>CAWUFW010000039.1:0-2627500 GCA_963921515.1 Calotriton arnoldi
CAATTCGTCGGACCACAACGCCAGGTTCCCCGATTGACCTATGATGTCCAACCCCGCACCCATGCTTAGCTTCCGCACGGACTGGCCAGTCACCACCACAACAGCCATACCAAACGACCGGCAACTGTAACCACACCATCAACGACATCGCCATGACATCGGATATGACCGGGACATGCACACTGTTCCCCATCACATCCAGGAACACCGCATGCATCGTGGGAGGCAGTGGCATGGGCTCTGTGTATCGCACCCACATGGACGGAACTGCACGAACAACCAAGACACGACATGGATCCAGCGCCCATGGACACACACACCGCTCAGTGGACATGAATAGGTCGCCTGGAGTCTGTGGGTGCTGCACCCCTCCCACCCCCGCCCCGGGAATCCCATACCAGGACCTTTGCATGGACGACAAGTGCATACAACAACAACACGACCCCAGTGACTGTGACATGTCCAGTAACCACCACAGTGCAACAACAAGTGGCACGCCGCTGCATGCACGCAAGCACATGCCCTGATGTCATCTCACATGCACGCGTGCATGAGGAACAACCGCAGCAAACCTGTCACATGGAACTGAGATGGACTGTGCCCATGATGCCAAGCGGTCTGGTAGGCTACATGTATACCGTCTGTGTCAAAGTCCGCAGCTCCGCAGCTATACGTAAATGTACATTAGCACAGCCTTGGCCAAGCAGATGTCACTCTGAAGCCCACATCCCACATGCAACAGCCAATCACATGTAACCCCACACCCTATCCCATTTGCAATCATGCTCAGTATATCCTCAGCATGTATTCCGCTGCCAGTAGTGTCCACTATACTGCATCACAGAGGACAGAAGACTCAATATAATGTTTGAAACCAAAACTGTCTCCGCTGACTCATTTCACAAGTACGAATGAGAGAGGATGAGAGTATGTGAAGTACACGGCAGTCGTGACATGACCATGTAGTCCACTGGTATTGGATGTCAACGCAAATGAGTAGCACAACTGTGGAAGACACACATGTGTCGTGTGAAGTCGTATGGACGCAGTGCTCAGGTGGGTGGGTGTGACGGGTAGATGCGCACATGCCAAGTTGGAGCACGCCGTGTTGGGAGGGGTCATGAACAGTACACCACCGCTTCCCTGGGCATTGTGAGAGGACACCTGTCGGGGGGAGTGAACACGTGTGTGCACAGCAGCCGGGCACACGTACAAAGTGGTACCAGGCGCACCTCAGCCCACCCTCTGTGGACAAGCTGGATCCTGTTGTGCGCCCGCCATGCCCCTTGACAAGGCACACACAGCCCCAGTCGACCAGGTGTAGCCCCAACATAGTCAATCCGCACAGGCGATACAGGGCACGGGATGGCAGTGGAGCATGGTGTGTGAGAGGTCTCCTCGCGCTCCTCCTGGTCATATCACGCAGGCAATAGAACCTCAACGTCTAGCATGGCACAAGTCAAATGGAAGTGTAGGGGGACGCACCACAGCACGAGCAGCACTGACGTCACGGGAGGTGGCTCGCACCATCCCATCCATTGCCCATTATACCAACCACGCCACATGCCATTGCGACTAAGTGCAAGCGCGTGCGCCACCACCCCCGAGCCCTCCCCAGAGAGGCCAAAGAGTGAATGTGTGGGCCATCAGCCACAGACGGACGCGGCCTGGCCGCAAGGGCAGCCACAGCCACTGGGTGTCGCAGGTGGCGGATCCGGAAGGCGAAGACTGTGATGCATAGTCCATGCAGGCCGGGTCTCCATTTGGGGCACCACGCAGGTGGACAGGCGTCCCGCCACACATCATACCCTGAGACAGCCCACTCGTGCAACTGGACCCACACATACACTCCTTGCCCTCTCTGGTGCGAGCTTGGGGCTGCCTGTGCAAGCGCTAGCCTCGCAGGTGAGCATGCATATTGGGGGAGCGAGGGGAGGACATGAGGGCTGGGGCGAAGATGACTGTATCACTGTCAGTTAGTACAAGGGATGACCCAGATGTGGAAAGGAAGAGACGTGTCCCGTGTGTACTGCAACTAGTCGCCAATCCAACTACCCCCATGTCCGGAATGTAAGCCCGCACCTAGGCCCGCCCATCCGCCACATCGAACATACCACCAGCACGACAACCTTCCCATTCGAAACACTGACTGGGGGTGGCGACCAGTGTACAATCATGTGTAGCCTACCCACGCGTACATGTGGGCCCTCCATGATCCATGTCACCTGCGGCAAAGTCATGACATGCGCAATGAGGGGAAGTGAGGAGAGCTGTCTGCCCCACGCGCAGAAGGTGCATCAGCTCCACAGACCCAGCAGCGAGTCCAGCAGGGGTCACATGTGCAGGGGCAGCTGTGCCTGGTGTGAAGGCACATGCAAATAGACAGCACATCGACCAATGTGTAGTCTGCCCACATCTACAGTCCATCATCATGCGGACATAGGAATTGAACACAGGGCAACACATCTTCAGTTGGTGCACCCACCGTGACCAACAATGCGCAATCATCGACGTACCCGCCCTGTGCATGGCCCCCCACCCAACGGAGGCACATCCAGTGCCACCATCCCACACACACAAGCCTTCCACGGAACATGCTGTGTCCAATGGTCAGTACAGAGTCAGCGCCCATCTGGTGGATCCTGAACAGGAGACACATGCACACACATGCCAGCTCCCACTATGTACGTCTGCCACCTGGCACGTGCAATGTAACCTCTCACCTGTGATGTGTGACTGCAAGCACACAGCCGTCTTGGCATGGGGCTGTCAATGTGGACACCTGTCAATGTTTCGGGAGGTGTGATCCGTACAGTGCTGTACATAGGGTGCAGTGCTGACACCTACTACTGTCTCATGTCCCCTCGTACCACAGGTCCCACTTGTTTTGGCCGCTCAGCCTGTGCCCACATCGTCGTCGTCGTGTGCCATACTCATCCAGCCGCGGAAGCAGTTCCATGCTCACAAGACATTCATGTTGCCGTGACGTTGCCGCTTGACGGATATGCAGTCAGTCCCCATCAGCACGCCCCGCAAGTCATTGGGGCCTAGATCCCCATGTGCATGCACATGGCAGTGGTTTGTATCACTAGCCATTGCCATTGTTGGGAGACCTGTGTAAGTGTATTGTGGCCGTGCCGTCCCAGCTTGACAGCTGGGCTGTGGCTCATGTGCTTGCTCAGTCATGTCAGTGATGTGTATGCGAAATTGCTATGTGTCGTGTTGCTTTGACATGTGTCCTCTGCCATTGTCCCTAGGCGGAGACCGAACATTGACCGCCCATACCAATTGCTGGCGGACATGGACGATACAGAGATTATTAGGAAGTTTCGGCTGGACAGGCCAACCCTGCATCGACTGTGTGCCATGTTAGAACCCCATCTCCGTCCCCGCAGGGTGTATCCGACTGCTGTCACCCCCACGGCTAAGGTGATGGCCGCCATGCATTTCTTCGCCACTGGGTCATTCCAGCACACAGTGGGCATTGGAGGAGGGATGTCCCAGCCCATGTTCAGCAAGGTGCTGAGGGATGTACTGGCAGCCATGATGCTGTACCGAAACAGGTACATCCGCTTCCCCAGGGCTCGGTG
Organism: Calotriton arnoldi; assembly: GCA_963921515.1. NCBI lineage: Eukaryota > Metazoa > Chordata > Amphibia > Caudata > Salamandridae > Calotriton > Calotriton arnoldi. The sequence continues at coordinate 3,591 of CAWUFW010000039.1, forward strand.
AATTGGCGGCAGTGAAGGGTGCATTCTATGCCCTTGGCAGAATCCCACACGTCGTTGGAGCCATTGACTGCACACATGTCGGCCTTGTTCCACCACAGGCCACTGAGCACCTGTACCGCAACAGGAAGCACACGCACTCCCTGAATGTGCAAGTGGTGTGCCTTGCGGACATGGTGATCACCCACGTGTGTGCAAAGTTCCCAGGCTCGGCCCATGACGCACACATAATGCGCAACATCATCTTGCCACGACTGATGTCCAATATGCAACAGGATCGTGCCTGTATTGTCGGTGAGTATGTGGAGTGGTGTAGCGTGCTGGTTGTGCGATGCTGTCCCCTGTCCAGTTGGAATTGCAACGGTTCTCTGTGTCCCTCACACCCAGGTGACTCTGCGTACCCGAATGGGGCATGACTGCTCAGTCCATTGAGGAATCCTCGCACCCCAGCAGACGATCGCTACAATGAGGCACATGGGAGGACCAGACGTGTGGTTGAGCGTACCTTTGGCCTCCTCAAGTCCAGGTTCAGGTGCCTGGACCGCACCGGGGTGCGCTGGCGTACTCCCCACAGAAGGTGTGCCGGATAGTGGTGGCGTGCTGCATGCTGCACAATCTGGCCATTCGGAAGCAGATCCCCCTCATCGTGGATGACGGAGATCAACCAGGGCCCCAGCCCGCAGACCAGGACAGCTCGAGTGAGGAGGACAGCGGAGAGGAGGAAGCTGGTAATGTGCGGCAGCAGCTCATCGCCCGCTACTTCACTTGACGGTGAGTGTCCATGTACGACGGCTGATGTGGCTGTATCTGTGCAGGTGTGTGTGTGCTGTGTCAGGGTGGCCGTTTGTTCACTGCGTGCTGTGTGTCAACGCTCCATGGCCAGGGTAGTATGCCACTGTTGGTGGCTGTGGCATTGTGCCCTATTGCTCTGTGCGATGTGTGTACATTGCTTGTAGTTGTTGACATGTACTGTGTGATGGGTGTGTGACACACTCATTGAATGTGCTCCTGTTCTGTCTCCCACCCCTAGGTCCCTACAGGCCCTCCGGATTCAATTGCCATGCCACGCATCAGGTGCCTTTCCGCCCAAGGTGGCCGTTGTATTCCGTACAAATAAAACACAGGGCACAAACAGCAGTTAGTGTAAAAGGTGCATTTATTACAAACTGTGACATGTGATTGTGTGTAAGGTGATGACAAAAGTGGTGCGTGCAGTGACAATGAGCTGTCGGTCATGGCTGCGTGATGCTCAGGGTGTACCCACTGGTTCTATGTCCATAGTCCAACACACACATGCCATCCAGATGGCTGTGTGGAGTGGGATCGTAGTCCAAGTCAATGCAGTGGCTGGTCAAGGAAGGCTGGCGGAAGGCTGGCTGGCTGCCTCACTTGCGTTTGGAGCGTGCAAAGTCCTCCCGGGAGATCTGTTTCCACTTCGGACGGCCCCTTCCACGTTTGCGAGGGGGGGTGCCTGCTTGCAACATGCTGGTGGTTGAGGTGTGCTCACTGGCTGTGGACGCAGGGGAACTGGACACTGCTGCTCCACCCTGCGCCCCGGCAGGTGGTGGCGGAGGGGAGCTGCTGTCCCTGGCTGTGACCTCACCGCCACCACCAGCTGGCCCATGAGGTCCACGATCTGGCCCATACGGGCGTCCATGGACCTCAGCACCCCCAGCACCTCACGCGTGTCTGAAGCAGACCGGACCCATTGTCCTTGGGCCTCTTCATAGGCCCCAAGGACTCTGGCCATTTGAGGCAGGGCATGGCTCCCAGGGGAGGCTGGCGTTTCCCTGACCCTGCTCCTCCTACCAGTTCTGCTGCCACCGGCCTGCCCACTAGCCACATTGCTCACCACGGTCCTCGCTGTGGCTCCCAGGGTGGATCCAGTCGGCCGGGCCACCACCTGCGCTGGGGCTGGTGCCAGCGAAGACGTGGTGGTGGTGGCGGCGGTGGTGGTCGGTGCGGCGATGGTGGCGGTTGCGGCAGTGGTAGTGGCCACAATGACCGTGGGTGTGGCCGCAACGACAGTGGCAGCAGGGGGCTGGGAATGTTCAGCAGCCCTGGATGATGGGTTGGTGGGTAGGAGGGGTCCTGGGGAGCGGCTGGGCCCTGCCACACCAGATGGGCCTGCTTGGTGGTCCGTGTCCGAAGAGGAGGACAGATCCTCCAGATCCGTGTGTCCTCGTTGGGGGCTTGTAGGCTGGCTGTGCTGGCTGCTGGCTCCATCCCCAGCATCCAGCAGTTCGTCACCTGTGGAGAGAATGAGATTTGTTATTGTGTTGCACCTGGCGAAGTATTTGTCGTCTGACATTAACAGTTCGTGCAATCTCGTACATGAGTTTCCCGGAGGCGTGTGTGTGGCTGTAGCATCTGTAGTTGTGTGTGCTTGGCAATGGGACTGTGTGCTGTGCACATGTGGCATGGGACGGATTGGCCATGCCGATGGGTGTGTTGCTGTGCCCCTACTTATTGTGACTCTGGTGTATGCGGGATCCTGGCCCATCCTGGGTCTGGTTTGTACTTTGCTTTTGGGGTTCAAATGGAACGCTTAGGAACGCATATGGCAACATGGGGGCCATGCCCCAGATTCGCATTTGGGAGGGGATATGCTTTTGGGGTTCAAATGGAACGCTTAGGAACGCATATGGCAACATGGGGGCCATGCCCCAGATTCGCATTTGGGAGGGGATATGCTTTTGGGGTTCAAATGGAACGCTTAGGAACGCATATGGCAACATGGGGGCCATGCCCCAGATTCGCATTTGGGAGGGAATATGCTTTTGGGGTTCAAATGGAACGCTTAGGAACGCATATGGCAACATGGGGGCCATGCCCCAGATTCGCATTTGGGATGGAATATGCTTTTGGGGTTCAAATGGAACGCTTAGGAACGCATATGGCAACATGGGGGCCATGCCCCAGATTCGCATTTGGGAGGGAATATGCTTTTGGGGTTCAAATGGAACGCTTTAGGAACGCATATGGCAACATGGGGGCCATGCCCCAGATTCGCATTTGGGAGGGGATATGCTTTTGGGGTTCAAATGGAACGCTTTAGGAACGCATATGGCAACATGGGGGCCATGCCCCAGATTCGCATTTGGGAGGGGATATGCTTTTGGGGTTCAAATGGAACGCTTAGGAACGGATATGGCAACCTGGGGGCCATGCCCCAGATTCGCATTTGGGAGGGAATATGCTTTTGGGGTTCAAATGGAACGCTTAGGAACGCATATGGCAACATGGGGGCCATGCCCCAGATTCGCATTTGGGATGGAATATGCTTTTGGGGTTCAAATGGAACACTTAGGAACGCATATGGCAACATGGGGGCCATGCCCCAGATTCGCATTTGGGAGGGAATATGCTTTTGGGGTTCAAATGGAACGCTTAGGAACGCATATGGCAACATGGGGACCATGCCCCAGATTCGCATTTGGGAGGGGATATGCTTTTGGGGTTCAAATGGAACGCTTTAGGAACGCATATGGCAACATGGGGGCCATGCCCCAGATTCGCATTTGGGAGGGGATATGCTTTTGGGGTTCAAATGGAACGCTTAGGAACGCATATGGCAACATGGGGGCCTTGCCCCAGATTCGCATTTGGGAGGGGATATGCTTTTGGGGTTCAAATGGAACGCTTAGGAACGCATATGGCAACATGGGGCCATGCCCCAGATTCGCATTTGGGAGGGAATATGCTTTTGGGGTTCAAATGGAACGCTTAGGAACGCATATGGCAACATGGGGGCCATGCCCCAGATTCGCATTTGGGATGGAATATGCTTTTGGGGTTCAAATGGAACGCTTAGGAACGCATATGGCAACATGGGGGCCATGCCCCAGATTCGCATTTGGGATGGAATATGCTTTTGGGGTTCAAATGGAACGCTTAGGAACGCATATGGCAACATGGGGGCCATGCCCCAGATTCGCATTTGGGAGGGGATATGCTTTTGGGGTTCAAATGGAACGCTTAGGAACGCATATGGCAACATGGGTGCCATGCCCCATATTCGCATTTGGGAGGGGATATGCTTTTGGGGTACATGCTGTGAGCCATGGGTGCCGAACGTGACATGTGTTGTGGCAGCATGACAGTGCATGGTTTGAGGTGTGTGCATGCTTGACATGGCCTGCATATTTGCTGTCTGTTGTGATTACTGGACATGGCATTGGACGCATCGTTATGAGTGAGTGATGGTTGTGTGCCAGCCAACGTATTGCAGTTGTCCCATCTCCTTGGTGTGCGTGCTGCCCTGTGCCATGTGCATCACTGCAGTGCTCGGGGGTGTGGCCCATGTTGTGTGTTGTTGCTCACAGTGTGTCGTGCGCTTCATTGACTTCTGGCACATGGTTGGTCATGGGCATGTATCTTAGCGTGACTGCTGTATGTGTGGCAGCTGTGCGGATGACATGCCTTTCATGAGACTGGGGCTGACGGATGGGATGGATGGTATGTTGTATGTGCATGGTGTGTCTGTGTGTTTGATGGGTTCAGTGGTGTTCGTGTGCATTTATGTTGTTCCGCTCTGTTGCGTCTAGTGTTGTTTGTCTTACATAGGCGTAGTCGTGGGGTGTGTGGTTGACAGGCAGTAGGGGCTACATGGACAGGACTTCAATGGTGTTTCGGTTGTGTGTGATGAGTTGCACAGTGGCTGCCGTGGTGGTACTATATTCAGTGTGTCTTGTGCATGCAGACGTGGCTCCTTGGGTGTTGCTATGTCTGTGATGGGTCATGTGGGGTGTGAGTCTGTTGTTCATGTCCGTGTGCACATTGTTCACTTGTTCGTGACGGTGGGCGGTGCTGCGTGTTCGTCTGCTACGTGACATGTCCCATGTGTTGGTCGTGTTATGGTCCTCATGCCTCCAGTAATCCAGCCCTGTCCAGTTTCCCACCTGCAAGTTGTTCGTGCGTGCACTGTACTGGATGCCACATGGCTCTAAGCGGGGGTGCTCCATGTTGCAGGTCTGTGGGGGTGGGGGGTGTTGTGGGTCGTGGGGTGGCTGGACACCCACTGACACCGATTGCTGTGGACCGTGATGTCTGCCTTTCGGCTGTCGTTGTGCACTGCGGTGGCTGACACGTGGCTGTGGGGTGTGGGGGATGCTCCTCCTTGCTGTGCTGTGGGACTAGGGGCCTGGTGTGTGTTGTACTTGGGCTGTCCACCGTCCCACCCACTGCACTTTGTGTTCCTGCCACTTACCTGTTACTTGTCGGTTAGTGCAGCTGTGGCGGACACATGGGTGTGGTGGGTGCTCGTTGTGGCGCTTCTGGCATATTTGTGGACCTGTTGGTGGTTACGTGGCTGGCTGAGTGTACACATGTCCCCACGTATGTTACAGTTGTTCGGTTTGGGCTGTGTGTGGTGGTGTCTGTTGCATGTGTGTGTGATGTGTTGTGTATTGTGTGCTGGACATGGGGGTGTTTGTCCCTGGGAGCTGTGGCATGGTGGTAGTGCATGTGAGTACATAGCGGTGTGCTGGTATACATTAGTTTGTACTTACCAGCCTCCACTCCCCTGCTAATCCGGCGAGGATCTCCGGATGTATTATGACTCGCACCTTCTCCTCCCACGCTTTGAAGGTCTTGAAGAGCGCGGGATTCCCTCCGCCAGTGACGGCAGCCAGCTCTCTGTTTTTTCCCTCCTTCTTCTTGACCAGGCTCTTTACGTCATTCCAACGTTTGTTAATTTCTCCTCTGTTCCTGGGCAGGGTCCCGACTGCATTGACCTGGTCTACGATCCGGTTCCACATTCTGTTTCTGGTGGCTAGTGGTGTGTGCTGGACCATGTTCCCATAGATTTGTGGGTACACCTTGATGATCTCATCGACCATGACCGTCAGCTCAATGGGCGTGTACTTGGGCATCCTTTGTGGTGCCATGGTGTTTGTGGTGCTGGTGCGGTGTGTGTTGTGTAATGTGCTGGGGGTTTGTGGTGCTGGTGTTTGGTGGTGGTGGTGGTGGTGGTGGTGGTGGTGGTTGTGATGTGTGCGTTTCTGTGGTGTGCTGCTGTCCTTGCTGTGTCACTGTGTCCTCTCCTCTCCTCTCTGGTTTGCAATGTAGCAAGGGGTTGTGGTCTGTGGGAGTGCTGCTTTTGTACTCACCTATGTGGGTGTGTCCTCATGGTCTGTTGTTTTCAGGTGTGTTGTGTCTGGGGTTCTGGCCTTTGTATTTTTTGTTTGTCCGGGGGTGTTTTCGGGATGTGTACTGTGCTTGTGTATTTGTGCGTGCCTTGCTGTGTGGACTTGTTGGCCATGTTGTGTGCTATTGGTTTTGTGAGCGGATGGTTTCTGTGCAGGTACGTGGGCGCCATGGCTTCTGCCGTGTCGATTCTCATCGGCGTTGTTTGCGCTAGCGGGCGGTATATTTGTGGTTTTTCCGTGCTCATGGCGGTGCGATCGTAATTTCACGTGCGGTGTGTCGGCCGTGAGGGCGGGCGGTTTTGTGTTGTCGTGCGTGTTTCCGTCCGTGGCGGGCGGTTTGACTCCGACTCGGACGTTGGCGGGCGGTATTTTGTGTGATTTTTCCGCCGATGGCGGTTTTCGGTTTGTGTAATCGTAATGGCGTGGTCGGTGTTCAGACGGTGTGTGCGGGCGGATTTTTGCCGCTTCCATGCCTGGCGGATTCTTTTACGCCGGGTATCGTAATGGGCCCCTAAGTATGTATATATTATATATTATATGTATATGTTTAATGTATTTTGAAATTATATATATTACTTATAATTTTTAAGCATTTTAAAATATTTTAAACTATGTTTCTTTTAATTATATGTATTATTTACTTTATTTTACAATATTTTTTAACTTACATTAAAAATGATATTTTTAACAACGATATTTTTGACATCGATATTTTTGACATCGATATTTTTGTACTTACCTTAATGTAGATAGGATGTCGATATTCTTGTCTTCGATATTTTTGCTGCGATATTTTTGTAGGTCGATATTGTGACCTTCGATATTTAGTCAGTGATTTGTTGTTTGTGGTGGTCCTGGGAGGCAGCCGTGGTGGTGGGTGCTTCCTGCTGTGTGGTCTGTGCAGGGGGTGGGGTTTCCTCGATGCAGCTGGCCTGCCCTGCTCCTGGAGGTGGGGTGCCGTAGCTGTCCATGAGCCGTTGGAGGGCGTCGGTGTCGATGGAGGGGAGGTCCTCTTCATCATCATCAAAAGAGGTGTACCGTCTGCTCTGCAGGAGGTGTTAATTCACCCTCTGCAATGTTAAGGGGAGATGCAGTTTAACATTGTTTTCACATGTATGTTGACGCATTGTACAGGTTTACATACAAACTGCATGACAATGTTCATTGTGACTGTTTGGGAGGAGCTGCCTATTTGATGCGGGACAGTGGACATTTCGACAACATCACGGATGTGTGTTTGTACTTGTGCATGGGTTTGTTGTGAGATTAGTGTTGTGTGGGGAGGGCCCCTCTGGGCACATAGTCGACGGGGGCCTACTTGCAGTTTCTAGGTGTGCTGCAGTGTGCCAAGGGGATCAGGGACATGCTCCAGATTAATCATGGGTGTGCACTGTGCTATGCTTAATTGTGCATGTGTGCCATTGTGCCCATCTCCCCCCGTCCCCCAGTCCCTGGTCGTTACTCACCCTCTTGCTGTTGTGTCGGCTCCTGTCGAGCAGTGTCCGGTCCCCCAACTCCCTGCCACCGTCTCCACACTGATGACTGTGGAGACCATTTCCTCCATCTCGTCCAGCTCCTCCTGTGGCGCTGGACTCCCACCTCCAGTCTGCATTGCTGCCTTCTGGTTGTTGGCGAGTTTCTGCTTGGTTTTGCGCTTCACATCATTCCAGCGCCTCTTGACCTCTTCCATTGTCCTCCTCAGCACTCCGATTGCATTCACCTTGTCCATGATGGACTGCCATATTCCATTTTTTGTCGCCAATGACACATTGGAGGTGACAAACAGTTGTTGATGGTATTTCATCACCTCCGTTATCAGGATCCTGTTTTCCTGCGGACTGAACCGCGTCTTCCTCTTCTTCCTGTCCTTACCCTTCCCTGACCCCGAGGTCCCGGCCTGGTCCTCCGGGGGGCTTGTGGGGTTCTGCTTGTCCTCTGTTCCTGCTCCGGCTGCCTCCATTGTGCTTCGCAGTTATTTTGTTTTTGTTTGTGGTTTTTTGTCTGCTTTTGTAGTGATTTTTCCCGCCTGACGTGTGTGAGTTGCAGGCCTTGCGCTGCTTGTTGCAGATTTTTCTATCGCGGTTGGGCCCATCGCACCTTTTTTCACGTTCGGGCTTCCTTTTTTATCGCCGATGCGGTAGTTGTATCGCGGACATTTGACGCGTTATCGGGAGACTATCGCATGTTACAGCCGTGTTGGGAATACGACGTTGACACAGAGTTATTTTCCCGCGATAGACAGCGATATGAAAACATGCGTTAGCCTTTTTTGGCGATGATTATCGCACGTTCTTGAGAATATCCCCCTTTGTTTCTTAAAAGCTCATCCTCTAGCAGCTGTCAGTTTGTAAAAAAAAAAACCTGGTGCATTGGGTATTAGGAGATAATTTGCATCGAAATGTCGACTGCCTAGGGGTCTCCACAGGGTTTAATCTGGCCCTGGGATAAAATAGGTTCTTACAAAGACTGGTTAATGATTTGAGTGTAGGTTTAGCTGGTGATTCTCCCCCTTTACCTTTGCATTGGCTTACCCGTCAAAGCATCGGCAATTATTTTAAGAGTCTTTCCTTTCTGAGATGGACTCAAAGAGCAAGAATAGGAGTGGTCGTTTTACTATCAAGCAGTAGCACCTCGTTTTAACCTTTCATGAAAAGCATTTAAACTTGTAGTTTTTTACCTCTATATTTTAAGGAGCGAGTCCGCGGACAGAAACAACAACCATTATCAACTGCTAGAATTATTTGTTTATCAAATGTGAATCTTGAAAAATAGCTAAGCGAAAGAAGAGCATCTTTAAAATGGGTCCTATTTTATATGCATTGCTTGACTTTTATCCTCTGAGCACTTTGTAAACTAGCCCTTAGCCGCAGAATTACTGAGTGAATAGTCTTCACTGCAATTATGGGGAAGCTTGTTATTAATTTGAATATTATTCATGTTACAACACACCAGAATTAGATTTTCGAGAACACGATGGCACTCTTAAGTAAACTTTTGTCCCGCATTTTTATTTATACTCATTTACTCGGAAAATTCAATGTCATGTTAAATTGCAACCAAGTGGCAGAAATGAATCATAGGTCTTTGCACCTTAGATGTGCTGGAATATCAAATCAAGATGGAAACAACATGCGCTCGGAAAATGTGCATTTATAATGCTGACATGCCACAAAATAAAATGGAAAGGTCAAGTCAGCATGACATTTAGATCTGCTATTTAAAATGCTTCGCACTCTATGTTGCATACCAACTCTAGATGATGAACAACTGACTTTGCAAAATCGCTGGGAGTTTTCAATTGCCTTTTTCATTTGGATATGGTTTTTTCACAACTTCAGTGCTATTCAAATGCTCCCTACAATATTTGTTTGATATTAGAATGAATGCGAACAGTGGCTTGGGCTACTAAGGGGCTCATTAGGATGGGGGGGCAGACCTGAGTCCACCCGCCATCCCCGCAGTTTTGGGACCGCCCGCCAGACATGCGGCGGTCCCGCACCGCGAATTAGGATGCGACCTCCACCATGGCGGTCGCATTCCGCAATTTAACATTGCGGCGGGTGCTGCTGAGAGCAGCACCTGCCGCAATGTTAAAATCACATGCCAGGCATTTCACTGCACCACATGGCAGGCACCACACGGTGCCTGCCACTTGGTGCAGCGAAATGTAGGGGGGTGCCATAGGTACCCCCCAAGTGCACCCCACCTCCCCAGACACAAGGGAAACACAATCCCTGCCAGCCTTTCCATGGCGGCAAGGCCTTCCAAACCCGACATCCTAATATGGCGGACGGTGCCTGCTAGGCACCGCCACCATATTAGAGCCCCTGCTCCGCCCGGCAGGAAAAGCGGCGGACGGACTTTCCGTCCGCCGCGATACCCACCGCCATCATAATATGGCGGGGGTAAAGCTCATGACGATGGCGTAACGATTGCCACCGCCGGCCCGGCGGTGGCGATCGTTACACCATTGTAATGAGCCCCTAAGTTTGTAAACCTACTAGGTAGTAGTTAATAAGTTTGCAACCTTAGAACAAAGAGCGATTGGGCTACATAAAATTAAGTTTACCCTAGTATACAATAGAGGAATGTCCCATTTGCGGTATATTTTTTATGCTTGTGTTGTGGGAAATGGAACAGGAAGATGTTGCGTCCCGTAAAAATGACTGCACGACAGTAATATCAGAGAACATAGATCCTGAAACAGATGTCATTATACATGTGTAAAACAGTGCTTTGCATAGAAAAATCGATCAAGGAACAACATCTTTTAAAACAAGCTTGAGCAATGCCAATAAGAGTGGCTTTGTTGTACTGCACCCTGCACTCACACACACAGGCACACCACTCCCCCTGCCCACACACAGGCACACCTCTCACGCTGCATTCACACAGGCACATCTATCACCCTGCACCCACACAGGTACATCTATCACCCTGCACACACACAGGCACACCTTTCACCGTGCATCCACACAGACACCCCACTACATTTGTTGATCTTCATTAAACCAATTTAAGAAATCTGGGTTGAGGGGTCCCTGGCAATCAGAAGTTACTGAGCTGCACTTGTAACAAACAGGATTTTTCACAGCCACCTCACAGGAGCACCCTTGTCGCCCCTTTTTAGGTCTTGCCTAGGCAGCCCTTGCACTGTCTCTGCGAGACATGCTGTATTCAGGATATGGGCATTAGGCTCCGCGCATGTTCCACCCATCTTTACAATTGGCTCCTGTTCCTGTCCTTTGCAAATGATGGCTTCTCCTTAGTACTTCTGTTGTTACCTCCCATAAGGCCAGCCCCTCTTACATGTGTCCTTAATCTGTAGCTTTCATTAACAGTTAGCAAGAACTATTTACTTAATGAATGTCCTGCCAAAGCAGACACGACATGCTGTGCGAGCACATAGCAATGGCACTGCTTCTTTTATATCCACGCCAACACAGCGCTGCCTCTTTAAAGCAGGCTTTAGCGTGGCTTCACTGCTGCCCCCAGGGTTTTTAAATAGTCATGTTTATTTTCAGCGTGCCATGCGTGCTTTCAGTTTCATTTTTAGGTCTCGCCTTGGCAGCGCATGCGCTGCATGCGCTGTCTCAGCGAGACTTAAAGTAATCTGTATATTGGCTTCAACTCCGTGTAATTTCTCCTGCCCCTCGCGATTGGTTTCAGTCTGGCATTGCTGTTGTTTTCTTGATTTCTGTTGGCTGTTGGCCCTATGGTAACTTCCGTGTAGTCCCGAGGCAGCGGCGCCTAACCACAGTTTCGCTCCGCTCGCACTTAATTGCGTGCAGTGTGCCATCTGGTTGGGGGCGTGGCCCCCCTTCTCTCCCTCGTTCCGCGCGGCCGCTTGTTTCTTTAAGCAACCACGCGCCTTCCTTTACTTTTTGCATAGTGCGCACTGACTCCTGCACACGCTATGGTGCTTCACTGCCAGCCACTCAGCTCCGTACTTTTTAATTATTTGCATTATGCCCCTGTGCGCCGGAAATGGAGATGCTCCTTCCCGCCCGACGCAGCGCTTTCATCGCACTGGATCGGATCCACGAGAGCGATGTGCGTGTGCGATACCTTAAAGTATTTTTTTTATAAAGCACCCCATGCCGCGCTTTTAATTTAATGGCTATCACTTTTCAATATGCTCTGCCACCCCTTCCGCCGCTGCACGAATGCTGTGCGAAGCCAGCGCTGTGCTAATTTAAAAAATCTGCGGACGCCATTGTTCCACCTCCCCCATCTACCTCAACTCCGGTTGCAGCCCAACACCCGCCTTTACCACTTTCAGACTCGCAGTCGCAGCCTGGTCATAGACGAGGGGGAGAATGAAGGGTCCATGAACCTCCCCGAGGCTGAGAGCGCACGCTCTGCTGATGCAGGGAGGGTTGATTCCTGGCACTCACACATAAGGCGATCTCGTCCCTGCATTAGTGGGCTAGAAAACATCTTGATGCATCTCATTGAATGTTTCCAGCCCTGGCCTTAATACTTACAAATCATTTCTGTCCAGTGTGTTAGTATCTAATCAGAGCAAAGGAAGAAGGCCAAGACTACATCACCCAGGATGCACTGGTTTGCCACGCACAATTCCAGAACGGAACACAGACTTTCATTATGACATGGAGTTAGGTGGCCATCTTGGGAGTGAATAACATTTGTATCAGGGTAGCTTTGCCCCTGAACTATATATATGGGCAAACCTTGAGGGTTAACGAATGCAAACGAGTTGGTGGCGGTTCTGCAGTGCCCCTTCCACTCTATTTTGCAATAATCCAAAATGCTAGTTAAAAAGCAGCACGACCCCATCAATTAATGTTCGCAGTAGAAACTGCTCGCGACAACTTTAACCGTAGCACATGGGAACGGATCACCCCAATGTTTAAAGGTGTGTTCTCGTTTTTACGACATGTTCTAACCAAAGGTATAATGATAGGACCATTTTGAGGAGCATACTTACAGAAATTAGTGACAAGTTGTGTGTTTACGTAATAAGGGCTGAATCGATGAACTCTGCAAATATTTTCTTAAAATTAAAATGCCTATTTTGTCAGTGTTTTATTCAATGCACGTACATCGAGCACGCTGGCTCGATCGCTTGTGCCTGACAGGGCTTTTTCTCTTGACATGCGTGAGATTCCCTGACGTTTTGATAGCCACCCAAACACACGTTTCTAATCAGATAGCGCCTAGAAGTAAAACACTATGGGGCATATTAGCAAGACCCACGTTAAAATTATCGCCGTTTTAGCGGCAGGAAACTGCCGCTAAAACGGCGATAATGGGCTTGCTAATATCGTTATAGAATTCCAATAGAAGCCCAGGTTAGATGTGCAGGACATCTAACCTGGGCTTCTATTGAATTCATAACGCATATTAGCAAGCCCATTATCGCTGCTTTAGCGGCAGTTTCCTGCACGCTAAAACGGCGATAATTTTATCGCCGGTCTTGCTAATATGCCCCTATATTTTAATCCCTTTAGTGAAACCATATACCGTTTCTTTGCTCCGTAGAGATGCATGCAATTAAAGGTGTGCCCCGAATATTGAGCATATATATATACATGTGAGCTAAAAGCTCCTTGTTGAGGAAAGGCGCCTTTAGGCGCATACGCTCCAAAATATGCAAAGCACAAGTCTTTAAATCACCTTGCGCAAATAGCCCCTCGGATACTCACGCTCCCTTGATTGGCATTTGTATAGCACATGGGGGCATATTAGCAAGACCCACGTTAAAATTATTGCCGTTTTAGCGGCAGGAAACTGCCGCTAAAACGGCGATAATGGGCTTGCTAATATGCGTTATGGAATTCAATAGAAGCCCAGGTTAGATGTCCTGCACATCTAACCTGGGCTTCTATTGAATTCTATAACGCATATTAGCAAGCCCATTATCGCCGTTTTAGCGGCAGTTTCCTGCCGCTAAAACGGCGATAATTTTAACGTGGGTCTTGCTAATATGCCCCATGGTCTTTAGTAGGGCATCGCAGCACATTTGGTACTTTCCAACAGAGACACGAGTTTGATTCGGTCTGTGGAGATCTGCAGTCAGTGGTTTGGTTTGGATTCAAAAGTGCGCACTTCTGTATGCTCATACGGGAGTGAATGACTGTGCTTCAAGTGACGTCCTCTATTAGGGAACAGCCAGTTCCTTACTGCCGTCATGAATTACAGATTGTCTTCAGTGTGTCTTATCATTGTAAGGAAAACGTTCCAGAATGTTGCTCTCTGCACGGAGTACAAAGTTCCACCACTGTGCATCCTTTTAAAGGAGAGGCATTGAGTGGGGGTTCTGTTTTTTATGTATCACGGAACTTTTGTGGTCCAGGTTCATGAATATCCCTATGGGCAATGCATAGTGCTTTAGAGGATGAGCACTTAGTCACAGGGAGCGGTGAAGTGCTTGGGGAGCTGTAATGAAAGATGTGATGCAGGTGTAGGTGAAACGTTTGATGGCTCATGCACTCTGTGGGGCATATTATCAAGGGCTCGATTGCCGCTTTAGCGGGACTTTTTCCCGCTAAAGCGGCGATAATATAGACGCCCTATTAGCAAGCTGTCGCTAACTGCTGTTAGCGACAGCTTTAGGCGATAGCGACCGGGTTGGGTGCCGCTTTGCATGCCAGCGATATTTATCGCTAATGGCATGCAAAGTAGGCGTTCCCAACCTAAAAGCGACTGGAAACAGTCGCTAAGGTCGCTATCGCCTATTAGCGAGGCAGGGGAGGTGGATTATCGAACCAGCGCTAAACACGTTTAGCGCTGGTTTGTTAACGCCTGGTCTCACCCTGACTTAGCCATGTAATCCAATGGGAGGTGGATTACATGGCTAAATCCCCTCGCCCTATCGCCAAGCTAACACTGGTCACAGTGTGAATATCGCTTGTTTTCAAGCGATATTCACATGTTCTCCAGGGTTTCTATCGCTTTGGAGATAAGCGTTGCTGATAGCACGCTATCTCCACGATAGAAACCTGCAGATAGCCGACGATAATTATCCTAGCGCTAACTGCGCTTAGCGATAATTATCGCCGGTTATTGCTAATAGGCCCCTGTATTCTTTGTTGCCTTCTAAGTAGACAGAGTGGTACACACAGGAAAGCGTGTCTTCTGCTAAATAAACTGTGCTGACAAGGGACACTTGTGGGCAATGGCTTAGCGAGCTGAAGTACAAAATATGCAGCTACGTGAAACCTCGGGATAGGGTGCTTCCCACAAGATGTTCAGTTGGGGTTATGGTGCAAAGGTGGCGCTTGATACGATGTTGGTGGCACAGCTCTCCAAATATCTTCATTGACGGAAACTGTTTTCAGAGTATTAAGAAGGGCAAGGCTGATGATGCATGGCTTCCACCATCATCAAGTGCTACCGTTGTGGCGTAACGGCCAGAGCTGCAGACTTTGAAGGTGGGGAACCAGGTTCGAGTCTCGGTCGGCTCAGCATCCCGTGACTCTGGGCAAATCACTTAATCTCCCGATGCCTAATAAAAAAGAATCTGTCCTTCAGTAATGTAACTGGTGCTCATGTAAAGCGCTCAAATACCCTCGGGTCGAGTTCGCGCTATACAAAACTGACAAAAAAAAGCATATGCAATAGGTCTTGCATTAGCGAGAGTTTGAGCTATTGGCATTCTAAAGGGCAATGCCTTTATCTTATCTGTTGGTTTTTAAAACATAAATAAAGGCATTGTCATTTACAATGCCAATAGCTTAAACTCTCGCAAATGCGAGACCTATTGCATTGCAAATGCTTGTTATTTTCAGCACGCCATGCGCGCTTTTTGTTTTACAATGGCAACCCGCACACACCACTCGTTATTACAGTCAGCGCGACAGCCGCCAAGCTTCATTTTTAATCGTGGGAGCTGCGCACTTTTCTGTTTTTCTGCAAGCGCTGCTCTCTATAATGCTATCATACCCCCATACAATATGGGCACATCATAACCGCAGCGCAGAAAGGCTGCATGGCGGCTTATAGCACCTTGCATGGCACCACAGCAAGGATGTACGGGAACCATTGCAGCCCATCGTAGCCAGCAACACAGTGTCTGTCGCCATCGCACACCGCTGTCTGGGTCCTAGCTCAGCCCGCTTCTCACCCTTCCTCTCCGCCTTTTCCCGGATGGCTCATTCGCCTTTGACATTCTTGTATACTGTTGGTGTGTGTGACACCTTGTGTATGTCTGTCTCTGTACAGTTCTATCACACAGGGGCCTATTACCAACAGCGTGCGTTAATTAACGCAAACCACAGTTAGCGTGGTTTTTTTTATCGCTGGATTCGTTTGCGGAGATAACGCGTTATTAGCAACGTTTTATCTCCAATGCGAAACAAATCCAGCGATAAGCAGCGATTCCTCAGCATTAGCGCGAGAATTCCTTGCGATAAATTCCCATCGCTAAGGAAAACTCGCTAATAGGCAGGTGGGGGCTTAACCGTAGAATCCACCTCCCATAGACTATAATGGCTAAGTCAGGTTTCTAGCAGGTGTTAAAATCCAGCGCTAATCAGGGTTAACGCACATTTTTTTATCGCTTCGCGGGCCTTGCTAATAGTGTGAAGTTGTGTTTGCGACTGTCTGCGTGTATTTTTAGTGAGGAACGCCCACTTTGCATGTCATTAGCGATAAATATCGCTGACATGCAAAGCGGTAAAAACGGGCGCTAATGCCCGAAAACTGTCGCTAACTGCTGTTAGAGACAGTTTGCTGATAGGGCGATAAAAATATCGCCGCTTTAGCGGCAAAAAGTGCAGCTAAAGCGGCGATAGTGCCCTTGCTAATATGCCCCACACTCTTTACAAACCACGGGGCATATTATCAAGGACAGCGTTAAAATTATCGCCGGTTTAGCGGCAGAAAACTGCCGCTAAAGCGGCGATAATGGGCTTGATAATATGCCCTGGAGAATTCCAATAGAAGCCCATGTTCACACCAGAACATGGACTTCTATTGGAATTCTCCAGGGCATATTATCAAGCCCATTATCGTCGCATTAGCGGCAGTTTTCTGCCGCTAAACCGGCGATAATTTTAACGCCGTCCTGATAATATGCCCCCACATTCCTAAAAGTAAAGCGGTAACTCTGCACAGGTAGGCGCAGACTGTGACCTCTGAAGGGGTTTTATAGCGCTTTATGTCAGATTCAGCTGAGCCCAGGCAAACTCTGGTGCGGGAAAGGTGGGGGCGACTGTCTCTGGGGGGATGCTTTCTCTCTTTGGGGGACAATAATCTCCTTAATTGAGTCACTGGGGAATTCACTCTAGCTTCAAGCCCAGAGAATTCACGGCTCAGATAGACAGTAAAAACCCGCCCAGCAGTCCTCCCTCACCCTTTCTACTCAGACCTAATCACACCCTACCCATTGCTCCACTCCCTTCCCCCATCAGTCTGCTTTGATTTCACGAGCACCAGGAACTCGATCGAGTATGGCACTTTTACTCCTCCAGACACAAGCTCCTTGTAGAGCTTAGATGAGCAGAGCGCTTCTAAAGGTCATTATTCCTAATCTTCGTATCCAGACACACTTGAGCGAAATTTAACAAAGCTATTATTGCAAAGAGGGGCAGGCAGTTACACGGACTTAATGCCCAGCTAGGGGCATAAATCCAAGATTATACAACGGTTCTATGAAGATTGTAGGGATTGTAGAACTTTATATTGACTGAAATATGTGTGTAGAAATCCGCCATCCGACCCAAAGCACCCCATGCCAGCAGCCCTTTAGGAGGTCATCCCTGCACCCTCCCCCCCTGTTGCTCCCCCACCCTCGTGAATCTCTTCTCTTCGAGAGCTATGCATATTCTGTGTAATATTGCTTTTTGAACAAGCTCGCCTGTACTGATGCAAACTGCGCCGGGAGTCACCTCAAGGGCACCTCGTGGCATCACAGGGAGGGAGCTTGGGGTGCCCGTGCCCTTTCTCCTATTGTGTGAGTCTGAAAGCTTCTGTTCGCTTGTGATTTTCTCCTGCCTTCCTTGCACACTTCTATAACTGTAGGACTTACTCTTCTCTTGACATGCCCAGTCTCATTCTAAAGCCACGGTGTTAAAACACTTTGTCCCATGTTTTCCTCTGCTTTTCTTTCTCCCATGCATTCTGACATCCTTTCTCCCTTGCTGTCTGCCTTCTCTTTTACTATGCACTCAGCCTTCCTTTCTCTCTCCCCATTTTGAGCACGGATAAGTAGTCATTCTAAGAAGCAACATTCAAAGGTATGTCACTGACATACCACATATTACGACTACACAACTTCACATCGCACAATTCCACAACAAACAATTCCAAACCAACACATCTCTCCCTTACACTTCCACCAACCCTATCAACTCTCCCCTACACACCCACTGCCCCTCTCATTTCTCCCTCACACTGCCACTACCCCCTCTCATCACTCCCTCACACCCCCT
This sequence comes from Calotriton arnoldi, assembly GCA_963921515.1. Classification (NCBI taxonomy): domain Eukaryota; kingdom Metazoa; phylum Chordata; class Amphibia; order Caudata; family Salamandridae; genus Calotriton; species Calotriton arnoldi. Next base: position 21,634 of record CAWUFW010000039.1, read on the forward strand.
ATCTCCTCTCTATACTGCCTGCTCACACATACTAAGCTCAGTTTCTTTCCAGTACCTTTTCAAGGTTTCCGTCTCTCAACCCCACGCTTTGCTCCTCTTCTTAGGGTGTCTTCTGCGTACACAGGTCCTCCATCTTTATGCCTCTGTGGCCTGCTCTCTCCTTCTTTCTCACAATCTTTCTGCTACTCTGTCTCAAGTTCATTCACCACTTTTTGCACAAACTACTTATCTCTGTCCTCCTTTCTAACTATTGTGTGCAGCTCTCGCCCCTATCTATTCACCATGCCACACAATTCCACTACACAAAGTCACTCCACACCACACAATTCTACCTCACACAATTCCACAACTAAAAATTCCAATACAACCGACATAATTCCACTCCACACCACATACATCCACTCCAAAACACATAAGTAAAAGACATTATCATTTACAAGGCCAATACCTCTTACTCTCCCAAGTGCGAGACCTATTGCATTGAAAATGCTTGTTTCTGATGAAGTCGGTCAAAAACAGAAGTGCCTTTGTCTCACTGCCTGTGCCATTGCAAAAGTAAGACTTGTACAGTGCGTGAATGCTTTGTGGACATGCACTTGAAGACTTTGCGGTGCTGGACCAGGAAGACCTAAAACAGTAGATGGGTGCAGGGTGTAACTCAGAGGCTGCCGATAGGCACTTGTCAGTCCCAAGCGCTGCATCCTAAAAGCTTACTTTTAGGATGCAGCGCTTGGGACTCCCTGCCTGTCTGACTGATGAGCATAGCCCCACTTGACATGTTGGGGGTACCTCTCTTGCACTTTTATCATACACTACACAGATTGCAGGAATTGTATATTTCTGATTGAATGTTTTCCGATTAACTACTCTGTTTCTTGTTTAATAGTTCACATAGTCTGGTATTTGTACCATTAATTTTCTTTAAAATGTGTTTGTGATTTCTAGTCCTGCACTTGGACTTGTATGCTCTAATTGTATAAAAACAGGCTAGTGATTGGTGGAGGCTCTAGTTAAAGTTTAGCCACTGGTAGTTTCTCTGGGCCACATTCCACTATATTGTTTCTTTTTTCAGTGTCACTACAGCCACAGACCAGTCGTATGTGCATCAGCCTTGGTTCGGGTCCATTATGAATAATCCAGTCTGAGCTCCCAGGGCATGTTCCCTCTGCTGGGGAACACAAGCTAACCCTGACTAGTTTCAGCCCGGTTGGACCTAATCAGTTTGATGCAGTTTCAATACTTCCTCACAGAGACAACAAAAAGACTGAGCATCCTTATCACACTTAGAGGGATCTCACTGAGAAAAACAAAATACGGATGAGTGAACTGCTTGAATTAATCTTGTCTGGTGGTAATTACACAAGGGCACTTTTTGCAGACCACATCACACTCCATCATTTCATTCTCAATGTTCCACTGTACACACACCAGTGTGCCTTTTAGAGGAAAACAAAAGAAATCCCAGCCTTGTTGATCTTCAGAGTTGATGTGGCCTATTAGAATAGGATGGACTGTACCTAGAACAGTCGACCAAGATCGATTTGCATATGAATGGCCCTTGTCTGTAGAGAGACAGTGAGTAAAGAAACAAACAATGGACTGGAAGGAGGCCCTGGGTAATTATAAGTTGGCAAGAATAATTCATACATTCCAACCATCATGTTCCTACTTGTGGCCTAAATATTTGCCATTATTTAACTCTTCTTCTATGATATTACCATTGAATGTACGCGTACCTATTATTTGTCCAAAGTGCTGTTTGCCTTGAGAGCACTTACCTCTCAATTGTGCATCTTGAGAGTTGCCTTAGGAGTCAGAGAAATGCGTTGCTTTCCACGTCAAAGCTTACAATACATTTATCACTGCACTTTTGTGTGGAGACCCAAACAACACCCTCTTTTCTTAAAGCAAAATATCATCCTAAATATATTGCCTCCATCTCAGGAAGCTTTCTAGTTGCTCCTGGTATTACACATCCATGTCCAAGAATGCATGTCATGAGGAAGATTTACCCTGAAATGTCAAGCTCGTCAACAGCTTGTCGTCTCTCAAGTCAATATCGGTTACAAAAGGCTTAGGGCCATATGTATCAAGCTGTTTTGCGGTCGCAAACACTGCGAATCGCAAAAAAACAGTTTGCGATCGCAAAACAGAGCCGTCCGATGTATGACGGTGTTCCGCCGTGCAAAAAAGCTAATCGCAAATTTAGCGATTAGCAATTTTGCGAGACCCTGAAATAGCGAATAAATCTGCGAATTCGCATTCTGCGACATGTTATTAGCGAGAATTGCAAATAGCGTAATCGCTAATAGCGAAATCGCAAATAGATGTATGAAAAATTTGCAAATTGCGATTTTATGAAATTTGCAATTTTGCACATGGATATTACCACCAACTCAAAGCAGGTGGTAACCAGGTGCAACCTACTTAAACAGGCCCACAATGCTTCAGGGAGTTTCACAATGGCAGCGCTGTATGTGATAGCCAGGAAGCTGCGAATCCGAGCTGCTGCACAGAGAAGGAGACGACAGGAACGGATCTTCAGAGCGCGCGTCACCCTGTTCCAGCAGACTGAGGATGAGATCCATGAGAAGTATAGGCTGGACTCAGCCAGCATCATGGACTTGATAGATGAGTTAAAACCAATGCTGGAACACTGCACACGCAGGACACACACCATCCCAACCCATGTACAGGTCCTGTGCTCACTGCACTTATTGGCATCAGGGAGTTTCCAGGGGGTGATAGCAGCAGCAGGAGGGGTCTCCCAGAGTTGCCCGTCGCGCTTCTTTCACGCTTTCCTGGATGCAATGATACAGAGGCTGCATCACCACATACAATTCCCCAGCACACAACAGACATTACAGCAGACAAAACAGGAGTTCTATCAGATAGCCCAATTCCCCCACGTAATTGGCTGCATAGATGGGACCCATGTCGCCCTCTCACCCCCATCACACAATGAGTATGTGTTCAGGAACCACAAATCCTATCATTCCCTGAACATACAGGTAATCTGCAATGCCAAACATGTCATCACCGGTATTGTAGCGAAATACCAGGGAAGTACACACGACTCCTTCATATTTTGCCACAGTGGGATATACCGACGACTCACAGCTGGCGAGTTTGGTGAGGGCTACCTGCTAGGTAAATGCATGGCTTACATTCACACATACAGTGAAGGTCTGAAGTGGGCGGACAGTGAATGATCTAATGTCTTTCACCCTGCAGGCGACAGTGCATATGCTGTACGTGACTTCATTCTGACTCCTTACCTCAATCCAGCCAATGCAAGGGAGCAGAGGTATAACAGCGCTCACAAATCTACGCGCTGTGCCATTGAGCGAACCTTTGGAATACTCAAGAGTCGTTACCGCTGCCTGCATAAGAGTGGAGGTGCGCTACAATACAGCCCTGAAATGTGCTGCAAGATTGTGGCCACATGTGCCATGCTCCACAATATAGCCACCAAAAAAGGCATCCCAGTTGAGCTTACGGATACCGAGGCATCTGATGATGAGGGCCCAGGTCCACGGGGCAGACCAGCAGGTGGTGTCGGGGCAGCTGCTGGACGCCAGAGACGTGATGAGATCACAAAGAACTATTTCTAGGTGAGTAATGATGACATAATGCTACAAATTGGTGCACAACTGTGTTTTTTATTCCTTTGGGTGCAGGAAAATATCTTTCACACAGCCTGACGCACACCTAATGTGTGTCACAAGATGTTGCACATGTTAGACCCACAGTGCAAGGATGACGCACAAACACAAGTCCACATGCAATGGGTTGCCTCACTCATTGCCATGCTTCACTGATGACAATTCATTTCTTGCGGGTACGGCCTGTTGCTGCTCGCACAGGGTGCTCACTGCTCTCCCTTGAGTCATCGGGTGTTCTCCCCTGCCTCACACTCCGCCGTCTGTTCTTGGGAATTGGTGGGGTGATGCTGCTCCTACTCGACTGCTCCTCACTCTCCCCTGAGCCCAGGAGTCCTGTGCCACCTGTGGTAGCTGTCTGCAGCTGTTCCACCACATGCGTCACTTGCACCAGGCCCTTGGTCACATCCTGGCTGCAGTGTGCCATTTCCACCTGCATGCTTACAGAGCGGCGTGACAGCAGTGACGTGGCAGTACACAGGCGGTTGACCGCCTTGCTGTACGTGTCCAGCCGGCTGTGGAGACGTTGTCTCTCCCTGCGTCTGGCTGCCTGGTCTCTCCTCAATGTGGCACACAGTTCTTGTATTGCACCTGTCATTTCCCTGATGCCCTCCCTCATGTCGCTCAGGTTGTGGTTGACAGAGACCAACTGCCGCTGTATTGACCGCATTGATTTTGCTTGCAGGCGCTGTACTTTGACCATGGTGCCTTCCCGCCCGGCAAACACGGTGTGTTCCTCAACAGCAGCAGCGCTGGTGGACGACCTTGCCCTACGCCTCACCCCACTTTCTTCCCTATGGTGGTCAGGGGACTGTTCTTGGAGCTGTGCTGCACGCTGGCCCTGGACTGGCTGGGCTTCTTCACCTGTGTCCTGTGGTCCTGCCTCCAACAGTGGGAGTGGAGGCACTATTTTACGCTGTCTCCGTGGGACAGGGATTGTAGGTGTGTTTTCCTCCTGCTCCTCTTGCCCTGCTTGGTCCTCATTATCAGCTGGCTCCTCAGCTCCTGCACTGTCTTCCTGTGTTTCAAATGGTGCTGTCAATGAAAATGCACAAATTAATGGTGTGTCCTGCCTCACATTGTCCACTCAATAAAGTTTTTTGTTTTTGCATTAGGTAAGTACCCTATGTCTTTTTTTTGGACTATGCTGATTTACATGTCATGTTTCTACCTTGCTGTGTCTCATTGCTCCACTGTTTGGTGCATGTGACTACATCTCCCATGATGCATTGCTGGGTGTGCTTGTGAACGTGTACTGGATTTGCAAGATTGTGTTGTATTTGGGGCATTCCTGTGTGTGGATGATATGGTGGTGTGTCAGAGATGATTAGGCATGCATCTTACCTTGTCTGGTGTTGGGAGGGTCGGAGCTGTCAAGGTCAGCCACACCACTGACACTCTCGGGCTGAAGGGTGGACTCCACCAACTCCTCAAGGGGCGTAGACTCGGTTGCAGTGGATGTTCCCCCAAGTCTTCTTTGCCTCTGCCAATCTGGTTGCCACCTTTTCCTTGGATCTGAGGCGCATGTCATACCACCTCTTGCGCAGGTCCTCCACAGTGCGGTGGGTCACGCTGACGGCATTTACCTTCTCCTGGATGTCCAGCCATATTTTTCTTATACGTGCCTCTGGCACACGTAATGATTTTTTCCCAAAGAGGAGCTCATGTCTGTGTACCATTTCCTCAATCAGCACCTCCTGCTCCCTCTCGCTGAACTTATGCTTCCTTTTTCTCACAGCCTCCTCCTTCTCTTTCTCCTGGGGATCCATTTGCACTTGACAGACTTGCAGTACACTGTTCTTTCACTCTCCTCCCAGCCTCTCACTCAGCTTCAGGCAATCAGGTGCAGCATGGGCAGTCACACTTCCTGGGTGTGATGTCATCAAGCTGCACCTGGATTGCAGATTCTCTAACTTGCGATTCCTTATTTGCGAATTCGCAATTAAGGAATTGCAATTTGGGGATTCGCAGACTTATTCTGCGAATTTTAGAGAATCGCAAAAAATTTGCGATGTTTTATTTACATCGGGTTTTGCGATTCTCAAAATGCGATTCGCTAAAATTCGCATTTTGCGAATCGCTAATTCCGATTTTGATACATATGGCTCTTAGTCACTATGCCTTCTATTTTATGTGGACTGTATTTATACCTAGTTACACATGTCATCTGAGATGGAGAATCTGCAGAACATACATACACATATATACTTCAGGAATCAGAATCAATGCAAACCTATCCACTCACCTAAAAGACTCCAACTACAAGCATGCCCTTTTCAAACTACTTATGCACACCAACAAAGCACTACACAACCTAGGATTCTCATACCTAATCAACCACATCAGCTTTTACACCACTGCCAGTCACCTTCACTCTGCCAGTCTTTTGCTTGCTTCTGTTGCTAGCAGCTGAAGAGCCAGGCCTTTTCGTAACTGGCTTCTAAAGTCTGGAACAATTTCCTCCCTCACATTAGAGCCACCAGCAGAGACCCAGTATTCCGAAAGAAACTGAACACTTTTCTAGCTCACCGTCTCCTAAGTGCCAGGATAACCAGTTGGGTGAGTTGCACCCTCTACAAGTAAAAATAACATACCATAACATAACATAACTTAACATAACATAACATAACATAATAGAATAATAGGGGCACTGTGGGATTGTTTGTAGCTGCCACATACTTAAGACCGTCACACTTAGTAGGAGGCACCGTGACCGCAAACACGCATATGCCCCATCCTCCTCCCTAACAATGCCACCGCAGACCCACTGGGCATGGCCCCCGAAGAGATTGACTATCAGCCAAGTCTTCACTACATCATGAACCATAAGGGGCCAGATATCCCTCACATAATCACAGGCAGCGCTTTTCCTCACCGACTGCTTCTATTAACCTATATGGTTCAACAAGTGCCAATATGCAATACATAAATACAGCTTATGTACATTGACTTAACCATTTTCACTCCGGTCGGCTCAAGGCATGCCCTAAACACAATAAACAACCTCAAGCCATTTAGACTGTTTTTTATACAAAAACATTTCTTCTGACTTGGCACTACTGTTAAAGATCGTGTTTCCACAACACACATTGCAGGTTTTTCGTGCACACCCCTTCCAAGTATCGGGAGTCTGTTTTTCCTTTCCATTCCGGCAGCCGATGTCGCGTCATCGTACGTTAAGACGCGCACGCTGCCAATCAAGGCCGCTCTTTGGCGGGAGAACGCGGACTTTAAAGCCAGCTCTCCTGGAACCTAGCCGCACCCACGGAGTCCCGCATAGCAGGCCGCAACAGGTATGGACAGCGGGCAGGCAACCTTGAGGAAGTAAGTAGGGCTCCGGGCATGGGCAAACGCGATCCTACCATGCAGGTCCCTAGGGAGGCTGGGCACGCTCAGGATGCCAGGGACGCCTCCACTAATGTTTTATGTTTTTTTCTTTCCCCACCACCCTTCAAGTGTGTGACTCCAGGTTCCGCCCCCGCACGGGATTCATGGTGCATGTGATGACAGTTTCATCGTAAGCATCTAACTGCGCTTTTGCATTTATCAAAAACCGCCCCAGCTACAGATTTACTCACAGTAGCGCATAATTGCTCGGTATTTATAAGCGGTTTCTTCACAAGCGCCACTTAGCGCCTCACCCCCGCATTATCCCATATAGAGATCGGATATGATGCGCACCAAGTCACGATACCGGTGTGCGACCACCAAATACAAAAGTATCATATGTTCATGTTATGTTTGTCTTGTCTGTCTTTTTCTCCACAGGCTCTGAGCAATTTTAGGGGGACATAGCCTCCCACGTTCCCGCACCTTAGAGAGTGTGGTTACGCCATTGGCCACGGAAATTTCACTTGGCCCCCGACTTTTCACACCTTCACACTTAAAATCGCACACACATAGGTCCTGAAGAAAGCCAGCAAACGGAGCAGACTGGCTGAAACATGTAGACCTGACCTAATTTTTGGATATAAGAGACATAGTTTAATCTCTACCTATATCCACTCTGTTTTTAATACTGCCAGAGGGCCCACCATTAAAATACTTACCTGAGTTTAGAGGGACCCAACGGACAGTTTTTATACTACACCACAATAGCACCACTTTGCACTCAACACACACGCAACCAGCTCCGCTGTAAATCAGGCATTGTAGCACACCCGGGGTGCACTCGGGACCTTGGGTGGGACCCGATGATGAAGCATGCCACCAACTAGGTTGGTGGGTGAGGGTTTTCATAAAAACTAATGGTTTTGCGAAACATGAATATTCCCTTACCAAGTGTGTACTAGTTCCCATTGATATTTACTGTACTGTTAAGGGGAAGTGAACTAGCACGCACCCCCCCACCTCTCCTCTCTCTCCCATTGACTTATATTGTTTGTAGTAGAGCAAACAGAAACTGCTGTAAAAGTGATCATGGTTGCCACTGGGAAATATTACTCCATTGGTTAGGGTGTACCCATGAGCTGGTGCCAGACATAAATGTGGCATCTCCAGGCACATTCCTATCTGCACCTGCAGAAGAGCAGCCGACGATTGGACCTGCTGTCTGAGAGGAGGCCCGAAGGAGAGGGCCTGCTCCACCTTGTACCATGGACAAAGAAGAAGACTCCAATGGCCAGTTGGCTGACCTCCTATGTGGCTACAGGGACATTACAAGCTGCAAGAGGCCTTTCCTTAAAGTGCCTAGCTGACCATTGGTGATTGGACTTGGACTGGACTTTGCTATTGCCATCTGCCTGGCACCTTGAGAGCATTGCCCTGTTTCTTGGGGGCCATAGATGTACACTCCTTCGGTTGTTGGGGCACCAGAAGAAAGTGTGGAAATGTTTGACAACTTTTGCTCTAAAGCACCAGAATTTCAGAGGGCCCAGCCTTGAAAAGTATCTGACCAGGAGTTCCACAGCCTCGGACTGAATTTTTGCTTCGTTCTCCTCAAGGCTCCCAGCACCTTTCCAATAAAATGTTCTAGTCCCATTCTGCGTTGGTACTTAGAAAGAAACAGTGGTGGACTAGGAGCTAAAAGCAGCTCTGAGAATGTGTTCATAACAGCCTCTTAGTGTACTGAATGAGTAAATGAGATAATCTAACCTTCTCCAGGAGGATGGCTGGGGGGGAATACATTCTGACCTATGAATCTGGGTTCATTCTTTACAGTCTGTTTGTTGGGATAGATAGCTGGTGATTTCTCCACCCATTGCCAAAAGCAGTCTCCAGGTCCTTAGCCTACAGTGGGTTTTGTATGTGTGACATATGGCCAGTCAGCGAAGAAGCATTGTGTATGGAGGGACTAGGCATTACTCAATCTGGATCAAGATGGCTACTTCTTTATTCAGAAGCAGGAGTATATCTTACATTTATAGTCTTAGAAGTTGGTTATCTATCTAGCTTTCTAATTTACCTGGTGCATCTCCAGATTCATAGCCTCAGTGGTATCTTCATATTCTATCAACAGCACCATTCTCAGAGAGGGCAGAGACACATAGAACACGGAAGAAGGTAAAACACAACACAGGACTTGAAAAATTGAGAAAATTCGGATTTCACACTTGACCTTTGTTTAAAACATAGATTAAGGGCATTTCTATACACATCTGAATGTGGGAGTTATTTTAAATGTCTGCACATGATGCTGGTGCATATAAACCTGCATGACCTGCCCAGAGAACTTCAGAGCTCTGAAGACAGCCATATTCATTCAGTTATTCACAGATGACATAATCAGTCCTATACATTATGTTTTAGGAACAATAAAGCCACACAACTCAATAGAAGGCTATATTACCTCACAAAGACCTTCAAAAACTATTCCTGAACTACCCAGGTAGTTATACATATCATTCTTCAGCATAAACAGCAATGTGCCAGGGGCAGCCTTTGTCAACCTGTTAAAACCAATCCAGAGGAAATGAAATGCTAGAGCCTTACTTTGTCGTGTAGTTCCTATATATAACCTATACAGAATCTGCGCGTTCGGATAACATGAACTGTGGGGTTGGTGGCAGACTGACTCTGAACACCCCCACCGAAAATGTTAGCCTGTTTGCTTTAGCTAGCTCACAGTGCCACTAGTGTCTCCTCTTATCGGGGAGAGAATAGTTTCTGGCAACCTCAGAACATGACAACCCTGATCTCACAGGATCGTGGAAACAATGTACTACTTTTTGCTCAGTCACTCGTGCTCACTTATTCGGTCTCAGAGAGTTACACAGAAGAAACAGTTGGGCGTGTTACAATAAGAATTTATTGCACAGTTGTTCTTCTAGTGTAAAATAGGTGTGCTGCAATAATCGTTAGACAGTAGCAGATATATATGATTAGCAGTATAGTGAATATAAATGGATAGTACAGTTCTACCATTTTGCAATAAACATAAATGCATACATGAATATAAAATGCATGATAAAAGAAAGCGCATACTCCTACGATGCCTATCTAGATGTACCTAAGTGTACTTAGCATGTGAGTAGGTGTGGAGCCAAGAATCCCTCTAGGATTTAGTCGAACCCCATTACCTGAAGTGTGAGAATGTAGTAGCCCGTCCTGGTCTCGGGTTGGAGACCCCGCAAGGGATGTATTAGACCACTTTCAGCTGGAGCGTCTGCATGCAGGAGCCTCAGCGTCTCTGGTCAGTGTGTCGGCCTGGAAGTCTCGATTCCCTCTAACTAACACTAGCATGATGTGTTGTATTTATACAGAAAGTATCTAGGGTTCCTTTGTCCCTTGTTTCTTGTATTAGCCATTGTTGGATTTGAGGATGATGTATTGGATGAACCTTGTACGTAGATATTATGCAGGTGATGTAGCCCCAGCCTGGTTTCCAAGAACCCTTCTGAATATTCATTCATACTGTGTGAGTCTATTGATGAAATTATAGGACACTATTGTTCAGGGAGAAACCCTCCTTCTGTGCCCAGGACTAGAACTAGGTAAAGGTTCAATCCTAAAAGGTTCGTTACTGTGTAGTGTAGGGGAGGTAATGTAGGTGAATGTGTATGATATTACCCGGGCCTATATTAGGGTACCTATATGAAACATAACAACTTGATTTGGAACCTAATTCCAGATAACTTACCCAGCAAGAGTAACAGTTCTTAGGCTAAAGGCTGGCCTGCTCCTTTGGGTTCTACATGACTGAACAACCACTTTATACTTAAAAAGCAGACATAAACAATATATCTAACATGTTTTAGAACACTGGAATGTTGAGAGCTTCATTGAAGACAATAGAGCAGCTGCGGCCTATATGAACTGGTGTAAGACTGCTGCTCTCAACATTTTAATGTCCTAAAACACAGCATCTGCCTTTCTCTGTCCCTTGCCTCTCGAAAATATATTATTTAGGCAGAGGAAAGCCAAAGGCAGCGGTCATGCAGGAGTACGCATGCAGCTTTCACCCTTCCCTCCTTCTCTGTCCCTAGGGATTCAGAAGTAGGGAGTGGTGAATCCTGCTGAGCTTCTGGGTCTCCCTAGCTTGGCTGAACTACAAAAAGCAGTTTATCCAAGCCGGGGAGAATCAGGGGCTGACTTCAACCCCTTTCTCAGGTCTTTCTGTGACTGTTCAACAGCTAGCAGCCATGGCTATGTGCCCTCTATTAGCTGTACAACATTCACAGCAAGAGCTGTGAAAAAAAGCTTCGGATGCCAAAGGGGATTTCCACCCCCTTGGGCTTCGAGAGGCCTTTGTGTTTTTTAATTAGAACATTCTGCCCTCATGAAGTGGAATGTTATAGCCGGCAATAGCCATTAAAGACCTGTTACCTTGTTAAAGGCATCTCCTTCGGCTCTGCCCTTTAACACAAGAGCAGGCGTTTAATGGCCCATATAGCCCGCCACGGCGGCTATAAAGCTATAATATTAATTTAGACATGTAGGCAGTTTCAGGGCTTGCAGTGATCACACTCATATCATTATTTGTGTTTATCCAGAGTGCCAACCCAAAAGTCTTTGGCCACTAAGGACTACTTGGCGCTGTTAACAATATGATAGGAGATTGGCTCATCCTCAGAAGTGGGAGTAATATTTCCTATAATCTTCGATATTTCTCCTGCAGACATTCTAAATTAAAAAAAAAAATCCACTTCATGGATTTTGTTTGTATAGAAAGTATTTTTCTTGCCTCAAATTTGAAATCTGATTTTGCAATGGGATTCTTACTTCACAATCTCTCAAGTTGTCTCAAAAATCTTTTCCTGTTTTTAAATTTATGCTATACCATACTCTTGGTTTACTGGATGATTTCTTAATGTCTTTGTTATTTCAGGGCTATATTTGTCCCTACATCTCTTATAGAAATATAATTAATAAAAATCTGATAAGGGGATGTGAATAATGTTTGTAATGGTGGGCAGTCAAAATATCGAATTTTAAATATCGACCTACACTAATATCGAGTTTTTAATATCGTAGGGACAGAATATCGAAGTCAAGGCTATCGTTGACCAGAATATTGACTTTAAGGTAAGTAATATCGATTTTTTTAATATCGAAGTAAGTAATATCGAAGTCATTAATATTGTCAGCAAAAATATAGTTGTAAATAATATCAAATTTTTTTTGTGTTATGTATTTTATATGTATGTTTAACATTTTTTTAAAAGTTTTTTCATTATTTCTAAATATATGTATTAAATGTTTAGAAAAAATTATTTTTTTTTAAAGGAAATTTCACGTTTTAGTAGAGCGGGTTGTGGGTTTATAGGGGAATAGGGTGGGAAGTAATTTAATTATAATTAATTAATTAATATGTTTTTATTTATTGTTATTCATTGTTAATTAATTAATTATTAATTGGTAATTAATTTATATTAATTGGTTAATTTATAATTATATTAATTATAATTAATTTATTATTAATTTTTATTTATTGTTATTGTTAATTAATTTATTGTAAATTAATTATTAATTGGTAATTAATTTTAATTCATTGATTAATTGGTAATTAAATTAATTATGTTATTTTTAATGTGTAGCGGGTTGTGGGTTTATAGGGGAATAGGGTGGGAAGTAATTTAAATATAATTAATTAGTTAATATGTGTATATTTATTGTTATTGATTATTAATTTATTGTTAATTAATTATTAATTGGTAATTAATTTTTATTAATTGGTTGATTTAAAATTATATGAATGATAATTAATGTATTATTAGTTTTTATTTATTGTTATTGGTAATTAATTTATTGTTAATTAATTATTAATTGGTAATTACTTTTTATTAATTGATTAATTGATAATTACATTAATTGTGTTATTTTTTTATGTGTAGCGCGTTGTGTGTTTATAGGGGAATAGGGTGGGAAGTAATTTAATGTTATTTAAGTAAATATTAATTTAATTTAATAGGTATTGACCTATCAATGACCAAACAAGTCAACGCCGTCTCATCTTCATGCTTCAACACCCTGCGCATGCTCCGCAAGATCTTCAGATGGATCCCCACTGAAACCAGGAAGACCGTCACCCAGGCACTCGTCACCAGCCGACTGGACTATGGGAACACCCTCTACGCCGGAACCACAGCCAAACTTCAAAAGAGACTCCAGCGCATCCAGAACGCCTCCGCACGACTCATCCTGGACATCCCCCGACACAGCCACATCACCGTACACCTGAAAGACCTGCACTGGCTCCCCGTCAGCAAGAGAATCACGTTCAGACTCCTCACCCACGCACACAAGGCCCTCCACGACCTGGGCCCAAAGTACCTCAACGACCGCATGTCCTTCTACACGCCCACACGCCAGCTACGATCAACCAGCCACGCCTCGCCACCGTACCACGCATCCGCAGAACCACCGCCGGAGGAAGATCCTTCTCCTACCTGGCGGCCAAGACCTGGAACTCCCTCCCCACTCACCTTCGGCGAACCCAGGACCATCTCGCCTTCAGGAAGCAGCTCAAGACCTGGCTGTTCGAGCAGTAACTTACCCCCTCCCCCAGCGCCTTGAGACCCTCCCGGGTGAGTAGCGCGCTCTATAAATGCCGTGATTGATTGATTGATTGATTGAGTTCAAAAGTAATCAAGCAATGATCAGTCCAGGTTTCTGTGGCAATTCAAAGGGTGGAAATAGAGTTGAGTGGTACTCAAATTGCAGCCAGTAGTCAGACAGCTTCATGAGTGGGCAAACTATTTATGTTGATGGAAATCAAGGCTTCTAGAATGGAAGAGAATCAAGGCTTCTCTGATATCATACGTTTTCTCAAGATGGAGATAAATGTCTTCAAAGATAATACATTGAGTATATTTTGAGTAAATGTTAGCTTTGCAGTTCAAAACACAACCTAGGGGGTAAGATGGATAGTATAACAGCAGTAGACCTTAGGTGTAAATGTGTAATGTTTTAAGGGATATGGAGAATACACCCATATCATGATTGAACCCTATGATTAGTCCAGTTTACAATGTTTGAAGATACAGTTAGATGTTCTGGTGTTTTAGTAGCCAAGTCAATGTTTTTCTTTTATTGTATGTTGCAAAATGAGGGACTTGTATAAAACCTATGGGGATATTAGCAACAACTTGCGATAATTATCGCAAATCGCGCTTAGCGCGTTTTTTTTTATCGCCGCGTATTGCTGGATTTCATCGCGGAGATAACACGTTATTAGCAACGTTTATCTCCAATGTGATAAAATATCCAGCGATAGCGGCGAAATGCGTGAATATCGCTGGAAATCCAGCGATAGTCACGCATTAACGCCATGGTGGACTTAGCCTGACAATCCACCTCCCATTGAACAAACAGGTAAGTCATGTTTTTAGCAGATGTTAAATTCTAGCGCTAATCGCGCTTAGCGTGACTTTTTTTATCGCTTCGCGTGCGTTGCTAATAGGGGGAAGTTGTGTTAGCGACTGTTTTCAGTCACTTTTAGTTGGGAACGCCTACCTTGCATGTCATTAGCGATAATTATCGCTGCATGCAAGGCGATAGGAAAACCGGCCGCTATCGCCAGAAAGCTGTCGCTAACGCCTGTTAGCGACAGCTTGCTGATAGGGCGATAAAAAAATCGCTGCTTTAACGGCAAAAAGTGCCGCTAAAGCAGCGATAAAGCCCTTGCTAATATGCCAGCGACAGCTTGCTGATAGGGCGATAAAAAAATCGCCGCTTTAGCGGCAAAAAGTGCCGCTAAAGCGGCAATAAAGCCCTTGCTAATATGCCCCAGGGGCCGGTTTTCCCATCGCCTTGCATGCCAGCGATAATTATCGCTAATGACATGCAAGGTAGGCGTTCCCAACTAAAAGCGACTGAAAACAGTCGCTACCACAACTTCCCCCTATTAGCAATGCAGGCGAAGCGATAAAAAAAGTTGCGCTAAGCGCGAATATCGCTAGAATTTAACACCTGCTAAAAACATGACTTACCTGTTTGTTGAATGGGAGGTGGATTGTCAGGCTAAGTCCACCATGGCGTTAATATCGCTGGATTTCCAGCGATATTCACGCATTTCGCCGCTATCGCTGGATATTTTATCGCATTGGAGATAAACGTTGCTAATAGCGTGTTATCTCCGCAATAATATCCAGCGATAGGCGGCGATTAAAAAAAACGCGCTAAGCGCGGTTTGCGATAATTATCGCAAGTTGTTGCTAATATCCCCCCTAGTTCTTCAAAAATCTCCCACATGCTCTCAGGTATTTTGTTATTCTGGTTTCCAGTCACCCAAGAACAGTAATTGCATGCCAATGAGGGAATGTAGAAGAGTATTTTTCAGTAGTGTAGCAAGAATGCTGCGAGCTCCAGCTGTAGAATGGAAAATTACACTCCTATTGTGTAGATACAAAACATCTATTAACATTACTCACAGCCATGTCATTGGTGCCGCTGCACCTGCTTCACTAGTGATAGCCACGACCTATGAGTAATTCTATTTCAAAAGCTCATTGGTATTGGGGGACAACAAACCAATATTGACATACTTGTGCATAACTCTATTTACTTTAAGTAGGATATATTCCAAATTATTATTCACACAAAATATTAAAACTCCTCAGAAGACATATGTAGAAGCAAAACCAAGATATGGATATAGATCTGATCAGAAGATCCAGGCAGCTATTCTACCTCAGTGCTTCATATGTATGCTCCCTTCCTTCTTCAGGACCCAGTTAACTTCTCGTCTGGGTGCTCGAACTGACATTGTTTAGGGTTTATGCTATACATACTGATTTCATTTACCAATCAATAGTCTTCAAGGCAAGTCAATGAACTCTACAACCCACCTCATTATGGTCTAATATAACTTCATTGATAGCATGTAGGATAGAGATGACCCTCATCTCTAACTTTGACACAAACAATATAAGTTTAGGCAGCCAAGCAGGATCATGGGCGTAACACAGGCCCTTGCAACACCTGTGGGTCAAAGGGGCCCCCAGCCCACCAAGGGAATTAAATCCTCCAGGAGACCCCTATCCAGCCAAAGGCCATTGGATATATGTAAGATATAGGAGACTCTGGCCCCTCATCACTTTTTGCAGGGGGTGGGGTGTCATTTTGCGTTAAACCACTGAGCAGGACAAACCCCTCTCTAAAGACTAAACAAATGAGTTCTAGAAAGATGTTCTCTGAGCCCTCCACTCACAGGAGCTATATCAGCTCCACACACTGAGGGGCCGATTCCGATCTCGGCCGGTAGGGCACCGAATCGGATTCGGCTTAACCGGATCCGATTCGAAGCCCTCTTTCCCAACCGATTCGTACGTGCATCCGGCCGAGCGAGTACGATGCGAGCGCATGCGAAATCGCCGACCGACTTGTTCGCGGGTCCGAAGCGCTCCGACCGACTCGCACGGACACGACGCGCACCGCGCGATGGAGACGTTCCCCGGCCGGGCAAGTACGATGCGCGCCGCGAGCAGTCCGACCGACTCGCGCCGTCCGGCTCGAAAGAGCAGTCGGAGCCGCACTTTGGGGGTCCGTGTCGGACCCCCCTGTACGTTTAGCCGCGCGAGTCGCACATAGGGGGGACCCATGGGTCCCCCCTACCTGTGCATGTACGCCGCGAGTCGCTTCGAGGCGTACCCGCTGTAGGGGGCACCCGTGTTCGCCTCGCACCCATTGGGTCAATGGGAGCCCGCGTACGCATTGTACGTCCGGCTCCCATTGACTCAATGGGAGTCCGACCGACTCGAGTCCGATTGCATGCGTGCGCATCGTACTCGTTCGGTCGGACTGCCAGAGTCCGATTCGGTCGGAAATCTCTCCGGGTCCGGCTCGGTCGGAGAGATTTCCGGCCTGAATCGGAATCGGCCCCTGAGTATTTAATGTGACTCTAAACCGGGCTTCAGAATACAACATTAGAATGAATCCCAACAAAGGTAGGACAGTACTTGAAACTTCTGGCTTCACCTACAAGCATCAAGGGTTGTATTCTTTCGAAACAACCATCTCAATTAGAACATAGTGGAAATTACTAGGCCCTGAGAAATGGTAAATGCTGCACATTTTTACGGAAGCTACTAATTAAGAGCAGTGCTGAACTAATGCATTGAAGATGGTAAAACCTCTTGCAGTAGAATAACAAGCATGAAAATAGCGGGTGCAAATGTTACTCCTGGCAATAACCTCGGCAATCATAAGGGGTGCACCATTAAAATAGCACCTTGTCAAGATGTTACGCAGGAGCCATAACATCTTTGCAAATGCCACCATGAATGAAGATCAACCGCAAACAGATGGACAATGAAAGAGACCCAAATCACCAGCCACACTGACAGCTCTAAGGACAAATGTTCACAAGAGGAGATACGTCTCTTGTTGTTGCATTATGGCAGTTCAGAGACTATGGACAAATTTGCAATCAATTTAGAAGGCAGTGGAACAAATCAAAAGGTCCATTCATTTTGACATGTACGCCAATAATTACATTCTGTAACTTACAGCAGATTACATCAATATATAACAATAAGAAATGTAATGACACTATTCCTGATGCTGCAAACTATCCCTCGCTTCTACACCACATCATAAAGAAATATTTATAAATCAAAATATGAAATAAAATATCTTTAATGTATTGCCAATCCCTCAGTAAACCTAACAGCCTGAAAACAATATATTGTATAATAAAATATATTCAAAATAAATTAATAAATATTACAATATCATATAACAGAATACAAACATTATACAAAACAGTAAAACACCATAATAAAAAATTAGATTAAAGTAAACGATATTTTAAACTTATAGTAAAACAGTTAGAAAACAATATACTTATTTTCGATGTTTTGGACCACATTATTTTTATAGTCACAATACTTTGGCCACAATCTTACCACCAAATGATATTTTGATTCAATATTTGGGCCGAATGCCTTCCCTAATCCCAACCATTCCATCAAAACAAACAACGCCTATCAAACCATCTCAAGTATTCTGACCTCCTTCCTAACCATTGTGGTTCCATAAAACTATTCCAGTTACCCTACGCCCTCTTGCTAACTCAAACAACCCATAAACATCTCCATCACCCTACCACTTCTATGGCCATAGCAACCACATCAAAATATTCCCGGTATTGTTATATCCTCCCTTCCCTATCCTCAACCATCCATTTAAGCAGTAACTACAGATGCCATATTCATGTTTTTTCCTTTCTATGCGCATTCTTGGGTGGTGTAACAGGCAGACCACACACATTACTCAACGTCCTCAATGTTGGGTCAGCTTTCTGGACTTCATACCCTGGGGATGTGAAGAGCATGGTTCACTCTTTTTCCTTTCTTGTTTACATGCAGAAATAACCCCTTCCCAGTAGCCATAGTGCCACCATACATTTGAATTCGTATGTGAAAGAGGCCAAGTGTCTCCTTAAGAGCGTTTCGGTTAGGTGGAAAAGTAACAAAGAGCAGAAAAACCTCCTTAGCATTTTGAGTAGTCCTTGTCTGAAGCTGTAGAGTATTTCATAAGTTGAAAAGCAAGACACTAAAACTACATGGAAACAGGATATAGGAAGAGCTCTTGAGGTAATATTTCAGACAAGAGGATCATAGGGAATTTTTTGCCACAGAAAAAAAGCAAACTCAAATTGTCTAAGATGGGCAATGAATGAGGTATATAATAGGGGAGTCAAAAGCACTGTGGCTCATCCTTCTCAGACAAAAGCTTTCTTAAATATGAGTTCGACAGAAAGTGAAATCATAAGAAATCAGTTCAAGGAATCCATCTTGGACAGTAAACCTCTGATAAGAAATACTAGAAGACGGCCATCTTGGTTGGAATGGATGTACAGCTGACCAAACACGCTTTCTCAGGAAAACGGCATTATTCTGTAATGCAGGCACAAGCAGGGGAATTGTATGTTAAACAATCGACCCCTCCCTTATCTAGCATCTTTGGTCCTCCAATTTCCTCTGCTCCATGACATGGCTCCTCTGCTGTGTCCTGATCCACATCTTGCACAGACTGCTGCCGATGGATGCCTTCAGAGGACTCTGCGGCCACAGGTACACCAAAACCAGTCACTGCAGGCCTGAGCAGAGCACATACTTTTTTTCACGGTGTGCAGAACGCGAGAATCTCCTTGAGAGAGGCAAACCACCTTAGGGATTCACTGCTTTCTAATCTTCTGTTGTGGGACCAAAGGACCATGCCACCACCTTGGAGAAACCATGGCCAATCTATGGTGAGTTACCAGGTATAACAAGTATCTTCTACAATTACTTGTACAAAGAGGATCATTTTGGAATATGTTTTCCTGCATTTCCAGATCTGTACCACAAATGGCTAGTTTTTTGCATAAGCCATTAGGGATCGACTACCTACTGCCTGATAGCCTCCAGTGCTTAATTTGTAAAACAAAGTAAGTGCCGGGCCCTTGTCATGAACACAACTACTAATCTTCACAGTCCTCCAAATGGGGCATTTCAGACTATTCCTGGCCCCCAAAGCCATAACAATGGCTTGGGCGGCAGGTATCACTAATTTCTATGTATATTAAATTAATACAGAACTGTTGTTATGCTTATTTGTAAATCATAGAAACAGCGCCAACTTGTGGCAGACTGTCATAAGTTTCAGTGTTCGCAATTAGCCGCCGCTGACGAGCACTGTAAACCACCGGTGCAAATTAAGCACTGGCCTGTTCATTGAACAATATATGCAACAGGGGATTTCAACAAAATGACGTCCTGTGGAAGTTGGTCATTTTCTACTATTATGACATTGACATCAAGGAGTGCTTAAACTACCAACATCATCGCTTCACCTGGCTACTCCATTGCCCAGGAATGCACAGCGATTACTGAACCTACATGTGTATTAATCAGATTTATGATATGCCGTCCTAGTCGAATTTGTATCAACTTTAGTGATCTTCCGTGGATGAGCATGTAGCACATGATGAAAATGCATACAATATCCACACATTGATCTAAAGTTAGGGTGTTTTCCAATATACAGCATCAAAGGCACTAGCATTAACACATCAGAGAGTCCATTTCAGGTTGCAATATATAACTAGTAGTGGACTTTGGGAAGCCTGGCAGTTTTCTAAGAAATGTTTTAGAGTTTGCAAACAAGTATGATCACTGCCAACAAAGAAATTAACATAGCATTATTTGTATATAACAGATTCTCTGCATAAAGGAACAATGGGAAATACCTAGAATATATTTTCGATGGGTCCTTGTAAACTTGTCTCTAATGCCCTTCACAAGAGTTAGTACTCAGACAAAATATCGAGTTGTAAATATCGGGAGACAGAAATATCGGAAAAAAATATTGTGATGCAAAGTATCATGATGCAGAAATATCGTTGTCAAGAATATCGTTTTTTCAGGTTAGTAATATCATTGTTAAGAATATCATTGTTGTAAATATCATTATCAATAATATAGTTGTAAAGAATATTGCTTTTTAATTAATGTAATGTGTTCTAGTTTCTATATCAATTTTATGTGTTAGCATTATTTGTATAATTGTTATTAATTTTTTTAAAATATAGGGGCCCATTAGGATGGCGGGTGGAAGCACCACCGCCGTGCTGGCGGATGCAAAAAGCACCAGTTACCGTCCGCCCGCCACAGCACACACGCCCGCCCAATTAGGATGTGAAAAGTCAGCCAAACACCGCCCGTAAGCCAGCTACGCCCTCCGCCATCAAAGTGCGCCCGTTCACGGAGCGGCGCGGCCTAATGGAGACACACCGCCCGACGAAATCACGTACCGCCCGGCGTACAAATTACGATGCCAGAACCAAACAGTTCCCCCGGCTAAGAGACACCGCACGTGAAAGCAAGGCGGAAAACCGAACGCACAGTACGGATAGCAAAGAGGCGGACCCCCGAGCATGAATCCAGCACTGCAGGCCCTCCCCATGCTCTACCTGATGCAGCACCCAGGAGTCAACGCACCGCGGCGACGCAGGTAGGCAGACACACAACAGGGGCACGCAAACAGCGCACACAGTGCAAGGGCGGGAAAACTGTATATGGCCCCCCCCGACACCCCTGCGTGGACACGACACATCCACCACTGCACCCACACATGCGCACAACGCAGAGGCCAACGGCAGCGCAATGCATGCGCCGCACACAAACAACACAGGGTCACAACCAAACACCACACACACCAGCACCACCCAGAACGCACATGTCACGTGACAGCCCTGCCACAGTCATGTCCCCAACCGGCAATTCACTGTTGCCAACCTGACGTCACACAAGTGACCCGAACATGTCAGTGACGTCACGCCAAATTAGGACACACCCCTGTGTGCAAAACACGGCGAAGCACACAGCGGCGGCAACATCACCCAGCAGAATATGGACCCCGTCGGAAAAAGGTACGCCAGTACCACACAGAAACACCGATGCCACCCTGCACCCAATAACAAGACATGCAATACGTAACATCAAAGATACCGGGGACAGACAACAGGTGGGACCAATTATAACACAAGGCCCAACGTATAGCGGAAACGCAGCCTGCCGCCCACACACGGGAGAGGAGACAGCACTGAATGACCTTCCATTCCCACTCTGAAACCACATCCCGACTAAACAAGCCGGAGACAACAGTCATTGCACCAAAAAAAGCCCAACACAGGCATGCAGAGGGAAGCGGCCACAGGGCAGATAGCGCATAACACCAAAGAACATTCAGAACGGAAAAAAGAAATGATAACACTCCCCCATGTGGTTCACATGCAAGTTATCTGGAAGGAGTCAGACACCACTGACCTTGACCATTCAGAGAAGCATGTGGGATGAGGGCCCGTGTCCTCCGCACAAGCCAACATAACACAAGTCCTGCCTCCCTACGACCATTACAGAATTCCCAGCAACGTCGGAGGTTGCACCCTGCAGACTGCACAGACAGCCGGAGCACGCCACCACAGCGCCCTGCAGCAAAATGGCACTTGCACCACACCTACCCAACTACGCCGGACAGATTAAGCTGTACAAACATAACCTGATACAGATATTGGGATGTGACAATCTGGCCTTGCTGAACGTAAGTTACCGACTAACTTACCGCATCGCATTGTTCAGCTGCGTCATCCCCGTCTTCTACTGTCGGAGGTGTCCCTTCTACTATCCTGTGGATTTATGTCTCTCCAACCCGGCATGTCCAAGGGCGGACCTGCTACAACTATTCAACCCCCTGGACGTCCACGACAGGGTCTGTTCAGCCTATGGGGGCATGGCGTATGTGGCTACTATCGGACCCACACTGCAATGGGACCACTGTGCCTCCACACGACGGATAATGGATCACAGTTACATCGAATGTCATCCAACATGTCCCATCATGCTCCTACAAGGGACAACTCACGACCAACACCTTGACAGCCACCATCCGCTACATTGGATGGCATCCATGTCCACCACCAATGCCATGGAAGCCCTGCTGGAAGGTATTGCATACCTGACAACCTGTCAATTCGTCGGGCCCCGCCGCCATACCCCCAATTGAGCAATGATGTCCCACACCGTACCCATGCATGGCCTCCGCACGGACTGGGCAGTTACCAGTACAACAACTATACCATACAACCTGCAACTGACACCACACCATCAACTACACTGCAATGACATCGGATATATTCGGGACATGCACTCTGTTCCTCATCACATCCAGTAACTCTGCATGAACAGGGGGAGGCAGAGGCATGGGATTTGTGAATGGCAACCACATGGACAGAACTGCACGTACAACCATGCCATAATATGCATCCTGCGCCCATGAACATATGCACCGGTCAGTGGACAGTAATCGTCCGGCTGTAGTATGTGAGAGCTGTCACCTCACCTCCCCCTGAACTTCCGTGCCAGGACCTTTGCATGGACAACAAGTGCATCCACCAACAACATGACCCCAGCGACTGTGACATGTCCAGTAGCCACCACATCGCAACAACAAGTGGGACGCCGTTGCATGCACATAAGTCCATGCCCTGATGTCACCTCCACGCACGTGTGTATGAGTAACTATCACAGCAAACCTGTAACATGGAACTGAGATGCACTGTGCCCATGATGACAAGCGGACTGGTAGGCTAAATGTATACTGTCTGTGTCAAAGTCAGCAGCACCTCAGTAAGTAGCAAATGTACATTAGCACAGCAACGGCTAAGCAGTCGTAACTCTGAAGCCCACATCCCACAGTCAACAACTAATCACATCTACCCCTACACCCTATGCCATGTGTAATCATGCTGAGTATATCCTCCACATGCATTTTGCTGCCAGTAGTGTCCACTATACTGCATCACAGAGGACATAAGTACCAATACATGTCTAGAAGCAAAAATGTGTCTCTGCTGATTCATTTCACAAGTACGAATGAGAGAGGATGAGAGTGTGAGAAGTACACGGCAGTTGTGAGATGACCATGTAGTCCACTGTAATTGGATGTCAACGCAAATGAGTAGCACAATTGTGGAAGACACACATGTGTCATGTGAAGCGGGAGTCACGCATGGCTCAGGTGGGTGGGTGTGACGGGTAGGTGCGCACATGCAATGTTGAAACACGCTGTGTTGGGAGGATACAGGAACAGTACATTGGCGCTCTCCTGGGAATTTGTAAAGACCACCTGTCTGGGGATGAATGTGAACTCGTGTGTGCACAACAGGCGGGCACACGATCAATGCTGCATCAAGTGTAGACGTCAGCCCACCCTCCTTGGACATGCCGGATACTGCTGTGCGTCCGCAAGGCTCTTGCCAAGGCACTCACATCCCCTGTCGACCAGGTGTATCCACAACATTGTCCACCTGCACAGGCAATCCAGGACACGGGATGGCAGTGGAGCATGGTGGGTGAGAGGTCATGGCGCGCTCCTCCTGGTCACATCACGCAGGCAACACATCCCCAATGTGTAGTATGGCACAAGTCATATGGAAGTAGTGGGGGACGCACACATCACGAGCAGTAGTGACGTCACGGAAGGTGGCTCGCACCATCCCACCCATTGCCTAGATCTCCACACACGTTACATGCCATTGCAACAGAGAAGCCAGCGCGTGCACAAGCAGCTCCGAGCTCGCCCCAGAGAGGCCAAAGAGTGAATGTGTGGGTCCATGAGCTCCAGTTGGACGCGGCCTGGGCCGCTAGGGCAGCTACAGCCTCTGTGTGTTGCAGGTGGTGTATCCGGACTGCGGAGCCTGTCATGCATTGTCAATGTTGCCCGGGTCTCGAGTCGGGGCACCACGCAGGTGGACGGCGTCCCGCCACATATCATACCGTGAGACAGACCACTTGTTCAACTGGACCCACACATACACTCCTTGGCCTCTCTGGGGCGAGCTTGGAGCTGCTTGTGCATGCGCTAGCTTCTCATGTGCAAATGCATATTGGTGTGAGCGAGGGGAGGCCATGAGGACAGTGTAAAAGATAACTGTTTGACTTTCAGTTAGTTTAAGGAATGCCCCTGATGTGGTCAGAAAAAGACGTGTCTCGTGTGTATTGCAACTAGTAGATAAGCCGATGACCTTCCCATGTCTTGCATGTAGCCCCGCACCTAGCCCCGCACACTCGACACATCAAAATGAGTACCAGCACCACATTCTTCCCATTCGAAGCACTGACTGGGGGTGACAACCATTGGACAGTCTTGTGTAGTCCACCCACGCGTACATGTGGGCCCTCCATGATCCATGTCACCTGCGGCAAAGTGATGTCATGGACAATGACGGTAGTGAGCAGAGCTGTCTGCCCCACGCACAGATGGTGCATCAGCTCAACAGACCCAGCACTGAGGGCAGCAGGGGTCACATGTGCAGGGGCAGCTGTGCCTGTTGTGAAGGCACATGCATATAGACAGCACATCGTCCAATGTGTAGTCTGCCCACATCTACAGTCCATTGTCAGGCGGACCTAGCAAAAGATCACAAGACAACACATCTGTGTGGGTGTACCCACTGTGACCAACACTGCGCAACAATCAACGTACCCGCCCTGTGCATGGCCCACCCCGCAACGGAGGTCACATTCAGTGCCACTATCTCACACACACATCCCTGTCACGAGGCATGGTGTGTCCAATAGACAGGACTGAGTGAGCGCCCATCCGGAGGGTCCTGAACAGGAGACACATGTAACCCACTAGGCAGTCTGTGTTGTCACCTACTGGCATTGTGCAGTCAATGTGCAGGCCAGGCCTGCTGGGACTGAGAAGGGCAGCATGGCCCCAGCCTGACATGCACACGACCAACAAGTGCACTGAGACCTGCATTGCCAATTGGCTGGGTCACTGGATGTCTGACATGAAGTTGCCATGTACCACCACTCGGGAGGGACAGACAGGTCAAAGCGCCCGAGAGCACACATACCCATGCCACCTGCAGTCAGCATGGTGAGCAGTGGATGTTTGAACACCACAGGCTCTGACTCATAGTGCTGCGGATCAACGACATGTGTGTCACCCACATGCACCCACACACACACTGCAGCTGTCTCCCACACACAAATTTCGCAAGGAATAGCCATGTGCAGTGTGCGTGGAGCTCGGAATCCAGGATCTCCAGCTCCTCGCTGGTGAGTGGACCTGGACATGTCCTCAGCGTCATCGACGTGTAGGTGGAGAGGTGGCAGCAGCATGTGTTCTCGAGGGGTGCCAGGCTGCAGTTCCAGGTAGATGTGGTAATGCCTGTCCCACTCACACACACATATAACCCCCTGGGTCAGTTACAGTGGGTCCAAGCTGCTGCAATCCGTGTACCATGTCTGGCAGCTTCAATTGCAGACGTAGGCCTGCTCCCAGCTGGCCCGGGACGCTTCCCTCCATAGTGGAACACGCAGGGTGCAACCGCGAGGGACATTGGAGTTGGCCGTAAGGGCCTGGACCATGGCGGGTACAGTCCGCTGATGCCATGTGCACCACACAGTATGATGTGCGCACTGCATCTGCAGGTGTGGCCATGATTTGTGTGTGGGTGCAGGTGCACAATGGACGGGGCCACAACATGCTGTGTGCATAGGCAGGAACGGCCAGTGGCTCAGCCTCCACATGTCTGTTGGCACATCATCATGTACACATTGGCATGGGTGCATGGGATATGCATATGCACACACATGCCATCTTTCACTATGTACATCTGCCACTTGGCACGTGCAATGTTACGTGTCACTTGTGATGTGTATTTGCAAGCACACAGCCGTGTTGGCATGGGGCTGTCAATGTGTACACCTGTCAATGTTTCTGGAGGTGTGATCCGTACAGTGCTGTACATAGGGTGCAGTGGTGACACCAATGACTGTCTCATATCCCCTCGTGCCACAGGTCCCACTTGTTTTGGCCGCTCAGCCTGTGTCCATAGCGTTGTTGGTGTGTGCCATACTCACCCAGCCTCGGAAGCAGTGTGATGCACAGCAGCAAGTCATGTTGCCGCGGTGTTGCCGCTTGCCGAATATGCAGTCTGTTACCATCAGCATGCCTTACAAGTCATTGAGGCCTAGATCCCCATGTGCATGCCCATAGCAATGGTGTGTGTCACTGCCCATTGCTATTGGTAGGGGACCTGTGTAAGTGTATTGTGGCTGTGCTGTCCCTACTTGTCAGCTGTTCTGTGATTCAAGTGCTTGTTCAGTCATTTGTGTTTTGTGTATGTGAATATGCCATGTGGCGTCTTGCTTTGACATGTGTCCACTTCCATCCTTCCTAGGCGGAGACCAAACATTCATCGCCCCTACCAATTGCTGTCAGACATGGAGGATGTAGAGGTCATCCGTAAATATCGTCTGGACCGACCCACCCTGCATCGTCTATGTGCCATGTTGGAACCCCACCTCCGTCCTGGCAGGGTGTATCCAACAGCATTCACCCCCACGGCTAAGGTGATGGCTGCACTGCATTTCTTCGCCACTGGGTCATTCCAACACACAGTGGGCAGTGGAGGTGGGATGTCCCAGCCCATGTTCAGCATGGTGCTGAGGGATGTACTGTCAGCTATGATGCTGTACAGGAACAGATACGTCCGATTCCCCAGGGCTCGTGAATTGGCGGCAGTGAAGGGTGCTTTCTATGCCCTTGGACGGATCCCCCACGTCGTTGGTGCTATAGATTGCACCCATGTTGGCCTTGTTCCACCACAGGCCACTGAGCAGCTCTACCGCAACCGGAAGCACACGCACTCCCTGAATGTGCAAGTGGTGTGCCTTGCGGACATGGTGATTTCCCACGTGTGTGCCAAGTTCCCAGGATCGGCACATGACGCGCACATCATGCGCAACAGCATCCTACCACGACTGATGGCCAATCTGCAACCGGACCGTGGCTGGATTGTCGGTGAGTATGTGGAGTAGTGTAGCGTGCTGGCTGTGCGATGCTGTCTTGTGTCCAGTTGGAATTGCAACGGTTCTCTGTGTCCCTCACACCCAGGTGACTCTGCTTACCCGAATGGGCCCTGGCTGCTCAGCCCATTGCGACGTCCTGGGGGCCCAGCTGATGTCCGCTACAATGAGGCACATGGGAGGACCAGACGTGTGGTTGAGCGTACCTTTGGCCTCCTCAAGTCCAGGTTCAGATGCCTGGACCGCACCGGGGTGCACTGGCGTACTCCCCACAGAAGGTGTGCCAGATAATAGTGGCTTGCTGCATGCTGCACAATCTGGCTATTCGCAAGCAGATCCCCCTAATTGTGGATGACGGAGATCAGCCAGGGCCCCAGCCTGCAGACCAGGACAGCTCGAGTGAAGAGGACAGTGGAGAGGAGGAAGCTGTGAATGTGCGTCAGCAGCTCATCGCCCGCTACTTCACTTGACGGTGAGTGTCCATGTACGACGGCTGATGTAGCTGTAGTTGTGCAGGTGTATGTGTGCTCTGTCACGGGGGCCTTTTGTTCACTGAGTGCTGTGTGTCAATGGTCCATGTCCAGGTTGGTATGCCACTGGCAGCGGCTGTAGCAGTGTGCCCTGTTGCTCTGTGTGATGTGTGTACATTGCTTGTAGTTGGTGACAAGTACTGTGTGATGAGTGTGTGACACACTCATTGAATGTACTCTTGTTCTGTTTTTCACCCCTAGGTCCCTACAGCCTCTCCTGTCCCATCGACATACCACACAGCAGATGCATTTCTGCTCATGGTGGCGATTGCACATCGTTGAATAAACCCAGGACACATGAAGCAGATTGTGTTCAAGGTGTATTTATTTACAGCGGTGACATGTGATTGTGTGCAAGGTGATGACAAACGTGGTGCATGCTGTGACAATTAGTTGACGGTCATGGCTGCGTGATGGTCAGGGTGTACCCATGAAGTTCCATGTCCACAGTCCAACAGACACATGCCATTCACATGGCAGTGTGGGGTAGGATCGTAGTACAAGTCAATGCAGTAGGTGGTCAAGGTGGCTGGCTGACTCACTGGCGTTTGGTGCGTGCGAAGTCCTCTCTGGACACCTGTTTCCTCTTCGGACGGCCCCTTCCACGTTTGGTAGGGGGGTGTGTTGATGTGCCGCTGGTGGTGGCTGAGGAGTGCTCACTCGCTGTGGACGCAGGGGAACGCGATGCTGCACGAGCCTGCGCCACAGCAGGTGGTGGCGGAGGTGGTGTTGCTGGCCTTGCTTGTGCCCTCACCACCACCACCAGCTGGCCCATTAGGTCCACAAGTTGGTCCATACGGGTCACGAATTGTCCCATATGGGCGTCCATGGACCTCAACACCCCAAGGACCTCCCGCGTGTCGGTAGCCGACCTGGCCCATTGTCCTTGGGCCTCTTCATAGGCCCCAAGGACTCTGGCGATTTGCGGCAGGGCTTGGCTCCCAGGCTCAGATGGCGTTGGCCTGGCCCTGCTCCTCCTACCAGTACTGCTGCCACCGACCTGCCCACTAGCCACATTGCTCACCACGGTCCTCGCTCTGGCTCCCAGGGTGGAGCCCGACGGCCGTGCCACCGCTTGCGCAGGGGCTGTGGCCAGGGATGGCGTGGTGGTGGTGGTTGCGGCGGTGGTGGTGGTTGCGGCGGTGGTGGTGGCCGCAACGGCCGTGGCAGCAGGGGTCTGTGACTGGTCAGCAGCCCTGGGTGATGGGTTGGTGGGCAGGAGGGGCCCTGGGGAGCGGTTGTGCCCTGCCACTCCAGATGGGCCTGCTGGGTGGTCCGTGTCCGGAGAGGTGTCCAGCTCCTCTACATCCGTGAGTCCGGGTCGGGGGCTTGCGGACTGGCTGTGCTGGCTGCTGTCACCCTCTCCAGCATCCAGCAGTTCGGCACCTGTGGGGAGAATGAGATGGGTCATTGTGTTGCACCTAGCAAAGTATGTATTGGTTGTCTGACATTCACAGTTCGTGCACTGTCGTGCACAGGTTTCCCAGTGGCGTGTGTGTGGATGTACGATGTGTGTATGCGTGGGCTAGGCAATGGGACTGTGTGATGTGGACATGTGGCATGGGACGGATTAGCAATGCCGATGGGTGTGTGTTGCTATGCTCCTACATTTTGTGGCTCGGGTGTATGCGTGCTCCAGGACCATAGACGATGTTGGGTTGAACGATGGTTTAGGGGGAAGGATGGAACGCTTAGGTACGCTGATGCCAAAAGGGGGTACAGCCCCTAAACGCTCTTGGGTTGAAATATGCTTTTGGGGTACATACTGTGGGTAATGGGTGCAGAACGTGACATGTGTTCTGGCAACATGACAGTGCATAGACAAAGGTGTGTGTCTGTCTCACATGCCCGGAATATCTGCTGACTGTTATCATTCATGGACATCACATTGGTAGCATTGTTGTGAGTTCGTGCTTGTTGTGTGCCACACGACGTATTGCAGATGGGCCAAATCCTTTGTGTGCGTGCTGCCCTGGTACATGTGCATCAGTGCTGTGCTCTTGGGGTGTTGACTATATTATGTGTGTTGTTACTCGCAGTGTGACGTGCGCTTCAGTCACTGCAGGCACTTGATTTGTCATGGGCAGGTATCTTTGCATGACTACTGTATGAGGGCCAGCTGTTCGGATGACATACCTTTCATGACACTGTGGCTGAGAGATGAGATGGATGATATGTTGAATGTGCATTGTGTGCCTGTGTGTTTCATGGGTCCAGTTGTCTTTGTGTGCAATATTGTGGTTCCAAGCTGTTACTTCTAGTACGGTCTGTCTTACGTGGGCGTTGTTGTACGATGTGTGGGTGACAGGCAGTGAGGACTACATGGACAGGACTTCGATGGTGTTGCTGATGTGTGTGATGGGTGGCACAGTGCCTGCCGTGTGGGTCTGTGCTCCAGTGGGACTTGTGCATGCAGACGTGGCTCCTTAGGTGTTGCTGTATCTGTGATGGGTCATGTGGGGTTTGACTCTGTTGAACATGTCCGTGTGCACATTGGTCTCATGATTGTGACTGGGAGCAGTGCTGCGTGTTCCTCTGCTACGTGACATGTCCCATGTGTCAGTCGTAGTACAGTCCTCATGCCTACAGACGCCCCGCCCTGTACATTTTCCCACCTACAGGTTGTTTCTCAGTGCGCAATGCAATGGATGCCACATGGTACTGGGAGGGAGGGGTGCTCCACCTTGCTGGTCTGTGGGAGTGGGAGCCTGGTGGGTGTTTTACTTCAGCTGTCCCCCCTCCGACCCACTGTCTTTGTGTTCCGGCTACTTACCTGTTACTTGTCGGTCAGTGCAGCTATGGCGGACACATGGATGTGGGGTGTGCTCCACCTTGCTGGTCTGTGGTAGTGGGGGCCTGGTGGGTGTTTTACTTCAGCTGTCCCCCTCCGAACCACTGTCTTTGTGTTCCGGCTACTTACCTGTTACTTGTCGGTCAGTGCAGCTATGGCGGACACATGGATGTGGGGTGTGCTCCACCTTGCTGGTCTGTGGTAGTGGGGGCCTGGTGGGTGTTTTACTTCAGCTGTCCCCCTCCGAACCACTGTCTTTGTGTTCCGGCTACTTACCTGTTACTTGTCGGTCAGTGCAGCTATGGCGGACACATGGATGTGGGGTGTGCTCCACCTTGCTGGTCTGTGGTAGTGGGGGCCTGGTGGGTGTTTTACTTCAGCTGTCCCCCCTCCGACCCACTGTCTTTGTGTTCCGGCTACTTACCTGTTAATTGTCGGTCAGTGCAGCTATGGCGGACACATGGATGTGGGTGTGGGGAGTGCTCATTCTGGCGCATCTGGAGTACAAGGGGACCTGGTGGAAGTTGCGGTGCTGGCTGACTGTACACATGCCCCCATGGTTTTGTTAGTTGGTAGCTTTGGGCTGAGTGTGTGTGAGTGTCTGTTGCATGTGTGGGTGATGTCTTGTGTATTGTGTACTGGACATGGGGGTGTTTGTCCCTAGGAGCTATGGCATGGTGGTAGTGCATGTGATTACATAGCGGTGTGCTGGTATACGTTTGTTTGTACTTACCAGCCTCCACTCCCCCTGGTAATCCGGTGAGGATCTCCGGATGTATGATGACTCGCACCTTCTCCTCCCACGCCTTGAAGGTCTTGAATAGCGCGGGATTCCCTCCGCCAGTCCTGGCAGCCAGCTCTCGATTTTTGCTCTCCTTCTTCTTGACCACGCTTTTGAGGTCGTTCCACCTTTTGTTAATTTCTCCTCTGTTGCGTGGAACGTTCCCGACTGCATTGACCTGGTCTACGATCCTGCTCCACAACCGGTTTCTGGTGGATAGTGGTGTCTGTTGGACCTGGTTGCCATAGATTTGTGGGTGCACCTTGACGATCTCGTCGACCATGACCGTCAGCTCGGTGGAAGTGAACTTGGGCATTCTGTGTGATGCCATGGTGTGTGTTTTGGTGTTTGTGGTGCTGGTGCGGTGTGTGGTGTGTGATGTGCAGGGGGTTTGTGGGTCAGGTGTTTGGTGGTGGTGGTGATGGGTGTGATAGGTGCGTGTCTGTGGTGTGCTGCTGTCCTTTCTGTCTCGCTGTGTTGTGTGCTTTCGTCCTCAGTTTGTAATGTTGCAGGGGGTTGTGGTCTGTGAAGGGGCTGGTTTTGTACTTACCTATGTGGGTGTGTCATGATGGTCTGTTGTTTTCAGGTGTGTTGTGGCTGGTGTTCTGGGATTTGTTGTTGATTTTTTTGTCCGGGGGGGGTGTGTTTCCGGGATGTGTACTGTGTTTGGGTATTTGTGCGTGGGTTGCTGTGTGGACTTGTTGGCCATGTTGTGTGTGTTTGTTTTCGTCAGCGGATGGTTTCTGTGCATGGACGTGGCCGCCAGGGCTTCCGCCGTGTCCATTTTCGTCACTGTTGTTTGCGCTGGCGGGCGGTGTATTTGTGGATTTTCCGCGCTCATGTCGGTACGATCCTAATTTCACGGGCGGTGTCTCGGTCGTCAGGGCGGGCGGTTTTGGCTTGTCGTGCGTCTTTCCGTCCGTGGCGGGCGGATGGACTTAGACTCGGACATGGGCGGGCGGTATTTTCTGTTTATTTTCCGCCTCCGGCGGTTTTCGGTTTGCGGCATCGTAATTGCTCGGCCGGTATTCAGACGGTGTAGGCGGGCGGATTTTTGCCACTGTGGTTGATGGCGGATTTTTATCCACCCGACATCGTAATGGACACCATAGTTTGTACATTTAAGTGATTACGAATTTTTATTTTTATTATTCATAGAGATTTATAGTGTCATAGTGGGCTGTTGGGTTGTAGGGGGATAGGGTGGGAAGTTAATTAGGGAATTATTAATTATTAATTAATTAATTAAAAAATGTAAGTCATTGGCATTCATTTAGCATATTATGTAATATTGATTTATTATACTTATATTTTAGGTGTGGGTTGCTAGTTTTGTAGGGGTAAAGGGAGGGAAGTTAATTGGGTGATATTTAACAATTAATTAATCATTTATTATTAATTATTTAATTGATTATTAATTAAGTAAATCGTGTAATTTTCATATATTTTAGCTATATTTTGGGTGTGGGCTGCAAGGTTTGTAGGGATGCAAAGGGTGGAAAGGTGTAGGGTGGAAGGTAAATAAGTAACAATTAACAATTCATTAATAATTTATTATTAATTATTGAGGTGTTTATTAATTATGTGCTTTATGTAATATTGATTTATTTTAGTTATATTTTAGCTGTGGGTTGCTAGGTTTGTGGGAGTATATGGTTGGAAGTTGATTAAATAATAATTACAAAATAATAATTATTAATGTATAATTAAATATTTAATTGATGAATAATTATGTAAATTGTGTAATAGTTACATATTTTAGTTATATTTTAGGTGTGGCCTGCTGGGTTTGTAGGGTTGTAGGTTGGGGAGTTGAGTAAGAATTAAATAAGCATTATTTTTTAATTGAATACGAATTATTCAATTGTTCATGAATTTTGTAAATTGCATAATTATTGTTTATTTTTTTTTCAATTTGTCAATATTTTATGGTAAGTGATAATGTCTATATTTAGAATTTAATGTTTTTTATAAATCAATAGGGTTTTTCAAGTATGTAATGTATTTGAAGTGAAGTAGTTTACCTACTGTTGCTTATTGTGGAGTGGGAAAGGTAAATCATATCCCTTCTAAAGTCCGACCCTTTTCCTACTGTTGCACAGACTGGAGTGAGAATAGTAAATTTAACCCCTCCGAAATCCAAAGCTTTCCCTACTGTTGCACAGACTCGAGTGGGAATGGTATATCTTACCCCTCCGAAGACCAATGCTTTCCCTACTTTTGCACGGACTGGAGTGGGAACAGTAAATGTAACCCCTACGAAGTCCAATGCTTTCTCTACCGTTGCACAGACTGGAGTGGCAATAGAAATGTAACCCCTCTGAAGTCCAACGTTTTCCCTACTGTTGTGCTGTTTGGAGTGGTAATAATATATTTAACCCCTCAGAAGTCCTGCAATTTCTCTACTGTTGCATACATTGGAGTCGGAATAGTATATCTTTTATCTCCAATACTCTTCCTAATATTGGTTAAATATAATTTTTTAAATGTTTGTTTATAATATTAATTGTATAGTATTTGTTTATGTTTCTATCTGTTTTACAATTTTTATAATATTTTTTATAATCGTGTTTTTTAATTGTATTTGTTTGGTAATTTATTTAATGTTTTGGAATTCAATTGTTAATATTTTTTTCTCTTTTGTGTTACATTATATATATGTGTTTATATTACCTGAAGGAAGTCCAAAGTGTGGATTGAGCCTGTCTGTCTCCTAGGAGATCTGTGAATAGAGCAGCTCCCCAGCCCCAGTACCCACACCCAAACCAGCAGACCTGGGACGGGGGATTGGCTAATCAGCTCCAAGGCAACTCTGAGCCCTCCCCTCATACCTGCCCAGGCCCCTTAAGGCTTTGTTGGGTGCACCCCAAATCATTCTCCTCCATCTTGTGAGTTGCAGCCTACCTGTGCCCCAGATTGCAGTGAGCAGAGCCCAGGAAGTGGTAAGGAGGCAGACTAGTGCTGTCTCTCTCCCCCCCCCCCAGTTCTTTTTTAAAAAAAACGATTTTCCCTTTCTGTGATTACTGTTTTTGCCTGTGGTTGTTACAGTTTAAAATTGTAGTTTTAACCTGCCTGTGATTGCATATTTTATCACCTGTTTTGTGTTTTAAACTTGTGGTTTTCCTGCCCATGATTGCTTCCATTTAACGTGTTGAATTGTGGGATTTGCAGTCCAAACTCTGTAGTTTTTCCCCTCTCATTCCTGGTGGCTACTCAGTTTTCCCTCCAAATTTCTCCTTTGCTCTGTGCTAAGACCTGTATGTTAAACAGTGCACCCCAGCCACCATTTTGTGTTATCAAGCCAGTGAAACCAGCCCCCCCTGCTTCCCCCCAGCAACAGGGATATTCTACATCAGAGGGTACTTCTGTGAGCTATTTAAACTGTGTTTAATAGGGACTGTGCATTTCGTTTTTGGCCAGGAGAGGGAGTAAAGTTTAATTCAAACAGTATTGTTAGATTTCAAGTTTGTGAGGCCTTTACCTGAAGGAAGTCCAAAGTGTGGATTGAGCCTGTCTGTCTCCTAGGAGATCTGTGAATAGAGCAGCTCCCCAGCCCCAGTACCCACACCCAAACCAGCAGACCTGGGACGGGGATTGGCTAATCAGCTCCAAGGCAACTCTGAGCCCTCCCCTCACACCTGCCCAGGCCCCTTAAGGCTTTGCTGGGTGCACCCCAAATCATTCTCCTCCATCTTGTGAGTTGCAGCCTACCTGTGCCCCAGATTGCAGTGAGCAGAGCCCAGGAAGTGGTAAGGAGGCAGACTAGTGCTGTCTCTCTCACCCCCCTCCCCCCAGTTCTTTTTAAAAAAAAACGATTTTCCCTTTCTGTGATTACTGTTTTTGCCTGTGGTTGTTACAGTTTAAAATTGTAGTTTTAACCTGCCTGTGATTGCATATTTTATCACCTGTTTTGTGTTTTAAACTTGTGATTTTCCTGCCCATGATTGCTTCCATTTAACGTGTTGAATTGTGGGATTTGCAGTCCAAACTCTGTAGTTTTTCCCTCTCATTCCTGGTGGCTACTCAGTTTTCCTCCAAATTTCTCCTTTGCTCTGTGCTAAGACCTGTATGTTAAACAGTGCACCCCCAGCCACCATTTTGTGTTATCAAGCCAGTGAAACCAGCCCCCCCCTGCTTCCCTCCCAGCAACAGGGATATTCTACATCAGAGGGTGCTTCTGTGAGCTATTTAAACTGTGTTTAATAGGGACTGTGCATTTCGTTTTTTGGCCAGGAGAGGGAGTAAAGTTTAATTCAAACAGTATTGTTAGATTTCAAGTTTGTGAGACCTTTACCTGAAGGAAGTCCAAAGTGTGGATTGAGCCTGTCTGTCTCCTAGGAGATCCTGATCAGGAGGAACAGCTTCCAACTCCCTGGCCAGCAAACCTTGTCTGAGTTTGCTGGGACCTTATACAGTCTGATAATGTTTGGTATATGTGTGCACTGATTGGTGGTTGTATCTGATGTTTCTATTGGATTAGGGTTAGTGTCCTCATTGGTTGGGTATTTGAGGGTTCTGATTGGTTTCTGGGTCTGTGATCCAATCAATGTAGGTTTGGGACTTGGGCTAGGGTTATGATTTCTATTGGAAGTAGGGACTAGGGCTTCCTGTGTTATTGGTTGTTGGGATTAAGGTGGAACTAGGGCTAGGGTTAGGCCTTTAATTGGAAGTAGCGATTAGGGCTTCTGGTGGTATTGGTTGTTGGTCTAGGTGTGGTACTAAGAGTAGGTCTAGGCTTTCTATTGGAAGGAGGGACTAGGGCTTCCTGTCCCATTGGTAGCTTGGACTAAGGTTGGGACTACTGGTAGGGCTAGGGCCTCTATTGGACGTAGAGATCAGGGGTTTGAACTTATTGGGTGCTTGGACTAGGGCTAATATTGGCTGTAAGGTCCTGGTCTCCTATTGGTTCTGGATTTTTAGGGCTAGTGTTGTGATTGGATAGTGTTAGGGCTAGGCTTCCCATTGGCTGAAGGGGTCACCTGATTAAGAGGGCTATAAAAGGCTAAGGATTAGGGCGTCTCAGCCCGGGCGTTGAGGCTAAGGGTGGAGAGGACAAGGGCAGTTGCCTGTTTGAGCCTGTTCGAGACCAGTCGGGACCAAGGCCAGAAATGCTGCCCATCCTCCCATTAAGCAACACCCAGCCCACACCATCCACATCCACAAACAGAGCAACACACTCACACCAAATGTACACCACGCACAACCCTATGCACAAACCAATGTACCAGCATACACTACAAAACCAACCAAACCACATCTATACACCCCACTATCCCAACTACCACACATATCCACCATCACCTACAAACAGTACACAACTCTATCCTATACCACTAACCAATACACTCATCACTAACACAACGCCAATCGACACCATACATAACTACATCCCATCCAGACACATGCTCCCTGCTGTAATTACACCTAACATACCACCTTTTATCACTAACAAACATATAATCATTCTTCCATCATTTGTCCAACAAACATCCTCCTCTCCCTTCTACCATAATAACACTAACGTACAACACACACACTGCAGACCACCAAACTTTTTAACTCTTGCAACAAACCAGTCTAAGACAAACACTCTTATCTCTACTTCATTCCCACCTACGCACATCATACACTCTACTCATGAACACATCACCACCCCCTCTATCTTACAACCTCCTCTCACAAACAATACTATACAACCAAATCCATTGCATGAAACATATAAATCAGCACCCCTTTTCACTACTCCTCAAAAACAAAACATATCACACTCACCAGCACAACAAGATCTTCAAAGCACAACACCTCATAATACTTACCATCACAAAATACAACCATACACCCACCTTTCAAACACAAAGGAACCAACTCCAATGCCAAGCTTTCTCTCTTCCACCACACCTAACACACATACAGCAACACAGCAACTCTCTTCTAACCGCCTCTCATCCATTGGACAATTTAGAACTTCACTACATGACCAACATGCTGCACCACCAACCCTGACTCATACACCTTCCGCATTAAACACACGCAAACTATATAAGCAACATGCCATACCTCACAACTTCGCTTCCCCATGTCTACTTCACAATGTTACACCACAAAAACAACACAGTACTCCTACTCCCTCTCAAACACCATCTCCACCACATACACACGCAGACCCATCAAAATGCCTTCTTAGCATGCTGGATGAGGAACATGATATAGAACAGCTACACAATTGCTATCCTAATACAGCTAATACCAGCTCTAAAAACACACCTGCTACAAACCCACACAATACTGACCACTCTTCTACAAAACAAAGTCTCACAATCACCAAAGACCACTCTCTAAACTGTCTACTAATAAATGCTCGATCCCTCTCTAAAAACAAACATCACATCTACGACCTTCTCACAGATGCAAAACCAGACATACTATTCATAACTGAATCATGGTTGGGAGATGATATGGCTCCAGTCCTGCATGAAGCCATTCCTCTAGGCCAGAGTTCTTCAATCTGTGGGGCGCGCCCCCCTGGGGGGGCGCGACACCATCTCAGGGGGGGCGCGCACTCCACCCTAAACTCTTACCATTGTTTCCCACGTCGCAAGTCGTTTTGTTTCCGGTATTTCTTTACCCATTTCAAATGGGGATTTTAGATTGGACAGCTCCGGAACAGCAGCCAGACAACAAATAGGAACGTCACCACTGACGTTCCGCCAATGAGCAGGCAGCAGCATAGATGGCAGGAAGTGCCGCGAAATTTGCGTGCATTTAACTCCTGCATACACCTACTTCTTTCTTCGTTCCTGCTGTTTGCTCCGTGCTTGCTGCCTTGATTCTACTTTGTTTGCTGTGGAGCCTTTTCTGGTTTTACCGCCGCGCAGTGAAGGAGTTTGCTGGTCTCTTGACACCTTGGAAGATCACCAACAGGTAAGTGGAATGGGCTAATATACTGCTGGGCCATTTAGTGCTACCCAGTTTTCGAAGTCCGTGGGGGAGGGGGAGGGGGTTCGACGGTCACGGAGGGTTGGAGGGGAAATGGATGGGTCACGACGTGCCCATGCTTTTTTAATTTCAAGGGAAACTTTACCCCCTTCTGGGAAGAGCTAACCGTCCCAGGAATGGGTTAATTGCTAGAGCTGAAATGCTTCAGCTGCAGTGGGAGGCAGGGAGTCTCCTCTGCTATGAAACCGAAAGCAAACGAACAGACAGTCCACAGTGGACTGTCTGTTCCTTGTGTTCCGTTTCATGGCAGAGGAGACTCCCTGCCTCCCACTGCAGCTGTAATGACTCTCTGTCCCCGTTTCCAAGTGCTTGGTGAAGTGGCATAACACAAAAAGATGCCCCCCCCCTTCAGAATGTGTGGAGGGGCCCCAGAGTTTCACATATGCTTATTGGTCTTGGGCTGAATGGGGCGCCACCTGAATAGATGAGGGGGCCCTTGCGCCCTAGGAGTAGCAGGGGCCTGTGTTACGCCCCTGGCTTGGTGAAGTTAAGCTGCTTAGTCTGAGTGTATAATGTAGGTAGGGCACTTTTGCCTTTTATGGATAGGAATGGTGAGCATTGGAGTTTACCTAACTTCCAAAGTGCATTCATGAAAGCATTGGGGCGAAAAACTAAGGATGAGCAGGATATAGTTATAAAGAAAATGGGGAAGGAAATGGCCAAAGGTCTGCTGAAGGACATTTTGATGTCTGCGTGTTGAGTGAGTTAATCGTTTCACCCCTTAAGGTGGTGGTCAAAAGAATAAAGTGTCCATACAGGCTGACTGACAACCTATCATGGCCTGAAGCACAATCACTCAATGAATGAATGAGTACATCTCCCATCAAAACTGAACAGTGAAATACATGAACCTGCGTTGCGTTGGGGGGCTACAGTGAAGCTGCTGCTTACATTCCACCTTTACCTTGTTCTGGTTCACTGAGCAGGAGTAGGTGAAGGGCTGGAACATGGGGACAAGGTGTTTCCAAAAGGATGTTCTGTGTCATCACTACTTTTGTGGCAGTCTAGTACTTTCAGGCAATTGTTTACAGTGACCTCAGGATCAGGACAGTCGATGCACTACTTCAACAAGTGCTCTTGGGAGGTACGTGAGGCAAAGGCTGGTGCAAGTATCCTGTAGGTGTTTGAAAAAACACCAGAAAGTTTTTAGTCCCAGAGAAAACTAAGCCCTCAGACCGCCAGACGAAAGCTCAGCTCATAATTAATGTGAAAAGGTGGGTGGGTGAGTGAGTGAGTAAGTGAAAGGATGGGTGGATGGCTGAGTGGATTAGTGAAAGGGTGAATGGATGGATAATGAGAGAAAGGATGGGTGAGTGGGAGGATGGATGAGAGAAAAGGTAAATAGATGGATGTATGAGTGGAAGGATGGATGAGTGAAATGATGGATGGATGGATTGATAAGTGAAAGGGTGGATGGACGGATGAATGAAAGGGTGGCTATAAGGATGGATGAGTGAGTGAAAGGGTGGGTAGATGGCCAAAAGGGGGTAGATGAGTGAAGGAGTGAAACGGTGGATGGATCAGAGAAAGGATGGATCAGAGAAAGGATGGATCAGAGAAAGGATGGATGAGTGATCGGGTCAATGGATGGATTCATGAGTGGATGAGTAGATGGGTGGGTGGAAGGATGGATGGCTGAGAGAAAGGGGGATGGAGAGAGAGAAAGGGAGGATGGATGACTAAAAGGGTGGAAGGGTGAGTGACTGGGTGGATGGATGAGTAAGTGAAAGAATGGCTGGATGGGTGAAAGGGTAAGTGGCTGGATGGACGAGTGTACGGATGGATAGGGTGAAAGGGTGGATGGAGAGATGGATGAGTGAAATGATGAATTGAAGGATATATAATGGATAGGTTTGCAAATGGTTGAATGTGTGGCTATGGATGGGCACACAGATGGAAGGACATGGTGAAATGAATGAATGGTGAAAGACTGAATGATGGCTGAAAGAATGATTACACCTTGTAGCCCCAATTATCTTGAGTACATTGACTCACATTTATATGAGTCATTGTCTTTATATAATGTGTGTGTGATGTAAAGCACTCCGACACCCTGCCGTACATACTTGGGACGAGTAGCACTATAAAAGAAATCAAATACACATAAGGGGCGGTCTAAGCGAAGAGGAGGGGCACCATTGGAGGGTGGTAGCAAGGCCGGACTGGCCGCACCGGGTATCAGGCGTTTCCCTGGGAGGCTGGAAAGGTGGGGGCGGTTTTGTTACTGGGGGCTGACACTGCAAAGTTTCTTGTATATCCAGAAGTTTTTAGGCAACAATAAAAGCGCCATCACTTATATTCAGGTGTGGTTCACCAGTGTCTGGTGACTAATGTACCGGCTGGAAAATTGAGTTTTGAGCTGTGTAATAAGCCTCTGTCATTTAACCACACCCACTCATAAACCTGCAGTTAACTAAACGCACTTATTGTGTTGGACATTATTTGCCGGATATGGCCAGGGATATGCGGGTGGCGGTCGATTAATGTGGTGTACGAGATTCCAGAAATTCTGTCAGGATTGTGGGGGGGCCCCACACTTAAAAAAATTCAGCTGGGGGGGCTCAGCCTACAAAAGTTTGAAGACCTCTGCTCTAGGCTATCAAACAATCACCCAAAATCGTATAGCCAAAAAAGGAGGTGGTCTAGCTGTTGTATTCAGGCAAACAATACAGATCACAAAAATTGACGACATCTCCATAAAGAATTGTGAGGCTCTTCTAACAAGATGCAATCCTACACCGTCTTCCTCCTTTAACTTCCTGCTCCTTTACAGACCTCCACCTAGCAAGGCGACATTCCCAGACGCACTTCTAGACACAGTTTCAAACCTGATAACAATACACTCCAACCTATGCGTTCTGGGTGACCTCAACATTTGGTTTGACAAACCCAATATGACCCATCCAAAAACAATAATCACTGGCCTAGACGCACTGAACCTCCATCAGATTGTCCACAAACCGACACACACCGCTGGACATATACTAGATGTCATTTTTGCTAATACTGAACTAGTTACCTTTCAAACTATAACTCCAGTCACATGGTCAGACCACCACTTGCTTGCTTTCCAACATAAAACAACACTAAGCGACTCACCTAAAACTACTTTACATCCATCCACCTATCGGCCGTGGAACAAACTCAATTTGGAACACTTAGAAACACAACTAACATCAAGTACAAATCTAGAAACAATAAATTCTGTTCAAAAACTATATGAGTGGCTACAAGAAGCTTTTGACATCCTGATACCACTCAAAACCACACAACAGAACAAAAAGAAAAAAGCGCCTTGGAGAAACATAGAAATAAAAGACATAAAACAACAAATTAGAAAGCTGCAACGTACCTGGCTCAAAACAAACTCCAAACAAGACAAACTTCACCTACAAAAAATTAACAGATTATACAAGTCGGCTATCAAAAAAGCTAAGAAAAGGTACTATTCAGACAGAATTCAAAACGCTAAATGTGCAAATAAAGAATTCTATAAAATACTCAATGAATTTCGCAAACCAAATTCCCTAGAAAGAACTCATCCTGTTACTCAAGATTTCACAGACAAACTGGCAAATCATTACACGGACAAAGCAAACACGTTGGACTCATACTTAAAACAGAAACAAAGCACCAGCACTAACCCTTGTACAAAACAACAATCCAAGAATACTCTAACCAAGCCTCTCCGTTCCTTCCAACACATCTCACACGATGAATTTATGGACCTGGTCAAAGCAAGCAGGCCTGCCGGCAGCCCTTCTGACCCCTGTCCATCACAAATTTTCAAGACAATTCTTTTAACAACCTCTGCTGCCACTCCAGTAAGAAGAATCATCAACAACTCCTTCACGACCGGAATATTTCCAGAAGAACTTAAAAAATCACACATACGCCCTTTACTGAAGAAAACAAACTTGGACCCGCTGAACCCTGACAACTACAGACCCATTACAAATGGACCTTTCCTGGGCAAACTGGTAGAAAGAGCAGCGTTCGCCCAGATGTCACAATTCATTGAAGAGAATGACATACTCTCAGACTTCCAAACAGGATTCCGTCCGGGGAGAGGCACTGAATCTGCCCTCCTTGCCATCTGGGATGACCTAAAAATACAGTTGACCGCAACGGAGTTGCTGCGCTACTCCTCTTGGACCTCTCAGCTGCCTTTGACACGGTTGACCATGACACTCTGAAACAAAGACTCTATGAATCCGGCATAGAGGGAACTGCTCTAGACTGGATCGCGTCCTACCTTCAAAACAGAACTAATGTCATCCATACCCCACCTTTCTCGTCCAAACCGTACTCCACAAAAGCAGGGGTCCCTCAAGGCTCTATCATCTCACCCATGCTTTTCAACATCTACATGAAGTCATTACCAGTACTGATCAATAAATTTCACCTTACGTGCTATAACTATGCAGATGACACGCAAATACTCCTTCAACTGGAATGCCCCAAAGACATTGAAAAATCACCAATTTTCAGCTGTCTCAGAGCCGTGGATCAGTGGATGACTTGGAGCCATCTCAAATTGAATACTTCAAAAACGGAAATACTCACGTGTGGCGATTGGAAACATTACAACCCGCTTGCTGCATGGCCTAATGAACTGGGATCACCACCTAAAGTATCGAAGGAAGTAAGAAACCTAGGAATGACCATGGACTCCAAGCTGTCGATGAATGCCCAAGTGGACAAACTAGCAAGATCAAGCTTTGTCACTATAAAAACGCTGCGACGAATTTTCCCTCATTTGGGATTTCCGCACAAGGTCCAAGCTACCATCTCCCTTGTCCTGTCCAAACTCGATTACGCCAATAGCCTCTACCACGGATCACCTTTGACGACCATGAAAAGACTACAACGGATTCAGAACTCGGCTGCCAGACTACTCTTACATATCAAACCGCGAGACCACATATCCCCTGCCTTGAAAGCCCTGCATTGGTTACCGGTTGCCAGAAGATCCACGTTCAAGCTGCTTTGTATCACCCACAAAGCAATACATGGAATGGGACCACTCTTCATCAGGAATAAAATCACCAAACACATTCAACAGAGGAACCTCTGCTCTAAAGGAGCATCTCGCCTCAAAATCCCAAGATACAAGAAAAAAACCATGGGTGGCACATCCTTCTCTGTTCAAGCAGCCAAACTATGGAACTCTTTACCCCCAACATAAGATCCACCGACAGCCACCTTATCTTCAGAAAACTACTCAAGAATTGGCTTTTCCCCACATAAGCACCATACGCAAACAGAAATTTACAGCATATCCCTCTGTATATAAGCATTTGTTTTCACTATAGACATGTACCTATCTTTGTGTATTGCTTTGTATAAACATGTACAATAATTATGTTGTTGAGAAAAAAAAAAAATAATAATAATAAATAAATATCATCTTTGGTCTACATGTACTAACTTCCATTGTGCATCTATGTACCTTCCATGTACTTGGAACTGTGTGTCTCTGTAACTTTTCTCCTGAAAAAGCATATCCAATGCACTACCCTATTTCTCATCCTGTGCCTCTAGCCATATCTTTAATCTGCATATACTTACCTCCTTTATGTATCTATATACTTTCAATGTATTTATGGATCTATATATTTATCACTTTCTTCTAATTTAGCATTTCCAAGGCACTACCCTAGTTCTCAGCCTATACTTATCTCAATATATCTTCTAGCCCAACCTTCTGACTCATCTCAAACTTCTTTCTACTACTCTTTCCAATGCACTACCCTATCTCTCATCCTATACATCTATCAATATATCCTCTACATCCACACTCATTTATCCCAAACCCCATACCACTACTATGACCACCAAAATAACCCTTTCTAGACTCTCGCCTACTCTACCCTCCTTGCATCATCGGACACCTCTTTTACTATACCGATGCCCTAAAACAAACCTTTCTAAACTCTTCCCTGACTCCTCCCCTCAAACCCCCTTCTCCCCTCCTACTGCTAAGACCTATAAAAAAAATTTAAAAAAATCCTTCACTCTTTTATCCCTCCACTATCCTTTTCAATCAGAATTAACAGTCTAACATATTCAATTTTCAA
Organism: Calotriton arnoldi; assembly: GCA_963921515.1. NCBI lineage: Eukaryota > Metazoa > Chordata > Amphibia > Caudata > Salamandridae > Calotriton > Calotriton arnoldi. The sequence goes on from CAWUFW010000039.1 coordinate 66,221, forward strand.
CTATACTAATTCACCACTAATCCTTTATGGGTTCCAGAGTAGCGTGCTACTCGCCAATAAAGCGTCTCAACACCCCATCAGGGTTACAAGCGCTATATAAATGCAAACCTTTTTCCCTTTCTACCCTCCCCAACCCTTCTCAATTCAAATAACTGACTAACATATCCACCACTAAAATTACTTTCATGTTTCACCATAATAATTCAACACTAATACTTCTGGGTTCCAGAGTAGCGTGCTACTTGCGCTTCAAAACCCCATCAGGGGTAGCAAGCGCTATATAAATACAAACCTCTTTCCCTCTTCTATCCCGCCACCTACCCTTCTCTACCCAAATAACTGAATAACATGTCCACTAATCAAAGTTACTTCATTTTTTACTAGACTAATGTTCAACACTAATCCTTAATGGGTTCCGGAGTGGCGTGCTACTCGCCAGAAAAGCGCTTCAACACTCATCAGGGGTAACAAGTGCTATATGAATGCAAACCTTTCTTCCCTTTTATCCCTCCGCTATCCTTCTCACTCCAAATAACTGACTAATATCCACCACTGAAACTACTTTCATATTTTCACCATATTAATTCACCACTAATCCTTGATGGGCTTCCAGAGTAGCATGCTTCAACACCCCATCAGGGGTAACCAGCGCTATATAACTACAAACCTTTTTTTCCTCCTCTATCCTTCTGCTATCATTCCAAATCCAAATAACTGCCTAACCTATCCATCACTTAAAATGTACTTGCATGTTTCACTATACTAATTCAACACTAATCCTCTATGGGTCCCGGAGTAGCGTGCTACTCGCCGAAAAAGCGCTTCGACGCCTCGTCAGGGGTAGTAAGCGCTATATAAATGCAATTACAATACAATACAATACAATATATATCTAAACATACAGATATATATGTATGTGTGTTTATATTCATATATTGCATTAAATATTGGTGAGATTTATTTAATTTGCATTACATCAATAGTATATAGTAAAATATTTATGATTTACTACTTTAAACTATATCTATTAAAAAACAATATTGTTGTATGTTTTTTAATGATATTAGTGTGAACCCATATTTTTTTCGATATTTTTGTACTTACCATTATAAGAATTGGAAATCAATATTTTTGTAAATGATATGTTTGACTCAATATTATTGATTCTGATATTATGTGAGTGATTCCAAGAGTTGATTTACAAATTCAAGAAAAACTCTTCCAGAGCATGCCTTATAAAGCTGTATCAAAACTCAATACACTAGTCATGGGGGTCAGTGAGTGATCGCATCAGGATAAAGCCTTGAAAGCAACCTTGTAAGTGATGTGTGCATCTGTTTCAGGATGCGCCATAGCATTGATCTGTTGACAGTTAGATAATGTTTTGTTTTCCCAAAAAAACATGTTTGGATACAGGAGAAAGACATTAAAACAATGTAACAGTGTGCCTATGCCTTTAACAATTTGGTGTTGCACATCCACAATAATTCATTTCTCATTGGCACAGGCTTGATTTTTTTCCCTAAGATTTTAACAGAGGAATCTAAACGAGATCCCTGCCGGTAGCAGCCCGAGTCTGATCTTAAATACTGGGATAATAAATTCAAGGAGGTACCCAGTCAGGCACACAGAATTCAGGTCTCTAGTGAGCGAGGAAATCCCTAGATCAGAGTGGGCTTATATAGACCTATAGGCATTCTTTCACGGTGTGGATTTTTGTGCATGACTAATCTTGACTGTTTTTCTACTTCCTCCAAACTATTATATTTAGTTATGACTTGGTCTTTGCGTGTTTTGGAAACGTTCAATTGATTCCCCGTCTCATTTAATGAATGATCCACCCAGTCTTTCACCAAAATATGTGAATCTACAGCTTGCTTCAATGGATAACACCTTATGTGTTAGCCTCAAACCTCTAATATGAGGCACTCTAAGGTCCTTGGCATCACACTTCTAAGCACTAGCGCGCTTTCTAATGTAAGATCAGTCTGCGATGCCAGTGGGTTAGCTGCCATACAATAATTAATTCAATGTCTCCCTGTGTTTTTTTGAAAAGACATTTGCATAACATAGTATTTCGATATAATAGAGATACAGCCATCACTAGAAGAGATGTGATTTAGTGATGCAAGTAGTGTGTATCATAATAAAATTAAAGAATGTCAGTATTAAGGTCAAAAGGAATTCGATCAATAATCCTGTGTACAAAATAAAAGTTTTATGGATGAAAAGTTCCAAGGCACCATCATTTATTGATTGATAACTTTTGTATATATGGAAATGGAGTAATTTTGACAGCTACACTTCTTGTAAATAATAAGGAGAAAAAAGAAAGGGATAGTAGAGAGATAGAGAGGGGAGAGGGAACATATCTGATTAATCCATAGCAGCGAGGAGCCATGCCTAAAAGGTGGGCATTGCATATGTCATAACAACGGGTCACCACTTTCCACTTTCAAATGTTAGAGTCACTTCAATGTATAACGGGGTTTATAAAGAGAGTCAATGAGGTTTATTCTTTTGCAAATAACTGTCTAGGGCATCCCATAATTTCCTGGGGCGTTTACAATCCTTCCCAGACCGTGCCTAGGGTAGAAAGGTGTGTTTTGTGCCAATTTATGAGAGAAGGCATTGGGAGAGTGGGCCACCCTTACAAATTGATGAACAAAATATACACAAAGAATGTGAAGCCTGTTAATAAAGCTGAACATTTGTCTTTCTTGATTTCACAGATGTTGATAAATGAGGAGGTCAATTCATCAATCTGCATTTTCATGAAAGAGTAGATGTGCAGAGTCTGGTGGAGTAAGGTGCTTACTGACCCAGGAGAGACAACTGGAGGGCCCAGCCTAGTATGGGCCAGAACTAGACTGTGCACAGCAGTACATTGGAAATGGCTGTGAAGGTTGGTGGGTATGATGATGGCCTGCTTACAAATAGGCAGGAGAGAGGAGTTGGTAAGTTCTGTTGAAACTCAACATCAAGGACGTTTCTGCAGGTTTGTGGTCTGGAAGATTATCTCGGTTCTGTTTGATCCATGCAAAGTACAGAGACCATCACTGTGCGGTACAAGCAATATCAGAAGTCCTCTGATAATAGGCAACATTGGTCCCTATCAGGAAAAAAATACCATGGCATCATTGTCCCCCACACATTGGAATGAAACACCGAGGGTGGCAGGCTCATGGATTTTTGTGTTCCAAATGCAACCACAAACTTTGGGAAAAGCAAACAAATGCCTACCCATTTTCACCATATGCCCACCTACCATATTGGCAGAATCAGTTTTGGTGAAAGGTGTCATAGTAGCAACTTGTAAATGTATCAGGAGGGCTGTGAATGAGGTGCCGCCACCCAAACCGTTTGGAGTTTAGTAGATAGCCTCAAACCTCAAGTCAGAACCTGCACATCTGATTGGAGTTCGGTCATAGCTGAAAAGCCCTAAGATGTATAAAGGCAGCTCAAAATAAGAAGTAGAATCTGTTAACCGAATTGCCTCCACAGTACTATCCTGAAAGAAATCAAGGTGGCAGATTCTATTTCGTGATTACAATTTACCATAAAAATTGAAGGATTTCCAGTTATCACCAAACTTTAAATCATGATATTTGGGTTCATGATACAGAAGTGGGGGCACTCTACTTACTGGCAGTGGGTATCCTGCTCAAGTCTGAACATCCTTGCATTTCCTACGTCCCACATATCTCAGATATCTGTGGAGATTGTGTTTGCCTCTCCATCTTATTGGTATGGCTTTATGGACGAAGTCATGCCTCTGGTCAGGGGAGTAGATGGCAGTACCTTTGCATGTCACCTATAAGACAGAGTTAGAAGTGACACTGTTGTGTAACTGAACACATTCAGACACGTATTCGGTATAATGATGGGAAATGCACAGTACATAACTTTAGGTGAGAAATATCATGATTGTTATAGCAGAAATATACAGGGATATGCAAGACAATTGACATGGAACTAAATCAAATAACATGCCTAACATGACTGAATGATGCCAATGTTCAATACCAGTGGCAAACTCTGTTATGGTTGTACACCACGGGATATTGTTATGATAGTCTTTGTGAAATGGCTACTTTCCATACTTCCCATAAACTGCGATTTGTACATTGCTTGTATCATATATGACATGTGTGACACATGTTGTGCAGTTTTCAACTGTACATTTGTCATAAGTAAATATATGATATTCACAACGATCATGTTGGCATTATACATAGCATTTATAAGAGAATGCTTATCCGTGCTGTGTATTCTATGTAACATGCCAACATGCATTTGTTCCATGAGAAGGATCTATCTATCTATCTATCTATCTATCTATCTATCTATCTATCTATCTCTCTCGATCTATCTATCTATCTATCTATCTATCTATCTACAAAATCAATAGGTGGGCCTTCTTTTTGAGCATAAGCTTATTTACATGTTAAAACCCATCTCAAACTTTGCGTAGGGTGGGAAAGTGAGTATTGTGCCAATTTGGCAAGGAAGGCGTTGACAGAATGGGGCAACACTTAAAGACAATCTGCTACCTCGAAAAAGCATTTCAAGCCTGTCAATAAAACGCAACAGTTTATTTTCAATGGAACAGATGCTGAAAAATGAGGTGGCCAAATGATCAATCTACAGTTTCATGAAACCAATATAGGCCCATGTTACACAGTTACACATTATGGGCCTGATTACGATGTCGGGTGGACTCATGTCGGCTCGACATCGCCATTGTCTTGTGACCAACCGACCTCCGGTCGGCGGCCCAACAGCGCCATTACAATGCGCCCGCACATGGTGCGGTCGCATACTCCCATATCCCTATGGGAGCTTGTGCTGCGGCTGTAAACCAGCTGTGGCACAAGCTCCCATCGAGAAATTAGAGCCTGTGTAAATCCCTGCACCATTTGGCAGGAACCTCACGGTGCCTGCCACACAGTGTAGGGATTTACAGGGGGGGACCATGGGTGGCCCCCAACTGGAGCCTGCGGACACTAGAGGTCCCCAAAGTCGCTTTTGGACAGGCTTTTCATGTCGGAAAGTCCGACATGAAAAGCCTGTCGGAAAGCGACATCATAATCCCCACGGCATAAACGCCGTACATTGGGGATCATGAGTGGCCTCTAACTCGCCGACGGGCTCCTTGAAGCCATCGGAATCCAGTTGGTCCGGCCGGCCGGTTTCAAATCCGACAGCCTCTATCACAATAAGGCTGTCGGATTTGAAACCTACGATGTGAGTCGGAAAGCCTCCAACTTGCGGCCAGAGGCTTTACGGCTCACATCGTAATAGGCCCCTATGTATTAAGGTTTGAGATATAAGTGTTTAAATAAGGAGCAGGGTAGGCTTGAAAGTCTTAACACTTTTGTATATCTGCACTATTTAAAGTTGTGATTCAGTATTACTAGACTCCTATCAATCACATATTAATTTTTTGATAGATGTGATTGGCTGATGTAGGGCCCTTTTTTTAAACAATTGTGGAATTACCAAAATAGAGATTTGTGAAGAAAACAATTTCCATTGCAATGGGGGTACAATGAGAGGTGTCCAACTCTGGGGGAGTTCTGGGGGAGAACCAAAGGTGTGGAAAACACAAGTACCACACCACAAAAAATGCAGACCACATAACATCATTGCGAGTCAAAACATAATCACAAAAAATATAATTTTAAATGTAGTAGATGTTTGCCATTTTGTGAATAATCATTGAATCAAATACGAATCATGACTTGGAGACAGAGAGAAACGTGAAGTAGAGGTAAAAGGACAGAGAGAGGAGAGGTAAAAGTCATATGTAGCAGTGATTGTGCTCAGTGGGGGTTGGGCGCCTATGGCAGAATGTGCGCCGGCCCTCCGCACAGGTCAAGCAGGGCAGCCAACCCCCACAGCAGACAGCCGAAGGTCCTGGACAACAGGGGTTAGGTACCTGCGGTGATTTGGGCAGAGGTCCCGGCAACAGGGCATGCACAGCGGAAGTTTGAAATAAAGTCTTCTATAAAAAGAACTTAGTCACTGGAAAACACAGTTAAAAATGGAGTAAAGATTCTGGCTCAAACATGTAAAACCAGTACAATACACATGTTATGGTTCATGACACATACAACGCACACCATAAATGATGACACACAATCAATAGAATTGTCAGTGGACTGAGAACTGTGCTGCCTGCCAAATTGAAAACACAATATTTACAATTGATTGTGAATTTGTGTCACTTGCTTTGGAATATTAATATTGAATATGTATATTTGGATTCACCCCAACACTATCTAAAGTATCTAGACTTAGTAGGAACCATGCACTGCTTTGTTGTGTGGTGTACCCTGGATTCTCTTACCCATTGGGTTGCCCTGCCTCCTCACATCTGGTAGACCTGTCAGCCTTAAGGGGGTCTTTCCCAAAACATTTTGCTCCTCCTCCATTTTTTCTGATCTCGTTTTTGCTGGCCTTAGGACTCTGTGCACTTTATCACTAATAACCAGTGCTAAGGTGCATGTGCTCTCTCCTTACAACATGGTTACATTGGCTTATACACAATTGGCATATTTAATGTACTTATAAGTCCTTAAGTAAAGTGGTACTACATGTATCCAGAGCCTGTAAATTAAATGCTACATGTGGCCCTACAGCGCTTATTGTGCCACCCACTTAAGTAACCCTTTATACATGTCTCAGACCTGCCTTTGCAGCCTGTGCCTACAGTGTTCAACTGTCATGTCAATATGGCCAAATAAACCTTTTGCCAGGCCCAAGCCTTCCTTTTTAATACATATAAGGTACCCCTAGGGTAGGCCTGTAAAGCCCAGAGGGCAGGGTGCAGTGTATTTAAAAAGTTGAACATTTGCTTTTAAGTTTAGAATGTCCCAGGAGTGAAAAACTCTTAAATTTGGTACCTACATCTTTCATTAGATAATATTGGAGTTACCTTACTACATTTAATATGATGTAATTTCCAAATGGGAACAGGTAACCAGTTCATGTTTGGTGTCTTTCGAACCGTAATAAAAAATCCTCTCATATGGTAAAGCCAAATTTTAAATTACAATTTTGAAAATGCCACTTTTCGAAAGTTATGTACCAAGGGGTTGGGCCCCTAACCAGCTAGATTGGGCCACTGATAATTCTAAACACAAACAGGATCAAGCTGTAATTTGTAACCCACCTTTTTTTGAAGGTTGGCATTTCCCTGTCCTAGCAATTTAGTGCCTGTAGCCTGTCCCTGGGATACGTGACTGGGTGTAGCTAACAGCTGGGCATTGTGTAGTCCGTATAGACATTCACACAAACTAGAGAGCTTAGGTGTGCCTAGAAGGGCCATCACTGACAGGATGGGTGGGCGAAGCTGGGCACAGCCCTACTTACACTTATATAGGCTGTGTCCTGCTTCCACACAAAGGGCTGTATATTCCCTATAGTTAGTCTGTAGCCAGGCCAGGGGAGGCAGGAAGCCTGTGTACTTAAAGTGGAAACCTCTAGAAGCTTCCCTCACTTCAAATGAAGGCCAAAGTATAAATATTGGACCGCAGACATCAACTCGTCAGTATACGTCTGGACCTGTAGAAGACTGTGTCAGAAAGAAGGACTGCTGTGCTGCTAAAAGGGCTGCTAGACTACTGCCCTGAAGGACTTATTCCTGCTTTGCTGACCTGCTGCCTGCAGCCCTCTTGTGACCCCCAGAGTGACTCCCAGGGCTAGTCTCTTGTAACCAGCACCTGGACAGTGACACCTGTGGGTCCTACCCTGCCAAGTGGTGTCAACCTGGTCCAGGATCCTTGGAAGTGGGCTTGAAGGTGCTCTGACAGCTCATCTGTGGATCCAGCAGAACCAATGCATCCTGTCTGCTGCGTGGCGCAACCTCAAAGCTAACCGTCACATCACCTCTGCTACAATGTTTTCTGCAGTGCGAGGACTCTGCACCGAATTTGCACACCATATTGGAATTGCCTGTGGCATGGCGTGATGGATGCCCAAGGCAGGCCCTTGTATTGCCAATTTCTTGTCGACGTCAGCTTCGATGACGACGCAGGTTCTTGCAACATTGCTTCACAGCTCCTCAGGTACCGGTGAATCGCCTAGGTTGCCTGATGCATTATTGATGCTGGACTTCGCATCACAAGCCCTCATCAACGGCTTCCCCGACTACGACATAGAACCTTGCATCACAGCTTCACAGCCCTTCTGAACCAACGCATTACCTCAGCTGCACGGGGTATCCTTGACGCAGGACCCCGCAACACTCCGCACCCAGGATTTAAAGTACTCCTATTCGGTAGGCCTAACTGGGTATCTGTAGTGGGCCTGCACCCCATTGCCATGGGCCTGAATGCGTAACTTTGTCCTGGTCCAGTGTGACCAGATATCCACAGTTGGAACTTTTTGCTTTTTTGTGCTATTTTCACTAAAATCTATAAACCTACATAGCTCCGGTTCAACTGATTGGAATTTTGACATTTTGGTTATGTTTTCTTTATTTAAATCTACTCTATTGAATATTCTAATCTGGTGTGGGATCCTTTTTGTGGTGTGTTTTTATTCTATTATTGGTTAAAGTATTGCACAAATACGCTACACATTACCTCAGAGTTAAGCCTGGCTGCTCGGTGCCAAGCTACCAGAGGGTACCAGCAACCCAATTTCTTATAGTATCCTACACCACACATGGTCTCTTAATAGGCCACCCCTCTATGTCCACTCTCCCACCAAAGCCTTTTCTGTCATTCTGGTACCCTGTCATCCATGTGCAAGCCCTCGGAAGGTCTTTTATTAAAAAAACCTTAATCAGGTAGGCCGCTGCAGTCATCCAATCACCCAGTAAGAACACCTATCCTTCATCCAGTAACATGGAATCCTGTCACCCTATGTCCAGACCCCCTCTATGTCTACTCTACTGGTCCTTTGGTAGGCTCCTACTTCCAATTTCTGACCCTGTTAGGGCCACCATCTCCTTCCCTGTCTTTGCCCCATTGCTATCATCGTACTGTCTCTGTACTACCTAAGGTGGTTGCTGCTCTCAACGAGCTGAGGAGTGACCATCAAGAATCATCTCGGAGATCTGGATTAGTACCTGTTCTATCCAGTGTTCATTTTTTTCTCTCTGGAAACACTTGTGCTTACTTGGTGCAGTCTTTGTTTCGTGTGGAATGTCCTACATGTCTTAAGAGTCGGAGCACAGTATCAAGAAAATGTTCTTTTCCTAAGGGAAAAGACTAGTGTCATGTAACAGTATGTATTTTATTTTTTGATAAAGACTAAAATACATTTCCTTCACACTGGTTTAGAATCAAGGCATGCATTTATTTCTGCTTTTCTCTACTACGCCCTTTAGGATGACGTGAAGACAACAAGAAATGTCACCCTGCTCAAAGCAGGGGCCTGCGTAAATAAGAATCCTGTGACCTTTACCATCGTAAGAGAGGACAAGCAGTTGACAACCTTGACTTTTCAGGCTTACTCCTCCTCGTGAAATGCAATGATGGGCAGGGATGTGTAATATTAGCAGCAGCTAAGCTGCCCCCAGCGAAGGTGGGTGCAGTTTAGCTCATTTTGTTTTAAAAAGATGTGTGGTGTTTCTATGTTTGCTCAAAAGAAGTGCGAGAATGCGCACTACGTGATACCATTACTTTTTGAAATAGCCAGATACATTGCTTTTGATACATTGGGGTCCACTCACAAATTTGAGTTTGTGAATAACACAAAGTTGTAAAATTATGCTCGGAAGTATATTTAAATATCTAAGTGTTCTTTTACTACTTAGTTAGCAATGCATGGCCCCACGTTCAGTCTCTCTGGGGTTACAATCTTAACACCCATTTCAACGTGGATTTTCACCAGGATATGTCACCTCCTTTGAGCACACTGTGTCATCTGAAGAATTTTGTGGACCTTGGGCAAGAAATATTTTGAGGCCCCCGTTCAGAATAACTGTAAATTGTATTATCCATGCTCTACCAATTCAAGAGGCATGCTGGCAAATAATGATGACTTACGCGTTTACGATTGAGATACAGAAATAGACAGGAGTGAAAAAAAACAATGTTAGTTTTCATAGGGGCCCCTTGGAAGTTGGGGGCCCTGGGCAATTGCTCACTTTGCCCATGCCTTAAAACGTCTCTGCTAAGCAGTGTTCACCAGTGAACTGTTATATCGATGGGCCTGCCACATGCTGTCTGGGTCATTTTGATTAACAGGCACCTAGTACTGAGGGCCAAGTGTTTATGTACCCTGAGGCAGATTATTGTGATTGTAGGTATAGCTCTGAATAAATAAAGCAGCATTTATGCCTATTACTTATATTTTCATAACATGAAAGAAAATGCAGAACCAAGAAGATTACAAGAGACCACGAATTCATATTTTCATCTCCAAAAAACACATGCAGTTACATACATCTATGTCAGGACCAGAGGCTCAGATTATGCTTTACTCTTTCATTTATTCCGCTCAGCAGCCTTAAACAACATATTTTTATTCAAAGACTACAAATCCCATGAGTCTTTGCAACAATAAACAGAAGAACCATAGAGTCTGTCCTGTTCAAGCAACATCAAGAAATAGCACTTCCTCTTTCTTCGCTGCTCAGCAGGCAGATAAGTACTTTTTCTTAATTTTGCTATAAGGGCCTTATGGCTGTACTGCCACTATATTTATGTTTTGAGGCTGCCCTCTGCAACCATGTTAGTTAAAGCCCCTCAAGGCCTTCTTAATATTGCACCTTGTGCGGTGACAATGGCCCTTACTAACAGGCCTCGCGCAGTACTCGCACGGTCTCCCTCACACTCCAGACACACCTCCCAAGGCAAGAGAGGCTCAGGGTGGGTGGAGGGGGGGGTTCCCTGTGTGAGTCCAACGTGGCAATACAGACGGGAAACCTCGTCTCCCAGCAACGAGATATGAGGTTCTCCTGTGGCCCAGTAGGTGGCGTGGAGGGCACACGTCTCTCTTTAGAAGAGACGCGCCCCTCTTTCACAAATTCCTCATATTCCTCGCTATGCGGCAAAATGTGCTTGACAGTTTTCCCTTCCGTTGTGGAGAAGTGCCTGTCATTGTGGTGAGCGCGCAGGTGCTCCATGCTCCAGCACCAGGTAAGGTGTTCCACCGTGGAGCGTTTCATGCTCAAGGCCAGTGTATTTAGAGACCGAATGAAGTTCAACACTAAGCATTGGTTAAAACAATCCTATCTAGGCTGTCTAGGGAGGGCTTCAGAGTTTTCAGTGATTTTTTTCTGGCTTTGCACTCAGATACCTTAATATTCTGACCTCTGATTTTCACCTTAACAATCATTGCAGGGGAGTTTGATGCATATTGGGAGTCTGTGGAGGGGGAGGACTCACTGCTCCCCATCTATGAAGAATTAGTAGATGCCATTGATGACTCACTAGAGAGGGCTGTCTCTTCGACTCTAAAACCGTTGAGCCAGTGCATAAGTGAACTAACTGTGAGGCGCAGTGTAGTACCCCCATCTGGGGCAGGCTGGAGGCTGTAACCTCCTACTAGTGTAATGGGGCCTCTAAGGGCAAGAGCAAAGCCAGGCCCAATGCCAGCATTAGAGCGACCGCTACCTCATCTGATGCCTTTGAGAGACTGCGCCAGGCTTTCCTAAAAAGGTGCCTAGGCATTCAGGAGGCACAGGATGATTCCCAGCTGGGTTATACCCCCGAGGATGATTCCTGCCCCCAACAGGGAGCGGATGACAATACCGATGACGACACTGATAATCCCGATGAGTATTCGGGTGATGAGCCAGGCCCGAGCAGACCCTTGCGACCGCAGGGTTTTGCCAAAAAACCCAGGCTATAAGATTCTAATGACCAAGACTCCGCAGGGATCCTCGGCATGCTCAACCCGGAAAATATTTACCATCCACACTCGACGGACTGGGTCCCGGCGCCAAACATAGCGCGTTATGTGGCCTGCCACATCAGGAAACCCATGGACCAGGAGGACACGGCTGCTTGAAAGTGGAGTGCACAAGGCCCTCCCTGGCCAAAAAGGTGGCAAGTACTCCAGACATTGATCCCCGAATGGTAACATTTATCACCAAATTCAATAAAGACCCCAGGAAGGGCCTGGACTGTTCCTGGCGGTCCTGCCAAGACAAAGTTTTCGATGCTCTGGGTCTGCTAACTAAAATATTAGGCATGGCAGAAGATGCCAGGGAGTTAGGCCATATGATTGATCCCATGATTATTTTGGTATGGGTTCAAAGGGCTCTATGTTTTCTTGGCAATGCAAACTGCGTATTATCAATGGAGCATCAACTCTCGTTGATGATCAAAATAGAGCACAGGCCAGGCGAACTAGCCACCACTGAAGCCAGTCGGGTTGCCAATGGGGGTCTCTTCGGAGAGCCTTTAATCAAGGAGTTGTCCTGTTTTGTTAATACTTTTTCATCTCTGGACAAGGCCCGACAGTCCATTAAGAAGGTTTTTAGCCAGCACATTTTTGGAGGGTCCGGAAGAGTTAGGGGGCGCTCCTCCGGCTGCTCGTACAACTCCAACCCACTAAACTCCAAACAAGGCGCTCTCTCCAGTGGCAAGACCACAGGAAATTTAGAGGGTTTTACCCCTTGAGAGGTTGTGTCAGGGGATGTGGCGGAAAAGGCAACTTCCGCTGAGCAAGCAATGCGCCAGGTTGAACCACCAGTAAGAAATAACCCTTTTTTCCTACCTGAGGTGGAGGGAAGTTTGCAATAGTTCAGCCACAAGTGGACATCCATTACAGGGGCCACATGGGTGCTTCAAACCATGACGGGTATTCACATAGAATTCCAGGGTACACCCCGGCAACACTCCCGACTCCGTCCTTTCGTCTTCTCACGAATAGGGACACAGCTGGTAAACAGACAAGTGAAAGATCTTCTGGAGAAAAGGGCCATTACACAATCGGTTCTTCACCCTAGGGTATTCCTGAGCAATATCTTTGTGGTCAAGAAAAAGGACAAAGGGTTCAGACCAGTAATAAATCTGCAGGATTTCAATCGATGGGTGGTGTACCATCATTTCAAAAGGGATGGCATTCACCTCCTAAGAGACGTCTTGTTGCCCAACAACTGGTTAGTATGGCTAAACCTGAAGGACGCCTACCTCACCACACTGATTTTTCCTCCCCACAGCAGGTTTCTGCAATTCCAGTGGAACGGCCAGATTTACAAGTTTGCTTGCCTGCCGTTCAGTCTGTCCTCAGCGTCTTGGTGTTGAGGCCGGTCATGCAATGGCTGTGAGCATGTGGCGTACAACTCATAGTAAACCTGGACGACATCCTTATGATGCAACAGGAGAAAAACTTTAACTCTCGCAACTCCGGATGACTTTTATACTAAAGAACCAAAAGTCAGACTTTGTGCTGGTGCAGCAGATGACCTTTCTGGGGCTCATGGTCGAAACGGTACTCCAGTACCTCAGGTTACCCCAAAAGAAGATGCTCTTGGTTGGCCCGGAGTTCCAGAGAACCTTGATGAGAGACAATTTTCCCTTCTGCATTTGGCCCGGATCGTGGTCCTTCTTTCATTGTCGATTCAAGCGATCTTCCCAGGTCCATTACATTACATTACCGGGCGCTACAACGCCTGAAGGCGCAACACCTACGGAAGTGCCTGACATACACACAGGAGATTTTTCTTTCTCCAGAGGCCCAAACAGAGCTCCGCTGGTGGCACAAGCAAAACAGGTCCGCAACGGCAGAGCCATTTTTGGATTGGCCCCGTGCCTGGTGATCGAATCAGATGCCAGTCATCGGGTTTGGAGCACCCACTGTGTGGATGCTACCACAGGTGGACAGTGGTCAGAGCAAGAAGAGTCTCTCCACATCAATTGCCTGGAACTCCTCCCCGTATCCTTTGTGGTTTGGAGCCTGGCAGCTAACCAGGTCTCCTGAGCCTACTTGTTGAAGATGGACAACATTTTGGCGGTGAGATACATCAACAGTCTAGGGGCACAAGATTCAAGGTACTGGCAGATTTGTCCAGGGACTTTTGGCACTACTGTCTGGATCACAAACTGTCAATAACGGCAGAATATCTTCCAAAAAAGCTCAACCAGACAATGGATTGACAATCCAGACACCTAAATGATTACAGCGCCTGGAAGCTAGATCCCTCTCTATTTCAGAGCCTGATGAGTCGGTGGGGACCGTAAGAAGTAGACATTTTTGCATCCCACCTTAATCATCAGCTTCCTCATTTTTTCAGCTGGCGTCCTGATCCCCTCACGGATGCAACAGACGCCTCCCTGCAGGATTGGAGCCAGTTCGGGGGGTATGCGTTTCCCCTGTGCTCCACTATAATCAGACTCACGGCGTTGCTCAGACGTCAGAAGGCGGAAGTGATCTTGGTGACACCACTTTGGAAATTGCAAGTTTGGGTATCCAGTTCTTCTGGAACTTTCTATAGATTTTCCAATCTGACTTCCCCTGACTCTGCTTCTACTGACAGATTCCCATGGCAATTTGCACCCACTGGTTCAGGAAGGGTCTCTCGGACTCTTGAGTTGGAGGATTACAGGGGACATTGGGAGATCCCAGGCCTTTCGCCAGGGGCTACCTCCCTCATCAGAAGAGCCTGAGCAGACTCTACGGTCAAGGGGTATGGCTCCACGTGGAGAAGGTGGTTATGCTGGTGTGTGCGACGGGGTTTGGATCCCGTGGGTCAGATATAGTGCATGTTTTCAATTTCTTGATTGATCTGGTGGACAAGGGTTTGGCTTACCGCACTATTAATGCGAGCAGATCGGCAATCTCGGTGGGTCGCATCTCTATACCCAACATTCCGGTAGGGCAACAGCTGTTGGTCTGTAGGCTCCTAACGGGCATTCGGTTGTCTTTTCCACCATAACCGAGGTGCTCTTCCCTCTGGGATGTCAATGTAGTAAGTACTCCAACTACTGCAATCATGGCAGGATAATACATACCTTTCCCGTAAGGGATTAACAGGGAAGTTAGCGATTCTTTTATGTCTCATCTCGTGTAAAAGAGTTTCTGACGTCCGTGCCCTGGATGTTTCATCACGTATGTTCACCCAGGAGGGGATGTCTTTTACTATTTCTAGATGCACCAAACCCAACATCAGGCTGGTTCACTACCTGACTTTTCTGGGTCATCCAAAATTGTGCATGTTGCACTGTCTGAGAATGTATGAATCTATGATGGAGGAATATAGACCACTTGGAGAGGCACAACATGTATTTCCCTCAAAAAGCCTTTCAAGCCAGTCTCGGCAGCGACTATTGCCCTTTGAGTGAAGTGGATACTGCAAGAAGCAGGCATTGATACCTCTTCCTTCGGAGCACACTCCACCAGGGGAGCTGTGGCCTCAGAGGCCTTCTCTCTGGGGAGACGCCTAGAAGACACTCTCAGAGCCGCTGATTGGTCTTTGGACTCCACTTTTAAAACATTTTATTTCAAACTAATCACTGGCATGGCTTCACTGGTTGTCAACCACCTTTAAACTTGAATAATCTGAGCTTCCGGTCCTGACATAGAATATTACATTTACAAGCTATCATAAAGGAAAGTTTCAATTCTTTTAAGGACGTGGAGGCGAGGATTATCCCTCCCTGTTGCTTTATCAACTATTACCATCCCAGTACCCACTGAAGTCTTCAGTGTTGGATAAGTATGCTGGGGTTAATGGACAATATTAAAGTTATTTGCATCTTGTGACTTAATGTTGATTCCAACTTTGGCTATTGTTTCTGAACGGATGAATCTGGTTCATAATTAAGGTTCTTGATAGTTTCCAGCATTGTTGAGTAGGTGTATATTTAATGTTCTGTCATATACTGGAACGTATGGTGCTTCTGTTTGTTTTTTACAAGATCGGATTGGAAGCAGGACTATTAACTGAAATGTGAGATTCAGAATGTTTCGCCTGATGAAAGAGGAAGTGCTATTCCTTGATTTTTCATTTATGGGACTGACTCCATGGCTGTTTATTGTTGCAAAGTCTTTGAATAAAAATATGTTGTTTAAGGCTGCTGAGTTGAATAAATGAAAGAGGAAAGCATAATCCTCACCTTCGCATCCTTAATAGAATTGAAACTTTCCATCATGACAGCCAGGAAATTTTATATTTATGTTAATTTCCTAACAAAGTGGTCAATCTCTTCAGATGTTAGTTGATTATTATACACATCATCCATTTATAATAATGTATATTACTAATGTATTTAAATACATATACACATATCATTCCTTCATTTTCTGGGACACTCTGTACTTTTCTCAGATAATGATAAACCATTAAACCATAGTGATTTAAGATCAGATTCATGCAATAAACTCTTCTGGAGAAATACACTTTTCCAGATGATAATATTTATTTTTTTGCTTTGCAATGAATTGTACAATTACAGCCTGAAACCTTCATGATTGCTTATGATTGATTGTTTTTTTGTTCAAGAAAAAAATTCAGAAGTGCCCTGGAGTCTCGAATGGGATTCGCCAGCAATGTCCTTTACTGGATCACCTCCCTCCTACCTTTCCAACCAACACCAGTTTATTCACATGGGCAAGTCCTGGTCCCAAAAGATCGCTATAACCTTCAGAGCCCCCAGGGTTCTACACTGTCTCGTCTCATCTGCAACTTGTACATGGAGCTTCTTGGTTTTCTTCTCACAGATAACAGCATCAAGATTCAATAATATGCTGAAAATACACAATGCTATTTGTAAGTCTCCTCCGCTTCAGATATCCAATGCCTCCAACACTGTCCACACATGATCCGAACCTAGATGTCTAGTGCCTACATGAAGCTCAACCCAACCAAGAAAGAATTCCTGCTATTTGCAAAGAACATGAAACAATACAAACCTGGATCAATGACATGCACTTGATGGCTTCGAACCCCAACTTTTACCGAATACCAAGTCCCTAAGTTTCACCTTGGACACCTACCTTACCCTCAAGGAATATTTTGTCAAAAAAAACAAAGACAGCTTAGTACCAGCTATCTCTTCTAAAGAAAGTGAAAACATTTTTTCCAGGAAGCAACTTCACAACTGTTGTTCAAGCCCTCATACTACTGCATTTGAATGGTGGTAACACCCTGCTACATGGCCTTCCAGACTCCACAGTAACACCCATTAAGGGCATTGTACATAACGCAGCACATCTCATTCATGGGCTGAAGAAACATGATCACATCAACCACACCATGATGGAACTCCATTGGCTGACCTTGCTAGCCACAAACATCTTCAAAATCAGCTGTATGTTTACAAACCCATCACAACCAGTACTCCCACTTATAGGCAAGCACACTACATCTAGTGGTTCTAGGCACAACCACAGCCACAACACCATCAGACTGAAGACTAAGACATTTAAAAAATGTAAAACAAGGCATCAGGCCTTTCCCATCTATGCATCCAGGATCTGGAACAATATCCCTGTATCAATTATTACTACCCAAGGCTGCTCCAATTTAGGAATGAGTTGAAGACTTACCTCTTTAGAGAACAATACATCACATTGCATTAACCATTCAGATCCCAGCCACCTCACTTGTTATTCATTGACTTTAGGCTTGCCTTCGACCCTGCACAGTGCTCTGCTGCCTTTGGGCTACGTGTGTACTATATAAATACCATGAACATACATACATACATTTCAACAATTAGTTTCTTTGGGCAAACCCTGAGCGAGCAGCCCAGATGACCCCTTACTGAATTAAAAAATGTTCTACTTCTAGAAAGTGTTTCGCTTTGCAGGTTCACTCATGGGTTTCACACCTGTTTCCACCACAAACTACAACTAGATAGAAACCACAACTCTCCTTGTTCCAGAAGCTTGGGAGAGAGTAATCTTACCACAACAAACCTTTTGTTGATGACATTTTGGGGAAAAAACTGTTCTCTTGCACAGCCCTTTTTCTATTTTTGTTCTACTCTTCTCAGTTCCCTCCAGGAGAATCCACAAACCCTAGGCACCTAGGTACCTTTGGAATCCCTAAAATATAGGAAAACTTTCCCTGAGTATGTTTTGTAGAAAAAAGTTATGAAGGCTTAAGCAGGAAGCCACATGTCAAACACGTATTTGCAATGCAATAGGTCTCGCATTTGCGAGAATTTTAGCTATTGGCATTGTAAATGATAATGCCTTTTATTTATCTGTTTTGAAAACGAACACATAAATAAAAGGCATTGTAATTCACAATGTTAATAGCTAAAACTCTCACAAATACGAGACCCATTGCATTGCAAATGCTTGTCTTTCTATTTATGTGAAACGATCTGACACTCTAGCTGAAGGTCATGATGACAAAAAATAAATAAATATATAATGGCTCATGGTTAAAAAACAGTCAGTTCACAGCTTAAATAACATGCAAAGTACCCTCACGCAAATCTTTTAAACACAGCATAAGCAGAACCAGAAACGCATCTCAGATATAAGCGAGCACACCATTTTGTATGAAATTTTACACAAATATAACTCACACACATGCACACAACAAAAGAAAATGCATACACAGACATACACATATAAAACACGTCTGACATGTCAAGCACAAACATTCACACGGTGTCGGCAAACCTCCATAATGCCTGTTACGCCCAAAAACAGAATACACACAGTCTGATCAGAAATTCACACACCATCTCCATGTACAGAAAAGACCCATATGCATACACACCATAAACATTCACTGTAAAAGAAATGCATGCACACAAAGAACACACAGCACTATCACAAGAACTTACCAGTCAGCTCTTTCTCAGCTTTGGCTGGTCGTGTTCTGTGAACATATGGGCTTGTGGAGATGGCAGATGCCCTTCCCTAACAGCGTGCATCATTACTGGTTCCATTCACTTACATCCTGCAGGAGATGGCAGTGGATAGCACAGCGCAGGGTTAGTGAAAGGCGGAGACCCATTGTAAACAAATGTTGCGTGTGATTCTTACATCTGAAATTAAAGAGAATCATTTTGAAATGTACCTTTTGATCTGTCGAAGTCTTGGTATGCTGAACTGTGGTGGGAGGTCAGTGCTGCTACTGTAGGCTGCATGTTGAGATTAATGTACGGGGTCAGCACGGAAGACGTGCAGTGGCAGGAAGTGGATCGTCTGCGCCACTGCTGTGGACAATGAAAGATCGGGGCCAAGCAGCAGCTGCCAAATGCACAGTAAGCACTTCCTGCCGAAGCTTCTCATAATGAAGGTAATAGTTTATTACCCAAAATACACAACCAGCGTGCTGAAAGATAGACATACTGGAAACTGAAAGCGGGTGCCGTGGTGAAAGAAAGCGCGTCGCCCGTGTACATAAAACAAATGTGCGTGTTGCGACTAAAGCGGGCGCCATGGGAATCACTAATTAGTTGGCGCCCGTGTATAGAAAAGTTATGTGCCTGCTACTGAACCGGGCGCCTTGGTAATCACTAATTAGTTGGCGCCCACGTATAGAAAAGCTACGTGCGTGCGACTGAAGCGGGCGCCATGGGAATCAATAAGTAGTTGGCGAACGTGTATAGAAAATGTATCTGCTGGCTTGTGCATGCCTGCGAGTGAAACGGGCGCCATGTTAATAAATAAGTTGTCCCCTCAAGCATACATAAAGACCTAGAGTGTAAGGAAACTGTAGTTGGCCGGTGCTCCTGCCCTAGAAACGGAAGTGATCTATCAGGAGCACCAACCAGTAGGAAGACAGGAAATAAAAGCGACGCAGGAGTAAACAAATGGCAAGCAGCAGGCGGGATTACACTCAGTATGAGTGATTACAGCAGGTCTTTCAGACAGCGCATGCGCGCTGATGCTCGACCTAAAA
This sequence comes from Calotriton arnoldi, assembly GCA_963921515.1. Classification (NCBI taxonomy): domain Eukaryota; kingdom Metazoa; phylum Chordata; class Amphibia; order Caudata; family Salamandridae; genus Calotriton; species Calotriton arnoldi. The sequence goes on from CAWUFW010000039.1 coordinate 85,995, forward strand.
AGGGCTTAGCAGTCTAGGGTGAAAAGAGTTATTCTACTTCATTTAAGAGACACTACAACATTTGAGATCAAGTCACGTAGAAAAAAGCTTTCCATACTCTCCTCAAGATTCTTCTCTGCCAGTGTACAGCAAAATGCAAATCTAGTGCTGTAAAGTCGCCATGGAGAAATATATGGACTACTAAATACACCAAAAAGAAACAAGTATGTAAATATAAATGCAGATTTTTGGCTGCTAAGTTGATGGGGTGGGTGTAATGCACTCTTCTTGGCCTTTTAAATGGTCTTTCCTGTGGATGTTGCATTTAGTCTTCCATATCTTTAAGAGATTTTTGTGGTATTCATCTCTAGTTCTTTGTTGGGCTATTGATTTTTATGAACTCCTTGTTAATGAACCCAGTATCCTTGATGTATTAGGAAAGAGACATTCCTTGTGATAGATTGAGACTATTAGCTTTCTGTGAACAGTGTTGTATGTGTCTTGACAAGGTATAGAATTTGTTGTGCCTTATTGTCTTGCCTGAATGGTTTGAGACTATGTTCTATTTTGTGGATATGAGATGCTGGTTAAATTTCCCTCATCTGCCACTTTGCCACGTTCTTGGGGCAGTTTATTCATAGTTTTCCTTGCCTGGAATCCACTGTTGTAATCCCCATACATTCCCCAAGGTTATATATTTAAGTCCCTCACAAACTAATCACGTTAAAACCACTGCAAAGTATTGAGCGAGCTATGCAAAAGCAATAAATAAAACAAATTAAATATTTCGGTCAAATAGGCACACCACAGTCCGATATTCCATCCTAATATTGACTCCAAAATATAATGTCACCAGAAAATCAAGGAGCAAAATATTGTGAAGGTAAGTCTATATTGGTAAGTATAGGATTAGTTTACTTTACTCCACAGATATGTGTGTGTGTGTGTATATATATATATATATATATATATATATATATATATATATATATATATATATATGTATATATATATATGTATGTTATCCCAAGAAAAGTCACTCGCACTCTCAGAGACAGTAGACAGGTTCAGGAAAAGTATCGATTTATTCCATCATAAATCAACGTGACGCGTTTCGCCTTGCGGCTTGATCACACAAAGTGTACGGTATGAAAAGCCTCATTACATACTCGACATTCGAAACTGACAAAGGACGTGAGTGAACCTATTAATAAATGAAAATTCACGTTGCTGCAGTCGCCATCTTGTAACATTTTAAGTCATAATGGAAAAAGCGTACTTAGGCGATAGTGTCATACACAAAGCAGCATTAAATACCAGTATCTTGTGTATTGTCTCACATTATGCATTTGGTTGATCCTGTGTGTAAGGACATTGTAAGCTGGTCTCTAGGTTATGCCAGAAGTTCATTTGATAATGGTTGCCATTTTGAATTGTCTGTTTTTTGTCGGTAGCGAGTCTAACAACTTTAATAGTCTGTGCTCATAGACAAATGAAACCGGTTCAGGTAAATCCCCGGAAAAATATGGAAATTAAATTAAACATAATCACATTCTTATGGGACCAACTAGTGCGTGTACCCAAAGTGGGTCATGTCAGACAAAGCAGCCAGAAGTAAGCATATGTATTCCCCTAGTGGAGGATTGTTACAGGAATAACACCAAACACATTCTTCTTGTACACCCCTAGTGGGTTAACAGTCCTAATCAGTATTCTTTATGTGTAGAGGCATGGAAAACCAAAGTGACAGTGTGTATATACAGTGTGTAAAATGTAACAAAGTATGAGCAAAAGTATGAAAAAGTGAAAGAACAAAGTCTTATCTGCGGCAATCGTCTTTCCAGGAGAATGAAAAGGGTAGGGACCCGTTCTATCGATACCATCCAGTATGTCCCTTCCTTTCCTCCTGTGAAAAGAAAGAAAGGATCGACAGTTAAGCCGCATCAGTTAGAAGTATAGGCCAACTGCGTGTAATAATGGCTCTAATTTTCCTTTCCTGTTTATTGAAAGTTGTCACGAATCTGGGAACAGAGTTATATATATATATATTAAATCTCTCGCTTGCAACTTCTGATCCAGACATGAAAAACGAGCGAGGACCCGATTTTGTGCAAAGTTTCTTTATTGCCACCAAGTTAGTCCGTCATTACGCGTTTCGGCCGGTCCACGGCGTTGATCACATTTTGGGAGATAGTAGGAGTGCACACTGCAGTCTCATGAAATCCACGCCATGTTTTCCAAAGTGCATTAGACAAAATCACGGCATTCTTCATTGGGCATAAAAACGCACGTGATTTGGAATTTGAAATGACTGCTCCCCTGTGATCAAGGCGACATACTGCCGAAACGAGTAAGGACTGGAGTGCTGCTTATTTTCCATTTGTTTAATAAAGCGCCTGAAATCCAGTGTCAAGGTGTACGGCGCTTTTTCTTGGGATTTTAAACACGGGATGCTTCGTTCCCGGTATTGCCGATGCAGCCCTGCAGGGTCTTGGGCTCCTTAGACACGAAGACCTTTTGCTTTTGACTTTTCCCCGGGGGCCTGACCCGCCGACTTCCACCAAGAGACTATGAGGATTTTCCCGAGGTAAATGAAGTGTGGAGACTGGCAAGGGAAGCGTGGAAGGATATTTACATCCTGCCAGCTGACATTGGACAAGGGCGCTTTTAAAGACACTTTTCATTCTGGCAGTAGTTCCTAAGGGGCAGAGGACGACGTGCACATTGAGAAAGTTTTATCCAGCACATGACTGTAGTGTTGGGAGATAGTAGGAGTGCACACTGCAGTCTCATGAAATCCACGCCATGTTTTCCAAAGTGCATTAGACAAAATCACGGCATTCTTCATTGGGTATAAAAACGCACGTGATTTGGAATTTGAAATGACTGCTCCCCTGTGATCAAGGCGACATACTGCCGAAATGCATAAGGACTGGAGTGCTGCTTATTTTCCATTTGTTTAATAAAGCGCCTGAAATCCAGTGTCAAGGTGTACAGCGCTTTTTCTTGAGATTTTAAACACGGGATGCTTCGCTCCCGGTATTGCCGATGCCGCCCTGCAGGGTCTTGGGCTCCTTAGATACGAAGACCTTTTGCTTGTGACTTTTCCCCGAGGGCCTGACCCGCCGACTTCCACCAAGAAACTATGAGTATTTCCCCGAGGCAAATGAAGTGTGGAGACTGGCAAGGGAAGTGTGGAAGGATATTTATATCCTGCCAGCTGACATTGGACAAGGGCGCTTTTAAAGACACTTTTCATTCTGGCAGCAGTTCCTAAGGGGCAGAGGACGACGTGCACATTGAGAAAGTTTTATCCAGCACATGACTGCAGTGTTGGGAGATAGTAGGAGTGCACACTGCAGTCTCATGAAATCCACGCCATGTTTTCCAAAGTGCATTAGACAAAATCACAGCATTCTTCATTGGGTATAAAAGCGCACGTGATTTGGAATTTGAAATGACTGCTCCCCTGTGATCAAGGCGACCTACTGTCGAAACGCCTAAGGACTGGAGTGCTGCTTATTTTCCATTTGTTTAATAAAGCGCCTGAAATCTAGTGTCAAGGTGTACGGCGCTTTTTCTTGGGATTTTAAACACGGGATGCTTCGTTCCCGTTATTGCCGATGCCGCCCTGAAGGGTCTTGGGCTCCTTAGACACGAAGACCTTTTGCTTGTGACTTGTCCCCTGGGGCCTGACCTGCCGACTTCCACCAAGAGACCATGAGGATCCCGGGGGCCTGACCTGCCGACTTCCACCAAGAGACCATGAGGATTTTCCCGAGGTAAATGAAGTGTGGAGGCTGGCAAGGGAAGCGTGGAAGGATATTTACATCCTGCCAGCTGACATTGGACAAGGGAGCTTTTAAAGACACTTTTCATTCTGGCAGCAGTTCCTAAGGGGCAGAGGACGACGGGCACATTGAGAAAGTTTTATCCAGCACATGACTGCAGTGTTGGGAGATAGTAGGAGCGCACACTGCAGTCTCATGAAATCCACGCCATGTTTTCCAAAGTGCATTAGACAAAATCACGGCATTCTTCATTGGGTATAAAAACGCACTTGATTTGGAATTTGAAATGACTGCTCCCCTGTGATCAAGGCGACCTACTGCCGAAACGCCTAAGGACTGGAGTGCTGCTTATTTTCCATTTGTTTAATAAAGCGCCTGAAATCCAGTGTCAAGGTGTACAGCACTTTTTCTTGGGATTTTAAACACGGGATGCTTCGTTCCCGGTATTGCCGATGCCGCCCTGCAGGGTCTTGGGCTCCTTAGCCATTAAGATGTTTGGCTTGTGACTTTTCCCCGAGGGCCTGACCCGCCGACTTCCACCAAGAGACTATGAGGTTTTTCCCGAGGTAAATGAAGTGTGGAGGCTGGCAAGGGAAGCGTGGAAGGATATTTACATCCTGCCAGCTGACATTGGACAAGGGCGCTTTTAAAGACGCTTTTCATTCTGGCAGCAGTTCCTAAGGGGCAGAGGACGACGTGCACATTGAGAAAGTTTTATCCAGCACATGACTGCAATGTTGGGAGATAGTAGGAGTGCACACTGCAGTCTCATGAAATCCACGCCATGTTTTCCAAAGTGCATTAGACAAAATCACGGCATTCTTCATTGGGTATAAAAGCGCACGTGATTTGGAATTTGAAATGACTTCTCCCCTGTGATCAAGGCGACATACTGCCGAAACGCGTAAGGACTGGAGTGCTGCTCATTTTCCATTTGTTTAATAAAGCGCCTGAAATCCAGTGTCAATGTGTACGGCGCTTTTTCTTGGGATATATATATATATATATATATATATATATATATGTATATATATATATATTACCTACTGGTGGTCACCAGTAGGGAGTTATAGTTAGGACCTAGTTTCCATAGCAAAAGCAGTTTTTTGAGTTCGCTAGAACACTTTGGCATCGTTTGACTAATCTTCTTGAAATTGTCCCAAAAAAGTATCAAGGTAGGTTCTGAGTGTCATCGAAAGTTTGAGGGTGATCCGTGCAGTGGAGACTTAGAAATCGGGGCATGAAATAAGGGTGCATTTCTAATAATAATTCCCATAAGAACTTTGAGCCACACCTACAGCCCGATCGGCTGAACTGACTTACACCAAATTTGGCAGGGAGGTAGATGTTGGTTCAAGGAAGTGCCTTTTCCTTATTTGGTGTAAATCCATTTAGTAGTTGTTGAGAAATTTAAGTTAAAAATGATAGGGATAGCTCTGGTCATGAAGCCGTTTGCGAAAAAAGACGAGCTCATGCAGGGAAATTCACCACTCTGATTGGCTGCTAACACTTCAACCAGGAAGTGTTGGCAGCCATCTTGGGACTCAGCATCACCGAGTCCCCCAAAAAAAGTGACAATAAAGAAAAGGGGGCTTGATTGGAATACCCTGACTGCCAAACGATGGTCTTGGGGTCCCCCTGGGACATTGCCACAGCATAAAAGGTGATTTTATAAAAGCAAATTTGTCACAAAATCGCGATACTCACGAATTCCATGAAATATCTTTTTTTTAAAAGCAAGTGCGGGTGGGCCAGGTTCTGGTGGCATATAATATATATATAAGAAGGGGGTGAACAGGGCCCTTCTCTTAGGGCTTATCAAAGCCCTGGGAAGCGCGACCTCCTCGGGGCAGTAACATTAATTTATGAGGGGGTGCCTCACGGCTCCCCTACTGCCCCGGGGACCGCCACCTCCCTGGGGCACAAATGTAAAATATAAATAATGCAGGGGAGGCCCTATGACCTCCCCCGCAGCCCCAGGGACCGCAGGCTCCCGGGGAAGTGATTTAATTTTATGTGGGAAGCCTTGTGGCTCCCCCGCTCCCCCTGGGACTACCACCTCTTTGGGGCACAAATGTTATAATTAAATAATTGCCTCCCCCACAGCCCGAGGATCGCCACCTCCCTGGGACACTGTGCTATGCAAATGCAGGGGGGCCCGTTCACCTCCCCTTGCCCCAGGGACCCGCACCTCCCTGAGTCACAAATATAATAATGAAGGGGGTCCGTTGCAGACCCCCCGGGACCACCACCTCCCCGGGGCTGAATTCACAAAGGATGGGGCCACGCGGCCCTCCTCTAGGAGCCCTAGATGGCCCTGGGGGCTACCACTTCCCAGAGCCGGTTCCAGCAATGTCCTGGGGTGCTCACTCCTGCGACATTGCAGTTTGCACCAAGCCGTAACAAATCAGCTCTGCTCTCAGCAAGCGAGAGCAAAAATAATCTCGCTTGTTGAAAGAAGAGCATGTCTGTTTCCCAGCTCACTGTCAAGCAAACAGGGAAACAGACATTGCTTTGGGATCTAGGGAGCTGCATGTCAGCAGCACCCTGGGTCTCAAAGCAATGCCGGCTCCCGCAGGAGTCAGGGAGCCGGCAGGGACTGCGGGGGTCTTCAGGCTCCCACCGCGGTCCCCAACACTGGCAGTGGGCCAGGCCTTAGGGATTGGTGTCCCCGGGGCCGAAATTGGCCAGGGGAGGGGGGTGCGCGGCCCCCTCCCTTTTTAAAAATAAATAAATAAGAAAGGGAGCAGGCCCCAGGCGTTGGGGTCCCCAGGGCTGAAATCAGCCCGGGGGGGGCGCCCCCCTTTTTTTAAAAAAGAGGCAGGCCCGGGGATGGGTTCCCCGGGGCCCAAAACATTCCAGGGAAAGGGGGGGCCATGCGGCCCTCCTTCCCAAAAAAACTGTGAAAAAAAAGCCAGTACTCACTGGAGGTCCCGCCCCCTTTCTCCACCACACTGCAAACGCGCCTCCTAGCACACTTCTGGTTGGGGGATGAAGACCCCTTGGCTGCTGACGGTCCTAAGGGGCCAATAAGACCTCCTGTCACCTCCAGTAAGCCCCAAACAGTGGGATTGCTGAGTGGTCATCAGAGTCCACGCCCCCTTTCTACATCGCTCTGCAAGCGTGCCTCTTGGCACACTGCTGGTGAGGGGTCAATGTTCCCCTTGCCTCCTGAGAGCCTCAGGACTAAAGTGGACTTCATCCCCCAAGCGCCAGGAGGCACGTTTGCAGACTAGTGGTGAAATGGGGCGTGGCCTCTGACCACCTCTCAGCAAGAACCCTCAATAGCCAAGGGGACTTCATCCCCCTACTAGTAGTGCACCAGGAGGTGCTTTTGCTGAGTGGTGGAGAAAGGGTCTTTGCAGATGCAGCCATGGTCCTCAGAGGGATGTTCTCTGGGTACCTAGTTGCATGATCCCCCAGGAGCAAAATAAACCGGTAAACAACCTTGACCCCGCATCCCTCACCCCGCATGTTGTTACAACGCGGTCGTTACAACGACCGCGTTGTAACAACACAATACCATTACCCCGCAAGTCGTAAGAACGACTTGCGGAAGGGGGGAGAATGTGTTGGATTTAAAATCCAACACCTTCCCTACTGTCCGCACAGACTGGAGTTGGAATAGTAAATTATACTATTCCAACATCCAGCGCCCCCCTCCGCAAGTCGTTGTTACGACTTGTGGGGTAATGGTATTGCGTTGTAACAACATGCGGGGTAACGGGATGCGGGGTAAAGAGGCATATTCAAATAAACCTGTTGCCTGATGCAGTCTGGGGATCCATAGGCTCAACAATGGTAATGCTTATCCATTCAAAGGGTGTGCCAATGACAGGCAAGGGATTAAGAGGGGCTTTCATCCTCTGCCCTGCCTTCCCACAGGCCTGACAGGTTACACAAGTCCTGCTGAATGCATCTGAGGAGTTCTTGACCCTGGGCTAATACAAGTGTGGGACAAGCCTTGCAGAGGTCTTGTCTTGGCCCAAGTGTCCTGCCAGGTGAATTTTCTGAGCCAGCTCCAGTAGGAAGGCCTTGTAGCATTGGTGGACCACAAGAGCCCATGTTGTCCCATGAACAATAGCCTTAGGATCATTGTAAAGGAAGTTGTCCTCCCAGTAAATGTGATAACTCCCAGAGGTATTAGCTGCTGTTTGGGCTTCAGCCTGTTTCCTCCTGCCCTCAAGGGTTGGACACTTCATCTGTGCGCTACATGCCATCCAGCAAGTGTAGGCAGGTCATCAAGGTAAGCAGTGACCTCCTCAGTGGGCTCCGCGGTGTCCACCAGAGGTGCCCCATCCATCTCACTGAGAAGACACTCAGGGACTGGATTTCCAGACCCGCTGCCTTTCTACTTTTTTAGCAGTTGGATGGGCCATCATTCCAGGCTCCGGCCCTTTTTAAATCCCATCCTGGGAAGCCATGGAACTTGTTGTTGCATAGATCCAGTCAGGTAACCCCCAACATATCTACATGAGCCTTGAGCTCCACTTCCTTCCAGATAGTGTGCTCAAGGTCATTACCCAACAAACAGGCCACAGGCATGGCAGGGCTCACAGCAACCTTCAGAAGACCTGTAACCTCCCCCCCTCCACTGAAATGTGACAAGGGCCCAGCACTACACTAGCCACCCCTGGATTCTTTCCTTCAGTGGGAGGTGGTGCTAATTTTGTACACTTTAGATCCCCTTGTAGTGTCCATACTCGTAGCACTCACAGCAATTGAGGGGCTTGGGCTGCTGACTGTTGTCAGAGTAGTTTTTCTTCTGGTGGCCAGATTGGAAATGAGAACCAGACCCTTTCCCCCGTGAGTTATTTTTGGGGCCTTTAGATAACTCTTTTTTTTATCTCCCCACTCCTTCTTCTAATGGGAACCCTGACCACCCTTTTGGGAGTCTCCCCAGATGCCTTCTTGGACACTCTGGTGCTGATCCAGATGTCTGCCTCCTCAGCAAGCTCCCTGGGGTCTGCAAGTGTGCTATCACCTAGATGTTGGTGCAGCTTTGAAAACCAAATATCAAGCATGTGCTCCTTCAAAATGTAGCTGTACAGCCCTGAATAATCAACAACCTTGCTGCCTCTCACCCAGCCCTTTAGTGCCTTGCTGGCATTGTCCAAGAACGCCACCCATGTTTGTGTTTTGATCTTGTGGCTGCCCCTGAATCAGAGCCTATACTTCTCAGGGATCAGTCCAAGCTTGCTGGCTAAGATGGCCTTCGTAGCAGTATAACATGTCTGGTCCTCTACCTCTAGTGTAATGGGCGTGTCCCTCCTTACTGTGGGTATATACCTCCATAAACTACCTCGCCAGAGCTCCTCTGGTATTTTGTGCACTCTTAGAGCCACTTCATTGGCTGCAAACCATTTGTCTATGTCATCCCCCACTACATAACTGAGCACCAAATCTTTGACTCTGGCCCACCAGTAGACACTGCAAGCATGCTGCCACCATGGTTATTACTGGACCCTACTTGTAGGGCTCCTATGTCCAGCTGTCTGAGACTGAGCTCATGGGACATCTTCCTCTGCTCCATGGTTAGTCTCCGCTCCTCTAGAGCCTGCTTTTTCTCAGTCAAGGCAAGTTGATGTGAGTGTTCCAGCTTGGCAAGCTCCAATTTGAATTTTCCTTTCTCCCTCCTGTCAGCCAGTTCCTCTGGAGCAGACACTGCTCCCTGGTCTGGGAACCACTACTGTTCCTGGCAAGTCATTGGCCACTTCTACAGGCAGTCTCAAATCCACATTGGAATCCGGAATCAGGTCATCCTCCTCCTCAGGAATATCCTGCTCCTCCTCCCCTGGATTGTCATCCTCTGCTACCTGGGTCTCTGCCCATGCCCTCAAAGCCTTCTATAGCTCCACCTACCTGGTGAAACCCCTGTAGAAACTTCAAAGTCCTTACAGAAATCCTTAAGCTGGAGCACAGTGTAAGATTCTAACCTGGCCAGCTCAAAATCAATTACTGCAAGTGCAGGTGCTGCTTCTCCAGAGTGAGAGATGGTTTTAGCAGAAAAAATCAAAAAGACAATTAGGGAGAATTAAAAAAGTGTCTAACTGGTCTTAGTACAGAGTTGTAGTGAACAATGAGTTACTATGTGGTATTGCAGAAACACAAGTCCTATCCTCACTGCTGATCACCAAAGTAGGAAATGGGGTTTCTGGTTGTCAGAGTATTTACCCTGTACAAGCAGCAACTACCACTCTAGTCAGGGTAAGCTAGATGCACACTAAAAGATAACCTGTGCTCACCCTCTGGGAGCTTGGCAAAGAACAGTTAGGCTTATCTAAAGAGGCAATGTGTAAAGTATTTGTGCAACACACACACACACACACATATTAACAAATTGAAAAAAGCACAAAAATACTCCACACAGGGTTAAAAAAATACATTATATTTTTGGGAGAAAAACAAGACCTAAACGAAAAACATCTAATAAGTAGTGCCGGATTTATGAGATTTTAAATATTAAGGGCCTGATTTAGATCTCAACGAACGGGTTACTTCGTTACAACGGTGATGGATATCCCGTCCGCTGAAATATAAATTCCATTATATCCTATGGGATTTATATTTCGGTGGACAGAATATCCGTCAACGCTGTGACGAAGCAACCCGTCTGCCGAGATCTAAATCAGGCCCTAAATCCAAATCTAGTGCTTAGAGTCAATTAGCATTTAGGGGTTACTTAAGGTCATGCTGGACCAGGGTGAATCCAAAGTTCAGGCTGACTGCGATCAAGGGCAGGCCGGCTACAGGACTCACGCAGGTCCCGCTGAAAAAGTACCTTGGATGAAGCAAGCATTGACGTCAAAGACTCGATGCTTCAGTTTCAATCCGCGCTGGCGATGAAAGCGTCGTCGATGAACACCTTTACGATGCAGGCACTGCGTCATCATTGAGCTTCACTGTCCGTCATCATCAGGCCGCACTACCCATCGAATCGATGTTGTCGACCGACTCCTACGTTGGCGTTGAAGGGCAATGCGGTGGTTCTGACCAGCGCAAAGTCATCACCAGGTTGATTTTGATGGCTATGGACAGCAGAAATCACCTTTCAAGGGCCCAGGACTGGCTTGGCACCAATTGCCAGGATTTACAGATGGCAGAGGCCAGCTGCTGTTGAAGAGTTGAAGGAAGTCTTTGATATCCCTGAGACTTCAGAACAGGGGGCAAGCCAGCAAGCCCTTGGGGTTACTCTGGGTACTAGTGGATGGGTCCAGTCCTTGTCCTCAACAGGGCAGAGATCAGCTGGCAGCAGGGCAGCAAAGCGAAGCAGAAAATAATTTCTTCCAGAGCAGCAATCAAGCAGAGTGGCAATCCTTGTAGCACAGCAGTCTTTATTTCTGGCAGAGATCTCCACAGGTTCAGTAGTGTACTGTCTTGGCAGGGTCAGAGCCCGAGTACTTATATCCAGTTGCTCCTTTGAAGTGGGGGTGACTTCAAAGCAGGCCCTTGAAGTGCACAGGTCCCTTTTTCTTCCCAGCCCTGGCTCCAGACTATCAGTAGGGGATAATCAGCCATTTGTGTGTGAAACAAGACACTGCATATTCAGGTGTGTCAGCTCTGCCTCTCTCTTCCTGCCCAGGAAGAGCTATCAGAATGCAGATTAATGCAGATGTGTTCTCTGTCAAACCTACCCTTTCTGTGCTTGAGGCTATCTAGATGGAATGCACAAAGTGTAGCTGTCACCCACCCCAGACATGTATTTGAGACAGGCTGAAAGGCACACAGAGCAGTAAGAGCAGAAAAATGTCCACTTTCTAAAAGTTGCATTTCTAAAACAGTAATGTTAAATCCAACTTTCCCAATAAAGAGGATTTATCATTACCATTCCAAAGATATGAAACTTGAAGCCGCTACTCCTTTCTAATAAGGAATTGCTGCTTAAAAGTGTATTAAGAAATTCCCAATGCTAGCCTGTGAGAGGAGTAGGCCTCACAGGAGTGAAAAAACGAATTTGGGTGTTTGTCACTAGCAGGATATGTAAAACTTAAAAGTACATGTCCTACCTTTCTAGTTACACAGCACCCTTCCCAAAGGGCTACCTAGGGCTTACATTAGGGGGAGACTTGGTGTGTAATAAAATGGGGAGTTCGAAGGCTTGGCAAGTGATTTTAAATGCCAGATCAAAGTGGCAGTAAACTCCACACACAAGCCTTGCAATGGCAGGCCTGAGAGAAGTTTGAAGGGCTACTTGTGTGGGTGTCATAATCAGTGCTGCAGGCCCACTAGTAGCATTTAATTTACAGGACCTGAGCACATGTAGTGCACTTTACTAGGGACTTATAGGTAAATTAAATATGCCAATTGTGGATAAGCCAATGTTACTACATTTTATGGAGAGAGCACATGCACTTTAGCACTGGTTAGCAGTGGTAAAGTGCCCAGAGTCCTAAAGCCAGCAAAAACAAGGTCAGAAAAAGTGGAGGAGGAAAGCAAAAAGTTTGGGGTGACCCTCCAGAGAGGGCCATTTTCCAATAGGGTGTGATCTAAGAATGTGCATGTTAGATGCTCTGCAGATCTCGTCCAAGCATACACATGCATAGTCAAGCCGTGCCACGGAGTTGTGCACTGCAGAGGTGTGTGTACCATCTTAAAGGGAGGAGTGTCATTGTCGCCATATGTCCAGCAGTCTGTTGGCTTTTATTATATCAGCCAGCAACAATGCTGTCATGTGGTGTGTATGACCTGAGGCATTCAAGCGGACCATATGTTTATTTACCTCTAAATTGAAGCCCCCGCCTCATTTTATTGTTTTCTGGGACAACATAGCTCATCTGTTCCATACTTGCCTGAAGAATTCTGGGTCGTCTGTGTTCGGACTGTGTGTTTTAATTAGTACGATATGTTTACCATTTATGGTGGCCTGTATTACACTGTAACAGCTTTATGGGTCATTTAGCTCACAAAGTGGGTGGAAGGGGATTTCACAATTGATCAGAAGAGCTGTGCCTCAATAGGAGGAGTATTTGGCCAGTGCTCTATAGCCACACCATTCAGAGGCCATAGAAGTGCCAAGATGTGTCTCTTGAAGAAAAGCTATATCTATTTTGTATCTGTCAAGGTGTGCAGGGATTTACGCTGGTTTTTTTCCAGCAAACATTCCATGTCAGAATATTGGTGAATGTGGTTGTGCTATAGCTCACTGATATGGAGTTTCGGTTTAGCCAATTGGCAGCATGATCTAGAATTAGGTCATGTGTTCCACACATTTTCCAGTGAAAAGACTCACAAACAAGTTTTTACAAAGTATTCTATATTGCCTCTGCTTGTTCCAGACATTCATTAAGTTTGCTCGCTTATTACCTATCACGTTAAAGCTTAGTGCTTTTGTTTCTATAGGATCCTCTATAGGTACAGAATCGGGACTACGATTGTCACCACCGACCGCATATGAGAAGTAAGTGAAAAATGAACCGAGTGGGATATTATTACTTTGAAGATTCTTTTTGGACTGTGGAGTCCCTAGGTAAAATAACGGTGGGGTTTACAGACCTCCGTGCTATTGGTAAAAAGTCGGGAAAGCTTTAACAACTAATATATTAGTTTGTGGGCACTTTTTAATTATTTAATTAACTTTTCTCGCTTATTACCTATCACGCTAAAGCTTAGTGCTTTTGTTTCTATAGGATCCTTTTTAGGTCTCGCCTGAGCCAGCGCGCATGCGCTGCTCTGGCGAGACTTTTAGTAAGCGGGTTTTGGAAGTGCAAACAGTGGCTTTTGCTGCGGACTAGCCTGCGTTCACGCGAGCGTGCACGCGCGATCAGGCGCCTTATGGCTTCCCTCACCATCTGGACGCTTGCGTGAACGCAAGCTGGAGACTTTTAGTAAGCGGGTTTTGGAAGTGCAAACAGTGGCTTTTGCTGCGGACTAGCCTGCGTTCACGCGAGCGTGCACGCGCGATCAGGCGCCATATGGCTTCCCTCGCCATCTGGACGCTCGCGTGAACGCAAGCTGGTCGCCAGCAAAAGCCACTGTTTGCACTTCGAAAACCCTCTTCCTCGCGATTACTTTCACGGCCGCGCGGCCAATGCTTGTTCTGTAAGTATTGGTGTTTATTTTTAGGTTGCGTAAACAATTAACCTTTAAAAGGCTTTTAAACGTTTACTCCCGGTCGTGCTCATATGAGTGGTTTTTTTTAACTTTAGGGCAAAAAGAATTCGTGCCCAAGGCATTTACACGTTTGTTCCCAGTCTACACTTTTAACACTTTTAGAAACTCTCCGAAGCTTTCGCAGCTCTCTAGACTTCTTGGCACACCACTATCTCTTTTCCGGAAAAGAAGGTGCAAACCCATTTTTAACAGATTCCAGTGAAAACGTACCATAGGCCACAGCAACACTGACAAGGATCTTAACTACAAGGCCCTGTTTCCGTTCACTATAGAATTGCAGTTTCCTTTTACAGCAGATTGTGAAACCATTGACAACTGCTATACCACTCCAGACTTTCGGACACACCCTTCTTTTTTCATTTCAACAAAAAAATGAAGTGCATTCAATACAAACTGATTGCTTTAGGGAGGTTACATAAATAACCTTACTTTACTGGGTAATCAAAAATCTCACACTAAAACGATCCGAGTTTTAAAACAAAATCAACACCATGCGTAAAGTAACACTGTGAAAATACATGCAGTTACTGTGAGCCAATCTATTCGTATTACACCTTGAAACTAATATCAGCTGCACGTTTATATTTTGACTATTAGGTGTTTTTACAAACAAAAATACTTTCCACTACACTGTTTGTTTAACACACTGTCGACTTCACTGCATTGCAACATTCCAGAAAATAATTATGTACAGACGCTCAACATCCTGTGATTCTGGGCAAATCACTTAATCTCCCCGTGCCTAATAAAAACAAGCATTGGCATAGCCAATAGGTCTCGCCTTTGGGACCTTATAAGTATTTAGTTATGCAGCACAATATCCTTGGTGCAACAACATCAACTGTTGCATGGCTAAACACTTATAAGGTCCCAAAGGCGAGACCTATTGGCTATGCCAATGCTTGTTAGCCTAGCAATGGGTTGCAGTATGAAGGATATTAGTAAAGCTCTCCCAATAGAACTAACGACCTGGATACCATGCCCGGTATTATGTTATTTTAACAGCGGCGCAAATGTAAATTGATGCCAGCACAACGGGGTTATACATTACTCTGCCATTTGATACCGGTTGAGTAGGTGGTGCTAAGCACTGTGTGATTTGAAAAGCGGCGAAATAATATGTTGCCATCTGATAATGGCTGTATTTTATTACAATCCCCCGGGGCTTTACATGCCAAAGGTCGTCATATGAGGGCTACCATAAAGTGCAATAACCATCAATGAGAGGCAGCTATTTTAAGCCTACTGGCCCACATGTTGCCATTTTAAAAACAGTGATAGTGCAAAACTTGGATGTAGACAAAATTAAAATAGAAAAGATGGAACGTTGCTCTAGGGTCAATTTACTCACATTGCCCAATTACTAAAGTTACTTTCAACATTTCCTTTAGGTTGGTGAATGGGGCAACACTGACTATAGTGTTATGCCCTGGTCCATGGTCAAAATATAAAACTGACCACCACAATATTCATTTCAATTTGGCGCTCATTTGAAGAAGACTGTCACTTTGTAAGGTAGGAATTCCTTTACCCTCTCATATTCTCACCTTAAGTACCATCTTATGGGACTATGGGCCATATGTATGAAGCAATTTATGATCGCAAACGCCGAAATTCGCAGAATTTCGGCGTTTGCGATCGCAAAATTGCAGTGTCTAATGTATGACACAAAACCCTCGCAAAATAAGGAATCGCAAATTTTGCGATTCCCTATTTTGCGATTGCATTTAAGGAATCGCAAATTGCGATTCCTTAAATGCAATGTAAGAAGCACAGAAAAAGTGCAATTTGGACTTAAGGAATCGCAAATTACCACCAACTTCAAGTTGGTGGTAATTTGCGATTTCTTTGAAAAATGCACTTTTTTTGCATTTTTCAAAGTGCCATGTGACTCACATACATGCCCTTTGGGCATGTATGTGCGCCACGTCTGCACCCATGCTCATCTCAGGGTGCAACAGGGTGTCCTTTGACACCCTGGCACCCTTGAAATTGCATTAGCAATTTGCGATTCTCTAATTGGGAATCGCAAATTGAGAATGTCTTCCCATTCATTCCTATGGGCCTCTAGGCCCATAGGAATGAATGGGGAGGTATTCCTTAATTGCGAATCGCAAATTGCGATTCGCAATTAATGAATATGTAGGATTCGCAAAATTTATTGCAAATCCTACATACATAGCGTTTACGATTCTCAAATAGCGATTCTCTAAAAATCGCTATTTGAGAATCGCTAATGTATCCTTTGATACATATGGCCTAATATCTCATGGACACTTTTGAACATATTTTAACAGATCTCCGATCCCATTATCATGAAACGCGTTCAGGAAACAGATTAAAACAACACTTTTTAACTCGGATGATATGAGTTCAGCCACACTCTCTTTGGTAAGAATCTCCTAATTGTATTTGTTAAGTATATGGGCATCCTTTGAGGGGAGAAACATCTGACGATATTGAATTATGTAAACTACAGTATGGTATTAGTGCTCCATCCCACCTGGAGCTGGAGAATGGCACTGGGGATCCATCCCACCTGGGGATTCACATTTGTATTTAGTCTTCTCCTTTTGCTCTTGACGTGTACTTAAGAGGCACAAAACAATCTTGAATTCAGCAGGGATATGCAATAAAATGTGTGCTTATATATGAAATTGTAACAACAAATGTATACAAAGGGAATTGATAAATTGCTCCAAGATGAAAATTGGTGTATTTTACTGAGTGATAGGGTCTAATATATGTGTACAAATGTTTTAAAGAAAATTGATTTATTGTAAATGTTTTGTAAATATTGTAAATATAATTCATATTTTTGTACATTATTTGTAGCCCTGAAGAAGTCCGAGAGGACGAAACGCATTGGCTACAGTTTTATTCAATGTGAAGGAGAATTCACAAATAAAGAGACTTAAATACACCTGCTGGATGGATGTCATGTTTAATTGTATAACAGCCTGATATTTGAAGGAAGTATTACTCCTGTAATTTAAAAAAAAATGTTTGAGATTGATATAAAAAGGAGTGCTGGATCAAATTGCTGTACACGTTTTTACAAAGTATTCTATATTTTGTTAAATTGTTCAAGTGGTTGCATCTACTCTTACCCAAATTACCCCCCCTACTGACACTAGCAGCCCTAAGGAGCCAGTGGCTGCCTACACTAGAAACCTGTCTAACCCACACCAACACGGTGCAATAACAACTACTTGCATGACAAAGCAGATCTAACAGTCATAGGGGGATAATCCCACAAAAGGCCAGAGTGCCGGCTCATCAACATATCCACAAGGAATGTGTGCAGGGTGAATATAGTATGATGGGCAACAACAGGACAACAAGTGCCAGCCTGTAGATTAAATGACAAATCAACGCAATTATTAATAATGTGAAGAGTTTGTAGCATGGTTGGGGGTACAGTGAGTTATCCGTAGGTCACGGGCTCTGCCACAGTTGTCTGGCATATTGCCATGCTCCTATGTTCTTGCCAGAGCCTGACAATTCCTCGTGTCCAGAGACAGAGCCCACCAACACCCGCTCCCTGACATATGTCCTACCCGCCCTCGCCTCTGTTGCTATGTTTCTCTCCACCATAAAGCATCCGAGCAGTACAGCTTTTATGGCAGACCGGGTTAGTTTTGAAAAAGGCATTACACCCCGTCCATCGCTATCATAGCATTATTCCACTTCACTCAGGCTTTCATCCAGTGCAAGTGAGTCTCTTGCAGTGTCTGTGCTGGATGTGGAAACAAGCTTCTTCGCAAACGGGTAGATGCTGTGGGTCATGAGGAATACATGTGGTTTGTTACGATGTGTGATCTTCAGGTGTGTGAGGTGTGGCATGGCATACTGGATTCCAGTCTGATGCAGGTTATGCTTGAGGGGCAAGTACTCTTGGCACTCCTCTTGGAGGGCCAGAGTGAAATCTAGGCAGATTGAGAGGGTATTGTCCTCATGCATTAATGTGTGTTTCTCTTATGCAATCTGTAGTGTGACAACGTTATTCCTATAAGTAAAATGTCTTGCAATGATGGGGCGCGGCAGTGCCCATAGCGATGATTAAGGTTCCAGCGACCTATGGATGCACTCCACCGTGAATAGAGTTGATGAGCTGTCAACCCCAAACAGGCATTTAAGCCAGTCTACTGTGTAGTCAGCGATGGTGCCAGTATTTTTGGACTGAGGGATACCCACCAGGCACAGGTTATTTCACCTTGAACTGGCCTCCAGGTCTTTATTCTTTGCTTTTATTACATCTGGTACGTTGGCCATATCCAACAGTTTTTGTATTTGTCCCATTGTGTCGTCTTCAAGGGTAGAAATTTGTGTTTCTGCAGTTGTTATCCTTTTTCAAGCTTGTCACACGTGATGATCATTTTGTCCACACTTCCTGTAAGCGTGTCTAGCTTACCATTGATGGAGTTGAGGGGCCCTTCTGGTTGTGTAGTAGGAGTGTTTGTATGTCTAGATCTTCCGCCCCACCAGAAGCCGTCTGTGGGGCATTGTACCTGTCCAGAGATGACACCTTCCTTGTGAATTTTGTCACAAACGGGGGCTTGGCTTGTTTTTGGTCACCTTAAACCATTGCAGCGAAGGCGTTCCTGTCCGGCCCGCCCTAAGCGCGCCAGGCAGCAGCGTTATGAGGAACATCAAGGCTCAGGCCGCAGTCCAGGCCACAGTTCACGCAGACCCAAGGGGACACTCCAGTGGTCACCTCAAATTGTGTGACTTCCCACTGTCACAACAGAATTATTGCTTGTATCAGGCAGTGCACATAAGTACCAATGTCACAAGACCTCTGCCCACCTCAGCAGCAGTGTCACGTGTTCACTCAGTTGAAAGGCAGGGCTATCCTAAGTGCAGGACCAACCGGCATGACTCTCCCACCATGTACCGCCCAGAGATGGGGACAGCTGTGGCTGGTATGTCCAGAAAATTGTTTTATACTGCAAGCGGGCCAACCATATAAGGCAGCAGGCAGTAAAGCCCCTCGAAAGCCAGGTAGCATGGGCTGCACTCCATCACCAAGGCATTTCCTCAGCCCTCTGTCCCCAGTAAGATGTGAGATCCAGCAGGCCCTTCTTCCCGGTACCACTGAGGCCCTGGGAAACTTGTGCAGTCTGCCCGGTCTTTAACTGTCCCACACCACATGTAACGCATGAGTCGGGGGGAGCCCTGCACATCCTTCATCAGAGCCCAGTCGCAGAGGCACAGGCTGCATGCCCCACCTGCACTGCTCCTCAGTGAGGGCTGGCTCCGCCACACCACAGGCTCCTGAGAGGTTGCTGGCCAATTACATATGCACTGTCACCTCAGCTGGTGTGTCCAGTCCAGCCCGTGCCTCCGCAACATTCAGGGATTTGGGCTTGTCTCTGCCCACAGGATCGTTATTTGAAATCCACAGCAAAATTGTCTGTTGAAGCTGTTGTTTTTGGCAATGCAGTTCTCTGTGTAGTCTTTGCTGCTATAGTCTATGGAATATCAGACAAATGTGTCCTGTGTTCCCAGGATAAATCCGAAGTGTGGCCCCAAACAAGGAGCTTCGGAAAGGTATGGCTATCTTGGGGCCTGGCACTCTAGCGCCTCCTTGTTGCAGTTATTGCTCCCCTGACACAGGTACCATTTAAAATGGCCTCGAACATTTCTTTTACCAATGGACTGGTTGGCAACGTATGGCCAAAAGAACAGGAAGACCATGCGTCTCGGTCCTAGGGGCAGAGTCATTAAAACCTGTGGGTTTGACAGCTTAGAGGGTGTTAGATACTGCTGAAAGAGAGAGGACCTGAGGAATGAAGTCTAATGATGTTGCTATGTACATGAAAATTCTAGGAGAGAGCTGAGGATTATTAACGACAACTGCAAGAAAAAACCATTTACAAAATGTGCCACTTCTAAACCACAAGTGGTATTTGCAAGGGGGCTCTTTCTGCAAACATTGGCGGGGAAGCAGCGTACCTGTTGGACAGGGCGCCAGCTTGTTTTTCATTTTATTAATATGAAAATCCCAATTACAACTTGTTAGCCGTCTCCAAAAGCTGGCTTCAGCTCTAAGAGATTAGCTTAATTCATTGATTTTATAGCCTGAGAACACCGTGGTGCATGATAAATTAGGTCTGTCTACACTATTTTAACAGATTTTAAATTGAGGTTGGTTTGGCTATCAGCCAGTGGCTTAACATAAAATGATGGTGTCCCTTGACAGAATGTGAGGAGGGGCTGCTGAGTCTTCCATACCTCACAGATATTCATTGGCCTTGGGCTGAATATGGCCCCCTTGTTGCTTGGGTGTCTCTGAAGGCTGTAGGCCCCCCTCTGCGCCCTCGGGGGTGCAGAGGTCTGTGTTACACCCCTGCATTAGTATGGCCATAGAATGTTTACACATTATTATGGCTGAATTGAATTCTAAACAAAGGAGTTTGCCTTCCTGTCCCATAACGAAGGGCTTACAACTTTTTTCAGCAGGTATGAATTTGAATCTTTTTAGGATTGTGCTGTTTCTTGAACACACTGCCCCATTGTGGGAGGGCATGAAGCTCAGAAATAATTGATTTATTAACAAAGCAACAAACTGAAAAATATGAGTTAGTGTTAAATATATGTCTATGATGAAAACAATTTAAATATGTGTCCCTAGGTTTTTGGGACCTCAGAAACAATTTGGAGGAATAACACATCTTTGATTGAGCTACATAAGGGCATGACATGGGGAGACTACTTCTGCATTTTCCAGGATATTGCTATCTCCCAGGCCATTAAATGCCCACTATTGTGGCCATATCCCAACTCAAACCTCTTGTTATTATATAGGAGCCTCTGAGGCTCTTGTTTATATATTCATAAAATGCATAGTTCTGATCCAGTGTTTTCTGGGCCCACTTGCTTACCATTGGTCCTCCGATGGACCTTTTTATCCCTCTGAGAGGTGATGGGAGTTAGCATTAACAACCAATCAAAATTTCAATTAACAATGCAACCCATTTGGCTACACAATGAGGACCAGGAATCAGTAGCATAGGTTAGAAAGGATTTATTACAAATTAATAAACAGATTTAAATACACTACTCTCAGCACCATGCTGTAGAGATACAGAATAACAAGTGTCCCAGACAGAAGAAATTAATGCGACTTAGTAATTTACACACACTGGCTTCTTTAAATTAGTCCCATACACCAAAGTCTGCAAAAATAGGAAAATCCCCTTTGCCCCATGGTTCTCTGAAGCACTTAGGCTTGAAAAGCAAAATTGTAGGAGAAAGGAAAGACGGTGACAGTTGCATTATGATTTGCAAGAGAAATCTCGTCATAAGCAGGCTCTGGCTACTTCCTATTTGAGGAAAAGAGTGACTATTTTACACAGCAAATAGAGACAGCTAAAGACTCCAGCAAACAGCTTTTTCTAAACTCACCGCATCTCCGGATAATAATTCTAGCAACAACACGCAAGCATTTTGTAACACTTTGGCGCATTGCTTCAAGAGTAAAGTAAATCAAATGTATTCCAAGTTTGAGGCTACCACTTCGTTTGAGGTCATATCTGATTCATTCGATGGGTCTCACAAGGTCTGTTCCTTTACTGATTTCTCTCCTGTTACTGCAGACCAGATAGCCACCATGGTGAGTAAGGCAAGTTCTGGCTCGCCATTAGACCCTTACCCTCTCTTGGTTTTGAAACTTATCCCAGACATGATAGACGCAAATCTCGCAGTCATCTTAAATTCCATGTTCATTTCAGGAGTTTTCCCAACTAAGCAGAAAAGGGCCTCCATTCTTCCGCTTATAAAGAAATCAAACCTGAACCCAGTTGTTCCTAACAACTATCGGCCCATCTTGTGCCTTCCGCTTCATGCTAAACAAGTAAAAAATGTTATGAATTCTGAGCTTACACAGTACATACAAGACAATCTATTGTTGGATGAGATGTAATTTGGTTTCAGGTCAGGGCATAGCACAGAGTCATCCCTGATTAAAGCCACAGAGGAGATAAGGATCGCGCTGGACAGAGGTGGAGCTGCAGCACTTATTCTCCTCGACCTGTCAGCAGCATTTGATACGGTTGCCCATAGGTTGCTGATCAACCGTATCATTACTTTGTGTATCAAGAATAGGGCAAAATCTCTACTGACTTCTTTTCTTACTGACAGACTACAATCAATAGCACTGGATAATTATGACTCAGCTTCCTTTTCTCTCCCCTGCAGAGTCCCGCAGGGTTCATCTATCAGCCCAACTCTATTTATCATTTATGTTACAGATCTGGCTCTTCTGGTCTAATCCTTTGACCTTGCACTAACCTCGTACGCAAACAATAGTCAAATTGTCCTGTCAGTCTTTAAAAATGGTACTGAGGATTCGGCCATTTTACATGATTGCATGTTGGCAATTAGTTCCTGGATGAACAGACACTGCCTTAAACTTAATTCAAATAAAACCGAGGTGGTTCTGTTCGGTATCATTTCTCTCCTGTCTGATCTACTAGTTGGTGGCCAGAAGAACTGGGTTGTCCCCCTAGCCCAGCGACCAAGGCAAAAAATGTAGGTATGCTAATAGATGAAAAGCTAAATTTTAGACCGCAAGTCAACTCTTTGATCTCCTCCTGCTTTTACCTGCTCAAGAAATTATTCCCTTTTATCCCAGCGCAATCTAGAAAGACAGTAACCACAACGTTAGTCCTTTCAAAATTGGATTACTGCAATGGCCTTTATGATAATATTCAGGGGAAAAAACTCAACAAGCTACAGATTGTGCAGAATGCTGCTGCCAGGCTCCTTTCTGGGATTTCTAAATTCAAATTGGTGGTTAAGGAAATTCGGCAATCGCATTGGCTTCCAGTAAGAAGCCCTATCAAATTTGAGGTTCTGCGTATAGCCTACAAAGCATTACATAAAACTGTCCCTAAGTTCCTGAAGCACTCCTTTCAGAGATACATCCCTAGCATACGGTTATACTCACTAGTGGCGAATCTAATGATGACTCCCAGAATCTGCAAGGCCAGCTGGGGAGGCAGAAGCTTTGTTGTTGGAACCACAAAGCTCTGGAACAATCTGCCACCTCACATTAGAGCTATGCCCCTGCTGATCTTCTTTAGAAAGGAGCTAAAAACATGGCTTTTTAACAATTAGGCTCCTCTCCTGCTCAGTAGTAGCCAGCGGCAAGACACCTCAGGGTAGATGTGCGCTTAACAAATTTCCATAACATAACATATCAAACAGACAAGCAGTTCTGTAACTGAGATACAAAATAATAACAGAATTTAAGGCTCAGAGAATAATCGAAGACTTTCTTTCCTATACATTAGTAGTCTAAGAATTCAAAAGTACAGAGGATGGTTTGAGGAAAGCAGTTCTAGCATTTCAAAGAAAATCCATAAAGGAAGTCAGGTCAGGACAAAAAGGAATCAAATAGAAAAGTATAAGCATCTCAGAAGTTCAGTCAAGAGTCTTCTGTGGGTCAGGAATAAGTGTCAGCCTAAGCCACACTTAATCAAGAATCAAAGGAGAGCAGTGATGTGTAAATGCAGCTACCAATGACTCAAGGAAGGTGTCTGCTTGGGCAAAAGGAATCTGCAAAGGGGTCCAATCAGCATCGAAGCAGAGTCAGGTAGGGATCTGGAAATAATCTGCAAGGAATCTGATCTGAAGTCCAAGGGGAACAGTATATTAGAACATGTAAAGTCAGTTTGGTGACATCCGCTTGATTACACCAGCAGAGATCCATTGTACTCATTCAAATTATCCAGTTGTGGTCTGCAACATTATGATTTTATTCCACACTAGACATGGGAACAACATCTTTCTCTCAGGCACACGTGAATGGAAACTTCTGCACAATATCTCATTCAGTTAGCGCTGTCTCTCTCCATGTACCTTCGTCATTTCCTTTTCTCAAGGTCCTGGTTCCCCTATCTCTAGTACATTAATGTATCTGTTCTAAACTAACAATGTATCTGAATACCTGAAAAACATGTCGAGTTAGCAGAAAAATGAAATCAGCTTCAGGCAGCATGGTGAAATATAGGCCTAATCATGTTACCTTTACAATTATTTTCAATGGTTCACATTTAGTGCGTGTGCAGCCACGGTCCATGCAGGTAACAGCGGTGAGGCCGGGTAAGGGGGAACTTCGAGGGACGATGCCGAGGGAAAATTAAATAAATAATTAATTTCCCCTCGGCATCATCCCTCGAAATCCCCCCTTACCTGGCCCATCGCCCCACCGCTGTTACCTGCACGGACCGCGGCTGTGCGTGCGCATATTTTTACACACAAATGAATATACGTTTCTAATAAATTAGATTCCATACCACATGTAATATCCAATAAGCCATTACAATATTCATGGTAAATATAACTGAGAACTACATTTAAATCAAAAATATCAAATATTAATGCGTACATTACATAAATCCAATATCGTTTTTAGAAGGGTTTACTTAATACATCTATGAGTAATACTCTGATCACAGTTTGAGTTCGCTATATGTTATTCACGTGAAGTAGCACACACATTTGGAAAGTCACATTTCCTCTCTATGGAGAGTACTTTTTCTACTAAATTTAGATGATTCTTTATAAATCCACTTAATTAAAATAAAACATTTATGTAAGTTCTCTAATCCTACAGTAAAGACACTGTTTAATAATATCAAGTGCAACACTTACATTAGTTCGTTAAATCATACATGAATCATGTGCTAAGTGCACTTTCATATGGTGTCTTTAAGTGACAGTGACGTTTGTGACGTCAAAAGGGTGGGCAATCTTTCCGCTGCACCCGTTCACTTAGCATAGATAATACTAAAATGAAACTACAAAAATGCACAGTTTTACAAAAGCCATTACTTTCTATTAACTGCAAACTTCACTGAAAGCACTTTGCTGTATATTTATCGGTTTAATTCTATTTCTCTTTCCTGTTAAATGGTATTGACTTTAATTTAGGATTATGCTAACACTTTGCCATTCCACCTTAATAGCTATCAGTGAAGTTATGAAGTAAAGAGGCAGAGAGGCCTTCAGAGATAATATAAATCAAGGGGCGCTGGACGCTAATGGGGACTTCGAGTTAATTGAACACTTTTTGTCCATCGTTTCACATCGTTTATGTGACTTCAACTTACCGCAGCATGCAAAGCCTTACAGAAGCAATAATGAGCGGACACTGGAATTAGAATCTGCTTGAAAGTATTTTTAGAAAGTCTGCAAATTGGAACTGTTTTTCGGCGGACGTTGTTAGAAGCAGAATTCCATCCACAACCAGGCAATTTGCACGTGAAATGGCATCGGTGGAGGGGAGGCATGTCTTCAAATTGGGTTTTCTCTCTGCGAATCATAGGAGAATGATGAGATAACATGTTTGTTTCTGAAACAGTGCTTTTCCGGGCAGAGGATGTGGCGTCACTACCAGTAGTGGCCCGTGGAGGGAGTGCTGCCGGGTGGTGACGTGGGGTGAGGGAGGGGCACGGTGGGGGGTAGTAAACTACGGAATACGGAGGCACAGAGGTAAGTAAACAAAAAAAAAAAACGAATTTCGTTGCGCGCGCTGCATCGCATTTGGCGATGCAGCGCGCAACGAAATTCGTTTTATTTATTTTTTTGTTTACTTACCTCTGTGCCGCTGTATTTCGTAGTTTACTACCCCCCACCCTACCCCTCCCCCGCCGCACGTCACCACCCGGCAGCACTCCCACCATGGGCCGCTACTGGTCACTACCTACACTGCCGACTTTGACACCGGGGCACTAGGGTCAAGTTTCAGGGCCTCATTTATGGGGTTTTTGCCGTAGGGCAGCGCAGCAAGCCTTGCTGCTGCGCTGCCCTACGGCACAAGGAAAGGGCAGGAATGCTCTGTATCTATTAGATATGGCGCAATCCTGTCCTTTTCCCTTGTGTCGGCGCACAATGGGCTACTGTGCGCCAACGCAGGCACCTTTGCACCATGGGTTAAGGGTGCCTGCGTTGCGAGGACGATTATTTTTGTGCAGGAAGGGAAACCTTTCTGCACAAAAACATTCACAAGTGGCTTTTTCCTCTTTCTATGTGTGCTGCAGAATGCAGCACACATAGAAAGAGTAAAAACAAGGAGAAACTCCCTGGAGAAGCGTAAGTTTTTGCGCTGCCTCAGACTCACGATTTTTGTAAATCTGGGGCCTTGTCAAAAGTCATGGATGTTGCTGGGAAACCCCCAGCAACATCTATGGAACACCCCTTTCACGCAGTTTTCTGCATGAAAGGGCGCATATTTATAAGGCCATGAAAAGCCACGCAACGTGGCTTTATGTGGCCTTATAAATATGCCACTGGCACATTGCGCCACCGGAACGCCAATAAAGTGATGTTAGGGCCTCATAAGTGAGTGGCCCAGACTTCTATGACTTTGCGTCGAGGCTTTGCTACTTTTGTGTTGCAGCCCAACGCAAAATCCTTTTTGGCATTTACTAAGCCACGCAAAGTCGATTTGCATGGCTTTGCATGGTTTAGTAAATACAAAGTAACACAACACAGCAGCACATGGTGCTGCATTGGGTTACTTTGCATCAGGTAGGCAATCAATCAATCAATCAAAAATACTTTAATTAGACAATCAAGTCCATTAAAGTGCCAAGTGCCATAAAAAGATTACAAGAAGGATCACTACATAATTTTAACTATGTTATGTAAAAATGAATCAACGAAAAACCAGCTTGTCGATTACAGGTTCAATCAATTGATGTAACGGAAATATTTTAGAGCGTATTTTGATAAGAGACTTAGGGGCATATTCACAAGGAGCTATTGCCGAATTAACGGCACTTTATCGCAGCCAAAGTCGTGATAAATTTACCTCCCCATTCACAAGCCGGTGTTAACAGCCCACAGCACCAGTTTACCCGCGATAGCAGCCGCAAAAAACATCGCCACAGAGGACCCCCGCAAATATCGCTAATGAGATGCAGAGTAGGCGTTCCCGTGTCAAAAGTCGAGACAACATCACACCTCAACATTCACAACGACCAGCCACATCGGCGATAAGAACACAAAACAGGCGATAAGGCGCGTTAGCACCAGGAAATTTACACCTGCTCTGACCTGGTGTAAAGTCGGATGGCAGCCAGCACCACAAAAGGGAGCACAGCCCAGGGCCACATCCGAAGGGCAACAGATGCCATGGAGCCACTCATCATGCGGCCCGGACACCCAAGAGGGCCACAACACCCACCACCACCACCCCAGGACCCCAAACCACACCCGGAACACCCCCCCACCGGACCACCACAGACGCAGCGGAGACAAAGACAGCGGACCCCCAAGAAGCGTACCAGCCACACAGACCCAACATCTGACAATGTCACCGTCCACTACAGGCTGAAAGTGACAAACATCCTACGCATCCTGACCATCATCGCCTAACAGGCCTACGGCACCAACACAGCGGACAACCAACATCCCACCCCACACAAACCTACTGGCTTGGCTGCACCTGTTGGCCCCTGGGACCCCCCAACCAACACCCGTCAGAGTCGGAGGAGTCTCACAGCCAGCCACATCCAAGTCCCCCACACCTGTCCTGGACATCACCATCACCCTGGTACCCCAATCCCCATACGTACAACACAATGCGCAGGATCTGCTGGAGACCAAGCAAGGACCATACGCCCAAGCAGGATGCACGCACATGTTGGGGGCAATACACAGCACACATGTACTACCTGTGCCCCCTGGTGACTCAGCACACAATCACCGCAACAGGAAGCACACGTCTCACATCAATGTGCAGGCAACAACAGAACACCGTGGAACCACCAATAATGTCGCCTTCAAATACACAGCCAGTGTGCATGATACCTTCATCCTCCGACAGTCCATCATCAACCAGCGTTCCCAGGATGGCAACAAGGGAAATGCACAGCCCCTTGGCAATATCCAAATGAACACCCCACACATCTCAACTCCACAACCATGCAACTCACAACTCTGGCAATGCACACGTCACAAAATCACATACAACAGGCACAACAACATGCCCACCCACCAGACACGACAGAACAACTTACAATGTTCACATAGGCAAGCCCTGAACATGAGCCAGCAACGGCATGGCATCTCAACCACATAATAGCCGAATGTGGGGAGAGGTGGCAACCAGGCATGTGTGAAGGATGCAGTAGAACCATGATTGGGAAAGTACACAATGCCAAGAGTGGCGGAGATGTGCTGGACACACCGCAGTATGCAGAACACACCCATATCCATGGCGACATACACCGCTGGTGTATGGAGTGTAGTGGACAGTGGACGCCACCATGTCACCCCAGCCAGTGGGGGACCTCGCGGAAATGTTGCCTGTTACGCCCCCCCTAAGCGTCACCGGAGTGGGATGGCCCGGTGTACGCCACGCCAGCGTAGGGGTGTGAATAAAAAGCATGTAGGCCTGGGCGTGGTCCTCTTCCGGAAAGACCCACATCTCTGCCAGGGCGGCACCTCCCACCCCGCCACGAGGCCGACGCCGTCCTCGTGAGCGGAGTTGCCTGCGATGATGTGCGCCTGCCGGACCCCGGCACGCTGGACCACGAACCCGTCAGGCCTGCCCCTGCGCAGCCAGGCCACACTGATCACCCGCCGACACCGGCGTGTGTAAAGGAGGGCCCACCACGTGCCGGCGCAAGCTCCAAGCCCGAGGCCCGCGACCTTGGCAGCCTCCTCAGACCATCACGGCCTCCACGACACAGGCCCGCCTTACTCCTTTCTCGATGAAGCACTCTACTGCCGCCTTCGGCCCACTCGTCGGACCAGTAGGTCCCATGTGTGAAACTGTGTCCTGAGTCATGAATGGCAGTGACCAGATGTCTACTGCAGGGGTAATATCACTAAACTCCCTGCTATCAGTGAAGCAAATGAATGCATCACAAGCACACGACACGTGTCTGTGGGCCCATGCTGACCGCTGCCTCTGGCCTACACTGCGGTCCAGTAGGTCACAGAGTCTTGATTTGGCAATGTTGGAGTTCACATCTGTGTACCGGCATCATCGCAGACTGCATCCCCTCTCAGCACCTGTGCCACTAAGTGTGTTCCCCGACATTAATGGACACTCACTGGTCGTACATTGGTGGCGTTTGAGTCTATGGAATAGGGGCTAGTTTTCATCCTCTTGTAGCTGATACCGAATTGTTGGTGAAAACGAGGGTTGCGCTTTCCACTCCTCCATTTGCTGCTTCCAGATAACATCAGACCTTCCGCATCATGCCCTGGAGGACACCTTCCACTGCCACCCGCAACCCTCTGCAACATACACCTCGGACATTGATGGTGACCCGCTCAGGTCGCATGGCCCATCTGACTGCACCGCAAGTCACCGTCCCGTGGCTGGGTGCCTGTGCCGGCTGCAGTGCATCCGGGGCCACTAACTCTGTGCAGCTCAGGACTGGGACCCCTTCTTCTGAGACATTGAATGGCCTCTGTAGCGATGGTCTTGGGGTCATCAACGCCATGTGTCTGTGGCCCTGCGCTGTCCGCATCCTCCGGCCTCAACTGCGGGCCACCAGGGCCCACACATAGCATCGAGTCTTGACCGGCCCGGAAGTCGCATCACCGCAGGAGGTACACTCCACCACCGCAAGGACCATCTCCAACCGCCATCTGCCAGAGTCGAAACGGTGGTCCTGACAGACCTACGGAGTTGCTCAGACCTGTCGTGGATGCCATCATCGGACTGATACCCTGCTCAGCACTCCAGGTGCCAGTGACTCAGTGCACCGCAAGCCATTGTCCGTTACTGATTGAGATTTGTGCTGTTGTGAGGTTGCGCAGCAATGTCACCTCATGCAGTGGAGAAGACCTGGGACTATGATGAGGAAGATGTGTCAAGTGTGCGGACGGGAGAAGGCACATACAATGGGAGGACAGGAGGCAACAGCCCCAAGGCAGGAATGCAGACTGGTGGTGGTAGTCAAGCTACACACCCGGATCTATTACTGGGTATTGCTTTGTGGACTGCGGATGCAACTGTCACCTCAGGCAGTGTGGGAGACCTGGGACGTTGATGAGGAAGTTGATGCAGGTGTAACACACCCCAGTGCATCTGCATTAGGACTAACCCAAAGGGACACCATCCTAGCAATTTCTTCACATGAGCGCGCTCTTCTCTAGTGCCCCTACCTCAGTGCACTGCAACTCACGGAACCTCCTGACTGAATATTGGGTAACCTCTATCCTTACTCCGGATCCCTCCATGTTGCTCTGCAGTTGACTCTGTTATGCTGGTGTTTTCTGTTTCCATTACACTGATGTCCACTGTTCAGGTTGTTGCCAGCACCAAGCACTCCGTGCGGGCTGGCTTATACTCACCCCACACACATCCAGCACAGGCGTCCTGTACATGTGGCCCTGCCAATAAAGGGGCCGGGCGCACATGCCCGTAGCCAGTTCAACATGATATGTGCATGTGTCCCTGTGGTCTTGTTGTATGCATGGGGGCCCTATGACATTACATTGTGCTGTGTACAGCGGACGCAGACATGTCACCTCAGGCAGCGGGCTAGAACCTGGACATGTAGCTTTGTCGTCACCCACTCAATTCGTAAGGGGAGTGGACTGTGCTGTCGTACGCAGAGCCAACGTGGGTGTGTGACTGATATGTGCGTGCCTCTGGGCATGGTTCTGTACTGGGTATGTGCATCTGCATGTGTCTCTATGGCAGTGTGGGTCTCCTTTGTGGGGTGTAGGTTGTCCCTGAAGGGTTTTGGACACCCACGTATGTGTTCTAGTTCGCATTCCATGGGTTCGGCAACACCCGCACCTGTTGGGCCACCTCCTTTTGGCAGTCTGACACCTGGCATTGGGGTGCCATGTGTGGGTCGGTGAAGTGTTGTGAGCCAGCCGTGATTGCGGGTGCTTCATGCTGTGTGGTCTGTTGCAGGGGCTGGGTTCTCCTCTGAGTAGCTTGTCTGCCCTGGTCCTGGTGGTGGGTTGTGTGGGATGTCCATGGGCTGTTGTAGGGCGTCAGTGTCGAAGGTGTGGTGTTCGCTCTCCGGCATCACTGATGGGTTGTCTGTTCTGACCTGCTGGAGGTGTTGTTTGTCCCTCTGCATTGTGAAGGGGAGGTGCATGTTGGCATTGTGTTGGCGCCTTGTTCTTGTCGACATGCAGACTGTGTGACAATGTACATTGTGACTGTTTGGGCGGTGGTGGCTATTTGAGTTGGGACAGTGGACATTTGGCCTACATGGCTGATGTGGGGTTGTAGCCGTAGATATGCATCTCACAGTTCCCTGCTCTGCCCAATGTGATTGTTCTGTTTCTGCGCCTGGGCGGACCCAGTTGTGTCCCCTGTTTTGCAGTGTGGGTGTTGCACTTTGTGGCACATTGTCATGGTATGTGCTGTGATTGCTATGTGTGTGTGCTGCAGTGTGCCACGGGGATGGGGGACATGTCCCTGGGTAATTGTGGGTGTGCAGTGTGCTACACCTCGTTGTGCATGTGTGCCATTGTGCCCATCACCTCCCGCCCCCCCAGTCCCTGTTGGATCCTCACCCTGTTGTTGTTGTGTCAGGTCCTGTCGAGCTGTATGCATACTCCCACCTCCTTGCACCGTCTCCACACTGATGACTGTGGTCTGGGATTCCTCCAGCTCCTCCTGTGGCGCTGGACTGCCACCTCCTGTCGCCGTTGCTGCCTTCCTGTTGGCAGCGGGTTTGTGCCTGGTTTAGGTTGTCACGTCCTGGCGGCGCCTCTTGGCCTCCTGGATTGGCCTCCTCGGCCCTCCGACTGCATTCCAGGTGGTCTGCTTGTGGGTCAGTTGCTGGTAGTGTTCTGTGACTCCGTGGTGCTGGTCTTGTTTTCCTGCGGTCTGCACCCTGTCTTCCTCTCCCTTTTCTCCTTGGCCTTCCCCGACCCCGTTGTTCCTTGCTGGTGGTCTGTGGGGGTTGTGGGGTTCGCGTTGACCTCTGTGCTGGGTCAGGGTGCATCCATGTTGCTACGTGCTTTGGCTTGTTTCTGGTGTGTTGTTTCTGTGGTTTTTATGGTGCAATTTCCCGCCAGACGAGTGGGATTTGCAGGCCTGTGGCTGCTTTTCGCTACTTTTTGTACCGCGATTGGCCTCATCGCATGATTTCTCATGTTCGCGTTTCGCATTTTTTCGGCGTGGCGTTGATTTTCACGCTGACATTTGACGCGTTATCTGGTGACTATCGCATGCTACCGCCTTGTTGTGAATTCCACGTTGACACAGGGTTATTTTCCCGTGATAGGCTGCGATATTGAAAGTTGCGTTACGCTACTCTTGCGGTAGTTATCGCACGTTCTTGTGAATATACCCCTTAGGGTGTAAAAAGTGAAGAGTACCATACGGAGCAGATAGTTTTCTCTATTGGTGATAAAATTGTGGCTCAACTTGGGGTAAACATGCCACAATAGTCATTGCACTATTCAAATTGCAACCATGTAATTTAAGTACATCATTAATAAACACAGAATAAAATCTTTAAAAAATGAACCATGTGTGTGAGACAGTGATTTCTTTTTTCTTTGCATGTTTTTGTGTTAGTAGTGCGTTAATAAAAACCTGTGAAAAAGAAAATTCAAATTATTTATCACAGTCCTCTTAGCTGTATAATTTGTCACTTTGACTCTAAAACTTCGCCCTAAGACGCTGCAGCTCTTAAAGCACTGGATTTTTCTTAATAATTTGCATCAGGTAGGCATTACATGGGTGCAGCATGGGCATTCCCATGCATTCATCCATGTAATTAGTGGCAACTCCAGATTGACAAAGAATTATAAACCTGGGTTTGAGCCAAAAAAGGGGGCACCTATCCAACAGGCTTAATGAGTAGAAATATCTTTATTTCTCCTTGCGACTTCCTCTTTCCATATGTGCGGCATTCAGTAGCACACATAGAAAGATGAATGCGCCTCCAAGGATTGTTTTTTGTGCAGGAAGGTATACCCCTTCCTGTACAAAACCAACCCTGCTCGTAAAGCAGGCACCCTTGCACCATTGTGCCAGTGTGCCTGCGTTGCCGCTAAGCAGTCTCGAGTGCTCCAGCGCACGGTGGGAGCTGATGAGAGCCATATGTTAGTAGATATGGCACTTCTCAGCTCTCTCTCATTCAAGCAACACAGTGGAGCAACTTTGCTTGCTGCCCTGCGTTGCATGAAATAGGTCCCGTAATCTTCCTGTGCCTGAAAATAATTATTGAGTGTGACCTTGTGTAATATAACTGATGCTCATGTAAAGCATTCCCATACCTTCGGGTCGAGTTGGTGAGGTATAAAATTGCAAAAAAAATTAAATATAAAAAAGAAATACAATATAAATACAGTGATTTACCAGTAAAAGGAACGTTAATAAATAAACAACCGACAAATTGCACATTGTGTGCTTCATGCTCGTGAACCTTGGCTATTCATATATCTTCTCTTAAGATATATGCTTAACACATGCATCTCATAATATGCAATTATTTGATTTGCTTAGTTATTTAGTGCTGACTGTGAACTAATATGTTCTTAGGCACCGGAGAATCCAGCCTGAAAGTATAAAGGAGTATGGATTATATTTGACTGGACAAAGGCCACGCGTTCCCTTGGAGAGCAAACGTGCACGTCATTTCTTGAAACTGAACTATGAAAGTGTAGGTACTCATTACCCCCAGGTCCCTCCTGTCCTCGTCCCATTCCTAAACAAAGTGGAGATGACCATCTCCGCGACAGAAAAAAAGAACAGGAGCATGCTGGGATACCTAACCCACTCAATCCCACTGGGAGTACATAAGCGGTACCAGCCCAGCATGCAGCCTGTTCTTTTTTTCTGTCTTCCGACAGGATGGGACGTGTTTGCTGACTTACCTGATGGTTTCTTCGCTGGATGTCCTGTCGGGCTGCTGGGCTGTCCTCGACATCCTGTTCCGCATTCTCCTGGCCTGCCAGGCTTGCCGGGAGCCGCGTTGATTGGCGCACGGCCCTTTGCGGCTGGGGTGCCGTTCCTCCCGGTTTCTTCCGGGTTACAGCGCGCGTCTTCCTGTGGCTTGGCCGGTCTGGAAGACGCGCTGCTGCTTGGCGAGCCCAGGGGCTGCGCTTGGCGGTGCTCCTGGGCTCCCTGCCTGGCATTTGGACTCCTGCTGGCCTTCTTTCCTCCCAGACGCCCCTGCTGTTCGCTGTGTCGGTGCGGGGGCGGGCCTTGATGTGGCCTTGGTCGCCGATTGCTGCAGTCCTCTCCTCCGCCCGGCGCTAGTGTACTGGAGGGCGCCTGGGCTGGCTGTTGGGGGCAGTGTGCTTGTGGTGCACTCTTCCTGCCCCTGTGGTGAGTACCGCGTAGTGGTTCCACTTTTTTCATCCTTGCCACGTTGGTTCCATGGGTTGTTGCTGGTGCTCTTGGACCCGACGTCTACGGGTCTCTCCCTGTGCTGGTTGGTTCCTGTTGGGGCTTTTCTGTGCTGGCTCTAGTCTTGGCACTCCCTGTCCCTGCATGCTGGTTGAGGGTATTGCGTGGCTTTCTGCGCTGTGTCTCTGCCTTGTTTTCCGTTGCTGCTGGGGGGGGGGTCCTTCGGGGGCTTCCTCCACAGGTTGTGGGTTCCAGGGCCTCCTGGCTGTCTGCTTGCTCGGCGCTTGTTGTTGGTTGGCGTCTGGGCTGGGGGTTGGGGGACGGTCTCTGTGTGGTGGTGTTGGCCTGTCCCCCTGGTAAGTACTGCGTAGCGGTTTCCTTCTTTCCTGTGCTGTACTATGCTGCTGTGCTGGCCAGCTGCCTTGGCTCCCTGTTTCCCCCTGCTGGGGGTGTACCGGGGCTGGGCGGGTGATGTGGGCTTACGCCTGTGCCCTGTGCCCACGTCTGCTCTCGTGGGCTCTCTGTTTTGTGCAAGGTCCGGCCTGGTTCATTCCCTCTGGCCTCTGGGCCTCCGACCTTCCTGCCCTGCGTGCTTCTGTTCTCCCTGGTCGGGCCTGGTTGGTGCCTGGTTGGCTGTCTGCCTGGGTTTGCCTGTTGCTCTGCCTTTCTCTTCCTTCGGCCGCTTGCTGCCTGCCCGCCCTGTTGGTTCCTGCCCTTTCTTGTGGGTTCGGGCCTGGTGCATGCCTGTCTGGATGCCTGCCTGCGGCTTCCTGTGCTGGGCGCTCCTTGCGTCCTTCCGGGGGTGTTTGCTTGGTCCGTGCTCAGGGTGCCTTGTTTATTCGTGCCCCCCTGTGCCTGTCGGGTGCTGTGGGCTTCGCACTGTGTGTTTTCCTGGCCTGCGGCCTTTCCTCTCTGCTGGCGCCTGGTCGTGTCTGCCCTCGGTCCTTGAGCGGGTTCGGCCCTGATTCGTTCCTGTCTCGTCACCTGCCTGGGGCTTCCGGTTGCTGTGCGCTCCTTGGTTCATTCCGGGGCTGTTTGCTTGGCACCTGCTCGGCTGTGGCTGGGTCGCTTCTTGCGTCCTGCGTCGGGGCCCTTGGGGTTTCCGGCCTCCCTGTTTCTGGGGTTCTGTTGTTTTACGGGAGGAGGGGGGCTGTTGTGCCCTCCCTCTGTCCTGGCCGGCCCTTGGCCTTGGTTGGCTGTTGGCTCCGGGGCTGTGCTGGTGGTGCCCGTGGTGGGCTTTCTGGCTGGCGTTGCTGTTTGCCTCATGCCTGGTGCTGGGTTGTGTTGGGCTTGGTTGGCTGGTGGCGTTTGGTTTCCTGTTGTGGTTTCCTTCTCCCCTCTTGTGTTTCTTTTGTGGCTTGGTGCACTTTGGGGTCCTTTGCCTCTCGGCTGCCGCTCCCTTTGCCACCTGTGGAGGCTGGGTGTTGTGGGTCTTCCTTGGCTTCTGCCTGTGTGGCTCCTTGGTTTCTCGGGTGCGCTGCTCCTGTGCCCCGTCCTGTCTGCTGGTTCGAGCTGCCCTGTGCCCTTTCCCTGTTTGTGGGTACCGGTCTGGGTATCCTCCTCGCTGTGCCTGCTCTTGGTCTTGGCCGGTGGGTTTGTTGGTGGGGCTGCCAGTTGTGGGTCTGGTGTCGGCCTCCCCTGGTGTGTGGGCTGCGCTGCTGCTTCCCCGCTCCTTTTTGTCAGCCTTGTGGTTGCGGTTGGCTTTGCCTCGGCTATGGGGCTGTGGCCTCCCCCTTGGGGGCCTGTCATTGAGCTTGTGCCTTTTTTTCCCGCTCCCGTGCGGGCTGCTTTCGGCCTGTGGTGTCTCTGGCCGTTGCTCTCTTGCTGGCTCTGCGGGGTTCGTTCTTCCCTTTTGGGTCTGTTCCCGCGCCCCCCGGTGAGTTGTGCACCTATGGTTTCTCCGGGCTCCTCTCCTTTGCTTTGGTGGTGCCTGGGGTGTTTCGGGGTACAGTTGGGGCATGGGCTCTGCCTCCGTTGGGTTTTGCCCTTGCGGTCCCTGTGTTTGGCCTCCCGTTTGCTTGTGTTTGGCTGTGGGGCCCTTGGTTGCTTCGGGGTCCCCTTTGGGTCCCTGCCTGGGTCCTTTCCTGGCCGCTCGTTCTCTGGTGCTTTTGGGCCTCTTTTGGGCCTCTTGGTGGGTGGTGGTTCTGGCCCTGGTGGTCTGGGTACTGGGTTGGTCTTCCGTCCTTTCCTGTGCCGCTCCTTTGCGCCTGGCTGTTGCCCTGGGGCCTTTGGTTGGGTTGGCAGTTGTGGGTTGCCGGTCTCCCTCCCTGTCTTCCTGCTGCTTCTCCTCTCTTGGTGGCCTGGCTGTGGCTGGCTCCAGTGCCTTTCCCTGTGCCCCTTCTTGGTTGGGGTTTTTTTTGGGGTTGGGTCGGTTGGCCTCTCCTTCTGGGTTCTGGTGGCGCCCTGTTACGGGCCTCCTGGCTGGTTGGCCTGTCCGTTGGTCCGGCTGGCTTCTTGGGTGTTTCTGTACCGCCTGGGTTATTGGGCTGTTGGCCTCCTTGTTGGTCCTTCCTGTTTTGCCCTTCGGCGATTCCTCTTGGGGTTCGCCTTGGGTGGTTCTTTGGTGTCCTCCTCTGTCCTCCTAGCCGGTGGGTCGGCTCTTGGTTGGTGGTGGTTCCTCCTTCCCGGTTCTGGGGTTTTGTTTCCCCGGTTCCGAGTCTGGCCCTCTGTTGTTCTCTCTTGGATGTGCCCTGGTCTTGTGCGGGGTCTGCTTCGTGTTGCACTTCGTTGCTCTCCCTGGCCTCAGTTGGGCGGGTTGCTGGATTCGTGTCCCTGTGTCTCCTGCTTTTGGGGGTGTGCCTCGGGCCTGGCCGCTTGGCGGGGTCTTCTCCCGGTGTGGCGGCCTTTCCTGCGGCTTTCCAGTGTCTCCGTTGGGGTTGGCCGCTGGTCGTTCCTGCCATGTGGCCTGGGCCGTCTGTGGGGTTTCTGTGCCTCCGGGTTCCCTGTTGCTGCTGTTGTCGGCGGTGGGGGAGGGGGGGCTTGCGTGTGTTCGTTGGCCCCTTTCTTCCTGGTTATTCCTCTGGGTCGGTGCCTGTTTCTTGTCTGGTTCCGCCCTCTTCGGTCTTTGCGGCTCTGCCGGTGGCTTCCCCTGGTGTGTTGGGGTTGGTCCTGTGGTTGGTCATGTCGTTCGTTGTTCTCTTGCTTTGGCGTGCCTCTTCGGTCTCGTCTTCCTTCCCCTCGCCTTTTGGTGTGGTCGTTTGTGGGTTCCTGCGGCTGTGGGTCGCCTTCTTCCCTGCTCTGGGGGGTTCGCTCTCTGTCTTGCCCCTGCTGTATTCCTTCCTGGGCCTTCGGCCGTGCTGTCCTGTGCGGCATGCTCTCGTACGCTCTCGGGCGTCGGGCCAGGTTGGCCTGTTTTGTCCCTGGTGGGGCGGCTCCCTGGTGGTGCCTGGTGCTGTGGGCTTCGCCCTTGGCGGATTTTCTCCCTGGTTGGTTGCCCTTCCTGGCTGGGTTGCTCCGTTGCGGCGCTTCCGCTTCTCCTGGGCTCCCTTCCCCTGGTGGTTTGGGGAGGGGCTTTGTTTTTGCCCCTCTGGGTGTTCCCTTGGGGCTTGGATCTGGGTGCGAGGCCTCCATCTGGCTTGCCTGGGGGGTCTTGTGCTCTTTTTCGGTCCTTTGTTGGTCGTCCCCTGCTTGTTTTGGGGTCTCGGCTATGTCGGCTTGGTTGGGGGCGTGGCTGGTTGTGTGCTCCTGCCTGCGTTTTCTTCTTTCTTGTGGGCTCCCTTCTGCTTCGGTTGGGTGCCGTTTTTTTCGGTCTGGTGCCCCTGGCGTTGGTGGGTGTCCGGAAGGCCGGGTTGTTTGCTTTGGTATTCTCCACTTTGTTTAGGAATGGGACGAGGACAGGAGGGACCTAGGGTTAATGTCCTATTACTTACCGGTAATCTTCATTACTCCTGGTCCCGTTGTCCTCGTCCCAGTCCTTACGCCCCTCCCTCCCTCCCGAGCGGCCGGCCTTCCGGTTGTTGGCTTGGTATTTTCAGGCTGCATGCTGGGCTGGTACCGCTTATATACTCCCAGTGGGAGGGAGTGGGTTAGGTATCCCAGCATGCTCCTGTTCTTTTTTACTGTCGCAGAGATGGTCATCTCCACTTTGTTTAGGAATGGGACGAGGACAACGGGACCAGGAGTAATGAAGATTACCGGTAAGTAATAGGACATTACTCAGAGTACTGACAAGAATTTTAGCAGGTCTTTCATAACCTGCCACTTCTTACTTGGTTTCCAAACGGGCTCCCTAAAATCTCCTTTAAAATGCCCTGTTGTAACATGGATTAAATTACGGGTGTGAGAGGTTGTACTGTGGCATTTGAGAAAATTCTGCATTCTGCTGTATTGTGATCTTTACAAGTTTAACGCCTTTAATCAAACTAATATTCTTGCCAAAATAAACCCAGACTTCCTTTTTCACAGAGTCCTTTGAGTCTGGTGGCATGTCCTCTTTTGTAAAGACAGAGAACAATCCAACAATGGGTTTCTGTGTGTTCAATTTAAATTAAGCATTCTCG
Source organism: Calotriton arnoldi (assembly GCA_963921515.1). Lineage (NCBI taxonomy): Eukaryota > Metazoa > Chordata > Amphibia > Caudata > Salamandridae > Calotriton > Calotriton arnoldi. The sequence continues at coordinate 124,676 of CAWUFW010000039.1, forward strand.
TTGTGTGTTTGAAGCTCAACACCATCCGGTATACAGTAAATCAAATAATTGAGTTTGCATAAGAGATCCCTACCTAACAGATTAAAATCACATAACACAAACTGTTGGTCTTCATCAAGGAGACGTATTTTCACAGGTACTTTAACTGAAACAGGATTCACAATTTTTCATTTGCAATGCCTACAACTTGGACTTGTTTTTCTGTGAGGGGTAGGTTTGGGACTTCCACTGTTCTTACAGTACAACAGGTAGCACCGGTGTCAATTAAAAAGGACACAGGGTGGCCATTCACCTCTCCATCTGCATAGGGGCCACTCTGGTCTACCTCAAAGGCTGCACCAAGCACACAATCTTCCTCCCCTGTCAGTCACCATCATTGAGATTGATCATACCCTGGATCTCTGAAAGTGTTCAAGATTGGAACTGTTGAAAACTGTCTTAGCTCAGGAAGGGATTCTGTTTAACTCTGGAGTTTGAGTTGGCATGAAACCTTGGGGTATTTAGATTATGCTGCATTAACCGGGCTTGGGGTAGATTAATTTTCCGCATTCTCTGCATTTGCATATTCGGAGCTGACATAACATTCACACTAGGCACCTGGCCATAAAATTGCATTTGAATCGGATCTGATCTACAATCACACTTTCAGTGGTCCAGTTTATTACAATAATGACACAGCTCTGTCTTCTTCAACAAGGCTATATCCATTCCCAAATTTGGATCAACCAGGCTCATTGCCCTCTACTTTGTGGGACACCATTCCTACCCTGAATTATCTGACCACAACCTTGACATCCAACTCCCTGCATTTCAGTACCAACGCTAGAACCATAACCAGTATTCACCAGATCTGGACCATTCTGAAATCTGTTCTGGCCTAACTTTGTCTGAGCCAACATGTAGCTCTCCTTGACTTTCTTTTGCCTTGCTTCCAAATCATCACTGCAACACTTTGCGTATCTCATGATTTCATCTAAAGGCTTTGATTGTCAACAAATCACATGTTGCTGGATTTGTGAGCTAATCTCTGGACGCAACCAAAGAATAAACTGGAACACATAATTACTGAGGTGTCCTCGTTCTGCATTTTCAACGTCACAATGATGACAGAAAACATGTAAGCTGCTCATAGAAGACATGCTCTGACACTTTAGATTCTTGGGTAGTCCTTGATATTTTCAGCCAATTAACCTCTTTTTGGGGAACCTTAGTTTTCAAAAAGTTATAATTACCTGATTATATTTCTCCATAAGTACAGTAGAGGGAGCATGCGTTTGAGCATCCCTCGGCAGCTCTGGATTCGGCTACTAAACTGGCACCTTACACACAGGCAACAAATCATTAGGACAACCTTGTGAAATAAAGTATTCAGATCCTCCCAAAGCACCTTCGAAATCTTAACAAATCGGTCAAATTCTGTATACCCCAAATCAGGGTTTTCCCTCAATTATAGAAAATGATTAGTTAATGTGAAAAGATCAACACAACTCCAAGGCACATGCACATATGCAACCCCATGTTCTTCTCTTAAGAGGTAGGCCCTAACCTCTGAGGCACTTCTGTTAGCCTCACCATCTGGCCCTCCAGTATCACTGGCCTTTTCTTCTTCCTCACTTTATTAGCCAACTTCTCCTTGATCTTTTGAGTATCACTCAATTTCTGAATGTTCTTATCCAATTCCATCAAATGTAATTTGAACTCAGTTGGTTGCATATTGTTGAGGGTTTCCTCAGTCCTAAACATTCTAAAATTCTTCTGCAAAGTCTGACTCTTAGACAAATCAATCCCAAACTCTACAACTATTCCCTCTAAAGCTTCATGAGCTCACACACGCCCAGCAGCCTCTCTGCACAGGAACAGAAGTTCTTCTTTGTTATATCCATTTATAAATTCCAACTTAGGTGTCCCCTTTACGATCGCTTCAAACGCAATCTTTGTTTTCACAGCAACCAATGTCCTTGCTGGAGCCTCTTCATCCTCTGTGGTGACTGATTCAGAGCTTTTTATCAACTTCCACAACAGGCACATTAGCAACAGGGGTTGTCATTGTTCGGGGCCTTGCTCCTGGATCTATGACTGAGCTAGCGCTTGGGACAATGGGAACAGTTATGACTGGAAGAAAGACTAGGGCTGGGATGACAACAACGGTTCTTGTAGACACTATTAGGTGGGCTGATGCTACCAGGGGCATACCTGTAACAATGGGTAACCCTCCCTCAAGATATCTTGTTCTGTTAATACGCTCAACCTCAGGTCAACAATGGGTGGGGATCCTCCTATGGTTTGACTCTCTCTTCCTCCCAGCTGTACAACGTCATACGGTGAGGGACGAGAGGCCAACAAATCATCCAAAAACCCATCACTGGAGTCACTGTTGCTAATTTCCTCATACTTTGCTTCAGTCTCACTCCAGTCTAGTGCTTTCCTTCTCCCTGTTCTTCCACTAGTTAGGACGGGCTACATCTTGACTCCTTCAATCACATCTTTTTTTTCTCCATGCCTAATATTTTGCATCCCACTTTGCATCCACCCTACCACAAACTGTCCTTAATCAAAGGTTTGATGATCAGACAAAAGAGGTTGAATTAACCCGGTCTGTGTTTCACCTTAATGATGCTACGCAATGGTGCCATTAAAGGTAATGGCTATATGGATATTTCCCTTCCAACAACCAGTGACAAGCTGGTCAACTGTGCTAAGCCAGTGCATAGTAAAACTAACACATTTGTCCATAGCTTGATCTTCAGTTCTTCCCCTCACCCTAACAAACTCGCAGTCTACCCATCTCATTTAGTGCAGGGGTAAATGCACAGATTCAGAGGCACTAGCCACAATTGCATCTACATTAAATTTCTATTTTGTCATTTATGCATCTTATTTATACCACACTCAGCCAACATGTGTTAGGTGACATACAAGCCACTTCTTCAGGGCTGTACAAAGATTATTAGTAATAAAGGAACATAAAAACTGTCATTATAATAGATGTATAATATAGTATTGACATTATCAATCCATATATATTATTAGTACAGAAACTATGTCATAAGGCTTGTATTCATTCAGACTGAACATATGGCCTCATATCATAATGGATCATATGGTGGTCAACAAGAAACAAAACTGTTGGCCTATCCCATTATCAACATAGGCCCACTGATCAATTCATTGTATTATTTTCAAAATAAATGAATACAATAAAGTAATTATATTTTACATTTCATAATTTGATAGGTGGACATTGTGAAGTCTTTAAAATGTACTTATTTACCTTTAGAATCATCTATATTAAGATATATTTCAGTGAAAAAGGTTCATGAAAATACCCTACATATGGACACAATATTTAGAGAAAATATAAATTAGATGTTAAACTGTTAATACACATCATACTCTCATACTAGTGACCCTCTATCAAACCATTCTCACAATATGATTGGAATGTTGGTCTTCTTTGATTGATATATTCAACTGTTTAAAGTGCAAGGGGTCTTCTTCAATACCTGTTAATTGTTTTCTAACCCATGCATTGTTTGTCATATATGTCAGTGTGTAAAGTAATCTGAATTATTTATGCATTGCTCTGATTAGCAGTCACTGATACTCCTTGCTGGTAGGAGATATCCTCTCATCGTGATTTTTACATGGTTTCCGGGCCACCACTGACTAAAATGCTTACTTTATTAAATGGATACCTATCTAATTTATCTCTATTGGAAAGTTTTGATTTAGTTGAAATTACTAGAAAGTAGTGACCCAGTGTTGACTGGTTCTTAGGCTGTAGTATACATATCTAGTATAGTGAAGATCTGGATCTTAGGTAGGCTAAAATACAGCTGTAAGAGCCTCTGTATACTCTGAACGTACAACATGATAAATACATGTTTTGATACAAGACAAACATCTTTAAAACAATTGCACCCAGAGTCTATAATTAGTTGTGCAACTGCAAGCAGAAGTGCCAGATATTCCCAAAGGTCCTGGTTGCTCAGTGCATTAAGTGGAATGAAAAAGGTGGCACCCTCTACAAGGTACATGGTCACAGAAGAAAATCTAGTAAGGCTTTCCAAGAGGCATGGCCTATGTAATCAAGGGTTTCACTTAAAATATGTAAAGTAAAATCCGACGCTTTACACAGCATGCCACCTGAACAGTTCTTGGGTGCCTACCTGTAAAATTCTTTTATTGCATCCAGGTATATATCACAGCGATGGACATATGTGTTAAACAAACCATATCTATTGGCTTTGCCAATGTTTTTTTAGAAGTATCAAATGAATGAGTAAAACGAATTTTGTTGTGAATGATTACAAATGAAAATGTTTCAACACTGGAAATAATGGATGGTGAATTAAACATTATTACGGTGGGTGGAAAGGGTAGTAGTCTCCAGAGTATCTCATTCATTCCTGTACTCCTCCCACATCACACTATTTTTCTTTGCAATTTCTCAGTCTGTTAGACACTTACACCCTTTTTCTCCCCCAAATGTTTCTGAAATCATCCATCCATATACCCCTCGGCTTAACCCTTTCCTCTTCAGAATGTCTTTCCACTCTTTCCTTCTGCACTTACTTATGTCAGGGACCTTGCTAGGATAGGGGAAAGGTTAACTAGAAGGACTGTTTGCTCTCTGCAGAGACAAGGTAATTCCGAATGAGGAGTTTAGTATACACCAGGCAGTTCCTGAAATTCTGGAGGGAGAAGGGCAAGACAGAAGCTGTGGACTGGAATAAAACAGACCGCGATCAGAAAACTGAACATGAATTAGGAAAGCCTGAAAAAGAAGGAAGGAACAAGCAGGAAAACAATTGACCCGCTGTCATAGATGATACTTTGGGGGATATTCACAAGAACTGGCGATAATCATCGCCAACCTAGGCCAACGCAATTTTACATAACGCCGTCCATCGCGAGAAACTAACGCCGCCTAAACGGCGAATTCTCAACACGCTGGCAAAAGGCGATAGTGTCCCGATAACGCGTCAAATGTTCACGATAATATTACCGGAACGCCGATAAAAAAGGAAACCCGAACGCGAAAAAAGTTGCGAGGGGCCCAAAAGCGATAAAAACATCAGCGATAAGCTGTGCCAGGCCTGCAATTCCCACGTCAGGCGGGAAAAATCACCATAAAAGCTGCAAAAAAAAAAAGAGAAATCAAAACCCAAACCCAAACAAATGAGAAGCACCATGGAGGACGCTAGAGCAACTACAGAGCCCAACCAGAACCCCACAAACCCCCCGGAGGACCAGCCAGGGACCTCGGGGAAGGAGAAGGGCAAGGAGAGGAAGAAGAGGAACCCGCGATTCAGTCGGCAGGAAAACAAGATCCTGATTACGGAGGTGATAGAACACCACTAACAACTGTTCATCACCTCCACTGTGTCATTGGCAACCAAAAATGCAATATGGCAGTCCATCTTGGCCAAGGTGAATGCAGTCGGAGTGAAGAGAAGGGAAGTGGACGACTGCAAGAAGCGCTGGAATGATGTGAAGCGCAAAACCAAGCAGAAACTCTCTAAAAACCGGAAAGCATCAATGCAGACTGGAGGTGGGAGTCCAGCGCCACAGCAGGAGCTGGATGAGATGGAGGAAATGGTGTCCACAGTCATCAGTGGGGAGACGGTGGCAGAAGTTGGGGGACCGGACACTGCACAACATGACCTGCCCCAACAGCAACAGGGTGAGTAACGAATAGGGACTGGGGGGACGGGGGAGATGGGCACAACGGCACACATGCACAATTAAGTATAGCAGAGTGCACACCCACAATGACTATGGATCATGTCCCTGATCTCCCTGGCACACCGCAGCACACATAGAAACAGCAAGTAGGCCCCCGTCGACAATGTGCCCAGAAGGGGCCCTACCCACACATCACCAATCCTACAACAAACCCATGCACAAGGCTGGCCCTCCACGGGCCAACAATGTAAAGTGGGGTATGCATGGCCATGTACTGGTCCAGCTTCAACACTCCACCGAATGTGACCAAAACATTCTAATTCACACAGATGTGTCATGTCTATTAGCAAGCAAGTATGAAATCATCGATGAATGTAGGGGCAGGGATACCAGAAAAAGGTACTCCCTGGGAACTGATATATATGCACATGTCTGAACGTGACCCAGACAGGCAGTGAGATGACTGGGAATGTGTGAACTACCTGTGGCCTCAGTGCTCCTAAACAACAATCTAGCAATTTCCCAACTTAGCCCCACGTCAATGTAAGAAATAGGGCTGTGTGTAAAAATGCCTAAGTCCAAGTTATGTGGATGCCACAGCTCGGAGCAATGATTTGTTTGAGTGTGCAGCGGTTGGACTCCTGGGATGGTCTGTGCGTAAGTGTAAAGGTCATTCCATGCAAGAGAACTGCGAGCAAGGACCTCTGTGTGTGGGGTGTGTATATGTTGGTCTTTGGTTAGCGCTGTGCGTAGTGTGGGAGTCATCATCAGGTGCTATGGTATCTCTCAGGGGGTGCCGGGCGCATGCAATTCCAAGGTCAGAGGTGCAGATGTGCTACCGCCTCCAGTTCAGACAAAGGAGCTTTCCTCCCTAATGTTAGTTTGTCATCTGCTTGCATTCTGGAAGAGTGATGTGGTTTGGGGGGGGATGTCACTGCTTCGCCTCCCGGCACGGTATTCCTGCTGCCTATTTAGCTGGTGTGCATCTCCCATGTTGCTGAGGTGTTCACTGTGCCCCCATCCCCCTTACGTCCATGTTGCTCATGTTGTGGGACTTGAGTCACAGGGTGCATCTCTGCATCAGAGTGGTTCATATCTGACCCCAAATGACACTCGCAATTTCATATCTGACCCCAAATGACACCCGCAATATCATATCTGACCCCAAATGACACCCGCAATTTCATATCTGACCCCAAATGACACCCGCATTTTCATATTTGACCCCAAGTGACACCCGCAATTTCATATCTGACCCCAAATGACACACGCAATTTCATATTTGACTCGAAGTGACACCCGCAATTTCATATCTGACCCCAAATGACACCCTGTTGTCTTATTTGGAACACCAATGACAGCCTTCATGTCATGTATGTGTACACATGTGATACGCTGATGAGTGGGATTACGTACATTTGACACCCTGAAATGGCATTCCGAATACGTGACACCCTGAACAGCCTCTCTGTACAGAGGTGACATACCCACCATCTATTTGCCATTTGTGAGATTGTTAGCACTTAATGCTGCACTTACACTTGTCAGAGTGATGTGCTAATGCAGAGGACTGACATGCACACAGGGAATATGCTTTGCAATGAATTTATTTGCACATGCTGGTCATGTGGTCATTTTGTACTGTTCCATGACTGCTAAGGACTGCCACAATGTGACGTGCTCATGCGAAGAAATTGTCAATGATTGTGTCCCTTCGGGCCATTCCTGCTGCAGCTGCAGTGGGGTGTGGTCCACCTGCCTCATCTCCGTCCGGTGCATCTGGCACTTGGATCCATGGGGCATTGCTGCGTACACATATGTTGTGCAATACACAACATGCAATGATCATCTTGCACACTATTTCTGGGCTATACAGGAGTCTACCATCTGTGATGTCCAGGCACCTGAAACGTGACTTAGACACGCCAAATGTGCGCTCAACAATGCCCCTGGTGCGTTTGTGGGCCACATTGTACTGCCTCTGGGCCGGGGTGTTCGGGGCTCGGAGGGTTGTCATCATCCACGGGCAGAGTGCATATCCCTGATCACCTGTGAGAGGTAAGTGAGATCAGTGTAAACTGGTGGTTCTGCATGCTGTGTTGGCAGACTCACAAGTTTTGTGGTGTGTGATTTGTGTGACTTTGGGATTCATGTTTGCCATGTATTGCTTCTGGCAAATGTGCGGGGACAATGTGTGTTACGTAGCCTCACAGCTGCTCCTCCCTCCGGGCCTATTTACCTGTGTGCGCTGCGCGGTTGCATAACTTGCACTCCTACGGCACACCATTGTCATGCCTGTCTGCACATGTCCGCAAGCCTGACAACAACACTGTAATGTTGGCCGTTGAAGGTGGGCGGCCATGTGTGTGTAGGCCTTGGTAAGGATAGGGCAGACACAGATGTGGAGTTCAGGGCTGGCTGAACTCGCGCTGCGATTGAGGCTAGGCCTTTGGCTCATGCTGTGGCAATGAAGGTGCACACACAACAGTTGGCATGTATGAGCCAAGACCCCGAGCGCTCCTTCATTTTTCCATTCGGGCGAGCCCGCCCTCCGGGTGCATGCTACTGTCATGTCATGTCATGTCATGTGGGTAAAGGAACAGTATCCTTTGGGCAGTATTATGTCATAGAAACATCTTCTATTGTATTACTTTTTCGTTTAACCCACACTCCTCTCATACCAATCCACACCATACATACACAAGAAGATTGAACCATATATCGTCCACAGATAATCTCAATGCCGACAGTTATTAGAAAAATATAAATCGATTTATTAATATAAAAAAATATATCATGAAATACACTCTAAAAAAGAGACAATTGGCATCATCCAAAGACATTCTGTTAAAAATTACACAAAGTTAAAAAGAAGGGAATAATTAACAGTTCAATTACAGGAAAGAGAGCACATAACCTAGACACACTGAGTCATTTAGCAGCATACACATCCGTGATAGACAAGATTAATAAGCATGGAGCCTGGTACTTCTCAATTTATTAGGTACTCGTTGGCTGCAGCCCTTGCACGAATTGTGTTGTTATCAAAGCGTCAACGCGTTTCGATGGCTATCTTATACCACCATCTTTCTCAAGACAGAGAATTTGACCCTCTTTCACAAATTTTTTTTTAGCTCGAACAGTTAAAAACACCTATCAATGGCGAGGAAAGCCATTTAAGATATGCTCGACGGGTCAATATCCGATATAAGGGGTATAGCCTCCTAAGTTCAGTTCAGGCTATACTTAAATAAATCTTCAAAAATCCCCACTTGGCCGGGCAGATAAACTTGCACTGCGAAGCTAGCTCGGGGGTATGTTTACCCTTAACCCCAGATGGTGATTAAAATTCTTATTTTAAGAGACTGTAATATCAAATATGAACTACAGCCTTTCTTCAAAAGTGTAGCAAATGTACCGACCTCTTTGCCCACAATGAAGCGTGATAGAATTCCCTTTTATAATTAGGGTTTCAATCTATAAACGCTCCGGCATGGTATCGTATCGTCTCAGCGTATATTGTCAGAAAACATACCCCCGAGCTATCTTCGCAGTGCAAGTTTATCTGCCCGGCCAAGTGGGGATTTTTGAAGATTTATTTAAGTATAGCCTGGACTGAACTTAGGAGGCTATACCCCTTATATCGGATATTGACCCGTCGAGCATATCTTAAATGGCTTTCCTCGCCATTGATAGGTGTTTTTAACTGTTCAAGCTAAAAAATGTTATGTGAAAGAGAGTCAAATTCTCTGTCTTGAGAAAGATGGCGGTATAAGATAGCCATCGAAACGCTTCGACGCTTTGATAACAACACAATTCGTGCAAGGGCTGCAGCCAACGAGTACCTAATAAATTGAGAAGTACCAGGCTCCATGCTTATTAATCTTGTCTATCACGGATGTGTATGCTGCTAAATGACTCAGTGTGTCTAGGTTATGTGCTCTATTTCTTGTAATTGAACTGTTAATTAATTCCCTTCTTTTTAACTTTGTGTAATTTTTAACAGAATGTCTTTGGATGATGCCAATTGTCTCTTTTTAGAGTGTATTTCATGATATATTTTTTTATATTAATAAATCGATTTATATTTTTCTAATAACTGTCGGTATTGAGATTATCTGTGGACGATATATGGTTCAATCTTCTTGTGTATGTATGGTGTGGATTGCTATGAGAGGAGTGTGGGTTAAACGAAAAAGTAATACAATAGAAGATGTTTCTATGACATAATACTGCCCAAAGGATACTGTTCCTTTACTTTTGTATAGTACCCTATTCCTTTGGGTTGAAGGGGTTCCTCTTTTCTTCACTAATGTCATGTGGGTAACACGATCAAGCATAAAACGCTTTGGGTACGAGTGGCGGCTCTCAAAGAGGGCTTGCCACTTACACATGTAATACATACTCTTGGCCATCAGCGCGTGGGACCACACGCTGTAGGCAACACTCTGGCTGACGAGGCAGCCAGAAATGCAGTAGCCACTTGTTCAGTAGCAGCAGTCACAAGGTCTATGACAAAAGTCGATACCGACATACTGGCAGCCGTAGCGGCTACCAGAGACGGGACGTAATGCCCACAGGGCTTTCCGTCCAAATATGAATACCAATTGTCCCCGGAACAAGTTCCGACAGTAACAATTCCTTCCGTTGGGGATCCGCTGATTCCCAACGAGGACCGCAGACATGCGTTGATCACAGCTGCACATGAGGGCATGGCTTCGGCGCACGCCGGTGTATCGGCAACGGTGTCCCTCTTGCAGCAACATCCTGTTTCTGCCCCGCATGCCATTGCTGATAGCTCTCTGTGGCCTTCTGTTCCCGCTATGAAAGCAAGCTTCAACAAATTAAGGAGGCTCAAAGCACTGTTATTCCAACATGAGTTTGCCTTGACCTCGGCCCGTGAAACATTCGAGCTACAGGTGGCTCGGACATCAAGTGAAATACAACCCCTATTAAATAGCAATCTCCCACTACATTTTGGGGGGTTGATACACCAATTATTCAATGTTTCTGACACAGGAGGCCTTGCACCTTTTTTTAAATTGTTGGGCTCAGGTCTTGTGTCCTCGTTTCGAAGGATATTTGGTGTAATTCCGGCTTTTATTCATTCAATTTTTTCCAGCGCTTTTGGCTGGGTTGCCGTTGATCCTCTTGCTCGCTGGTGCTGTCCTGGTACTTGTACTACTACTTCGTAATGGCTGCCCCTCATGTGGTACTCGATCATCCGGTCCAGCTGGAGCTATACCGTCGCCGATTGCTGGAATTCCTTGGTTGCCTGCCTATGGCTGTTGTGGGTGCTGCCTACAATGTGACTTACAGATACGCATACTTTACATGCGTTCATCCAGTTTTTTGGTGCCGCGACTGTCCTTTCTCCTGGGCTTTGGATTTGTGCCTCTCAAACGCCATACGGCCTTGCCCTGATTACGACCTGTTGCTATGGCCCCTATTGCGTCATGATCAATCATGTGCAACTGGTACCTACATGCTGATGGTGGCCGTGAATGGAGTGCTGGCACAATGGGACATCTGTGAAGGGGCGTCGCGCCTGCTGCACCACAGCTACATTGAGTACGATACAGGATGTCCGACCATGCTTTTGAAGCTATGGATTATGATGAGCACGTATGCTCCTTCGAGTTGTTGAATTGGGTGTTGTCCCTCCTTGTCTTTGAGGAGGGGGACCGTCTTTTGGAACACCTTGCCTTCCAAGGTTCAACGGCTCTCATATGATTCCGATGATTAATGTTCAACAAGACATTTTTATTTTTTTCTTCTTCTCGTATTTTAGCGCTAATCTACCTTATTATGATTTTGATTTTATTGAACTTTGCCCCTGCTATGCTCAGTGCTTTGACTCTGCTTGCGACTTGGACCTTGTTTTTTCTATTCCTCTGCAACCTGGCCAGGGGGAGGGTGTCATGTGGCTTTAAGGGACCCCGTTGACATCTTTAGGTTAGAATGTGTCCGGAGGCCATGATGCTGCTTTTGCACACAACACTACAGGCTTATTCTAATGCAAGAATGTTTTCGCTGGTCACCTGCGACCCGCTGGCTGCGCTGGTTCCCTGCTTGTTCCTGGAGTTTAGTCTGTACATCGTGAGCAAGGTCAGACAACACCGTCCCTTGTTATTTTGATCTGGTCAGGCCCTAGCACATAGACAAAACATACCCTGCAGCTGCTGTTTGTGGAACACGCACCTTTTTTTTGATATTGGGAGAATGCATGTTACACACAGACACACTTGAGGAGGGACTTTTCAAGAATGAAGAGCTGTATGGAGCTGTGATGTAGGGACACGTAGGGCCTGATTCACAGAACTAACTTACGTCAAAAACGTAAAGTTAGTACTTTTTGGTATTCACAGAATACACTTACTCATTTTGGTATTCACAGAATGAACTTACTCATTTCGGTATTCACAGAAGTTAGTGTCTTAAAGTTAGGATTTTTCTCAGTTTAGGAGTCCTAAAGTTAGGAGTCCTAACTTTACTACCCCTAAACTGAGAAAAATCCTAACTTTAAGACTTTCGGTATTCACAGAAGGCATTTAGGAGTCCTAAAGTTAGGACTACTAACTTCTGTGAATACTGAAATGAGTAAGTTCATTCTGTGAATACCAAAATGAGTAAGTGTATTCTGTGAATACCAAAAAGTACTAACTTTACGTTTTTGACCTAAGTTAGTTCTGTGAATCAGGCCCGATCTGTGTCTTAGAGGTATGGGGTCTGCAAAACAAACCCAGATATCTTCTATGATATCATCTTAGTTTTCCCGTCCATGGGGAGGGAGTGTAGGTTTTATGGTCCTGTCTCCAGTATCAATATACAATGATTTCTCCTTTTATATTGTATGGACTTGCTACAATGCTGTCAATGTTTGTATTATGCATTCTAATTTTAGTAGTGGCTCGTATACTGCATTTCAGAGCACGTTAGTTAATATTAACATTTTAAGCTAACTCAGTGACTCTGTCAATCTCTTGTTGTGGATGGGTACGGGAGTCTGTGCGATAGGGAATGACCTGTTACCACAATGCCTGAATGATTAGGGGAGTGTTGTGTTCTGGGTTGTCTAACCGCCTGTTTCTCTATCTGTGTATGGGAGGGCAGGTGGGACACTGTAGCTCGCCGGTCGTGGGGTTGTGGGTACTAAGGCTGTAGGAAGGCGTAGCCCCTATATACCGTAGTCCCGCATTGCTGTGCATAGTTCTGTGTATGTGCAGATTCCCTACAACACTACATTGCAACATTGTCGATTAAGGGCGGGGTGGCGCAGACACCGCAACAGAGACACGCCATAGTTACTTTGGTGGCCATCCCGGAAGTGAACCACGCCCAGAGCCCCGGGCTGTTTATTCACACTCCTGCGTTGGACTGGCATACGCCAGCCCAGCCCACTACGCTTACAGAGGGGGGAGATAGCTACATGCCCAAGGTCTTCCCCACTGCCTGAGGTGACATGGTTGCGTCCACTGTCCACAACACTACAGACACCAGCAGTATATGTCCACATGGACATGTCTGTGTTCTGCATACTCAAGACTGTCCAGCACATCACCGCCACACTTGGCATTGTGTACATTCTCATTCATGGGTCCATTGCCTCCTTCGCACATTCTTGGTTCCCACCTCTCCCCACCTTCTGCAGTCATGTGGCAGAGGGGCTATGCCTTTGTAGATGGTTTGTCTACATGTCTGGCCCCTGTTACCACAGTTACTTGTGTTGTCGTGTCTTTTAGGTGGGCATGTTTGTTGGCATGTTGTATGTGATTTTGTTATGTGTGCATTCCCACAGTTGTGAGTTGTATGATTGTGGAGTTGAGGTGTGTGGTCTGTTCCGTTGGTACTTACCAATGAGCAATGCATTTCCATAGGTGCCATCCTGGAAGCACTGGTTGATGATGGACTGTCGGAGGATGTGGGAGTCATGCACACTGCCTGGGAAGTTGGCGACGACATTGGTGAACAGTCCCGGGTGGTCCACTTGCACACAGATGGGATGCGAGTGCTTTATGTTGCGGTAATTGTGTGCAGTGTCGGCAGGGGGCACAAGTAGGACATGTGTGCAGTCAATTGCCCCCAACACGTGCGGGAAGCCAGCTATGGCGTAGAAGCCTTGCTTGGTCTCCAGCTGTTCCTGCGCAGTGTGGGGGAAGTGAAGGTGCTGGGGTATCAAGCTGATGATGGCATCCAAGACAGGTGTGAGGAACTTTGATAGGGCAGGCTGTGAGACTCCTCCGACTCTGGCAGTTGTTGGTTGGAAGGTACCAGAGGCCAACAAGTGCAGCACAGCCAGCAGCTCTGTCTGCGGAGGGATGTTGGCTGTCCGCTATGTTGGTACCGTCAGCCTGTGGGCAATGTGGGTCAGGATGCGGAGGATGGTTGTCCTTTTGAGCCTGTAGTGGGCAATGACATCCTCTGGCATTAAGTCTCTGAGGCTGGTGCGTTTTCGGAAGGTCCGCTGTCTTGTTCTGCGCTGCCTCGGTGGCAGTCCGGGGGGGTTGGTCCTGGGGGTGGGGGGTGGTCCTGGGGTTGGGGGTGGTGGCAGTGGGTGCTGTGGCCCTCTTGGGTCTCCAGGCTGCATGATTAGTAGCTACATGGCATCTGTTGGTCTTCAGATGTGGCTCTGTGCTGGGCTCCCTTTATGCTGCAGGTTTTCGTCCTACTTAAGGCCAGGAATGAGCAGGTCTTAAGTCCCTGCTCCTAACGTGCCTTATCGCCTGTTTTTGGACCGCATCGCCGATCTGGCTGGTGGTTGAGAATATCGCGAAGTGGTGTTATCGTGGGTTTTTGCACGGGAACGCCTACTCTGCATATGATTAGCGTTAGTTGTCGCTGTCAGCCTTGGCGATGTTTTTAGCGGCAGCTATCGCAGGAAAACTGACGATGTGGGCTGTTAGCGCAGGCTTGTGAATGGGGCGATGAGTCTATCGCCACTTTCGTGGCGGTAAAGTGCCGCTAAATCGGCGATGAGTCCTTGAGAATATGCCCCTTTGTGTGCTCCTTTGAGAGTCATCTCTGGGTGAGGTAAGATGATCTTGGTCCTGGTTCAATGCGTTTTGTCTTCTTCGGTCCTTGGTATCTCTCCGAAAGGTTTTAGCTCTATTGTACATCAACAGATCTGCGGTCCGCTAAGGCTGCTTTGGCAGTAGTGCAGTGGGTCAGATAGATGAGGAGGGGGAGTCGCTCTTTCCGTTTTTTGACAGCCAAGGCCTGGAATCAGCTTCCTTTTGAACTTCAGGCCCTGGGCCTCGAATCACTATTTTGCCTGAAATTGAAAACATGGCTGTTCTCATCTAAATGATGGTGTTACAGTTTATTTGCGCTCTGCAATCCTCAGCACCAGGACACTCCTAGGAGTAGATGTGCTCTTTACAAAACATATTCATTCATTTATCCATTCATTCATCTTACTATAAGTCAAGAAGCAATTCATCTCACATAGTCTTGATAGACACCAAGTAGCTCTTATGTGGAAGAGCTCTGGAGGAGTCTCTGTGACAAAGGCACTAAGCCTTAAATTCTCACTGGCACCCTTTAACAATGATCAACGTTTTAACACTGGCACTAAAGGGAATAGAACAGTAAACTATGACTACAGAACTGGACTCAGGGAAAACCAAAATGTAATCAAAGAACATGAACAGGGCTGGATTCGAAATAAGGAAGCAGAACTGTGAATGCTGGAATCAAAACTGGGAAATCTGCACGCGGCACAAGGGCAGGACGGAAGTATGCAAACACAACAGGTAACATCGGAACACAAGGCAAGTAGTGTGCATACAAAAAGGACAGGTCAGTAAGTGTGTAAGTATAATGAGAAACAATGGCAACCAAAAGAACAGTAGCCAACACAAGAAAATTGGGAACAGGTAATAAGGAAAACCAAAGCACACAGAATCAAAGAGCAAACCTGGAATAAGAGCAACATAACCAGCCTCAGTTGTAAGGACTGTTGCAAGCCACTGCACACTGAGCTGCAACGGGCTGTAATAGGTGGAAACTCATGGGAGTAGGACATGTGCAGGGAGAGAGCCAGGTAAAAGGATTAACCAAGTTTCTAGAATCTGAATTATGATGTGGCATTGTTATCAGTTGACAACAAATGTGTAATTCAATTTATTTTTGTTGCATGTTTATAAAATTTAAAGATCATCAACATGCTAGGGATAGTTGAAAGTGATAGTGTACACCCTTTAACCCTAGATGACATTGCATAGTTGTTAGAAATGAGGGTCTCTAGTTGGCAATGGTTTGCACCTTTGTCCAAGTAGTGACCCTTTTTCCTAGTCAGGGTAAGGGGGATACACTACTAGAATAACCCGTGCTCACCCCCTTGGTAGCTTGGCACGAGCAGATAGGCTTATCTTAGAGGCAGTGTGCAAAGCATTTGTGCGCACATACAGTAATACAGTGAAAACACTACAAATGGACACCACACCAGTTTAGAAAAATAAGTAATCTTTATCTAAACCAAACAAGACCAAAACGACAAAAATCCACAATACATATACCAAGATATCCTCAAAAATAGGCTATTTAGAGAAATAAAGCTTGTAGGGGCGTGGCTTGACATGCTGCAAGATGGCCGTGTCTCAGTGAAGCTCTGCACCGTGACCGAGACCTTCCTGCTTCCGGAGCGGCAATTCCTTTCCTTTTCCGACATGTTGCGGAGTTCCTAATTACGCGGACGAGGGGGCTCAGGTAGCGTGCCTTTTGGCTTCCATTAAGCCTTTTTAACCTGTTTCCCCAGCGCTGCGTTTCCCTCATGACTGCGAGTGATGGCCACCATTTTGAGCTATCTGGAATGTGGTGACGAGTGCTAACGCGCCCCGAAGGTTATCTTTTTTGGCATACCTATTTCCTCTAGTGGGCTCTAACAACCTTTTTGAGGAAGGGGGGAAAGAAAAAAAGGAAAAGGAAAGAAAAAAAGGAATTAAAATGCTTTGGCTCAATTAATCCCCATATTGCCTCTTCTAGTATCTCCTCAACCTGTGTCCATTGGATGTTTTCCTCTCATGGGCTTCCTCTGCTTCTGAATTTTTTCTGCTGCTTAATGTTTTTTTTTCCAAAGGTACTATTTTTCTACAAGAGTTGCTATAGTGGCTCCTTGCTGCTTTTTCTTCGGTTTTTGGATTTTCTTCAGTTTTTTGCACTGTGATATGGTCTGGTTGTCTGGATTTCTTCTGCAACTGGGATACACTACGCAACATATGCTTTGTTATTTCTTCATGGAGTTTCCCTCCATTTCCACTCAAAAAGGTACTTCTGCGACCATGTCTTCCCTCCGTAACGACTCCACTAATGCTGCCTCAAAAAGACAACAGAAGGAGCCTTGTTCTCCCACAAAATCTCCTCTACCTTTAACTCTAGAGGACCTCATGGAGGAAATTAAACTTTTGAAACCTTTTGTCATTGAGACTAATGCAACTCTATAGAGATTAGAGGAGAAATGGTCTAGTGTAGAGGCTAGAGTGTGGGTGGTGGAGCAAAGGATTAGCGATGCTCAGGATGTTTCTCTTAAGGTTGACGCCATGTCCAAAGAAATAACTCTCCTTAAACAACAAATGGAGGACTTCGAAAATCGCAATAGGCATATTAACCTTAGAATTTATGGTATTCCTGAAGGGGAGGAGAAATCTGACATGCTTGCTTTCCTCAAAATTCATATTCCAAAACTGGTTGGTTTTATGGAAAGCACTAATCTTAACCTGCAATGTGCTCACCGTGTTGGACCCAAACCTGGAGGATCCTCTGCTGCTTCTTCATCCAGCCGCCCCAGAGGGATAATTGTCCTCTTTTTGGAATATACTGATCTGTTAAGTGTTCTCTCAGCGGCCAAGCAGAGAAAGCAGATGCTATGGTCTGGCCAGAAGGTTTTCTTCTCTCAGGCTGTGGCTCGTGCCACTGCCGCCCGCCGTAAGGAGTTTCTTTCCTTTCATCCAGCTCTTCGCTCCATGTATGCCAGATATGGTCTAGTGCATCCTTGTTTTTTAAAGTTAGCTATAAGGAAAGGTCTTATTCATTTGACCGACCTGAGGAGTTAAGACAGTTTATTTTTCGTCACAAGGGTGAAGACATGGAGTTCGGGAAATCTTGAATATGGACTCATTTAACATGTTTCTTTTCTTTCTCACAAACCTGTGTTTTTATTCCACAGGAACGTCTAATTTATGTTTCTGTTTTCCTGTTTCTCATGTAAAAGTTGCAGGTCTGCTTCTCTCGATTGCATTCTCGTAACAAATTTTTTGTAACCTCTTTTCTTATAGGTGTCTCTTGTCTAGCACAGATATTCTTCCCTGATGTTTTCCCACTTCCCTGTGCCTCCCTTCCTAGCCCTAATGTTCATAGTTCCTCTCCATATGTCGGTAAGTGTTTTTCCCTCCATTAACTTGCTTGTTTTTCTTTGTCTGTCATTTGTACCATTTATTCATCCGGTTTAGCTCCGCTCCTTATCTCTTCTTAATTGTCGCTCCATATTCAATTCTAATCCTATTCATTTCTTCTTTATAATGGTCTCCGTCGTCTTTCCTTGACATCACTGTTTCTGTCAAATGTCTTCTTTTCTGCGTGTCCCCGTGTATCCATGTTGTTTTTTTCTTATTGCCATGTTATTTTGTCTACTTTTACTGAGGTCGCTTGGCTTCCTGTCAACTTATCTTCCTCTAACATTTTCACCGACTCTTCTTTCCTTTCTTCTTTTCTTTTCTATCTTTGGTTTTTTTTTCTTGTATTTTTTATTTTTTGAGTTGTAACTCCTTTCTTTCTACCCTTTTCTCCTATTCTTTATTTCAAATCTCCTTCATCTAGTTTTCTTATCTTGAAATGTACAGTTTTTACATTCATTTCTGGCACTTACTTCCACAGCAATTTTACCTTTATGTCTGCCTAATACTTTTGCATGCTGACTTCATACAGTTATACATTTTAGATTGTTCATGTTTAATTGTAATGTTTTCCTCCCATCATTATGAATGACAGTGTTCAGTATAGTGTCTTGGAATGTGAAGGGCCTTCGTAACCCCATTAAAAAACAGAGAGTACTCAATCATTTATCTAAATTAAAATGCAAGATTGCAATGTTACAAGAAACACATCTTAATGAAAATGATATTTCATCTCTTAAAAAGCAGTGGGTGGGACACGTATTTTGCTCTCTGGCCAAGGAAAGAAAAAACGGAGTGGTTACACTATTTCACAAATCCCTTTCTCTAACCATAAAGAAGGAGGAAAGAGACCCTGTGAGAAGATGGCTTCTTCTTCACCTAGTTATTAATGGTTCCCCTTTCTCTCTCCTTAACATTTATGGTCCTACTGGTTTAGATTTACAGTTTTGGCAATCTATGTCACCTGTCTTGCATTCGTGTTCAAATTCCAACTTCATGGTGGGCAGAGACTGTAATCAGGTTATGGATCCCTTCATTGACAGGAAATCCCCCTCCAGATATTTCCCCAATAAAAAGCAAAAATCCTTTACAAGTACTATCCATTCGAGGGGTTTGACCGATGCTTGGAGGATATATAACCCAGATAGTCTAGAATTCACCTTTTATTCTTTCACACATTACTTCAAATCCAGAATTGACGAATTTTTTTTGACCCCCCCAGCTTCTCTCTAACCTAACTCATGCCGAGATTGGTTCCATACTTATTTCTGATCATGCCCATGTTATTATTGATTTAGATCTCCCCTCTGAACCCTCCAAACCTCGTAGATGGCGTTTTAATAACTACCTACTTAAAGACCCCATTTTCATAGAACGCTTCAAAAGCTTTTTATCAGAATTGTTTCCTACTAACATTAGTCCAGACTTATTATTTGATACTGTCTGGGCCGCTTTAAAGCGGCAGCCAGAGGTTTTATCATAAATTACGCGGCTGCCAAGAAAAGAACTCTTCTTAAGGAATCTTCTTCCTTATTATCTTCTATTAAACAACTCGAGCATGCTTCTTATACCTCTAATAATGACGACATGCTCAGACAGCTAGTCCAAGCTAAATTAATTTTAATAGGAAGTCGACTGAAGAAGCCTCAGGGATGCTGCTAAAGACCAATTCAAAATTCTACGGCGGACGCAATAGAGCTGGTAAATTGTTAGCGAACTACTTGAAAGTTAAATCTCAGAAATCCAAAATAGTGAACATCATTGACGATAAAGGTATTAATCACCTTAAGGACGAAGAGATACTTCAATGCTTCACAGATTTCTATAAGAATCTATATACACCTGAGTCTTCTCCCTCACGAACCGATTTGGATTCATTTTTCCATTCTCTACCCCTTCGCTCCTCCCCTTCTCCTTTTTGGACCAAGACTTGTCCCTTTCAGAGATCAAGTTAGCCTTAGCTCGCTTACCTAAAGATAAAGCTCCTGGCCCTGATGGCTTTACAGCCGAATTCTATTTATGTTTCTCACAGACTCTACTTCTTCATCTCCTATTCCTCTTTCAGCATTTTGTTTCTAATAACGAGGCTCGTGATACCTTTCTAGAAGCTATGATCTGTTTAATCCCCAAAAAAGATCTTTCATTCTGTGCCAACTATCCTCCTATTTCTCTAATAAAGTTGGATTGCAAAATCTTTGCTAAGGTGCTGGCTTGTCGCATCAATCAGGTAATTCCAGACCTGATTGGCCCTGAACAGACTGGTTTTGTCAAGGGCAGAACTTTAGCAGATATCTCCAGAAGCTTTTTAGAGTGCCTTGCGTTTGGCAGCTGTCACCTTAGATGCTGAAAAAGCTTTTGATCGCCTTCGCTGGCCTTTTATGATGCGGGCACTTAAATGGCATGGTTTCGGTCCCGTTATTAAGTCTTATATAAGTCTGCTCTACTCTTCCCCTACTACCTCGGTTTTTGTTAATGGTTCTCAATCCTCTTATTTCACTTTGCAAAGGGGCACTCGTCAAGGTTGCCCTCTTTCTCCACTGCTTTTTATTTTGTCCCTAAAACCTTTTCTGCATTCCTTACGGCATTCTTCCTTATTCCGGGGTTTTATCTATAAATCCAATGAAATCAAATTCACGGCCTATGCCGATAATATATTGTTATATGTCTCCGACCCCCTTGTTTCTCTACCGCCTTTCAATGATATCCTATCTTCTTACGCCACCTTGTCAGGTTACAAGTTAAATTTGACAAAGTCTTAAGTTCTCCCACTAAACAAATATTGCTTAAAAAGCATGTTCGCTGATACCGGTTTCAAACGGACCACAAACTACATTACTTGTTTGGGGATTAAATATTCCTCTTCAATTTCTAAAACTGTTCAGCTTAATTTGGAAGATGTCTCTATAAAAGTTCTTCATATGTCAGAGAAGTGGTCACCCTTATATCTTTCGTGGTGGGGTAGATTGGACAAAATCAAAATGATGATGCTTCCTGTTATTAATTTCTACTTGTCCATGTTACCAGTGAGGCTTCCTTTAAAGTTCTTTAAAACACTCAACAGCTGTTTAAGTAAATTCCTATGGAACAACCGGAAAGCTCGCATTTCTCTGTCCTCTCTACCCGCCCCTAAGGATTGGGGTGGTGTCAATTTCCTAACTTCCGTCAGTACCATTCTCCTTTTCTAATATGTCAAGTTTTACCTCATCTTTCCCCCTCGGAATCACCTTTTATATCGGTTTGGCATAAATTGGAGAATTTCCTGATTCATCCTCTTCCTTTTTCTTCAATAGTTAACTTTCCACATCCTCCTCGCTCTTTTAAATCCCCCACCATTTCACATTTTATATCAATCTTTTACCCGATCCATACCAAATCTCTCTCACCTTTTGCAAACGTTTCTTGATTCTCCTCTATGGCATAACAGATCTTCTGGAAGGATTGACTTGCCAAAGGGATAATCCCAGTTAAACATTTGTTTCAAGATTCTTATTTTCTATCTTCTCAGGAAATTCAATCCAAATTCGGTCTGCCTCCTACTTCCCTTTTCAAATATGACTCTTTAAGAACGCTCTTAACTCAGCAGTACTCTCTTCTTTCTCTTTCTTCCTTTAATCCACCAGACCCCCTATCAGAACCGATATC
Source organism: Calotriton arnoldi (assembly GCA_963921515.1). Lineage (NCBI taxonomy): Eukaryota > Metazoa > Chordata > Amphibia > Caudata > Salamandridae > Calotriton > Calotriton arnoldi. The sequence goes on from CAWUFW010000039.1 coordinate 146,395, forward strand.
TACCTCCCAGTCTGTTCGAGCCTCCCATATTTACAAATATCTTCATTTTTCCCTTCCTAACTGCCCCAAAAGTAAGGTCAAACTTATGTGGGAATCTGACTTACAACACACCCTTTCTGTACACACCTGGAACTCTATATGGTCAATATCCTTACAACTTTCGCCATTTTAACTATTTCTCAACAGAGAACTTTATTTTATTATAATACCCTTATATATGATGTAGTCTTGGGTGTACTGAATTTATCTGTTGAAAGAGAAGGTAGAATATATTTCTATGCTAGCTTTGTATCCTTAATTAAATGGAATTAAGAATAGAAATCTATTCTAGCAGAAACTCTTTTAATTTTAAAGAAACATGTTATATACTGTATTTTTAAAAAGCCATAAAACGTGTGAGGTGTTTACTGACAAGTCCTAAAAATAATGCTCTGATGTGTAAATTCTTAATTACAGTCATGTTGTAGTATTGTGAGTTACTTCTTTCTAAACGTAAAGTATTCATTTTTTTTTGCCTCTTGGTGTAATGGAACATTGTCAGAAGAAGTAACTAATAGCTTCTGCCATTTCTTTGGATGGTACAAGGATACACTTCCCAAAGAGTCTGTGTTACAGATGATGTAACACCTGTTATTCAGTGTTCTTCAACGCTGCTAGCCTATTGCACAGTGTAACATTTCATAGCCAAGATCAACACTATGAATAAAGGCACATTACTCCATCTGACAGGGATCTTTCCCAACATTTATGGAATTTTAGCAGGCTTCTTCATCCATTGATAAACACCAGTGGAAGTGGTCGGCTTTCAGGAATAAGCCCGCAGTGGATCATTTTTATTTGCCCCCCAGTGGAAGTTCCACTAGGAACTTGGGGCCAGATGTATGACGCGAAAAATAGTGCCTCGCAAATTGCGAGTAGTTTGCGACTCGCAATTTGCAAGGCGCAATTTTGCATGTACAACAGTGTGTTTAACACTGTTTGCGATTCCCAATGGGGTCGCAAATTGCGATGCTCATGAATATTAATGAGCCTCTCGCAATTTGCAAGCCCATTGGGAATGACAGGCCCTCCCAGGGATGGTGGCCTGCTGGGCTCAGCAGACCACCATGTCTGGGATTGCTTTTAAATAAAGCAGCTCTTCTTTTTTTAAATGCAGCCCGTTTTCCTTAAAGGAAAACGGGATGTATTTAAAAAAAAAAAAGAACCGTTTTCGTTTCATTTTTTAAGGGCATGCAGTGGTCCCTGAGACCACTACCTGCCCTTAAAAAATATTTATGGAGCCAGTCACAAAGGGGAAGGGGTCCCCTTGGGACCCCTTCCCATTAGCAACTTTCTTACCACCCTCTTGAAGAGGGCGGTAATTTGCGAGTGTTTTGCGACCGCAATTGCGGTCACAAAACAATCATACATGGCTCTGCGGTCGCTTTTAGGAATGGAACGCCCCTTCCGAATAGCGAGTCGCAATACACTATTTTGCGAGTCGCAAACTATTTGCGACTAGCAAAATAGTGTAAGTACATGGCCCAGACTAAAATTGTATGCGCAAATGGGTCACAAACCCGTTTGCGCATGCAATTTTACATCGTACATCTGGCCTTTGATCTGTTGGTGGCAACGAACAGATCCTAGCACCACTCAAACTCTATGTTACTTTTACCCCCATTATAGTTCTGGTATATCCCTAATTGTTGGACTTGTCAAAACACTCCTGGCACGTATTTACATTCCTTTTTTCTTTGTCCCAACATTACCTCTTTCTGGACACAGGTCTGTAAATCAATCTCCTCCATTTGCTCTATTAATTTTTCTTTTGTTATTTATTCCCTATTTCTGGGTAGCAATTCTGCAATGTGGTTTGGTGCTCATAAATTGGGTATTTTGTGGATTTGGTACTGGCCATTGGTATTCAAGTTATTACTTCTAATTGGAAAGATGCCACTAAGGTCACCTTCTCTGGTTGGTGGAACCTTCTCTGTTATCAACTCAGACTGGATAGAGCTTCTGCCACTACCTCTCATCAACTTCTTCGAAAAGAAGCCTTGTGGTCTCCACTCTCTAATTAGTTATCCTCACCTATTATACGTAGCAAAGTCAGTACTTTTGTTTTTCTACCTCATGAATACTAGAAATGTTCTTTTTATATCGTTCTTATCAAGAAATTATATTATTACTAATTAGCTATTTGAATTTTTTATAGTGCCTGTTATTGCACTTTATTTCAAACTATATTTGAGATTGATGTTGATTTTTCTTTTACTTTTTCTTCTCTCTATTTCTTTTCTTCTTTTTTCCCCATAAAATGTAAAATGCTACATTGCTAAGGTACATATTTTTGTAGCATTGTTCCTAGTTTTTGTCTTTGCCTTTTATTACAGTAATTATATCAGGTTTTCATTCTACCTTATACTAATACACTGTACTCTATTTGTAATGCTCTTCCAATTGTCTCTGTAACTTTGTACCTCTGTTTTAACTTATTTCAATGAAGCTTTGTTAAACTAAAAAAAAACAAAAGCTTTTAGCAACATATAACTCCACCTGGAGCTATTACGACGTCGTGACAGATGAAAATCCAAAGTACGGCGCTGACCGCGATGTGTGCAGCATTGGGCGCGGAGTCACACAGACCCCCCAAAGAGCAGTACCGTGGCAAAAGATGAAAGTAAAGATGGTGCACGGCGTCGGGGAGGTGATGCTCCGTTGGCGCCATTAAAATAGCCTAGATCAATTGGTTTTGCCAGTTCCAGTTTAGGTCTGACTAAAGATAGTGTTAGGTGTCTGTCTGGAAGCCCTCATGTCACCAGTTCTTTAAACAAATGTGGTTCACTTTTGGCTGAATGGGCTGTTCATTAATGCCAAGGGATTTCATGGATGATAATAGTTTCCTATTTGTGTTTCCATTAGGGTTTCGTGATGGGGCTCAAGCAGCTGTTTTGCTAGACTACAGCCAGTGTGTGCTCTTTGATGTATGACATTGCTGTAACAAGCGTATTTTGTTTTCCTGTTTAGGGCTTTTTTGTTTAGGAAGTGCCTGCTGACTTGTTGCCTTAGTCTGCTATAAGGCACAGTACTATTCACTACTCACCCTCATGTTCAAACTTCGTTTACTTTGTTTTCATAATAACATGCTCCTAGATTTACTGTTAAAGATGTGCACGCACATAGGCTTTCTAAAAGATGCAATGACAATACAGGCCCTTTTCAGAAGCTGCTTCAATGCAATATTTTGCTGGGTATGCCTTTTGAGTTCGCCTCTTACAATGCAAAGTTCATCTTTCATGACACTCCAGTTTGAAGGTACAATTTAACTCTGTTAATGTAGTCTGATGAGGAAAGGGTTCTTTTCCTATCTTCAATGCTATTGTAGCCTAATATGCTGCTTTAATATGAGATTTATTTTCTAGGTTAGTTCGGGGTGACATACAAACTTGACCAAGAGATTTTTGCCATTGGTGAAATCCTTGCCAGATACTAAGGCTAAGACTCCATCCATAGCCTCTTCTTTTATTGGATGTAGCGATCTTGATAGGTTCTTTTCTTGCGAAATATGCAGCATTTACAATAAACTCCCAGACCAAGCCTAGAATGCCCTGCTCCCCCATGTTGAGAGTCTGACAACGGTGAGGGCCCTAAGCTATCCAATTTCGATTTTATCCAGCCAGAGAACTTTGCCACGATTGGCCAGTTCGGTCATGTCTTGCTCTCCTTTAGATGCTGCCCTTCCATATATTAATAATAAGGGCACCTCTGCCCTTCATCCTGCTCTTATTGACTTACTTAATCTGTCAATCACCTCTGCTTAAGTCCCAGTCTCCCGGAAGCATGCAGTAGTGAAACCACTATTAAAGAAAACCTCGTTGTACCCCAGCATATTGGAAAACTAGTGCAGTTTCCAGCAAAGTACTGGCGAAACATATAAACCACCAATGTTTCACATATCTGGAGCATCACAATGTCCTTTATTCTGATCACTGACAATATCAAAAACAACAATATCATGATACAAAAATATTGTGCCAAAAATATCTATTACAAAAATATTGTGTCCCTATACTTATAATGGTAAGTAAAACAATATTTAAAAAATCATTGAAAAACATACAAAAATATTCTGTATGTACATATATATATATATATATATATATATATATATATATATATATATATATATATAACTACCATTACCGAACCAGTTAAGAGACGGATGCCGACATCAGAGTAAGCTTCGAAATATATTCTCTTTATTTCATGCTCATTTCTGCTTTGCTTGCTGTCAAAATCGTATTTTGCTATCGTGCTGTTGCAACGCGTTTCGGCATTGCTGCCTTGATCACACAACAGTCACAAAGTTACAAGTTCACATTTAAAAAAGGTGAGTACATGGTCACATGATCCTCTCTGTTTTCATAAACACAGAGGGGACTTTGAAGTTCAGCTAGTATTTTCAGCTATTTACACACATAATTATGTGACATTATATCGCTATCATTGCCTTTTCATTACTTTACTTTCATTTGCAGTTTAGGACTTATAATACCAAATTATAATACATAAGAGACAAAATAAACATTACTTAAAACAAAATTCATTATTAGTTCATTACAGGAATGTGTGTATCATTTCATACTTTTCTGAACCCAATTTTCGAGGTAACTTATCCTGGGCAAGTGCCCTTTATGTTTCACATATTTAATTTTATTTTTCATATATTTTTATTTTTTTTATTATTTTTTTACTCCTTTTCTACTGTTTATTTACTGAATTCTTTTTTTATATATTTACTTGCATTTTATTTTACTTTAAATTTTGTACCTCACTAAATTAATGGTCCATCCCAATATTATAACACACATTTTAGAATTTTGGATTTATACATAATTTTGTGTCCATCTCGATCCCTCTTCTAATATGCTTAATCTCCACTTTTTCATCATCATGTTCTAATGATATCTGAAAGTTAACCAAAACCAGTGCTTTACTATTGAATATAATTGAATATAGGCTATAGTTCAAAAGTGCTAGTACATATTTGATCATAAAGTGCTAGTGCCTTACAGTACCTATTATCATGTGCAAATATCAGCATAAAGTGCAAAGTTGCAACACAGTACTAAATCAATTGGTTACAGCCTAGATATCTACTATAAAACAATAAGTTAACATTCATAATTTAAAAACCTTCGAAAGTTAAGATTTCTCAATTACACGATCATTATGGCACATCAAAAACACTGAAATCCAAAATCTTACTATTTATGTTTTCCGTCTCTCTCCTTGTTTTGCCTAATACCTCCTTAACGTACTCTACTCTTATTAAAATCAGTTACATTAAAAAACATCATGAGAACTTTTTCATATGTATCACTGTCATGGATACCATGTCTTACGATAGGTGGATGTACAGATCTTCGTCTGCATTCATCCCCCCAGGAGCCTTAGAATTAAACATCAGGATATACTTTGATTCTAACTGTCTTAGCCTGTGTTCACGATTTCCCCCTCTTCTTGCTTTGGGAACTCTATCAATCGCATAATAGACTAATTCCTTTATGTCTCCTTTGTGAATCTCATTGATATGTCTTGCAACCACATAAGTTTTATCATTATTTTTGACCGCTCTCAGATGTTGCAAAATGCGGATATGCACCATATGAATGGTGCTGCCCACATATAGTTTTGGGCAAGTGCATTGCAAGACATATACAACGAAGTCGCTCTTACAATTCAAAGGTGCTCTTATTTTCCAAGGATTTTTTAAGAGGGGGAGATCACTTGTTTTGTATTTTGTCCAATTTTACAGGCTTTGCATTTGGAACATTTGTGGAAACCCGGACTTACTTTTAACCACCCTTCCATTTTTTTCACTTCTGGACTTGTTTTAAATAATTCATTTCTCATTGATTTCGCCTTATTAAAAGTAATCAACGGTTTACGTGAAATCCATTCACTCACTGCCGGGTCTCCTTTAAGCAAATTCCAATGTCTACATAAACTTTCCCTTACTCTAGATTGGTAAGCATTATATCCGGTGATCATTCTGATTTGATTGGCAGTTTTCTTTTTTAACTGTTTTTGCCTTTCCAAGTCTGGTTTTAAAAGGGTTCTTCTTTCAAGTACTTTTACCTTTAAACAAGCTTGTTCTAATGTCTTTGATCGGTAATCTCTCTCCAAAAATCTCTTTGCTAACTGTTCTTGGGCCTCCATCAAACATTTTGGGTCACTACAATTACGTTTCATTCTTAAGTTTTCTGCATACGGAATGCTCATCTTGAGTGTCTGTGGATGAAAACTCCCCGCATGCAGAATAGTATTGCCCGCAGTTGCCTTTCTGAAAGTGCGTGTCTGCAATTTATCATCCTGTATGTATATCTCAAGATCTAGAAATGAAACTTGTGACTTACTAATATTGTCTGTGAATGTTAAATTTAAATTATTGTTGTTAATATCTTTCACAAAAGCCTTTGTTGAATCACAGGAGCCCTTCCATACTACAAAGAGATTGTCTATGAAACGTATCCATACAATAACATGTGTTGTCCATTGTTCAATGTGTTCTACCCTGAGCACCTGCTCCTCCCACCAGCCCATATGCAAATTAGCATAGCTGGGGGCGAAGCAGGTGCCCGTAGCTGTCCCTTGCAGTTGTTGATATGTGTCTCCACCAAATAAAAAATAGTTATTCATTAAGCACAATCTACACATTTCAACTAACATTCCAGTATGTTGATAGAATTCAATAGGTCGTGTATTCAAGTAGTGTCGTATTGCACGAAGGCCATCAGTATGTGCGATACTCGTGTAGAGGCTTGTAACATCTAAGGTCATTAACAAAAATGAATCTTCCCAGGTAATGTCAAGTACTCTGTTTAAAAAATCTCGTGTGTCCTGAATATATGCAGGCAACAATGTTACAAAACTTTGCAGAAATGAATCCAAATATCTGGAGATAGGCTCAAATAAACTGCCTATGGCAGAGATTATAGGTCTCCCTGGTGGACTTTCCTTATTTTTATGAACTTTTGGGATTAAATAGAGTACAGCGATGACTGGTTCCTCTACCTTCATATACATATACTCTTCTTGAGTAATTAATCCCATTCCACGCCAGCGAGCAAGGTCTTTAAATAACTTTGACTTGACTTCAAACAAGTTACTTTGGGGGACTTTTAAATAACTGTTTTTTTCTTTAAGTTGTAGTCTTGCTTCTCTCTCATACATTTCTAGAGGCCATAGAACTACATTTCCCCCTTTGTCTGCTTGACGTACCACAATATCAGTCCTGTTTTTTATCTTCTCCATTACAGCATGATATTCTCTTTCAGAGTGATGTCTTTCTTTTAAGAAGGTATCACTTGAGGTTATTGATATTTCCTTCAGATCTTTTATTACTAGATCTGAGAACATATCTATCGCATCTCTGGGAGTATTGGGTGTAAAAGTTGATTTTGGTCGGAAAGGGGTTATTACACTTTTAGACAGATCAAGGCCTAGCCGATCAGCCGATTGACTAATTGTTCCTGTATCTGTCACCCCTCTCCCTCATTTTCAAGCTGTTGTAAATTACAAAGTAACTCAAAGTCTCCAACCTGTAAATTACCTACTACCTTATCCTCTGCCATATTTCTATTTAAACTATCACATTTGTTATTAAAGAACCTTCTTAATTTCAACTTACGAATAAATTTAAAAAAATCAATTCTCGTTTGTGTATAGTTGAAATTAGTCCGAGTACAATATGATAGGCCAAAGGATAATATCTTACTTTCTTTGTCCGTTAATACCAGGTCTGTTAAATTTATTACACTTGTTGCTTCTTCCACCCTCTGCGTTGATAGTTCTCTCTCTTCTTCGTGCGTGACCTTAGTTCCATGCCCGCCCCGTCTGTTTTTCCGTTTCCTTGCTGATCTTTTCTTTTCCCTTGTATATTCTGTCTTGTGTTTTGAGACCGGTCTATATATAAAAAACCGAATTCTTCAATTACAGAGGGTCTTTCCTTTTGCTGCGAGGACTGCTTGCCATCTTCGGAGGTTGTTTCAATGTCTGAGCTTACGATAGAGCTTGCTTCAGAGCTAAAGTCATCACCTTGCCTATGTTCTTCCTCACTCCTGTTAGCTGTCACAATGGGTTTTGACAATCTTTGTCTTCTAATACTGTCAAACCGCCGGGCAAAGGTGTATATTTGGCCGCGTTGATAATCCTGGCGGTCCCTCTGAAATGTAATTGCTTTTCGTTCTTTAATCCCTTGCTCATGTTTATTTAATCGTTTCTCCAATTCAGCCTCAAATTTCGTGCGTGTTTCCACATTCATTAATTCCATTAATTCCCTTTCTATGTCTTTTATTTCATCAATAATTTTGAGGCGATCCTTGATTGCATATTTCACTAAAATATCCAACATCCGTTTCGACGATAATGCATTATTGGCAGCCCACTCGCCAAGCATCTCGGGGTCAGGGTCTTCATATGTCGGAGCTATGAGTACTCTCAATCCTCGGGGTACTCTCTCAGCTTCAATATATTTCGTCAGGGATTTCACCTCCCACCATTTTGAAATCTCGCTGCGTTTCAATTTCTCCAATCTACGTGTCATCACTTGTATTTTGTTGCCATCAGTTAATAATTCACCAGTTACTCTCGTTTCTACTGTCGTGTCGCTCGTTTCACAAAAAACAGAATCTGCTGCCAGCTCTCTTTCTTTCATTATGGTATCCATGTTATCCAACGGTGACTTATACAGCGCATTTATTACTGCTAATACTGTTGGCAAAGCAGAATTATAGAGCAGAGTTTTCAAAGCTGTTAACCCACCGGTTTACTTTCCCGGCTCCTTTCCCCGCTATAAAGAATTTGGGCGTTTTAACCACGCTTACTTCGCGACGCTCCGCTTCAGCAACTCACCTCCTCCGAAGCTCCGTGCCGAACGGTTTCGTCAGTCAGACCGCCTAGTTAGTCTACACCACCATATTCGTTGTGTTTGCGGGGGGGCCCTTCTCCGTTATGCTTCACGCATCTTCGACCACACTTTCCGCCAGACTTCCCGGAGATGCACATAATCAAGGTCGTGTCGGCGCTGCCGCTTCTGACGATCAGCGGCTTTACACAACTACCATTACCGAACCAGTTAAGAGACGGATGCCAACATCAGAGTAAGCTTCGAAATATATTCTCTTTATTTCATGCTCATTTCTGCTTTGCTTGCTGTCAAAATCGTATTTTGCTATCGCGCTGTTGCAACGCGTTTCGGCATTGCTGCCTTGATCACACAACAGTCACAAAGTTACAAGTTCACATTTAAAAAGGTGAGTACATGGTCACATGATCCTCTCTGTTTTCATAAACACAGAGAGGGGACTTTGAAGTTCAGCTAGTATTTTCAGCTATTTACACACATAATTACGTGACATTATATCGCTATCATTGCCTTTTCATTACTTTACTTTCATTTGCAGTTTAGGACTTATAATACCAAATTATAATACATAAGAGACAAAATAAACATTACTTAAAACAAAATTCATTATTAGTTCATTACAGGAATGTGTATATCATTTCATACTTTTCTGAACCCAATTTTCGAGGTAACTTATATATATATAATTTAAACTAGTAAATCATCAATATTTTAATACGTAACATTAATATCATGTACATTAAATACACTTAAATAATATTTAATACATTATACAAATATATACTTATATAAACACACACATATATATGTGTGTGTATGTTTATATGTACATATATATAATGTAACACTATTATTATAAATATATATTTATATAAATATATATTTTACCTTATATTACATTTTTGGGGTTATTTTTTAATTTACTATTAAAAAAGCATATATATATAGGGTGCATCTATGGTTGTGCCGTGAGCTGAGGATTGTGTTGATCCGCGCGGTGTCCGTCACCGCGCAACGAAGCACCCGATCGTGAGTGGAAGGGGAGAAAAACGGAGAGTGAGCGTGATATATATATATATATATATATATATATATATATATATATATATATATATATATATAAAATTCTTGCGCCCAAGACTGGAACGTCAAGGGGACCCAAGGGAGGCTGACGACATCGTACCTGGATGTGCCGTCCTTGCATAACACACCTTTTTCCTGCTACTTTTCCCCACGCAACATCGAGCCAGAAACATTGATTTCTGGGTAATGAAGTCTACTATGGATTGTAGTGGCAGTATGACAATGTGACTAGGGGTCAGTAACTTTTCCTCCAATGAGGTCGTTGCAGGATATATAAAGGTGGGGGCGGAGCTATATCCAAGGAGCAGCCGCATCTGAGGAAGGCCATTTTGGCCGAAATGCATTATGCACACGCTGTTTTTAATAAAGGTTTCCTTGGTTTCCCCGAAGTGGCCTCTTCTCCTTGCTTGCCTGGAGGGGATTTGTTTATATATATATATATATATATATATATATTGATCACGAAAGACGCTGCAAATATATATATATATATATATATATATATATATATATATATATATATATATATATATATATATATATATATATATATATATATATATATATATATATATATATATATATATATATATATTATCTACTAGCGGTCGCCAGTAGATAGTTATAGTTAGGACCTATTTTCCATAGGAAATCCGCGACATTCTATTTGAAATAACTCTTGCGTCGGTTGACGAATCTTCGCAAAATTTTCAAACTTTATGGCCCGCTCCGGTCCGCTCCTACCCTGAAAGTCTCAGGGTGATTCGTCAAGCGGGGGCCGAGAAAAAGGGGGTCCCAAAACGTGTTTTCCCCATTCATTTTCCCATAGGAAACTTTAGACACGGCTACAGCCCGAACTGCTGAACGGAATTACACCAAATTTGGCAAAGAGGTAGTTCTTGGTTCAGAAAGAACCCTTTTGTTAAATGGTGTAAATCCGTTCAGTAGTTCCTGTGAAAATCAAAATGAAAATCACATATATATCTATGGCCGCGTCGGATTCGCGCACCCTGAGCGCCCCTGCGCGCACCGTCCCGATCACGAGCTGCATGTTAATTGGCTTTCAAGTGGCTGTCAACACTCCAAATCAGGAAGTGTTGGCAGCCATTTTGTCCCTCGGTCGAACCGAGGGACAGAAACAAGTGCGCAAAACGCACAAAGGGGGCAGGGTAGAAACACCCTGAATCCCTAGGTCTGCTCAGGGGGTCCCACAAGGACCCCCTGGGCAGAAAAAAGCATTTTTTTTTTTTTTTAAATCGTCAGGATGCGCTCAGGGTGCGCGGATCCTGCCAAAAAACAAAATCGAAGCGCGGTCTCCGCGCTTCGATGCAAATTTGCCCCGGGTGGTCCAAGTCCCGGGGGCATGCGGGGGTGGGTTTATTGTTTATATGGGGGCCTCTAAGGCCCCCAAGCCCCGGGGACCGCCACCCCCGGAGCTTAATTAAAAAATGGTGCGGGAGGGCTCTCCTGCCCTCCCGCAGCCCCGGGGACTGCCACCCCCGGGCTTCTTTTTAAATTTTAAATAACATGTGGGGGCTCCGGCCCCACATGCCCCGGGACCACCACCTCCCGGGGCACATAGAAAATAAATGTGGGGGTCCGTTACGGACCCCAGAGCCCCGGGACCACCACCTCCCGGGGCTGTGCAATTCAAGGGAGGGGGCCACGCGGCCCCCTCCTGGAGCCCTTGATGGCCCTGGGGACCGCCACCCCCAGGGCCAGCTCCTGCAGTGTCCCGGGGTGCCTACCCCGGGACACTGTAGTTTGCTATGACAGGACGGGAGCCTCGCGGCTCCCGTCCTGTCATAGCAAACTGCTTTGGATATTGGAAGAGAGAGCAGGAAACCTGCTCGCCTCCAATATCCAAGCAAATTGCTTTTCCACACGGGGAGCTGCATGTTAGCAGCTCCCCATGTGGAAAAGCAATGCCGGCTCCCAAGGGACGCGGGAGCCGGTGGGACTGTGGGGGATTGGGGACCCCTCCACAGTCCCCAACGGAAGGGCCAGCCCCGGGGATGGGGTCCCGGGGCAAGTAGTGGCCCGGGAGGAGGCCACGCGGCCCCCTCCACAAAAACAAAAAAAAAAAATTGGGAAAAAAAAAAAGGAAAGGCCGGCCCCGGGGGATGGGGTCCCCGGGGCCTTAAATGGCCTGAGGAGGGGGGCCACGCAGCCCCCCTCCAAATATTGAAAAATTTAAAAAAAGAGGGCATGCCCCTTCCCGTTTTTTAAAATTTTATTTTTAAAAAAAAACTCCTCAGGCCTCGGGGGATGGGGTCCCCGTGGCAAAAAGTGGCTGAGGGAAGGGGGGCCACGCAGCCCCCTCCCAATCAAAAAAAAAAAAAAAAGACCAGCATCGTGCCAGAGGCCCGCGCCCCTCCCTGTAGCAGTCTGCAAACGCGACTCCTGGCGCGTTTTGAGAAGGGGAAGTAATTCCCCTTGAATACTGGGGGTCCCTGGGGCAAACTAGCCCACCAGGAACCTCCAGTATGCCAGGAGGCTGCGTTGCAGAGAGGTGTACAGAGGCCAAGCCCCTTTTACACCTCTCTGCAACGCAGCTCTGTGGCGCTTTTTGGAAGTACATGGTGGGCTAGTTGGACTCCAGGGACCCTCAGGATTCAAGGGGACTTAATCCCCCAACTTAAAACGCGCCACGGGACACGTTTGCACAGTGGTGAAGGGAGGGGGCGGGGCTTCAGGTGACATGTGTGCAAACAGGCCCTGTGGCGTGTTTTAAGATGGGGAATTAAATCCCCTTCAATCCTGAGGTCCCTGGGGCCAACTAGCCCAACAGGTACGTCCAGAAAGCGCCACAGAGCTGCGTTGCAGAGAGGTGTAAAAGGGGTGTGGCCTCTGTACACGTCTCTGCAACGCAGCCTCCTGGCGCATACTGGAGGTTCCTGGTGGGCTAGTTGGCCCCCAGGGACACTCATGATTCAAGGGGACTTAATCCCCCAACTTAAAACGCGCCACGGGCGCGTTTGCAGAGATGTCACCTCAGGCCCCGCCCCTCCCTTCACCATTGTGCAAATATTCCTCTAAAATCAGCCGAAATACGAATTCCGATTTACTCACCTGTTATCAGGAGAGACCTCAGTGCTGCATCTTTCAGCCCAGTACTGGTCCTGAAAAGTAATTCTAACCGTAATTACCAGGAACTTGAATTTCCTTCCATAGGCTAACATTGACTGGTTTCACTTGGAAATTCTTCTAAGTGTGCAGATTTGGAACTTTATAATATTCCTCTAAAATCAGCCGAAATACGGATTCCGATTTACTCACCTGTTATCAGGAGAGACCTCAGTGCTGCATCTTTCAGCCCAGTACTGATCCTGAAAAGTAATTTTAACCGTACTTACCAGCAACTTGAATTTCCTTCCATAGGCTAACATTGACTGGTTTCACTTGGAAATTCTTCTGTGTGGAGTTTTGGAACTTTATAATATTCCTCTAAAATCAACCGAACTACGAATTCCGATTTACTCACCTGTTATCAGGAGAGAACCCAGTGCTGCATCTTTTAGCCCAGCACAGACCCTGAAAAGTAATTCTAACCGTACTTACCAGTAACTTATATTTCCTTCCATAGGAATCCATTGTCTGGTTTTCAGCAGAAAAGTTTCAAAGTGTCGATTTTCACAAACTACAAATATTCCTTAAAAATCACCTGTATGACTTAAACGCATTCTTTCAACTGTTTACAGGAGATGCACCAGTGCTGGATCCAGGATCCAACACTGAGTAAGAAAAAGTAACGATAACACTACTTACCTGCTAAGTGAATTTCCTCCCATAGGATAACATTGGCGATTCTATGTGAAAAAGTTTCTGTGTCAACTTTTAAAATACAATAATATTCCTTAAAAATCACTACTGTAACCAAAACGCTTTTACTCAACTGTTTACAGGAGATGTCCCAGGACTGAATCTAGGATCCAGTCCTGTGGTTAGAAAAGTAATCCATAAAGTAACTAATTGCATTTAACTAGAAATTCACATTGAGGTCAATGTTGCATTGTGTTTGAAATTGTGTTGCCCATTGCAACAACTGTAACTACTGTACTTAAAACTCTATTGCCTATTTGCAAACTATTTAAACTAAAGTAATTCATTCTGAGAAAGTATAGTTTGTAATGTAATGTATAATGTAATTACAATGTAATTTAATAAATAAAATATCTAAAAATAAATAGTTTTAAAAAATGTAGTAAATCAGTATCAAAAAAATAAATATAACAATTAATACATTTAAAAATTGTCATTTACAAAACCTTTGAAATTCACTGAAAAAACCATAGGTTTCAGACACGTTATAGTTAGAAATTAGCATTTAAAAAACCTTTGAAATTCACTGAAAAAAACATAGGTTTCAGGCACGTTATAGTTAGAAATTAGCATTTAAAAAACCTTTGAAATTCACAGAAAAAACCATAGGTTTCAGACACGTTATAGTTAGAAATTAGCATTTAAAAAACCTTTGAAATTCACTGAAAAAACCATAGGTTTTAGGGACAGTTATAGTTAGTTGGACATTTCACTCGTACAAAACCCGTGAAATTCCCCGTTATAGTTAGTTCAGCTAACTATAACTCGCGCCCCACAATGCACTGCTGATGATGTCACATATTACATCACTCATGACTTGGTCAGTGACATCACTGATGACATCACTGATGACATCTCAAATGACATCACTGATGACATCACTGATGACATCATCCACGTGATAATCTGATGCACCTCCTCACACCCTAATATAACCTTTGATACACCCACTCTAAATTACAAACTGCCATTCGCAAAACCATAGACACTCCAACACCAATAACTACATACCCACTCACTGATTCTTAGGTCTACACACACACATCCACTCACTCACCCGTACAGTCACTCATACCTATGGTCACTCAGTACAGGACTATCATATGCACTCTTACTCCTATATAGACACTCAAACACCGCCACTCATCCATAGAGGAACTCACACACCTAGTCAGTCATGCAAATAATTAAACACACTGCCATTTACTCACCTATACAGTTATACACACACCAGCTCACTTAATCATACAAATACTAGCACATTGTTACGCTCTTATACAATCACTGATACAAGCACACACTCATCCATACAGCCACTATCACAATCACTCACTCTCGCTTATAGCTATTTATATACTCCAACACACATATATACTGCCTTTCACATATGTAGTTACTCACACATGTACCACTGGGACATACATTCACTCACTAACACACTCTTACACACACTTACCCACCCATACAGTCTATCACAGATGCACTCTTGAAACCATCCACCCAGTGAATCACCCACTCACACATCTATACACAGAGTCGCACACACCCCTCCCACACAAACACTCAGGCACCCATACAGATACTCAGACAACCATTCAATAACTCATATACACACTCATGTAGCTATTCACAAACACATGCAGTCACTTACACAGCAACAGACAGACGGATACAGACATTCACCCAGTTTAGTCACTAACCCATGCATTCAGTAAGATACGTTAAATCACTCACTTATAGAGTCAGTCACGCACCTACTAAATCATCCATACAGACACTTATACACCCACTCATTCTTCAATACGTCTTTTCCGATATATATTAAAAATATTTAAACTTTAGAGAAACACACAGTCACTGCATGATGTCATCAGTGATGTCATTTGAGATGTCATCAGTGATGTCATCAGTGATGTCACTGACCATGTCATGAGTGATGTAATATGTGACGTCATCAGCAGTGCACTGCAGGGGGCGAAGTTATAGTTAGCTGAACTAACTATAACAGGGGAATTTCACGGGTTTTGTACGAGTGAAATGTCCAACTAACTATAACTGTCCCTAAAACCTATGGTTTTTTCAGTGAATATATATATATATAGGTCACACCCCTGCTCCAAAAGGAAAAAGGCACACACAGAAAGACTGTATGATTATGGCTTCTTTAATGAGATGGGCCTCCCACGACCCAGCAGCCAAAAGAGACAGCCTTTGTCAATCTGGTAGGCGCCATGTTATGCAAATATTATATAGTGATTAATTCATGGAAATAGTAAACATACTGAATGTTAAAACACAAACTACTAAAATGCTTAATACACACAAAATACGTTGCAGAATGTGTACAGACACGAGGTCACAATATAATATATAACAAATATAATAAACTACATCCACTTTTGAAAATTAATGAATGGCACCGACCCCCTCACGTAGCACTCTCATATCAATTGGGCTGTTGAAATTCAAGCATGTCGTTCACCAGAACTGCCATACCGGTTAACAAATTCTGCTTGCTTAATAATTGCTGGACAAAACGTCTTCATAAACATGCATTGTGTTCTATCTGTAGCAGAAACTCCGTTTTAAATGAATGCGTGCAGTTTGTCCAACCTTTAAACAGTGCTCCCTGTGTTCCATCAGTCCAATTAGCGTTGCATGGAACCTACGCTACCACATCAATGTAGAGAAATCCAGAGGTTCTACTAATCGCATAATGCCTAAAATTAAAAACTTAATGTTAATATATATATATATATATATATATTGTATCCACAGCTTCACCCAGGCCGCCGAACACACAGCGGGTGCCTCCGTAGACGAAAGGTGAGTTCGCCTCTGTTACACATCAACTACGAAGAATTCGGAGCACTCTCTGGGTCATTCAAATGATTTATTATTGCAAACGCGTTTCGGCGTGGTGCCTTCATCAGTCCCATAAATCATTGTTAAATATCGCACAGCATTTCGTCCTTTAAAATGTCCCAATGTTATCTCTATTGGTGGGGCTACAACCAATCAAAAGACGGCAACAGTTCTCCGCATCAGCATGTATGATGTGAGTAATCAATGAGAAGGGCCTCAATATCCCATAATGCAACATCAATGATGAATTATTCAATGCTTTGTCAAATTCATATATAGCATTACGGCCACTTCTTACTGCTGATCTCGCCTTGTCGTCTCAAGCGGGCAGCCGCTTCTTTCAGTTCTCTCCCGGTAAAAATGCTGTGCACGTCTCCCTCGCCTGCCGCTGGCTTTAGATCAACGGAGCTCCCGTAGGTATCCCTTACATGGCAGGGCACCTTGGACTTGTATAGTCCACGTCCTCCAAGGTCGACAGGCTCCGACAGCAGCGATTCTGGCATGCCAAAACAAATTGTATCCACAGCTTCACCCAGGCCGCTGAACACACAGCGGGTGCCTCCGTAGACGAAAGGTGAGTTCGCCTCTGTTACCCAACAGCTTTGAAGAATTCGGAGCACTCTCGGGGTCATTCAAATGATTTATTATTGCAAACGCATTTCGGCGTGGTGCCTTCAGCAGTGCCATAAATCATTGTTAAATCTCGCACAGCATTTCGTCCTTTTAAAATGTAGCCTTCTTCTGGGTCATAGAGATCACTGTCATTTTAAAGGGACAGCTGTACCTTTTCCCACCACCAATTAAAAACTGCATAAGGTATTTAAAGGGGAAATACCACATTCCTAATTTTTGTCCAATAAAGTATGTCATTGCTGCAGTTTGTTACATACGTAATGCAAAAGGTTAGGAGCATCATTGTGAAGTACACTATTAAAGAACTTGATTCAACAAAGGCATAGGATTTAGGCTCTAAAACAAAGAAATTTTTCAAACAGGTTTTGCGCTAAGCCAAATAAGCAGTTCTACTGGGCAGTTGTTTTTTTGGGGATAGCTGTGTGATTTATAATGATCTAATTACATATTTTTAATAACATATTTTGGACAACATATTTTCAAATAAGAAGAATGGACCAGTGCTAGCTGCATCATAGGGAACCTATTGCAACTGGAACCATACAATTAAACCCATGTGATGTACACACACATATATAAAGTGCAAAGTATTTTACAAAACAAGTATTGAACTCTAAAGTACATAGATAAAGTGATTTATATGAATTATAAAGTGCAATGTGCAATACGCTATCCTGTAAAGTACCAGGGATAGGAGTTACGATGTACAGTAGTAGGGTACCTAGTATTCAGTTCTAGATCATTTCAGTATTGGATATAAAATGTCGAGTGCTTTATCTGTCCCATGTACAGATTAAAGAGAGCCATTAGCCGCTCCTATTGCTCCTCCTCTAATGCACCACCACTAGGATGAAAAATAGCTCTGATATTTCATTCACAAATCACATATAAAGATATATAGAAAATATTCATGACAAATGTTGTATCTGTAGAATGCCCAGATTAAAAAATGCTATGTGCTTGTTTTAATATCACCTCTACTGTGTTCGATCACTGACGGTTCCATTGTTGCACACAAATATAAAGTGCAACATCTTTTTTTCTGGAAAGTGATGATGCCACTCCTACATCCACTCTTCTATTGCACTCATAATATTAAAGTGCAGTATTGTTATTTAAAACTTGGTAAAGTGTCTCGTGCTTGTTATGAAAAGATGACTAAGTTGCATAATTCAATTTCATCCTCTTGGAGACATAATCATTAAAAACAAACAAATAATCTCCACCAGTTAAAACATCCTACTTCATAGCTCTTTTGACAATTGTATCACGGATGTTAGAAAAACAATAATTGAAGATGTTATAAAAATTTATAAAGTTTGGCATCCGCATTCAAGCCCCATGGAATCTCCGTTCCCAGTGTAATTATCCATTTCGATTCCGCTCGCCTCAGGGCTGCTTCTCTGTCTCCTCCCTGATTTTAATCAGGATCTGTTCGATACCAGAAAAGAAGAGGTTGTTTTCCAAGTTGCTGTCATGATCTTTCCAAATATGTTTAGCCATCACATATGTAAAGTCTTGGTTGACAATGGCCATTATATGTTGGAGAATGCGCAACTTTAGTTTAATTACAGTACTGCCCACGTATTGTTTGCCGCAACCACATTCTAGAAGATAGACTACATGGGTGGTCTTGCAGGTTATCTATTCATTGATGTTTTTTTTTGTACCTTGTATAGTTGTTACGTCCGCCCTGCTGCGGCCATACGGCATGCTTTACACTTGGGGCATTTAAAAAAACGCTTGCACATTAGCCAATTACTTTTTTGTGAGCTTTTGTTGGTAAAATAACTCTGGGTTAACAAATTCCCCAAGGAGGGTACCTTTTCCTATATGTGATGTTCACATGTTCCGAAATATGATGTTTAAGTTCTTGAACTTTCTTTAAAAGGTTCCAATGATTGGTAATCACTTGTTTCACAGCTTTATTTGAACTATTAAAATCCGTGATGAATCTGGTTGTTTCTATACTTGGTTCAGTAGGTGTCACAATTTTTTGGGGCAACAGTAGATTTTTCCTCATGTGTTTAATGGCTCTTTTGCGTGCATCTTCCAAGACAGTTATTGGGTGTCCTCGTCTTCTGAATCTGTCATACATCCCGTCAATCTTTCTCTCATATTCATTCTCCTCGGAGCAATTCCTGCGGACTCTTAAGAATTCTCCGTACGGGATGCTCCATTTTAGAGCTTTTGGGTGTGCACTGTTGGCTAATAAGATGCTGTTGCATGCCGTGGTCTTACGGAATAGAGTGGTGCAAATTCTTTCCTCTTCAATGTAGATCCATATATCTAGATAGTCAATCGAGCGCTTGCTGTATGTATGAGTAAATCGTAAGTTTAGGGAGTTATTGTTTAATGATATTAGGAAATCTTTCAAATCATTCTCCTCTCCTTCCCTTATAAGAAAGAGGTCATTGATATAACGGACCCATAAAACCACCCTTTCCAAGTTCATACTGTTATTCTCTGACCACAGGTATTCTGTCTCCCAACAGCCCATTGTTAAGTTTGCGTATGTTGGGGTGAATGAGGTGCCCATGGCAGTTCCTTGTATTTGCCTGTAGAATCTGCCATCGAAGATAAACACATTGTTTGTTAGACAAAAGGACATCATCTCCAAGAGCATTTTTGTGTGGTTGAGCAAACTCAGGGACTGAGATCTCATAAAATGTTCACATTCCATAAGTCTGTCATCATGGACTATCGAAGTATAGAGAGAAACTACATCCACTGTGGCCATGATGTACCCAGGTTTCCAAGGGATATCATTGATGCGCTTCAGAAAGTCCATGGAATCTCGTATGTAGGAAGGTAGATCAGCTACATATGGAACAAAAAGATATCCACAAATCTGGAAGTGTTCTCTAGGAGAGAACCACATGAACTGACGATGGGGCATCCTGGAGGATTTTCTAAGCTCTTGTGCACTTTGGGCAACACATATAGGGTCGGGGCAATGGGATGGGTTACTTTAAGATATTGCAATTCATCCTCATCAAGCAGGCCTTCATCATGCCATAATTGTAATTTGGTATGAAAGGTAGACATAATTTGATTAGTGGGGTTATTTTTTAACCTCTCATAGTTGGTAGTGTCCCCCAATTGTCTCCTGATTTCCTGATGATATTTGGTACAGTCCATCACAACAATGTTCCCGCCCTTGTCTGATTGATTAATTATAATGTTCGTGTCTCTACGTAAATCTGTGAGTGCCCACCAATCCTCGGTTTTCATATTGGAATGTCCATAATTCCAGTTTTTCTTTGCTTTGATGCAGATGTCCCTCAGGTCTTCTGCCACAAGTTCCTGGAAGACATCCACTCTGCTACCTGGAGGTAGTTGTGGGCAAAAGTTTGATTTTCTTTTGAATTTACTGCTTACAGATTTATCCCTTTCTATGCCCATTGTTGCAACGTAATCAAGATTTGATGCCCCATCATATTCAGTGTCATGTTGGTCTCCTTCATTGATCAGATTGTGTAGGACTCTCAAAGGTTCAATGTCTTCTCCGGTAAGGTTGGACAGGGGTTGTGTTGATTCCAATCTCGGTTTGGAGGTGGGCCTCGTGGCAAAAAACTTCTTTAATTTTAGTTTCCTGCAGAATTTATAGAGGTCCACTCTGGCTGAAGCTAGATCCAAGCCTGATTCAGGGCAAAAAGTTAATCCTTTATTGAGTAAATTAATGTGTTTGTCATTCAGAATCTTACTTGATAAGTTAATCACCAGATTATCTTCCTTTGTATTGATGGGGTTATTTTCATTTATCTTTTTCCCTTCTTTCCTTTCCCTCTGCCTCTTCCTGCTGCGCCTGGTTCTTTTTGTTCTTCTGCCACAGGAGGGGGTATCACACCTCTCCCTCTTCCCCGTGTCGTCATTCGCAGCAGTCGCATTTGCCCCGAGAAGTCCATCCTTGGCCTGCCACCCTGGGCACCTTCGTCCCCCGAGCTAACCTCAGAACTTTCTGCACTTGAGAGCCTTATTTGTTCATGTTCTTAAATTTGTTCCATGATTTGCTTTTTGAAATTGGAATCGTATCGGCGGGAAAAAGTGTAAACCCTTCCAGTGGCATAGTCTACTATGTCTCTATTTAATTTTTTCACCTTTTTCATCTGTATCTCTTTCTCGTGTTTCTCTAACCTATTCTCCAACTCTTCTGCTAATTTCTTCCCTTCTGGGTTTCAAAGAATTTTTCAAGCGATTTTTCTATGGCAGCAATTTTCACCATTGCAGTTTTCAATCTTATTTCTGCATGTATAATGAGTGTCTCTTAGTTTCATGGAACACTCAGTGGTGTCATTTTGCCATTTAAGGAGTAGGTCAGAGTCCAAATCACTTAAAGTTGGTAGGACACAGATTCTCAGCCCCCTGGGAATGCGCTTGCATTAAATGTATTTTTTAAAGTTACACTCTCCCACCATTTATTAATTTCCATTGTCCTAGCTTGTTCCAACTCCCTTAGCTGTTGCCGTGGTGTGTTATTCATATTGGGACCTTGGCTTTGACTTGGTCCTTCCTTGACATCTCCATTTTCATTAAACATGTCTTTTAACATGAGCTACCGTTTACTCCATCTAACTGCCATGCTGTTTGTATATCAAAAAATAACGTCTGTTCAAAACCTGAGTGAGTAACTTCACTACTGTATCTCCCCTTTGAATACAATATTTCCTCTTTGCACGTTGCGGGTATATATGCACCTTAATGTAACTATTTTTCGAAACCGTCGTCTCGTCAGGATTCCCAAAACACGCACACTGTATACTTCCTAACTGAATTCAAACTGCGTGACCTGAGAACAAACTGCACAAGCCTCCAAGTCTTCACCCGGACAAGACGGGCTGTTCAGGAACGGTAAAGCTCCCCGGCAGCAGCGCGTAGAAAGACCCTCGTGTACGCCTGTATACAAGCAGCCCACAAGCGTCGTCACTCCTCCCGCCGCCGCCCAGCCTCTCACCGTCTCTTGGCACGATTCAGTGCTTCTAACGTGAATTCCACGCTTGTCTTTCTTCCTTCGTCGTGGCTTGTCAGTTGGAGGCAGCTCCTTCCCTCACAAACACTGCCAAAGGACGCCGATAATCAGGAGCTGCTTCACTTCCGGGTGCACGTCTCACGTAGACCGGCTCTACGTTACAAATTCAGGAACGCTTCAGCATAAAGCCCTGCTTTTACCACTCCATCACCAGGACCAGCAGAAGGATGGCACACAGGAATCCTTTACAGAAGCGATTTAATCGGCTTCAAAGGCTTCGAAGGCAATTACTTACTCATTTTGAGTAACTTACTCATTTTGTGTAACTTACTCATTTTGTGTAACTTACTCATTTTGGTATTCACAGAAGGCACTTACTCATCAATGAGTAAGTGTATTCTGTGAATACCAAAATGAGTAAGTTACACAAAATGAGTAAGTTACTCAAAATGAGTAAGTAAGTGCCTTCTGTGAATACCAAAATGAGTAAGTGCCTTCTGTGAATACCAAAATGGTAGTAAGTTTAGGATTTTGTCTTAAGTTAGTTCTGTGAATCGGGCCCTAAATAAATGACCACTTAATTACATATAAAAACTATAAAATCCAAAAAAGACATTTACTAAAAATATTATAATATATATATATATATATATATATATATATATTATTGCTCCACTGCACTTTACCAGGAAGCACTCGCAGGCGGGTGCTGGCGTCGCGGAAGTGCACCGCTATTACATGAAAGCTCCTCCGTTTCTCCGTTACACAGAACAGAAGCCAGCACTCACGGGGAAATGTTGCAAAGATCTTTATTGCTGTAAGCAACAAACAAACGCGTTTCGGCGTAGCGCCTTCGTCGGTGTTACTAACGTACGCGCTGCAGCCAATTTTAAAAGAGCATTTACAAAGACATAGACAGAGGACTCTCATTACCATTTCACTTTTTAGGCACCATCTTAGCCTAGTCATTATTCCAATTTTCTGGTTTTGTATATGCCAATATATTTTACATTGTCAACATTGTCTAAATCATATTACAGTTCATCTGTTTACATTTTGACAATTGTTTACCCCTAATCATGCCGTGTATCGGCTTAATCATCGGTTTAACAAAACAATTTTTTGGCAATAAATAATTCATTTTCATATATTATTATTACTTGATAAGAGTCATGATTTTATGCCATATTCTTTACATTTACATTATCCGCTTTGTACATTTTTAAACATCATTAAGCCGTTTATCGGCTTTTTTAGCCACCATTCAAAGATGCACTGCCAATTCTTCCCCGCTATTCATGCCCTTAGGGAATTTGGTTTGGAGATCGATAATATATCGAGACTCTAATCTCCGCAATTTCTGGATTCTGTTTCCACCTCTTAAATGTGCGGCCACAGAATCCAGACCAAAATATTCCACCAAATCCCTGTTACTATTGTGCATGGCTGCGAAGTGTCTGGCAACTGGGTACGTTTCATCTTTTTTCGTAATGGCCCGCATATGTTCTAAAATGCGGACCTTGACTGGATGTACGGTGCTCCCTATGTATCTTAGTCCACAAGGACATACTAGACAATAAACTACATGTGTAGTGTTACAGGTAATAAATTTCATTACTCTCTTTTGTTTTTTGGTGTCTGGAATTACATATCCCAAGACTCGCTTGCTTTTACTGCAAGCCTTGCACTTTCCACACGGAAAAAACCCCTTCATATCTTTGAGTGTACCAGTCTTCTGTGGTTCTTTTTCCATGTGACTATGTACCAGCATGTCCTTTATAGATCTTGCTTTTTTAAAAGTTATTCTTGGAAAGTTAGGTATATCCTGACTAATGACAGCATCCGTTTTAAGGATATGCCAATTTTTCCTTAAAATCCTTCTTAAGGTACTAGCTCCATCAGAGTATGTTGTTATCATCCTGAATTTGCCATCCTGAATATCTTTTTTAGGGTTTTTCAGACTTTCCATGACTTGTTGTTTAGGAATGGACCTAACCTTGTTAAGAGTGCCCTCTAGAAGCTGAGGATCATATCCCCTATTGCCAAACCTCCCAATGCATTCACGGGCCGAAAGTTCAAAATCGCTATTTCTTGTACTATTTCTTTTTAGTCTTAATAGCTCCCCATAGGGAATGCTTTGTATTAGTTTGGATGGATGGCTGCTTCGAGCGTGCAGAGTCGAATTACCCGCAGTGGGCTTTCTATACAATGCTGTGTTGATGTTCTCATCTGCTATGAATACCCTCAGGTCAAGATAGTTCACTGCCACTGAACTTATCTCTCCTGAGAATCTTAAATTCAAATTATTATCATTAAGACTATTGATGTACTCATGAGCAGATCTTGCATTGCCGTTCCAAATTAAAAACAAGTCGTCTATGTACCTATGCCAAGCTATAACTTCTCCTCGGTCTATTTCTCCCCGGTATGTTCTGGGCACCCGCTCCTCCCACCAGCCTACGAATAAATTCGCATAGCTGGGGGCAAAGCAGGTGCCCATCGCAGTGCCAGAGATCTGCCTGTAATAATCATCTTTGAAGAGAAAAATGTTGTTTGTCAGGCAAAATTCTGTGAATTCCAACAACATAAGATTATGCTCAGCATATTTCAATGGACGTTGGTTCAAATAATATTGTACAGCTTTAAGTCCATTAGAATGATCTATACAGGTATATAGACTAGTAATGTCTAACACAATAAGATGATAAGATGAATCCCATCTTATTGTGGCAATCTGTTTCAGAAAATCATTGGTGTCCTTCACATATGAGGTCAATTGTAATACCCATGGAAACAAAAAGTGGTCTATAAACATTGACAAGTGCTCAGTCAGACTCCCTTGTGAGGAGATAATAGGTCTTCCGGGAGGACATTGGCTATCTTTATGCAATTTCGGAATATGGTAGAAGGTTGGGATGATTGGATTTAAATTTCGAAGAAATAAATATTCATCAGTCCCCAACATTGCCTTATCATACCATTTTTTAATAAGAGAATGATAATCCACAATAGTTTGATTATACATCTCTTTAGATGATCTCTCATAATTACTTTGAACCGAAAGTTGTTTTAAAGCTTCAGCACTATATTGTTCTTTAGTGAGTAACACAACATTTCCCCCTTTGTCCGATGGTTTACAAACCAATGTAGTGTCCATTTGTAAGGATTTCAAAGCTTCACGTTGCTCTTTCGTGATGTTCTTATTGCTTGCCATATGATATCCTTTTCGTCTAAACTGTAATAGATCATTATTTACAGCCTCTGCAAAGACATCAATAGCATCCAAGGGTAATTGAGGAACGAATTGGGATGCTGGTTTGAAAGGACTTTCAACCATTTGCTGCTCGATGCCCAATTGTCTGGATCTTGTTGCGACATCCGCCAGATTTATCTGACTATTGTCTTCTTTGCGTAAACTTTCAAGTACTTCCAATGCCTCCAAATCTTTCACCTGCAGAACATCACATTCTTCCGGCGGTGGTCTGGCATTTTTGATTTTGCACGTTGGTTTGGTTTTGAAGAACTTGTGCAGTTTTAATTTTCGGGTGAATTTAAAGAGGTCGATTCTCGTTTGGGTGTATTCCATAGGACTATTTGGACAAAAAGTCAGTCCGAGTTTTAAGACTTCTTCTTCTGTGGTTGTAAGTATTCTTGGTGTTAAATTGACCACAGTCAGGTTTTCAGATTGCATCACCATCTCTTGCCCCGTCTGCCACGTCTTGTTGGTGAAGATCTTTTTCCTTTTCCGGTACCTGCCGCCCCTTCGCGTTTTTCTGTGGTATTCTCTGGGGCTTGCTCTTCCCGCCCCTCAGCCATGTTTGACGTATTAGTTGGAATTCCTCGTAAAAAGGTGTTTTCCGCCCATGATTAGCAGATACACTCACTCTTTCATCACCGGATTGTTCACCCTCCGTCGCCTCAGATTCTGATGTTTCCACCCTTTCGGCTGTCACTTTATTTGTTTGCAAAAATAGTTCTTTCCTTGGACCATCAAATTTCCTTGCAAAGGTTAATACCCTGCCTTGTAAATAGTCCCTTTCATCCCTTTCAAATTTTTCTTGTTTACGCTGTTTAATTTTGGTTTCATACTGTGATGTCACTGACCATGTCATGAGTGATGTAATATGTGACGTCATCAGCAGTGCATTGCGGAGCGCGAGTTATAGTTAGCTGAACTAACTATAACGGGGAATTTCTATGGTTTTGTACGAGTGAAATGTCCAACTAACTATAACTGTCCCTAAAACCTATGGTTTTTTCAGTGAATTTCAAAGGTTTTTTAAATGCTAATTTCTAACTATAACGTGTCTGAAACCTATGGTTTTTTCAGTGAATTTCAAAGGTTTTTTAAATGCTAATTTCTAACTATAACGTGCCTGAAACCTGATGGTTTTTTCAGTGAATTTCAAAGGTTTTGTAAATGACAATTTTTAAATGTATTAATTGTTATATTTATTTTTTTTGATACTGATTTACTACATTTTTTAAAACTATTTATTTTTAGATATTTTATTTATTAAATTACATTGTAATTACATTATACATTACATTACAAAATATACTTTCTCAGAATGAATTACTTTAGTTTAAATAGTTTGCAAATAGGCAATAGAGTTTTAAGTACAGTAGTTACAGTTGTTGCAATGGGCAACACAATTTCAAACACAATGCAACATTGACCTCAATGTGAATTTCTAGTTAAATGCAATTAGTTACTTTATGGATTACTTTTCTAACCACAGGACTGGATCCTAGATTCAGTCCTGGGACATCTCCTGTAAACAGTTGAGTAAAAGCGTTTTGGTTACAGTAGTGATTTTTAAGGAATATTATTGTATTTTAAAAGTTGACACTTAGAAACTTTTCACATAGAATCACCAATGTTATCCTATGGGAGGAAATTCACTTAGCAGGTAAGTAGTGTTATTGTTACTTTTTCTTACTCAGTGTTGGATCCTGGATCCAGCAATGGTGCATCTCATGTAAACAGTTGAAAGAATGCGTTTAAGTCATACAGGCGATTTTTAAGGAATATTTGTAGTTTGTGAATATCGACACTTTGAAACTTTTCTGCTGAAAACCAGACAATGGATTCCTATGGAAGGAAATACAAGTTACTGGTAAGTACGGTTAGAATTACTTTTCAGGGTCAGTGCTGGGCTAAAAGATGCAGCACTGGGTTCTCTCCTGATAACAGGTGAGTAAATCGGTTTTCGTAGTTTGGTTGATTTTAGAGGAATATTATAAAGTTCCAAAACTCCACACTTAGAAGAATTTCCAAGTGAAACCAGTCAATGTTAGCCTATGGAAGGAAATTCAATTTGCTGGTAAGTACGGTTAAAATTACTTTTCAGGATCAGTACTGGGCTGAAAGATGCAGCACTGAGGTCTCTCCTGATAACAGGTGAGTAAATCGGAATTCGTATTTCGGCTGATTTTAGAGAAATATTCTAAAGTTCCAAAACTGCACACTTAGAAGAATTTCCAAGTGAAACCAGTGAATGATATCCTATGGAAGGAAATTCAAGTTACTGGTAAGTACGGTTAAAATTACTTTTCAGGATCAGTACTGGGCTGAAAGATGCAGCACTGAGGTCTCTCCTGATAACAGGTGAGTAAATCGGAATTCGTAGTTCGGCTGATTTTAGAGGAATATTTGTATGTTTCAAAAATCGACACTTAGAAACTTTTTCAGCAAAAAGCAGACAATGATATCCTAAGGAAGGAAATTCAAGTTACTGGTAAGTACGGTTAAAATTTCTTTTCAGGATCAGTACTGGGCTGAAAGATGCAGCACTGAGGTCTCTCCTGATAACAGGTGAGTAAATCGGAATTCATATTTCGGCTGATTTTAGAGGAATATTATAAAGTTCCAAAACTCCACACTTAGAAGAATTTCCAAGTGAATCCAGTCAATGATATCCTATGGAAGGAAATTCAAGTTACTGGTAAGTACAGTTAAAATTACTTTTCAGGATCAGTACTGGGCTGAAAGATGCAGCACTGAGGTCTCTCCTGATAACAGGTGAGTAAATCGGAATTCGTAGTTCGGCTGATTTTAGAGGAATATTTGCACAATGGTGAAGGGAGGGGGCGGGGCCTGAGGTGACATCTGTGCAAACGCGCCCCGTGGCGTGTTTTAAGTTGGGGATTAAGGCCCCTTGAATCATGAGGGTCCCTGGGGTCCAACTAGCCCACCCTGTACCTCCAGTATGCGCCAGGAGGCTGCGTTGCAGAGAGGTGTTCAGAGGCCACGCCCCTTTTACACCTCTCTGCAACGCAGCTCTGTGGTGCTTTTAGAAGTACATGGTGGGCTAGTTGGCCCCCAGGGACCCTCAGGATTGAAGGGGATTTAATTCCCCATCTTAAAACGCGCCACGGGGCCTGTTTGCACACATGTCACCTGAAGCCCCGCCCCTCCCTTCACCACTGTGCAAACGCGCCCTGTGGCGCGTTTTAAGTTGGGGGATTAAGTCCCCTTGAATCCTGAGGGTCCCTGGAGTCCAACTAGCCCACCATGTACTTCTAAAAAGCGCCACAGAGCTGCGTTGAGAGAGGTGTAAAAGGGGCGTGGCCTCTGTACACCTCTCTGCAACAGCAGCCCCTGGCGCATACTGGAGGTTCCTGGTGGGCTAGTTGGCCCCCAGGGACCCCCAGTATTCAAGGGGAATTACTTCCCCTTCTTAAAACGCGCCAGGGGGCGCGTTTGCAGAGTACTGCAGGGAGGGGGTCGGGGCCTCCGGCACGATGCCGGTCGTTTTTAAAAAAAATTTTAATGGGAGGGGGGCTGCGTGGCCCCCCTTCCCTTGCCCACTTTTGGCCCCGGGAACCCCATCCCCCGGGGCCTGAGCATTTTATTTTATTTTTTAAATTAAAAAAAAAACGGGAAGGGGGCCGCGTGGCCCCCTTCCCTGGGCCTGTATTGGCCCCGGGGACCCCATCCCCCGGGGCATACCCTTGGTTTTTATTTTATAGATTTGGAGGGGGCTGCGTGGCCCCCTCCTCAGGCCATTTAAGGCCCCGGGGACCCCATCCCCGGGGCCGGCCTTGCACTTTTTTATTTTTTATTTTAATTTTTTAAATTTGGGGAGGGGGCTGCGTGGCCCCCTCCCTGGCTACTTATGGCCCCGGGGACCCCATCCCCGGGGCCTGGCCTCTGGTTGGGGACTGTGAGGGGGTCCCCAATTCCCCCACAGTCCCAGCCGGCTCCCCGCCTCCTGCGTGAGCCGGCATTGCTTTTCCACATGGGGAGCAGCTAACATGCTGGTCCCCATGTGGAAAGCAATCAGCTTTGGATATTGAGCGAGAGCAGGTTTCCTGCTCTCTCTTCCAATATCCAAAGCAAGTTTGCAATGCCAGGACGGGAGCCGCGAGGCTCCCGTCCTGCCATTGCAAACTACAGTGTCCCGGGGTAGGCACCCCGGGACACTGCAGGAGCCGGACCTGGGGGTGGCGGTCCCCAGGGCCATCAAGGGCTCCAGGAGGGGCCGCGCGGCCCCCTCCCTTGAATTGCACAGCCCCGGGGAGGTGGTGGTCCCTGGGGCTCTGGGGTCCGTAACGGACCCCCACATTTATTTTCTATGTGCCCCGGGGAGGTGGTGGTCCCTGGGGCGTGTGGGGGGGCTGGAGCCCCCCCACACGTTATTAAAAATTAAAAAAAGAAGCCCCGGGGGGTGGCGGTCCCCGGGGCTGCGGGAGGGCAGGAGAGCCCTCCCGCACCATTTTTTTTTTATAAAGCCCCGGGGGGTGGCGGTCCCCGGGGCTTGGGGGGCCTTAGAGGCCCCCCATATAAACAATAAACACACCCCCCCTGCATGCCCCCGGGACTTGGGCCACCCGGGGGCCAATTTGCATCGAAGCGCGGGAGACCGCGCTTCGATTTCTTTTTTTTCGGCAGGATCCGCGCACCCTGAGCGCATCCTGCCGATTTAAAAAGAAAATGCTTTTTCTGCCCAGGGGTCCTTGTGGGACCCCTGAGCAGACCTAGGGGTCAGGGTGTTTCTACCCTGCCCCCTTTGTGCATTTTGCGCACTTGTTTCTGTCCCTCGGTTCTACCGAGGGACAAAATGGCTGCCAACACTTCCTGATTTGGAGTGTTGACAGCCAATTAGCATGCAGCTCGTGATCGGGAGGGTGCGTGAATCCAACGCCGCCATAGATATATATGTGATTTTCATTTTGATTTTCTCAGGAACTACTGAACGGATTTACACCATTTAACAAAAAGGGTTCTTTCTGAACCAAGAACTACCTCTTTGCCAAATTTGGTGTAATTCCGTTCAGCAGTTCGGGCTGTAGCCGTGTCTAAAGTTTCCTATGGGAAAATGAATGGGGAAAACACGTTTTGGGACCCCCTTTTTCTCGGCCCCGCTTGACGAATCACCCCGAGACTTTCAGGGTAGGAGCGGACCGGAGCGGGCCATAAAGTTTGAAAATTTCGCGAAGATTCGTCAACCGGCAAGAGAGTTATTTCAAATAGAATGTCGCGGATTTCCTATGGAAAATAGGTCCTAACTATAACTATCTACTGGCGACCGCCAGTAGATAATATATATATCATCGTTTGTATGCACCCCTGCACTTAGCTTGTGAAGGCTTCGTATGAAGAGGCTCTTTGTTATATTTTAATAAAGCCCCTTTTTTGAAGTCAGTTCCTGTAAGTGCTGTGCTTCATTTTGCCTTGGTAAACGTGTGGAAAGCTGAGCCCGAGTGGAGGGCAACCATTTGGAGCAAATGTGCAATATATATATATATATATATATATATATTTGAACAAATAATATACAATTCAATAAATAAACAAAATATAATCATAATGCATATATCTAAACAATATTAGAAAACATATTGAAGTCTGTGAATAATTGCTATATTCAACAGTAGTGAAAGCATAGCTTTCAGAGGGGTTACATTTACTATTGCTACTCCAAACAGGTCAACAGTATGGAAATTATTGGACTTTGAAGGGGCTAAATTTACTATTCCCTCTCCAGTCTGTGCGACAGTAGGGAAAGCGTTGGAGTTCGGAGGGGTACGATTTACTATTTCCACTCCAGTTTGTGCAACAGTAAGGAAAGCGTTGGACTCTGGAGGGGTAATATTTACTATTCTCACTCCAGTATGGGCAACAGTAGGGAAACCGTTGAACTTCGGAGGGATTCAATTTACTATTCCCACTCCAGTCTGTGCAACAGCAGAGAAAGCGGTGGACTTCGGAGGGGTTACATTTACTATTCCCACTCCAGCCTGTGCAATAGTAGGGAAAGTTCTTCACTTCAAACACATTTCATATTTGAATAACCCTATTAATTTAGTATCAAATCTCTTTTAATGGCAAGGCAATTAGGAAAGCATATACACAGCATGCTGTCTACAACCCTGGTGGGCCGGCCGCAAAGTCTTGTAAAATGAGAGAGGTACAGGTAACATTATAATGAACCAGGCCTGTAAGTGACAGATTACACAGCATGTCGCCTACAACCCAACATGGGCCGGCCGTGTCTCAGGAGGGAGTGCAGACACAAAGTAAGTAACTTAGATCAAATCTAATAGTGGAGAGGGCTACGCCCTGTCTCGGGATAGCACTCATGAAGTGTGAATGTAAGCGCCTAGCTGCTAAGGCAA
Organism: Calotriton arnoldi; assembly: GCA_963921515.1. Taxonomy (NCBI): domain Eukaryota; kingdom Metazoa; phylum Chordata; class Amphibia; order Caudata; family Salamandridae; genus Calotriton; species Calotriton arnoldi. Next base: position 178,302 of record CAWUFW010000039.1, read on the forward strand.
TTGCCTTTTAGGTTTCAAACAGAACAAAAAACATAAAAGAAACCTACCCCAAATAAGGGAAACTCTAAAATCCCACCCACACCCTCGCCCCTTCAGAACGAGCCAGCTATAAGCCTTGTAATAAACCGGAGAGATACTGTGAGCCTGGAAATAACCTTTGTCCCCCCGGGGGGTCTGTCATCAGCCTGGGAATCTGGGAGCAACCGCAAGATGCGAAGATAGTTAGGACAAGTCAGCTCCCGGAACTCTGTGAAAGGATAGTGATGAAGAGGGCCCAGAGTTTATAATATGCAGATTTATCTGTGTCGGCCTCCATTGCCAGTTGCTCCATGCCCAATAGTGACCAGAGCTGGTGGAGCCACAGCCGATGGTCTGGAACAATGCTGGTTGCCCAGCCAACCAGCAATAGCCTATGCACCGCATTGAGTTCTAGGGCCATCTGCCTTCCCATGATGAAGCGGAGTGGGAACGTGAGTGTATTGGGGAGGCCAAGTAGCGTATAAGCAGGAAATCGGGGGATTGCAGTGTTAAAAGCTCTATAAGTATCATCTAGAATCTGATCCCAGAATCTAGTCAGTTTCGGGCAGTGCCAGAGCAGATGGATCAGTGTGCCTGGATTGTCTCAACCCTGCCAGCACTGGCCTTCGCACTGGGGATTCCATTTCTGTATCCAGGAGGGGGTGTAGTACCAATAGGAAATAATCTTGTAAGACTTTTCAGTGTGCCCCGAGTTGTGGGTCGTATGGTGCGCTCTATAAAAAATGTCCTCCCACTCCTTATCTGACAATGATTGGCCTAATTCATCCTCCCACCGCCGCTGCCCAGGGGTTTTGCATTTTTGCGTCGCTTTCGCTAGATGGAGATAGATTTCTGATATGATCTTCTTGTCATCTTTCTTTAAAAGCAACCACTTCTCAAATGGTGTCTTCAGTCTACCAGCTTTAGAACGGGTGTCCGAGCCTAGCGCCCAGAGTGTCAATTGCTTGCGCGTGAACCGGTCTGCATCCAATAAGTCATAGTCCATTTTGAGTTGTTCGAAGGATATGGGGCCGCTATGGTCAAAGACACAACCCATGCGCTTGCATCTGCCCTCCACCCATCTTTTGACGGCGCTTGGGTTCATGCAAGGGGGGAAGGCCGTGTTAGAGAAAAGAGGTGTCATGGGCGACGCCAATGTGGTCAGGCCCGCCGTAATTGCCACCCTGTCCCAAATCTGGAGCATCGAACAGGTCACAGGAGAGGAGTAGAGCCACCAAGCTCTGTAAGGACGAGGTAACCACACCTCCCTCAAAATATGTGATCCTGCGACAGTCTGGTCCATAAAAACCCAGTGCTTCTTTGTTAATGGGCGATTCCACTCCACCAAACAGTGAAGCTGCGCGGCCTGGTAATAGCGGACTATGTTGGGTACCGAAAGCCCACCCTCTTATTTCGAGTGCTGCAGCAGCTGTTTCTGGAGCCTTGGTTTCGTTTTCCCCCAGATAAATCGCTCTATCTCCCTCTGGAGCATATTAATCACGCCCGCAGGAGGAGCTATAGGAAGGGTCTGGAAGACATACAGGACCCTGAGGAGAACATTCATTTTTACCGCTGCAATTCTGCCAAGCCACGAGAGTGGAAACCGAAACCACTGAGCCAAATCTTTGCGAATTAGGGCGAGAAGCTTCGAGTAATTGGTCTCTGTGGTCTGCAGAAGACTTTTGCTTAGTACCAAGCCCAAATATGGGAGATCCTCGGTGACCCGTTGGAAGTCAAATTGAGATTGCAGGGCGCTTTCTGTGAGTGGGTCCGTGTGAAGATTCAAGATTTGAGACTTTTGCAAATTTATACGGAAGCCTGACACCGCCCCAAACCCCCCAAGTTCATCCACAATAGCCGGGAGAGACGCTAACGGGTTGGTGAATGAGAAAATGACGTCGTCAACGTAGAAGCTGATCAGGTGTTGGTCCGCATCAAAAGAGATGCCCCGAGCATTGGGGCTATCTCTTAGTCTCTGCGCCAAGGGCTCCATGTAGAGAGCAAAGAAAAGTGGCGAGAGGGGGCAGTCCTGCCTCGTTCCCTGTTCAATAGAGAAGCCCCTAGACCTTACGCCATTCACTCGCACTCCAGCCCTTGGGTAACCCTGGACGTAGTTCGCGAAGTAGCGCTACGCGAAGCTACGTGAAGTGCACCTCGCACTACGCGAGCTACGCATAGCTACACGAACTGCGTAGTGCACTGTGCAAAATGCTGTTCGCACTGATTGCACAGTGCCGGATACTTGTCCGCACTGTGCAATCATTGAAAACGGCATCTTGCACAGTGCGAGCTGTCTTTTACTGCCGCTCGAGTAGATTTTTACTCGAGCGGCAGCTTTCTCAACGCGGACTGGTAGTTTCTCATCGCGAGCGGTCGCGAGCATGCGCAACCACTCGCAATGAGAAACCTGACCTCCCCGCGTTGAGAATCTCGCCGGGAGTTTTTTCCACGCTCGCGATCGGCAACTTGATGTTGCTGATCGCGAACGAGGAAAAAGTCTCGCCGGATGTTATTTAGCTTGCTCGCGGTCGCCAACTTGACGTTGAGGACCGCGAGCAAGCAAAATGACCGCTACGCGTGTTTGCACTGTGCTACGTGCAACTCGCGTAGTGCGAAGTAGCGCAAACTTCGCAAACTACGCGAGCGTAGCGTAGTGCTTTGCCCAGGCTTACCCTTGGGGCACTATAGATGCTCGAAATCCAGTTCCTGAAGCGCTCGCCCATGCCGAAATGCTTGAGAGTCGCGAGGATATAGGGCCAGTGCACTCTGTCAACCGCTTTTTCAGCGTCCACCGCCAGTATCAGGGCTTCTTCTTGAGAACGCTGAACCTTATCTATCAAATGACAGAGGCGTTTAGTGTTGTCCCCGCACTGGTGACCGGGAATAAACCCCGCCTGGTCCGGATCTATAAGGCCAGGCATCAGAGGATTGTGGCGGTGGGCTAAGATGCTAGTGAACAGTTTTGCATCGATATTCAGGAGCGAGATCGGACGGTATGAGCTGCAGTGGGATAGGTCTTTTCCGGGTTTAGGAATGACTGAGATCGAGGCTTGAAGCATTGACTCCGTAAGGGTGCCCGATTCGGCAAAGGAATTGAACAGGCGAGTGAGTATAGGGGCGAGTTCCGAGCAGAAAGTGGTATAAAGCAACGCACTGAATCCATCCGGTCCGGTCCCGGGGACTTCAGAGGCTTCAGGCGAGCAAACGCTGAAATCACCTCTTCAATACAAATGGGCCTGTCTAATGCTTCCGCTTCCATTTGGGGAAGAGGGGTTATCGCCGCCGCTTCTAGGTATTCCTGCGGATTCGGGGGCTCGGCAAGTCCCGGGAGTACAAATCGGTATAGTAGGCCTGAAATGCCTCTGCTATATTGTTTGGGTCAGTCACCACTGTCCCAGTGGCTGTCCAGACTGACTTAACTGCCTGAGCATGTTGCTTGCTGTGGAGTAGATGCGCAAGCATCCAACCACTTTTGTTGGTCCCTCAGTAATATTTATGTTTTAGACGTAGCATAGCATACTCGGCTCTATCTAGATCAAGGCGTTTAAGTTGCATGCGCTCTCTCGAGAGTTGCCGCCAGATAAGGGGGGCCCCAGTGCATTTGTGGATCGATTCCAGTTTACAAACCAATTCCTTGCTCTTAGCTTTCCTCAGCTTGTTTTCGTGTGCTGCTTTTGCAATAAGCACACCCGGACCACCAGTTTTAGGGCTTCCCAGGTCGAGGACAATGCGGTACATTCGTTGTCATTGAGAGCCAAATAATCTAGTATTGTGTTTTTGATTGCTGCCACTGTCGCTGGCGACTGTAGCATGGTGTCCCGGAGGTGCCATGGAGGGGGTTGCATGGGGCTGTGGGAGGTGTGTAGGGTAAACGTGATATGTGCGTGAGCCGACAACATACGAGTTTCAATGGTGGCGGTGAGTGCACGGTCCCAAGCTGCCGGGGAGGCCAGGAAGTGGTCTAATTGAGCATATGTTTTGTGGGCCGCGGAGTAAAACGTGTAGTCCCGCTCATCGGGGTGCAGGGCGCGCCACACATCGCGCATCCCGCACTCTTCCAACCATTCCCGTCTCCCTGCAGAGAAATCCCCGGTCCAGCTCTGCATCCATTACTATGTTTAGGTCCCCGCCCACTACCACCACTGCATCTGGGGTGTGAAGTACTTTGGCCAAGGCCTCTGTTAGGAAAGACTCTTGCTGCTAGTTTGGGGCATATATCGACGCCACCATGAGATGGAGTGAGCCCAGGTGCACCCGCAAGTCCAGCAGGCACCCCTTTATGTCTGCAATTAGACCTAGGATTGTACCGGTGAAGCGTTTTGATAAGAGGATGGCCACCCCTCTTTTCTTCCCCCTCCCAGAGGACAAGAATTGCTGTGGAAACTTCTTAGTATGCATTCTGTGAGTATCTTTGGGAAGTAGGTGCGTCTCCATGTGCCTGCTCCAGCAGAGTAAGCACTGCTGATCTCTTAATAGGGTTGGTAAGGCCTCAGGTATTGAGGCTAATTATCTTAGTCTCCAGGGTCAAAGAGGAAGAAACTAGCTTTGAAAGACCGGGTGAGAGCCACCATGGTTGTCTGTGTAGTGCCTGTGATACATAGTAGGAAGAGGAATCTACAATCAAGGTGTGTGTGTGGTAGGTGTGGTGGAAATGACTCGTCGGAAGGGGAACCCCAAAAGAACATCAAAAACCCCAACAATGAAACAAAACCATATGGAAATGTACACATGGTTGAAACAGGTGTGGTCCATCACTGTAAGAAGGCCAAGGCATAAGCGGACAGCCAATGTGGGAAGAGTCAAGGAACCACAAATAGTCCCAGTGCCCCCACACCCACCATGCAATGCTAATGACCAATGCACCTAACAGGTTACAAAATACCTCAGGCAGGAGGTTCAGTCTCTACTCCCCCCTCACCGGAGAGGGAACGCAGCACCGCAGATCGCTCCTTGATGATAGTGTCCGGGTCTGGCCAGAGGTGCCCAAATCTGGATCCATGCCGTGGACCTCGGTGGTTTCTATCTAGGGCCTTGTCCTACACAGGAGGCCACTGGGGAGCCTGGTCACTAATCTCTATGTCAAGCAACTTACACGCTTCAGACAGGGATCGTAATTGATGGAGTTTGCCCTCAAGGCGGAATACAAGGCAAAACGTGTGGACCCAAGAATAGCAGGTAAATTTTGTCACCAGCCAAAAGTCTCTTCTCTTCTGCAGGGTGCTGGCGGCCAGGTGCTGGAAGAGTTGTGGCATATGATCCCTGAATTGCAGATTCTGAGCATCTCTGGCTGCCTTGAGTATAGCTTCTTTCACCTTAAAGTTATGCACACAGACTAGGATATCTGCAGGAGGGCGAGTGTCCGGAGGGGGGACCCACTCGATGGCACTGGTCAATTTTCACATTGATCTCAGCAGAGGTGCCTAAGACAGCGCAAAACAGGGCCTGGATGTAGCTCTCAAGATCTGAGCCATCCGTGATGGTAGGAACCCCCGGTATGCAGATATTGTTCCGCCTAGACCTGTTCTCCAGGTCTTCTGCGTGGGCCTGCAGATCAATCTGTTGATCTCGAAGTCGAATTATTTCCTGTTGGAGCGCTGCAATTTCTTTGTCCCTGGCTACGGTTCCTTCCTCAAGGGCCACCACTTGCTCCCCAACACAATCAACATCCCGGCACACCTCTCAAAGAGCCATCTGCAGGTCCGTTTTCACCGCTTGGAGATCTTCTCATTGGGAGGCAAACAAGGCCGCCAGGAATTCTCGGGTCAGTGCCCCTTCAGCACCTTCACCTCCGCCATGCGGTTTCGGCTCTCCCAGATATGCCTTCTCTCCCTGGGATTCCCCAGTGCTCTTCAAGAGCAGATTGCGGACCCTATTAATTTAGAACAAACATAAAACTCTTAATATGAAGATTATTCATTGACCAAAAATAAAATAATATATATATAAAAAAATAAACAATTCACATGATTATTAAACAATTTTAAAATGTATCATCAATGTTTTTTATAAAATGTTATTGATTTATTATTTAATTAACTTCCCACACTATACCCCCACAAAGCTAGCAGCCCACACTCAAAATAATAAATAAAATAAATAAGTATAACACAATTTATATCATTTATAAACAATTAACTAATGAATTAATAATTTGTTAATTAATTATTACTTAATTAATGTTCCTCCCTGTTCACCTACCAAGCTAGCAACCTGCAACTAAAATGTAATTAAAATAAATCGATATTACATATTGTACATAATTAATTATCAATGAAATTATTATTAGGACATACATAATTGATAATTTTTTAATACTATATTAACTTCTCATCCTATTTTCCGACAAATCCAACAGCCCATACCTAAAATATAACTATTATATAAAGCAATTACACAATTTACATAATTAATAATCGAAATAATAAATAATCATGTAATAATACATTTTTAATTAACTAACTTCCCACCCTATGCCCCTACAAACTCAGGATCCCACACCTAAAATATAACTACAAAATATAATTATTACACAATTTACATAATTAATAATCAATTAAATAATTACCAATAATTTACTAATTTATTGTTAATTAATTATTACTTAACTAACTTCCCACCCTATACCCCTACAAAGCTAGAAACTTGATACAACACCATAAATTAGTATTAGTATTAGTATAGTAATTACTATTAGCAATTAAATTAAAAATTATAAATTACTTAAAATTACAAACTATATTTAAAAATAGTATTAACAATTATACAAACAATAATAACATAAAATTAATATATGAACTAAAACACATTAATATAATTAAAAACATATATTTTATACAACTATATTATTGAAAACGATATTAACAAGATCAATATTCTTAACAACGATATTACTTAAGTGGAAAAATCGAAATTATTGACAATGATATTTCTGCATCACAATATGTGTGTATCATATTTTTTTCCGATATTTCTGTAACCCGATATTTACAACTCAATATTTTGTCCAAACACCACCTCATTCCTCATGGCGAGGCTTTTGTCCACATCATAGAACTAAGTCGGCATTACTTGCCATTTCTCAAGAGTAATTGCACTATTATGCTACTTTGTATAACTTTGTGTCATTCGTGGTAAAAATTATCACAAATGATGCAATTCTCTGTAAACATTTATGGCGAATGCACAGGAATAATAAAACTTGAGTTGCTGCGTTTGTGGTGCTTTTGTTCAAATACAGCCTTGTGCCAAAAAGTGACCGGTGGAGGCATTTCTCACTTAAATGTAGGGTGAAATGAAAGATTTGCATTTTATGTAATTACATGTAATTTTTTAGTAATTTCACATAATTACGTGAAAGCAAATTCTGCGAATACCGAAGACCCCTATCTTAGACCAAGGCACCACTGCAGATGTCATTCTATTGAGTTTAAGCGCTTCATTCGACATAGTGTCCCACAAATCTCTGTTCCATCACCTATCACATTGTGGTATTAGCAAAACGGCATTAAAGTGGATCTCATTCTTTCTCACAGACCTCTGCGTTCAAATTTCAGAGAAGCCCTTCCTCTCCTCCACTTTTCATATCCCATATGTTGTTCCTCAGGGTTCTTGATTGAGCCTCACCCTGTTTAACATTTATGTTTGACTTTGGGCAGAGATTGTGGTCTCCTTCGAACTGTCATTGATCACATATGTGGACAGCACTGAGCTTGTCATCTCACTTGCCCACAAGTGTAGAAATACAGGTCAGTTGAGGGATTGATTAGCAGCTGTGACCATCCGGATGAGTCTTAGCTGTCTAAAATGTAATGGTGGCAAGACAGAGGTTATGATTTCAGAAACAAGTCCCATCTCTGTACTCCTGAATGGTGGCCAGAGTGCTGGGCCTATTCCCTTCGCTTGTACATATTGTTAAAAGTGTTGGGGTTTGGTTATAAGAAAATCTCACTACATGGCAAGCAAGGCACAGCAGCTACTACCCCTTACTAATGTCCATGAGTACTTGAAATGCCAGTAGGAGGCTGGTATTGAGGTGCGCTTCATGTTCTGTAGTAGCACAGTATGATGCAGGCTCGGGTGAAGGTGCAGTGGCAAAGCTCTATCTGTAAGTTTCATGCTCTGTGCTACCCTATAACACTGCAATTGAAACTAATGTGCACCGAAAGGGGTTTATGTTTTGCACTAGTCTAATTTGTCTATCCTGCAGAGGAAGGGCTACCCTCTTTTGCAGTTTGAAGGGATCGTTAGGCGACCCAAACTACTTGCTACTGCTAAAATTAATAGTATGGAAGTGAGGTACCATGAGGTAGAGATGTGACTATATCAAATACAATCTTCACGAAAAACTTTATATCGCTCTTCCATCTCCCTCACAATGCTTTGCTGGCCCACATAAGGCTCAAGTTTGGTCTACTAAACCAAACAATTTCAAGGAGAGGAGCCTATATCGAAGTCTGAAAAAGAATAATGTAATTGACTGCAAACCGACTGTGTCAAGCTCTCTGGCAAGAAGTTGAAACAAATACAAATGCCCCTTACCAGCAGTATCTGGACTTGGTGATTGAGAAACTGTCCGTTCGATCACTAAGGGAAAGGCCCTTGCCTCCAGAGCCATTTAAAAAAGCGATCAATGGTGTGATAAAAAACCTTTCTGTGTTAAAAGACAAAGAGGCCCTCTCAACCAGATCCCATGCTTGGAAGGTTTTTAAATTAATACAAAATTCTTAAACCCCAGCACTAACTGGAGGCCAGGTGGTCCAGGCAGCTAAAAAAGCTCTTTACCAGGAACCATTTTGGTCTCTTCCCTGGTCTTGCTCACACTATGCCTTGTCCCAAGAACACTAAAAATGTCTGATGCTGACTGTGTAGAACTGGGGAGGAAAACATAATCAACATAACTTGTCTTTGCCATGGTCTCCTGAACGAGAGGAGGAGGCTTCTAAGGGCACTCTTTAACCAGCGAGGCATTCGCTCATGCAGGCAAGCTATGATCACATGCCTCAAGGCAAAGTACATCTCTTTGAACTGTAATTTTACTACATTTTTAAAGATTGTGGCAAAAAAATAGAAACCTGTGAGATTGTGCTGTTTTAAAATCTCCGATGTTTTACTCTTAAACGTTTTGAAATATTTATTACAATCCCAATTCACTGGACAAGTCAGATTTGTAATAACATTTTTAGGAAAGGTGCTTTTAGAAAGTAATATTTTCCCTGCCTAAAGCCTCAGGAGGCCAATTTGCATGAGGCTCTACTGTCACCTAACATCTCAATAGCCCCTATGATGAGGTGTGAAAACTGCTTTTGAAGCAGGACAAAGGCTTGGGTGTGAGGAGGGGTTTTCTGTTCCTCTGGCCGGATGACCATCTGTGCTGGTCCCAAAAACTTGATTGAATACCAGGAGGCCCATTATGTCACAGGCAAATGTATCTGACACCTGTGCAGGGCCCTTCTTTGTTCTCCCAGTCAGGCAGGCACTAAGTGAGAGAGAAACTGCTCTCAGAACTGGCAGAACTGGTTTACAGTGACCGCAAATCAGGGGTTGCTCATTTCCCTGGTCACACCACTGCGGTAGGCACAGGAGCTCTGCACAGGGGAAGAAAATTTCTGCCATCTTGGTTTTAGGTACAGAGGGGTACTCTGGGATTGCATGCTGTAGGGCACACAGGACATCCTGCAAAAAGTGGGTAGGGGTCTCACTGGGACCTTTAATTCTGCTGGGTATCACCTCCACCCATAGGATGGTGCCAGCCATAAGTGTGGCACCCATGTTGCTATCCTCAGAACACCTCTGAACCTATGTAAGAGCAGAAGAGGACTGGACCTGCTGTCTATGATCTGTGAAGAGCCTAGAAGACTGGACCTGCTCTCCCTCTTGTACTTAGGATAACAAAGTGATCTCCAAGGGTCAAAAGGCTGGCCTCCTTTTCAAAGTACAGGGAAACAACAAGCTACAAGAGGCCTTTTCTGCAAATAACCATCTGACAATTTCCAGCTGGACCTTCTGTGGTCCCTGCTGCTGGCTTCTGCTGAAGTAAGTCCTGACCCCAAAGTGTTGTCCCTAAGGTCCTGGATCCTTGGCTGGTGTCAAAGTGTACTCCCCCTATCATCTTCTGAAACTTGGGACTTAAAAAATGTTTGGCTTCAAGAACCTCAGAAGGACTGGGATCAACCTACCAAGCTGATCTTATGAAGGTGTGTTGTCACTGGTCCAAAGATTCAGATTGCTCCTGATCTGAACTTTTCCACAACAGCAAACATGATTCATCTGGTTCTCACGGAAACAGTATCTGGCCTCGTGGAGCTCTTTTTGGTTACAGCCTGCAGCCTTGCTCTGCTGAAAGAATATGAGCTCCAAAAAAGTGACTAAGTCCGAAGGTAGAAATCAACACCAGGTGAAAGCACCAAAAGTATCCAGCCAACGAGGGACTCTCTCTGGGTGGGAAATTCAAATTTCTCCCGCCAAAAGTAATCAGCTTCACTGAGATGTCATCCAGTGGCTATCCGACACTGTGAAGCCTTCTTCAGCCAAAGACTGCTGCCTACTGAGTATTTTTTACTTCCATTTCAGATACAACTTCTGACCAGGTCAAACCTGTTTTTTGTATCTGATCTGCCCTCCATTGTGGTTGGCCTTAAGTTAACTTGCGCCTAGGTACCAATCAAGCACAAACCGGTTACTTTGATTGTGCCTCATGATTTTTAGCACTACTTCTATATTCAAACTTTAAAAATTCATACCTCCAGTTTCCTTTATTGGATTTTTGTTATTTTGGTGTCTGTTTATGTTTTTTAAATGTACACAATTTCCCAAAATTGGTTTGGGATTTTGCTTGTGTCCTATTCTGACTTTGTTACTGTTTTGCTACTGCACAAATACTTTACACATTTCCTCTAAGTTAAGCTTGTCTACTCTGTGCCACAGCTATCAGGGGATTGAGCTCAGGTTAACTAACTGACTTTACTGCTTCAACCCAACAAGAGTTGTGGTAATTAGTTGAGGTGGGTACTCACCTCCCTCAACTAATATACAATTTTTACAAGTACCAAAACAGTAACAAAGTTGAAACAGCAAGCAATAAAAGTCCCAGCCCAAATCAGAAAAATAGAGAAGAATTCAAAAACAAAATGACAAAAATGCAATGAGGGGCACCAACGATATGATTTTTTAAAGTTTTGAAGTAGAAATAGCCAAAAAAAGGACTAAGTGCCAATGATAGACTATGGAAATGATAAATCCAGACCTAGGCATGATTTGAGGCCGACTTTGATGGAGCCATAGTCAAATTCACCAATTAGATTGGTCTCAGTTAAAAATCTGGAAGTTAAAACATTCAAAAATGTTTCTACGTCCCTCATCAGAAAGGAGCTTTGGACATGAGTTAGAGTTCGGCAGATAGGATTTACTACATAATGGTGACGGAGTAAAGTACTCCAGCTCCCTGATGGAGTACCAGCCTGCCAAGTTTATAGATGTCCACTACCTCAGTGGACATATCTTGCGTTGACAGGAACCACTGTCATGGTGGTTCCTTTCAATGCGTTGAAAGTTTGATTGACAGCTCTGTTAAGATGACAGAGCCATATGACAAAAATCTATATTTTTTTTAGTTCCAAAAACAAAATCACAAAGCGGAATTTTGTTTTGACCCCCTCTCCATGGGAGATTTCTCCAATGTCATGGGGTTCATTTACAAGTTTTCACTGACCCTTACCGCTGGTTGTGACTAATGTTGCTTCTCATTTTTTACTTCTGTGTGCGGCAATAAAGATTTGCTGTGCACAGCAGCCAAGGCTGCAGGCGCCAAAGGCATTTAAAAACTCACTATGCAAGCAATGCAGCGCGTGAGCTACTAAAGTCAGTGGGTTCTACCACTTCAAATTAAATGTAAAAGGTTCATTTCGACTCACTCTTAGTTCCAGTAATGATCATAATTAAGTCAGACGTGTTATACACTATCATGATCATACCAGTTCCCCATGACTTTTACTCTGCACCTGCATTAAACAGGTACAGAAATGACAGAACTCAAATGTTTGTACTATTAAGTAAATTTACTTTGAATAGAGTGGGAGAGCTTACACCAGAGCTCTCAAGTTCGGCTTTGAGATAATATCATATGCTGATGATACTCAGCTTATGTTTAAAATTGGCCCTAACCTTGAGACAGAGAAAATTCGCTTTGCTACAGGAATGCTTGCAATATCTAGTTGGATGACGGATAATTGCCTCCAATTGAACCCCAGTAAGACTGAGATTATGTTAATGGGGAAAGCCTCATCCATTTGGGTGGATGACTGGTGGCCCACCCAATTGGGAGAGGTCCCCATACCCAGAAAAATTTTGAAAAATCTTGGGATAAAATTGGACCAATCATTAACAATGAAGGATCACATAAATGCCACCACTAGCTCTTGTTATCATGCCCTGCGCCTTTTGCGTAGGATCTTTCCTTATCTACCTATAAATTCCCGTAAAACTCTTGTTCAAGCTATGGTGATTAGCAAAATGGATTACGGAAATGCCCTACTGGCAGAGGCGGATGAGTCCTCGCTTGCCAAACTACAAGTGATCCAGAACACGGCTGCAAGGTTAATTTTGAACCGCCCTACAGGCTCCTCGTCCGGTCCTCTGCTGAGAGAATTACATTGGTTACCGGTAAAGAAGCGATCCGTCTTTAAAATCTGTTGCCTCACGTACAACGCTCTCAGAGGCAAAGGGCCTACGTACTTGCAGAGGAAACTATTAAAATATGTTCCCAGCCGAACTCTTAGATCTAGTTCACTTGGCCTCTTACAGGTGCCCCGAATACGCCTCAAGCGTACGGGGGGGGAAAGCTTTCTCCTACCTTGCTCCTAAATATTGGAACAAGTTGCCCCTGGCTCTTCGTTAGTCCCCTTTCTATAGCACCTTCAGAAAAAAACTTAAAGCCTTTTTGTTTTAGGACTCCAGGCAGTCCCTCTGGTATGTCTCAACACAAGCGCCGAGATGCCCCCGGGTGAGTTGTGCGCTATAGAAGTGGTTTTAACATAACATAACATAACAAGTTGTCCTATGTCAGGCATGATTAGCTGATCCAGTCATTTTTATTTCTAGCCATTGCATCGCATGTATTACATTATACCAACAAGATTACAAGCAGTAGAATGAAAATTGACAAAAAGGATTGAATGACCTAGCTATGCCTGTCATTGGACAACAGGAGATGAGCTAGCCATGCCCTGACGCTGTACAGCAACAGATATCTGCCTCTGGTGCCTTATGCCCAGACATAACTCTGGGTCCTGTGAGAAGTGCAACTTCATGCACACCAAGGCCATGAAGGAGTGGAAGGCAGAGCTCTTCATGGCAAGATCTTAGGTTGACCGCCGGGAGCGTCACTGTTGTAGGTCATTGCCTGACTACCGGGCATCAACATCATCCAGGCATCTGATTTTCATAGAGATGCAACTGGCTCAGGGCCCAGAGCCTCCTGCTTTCTACTTAGAGTTTCCATATCCTGGGACTGACACTGCACAGTTTGTTGTCTTCACCCAAGCTACACTGGCTCTTTTTTCCTCCAGCTTTCTCTGGTGCTCCTGAAAGCCCCAAGAGCCCTTGGGGCCTCTGACTAGGACTAGGTTTCCACCAGAGACTTCAACCCTGGCCCTGGTCAACCTCTTCTTGATGCAGCAATTACTCTGCTGCCAGGGTTTCAACCATCACTGATCTGTTACAAAATGTGGCAAATTTCTTAAAGGTGAAGGCCATTTTGATATGATCCCAGTCTCATGCCCAATAGTTGATGGAGAAAGAGTTCCTTGCAGGGTTTTACCTTGTGATAAGTACTGTGACAGGTTTGAAGGGATTTTTGGCTCTTACTCAGACCACATTCAGATGGCCAATATAATCAGCCATGATGATATCAATGAAGCGGGTAATCTTTTTCCCCTTACTAGCACAGATGGTGGGGACAGTTTGCCTCTGCAGAAAGCAAGTGGCCTGGGCACTTTCACTGAGGTGGATCAGGAGAGTCCATCAGCACTTCCCAAGGAGGAAATTGCCTCCTTCATGGCTGTGTTACACATGATTGTTGAGGATTATGGATGCCTTTGAAAATGAAAACAAAGCTAACCACACAGAGATTCTGCAGCTGGCCTCCTCTGCTGTGAATCATTTGCTCCCTTTCAACAAGGCTTTCATAGATCTAATTTTGGTCACATGGAGTAAACAAGTTTCTACTCAGATAGTGAATCATCAGGTCACCCAGCATCATAATCCTTCACCTCAACCTTTCCTGGCTCACTCCCAGAGAGTCTTTTGGCATAGGCTTCCACATTCTTCTAGCAGAATCCAGAGTCTTTCCTCTCTACCCTCCGAGAGGGAATCTAAAAGGATTGCGGCAATTTGGAAGGAGTTGCTCTTTTCGGGGAGTCTTGCCCTTTTGCTCCAAGAATGCCTTCTGGCCTGTTACTTTAATGATCTTTAGGAAATTGCACAAATGCTCTTCCTGAACCTCCCTGATCACCTTTGGGGCCATTTTGCAGATGTGTTGCATGATGGTCAGGACACAGCTTAAGATAACCTCTTCTGCTTTGACCTAAATGCTGTGGAATGGCTGTAGGTGCATGGGCTTCTTTTTTGCCAAGCATCACTTTGCCTGGATGCACTCAACTGGCAGTTTGGTGATGTCCAGTTAATTCAAATTAACTTTACCTTTAATGAGGCTCATGTTTTTGGCAAGAAGTCTGACTTACCTTTGGAACATTTTAAACAGGTTTGCGCCATGGCCCATTCTTTTGGCTTGGCTTCCCCTGCTCTTCCATTTCACAGACAATACTGTAAGTTCAGGGATTTCTCCCAAGGTATACCCTTTTGGCAGCGCCACTCCTCGCAACCTGTGCAGTAGCAGTCCAGCCAGTTCTTTCCACAATACAGAGGACATGGCAGTTTCAAGGGTGTCCAAGGACAGCAGCAACAGTCCTCCTCCTCTACAGAACCACAAATCACAAAGATCCCCTTGAGGGAACACATCTGGCCTGTAGGAGGTAGGGTGCCATTTCACTTATATCATTAGCTGTCCATCTCTATGGACCATTGGTTACTCCAGAGTGTCAAGCAAGGCACACCCTTCCAGGGCTTGTTCTCTCCCATTATGCATTTCCTCCATCCCCTCAAAGGCTTTCACTCTCTCTATCAAATTGCATTCTCTTTTCCTTTGGCACTGTCAACACTTCGTAGAGGTGGGCAAGCCAGTGGAGGCTTGAACCAGATGCCTGTCTCTGGCTCCCCTTGTGGTCCTCTTGAAACCTCAAGACCAAAACGAGCTGAGCTTTCATGTGGCTTCTGCCTGACACCCACACTCTAAGCTCGTGTGCCAAAAATTGAAGACAAACATTAACATTTGATATAAAATAGGAAAGAGAATAAGATATCCATCTAGTGCCAGAATTCCACAATGTGAAAACAAAAAGCTGGGATCAATCGAGGCTTCCCTGCTTGACCAGATTGTGAGATCTTAAACAAAGATTTAATTAACGTGTCTCTTTTTTCTTCATTATTGCATATGAGAGCATGTTGGAATATGTAAGCTGCGGATGCATGTTGTACAAAACATATCTTGTGTATGCTTTAATAGATGTAACTATAATGTTTTTGCAGCTATAATAAGAATGTAGGCCATATGTAGCATGCACATGACAACTAACGTACCTTTTAGTTCACTAATGGCATTGTTGTCATGGCAGGAGGCATGAATGTTTCTAAATTCATATTTAAAATTGTCAATCTTATTAAAAGCTTTTTAACACAGTGAAATATTCTGATGTACTAAGGTGAAATGCTTCCATATGTTAAACAAATATGCTTTTGCAATTTTGACGAGATCATGTTATATGTTTTCATGATGTTTGTTGCATAATTTACACGCCACACAGAATCGGGACTTATCCATGCGCAGGCTCTTAGAGCCAAGCCAAACCCTTGCCTCAGACTGCCCTGTTAATTTGTTGATCCTCCTACCTAATACTTTACTCTCAATATCTCGACAGCTATATGTCTCCTTTGTTACAAATGGCACAAATGAGACCTTCATTTTGTGCTCTACAGAGAGGCCAAAGATTGCATGAGCATGTTTTCTGAACAGCCTTATGGCCCAGTGAGAGGCACTAGGAGAAATTCACCCTGCTTTAAGATGCAATTTCAAAGCACTCAGTCTAGCCCCATAATAAATCCCATATGCACCCTGAACTCACCCAAACACTTTGAGGCAACTCAGCTTCCATGATGCGCTGTACAAGATTCATAAGCTGCATGAAAATAAAAATTACTGGAAATCCATCTGGGAAAATAAAGCACTCCTAGGAAGCAGGATTGGATATACCATACAACATGAAGTCAACAAGTGAAATGTAACAGGGGCTGAATTGCTGACCTATATTACTTTTAGAAAAAGTGTTTTTGTTTCCAACATGAAGGGCATGAATATAGTAGTTGGGATGAACCCATTATTGTTTTCACTTGACCCCACCTAAACCCCTGGCCTCAGCCATTACACCACTGTGGGCTGCATGAAATCTGAGAGACCAGTGTCATGCAAAATGTGCTGTGATGCCCAAAGGAAATGCTAAATGTCCTATTAACTTTAGCAGACCCGCCTTCAGCACCAGTCACACAAAACTGCTTACCCACCCACCATCCCCTCAGCTGGGCCTCAGCACAAGGCTCGTCACACAGTGCCCAATTACCAGCCTCCCATATCTTAATTATTTACATAAAATGCCACAGCATCTGTCCCAAGCTGGCAGCGTGTGTAAAATCTGCACATTTCTGCACAAAATGCCCCCGAGTACCTCCACACTTCCCTAAGATCTCTCATAGAGCATGAGTACCATTGTGCACCAAGAGAAACTTTCAAATTTTAAATGTGCACTTAGTGAAGTCTCTCTTTCTGCATGATCGGCGTGTGGCCTCCAAAAGAGAACCTGGGCGTTTTCAAAAGGAAAGGTGCACACACGTAGGTGCGCACCCTAAAGGGAACATAGGTGGTGATGGAAAGTTAAAACTGGTCATTTGACCGTCCACTCTAAATTGGGCCGGAGGACCTACACAATGGACATTGGGTATGTCAGCGGACATTGTGTATGTCAGGGGCATAGATGGAGTAGTCTCCGCCGCTGACATACTGAAGTTCCACCTGACTCTAAATGGAGCAGTCAGACCTTCAGTATGCAGAAAGTAAACTCCATTTCCTTTGCAATGGAGTATCCTTAAAACAGTACTCTAAATCAATCCCTTTGCCAGTTTTTTTAAGAAAAGTCTTGCAACGTCTTCTAAGTTCCAGTGCAGAAAGGGATTTTGTGAATAAAATTAATCTCAGAGTGGGCAACTGCTGAAATTGTAGCCCCTGGAACTGAAGGCCAGATGCCTGAAGCAGGTATCGGGAGATTCTTTTGCTGAAACATTCTCAGTCCCAATGCAGAATTACACTTTGTCATATTTGCAGAGGTGCGGACACCTAGAAGCAGGATGAAACTGAAATCCAATCTAAGCTGTGGAACTGGTGGTCAGATACTTACTGGTACCTGCTGAAGCTCTGGAGGAAATGTTTTCAAAAGGTTCAAAACAAACTTGTGGGGCCCATACAGCCATAGGATGACACTTCTAAGAATTCCAGCTCCTCATTGAAAGGCACTTACAGACTCTCAGGGTGTCAGGTAGATGCCAACAGCAAAGCTCAGTTCAGTTCCAATTGCCACTGGTCAGTTGGGAAGTATAGGAAAAAAGCCTCTCAGGGTTTGTTGTGTCCCAGTAGCCACACAGGGGCGGGAGGTGTCATCCAACCTACCCTTGGAGTCCACAGCTTTGTCCTGGATAAAAGGGAAAGGAATGTCCAATCCTTCAGGGCTCCTCTAGGTCACAATTGCAAGTCCAAACCTTTTTTGATCTTCAGCAGGTAGAGAAAGTGTTCTAAAGATTATGGCCACATCTAGGGGTAGCTTTCTTCTCACTGGTTTGGTGCCAGACTGACTGAGGGTACAAAGACTGGGCCTTTAAAGGTATCACCTAACATTTACCTGTAACATGACAGACTCCTTTGAAGTTAATTATGTTCCTGGACCCACCTCAACTGGTCTTTCTGCTAGGCTAGGGGAAGAAAACACCTTTCCACTCCATGTCATTGTCCCTGCTCTTTCACACCTCATGCAAGACTTTACTGTTACATTGGATTTTTATTAAATATAAAAATAGGTCATTGAATGGAGTCTGTAGCTGGTGCAAGTCATAAGTTATAGATTCAAGTGTATACTGTAAACTTTGCCAGTTAGAGCCTGACCAGGGAGAATGTCGTTTTGGGCCCAGTAACCGGACGGAAATGCCCTTGCTAATGTCACACGTTCTACTGTTAAATATTATGCAGCTTTCCTTGTGGACAGCAACGCATGCTTAGGAATGCCTTATTTAGTTTTTGAAAGCAGGTATCCTAATTTTTAAAATTTGATTTTGACAGGTTTGTGTAGCAGGGTTCACAACTCCTTTTAGGCTGCACAGGGTAGGACTGAAGCCATGTTTTCACTGCCATTGTAGTTAATGGTACAGTGGGTGCTTCAATCAACGAGTGGCATTTAACATTCCATGCCAGGAGTATATTTCTGCAACATAAATTATGGCCTTATAGGAAATTCAATCGAGCCAATGAGTTTTAAGCCAAATTCAACATGTTTAAAGAGGTATCTCAGGCACTTTACTTCTGATTAGCAGGGATAAAGTGCACAGAGTTCTGATGTTAGCAAAACAGAAAGTTATTACAGAGAACTGTGGTTCTCAATGGTGTCATTAATCATCCATTTATGAATTATCAACAGAAATTACTGTTTTCAATTAATGAATAGAGTCAATAAAAAGACCATCATTCCGTTTATAAATATCGTAGTTTATACATACAACAACAGCCAACACTTAAAGTGCAATGTGTTCCAAGTAAGCAAAACCACCAGACAGCAAGATATGCAATCAAGAAAAAGTGACAGGAGCAAGCATTTCAACAAACAACCTGTCATGTCTTTTAGACTAGTCCTATCATGTATACCCCTATTACATACATTTTTACCATCCACACAACAATAAAGATTCTAAACAAGTGACCGTTTACCTAGTAGCTTGCTCCTGTCTCTTCGACACCAGGATCTCTGTACCCTATCATAATCCCTGTACCTGACATACATTAACATGTCCTCAGGCACTGCATACTTATTCTGTATAAGGGTCACCACTTTTTTTTCCATCCTTGGCCAACAGCCAGCTGTGCATGATCGCACTTGTTTAGAAAAGCATTGGTGATTGTTTTCAAAACATTTATGATTGTTTTCAAAACATTTATGATTGTTTTAAAAACATAACTCTAGAAAAAACCCTGGAATGACCACTTTAGTATAAAAGACCCTCACTCCCCCTTACAAATTAGAGGAGAATTCCTTCCAAGCTGAGACGGGGGTCCTGCATGCTGAATCTTCGACACACAATGGTCTGACATCCCTTGCGGGTTGTCATCCTCGATGCGGAGATGGGGTCCTTCATTCTAAACCATCAGGTGAGGGGGCTGGTTCTTCCCTGGGGGTTTCTTGGCTACAGATACACATAGTCATACGCACATACACCTACACATCCAGGCTAGGCTAGGTACATTTAGGCAAATAACTTAGAGCGCGCATTTTAGGAATATGCAAGTGCTACTGTTTTTATCTGAACTGCTTAAGTTCATCTTATTAGCACTATGGTAGAAATGTATCTACTATTTACTATATTGGTACTAGCAATCTCTTTTGTATGCTTCTGTCTCCTGATTGTCGCAGCACATATGTTTTACACAAGGCTGTCGCTGGACCAATAAATACTTATTGAAACGTCCTAATCGCCATATTTTCGGAGAGAAAGCAAGCACGAGTGTCTGAGCGAAACATACTGTACAGTTTCAACGATCCCTGAGGAATGAGGGTTGCCATGTTCAGTGGTTGCCAGAAACTACCTACACCACTGTCAAATACCGGGGGCTGGTAGTGGCACTGTAGAGCTAGCTGGTCTAATGGCTGACATATCCTGTGGTGGTGTCCGGAAGTGGTTGGGACACCAAGCCCTCAGTTTAGGTCATCCAAAACGCGCAGGTCCTGGGGGACTCCTAGGAACTACATGACATGGCGCCGCCAACGTTGGCTTGGTTCTTATATTAACAGTAAAACCTGAGTAGTTCAGTTGTGCTTTCTCAGAAAGCCCTACTCACACTTTTCAGAGACGTCTGGAGTGCGAATCCACCTCAGCTGAGCCGATATACTCTATGTATTGGCTGAAGGTTTAAAAAAGCTTGTAAGGATAAAAAGTTTCCACATTGTGCAAAATATAGCTCTTACATTTTTATTCTTCTCCTTTTAAGAATGCCTGACAATGCGAGTGGTTCGGGCTTGGGGCAAGATGCAGATGTTGCATCCTGTTATATTTATATGCACTTATATGCACGTGCTGTGTTTATTTTCATCTGGTCCCAGTGTTTCACAGGAACATTCTTGTGGAACGTTGAGAGCCTGAGCAGTTTGTGCTGCAGCCTTTACCTGTATGGCTGCACTTTGCTGTGTCGCAGAATAAACCTATTTTTCACTTGCTGGACTGGAACTGGATTTCTTACAATGGCGACGAGGACGGAATATTGTAAGAAATCCAGTTCCAGTCCAGCAAGTGTAAAATAGGTTTATTCTGCGACACAGAAAAGTGCAGCCACACAGGTAAAGGCTGCAGCACAAACTGCTCAGGCTCTCACGTTCCACAAGAATGTTCCTGTGGAACACTGGGACCAGATGAAAATAAACACAGCACTTGCATATAAGTGCATATAAATATAACAGGATGCAACACATGGGATGGGGGCAGAGTTGAAAAAAAGTATTTTCCTGCACTGTTTAGGTTCCGAGGGTCAAGTTGTTTTCAGGACTCTGCCCCAAGCTACTTTGCCAAGTGGGCAAGGCGACATGGATGCATACAAGGAGGCCATACTAAGGATGGAATTAAGATTCAAGCCTACGACCAGTGTTGCACTAAACAGATTCAAATTTTACACCAGAGCTCAAAAAGAGGAGGAATCATTTGATGAATTTCTTACAGCTTTGAGGGGTTTATCTATGCATTGCAATGTTGGCCCTATGTCAGACGAGATGATTAGGGATCAAATAATTGTACATGTGAAGACTAAGAAAACTCAGGAACAACTATGGGTTATGGGTGATCCCAAATTGGAGGAAGCTATTTCCGCTGCCAAAGCATTGGAACAATCAGAAAAATAGATGTCTACTGTTAAAAATGTGACTCAGCATGTGAGGGAGGAGGAAGAGGTGTGTGCTTAAGCGTGCTGAGGTTGGAAAGCGTGTGGATGATTCCCGCTTGGACAAGTGGAGTACGAATGTCAGTGGTATGCGGGCCAATAGTGGAAACAATGCCAAGAGATGGGACAGAACAGATAAATCCAGTCCACATTTATGTTACAGATGTGGGAGTAGTTCCCATTTAGCCTCATATGGGGATTGTCCTGCAATCAACAAAGAGTGTGTGAAGTGTGGATGCATGGGGCATTTCGCTCGAGTGTGTAAAAATACTAGGAAGGTCAATGTGCTGGGAAAGTTTTGTGCACTGTGGATTCTGTTACGTACAAGTCTGGGTGCATGTGCAATGGTGGATGTGACTCCCACAAAGGAATTGTGGTGTCTATTCAGCAAGGTGGAGTTTTTGATACCTCTTCAGAACAGTCCAATAAATCTTCTTCCAAGTGTGTTGTGACTGTAGCTGGTGTAGAATTGACCTTAATGGTGGATTTGAGGTCTCCTTGGACTATTGTCTCTCTTGAGTATTTCACTGAGAAATTCCAGGACATTTTTAGCTTAGGGTTCTTGGAGCCGCCGGATGTGGTGACTGAGAGTTTTGATGGGTCAGTGATTGATTTGGCTGGTTATGTGGATGTTTGTCTAATGTTCAAAAACAGAAAAGCTCAAGTTAAGTTGAATTTTGCGGTCAAAGGTGTGAATGTTTTAGGTTGGAGGGACCAGTGGAAATTGGGAATCATTCTTAACCCGCCAGCTGTTGATCCTGTACAGTTGTGCGATATAACTAAGACTTCGCAAGTAGTGTCTGTGGATGGGAGTGCATGTGAAGAAGAAGTAATGCGCTGTTTTCAGGGAGTTTTTTCTGAAAACTTAGGAAAGTTGAGTGATTTTTCCCACAAAATCAGACTTAAGAACAACGCTGACCCTGTGAAACAAAGATTACGTGGTCTTCCTATTAACATGAGGGGGGGACTGGAAGGGGTGTTGGATGGTCTTGTGAGTGTAGGTATTATTGAGGAAATCGAATCTGCTGAATGGGTTTCTCCCATCATTTTGGCACACAAGGCGGATCCACCACTGAGGCTGTGTGCTGATTTGAGGGCATTAAATGAAAACATTGTTATTGATTGTCATCTACTTCCCAACATCAACAAGATGGTTTCTATGTTGGAGTGTGCCAACATTTTCTCGACATTGGACCTCAGGTCAGCATATCACCAGATATAATACTTTGTGGGGTGATGAATACAGTAAGTTGTTTGGACTCCTCAGCAAGTTCTATCAATTTACCAGGATGCCATTCGGCTTAGCATCAGCCGCTTCCGTTTTCCAAAGGGCTATGTTTCATATCTTTAGAGACATTGATTGCTATGTAAAATGTTTCCAGGACGACATTTTGATTTTTTCAAGAAAGGTGAATGACCATATGGAGCATTTCATAGAAGTATGCAATAGGTTGGAGCGTTGTGGTCTCACCCTCAAGAAACATAAATGCAAATTGTTTAAGAGGTCTGTGGAGTATTTGGGTCACACTCTTTCTGGTGATGGAGTGGTACCGAAAAGATCCAATGTAGAAGCCATTGTTTGTGCTCCTGCCCCCACCAACAAAGATCAGCTATTGTCCTTCGTGGGCATGTGTGAATATTATAGCAAATTCATTGACAACTCTGCCACCAAAATAGAACCCTTAAGGGCGTTGTTGAGACGCAATGCCTCGTTTGACTGGTCTGATGTTCAACAACTGGCTTTTGATAACATTAAGTGTGATATTGTGAAAGCTCCCACCCTTAAACCGTTCTGTATGTGTAAATTGTGTGTGATCACTGTGGATGCCAGTTTATATGGTCTTGGGGCAGTGTTGTCCCAGAAATGTGGGAAAGAGGAGTGGAATGTTTCTTTTGCTTCTCGCACATTGAATGAAACCGAGCGCAGGTAGGCTGTCATAGAAAGGGAACTTCTTGCCTCTGTGTGGGCAGTGGAGCACTTTAGGAACTATCTGGCACATGCATCAAAAATGCCATTTGCGATTCCTTATTAGCGAAAAATAAGGATTCGCTAATAAGGAATTGCAAAAGCCAATGCATGTAGGAATCGCTTAAAAAATAGTGATTCCTACAAATTCCTTAATTGCGACTCGCAAATTGCGAGTCGCAAGTAAGGAATGGCTTCCCATTCATTCCTATGGGCCTACAGGCCAATAGGAATGAATGGGAAGTACATGCGCAATTTGCGAGTACCCATTAGGTACTCGCAAATTGCGCATGCATTCAAGGTGCAAGGGTGTCAAAAGGACACCCTGTTGCACCCTGAAATTCTAATGTGCACCCATGTTGCGCACACACATGCCTCAAGGGCATGTGTGTGTGTAACATGTAACTTTGAAAAATGCACTTTAGTGCATTTTTCAAAGTTTTTGCAAATTTCCGACCAGTTGTTTTTTTCTGTAATTTGCGACCCCTATTAGCGAAATCGCTATTTTAAATTGCTTCTAGCATTGCATTTAAGGAATCGCAATTTGCGATTCCTTAAATGCAATCGCAATTTGCGATTTTTGCATTTGGGATGATGCATCCCAAATGCAAAAATACCGGTCGCAAAGGGGCAGATTCTGAGAATCTGCCCGTTTGCGACCGGTTTTTAGTTTGATGCATGGGGCCCTTTGTGCGGGGCTGCAGATGTGTTCTTAGAACTGATCATAAGCCTTTAGTTAGCATTTTTGCTCCTGGTGGTGGATGGAATTCCACAGCGCACATCGCCAGATTGGCTTCCAAGCTCCAAGAGTACACTTTTAGTGCTAAATTTGTGCCTGGCAATAGGAATGTCACTGCGGACTGTGTTTCCCGGTTGCCGCGCCGTCTTGTTGATACTGCTGATGTGGGTGAAGTAGATATGGTGGCCGGGATCAAAGATGTTTTTGATGGGAAGTTTGCTAGTATTTCTGAAGAGTTGTGGAAGCAGTGCGAAGAGTCGGATGAAGTGTGGAAGGATGTGAAGAGTTTTGTGCTACATGGCTGGCCCAAAAGAGGTGAAGTGAAACCAGAATGAGAAGGCTTCTACAAAGTAACTGAGGAACTTGTAGTGGAAGGTGGATTATTATTTAAAGGAGGTAAGTGTATTCTTCCGAGCGGTGTTCGTGATGTTATTCTCAAATTGGCTCACAAGGAACACCCAGGCATGTCTGCTATTCGCATTTGGTGAGGATTCGCTTTTGGTGACCTGGCATGGACAGGGTGATAGACAGGGTTGTGAGGGAATGCGATGTATGTGCATCTAGTGAGAAGATGCTGAAGGTTATTGTCCCACCTTTGAAGAGTGTGGAGTGGCCTGTTTTGCCATGGCAGAAGTTAGCCTTTGATATTTCTGGACCTTTCAATTTTTTTCCTGTGGACCTCCGTTTCGCTTTGGTTTTGGTGGATTACCATTCCAAATGGCCTGAGGTCAAGTTTGTATCACATCCCACCACTGGTGCTGTGATTGAGTTCCTCAAGGAAGCGTTTGCTAGAGAGGGTTGTCCCTCCACCCTGGTCACTGATAACGGGGTGCAGTTAACTTCTAATGACATGGAAGCTTTCCTTAAACACTGCGACATAAAGCATGTTACCACGTCGCTGTATGAACCCCACAAAAATGGGCAAGTGGAGAGGTTTAATCGTGTCTTAAAAGGATTTGTTGTGGAAGCACATGCCTCTGGGAGTAATTGAATGAATGTTTTAAGAGAGAAACTGTGGATGTACAGGATTACCCCACACACCAGCACCGAAGTCAGTCCGTTCAAACTGTTGAAAGGGAGGAATCCTGCGTCTCGGTTGTGCCCTTGGTGGTTCAAGAAGAAATGATCTTGTTTGGGTGAGGAATGTGATCTGACTGACGTAGCTGAGAGGGTAAGGCGCAAGCAAAATAAGTCCAAGGAATGTTATGACAAGAATTGGAGAGTCAAACCGCATAGGTTTGTCATAGGAGTTTGGGTGAGAGTGAGCAAGCCTGTTTATGAAGGCAAGGGTGTACTGAGGTTCAGCAAGGCCATGAAGGTGCAAAAAGTATTTTCCAATTCCAGTGTGACCCAAGATGGTAAGGTATGAAATTTTACGAGGGTTTACAAGAGCGGCAAACCTGTGGATGTCTGCCAGGGAAGCGAAAGTGGTAATGGCTGTGGCAGTGATTTTCTAGTGAGATTCAAGGTCCCAGGGGGTAGTGGTCTTCCGGATGGTGTTCACCAAGATTTTCCCGTAGAGCCTGAATTACCAGGAAACTCAGTTGCTTCCCGTGTTAAGGAAGCCTGCAGGAATTGTCCTGCTCCCAAACGTTACACTGATTTTGTTAAGTAGTTTTGTTATCTCTTATTTTCTTATTGTTTTTTTCTTTTTTGTTCTCTTTGTTTTCTTCTTTGTTTTCCTTGTTTTTTTATCTTATCTTTTTCCCTTCATTTGTCTTTTCTGTCCTTATCTCCTTTGTTCTGTTCTTCTTTGGGTTTTTGTTTAAGGGGAAAGACGTGTTGCATCCTGTTATATTTATATGCACTTATATGCACGTGTTGTGTTTATTTTCATCTGGTCCCAGTGTTCCACAGGAACATTCTTGTGGAACGTTGAGAGCCTGAGCAGTTTGTGCTGCAGCCTTTACCTGTGTGGCTGCAGTTTGCTGAGTCACAGAATAAACCTATTTTACACTTGCTGGACTGGAACTGGATTTCTTACAACGAAGTTGCAAATGTTCTTAACATCACAGAGAATTGCAGACATGGAGTAATTATGAAGCTGTTGGAACACGGCGTACCCTTAACAGGTGGCTGTGTTACTTTCGTGATTGAGGCACACAAGGTGTTCGGTCAGAGGTATTCTATTCTTGGGTTCAGTTCCAACCTGCAGATCCAGTGACTAAATTGTTTCACACATACATTGTAGTTGAACCACCAGATGAATACATTCCATACGAAGACATTGAAGTTCCTTTAATGTACCAGCAACATACAAACTGGTGTAAAGGCGCCCTCCCACACACAACATCTGTCATGAGACTCGGTCTGCTCAGCATAGAAGGAGCGACCTGGCAGGTCTTAGCAACATACACTCCACATCCCAAGATAGATACACTACCAGTGGATGAAGTCCGTACAATATACAAAGACATAGTTAGGCTTTACAGACACATTGTTCAGTTCGTCATGTGAACATTAACAGTCCAACCTGTGAGAAATGCTCGAGCTGGTCCACATCAGACCACACCTACAATTAACCCACAGACACTGAAATCAGTAATAGGGACAATTCCTTCCAAATGGGAGCAAATTCCGTTCTGGATAGCACAAACAATTACACAGCTGGAAGCCGTATTTCCCCATACGGGTCCGCAGGAAAAATATAGAATGCTAACCATTTGCTTGCCAATGAGGATGGTTCCCTCGATTGAGGATTGTACCACTTAGGGAACAATCTTTGCTGCCGTTTACGTCAGAATACACGGTACCCCTTCCTTAGCAGTCGTTCCAGAAGTATTGAAACAAATACAGAATGAGTACGGGGCAGGACCTGCCCTGGACTTGGGAATGAAACTGATGGGTAATTTTGCCCAAGTCTCTGCAATCATACTGAGCAATATAAAGGGGGAGGCAGCAGCAGTGACCATACACAGCCGCCTAAGGGAAATAGCACCTAGAAATAAGGAGCAAGAATTACCAAAAATCATTGAAGAAACCTATGCTGCATTAGGCAGAGATAATTTGGGAACCAAAGCCGGGAAGCCACAAATGGTGGGTAGTCCCGACAAAGACAACTCAAAGCAAGCACCCGCTTCTTCTAAAAAGAAATGGAAAAACAAAAATTCTAAAAATAACACTTCGGAAAAGAATTCACAATCAAGGGGTGGGTCTCCCCAAAGGGAGTCCTCTGAAAAGAGATACAACCTTAGGAATCGTGATAACATTAGGAAACCTGACAGGTATCAGGACACAGATACACGTTCCTTTCAGGGTTAATCAAAAAACACAGAGAGGGACGGGCGATCAGAACAAAAGATTGAAGATTGACCAAAGACAAAAAGGGAAACACATCGCACTTATAATAATAATAATAATAATAATAACAGCATTTATAGAGCGCATCAGCTACCTCAAGCAGAGGTGTCCATGCTTTGCGGACAGCCAAGATAGGGGGATTACCGCCGTGCTGGACTTGGCTGAAAAGCCAAGTCTTCAAGGTCTTTCTGAAATCATGTTCAGAGTGAATCAGGCCATATGGGAAGGCAGGGAGTTCCACAATCTGGCCGTCACCACCGTGAAGGACATACCACCTATGCGGGACTTAGCATAGCGAGGTACACAAAGCAGGTGCTGGGAGTTAGATCTCAACAATAGTTTTTGTTTGTATAGGCAGAGCCGATGCTTGAGGTATCTCGGGCTTCTATCTTGCAGTGCCCAAAAGGCCAGAGTCAGGGCCTTGAACTCTATAATTTTCGCTACAGGCAGCCAGTGAAGCTGTCTTATATGCGGAGAGATGTGGTGCCGAAACGGCACTCGTCTAATTAATCTCACAGCCGCATTCTGTACCATCTGCAGTCTCTTAATCAGATAAGCAGGTAATCCCAGGTATAAACAATTTGCGTAGTCCAGCCGAGATGTCACTGTGGCATGGACTATGACTCTTCGACAATCCGCTGGCAATAAATGCAGGAATTTCCTCAGGCTTCTTATCTTACCAAAGCATGAGGCAGATATATGACGTACTTGGGCCGAGTATCCCATTTGACACCCAGGTTTTTTGCTGTGCTTGCTGGAATAGCTGGCGAGCCCATTTCTGCTAGCCACCAAAGTCCAGCGTAAGGCGGAGATGCCTGGCCGAAGAACAAGACCTCTGTATTGTCCGCATTGAGTTTTAGCCTATTATTGTTCATCTAGCATAAAATGTCCTTTAAGCACCCCTTAAATCTAGTAAAAGAATCGGCAGAGTGATCCTTAAAAGAAAACACCAACTGGGTGTCATCCACGTAGGAGACTTCCTTCACTTCCCAGGAAGCAATGAGAGAGAAAAGGGGCGCCAGATAGGTGTTGAAGAGTAGTGGCTCAAGGCTGATCCCTGGGTCACCCCACACCACAGTGGCTGGCTTAGGTTCCGATTGATGGGGTTGAAGAAAGACCCTTAAAGATCGATCTTTAAGGTAGGACTGAATCAAGGAGAGTACCATCCCCCGCAGTCCCATCAGTTTGAGTCTATCTAATAGGATTGAGTGTGCCACCGTGTCGAATGCTGCGGACAGGTCTAAAAGTACCAACATCGCTGACGTTCCCGCGTCCACAGTCATTCTTACTGACTCCGCCACCTCCACCAACGCCATCTCGGTACTAAAGCCGGATCGAAAACCGGACTGCATGTCATGCGGGATGCTGTGCCCATCAATGAAATTGGCGATTTGGCGCTGTACCAGCTTTTCCAGCATCTTCGCATTTGCTGGCAGTAATGAGATCGGGCGGTAGTTGTGAAGCTCCCCCGGGTCAACATTTGCCTTTTTCATAAGGGGCAATAGCAATGCATGTTTCCAGATGTCAGGGAAGATGCCCGTGGAAAGAGAGGTATTCCAAATTTTGATTCAAAGCAGGGTTAATCAGGTGAGCCAGGGTCCTCCACAGCTTTCGGGGACACGGATCCTCAGGAGAACTAGGCTTACATTTCAGGATTTCCGCCAGAGATTCCTGCTGGGAGATAGGTAGGAAATCTGAAAAGGTATCCTTGGTATTAGACATTCCTAGTGAATCTGTTTCAACTACCTCAGCCTCTGCCGTGAAGGTAGCATAAAACTTCTGAATGCTATTCTCAAAGAAGTCCGATAACTTCATACATAGTGAGGGGGATGGCTGTATATTGCCCTCCAGCAAAGAAGGCTTGGTAAAGGAACTAACTATCCTGAAGATTTCTTTGCCCGAGTTCTCAGTTCTAATAATGCGCTTCACAAAGTAATCCCTTCTCGCCACCCTCATCAATTTGTGGAGTTTTTACAAGGCTTCCTTATAAGCCAGTTTAGCCGTCGGACTATAATCTTTCCTCCAAAGGCCCTCCATCCTTTTACACCTGCTCTTTTCCACTCTGGGGTCCGCTGAGAACCAGGGGGCAGATGAGGATTCTCTCGAGATCCTAACTAATCTGGCTGGAGCTACTGTATCCAGGGCATTACAGATCCATGTGTTTAGTGTGGGCGTGTCAACATTGGGGTCGCACGATAACTGCAGTTGACTCTCCGACAACACTGAGCCAAGGGTCTCTGCCTTTAACTTTTTCCAATTCATTTTTTATCATATTGCGGCTTCCTCCACCAGGTTGTAATTTTTTCAAGCTGAAAGAAAAGGGAACCAGGCAATGGTCAATCCAGACCAATCGCCGCGGGGTCTCAGCTACCATGGACGGAATGTTCGAAAACATTAAATCTAAAATATGGCCTGCACTGTGAGTAGGGGTATTTACATGCTGTGTAAGATTAGCTCCATTAAGTGACATAATTAGCTGAGAGGCATGGAGACAGCTAGGATCATTTATGTGGAGGTTGAAATCTCCTAGGGCCGTAAAGTTGGTGTATTGCAATGATCTTTGAGCATTAAAGTTGCACAGGTCTGGGGTTAGACTGTGTGGGCAGTCAGGTGGTCGATATATCAATAATCCAGAAAAGGAGAGCGTCGGTGAGATATTTATACAGAATTCAGGCCTTCTAAAGTACCCATATTTCTCAGTTTTGTTGTGGAGATTTCCCATGATAGCAATGATGTTCTGAGAAGGAAGATGGCGGATTGAGTCCGCCGTAGGAGAGTACGCAACCCCGGTCGCTCCCGCTTCTGCTACTGTTGGGCTTTGTCTTTGCCCCCGGCGCAAATGCGGATACAGACAGTTTAAAGAGAAGAATTGAGGAAGATTGTAAAAATGTCTTCGATGCTACCGCTCCAAGCACAAGTGGCACAGTGCTTCTATCGGCTGACCAGGTCCGCGAGGTGGATAGCGGGGCCGACGCGATCAGCACTCTGTTACATTCGGCTGATCTCCCCTACGCGGGCTTCGAAAGGCTCCGCGGGCGGTCATGGCTCCACAAGGAGGGGCTCGTAACCTGCGTACGCCAGCAGCAGCCCCTGCTCCTGCCCTGACTGAGAGAGATAAAGACAGCTCGCACAGAGACGGCAGGGCGCCGTACAGAAAACGTATCAAAGGGGCAGAACTCTCAGCTTGGGAAGTCCATCCTTAAGCTTCTTCAATCGGGGAAGGCAGCGGGCATTATTCAAACGTGTGGAATAGGCGCCCCCCTTGGAACAAACAATGGCGGCAGCTCTTCTTGAGGCAGTACAACCTGACTTGGATCGAGACAATGTTGCAGTTCCTGCCCTTGGTAGCTGCCAAAGTGAAGATGAGGCGAGTGGTACACTGTTGCAAGGTAATCTATCAGATGCACAACTTGCTTCATTTTTGGAAGGCTCAGCCAATGTGATTGAATTTAAGGATACTTCTTTGCATGCTGTCTCTATCAGTCATGCTCCAGCAACGCCTCAACTGGGCCCTGCCAGATTTGTTAGAACTGACTTAACTGAGACCACTAGTGTTGTGAATGGAGCGAACTTCTCAAGAGGGGGCTGTGACTCTGATCAAGTGGCCTTAGGGGAAGATTCCTTGGGATACTTGAATGATGGAGTTAGCGGGAAAAAGGAGGCTGACTCTGAGAATGGTGACAGAGACAGAGACAGGGGTGCAACAGGGATGCAGTCAGGCTGCTGGGTGTCTAATTTAAGTACTAATTCAGCAGACAATAATTCTGCAGAAGAGGAGGCAAAAGAAATATATTAAAGGCACAGGAAAAGCTAAGGAACAATGCTTCAAAGCCGAAGGCTGATGGTAAAATGGATGGTAAGGTGAGCCCTCTTCGAAAATGGGTCACTTCTAAGGTGGACGAGAGAGCCATAATATCTAGGCTATCAGGCTCACTGCTCAGCTGCGATATCCCAACCCCGGCAACAGTATGCCCGGACAGTGAGACTCAAATACAGGGAGCATCTAACAGCCCCAAGTTGGGGGGGGAAAGGTGGGGCTGTGGTAGACCTTTGCTCTACTAATATAGCTCTCCCCACAAAAGGGACTGGGACTGTTCCTAATTATGAGCCCTCATTATCTACGATCCTTCAGGTGCTTCATGATCAGAGAGTAGAGACACAAGGTTATTTCAGTCAATCCAGGGCAGATAGCAATCTGATACAGGAAGTGCTGTCTGAAGTCTCGGGCAAAGTAGTGGGCCTAACACAGGAGATAACAGAGCTGCAACAGTGTGTGGCAGATACAGAGGATACAACAGCAGCTATAGCTAAAACAACTAAACTACATGATGAACAGCTTTTGTTTCTAAAAGATAAAGTTGAAGATCTTGAAAATAGACAGCGAAGGAATAATTTGAGACTTTTTGGTATTCCTGAGGAGAAAGAGGGGACTGACCCCGTGCGTATATTGTGCAGCTGTTCCAGAAGACATTCTCTGATCTTTCCGACTGGGACTCTCAGATACAACAAGCTCATAGACTTCCACTATTGTTAAGTCAAGAATCTCGAGCCAATCGGCAACATCCTCGCCCCATGATTATCTATCTTGGTAACTTATTACTAAGGCAAGCTGGGTTTTTTTTTTTGGCTCGCCCGGGTATAACCAATTCATTATCATTTTTTGTTAGATCAGACCTCTGTAAGGAATCAATGGAGAGGCGATGGAGATTGTGTCAGCTGATTGATCCCATGAAAGCAGCGGGAGCACAAGTATTTCTTCAGGACCCGGCACGCTTAAAAGTTACGTGGTGGACATGCTTGGACTTTTCAAACAGCAAGTGAGGCTTAACTCTTGGGGGTCTCCAGGAAGGAAGGTCTCCTGAGAATTTTATTGGATAAGGATCTTTACATGCTTGGTCTTATCAGCTTTGCCTTTGCTGTATGAGTTTTCTTTTCTTTTTTTCCAGGAGCTAAAGAGATAATTATGCGTAAAATGAGAGCATAAAGCTAAGGGGGGGCATGGGGGAGGGTGAGGAGGGGGGAGCGGGTGGGGGATTGGGAGGCCTAGGGAGGCTGAGAGGGAGGAATGTGAGGGGTCAGGGGAAAGAGGTTACATATTTGGGGGTGTTCGTGTTCTTGTGTTCATGTACCTCTTCCTTCCTCCTCTTTCCCCTTTCCCCTGCTCCTTCTTTTCCTTCTTTCTTCCCCTTCTTTAGTCCTTGACAGAGGGGTCTCTCGCTCTCTTTCCTTTTTTTTTCTTCTTTTTTTTTATTTTCCTTTGGCTTCTCTTCTTTTTTTCTTCACAGCTCTCCTCGCTTTGCTATGTTTTTCTGCATCAATCAAGTTTTGTGGGGTTAAAAGCTTAGCGGGTAACACCCAGGGGTTGCATGGGCTCTCCACTGGCTGTCAGCGCTATCGACAGCCTGACTGGGGTGATTCCTTCTCTTGGAAACTGGGGTGGGAGGGTGGGTCCTTCAGGGTTGGTGGGGGGGTTAGTGGCTTGGGCTGTGGGTGGGGGAGTGGGGGAGGTAATTAAAAAAGTAGCAAAGGGAGTAAACGCAAGAGTTACTATTGGAATGGGTTATATGATTCTCAGGAGGGTATGCAGATTAAGATTTTATATGTTTCTGATGTTGCTTTTCTGTCCAGGTGTTAATGAAGGCAGGGAGTTAGACAGATGTCACAGGATTTTTGGCCTTTGGGTTTCTATCTACTATACAATCGAGATAATTAAATGCCTCTGTTGGAATGCGGCTGGGCTAAATTCTGCTAACAAACGCCAGATGGTCCAAGAGGAGCTGCAAATTTATAAACCTCACATTGTTGCTCTTATTGAAACTCACTTACCATATAAAGGTAGACAATTGCTTAGACAATTAAACTATAAGATAATTGAGTGCACATCTCAGACGGTTTCCATTAGAGGCATTGCTATTTTAACTGACAAATCGTTTGATTGTACTTTGCTAAAACCTCCCATGACACTCGAGGCAGGTGGATAATTGTACAGGTACTGATCCATGACAATAAATATGTACTCAAAATGAGTAAGTTACTCATTTTGGTATTCACAGAAGGCACTTACTCATCAATGAGTAAGTGCCTTCTGTGAATACCAAAATGAGTAAGTTACACAAAATGAGTAAGTTACTCAAAATGAGTAAGTAAGTGCCTTCTGTGAATACCAAAATGAGTAAGTGTCTTCTGTGAATACCAAAATGGTAGTAAGTTTAGGATTTTGTCTTAAGTTAGTTCTGTGAATCGGGCCCAACGTTTTCTTCTTAAAGAAGAATAAACCAACAGAAGAGTGTGGGTCATACCGCCCGATATCACTCATCAATGCAGACACTAAAATATTTTCAAAAGTACTGGCAACATGCTTGGCGCCTTTTATGGCACAACTAGTTTCTAACCAACCATATGGTTTTATACCAGGCAGAGATACGACGGCACATTTGAATGCTGCTATAGTAGCCTTTGATGCTGCGAAAAAGTTAAAGTCAGAAATGGGAATGGTCATGCTTGATGCTGAAAAGGCATTCGACCTTGTAACATGGGAATGTCTTTGGGCCACGCTTACGGAGTGCAATATTCATGGCCGCTTTTAAGGATGGGTCAGATCTCTGTACAAACAACCAAGGGCTAAACTTATTTATTTACAGTCGCAATCTACTTCTTTTTTTATACTCAGGGGTACTCGGCAGGGCTGTCCCCTCTCCCCTTTACTTTTTACTTTATATATCGAACCTTTTATAAGATC
Organism: Calotriton arnoldi; assembly: GCA_963921515.1. Taxonomy (NCBI): domain Eukaryota; kingdom Metazoa; phylum Chordata; class Amphibia; order Caudata; family Salamandridae; genus Calotriton; species Calotriton arnoldi. Next base: position 212,407 of record CAWUFW010000039.1, read on the forward strand.
ACTTCTTGCTAATCTATCTATTCTTCCGGTTCATCTAGGGTCTGGCGAATTGAAAATAATGGCTTATGTGGACGACATAGACGTTTTTCCGCAGATCCAATTAAAGCTATAGATACAATCCAAATAGAGGCCAGAACGTTTGGGTCTTTCTCTGGCTACAAGCTAAATGTAAATAAGACGCAGGCCATACTCAATTATCAAACTAATAGAGTAATACTAGGGGCTTGCTCAGCAGCAATTTATTTAGGGGTACAGATTACTCCAAATATAGAACAGATCATAAGGTTGAATTATGATCCTTTGCTAAAGTCTGCGACCTCAAAAATTTAGATCTGGCATAAACTGCCAATCAGTATTATAGGGCGTTGCAACATTATTAAAATTATTGTTTTACCCAAATTTCTTTATTTGTTTCGGGCTATACCATTACAGGTTCCGAATTATTTTTTCAAAAAACTTGAGGGGGCAATTAGTAGTTTTATTTGGGGTTATAAACAGCCGCGGCGTGCCATACGGCATTTAAAACTCCCATATAAACCGGGAGGGCTCCAATTGCCTGATTTTAAACTATACTTTTGGGCCTCCTTTGCAGGATGACTTCGTGACCTTCTTTCTGCTGCTATAGCCTTGCAGTCGGTAATGACAGCAGAATGTTTTTATATAAGATCAATGATCAAAACTACTTTAAAAGAGTACGGTTCAAGACTCTTACAGATATAGGGGTCGATTCCGATTCGGGCCGGAAAAGCACCGACCGACTCGGAGCCGGAATTTATTCCGACCGACACGTACCTGTGGCGCCCGACACGCCAAGTACGATGCAAGGCGTGCAAAATCCGACCGACACGTACGGAACCCAAGCCGAACGACCGAGCCACACGGAAAACAGCAATCCGGCCGGAAAAACACGCGAATCGAACCGACCGACACGTACCCGGAACAAATCCGACCGAAACGTACATGCGAACTCCAAACCGCAAAGTACGATGCAAGGCGCGAAAACCACAACCGAGTCGTACGGAGGACAAGCCGTACGACCGACACGCATTCAAAACCGAGCCGAAGTAACACAAAACACCGCGACCGACGCGTACGCAGCATAGAAACTGCACAAACACAACGTGAACGAAACGAAGAAGACCGTACGAGACAACTGCAGGGTCCGACTCGGTCACAAGAACGTTTCCAACATGCACAGACAGTACAAAGGAAAAATTACACAAAAAAAGACCAAACAAGCAATTACAAAGCCAATAAATACTGGGGGGTGGGGACACAGAACAAAGACACACCCACAACTCCACCCATATAAAGGACACAAATCCCAACCATGATCCTTTGCAAATGCCATTCTACTGCCAGCACCCAACAGACAGCAACCACACACCCACAGCTCATCCCTCACACAAGCCACACACCATCAGCACACCAACAAATACCTACCTCACATACACCCAGCAAAACACACACTCACACACCCTCACCTGCACACCAACACACACATCACTCACCATCACCACCCATCACCATGCCCCCAAGAAGAATCACAAGTTCCTAGATTGTGAATTGGAAGTCATGGTAGACGAGATCCTCAGGGTAGAGCCACAGCTGTTTGGCACACTGGTCCAACAGACCCCCATCTCCCAGAAAACCAAGATGTGGGAGAGGATCATCAACAGGGTGAACGCACAATCACCATGTCTGCGCACAAAGACCGACATCCAGAACAGGTGGTATGACGTGCGCAGGAGGGTGCGGGACCTGCTCAAGAAAGACTACCTCCTGAGCCAATACACCGGCAGTGGCCCTCCTGCCAAGCCAGTATACCTCAGGCCCTGGGAGGAGAAGGTGCGGGCCATCCTTCCGCCAGTGAGCGTATATGGACTAGAGAACATCCCAGAGCCTGGTGAGTACACAACAAATGTACACAATATTCTGCCACAATACACACACACATCACTGTCAAGGGGAGAGTCAAACCATGCACTCATAGCAATTACACAGCAACCAGAACAGAATCATCCCAAAATGTGTATGTCAGTCAGATAAACACAACACATGCCATCTCAAAGTTACATTTAACTGTGTCATCACATGTACAAACACAACTACAACTACAGCTAGGCAGTGGCACAAATAGAACTAACAAACACATCCAGACATGTAGCCACCACTACAACACCAACACACAGTGAAGACCACTGAAAGAAAGGAATTCTGTGTATGCTGGGCAAGTCAGTGTAGCCAATAGCATCATGGGAGTCGTAGTCACACATATTGCCCCCCCACAACTGTCCCATCAACACCACCATGAACCATGCGCACATCACAGGGAGTGGAAAAGGACTCACAAGATGGCTGACACTGGCTACTGCTGTGGGGAGCACAAGGCCCTGCTGGCAACTGTGCAACAACCAACAGCAGGACACCACTGACTGACATCCTGAGAGACAACTTCCACTCCCTGCAATGGAAGCATGTTCCATGGTGGGATATCTGGCTGGGTGGGAAGGAGGACTCGCAGCACTGACCATAGTCACAAGCACCTCCCCTCACACACACCCTCAACACATACTCCAAATAACCCACCTGGGAGAATGCAATGCCACACATCCTAACTCAAGATCCCACAAAGAACCTCCACCCTGGGTTATGTCGTGTGAAGCACAGGGACACTCTTGGGACTTTCAGCCAAACAACTGCCAGGACAACACTCCCAGCCATCCTGTCAGCACAGGCAGCCCACCCCACAGGGAAGCAGAGTCAAAAGGAAGGAAGGATGGGCATGCTGGGAAGGGGGTGGAGGCAATAGCATGATGGGAGTCGTAGTCACAGCTCTACATCCCCCACCACATGGCCCAGCAAGCTCACACTCATGCATGCACATCCCACAGAGAGTGGAAAGGCCCATCAAAGATGTCTGACACTGTTGCTGTGTCGTGGGGATCACAAGGGCATGCTGGGAACTGCACACCAACCAACAGCAGGACACCACTGTCAGCCATCTTGCCATTGCTCTCACACCCACACACACTGAACTCCCCACAAAAGCAAGTAAGTATGGGAATGCTGGGAAGTGGGGTGGAGGCAATAGCAAGATGGGAGTCATAGTCACAGACATAGCTCACCCCCACAACTGTCCCATCACCACCACCCTGAACCATGCTCACATCACAGGGAGTGGAAAATGACTGACAAGATGGCTGACACTGGCTACTGCTGTGGGGAGCACAAGGCCCTGCTGGGAACTGTGCACCAACAAACAGCAGGACACCACTGACTGACATCCTGAAAGACAACTTCCACTCCCTGCAATGGAAGCACGTTCCATGGTGGGATATCTGGCTGGGTGGGAAGGAGGACTCGCAGCACTGACCATAGTCACAAGCACCTCCCCTCACACACCCCTCAACACATACTCCACATAACCCACCTGGGAGAATGCAATGCCACACATCCTAACTCAAGATCCCACAAAGAACCACCACCCTGGGTTATGTTGTGTGAAGCACAGGGACACTCTTGCGACTTTTAGCCAAACAACTGCCAGGACAACACTCCCAGCCATCCTGTCAGCACAGCCAGCCCACCCCACAGGGAAGCAGAGTCAAAAGGAAGGAAGCATGGGCATGCTGGGAAGGGGGTGGAGGCAATAGCATGATGGGAGTAGTAGGCACAGATATTGCTCAGCCTCACAACAGGCCCATCAACACCACCCTGAACCATGCTCACATCACGGGCAGTGGATAAGGACACACAAGATGGCTGACACTGGCTACTGCTGTGGGGAGCACTAGGGCAGGCTGGGAACTGCACACCAACCAACAGCAGGACACCACTGTCAGCCATCTTGCCATTGCTCTCACACCCACACACACTGAACTCCCCACAAAAGCAAGTAAGTATGGGAATGCTGGGAAGTGGGGTGGAGGCAATAGCATGATGGGAGTCATAGTCACAGACATAGCTCACCCCCACAACTGTCCCATCAACACCACCCTGAACCATGCTCACATCACAGGGAGTGGAGAAGGACTCACAAGATGGCTGACACTGGCTACTGCTGTGGGGAGCACAAGGCCCTGCTGGGAACTGTGCACCAACAAACAGCAGGACACCACTGACTGACATCCTGAGAGACAACTTCCACTCCCTGCAATGGAAGCACGTTCCATGGTGGGATATCTGGCTGGGTGGGAAGGAGGACTTGCAGCACTGACCATAGTCACAAGCACCTCCCCTCACACCCCCTCAACACAAACTCCACAGAACCCACCTGGGAGAATGCAATGCCTCACATCCTAACTCAAGATCCCACAAAGAACCACCACCCTGGGTTATGTCGTGTGAAGCACAGGGACACTCTTGGGACTTTTAGCCAAACAACTGCCAGGACAACACTCCCAGCCATCCTGTCAGCACAGCCAGCCCACCCCACAGGGAAGCAGAGTCAAAAGGAAGGAAGCATGGGCATGCTGGGAAGGGGGTGGAGGCAATAGCATGATGGGAGTAGTAGGCACAGATATTGCTCAGCCTCACAACTGGCCCATCAACACCACCCTGAACCATGCTCACATCACAGGGAGTGGATAAGGACTCACAAGATGGCTGACACTGGCTACTGCTGTGGGGAGCACAAGGCCCTGCTGGGAACTGTGCACCAACAAACAGCACAACACCACTGACTGACATCCTGAGAGACATCATCCACTCCCTGCAATGCAAGCACAGTCCATGGTGGGATAACTGACTGGCTGGGTGGGAAGGAGGGCCGGCTGTCAACCAAATACAACCAATGCAGACCATGTTCACACCCCAACAAATACATAGAAATGCCCAAATAATGCAGGACAATGTGCCACACCAATATCAACCCCTGACTGTGACGACTTAGGACAATGCAATGTACAGGCCCGCACCCAGAGGCACAGTCACAACTGTCAGGTGTGTCAATCATTGATGCCTGCAGAAACATAACATACATTGTGTGTGTTCCCAAAAACAGGTGATGATGGGGACACAGCAGCAGACGCTGAGGAGTCCCAGTCCCAGGCTCAAGAGGATGCGGAGCTCACTGGTGTCGTACAGCCTCTGCCCTCCTCGGACGAAGAAGACCAACCTGGCACATCCGGTGTAAGTCAACATGCAGCACCAGCAGGACCACCAGCTGCAGCACCAGCAGGACCACCAGCTGCACCCCCTGCACCCACCCCTCCAACGACTGTCACCACAAATACCATCCCTGCCAACATGGACAGAACAAGGAGCAACACCAGCACAGGGACCCTGGACCAACGTGGGGCCATGGACACCACCACCACCACCAACCCCCAAGGGGGACCAGGGTCATCTGTGCGTGCCACTGCACGCACTGCACATGTCAGCAGGGGTGGTGGGAGGGGTGGGAGACAGAGGTCGCTGCTTGCAGAGGTTGCTGGTGTGCATGATGACCCACAACTGGTACGCATAGCCGATGCGTACCAGTCCAGCACCGGAGATCTCAGCCAGGTAGTGGGGCTCCTCAGAGACATGAAACAGCAGCAGGCTGCCCATGATGCCCGCTTGGACTCACACATGTCCCGCGTGGAGTCCAAGTGGGACGCACTGCAAGAGATGACGGCGGTGCACAGGGACATTTTACAATGCCTCCGCCAGATGAACAGCAACCAGTCCACACCTCCCTGTGTGCCAACAACATCTGGTGCTGAACAAACTGCAACTGCCACAGGGAGGGAGGATGACTCTGGCGGAGAGTCCCCTGCACCGCAGCAGCCTGTACTTGAGGGGCCCCCCCAAAAAGAGGGGTCGTCCGAGGAGGGGCAAGTGAGAGGCCGATGGCCAAGCGCAACTCCCAGGAAGCCTGAACCTGTTCTGGATGTTCACCTTTGTGCACAGACTGTTCACCCTGTTGACGGCAACACAACTCCCACACATTGCATGGGAGTACAAGTTGGACCAATGTCTCAGACAACTGTGGCCCCGATACTGGGGATTTTGTCTACCAGGACTTTCAATTCACCTAGGAACTTCTGATTGCAAGATATATGTACAGCACTACCCATCCTATGCACTATTCACACAAATGTATCACAATAAACACACTAATACACCATACTTGCCTCTGTTGTGATTCCAACGTGGGTGCTGTTATGGGGATGATGAACTGCCCGATATCACTCATCAATGCAGACACTAAAATATTTTCAAAAGTACTGGCAACATGCTTGGCGCCTTTTATGGCACAACTAGTTTCTAACCAACCATATGGTTTTATACCAGGCAGAGATACGACGGCACATTTGAATGCTGCTATAGTAGCCTTTGATGCTGCGAAAAAGCTAAAGTCAGAAATGGGAATGGTCATGCTTGATGCTGAAAAGGCATTCGACCTTGTAACATGGGAATGTCTTTGGGCCACGCTTACGGAGTGCAATATTCATGGCCGCTTTTAAGGATGGGTCAGATCTCTGTACAAACAACCAAGGGCTAAACTTATTTATTTACAGTCGCAATCTACTTCTTTTTTATACTCAGGGGTACTCGGCAGGGCTGTCCCCTCTCCCCTTTACTTTTTACTTTATATATCGAACCTTTTATAAGATCACTTCTTGCTAATCTATCTATTCTTCCGGTTCATCTAGGGTCTGGCGAATTGAAAATAATGGCTTATGTGGACGACATAGACGTTTTTCCGCAGATCCAATTAAAGCTATAGATACAATCCAAATAGAGGCCAGAACGTTTGGGTCTTTCTCTGGCTACAAGCTAAATGTAAATAAGACGCAGGCCATACTCAATTATCAAACTAATAGAGTAATACTAGGGGCTTGCTCAGCAGCAATTTATTTAGGGGTACAGATTACTCCAAATATAGAACAGATCATAAGGTTGAATTATGATCCTTTGCTAAAGTCTGCGACCTCAAAAATTTAGATCTGGCATAAACTGCCAATCAGTATTATAGGGCGTTGCAACATTATTAAAATTATTGTTTTACCCAAATTTCTTTATTTGTTTCGGGCTATACCATTACAGGTTCCGAATTATTTTTTCAAAAAACTTGAGGGGGCAATTAGTAGTTTTATTTGGGGTTATAAACAGCCGCGGCGTGCCATACGGCATTTAAAACTCCCATATAAACCGGGAGGGCTCCAATTGCCTGATTTTAAACTATACTTTTGGGCCTCCTTTGCAGGATGACTTCGTGACCTTCTTTCTGCTGCTATAGCCTTGCAGTCGGTAATGACAGCAGAATGTTTTTATATAAGATCAATGATCAAAACTACTTTAAAAGAGTACGGTTCAAGACTCTTACAGATATAGGGGTCGATTCCGATTCGGGCCGGAAAAAGCACCGACCGACTCGGAGCCGGAATTTATTCCGACCGACACGTACCTGTGGCGCCCGACACGCCAAGTACGATGCAAGGCGTGCAAAATCCGACCGACACGTACGGAACCCAAGCCGAACGACCGAGCCACACGGAAAACAGCAATCCGGCCGGAAAAACACGCGAATCGAACCGACCGACACGTACCCGGAACAAATCCGACCGAAACGTACATGCGAACTCCAAACCGCAAAGTACGATGCAAGGCGCGAAAACCACAACCGAGTCGTACGGAGGACAAGCCGTACGACCGACACGCATTCAAAACCGAGCCGAAGTAACACAAAACACCGCGACCGACGCGTACGCAGCATAGAAAACTGCACAAACACAGCGTGAACGAAACGAAGAAGACCGTACGAGACAACTGCAGGGTCCGACTCGGTCACAAGAACGTTTCCAACATGCACAGACAGTACAAAGGAAAAATTACACAAAAAAAGACCAAACAAGCAATTACAAAGCCAATAAATACTGGGGGGGTGGGGACACAGAACAAAGACACACCCACAACTCCACCCATATAAAGGACACAAATCCCAACCATGATCCTTTGCAAATGCCATTCTACTGCCAGCACCCAACAGACAGCAACCACACACCCACAGCTCATCCCTCACACAAGCCACACACCATCAGCACACCAACAAATACCTACCTCACATACACCCAGCAAAACACACACTCACACACCCTCACCTGCACACCAACACACACATCACTCACCATCACCACCCATCACCATGCCCCCAAGAAGAATCACAAGTTCCTAGATTGTGAATTGGAAGTCATGGTAGACGAGATCCTCAGGGTAGAGCCACAGCTGTTTGGCACACTGGTCCAACAGACCCCCATCTCCCAGAAAACCAAGATGTGGGAGAGGATCATCAACAGGGTGAACGCACAATCACCATGTCTGCGCACAAAGACCGACATCCAGAACAGGTGGTATGACGTGCGCAGGAGGGTACGGGACCTGCTCAAGAAAGACTACCTCCTGAGCCAATACACCGGCAGTGGCCCTCCTGCCAAGCCAGTATACCTCAGGCCCTGGGAGGAGAAGGTGCGGGCCATCCTTCCGCCAGTGAGCGTATATGGACTAGAGAACATCCCAGAGCCTGGTGAGTACACAACAAATGTACACAATATTCTGCCACAATACACACACACATCACTGTCAAGGGGAGAGTCAAACCATGCACTCATAGCAATTACACAGCAACCAGAACAGAATCATCCCAAAATGTGTATGTCAGTCAGATAAACACAACACATGCCATCTCAAAGTTACATTTAACTGTGTCATCACATGTACAAACACAACTACAACTACAGCTAGGCAGTGGCACAAATAGAACTAACAAACACATCCAGACATGTAGCCACCACTACAACACCAACACACAGTGAAGACCACTGAAAGAAAGGAATTCTGTGTATGCTGGGCAAGTCAGTGTAGCCAATAGCATCATGGGAGTCGTAGTCACACATATTGCCCCCCACAACTGTCCCATCAACACCACCATGAACCATGCGCACATCACAGGGAGTGGAAAAGGACTCACAAGATGGCTGACACTGGCTACTGCTGTGGGGAGCACAAGGCCCTGCTGGCAACTGTGCAACAACCAACAGCAGGACACCACTGACTGACATCCTGAGAGACAACTTCCACTCCCTGCAATGGAAGCATGTTCCATGGTGGGATATCTGGCTGGGTGGGAAGGAGGACTCGCAGCACTGACCATAGTCACAAGCACCTCCCCTCACACACACCCTCAACACATACTCCAAATAACCCACCTGGGAGAATGCAATGCCACACATCCTAACTCAAGATCCCACAAAGAACCTCCACCCTGGGTTATGTCGTGTGAAGCACAGGGACACTCTTGGGACTTTCAGCCAAACAACTGCCAGGACAACACTCCCAGCCATCCTGTCAGCACAGGCAGCCCACCCCACAGGGAAGCAGAGTCAAAAGGAAGGAAGGATGGGCATGCTGGGAAGGGGGTGGAGGCAATAGCATGATGGGAGTCGTAGTCACAGCTCTACATCCCCCACCACATGGCCCAGCAAGCTCACACTCATGCATGCACATCCCACAGAGAGTGGAAAGGCCCATCAAAGATGTCTGACACTGTTGCTGTGTCGTGGGGATCACAAGGGCATGCTGGGAACTGCACACCAACCAACAGCAGGACACCACTGTCAGCCATCTTGCCATTGCTCTCACACCCACACACACTGAACTCCCCACAAAAGCAAGTAAGTATGGGAATGCTGGGAAGTGGGGTGGAGGCAATAGCAAGATGGGAGTCATAGTCACAGACATAGCTCACCCCCACAACTGTCCCATCACCACCACCCTGAACCATGCTCACATCACAGGGAGTGGAAAATGACTGACAAGATGGCTGACACTGGCTACTGCTGTGGGGAGCACAAGGCCCTGCTGGGAACTGTGCACCAACAAACAGCAGGACACCACTGACTGACATCCTGAAAGACAACTTCCACTCCCTGCAATGGAAGCACGTTCCATGGTGGGATATCTGGCTGGGTGGGAAGGAGGACTCGCAGCACTGACCATAGTCACAAGCACCTCCCCTCACACACCCCCTCAACACATACTCCACATAACCCACCTGGGAGAATGCAATGCCACACATCCTAACTCAAGATCCCACAAAGAACCACCACCCTGGGTTATGTTGTGTGAAGCACAGGGACACTCTTGCGACTTTTAGCCAAACAACTGCCAGGACAACACTCCCAGCCATCCTGTCAGCACAGCCAGCCCACCCCACAGGGAAGCAGAGTCAAAAGGAAGGAAGCATGGGCATGCTGGGAAGGGGGGTGGAGGCAATAGCATGATGGGAGTAGTAGGCACAGATATTGCTCAGCCTCACAACAGGCCCATCAACACCACCCTGAACCATGCTCACATCACGGGCAGTGGATAAGGACACACAAGATGGCTGACACTGGCTACTGCTGTGGGGAGCACTAGGGCAGGCTGGGAACTGCACACCAACCAACAGCAGGACACCACTGTCAGCCATCTTGCCATTGCTCTCACACCCACACACACTGAACTCCCCACAAAAGCAAGTAAGTATGGGAATGCTGGGAAGTGGGGTGGAGGCAATAGCATGATGGGAGTCATAGTCACAGACATAGCTCACCCCCACAACTGTCCCATCAACACCACCCTGAACCATGCTCACATCACAGGGAGTGGAGAAGGACTCACAAGATGGCTGACACTGGCTACTGCTGTGGGGAGCACAAGGCCCTGCTGGGAACTGTGCACCAACAAACAGCAGGACACCACTGACTGACATCCTGAGAGACAACTTCCACTCCCTGCAATGGAAGCACGTTCCATGGTGGGATATCTGGCTGGGTGGGAAGGAGGACTTGCAGCACTGACCATAGTCACAAGCACCTCCCCTCACACCCCCCCTCAACACAAACTGCAACAGCAAGTACAACACAGGCATGTGAGTAAAGGCAACGTGACACATATGAGGGAGACACACCACCAGGGCTACACAACACATACACACCTAGGCCATCTGACTCATTGCCTACACTGATGTTGCCAGGGAAGACGGTGCAATGCACAGACACCACACCTATTCCCAGTTGTAGTCAAGTAGCCCACAGGTGCAGTAAGCAAATGGCAGTCAAATGTGTGACCACAGACAACGCACATCACAAAGTGAAGCACAGGTTTATTACACAGTTGCAACATGTCGTAACCACTACAGATGCAAGGTAATCCCACCTGGCAGCGGGCACACAGTCAACAACTGTAGAAGGAAGGAAGTCCATGGGTGTGGCGCACATCACCTGTAGGGACACAACAGCTACCACCCTGGAAGTACAATCACGTCGTCGGTGGACACAGTTGACCAAACGAATCTGAAAGTACCCTGTGAAGGACAGAAATGACACACAGTCAAAAGCAATGGAGAACAGGACAGAACAGCAAAACTCATGCACAATACATGTTACAAGATACCCACCCAGAACCAAGTTAGCATGTCAACACTGTTGGGGAGTACAGACCACCTGTAAGCACACATCGCTACACACATCCAGTCAAGTAGCCCATGGACACACTCCAACAGCACCAGAGCACCACCCACACATCATGCCAACTCACATCATTGACATGACACCTCAGGATACTCACATTCAGCTAAAGAAGTTGGTGATGAGCTGTGTGCGGACATCACCCTCATCATCATCATCATCACTGGCATCGTGGTCCAGGCCAGGATCCTCCACAGGTGGCGGATGTTGGTCATTGTCATCCTGGATGAGAGGCAACTTCTTCCGCACTGCCAGGTTGTGGAGCATGCAGCAGACAATGATAATCTTGCACACTTTCGCAGGGGCATATGGGAGGGACCCTCCTGTCTTGTCCAGGCAGCGGAAGCGGCTCTTCAGGAGACCAAATGTCCGCTCAATCACTCTCCTGGTCCGACCATGTGCCTCATTGTAGCGCATCTGGGCTGGTGTCACAGGGTTCCTGAGGGGTGTCAGCAACCACGGCATGTTGGGGTATCCCGAATCACCTACGGACAGACAAGTGCACATTAGCTGACTTGGAAAAGTGGGCGGAATACTACAGATCAGATCACACACAATGGCACAAAGTCAGTACACACCGACAAGCCAGGCACGCTGGTTCTGCATCTGTGCCATCATCCTGGGGATGCGACTACTCCTCATCACAAAGGCATTGTGTGCTGAACCAGGGAAACGGGCACACACGTGTGTGATGGTCATATCTGCAAGACACACCACCAGTGCATTGACCGAGTGGTAGTGCTTGCGGTTACGGTAGGCCTGCTCCTGGGCCTGTGGTGGTACCAAAGCCACATGTGTCCCATCAATGGAGCCAATGACATGCGGCATCCTCCCCAGGGCATAGAAGTCACTCTTGACGTCAGTGACTCGTTGCAGTCTAGGGAAATAGATGTACCGGTTCAGGAATAGCAACATTGCCACCAAAACATCGCGGAGCACACGGCTCAACATGGTCTGTGACATCCCACCAGCAGTCGCCACAGTATGTTGGAAGGTACCGGTGGCAAAGAAGTGTAGGGCTGCCATCACCTTCACCTTGGGGGTCAGCGCTGTAGGATACGGCCGGCCAGGCTGCAAATGTGGGGCCAACTGCACTGCCAAATCCTCAATCAGCTGCCTGGTGAAGCGGTACCGTCGGATGCTGTCCCGTTCCACCATCGTTGCCAGGTCTGGGAATGGTCGATGGACAGCAGGAGCCCTGCCTTGCAGAGGAGAAGAAAGCAAGATTGTCAGTCAGCCCACATATGCGGCATTGAACACACTCAATATCCCAACATACATCATTATGAGGCACAACTACATGAAGTGTGCAGTTCCGTAAGGACATGTATGGTACATACATGGCCAACATCTGTCATCACGGTTCAACAAGTGGCATCAATAAGTCCCAGGTTGGCCCATTGGATATCATGAGGCCGTGTCACAGTTCCCATCTCCTGCTGCCGTGTCACAATCACCCCCCACAGTGACATGTGAGGACAGATGTGCCCCAGGCATCACAACTCAACGACAGGTACATTCCCAGGGACCCTGTATTGCCACATGGACACTGGCATTACATGGAGTATCATGTATACACCACAGCAAAACAACTATGACCCCCACAGGTAGTGGTCCCACTTGCCACTGCAGGACAGACATGGACGTCTGTGACACACACACGCACAACATCAAAGTCCATGCACACACAACGTGGATGTGGAGACTGTCTCCCATTGTGCACATGAAATCAGAGACATTGTAAACACTACATGCACACAGACTGTGGAGGACCATCACTATTGTGCCACTGGGACACCCTGGCTCAAACATACCGTCCCACATGGGACTCACGGGGTATGTGACATGACATACACATACACCACCGTGAAATGTGACCATGGCACATGCACAGATATGAACAGTTGCACATCACAGTGGTCATGTACACGTAACACCCAGGATCCTGTCCCCATGAACACGTGCACAGCCTGGGGGTGGCTGCCCCCAGGTGACACCCACAGGACAACATGTACACCAACATACACACAATAGGAAATGCAGCCTTACATGCCTTATCATACAGTTTGGTAAGGCTGTCGTGTTGTAGGTGTGCCCCTCACTCCCTGGGAGCTATCTGTGGCTGGCATATGTCCATCTGAGACAGGGATGGTGACATATGCCAGTCACTTGTACAGGGATGCGTTGAACAGCAATGGACCGATCGGTGCACCCGGCCGGCCCATTGCATTCAATGTGTGCGGGTGCGCGTTGTACCCCTGTACGCGTTGATCAGCAATGGACCGATCGGTGCCCCGGCCGGCCCATTGCATTCAATGTGTGCGGGTACGCATTGTACCCCTGTACGCGTTGATCAGCAATGGACCGATCGGTGCCCCCGGACGGCCCATTGCATTCAATGTGTGCGGGTACGCGTTGTACCCCTGTACGCGTTGTACCGCAATGGACCGATCGGTGCGCACCAATTGACAATGGCCTAGCCTGGCAACGGACGCGTTTTCGAAATTCGAACGAGTCGGTTGCTGGAAATTCAGTTGGTCACCCACAACAATGTTGCAAAATCATGTATGTCATGAAGTTGAAGATTTGAAGGATGCTGTGGGCGTGTATTGGTGCTGCTATTCCATGGATTGGCCAGATTCAGAAGATGCAAACGACTTGGACCTATCACTTTGGACACAAGGGACAGTATCTGCCTCTCCAGCACATATATATTGCTGGCTGTTCCCCTGAGAGCTCACTTGCCTGCACTACATGCTCCAGGACGACATCTGCCACTGCACTGCTGCTGTCTCTGCCCCTCTGGACCCTGCAATGGCACGTACTGTGGAGAGAGCCCCAGCCTTCAGCCTTGAGGAGAACCAGGCCCTGCTGGACAGCCTACTTCCACAGTACAGCAAGCTGTATGGGACACCAGGGGAGCAGGTGAGTGTTCTGTGCACTGCCTTTCTGAATGTGCATTTTGTCTGACTAGCAAGGCTGAAAGTCTGCACGCCACTGGCTAGCAGGCTCACTGAGTAGTTGTCACCCCCATAGTGTGTAGTGACATGCACTGGACAGGTATGGTGGAGTGACAGTGCATTTGAACAAGGTTTTACTTCCCATGCAATGATATCATGTAGTGACGTCTGGCAAACTGTCCATGGGCAGCGTTGCACTGCCTGTGTACATCATGTGCCCCTGTGATTGAGACATGTATATACAACTGTGTCATGCACGGATATGTTGTATGTGTAGTAATGGCCTTTTCACTTTGTCATCCTGACAGGTTAATGCCCATCGGAAGCAGGAGATCTGGAAGGACATCGTCCGGGCTGTCCGGTCCGTGGGGGTCTACAAGCGCCGGATCCGCAACTGCCAGAAGAGGTGGCAGGACCTTCGGGGCTGGACCCGGAGGATTGCACGGGTCCAGCTGAAGCTGTCGCCTCCTCGCAGGAGGGGCGGAACACGGACCCTGACCCCCACATGCTCCAGATCCTGGCGGTGGTGTTTCCAGACCTGGATGGGCAGCTGAAGGCCAGACAGCAGCAAGGAGGGGGTGAGTCAAAGACTGCACTGTGAACTCTGTATTACATGCTATGTGCCCTCCTCTGGCCTGGTTAAACTGCCACAGTACAGCAGTCATGTTGTCCAGGAGCCATGTCCCTCTATTGTGCACTGCCCACTCCTCATCTGATACCCAGGTGTGGCCCTTACATTCAGGGAATTGTGTCACTTGGGACTGTGTCCTTGCAGTTTGCTTCACTAAAGGTGGGGGACAGCATCTGTTTCCCTAACTCTGTTGTGGGCATCATGGGTGGGTCCATTGTTCACACAACGCCTGTGTTCGGACATGTAATCTGCGTGTTGCTTTGATATGCGGTCCACTTGCTGAGCTGAGCCACCACATGTGCCTGGGGTATGTGGCACACACCCATGCAGCGGGTGGGAACAATGTTTGGGCCCCAGGAGTGTTCAGATTACGTGTGTCACACATACATAGCCAGCTAGCCACTGTCCAGGGCTCATCCCTCATTCATGTGGGGCAGGACAGTCATGCCTACTCCAGGCCATGCAATGCACTCTGTACTCCCACTCCCGTGTATCAGCTGACACATTGTGCGCAGTGATTTGACCCCTCAGGTGTCTGCCTCTGTGTCAGTGTGCTGTGGATTTGTTGCCAGGACTGCTGGGGTGTTTCTCGGTAGGGGCTCAGCATGCCACTGGAGATGTGACCATAGGAGACGATACTTGTGTATCACATAGGTGTTTGATCAGCTGCCCGTGCAGACTGGGGTATGCGAATGTGAAGTTCAGGCAGCTGTTCCCCATTCACAGCAGATTGTGAGGGCTCAGGTTCAGAGGGTAGTGTCACAGGTCTCCCATATGTCCAATCGGTATGACCTGGACAGATGAGGGTTAAGATGATGTGTTGTGTGGGGGATGTACATGTGCACTTGTGCAGCTCCAGGACTTGCATTCCCCATGACCTACTATTGTGACACAGTGCAGAGTGTTGTTGTCTGGCTGCCAAGTCATACATCACTGAGACAGTGATGTATGACTTAGCAGTCATGCCTCCGCCATGGCATGTGTCTACTTATTGGTGATCCTGCAGGGGAGTGACATGTGCTACATGCACACCATTGTGGCGATGGCTATCAGGACATGGGTGCATCATGGTGTCTGTCGCTGGTATGCATCACATGCATTTCCTATTTGACTCTGGGCGTCCCTTTCATCCGGACACCTGTACTGACTCAGTGGCAAGAGTTGTGATGTGTGCATGTCCACATGCTACACCGTGTCCTCTGCACTGTCCAACTACTGTGTAGTTGGTGCATGTGTCCACACTGGGGTGTTGCTATCCAACAGACACCAGACAGATGGGTGCAAGGCCATGTGGGATGTGAGTGCCATGGTTGGCATCAGACTGACAATTGGCTTCTCCTGTTCAGTTAGGGCACTTTTAGCAATGTACAACTAATGATGCCAGGGCTTGCTCTGTAATGTGCTGTGCTCACAGTGGTGTGTGCGTTTGGTGCAGGTGACTGATGTCTGTCTGTTTCCCCATTGTTTGCAGATACATCCACGGCCACGGAAGGGGACAGCTCCACGGACCAGGAGGAGCCGGAGAGCCAGACTGGATCAGCAGCCGAGGAGGGGTCGGAGGGACCCAGTGGCACGGAGGGCGAGGGGAGCCACACCGAGGAGTCCTCAGCACCATCCACCTCAGCTGAGGACCAGAGCAACTCGGAGGATGACTCCCTTATGGAGGCGGGTGTCAGCAGCCACCACACCCCAGCTAGTGTTGCTGTCCCCGCCACCACCAGCACCACCACCGCCCTCCCATCGGCTCCCATTCCCCAGGTCCGTGGAGGCTCCCATGTTCGGGAGCGTGTCTCCTTTGGGCCAGGCACCGCACCCCTGCCCCTGTGTCCCCTGCTGCCCTGAGTGAGGAGTCTGTGTACCTCCTTCGCCAGCTCCATGTAGGGCAGACAGCCATGCTGAGTGTCCTCCATGCGCACACCGCTCTGTTGACTCAGCTGGTGTCGTTCATGGAGGGCATCTCATCGAGCATGTCTGACCTACAGAGGGGCAATAGGTCCATGGACTCCTCCCTGACGGCAGCAGTGTCCCTCCTCAGACAGTCCCTCACCCCTCCTGCCTCTGCTCCATCCACACTCCCCAGCACCTTACCCGTCCCAAGCACACACACACCGGCACAGATACACACCAGCACACACACATCCAGCACACAGACACACACGCCACAAACAAAACGCACACGCACGCACAGTCAGGGGACTGAAACCAGACTCACAGGGGATGGGGCCCTGGAACACACACACGCATCCATGAGCACTGCGCAGTCCTCAGTTGCCTCTCCCTCCAAAGCACCCTCCCTTGCCTCACCTGCAACCCCAAAGACCCAGCGGCTCTTCCTCAGTGACCTCGGCCTCTTCCCCTCCGATCCAGCTGATACAGCATTCAGGGGAAGAGGAAGCCCACCCACACGGAGCAGAGTGCCCCTCGCCCCGGACACCCTCCCCCAGGCGCAGACAGACTGAGGCCCCCACCCGCAAGTCCCCCGGAGTCGTAAGAGCAAGACCCCACCACCGCCCTGCAGCTCAGGCACCAGGTCTCCTTCCTCCATCCCTCAGGCCCCCACTCCACAGGTGCCCCCACCACACCCTGCCCCAGGTTCCCCCACCCACAGATATACCATCCCCAAGAGGATCCGGCCTTCTCCCCTGCCACTTGCTCTCCCGGCACCACACCCCCGCTGCGCTTGTCTGTGCCACTGATGTGGTGAGGGTGTCCTCCCCTCTGTCCAGCCCACCTTGCCTGTTCCCCATTCTCCTCCCCTGGTGGTAGGCACTGCAGTGGAGTCCACTACCACCCTGTCTGACTTGGGCACTGCAGTGGCGGACCTGTCCACTCCATCTGCAGGGTCCACTGCAGTCGTGCCGGCACCCACAACATCTGAATCATGCCCCCAGTTGTGCCGGCACACATCATGTCAGACACCTCCACTGCAGTTGTCAGTGGCTCTCCAGCACCCACCACCCCTTCCCTGCTTCCTCCTGGTGAGCCCTGATCCTGTCCCTGCGGTGCCTGGCCTGCCCCTCGGTTGCCCCTCCTAGTGGATTGTCCCTGGTTTTGTGCAGGCATGCGTAGGGTGACATCTGCCACTGTCACCCTATTTGGACTTTGACAATGGACTGGCCATTGGCCTTTGTGTTTTTCTGGACTTTCAGTTTTCATTACACACATATGCTGAATAAAGCAACTTTCTGTTCTCTAGTGCTTATGCTTCTGATGTACATGTTGTTGATGATGCTAACCATGCCCTTGCTGCAGTGATGGTGATATTTGGTCTCATGATAATGAAGTGTTACTGTGCAGGAACCCATGTGGTCCAGGGGGAATGTGTCCTATCCTGTGGTGTATCCATGTCATCCATAGCAGCATCTGAGGGTGTCATGTGTTCAGTATTTGGCAATGGGATTTCCTACTTACATTAGCAATTTCACATCTGTGGCTTCCACCCCTGCACATCTGTTGTGCCTGCCATTGTTCAATTCGTCTACTTCCCTGACCGTGTGGCCATCTCCACTGGACATGCAGGTTTGGGCATCAATGGGGAAGGACTCATCTGTGTTGTCAGTGCAACATTGCTATACAAGTGTGTTGGATCTGTGCTGATGATTTCGTTGGCACTTCCATGACCAGGCTGATGTGACGGGAGCCCTCATTTGGTGCTAATTGTTGATTGTGTGACCAAGTGCTCAGCTGACATGATGGGGCCCTACTGAGGCAACATATGGCACAGCTTTCCTCACACAGGAGTGGAGTCCCCTCATGGTAGTGTGTACTCCTGTGACATTGCCTGCGCCCAAGGTGTGTGTTGTATGTGCATGTCTGTGTGTTCACTTCCGTTTAGCTGTGCATGCTGTGATCCCTAGTGTTGTACCTGTTTGTGATGCTTGCTGAGTTGACCTATGTTCCCCCAAAGTCTTCTCCCTGGGTTCTCTGTGATGTGGGTGCATGGCACATTACTGGTCATCAGGGTGTCACCCATAGGTGTGTTTGCTGTCAGGGCTGAGTTTGTGTGCAGACGCAGATGGGTCACAGGCAGGTTTCCCCTTGGCACTTGTTGTTTGCCCCTGTCATGTGATTTCCAGTTTGTGTTATCTTTCAGTGATTGTGACACGTTGTGTGTGTGACTGCTGGCACTCCTCAGGGTCCGGGCTGCAATGTTGGTTGTTGTCTATGTGTGTTCTTTGTGGGTGACCTTGGCTTCTTCATTGGTGTGTGACTGTGGCTGGGATCCCATTGGTTGGTGTGGTATTGCCGTCATGTCCATGTACAGCGTAGTGTGCAGTGTGTCAGACATTCAGGAGTCTTGTTGAGTGGCCATGTGTGATGTGTTTCTGCACCTTGGTTCCCACCCACCACCCTGGAATAGTCATGGGTGCATGTGCAATGTCACCAGTGCATGTGTGCTTCACTGCTGCACATTGTTGGAGGTCGAGGGGTGTGGTGTTGAGTGTGTGCAGATGAGAGTTGTTGCCCGGCTAGGCCCCTGCCTCCATGTTGGCCTTGGCTTACTGGCCATGCTAATTGATTTGTGCTTGTGTAGGTGTGATGGTAGTTTGTTGCTCAGGACACATGACTGTGGTTCACAGTGTGAACGACATTTAGCTTTGTCATCACAGTGGGATTGTAATGCAGCCCAGGGTCACCACATTGTGGGGGCCCTGGGGGTAGTGCTGTGGTGTGTCTGTGTCTTGCTGTGTCAGTTGCTGTTCCTACGTGCCTGTGTGACATGTGTGATTTGTGCTCCCTCTCATCTGACAATGCCTGCTTGCCCACATAGGGGATTTGGATCCATGAGTTACCTTTGTGTGGCACTGTATGCACATCTGTATGATTGGTATTCAGGTCTCCTCATGTGTTGTGTGGTTGCCTGGGGACACTGGCACCCCCTCACCTGTTGTGTATGATGTGCAGTGTGGGTCTGCCTGTTTGTGTTTGTGCATCTGCACCACTGCATTGGCATATCTTGGGTGTGCCATTGGCTGTATGTAGTTTGGTGGCTTTCCCCTGCTGTCCCTGGGACTCCTAGGTCATCGGTCAGCACAATGATCATGGTTTGTGTGTCCCATTGCTGCCATGGTATGGTATCTGTTCACCTCACATCTACAGTCTCCACAGGGTATCTGCATTTGTGTGCCCATTGGTGCAAATATGTGGGTCTGCATTCTGATGGTCACTTCGGTCATTGTGTCATTGATGAATGTTGACAGTGTCAGCCCCCATGGGTGTTGTTTGTCTGCACATGGCCAAAGGTATGTCTTATTTTCACTGCAGTATTTGGCTCCCCCAATTTATGTTGCAATGGGACACATGCACTACTTTGCCACTGATGTGTTTTATGTTCTGTGACCAGGAATCATCCATGCAGTTTGGCAGTTGCAGCTCTTTCTTTGTCAACACTTACATTTTGGTCACTGTGATGATGGGGGTTTGGACCCCATTGCCACAATGTTCAAAATGTGCTTCAGCTATGGACCCCACACTTACATTTTGGTCACTGTGATGATGGGGGTTTGGACCCCATTGCCACAATGTTCAAAATGTGCTTCAGCTATGGACCCCACACTTACATTTTGGTCACTGTGATGATGGGGGTTTGGACCCCATTGCCACAATGGTCATGGCCTGCTTGCATTGTGGGGGCCACACACATATATGTGTGGCACATGTGATAGGGGGTCACATTGTATGTTCAAAGTCATGTTCAGTGTTGTAGGCATTTGACACAGTCTACACACGCTTGTCATGGTGTTGGGGGATGTCTTTTTCTTGCATTCCCTAGGTTGTGGTGTGCTGGCTGTGTCATGCATTGTCCATCCTATGAGTGGGGGTGGTGTTGGTGGTAGGCATCCAGCCCCCATGGGTAGAGGTGGTAGTAGTGACAGGCATCCAGCCCCCTGGGTAAGGGTGGTAGTAGTGGTAGGCATCCAGCCCCCCTGGGTGAGGGTGGTAGTGGTGGTAGGCATCTGGCACCCCCTGGCTAAGGGTGGTAGTAGTGGTAGGCATCCAGCCCCCTGGGTAAGGGTGGTAGTGGTGGTAGGCATCTGGCATCCCCCTGGCTACGGGTGGTAGTAGTGGTAGGCATCCAGCCCCCTGGGTAAGGGTGGTAGTGGTGGTAGGCATCTGGCACCCCCTGGCTAAGGGTGGTAGTAGTGGTAGGCATCCAGCCCCCCTGGGTAAGGGTGGTAGTGGTGGTAGGCATCTGGCACCCCCTGGCTAAGGGTGGTAGTAGTGGTAGGCATCCAGCCCCCTGGGTAAGGGTGGTAGTAGTGGTAGGCATCTGGCACCCCTGGGTAAGGGTGGTAGTAGTGGTAGGCATCTGGCACCCCCTGGATAAGGGTGGTAGTAGTGGTAGGCATCCAGCCCCCCTGGGTAAGGGTGGTAGTAGTGGTAGGCATCCAGCCCCCCCTGGCTAAGGGTGGTAGTAGTGGTAGGCATATGGCACCCCCATGGCTAAGGGTGGTAGTGGTGGTGGGCATCTGGCACCCCCTGGCTAAGGGTGGTAGTGGTGGTTGGCATCCAGCCCCCTGGGTAAGGGTGGTAGTAGTGGTAGGCATCCAGCCCCCCATGGGTAGAGGTGGTAGTAGTGACAGGCATCCAGCCCCCTGGGTAAGGGTGGTAGTAGTGGTAGGCATCCAGCCCCCTGGGTGAGGGTGGTAGTGGTGGTAGGCATCTGGCACCCCCTGGCTAAGGGTGGTAGTAGTGGTAGGCATCCAGCCCCCTGGGTAAGGGTGGTAGTGGTGGTAGGCATCTGGCACCCCCTGGCTAAGGGTGGTAGTAGTGGTAGGCATCCAGCCCCCTGGGTAAGGGTGGTAGTAGTGGTAGGCATCTGGCACCCCTGGGTAAGGGTGGTAGTAGTGGTAGGCATCTGGCACCCCCTGGGTAAGGGTGGTAGTAGTGGTAGGCATCCAGCCCCCCTGGGTAAGGGTGGTAGTAGTGGTAGGCATCCAGCCCCCCCGGGGTAGGGGTGGTGCGCATCCAGGCCCCTGTGTGCATATGTGGCATTGGTGATGGGCATCCCGCCCCTATGGTGCTGCTGTTGCTGGTGTAAGTACATTCTGCATCCCTCTGTGTGTGTGTGATGTGTCGTGTACGTGTTGTATGTGTTTTGTGGTTGGTGTCTGACTTACCTTCTGCGCCGTACGCGTCCGTGCCTGTTCCGGTAGTAAATGTAGAATATTGGTATGATCGGGACGAAGGGATTCATGGTTGGTTCGTGTCGTTCGTCTTTCTCGTTGCTTCGCGTCGTCCTCGTCGCTTCGCGTCGTCCTCGTCGCTGGTGTGTTCGCCTCGTAGCCGTG
Organism: Calotriton arnoldi; assembly: GCA_963921515.1. Lineage (NCBI taxonomy): Eukaryota > Metazoa > Chordata > Amphibia > Caudata > Salamandridae > Calotriton > Calotriton arnoldi. The sequence goes on from CAWUFW010000039.1 coordinate 234,785, forward strand.
GATCGTGTTGTGGCGCGAATCGGAGCTTATGTGCGCCTCTCCCGGATGCTTTGACGTGCCGTGCGTAGCGACGGGTTCGGCGCGTACGGAAAGCGCATCGTACTTGTTCGGCCGGACGGAGCTGCATTTTCCCTTCCGTGCGACTCGATTCTGCGATTCCGGATTCGCCTCGGACGGAGAACAGGACCTGGATTGGGTGAGTACGACTCGACCGGATTCTGTGCTGTTGTGCGCATCGTACTTACTCGTTCGGTGTGCTGTACGGATCGGTCGGGAAACAGGCATTCGCATGGCTTTTTTCCCGACCGAATGGTATTGGGTGCGCCTCCGACCGAGATCGGAATCGGCCCCATAGTCTATATTTGGCGAGAGATGGTAGCTAAATGTTCCCTGCCCTTAATGCATGCTAGTGTTCTGCTCTGGGGTAACCCTATGCTCCCGGATATATTCCGGATATACTCAAGCTAAACTTTGGGCTGGATACGGGATTAGCCAACTTGGGCATCTATGTAATACCAATGGATTTCGAACCTTTGAAGACTTACAGAGGGTATCTGGTCTTCCAAAACATATGTTCTATAAATATCTACAGGTCAGAGACTGTTTATGGGGGTGCAGAGATATAAGAACACCCGTGGAATCTGACATACTGACCTACTTGCATTCAATCACAAAGTTGACTATCAGCAAGGCTTATCAGCTACTTTCTCAATTCTGGGACAATGATAACTTGAAGTTAGCATCTAAATGGAGTGAGCTTCTGGGTGAGGATATCAGTTCTGTAGATATCGAAGGTGCATTAGGGACTTTGGATGAGGCAGTGTACTCTATTAATTTAAAGCTGCAACAGTTTAAAACCATATGTATGCTATACTACACTCTGGAACGAATAGCTCGGTGGGCTGCTTACAATGGGACAATCACAGGTGACAAGGGCATATGTGCTAAATGTGGATTGGTTGCTGCTGATAGTTTACATATGTTTGTCACCTGCCCTGGCTTGACACTCTTCTGGAAAGATGTTGCTCAAATTGTGGGAGAACGTCTAGGCATTGATATGCAATTAACGGAGGCAGAGAGTATGCTGGGATATAAAGCAGTATCGGACTCTGGTTTGAGATCTCTTTTTTCCGTCATCATAGTAACGGCCCGATTATGCATTGCTCGTGCATGGGTCTCTAAGACGCCACCTAGGACGTTGGAATGGTTGGCAATGATAAGAGAAACGTATGAAAGAGAAATGGCTATAGCCAAGACTAGGGGAATTCGCTCTGGGAGGAAATTCTATCGAATCTGGGGGCCTAAGGCAAATATAGAATAGTTAAAATGTCAGGCATTGTTATGATACTTATGCAGTGGTATATGTGTTTGTTTTTGTGTTTGGAGCCTCTCTCTGCTATGTATTCGTATTTATTGATATATGGTTTTTGGTTTATTCTCAGAGATAAATAAAAAAATGTTTTTAAAAAAAAGGAGATCTCCCATGATACCCGCACAATGATGGCCCCCCATCCCCTCTTTTATCGCCCTCCCTGTTGGCGCAGATCATTCTGAATCCAGGGGGGATAGCCAGGGCCAGTTTAGATTCATCCTTCAGCCATGTTTCCATCAGAAACATCACATCCCAATTATTATCCAACAGCGATAGCCAGATATCGTCTGTGTGTTTGGGAAGTGATCTACAATTGATCCTGTCTTCTGCCTCCTCTGCGCAGAGGGAGTGAGGCTCGTGCCCTTGTTCCGGGTCGTCCCCTCCAGTGTCCCTAAAGCAAAAGTGCACCCTTTACAATAATGTGGGAGTACAACACTCGAAAAGTTAATACCTTCGCCATCCAAGCATAGGTTTCCCCTTAAGGCCAGGAGGGAGTCACGTGGCCAAGTAATGAGCTTACCGCTACCGAAATGAGCAGCGTGGCTGGCGCTGGCCGCGATCCGGATGCGGATGGACGCAGAAAGGCTTGCCTTTGGTGTGCCAGCGGCACGCCCGCTGCGCATCAGCGGTGCAGTGACCATTATATACGCACCAGGGGAGCCAGACAGCAAAGCTAGTCCGCTCACCCTTCCAAAATGGCATCTAAAAGTGACCCAACCGAGCGGAGGAAAATGGCGCTCCGCTCGGTGTGCAACAGGCACTTCAGATTATATTGTCAAACAGGAAGAGCAACATAAAGCAAAACCTTAATTCAAAAAGAAGAAAGTAGCTGGCTTAAAAATTAGACATGCCCAGGTTACTGTGGACTCAGGCTCTGAACGGGGAATGGGCTCTGACGATGCTAGACAGTGCGGCAGAAGTAACAATAGCTCGCCAGAACCTGAAGGATTTTCTGGTGACAGCAGTATTGAATGAACATATCACGGTGGAAACACCTGATACCAGAGTGAGTGTCCCGCATAGATTATACGAAATTACACTCCAAATAGAGGAGGACATCTCAAGAAAGGTTAAAGGTCTCTTTTGGGAGAACTTAACATATGGATACAACATACTGCTAGCAGAAAGAGATTGGCCGCATGAGTTTGTGATGGATTGCCTGAAGGGGGAAAGCGTAAATGTGCCTGCTTTCTCCGACCTCATTCCAGAATCTTTAAAACACAGATACCCACAAGAGTAGGCGCTAGCACTGGCTCCAGCATTATACCGCAACCATGGAGGGTGGGACATGGAGTCTACCCACCACGAAATCCCATTGAAATCTACTCCAAATCCACAGAGATAGTACCCTATAAAACATTATGCAAAAAGACAGGTCAAAGAAATCCTAGACCAACTTGAATGCCAAGGTGTAATTGAGACTTGCACCTCCCGATGAATAATCCTTTGCTTCCAGTAATGAAACCTGACAATTCATATCATCTAGTTTTAGATTACCAACATTTGAACACATGTACACGAACATTTGCAGTACAGAATGCACATAGTGCCGCATTAATGACTAACATTGTGCGGAAAAAACATAAAACGACATTAGATATCTTGAACGGATTCTTCTGCCAGAATATAGCTCCAGAAAGCAGATATTTGACAGCATTCTCTGTGCTCGGCACTCAGCAAAATGTTTGTTGTTTGCCTCAAGGGTATAAGAACAGCCCCGAGCAAAAGTGTCAGAAATATTAAAAACATGCGATGAGGAGGCTGTGTCCTATGTAGATGACATCTATTTGATGGACGATGAATTACTTGAACACTTGAGCAGGGTGAACAACATAATTGTGGGATTCGCCAATTTGGGCTACAAATTTAATTTAAAAAAATCTAAAATTGCCCATTTCAATGTCCTATTTTTGGGATATGAACTGTGAAGTGAAGGCAAGAGCCTAGCAGCCAACGTTTTAGAAAAGTGCATGCTGCTCCAACCTCCAAAGACTCTCAAGGGTTTGCAATCCATTTTAGGATTTCTAAATTTTGACAGAACATACATTCTAGATTACGCAGAAAAAGTCAAACCTTTCTACGACTTAATCAGACCTGATTTCACACCACATCAGTGGACACAGCAACACACAGATACTCTCCGTTCACTCTAGGCTGACATGATAGCATCTAAACACTTGCACACACGTGTAAATTCTACAAACTTGGTGATCCAGGTCGTCCCCGGTTTATCAGGATAGTCTTACCTCACTTTCAATGAAGGTGAGACAGTTCTTTTTTTTATATTTGAAAAGCTTTATTTGAATACAATAACAATACAAAGGTCAGCAAGATGGAAAAAAGACTTATTAAAGTGATACATAATAGAAAAAATGGCTAACGGTAATTCAGGGAAGAAAGCTGTTTAGGATTATATCGGAAATGAAGGAAGGGAAAGGGGGAAGGGGGAAAAGAGGGGAAAGGGGAGAGGAAGAGAAGGGGAAGGGGGATACTCTTACAATTTAAAATAGAATATGGACTTGCATATTTTCATAGAAGCATAAGCAATAAAACAGTAACCATCATATGGAAATAAAAGATAACAAAAGTTTATGAGTTAGAAGTAAGAGGCAGAGAAAATAAATAAATTATATAAGGAGGCTTAAAATTTTCTGCATTCAAACGGGAGTTGTCTGCCAACGCCAACTTATCTAAATAGGTAGTAAGAGGGATCCAAAAAAGTTCTCTATCATTCCTTGGTTTACAGGAGGAAGTAAAAGCGATATCTAGGCGATGAAAATGACACAAATTGTTCCACCAATGTTGAACTGAAAGTTTTGAGAGAGTTTTCCAATTAAGGGTTATGTGTTGGAAAGCTAGAGCTATTACGAGGTCAAAGAGACCATGCATAGGAGGGGAAGGTCTAAGGTCGGAAATAGACTGCCAGCAAAAAGAAGAGGAAAAGAATAAGGAATAAGAATATTAAACATGCGAGAAATATAGGTCCAAACTTTTCCCCAAAAGGTAGAAACAGAAGGGCACATAAAAAGGAGATGTATGAGATCAGCATTAGAAGACCCACAGGACCAACAGTTGGCATCAGAAGAGTGAGAAAAACGAGCAATAGAAACAGGAGTAAAATAAAGTCTATGATAGAGAAAAAACATAGATTGAGTAAGGGAGGCAGAACGAGATATTTTAAGGGAGCGGGACCAAATTTTATCCCAAAAAATAGTAGACCAGTCACATGTAAGGTCAGACTCCCACGCGAGTTCCACTTTAGTCTTAGGGCGATCAGGTATAGGAGACAGAAAGAATTTATAAATAAGAGAAGCTTTGGGAAAAATAAGAAGAATTTTGCGCAAAGGGTTCTGATCCGAAGGAGGGGAATAGAGGGAAGAGAGTAAAAGGATTCAAGAATAATCTCCATAAGAGTTGAAAATCTCTGAAAAAAGGAGCGTGGACAGTGAAAAGTGAGTTGAAAATGGGGAATGAACATGGATCCAAACCATCAAATAGATCTTTAACCCAAACTATCCCCCTAAGTCTCCAGGACCTCCAAAAGATGGGTCTGCTATTGATTTTAATAAGAGAATTATGCCATATTGGGGACTCTAAAAAGGATTCTCTAGAGAAGGGTTTTGTATGAAGTAAAGGTTTTAGAATGGAACAAGTATGTTTAAATAGAGGAAGGGAGGTAATGGGGGTCTTAACAGAAAAGGCCAAAACTTCACTAAATGAGAAGGGAGAGACCAGGGCACGTTCAATAGTATACCACAAAGGGGTGTAAGAAGACTGACCATCTAAGAGCCATTTTGCGGCCTGACGCAGGCAAAAAGATTGATGATATATACGAAAATCAGGAAGGTTCACACCTCCATTAAGTTTTGTCTTACGAAGAGAGGAAAGGGAGATCCTGGATTTCTTACCCCTCCAAAGAAACCTAGAGAGAAGGGAATCAATTTGTTTAAAATAAGAGGCCGGAATGTGGACTGGAAGCATGGAAAGGGTATATATCAAAATAGGGGTTATCATCATCTTAATGGAGTCTAACTGACCCCACCAAGAAAGAAAGAGAGGGTTCCAAGAGGAGAGTAATTTATCAATCCGAGAGATGACCGCGGTCATATTTAACTTAACCGAAGAGGATATGGAATTGGAGAACCACATACCTAAGTATTTAATTTTGGCGGGGGACCAAGCAAACCCAGTAGAAGAGAAGGAGTGCGGAAGACAAAATTTTGTAAGAGGTAAAATTTCTGTTTTTATCAGAATTGATTTTATAACCAGAGGCGAGGGAAAAAGAGTTAAATTCATCTAATAGAGGAGGAATAGAATTCTGAGGGTTGGAAATAAAAAGGAGAATATCATCGGCAGGTGAGACAGTTCTAATTGCATACAAATCACATTTATACACAAATGCTGAAATGCGATTTGCAGCAACAGAAAAAATACTGACCTCAGTACAGACTGCTGTAGTGAGAGAAAGAGCACTAGCACAGGGGAAACGCATAATTGTCGTAACCCCGGTACCAACTTTAGAAGCTGTTACCAAAGCAAGCATCCCAAATGCAAAAGCGCTACATCCGCGATGGATACAATGGGCTAATTCTCTCACTGCAACAGATGTAGATTACAGATACGATTCAACATTAAAAACACAAGCGTTCCTGCAGTACGAACAAGAATACCCTCTCCGCATGAAATCTTGCCTCTAGAGAAATATGAATACATCATTTATACTGATGGATCTGCTCAGCCTGTCATAGGAAGTAAACAACATTATAGCTCTGCGTGTGCTATAGTGAAAGGACGTATACGGGATGGTAAGTTCCATCCCAGCAATACAAGTACACAATCTCTAGGAGAAACATCCGTCAACTACTGTATCTATCAAAAAAGGAGATCAATCAGAGACTTCATGCTAGCACAATGATAAGATACCACAAGGTACAACGTATCCCACGAGGATTGAGAATCCCTCTGAAACCATCTTTATGTAAGAACTCACAAAGATTCAAGGACCGATGGTTCGCCATACTAAACAAGTGCTCATTAGATTTAATCCTATTGATAATAGAGGAGCTATCGAACATTTTAGAAGAATTATCAAAAGAAATCGCAACTATAAAAACGGAACTAAGTGAATCCATGGCGACCGAAGATTGGACAAAAGTGTTACAAGACATCAACGAACAGCTATCTAAACACACTCAAGAAGTGAATGAGAGAAAAATACGTAAATTCCGCAGGGACACAATAGATTATAAACTTGGGGAAGTTTATTCGTGGGCAGAAATTTACGCGAGACGTAGGCAAACCAAACCGCAATCTCAAAACACCGACACTTCATCAACAGATAGCGACATTTCCAACCGGTCGCGATCCACATGAGAACCGCCAACACAAGAGCCATCAACATCAGGGGAAACTACCTCTCAATCCAATATAACCGCAGGAAGTTCTTTTTTAGAATCAGGCTCCGCCGACAAAGACGACCCAGGAGGAGCAACAGGAAGCGAGAGAGGAAAGCAGAAAGAACACCCGCAAACACGAACAGTTACAGCCAAGAAGGACAAGACCAAGAAAGGGGGTCAACAGATAACTTAGTGATTAATATATCTGATCACCATTTCTCTGCCATTGAATTAAGCACCCTACAAAAAGGGACATCATTTGTACCCACCAGCCATACAAACGCTCTAGAACTGGACATCAGTTTCTACAAACTTATGAGGAAACTAAGACTTAGACTTTTTTTTGAAAATATCGTAGCAGGCAACACCACCAGGATTGAAGACCAACTCAAGGGACTAAAAACCACCAGCACCTTTATGGCTCCCGTGAGCCATAAAAGTTTGGATATGTTTGAACTATTAGTGCACCAAGACTTGCTCAAATTGGAATTAAAAAAAATACCCACATATAACAACATGACCAAAAAGGAACAAGGGATATTAAAATCAATAGCCCAAAATCCCAACATAGTATGCCAAAAAGCTGACAAGGGAGGTGCCTTAGTAGTACTAAACGTCACATACTATAACAACCAAGTTGAGAGTCATCTAGCAGATCAAGACACTTATATGAAACTACATATGAATCCGACAGAACAATTTTCAGGAGTACTAAAAACCATCGTACAAAAAGCATTCGAACAAGGGACAATAAATGAAAAAAACAAAAAATATTTAACACCAGCTTATCCCAAAAGCCCCACCATATACATGGTGCCAGAAATCCACAAAGATCCCATCAATCCACCTTTTCGTCCAATCGTATCAACAAACGGAAGCATACATAAGCCACTGGGCAAATTCTTGGATCGGTACCTACAACCATCAGTATTAAAAATGAAAACGTTTATCAAAGACACCACAGAATTTCCTAATAAAATCAACCAAGTAGTGATAACAGAAGGTGAGAACATCATAATGTGCACAATAGACGTCAAATCCTTATACACGTCGATTCCACATCAACCAGGACTTGAAGCCATCGAACAAGCTTTGTTGAACACAGAATACGAAGATGATTTACAAATATTTTTGATGGAGTTACTACAATTCACCCTCATGCACAGCTACTTTAAATGGCATAATGAATGGTTCCTGCAAAAGACCGGAACATCGATGGACAATTGTGCAGCCCCGGCGTATGCAAATATATTCATGAATAAATTTGAGGAAGAACATATTCTGACAACATCAGCTTGGAAAACGCATGCTAAACTATTCCTCAGATTCATAGATGACATTTTTGTCCTTTGGAACGGTTCAAGTTCGGAATTAAACAAAGAACTCAATAAACTAAATTTAATAGACAACAGAATACAATTCACGTATGAGATTCAAGAATAACCATTACATTTTTGGACGTAAGAATAACAAAAAACAATAAAGGATTTGAAACTGATCTGTTTTGAAAAAATACTGACAGAAACAACACGTTACACTATGGCAGTTTCCATCAACCAGCATTAAAACAACACTTGCCATTCTCTCAACTATTAAGGGTAAAAAGAATTGTATCTGACCCGATTAAAAGTATTGAACGTACAAATGAAATGCTACAACGCTTTAAAACACGAAAATATCCTGACCAAATATTGAAACAAGCACAAGAAAGAAGTCAAACCATACCCAGGGAAGAATTATTAATCCCCAAAGAACAATCCTCACAGAATCGCACGACAGTTGTGTCAAAATTTTCCACAAAAAGCATGGCATACAAGAGAATAATAAAAAAGCACTGGTCAATTCTGATTTTGGAACCTGATTTTAATCATATTTTCGACAAAGAGCCCATATTTGCATACACCAGGGGAAAAACGTAGGTGAAATCATCGAACAACACAAAAGAGAAGAACATCAAACAATATTTAAAGGGACGATCCCGTGTTGGAACTGTAATAATTGCCATAATGTGATTAAAGGTTCTCAAATATCACATCCCATGAAAGGCCACAACATCAAGCTTAAAGTCAACGCCACATGTGACACAAGCAACATAATATACTTGTTAAAATGCCCTTGTGGAAAGGTGTACGTCGGCCAAACCGAACGAAAACTCAAAATAAGAGTCAACGAACACAAAAGTAACATTAGAACCAGATCTTTGAAATCGTCAGTAGCAAATCATTTTGTGGAAGCACATCATAATGTCAGTCAATTAAAGTTTTGTGTTCTTGAGATTGTGGAACAACAAGAGGGAAGAAACAATCACACATATTTGTTACAACGTTTGGATCCGACTCCTGAATTCCTTTAGACCACACGGATTGAATGATCGAATGGAGTAGATGAAGGCCATAAAAGGCCGAAATGCATTGGGACTCGTTAAGAATTTATTTTATGCAACAGTAATGAATGCAGCGACTAATGAATGCAGTGACTAAAACTGTATTTATGTGGTAAAGCACAATACAACCAATGAAAAACAAGAACCTTTGAGTAATCGTTTATTTTGTAAGCACAACTTTTCATAAAAAACCGTCACATCAAGCAAATCAACCTCTTCTAGGAGGCACTACACTAGTGCCCTGGGGACACACCCCACAGCTGTGGGGGTGCTACCAGTCTACAGATACACATAGCCATAGGCACATACACCTACACATTCAGGCTAGGCTAGGTACATTTAGACAAATTACTTATGGCGCGCATTTTAGGAATATGCAAGTGCTACTGTTTTTATCTTAACTGCTTATGTTCATCTTATTAGCACTATGGTAGAAATGTATCTACTACTTACTATATTGGTACTAGCAATCTCTTTTGTATGCTTCTGTCTCCTGATTTTCGCAGCACATATGTTTTACACAAGGCTGTCGCTGGACCAATAAATGCTTATTGAAACGTCCTAATCGCCATCATGTGTATTTTCTGAGAGAAAGCAAGCACGAGTGTCTGAGCGAAACGTACTGTACTGTTTCCACGATCCCTGAGGAATGAGGGTTGTCATGTTCAGTGGTTGCCAGAAACTACCTACACCACTGTAGAATACAGGTGGGTGGTAGCGGCACTGCAGAGCTAGCTGGTCTAACGGCTGACTTATCCTGTGGGGGTGTCCGGAAGCGGTTGGGACACCAGGCCCTCAGTTTAGGTCATCCAAAAAGCGCAGGTACTGGGGACTCCTAGGAACTACACGACAAACCATGAATATTTACAAGTACATAAGCCTCACATGCATTTGCCTGCTACACAATCAGGCCTTTTAAGTTTGTTTGTTTGCACCTAAAATCTGCGCCTCATCAAGCCAGGCGTAATAATAGCGAAAAATTTTATTTTCTCCAAACTTTTCCATATCTCCTGTAATGTACAATATATTTACAAACTTGAAAAACCTTTAGACTATTTCTAAGCATAGTGTTTTTTATGGGAAAGGTACCCTTCCAATATTAAGTCCATACTGGACATCATGCACAAATACATCCACCATGGTGCAAGGGTGTGTGCATGGCGCAAGACTAACTAGGTGCACCAGTGAAGGAGGGAGCGAGAAACAGCCATATTTCTTAGTCTATCTGGGACTGTTCTAATCTATCCCATAAAGGCAATGCAGTTCAGTGCAGTACCTTTGGTTGTTGTGCTGTATTGTGTAGAATGTAAGTAAATCTGGCTCTTAGTTGAGTTGATGCACATTTAGCCCAAATCAGCCACAAAAGTAAGGTAGGGAGAGGCAACCCAAAGGTATGCACCCATTATTTCATTGGCTCTTCTCATGTGTCAGAACCAATTACTGCCACAACAAGAAGTATGAACAGCTCTGCTGTTCAAGATCCCAACAAAAGAAAAATGATGAAATGTCCAGTGACTTCAATCTGCCAATCCTGCATCTATTCTTAGATACAGACTCCCCATCAAATAAGGGATTGGTTAACATTGTCCCTCTGCTCTTGCTTGTGGTGGACAAAAGAAAGACATTCTGTGAACACACAGCCTGACCCTTAAACCCATTTTTTGGCCATAAACGACAATGTGTAGCTGGAAATTGTTCCATTATCGCCTGCTAGGTATCCACAAAAGATTATCTAGAGGGAACATCCTCAAACATCGTGAGGTTGTAGGGGAAGAGGTTTCTCCATGTGGAAAGTTAAATCCCCATGGAGAAAAAGAAAAAGAAAAATGTGTATTTGCACAGCAGGCTGCATGATTTCCAATGTGGAGTTGTACCGTGTGTACAACTCTGCAGGGAGGAAATAGCAACTCTGGAAAATGTCATAAAACATTCAAAGTACTCTGCCTGAAAACCTTAAACTGGTTCAGCTTTCAGGGAGAACTACTGGGAATGTTTGTGAATTCCCAAAACTCATAAATCTACACCTCTGCATAGGAGTGGATATAAGAGTTGCGTAGATTAATAGTATTTTCTGTGACTCGGCCCTCAATCTGTAGGGCCCAATGAACAAAGATGTTACTATAATTTGGTGTGACTCACTCCTTTGGTACCTCTGGCGTCCTACTGGATGCCAAAAGTACTGCTGGCTTATTCTCAGCTTACTCCTGGAATTCAGTACTGTGAGGTGTATATTCACAAGAATGTGCGATAACTACCGCAAGAGTAGCGTAACGCAACTTTCAATATCGCAGCCTATCGCGGGAAAATAACCCCGTGTCAACGTGGAATTCACAACAAGGCGGTAGCATGCGATAGTCACCAGATAACGCGTCAAATGTCAGCGTGAAAATCAATGCCACGCTTAAAAAATGCGAAACGCGAGAAATCATGCTATGAGGCCAATCGCGGTACAAAAAGTAGCGAAAAGCAGCCACAGGCCTGCAAATCCCACGCGTCTGGCGGGAAATTGCACCATAAAAACCACAGAAACAACACACCAGAAACAAGCCAAAGCACGTAGCAACATGGATGCACCCTGACCCAGCGCAGAGGTCAACGCGAACCCCACAACCCCCACAGACCACCAGCAAGGAACACCGGGGTCGGGGAAGGCCAAGGAGAAAAGGGAGAGGAAGACGGGGTGCAGACCGCAGGAAAACAAGATCAGCGCCACGGAGTCACAGAACACTACCAGCAACTGACCCACAAGCAGACCACCTGGAATGCAGTCGGAGTGCCGAGGAGGCCAATCCAGGAGGCCAAGAGGCACCGCCAGGACGTGACAACCTAAACCAGGCACAAACCCGCTGCCAACAGGAAGGCAGCAACGGCGACAGGAGGTGGCAGTCCAACGCCACAGGAGGAGCTGGAGGAAACCCATTCCACAGTCATCAGTGTGGAGACGGTGCAAGGAGGTGGGAGTACGGACACAGCTCGACAGGACCCGACACAACAACAACAGGGTGAGCATCCAACAGGGACTGGGGGGACGGGGGGTGATGGGCACAATGGCACACATGCACAACGAGGTGTAGCACACTGCACACCCACAATTACCCAGGGACATGTCCCACATCCCCGTGGCACACTGCAGCACACACACATAGCAATCACAGCACATACCATGACAATGTGGCACAAAGTGCAACACCCACACTGCAGAACAGGGGACACAACTGGGTCCGCCCAGGAGCAGAAACAGAACAATCACTTTGGACAGAGCAGGGAACTGTGAGATGCATATCTACGGCTACAACCACACATCAGCCATGTAGGCCAAATGTCCACTGTCCCAACTCAAATAGCCACCACCGCCCAAACAGTCACAATGTACATTGTCACACAGTCTGCATGTCGACAAGAACAAGGCGCCAACACAATGCCAACATGCACCTCCCCTTCACAATGCAGAGGGACAAACAACACCTCCAGCAGGTCAGAACAGACAACCCATCAGTGATGCCAGAGACGAACACCACACCTTCGACACCAACGCCCTACAACAGCCCATGGACATCCCACACAACCCACCACCAGGACCAGGGCAGACAAGGTACTCAGAGGAGAACCCAGCCCCTGCAACAGACCACACAACATGAAGCACCCGCAATCACGGCTGGCTCACAACACTACACCGACCCACACATGGCACCCCAATGCCAGGTGTCAGAATGCCAAAAGGAGGTGGCCCAACAGGTGAGGGTGTTGCCAAACCCATGGAATGCGAACTAGAACACATACGTGGGTGTCCAATACCCTTCAGGGACCACCTACACCCCACAAAGGAGACCCACACTGCCATAGAGACACATGCAGATGCACATACCCAGTACAGAACCACGCCCAGGGGCACGCACATATCAGTCCCACACCCACATTGGCTCTGCGTACGACGGCACAGTCCACTCCCCTTACGAATTGAGTGGGTGACGACAAAGCTACATGTCCAGGTTCTAGCCCGCTGCCTGCGGTGACATGTCTGCGTCCGCTGTACACAGCACAATGTAATGTCATAGGGCCCAGGGCCCCCATGCATACAACAAGACCACAGGGACACATGCACATATCATGTTGAACTGGCTACGGGCACGTGCGCCCGGCCCCTTTATTGGCAGGGCCACATGTACAGTGATGCCTGTGCTGGATGTGTGTAGGGTGAGTATAAGCCAGCCCGCACGGAGTGCTTGGTGCTGGCAACAACCTGAACAGTGGACACCAGTGTAATGGAAACAGAAAACACCAGCATAACAAAGTCAACTGCAGAGCAACATGGAGGGATCTGGAGTAAGGACAGAGATCACCCAATATTCAGTCAGGAAGTTCCGTGAGTTGCAGTGCACTGAGGTAGGGGCACTAGAGAAGAGCGCGCTCATGTGAAGAAATTGCTAGGATTGTGTCCCTTCGGGTTAGTCCTGATGCAGATGCAGTGGGGTGTGTTACACCTGCATCAACTTCCTCATCAACGTCCCAGGTCTCCCACACTGCCTGAGGTGACAGTTGCGTCTGCAGTCCACAGCGCAATACCCAGTAATAGATCCGGGTGTGTAGCTTGACTACCACCACCAGTCTGCATTCCTGCCTTGGGGCTGTTGCCTCCTGCCCTCCCATTGTCTGTGCCTTCTCCTGTCCGCACACTTAACACATCTTCCTCATCATAGTCCCAGGTCTTCCCCACTGCATGAGGTGACATTGCTGCGCAACCTCACAACAGCACAAAACTCAATCAGTAACGGACAATGGCTTGCGGTGCACTGAGTCACTGGCACCTTGAGTGCTGAGCAGGGTATCAGGCCGATGATGGCACCACGACAGGTCTGAGCAACTCCATAGGTCTGTCAGGACCACCGTTTCGACTCTGGCAGATGGCGGTTGGAGGTGGTCCTTGCGGTGGTGACGTGTGCCTCCTGCGGTGATGCGACGTCCGGGCCGGTCAAGACTCGGTGCTATGTGTGGGCCCTGGTGGCCCGCAGTTGAGGCTGGAGGATGCAGACAGCGCAGGGCCACAGACACATGGCGTTGATGACCCCAAGACCATCGCTACAGAGGCCATTCAATGTCTCAGAAGAAGGGGTCCCAGGCCTGAGCAGCACAGAGTTAGTGGCCCCGGATGCACTTCGGCCGGCACAGGCACCCAGCCACGGGACGGAGACTTGTGGGGCAGTCAGATGGGCCATGCGACCTGAGCGGGTCACCATCAATGTCCGAGGTGTATGTTGCGGAGGGTTGCGGGGGACAGTGGAAGGTGTCCTCCAGGGCATGATGCGGAAGGTCTGATGTTATCTGGAAGCAGCAAATGGAGGAGTGGAAAGCGCAACCCTCGTTTTCACCAACAATTCGGCATCAGCTACATGAGGATGAAAACTAGCCCCTATTCCATAGACTCAAACGCCACCAATGTATGACCAGTGAGTGTCCATGAATGTCGGGGAACACACTTAGTGCCACAGGTGCTGAGAGGGGATGCAGTCTGCGATGATGCCGGTACACAGATGTGAACTCCAACATTGCCAAATCAAGATTCTGTGACCTACTGGACCGCAGTGTAGGCCGGAGGCAGCGGTCAGCATGGGCCCACAGACACGTGTCGTGTGCTTGTGATGCATTCGTTTGCTTCACTGATAGCAGGGAGTTTAGTGATATCACCCCTGCAGTAGACATCTGGTCACTGCCATTCATGACTCAGGACACAGTTTCACACATGGGACCTACTGGTCCGACGAGTGGGCCGAAGGCGGCAGTAGAGTGCGTCAACGAGAAAGGAGTAAGGCGGGCCTGTGTCGTGGACGCCGTGATGGTCTGAGGAGGCTGCCAAGGTCGCGGGCCTCAGGCTTGGAGCTTGCGGCGGCACGTGGTGGGCCCTCCTTGACACACCCCGGTGTCTGCAGGTTATCAGTGTGGCCTGGCTGCGCTGGGGCGGGCCTGACGGGTTCGTGGTCCAGCGTGCTGGGGTCCGGCAGGCGCACAGCATCGCAGGCAACTCCGCTCACGAGGATAGCGTCGGCCTCGTGGTGGGGTAGGAGGCGCCGCCGTGGCAGAGATGTGGGTCTTTCCGGAAGAGGACCACGCACAGGCCTACGTGCTTTTTATTCACACCCCTATGCTGGCGTGGCGTAGGCCGGGCCATCCCACTCCGGTGACGCTTAGGGGAAGGCGTAACAGACAACATTTCCGTGAGGTCCCCCACTGACTGGGGTGACATGGTGGCGTCCACTGTCCACTACACTCCATACACCAGCGGTGTATGTCGCCATGGATATGGGTGTGTTCTGCATACTGCGGTGTGTCCAGCACATCTCCGCCACTCATGGCATTGTGTACTTTCCCAATCATGGTTCTACTGCATCCTTCACACATGCCTGGTTGCCACCTCTCCCCACATTCGGCTATTATGTGGCTGAGGTGCCATGCCGTTGCTGGCTCATGTTCAGGGCTTGCCCATGTGAACATTGTAAGTTGTTCTGTCGTGTCTGGTGGGTGGGCATGTTGTTGTGCCTGTTGTATGTGATTTTGTGACGTGTGCATTGCCAGAGTTGTGAGTTGCATGGTTGTGGAGTTGAGGTGTGTGGGGTGTTCATTTGGATATTGCCAAGGGGCTGTGCATTTCCCTTTTTGCCATCCTGGGAATGCTGGTTGATGATGGACTGTCGGAGGAGGAAGGTATCATGCACACTGGCTGTGTATTTGAAGGCGACATTGTTGGGGGTTCCACGGTGTTCTGTTGTTGCCTGCACATTGATGTGAGACGTGTGCTTCCTGTTGCGGTGATTGTGTGCTGTGTCACCAGGGGGCAGAGGTAGTACATGTGTGCTGTGTATTGCCCCCAACACGTGCGTGCATCCTGCTTGGGCGTATGGTCCTTGCTTGGTCTCCAGTGGATCCTGCGCATTGTGTTGTACGTATGGGGACTGGGGTACCAGGGTGATGGTGATGTCCAGGACAGGTGTGGGGGACTTGGATGTGGCTGGCTGTGAGACTCCTCCGACTCTGGCGGGTGTTGGTTGGGGGGTCCCAGGGGTCAACAGGTGCAGCCAAGCCAGCAGCTTTGTGTGGGGTGGGATGTTGGTTGTCCGCTGTGTTTGTGCCGTAGGCCTGTTAGGCGATGATGGTCAGGATGCGTAGGATGTTTGTCACTTTCAGTCTGTAGTGGACGGTGACATTGTCAGATGTTGGATCTGTGCGGCTGGTACGCTTCCTGGGGGTCTGCTGTCTTTGTCTGCGCTGCGTCTGTGGTGGTCTGGGGGCGGGGGGTGTTCCGGGTGTGGGTTAGGGGCCTGGGGTGGTGGCGGTGGGTGTTGTGGCCCTCTTGGGTGTCCGGGCCGCATGATGAGTGGCTCCATGGCATCTGTTGCCCTTCGGATGTGGCCCTGGGCTGTGCTCCCTTTTGTGGTGCTGGCTGCCGTCCGACTTTACACCAGGTCAGAGCAGGTGTAAGTTTCCTGGTGCTAACGCACCTTATCGCCTGTTTTGTATTCTTATCGCCGATGTGGCTGGTCGTTGTGAATGTTGAGGTGTGATGTTGTCTCGACTTTTGGCACGGGAACGCCTACTCTGCATCTCATTAGCGATATTTGCGGGGGTCCTCTGTGGCGATGTTTTTTGTGGCTGCTATCGCGGGTAATCTGGTGCTGTGGGCTGTTAACACCGGCTTGTGAATGGGGAGGTAAATTTATCACGACTTTGGCTGCGATAAAGTGCCGCTAATTCGGCGATAGCTCCTTGTGAATATGCCCCTGAGTGTAGACACACTCGTTGTGAATTGGGTCCTGTCTGTTTACACAGCTCACAAGAGTTTCTTGAAAACCAGATGCAAAAAAGTGTTAATATTACTATCTGTTGTTTTATTGTTATCTTTTAAGGGCAGCTGATGTTGGAAATAATTATATTCTGTGAAAGGTACATTCTTTGAGAGACATATTGCTGAATGACAACTCTGCGTGCACTATGTGCAAGAAATGAACCCTTTCATATAAGAGGAGAGTGATTTTTTTCAGGCATCAATCTAATTGTTTGTATATGTTCTTTAATAGATGAAGGTATATGTTTCAATGCTTAGCGGCTGCTAGGATAGCTGTTGACAGGCATCATTTAGCTCTTTGGTAATGCATATGACTTCAACACATTATCTAAACACATTATCTAAAGTGCCTTTTAGCAGAGTTGACTCCCTCACATTTCCATATGTTATCATCAGAACCTCGCTGATTGTCAAATAACACTTAACACTTCTGTTATAATTATCTTTTTTGTCAACATTAATGAGTGTTTTTATGTGCATATAAATGCAAAGGATGAGCAGCAGACAGAAGGTCAAATTAAAGATGGGAATCAATTGAATTTTGACAACCAAGGGCAGATCTGCTGGGTAGGTAGTGACTGGTGCTTGAGTGGGGTTCCTCAAAGCATAGCCTAGGGCTGTAACCTTAAATAAATCATTAACACATATGAATTATTGGCTGTAAAAAGCCATTGGATGCTATTTAAAATGTCAGTTAAAACTGAATATTATGTCTTCTTCTTGCAACACTGTTTAAACTCAGCACAGCATTATGTTTTACCTGTGAGACTTCTATAGGAACAAAAAAGTGTTTTAGTGAATTCATCTGTATCTGTCTTTTTACACAGCTGTTTATCCTTGACATAGTGAGAAAGAACAAAAACATTCTTTTAAAATTATGATACGGGAAATAAAGAGATGAATAAACGTGTTAGTCTGCTCAAGGGAGAAATATGTTACAGAACATCCTATTAATCAAGTTAACCAAATTACACAAGACATCGTACACACTAGACTTCAATATTCTATAACAAACATCCATGTAAGGGAACTGGGCCCATATCATAGCTAGGGCCCACTGCCCTGGTCTGCACGGTGGTGCACTTTTAACAGGGTGCCCTGGGTGCAGACCGGGTCAGTGCACCCTATTTCAATGAATGTGCTGCCCCAAGTGCAGCACAAACTTGTTGCTTTCTGCGAGAAGTGCATTAGTGAAAGGCAGACTATTTGAATCTGTCAGTCTCCCTTTGACTTTGCTGGTGGTAATGTGGCAGCGCGTAGGCAGACTAGCGCCTTGAGGCGCTCGCGGGTGAGTAGCTGCACTTTGTAAACCCCTGACTGATTGATTGATTGAGTAGGCAGGGGCCTCTACAGCCCTTTCAAAGGGGCGCCTTCAGGTGTGCACTGACTGTGTACCACCTCAGTGTGGCACACAGTCAGTTCACCCCGAGGCGTCTTTGCCCCTGTGCCCACATCTATAATACGCTTTGTGCGCAGACCCAAAGTATTTCTTCAGTCGCATGCAAATGAGAGAACGCCTTTGTATTACAGAAGAGACTGCAAAAGCATCAACTAGTCTCTTCTGTAACACCAAAGTGTCACGAGATGCAAAAAGTGGGTGCTCATACCCATTGTGCCCATAGGGCCCCTTGATAATAATTCCCCTTGTCTGCCATGAAGTCAAAATGTCACAGGAAGCAGACAGAGCCACATCGCCCTAATTCTAAACAAGCTTTCAGTTCGACTTGACATTGTATTTTTGCTCTGGTTACTATATAATTCACAACAGCAATCTATAAAACAATTGTATGTTGTATTCCATAGTCGTTTAAACATATCCTACCATGCCACCTTGGAAGTATGTGGGCTTTGTCTAAAGGTGCGGGTGAGAAGGATGATATGCTTGAGGTGGGCACTAGCACAGGGACTAATGGAAGTAATGTTATACAAACAAACAGTTGGGTGTACCTGATGCCTCCATATTTGTTTTTCCAGGTTTGTAGCTTAGTGAGGTATTATTATGTTAATCCTGCACCCATCTTTGTTGTAGCATGTCACTTCCTACAGTAGTGCACTCCTTCTTTTACAGTATTCATTTATGCCCTCTATAGCATTTTCTATATGCATAAATAGGTGTATCCATCCATGCGATTCACTGTGAATCACTTAGTGTTTTTTTTTTGGGTTGAGCAGCTATCTAAAACATATTTTTTCTTTGATTATATTTTGCTGTGCAGCTGTCCAAAGGCTTTTTTGTTATATTTCTCTATAGTGCCTGGGAGGCATGATAATTTCGTTTGAGCAAGGAGAGACTGTCACAGAGGGTGCAGTTGTGGTATGTTTCATTATTTTGTTTGAATATGTTCTCAAGCAAGTGTGCCATGATGTTTTGCACTTCTTGTCTGTAATGTTGATTGTAAAACATATCATAACAGGTGTATTTGTAAAGCGCACGATTACCCGTAGGTGTCCTGGCGCTGAATAACAGATGTTTATTGTTACCCAACTCAATGGTACTCATTTTATCGACCTCAGATGGATGAAAGGCTGAGTGGACCCTCCGGGATTTGAACCTGTGACCATGAGGTCGAACACAGGCCCCTGCAGTGGCTGCTTTAGTCCACTGAGCCACCAGACCCGGTATACATGTTGTCTGTGCTTGTGTGCCTGTGTGCACACACAGAGGGTGAAAATATTCTAGGAAAAGCCTGAGCTATGTCATTTTGTGATGTGATCCACATAATGTTGTATGTTGGGACCTGACAGAAAAGCTTGATGAGGGTTTGACGTTTGTGGATAGGGAAAGTTGAATGTGGGATTGACAACTAACAGGTGCTGATGGCGAGTTTCTCCCAAATTAGCTTCACAAATGAAGTCCCAGAGTTTCTTGAAATTAAATCTTCTAGGGGCCTTTCCCATTTTAAATCAGGGAAAATGCCTCAGGTTTCTAGAACACTTTCCTGAGCCCATATCACCCCTCTAGTTCAGTGTACCACTTAGAGGTGTTAGACCACTTTTGATAATTACAAATAATATTTATCTCAATGTGCGTAGGTTAACATCATTAGGTTGCAATTAAAATAAATAGCCCTCAAGATAGCATTACTAGGCCTCAGCCTGATTGCGCTGACATCCATTTTAAAGCTGCTAAACATGAAAGAGCAATTCATTGTTCTGTGAAAGAGCTTTTTTACCTGCGTGTTTTCTCTTTTGTATTTTTTCAAAGAGTATGCGATATATGTTAAATTTTGTGGTGGATTTTATTTTGCTGAGCTGAAATGTATTAATTTGTGTTCCTAAACAAGGAAGCGGTGTGCTGAGAGTTTTTGTATTTGCAAACAATAATTCTTTATTTGATTATTAATTAATAATCATAAAAGTACAGTTTAAAACAGACAATATAGCACACATCATAAATCAAAAGAACAATGGGGCTGATTTGGATGGCGGTGAGACCGCCACCGACAGCCCATCGGTGGCGGTCTCACCGCCATCCTAAGCATGTATCCCGCCTGCCACATGGATGGCGGGCGGTTTGTTGGCGGTCGGCAAGACCGACTGCCACCCATCCGACAGGCTCCTTGAGCCCGCCGGTGCTGTGGAGGCACAGTAATGCCTACAATGGAGGCGGTGCCTTCCAGGCACCGCCGTAAGCATTACGATGTGCCTTTCTGACGGCCCTTTCATGGCGGTGAACCCGCCATGAAAAGTCTGGCGGAAAAGGACATTGGGGGCCCTTAGCGGGCCTCTCTTACCCCCTGGCCCAAAGACCCGTGACCTGGGTGGCACCCATGGTGCCCCCCTACATATCCCTGCACCATGTGGCAGGCACCGCATGGTGCTTGCCACGTAGTGCAGGGATGTGTGCAGTGTCCCTTTTTTGCATTGCTGTGGGTGCTGCAGCCAGCAGCACTCGCCACAATGCAAAATATAGGCATTGCGTCCGCCGTGGTGGCGGTCGTATCAAAATGCCTACTGCGGGACCGCCGACAGCATGTCGGGCAGTCCCAATCCCCAATAGGGTGGCGGGAGAACGTAAGTCCGCCCACCATTGTAATCGTGCCCCATGTTTTTGCAACATATTCAAAGGTCTTTGTGCAGGTCTGCTCTAAACAGTACACAGTTATTATTTTCACTTCTTGTACAAATGTGCAGACTCAACGGCTCTCTGTCTTTTGGATTTATACTTGGACTCTTTCTTGCCTTATGAACTGTCATTCTACTACTGATTTAAATATATATTTCCCTTGACTTTTGAACTGAGCAGATTTATGCTAGACCTTGGCTCAACTATATTTTGGTTCTGGCTTTTTACTTTAGAGGTGACCTTATGTTATTACCTCCTGTAATTGGCTTTATTTTATGCATTATCAATGCTGATTTGAATCTGGCTAACTAATCATTTTTGTTTCCGTAATGACTGTTAAATTTAATAAACCTTAATGGTGTGGGCTTTGAATATGTCCTGGGAAGGTTTTCTTTATTGTCCTAGGGCTGCCATCTCTTGAGACTCACAATGCCCGATCCTGTTTCGCCACTCTTTGCACTTAATAGTTAAAGCATTGACAGAGGTCAGGGGAGTTATCTTTATTGTAGGATGGGTAGACTACGTACCAATAGGGTCCTCACATCAAGCAGCACTGGCAAAAGGTTTAAGCATTTCCATATGATGCTGAATAAGAAGCCAGCTGGTAGGACAAAATGATTAGGAAGAGTGAATTCTGTAAGATGATGATATCTAACATGAATCAGAATCTCAGATTCTGGTGTATTGCCGTATTCTGACATCAAAGGGAAACCCAGTGGTTATCATCTGATGTTGAGGGAGGAATTAGAGAGATGCTGCACAGCAGAGTAGCGTGGGTTGCCAGCGTCCGGACAAGGCAAGTATAGAGCCCCCTAACCCGTGGCCTGTTAGCACTTCCTGAGTCCCTTCAACAAGTCCAGTTCAAAGTTTGCCCCCCTAAGAATTTTGCGCCTGGGGCAGCATCCCCTGTGGCCCCGCCCACACTACGCCACTGATACTCAATGGGGCATATTCGCTGGATTCCGCGCCACAGGCCCCCAGCGCATCCTGAGACACCGCATCGCAGTCATGTGTGTGCTGACTGCTGCCTGCGCATACACTGCGGTACAGCAGGACTCACAATTCAAATCGAGTCTTGATTTGCTGGACACCGTATCGAGGCCAACGCATCATCGCAGGATGCTCACCCGCTCAGCTCTTCAGGTGGGCCTAACTCAGTGCAACGCAAGTCATCGCCACGTGGCGGTAGGCCCGTGCCGGACGCAGGCCATCGGGTGCCATTAACTCAGTGCAACGCAAGTCATCGCCACGTGGCGGTAGGCCCGTGCCGGACGCAGGCCATCGGGTGCCACTAACTCAGTGCAACGCAAGTCACGGACCCTTCATGATTGAGTTCCGTGGATGCGGACGCCATCATGTCACCTCCGGCAGTGGGGGTTGTGCTGTGGTGGGCCCCTTTTATTGGCAGGGTCACATGTCCTGTGACGCCTGTGCTGGATGGGTGTGGTGTGGGTGTAAACCAGCCCTCAGGGAGTGGCTGCGGCATGCTGACAACTAGACCAGTGACCAACAGATCACTACAGGGAAGACCTGGGACATGTAGCTGTGCTACCACCCCCTGTGAGCGTAAGCGGAGTGGGCTGGGCTGGCATATGTCAGTCCAGCGTAGGGGTGTGAACAATGAGCCCAAGGCTCTGGGCGTGGTTCAGTTCTGGACTGGACAAGGAAGTAACCAATGCGTGTGTCTCCGTTGTAGTATCTGCGCCACCCGGACCGCAATCGGCAATGTTGCAGCCTGTGACCCAAGCCCCACAACATGTGCAAAATGGATGTGAGGGGGAATCAGTGACCCTACATTCATCCATACTGTCATACTTGAAGGATCATAGACATGACACATCTGTGTGAATTTGAATGTTTTATTCACATTCAGTAGAGTGTTGCAGCTGGAGCAGTACAGGGCCATGCACACCCCACTTGACATTGTTGCCCCATGGAGGGCCAGCCAACGTCCATTAGGGAAGGACAAATTCATCGGAAGAGGAAGAGTTCAGTCCGCAGTCTGATTGCTGTGTCATTGGTAACCAAACAGAATATGGCAGTCCATGTCGAGGTCCAAGGTGAGTGCCGCAGAGTGTATCGGGGGACAGTGGAAGGTGATGATGCAAAGGGCCGAACCAAGCTGAAACAGGCCATATGGCGGAGATGAATGCTACCGCTTCCTCATTACCACAACAGCAGTCTCATCCACATCATCGTCCTCTGATGTGTGATGTGCCTCACCAGTGGGTGGTGGTGTTTTGGCTGCAGTACTGTGTGGCACTGACACATCAGGGGCCGGAGGTGGATTGTCGGCCGCACTGTGTGGCAGAGACACATCAGGTGCCGGAGGTGGAATGTCAGCTGCACTGTGGAGCACTGACACATAAGGGGGCTGAGATGTGGATGGTGTAGGAGCAGCAGCATTCATCTGCGTCAGGCCTTGTGGCAGCAATGCCATGATGAGGATCTGCAGGGCATGGTAGATCCCAGCTACATCTCGCTGATGTGCAGCCGTGGCAGCCATCCTTTCCGCCTCCATCCGCACCATGTCCTCCATGAGCCTCTGCATGTGTACCAACTCCCGGCTGAGAGCCCTGGAGCCACTCTGACTAGACAGGTGTTCTTGTCTCCGAGTCATGACTCCAGCGATGTTAGCCATGGCTCATTGGAGACCATGGAGCAGACTGTGGGTGTCCGTTAGGGACTGTAAGTGGTCCCTGATGGGACGTAGACACCCATGGATGGCATCTAGTTTGGCTGCCATGTGTTCGAACCCCACCCGCACCTGCTCAGCCATCTCCTTCTGGCCCTCCAACACACAGCGTTGAAATGCAATGTGTTGGTCGTGGGGATCCTGGGAGACAGCCGGGGTGGTGGGTGCTTCCTGCTGTGTGGTCTGTGCAGGGGGTGGGGTCTCCTCGATGAGGCTGGGCTGCCCTGCTCCTGGGGGTGGGGTGCGGAAGCTGTCCATGAGCTCTTGGAGGGCATCGGTGTCGAAGGTGGGGAGGTCCTTCTTGTCATCAGTGAGGAGGTGTTCGGTCTGCTCTGCAGGAGGTGATGATTCTCCCTCTGCAATGTAAAGGGGAGATGCAGTTTAACAGTGTGTTCCATGTATGTTCACGCATTGGCCAAGTTTCCAAACAGACTGCATGACAATGTACATTGTGACTGTTTAGGAGGAGCTGCCTATTTGAAGCAGGACAGTGGACATTTGTGCACCATCAGGGATGTGGGGTTGTACTTGTCCATTATCATGTCACAGTTTCCTGCTATGGATTTAGGCCCAGATCTTTGTACTGGGGTGAATGTATGACATTGTTCTGCATTCTGTCCATCAATTGTTGTTTTTGCATTTGTCACCCCGAGTGGGACGGGAATGCCCAGACGTGGGTCCCGTGCTCTCCATGCCACTGGAGTCAAGCTATCCTGGCTGATGAGGGCTGAAAGCCCGAAACCGGTCCTAGGATGCTTGTTTCCAGTCCAGGGAGGACCTGGCCTGGCAGTTCGGGCTGGACTGTTCCCATTGGGCGCAGGGTCAAGACTGATTTGCATATGGCTGGGTCCAAACTGGAATGGCATGGTGAGCAAAAAAACGATGGATTTAGGCCCAGATCTTTGTACTGGGGTGAATGTATGACATTGTTCTGCATTCTGTCCATCAATTGTTGATTTTGCATTTGTCACCCCGAGTGGGACGGGTATGCCCAGACGTGGGTCCCGTGCTCTCCATGCCACTCGAGTCAAGCTATCCTGGCTGATGAGGGCTGAAAGCCCGAAACCGGTCCTAGGATGCTTGTTTCCAGTCCAGGGAGGACCTGGCCTGGCAGTTCGGGCTGGACTGTTACCATTGGGCGCAGGGTCAAGACTGATTTGCATATGGCTGGGTCCAAACTGGAATGGCATGGTGAGCAAACAAACGATGGATTGAGGCCCAGATCTTTGTACTGGGGTGAATGTATGACATTGTTCTGCATTCTGTCCATCAATTGTTGTTTTTGCATTTGTCACCCCGAGTGGGACGGGTATGCCCAGACGTGGGTCCCTTGCTCTCCATGCCACTGGAGTCAAGCTATCCTGGCTGATGAGGGCTGAAAGCCCGAAACCGGTCCTAGGATGCTTGTTTCTAGTCCAGGGAGGACCTGGCCTGGCAGTTCGGGCTGGACTATTCCCATTGGGCGCAGGGTCAAGACTGATTTGCATATGGCTGGGTCCAAACTGGAATGGCATGGTGAGCAAAAAAAAACGATGGATTTAGGCCCAGATCTTTGTACTGGGGTGAATGTATGACATTGTTCTGCATTCTGTCCATCAATTGTTTTTGCATTTGTCACCCCGAGTGGGACGGGTATGCCCAGACGTGGGTCCCGTGCTCTCCATGCCATTGGAGTCAAGCTATCCTGGCTGATGAGGGCTGAAAGCCAGAAACCGGTCCTAGGATGCTTGTTTCCAGTCCAGGGAGGACCTGGCCTGGCAGTTCGGGCTGGACTGTTCCCATTGGGCGCAGGGTCAAGACTGATTTGCATATGGCTGGGTCCAAACTGGAATGGCATGGTGAGCAAAAAACGATGGATTTAGGCCCAGATCTTTGTACTGGGGTGAATGTATGACATTGTTCTGCATTCTGTCCATCAATTGTTGTTTTTGCATTTGTCACCCCGAGTGGGACGGGTATGCCCAGACGTGGGTCCCGTGCTCTCCATGCCACTGGAGTCAAGCTATCCTGGCTGAGGAGGGCTGAAAGACCGAAACCGGTCCTAGGATGCTTGTTTCCAGTCCAGGGAGGACCTGGCCTGGCAGTTCGGGCTGGACTATTCCCATTGGGCGCAGGGTCAAGACTGATTTGCATATGGCTGGGTCTAAACTGGAATGGCATGGTGAGCAAAAAAACGATGGATTTAGGCCCAGATCTTTGTACTGGGGTGAATGTATGACATTGTTCTGCATTCTGTCCATCAATTGTTGTTTTTGCACAGTTTCCTGCTATGCCAAATGTGATTGGCCAGTTTCTACACACAAGCGGCAGCAGTTGTGTCCTCTGTTCTGCTGTGAATGTGTTGCAGTTTGTACCACATTGTTGTCAATGTTGATGTGCTCTGATTCTTGTGTGTGTGCTGCATTGTGGGAGAGTCGCCCCTGCAGCTCAGACTTTGCTTGGCCTTCTCCCTTTCAGGCGGTGTGCCTTTGACTTTTGTGCTTATGCAGTGCTGAGATGTTGCATACTTGGGTAAATTGGGCTCTTGGTGGGAGTTGGGACTCTTGGGCATGGTTTGTCCGCAGATGTCTTGTTGCCGTCAGGGGTTGTTTGTGCACGTGGATGTGTCAGTGTGTGACCTGCTCCTTTCCGGATGTGGACCACACTCAGCCACCTCGGTGTCGTGGTGTGCAACATGTCATGATGAGTGGCCTGCAGACATGCTCATCGTCATGCAGTGTCACTTGCATTGTCAGTGGGGCTCACGGATCCGCAGCTTTGCTGGGTTCAGCACATGTGCATGGGTTTGTAGTGAGATTGGTGATGTGTGGGGAGGGCCCCTCTGGGCACATTGTGGACGGGGACTACTTGCTGTTTCTATGTGTGCTGCAGTATGGCAAGGAGATCAGGGACATGATCCAGAGTCATTGTGGTTGTGCAGTGCGCTATACTTCATTGTGCATGTGTGCCATTGTGCCCATCTCCCCCCGTCCCCCCAGTCCCTGGTGGTTACTCACCCTGTTGCTGTTGTGTCAGGTCATGTTGAGCAGTGTCCAGTCCCCCGACTCCTGCCACCGTCTCTACACTGATGACTGTGGCCACCATTTCCTCCATCTCATCCAGCTCCTCCTGTGGCGCAGGACTCCCACCCCAGGTCTGCATTACTGCTTTGCGGTTGTTTGCGAGTTTCTGCTTGGTTTTGCGCTTCACATCATTCCAGCGCCTCTTGACCTCGTCCATTGTCCTCCTCAGCACTCCGACTGCATTCACCTTGTCCACGATGGACTGCCATGTTCCATTTTTTGTTGCCAATGACACAGTGGAGGTGACGAACAGTTGTTGATGGTGTTCTATCACCTGCGTAATCAGGATCCTGTTTTCCTGCGGACTGAACCGCGTCTTCCTCTTCTTCTTCTCCTTGCCCTTCCCTGACCCGTGGTCCCAGGCTGGTCCTCCGTGGGGCTTGTGGGGTTCGGGTTGTCCTCTTTACTTGCTCCGGCTACCTCCATTGTGCTTCGCCGTTGTTATGTTTAAAAAAAAAAAATTGCAGCTTTTATGGTGATTTTTCCCGCCTGACGTGGGACTTGCAAGCATGGCGCTGCTTGTCGCCAATTTTTCTATCGCGGTTGGGCCCATCGCAACTTTTTTCACGTTTGGGTTTCCTTTTTTATCGCCATCGCGGTAGTTGTATCGTGGACATTTGAGGCGTTATCGGGAAACTATTGCATGTTACCGCCTTGTTGAGAATACGATGTTGACACGGAGTTATTTTCCCACGATAGATGGCGTTATGAAAAATTGCGTTAGCCTATTTTGGCGATGTTTATCGCACGTTCTTGAGAATATCCCCTAATGTTTCTTTAGTGCATTTTGAGGGCTGATATTGGCTCGGACGTGGGTATGATTTTCATTCATGCCCTTTTTTCAAGTGATTGTATTGAGAGGTCCATGTCTGTGGTTTTTACTTATCGTTGTGATACTAATAAAAATGCACTCCCTTTCTGGGCCGAAAAACGGTTTATTTCTCTAAATGCCTACATGTGAGTGGATATGTTCAATGGTATTTGTTTGGAAAGTATTGCTATTTCTTGTCTTTGTCCTTTGTGGAGCAGTGTGTGCTTTACTGAAGGACCTATTTTTGCCTTGCAGCCTAAACCCAGAAGTTCTGCCAGTTTTATATTTTCAAGGGGACTGTATATGGTTCTCTAACTTGGGAAGTTTCATGGAGCGCCCATTTCAATTGTCCAATATATCATTAGTTTTTCATGATGTTAGCATCGTTTATTTTGATGGTTACTACATGGCTTTTTGGACCGTATCTGCACTTGTCATGATGCATGTTTAACAGTTTTTATCAGATGCTCTGAGCACACTTCCTGGCTTGACTCACTTGAGAAGGGAAGTATTCAGAGCCGTGCTGTAACTGAACGGTCTCTGATGTGAGTGGGTGACCACTGGATTAATATATTAATTTTCCCACCATGACAATTGTTACCCTCTATTCATGCGTGCATGCCTGAACATTTATTTGCCGTGCTATGTACTTTAACTATGCTCACGCTAGTGTTGATTGCTCACCTCTGACCTCTTTAAAAAAAAAATATGGGTTGTTTCGGTTATTTCATCCATTTTTGATATCTGAAGTTTCTATGGTGTTACATGTGTGTTATGCAAGACGCCCAGAGTTTCTGTCAATGATATTTTAACAATACTTTAGTTCCACATTTTCTTCCTGTGACATGCCACCAGGGGTATTCTGCACTGTTATTCTTTTGAGGACTGACTTGTGGCCATGAACTGCATTACATTGAAGGTTCTGACTCGTTATTTTATTTATGCAATTTTATATAGCGTGGACATGGCCCGAAGGCATCAGAGCGCTTTACAACAGTAGCAGGATACATGAGTTACAGTGAGTTACAGTTACACTAATTAAACTCAGACGTTTGCATCGGAACATGCATGCAGGAATTACCACAAGACACAATTACAGCAGTTAGTCAAAGGGCATACATAGGTAAGGCATCGCTTTAGATGTTGGAGTCACATAACAAAGGTAGTTCAGAACCTGGTGGAGAGAGTACTTAAGTATTGTCAAGGGTGATTAACCAAGGAGTCAGTAAAATAGGAGGAATTTTAGGGCCCTTTTGAAAGTGATTAGGCAGATGGTTAGGCAGAGGGAGGGAGGAAGAGAGTTCCAGATTCTTGTGACACTACCAAAGAATGACTGACTCATGTATCGTTCTCGACTGACGGTGGGGAGTTCCAGAAGCAGGGATTGGGCATGTCTGGAACCCTTATTTGATCCAGAGATTTTTAGTTTCTCGTTTAGATAGGAGGGTGAAGAGCAGTGCAGTGCCCTGTGGGTAATGCAGGCAGTTTTGAATTGTGCCCGAGCTTAAATGGGAATGCATTGGAGGGTTAGCAGAGGAGGGGAAATGTGGTCACATTTATTGAGACTATAACGAAGCATGCTACTGCAGGTAGTGTTGCTCTAAGTGGACCTAGATAAACTTTGGGGATGACTGGAAGAAGGGCAATTCTATAATCTACTCTGGAGAGAACATGAGACTGCATCACTGTTTTGACGTCTGGTTCCGGGTTCAATTGTCTGATGCCCCAACTCTGCCTAAGTTTGTGTTGTGCACTTTTGGCCATTGCTGCAATGTGGCTCTGAAGATTGAGATAATTGTCAAGGTTGATACCTAATGATCTGGCACTCTGGACAATGGCAGGGCAGCCATCCTGGGCAGGAAAGTTAGCCATCCTTTCTGGTACTGAAGTTTTTACTTTCAGAGATGAAATCAAAAGAAAGTCTGTTTTAGTTGGGTCGAGATTTAAATAGTGGTTAGACATCCAATTTTGAATCTTTAACAGCATGACTGAAAGCAGGGCAACGTCTTCCGGGGATGAGATGTTCATGTATCTTTGGGTATCGTCGGCGTAGAGGTGGAAGAGAATTACAGAATTTCTAAGAATTACAGATAGCAGTTCTAGGTAGAGGTTAAAGCTGGTTCAGGAGGGGATTGAGCCTTGAGGGACCCCCTGATGTATGCTGACTGGTCTCGAGAACGAGTTACTGATTTTCACAATTTGTGAACTGTTGTTAGGTATCAGGAGAACAAGTTGAGGACTGTGCCTGCACATCTCATGTGTTGCTCTAGAGTGCGAAGGAGGTCAAGATGGTTGCCAGAGTCTAATTCAGCGTTTAAATCTAGGCAGACCAGGAGGCAGAAATTACCAAGTCGAGGATTCTCAGGGAGTCATCGACTATTTGGGGGATTACAGCTTCTGTACTGTGGCCCAGGCGGAACCTTGATTCGAGAGTGTCTAGGAAGTCGTTTGTTCAAATGTGTGAAGTGAGTTGGGACGTTATGCAACTTTTGATGACTTTGCCTAAAAATGGGAGTGTGGAGACTGGGTGGCAGTTATTCATGTTCTCTAGGTCGAGAGGTTGGTTTTTCAAGAGAGTAGAGACTTGAACCACTTTTAGCCATTCTGGAAATAGGCCCTGTTTGAGAGAGGAGTTGACCATGTCGGTCCATGTGTGAAGTAGGTGTGTGGCAAGAGATTTGTTATAGTACCTGGAATGGCATCCTGAAGGTGGTTTGAGGGTTTTACTTTGGAGATTATTCACTGTAGGTCCAGTTCGGAAATTGGAGAGAAAGATGATAATGAATGCAGTGCATTGCATGAAAGAATCTCAACTCTTTCTAGGGAGTTGCTGCTGAGTAGCGAGATATGGATGTCTCTAAATTTTTTATCAAAGAAATCCATTATGTTTTTGCAGCAGTCCACTGATGACTTAGGAGCTGAAGTGGTAGAGGAGTCTGTAGTCAGCGCGATAACCTCAAACAGGCGCTTCGGTCTATTCTTTGCAGAATTCACGAGTGTTCTGACATGGGAGGATTTGCACTGATGATTCGGTCTTCATATTCTTTTCTCTCATTGCAAAGCTTAATCATGCTTGGGTGAGAGGGCGCTAATCTCCATTCTTTCTCACATTTTCTGATAAGCTGTCTTTCTTCTTTAGAGAACCAACTACTAGAGAGTTTAGGCCTAGATAATTTACACTTCTGGTGTGCTCATTTGCCAATAAAGGATTCCATGAAGGATCTGTACTTGTTGGTGGCCTCATTAATATCAAGATGAGGTGTAATCGAAATTTGGGTAGGAAGAGACATGATGGCCATGGCTTCTGTGTCAAGGTTGGAAGTTTCCCTGAACCATATTTTCTCTTTCTTTGGTTGCTCGGATGTTTTGGTCTAAGAGCCGGATAGGGAGAAAGAGATCAGCAAATGGTCAGGCCAGTCAACTGGAATGGGGTCATATGACTGTAGATTGGGGGAATTGGAGATTATCAGATCCAGAATGGTGCCTTTGTGGTGTGTGAGTTTATGGCAGTGTTGTTGGAGATCGTTGTCTTTGAGAAAGGAGGCAAATGTGTCAACATAGCTGTTACCCTCGCCTCCGCAGTGGATGCTGTAGTCACCAAGGAAGATAGTGTTGTCCGAGCTGAGAAGCTGAGTGAAGAGATCCATGCATTCCTCAATGAAGGTGTTATTTAGACCTGATGGATGGAAAATCACGTTCAATCTGATGTTGGACATTTCCACCGGCATGCATTTGAAAGACTGAAAATGAGTCGGTGGGAGGGTTCTGCATTTCAGGGAGTTTCTGTGAATGAGTGTGAGACCTCCAATTTGTCTATCTTCCTGGTTATAACACAAAATGGAGCAATTGGGAGGAAGTAGAAGATCTAGAGTGAGGTTAGATGAGTCATTGAGCCACATTTCTGTGAGGATCAGGATGTCAAGATCATGGGCCAAGATTGAGTCTGATATCTGTAGACAGTGTTTGACTGCAGACCGACAATTGTGTAGCATACAGTTCAGGGAAATGCTGTTGCCTTTCTGACTTGGCTGTTCAGGGAGGGAAGTTGGGATTTGTATCAAGTTAAAGGGGTATGATTGTACAGTAGAATGGTGTGTGGGAGTTTGAATGCAATCTGAAATTATGGTGACAGTCAGGCAGCCACCTTCCAGAAAGGAGGAGAGGGTAGCAAAATTTGAAGTTGCGTAACTTTCTAGGAGATAGAATAGATTTGAGTTGTCTAGGGAATATTGTGACCATTTGGGTCTGGGTGGCCAGCTGTCTCTCGGTATGCTGGAATGTGGGGGGGGCACAGGGGGTGATGAGGGGAGCAGCAAAAAGAGGATAGAGAATCGCTTAGATGGAGTAGAACAGATGTGAGAACGTCCATTCTTTGAGAGGGGTGTGAGAATGAGGAAAGGAGCTTGTTGAAAGGAGGTCAGTTATGTTAATTAATTGTGGTTGGGAGAGGAGTGGGTTGTTGGTATCTGGTGTTTGGAGATGTTAGGGCAGAGGGCACTAAAGTTGGGGAGGGAGGGAGAGGCTTATGGGCCAACTGTGGGGCGAAAAAAAGGGTGGAGGAGGTGGGGGAGATAATGGTTTGTGGTAGGTTGAAGAGGAACAGTGTGGTAGGTTGGAGAGGAACAGTGTGGGGATGGTCAGTGGGGGGTGTTTAAGGTCTGGTGTTGGCGGTGAGCTATGGGTTGTGGGGGGCATATCAGATTGCACGAGAGTCTAAGGTGAGAGGGGTAGTCTGGGTGGACCAGAAGGGGAGGAGGATGGGTGAGGGGTGCTAGGGCTGAAAGGAAAAGGGGTGCATGGAGGATCATTGGAGGGCTTGAGGATAAGATAAATAAAGTCGATCATGGCCAGAATTGTATCATTGGCTTGGAACATGATTTTCCTGTTGTTGTAGATGGAGATAGAAAGGTAGCCTAAGAGGTCAAAGGGGGAAAAGCATTTGAGCTTGCATCCAAAGGGGATGTTAGAGAGAGAGGAGAATGAGAGAAAATTGTGTAAGGACCTGATCGATAGGTCAGTGTTGTGTGTGAAGAGGAGGAGGAGAGTTTTGAGGGTGCCTTTGCGATGGCAATGCTATTCGTCTGCGAACAGGGTTTCCAGGAAGTCTCTCAAGGTCCTGTATTTCAGGTTTTTCATTGTGTATTTGGAAAGATTCTGGGTATATTTGATCTTGAAAGCATTGGTGCCAGATCTGGAAAGGTGCATGCAGGGAACGGGGGGGGCAACGGGCATCGCAATCATGTTGGATACCGGAAGGGAAGTTATAGGTATGACCTAGACAACCATTGCTAGGGTAAAGATGGGCATCACGCAGTCTTCGCAACCTTGCAAAGCGGGCAGCATTTTTAGGCATGGAGCAAGACCTCATTAATAGTTTTTGGCAGAGCGATAGATGGGGCTGGGATAAGGATCCCAATGTCATTGATATGTTGAGCAATGTCATTGATATGCTGAGCGAGTGGGATTGAACAGTTTTCTAAAGTTGGCTGTTCTTGTTTTGTTGGGTCGGTGGGCCAGACACTCAGGGCCAAGCATATCAGGATGGCCTCTGTAATTTGTAAATCTTCAGAGGATAAGCTCATAACCGTTTCAAGATGGCTGCCATTTTGTGGAGGAATGAAGTCCTCTTTCCATTGCATTGCTTTACAAGGGGAGACATTGCTAGAGGATGACTTTGCCCCTATAAATATGTAGTTATAGTTAGAACCTAGTTTCCATAGGAAAAGTGTTTTTGACTTGCCTATATCTTCGGCGCCGAATGACGAATCCTCCCGAAATTTTCCAAAAAGTGTGCCACTAAGGGGCCGATTCCGATCTCGGTCGGAGGCGCACCCAATACCATTCAGTCGGGAAAAAAGCCATGCGAATGCCTGTTTCCCGACCGATCCGTACAGCAGACCGAACGAGTAAGTACGATGCGCACAACAGCACAGAATCCGGCCGAGTCGTACTCACCCAGTCCAGGTCCTGTTCTCCGACCGAGGCGAATCCGGAAACGCAGAATCGAGTCGCACGGAAGGGAAAATGCAGCTCCGTCCGGCCGAACAAGTACGATGCGCTTTCCGTACGCGCCGAACCCGTCGCTACGCACGGCACGTCAAAGCATCCGGGAGAGGCGCACATAAGCTCCCATTCGCGCCACAACACGATCCACGGCTACGAGGCGAACACGACAGCGACAAGAATGACGCAAAGCGACGAGGACGACGCGAAGCAACGAGAAAGACGAACAACACGAACCAACCATGAATCCCTTCGTCCCGATCATACCAATATTCTACATTTACTACCGGAACAGGCACGGACGCGTACGGCACAGAAGGTAAGTCAGACACCAACCACAAAACACATACAACACGTACACGACACATCACACACACACAGAGGGATGCAGAATTTACTTACACCAGCAACAGCAGCACCATAAGGGCGGGATGCCCATCACCAATGCCACATATGCACACAGGGGCCTGAATGCGCACCACCACCCCTACCCAGGGGGCCGGATGCCAACCACCACTACCACCCTTAGCCAGGGGGTGCCAGATGCCTACCACCACTACCACCCTTACCCAGGGGGCTGGATACCTTCCACTACTACCACCCTTAGCCAGGGGGTGCCAGATGCCTACCACCACTACCACCCTAACCCAGGGGGTGCCAGATGCCTACCACCACTACCACCCTTACCAAGGGGGGGCTGGATGCCTACCACTACTACCACCCTTAGCCAGGGGGGTGCCAGATGCCCACCACTACTACCACCCTTACCCAGGGGGGCTGGATGCCTGTCACTACTACCACCTCTCCCCATGGGGGGCTGGATGCCTACCACTAGTACCACCCTTACCCAGGGGGCTGGATGCCTACCACTACTACCACCCTTACCCAGGGGGTGCCAGATGCCTACCACTACTACCACCCTTACCCAGGGGTGCCAGATGCCTACCACTACTACCACCCTTAGCCAGGGGGCTGGATGCCTGTCACTACTACCACCTCTACCCATGGGGGGCTGGATGCCTACCACTACTACCACCCTTACCCAGGGGGCTGGATGCCTACCACTACTACCACCCTTAGCCAGGGGGTGCCAGATGCCCACCACCACTACCACCCTTACCCAGGGGGCTGGATGCCTACCACTACTACCACCCTTACCCAGGGGGTGCCAGATGCCTACCACTACTACCACCCTTACCCAGGGGTGCCAGATGCCTACCACTACTACCAGCCTTAGCCAGGGGGCTGGATGCCTGTCACTACTACCACCTCTACCCATGGGGGCTGGATGCCTACCACTACTACCACCCTTACCCAGGGGGCTGGATGCCTACCACTACTACCACCCTAAGCCAGGGGGCTGGATGCCAACCACCACTACCACCCTTAGCCAGGGGGTGCCAGATGCCCACCACCACTACCACCCTTAGCCATGGGGGTGCCAGATGCCTACCACTACTACCACCCTTAGCCAGGGGGCTGGATGCCTACCACTACTACAACCCTTACCCAGGGGGTGCCAGATGCCTACCACCACTACCACCCTCACCCAGGGGGCTGGATGCCTACCACTACTACCACCCTAAGCCAGGGGCTGGATGCCAACCACCACTACCACCCTTAGCCAGGGGGTACCAGATGCCCACCACCACTACCACCCTTAGCCATGGGGGTGCCAGATGCCTACCACCACTACCACCCTCACCCAGGGGGGGCTGGATGCCTACCACCACTACCACCCTTAGCCAGGGGGGTGCCAGATGCCCACCACCACTACCACCCTTAGCCATGGGGGTGACAGATGCCTACCACTACTACCACCCTTAGCCAGGGGGGGCTGGATGCCTACCACTACTACCACCCTTACCCAGGGGTCTGGATGCCTGTCACTACTACCACCTCTACCCATGGGGGGCTGGATGCCTACCACCAACACCACCCCCACTCATAGGATGGACAATGCATGACACAACCAGCACACCACAACCTAGGGAATGCAAGAAAAATACATCCCCCCAACACCATGACAAGCGTGTGCAGACTGTGTCAAATGCCTACAACACTGAACATGACTTTGAACATACAATGTGACCCCCTATCACATGTGCCACACATATATGTGTGTGGCCCCCACAATGCAAGCAGGCCATGACCATTGTGGCAATGGGGTCCAAACCCCCATCATCACAGTGACCAAAAGGTAAGTGTGGGGTCCATAGCTGAAGCACATTTTGAACATTGTGGCAATGGGGTCTAACCCCCCATCACCACAGTGAGCAAAATGTAAGTGTGGGGTCCATAGCTGAAGCACATTTTGAACATTGTGGCAATGGGCTCTAACCCCCATCACCACAGTGACCAAAATGTAAGTGTGGGGTCCATAGCTGAAGCACATTTTGAACATTGTGGAAATGGGCTCTAACCCCCCATCACCACAGTGACCAAAATGTAAGTGTGGGGTCCATAGCTGAAGCACATTTTGAACATTGTGGCAATGGGGTCCAAACCCCCATCATCACAGTGACCAAAATGTAAGTGTTGACAAAGAAAGCGCTGCAACTGCCAAACTGCATGGATGATTCCTGGTCACAGAACATAAAACACATCAGTGGCAAAGTAGTGCATGTGTCCCATTGCAACATAAATTGGGGGAGGCAAATACTGCAGTGCAAATAAGACATACCTTTGGCCATGTGCAGACAAACAACACCCATGCGGGCTGACACTGTCAACATTCATCAATGACACAATGACAGAAGTGACCATCAGAATGCAGACCCACATATTTGCACCAATGGGCACACAAATGCAGATACCCTGTGGAGACTGTAGATGTGAGGTGAACAGATACCATACCATGGCAGCAATGGGACACACAAACCATGATCATTGTGCTGACCGTTGACCTAGGAGTCCCAGGGACAGCAGGGGAAACCCACCAAACTACATACAGCCAATGGCACACCCAAGATATGCCAATGCAGTGGTGCAGATGCACAAACACAAACAAGCAGACCCACACTGCACATCATACACAACAGGTGAGGGGGTGCCAGTGTCCCCAGGCAACCACACAACACATGAGGAGACCTGAATACCAATCATACAGATGTGCATACAGTGCCACACAAAGGTAACTCATGGATCCAAATCCCCTATGTGGGCAAGCAGGCATTGTCAGATGAGAGGGAGCACAAATCACACATGTCACACAGGCACGTAGGAACAGCAACTGACACAGCAAGACACAGACACACCACAGCACTACCCCCAGGGCCCCCACAATGTGGTGACCCTGGGCTGCATTACAATCCCACTGTGATGACAAAGCTAAATGTCGTTCACACTGTGAACCACAGTCATGTGTCCTGAGCAACAAACTACCATCATACCTATACAAGCACAAATCAATCAGCATGGCCAGTAAGCCAAGGCCAACATGGAGGCAGGGGCCTAGCCGGGCAACAACTCTCATCTGCACACACTCAACACCACACCCCTCGACCTCCAACAATGTGCAGCAGTGAAGCACACAAGCACTGGTGAAATTGCACATGCACCCATGACTATTCCAGGGTGGTGGGTGGGAACCAAGGTGCAGAAACACATCACACATGGTCACTCAACAAGACTCCTGAATGTCTGACACACTGCACACTACGCTGTACATGGACATGACGGCAATACCACACCAACCAATGGGATCCCAGCCACAGTCACACACCAATGAAGAAGCCAAGGTCACCCACAAAGAACTCACATAGACAACAACCAACATTGCAGCCCGGACCCTGAGGAGTGCCAGCAGTCACACACACAACGTGTCACAATCACTGAAAGATAACACAAACTGGAAATCACATGACAGGGGCAAACAACAAGTGCCAAGGGGAAACCTGACTGTGACCCATCTGCGTCTGCACACAAACTCAGCCCTGACAGCAAACACACCTATGGGTGACACCCTGATGACCAGTAATGTGCCATGCACCCACATCACAGAGAACCCAGGGAGAAGACTTTGGGGGAACATAGGTCAACTCAGCAAGCATCACAAACAGGTACAACACTAGGGATCACAGCATGCACAGCTAAACGGAAGTGAACACACAGACATGCACATACAACACACACCTTGGGCGCAGGCAATGTCACAGGAGTACACACTGCCATGAGGGGACTCCACTCCTGTGTGAGGAAAGCTGTGAAATATGTTGCCTCAGTAGGGCCCCATCATGTCAGCTGAGCACTTGGTCACACAATCAACAATTAGCACCAAATGAGGGCTCCCGTCACATCAGCCTGGTCATGGAAGTGCCAACGAAATCATCAGCACAGATCCAACACACTTGTATAGCAATGTTGCACTGACAACACAGATGAGTCCTTCCCCATTGATGCCCAAACCTGCATGTCCAGTGGAGATGGCCACACGGTCAGGGAAGTAGACGAATTGAACAATGGCAGGCACAACAGATGTGCAGGGGTGGAAGCCACAGATGTGAAATAGCTAATGTAAGTAGGAAATCCCATTGCCAAATACTGAACACATGACACCCTCAGATGCTGCTATGGATGACATGGATACACCACAGGATAGGACACATTCCCCCTGGACCACATGGGTTCCTGCACAGTAACACTTCATTATCATGAGACCAAATATCACCATCACTGCAGCAAGGGCATGGTTAGCATCATCAACAACATGTACATCAGAAGCATAAGCACTAGAGAACAGAAAGTTGCTTTATTCAGCATATGTGTGCAATGAAAACTGAAAGTCCAGAAAAAACACAAAGGCCAATGGCCAGTCCATTGTCAAAGTCCAAACAGGGTGACAGTGGCAGATGTCACCCTACGCATGCCTGCACAAAACCAGGGACAATCCACTAGGAGGGGCAACCGGGGGGGCAGGCCAGGCACCGCAGGGACAGGATCAGGGCTCACCAGGAGGAAGCAGGGAAGGGGTGGTGGGTGCTGAAGAGCCACTGACAACTGCAGTGTAGGTGTCTGACATGGTGTGTGCCGGCACAACTGGGGGGCATGACTCAGATGTTGTGGGTGCCGGCACGACTGCAGTGGACCCTGCAGATGGAGTGGACAGGTCCCCACTGCAGTGCCCAAGTCAGACAGGGTGGTAGTGGACTCCACTGCAGTGCCTACCACCAGGGGAGGAGAATGGGGAACAGGCAAGGTGGGCTGGACAGAGGGGGAGGACACCCTCACCACATCAGTGGCACAGACAAGCGCAGCGGGGGGTGGTGCCGGGAGAGCAAGTGGCTGGGGTAGAAGGCCGGATCCTCTTGGGGATGGTATATCTGTGGGTGGGGGAACCTGGGGCAGGGTGTGGTGGGGCACCTGTGGAGTGGGGGCCTGAGGGATGGAGGAAGGAGACCTGGTGCATGAGCTGCAGGGAGGCGGCGGGGTCTTGCTCTTACGACTCCGGGGGGACTTGCGGGTGGGGGCCTCAGTCTGTCTGCGCCTGGGGGAGGGTGTCCGGGGACGAGGGGCACTCTGCTCCGTGTGGGTGGGCTTCCTCTTCCCCCTGAATGCTGTATCAGCTGGATCGGAGGGGAAGAGGCCGAGGTCACTGAGGAAGAGCCGCTGGGTCTTTGGGGTTGCAGGTGAGGCAAGGGAGGGTGTTTTGGAGGGAGAGGCAACTGAGGACTGCGCAGTGCTCGTGGATGTGTGTGTGTGTTCCAGGGCCCCATCCCCTGTGAGTCTGGTTTCAGTCCCCTGACTGTGCGTGCGTGTGCGTTTTGTTTGTGGCGTGTGTGTCTGTGTGCTGGATGTGTGTGTGCTGGTGTGTGCCTGTGCTGGTGTGTGTGTGCTTGGGACGGGTAAGGTGCTGGGGAGTGTGGATGGAGCAGAGGCAGGAGGGGTGAGGGACTGTCTGAGGAGGGACACTGCTGCCGTCAGGGAGGAGTCCATGGACCTATTGCCCCTCTGTAGGTCAGACATGCCCGATGAGATGCCCTCCATGAACGACACCAGCTGAGTCAACAGAGCGGTGTGCGCATGGAGGACACTCAGCATGGCTGTCTGCCCTACATGGAGCTGGCGAAGGAGGTACACAGACTCCTCACTCAGGGCAGCAGGGGACACAGGGGCAGGGGGTGCGGTGCCTGGCCCAAAGGAGACACGCTCCCGAACATGGGAGCCTCCACGGACCTGGGGAATGGGAGCCGATGGGAGGGCGGTGGTGGTGCTGGTGGTGGCGGGGACAGCAACACTAGCTGGGGTGTGGTGGCTGCTGACACCCGCCTCCATAAGGGAGTCATCCTCCGAGTTGCTCTGGTCCTCAGCTGAGGTGGATGGTGCTGAGGACTCCTCGGTGTGGCTCCCCTCGCCCTCCGTGCCACAGGGTCCCTCCGACCACTCCTCGGCTGCTGACCCAGTCTGGCTCTCCGGCTCCTCCTGGTCCGTGGAGCTGTCCCCTTCCGTGGCCGTGGATGTATCTGCAAACAATGGGGAAACAGACAGACATCAGTCACCTGCACCAAACGCACACACCACTGTGAGCACAGCACATTACAGAGCAAGCCCTGGCATCATTAGTTGTACATTGCTAAAAGTGCCCTAACTGAACAGGAGAAGCCAATTGTCAGTCTGATGCCAACCATGGCACTCACATCCCACATGGCCTTGCACCCATCTGTCTGGTGTCTGTTGGATAGCAACACCCCAGTGTGGACACATGCACCAACTACACAGTAGTTGGACAGTGCAGAGGACACGGTGTAGCATGTGGACATGCACACATCACAACTCTTGCCACTGAGTCAGTACAGGTTTCCGGATGAAAGGGACGCCCAGAGTCAAATAGGAAATGCATGTGATGCATACCAGCGACAGACACCATGATGCACCCATGTCCTGATAGCCATCGCCACAATGGTGTGCATGTAGCACATGTCACTCCCCTGCAGGATCACCAATACGTAGACACATGCCATGGCGGAGGCATGACTGCTAAGTCATACATCACTGTCTCAGTGATGTATGACTTGGCAGCCAGACAACAACACTCTGCACTGTGTCACAATAGTAGGTCATGGGGAATGCAAGTCCTGGAGCTGCACAAGTGCACATGTACATCCCCCACACAACACATCATCTTAACCCTCATCTGTCCAGGTCATACCGATTGGACATATGGGAGACCTGTGACACTACCCTCTGAACCTGAGCCCCTCACAATCTGCTGTGAATGGGGAACAGCTGCCTGAACTTCACATTTGCATACCCCAGTCTGCACGGGCAGCTGATCAAACACCTATGTGACACACAAGTATCGTCTCCTATGGTCACATCTCCAGTGGCATGCTGAGCCCCTACCGAGAAACACCCCAGCAGTCCTGGCAACAAATCCACAGCACACTGACACAGAGGCAGACACCTGAGGGGTCAAATCACTGCGCACAATGTGTCAGCTGATACACGGGAGTGGGAGTACAGAGTGCATTGCATGGCCTGGAGTAGGCATGACTGTCCTGCCCCACATGAATGAGCCCTGGACAGTGGATAGCTGGCTATGTATGTGTGACACACGTAATCTGCACACTCCTGGGGCCCAAACATTGTTCCCACCCGCTGCATGGGTGTGTGCCACATACCCCAGGCACATGTGGTGGCTCATCTCAGCAAGTGGACCGCATATCAAAGCAACACGCAGATTACATGTCCCAACACAGGCGTTGTGTGAACAATGGACCCACCCATGATGCCCACAACAGAGTTAGGGAAACAGATGCTGTCCCCCACCTTTAGTGAAGCAAACTGCAAGGACACAGTCCCAAGTGACACAATTCCCTGAATGTAAGGGCCACACCTGGGTATCAGATGAGGAGTGGGCAGTGCACAATAGAGGGACATGGCTCCTGGACAACATGACTGCTGTACTGTGGCAGTTTAACCAGGCCAGAGGAGGGCACATAGCATGTAATACAGAGTTCACAGTGCAGTCTTTGACTCACCCCTCCTTGCTGCTGTATGGCCTTCAGCTGCCCATCCAGGTCTGGAAACACCACCGCCAGGATCTGGAGCATGTGGGGGTCAGGGTCCGTGTTCCGCCCCTCCTGCGAGGAGGCGACAGCTTCAGCTGGACCCGTGCAATCCTCCGGGTCCAGCCCCGAAGGTCCTGCCACCTCTTCTGGCAGTTGCGGATCCGGCGCTTGTAGACCCCCACGGACCGGACAGCCCGGACGATGTCCTTCCAGATCTCCTGCTTCCGATGGGCATTAACCTGTCAGGATGACAAAGTGAAAAGGCCATTACTACACATGCAACATATCCGTGCATGACACAGTTGTATATACATGTCTCATTCACAGGGGCACATGATGTACACAGGCAGTGCAACGCTGCCCATGGACAGTTTGCCAGACGTCACTACATGGTATCATTGCATGGGAAGTAAAACCTTGTTCAAATGCACTGTCACTGCACCATACCTGTCCAGTGCATGTCACTACACACTATGGGGGGTGACAACTACTCAGTGAGCCTGCTAGCCAGTGGCGTGCAGACTTTCAGCCTTGCTAGTCAGACAAAATGCACATTCAGAAAGGCAGTGCACAGAACACTCACCTGCTCCCCTGGTGTCCCATACAGCTTGCTGTACTGTGGAAGTAGGCTGTCCAGCAGGGCCTGGTT
Organism: Calotriton arnoldi; assembly: GCA_963921515.1. Classification (NCBI taxonomy): domain Eukaryota; kingdom Metazoa; phylum Chordata; class Amphibia; order Caudata; family Salamandridae; genus Calotriton; species Calotriton arnoldi. The sequence goes on from CAWUFW010000039.1 coordinate 277,065, forward strand.
CTCCTCAAGGCTGAAGGCTGGGGCTCTCTCCACAGTACGCGCCATTGCAGGGTCCAGAGGGGTAGAGACAGCAGCAGTGCAGTGGCAGATGTCGTCCTGGAGCATGTAGTGCAGGCAAGTGAGCTCTCAGGGGAACAGCCAGCAATATATATGTGCTGGAGAGGCAGATACTGTCCCTTGTGTCCAAAGTGATAGGTCCAAGTCGTTTGCATCTTCTGAATCTGGCCAATCCATGGAATAGCAGCACCAATACACGCCCACAGCATCCTTCAAATCTTCAACTTCATGACATACATGATTTTGCAACATTGTTGTGGGTGACCAACTGAATTTCCAGCAACCGACTCGTTCGAATTTCGAAAACGCGTCCGTTGCCAGGCTAGGCCATTGTCAATTGGTGCGCACCGATCGGTCCATTGCGGTACAACGCGTACAGGGGTACAACGCGTACCCGCACACATTGAATGCAATGGGCCGTCCGGGGGCACCGATCGGTCCATTGCTGATCAACGCATACAGGGGTACAACGCGTACCCGCACACATTGAATGCAATGGGCCGGCCAGGGGCACCGATCGGTCCATTGCTGATCAACGCGTACAGGGGTACAACGCGTACCCGCACACATTGAATGCAATGGGCCGGCCGGGGGCACCGATCGGTCCATTGCTGATCAACGCGTACAGGGGTACAACGCGTACCCGCACACATTGAATGCAATGGGCCGGCCGGGGCACCGATCGGTCCATTGCTGATCCAACGCGTACAGGGGTACAACGCGTACCCGCACACATTGAATGCAATGGGCCGGCCGGGGCACCGATCGGTCCATTGCTGATCAACGCGTACAGGGGTATAACGCGTACCCGCACACATTGAATGCAATGGGCCGGCCGGGGCACCGATCGGTCCATTGCTGATCAACGCGTACAGGGGTACAACGCGTACCCGCACACATTGAATGCAATGGGCCGGCCGGGGGCACCGATCGGTCCATTGCTGATCAACTACGTACAGGGGTACAACACGTACCCGCACACATTGAATGCAATGGGCCGGCCGGGGCACCGATCGGTCCATTGCTGATCAACGCGTACAGGGTACAACGTGTACCCGCACACATTGAATGCAATGGGCCGGCCGGGGGCACCGATCGGTCCATTGCTGATCAACACGTACAGGGGTACAACACGTACCCGCACACATTGAATGCAATGGGCCGGCCGGGGGCACCGATCGGTCCATTGCTGTTCAACGCATCCCTGTACAAGTGACTGGCATATGTCACCATGCCTGTCTCAGATGGACATATGCCAGCCACAGATAGCTCCCAGGGAGTGAGGGGCACACCTACAACACGACAGCCTGTCCAAACTGTATGATAAGGCATGTAAGGCTGCATTTCCTATTGTGTGTATGTTGGTGTACATGTTGTCCTGTGGGTGTCACCTGGGGGCAGCCACCCCCAGGCTGTGCACGTGTTCATGGGGACAGGATCCTGGGTGTTACGTGTACATGACCACTGTGATGTGCAACTGTTCATATCTGTGCATGTGCCATGGTCACATTTCACGGTGGTGTATGTGTATGTCATGTCACATACCCCGTGAGTCCCATGTGGGACGGTATGTTTGAGCCAGGGTGTCCCAGTGGAACAATAGTGATGGTCCTCCACAGTCTGTGTGCATGTAGTGTTTACAATGTCTCTGATTTCATGTGCACAATGGGAGACAGTCTCCACATCCACGTTGTGTGTGCATGGACTTTGATGTTGTGCGTGTGTGTGTCACAGACGTCCATGTCTGTCCTGCAGTGGCAAGTGGGACCACTACCTGTGGGGGTCATAGTTGTTTTGCTGTGGTGTATACATGATACTCCATGTAATGCCAGTGTCCATGTGGCAATACAGGGTCCCTGGGAATGTACCTGTCGTTGAGCTGTGATGCCTGGGGCACATCTGTCCTCACATGTCACTGTGGGGGTGATTGTGACACGGCAGCAGGAGATGGGAACTGTGACACGGCCTCATGATATCCAATGGGCCAACCTGGGACTTATTGATGCCACTTGTTGAATCGTGATGACAGATGTTGGCCATGTATGTACCATACATGTCCTTACGGAACTGCACACTTCATGTAGTTGTGCCTCATAATGATGTATGTTGGGATATTGAGTGTGTTCAATGCCGCATATGTGGGCTGACTGACAATCTTGCTTTCTTCTCCTCTGCACTGCAGGGCTCCTGCTGTCCATCGACCATTCCCAGACCTGGCAACGATGGTGGAACGGGACAGCATCCGACGGTACCGCTTCACCAGGCAGCTGATTGAGGATTTGGCAGTGCAGTTGGCCCCACATTTGCAGCCTGGCCGGCCGTATCCTACAGCGCTGATCCCCAAGGTGAAGGTGATGGCAGCCCTACACTTCTTTGCCACCGGTACCTTCCAACAAACTGTGGCGACTGCTGGTGGGATGTCACAGACCATGTTGAGCCGTGTGCTCCGCGATGTTTTGGTGGCAATGTTGCTATTCCTGAACCGGTACATCTATTTCCCTAGACTGCAACGACTCACTGACGTGAAGAGTGACTTCTATGCCCTGGGGAGGATGCCGCATGTCATTGGCTCCATTGATGGGACACATGTGGCTTTGGTACCACCACAGGCCCAGGAGTAGGCCTACAGGAACCGCAAGCACTACCACTCGGTCAATGCACTGGTGGTGTGCTGTGCAGATATGACCATCACACACGTGTGTGCCCGTTTCCCTGGTTCAGCACACGATGCCTTTGTGATGAGGAGTAGTCGCATCCCCAGGATGATGGCACAGATGCAGAACCAGCGTGCCTGGCTTGTCGGTGTGTACTGACTTTGTGCCATTGTGTGTGATCTGATCTGTAGTATTCCGCCCACTTTTCCAAGTCAGCTAATGTGCACTTGTCTGTCCGTAGGTGACTCGGGATACCCCAACATGCCGTGGTTGCTGACACCCCTCAGGAACCCTGTGACACCAGCCCAGATGCGCTACAATGAGGCACATGGTCGGACCAGGAGAGTGATTGAGCGGACATTTGGTCTCCTGAAGAGCCGCTTCCGTTGCCTGGACAAGACCGGAGGGTCCCTCCCATATGCCCCTGCGAAAGTGTGCAAGATTATCATCGTCTGCTGCATGCTCCACAACCTGGCAGTGCGGAAGGAGTTGCCTCTCATCCAGGATGACAATGACCAACATCCGCCACCTGTGGAGGATCCTGGCCTGGACCACGATGCCAGTGATGATGATGATGATGAGGGTGATGTCCGCACACAGCTCATCACCAACTTCTTTAGCTGAATGTGAGTATCCTGAGGTGTCATGTCAATGATGTGAGTTGGCATGATATGTGTAGGTGGTGCTCTGGTGCTGTTGGAGTGTGTCCATGGGCTACTTGACTGGATGTGTGTAGCGATGTGTGCTTACAGGTGGTCTGTACTCCCCAACAGTGTTGACATGCGAACTTGGTTCTGGGTGGGTATCTTGTAACATGTATTGTGCATGAGTTTAGCTGTTCTGTCCTGTTCTCCATTGCTTTTGACTGTGTGTCATTTCTGTCCTTCACAGGGTACTTTCAGATTCGTTTGGTCAACTGTGTCCACCGACGACGTGATTGTACTTCCAGGGTGGTAGCTGTTGTGTCCCTACAGGTGATGTGCGCCACACCCATGGACTTCCTTCCTTCTACAGTTGTTGACTGTGTGCCCGCTGCCAGGTGGGATTACCTTGCATCTGTAGTGGTTACGACATGTTGCAGCTGTGTAATAAACCTGTGCTTCACTTTGTGATGTGCGTTGTCTGTGGTCACACATTTGACTGCCATTTGCTTACTGCACCTGTGGGCTACTTGACTACAACTGGGAATAGGTGTGGTGTCTGTGCATTGCACCGTCTTCCCTGGCAACATCATTGTTTGCAATGAGTCAGATGGCCTAGGTGTGTATGTGTTGTGTAGCCCTGTTGGTGTGTCTCCCTCATATGTGTCACGTTGCCTTTACTCACATGCCTGTGTTGTACTTGCTGTTGCAGTTCGCATACACAGTGTAATTTTGCAGTTCATCATCCCCATAACAGCACCCACGTTGGAATCACAACAGAGGCAAGTATGGTGTATTAGTGTGTTTATTGTGATACATTTGTGTGAATAGTGCATAGGATGGGTAGTGCTGTACATATATCTTGCAATCAGAAGTTCCTAGGTGAATTGAAAGTCCTGTTAGACAAAATCCCCAGTATCGGGCCACAGTTGTCTGAGACATTGGTCCAACTTGTACTCCCCATGCAATGTGTGGGAGTTGTGTTGCCGTCAACAGGGTGAACAGTCTGTGCACAAAGGTGAACATCCAGAACAGGTTCAGGCTTCCTGGGAGTTGCGCTTGGCCATCGGCCTCTCACTTGCCCCTCCTCGGACGACCCCTCTTCTTTGGGGGTCCCCTCAAGTACAGGCTGCTGCGGTGCAGGGGACTCTCCGCCAGAGTCATCCTTCCTCCCTGTGGCAGTTGCAGTTTGTTCAGCACCAGATGTTGTTGGCACACAGGGAGGTGTGGACTGGTTGCTGTTCATCTGGCGGAGGCATTGTAAAATGTCCCTGTGCACCGCCGTCATCTCATGCAGTGCGTCCCACTTGGACTCCACGCGGGACATGTGGGAGTCCAAGCGGGCATGATGGGCAGCCTGCTGCTGTTTCATGTCTCTGAGGAGCCCCACTACCTGGCTGAGATCTCCGGTGCTGGACTGGTACGCATCAGCTATGCGTACCAGTTGTGGGTCATCATGCACACCAGCAACCTCTGCAAGCAGCGACCTCTGTCTCCCACCCCTCCCACCACCCCTGCCGACATGTGCAGTGCGTGCAGTGGCACGCACAGATGACCCTGGTCCACCTTGGGGGTTGGTGGTGGTGGTGGTGTCCATGGCCCCACGTTGGTCCAGGGTCCCTGTGCTGGTGTTGCTCCTTGTTCTGTCCATGTCGGCAGGGATGGTATTTGTGGTGACAGTCGTTGGAGGGGTGGGTGCAGGGGGTGCAGCTGGTGGTCCTGCTGGTGCTGCAGCTGGTGGTCCTGCTGGTGCTGCATGTAGACTTGCACCGGATGTGCCAGGGTGGTCTTCTTCGTCCGAGGAGGGCAGAGGCTGTACGACACCAGTGAGCTCCGCATCCTCTTGAGCCTGGGACTGGGACTCCTCAGCGTCTGCTGCTGTGTCCCCATCATCACCTGTTTTTGGGAGACACACACAATGTATATTATGTTTCTGCAGGCATCAATGGTTGACACACCTGACAGTTGTGACTGTGCCTCTGCGTGCGGGCCTGTACATTGCATTGTCCTAAGTCGTCACAGTCAGGGGTTGATATTGGTGTGGCACATTGTCCTGCATTATTTGGGCATTTCTATGTATTTGTTGGGGTGTGAACATGGTCTGCATTGGTTGTATTTGGTTGACAGCCGGCCCTCCTTCCCACCCAGCCAGTCAGTTATCCCACCATGGACTGTGCTTGCATTGCGGGGAGTGGATGTTGTCTCTCAGGATGTCAGTCAGTGGTGTCCTGCTGTTTGTTGGTGCACAGTTCCCAGCATGCCCTTGTGCTCCCCACAGCAGTAGCCAGTGTCAGCCATCTTGTGTGTCCTTATCCACTCCCTGTGATGTGAGCATGGTTCAGGGTGGTGTGGATGGGCCAGTTGTGAGGCTGAGCAATATCTGTGACTACTACTCCCATCATGCTATTGCCTCCACCCCCTTCCCAGCATGCCCATGCTTCCTTCCTTTTGACTCTGCTTCCCTGTGGGGTGGGCTGCCTGTGCTGACAGGATGGCTGGGAGTGTTGTCCTGGCAGTTGTTTGGCTAAAAGTCCCAAGAGTGTCCCTGTGCTTCACACAACATAACCCAGGGTGGTGGTTCTTTGTGGGATCTTGAGTTAGGATGTGAGGCATTGCATTCTCCCAGGTGGGTTCTGTGGAGTTTGTGTTGAGGGGGTGTGTGAGGGAGGTGCTTGTGACTATGGTCAGTGCTGCAAGTCCTCCTTCCCACCCAGCCAGCCAGATATCCCACCATGGAACGTGCTTCCATTGCAGGGAGTGGAAGTTGTCTCTCAGGATGTCAGTCAGTGGTGTCCTGCTGTTTGTTGGTGCACAATTCCCAGCAGGGCCTTGTGCTCCCCACAGCAGTAGCCAGTGTCAGCCATCTTGTGAGTCCTTCTCCACTCCCTGTGATGTGAGCATGGTTCAGGGTGGTGTTGATGGGACAGTTGTGGGGGTGAGCTATGTCTGTGACTGTGACTCCCATCATGCTATTGCCTCCACCCCACTTCCTAGCATTCCCATACTTACTTGCTTTTGTGGGGAGTTCAGTGTGTGTGGGTATGAGGGCAATGGCAAGATGGCTGACAGTGGTGTCCTGCTGTTGGTTGGTGTGCAGTTCCCAGCATGCCCTTGTGCTCCCCACAGCAGTAGCCAGTGTCAGCCATCTTGTGAGTCCTTCTCCACTCCCTGTGATGTGAGCACGGTTCAGGGTGGTGTTGATGGGACAGTTGTGGGGGTGAGCTATGTCTGTGACTATGACTCCCATCATGCTATTGCCTCCACCCCACTTCCCAGCATTCCCATACTTACTTGCTTTTGTGGGGAGTTCAGTGTGTGTGGGTGTGAGAGCAATGGCAAAATGGCTGACAGTTGTGTCCTGCTGTTGGTTGGTGTGCAGTTCCCAGCATGCCCTTGTGATCCCCACGACACAGCAACAGTGTCAGACATCTTTGATGGGCCTTTCCACTCTCTGTGGGATGTGCATGCGTGAGTGTGAGCTTGCTGGGCCATGTGGTGGGGGATGTAGAGCTGTGACTACGACTCCCATCATGCTATTGCCTCCACCCCCTTCCCAGCATGCCCATCCTTCCTTCCTTTTGACTCTGCTTCCCTGTGGGGTGGGCTGCCTGTGCTGACAGGATGGCTGGGAGTGTTGTCCTGGCAGTTGTTTGGCTGAAAGTCCCAAGAGTGTCCCTGTGCTTCACACGACATAACCCAGGGTGGAGGTTCTTTGTGGGATCTTGAGTTAGGATGTGTGGCATTGCATTCTCCCAGGTGGGTTATGTGGAGTATGTGTTGAGGGTGTGTGTGAGGGGAGGTTCTTGTGACTATGGTCAGTGGTGCGAGTCCTCCTTCCCACCCAGCCAGCCAGATATCCCACCATGGAACGTGCTTCCATTGCAGGGAGTGGAAGTTGTCTCTCAGGATGTCAGTCAGTGGTGTCCTGCTGTTGGTTGTTGCACAGTTGCCAGCAGGGCCTTGTGCTCCCCACAGCAGTAGCCAGTGTCAGCCATCTTGTGAGTCCTTTTCCACTCCCTGTGATGTGCGCATGGTTCATGGTGGTGTTGATGGGACAGTTGTGGGGGGCAATATGTGTGACTACGACTCCCATGATGCTATTGGCTACACTGACTTGCCCAGCATACACAGAATTCCTTTCTTTCAGTGGTCTTCACTGTGTGTTGGTGTTGTATTGGTGGCTACATGTCTGGATGTGTTTGTTAGTTCTATTTGTGCCACTGCCTAGCTGTAGTTGTAGTTGTGTTTGTAGATGTGATGGCATGGTTAAATGTAACTTTTTTGATGGCATGTGTTGTGTTTATCTGACTGACATACACATTTTGGGATGATTCTGTTCTGGTTGCTGTGTAATTGCTATGAGTGCATGGTTTGACTCTCCCCTTGACAGTGATGTGTGTGTGTATTGTGGCAGAATATTGTGTACATTTGTTGTGTACTCACCATGCTCTGGGATGTTCTCTAGTCCATATACGCTCACTGGCGGAAGGATGGCCCGCACCTTCTCCTCCCAGGGCCTGAGGTATACTGGCTTGGCAGGAGGGCCACTGCCGGTGTATTGGCTCAGGAGGTAGTCTTTCTTGAGCAGGTCCCGGACCCTCCTGCGCACGTCATACCACCTGTTCTGGATGTCGGTCTTTGTGCGCAGACATGGTGATTGTGCGTTCACCCTGTTGATGATCCTCTCCCACATCTTGGTTTTCTGGGAGATGGGGGTCTGTTGGACCAGTGTGCCAAACAGCTGTGGCTCTACCCTGAGGATCTCGTCTACCATGACTTCCAATTCACAATCTAGGAACTTGTGATTCTTCTTGGGGGGCATGGTGATGGGTGGTGATGGTGAGTGTTGTGTGTGTTGGTGTGCAGGTGAGGGTGTGTGAGTGTGTGTTTTGCTGGGTGTATGTGAGGTAGGTATTTGTTGGTGTGCTGATGGTGTGTGGCTTGTGTGAGGGATGAGCTGTGGGTGTGTGGTTGCTGTCTGTTGGGTGCTGGCAGTAGAATGGCATTTGCAAAGGATCATGGTTGGGATTTGTGTCCTTTATATGGGTGGAGTTGTGGGTGTGTCTTTGTTCTCTGTCCCCCCCAGTATTTATTGGCTTTGTAATTGCTTGTTTGGCCTTTTTTTGTGTAATTTTTCCTTTGTACTGTCTGTGCATGTTGGAAACGTTCTTGTGACCGAGTCGGACCCTGCATTTGTCTCGTACGGTCTTCTCCGTTTCGTTCACGCTGTGTTTGTGCAGTTTTCTATGCTGCGTACGCATCGGTCGCGGTGTTTTGTGTTACTTCGGCTCGGTTTTGTATGCGTATCGGTCGTACGGCTTGTCCTCCGTACGACTCGTCGTGGTTTTCGCGCCTTGCATCGTACTTTGCGGTTTGGAGTTCGCGTGTACGTTTCGGTCGGATTTGTTCCGGGTGCGTGTTGGTCGGTTCGATTCGCGTGTTTTTCCGGCCGGATTGCTGTTTTCCGTGCGGCTCGGTCGTTCGGCTTGGGTTCGGTACGTGTCGGTCGGATTTTGCACGCCTTGCATCGTACTTGGCGTGTCGGGCGCCACAGGTACGTGTCGGTCGGAATAAATTCCGGCTCCGAGTCGGTCGGTGCTTTTTCCGGCCCGAATCGGAATCGACCCCTGAGTGTTTTGGAGTCATCTGTCAAGCGGAGGCGGAGAAAAAGGAGGGGTCAAAAAAGTGCATTTCCCATGTTAATTCCCTTAGGGATTTTGAACACGCCTACAGCCTGAACAGCTGGATGGAATTACACCAAATTTGCCAGAAAGGTAGGTCTTAGTCCACAAATTGACCCCTTTTATCATTTGTTTTAAATCAGTTCAGCAGTTTTCGAGATATAAAAAGAAAATCAAATTTGTATATCTAGAGGCGCAAAGCCTTCGTGACTATTTCGCGAAGAGTTGTGAATTCATGTGCCAATAGGAATGATGTGATTGGCTGGCCACAACCTGTGTAGAAAGTTGCGGCCGCCATTTTACGTAACGGGACATGGTCCCCCGGGGCTGAAAATAAACATTGAGAGTGATAGAAGGGGTCAGGGTAGAGGTACCCTGACCCCATGGGTGGATACAGGGGTGTTTGTGGGACCCCATATGAGTACAACACATCAAAAATAAAATCTATGGGCAATAGTCACAATGTTGTTGCGACGGTCAGCGCAGCCTCCCCATGTAACATCGTGACAAATTTACAAATATCACTGATATAGTTTAAAAAAAATACATTTAGATACTAACTCAGACACTAATGCACTCACTCAGAGACCCTTTCACAATCTTACACCCTCTCACATATCCACTTAAAGACACACTCACAAACCCAGTCAGAGACTCATGCATACACTCATAGACCCACTCAGACACTCATGCACACACTTACAGACCCACTCAGTTGTTTACACACCCACTCACAGATGCACTTAGACACTAAATCACCCACTCACAGACCTTCTAACACACTTATGTACCCACTCACAGACCCATTCAGCCACTCATGCACCCACTCGCAGTCCCACTCAGGCAGTCACACACCCACTCACAGACCCACTCAGACACTCATGCACCCACTTACACACCCACTCAGATACTCATGCTCTTTCTCACAGACCCACTCAGACACCTATGCACCCACTCACAGGCTCACTCACTTGTGCATCCACCCTCAGACCTATGCAGACACTTATGCACCCACTCACAGACCCACTCACTTGTGCATCCACTCTCAGTCCCACTCAGACATTTATCACCCATTCACAGGCCTACTAGACACTCACATACCCATTCACAGACCCAGTCACACACTTATGCACCGACTCAGGTACCCACTCAGGCACTCAGTCACAGATCCACTCAGACACTTATACACACACTCACAGACCCACATAGACATTTACACACTGTATCGCAGACCCACACAGACACTGACACACCCACTCACAGACCCATACAGTCCCTCACAGACCTACTCACAGACCCATGGAGACATTCACACCCACAAAGCCACTCACAAACCCACTCACAGACCCATACAGCCACTCACACACCCACTTACCAACTTATACAGCCACTCACACACACACTCTGAAAGGTTACTGGTTACAGTTAGGAAATAAAAATTAAAAAAACTTCAAAATTTGCTAAAAAACTAAAGGTTACAGGGACATTCTAGTTAGGAAATAACATTAAAAACCTTAAAAATTCACTGAAAAAACCAAAGGTTACAGGGATGTTATACTTAGGAAATAGAATTTTAAAAAATTAGAAATTCACTAAACAAACCAAAGTTTACAGGAAGTCATAGTTAGGCTCAGATTTCACTCGTACAAAACCATTGAAATTCAGAAGTTATAGTTACCTGAGCTAACTTTAACTTACACCCCCACAATGCACTGCTTATTACCTCACATATTACATCACTCATGACATGGTCAGTGACATCACTGATGGCATCTCAAATGACATCAGTAATGTCATTCACCATGAGTGATGTAATATGTGAGGTCATGAGCAGTGCATTGCGGGGCATAATTTATAGTTAGCTGCTGAATTTCACTGGTTTTGTATGAGTGAAATCTGAGCCTAACTATAACGTCCCTGTAACCTTTGTTTTTTCAGTGAATTTCAAATTCTTTTTAATTATGTTTCCTAACTATAACGACCCTGTAACCTTTGGTTTTTTAAGTGAATTTCTATTGTTTTTCAAATTCTATTTCCAAACTATGATGTCCCTGTAACCTTTGGTTTAAAGTGAATTTCTATGGTTTTTTAACTAGTAGTCGTGTTTGCAGAGTGGAGGAGAAAAGGGGTGGGGCCTCCAACCAGCAATCAGGAATCCTGCTGTGTCGTACTTACTGGAGATAACAAGAGGACTTCTGGGCCCCCAAGATGACTTCATCCCCCAACCAGCAGTGCGCCAGCAGGTGCAATTGCAGAGTGGTGGAGAAATGGGGCGTGGTCTCCGAAGACCTCTCAGCATTTCTGCTGTGTGGGACTTACTGAGGTAACAGGAGGGCTTGTTGGCCCCCAAGGACACTCTAGAGTCAGGGGGACTTCATCCCCCAACCAGCAGTGTACCAACAGGTGCATTTGCAGAGTCGTGGAGAAAGGGTGTGTGGCATCCGAAGACCTCAGAAATCGCGCTCTGTGGGACTTACTGCAGGTAACAGGAGGGCTTGTTGGTCCCCAAGGACCCTCTGCAGGCAAGGGTAATTCATCCCCTAACCAGCAGTGCACCACGAGTGGTGGAGAAAGGAGGCATGGCCTCCAAAGTCCTCAGCAATTCTGCTGTGTGGGACTTACTGGAGGTAACAGGAGGGCTTGCTGGCCCCTAAGGAAACTCTAGAGCCAAGGGGACTTCATCCCCCAACCATTTATGCACCAAAAGGCGTTTGCAGAGTGGTAGAGAAAGGGGGCATGACCTCCGAAGTCCTCTTAGCAATCATGCTCTGTGGGACTTACTGAGGGTAACAGGAGAGGTTGCTGGACAACTGCCTCCGCATCCACGAGTACTTCATCCCCCAACCAGCAGTGTGACAGGAGATGTGTTTGCAGAGTAGAGTAGAAAGGGGCCGTGGCCTTCAAATTCCTCTCAACAATCATGCTGTTTGGAACTTATTAGAGGTAACAGGAGTGCTTGTTGGCTCCCATGGACCCTCTGGAGCCAAGGGGATTTCATCCTCAACCAGTTGTGTGTCAGGAGGTGCGTTGGCAGAGTGGTGGTGAAAGGGGGCTGGGTCTCGGGCGACTTGCCATTCTTTTTTCTTAATTTTGTATTAGTTATTCAGGGAGGGGGCCCCTATTCCCTAGGCCAACTTTGACCATGGGGACCCCATCCCACGGGGCCAGGCCTTTTTCGAATGGGGGCCGCTCAGCCTACCTCCCCGGGGAGGTGGCAATCCCCGGGGCTACTATAAGCCCTAGCAGGGGGGCCCCATGTGCCACTCCTTTTCCGGCCTCCAATGCCCCAGGGACGTGGCACACCCGGGGGCCAAATAAAGTAAAAGCGTGGAGACAGTGTTATTTTTTTTTTTAAATCTCGGAAACATTCGTGGATCCGGCCGCTGATTTTTACAACATTTTTAAAAACAATGCTTTTTAGCTGTGGTGGGGTTTCTGGGAGACTCCTGAATCACGGGCAGGGGCTCAGGGTGTCCCAACCCTGGCCCCTTTTCTTTTTTTGTGGGACTCAGCTTCAAGGCAAGTCCCAAGATGGCTGCCAACACTTCCTGGTTGAGGTGTTGGCAGCTAATCAAATTTCAGCATGGATCCTCAAATTCTCTGCAAGAATGCACTGCCCTAGAGATCTATATTTTTTGCCCTTTAATAGCTCTAAAACTACTGAACAGATTTACACCAAATCGCAAAAAGCGTGTTCTGCTTAACCAAATCTGACAAATTTGGTGTAATTCCGTCCAGCGGTTTAGACTGTAGTCGTGTTCAAAAGTCCTATGGGAATTAACATGGGGAAAATGCGTATTGGGACACCCCTGTTTTCTCAGCCCCCACTTGACGGATCACCCACAAAATTTGAACACAGCAGCTTGACCCACTACAGTATGAGTTTTTAAAATTCCATGAAGATTCATGAAGCAGCGCTAAAGTTATTGACAGAACAAAAACGTTCTTCCTGTGGAAACTAGGTCCTAACTATAACTACCTACTGGTGACTGCCAGTATATATATATACATATATTACCTACTGGCGGTTGCCAGTAGGTAGTTATAGTTACAACCTAGTTTCCATAGGAAAAGCATTTTTGATTTGCTAATAACTTTGGCGTCGTTTGATGAATCTTTATGAAATTTTGCAAAAAGTTGCACTTTTAGGTTAGCTCCTATCTTGAAAGTTTGGAGGTGATTTGTCAAGAGGGGGCTGAGAAAAAAGGGGGGTCCCAAAACGTGTTATCTCCATGTTCATTTCCATAGGAAATTTTGCGACGAGCTACAGCCCGAACTGCTGAACGGAATTACTTCAAATTTGGCAGAAAGGTAGAGCTTAGTTCAGAAAGCGACCTTTTTTTAAATGGGGTAAATCCGTTCAGTAGTTTTTGAGAAATACAAAAAATAAGAGTCAAAAAATCAATTTCCCATAGGAAACTTTGTGCAAGGTGACAGCCGAAACTACTGAACGGAATTACCCCATATTTGGCAAAAAGCTAGTGCTTGGCTCAGAAAGCGACCTTTTGTAAAATGGTGTAAATCCGTTCAGTGGTTGCTGAGAAATAAGAAAAATAAAAGTTTCGATATCTGGGCGGAGCCTAAGTCCCGTGCATGAGCTTCACTGTGATTGGCTGCGAACACTCCAAAACAGGAAGTGTTGGCAGCCATCTTGACGCTCGGTAGAAGCAAGTCACTAGAAAACAGAGAAACAAAGGTATAAAACAAGAGAAGGGGGCAGGGTAGAAACACCGTGACCCCCAAGGCCTGCTCAGGGGGTCCCAGAAGGACCCTAGGGCCAAAAAAAGCATTTTTTATAAAAAGAAAAAAAACGGCACAATTCGCGCTGGGGTCGCGGGTTCCCGCATTTTATTTTAATGAGGTCCCCGGGTGGGCTAGGTCCCGCGGGCATTTCTTAAAAATAATAGCTGGGGGTCGCTGGGGCTGCGGGGGCCCGCTGGGGTCCCAGCAGCCCCGGGCTTCACTCATGTTGGGAGGGGGTTGCACGGCCCTCTCCTGAAGCCCTCCATGTGCTTATAACTTTGGCGTCGTTTGACAAATCTTTACGAAATTTTCAAAAGAGTTTCTCTTTTTTGATCAGCCCCTATCTTGCAAGTTTGGGGGTGATTGCTCAAGGGGGGGCTGAGAAAAAAGGGGAGTCCCAAAATGTGTTTTCTCAATGCATTTTCCATAGGAAACTTTAGACAAGGCTACAGGTCAAACTGCTGAACGGAATAACGCCAAATTTGTGAGGGAGAAAGGTTGTGGTCCAGAAAGCGCGCTTTTGTTGAAATGGTGTAAATCCGTTCAGTAGTTTTTGAGAAATATCAAATTTTACAGATATCGATATTTGAGAATTCTGACATCTGATTGGCTGAGGGTTACGAGCACGAGCTCACGGCTCATTGGCTGTGAACGGTTGAAACTAGGAAGTGTTGGCAGCCATTTTGTGACTTAGTCCGTCAGCTCGCATCTCTCCATGTAGAAGCCATCGGGTGTGTAGTTTTACCTCTGCGAGGCAACACTGACGTCTGTGTAAGATACTCCTTTCACGCTGCCTCTCCCCACATCACGAGGTCGCGGCTATGCCTTTAGAAGCCAGTCCGTTGGCTCGGAGCTCTGTGAGTCAGTCTGTCGGCACGACCCTCTACACAACCCAAACACCACTGCACTACCTAACTAAACACTAAAACACTACTGCCAGCACGACCCCCTACTCTACAGAAACACCACTGCACTACCTTAAACCCTAAAACACCACCCCCAGCACGACCCCCTACACTACAGAAATACCACTGCACTACCCTAAACCCTAAAACATTACCCCAGCATGACCCCCTACACTACCCAAACACCACTGCACTACGTAACTAAAAACTTAACCACTACTGCCAGCATGACCCACTACACTACAGAAACACCACTGTACTACCTTAAACCCTAAAACACTACCCCCAGCACGACCCCCTACACTACAGAAACACCACTGCACTACCCTAAACCGTAAAACGCTACCCCCAGCACGGCCCTCTACACTACCCAAACACCACTGCACTACCCTAAACCCTAAAACACTACTCACAGCACGACCCCCTACACTACGTAAAGACCACTGCCCTACCCTAAACCCTAAATGTACCCCCAGCACCACCCTCTACGCTACACAAACACCACTGCACTACCGTAAACCCTAAAACACTACCCACAGCAGGACCCCTACACTACACAAACACCACTGCACTACCCTAAACTATAAAACACTACCAGTCCATTGGCTCACAGCTCTGCGTTTGCGAGCCGACGGCCCGTAGCTCTCTCTGTGGGAGCCGAGCCCACGGGCCGTAGCTCTCCCTTTGGGAGGCTGCCCGACGGCCCGCAGGTCTCCCTGTGCTAGCCGGATCGCAGTTGTCAGTCTGCGAACCGATATTGGGAATATAAGGCGGCTCTAAAAAGAGCCTTTGTGTTTATTAGTTGGAGCTACATATAAGTGCGGATGCACAGCTTCAGGTTATTCAGAAAAACTCGATTTCCTGATCTGTGAAGTGTACTCCATCACTTCTGCAGATATCAGCCATATCATAACGTATGTTGTTGTTGTAGATCGACCCCATTCTATGGTCTCTGAGGTATGCAGACACAGCTTTGTTGACATTCTTCCTAGATTTTTCAATCTGAGGACAAAATTTGTTTGACCATTTCCACTTCTGTCTTTGGCATATATTGGAATATACAAAGACAGTTTGAGGCAAAAGCAACATCAATTGTCTAAAGGTGTCCTTCATTAGCATTTCCAAACCTACCCCAGTCAATGTGCCTAGGTCATTTCTACCACAGTGCACAATCATGAGATCAGGGAGTTGGAGATGCAAACAGGTTTTAACCAAAGGGAGTAATTAGTGCCACTTCAATCCTCTCTGTCCAAACCATTTAATGTCCACATTTTGTAAACCAAGGTCTAAGTCAATACGTCTCTGTTCTGCATACCTCTTGCACCAGAAAACATAGCTATGTCCTACGATCCACACTAGCATTTTGAAGGTGTAGCTGGAAGATATAGATAGATGTCTGTAGCTCATGCAGTCCGTTCGTAGAATAAGAGATATGTTTAAAGATGGGGAACTACTTTTTTTTCTCATACAAAACGATAACTGATTGGGAGATGAAAAACATTGTTTACTTAAAAGGAGGGTGCATATTAGTTTGTCGAAAAGCATCTTTGTCATTGGTTAATAAAAAGCAGTTTCAACGTAGAGTTCATATGATAGGATAAAATTTGCTCAGTTCAACCACACCTGCTACTTGCATTTGGAAGGCACTGTTTGAACTTAAAACAATGGTGAACTTTTAACCTGCACGTGTCCTTAAATGTTCGAGAAAATGTTGCAAAAAATATCGTTAGGTTTGAAAAAATGATGAACTTTTAACCTGCGCGTGTCGTAGAATGTTCTAGAAAGTTTGTTGATAGAATACGTTGAACTTCTCACCTGTATGTGTTCTTAAATTTTTAAAAAACTGTTTATATGGAAAGTTAAAAAATAACCAATAGAGAGAAGTTTTGCAATTTGAAAAAATCAAGGAACTATTCTGATTTGTTCTTTACATGTATTTATGTGTGGAGCAACAGGGAAATTGTGCCATTACTGGTTCCATTCTTGATGAGAGCGGTGCATTACATGTACTGTGTGACAAAGAAAGAATTGCATGCGTTTGTGACATTTGGAATCTGCATACCAACTACGAACGTAAGTTAAGTTATGCTTAGTGTGGAAATAGTGGGGAAGGGATAAGAGTAGAAAATTCATGTGTTATTAACTTAACAGAGATGGAACAAAAACCAGAAATGTTATGTGGACAATTTGTGGTCTCATTTTTTATACTGAGAGGTAGATTTCAATATCAATTAAGACTGGTGTGTTACTGGGAGGCTTTGTATTTTGGTGTTGTTATGAAATGTAAGTTGTTGGGGAGCGTTTCTTCAGAAGACATTTGTGAGAGACATATGTGAGAGATCAAAAATAAATGAAAATGTTCTGTGTATATTTTCTGTACGATTTTGTTCACAGTGCTAAAGTAAATGTGATTATTAGTGAAGGTAATTGTCAGAGTGTGTTTGTGTGCTGAATATACGCAGGCTTTTAAGTGGTCCGGATTTTGTCGGTACTGAGCTCCGCCATCCGTTTAAGACAGTTGCCAAATTTTTCATTCCACTTAAAGCTGTTAATATACGTATAGTAAAGGAACGATACATAAAAAGTTTGGGAATTATACCTTTATTTACTCTGGGCAGCTCCCACCACCATGTTGTGCCCCCCAGCGGTACTGTTTATAAAAATAATCTAATACAGCTCTTTGTATTATAAAAATAGCACTTCTAAGTTTATTGCCATATTGGTAGGGTTTGTACTATATAGAGAATGGTGCAATCAGTTTAATTGGTATAAAACTGCACTGTGTTATGTTTGAAATATTACATATGCATAGGTTGTGATGTTATATTTTATACTGTGAGGTACATTTGAATATAAGTGAAGACAGGTGTTATACTGCGAACCCGTTGAAAATGTGCACAGATTACATGGAGAGTAAATGGACAAAGTAAACGTACATGTTGCTTTCTGTATGTATGCATGGTTAGAATCTTTTGATGATGCTTTAAGATATAATCTAAATAGTGTTTGTGGTTTACAATTGGGTATACTGCACCGTGTTAGTAGTTAGTGACTAGATGCTGGTAAAGGGATTATTTATTGCCTCGTTCTTACGAAATAAAGGTGGAGAGCGGCGTTTCTTTACAAGAGATATTTCAAAATGTGTGAGAGATAAAAAAGAAAAAAAATGTTTTAGTAAATATTCTGTACGATTTTTTCATACTAGTAAAGTAACTGTTATTATAAGTGATGAAAATTGTTAGGTTGTGTCTCTGTGCTGAATATACGCAGGCCTTTAAGTGGGCCGGTTTTTACCAGTGCTGAACACTGCTACCGCTTTTAGACACCCACCATTTTTTTTATCCCATTGAAAGCCCTGAATATACATATATTAAATGAATGGTATAATTAAAGTTTAGGAATTACACCTCCGTTTACTCTCCTCATCTCATATTCTTTATTTTGTGCACCCAACAGTAGTGTTTATAAAAATCAAGTAATAGAGCTTTATCTGGTATAGAAATAGCACTTATACTTTTATTGGCATGTTCGTGGGATCTGTAGTGTATAGAGAAGGTGGTTATCAGTTTCAATGGTACAAAACGGACGTGACATATGTTTGAAAGATTACATGGTTTTAGGAATAAGGTCTCGCTCTGCGAGTCCTCGGGCCCGCAGTTGTATCTCTGCAAGCCAACACTGGCAATATACCGCAGTTGTCCCTGTACGAGATACCCCCTTCATGCTCCCTTTCTTCACATCATTGTCCCGCACCTATGAGTTGCAAGCCGACGGCCCGCACCTTTCCTTATAGCAGTTGGGCCGCAGCTGTTCCTGTGCGAGGCGGCCCGCAGCTCTTCCTCTTCGAGCCAGCTAGTTGGCTCGGAACTCTTCTTCTACGAGCCAGCCCGCCGGCCCGCAGCTCTCCCTCTGCAAACCATTGTTCGGCTCGCAGCTCTTCCTCTGGGAGCCAAGCCGCAGTTGTACCTCTGCAAGTCAACACTGGAAATATACTGCAGCTCTCTCTCTCTGCGAGATACCCCCTTCACGATCCGTTTCTCCACATCACCGTCCCACAACTATCCCTTTGCAAGCCGACGGCCCGCACCTCTCCCTATACCAGTTCGCCCGCAGCTGTTCCTCTGCGAGCCGGCTCGCAGCTCTTCGTCTGTGAGCCGACGGGCCGCAGCTCTCCCTGTACGAGTCAGCCAGTCGGCTTGCAGCTCTTTCTCTATGAGCCAGCCCGCAGGCCCGCAGCTCTCTTTCTGTGAACCATCGGTGGGCTCGTACCTTTTCCTCTATGAGCCAGCCCGCCGGCTCGCAACTCTCCCTCTGCGAACCACCAGTCGGCTCGTAGTTCTTCGTCTGTGAGCCGTCGAGCTCGCAGTTGCAGCTCTGCAAGCCAACACTGGAAATATGCCGCAGGTCTCTCTCTACGAGATACCCCCTTCACGCTTCCTCTCCCCACATCACTGTCCCGCACCTATGATTTGCAAGCCGACGGCCCGCACCTTTCCCTATAGCAGTTGGCCCGCAGCTGTTCCTGTGCGAGGCGGCCCGCAGCTCTTCCTCTTCGAGCCAGCTAGATGGGTCAGAACTCTTCCTTTATGAGCCAGCCCGCCGGCCCACAGCTCTCCCTCTGCAAACCATTGTTCGGCTCGCAGCTCTTCCTCTGGGAGCCAAGCTGCAGTTGTACCTCTGCAAGTCAACACTGGAAATATACCGCAGCTCTCTCTCTCTGCGAGATACCCCCTTCACGATCCGTTTCTCCACATCACCGTCCCGCAGCTATCCCTTTGCAAGCCGACGGCCCGCACCTCTCCCTATACCAGTTCGCCCGCAGCTGTTCCTCTGCGAGCTGGCTCGCAGCTCTTCCTCTGTGGGCTGACGGGCCGCAGCTCTCCCTGTACGAGTCAGCCAGTCGCCTTGCAGCTCTTTCTCTATGAGCCGCCCCCCAGCCCGCAGCTCTCTTTCTGTGAACCATCGGTGGGCTCGTAGCTTTTCCTCTACGAGCCAGCCCGCCAGCTCGCAACTCTCCCTCTGTGAACCACCAGTCGGCTCATAGTTCTTCGTCTGTGAGCCGTCGAGCTCGCAGTTGTAACTCTGCAAGCCAACACTGGAAATATACCGCAGGTCTCTCTCTACGAGATACCCCCTTCACGCTTCCTTTCCCCACATCACCGTCCCGCACCTATGATTTGCAAGCCGACGGCCTGCACCTTTCCCTTTAGCAGTCAGCCCGCAGCTGTTCCTGTGCGAGCGGGCCCGCAGTTCTCCTTCTGCGAGCCCACGGGCTGCAGCTCTCCCTCTACGAGCCAGTCAGTCGGCTCGCAGGTCTTCCTCTACGAGCTAGTCCGCCATCTCGCAGCTCTCCCTGTGCAAACCATCGTTCGGCTCGCAGCTCTTCGTCTGCGAGCCAGTCGGGCCCGCAGTTGTACCTCTGCAAGCCAACACTGGAAATATACCGAAGTTCTCTCTGCGAGATATCCCCTTGATGCTCCCTCTTCCGACATTACCAGTCGTAGCTATCTTTTTGCAAGGCGACGGCCAGTACTTTTCACTATAGTATTTGACCCGCAGCTGTTCCTCTGCTAGCCGGCCTGCAGCTCTCCCTCTGTGTGCCATGTAGTTTAGCAATCCTGCTGTCAGTGTCATGCACTTCTCCAATCATCCATCCAGCACTATCTACTTACCCTATCACTCTGCCAATACCTAAGTACTTATAAATTCACCATGCACTCTGTTTACAGCACTGTAATAATTCTAGTTAGTAGTTATGTACTTATGGAATGGCCTAGCCACTAAGACAAGTACAGCTATAATATTCTGTGCAGTATCTATGCACACCTCTAACCATGTACATACTATTGGTACACTCCTATAAATACCCAGTTAGTAGCCATGCAGTCTAGGAATCATGTTGTCAGTCCCATGAAGTTTTCTAATCACCCATCCAGCACTATCTACTTATCCTATCAGTCCAGCAATACCTAAGCACTTATAAATTCCCCATCCACTCTGTTTGCAGCACTGTAATTATTCTAGTTAGTAGTTATGTACTTTTGGAATTGGCTAGCTAGTAAGACAAGTACAGTTACAATATTCTGTGCACTATCTATGCACTCCTCTAACCAGCTACATACTATTGGTACACTGCTATAGATACCCAGTTAATACCTATGCAGTCTAGGAATCCTGCTGTCAGTCCCATGCACTTTTCTAATCACCCATCCAGCATTATCTACTTATCCTATCACTCCACTAAAACCTAAGTACTTATAATTTCAACATACACTCAGTTTACAGCACTGTAATCATTCCAGTTAGTAGTCATGTAGTTATGGAATGGCCTAGCCACTAATACTATTATAGATACAATATTCTGTGCACTATGCATGCAGACCTCTAACCAAGTACATACTATTGATACAGTCTTCTAAATACCCAGTTAGTACCTATGCAGTGTAGGAATCCTCCTGTCAGTCCCATGCACTTCTCCAATCACCCATCCAGCACTATTTACTTATCCTATCACTCCGCCAATACCTAAGCACTTATAAATGCACTCAGGCACTCTCCTTGTAGTATTGTAATCTTTTAGTCACTACCCATGTATTCATGGAATGATACAGGTTGTAACCATGCAGTTCCACAATTAGATGTGTACTACTAATGCTGTGCTCTAGTATCTTTCACACTACTCATACACTACTACAATTATGCAGGTAGCACTGTTCCATTGCTGAAATCATTGATGTAGTTTTTTTGTATGTATTTTTATAGTTATACATGTGAATATTTATATATAATTATTTTAATTATATTAAATTTTTTCAAAACTTTTCTTATTTTACAGATAGTTTGCATAATTATTAAGAAAGAGTTACAATGACAAGAAAAGAGCAAAGAAAAAGACAACAAAGAAAAGAGGTTTATTTTTTTAAGAAAATGGAAAAGAGGAATTAGATCAACTACAACATGGATCTTTAAAGAAAAAGTGTTCTGGTAAGAGAACTAAAGATTTTTTTAAAACTTGTAAAAACAGTTTCCAATTTTAAAAATAAAGAACAGACAGATACAACAAGAACAGTGAAACAAAAGGAAAAGAAAAATTTACAAAAAGTGGAAAATTGGATTATCGGAAAAAGAATTATGTTGGAAGCAGGAAGAAACAATTTTCAGAAATTCGAAAAAGAATCTATAAAAGTAGAGTACTCCAAAATGTACTAAAAAAATGTAAAATATATAAAAGGAGATCAGCATTTTACAGACAAAAAAGGAGATTCTAAGTGTAATTGAAAAAGCCTTTGAATTGAAAAGAAAATTGTTTATCTTAATTATAAAAAGATTGAAGACTTTAAATACAATACAATACAATATACAACAAACTACTGAACGGAATTACACCAAATTTGGCAAAAAAGTAGGTATTGGTTCAGAAAGCGTTCGTTTTTTAAATGGTGTAAAGCCTTTCAGTAGTTCCTGAGAACTTCCAAAAATAATAAATATCGATATCTGGTGGCCGAGGAGGATTTGCGAACCCTCCCGAGCACAAGCTTCATTTTGATTGGCTGTCAACACTCCAAACCAAAAAGTGTTGGCAGCCATCTTGTGACTCGGTAAAACTGAGTCACAAGAAAAAAGGGCTGAAAATGGTTATAAAAAAAGGAAAAGGGGGCAGGGTAGAAACACCCTAACCCCCTAGGCCTGGTCAGGGGTCCCAGAGGGACCCCCAGGGCCAAAAAAAGCATTTTTCTTTAAAAAAAAGAAAGAAAAAAAAGGCAGGATTCGCACTGGATGGACAAATCCCACCCAAAAATAAAAACTGCCACCTCCCCGGGGCTTTTTTCTAATATAAAATGCATGGGGGGCTCATGCCTCCCCCACGCAGCCCCGGGAGCTGCCACCTCCTCAGGGCTTTAATAATTAAACGCGGGGGCACGTGCCCCCCGCAGCCCCATGGGCCGCCACCTCCTTGGGGCTCTCATTTAAAAAAAATGTGTGGGGGGTTCGAGCATAGGAGAGCTGGGCTGATCGTAGGGTCCTTTGGGGTGCGTGGAAATTGAGTGAGCTGTTCAGGTATGCTGGTCCGGTGTCGTGGAGGGCCTTGTGTGCGTGGGTGAGCATCTTGAAGGTGACTCTGGCCTCGATGGGGAGCCAGTGGAGTGTGCGCAGGTGCTGGGAGATGTGGCAGTGTCTTGGTATATATATGTGTATATATATATATATATTCCACATGAAAGAATCATGCCAGACTTTCAGCACAGTAAAAGCCCTCCATTCGGAAAATAGGTAAATTAGATTTTAATCATAGCAGGCAAGCCTTGTAATACAGCATAACGCGTTTCAACCTAATGTCGGTCTTAATCATAGGCAGCGCCGAGCATCTGTTTTTTTCAACTTATATATGCTGGAGTAGTAAACAGCAAAGGAGGACACAATACACAGAAGCTCGGTTTAAAGTGAAACCTTAACACTAATGTGTTCCTTATAAAATACATCTTGCAGTTGGAGCTTCTATTTCATAATACTTTTTTTGCATAGTGCAACCATTTCGAAATTATGTTCAAGTTAATGCTGCTCCAATCATAGTAATGTCCGTACTCGGACTGCAACCTCCATAATGCATTGTAATCCTGTTGGAAAGTACTCTTTTGCGTCCTCCAAAGTTGCAACAGTTTAAAGTTCATATTTCAGTCAATGAAAATGAGAAAAGCATTGCTCATCCTTACATGCATCTCTATATATGCTTCCCGTATCGTCATGTAACGAACATGCACTTAGGATAGAACACCAGTGTGTTTTATGGTGTTTTATGATGACTCACAACACATTTTGCCCAACACAGTCTCCTTGACCATGTGCATAGCGTAATCTGATACAACTACCTATTTTTTTTACCTTATTTCAACTTCTAAATATAATGTTACATTGATTTCAGTTTTTTTCCAGTTTTTTCCAGTAGATTTTTCAGGGTTTTTTTTAACATAAAAAAGATCATATTATCATACCTAACTTTCACCTTTGGTTTTTCAGTGAACGTCAGTTTTTTTTTTGTCATATTCAGCCACCCCCTTTACCATGCACAGCAGTGGTTAGCTCAGGCCCACCCTCCATTCGTGACCAACACACGGCAGACTGCCCTCCATAGGACGTTTGCTGCCCCTGACCCTGTTCCTCTCCCATCTACCTTCTGTAGTCATCTTACTGCTCCGCCCCATTCTTCATGTGAATCCCCCTGCCACGGTCGCGCTGGTTGTGCTGGGGGGGGGCCGCGGGGACAGCAGCGGCAGGGAAAGCGGGCAGGAAAGGAGGGAAAAGGAGGCATAAAGGAAAAAGGAAATAGAGCAGAAAGGAGCAGAAATGCAGAAAAGTGCAGAAAGGAGAAGAAAAAGAGGGTAGAAAAACGAGTGAAAAATGAGTGAAAAAACGAGTGAAAAACAGAGCTAGAGAAAGGAGATAGAGGTCCACTGGACCACCAGGGATGAGGCGTAGGGAAACCTGCAGGTGGAGGAGGGCCTCGAGCACCAAACACTCTAGAGTGCAGGGGCAGGCCTCACTTAATGGTGGAGCTGCGAGGGAGGGGGAGCAATTTCACTGACAATGGGTCAGTGGTCTTGCTCGCCTGTCCCCGCAGCGGCCGCCATTAAGTAGGGGTCAGGAGGGCTGGACAGCTGGGAGGCGGGAGCGGGAGGGGAGCTGGATTGGGCCGGTCGCGCTGGTCGTGCTGGGGGGCGGGGCCTTCAAGAGAAAAGTGAGGTTTAAGACATCTTCAGAGAAGGATTAGTGATTAGAGTACTTTGTATGAGTCTGTTGTAAGGTACAGTCAAAGTAGGCCTGTTTCTGCACCTCTGTTGGTTCTGCACATCTCTTGCTTCTTTCTGCACCTTTCTTCCTCTTTCTGGACTTCAGTTGCCTCTTTCTGCATTTCTCTTGCTTCTTTCTGCACCTTTCTTCCTCTTTCTGCACTTCTCTTGCTTCTTTCTGCGCCTTTCTTCCTCTTTCTGCACATGTCCTACCTATGTAGGCATAGTTAGAAATTAGCAGTTAAAAACCTTAGAAATTCACTGAAAAAACCAGAGGTTTCAGGGATGTTATAGTTAGGGATTAGCATTTAAAAAACCTTAGAAATTCACTGAAAAAACCCCACAGGTTTCAGGGATGTTATAGCTAGGGATTAGCAGTTAAAAAACATTAGAAATTCACTGAAAAAACCACAGGTTTCAGGGACGTTATAGTTAGTTGGACAATTCACTCGTATAAAACCAGAGAAATTTGGCCGTTATAGTTAGTAGAGCTAACTATAACTCGTGCCCCCGCAATGCACTGCTGATGATGTCACATATTGCATCAGTCATGAAATGGTCAGTGACATCACTGATGGCATCACTGATGACATCTCAAATGACATCACTGATGACATAATCCACGTGATCATCTGATGCACCTTCTCACACCCTAATATAACCTTTGATACACCCACTCTAAAATACAGACTAAAATATCGAAACCATAGACAGACCGATAGCAGTTAGTACATACCCGCTCAGTGATTCATACGTCTACACACACATCCACTCACTAACCCATACAGTCACTCATACACGCAGTCATTCATCAATACAGCCACTGATATATCCACTCATACACCCATATAGACACTCACACACTGCCACTCACCACTTCACAGTGTAGGACTCACAGATGGCAGGGTCAGGTGCTGTGTTCAAGGTTGTTAAAGCCTTCTGTCCATGAGGTTCTAGTCAGGAGGTCAGCCAACTTATGTTCAACAGATGCAAGTCCAGTTCTTCTCATCCAGGCAAGACTGCAGCAAGTCAGCACAGCAAGGCAGTAGTCCAGCAAGGCAGTAATCCAGCCAGGCAGCAGTCTAACAGAGTGACAGTCCTTCAGCGGAACATCAGTCCTTCTTCCTGGCAGAGTATGCACAGGGCCAGAAGTGTACTGAGGGGGTGGTGTCTGAGGTCCAAAATTTATACCGGTACCCTTCCTCTGGAAGATGGGAGAAGTTTCTTGAGCTTTCCCTTTGAAGTACCTTTTTCTGTCCTGGCTCAAGACTAACTACAGAGGGTATGCAGCCATCTGTTTGGAGACAGAACACAGCCTATTCAAGTGTAAGAAGGACTGTGCCCAGCTCCACCCTCCCATCCTGCCAGTGATGGCCATATCAACCTAATTTCTCTAATGTGTGTGGCTGACTAGGAGGAGTACACAAAGTCCAACTCTTAGCTTACACCAGTTATGTGACCCAGGAACAAGCTACAGGCACTAAATGGCTATGGCAGGAAAATGACAACTTTCTAAAAGTGGCATATTCAAAATTGTAATTGAAAATCCGACCTTACCTTGTCATTACAATTCCAAAGACACCCAACATGAACTGGTTACCTGGTCCCATTTAGAAATTACACCTTATTGAGTGTAATAAGGTAACTCCAATGTTATCCTATGGGAGAGGTAGGCCTTGCAGTAGTGAAAAACCATTGTAAGAGTTTTTCACTACCAGGACATGTAAAACTGAGGTACCCTGGAGTAAGTGAATGAATCCAGAGACGTATTACAGGTCTCCTAATTCAACTGGATAGTGAATATCTCAGCTTTGAGGTTCAAGGGGCCTTATTCAAATAAGATAACAGGGTGAAAACAATCTACCCCAAGGCACGACTGCCAATCAGTCAGCACGCCGTTAGTGAATCGGGAACGGGCGATCATGACTCACTCACAGCGTGCTGGCTGACTGAGCAGTCATGCCTTGGGGTAGATTGTTTTCAACCTGTAATCTTATTTTGCTTACTCCAGGGTACCTCAGTAGGACCCTTACTGTATACTTTTCCCACCATGACCCCCCCTCCGGGGTTATCCCAAAACTGTCCAACACCTGAGTCGTGATTCCGTGACACTATCCCACAACGGATATCCATAACCTTTAGGATGTGAGCTGATGATTGACGCCTAGACGTCTGCATTTTCAATTATTGTCCGAATCCGTCCACGTACCCACGATATTTCCAGGCAGCTATCACTCAATGTTGTGTTATCTATGTCCTGATGATGATCTCAAGTCATTAAAGTCGAAACGCTGTCGACTTTAAAAAGTGAAAATTTTGGCTTCAAATTCTGACATGACTTTATATCTCTTCTCAACTGTACTGATTCATGCATAACTTCACTTTGAATTCTGGTCCAATACACTGTAGCATTTTCTTTATATTTCTTCACTTGTTTCACTTGCACCATTTATATGTCTTCACATGCACAAAGTGTTCACTATTTCCCTTTAATACACAACCTTAAAAGTATGGTTGAGGCTGATCTGGTTGTCCATTTTCGACAACGAAAATTTTTGTTTTTGGGACTATTCTTGTTGTCATGCAATGTATATTATAATTAAGTTATCTCCTTAAGTTTATACCCTTATTGATTCTCGTTGAGACATTATTATATGTTACCACATTTACCCAGGTTTCCACTGGGACTACAGGTGTTTCCTGTAGTTGTTAACACTGCCCACTTGTGGCATTTAATTTACAGGCCCAGGGTACATGTAGTACCACTTTACTAGGCACCTACGAATAAATAAAATATGAAAATTATAGATGAGCCATTTTTACCATGTTTGAAGGAGTGAGCACACTCACTATAGCACTGTTTAGCAGTGGTAAAGTGCACAGAGTCCTAAGGCCCGAAAAAATAAATTCAGGAAAAATAGGAGTGAAGGCAAAATGTTTGGGGATGACCCTATGGAAAGGGCAAAGTCAACAGTTACGGTCTTCGATATAGGTATGTGAGAAGTTGGCCTGGTATATGCTGTCCACTAATTAAAGTGGGCACCTTGTAACAGTCCAAACAACCCTTATGGTGATTAAGTCAAAGATAACCTTTATGGAAAGCTATCCTAGTGGTAGCTATTGAGAGCAGCCTTCAGGCTAAGTCTTGAAGGAATGTTAAGCACCTTGTTTTACCAGAATGCAACCTTATAGTATTGATTAAATGAAAGGGAAACCACACAGTACTTATAAAAATATGTATTTATTATATATAACACTCTCTAGTATCCTCTACACGAGGATAGAACACAAATCAAATAACACAGTTGCAAAGAATCAAACGTAAGTAGCACACACAGTGGGCTCCCGGGGGAGACCAAACCATATACTAAATAAGTGGTATAAGAACCACAACTCGGGACTAGTCCTAGTCTAGAAGGTGTAGAATTGCTGGGACCCCAAGGAACCACCCAAGGTGAGTGAGTAGGGACCCCACGGAGGACGGGTGCAGTGTGGGAACACAACCGCGTGCTCCGTACAATTCAATGGGAAAGTCGCGGTTGGAAAATCAGAGATTAAGGACCCTTCCCAGCAGATTACGAAGACAACCCTTGGAACCTAAGAGTTTGGAGAGCCACCCCACCCGTGGATACCTTTGTACCAGAGTTACCTATCCCAGAGGAGCCGGGTGCATAGGTGCGAAGTGGCATCGGAAACCCTTGTCGTTCTCTATGGATGTCGACAAAGAAATGCTGCTGCTGGAAGAAAGAAAAGTGTCCGGTGGAATCCATATGTGGATTCTAGATGAGAAGAACCTGAAAGCAGAGGGGACAGAGTCTGGGTCACTTTGGAGTGACCAGGGGCTCGGTAGACGAATGCCCAGCGATGTCGGGTGCTTCAGGTGTGTTGACGGTGATCTTGACTCTTCAGCTGCAAGGACCCGGAGAAGTCTAGGACAACCAGGAGCCCGAGGCAAGCTGTCCCTTGAAGGATGTCGAGTGCTGAGGGGTCGGTGTCCGCCGGGAGCACCAACAAGCCTTGGCAGTGGCAAACAACAGAGATGGTCAAATCCGGTGTCGATCTGGCCCAGCAAGGACCATGGGACTCACCAAGGCAAGGGGAGTCAGGGCAGGCCTGGAGCAACCAGGGGAGCCCAAGTACAGCAAAGTTGACCCTCAAGTGGACCCACAGGCCAAAGGCACAGGAGTCGCGAGGGGACCTCAGGTGGTTTCACAGGATACCAGCTAGCAGGGCACAGAGTATGAGGATGCCGGAGTCCTTCTCAGAAAAGATGCGCTGGGGTCAGGGCTACAAATGGCCCAATGCACAGAATTGTTGCACGACAACAAGCAGTGCAGCTGCAAATAAACGCGGTGCACAGGGGTACGGGTATACGGTCTCCACGAGGGATATCCGCCTCAAACTTAGTGAGAGGGCAGCTCAACCTCGGAGACCTTCAGAAACCCACCTCATGTGTTGCTGGAGCCTTCGGCGTCCGCAGGAGCTCAGGATCAGCAAACCGGTCAGATGCATTACGGTGCCTGCGTTTGCAGGGGAGTGACTCCTTCACTCCAAGGGAGATTCTTCTGTAGTCTTGGAGGTCCACAGGGTCCAGCACGGAGCCTGTATGGATCACAGACAGTGGCGAGACTGGGAACGGCAAGGGAAGACAAAGTCGAGCCCAAGGGAGGTCCAGCGAAGTCCAGCGTGTCCAGACGGTCGAAGTGTAGTGGTATCTTCTTGCAGAATCTTGTCCACGTAAAATCTAATGTCCTGTAGCCAGGTAACCCATTTTATACACACGGGAAAGGGTTGGACAGATTCTAGGGACCCTCCTAGGGGAGGGACCGGACAGAGGGGTGGCTACACCCATGTCCTTTGTCCAGTTTCACGCCAGAGCAGGAGCAAATGGCTCCTAGAACTGGTTTGAACTGGACTATGCACAGGGACACCAAGTGTGCCCCTCGTGCAGACCTTCTGGCACTGTAACAGTGCACCCACCCAGCCCCAATACACTAAATCCTGTATGGGAGGTGGTCACATCTCCCTGTGACAGGATGCCTATTGTGCTGCCTTCCCCTGCTCGGGCTTGGCTCAGCAGCAGGAGGGCAGACTCTTATCTGTGGCTGGCAGCATCCATTTTGTGCTGTAAGGCTCGAGAAAGTTGGTACCGGCAGACTTAGGTACCTTCAGAACCTCGGTTCTGAGGGGAGGAATCATACCTCCCACACCAGTTACTGGTGTGGAGGTATGATTCCAAGGTGTTTGACACCAAACACAACATACTTCGTTGCAGTCGTTTTCGAGATAGCATTTACCGCGAGGTTATAATGCACCTCTAGCTATATGTCTGGTAGTATCACGTACTGCCCGAGAGAATGGTCTCCGAAGACTGCAGAGGGGCCCTGCTCATGCAGGAGCACCCTCTCACGTAAAACCCAGCACCCTGCCTTCAGGATTGTTAAGGCCTGCTATAGGGGTGACTTATAAGGTTTTAAGTGTAGTGATATATATAGATATAGTGAACCTATATCTCTCGTAAGTAGTGCAAGCACCAGCTTACACAGGCTGCAGTAGCAGACCTAGGGTTCCATTTTGCATGACCTCTCAGGGGTGGCATAATATATGCTTCAGCCCATGGGAGGCCTCTGGGGTACCTATGCCCTGGGTACCTGTGTACCATATACTAGGGTATATAGTGGAGTTGTACCAAAGAACATACATATCAATTTAAGGGAGAAAGCAGATAGGCTGGGGTCCTGGATAGCAGGATCCCAGCCAGACTAGTCAAAACAGTGGGTGCAAAAAGCAAAAAGTGGGGTTAACCATAAGAAGCAGATCCTACTTTCCTACAGGTAAGTAGTAGGTTGTTTTGTTGTTCACTACATATTACCACATTTTAAAAGTGGTAATATTTAGTAAAGTGAATTTATACATTTCTATGTATTTCTACAGCAGATTAGAGAGAACTGCATTTTTTAAAAATTTTATTTAAGTAGCGTAGTCATTTTTCGGTATTTCCATTGAACTCAGTAGACTTTTTTGTGCATATTTAAATATGTTAGAAAAAAATACACTGTAGTACACTATATTTGTAGAATATAGTTTATTAGTGTATTTTAATTTTTTTTAACATATTTATATCTTTTTTAAAAAAAATTGTTAGTACTGCGGTACTCCAGAGGTAGTACCGTAAATTAAAAAAAATATATAGAAACTTTAATAAAGCAGTAATAGGTAAGGGAAAATGATCAAACCTAATGCTTACCCACACCGAAGGCTGAAACGCAGAACACAGCCAAAGTGGACCTAAAATCAAATGGCTGACTTTAACTTTTGTAAAGGCAGTCATTAGCCTATCACATAATGACTTGTCATCAATATGTACCGCAATATTTCTGCGAAATACCGCAAAATACCACAAAATTTTGTGAAAGTACCACGACTACAGATATCACAAAGTTAAGATACCTTATAACTAAAAAAAATACTTATTCTACTTACCTGTAGCACCTAAAAGGATCATCTGCACACCATAATGTGTTATCCTACCAAATTTCATTCATATTCCTCCAGCTGTTTTCGCACTACACTTGAGTACAAAGTCTATGGGAAATCCATTGGTGCTCAAATTCGTTTTGGAGCCCCCTTATTTCTTTGCACCCCTTCGACGAATGTCAGCAAAACTTTGCATACTCTGCCAATGTAGAAAGAGAAATAGGTCTGCCAAGTTTCGTGGAAATTTGTCAAACAAGTGCAAAGTTATTAATGGTGAAAAATCAGATGAATTCCTATCTGTGGTAACCCAAACTATAACTACAGAACTAGCAGAATTAGAGAGTGGCTACCGTTCCAAATACTTCCAAAGAAGAGACAGCACTCACGAGGGAGGAAAGTAACCCGGTTTTATTGTACGGATTACTAGTACAACTGACGCGTTTCGGCTAGTGACTTCGTCAACATTCAGTGTTTTTGCAGCATTTCTGTGTTTATATACATGATTCTTACAACTTCCTGTATGGACATTGACATAGAAAGCGGGCGCATTGATAGAATTTATAACGTTTACACGCGCCATCTTAAAACATACAATTGTTAACATCTTTGCGTGTTCTCCCACACAAATCGTTATTTAAGGGATCGCCGTACATGTTTAGTTGCACAGTAACTGCGCCATATTTAAACAGATACCCTCTCTGTTTCTATAACTGGGTGAATCCCTTAGTCATACTTGAATCCCATTGTGTACAAAATATTCTAATTCATCAAAATCATTCATTCAAAATCAAATCGTGCCCATGATTAGTGATAATGAAAAACTGTATTGTAAATTGATACACTATATGAGACCCCTTAAAAAAGATATATTTACTCAGCAAATCCTTTTCAAACATCTAGCTCTAAATGAGCATATGTATCACATATCACAGTATTCACAGGTGGTTCATTGTTGATAAATCATTTCTCAATTTCTGAAGTGGTTTCAATATCTCGCTCTCGATGAGCCTTTTTGCCCCACTCTGAACCCGGGTGTGGGCCCTCACTTCAAAACATAATGGGTTGAAACCTCAAATAGGCTGATTACATTGCTGAACCGAGTTACACCAGACCACTAATACAACAAATATTGTACCTATAGATGCTATGTGTATTGTGAAGGACACAACGTAAATAGACAGTGCTTCCATGTCATTAGTAATTCTCAGTTATACACACCCTTATTGGAAAGAGAGCAGCAAACCCCAACATTAGCTTTACTTCTCTCAATATTAGCCTAGATGTATGGCTAATTCTTCCTCAGTATTGAGGCCCAGTGGAATGTTTGTGTGCAGGTCCATGATATATCTGGACTCCAGGCGTTGTAATTTTTTGACTCTGTCTCCACCTCTTTCATTTTGAGGAATATGATCTATACAGAAGAATCGGAGGAGGTTTCTATTGCTATTATGGTGGGTAGTGAAGTGTCTGGCAACAGGATAGGTTTGATCATTTTTCTCAATCGCTCTTGCATGTTCTAGAATTTGACGTTTAGTCGGGTGAATGGTGCTGCCTATATACAATAGCTGGCATGGACATTTTAGGCAATAGACACAATATGATGTATTGCACGTCAAAAACTTCGTTATCTTTTTTGTTTTTTTACATCCAGGTACAGCATATGAAAGCACCTTAGTACTGCTTTTACAGGCCTTACACTGGGTGCATGGAAAGAATCCTGTGATTTCATTGATCCTGGAACTTGGCGTTTTCAAAGATAAATGACTTTGAACTATGGTATCTTTTAACGAGCGACTTCTCCTATATGTTATTTTTGGGAAATCTTGTATAGTTTTACCTATAACAGGATCAGTTTTTAAGATACTCCAGTGACATTGCATAGTCTTACTTAACGCCCCAGTATCATTGTAGAACGTGGTAATAAGTCTGCATTCATTCCCCAATTTATCTTTGTTGGAATTATCTTTCAGTAGCGTGCTACGTGATATTTTTTCTGCTCTCACTTGGGCCTGATCTAGAACAGTGTCCGAATATCCTCTTTTTCTAACCCTCTAAATGGCACCCTGAGCTTCACGTTCGTAATCTCCTTTTCTGGTGCAATTTCTTTTTAATCGAAGTAATTCCCCATAGGGGATACTCTGTTTGAGTGGACGAGGATGACTGCTAGTTGCTTCCAATACTGAGTTCCCAACTGTCGGTTTTCGGTATAGTGTGGTACATATCTCTCCCTCTGCAATGAAAATTTTTAAATCTAGGAAGTTGACTTCGTTAGCACTGATTTCCCCTCTAAAGTGATTGTTGACACTGTTTCTGTTCAGGGCCCTGATATAGTCTTCAGCATCACTCTGAGGTCTTTTCCGCAAGATAAACAGATTGTCTATGTATCTGTACCACCCAATGATACACAATACCCATGCACTATTGGCATCCGACCAGGCCACCTGCTTCAAAAAGATTTGCGTAGCTGGGGGAGAAGCAGGTGCCCATGGCTGTGCCACGTATTTGTCTGTATAGTTGCTTCTGAAATATAAAGATATTATTGGTAAGACAGAAGGTGATAAATTCAAACAGCATGGCATTGTGTTCCAAGAATTTGAGAGATCGCCCTCTAAGGAAATACTGTATCACTTCTATGCCATGAACATGTGAGATGCTGGTATACAAGCTTCTTATGTCTAAGACAATCATTAGCAAGGTTTGTTCCCACATGGTGTTGGATATTACTCTTACAAAATCTTTAGAGTCCCGAATATAAGATGGAAGAGTTTTCACAAATTCGAAGAAAAAGTGATCTATATATTCCGACATACATTCCGTCAAACTCCCCTTCGAAGAGTTAATGGGACATCATGGAGGTGTTATACTATTCTTATGTATTTTTGGTAGATGATAAAAAGTCGGTGTGGTTGGATATGGGCATTCCAAAAATGTTAGTTCCTCCCAATCTAGCATTCCTCGGTTATGCCATCTTTGTATCATATTGTTATAGTCATCATTGCTGGCACTTTAATCTTGTTTACATATGCGACTGTAACAATTAGTATCAGATAGCTGTCTCATTGCTTCTTGTCAGTAGTAGTCTTTAGTCATGAGAACAACATTACCACCTTTATCTGATGGTTTGCAGATAATATCTTGATCCTTCTGAATTTCTCTTAAAGCTGCTTTTTGAGCTTTGGTTAAATTTGACTTTGCTGTGTTGAATTTGGTCATTCTCAATTTCATTAGATCTACCTTTACTGCTTGCTCGAAAACATCAATGGCATCCAAGGGCATCACCGGTATATATGTTGACTTAGCTTTAAGCTTGCTTCTTACACTTTTTTGTACAATGCCCATTTTTTCTGCTTGTGAAACCTCTCCCAATTCTTGTTCACACTGATCTACATCTTCAAGATTATCCAACACAGTTAGTAACTCTAGGTCCCGTCCTGTGAGCACATCAGTTGTAGAAGCTGTTGTTGAAGATGTATGTTGCTGACTATGTCCTTTCAACTTAAAGAACTTATGCAGCTTTAATTTTCTTGTAAATTGAAATAGATTAATGCGCTTCTGTGTATATTTGAAGTTTTTTGAAGGACAGAATGACGGTCCCATTTTTAATACAGATTCCTCAGATTTAGTCAGATTTATGGAGGTTAGGTTCATAATTGTTAGTTCGTCTCCTTCTATTATTCTTTTAAGCCTTGTTTGCTCCTTGTTTGTGAGGCTATTCCTTTGTTGAAACTTGTTGAAGCTCCCTCTTCTCGTCTTTCATCTCTTTCTTGGATTTTCCGATCTGCCGGTTTACCTCTCCCCCCCTGCGTTGCCATGATTGTCTGAGAAGCTGGAATTCCTCGTGAAAATGGGTCTGACCAGATAATTGTTTTTGGGGATCATTGCCTTCCTCCCCAGATTGTTCCGCATCCGTCGTGATATCCGATTCCGATGTTTCTTTGTTCTCTATTGTTTTTCGATTCATATTACTCCTTAGTGCTCGCCTTGGTGCATCGAATTTCCGGGAAAAAGTGAGCACTCTTCCATGTTCGTAGTCACGGGCGTCACAGTTAAATTTGGTGTGTTTCGGTTGTTTTATCTTATCTTCATAGGTCAGAAGCCGTTTCCTCATGGCTTCTCTCATTTCTTCTTGCGTCTTGGTGACTGGGTCACTTGAGATCAGAATTTCCAATTCCGCTATTTCTTTCAAACATTTCTCTCTGTCACTCCAGGCAAATTTTATAAGGATCTTTAGCATTCCTATCGAGGAATCTGTAGTATAGGCAGCCCATTCTTCCAGCAAGTTAGGGTCCGGGTTCTCGTAGGCTGGAACCGTGTATATCCTTAGGCCTCTTGGAATACGGCCGACATCTACGTAATTCTGCAATGATGTAGCTTCTCACCATTTGCGTGTGTCAAGTTCATATAGTCTCTCTAGCTTGATGAATTTGTTTCTGAGTCCTTCTTGTACTGTGGGATTGGTATCTCTCCTAGTTTCATCACTAGTGTGTCCCCTCTTAAAGATTCCTAATGCCACTTCACGACGTGCTGCGTCACTGAACATCCCGTTCACACTGTTGTAGAATTTTCCGAATATAATTAATCAAATTTCCTCCCTCTCACTCCAGCCACAGTAATTGTGTATCATTTATCCCATTGTTTAGGTATACGTTATGTTAGGTAGACGAAAAGCATAATACTGAGACTGTCGAGTCCTCTGACTCACCCGTCGTCGCGTCTCCGATCGCCTTTTTCTTTTTCCGTAGTTCCGTGGCGGTGCTTTTGCATAGTAGAGATTCTCACTTCAAATCCACTTAGAACACTTAGCACTCCGGAGTGGGTGCCTGTCTGAAAACGAGGTGGTGGAACCGCAATGAATAACTCGCTCCAAATACTTCCAAAGAAGAGACAGCACTCACGAGGGAGGAAAATAACCCGCTTTTATTGTACTGGTTACTTGTAGAACGGACGCGTTTCAGCTAGTGCCTTCGTCAACATTCAGTGTTTTTGCAGCATTTCCGTGTTTAAATACATGTTTCTTACAACTTCCTGTATGGACATTGACATACAATGTTACTGTGCAACTAAACATGTACGGCGGTCCCTTAAATAACGATTTGTGTGGGAGAACGCGCAAAGATGTTAACAGTTGTATGTTTTAAGATGGCGCGCGTAAACGTTATAAATTCTATCAATGCGCCCGCTTTCTATGTCAATGTCCATACAGGAAGTTGTAAGAATCATGTATATAAACACGGAAATGCTGCAAAAACACTGAATGTTGACAAAGGCACTAGCCGAAACGCGTCAGTTGTACTAGTAACCTGTACAATAAAACCGGGCTATTTTCCTCCCTTGTGAGTGCTGTCTCTTCTTTGGAAGTATTTGGAGCGAGATATTCATTGTGGTTCCACCACCACATTTTCAGACAGGCACCCACTGCGGAGTGCTAAGCGTTCTTGGTGCATTTGAAGCGAGAATATATATATATATATAGATAGATAGATAGATAGAAAGATAGATGGATAGATAGATAGATAGATAGATAGATAGATAGATAGATAGATAGATAGATATGTAAAAATGTGAATATATATATATATATAGTGAGAAATTAGGTTGTTGGTTGACTGGGGTGTGAGTTCTGGTCAAGCAACTGCCACAATCCCTTTCAGGGATATCCACAAAAAGTCAAAAAATGTACCTGTGTTTACCCTTGGGTAGCTTAGCACAAAAAGCAGTCAGGCCTAACTTAAAGGCAGTTAAGTTCAAAGCGTCAACCGCGGACATTTAGTTGCGCGAGAACAGGTCAAAGTTGAAAGTTAAGGCCCGACCCCGGTAGAGCGGAATTCAGATACACAGAGTGGATTGGGCCAGGTCAGCGCTTACCTACATACTTAGAAAAAGTCTTGAAGAAAAATGTCTGAGAAGGTAGAAGTTAAGCTAGGCAAGGATGCAGGAGTGTCCGAGGTGGGAGCATGGTCATCGGATGGCCTTGCAACGAAGCAGTGGTGAAGATTTTTACCTTCCAATTTAGTTGTCAGAATAGAAGTCAAAAACCTCTAGCGGGATGAGGCAGAG
The DNA here is from genome assembly GCA_963921515.1 of Calotriton arnoldi. NCBI lineage: Eukaryota > Metazoa > Chordata > Amphibia > Caudata > Salamandridae > Calotriton > Calotriton arnoldi. The sequence continues at coordinate 314,065 of CAWUFW010000039.1, forward strand.
GGCTGTAGCCAAACACAATTCCTGAGGTGAGATACCCATTTGGCGAAGGGCCGCTGACACAGATTTGCTGCTGCAAATAAGAACATAGCGGCAGAAGCCGCAATGTCAATCCAACCGGCGGTGCACCTTCGGCAGATAGGTGAGCAGGTTGGTCGTTCTCAGAGCACTTTTTGGTCAACTTTTTCAAGTCCTCAGTTTTGCAAAGCGACTATCAGGGCACCTTTAGCACCACAAACAGTGTCCAGGACTGGTGGGACACCTTTTGGGGATTGAGAACTCACTCAGCCTGGGTCCAGGTGAGGGTTCAAGATGGTGGGAGCCTTTCATGTACCTGTGGCTCTTAACAGAAGGTCAGCAAACTAGCCCTTGGAATCACTTCTGGTAGACCTGGAGCAGATAAAAATGTAGGGCTCAATAGCAGGGCTGGTATTCGAGGGTTCAAGGCAGGCTCCAGACGGCAAAGCAGCCCTTTTCGTTACAACAGCAGTCTGGCAGAGTGCACAGCAGCAGGCACTCCTCTGAGAGTCCTTCCGTAGGTCCAGTAGTGAACTGAAGAGTGGATATAAAGGTCCTATTTTTATACCCTAGTGCCCTTCTTCTGGAAGGTGGGAGAAGTTTCTCGAAAGGTTTTTTGAAGTGCATGGAATTTTCTGACTCTCCTGCCCTGGATCCAATCTTACTGCAGTGGCAATACAGGGTTGTTAAGCCCTTTGTGTGAGAGAAGAGCGCAATTTATTCAGGTATAAGTGGGACTGCTCCCAGCTCCGCCCTCCCATTCTGCCAGTTAATGGCCCATTGAGGGACACCTGATCCCTCCTTTTTGTGACTGTCTGGGGGGAATTCACAAAGTCTAACTGTCAGCTAAACCCAGTCATGTGACCCAAGATAGGTTGCAGTTACAAAAGGCTAAGGTCAAAAAAATGGCAACTTTCTAAAAGTGGAATTTTTAAAATTGTAATGAAAAATTCAGCTTTACTATTAAAGAGGGTTTGTCATCACAATTTCATAGATAATAGACATGACATACCTGGTAAAAAGGAGAATGGTCCAGAGATCCTGAGTCTGGATATGAATCCCTAGAGTTTTGGAGGAGTTTTGTTCAAGGCTCTGGACCTTTACAGCCTCAAAAAGAACAAGTGAGGAGAGGGTTGTGAGCATATGTTCCTCCTTTCCAAAAGCATATATACACATCCGTCAGTAGGTTGATTCCTTTTTTGAAGGTAGCACAGTACAAATAGATTAAAGCGAAAGTAGTTATTTTTATTTTTATTTTTCACGATACTGGATTGCGTAATCCATCTAGGTTCACCCCTAGTAACAACATGATCCCCCTGAGATTTTAGCCTTTGAGGGTGCTGTACTCAAGGAACTTACTAAAATGCCCAGAGCACCACTTTTTCATAATTTATCCAATGTTGAAAAAGAGGCAGCTAAGGCACTCTCTAATGACCCTAATATTATCATCAAACAGGCAGACAAGGGTGGGGCCATAGTGATCCAATCCACCACCGATTATGACAGGGAGTGTAGACGCCAACTTGGAAATGTAGTTCACTACACCCCTCTCACTGTGGACCCCACACCGAGACTGGCAGCAGAGATAGCGACCTTGGTTTTTGAGGCTGAGAATAATGGGTGGATTACCAAGAAGGAAGCTGACTTTCTTATAACAAAGGACCCCAAAACACCATACTTTTACACACTCCCTAAAATCCATAAAAACACCACACCAGTCCCAGGGAGACCGATAGTGTCAGGCATAGGGTCCCTGCTTGAACCCCTTTCTCAATTCTGTGATCACTTCCTTCAACCTTTGGTTAGGAAGATACCCTCTTTGTACAAGATACAACTGACGTCCTCCGTATTATTGACAACATTGAGGGCAGAGTTGGAGTGGACCTTTTGGTCACTTTAGACGTGGAGGCGTTATATACTAATATTCCACAACGGGCCACCCTTGAGGCAGTAGAATCCAGCCTACTCCGGGAAGACTGGTCTTCGCCAACTCCCGTCTCCTTCATTATGGACTGCGCTACCCTGGCCCTAACTGAAAACTTTTTCGAGTACGAGACACTACTGTTCCATCAGACTCAAGGTACGTCCATGGGTAGTACCTTTGCTCCTAGTGTGGCCTGTCTGTACATGGCTACCTTTGAGCAAGATGTCATTATGAACCCCACCAACGCGTACAGAGGCAATCTGACACTTTGGAGGAGATACATCGACGATATCCTCATCCTATGGAAGGGGGATATACCAACCTGTGAGGCATTCTGCAACTGGATTAATTCACAAAATGCCTTCTTAAAATTCACCCATACCATATCCAATTCTAGCATCCCCTTCCTGGATTTGAGGATACTACTTAACAACACTGGTCTGAGTACCACATTATATAGGAAGGACACGGATAGGAACAGTCTCCTCCTATATGGTAGCCATCATCCAAAGGCACTGAAAAACAACCTCCCATTTGGACAGTTCCTCCGTCTCAGGAGAAATTGTAGCACACTTTCTGATTACAAAACTGAGGCCCAAAGTTTACAAAATAAATTGAGGGAGAGAGGCTACCCGGGCCAGCAGATTAGGAATTCCTACAAAAGAGCTATGAATAACCCACGAGAGTCATTGCTCCAGGTCTCGACTAAAGAACAAATAGAGACACTAACTTGTGTCACTTCTTTTACCCCTAATTCCACATTGATTAAGAAAATAATTAAAAAACATTGGGGGATGGTGAACACAGGTGACCTGAGCCTCCCGCAACCGAGGTTTGCCTTCAAACGCACATCTAACTTGAAGGACATCCTTGTACATACCAGGCCTAAAACCAGGGAGCTAGGTGTACAGAGGACTTTGTGGAATTTACCACCGGTTACCGGGCATTATCCCTGTGGGACGTGTTCGGTCTGTGACCAGACAGATATTTTCAAGGAGATCAAGCTGACTGACACTCTCATATGGCAGCTTAAGAGACATACGAACTGTAATACACCAAGATGTATATACTTGATCACATGTCCCTGTGGGAAGAAATACATAGGAATGACAATGAGACAAATTAAACTACGGATTACTGAACATAAAAGTAATGTGAGGTGTATGAAAACAACAACAAAACTATACACTCATTTTAGGGACCTCAACCACAAGGTAGAAACTCTGAAATGGATGATACTTGAATCACACCCTAAAATTACCCACAAAGCTCTTTTTAGAATTGAGCAGAGATGGGTACACCGCCTTTCTACAGATACATGCGGCCTCAATGATAATATACCCTGGGCTGCACTGACAAACAGATAATTGATTTATCTCTCCCTTCGATTTTTTCATGTGGTACCCTCTACATGTACTATCCCCTCTGCTCTCCTTTTTCTGTGTACCGCAAACAATTTTTGTGTAAAAATGATGGTCCTTTGAGTACCTTGGCCTACGGGTAATACAAGGTTTTTTGTATATACACCGGAATTTCTACTTTGGATTAACGTCCCGTTCGAGACTTCCACACGCTGAAGCTTTTCCCCCCCTATTTTTGCGTGTGGTTCCATTTCAACAAGGTTATTATTACCTTTTCACAACTTAAAACCTTCTCTTGATTTGGTAAATTAGGTTTGATAAAACTTCCCTTGTTTAACAACTACTGGCTCACTTTTGCAGCTTTCTTAGCCTTTTCAAGATGGCGGCCATGTTTACAGGACCAGCACTCAGCGTATGTTGGACTCCAGCCAGGCGCATCACGTGACTTGCCGCTGTGCCACGCTGTGCTACTCCAGCTGACCCGGTGGCGTGACTAGGTTAGCGGTATACTTAAACCTCAGTTCGGTAATGAGTAACCGATCTGGTTGCTCAGCTCGGCGCTTGGGTAGTTTTCAGGCGATCGTCCGACTAAGGACAGGTGAGTGCGCAGGCTGGTTTCCAGCCTACGCGTGTGTGTGTCTCGGCGTGCCGTTTTGTTTACAATGTGGGTCCCGATTTTTGAGTGACTCAGTATTTCGGCACTTCCCCTCCACACCGGACGCTTTGATCAGTGTGTCCTCAGGGCTTTGTCAGGTACTGACGGGTTGCTGCGGTACGACAGAGCTTACACTGGTGCAACTCTTTGCTCTGTGGGCTACTAGTCGAGCTAACTTGACTCCGTTTAGTTACATACACGATCGGCCTGTTCGTTCCTGGCATCAAGCTTTGGCATCATACACTGACTCAGCCAGGGTGGGGGCGTCCTGACGCTATGCTGGTCCACCAAGTGGGGGTCCTTTTGTGCCATACGCCACTAGGATTGTCACCTTTTTGACATTAGTTTGTCATCGATATTGTTTTACTCCCCCATGTTTAGGACACCATCTACTGAGGTGTTAAGAGCTGACAATACGATAGAAGCAAGCGCCATCACCTAGTTAGGTGAGGCTATCAACTATTCACTTGTTTTAGATTCATTTCAGTCACGTTTTTCCTCCAGTCATTCTGTGTTTTTATCAGATGTCATTTGTTTTGAAAGTTGAGTGCATTCCTTTTCACATACGTGCACTTATTGGATGGACTACTTGTCGTGGAGCTATGAGGATGACTATACAATATCACTCACAGTTTATTGTTTATATTTTATTGTCCATGCTTTTGTCATCCCTGTCTAGGATATCACTAGGCCTGTCGGGACTACATGCTCGCACGTAAGATTAGTGGTAGGTAGGTTTTCTTCCACCGACCCACTATGTGTAGATAGTTTTTATAGGTCCTGAAGAAATGCATTGTATCAACTATGAATACACAGCGTGAAACATGTCGACCACATTTTTAGAGTTGAGCATTGCTCCCCTGGATAATTAAAGCAGTGAGCAGCCACTCTTTTGTATATTTTTAATAAGGTGGATGACCATTCCATTAAAAAACTCCTTTTGGATTATCTAACCTTTTTTAAGAAACCACTCACTCACATCTACACTTACCCCTAGGGCCCTTACACCCACGGCACCATACGGCAGGAACAGAAGATCTCCGCTAAAGAGCCCCTTTATGGGTGCCCGTCGGGTATTGCACCGCCGACCCGACGAGGAGCGAGTCCATATGATGAAGCATGACACCTAGCTGGCTGGGTGTGTGAGGACTCTAGTTCCGTTTAGGAGGATTCCCCTCCCCCTGTCTCCACACTCGTTACCCTATCTTCTTTTGGGGAACTGCGTACCTTTCTTGATTCACAGTATCTGGGCATGTACGCTGGACCCCGTAAAAACAGCCCTACCAGTCCCTTCCTTTTGTTAAGACTAACTGCACGGGTCACCCCGTGGGACTTTCCCTTTTAGGTTACCAATCAGTGTATAATTACACTAGCTGGCCCATTAGACTTTTTGCTATATCATTTCTCTCCACATTGTGGTTAACCGGGTCTCCTATCTGAGATGGAGGATACCCCGGGACTTAGCTTCGATGAGGAAGCTATTGCTGATATCTTGAGAACAGCACCCTCCATATTAGGTTCTGGAGGGTCCGTGGCCTCAGGGTCACTAGCAGATGACTGGAGTTCTATAACACTTTTGAAGAAAGAATGGCTCAAGATTACTCTACACGGAGCCCTCATGACTGAGTATTTACGGGCAAATATTGCACCTCGCGGCCTCATAGTTAACATCTTGCCTAGGATTTTTCTAGAGGATGGGCCCTTCAAAAAGGACTGGTGTCAAGTGTCATGGAAATGCACTAAAGACTTATTGGTCCTAATCATTAACACAGCAAGAAGATTGGCTGATGCCCTGTTTGCTAGAATACAAGTGGCAGAAGCAACATTGAAATCTACCATCCCTAAGACTGCATTTTCATCTAAGTTAACAGAGATTAATAACGAAATTGCAGAAAACCGAGAATACCTGCTTAAACAAAAGGTTACAAAACTGCAAAAAGATGTAGCTAAGTTCGATAAGGAGAAGGTTTACCCTTATCTTAAGGATGATTATACTACTACTAAGAACAGCTACTCCTCTGACGAAAGCTCAGATAATGGCAGCAGGAGGGGATCATCTAACAGCGATTCCAGCTCTGGGAGTTGGAGTAATCATAACCAACGTAGACCCAACTTCCAACCATACCCCAATTTTGACAATGGACCCATCTTCCACGGTCCTATTCCTCCACCATGGCAATACCCAATGTACCCGCAAGGCCCTCCACAATATTTTCCAATGAACAACCCCCTTTTTTAGGCAGAGGTTGGGGCAAAGGAAGAGGGCGAAGAAGAGGAGCACAGAAGGGGGTACAGTGGCAGGACCAGACCCAACACTCAGTAGAGACCAGGAGCATGAGCAGGGGAAGGAGGGCTTAGTGGTTAACCTCTCAAGTAGACTCCTTACCAATACCGAGAAGACAGTCTTGGAGAAGGGCCTGGGGTTTGTCCCAACGCCCTTACCTGATAAATTCAATGAAATGTGTGAATTGCAAGATTTTTTTAGAAAGGTACGACTCAAGGCTTTCTTTCACGATAAAGTCCCGTTTGATCAAGACGATACTGGATTGCGTAATCCATCTAGGTTCACCCCTAGTAACAACATGATCCCCCTGAGATTTTAGCCTTTGAGGGTGCTGTACTCAAGGAACTTACTAAAATGCCCAGAGCACCACTTTTTCATAATTTATCCAATGTTGAAAAAGAGGCAGCTAAGGCACTCTCTAATGACCCTAATATTATCATCAAACAGGCAGACAAGGGTGGGGCCATAGTGATCCAATCCACCACCGATTATGACAGGGAGTGTAGACGCCAACTTGGAAATGTAGTTCACTACACCCCTCTCACTGTGGACCCCACACCGAGACTGGCAGCAGAGATAGCGACCTTGGTTTTTGAGGCTGAGAATAATGGGTGGATTACCAAGAAGGAAGCTGACTTTCTTATAACAAAGGACCCCAAAACACCATACTTTTACACACTCCCTAAAATCCATAAAAACACCACACCAGTCCCAGGGAGACCGATAGTGTCAGGCATAGGGTCCCTGCTTGAACCCCTTTCTCAATTCTGTGATCACTTCCTTCAACCTTTGGTTAGGAAGATACCCTCTTTTGTACAAGATACAACTGACGTCCTCCGTATTATTGACAACATTGAGGGCAGAGTTGGAGTGGACCTTTTGGTCACTTTAGACGTGGAGGCGTTATATACTAATATTCCACAACGGGCCACCCTTGAGGCAGTAGAATCCAGCCTACTCCGGGAAGACTGGTCTTCGCCAACTCCCGTCTCCTTCATTATGGACTGCGCTACCCTGGCCCTAACTGAAAACTTTTTCGAGTACGAGACACTACTGTTCCATCAGACTCAAGGTACGTCCATGGGTAGTACCTTTGCTCCTAGTGTGGCCTGTCTGTACATGGCTACCTTTGAGCAAGATGTCATTATGAACCCCACCAACGCGTACAGAGGCAATCTGACACTTTGGAGGAGATACATCGACGATATCCTCATCCTATGGAAGGGGGATATACCAACCTGTGAGGCATTCTGCAACTGGATTAATTCACAAAATGCCTTCTTAAAATTCACCCATACCATATCCAATTCTAGCATCCCCTTCCTGGATTTGAGGATACTACTTAACAACACTGGTCTGAGTACCACATTATATAGGAAGGACACGGATAGGAACAGTCTCCTCCTATATGGTAGCCATCATCCAAAGGCACTGAAAAACAACCTCCCATTTGGACAGTTCCTCCGTCTCAGGAGAAATTGTAGCACACTTTCTGATTACAAAACTGAGGCCCAAAGTTTACAAAATAAATTGAGGGAGAGAGGCTACCCGGGCCAGCAGATTAGGAATTCCTACAAAAGAGCTATGAATAACCCACGAGAGTCATTGCTCCAGGTCTCGACTAAAGAACAAATAGAGACACTAACTTGTGTCACTTCTTTTACCCCTAATTCCACATTGATTAAGAAAATAATTAAAAAACATTGGGGGATGGTGAACACAGGTGACCTGAGCCTCCCGCAACCGAGGTTTGCCTTCAAACGCACATCTAACTTGAAGGACATCCTTGTACATACCAGGCCTAAAACCAGGGAGCTAGGTGTACAGAGGACTTTGTGGAATTTACCACCGGTTACCGGGCATTATCCCTGTGGGACGTGTTCGGTCTGTGACCAGACAGATATTTTCAAGGAGATCAAGCTGACTGACACTCTCATATGGCAGCTTAAGAGACATACGAACTGTAATACACCAAGATGTATATACTTGATCACATGTCCCTGTGGGAAGAAATACATAGGAATGACAATGAGACAAATTAAACTACGGATTACTGAACATAAAAGTAATGTGAGGTGTATGAAAACAACAACAAAACTATACACTCATTTTAGGGACCTCAACCACAAGGTAGAAACTCTGAAATGGATGATACTTGAATCACACCCTAAAATTACCCACAAAGCTCTTTTTAGAATTGAGCAGAGATGGGTACACCGCCTTTCTACAGATACATGCGGCCTCAATGATAATATACCCTGGGCTGCACTGACAAACAGATAATTGATTTATCTCTCCCTTCGATTTTTTCATGTGGTACCCTCTACATGTACTATCCCCTCTGCTCTCCTTTTTCTGTGTACCGCAAACAATTTTTGTTAAAATGATGGTCCTTTGAGTACCTTGGCCTACGGGTAATACAAGGTTTTTTGTATATACACCGGAATTTCTACTTTGGATTAACGTCCCGTTCGAGACTTCCACACGCTGAAGCTTTTCCCCCCTATTTTTGCGTGTGGTTCCATTTCAACAAGGTTATTATTACCTTTTCACAACTTAAAACCTTCTCTTGATTTGGTAAATTAGGTTTGATAAAACTTCCCTTGTTTAACAACTACTGGCTCACTTTTGCAGCTTTCGTAGCCTTTTCAAGATGGCGGCCATGTTTACAGGACCAGCACTCAGCGTATGTTGGACTCCAGCCAGGCGCATCACGTGACTTGCCGCTGTGCCACGCTGTGCTACTCCAGCTGACCCGGTGGCGTGACTAGGTTAGCGGTATACTTAAACCTCAGTTCGGTAATGAGTAACCGATCTGGTTGCTCAGCTCGGCGCTTGGGTAGTTTTCAGGCGATCGTCCGACTAAGGACAGGTGAGTGCGCAGGCTGGTTTCCAGCCTACGCGTGTGTGTGTCTCGGCGTGCCGTTTGTTTACAATGTGGGTCCCGATTTTTGAGTGACTCAGTATTTCGGCACTTCCCCTCCACACCGGACGCTTTGATCAGTGTGTCCTCAGGGCTTTGTCAGGTACTGACGGGTTGCTGCGGTACGACAGAGCTTACACTGGTGCAACTCTTTGCTCTGTGGGCTACTAGTCGAGCTAACTTGACTCCGTTTAGTTACATACACGATCGGCCTGTTCGTTCCTGGCATCAAGCTTTGGCATCATACACTGACTCAGCCAGGGTGGGGGCGTCCTGACGCTATGCTGGTCCACCAAGTGGGGGTCCTTTTGTGCCATACGCCACTAGGATTGTCACCTTTTTGACATTAGTTTGTCATCGATATTGTTTTACTCCCCCATGTTTAGGACACCATCTACTGAGGTGTTAAGAGCTGACAATACGATAGAAGCAAGCGCCATCACCTAGTTAGGTGAGGCTATCAACTATTCACTTGTTTTAGATTCATTTCAGTCACGTTTTTCCTCCAGTCATTCTGTGTTTTTATCAGATGTCATTTGTTTTGAAAGTTGAGTGCATTCCTTTTCACATACGTGCACTTATTGGATGGACTACTTGTCGTGGAGCTATGAGGATGACTATACAATATCACTCACAGTTTATTGTTTATATTTTATTGTCCATGCTTTTGTCATCCCTGTCTAGGATATCACTAGGCCTGTCGGGACTACATGCTCGCACGTAAGATTAGTGGTAGGTAGGTTTTCTTCCACCGACCCACTATGTGTAGATAGTTTTTATAGGTCCTGAAGAAATGCATTGTATCAACTATGAATACACAGCGTGAAACATGTCGACCACATTTTTAGAGTTGAGCATTGCTCCCCTGGATAATTAAAGCAGTGAGCAGCCACTCTTTTGTATATTTTTAATAAGGTGGATGACCATTCCATTAAAAAACTCCTTTTGGATTATCTAACCTTTTTTAAGAAACCACTCACTCACATCTACACTTACCCCTAGGGCCCTTACACCCACGGCACCATACGGCAGGAACAGAAGATCTCCGCTAAAGAGCCCCTTTATGGGTGCCCGTCGGGTATTGCACCGCCGACCCGACGAGGAGCGAGTCCATATGATGAAGCATGACACCTAGCTGGCTGGGTGTGTGAGGACTCTAGTTCCGTTTAGGAGGATTCCCCCCCCCCCTGTCTCCACACTCGTTACCCTATCTTCTTTTGGGGAACTGCGTACCTTTCTTGATTCACAGTATCTGGGCATGTACGCTGGACCCCGTAAAAACAGCCCTACCAGTCCCTTCCTTTTGTTAAGATTCTCTGCAGTTCCACCTTGTAATGCTATCTGGCCAAGACACTCAAGGAACAATCGCATTGGCAAAGTTATAGCCACACAAGGAAACTGGAGATATTTCCTCGGCCTCCCTTGCACAGCTGTAGTGTAGGAGATGCACTATACATTTACCCAACAAGGTAGCACCTACTAATTAGCCAGTAGAAAGTTCTCCAGTTGGTTAGAGGTGTTGCACAAAACTGTGGCATCTTCTTGGATAAATACACAGGGCAGGATTCATTCTGGCACGAGGCTCATTTCACAGAAATGAAACCTCAAGGGGAAACACTTACAGATATAAACAAAGCAGGTGCCCGAGTTGAAGCTCCACATCTGTAAAGTACTAATCATCCTAATTTCGTGGACATGGCCAAGGCAAAGCAAGCGAGTTTTTTCTGCATTTCCACTGGAAAGTTATCTGTAATCTGAGATGGAGGTGTTTGCATCCTTGGTTTTCTCGAGCAAAATATCTCATGTAGTGTCTGTGATGAGGGAGTTCGTCCTTGTCGTCTGCTGCTGAGACCAGAGATCGTGTTCTAAACTTTAAAAAACTAGACGTATGTAAACTTGCCTACAAACCCGCCCATTTGGCCCTGCCCCATACACATAAGTGGTATGCAACGTCTTCCCGCCCTTTTTCCAGGATTAGGGACAGCTTCCTAAAAGGCCCCCGGAGTGCCTTTCCCGATGATTTTGTTGACAGGGTCTCGATGCCTAGGAATATGTTCGCATCTCCACCAAACAAAGAAGCACTTACTTCTGTAAAGTACAAATCATCCAAGTGTGCTTTCTCTGCAGTTCCACCTTGTAAAGTTATCTGTTGAAGACGCATGAGCAACAATCACATTGGTAAAGTTACAGACACACAAGGTCACTGGAGACATTTCCTCTGCGTCCTTTACACAGCTGTAGTGTATCCAACAAGGTAGCACTTACTAATTAGCCAGTAGACAGTACTCCAGTTGGGTAGAGGTGTTGCCCAAAATGGTGGCCTCTTCTTGGACTAATACGCAGGGGGAGGATTTTTTCTGGCACAATGCTCATTTCACAGAAATTAAACTTTAACGGGTTACACTGAAAAAACAAAGGTTACAAGGACGTTATAGTTAGGAAATAGAATTTAAAAAACCTTAGAAATTCACTAAAAAAACAAATGTTACAGGGATGTTATAGTTGGGAAATGAAATGTAAAACACCTTCGAAATTATATAATTAAATTATATAATTAAATAGCTATAACTTTCGCCCCGCAATGCGCTGCTTATGACCGCACATATTATATCACTCATGACATAGTCAATGACATCACTGATGACATCTCAAATGACATCACAGATGACATCTCAAATGACATCATTGATGGTATCACTAATGATATCATCGACAGAATCACTCCCACAACTATTTATATCCCCATACATCTCATTTTCCCACTCCCACACAACCACTGACATATCCATTCACAGACCCATATAAACACTCACACACCTACTCACTGATCCAAAAGCCACCCACACATCAACTCACCCATACAGCCACAAATACTACCACTAACTCACATATACAGCCACTCATGCACCTACTCACTGCCCAATACAACTACTCATACATCCAGTCATACAGACACTTACACACCCTCTCATACATCTATACAGACACTCACATACTGAATCAGTCACCCATACAGCTACACACACACTTACTCACTCACCCATACAGTCACTCACAGAGAAATTCACTCACCCATACAGTTACTCACACACCCACTCACTTACTCATACATATACTAACACATGTACTCATTCACCTAAACAGTCACTGAGACAAGCACATACTCTCCCACACACACTCTCACACACTCACTTATTCAACCCTACAGCCACTCACACACCCATTCACTCAGCCATACATCTACTCACATGCCCACTCATTCAACCATACACCCACTTACACACTCATTCATGCACTCATTCAGCCACTAATGTAAGCTGTCACTCACCCATACAGATACTTATATACCTGCTCAGTCACCCATTCAACCACTCTTGCATACTCTCATTCATCATTTACAGCCACTGACATACCCACACACTCACCCATACAGCCTCTCATTCACCCTTTCATTCACAATTACAGCCACTTACCCACTCACTCACCAATACAAATACTCACACAGCCACTCACTTACTCATATACCCACTGACACACCCACTCTCTCACCCATACATAAACTCAAAGGCCCACTCACACATGTATACAGTTTCTCACATACCCACTCACACTAGGGAAGAGGTGTGGTGCAACGGCCAGGGCGGCTGACTCTGGAACACAGGGACTCACGGTTCGATCGCCGGTGGCAGGTTAGTCCAGCACCATGTGACTCTGGGCAATAGCTCGCTTAAGCTGCCCGACGGCTCCAGCACCGGGACACCTCGTCTGAGGTAGCTGTGTGCTTTACAAATGCTGTTATTATTATTATTTCTTCTATATACCACTTACTCATCCACTCACCCATACAGGCACTCCCACAGCCACTTACCTTAGTATATATGTTTAACACTCAGTAACTTTTAGAAAACACTCACAATCACTGAATGATGTCATCAGTGGGGTAATTTGAGATGTCATCAGTGATGTCACTGTCCATGTCATAAGTGATGTAATATGTGAGGTCATAAGCAGTGCATTCCAGGGGCATAAGTTATAGTTAGCTCAGCTAACTATAACTGCTGAATTTCTCTGGTTTTGTATGAGTGAAATATGAGCCTAACTATAATGTCCCTGTAACCTTTGTTGTTTACAATGAATTTCTATGTATTTTTTATTCTATATCCTAACTATAACGTGCTTGTAGCCTTTGTTTTTCCAGTAAAAAAAAAATATATATATATTTCATTCAAAAAAGATTCCCCTCCTCAACCTCCTTACGGCGATGAAGAAAGCGCAAACTCCACTTTTGCTTGGCGTAAGTTGATTTATTGCTCACAAAATAGTCATTACGCGTTTCTATATCTATATATATATCTCTGCTTCCAATCCTGCTCCACTGTTTAAAAACAAGCACTAACACAACTGGAATCCAGTTTCAAAGTTTTATTGACAGAAGGCTCTGAAGCGATTCGGTAGTTAAGACCACCTTGCTCACATGTGACCACATTACTATAAATGGGTTTGATTTAAAGTTATTGGGGATATTGTTTGTATCTGGCGGGAAATATGTTCTAGGTATTCTTTGGCCACATTGCATGCAGATACATCATTGTGGGGCAATCCAGCTTTCCCTGAAATATTCCATGATCCAATGGGCAAGGCATGGGCAAGGTTAGGGGTGATGACTCTAGGACAGTTATTTGATCTTAACGGATTCTGCTGATTTGCCTTTCTTCATGCTTCATATGATCTTCCTCATCGGTTTTGCTTTAAATATTTACAGCTGCGGGGTTACTTTTTGAGTGGGTGCAAGGAATCAATAGATCTTGAGGCGTTGGATATTTTGTCTTATTTGTATAGGCCACCTGGACATGCTTCGATCAGTGTACTATATCAGAGGTTTTGCCTGCAAAGTACTGACAATAGTTTGTTACTTGCTTCTAAGTGAAGCAGGATGCTTACCTCTGAGATCTCAGCGATAGAGATCCAGAATGCTTGAAGACTGTTGACCGATTTGCTCACTTGGTAGAGTTTAAGCTGCAATCGTTTAAGACTATCTGTATGCTTTATTACACAACAAAGTGGATGTCAAAATGGATCACGAACTGTGGTTTGGACAAGACTCAATGTCGGAAGTGCGGATCGCATGCAGCAGATGTTGCACACAAGTTTGCCTGTTGCCCTGCCCTTCAGGAATTTTGGGCAGGGGTGGCCCAATTAGTCATACCCCTCTTTGGTTGTGACTTTCTATTGCCTACTAGGGAGCTCATGTTGGGGTATAAAACAGATTGCAATCCTAGCTTTAGATCACTGATCTCGATTATAATTGAATCTGCCTGTTTATGCATTGCTAGGTCATGGGTTACCCCTTACCATCCGCCAAATATACGAATGTGAGCTTACAATTGCCAAGACTAGAGGCCCACTAGCCATAGAGCATTTTGAAAGAATTTGGGCCAGTCTCAAATGGGACTAGAAATCAAAGTTCATAATCCTACTGATGCTATGAGATCTGCACATGATGGCATCATCCCACGTGTTGGTAAGTAGGCCTATGAATATTATTTGCTTTTGTTGGGCTTTGCCATTGCTTATATGTTTTTCTTTGTTGTACTAAGTTTGTGGTACAATTATTGTGATCATGTCTGACTCTAAATATTTTCTTTAAAAAGTGGGCGCTGAGCATGATGCAAGGGACAATTTTTAAGACCAAGCTTCGACCTTATTTGAAAACTCACGACATATACTCTACTTCGAAGAAGTCCAAGTTTGATTTTCTGTTTTCCCTGCACAAATCTAGACTTACATAGTTGTTGCCTGCACAACTTGCAATTTGCAAGAAATCCCCCTGGATCCCCATGGGCGCAGCAATGCTGGAGGAGGTCCGGTGATAAGGGAGCCCGACTTCTGACAAGGCATGGCATGTAACAATGCGTTGACAAGAAGCGAGTAAGGGACTTTTTTGCCTGATAGGGTGGTATGCTCTTTGATTGGGTGATGGGTTGAGACTAGCTTTATATAAAATATGGTGGATGGTGATGTTAGGTATATGTTCAAATGTGGCTTTTTTTCTTAACAATCTTTATTAAGTTTTCAAAATATTATCCCCCACCACCCCCCACCCACATCCAAGCCGGCCAAGATAAAGAAAATACAGGTAGCGAGCAGGTGCAGACAGTAGACATATATTCACAATAAGAACATAAATATGCAGCAAATATTCACATCATAATACAATACAGAAGCCTCAAATCATAAGGCCAAATGCTGCACGATATCATGTGGTGCAGATCGGTCGCCCCTCGTCATGTGTTTCCAACCACTCCCTAAATGGGGCCCAGATTTGGAGCCCTCTTTTCCGAGATCGGCTACCTTTTTGGGCATAAACAGCCCTTTCTGTACGGTAAATTGAGATTAGCCGTACCAACCATTGATTTTTTTTGTGACTCTGTTTTTATTGAGTTTTCATATAAGCATGACATGACAATTACATATGTATGCACTGTTGGGCGTTTCAGTTGTTACAGATCGCGCCCCATGCAAGTGCTTATTCGATATCAGTACATGTCACAAAGCAATATAAAAAACGTGGGAGGACAAAATCCATATGTGCATTTCCAGTACATCTCCAAAACTTAGGTAAGGGAAGGAGAAAGGGAAGGGAAGAGGGGACATAAGGACATAATAGCCCATCCATATCTCACAGACTTAAGTGTCCATTGAAGCGTGAAGATTAGTGCATGGTTGCCTCCGCGTGCATGTGCACGTGTAGCCATGCAGAGTCATTGGTTGCACTGGCGCTCGTGTACAGTTAGGCGTCAATAAAAGATTCACAGGTAAATAAAAAAGGGGGGGAGGGTGGGGGAGGGGTGGAAGAGGGAAACGTTGCATATATTAACTGCAGGAAGGAAGAGGGGGGAAGAAAGAAAAATGCAAAAACGTGTGCAACAAAACATATAACCCGTAACCCCCCCACAGTTTCATAGACAGTGTTACATGTGGTCCATACAAGTCACAGCTACCAGCTGCCTCCCCATTTCCAAGATGTGTATACGTGTGTTGTGTCAACCAGTATATGCTTGCCATGAAGAGAGTGGCGTGGCCTATATGCTGTTTCAATCGGTACATGCACTAGTGGTCTACGGCTTAGGCGTCGGACGGATCCACAGGCGGTGTGTCTATATTATATTGTAGCTCTGTGTATATGGCATCCCAGTATGTGGCAATAGGGATCTTACATAGCCCCAGGGTTTCCTCGTGTTTAATAGCGAAACATTCCGCTCTGGCCCATGCGAGCATGGAATTGCGCCAAGCGCGCATATTAGGGGGGTCAGATGCTTTCCACTTTTTACTAATCATCCTCTTGGCCACTATCAATCCCAGATCTAGAAATCTGGACGTGACTTTCGCGGTGGGTGTCCTGCGGAACTTATGTAATAGATATGCAGGCCACCCGAACGGCAACTCCTGACCAGTGCAAGCGTGTAACGATGCGGCCACCTCCCTCCAATATGTGCCCACCCTATGGAAGCTCCAGAACATGTGAATTAAGTCGGCCCTAGTTCCTCACATCTCGGGCATATGGCATCTCCACGATTAAAGTATTGGTTAATTTTCGCTGGTGTGAGATATGCCCTATGTATGATATACAACTGTATCTGCCAGAAGCCATTGTTCCTGGGGATGCGTGTCGGGCTCTCGATTAGGGCTGGGTGTTGAACTCCGCTCCGTTCGTGGAGTTTGTGGAGTTTTCTGCACTCCGCAGAGCTAGCGGAGTGCAAGAAAACCCGCTTCGCGTAGTGCAGTGGAGTTTTTCCCCGCTCGCGTAGAATTTCTACCCGAGTTTGCACTACACTCCGCCACTTGCGGAACTTTGCAGAGTTTTTTTGTAACTTTGCGAAGTTCCACGTAGCAAAACTCCGCAAACTACGCCCAGGCTTACTCTCGAGTACTTGGACCCATTCCTTATCAGTGAACTGGCGACCCAGATCTTGTTCCCATTTACGGCGAAGTGTATCAAGGCTGATCGCTGCGTGGGCCCTGAGCAAAGCTGCAAACCAGTGTGTCAAATGTCTAACCCGTCCCATGACGTGTAAGTATTGCATGGTGAGATGCGTCTGCGGCTCTGTAATGATGCCCCCCCCATTTTGCTATGAGCGAGGCCACCAGTGCTCGGTGAGCGAGAAACTGCCCAGGTGGTAATCCCTCTTCGTCCACAAGCGTTGTGTATGGCATAAGCGCCCCCCTCATGATACAGATCTCCAAGAGTGTGAATGCCCTTTTCCTGCCACTCCCTGAGTGCAAGTGTTGTCAGTACCGCTTGCCCAGTGGGAGTTCCCTCCAGTGGTATCGCTGGTGCATAGGGGATCACGTTGCGCGTTATATATAGACTCCTGCGGAAGCATTTGTAGGCCACAGCAAGCAGCAGAGGTTCTGGTGGATGCAGGCGCGCTCCCAGATGGAAGTTTGACAATGCGCTCCTGGAGGTAGGGCGGCTGTGTAGTTGCAGTGTCTGCACAATGACGGTTCGACAACCACCGTGCAATCCATTGTAGTTGAGAGGATAGGTAGTAATGTTCAAAACAAGGAGCCGCCAGCCCACCTCGGTCTGTTGGCAGATACAGTTTGCTAAGTGCCATCCTATGTCTGGTATTGCCCCAAATGAAGTCTCTGAGCTGTTTCTCGAAGGCGGTGAAGAAGGTAACCGGTACGTAGAGCGGCAAATTTGTAAAGAAGTATAGGAGCCGCGGGAGTATCACCATTTTAGTGAGTGCTATTCTACCTGCCACAGCCAATGGCAGCGTGCTCCAGAATCGCATTTGCGACTTAATGGATGTCACCGCCCTCCCTAGGTTCCCATCAAAAAGATCGTTCGGTTGTTGGTAGATCTGAATTCCTAGATAGCGGAACGTGTCATTCTTCCACTGTACTAGTTTGCCACCCATGGTGAATACCAGGTCACTAAGTCCATCTTTGAACAGGTAAAGGCAGGATTTATCCACATTTACTTTCAATCCGGAGAGTACGGCAAACCCCTCCAGTAGTTGGGCCAGTTGGGCAGGAACACGGGTAATATCCCTGACATAGATGAGGAGATCATCAGCATACAGTGAAACCTGACTGGTTGCGCAGCGTCTCCGCTAATGGCTCCATGGAGAGCGCAAACAGGAGTGGGGACAGAGGGCACACCTGACGCGTGCCTCTCTGTATAGGGAAGGAATCGGAGATGTAGGGGCCCACTTTGACTCTGACAGTTGGGCCAGTACTGCAAATAGATAAGGCCACTCTAAAGAATCGAAGGCCTTCTCTAGGTCCAGGACAAGACACCCCGCTCTCGGCCACTCCCCAACTGCATATGTGGCCACCCTGTAGAAACACCGCAGATTAAGGGAGGTACTGCGGGTGGGTACGAAGCCATTCTGGTCTGTATGGACCAATCCTGGAACCGCCTGCACTAACCGATCCACCAACATCTTCGCCAGTATTTTATAGTCAGTGTTAAGCAGGGCTAGGGGCCTATAGGAGCCCATCTCCACCGGGTCTTTACCTGGCTTCAGCAGTGCATGGAGGGCGGAGGCTGCCGAGAGTCCAATGCAGTGGTGAGGACAGTACCAAGACGCTGCACCAATGAGACGCGATACGCCTTATAATACTCTGCCGGTAGCCCGTCTGGCCCTGGGGTCTTCCCGGATGCTAGGGCTTGTAAGGCTTCGCCAATTTTCTCCAGCGAGATCTGCTCATTGAGCATCTCTCTGTGCTTTAGTCCCTAGTCACTTTGGGCAGCTGCAGACCATCTAAAAACCTCCACAGATCTTGATCATCGCAGCTACAGTGGGACTGGTATAGAAGTGTGTAGTGTTGCGTCAGAGCCGCATGTATGTCGCGCTGCGTAACTAAGAGTTGTCCCGTGTGCGCACGTAGTGCTCCAATCGGAGCGCGGGCGTGGTCTTGCCAGATCAGCCAAGCTAGCAATCTGCCAGCTCTATCTGCCGCAGAGTGAGTACGGCTGTGTGTGCGGCATAATTGTGGCAGCGAAGTCGCTCCATGTATTCCGCGTGTTGGGAGCGCAATGCCGCCAGGCGCCGCAAATCTCTGCATGCCCCCTCACGCTCAAAACGCAGAAGTTGAGCCTCAATCTGTGTTAGGGAATCGGAGAGCTGTTTGCGAACGTTCCACGTGGCCCCCATACAGTGGCCCCTGATGGACACTTTAAAGGCTTCCCATTCAATGAGCACATCACTGGCCATGCCTTCATTTAGCTCAAAATATGCTAAGTTTGCTGTCCCTAGTGACGACCGGAACGCCGGATCTTCAAGGGCACTAGGTTGGAGACGCCAAGCGGGGACTGGAGGTCGATATGCTTCCCATCTGAGGTGTAGCAATAGAGGATTATGATCGGAGTGGGTACGCCCTAGGTAGTCAGCACCCCAGACAAGTGGGAGTAAAGTCTGTGAGGCCACCAGCCTATCTAGACGCACATGTAGCACATGTACTGCCGAATAATGAGAGTATATGCGGGCGGTGGGGTTAAGAATTCGCCACACATCATGTAGGGCCCAGTGTGTCAGCCAGCCAGAAAGGGCCTGTGCATTGGATGCAGAGAGGGTCCTGTTGAGGGGCGGGAATGACCTGTCTAGGTCCACATTTAAAACGGAGTTAAAGTCTCCCCCCAGAAGCCAGGGGGTCCCACTCCAGCGGGCAACCATCTCAGATACGCGCGCAAGGAAAGAGGCCTGATCTGAGTTTGGGGCATAAAGGGAGCCTAATAATATCTCCTGGCCATTCAAACGCCCTTTCACAAAAGTATACTGCCTTCTGTGTCATTTATGTCTTCTTAACAAACAAACGGATTCCCGCTCTGACCCATATTAGTGTGCCTCTTGCATGCGCTGAATACGTGGTGCCGAAAATCTGGCCCCTCCACCTTTTGCGCAAGCGCTGCAATTCTACTTTGGACATGTGCGTTTCCTGAAGTAGGGCTATTCCCACTTTATGGCGTTGTAAGTACGAGAATATGGAGTAGCGACGTGTGGGTGTGTGCATGCCGGGTATATTCCACGTAGCTATTTGAATCTGTGTCATGTCTGGTTACTGAGTTGGACCAAGCGGTGCGGGGTGGGCCATGCAGCTATATAGATGTGATATGCGTGGGGGTTACGGGTCGATCCTAAGAAACTAAAACTTAAAACGTGAACTTGAACCATTTTAACACTGAGGGCGAGCGCCATGGTGTGGCTCGTCCAAACTAGTATGTTGCCCAACAGTGGTAGTAACTACACCAATGGAGGTATTGGTATGGGGGTGGGCAGCATGTGCCTAGCTAGGTGCATTGCTTTTACCTCTATGACGCAGAGTTGTCGTCCGTGTCCCCAGCCTGTGTGCTGGCGTGTGCTATGCATGCGCGACGTCAGTCGTGGTCAAACTATGGTAGGTGCGTATGTGATGAAATGCGACAATAGCAGTGATGGCATAATTGCAAGAGGCGGTCAACAATACAGATAATCTACATAGGAGAGGCACTACTTGCGTGTACGACAGTCTTGTAGCATTAAAGATCAACAGCAGTATCAAGCAATGCAACATTAGTCTATACTTGCGTGTGGAGCCCCCTTCATTACACTAAGCGATGGAAGTCTCTCACACGATATCATCAGCAGTCTGTGGGGTGACATCGGGCGGTCTCCCCCCCTCAAAGTCCTCAGGTCTAGGGGTGGACGAACCACTGGCAGTCGCTGATTCCGAGGAACTGATTTTTTGAGCTTCCCGATATGTCTGGGTTCCCAGTGTTGCAACTGCTTCCAGGGCGTTGCGGCGCTCTACTTTGCTCTGTTCCGGTTGTGGTGCCGCTGCCTTCGAGGACATGTCTCCTAGTCTTCTTTGTTTCCTGCGACAACGGGACCTCCTATTGACTGGCCGGGTTGCTTCCTCGCTTGAGGGGCGGGTCCCCGTCCACAAGCCTACTTCCTCCAATCAGTCCCACGTCTCATCAGGCGAATCAAAGAAACGGGTAGTACCCTTGGCTATCACCCTGTCTGGCAGGGAATAGTAGGGAGTAGGGGTGTTCCAGTTCGCGTAACTGCTGTTTCACGGCAGTGAAGGTGCTTCGTCGCCTCTGCACCTGTGATGTGTAGTCCGGGAACACCATGATTTGATTGGTACCAACTCTAAGATTGGAGAGCTTGCGAGTTTCCCGTAAAACTGTGTCCCTGTCTCTATAGTTCAAGAGCTTGAAGAGGAACGGTCTTGGCCGAGCCCCTGGAGGGGGCCTTTGGGCTGGTACACAGTGTGCTCGTTCCACCACAAATTGCGGCGACAGTGTTCCCGGAGGCAGAATGTCCTGTAGCCAGCGCTCTACATATCGTTCCGGGGCTCGGCCCTCTTCTCCTTCCGGAAGGCCTACTACGCGGACATTGTTGCGGCGAGAGAGCCCTTCCGCATCTTCAACTCTATCTTCCAAGGCGTGCACCCGATCCAGAACATCTTGTAGGGCCGCAGCATGACTGTGGGTAACAGACTTCAGTTCAGACAATGACTGGGCTTGCGATTGCACCTTCTCTGTCAGGTTATGATGATCCGCCTTTAAGAGAGTAAAATCAGATGCCACCTTGTCAATCCTGGCTTCAAGTGACGTTCGTGTCTGCTCCAACGTAGTTCCAATCTTCTCGACCGCTGCCAGTACCGAATCTAGCTTTGCCACCAGCATTGCATTCGGAATGTCCTTAGTCGCGCCGCCTTCCGCGTTCGGTAGGTCCAGGGTAGCAGCGCGTGTTGTATTTTGCTGTGCATTGGTGCGAAGGAGGCACATTGCTAGTTTTTGTGCAGAGAGCACTGACCCTGGGCACTGAGTGACTGTGCAGCAATAGGTATCAAGGCAGGCTACAGGTGTACAGTTGCTCCTGCGAGCTGTGCGTGCCGCAGTGTGAGTAGCATTCAATGCTGCAGCGTAGTGTGGCGTTATTGATGTCCCATGCCAGGTTTATTGGGATCGGAGCCCTTGCGTTGGTTCACTTCTGACACAGATCCACCTCTCGTAGTGCAGTCACATATTTAAGGAAGTGTATTACCAGCAGATCGCCCACTGTACCAGATCTCGACACACGGGCCCAATGGCAGGGTGAGCAGCTTACAGACAAGGGGGGGCTCTCTGATGCACTTCAAGACATGTGCCTCAGCCGGAGAGATCTCGGTTTCAGTAGTATTCGGACCATCCCCGCATCACAGGGCAATTGACACTGGATCTGCACATCTGTGGCGGTGGGTTAGAGGACCGGACCGGTCTCAAGTAGGTACAGGGCGAGTGGAGGATGTAAATCACAGGGCACTCTAAGGCTGTTGTAGCAGTCCCATCTCTCAGGACGTTTCAGGTTCTTCCCTGCAGGCACCCATGTAGCAGACCGCACCGTCTCTGCCTCAGAAGTAGGGCCTATGGGGAGCTGTGCACAGGCCGCATCCACTCCTAGGCCCCTATCCCAAACGGCTTGAGGTCAGGGTGTCCTCAGTTTCTCGGTTTTCACAGCTGTGGCCGCATCTGCAGACTTAAAGCACACCTCGCAGCGCTGAATCGGCGGCTCCACCCCGTAGAGAGGACAGGCCGTATCTCCTCCAACGATATTTATGTAGGGCCTACCTTCCGGAGTCCCCCCGGGGCCTGGTCCAGAACGCCGCAGCTCCTAAGTGGGGCCTCTCAACAGTAGGCCGCAGAGTCACATTTTCGGAAGTCGGGCCTGTAGGAGGCCGAGCATAGGCTGCATCCGTCCTCCGGGCGCTCTCCCAGGCCTGGATGATATCGCCGCAGTCTCCAGGCCGGGCCTCACAGTCAGAGCAACTCTGGCGGGAGCACCGTTCACGCTGCCCAAAACATCGGGGGACCCAGCACTCTCCTGGGCGGTTACACTGCTCGCCTTCACTGCATGCAGTGCCCACAGTCCCCGCCTCACTGCACACTGGCCAGTATGAACAGTAGTCAGGTCCGCTAGGGTCAGACTTTGACTGCAGCGGTTCTTCCTAAATTAAAATGAGTCTTCATAGACTCAAAAGTGGTAAACCTTTGTCGTCAAAAAAATCCCCAAGAATAAATGGACCATAGTTTTTTCCCCAACACCTAATGTGGGGGTCATGGAATATATCCGGTAATAGAGGGCTGTCTTGG
The DNA here is from genome assembly GCA_963921515.1 of Calotriton arnoldi. Classification (NCBI taxonomy): domain Eukaryota; kingdom Metazoa; phylum Chordata; class Amphibia; order Caudata; family Salamandridae; genus Calotriton; species Calotriton arnoldi. Next base: position 337,355 of record CAWUFW010000039.1, read on the forward strand.
AGGGGAGAATAAAAGCTAAACCGGCCAATCCCAAGTTTTTTCCAGACACTGGTCCAAACTTGATGTGCAAACAATAGGGTCTTGAATCTGACCTTCTTAAAATAACCAAATTCCAATTGCCGAAACAGGCATCTACGAGCCACATCACTGAGGATCAATTCAAAACATGATGGCGTGGTATAGACAGTAGCCAGTTCTTTAGTTGGGGCAAACAATAGAAGGGTCATTTGTTGTAGCACCGTGGCCCAATAATACAGCTGAAAATTTGGTACTGCCCAGCCCCTCGCTCTCATGGAAGGGAAAGGAACTTCAAATCCCTCCGCGGTCTGGCATTAGCCCATAGAAATTTCCCCATCATACTGTCCAAAGCCTTGAACCAAGTGTTATTTACCTCAAGGGGTATGGCTCTGAAAAAATATAAAATTTTTGGGAGCAACATCATTTTAATTAAGTTGCTCCCCCCAATCAAGGTGAGTCTGAGATTATTCCACCTACGCAGCGCATTCTTAGTTTTATTAATTAACGGGCCTAAGTTACCCTCTACCACTTTGTCCGTATCTGCACAAATATTAACGGCCAGATATACTGCATTCGATACTACCCGTGTATCCTCAACTGTAACTTATCATTTATGAGTATCTGTGTTTTATCTCGATTGAGTCTATAGCCAGAGACACGACCAAAGTGTTCAGCCTCCGATTCGATTTCTTTAACTGCCAGGATGGGATCTGGGGTGACTATGGCCAGGTCATCTGCATATGCTAGGATTTTAGTATCCCAGCCACTAGTGGACATTGGTAGAATTGAAGGACTACCTTTAATTCGATGAACGAGAGGATCAATATAACGTGGAAAGAGCAGAGGAGAGCATGGAAAACCCTGCCTTGTCCCCCGCTGGATCTTACTGTCTCTGAATCTCCCCCCATTAGCGAGATTCTGGCCGCAGGATTAATGTATAATACTTGAATCCACCTCATAAATTCCTGCCCCAGGCCCTTCTTCTCCAATATTGCCCATAAATATGGCCAGGAGACCCTATCGAACGCTTTCTCAGCGTCTAGGAGTAGCAATGCCACAGGGTTTCCTTGGATCTTAGCCTCGTCAAATAAAGTAATTACCCAGTGAATGTTTTTTATTTTTTATTTTACAGAGTTTTATATAGCGCGAACTTGACCCGAATCGGGTATCAGAGCGCTTTACATAGCACCAGTTGCATTACATGAGGACACATTCATTTTTGTTAGGCACGGGGAGATTAAGTGATTTGCCCAGAATCACAGGATGTTCAGCGTCATTGCCGAGACTCGAACCCAGTTCCCCAGATTAGAGGTCGACCGCCCTAGCCGTTAGGCCAACTCCTCTCCCCTGTGGTCTATGTGGTCTATTGTTCCCATTCCGGGGATGAAGCCATGTTGTACATGTTAAATGATTTTCTTAATTATCTCGGACAGCCTTGTGGCTAGGATTTTAGCATAGATTTTAGTATCACAATTGATTAATGTGATCGGTCGATATGACCCTAGCTCCAACACAGGTTTTCTCTTTTTGGGAAAGACCACAGTCTTGGCAGAGGCCCATGAATCGGGAGGAGGAGTGCCCCTTTGAATCGCTAAAAACACCTTGAGCATATATTTGTGGAGGCTGGTGACAAAGATTTTATTAAATTCCCCCGGAATAAGGTCTGTCCCTGCAGCTTTTTCAGATGCTAATCTAGAGACCAGGAGTGCAACTTCTTCTGCCGAAAAAGGTTGATCTAAAAGCTCGCTACCCTCCCTTTTTAGTGTTTCCAAGGCCTCGTAATCCACATATGATTTTATCTCACCTGTCTCTACTCTCTCCTCAGCAAATAGTTGCTCATAATATCTCTGAAAGGCAGAACATTTCCCCCTACATCAGAGATCAGTCTGAGATCAGTGTCTCGGATTTGCTTAATATCCCCTGTTGTCTAGCACAGAACGCTAGCGTATGTCCTACCTTTTCATTAAATTTCTATTTTTTGTTCTTCCATACCATATATTTTTCTGCCGCTTTTTAAGCAGAGATATGCCCTATTGCTGTTTTAACAACTACAACACGGAGCTGATCATCCTCAATATCTAATCAGGCAGAAACTGTTTCTGCCAAACCTGCCTCAGCCCGCGATAAAGCCTGATTAAGATCCTAAAGATGTTGCTTCTCCTTCTGTCTAGACCAACTAAATCTCGCAGTTTCCCTCCGCACCCCTGCTTTAAATGTATTCCATACTATACCTATGGGGGCAGTTCCTAAATTTTCTGCCATAAATATTGGAATCCACTTCCTCATATGCATGACATACTCATCATCTAACAGCAGAGCTCTCTCACAAGACCAGCCCCTGCTGGGTTGTGGGATAGATCGAATATCTAACTCTAGCACTAAGGGGCTGTGATCAGACATCACCCGGGGATAATTAAATATTCAAGAAGCATGCACTAATCCACTAGATATAAAAAAAATAGTCCAGATGGACATGCACCTGATGGGGAGCTGAGTAGAATGTAAAGCCGAGATCTATAGCTTCCTTATCGGCCCATACATCATAAAGCCCATGAGTAGTTACCAGCTGTATCAATGACCGGAATACCTTGGGCTTACGCCCTTGATAGGTTGTAACACCTGCCCTCAGGGCGTCCCCTTAAATATTGATATTAAAATCCCCACACATCACCAAAGGAAGGGGCCACCCTGCAAGTTCAGCACAGAGCCAATCCAATAGCGAAGAATCATTGGTGACAGGCCCATAGATAGAGCAAAGTGTTATAGAACCTCCTGTATAAAAACATCCTGCAATAGCCCATCTACCATATCTATCTGCCCTAGCTCTAGTATACCAGATCTTACCCTTCCGTGCGAGTATCACCACCCCACGAGTACGGGTTCCTTGCAAAGTCCTAGATATAATTGTGGCTTTGAATGTGTGTTATTGTTTAGGGCCCTCATCACCACAGGTTAGATGGTGTATTGTATAGGGATAGATAGGTCCACTGTTTGGACAGAGTCTCCCTGATGGCTATGTTAGTTTCCATTTTGGAGCCACTCAGTGGTTGAAGTGATGGGTTGAAACTGCTTTTTCTGAAGTGTTAGTTTACTTTCTAAGTGTCAGTAGGAAACCGCCCAAGGTAAGTACTCAGGAACCCCACGAAGGCGGTGTGCAGAGTGGGAACACAGCTGCGTGTCCATATAGAAGTCAACGGGAAAGTCGTTGTTGCAGTTTTTAAGAAGAAGGACCCTTCCCAGGGGACCTGAAGAAACCCCATTGAAGACAGAAGGTTGGAGAGTCACCCCACTTGTGGATACCCCAGGAACCAGGATACCTACACCAGGGAGCAGGTGCAGAGGTGCAAAGTGACGTCAGAAACCACTGTCGACCACAATGGAGGACTTCAGTAATGATGCCGCTGGAGAAGACTGTATAAGAGTCCGGTGAAGAACCTGTAACCAGAGGGGACAGAGTCTTTGCCACTCCGAGGTGACTAGGAGGCATGAAAGAGCAATGCCCACCGATGTCAAACGGTTCAAAAGTGATGACAATGACCTTGTCGCTGCAGCTGGAAGGACCAGGCAACACTGAGGAAGACCAGGAGCTGTGCACAATCTGCCCCACGTTGGAAGTCGAGAACCAGGGGGTCGGTGTCCGGTGGTAGCACCAACAAGCCTTGGCAGCTGCAACTGGTGGGGAGAATGAAGAAGGAGCAAAGTTAGAACCAGCAAGGGCCAATAGACTCACCAAAAGCAGGAGAGTCAGAGCAGGCCCCGAGCAAGCAGGGGAGCCCACTGAAGCAGTTAAAGACCCTCAGGAGGGCCCACAGGCCAGGAGTCGCAAGAAGACCATGAGCAGCTCACTAAGAAGGAAGGCCCACGGTGCAGAGAATGTGGAGAGGACGCTGTACTAGGCAGGAAGAGATGCTGGAGGCTTGAGCTTCTTGTAGCCTGAAGATCTCTGGAGTGCAGAGCCAACAAGCCTTGGCAACAGCAAGTCAGCGCGGTGCACAGGGGTTTGGTCCCAGCAATTCCGACAAGGGATACTGGACTCATAATTGCAGAGAGGACAGGTCAAGCCCTGAGGGAGTTGCAGGATCACCACCTGTGTTGCCGAGCCTTTCAAAGTCCGTGGGACTCGGCAGCTTTGTTGTGGTGCCTGCAGATGCAGTGGAGTGAGTCTTTCACTCCAGGGGAGATTACTTTGGGTGTCCTTGATGCCCACATGTCTGTTGAAGATCCTGGAAGAACCACAGACACAGGTGATGAAGAAGACTTGCAGAACAACGAGACCAAGAGTCTTTCTTGATGCCGTCTTGGTTCCAGGCAAAGTCCAGCAAAGTTCAAGTGTCCTGAAGGTCAAAGAGTGACGTGGTTTCAGGCTTGAGTCTTGTCCCACGATGAATTTGATGACCCACCCACAGGTGCGCCCCTAAATACCCTAGGAAGGGGGTTAGGATGACTCAGGGGAGTATAATCCCATGTCCTTTGTCCAGATTCATGCCAGAGCATGAGCCAAGGGCTCCCTCAAATGGTTCAAACTGGAGTATACAAGGAGGGTATCAAATGTGCCTTTCAAAGCAGACTATTGGCACTGGAAAGCACCCCACCCCAGCCCAATACACTAAGTCCTGTCTGGGAGGTGGTCACACCTCCCTGCGACAGGAAACCTATTGTTCTACCTTCCCCTACTTGAGCTTGGCTCAGCTGCAGGAGGGCAGAATCGTGTTTGTGGCCAGCAGCGTCACTAGATTGCTGTCAGACCCTGAAAGGCAGGAACCCGGAGTACAGAGGGTACCCTAAGGGAGCCCCCCAGTACATGGGATCCTACTTCCAACACTGAAAATTCTGTTGGGGTATGATTGCAACATGTTTGATACCAAACATTTGGGTTCAGTGTAGCCACTATATAGTTATAATGTAGGCACTATATAGTTAGACATCTCATAAAAACTAATGTCCACTATGTGTATAAAAATGGCTGACCATACTCACAAAGCCTGGAGAATACACTCCAGGGTTTGTAGGGGTGTCCTGCTCATGCAGGGGTACCCTCACACTTATAACCAAGCACCCTGCATTCAGGATTGAAAGGCCTGTCATAGGGGTGACTTGTAGGTTTTAAGTGTAGTGACCTCAGATATAAGGAAACTTATATTTGTTGTGAGATGTGCAAGTACCAACTCACAGGCTGCAATGGCAGGCCTGTAATCACAGTTTGAGTGGTCTCTCATGGGTGGCAAAATACATGCTGCAGTCCATGGGAGACCCCTGGTGTACCTATGCCTTGGGTACGTTAGAACAATATACTAGGGACTTACAAGGGTACACCAGTAGCCAACTGTCGCTGCACAGAAGTACTTACCATGGCCAATTTAGGGAGAAAGCACAGTGACAGGGGTCCTGATCAGCAGGATCCCAGTCAGACTAGTCAAAAGAATATACTGACACCAGCAAAAAGTGGGGGTAACCATGAAAGCTGATCCTTCTTTCCTACATAACCCCCTGCCCCCAAATGAAAGGAGATGAGACTTACCTTGCCCAATTGGAACTTCATTTTCTAAGTGGAAATATCTGGACCACTTTCCCCCTTTATTTGTTTAAGCCATAAGAGGGGCTTATGGTCTGTCTGAAAAATGAAGTGAGTGCCAAACAGGTATGGCCTCAACTTATTCAGGGCCAGACCACAGCAAAGGCCTCCCCTCAATAGCTGACCAACGCTTTTCACTGGGGGGGTCAACCTTCTGCTTAGAAAAGCTACTGGTTGATCCCAGCCATCTCTGTTAAGTTGTGATAATACTGCACCTACCCCTATCTCACAAGTAATCAGGACTTTTCAGGATGGGAACAGAGCACATGGCCTGCTTCAGGTCATCAAATACCTTCTGACAGCTAACTGCCAACTGAACTTTCTTAGCCATTCTTTTGGAGTTGAGATCATTAAGGGGAGTCACTATGAACCCATATCCCTTAACAAACCCGCTGTAGTACCCAGTCAGGCCCAAGAAAGCTCTGACCTGAGTCTGGGTAGTGGGAGCAACCAAGTCTATTATGGCCTGGATTCTGCTCTCCAATGGCTGAACCTGGCCTCCACCTACAAGGTGGCCTACGTACACAACGTTGCTCTGCCCTATCTGGCACTTTGTGGCCTTGATAGTTAGGCCTGCCTTCTGCAGGGCCTCCAGAACATTACTGAGGTGGACCAGGTGATCCTCCCATGTAGAAACTAAAAACAGCAATATCATCTAGATATGCTGTACTATAGGCTTCCAGACTTGTTAGGACTTTGTTCACCAGCCTCTGAAATGTGGCAGGTGCATTCTTCAAGCCAAAAGGCATTACAATGAATTGATAAATGCTGTCTTTGGTTTGACATCCTCGGAGAGTCTGATTTGCCAGTAACCAGCAGTCAGGTCAAATGTACTGAGATACTTGGCAGAGGCTAGAGTATCAATCAGTTCATATGCCCTTGGAATTGGATGAGCATCAGTCCTAGTGACTGGATTGAGACCTCTATAGTCGACATAGAAACTCATTTCTCTCTTCCAGCTCGAGTGTGAGGTTTTGGCACAAGGACTACAGGACTAGCCCAAGGGCTATCTGAAGGTTCAATGACCCCCCAACAACAGCATCTTTTTGACCTCAGTCCTGATGCAGTCTCTGACATGGTCAGGCTGGCTGTAGATCTTACTCTTCACAGGCAGACTGTCACCTATGTCCACTTCATGGGTACACCATGTGGTTTGACTGGGAGTCAGAGACAACAAGTTGGGAAACTGATTGAGGACTTGCCTACAATCAACTTGCTGCTGGTCAGTGAGGCAGCCTGCCAAGGCTACTCTATCAACTGACCCATCAATAGGGTCCTGAGAGAGGAGATCAGGGAGAGGGTCACTCTCTTCTTCCTGTCCCTCATCAATTGCCATAAGCAAGCTCATGACAGCCCTGTAAATAAAAGGCTTTAGGCAGTTCAGATGAAGAACTCTGTGAGGACGTCTTGGGTTGCCTAGGTCAACTAAGTAGGTGACTTCACCTTTTTTCTCAAGGATAGCATGGGGACCACTCCACTTGTCCTGGAGAGCTGCTGTGGCCACAGGCTCCAACACCCACACATTCTGTCCTCGCTGGTAAACAGTCAGTGTAGCCTTTTGGTCATGCCAAGCTTTCTGAAGCTCCTGGCTGGCCTCAAGGTTTTTGTTGGCCTTCTTCATGTACTTAGCCATACGCGAAGGCAGGCCAAAGACATAGTCCACTATGTCATGTTTAGGTGGTTTGAAAGGCTGCTACCAGCCCTCCTTAACCAGACATAATTGACCCCTAACTGGATGTCCAAACAGAAGTTCAAATGGGCTGTAGCCAACCCCCTTCTGAGGAACCTTTCTGTAGGTAAAGATAAGGCAGGGTAGAAAGACATCCCATTTTCACTTTAGCTTTTCTGGGAGTCCCATGATCATACCCTTTAGGGTCTTGTTGAACCTTTCAACAAGCCCATTGCACTGTGGATGGTAGGGTGTGGTAAACTTGCAGTTTACACCACACTCTTTCCACATTGCAGTGATGTAGCTAGACATGAACTTTCTACCTCTGTCTGACAAGGCCTCCTTAGGAGACCCCTCTCCAGAAAGACTCCCAGAAGGGCCCTAGCCACCATAGGAGCTGTAGTGGTCCTAAGTGGAATAGCTTCTGTCTAGATACTTAGTGGCATGGCCTCCCACCACTAAGATGTAACTGTGTCCAGCTCCTGTTGGAGGGTTTAAAGGACATACAATGTCTATCCCAACCCTCTCAAAGGAAACCCCAACCCCTGGAAGTGGAATTAATGGTGCCTTTGTAGTGCCAGCTGCATTACCACTGGCTTGGCAAGTGACACAGGTGTTACAAAACTCCTTGGTATCCTCAGACATGTGGGGCCAGTGAAAGTTAGGAACAAGACTGTCCCAAGTCTTGCGTTCTTTGCCCAAGATGTCCTGCAAGGGAAATGTCATGTGCAAGGAATAAAAGAAAACCCTTGAACTTCTGAGGTATGACCAACCGCCTGGTGGCTTAGGGTCTCTACTTTCAGAAAACAGGAGCCCATCTTCCCAATAGTTCCTATAGGACCCACTGACATTCACTGTCTCCTCAGCAGAAGCTTGCTGTCTGAGCTGTTCAAGAGAGGAGCAGGATTTCTGCTCCAAACTCAAGTCTACCCAGGAAGGGCCCCCAGCCCCCAAGAACTCTGCCGTGTCAAGCCCAAGTTCCTCTGGGGCCATTCCTTCACAGGGGCTAAGGTCATCTCTCTCAGGAGACTGATCCTCACTGGGAGTCTGAGAGGAAGATAATTCCTTACCCTACCTGCTCCTTCTCTTAAGAACTAGCTGGTCCATTCTTCCAGGATCCAGAGCTTCTTAGGTGCCGAACTGTTTGCCCTGAGCACTGGTAACAGTAAATGCACTGGCAGAGATTCCCATCATCTCTGCATGTGTCCTGAACTCCGCTTCAGACCAGGCTGAAGTTTCTAAGTCATTACCCAACAGACAGTCCACAGGTAGGTAGGTCTGGGGAAACCACATTTCTCTTAGGGCCAGTTACCCCTCCTCAGCTAAGATATACAACTGCTAAGGAATGATCAGTACTGCCATTGCTTGCATTGGTCACTTGGTAAATTTGTCCGAGTATGATCTGTTCAGGAGAAACAAGTTCCTCTGTCACCATAGTGACCCTGGCCCCTGTGTCCCTGTATGCCACATCGTCTTGAACATTAATCAGGGGCTGCTGCCTGTATTTGCCCAAGTCAGTTGGAACTACAAGTAAAGTGGCAAGTTCCATGCCACTGTCACAGACAAGGACAGCTTGAGTGGGTGTTCTGACTAGGCCAGAATCCGCTTCAGAACTCAAGGCTAACCCTACTAATCCCTTGGGGGCACTACTACTACTTGTACTGATCTCCCATTCCCTGGGAGATCAGGGTTTACCAGTGTGGGATCTTCAGACCCCTCCTGGCCAGGCTCAGAATTGTGGTCACTGGGGTGAGCCACCCATGGCCCCTCTTCTGGGGTCTCACCCAAATCAGAGTTATCCTGCTCTTCTGGCCTTTCAGGATTCTGAAGGTCATACTGCAGGAGCATCTGTAAGAGTTGCTCTGTGTTATGGGTGCTACCTGTCTTTAACTTCCTGGATACAGACAGGGTCCTCACTTCCTGGAACTTGAGACCACTGTATCTAGAAGGTTGGGACCCACTGGCTTCCCCAACTAAAAACATGGTAAACTAGGTGTAGTGTGGTGGTGCACCTACCTACCCTAGTGAAAACTAAACTTCCAAAGATTGGAGAAAGGTTTGTGCTAGACCCTTAACTGTCAATCCAAAAAGTTCAGCAGAACTTACTAATCACAAGAAGTATGTTGTATGTGCCTAAGCTAGTGATGGTTTTTCATCAAATCACACCTAGATTAGCTGGTAAAACAGTGCAGGCTTAAATCCCAACCGCTGCACACCAACGTAGGAGGCTGTCTTAGTACATGAATCGAGCGTACGACAGCACACTGTCAGCCCTGTCATGAGGTCTTACAGCGCCGGGACACTCTATTGAGTAGCTGTGCTCTTTATAAGTACCTAGTTAACATAGCATAACATAACATAACATAACAGTATATGGTGTGCACTTATTTAAGTGAGGCACCTTGCACTAATCCAGGCAACCCTTATGGTGGTTTCAGTGGTCTTTGATAACCTTTGAAAGCTCTCAAATTGGTAGCTGTGGGGAGCAGCCTACAGACCTATCTTGAAGGAGTGTTAAGCAGCTTGTTTTACCAGTTCTAATCAGGTGGTGTAGTTTAAATGAAAAGAACCACACAGTGTATATATAAAAATATGTCTATTATACCAATTGGCTCAATGACGCCTTTAGGACTACAGTGCCCACATGCACAAATGCAGGGAACCGTCCGCAACCATCTGCCCCTTGGTTTACTGAAGCCCTGCGTCTAGAAAAACAGAATTGTCGTCGAATGGAAAGACGTTGGAGACTGAAATATGAGACAATGGATAAAAATAACTATAAACATGCCCTATCTAACTATAAATTATTACTGACCACAGAGAAAAGGTCTTACTTTTCTCAACAGATTGAGAAAGCAAAAATTCAACCAAAGAACTTTTTGGGGTAGTTGAGAAACTCACCACTGCACCCAAAAATAAAGTTTCAGTGAACTGTCAATCTCTCTGTGATAGTATTTCTAGTGCTTTCAGAAATAAAGTTGATGACATATTCAACATATTCAAGTTGACCACACCCAATAAAACAGCGAAGGAACCCTTGAGTAATGAGACGAAAAGGAGCATCTTTTCAAACTTCTCAGAGGTTTCAAACGAGCTGGTAGAAGAATTGATTCAAGGAATCAATCAGGATCCCCACTTGATCCCTTCCCGCCTGCGGTGCTAAGAGACATTGCAAGGGAGGTGGGCCCCATTTTAACTAAAATATTTAATAATATGTTCGCCTCAGGTATTTATCCGGCTATTTGGAAAGATGCAGCCATCTTGCCGCTAATAAAGATAGCCAATCTGGATCCATTATCAACTAGCAATTATAGGCCAATTGCTAGGCTGCCCCTCCCAGCAAAAGCAGTGGAAAAAATTATGAACAGCCAACTAACCGAATTCCTACAACAAAACGATTTACTTGATCCATCTCAGTTCGGTTTCCGTCCAGGTCACAGTACAGAGACAGCACTGATTACGGCAACAGAGGAGATAAGAGCAGTGATGGACAAAGGAGGTGCGGCGGTACTTATCCTTTTGGATTTGTCAGCGGCCTTCGATACCGTACATCATGACACGCTGCTCCAGAACCTTGAAAAGCTAGGGATCAAGGAATTGGCACTGTCTCTAATATCATCTTTTCTGAAAAATAGAAGACAGACAGTGACCCTTGACCATTTCAAAGCAACACCCTATGTGCTCCCATGTGGGGTTCCCCAGGGCTCCTCGTTGAGCCCTTCCTTATTCAATATTTATGTATCGGAACTGGCTCCGTTGGTTCGAGACTTTGGTTTCGACTTAACATCATACGTGGACGATACCCAGATTGTGATCGCGGCGTACAAAAATTCCCCCTCTCCAGCAACTCAGTTCCAAAAATGTATGAGAGAAATCAGCGGATGGATGGGAGGGCATTGCCTCAAGCTGAATTCAGATAAAACCGAAGTGGTAACCTTCGGCAACCTCCAGCCGGGCTGAGACGCTCACTGGTGGCCAGCAGAAATTGGAGAAACACCAATACCAGTAGGAAAAGCCAAAAACCTAGGGGTGCTGATAGACAGTAAACTAACCTTCACTCAACAAACGAATGCGACAGTTTCAGCATCTTTCTATTTGATAAAAAAACTAAAGAAGGTTCTCCCCTTTATTCCCCCTGAATCAAGGAGAACAGTGGTCACCACCATGGTGCTATCGAAGCAGAATTATTGTAACGGCCTCTATCTTGAACTACAAAAACAACTTTAAAAAAGCTTCAGATGGTGCAAAATGCGGCAGTTAGGCTCCTACTGAATATACCTAAATATGCATCAGTTAAGGAAGAAATCAGAAGACTCCACTGGTTGCCAGTGATAAAACGAATTAGGTTCAAAGCGCTTTGCTTAGCTTATAAAGCCCTGAATAACATAGGACCGGCTTCATTGAAAAGCCTATACTTATGGTATAACCCAGGCAGACTATTGAGGTCCTCTAATGTTGGGCTGATGGTAGTTCCCAGGATTCGAACAGCGAGCTGGGGCGGTCGAAGCATAGCATACGGCACAGCTAAAATCTGGAACACTCTACCAAAGGAAATAAGAACCTCCAACTCTCTGGGCGCTTTTAGGAAAAAGTTAAAGACGTGGCTATTCCAGAATTAAGATACGCAGGAGCGGCAGAGTTGGTTCAGTCAGCGCCAAGACACCTCCGGGTAATCGGGCACTATAGAAGTTATAATAACATAACATAACATATTTATTACACAACACTCACTAACACAGTGGTATATCTCCTACCCGGAGATATCAACTGTAGGAGAGTAGGATCTGCTTCACATGGGTACCCCCACTTTTTGCTGATGCTTCACTGTTTTTCGACATTAGTCTGGTTGTCGCCCGCCAGTGCTTTTCCCTTATCCTTGGGTGGGAATCAGTAGCTGGAGTGCGCGGCATACCGCATCCCCTTTGGCTCGTCTGCATTCATTGTGTGGGATAAAACTGTTATTTTCAGGTGAGAGCCATCGTTTTCTCAAGGGGTTGCTCCTCTTTCGGGCCCCGCGTTGGCAATTTCCAACCCAGCCTATATTGATGTCACTCTTCATACCTTTATTAGGACACTGAATCTGACAGTGTTTACACCTGCCGTGATACCTTGAGGCATTGACATGACCATAGTTGGGTGAGTGTACTGTTTTACATCGATCCTTTACTTCGATGTTTTACATTGTTCTTTTGCATATCCCTTGCTACTTCTTATTATCCTTAGATTTTGTTTATACTCGCCACATGCATGATCACATACACCATGATGTGTGAAGCATGCTCATCATTCACTAATGTTTTTTCAGTATTGCGACAACTTGGTTATACTCTATGAGCTTGGTACGTAGTTTGAATTACAGACTACTGTTGAATGATGTTTTTAAACCTTTACGATTCTTCTCTCCTACAGGCATTGGATTTGATTAACAGGTACCACTTTATAGGGTGCTGTATGGGTGAGTCACTATATTGTGTAAATGAACAGACCACCGACCATAAAGTGTAGATTATTTAAGAATTGGTCCTGAAGAATTGCCGTTAACTTAACAGTAGGCAAGAAACATGTTGGCCTGAGTTTGAGCGCACAACTCTGCAATCCTTGAGCAGACGCGTGCGCCTCTTACTGGTTTTTAATCAGGATAGTGACCATTGTCATTAAAATAGTTCTGGATGGATCACTATTTCCTGTTTTAGATAGCACACATTACACACTTTTCACATCTACACTCATTAGGGCCCTCACTCGCACTTCACCCAACGGCTAAGAAAAAGATCTCCGCCAAGAAGGCCCCATCACGGGCGCCGATCGGGTATTGCAGCGCCGACCCGATAAGGAGCAGACCCAGTGATGAAGCATGACACCGAGCTGGCTGGGTGTGTGAGGGTCTTTTTCTGAAAGGAGAAAAGTTTTTCTTCGATCTCTATGAGCACCCACTTGTTTTTCCTTGCACCCAATGTTCTGTAGGACTCCTTTAGGAACAGCATACCTTTTCTTGTTGTGGGGCCCTGCTAATCAGAACCCCAGCCTAGCTGCTTCCTCTCTAAAATGGTTTCCATGTGCCTTAGGCACATCTCTGATTGGGATCTGGAGTGCCCTTATAAGTCCCTAGTATATGGTATACTATGTACCAAGGGCATAGGTACCTCAGAGGCCTGCCAGGGGCTGCAGCATGTATTATGCCACCCCTGGAAGGCCATCCAAACTGACACCACAGGTCTGCTACTGCAGCCTGGGTAAGGTGGTGCATGCACCCCTTACTGTGATATAGGTTACCTATATCACGAAATACATACACACATAGAAACCTATAAGTCACTCCTAAGGCAGGCCTTATCAATCCTAAAGGCAGAGTGCATGGTTCCTATGTGAGAGGGTGCCCCTGCATGAGCAGGGCCCCTCTGCAGCGTTCGGAGACCATCTCTGATGCTGTTTGTAGTGCAGCCTGACCATATACTCTTAAGCGCATTATATCCTCGCGGTAAAATGCTAACTTTGGAATGGCTGCACCTAAACATGTCGTGTTTGGTGTCAAACATCTTGGAATACTACCCCCCGCCAATCCTGGCGGCGGGGAGTAGCATTCCACCCTTCTAGAGGGAAAGACATGTTAACTCTAACGAGTCCGGTAACTTCTTTCCAGAGCCCTGGCATCACAAAATGGATGCTGCTGCCACAGACACGAGTCTGGCCTCCTGCTGCTGGACGAAACTCCGGCAGGGGAGGCCTGGACAATAGGTTTCCTGTCCCAGGGAGGTGTGACCACCTCCCCAGACAGGACAATGTGTATTGGGGCTGGGCGGGAGCACTTTCGGGTGCTTTGAAGTCCTGCACTGGGGGCACATTTGGTGTCCCTGTGCATACCCCAGTTCAAACCGGATCAGGGGCTTGCAGCCCCTGCTTTGGCGCGAACTGGACAAAGGGAAAGGGGTGTAGCCACCCCTCTGCCCTGACCCACCCATAGGTGGGGCCACAGAGTAGTCCAACCCCTATTTTTAGAATAAAGGTAGGAACCCAGTCCTTAGGACTTTAGATTATACCTGGACGAAACTCTGAAACTGAATCCTGGACCTTCGATGCTCTACTCACGATTAGAGGACTGAAGAATCTCCCTTGGGGTCAAGGAGTGACTCCCCTGCTTGGCAGGCACCAAAGAAGCATCTGTCCGGTTCGCCTTACTGAAGCTTCCGTCGGACGCCGAAGTCATCGCATCACCAGAGGTAGATTCTCAGACTTCCCCGAGGCTACCCTGAGTCTCCAGCAAAGCTGAGGCCTGTGGCTATCGTGGGTGACTTGAGACCGTGACCCCTGGACACCGCGCACATTTGCAAGTGCACCATCTTCTGGGTCTCCCAAGAAGTCGTGCTTTGGGCTCCGAGTAGCCCTAGCCTCCAGCACCACCTGCACCGAAGATCACTGGCCCCCACTCCACGAGTGTCCTGTAAGCCAGCTCCACGTGCGGCATCACGAGGCTCCTTCGCGGTCGCTAGCCCGTTGGCTAGTAGCCCTTAACGAAGGCCAATCTTTCCTTTACTTGGCATCCTGGTTGCTCCAGGCCTGCCCTCACTTACCCTCGCTGGGTGAGTTCCACAGACCTTGCTGGTCTGCACCATCGACGATCTACATCTTACTCGAGACTTGCCGTTGCCAAGGCTTGTTGGGTCCAATCCGGTCGCTGACACCTTAGCACTCGACAGACATCGAGCACCAGCCCGAATCCTGCTCCTGGTTGCCGACAACGCCTCCCGGACCTCGTGGCTGAAGAGTCAAGACGACCGTCAACGCACCTGAAGCACTCGACATCGGTGGGCATCTGTCCATCGCCTTCCTGGTCACTGGCTAGTGACCCAGACTCTGTCCCCTCTGCTTTCAGGTTCACCAGAACTCCGATCAACTCTTGGATCCACCCGGACACTTTTCTCTTGGCCGCCAGCAGCACTTTGCAGCAGATCGCCATTCGAATCGGCAGACGAAACCCGACCCCGAAAGGCACCTATGCACCCGGCTTCCCTGGGTGAGGTAACACGAGTACTCCGGTGCTCCAGTGGGTAGAGACTCTTCAAAGTCCTAGATCTCCAAGGGTTTTGTCCTAGTCCTCTTTTAAGTGTCCCTTTCCTCTATTTTCCCGATCCCGACTTTCTCCATAGAAGTTAACGGCGTATCGCTGTTGTGTATTTACACTGCACGCGTCTCCCGTGGGTCCCCTGTGTCACTACCTTGGGTGGTTCCTTGTGGTCCAAGCACTTCTAGAGGCTCTAGGCCTAGTGTCTAGTTCAGTCGTGGTTCGCATACCACTTTATTGGTATATGGTTTGGTACGCCCCTAGGGCCCAAACGTGTATTTGTGCTATTACTGTGATTTAAGATCTTATAACCTATGTACTTCGAACTCTAGCCTCATAAAGAGACTAGAGGGGTGTGTTTAGTAATAAATACATATATTTTGAATATATACCTGGTGTGATGCTCTTTCATTTGGTCACTCAAGAGATTATAGACTGGTAAAACAAGCTGCTTTACATTCCTTCAAGACTTAGCCTGAAGGCTGCTCTCCATAGCTACCACTAGGATAGCTTTCAATAAGGTTGTCTTTAACCTATCTACCATAAGAGTCGATTTGGACTGGTGCAAGGTGCCCACTATAATTAGTGGACAGCATATGCCAGGCCAACTTCTCACATCAACACAAATACACAACAATACTTCAATTGCAATAAGGTATGTAGCACAAAACACAGTGGTCTCCAGGGGGATACCAAACCATATATTAAGAAACTGGAATGTGAACTGCAACCAAAGTTGGGAACTTGAACCTGGAGACTCAGAGGAGCTGGGGACACAAGGAACCACACAAGGTAAGTACCCAGGAACCCCACAGAGGCTGTGTGCAGAGTGGTACACAGCCGAGTGCCCAATAGAAGTCAACGGGGAAGTCGCGGTTGCAGTTTTGAAGAAGAAGGACCCTTCCAAGTGGACCCTAAAAAAACATGTGAAAGACAGAAGGTTGGAGAGTCACCCCAGCCGTAGATACCCCAGGAACAAGGATACCTTCACTAGGGATGCAGGGCACATAGGTGCAAAGTGACATCGGACACAGCGGTAGACCGCAATAGAGGACTTCAAGAAAGATGACGCTGGAGAAGACTGTGCAAGAGTCCGGTGGAATTCAAGGGTGGATTCTGGAAGTGAAGAACCTGTAAGCACAGAGGGACAGTGTCTATGCCACTTAGGGCTGACGAGGAGGCACGGAAGAGCAATGCCCAAGGAAGACAGATGGTTTAGAAGAGTTGACCGTGACCTTGTCGCTGCAGCTGTGAGAACCAGGCGACACTGAGGAAGTCGAGGGGTCATGCACGAGCTGCCCCACGTCAGAAGTCGAGAACCAAGGGGTCGGTGTCTGGCAGGAGCACCAACAAGCATTGGCAGCTGCAACAGGCACGGAAAGCAAAGAAGAAGCAACGTTGGGACCAGCAAGGTCCAAGGGACTCACCACAAACAGGAGAGTCACAGCAGACTCCAAGCAAGCAGGGGAGCCCACTGAAGCAGGAGAAGACCCTCAAAAGGACCCACAGGCTGAAGGCACAGGAGTCACAAGAGGACCTCAAGCAGCTCACCAAGAAGGAAGGCCCATGGTGCAGAGGATGCAGTGCAGATTCTTTACTTGGCAGGAAAAGATGCTGGAGTCTGGAGCTTCTTGTAGACCGAAGATCTCTGGAATGCAGAGCCAACAAGCCTTCGCAACGGCAACACAATGCAGTGGTTTGGTCTCTGCAGTCCCAACGAGGGATACTGGCCTCAAAATTGCAGAGAGGACAGGTCAGGCCTCGAGAGAGTTGAAGAACTACCACTAGTGTTGCTGAACCTTTTGAAGACCGTAGGACGTCAGGAGCAGCAGACTGGTCAGCTTTGCTGGGGTACCTGCAGATGCAGGGGAGTGACTCCTTCGCTTCAAGGTAGATTACTTTGGGTGTCCTTGATGCCCACAGGTTTGGTGAAGATCCTGGAAGAAGCACAGACACAGACAAGGAAGAAGCCTTACAGAACAGCGAGACCAGGAGCAGCAGGAGTCTTCCTTGATGCAGTCTCGGTTCCAGGCGAACTCCAGTGAAGTCTACGTGTCCAGGAGGTCGAAGAGTGACCTAGGTAAAGGGTTGGAATGACTCAGGGGTCCCTCCCGGAGGAGGGGCTGGACAGAGGGTAGGATACTCCCATGTCATTTGTCCATTTTCGCACCAGAGCGGGAGCCAAGGGCTTCCTGAACTGGTGCAAACTGGAGTATGCAAGGAGGGCACCAAATCTGCCCTTCAAATAAGCAGTCTGGTGGCCCCTACCCTAGCCCAATACACTAAGTCATGTCTGGTAGGTGATCACACCACCCTGTGACAGGAAAACTATTGTGCCGCTGTCCTGCCAAGCATATTACAAGTTTCTCTATGCCAGTGGTGTCATGGAGGTTCGTCCTCCATGAACACTGTGGCAGAGAGGAAGCAAAGGGGGCCCTACAGGGCCCCCTGTGCCTCCTCCGCATGTAGATGCCCACAGGTGGGCACTACATGTTTCCCTCTGTGTGCAGGCACACCAGTTCCTGCACAGCATGGACTTTTCAGTCCATACTGTGCAGGAACTGTTTTTTGTGTTCCCATTGCGGTGTCCTTTTTCAGGGCACTGCCATGGGAACGTAAAAAAAAGCCCACCAGACAGGAGGAAACTCCTAATCTGGTGGGCGGTCTTACCACGGCTTTGGCTGTATGGCGGCGGGGCAGACACAGCATCGCACTACCAAAGTCATAATCAGGCCCTAGATATGTCTGCCTTTTGGCCAGAACCAGCGCTGATCTCACATCTCTACACCGAGTTCCAAAAGAGCCTCAGCTCCCTGATTGCCTCAGTTGGAAGGTCAATTTCACAAACTTTGGGTCCATTCAAGGTCAATATCCAGTATATCATTAACGTCATTGCCAAGACATCCTTGACAAAAGATCGTCAGGGCTGAAAATTTCCACATAAGATGTTTGTGTTTACACACTAACAAGTTTACAGGATTACCTGGGTTAAATTTATCAGTCACTCTCGGAGTGATGTAACTTCTTATTAGGAAGGTGTTGTCACATCTCTTGAAGCTTCCCATCTGTCCATTCCTTCCACCGCCACTGAGTACACTAGCAAATTTCACACTTGAATATGAGGCTCCCAAAAATTCAATTTCCTCAAATATTTGATGAGTGGATTGATTTAATAAAGTATCCCCTCCTCCATCTTCCTTGTCCCAGTCATGACAAATGAGAGGTGCCCAGCCTTCTCCAGACAGTTTACTCAATAGAAAGGCACTTGGACGAAAGGTTTTGTGTTTTGCTTCGCAATGCATGCCTTATGCCACACATCCGCCCATAACTCTCTCTCTTATAAGACAGAAAACCTTTTTTGATTATGTCTGGTGGGAGAAGTTTACCAGGATAAGAAAACCTTTTATTGAATTGTTTAATTGCTGCTCTTAAAGATGTGTAGAATGTGTTCCACTGTCTGCTTGAGACACTGTTTCATTTTAACAGGCTACAGCCATTCACGCCCTTGCCTTAGCTAGAGCTTAGTAACAGTTGGTCTATGCACAGTGGGACGTCGGTTTAAAATTCCAGTAACCGTGCTTTGCATAAATCTTGGTACTGCCAAAGGGGGGCCGAGTTCAGGTGAAACTGGTGTATATGCCGCACATATCCCAACTTATGCAGGTCGCAGTGTTTGAAAGTAGCCAAGCTTGTGGTTATGTGGTGCTCACAAGGAGCACGGATAACACATTTTTCAATATGAATACTGCATGAGCAGATGTTAAAAACACACAGGGTACATGCCTCTTACTATTGTTCCATTTCTATGCAATTTTGGTGAAAAGCAGGTTGTTTAATTGTGGCCTACTTTGCTCCTTCGGTTGCGAGCTACTTTAATGTGATTTTGAGTGGGTTGCTTATTGAAAGAACTGGGGTATTAGTTGAGGGGGGTGAGTACCCACCTAAAGCAATAACAACAACACTTGTCACAGTGACCGACGAAAGCCACTATATAATCCTGAGCTCAATGCCCTGCTAGCTAAGGCACAGAGGACAGCCTCAACTTAGAGGCATTGTGTAGTGTATATACTGTTAACGAGTAATAAAGTAATACAAAACACAAGAAAAATCAAAAACCATTTTAGAAAAATAGAGTAAATTTAATAAATGAAATGGCATTAAAATGCCAAAAATACAATAAGAGAAACTGGAGTTATGAATTTTTAAAGTTTAAATATAAAAATAGCACCAAAAACAATTAGGCACCAATTGGGGTCAGGCCAACGATGATGAAGCCTGGGTCGGATACAAAATACAGATTCAGCCCATTTGGAAGTTTTACCTTGGGTTCCAGAGATAGTCAGAAATATTATTCTATTGAACTCAGTGAACAACCAGAATTGCAACATTTCAGAACTCCTCTCTTTATCTTCCAGTTTGATGGTAGTCCTTGCAGAAGAGAATCTTCGAAAACCAACCCATCCTTCCAGTCCCTCTAAACAAAAGAAAGATGGGATTTTATTGAATACTATTTATGGTTCCCAAACTAGATAAATGGTGCCATTGAAAAACAAGAGTTTACAATGCAATAGGTCTCGCATTTATGAGAGTTTGAGCAATTGGGATTGTAAATGATAATGCCTTTTATTTGTGTGTTGTTTTTAACCAGATAAATAAAAGGCATTGGCATTTACAATGCCACAGCTTAAACTCTTGCATATGTGAGACCTATTGCATTGCAAATGCGTGCTATAAAAATTAAAGAAAGTGTCAGGAGAGAGCTACCCTGCCTGCAACAGCAGGCCAGACAAAGCTATTTGAGAAAAAAATTAAAGCCTACCGAGCAACAACCCAGGTAAAAGGGGGTGTCGCCATGGGAGGTTACAAAATGAGACAAGTGGTACTAAGGAGGGACTACTAAGCCTTTTGACCAATGAACAGCCACAGTTTACAGTGGACAATGACACAAGCCAATGAAAAATGTGGGCAGAAAGTGGGCGGAGTTCAAGTCCCTACCTCAATACAGCATGCCTCGCAGAGCTGCGCATATGCTGCCCAGGCTCGACCTAAAAAGAGAGCATCTTTCTGTCCATCATTAGAGGTGGCAGACAATGCCTGCTCTGCTTCTTGTTGCAAAATGTCTGGTTACCCGCATGTGTTTCTGGGCAAGGGTGAATGTTAATCCCCCACAGAAGGAGTTGAGAGAAGCGAAGTGACTTAAACACTCAAAGGTGTTGGCCCTAAGAAAAAACTTTCAGGGCCTGTATACCTCAAAGTGTCCTATTTTTTATATTCTGGTTCTTGCATTCAGTGAAATGTAGTAGGATTTGTAATTCAGAAAATTACACTAAACAAAGATTAAGGAAAACAGATATCTGAAAGTTAAAAAAGAAAAGTAAAAGGCATGTGGATACACACCTAACACCTCTAGGTAACAAAGCAAGGCTCCACGGGGAAAAGTGTGAGGTCCCTGCATTGACTCAACACCACCCTTCTGGATTAATGTTGTCTGAAAAAATGTACCAACTCGAGGGAAGTGCACGGTGTAAACTGCACAGCTTGTCTGTGGAATAAAGACACACTGCTCCCGGAGAGGTGGGGGGCACTGGAGGTGCCCGGGGCAGTGCAGGGAGTTCAGATGAAATGTGCAGCGCTGGCTCTTGGCACCACAGACGCCTCTGTCCAGCGCCCGAAAATAGGCATCTGAGAGGTTGGTGGTGTCACGACATGGCCCCAGGTCATGTTCACAAGAAGGGCCGGTGACTAAAAAGGGAAGGTCGGTGCGGGGTTAACCTCTGAAAGGACGGGCTCGGCTAGGAAGCTTAAAGCGGGAAAGCAGCAACAGGGGCGATAGTGGTGGTGGGGGGGAGGGGGTGCCTCAGTGGCATCAGGCACAACGTGGCACGGAATGAATCAGGTTCATGCAACACCAAACAGAGGGCGGGCACTCGTCCCTTGTTAGAGAGTGACAGAGGATCTCAGGCAGTGCGACATGGGAAGGGGCAAAGCTTGGAAATGATTGAGAAAATTTAAATAACAAAATTGGAAATGTATAATCATGTTCCATTTGCATGCCAATACATTTCATAACTTCAATACCTTCCAAGGTTTCAGATTGCTTAAGTGTGACAGTTTCATAATTTCAGTGTGATTATGAGTGACATTCAAGGGCTGTGAGTGACACTTTCCCGTGAGCAAAATCAAGCAATGAAGACAAGGGAAACATATACATATCTGAAATTACACTCATTTGAGCAACGAGAAACTCTAAGATCATCTTAAAACTGCTTCAAAACACCAGAAATGGAAGGGCAGTAACTTCGCAGGAGGGCCTTGTAGTGTTAAATGATTGCCAAATTCCTGGTTTATTAAAGTAAAAGAGCTTGTTTAGAAGTGCACCACAGCTGCACACTACGGACCCTAACTATGGTCCCTTGGGTGTCTCTACTGAGTATGAAGAGCAGACCCTGAAATCTTGAGAGTGTGGAAAGAGATGTCACTGTGGGTTACTTGCACTGACCCAGCTGTCTGCTGTCACATTCCAAGCTCCTTTTGTGACACACCTTGCACAATTCAAGAAGGGCTGCATGTACACCACTAACAGCAGTGACAAATCACTGGCAGGTCAAGTTCCACACAAAGATGCAGAAACTAGAGACGGGAAGAGGAAATACAATGGAAAGAGATAGCGGGAAATGAAAAAATGAGCGCAGCAAGGAATGGCAGATAATTTAAATAAAGTATATGAATCTTAGTGTAATAAAGGGCCGAGTTTGAAAAAGGCAGCAAATGAAAAGAGAAAGGGCAAAAGAACATGAATTAAAAGACAATTACAGATATATACACCAAGGCCGAGAGATGGAAAAAGATGATGGCGAAGGCAAAACAAAGGGAACAGAGCTAGAGAACAGAAAATAATGGCAAAATGAAAAGAGCAAAATGAGAGACAAATCAAATACAATAAGAAAGACATGAAATGAGAGATTACATAAGGTAACCACGTACAAAAGAGAAAAGGAAACAAATGAAGATAGCAAGTGAAAAAATATACATCAGTGTTGCAGATTAAAATGTGAGTGGGATACCACATGCAAGTTTGATGCAAATATTGGAGACTGCTGTAGGCACTAGGTCACCAGTACCAGGACATATAGTTCACTGGAGGTTATATATAGACTATAGATTTGTACATCTTGAGAATCACACGTTCTAATACTAGCCAGAGTGTTCAGTGGAGTACTTAAAACAGGGATTTTTGTTCACCTCTGGGATGCATGGCCGTAGGGCCTGCAAATTACAGGTTTTAATACCAACCAGTGTGCTCAGTGGGGTAATGTACCTGGGGCAGAGATTTGTGAATAACTCTGGGCCCAATCACAGTTATGTTATGTTATGTTATGTTATGTTAAGGGCATTTCTAAAGCGCGAACGGTTACCCAAGGGTGTCCTGGCGCTAGCTGCTTTTCTCTAGGCATTGAGGTGGAGGCACATTTACAGTTAAAGAGCCATGTTTTCAGTTGCTTCCTGAATGTTAGGAGATTGGTGGTATTTCTCAAGTGGAAGGGGAGATCGTTCCAGGCCCTTGCAGCACCAGCAATGAAGCTTCTCCCACCCCATGAAACTCTTTTTATGGGCGGTACTGATACCAGCTTTGCCCCCAGGGAGCGAAGTGTTTTTTGGGCTGGTACCACTGCAGCTGCTGCTTGAGGTAGTCTGGGCCCGTGCCCTGCAGTGCCTTATACACGATGCAAAGAGCTTTAAAACGTACCCTTTTCCTCACGGGCAGCCAGTGGAGTTTTTTGATTTCCTTAGCAATTGGCATAAAATTTGGTGTACCGGTGAGCAATCTCGCTGCTGCGTTTTGCAACAGTTGGAGCTTGTTCATAAAGCGTTCTTGAATGTTTAGGTAGAGACTATTACAGTAATCTAGCATAGACATGATAAGTGCTGTGACAACTGTCCGCCTACTGTCTACCGGCAGGAAATGTAGTATTTTCTTAATCATTTTGAGGGTATAGAAGGTGATTGAAGCTACAGCATTTATCTGGTCACCAAAGTTGAGCTTATCGTCAGCTATCACTCCCAGGTTCTTTGCCTTCCTGGTAGGTGTGGGAAGAGTGCCCAATGCATCTGGCCACCAGTTTGGTGCCCAGAAATTGGGATCCTTCCCGAATAAAATGACCTCAGTCTTGCCTGATTTGAGTTTTAGGCAATTTTGAGACATCCACCTCCCAACTGCCTCCATACAGTTGTAGAACCGAATGTCAATTCCTGCTCCCTGTCCAGGACGCAAAGCCACCACAATTTGTGTGCCGTCTGCGTAGGAGGTGAGGTTAAAACCAAAGGAGCCAATTAGGGACGCTAAGGAAGATGCATACATGTTAAAAAGTGTCGGGCTGAGGGAGGACCCCTGTGGTACTCCGCAGGGCAGGGAGAAGGGTTTAGAACAGAATTCGTCCAGTGCCACAATTTGAGATCTATCAGTTAGGAAGGACTTCAGCAACTTCCATGCCTTACCCTGGACCCCACATGTTGACAAACGGTCCATCAATAAATCATGATGGACCGTGTCAAAGGCCGCTGACAGATCTAGCATCATCAGGGCGGCCTTGCCTCCCCTATCCAGAACTTCTCTAATCTCTTCGGTGGATTTAATGAGGGCGGACTCTGTGCTATGTCCCTCTCTGAACCCATATTGAGTAGGATCCAGGACATGGGTTTCGCCTAAGAAAGTGAGAGAGATCAAACTCTGCCCAGCCTGCGCCTCGTCCCTGCTCCACATCCTGCTCACAGGGGGATGTCCTGTCAATATTGCCTACCGTGCCCGATGCCTGGAGTCTGACTGAACTCCACTACTACCCCCGGCAGAACCTCAAACCCTGTCAATACTCTTCATTCAGGGTTGTGGTTAGATGCTAACACTTTCACTGACACGTTCACACATGTACCAGCGCTGCTTCTAGTCACTTTCAGGTCCCAAAAGAGCGTATATAAGAATGCCGATATGTATTATTCTCCCTAGTCCAATGCACATTTGTTTACTGTGCCAAGAAATCAACTCTAAAGGTGGGCCAGACTCCAGTGTCCACCGAAGTGCAATCCGCAAAACCTAAAGAAGTGTCACTCCCACTGCAGACCTAAAGCTACAACGGAAAACACCAACAAACAGATGCACTTTAAACAACAGGCAAACCTCAGCCTGTGACACTTGCAGCAGCCGCTGGATTATCTCAGTTAAGATGCATGGCGAGATTCAGCCGCCGCGGCCGGGTGGGTCGCGATGGTGTACAATACACTACAAGGACTCTTTGGCTCGGAATTGATGGATAGAATTTGGTACACAAGAATTTGTTTTTACATAACGCTTCATATTGTATTTCTTCCGTTTCTGCGTGCTATAATAGACTTTAGTCTAAGCACATTAAGTAAGAGGCGTTACTTTTACCCAATGTGTAGCACCCAATTTCACACCTCGGAAGGGTAGCTTAGACTTCCTTGCCATCCTTTGGAAATGGGGCTCACTGGACCATCATGCAAACTAAAATGTATGTGTTTTCAATATTTCTGCCTGGGCAAACGTGAATAAAAGTCATATTCATGGGCATAACACTGGATATTTGGAAAACACGCTTCCATGCCTAAGGTAAAATTAAAAATTTTATTTGGGCCCAAACGTCAATGGGAAATGTGTGCGCATTCCAGAACAAACATTCTTTATAAAAGAGGGAGCAAACACAGCAAAATATGTCGATTTCACATCAAGGGCCAGGGTAGGACAAGCACCAGTCGCAGGCTATTAAAATGCCACTGGCTCTCCTCCGCGCGTGGAAGGCAGAGAGTGCGGGTCACCGGCTCTGGTGCCCCCGGGTCAAAGGTCGGGGACACGTTGCCCACACTGACTGATAGTGTGTTACTGTTTGTGGCGCAGTGTCGTGGTTCCGCGGGGCAACGATCACGCAGGACAGTGATCCATGCACAAAAGAGGAGTGAGTGTGGGTGGCCTGTGACTCTGGGCTCCTGGGTGCACTTGCGGTACACTGTGGATGCCCCGCCGTCAGTTTAATGAGATGCGCTATACTGCTTTACCTTCTAATCTCGCACCCGGGGCCGAATACATGAATATCGACTGATTACTACAAAAGGGAATAAGAATAAGATATCTACTGCAGCAAACAACCGATCCCCGGCCTTTAGCGGCCTTGGGAAAAGCGGCATATAGAAAACGAAATAAATAACGTAACTGGTGCTCATGTAAAGCTCTCCAATACCTTCAGGTCCGGTTCGCGCCATAGAAAACTACAAAAAAACAACACCTGACCTGCAATAGCCAGATGGGAGGAGGGAAGAGAGGCCATCACACACTGTAGCGTGTGATGGCCAACCAAAATGCTCTCTGAGTGAAATCACCAGAAAGAGAGCTAAGCACACAAAGGAGGGACTTTTACAGACATGCACCAATAAGAAACCAGCATTTCTGAATGCCACAGATAATAACCAATGGCAATCGGTGGGTTTGCCAAACCCCACAGAAAGAGATATAACAGGTTGGTCGAAGCTCGACCTAATGATGTTTCTCCTAGATCTTGTAATTCTTACCTTACTCTCTACTTGCTTAGGAGGTCTTTTTAAAGAGTCTTGCTGTCTCTGTTCAAAATGTTCAGTGGCCAACAATTACAGGTTTTAGAGAAACTCGTCTTTCTGATGTGGTTCACTTGCAAACTGCCTTCTGAAGTCTTTCAAAAATAAAAGATTGATTGTTCACTCCCCCATCTCTTCTTACAGTCTGCCTACAGTTTTGAAGGGATTACATTGTTCACTTTTTGAAACTCTACAGTGTTAGACCTGGCACCAATGGCATGGGTTTCCCCTGTAGTTTTGCCTTTGCCTCCTGTTATGTTGCTGTGTGCTGGACTTCGTTTTTGCTGGTCTAGATGCTTTGGGCACTTTGCCACTGCTGTTCAGTGCCAAAGTGCATGTGCTACCTTTGTAAATTGTTGTTGTGGATTAGTGATTCCATGATTGGTATATTTGATTTACTAGTCAGTCCCTAGTACAGTCCACTGTGTGTGCCCAGGGCCTCTAAATCAAATGCTGCTAGTGGGCCTGCAGCACTGATTGTGCCACCCACATACGCAGCCTGTGAATGTAACTCAGACCTGCCACCGCAGTGTCTGTGCGCAGTTTGGTACTGCCATGTCGACCTGGCAAGGGCACCCACTTGCCAGGCTCTAACTTTCCCTTTTCTTACATGTGAGTCACCCCTACGGTAGGCCCATGTTACCCCTGTGGGAAGGGTGCAGTGTATGTGAAAGGTAGGACATGCCTGATGTGTGTGGCACGTCCTAATAGTGAAATACTGCCAATTTCGTTTTTCACTATTGTAAGGCTATCTGTCCCCATAGCATAGAATGGGGAATGGGCTCATAATACCTTTTGAGCATTACTGCCCATGGGAACAAGATCGGAAAATAAAGTTTGATATGCCTGAACTGAGAATGGTGAGATACATCTTTTAGTGAGGGTGAGTTTTACATTCTGGGCTCGAAAATACCACTTTTAGAAAGTAGTGACTGTCTGGCTTTGGAGTGACAGGGGCTGGGGATGTGCATTCTATTCAGACAGCCACTTGGGGGTTTGAGGTGTGTCCTGCCTTTCTAGGGTAAGTCAGGGCTGGGCTCAATAGACCTGAGCTGCATTCAGAGTAGGGAAAGGAGATTTCTTTCACACCTGAATGGGCCTGGTCTGCCAAGGACAATGCTGTCTCCACCTCCTTCCAGGAAGCTGCACCAGAGAGGACAGAACTGGTTTTGGCTAGGCAAAGAGCTTCTCTGCCACAGAGAACAAAGAGATTTACTGTATAAAAAGAGGGGCCCAGACTCCAGACTTTTAGACTACTTTGGACTTCAAGAGGAACCTCTGCCAAGGAGAAGAGCTGGAAGAAACTGGAGGAGGAGTACTGCCCCTTTGCTGTGTGCTGTCTAGGGTTGGCCTGCAGTAGCTGTTTCTGCCAAGGAGAGGAACTGTGTGTGTATCCTGCTTGAGAAGTGTCTCCAAGGGCTTGGAAGTGGAGCTTGCCCCCTGTTCAAGAGGTCTCAGGAACAGCAAAGACCTCACCATCCTTCTGGGCACCGTCTATGGAACCATTGATTTCAGTCGCCGAAGATGACAAGGGTAACAAACTCTGTCACCGAGTCCGTCGCAGGATTCCATGTCCTGAAGGCACTGCAGAAGGCACCGCCGCATTTGGCACATCGTCCTTGGCCTCATCGACGCCGTGTTGGCGATCGTCACCGAGACATTGTTCGCACCGCGTCCTGTGGGCACCGCATTACCGCATTCCGCACTGCCTCGCTTCACCCTGTCTGGATGTCACTGACACCGTCCCTGTATATCAACTGGCTCCGTCGCCTGCACCGCAACCTGCCAGCACCTCATCGAGCACTGCCTCACCCTGCACCGTTAGCCTTGGGCTCACTGGAGCCATCTGGAGGATCGTCACTGAGCCACTGACTGCACCGCATCGTGAGGGCACCGCACCCTGCACCGCTTCCATTGGTTTGCAACGCAACTGCGAAAGTTTCCCCTGACCAGCTCGTACCATCGTGTTGGCTGCAACGAGTAAAGGTACTGTTTTCGAGTCTGTCTTTGCTTTAGCTGACCCCACACTGACGCGGTCAGCTGGAATTGTTAGACTGTCGTTTTCAGCATTGAGGTAGCCCCGGACGGAGCTACCGACTCAGAAGAACTGTGCTTTTCAGCTATCTCTGCAATTTAGAGGTTATCTTGCAAAGTAACTATTTTTACAATATTGTATTGTGGATTTCTGTCATATATGGTCTTGTTTTGGTTTATTTAAAGATTACTTATTTTCCTAAACTGGTGTGGTGTCAATCTGTAGTGTTTTCACTGTATTACTGTATGTGTTCACAAATGCTTTACACACTGCCTCTGAGACAAGCCTGTCTGCTTGTGCCAAGCTACCAAGGGGGTGAGCAGGGGTTATTTTAGGAGTGTATCCCCTTACCTTGACTAGGCAGAAGGGTCCCTACTTGGACAAAGGTGCAAACCCTTGCAACTAGAGCCCCTATTTGTGGTCAGCGGTGAGGATCTGGACTTGCCTTACATACAGTGATTGGTGTACACTACTAGCATAGTGCAGACCATTATGCAACCACATAATATTGGTGAACTTTTCTTTTTGGATTTTCTGCAACTTGAAAACTGCCAATTTGTTCATTAAGGCCAAGCCAGCATCCATTGCTTCTATTGATATTGAATTTGAAGAGGATAGGGTGGAAACCTACACTGTGTCTCAACTAAAAGCCATCTGCAAGAAATGTAAAATCTCTGTGAGAGGCCTCACCAGAAAGAATGAATACCAAAAGGAGCTGAGGGCCTGGTTGGAATCCAAAAATGCCAGTGGGCAGGATGAGGAGCCTCTGGTGGAGGCAGAGAATGTGGATGGGCAGCAGGAGGGGCTGTTGAATCTGCCAGGGGAGGGCACCTTCCAGAGACGGCAGCAGTGTATCTTCAAGAGTTCTGTCTCCAGAGTAGTTGGAGGACAGAGAAAGAAATAGGTTGCATGAGAGAGAGCTTGTTAAGCTCAGGCTGGGGAAGGAGAGTGACATGGAGAGTAAGAAATTGGTGTTAGAGAAGCAGAGATTGGCTATGGATGAAAAGAAGATGCTTTTAGAGCATGAAAGAGGTTTAAGGGAGCTGGACATAAAAGCCAAGAGCGTGGAGTCCAGTCCCAATGGTGGCAGCTTGTTGCCAGTGCCTGGAGAAGGGAAGGTATACACCCCCAAGGAAGTGATTAAGGATTTAGTAAAGAGTGAGGGCATTGGTCAGTGGGTTAAGGCATATGAGGTAGCTATGAGGTCCCATAGAATTCCTGAGAGGGACTGGGGAGAGGGGTTGTGGAGCCGCTTCGTGACAGAGGGGATGGAAACTTTGTTAGCCTTACCAAGAGAGGAGCAAATGTGTTATGCCCACATGAAGGAAGCCTTGATCAGGAGGTATGGTTTGACTCCAGAACTGTACGGTCAGAAGTTTAGGAACTGTAAGAAGCTTGAGTCAAGCACTTGGGTGGAGTATGTGTCCTATTTCTGCAGAGCACTGGATGGTTGGGTGAAGGGTAGCCAGGTGAAAGGCTTGCAGGGGATCTATGATTTGGTTGCATGGGAGCACCTGTCTGGTAGTTGTTTTCCAGAGCTACCCCAGCATTTGATTGACAGTAAGCTGACTGACCCCAGGTAGCTTGCTGTGGAGGCGGACCGCTGAGTCAGTACCAGGGTCCACAAAGATCATGTGGGAGACTCCGCCAAAGGTGGGCAGGGTCTCCAGCAGAAGAGTGGGGAGGACAAGGGTAAACAAAAGGAGTTCCAAAAAGGGCTCCAAGGGATCAAGGTAAGGGTTCCTAGCCTCCCAGTGAGAAGAAGCCATGGGTCCCGGAAGGTAAGCCTGCCCAGAAGGGTCCCCGGGCCTGTTATGCTTGTGGTCAGGTGGGCCACTTCATAGGGGTCCCTAGGTGTTCCAAAAAAGCCATTACTGCACCTAAAGGTGCTCTGCCCTGTGAGTTGGCTAGTGTAGCCTTGGGGGAGGAGTTGGGTTCCCAGGAGGGGTGGGGGTCCGCAGAAATGACCCTGGTCTCTTTAGGAGACAGTGAGATGGTCCCAAGAGCTCATCTGCCTGATAACACTAAAAAATACAGGCAGTGGGTGACCATCAATGGCCATAGTGTGGAAGCTCTGAGAGACACTGGAGCCAGTGTCACAGCTGTCAATTGTCGGCTAGTGTCTAAGGAGCAGGTGGTCCACAACACATTCTACCCAGTAGTTGCAGCTGACAACTCAGAGTGCCTCTGCAAAGTGTCAGAGGTTCCCTTTGAGTGGGGGGGGGGTCTCAGGTACCTTGAGAGTAGCTGTAAGGCCAGTCATGCCTGTTGATTGTCTGCTAGGCAATGATTTGGAGGGATCCCCTTGGGAGAAGGTGGAGCGTAAGTCTCATTGGAGATGTTGAGTCTGCCTGAGTGGGCGTGTATGACCACTCGGTCTATGGCAGCCGGTAAGGGCAACTGTAGGAAGCTGGTCCGTATATACTATACCAAAGTGAGATATAGTGTGCACAGAGTCCAGTGGAACCCCAAAGGTAGGCAGAGCTAAAGTTAGATAGCATCTCACTCTCTATTTGTGGTAGTGTGGTCGAGCAGTAAGGCTTTATCAGAGGACAGTGTTAAGCATTTGTTGTACCCACTCAGTCAACAAATGAATTCACACACTCAAAGATTGAACTTCAGACCAATTATTTTTGTATAAAAAATATCCTTTTAGTTATTTTACACGACTTCGAGAGGTAATTTGGGAAGTTGGGGGTTGGTTAGGCACCGTCAGTTTGGCCACCCAAGGCCGTGGGGCGTCGGGTGCAGGGGTGCCTTTAAGGGTCGGATCTTCTTACCAGCTCCTGGTCGCGGTTTATTTATTTATTTGAAAAGTTTTATAAAGCGCAAACAAGACCCAGAACGGGTATCAGAGCGCTGTACAAAGAGGACAATTAGCATTGCCGTGAGGACAGTGTAAAAGTACAATACAAAAAAGGTAGCATAGGAGGAACCAGGTGAAGGCCCTACTAGACGAGGCTGTGCAGTTTAAACATCGCACTACGCCCCGAGAACGATACAGTACATTTCGAATCAAGTACATATTTAAGACCATATAGAGAAAATGATTGTCAGGCATACATTCCAATACACAAAGTAACAAGCATTGGCATAGCCAATAGGTCTCGCCTTTGGGACCTTATAAGTGTTTAGCTGTGCAACATTTGATGTTGTTGACGAAAGGATATTGTGCTGCAGAAGTAAATACTTATAAGGTCATAAAGGGGAGATATATTGGATATGGTAATGATTGTTTTTTTTTAAGGACAAGAAGTGATTTTAGGCTGCGGCTGCCACTTAGCGTACCGTATTATACGTAGACGTTGTAGCTATATTTGAGAGAGGTAGAGAGAGAGGTAGAGAAGTATAGAGAGAGGTAGCGAGGTAGAGAGAGGTAGAGAGGTGTATAGAGGTAGAGAGAGAGCTAGACAGATGTAGAGAGAGGTAGAGAGGTGGACAGATGTAGAGAGAGGTAGAGAGGTGGACAGAGGTAGAGAGGTGGACAGAGGTAGAGAGGTAGAGAGGTGGACAGAGGTAGAGAGGTAGAGAGAGGTAGAGAGAGAGGTAGAGAGGTAGAGAGAGAGGTAGAGAGAGGTAGAGATATAGAGGTAGAGAAAGAGATGTAGAGAGGTAGAGGTAGAGAGTGGTAGAGAGTGGTAGAGAGAGGTAGAAAGAGAGAGAGGTAGAGAGAGGTAGTGAGGTAGAGAGAGAGAGGTAGAGAGAGAGAGGTAGAGAGAGAGAGAGAGAGAGAGAGGTAGAGAGAGAGAGAGAGGTAGAGAGGTAGAGGTAGAGAGAGAGAAAGGTAGAGAGGTAGAGAGAGAGAGGGAGAGAGGGAGAGAGAGAGAGGGGAGAGAGGTAGAGAGGTAGAGAGAGAGAGTTAGAGAGAGAGAGGTAGAGAGATACAGGGGTAGAGTCAGAGGTAGAGTGGCAGTGAGGTAGAGAGGGAGAGGTAGAGAGAGAGGGAGAGGTAGAGAGAGAGGTAGAGAGAGATAGGTAGAGTGGTAGAGAGAGATAGGTAGAGTGATAGAGAGAGAGAGGTAGA
The DNA here is from genome assembly GCA_963921515.1 of Calotriton arnoldi. NCBI lineage: Eukaryota > Metazoa > Chordata > Amphibia > Caudata > Salamandridae > Calotriton > Calotriton arnoldi. The sequence continues at coordinate 369,349 of CAWUFW010000039.1, forward strand.
GAGGTAGAGAGAGAGAGGTAGAGAGAGAGCGAGGTAGAGAGAGAGAGAGGTAGAGAGAAAGAGAGGTAGAGAGAGAGAGAGGTAGAGATAGAGAGAGGGTGAGAGGTAGAGGGAGAGAGGGAGAGGTAGAGAGTAGAGAGAGGTAGAGAGAGAGAGGTAGAGAGGTATAGAGAGAGGTAGAGGGAGAGGTAGAGAGAGAGGTAGAGAGAGAGGTAGAGAAGTATAGAGAGGTAGCGAGGTAGAGAGAGGTAGAGAGGTGTATAGAGGTAGAGAGGGGTAGAGAGGTAGACAGAGGTAGAGAGAGGTAGAGAGGTGGACAGAGGTAGAGAGGTGGACAGAGGTAGAGAGGTGGACAGAGGTGGACAGAGGTAGAGAGAGGTAGAGAGAGAGAGGTAGAGAGGTAGAGAGAGAGAGGTAGAGAGAGGTAGAGAGAGGCAGAGAGGTAGAGAGAGAGGTAGAGAGAGAGAGGTAGAGAGGTAGAGGTAGAGAAAGAGATGTAGAGAGGTAGAGGTAGAGAGTGGTAGAGAGAGAGGTAGAAAGAGAGAGAGGTAGAGAGAGGTAGTGAGGTAGAGAGGTAGAGAGAGAGAGGTAGAGAGAGAGGTAGAGAGGTAGAGAGAGAGAGAGGTAGAGAGAGAGAGGTAGAGAGAGAGAGGGAGAGAGGTGGAGAGAGAGAGGTAGAGAGAGAGGTAGAGAGGTAGAGAGAGAGGTAGAGAGAGAGGTAGAGAGAGAGAGTTATAGAGAGAGAGGTAGAGAGATACAGGGGTAGAGGCAGAGGTAGAGTGGCAGTGAGGTAGAGAGGGAGAGGTAGAGAGAGAGAGGGAGAGGTAGAGAGAGAGGTAGAGAGAGATAGGTAGAGTGGTAGAGAGAGAGAGGTAGAGAGAGAGAGGTAGAGAGAGAGCGAGGTAGAGAGAGAGGTAGAGAGAGAGAGGTAGAGAGGTAGAGGGAGAGAGGTAGAGAGAGGTAGAGAGGTAGAGAGAGAGAGAGGTAGAGAGAGAGAGCGGTAGAGAGGTATAGAGAGAGGTAGAGGGAGAGGTAGAGAGAGGTAGAGAGAGAGAGGTAGAGAGAGAGGTAGAGAGAGAGAGAGCGAGAGAGAGGTAGAGCGGGAGAGAGGTAGAGAGATAGAGAGGTAGAGAGAGAGAGAGAGAGGTAGAGAGGTAGAGAGAGAGAGAGGTAGAGAGAGAGAGGTAGAGAGAGAGAGAGGTAGAGAGGTTGAGAGAGAGAGAGGTAGAGAGGGAGAGGTAGAGGGAGAGGTAGCGGGAGAGGTAGAGAGAGATAGGTAGAGAGTTAGAGAGGTAGAAGGAGATGGTAGAGTGGTAGTGAGGTAGAGAGAGTGAGGCAGAGAGGTAGAGAGAGAGGTAGAGAGAGGGGTAGAGAGAGGGGTAGAGAGAGAGGGGTAGAGAGAGAGGGGTAGAGAGAGAGGTAGAGAGAGAGAGGTAGAGAGAGATAGGTAGAGAGTTAGAGAGGTAGAAGGAGATGGTAGAGTGGTAGTGAGATAGAGAGAGAGGTAGAGAGAGGTTGAGAGAGAGAGGTAGAGAGAGAGAGTTAGGGAGGTGGAGAGAGAGAGAGGTAGAGAGAGAGGTAGAGAGAGAGAGAGGTAGAGAGAGAGAGAGGTAGAGAGAGAGAGGTAGAGAGAGAGAGGTAGAGAGAGAGGGAGAGAGGTAGAGAGAGAGAGGGATAGAGGTAGAGGGAGAGAGAGAGAGGTAGAAGGAGATGGTAGAGTGGTAGTGAGGTAGAGAGAGAGGCAGAGAGGTAGAGAGGTAGAGAGAGAGGGGTAGAGAGAGAGGTACAGAGAGAGAGGTACAGAGAGAGAGAGAGGTAGAGAGGTGGAGAGAGGTAGAGAGAGAGAGAGAGAGGGAGAGAGGTAGAGAGAGAGAGAGGTAGAGAGAGAGAGGTAGAGAGAGAGAGGTAGAGAGAGAGAGGTAGAGAGAGGTAGAGAGGTAGAGAGAGAGAGGGAGAGAGGTAGAGAGAGGTAGAGGGAGAGAGAGAGGTAGAGAGAGAGAGGTAGAGAGTTAGAGAGGTAGAAGGAGATGGTAGAGTGGTAGTGAGGTAGAGAGAGAGGCAGAGAGGTAGAGAGAGAGAGAGGTAGAGAGGTGGAGAGAGAGGTAGAGAGAGAGGTAGAGAGAGAGGTAGAGAGAGAGAGAGTTAGAGAGGTGGAAAGAGGGAGAGGTAGAGAGAGAGAGAGAGAGAGAGGTAGTGAGATAGAGGGGTAGAGGTAGAGGCAGAGGTAGAGTGGCAGTGAGGTAGAGAGAGAGAGGTAGAGAGAGGTAGAGAGAGAGGTAGAGAGAGAGCTAGAGAGAGAGCGGTAGAGAGAGAGAGGTAGAGAGATAGGTAGAGAGTTAGAGAGGTAGAAGGAGATGGTATAGAGGTAGTGAGGTAGAGAGGTAGACAGAGAGAGAGGTAGAGAGAGAGAGGTAGGAGAGAGAGGTAGAGAGGTAGAGAGAGAGAGGTAGAGAGAGAGAGAGAGGTAGAGAGAGAGAGAGGTGGAGAGAGGGAAAGAGAGAGAGGTAGAGAGGTGTAGAGTGAGGTAGAGAGAGAGTTAGAGAGAGAGAGGTAGAGAGATAGAGGGGTAGAGGCAGAGATAGAGTGGCAGTGAGGTAGAGAGGGAGAGGTAGAGAGAGAGAGGGAGAGGTAGAGAGAGAGGTTAATTCGCAGAGAGTTTGGCAGGAGAATGAGCAATAAACAAGCATTTATTGTAGTTTTTTTTTGCAGCAAGTGACATACTTTTAGGCAGTCAGAGGCTGGAACTGTTTCCAACAAACCACTGTTAAGTCCCATGTCAGATGTGTGCTTTCATCTCATCCTGAAATGCCCACGTTCGTTCACAGTGCGTATCCGGTTATGCTTTATTCATTTCGGGCATTTGATACTGCACACACCTAATTTGAAGGAGAAGCCGGGCACTTTACATTGAACACAAGAAGGGCTGGGCGAGAAGGGAGGGGGGAATGCCAGCAGCAGAGGAGCTTCATCAAAGCCGAAAAGGGAGGGGAGAAGGGAGGAGAGATTGCGAAGCAGGCTGGTAAATGGTGTGCGATGTGCGCGCACCATGACGAAGAGGAAAGCCATATGGCACCTCCGCTCGTCATTGTGCGCGTAACCGCACACTCGATGCCAGCCAAAAAGAGTGGTTGCATTTCTGCAACCACACTACAAAATGTCTCGCTCAGAGCCAGCGCTGAAGCGCTGGCTTTCAGAGCGAGACCTAAAAAACATTAGGTAATCGTCACGCATCCAACACTGTTTCAATGTGCCATGTAGTAGACAACATCTCACTATCTGATGCTGCATGGGTCTTTGAGGGAGCTTCCATGATTAGATAATGAAAGCTGGCGGTGAATGAATGAATGAAGTCACAGACTTGGCTCTGATGCAAAGGACATGCCTGCAGAAGACGGTTCAACAAGCTAGGAGAGATAAAGACTGCACCATCTCAGGACTATTCGCTCATGGCATAACACCAAAAACATGCCAGAGTACCATCTCACCACATCCTCGATTTTGCTACCAAACTACTATGTACGTTATATTATGCGGAGTTCTTGTAAATGCAAACACTGCACAATGCACTTGATGGAAGTTATGCAGAGCACTACTACTGGAGACACCCCTCAATTAACTCCTTTACACAGCTCTGGGCACCACAGTTCCACCAATTCGTAGAATAAAGAGGTGTTACTATCAGCCAAATTAATTTTCTTTTACTACTGCGAGGATGAAAGGCTGAGCTGGCCCTACGAGCATTCAACTCTGTAATTCTCGGGCTGCACGAGTTCACTGCGGCGAGAGCTTGAGCCGGCTGCGATAAATCCACAAAAATACATTACAAGGCGAGTTGCGTCTCAAAACTTCCATTAACAAGCGCGCGCGCCTCGCACGGCAGCAGGGGGAGGGGGGAGAGGAGGGAGCCTGCGTGATTCACTTGCGGGGGCGAGCGGCGCCAGGAGCGATAATTGCTACCATATGGCGCTGCTCGCTCCCGCAAGTGAATCGCCAAACGTGCACGCGTTGCCATTGAAGGCAATGGAACGCGTGCACGTTTTAGGCTGAAAAGCCGAATCGATGGCAAAAGGTCTTTTTGCCTATGCAGCGCGAGACCTAAAAATGATTGTCAAGCACTCGAGGGAAGTGATTATCACATGACATAGAAGCTATTGCTGCTGAAGTTCTTCCAAAAGTAGCCATTTGACTTGTTTCTTGAATGAGGCAGTTGAGGGGTTGGCTCTTATTTCCGTCGGTAGGGCATTCCAGATTCTTGGAGCCAGCCCTGAGAAGGTGCGATTGTAAGTTCTTTTTTTGTTGAATTTGGGTGGATTCAGGAGTAAGGTATTGGAGCTTTTTAAGTTTCGACTGGAACCAGAGAGCTCGAGTTTCTTTGCCAGGTAAACAGGGCTATTGCGGTGTATAGCTTTATGTGTCAGACAGGCTATCTTGAAGCGGATCCTTGCTTCAATGGGAAGCCAGTTTAGTCCCCCGAACCAGAAAGACCAGATCGGGAGGCCGCTCCTTCTCCTTCCTCGCGGCCAAAGCATGGAACGCCCTTCCGCTCCACCTCAGACAGACAACATCGCTCCCCATCTTCGCAAGAAACCTCAAAACCTGGCTTTTCGACAGACCCCCTCCTTGATGGATGGAACCTGCACCCACCCCCCCCCCCTAGCGCCTTGAGACCCTTACGGGTGAGTAGTCACGCTTTAACAAACCCCTGATTGATTGATTGAGTTGAATTAAGTCAGGTGTAATATGATCGTGCTTTCTGGAGCCTGTGATTAGTCTGGCAGAGGCATTCAGAGTAGCTCTTAGTGGAGCTAACCTTGCTTCTGCTAGGGTTACCAAGCCATATTCTACTCGTGAGGTAACAAGGGATTGGACTGCTGACTGGATGTCCTCGGGAGGTAGGAAAGGTTTGATTTTCCTGAGAGTGTTGAGCTGATGATTGGCACTCTTAGTAGTGGCACTGATGTGTCCTTGCATGTTTAGAAATTTGTCCAGGGTGACACCTAAAGAGCAAGCGGAGTCCACCACGTGTGGGGAGCAGTTGAGTGCAGAGATATTTTTGATCCAGTGTTGCGTTGGGGACTCCTGGTTGCGGGGAGTAATCAGGAGAAATTCTGTTTTGAGGGAATTTAGTAACAGATGGTTATGTGTTAGTCATTGTTGAGTTTTTTGGAGCGCTCCATTAAGAGTGATAATGTCATCTGGAGAGGAGATCTTCAAATACAGTTGAGTATTGTCCGCGTACATATAGTATTGAATGTTTGACCCGTTCAGAATAGCAGTTAGCGGTTCCATGAAGAGATTGAAGAGCGTGGGCGAGAGTGTAGATCCCTGAGGTACCCCAATAGTGACCGGGGTGCTAGCAGCCAAATATTGGTTGACTTTGATTCTCTGTGTTCGGTTGTGCAGGAAGGAGGAGAACCAGTTTAAGACAGGGCCAGATAGTCCCATCCTGTATTGCAGAAGGTTAATCAAGTTATCATGTTTGATAGTGTCAAAAGCAGAGGACAAGTCCAGAAGAATTAGAAAACAAGGCGTATCTTGGTCCAGAGCTCTCAAGGCGTCATCCACAATGTGCGTTAGGGATGTTTCTGTGCTATGACCTGGTCTTAAGCCTGACTGATGTCGGTCTAGCAGCTAAAATTTCTCGATGTGGTTGCATAGCTGGGTGTGAACGCATTTCTCGAGCAACTTCGCTAAAGACATGATGCTGGTGATCGGCCGGTAGTTATTGGGGTCTGTTAGGTCTGCATTGGGCTTCTTGGGGATAGGTGTGACTTGCCCCATTTTAAGGCAGTCGGGAATCCTCCCCTGTAAGAGAGATTGTTGGATGATCTTGGACCAGAGAGGCAGAATGGCCGGGTTGAGGTCTTTAAGCAGCATAGCGGGGAGTGGATCACTGAAATGGTTGGATGGTTTAAGAGATGCCAATGAATGTGATACCTCCCCCAAGTCCGGGAGTATGAAGGTGTTCCAGCAGGCATTGTTTTTGGGTGTGTTCTCTGTGGGGTAAGGTGGAGCACTCACTGCTGCAGGTAGTGTCAAACCCAGGGAGCTCAACGACAGCAGGTTAGCGGTGGCACGTTGTAGTTCCGGATCAATACTCCTAGACTTTTCCTAAAAGTGCGCTGAGAAGTCTTCTTCACTGGGACCAGCGGTTTTGATTGCAGGAGTAGGATTAGCCTGTTGTTTGATGATATCAAACAGTTTTTTGGGACGGTTTTTAGCGCTGTCAAGCTGAGCTCTGAAATGATCTGATTTAGCAATGCGAATGTGTTTGTTATAAGAGCTTCTCTTCTTCCTTAACTGTTTGAGACTAGAGGTGGAGGGGGCACTTCTCCAACGTCTCTCAGAGAGCCTTAAATTGCGTCTTTCATCATTAAGGGCACCATTGAACCAAGGTTTGGATTGTTTGCAAGGAATCCTTTTGAGTTGCTTCGGGGCTGCAGAGTCGAGAATGTTTGTCATGGCGTTGATGTAGTGATCTGTCAGCTCTTCCAAATTATTCATGTTAGTGGGAGGTTCTAGAAGATTCTAGCTCAAGTTGGTGATGTTAGGGATGTTGATGTCTCTCAGGTTACGAGTCAGTTGGTTGTTTTTGAGCGGTTGACCTTGTCTGACCAATACCTTTTCCTGGATGTGAAAGTAGATTTGGTGATGATCCGACCAATCGCATGGTACTATGTCATCCAGTTGAACGATGTGATCTCTAGCTAAAATAAGGTCGAGGGTAGCGCCCTTGGAGTGAGTGGGTCCGTTGCAAGCCTGTATATAGTTGAGGTCGGAGAGGAACGATTTAAAAGAGCTAACTAGTGTATCATTCGTGTCATTCCAGTGAAGGTTGAAGTCACCTAGGAAGATATGGTTGGGGAGGAGGGCTGAGCTAGCAGAGATGGATTCCATCAGTTGCTCTACAAAGCATAGGTTATCCCCGGGGGGATGATAGATCGAGTGAAGCACACAGACCATCTTGCCCCTGTTCCAGATTTCAGTGACTAGGACCTCACAGGAGGACATCATATCATTATGGGTCTGCTTCAGAACGAGGCTAGAACGATGGATGCAGGCAATGCCCCCCCCCCCAGTTTTAATAGATCTATCGCATCTGATAATGTCATAGCCAGGAGGGATTAAGATGTCAAGTATAGGGGAGGAGGAGTCATTAAGCCACATTTCCGTAAGAATCAGAAGATCTAATTCTTGTGATAAGATGAGTTCGGAGATGTCCGCCGCATATTTCACTGCTGATCTGCAGTTGAGTAGCATCGATTTGATATGAGAGTTGGTGGTTGCTTCAATTCGGTGCGACGTGGCGATCTGAAGTAAGTTATCCCTATTCATGGATCTAAAGTTAACGCTAGGTTCTCTATCTGGATCAGAAGTGATAGTGGGTATGATGCTATTAGGGTCCTCAAAGTCATCATATGAAAGTGAGAGAGCGAGCGTGTCTTCCACAGACATCTGAGGTTGGAATATAAGGGGTCTAGCATGTAGGTTGGGAAGAGGGTGAGAGGGCCAGCGTGGGTTACTAGGATAAGTCTCAGATGATCTTTCCAATCCACCACTTAGAGTGGATGCTAGGGGCTTAGGGAGATCAGACCCCGGGTGTTGGTGGGGTTTGCATAACATCTCATTCTTCAATGAGCAGTGTAGGAGGGTCCGGAGGTTAACCTTTACAGTAAGGAGGTCCAGCTTCAGTTCAGCTAGTTTTTCTTCAATCCGGCGCAGGCTGTCACCGTCATGTACTCGCCCATAATAGGATGAAGGGAGAGGCCCTTCCTCCTCACAGTGCTTGCACGGGGAGATGGATGCCTGTTTGTGCTCATTTATGGGCTCCAAGTGTGGAGTAGTATTGGCATGGCAGGTGTTAGGTATCTGAGCAGGGGGTTGGGGAGAACACCTTTGAGTGTGCAAGTGGTGGGGCCCAGTGGACATATCCTGTGCTAAGGAGGTAGGGATATATGATGCGGGAGTTCGAGGAGGGTTCATAGAAAGCGCGGGCCCTGATGTAGTGTCCAGTGTAATAGGTGAAGCGGTAGAGGAGGAGAGAGAACGTGAAGAGGTAGAAGAGTCGGGCGGACGTACAGGGTTCGAAGGAAGGGTGCTGGGAGTTAAAGTTGTGTGCGGGGCAGGAGAGGCAAACCGATTAGAGTTACTGGTACTAGGAGACGTAGTCAGATTAGAGTTACTGGGACTAGGACTAGGAGACGCAGTCAAAATAGGGTTACTGGGAGTAGGAGATGGGAAGCATGTAGTGTCAGGGTTGGTATTGGTAACGTTAAACTCAAACGTGTTACTGACGGTATCAGAGCGGGACAGCATGCACGAGGTGGAGGGAGTGCCCTCAGAGTGATTGGAAGCAGGCAGTTCCATAGTGGTGGGGCGGCTAAAACATTTTGGTCTGGTAAGTTTGGGTTTGTTGTTCAGGATGTTTGGAGGGGGATAGGAAGGGAGGACGCAGCAGGTTTTGCCGTGATGGTGAGATTGGGATGACCAAAATTGGCAGGATTAGGATTATTGAGAGAATTTTTAATCTTATTAAAAATACTGTCAAACCAATTCAAGTATTCGTCCGAGGCTTGAATAACGATGTTGCCGTTATTGTAGAGTGAGATGGTCAGTTCCGCATTGAGTAAACGAGACGGCGTTATGTTCATACGGAAACCGTGAGGGGTTTTGCATAGAGATTTGTAGCGGAGCATATCAGTAAAAACTCTTCTCCATTGGGCTCTTCTGGTAGTGTAGAAGATAAGGTCTGTCACCACTATGCCCTTGGAAGCACAAATGTAAGTATCAGAGATGAGGGTTTCAGGGTAGCGTTTGAGTAGATTGTGTTTAAATGTCTTAGCTGCCTTCTTCGAGAGGTTGGGAGGGTAAATAATCTTGCAAGCATTAGTGCCTACCCGTGTCAAGCCCTTAGGGGAACGAGTAGAAGGTAGTGCCATGGTGGTTAGTTGGGTCGTTATATCCAGCAGAGGCTTAGAACTTTGTACCGGTCAGGTGGGTCACAATCAGGTCGTGTCTCGGGGTGCTCGGGGGGACATACCACCCTTTCTGACACAAACAGAACTGAAAGTAGCCAACCTGTGACTTAGTGCGGCTTGACTGACCCAAGACGGCCTCCCAACTATTAACCATTGAAGAGATCTGCCTTACTTATCATGGCTTTAGAAAGGTCTTGAAGCAAAGGGCAGCAGAAAAAGGTGGTGACCCCTCCCATAGCCGATAACTGGATCTTGGTGAAAGAGCTCATGGAGGATTGGGTAAGCTCTACCAGTGCTCAACAGCCCTCCAGGTCTCAGTGAAAGGGGAAGCGCCAGGGCAGCCCTTCCAGCCAGAAACAGATCTCTGTGACTTCAGCAAAGATGAAGTGCGAGGGCAGCCCTCCCAGCACACCACGGACCTCCGTTGTTCAGCGCAAGTGCGAGGGCAGCCCTCCGGTCCCATAAGTAGAGCAAGAGTAGTCCAGATAATCCTTCCCCGCAGGACCAGAAGGCTCCTCAGGGAACAGCCCGTCACGAGCAGTTAGCCTGCACGGGCGCTCTCACCCATCCGGGTCATCTCCATGGGCAGCAGCAGGGGGCCAGACAAACCATCCTCCCAGGAGCGGAAGGTTCCCAGGGAGCAGCCCGTCTCGCCTTCATTTTGCATGGGCGCTCACAACCATTCAGGCCGCCTCCATGGCCAGCAGCAGGGGCCCCAGATCATTCTTCCAACCAAGGGGTCACACCATCCCCCTGTTCCTGCGAGCGGTCAGGATAGCTCCAACTCACCCCGCCGAACTCACATCCACCTCGCTGCAAACGCCCCAGTCCTGCGAGTGGCTTGGTGAACAAGCGGTACGACAACTCACCTCGCCTAACCCGCAGCAGTAGACCGGCGATCAAGGGGCATGAGGGCTCAACTCACCCCGTAGATCCTGCAGCAGCAGTCCGGCAACCAAGGGGCGCGAGGGCTCAACTCACCCCGCAGATCCCGCAGCAGCAGTCCGATCGAAGAGGGAGAGGCCCCACGGAGTGCTGACTGACCCGAACGAGGAAATCCTGCAATAACGGTCCCGTGAGCCAGATCCACCCAGGAGGCCTCCACAGCAGCCCACAGCGACAGAGAGGCCCCTCAGTGTGCTGACCGGTCCATTGGTAACTTCGCTCGGCCTCCAGCCGATCCCCAATCGGGCACTGCCTACCAGCTGAGAAACGAGCCAACCCGCAGCACCCCCTCCGATCCAGCAGCCAGCCTGCCAGAATGGGAGACCGACCGTTCAGCAGCAGGTCTGCGACCGCAAGCCCAATCTCCGCAGCACCCCACAATGATGGAGGGGCACCCACTGTGTGCCAGCCGGCCACCAGCAATCTCAGCTCGGTCAGCGTCTCATCAGAATCCTGCCGTCCTTCAGACCTGTCCTCCTCTTGCGGAAAAAGAGCCAACTCGGGTGAGTTCAGAGAGATCTTTAACTCCTTTTGATCCGCTATGTATATTTCGTTCCTTCGTCCAAGTTTAGAGGGTGGAAGGCCTGGATTGAGTAGGATATCTTATAAATTCGGGATCCTAAATCCGGGAGCTCCATTTTGGGGCTCCCACGCTGCTGCCATCTTGCCTCAGTCTTTTCACAAAGAGTTGGCAGTTGGGGAGACCTTCCGGATTTAGGCTGCAGGCATCGGCTGGAGGTTTCAGGCAGGTCAGGGGTCGCCGGATCTCGGGTTAGGATCGCCGGGGAGACCTCCTCGTGGTGATTGTGGTGTGGCTCGGGCCGTGGACGGCGGGCACAGAGTGGTGCAGATTCGCGGTGTCCAGCCGGGACCCAAGGTTGGAGATGAACAAATCCGGTGTTCACGGGAGACACAGTCTTTGTGGTTGAAGGCAGGCAGGTCCTCCGGGGTTTTTGAGATTGCTGGCTGCAGGACACACCGGGATTTCGCAGGAGCAGGTTCGAGGTGGAGGCAGGCCGGTAGGGCTGGGGCCAAGTCAGTGGGCGTCTTCCTCCTGTTAGCTTCGGCACGGCTGTTTGGTCCTTCTTCTTCTTTTCTTCTAGTTTCTTCTGGTCTGAGGAAGCAAGGTTCAGGGGTGCCCCTAAATACTAGATTTAGGGGCGTTACAGGTAGGTAAAAGGTTGGGACCAATGGGTCCTTTCCCTGGGGTGGGGACACCCCCTATTATGCCACCCTCCAGTGGGAGGGGGGCATGATCCTTTCCCTGGTTGGCTGAGTCCCCCCATATGCAAGATGGCGGGGACTGAGAGTTGTGCTTCACCCCGCCTCCCCCACCTGAGGGGTGGAGTTGGCAGAGGTGGGCACACCTCTCTTCCTCACTTGTTTTTCCCACTGGTTCTCCCACCCAAAGTGGGGGTCAGAACCAGTCGGGAACAGTTGCTGAAATCAGCAAGTGGCCTGGGGAAGCTGACAAAGGCTGCAAGCCTTTGAAGCTTCCCCTTCGTGGACCCTGCCCATCCTGGGGGAGGAGGCTTGGCACCTCGTCCCAGGACGTGCATTGTTTCAGGCCCCGAGAGCAGCAGGCTCTCAACCCAGGGGTCCAGAAACATGTCTGGTGGTGGCAGCTGAAAGCAGCCACTCAGCCTGGACACTAGTGGTAGGTTAGTTTTCAGGGGGCATCTCTAAGATGCCCTCTGTGTGCATTTTTCATTAAATCCCACACTGGCATCAGTGTGGGTTTAATGTGCTGAGAAGTTTGATACCAAACTTCTCAGTTTTCAGTGTAGCCATTATGGTGCTGTGGAGTTCGTAATGACAAACTACCAGCACCAAATACTCTTAATGGCAGCACTGCACTTACAATGTCTAAGAATGGACTTAGACACTGTAGGGGTACAGGGCTCATACACCTGTACCCTCACCACTGGTATAGTGCACCCAGCTAGAGGGGTGACTGATCTATGCCAGGGCAGTGGGTTGTAGGCATGGCACACAGAGATGTGTGCCTTGTCAACTCTTCACTTTGTTCTACACCAAAACACGCAGCCTGCAAAGGCAGTGTGTGAGTGTAATGGTACAGGACGTCTAAGGGTGGCACAATAAGTTCTGCAGCCCTTAGAGGCCTTCTCTGGTCACAGTGCCCTGGGTACCTGTGGTACCATTTACCAGTCGCTGACCTGTGGCCAGAGATGCCAATTGGGTTTAGGCATCAATGCAGTTTTATGGAAAGAACATAGGCCCTGGGTACCTGGTTAGCAGGAGCCCAGGGCACACTCAAAGCACATCAGAAATTCAGCATAAAGTGGGGGCAACCATGCAGAAAGAGGGCACTTTCTCACAGCAACCAAGAGGACCTGGAGCCTGAAACAGTGGCCCAGGTGCCTGCCAGAAAGAGAAAAGGGAGGGGGCATGGAAAACTGGCCCCCGAAGTTCCCAGGGTCCAGGAAGGAGCAACCCTTGAGGGGGATGCCCTGGAACCCATTGGCAGCAGGAAGGGGGCCCCTCCAGGATGGAATTCTGCCAGGAGCAGTAGAAATGCCCTTCTCCGGTTGGTTTGCGGCAGCAGGCTGCAAACCAAGCAGCAGGTGATCAGTCTGGATCACATTGGATTTACTGGGAGAATGGAATCCTGTATAGTGAGCCTAAGGTTGCTGAATCTGGGTCAGCCCGTGTGCTGGTGGTACCCCAGCACTTCAGAGCCTTCCTACTGTGTCTGGCTCATGATGTGCTGTTGGCAGGGCATTTGAGGCAAGACAAGACCTTTGAAAGGCTTGTCAGCCACTTTTACTGGCCCCAAATGTGTAAGAACTCTGACAATCATTGCAGGTCTTGCCAGACTTGCCAGGCAAATGGTAAGAATGGGAGGAAGTGCAAGGCTCCTTTCCAACCTTTCCCTGTAGTTAGCACCCTCTTTGAGAGGGTGGGTATTGACATTGTGGGTCTCTGGATCCCAAGACAGCCATGGGCAACAGGTTCATCCTGGACTTGGTGGACCATGCCACCCGGTACCTGGAAGCCATCCCTCTCCATACTGTGACAGCCCCCGTGGTGGGTCGTGTGTTGATGGGGATTTTCTCCCGTGTGGGGTTCCCCAGAGAGGTGGTGTCGGACCAGGGTACCAACTTCATATCCAAGTATATAAAGTCCCTGTGGCAGGAGTGTGGTGTTACCTATAAGTTCACCACTCCTTACCACCCCCAAGGAAATGGGCTGGTTGAGAGATTCAACCGGACCCTGAAGGGCATGATTATGGGTCTTGGTAAACCCATGAGGCGTAAGTGGGACGTCCTCTTACCATGCCTGTTGTTTGCTTAGCAGGAGGTACCACAGAAGTCCTTAGGGTTCAGTCCCTTTGAGCTCCTGTATGGGCATCCTGTAAGAGGACCTCTGAGTCTGGTCAAAGAAGGCTGGGAGAAAGCTCCCAGTAAACCTCCCCAGGATGTATATAGCTACATGCTGGCCTTTAGGAACCAGACTAAGCGCTTCAGGCAACTCACTCAGGCGAATCTGGAAGCCAGCCAGGAAGAAATGAAACGGGGTATGATCAGAATGCCACTCTGATCGAGTTTCAACCTGGCCAGAAAGTGTGGGTCATGGCCCGAATGGAGCCTTGTGCGCTCCAAGATAAGTGGACTGGGCCATTTGAGGTGGAGCGCAAGAGTAAAGTCACCTATCTGGTGGACTTGCAATTTCTAAGGAACCCTTTGTGGGTCCAGCATGTGAACCGCCTTAAGCCCCACTTGGAGAGGTCCAAAGTGGGCATGCTCCTGGCGACAGATGCTGGAATAGAAGAGGAGACTGAGCCTCTTCCTGACCTCCTGTCTGTTAAGGAACATGATGGGTCAGTGGACGGTGTAACCCTCTCCCTCGCCCTGACTCCTAAACAGCAGAGTGACTGCTGCCAACTGTTTGAAGGAAGTGGCCCGTTTAGGGTCACCCGGGTCACTCATGACCACCTCTCAGCCTTTCATACCAAATGAAGAGTCGGTCAGACTGTAGAGAATACAAACCAATATATGTTTATTCAGATACGCTCAAGCGGATCCCGGTCTGCCCAGTCTCTTAGGAGTGCTGCAGAGAGGGACTGACATCAGCAAGCATAACGATATATTATGTACATTTCAGAACCAATGAAGGCACGCCCACAATGGAATTTTCCAAGCAGATGCAGCTAAACAAAGAAGTACAAAAGGATAGGTTTTGATTCTGAGGCCGGGCACACATTATCTCCTACTCAAGGTCGCTTTGTCCGTGCCCGCCACTAGACTAGTGGGTGAAGGCCTCTATCTAGTGAGAAAGGTATGCACTAATAAGAACAGTGTATTCATTAGCAAAACAAGGCCCAACCTTGGAGAAACGAAACTTACCACAAGCCGTTCCTCTAAAAGGCGAGGAGCAGTTTCAAACATGATTCAAAATGGCAGCCAAACATAAAATGGTGCTGCGAATCCTAACTTACATAGAATAATGCACAAGCAAAGTTAACGGAAACATTTCTATTCCCACATGTTGGGGCAGTTTGCTGCTCTGTTCTCCCTGACCCTTGGTATCACTCAGTGGTGTGTCCATGATGTGGACACTGGGGACTGTCCTCCTGTGAAGCACAAAATTTACAGACTAACTGACAGGGTCAAGGCTTGCATCAAGGAGGAGGTCTCCAAGATGTTAGAGCTAGGGGTAATTGAGCCCTCAAACAGCCCTTGGGCCAGCCCAGGGGTCTTGGTCCCAAAGGCTGCCGCACCCGGTGCCAGAACAGAACTCCGGTTCTGTGTGGACTACCGAGGGCTCAATTCAGTCACCAGGACTGATGCACACCCCATTCCAAGAGCTGATGAGCTCATCGATCGGTTGAGAGCTGCCAAGTACCTTAGTACGTTTGACTTAATGTCTGGGTACTGGCAGATTGCCTTAACTGATGGGGCAAAGGAGAGGTCAGCATTTTCAATGCCAGAGGGGCACTACCAATTCCGGGTGATGCTCTTTGGGTTGAAAAATGCCCCTGCCACCTTTACTTGGGACACCAGCTAGGGAGCGGCCAGGGGGCACCCCTACAGCCCAAGATTGATACCATTCTGGCTTGGGAACCCCCCAAGACCCAGACAGAGGTGAGAGCCTTCTTAGGACTCACTGGGCATTACAGGAGATTTGTCAAGGGTTATGGCTCCATTGTTGTCCCCTTGACAGAGCTGACTTCCAGGAAGCAGCCCAGGAAGGTGAACTGGAATGAAGTCTGACAAAAAGCTTTTGATGCCCTGAAATCTGCCATGTGCAAGGCGCCCATGCTCAAGGCACCCATCTTCTCACAGGAATTCATGGTGCAGACAGATGCTTCAGAGCATGGTGTGGGGGCTGTGCTTTCACAACTAAATGAGGAGGGCCTAGACCAATCTGTAGCCTTCATTAGTAGGAGGTTACCTCCACTGGAACAGAGGTGGAGTGCGATTGAGCGTGAGACTTTTGCTGTGGTCTGGGCACTGAAGGAGCTGAGGCCCTACTTGTTTGAGACTCACTTCCAGGTTCAGACCGACCACAGGCCCCTCAGATGGTTGATGCAGATGAGGGGTGAGAGCCCAAAGTTGTTGAAGTGTTCCATTTCCCTACAGGGGATGGACTTTACAGTAGAACACCGCCCTGGTGCAGAGCACGCCAATGCTCATGGTCTGTCCAGATTTTTCTGCCTTAGTGAAAAGAACTATCAAGAGAGGGTGGGTAGTTCTCCCCACATTTCAGCTGGAGGGGACATGTGTCAGACCTAGCACCATTGGTGTGGGTTTCCCCTGTATTTTTGCCTTTGCCTCCTGTTATGTTGCTGTGTGTTGGACTTCGTTTTTGCTGGTCTAGATGCTTTGGGCACTTTGCCACTGCTGTTCAGTGCCAAAGTGTAAGTGCTACCTTTGTAAATTATTGTTGTGGATTAGTGATTCGATGATTGGCATATTTGACTTACTGGTCAGTCCCTAGTACAGTGCACTGTGTGTGCCCAGGGCCTGCAAATCAAATGCTGCTAGTGGGCCTGCAGCACTGATTGTGCCACCCACATAAGCAGCCTGTAAATGTAACTCAGACCTGCCACCGCAGTGTCTATGCTCAGTCTGGTACTGCCATGTCGACTTGGCAAGTGCGCCCCTACGGTAGGCCCAAGGTACCCCTGTGGGCAGGGTGCAGTGTATGTGATAGGTAGGACATGCCCTGATGTGTGTGGCATGTCCTGATAGTGAAATACTGCCAATTTCGTTTTTCACTATTGAAAGGCTATCTGTCCCCATAGCATTGAATGGGGAGTGGGCTCATAACACCTTATGAGCATTACTTCCCATGGGAACAAGATGGGAAAATAAAGTTTGATATGCCTGAACTCAGAATGTTGAGATGCATCTTTTAGTGAGGGCGATTTTTACATTCTAGGTTTGAAAATACTACTTTTAGAAAGTAGGTATTTTCTTGCCTGACCATCAAGTGTGCCTCTGCTAGGTTGTGTATTGACTGTCTGACTTTGGAGTGACAGGGGCTGGGGATGTGCATTCTGTTCAGATAGCCACTTGGGGGGTTGAGGTGTGTCCTGCCTTTCTAGGGTGAGTCAGGGCTGGGCTGAATAGACCTGGGCTGCATTCAGAGTCGGGGGAGGAGATTTCTTTCACACCTGAATGGGCCTGGCCTGCCAAGGACAATGCTGTCTTTACCTCCTGCCAGGAAGCTGCACCAGAGAGGACAGAACTGGTTTTGGCTGGGCAAAGAGATTCTCTGCCACAGAGAACAAAGAGAATTACTGTATAAAAAGAGGGGCCCAGACCCCAGACTTTTAGACTACTTTGGACTTCAAGAGGAGCTTTTGCCAAGGAGAAGAGCTGGAAGAAACTGGAGGGGGAGTACTGCCCCTTTGCTGTGTGTTGTCTGGGTGTCCTGCAGTAGCTGTTTCTGCCAAGGAGAGGAACTGTGTGTGTGTCATGCTTGAGAAGTGTTTCCAAGGGCTTGGAAGTGGAGCTTGCCCCCTGTTCAAGAGGTCTCAGGAACAGCAAAGACCTTACCATCGTTCTGGGCACCGTCTCTGGAACCGCTGGTTTCAGTCGCCGCAGAAGACAAGGGTAGCCGACTCTGTCACTGAGTCCGTAGCAGGATTCTGTGTCCTGAAGGCCCCGCAGAAGGCACCGCCGCACTTCGCACCGTGTCCTTGGCCTCACCGACACCGTATTGACGATCGTCACCGAGCTGTTGCTCGCACCACAGCCTGTAGGCACCACATTCGGCACCGCCTCGATTCACCTTGCCTGGACGTCACCAACACCGTCGCTGCTTGGCCGGTATATTGACCGGCTCTGTAGCCTGCACCGCAACCTGCCAGCACCGCATTGAGCATGGCCTCACCCTGCACCATAAGCCTTGGGCTCACCGGCGCCGTCTGGACGATCGTCACCAAGGCGCTGCCTGCACTGCATCGTGAGGGCAGCGCACCCTGCACCGCTTCCATAGGTTTGCAACACAACAGCGACGGTTGCCCCTGACCGGCTTGTACCATTGTGTCGGCCGCAACGAGTAAAGGTACTGTTCTCAAGTCTGTCTTTGCTTTAGCTGACCCCGCACCGACGCGGTCAGCTGCAATTGTTAGACTCTGTCATTTTCAGCATCGAGGTAGCCGCGGACAGAGCTGCTGACTCAGAAGAACTGTGTTTTTCAGCTATCTCTGCAATTTAGAGCTTATCTTGCAAAGTAACTATTTTTAGAGTATTGTATTGTGCATTTTTGTCTTATTTGGTCTTGTTTTGGTTAAGTTAAAGATTACTTATTTTCCTAAACTGGTGTTGTGTCCATCTGTAGTGTTTTCACTGTAGTACTTTATGTGTTCACAAATGCTTTACACACGGCCTCTGAGATAAGCCTGTCTGCTTGTGCCAAGCTACCAAGGGGGTGAGCAGGGGTTATTTTAGGAGTGTATCCCCCTTATCCTGACTAGGAACAAGGGTCCCTACTTGGACAAAGGTGCAAATCCTTGCCAACTAGAGACCCCCATTTCTAACATACCGTTAATTAACTTTTCTTGGCTTTCTGCTACAGTTTCTTTTTTGATAGCTATTACATCTGCCCATAGATCAGGGGAATCAGGTTCTCTTCTAATTTCTCCTTCAGCGCTAAAAACGTTTCCGCACATGGTTGGTTTACGTCCTGGTCCTAGTTTTATTGTAAAGATCTCTTCCCTATTGCAGGCGTCTTAGGGAATTGTGCTATCTATTTTCAATCCAGATGATGCAAATAAACCTGTTCAATCTTTAGATGTCCATAGGATGCTATCCATTTCTTGAGAAAGAACAAATAAATGTAATTCTTATAATATATTATTAGATTCTTTTTTTTTCCAAGCCCTCTTAGGAATCCCATAGTTGGTGCTGTCTAGGGATCATATGCAGTGCTGCAGGGAGGTGGTCACATTTCTTACACTTCATGATACAAACTCTGCCTTGGAGACTGTGGCAGCTGGGGAGGCAAAGAAGGGTGGAGTCAAAGGTAACACAGATCAGCACTTCCAGGCCAAGCTGGAAAGAGCCAGAACCTTCCAGATCCAGATGAGTTGGAACATTCCAAAAAAGCCAGAACATTCTGGAAGGAGACAGAAGGTCCCTTACACATTTGGGTCGGTAAGATCTGGAACGATTTAAGCTTCAGTCACAGCACTAAACTTTGCCTGGTAACAGCGGTTCATAGGTTCTCTACTTCAGTCGTATAGTTTGCATCATTTTTGTTCTCTGCTTTTTGATTTACCACTTTTGGTCCCCCTGGGTGGTTAGGGCAAACCTTTTCTCCCACAGGTACTGAACTTTGCTTGCTACCATTCCAGAATTCCTGATCCACTTGTGTACAGTCCAAGTCATCCTAACACCTGGCATGTCTACTATTGCAAGCGGACCTTCGTATTTGGTTCCAAACTGTATCCTGGTCATCTGGGGACTACTCATGGCCTCTTCACTTCCTTGCCCGGTTAAGACATTCTACTGTTAGTCACACGATACTGTATCCTGTAGATTTATATTAATGGTACCTTGTCTTACTGGATCACAGCGGTGGCCAATCAGCCCATTGCAGACCGAGAGTTCTTGTCACACGCCATCCACCTGTGGATCGAGAAGCTAACTGACTATTCCTTTTCTCTCTACCGCCTTTCCCCAAATTCTCCCTCACAGTCACTTTATATTCAGGAATTCATTGCAGATGTTCTTTGATGGAAAGAGGAAAGAGTTGTGTTAGAATAGGAGTTCCTTGCCTGAATTCCAGTGAAATACTGGCAAGGCTGAACTAAAGGTAAAAAAGTTTCCGGTGTGATTAGAAGCCTTTGGGTACATCAAGCAATTTCTCAAGCATATTTCTTTAGGTCTTAAGAGATATTGCTACTTTTGGGGTTGAGAAAAGTAGATTTCACCTATATTAAATGTGTAGGTCTGCTTTTTGATCTCATTTTCATACTTTTGCTTCCCACTATTATTTAGATGTTCTCGGTTTTGGTACTAGTGGAAAAAAATTGCCTCTGAATTACTGATTTCAGTTACTGACTAAAAAAAGTAAGAAAAGATAAATTATATGATCTGTTTAAATGTTTGCTTCTGTAATAAAAATAAGTAAGAAAAGGTGGGGTTGGGAAGTGGGTGATCAGACGGGGTGGATTTGGTTGGATTGGAGTTGGGAAACAAAAGCAGCAGGGAGAAAGTTAGACAGGAGCAGGCAAAACAAAATGGCTGTTTGCCTGTGCACTGCGTGCTGCTGTTCGCGCTGATTATTCAAAGCGGAATGCGCTACTGGCGCTAAATCGCAGCATGCCCATTTACGGAACTCTGCGGAATCTCGCTGAGTTTTTATGTAACTACGCAGAATGAAAATCTGCACGCTCTGCCCAGGCCTCATCGCAATTTACCAGTGCATTTGTAATCGGGCCCTTGGGTTCAGAGTAAAGAAGATTTGAACTGTCTTTGAATATTTGGGTGTATTTATATTTCTCTTCTCTGATTTTGAGCAATTTTCAAGAGCCACAGAGCGACAGGGGGGTGCAATCAGTCCTGGAGGTCTTGTGTTCAAACACCGTGAGGTAGACTCAGATTTCCATCTTTCAAAAGTAGGTAAATTAAGTGATAGTAATATTTATTAGTTATAGCGCTTAGCAATTGCAGAAGTGATATCTAAACACATTTATTGTGTATGGTGCATAATTCTCCTCATCTCTAGGCCCTGATATCAGTTGGTACTTGTTACCTTCCAGTATATTGTACTCATTTTAGCCGCATCCTCAGCATGAAATGTCGGGCCCCCTCTCTTCCTCCACTCCCCGCCCCCCCCCGAGATTTGAACCTGAGGCCTTTCAGTTACACACAGATTCCTATCATTGGATTTACTCATCTACACAGACATCTTTGCGGCTTGCACAAAAAGAGGTCATGTGGGTGAACATTGTATTTGCTTTTTGCTTTTCAAGAGTGGACATTTCAAAAACATCCTGAATTGTCTGCAAAACTGCAGTAATTTCGCAACTGTTATGAAGCGCATTTGTATTCGGGTGCATTAAAGAAAAGCTATTGTGTTGGTAAGGAGTCGATTTGATGGCTGTAGGGAACATTAGGATCTTCTAAATCCTATCAAATATTGTGCTGGTAGCACTTCATTTTGCAAGTAAGTTTTAATAGGTTCCCCAGTAATTTCTAGAATAACATTAGTATTGATTTTTGCCGCGGCTGTATCTTTTGAGTTACACAAGAGCTAAAACGTATCTGCGGCAAAAAAATCTATTTGTACAGCTGGTATGATCGCCTCTGGGCGCGCTGTAATATATAGACCACGATTAACTATGAGGCTTGCTGAAAAGATCATTTTCCTTTTGCTGGGATGGCGCATCATTCTTGTGTGAATGGGAGAGAATAGAAGACAACATGATAGAAAGAAGAGCCAGCCCTCCTATGGCTTCCAGCAATTGTCTGATATAGAAATGACGGTGTTGAAAAAAGCAATGCCTCCAAGCAGAGGCAAACAATGTTTACTTCAAGAATGCACAGTGCTTAAAATGAAATGCTTGGAGTTACTGTCTCACAGCGCAAGGTGTCTTATGAGACCGGTGATTTCTTTTATCTATGCACTCATTGCTGACTTGGGGTGAATGTCCCTCCACAAAAAAATCACAGCCCTCTTTCTTTTACAAAAGGTCTCTGGTTCCAGTGGAGGTGAATCCCTGAAAGCTGCCATTAATAAGGAGGTGTCCATTTTACAGGATGACCGCTGATTTATTTTGTTTACGTCTGACTATGCGGCTCATTCGGATGGCGGAAGGCCCGCCGCCGCCAGCCCGGTGGTGGCGGGCCCTCCGCCATCTGATTGCCTATTTCCCCCGCTACATTAGGATGGCGGGGGGAATCGTTCCGCAAGCGTGGCGGGCGCAAAGACCGCCCGCCACGCTTCCGCCACAGGCAATCGTTACGATTGCCTGGCGGAGCGGATAGGACCGGGGAAATGGTGGCGGTGCCTAGCAGGCACCGCCCGCCAGATTACAAGGCTGGCGTCAGCCAGCCTTTCCATGGCGGTGGAACCACCATGGAAAGGCTGGCGGAGGCTGGATTCGGGGGCCCGTTGCGGGCCCCCTCTGTGTTGGGGGAGATGTTGCTGCACTGGGGGCATTTCCCTGCAGTGCGTGGCAGGCACCGCGTGGTGCCTGCCACGTAGTGCAGGGAAATGCACAGCATGACAATTTGACATTGCGTACGGTGCTGCAGCCAGCAGCACTGTCCGCAATGTTAAATACCCTGGATGCGCCACCATACTGGCGGGCGCATCGTAATTGCAGTGGTGGGACCGCCGCATGACTGGCGGGCGGTCCCACACACCGCAACGATGGCGAGCGGACTCAGGTCCGCCCGCCATCGTAATGAGCCCCTATGATCGGCAAAGATCCGGCCCTTACTACACCGGACACCCCTGCTTTAAAGGTTGAAGGTACGACTCTCCATTGACAGCTGGTTAAATGAGGCTAGACCTTGGAAGATTTGCTCAAGTTTATTTCAGATGGAAAAGAGCTGATCAGCTATTTATAACATTTCTTGATCTCTTGAAGGGTTGCATCCAATCAGTTCTGTGAAAAGAGCAGGTGTTTGCATAGATTGACACTAAAGGGTCATTAGGACCAGTGCTTAATTTGAGCCAGTAGTTTCCGGTGCTCGGCACCAGCACTTAATTTGCAGCACCAGCACTTATGACAGTCTGCCACATGGTGGGCTGTTTGTCTGATTTAGTGTGAGCATAACAACAGTTGTTCACTGTTAGAAATGGGGATCTCTAGGTGTCAGAGGTAGGTACCTTTATCCAAATAGGGACCCTTTCTTCTAGTCAGGGTAAGGGGGAAACACACTTTAGATAACCCCTGCTCACCCCCTTGGAAGCTTGGGACGAGCAGACAGGCTTATCCCAAAGGCAATGTATAAAGTATTTGGACCAACACTCACAGTAACACAGTGAAAACACCACAAATGGACACCACACTAGTTTAGAAAAATAAAATATCTTTATCTAAACTTAACAAGACCAAAACGACAAAAATCCAACATACACAGTTAAAAATATGACTTTCAAAAGGTTTCAAGAACTTGTACCATACAAAACTATGGATGCGTGACTTTTACACAAAGTACTTATAGTTGCGTCAAAATTCACAAGGCCAAACAGCCGCAGAGTCGGAAACAAAGAGATGCGTCAACTCCTGAGACCTTTAGGAGGCGATGCGACAGTCCCGCTGCACGCAGAGGAAGGGTTGCGTCAAATCCGATCTGTATGGGAAGTGATGCATCGATTCTTCGTGACGGTTCCGGTTCGCAGGTGATGAGTAGGGAAATCTTGCCGCACAGGTGCGATGTGTGGAAATCCGGGATGCGTTGGTGATCGATGCGGCGGCGTCGAGCGGCGCTGCATCAGTTTTCTTCAGCCGCGATCCCTCGATGCGACGGTTTTCGCAGCGGCACAGTGATGCATGGAAATTCTTCTCGCCCCATGCAGATGCATCAGAAAAACAGCCGCAAGAAGAGCGATGCGTCGATTTTCTAAGTTCTTCCAGTTTCTTCTTTCTTCCAGCTCCCAAACAGCAGCAACAACCTCCAGAGGTCCAAAACTGGCACAGGCACCTCTTGGCAGGTCAGAACTCATAGCAGCAGAGTTTGAGGGAGCTGAGGGGCGAAGTCTTTGTGTCCCTGAGACTTCAGGACAGGAGGCCAGCACACACAGGCCCTTGGAGATCTCCTTCAAGCAGGGGACACAGCACAGAGCAAAGTCATTCTCCTTTCCTTGGCGGAAACAGCAACTGCAGGCCAATCCCACACAGCACATAGCAAAGGGGCAGTACTTCTCCTCAGTCTTTCCAGCTCTTCTCCATGGCAAAGGGTCCTCTTGAATTCCACGGATGATCTAAAGTTCTGGGGTCTGGGCTCCAATATTTATACAGCAAAATCCTTTGTTCTCTGGTGGCAGAGAAGCCCTGTGCTCAGTTAAAACCAGTTCTGTCCTCTCTGGTGCAGCTTCCTGGCAGGAGGTGGAGACAGCATTGTGGAAGGCAGACCAGGCCCATTCAGGTGAAAGGAAATCTCCTCCCCCTACTCTAAATGCAGCCCAGGTCTATTCAGCCTAGCCCTGACTCATCCAGACTCTCTGGAGCCACTGCACATACCCAGCCCCTGTCACTCTAAAGCCAGACAGTCAATACACATCCTAGCAAAGGCACACTGGATGGCTAAGCAAGAAAATACCTACTTTCTAAAACACAGAATGTAAAAATCACCCTCACTAAAAGATGCATTTTAAAATTCGGAGTTCAGACATACTAAACCTTATTTTCCTACTTGTTCCCAGGGGTAGTTAAGTTTATAAGATGTTATAAGCAAACTCCCCATTCTATCCTATGGGAACAGGTAGCCTTGCAATAGTGAAAAACAAAATTGGCAGTATTTCACTATCAGGACATGCCACACACACCAGGGCATGTCCTATCTTTCACAGGGGTACCTTGGGCCTACCTTAGGGGTGACTAACATGTAAGAAGAGGGAAGGTTAGAGCCTGGCAAGTGGGTGTACAGACCAGGTTGGCATGGCAGTTTAAAACTGCGCGCAGACACTGCAGTGGCAGGCCTGAGATACCTTTCCAGGGCTACTCATGTGGGTGGCACAATCAGTGCTGCAGGCCCACTAGTAGCATTTGACTTACTTGCCCTGGCACACATAGTGCACATTACTAGGGGCTTACCAGTAAATCAAATATGCCAATCAGGGAGAACCATTCATAATAACAGCTTCAATAGGGAGCACTTGCACTTTGACACTGATCGGCAGTGGCAAAGTGCTCAAAGCATCTAAGCAAGCAAAAACGAAACCCAGCACAGCATCAAAAATACAGGAGGTAGAGGCAAAAAGTCAGGGTAACCATGCCAAGGATACCAGGTCTTACACGTGTCCCCTCCAGCTGAAAAGTGGGGAGAACTACCCACCCTCTTGGGAGTTCTCATCAGTAAGGCGGAAGAACCTGGACAGACCATCAGCATTGGCGTGTTCTGTACCAGGCTGGTGTTCCACAGTAAAGTCCATTCCCTGTAGGGAGATGGACCACCTCAACAGTTTTGGATTCTCACCCCTCATCTGCATCAACCATCGGAGAGGCCTGTGGTCTGTCTGAACCCGGAAGTGAGTCCCAAACAAGTAGGGTCTTAGCTTCTACAGCGCCAAGACCACAGCAAAAGCTTCCCTTTCAATTGCACTCCACCTCTGTTCCCTGGGAAGTAGCCTCCTACTGATGAAAGTTACGGGTTGGTCCAAGCCCTCGTCATTGAATTGTGAGAGTACTGCTACCACCCCATGCTCTGAAGCATCTGTCTGCACAACAAATTCTTTGGAGAAGTCAGGTGCCTTAAGCACGGGCGCCGTGCACATGGCAGATTTCAGGGCATCAAAAGCGGTCTGGCAGGCATCAGTCCAGATCACCTTCCTGGGCTGCTTCCTTGAAGTTAGCTCTGTAAATGGGGCAACAATGGTGCCATACCCCTTGACAAACCGTCTGTAGTACCCGGTGAGACCTAAAAAGGCTCTCACCTCTGTCTGGGTTTTGGGGGGCTCCCAAGCCAGAATGGTGTCAATCTTTGGCTGCAGGGGTGCCACCTGCCACTCCCTACCTGGTGCCCTAAGTACACCACAGACCCCTGCCCTATCTGGCACTTACTGGTCTTGATAGTGAGGCCTGCCTTTTGCAGAGCCTTCAACACTTCGCAGAGGTGTTGCAAGTGTTCCTCCCAGCTGGAGCTGAACACAGCAATCACATCCAGGTATGTGGCGCTGAACTCCTCCAGCCCAGATAGTACCTGGTTGACCAGTCTCTGGAACGCGGCAGGGGCGTTCTTCAACCCAAAGGGCATGACCCAGAACTGGTAGTGTTGAAAACGCAGACCTCTCTTTTGCCCCATCATTTAAGGCAATCTGCCAGTAACCAGAAGTTAAGTCAAATGTACTGAGGTACCGGGCAATTCCCAACCGATCAATGAGCTCATCAGCTCTAGGGATGGGGTGCGCGTCAGTCTTGGTGACTGCATTGAGCCCACGGTAGTCCACACAGAACCAGAGTTCTGGAGTGGCACCGGGTGCTGCAGCTTTTGGCACTAAGACCACTGGGCTAGCCCAGGGGCTGCTTGAGGGCTCTATCACCCCTAATGGCAACATCTTGGAAACTTCTTCTTTGATGCTAGCTCTGACTTTGTCAGCTACCCTGTAAAATTTTAGTTTTACGGGTAGACTGTCCCCAGTGTCCACATCATGGACACACCAAGTGGTGATTCCTGGAGTCAGGGAGAACAGGGAGGTGAACCGTCCCAGCACCTGGTGACAGTCCCTCTGCTGCTCTGGGGTCAGGGTAGGAGAGAGGTTTACCCCAGCCACTGACCCATCATTTTCATTTCCTGACAGGAGGTCATGAAGATGCTCACTCTCCTCCTCCATTCCATCATCTGTCGCAAGGAGCATTGTCACATCAGACCTCTCAAAGTGCGGCTTCAGGCGGTTCACTTGCAGGACCCACAAAGGGTTCCTGGGAGTCTGCAAGTCGACCAAGTAGGTCACCTCACTCTTGCGCTCCACCACCTCATATGGACCAGTCCACTTATCTTAGCGCGCACAAGGCTCCACTGGTACCATCACCCACACTCTTTGGCCAGGCTGAAATTCGACCGGAGTGGTTCTTTTTATTTCTTCCTGGCTGGCTTCCAGGTTTACCTGAGCGAGTTTCCTGAAGCATTGAGTCTGGTTTCTGAAGGCCAGCACATAGCTGAACACATCTTGGGGGGTCTTACCAGGAGTTTCCTCCCAGCCCGCCTTCACCAGACTCAGAGGCCTCTCACAGGGTGCCCATACAGTAATTCAAAGGGACTAACCCCTAAGGACTTCTGCCGTACCTCCCTATATGCAAACAACAGGCAGGGTAGAAAGACGTCCCACTTCCATCTCATGGGTTCTGCAAGGCTCTTTATCATGCCCTTCAGGGTTCGGTTGAATCTCTCAACCAACCCTTTCCCTTGAGGATGGTAAGGAGTGGTGAACTTGTATGTCACACCACACTCCTCCCACAAAGATGTCATGGACTTCAAAATGAAGTTTGTCCCACGGTCAGAGACCACCTTTCTGGGGAACCCCACACAGGAAAAGATCCCCATCAATGCACGGCCCACCACGAGGGCTGTGATTGTCCTGAGAGGGACAACTTTCGAGTACCGGGTGGCATGGTCCACCAAGACCAAGATAAACTTGTTGCCTAAGGCTGTCTTGTGTTCCAGTGGCCCCACAATATCAATTCCTACCCGCTCAAAAGGGGTGCTCATCACAGGAAAGGGTTGGAGGGGAGCCTTACAATTCCCTTCACTCTTGCCACTTACCTGGCAAGTCTGAAAAGACCTACAGTGTGTACCAACGTGCCTTCTCATTTGGGGCCAGTAAAAGTGGGTGACAAGCCTCTGATAGGTCTTGTCACACCCCAAATGTCCTGCTAAAGGCACGTCATGAGCCAGACCCAGTAGGAAGGCCCTGTAGCGCTCGAGCACCACTAGCACACGGGCTGAGCCGGGCTCAGCGACCTTAGGCTCACTATACAACAATCCATTTTCCCAATAAATCAGATGTGATCCAGAATGATCACCTGCTGCCTGGTCTGCAGCCTGTTGCCACAAACCAACAAGAGCAGGGCACTCCATCTGCGCCTTGCAGAACTCCTCCCTGGAGGGACCCTCTTCCTGCTGCCAATGGGTCAGCTCAGGTAGGTCTCCCAGTTCGGCCACTTGTTCCCCAGTGGATTCCAGGACATCCCCCTCAAGGTCTGCCTCCTCCTGGACCGTGGGAACTTCTGGGGCTAACTTCCAATGCCCCCTGCCCTTCCTCTTCCTGGCAGGCACCTGGGTCACTGTTTCAGGCTCCAGGTCCTCTTGAGTACCCCTACTGGCTGCAATTGACCGAGTGGTCACACACGCCCACTCAGGCAGACCCATCATCTTAAAATGAGTCTGGAGTTCCACTTCCTTCCATGCGGAACTCTCCAGATCATTGCCAAGCAGACAGTCAACAGGCATGGATGCGCTAACAACAACCATCAAGGAACCTGAGACCCCCCCCACTCGAAGGGAACCTGCCCCACCTTACACTGGTACTCAGAGTTGTCTGCAGCAATTACAGGGTGAAGCACATTGGGAATAACCTGCTCTTCAGACACCCATTGACACCTGACAGATGTCACTCTGGCCCCTATGTCTGTCAGAGCCTCCACCCTCCTCCCATTGATGGTCACCCACTGCCTGTAATTTTTTGTGTTCTCAGGCAGATAGGATCCGTGGACTATCTCTCTGTCTCCTAATGAGACAAGGGTCATAACTGTTGGCTCCCCATCCCCACTAGGAACCAACCAATCCCCCATGGCTGCACTCACTAACCCTGGGGACGGTGCACCAGTGGGTGCTGGTGGTGCCTTGGGGCACTTGGGATCAATTGCCAGGTGGCCCTCCTGATTACATCTATAACACCTGCGGGACCCCTGTTATCCTGCCTGCCCCTAGGGGGCCATGGCTGTTTAGAACTGGGGGGTTGGGAACCATTACCCTGGGTACTATTTGGGGCCCTTGAGAGAATTCCTTTTGATTACCCTTGCCCCCCCCACTCTTCTACTGGGGACCCTGCCCCCCTTGGCTGGGTTACCCACATACCCCTTGTGAACCCTGGTACTAGTCCAGTGGTCCGCCTCATGAGCAAGCTTCCTGCGGTCATTCAGCTTGCTATCCATTAGATGCTGGCGCAGCTCTGGAACACAAAGATTATTCAAGTGCTCCCATGCAATTAAGTCATACAGCCCCTTGTAGTCAGTTACCTTGCTGCCCTTTATCCAACCACCCAGTGCTCTGCAATAAAGGTTCACACACTCCACCCACGTATTGGAATCAAGCTTCTTGAAGTTCCTAAACTTCTCCCTGCACTGCTCAGGTGTGAGCCCATACCTGAGGCATAAAGCCTCCTTCATATTGGGATAGGTCAGATTACCCGCCTCCTCCAAAGGTGCCAGTGTGTCCCTCCCATTGGCCGCAAAGTGTTTCCACAGACCCCCCCTCCAATGCTTCTCAGGGACTTCATTCATTCTCAGTGCTGCCTCATAAGACGCAAACCATGCATAAATATCTTCACCCTTCTGGTGATTTTGCACTAGGTCCTTGGGATTGTAAACCTTACCCCCTTGTACTGGCTGTACGCTGCCACCATTTGAACAGGACTGGACTCCCCCTGCTTAGCTTTAATGTCCAGTTCTCTCAAGCTCAACTCAAGAGGCAAAAACTATTTCTTTTCCTCAAAAGCACGAGCGTTCTTGCTCTCCTCTGCCATCTTTTCTCTCTCTATGGTAGCGTTTTGGTTCTCTATTTCCAATTGTTTCATCTTGAGCTTCAGGACTTCTAACTCAGGATCTCTAACCCTTTGGGTCTCCTCAAGTTCCTCTGGAGAACAATTTCTGGAGCAATGATTGCTGCCAGCCCAAGAGGCTGCTCTCCCAACAGGTAGATCCAGTGATCTGACACCATCCTCTGGTGCATCCTCATCCACCTCTCCATCACCTGTCTCCCCAGCCTCTCTGGCCTCCCACCAGGCCCTTAAGGCCTTTAAGGCCTTCTGTAACTCCTCCTTCCTAGAGCTGCTCTTCATGGGACATCCAAAGTCTTTGCAAAATTGTTTGAGCTGATCTTCTCTGTAGGTATGCAACATTTCAATATCAAACTCCAATTCTGCAGCCTTACTTGCTGGTTTACCCTTCTGAGACATGGTGCGTGGATACTTTTAAGGGTTAAGCAAAAATAGAACCAAAAACAAAACATAGTATGTGGTTGCGTAGTGGTCTGCACTAAACTAGTGATGTACACCAATCACTGTGGGTCAAGTACAAATACAGGTTCAAATCCTCACCGCTGACCACCAATGTTAGAAATGGGGGTCTCTAGTTGGCAGAGGTAGGTACCTTTGTCCAAATAGGGACCCTTGCTTCTAGTCAGTCAGGGTAAGGGGAATACACACTTTAGACAACCCCTGCTAACCCCCTTGGTAGCTTGCCATGAGCAGACAGGGTTATCCCAAAGGCAATGTGTAAAGTATTTGTACCAACACTCACAGTAACACAGTGAAAACACCACAAATGGACACCACACCAGTTTAGAAAAATAAAATATCTTTATCTAAACTTAACAAGACCAAAACGACAAAAATCCAACATACACAGTTAAAAATATGACTTTCAAAAGGTTTCAAGAACCTGTACCATAGAAAACTATAGGTGCGTGACTTTTACACAAAGTACCTGTAGTTGCATCAAAATTCACAAGGCCAAACAGCCACAGAGTAGGAAACAAAGAGATGTGTCAACTCATGAGACCTTGGGGAGGCAATGCTACAGTCCCGCTGCACGCAGAGGAAGGGTTGCGTCCAATCCAGTCTGTATGGGGAGTGATTCGTCGAATCTTCGTGATGGTTCCGGTCCGCAGGTGATGCATCTGGAAAACTTGCCGCACAGGTGGGATGCGTGGAAATCTGGAATGCGTTGGCGATCGATGCTGCGTCGAGCGGCGCTGCGTCAGTTTTCTTCAGCCGCGATCCCTCGATGCGTTGATTCTTGCAGCGGCAACAGGTGCTACGTTGCTCCTGACTCATCCAGACTCTCTGGAGCCACTGCACATCCCCAGCCCCTGTCACTCCAAAGCCAGACAGTCAATACACATCCTAGCAGAGGTACACTGGATGGCTAAGCAAGAAAATACCTACTTTCTAAAAGTGGTGTTTTCAAACACAGAATTTAAAAATCACCCTCACTAAAAGATGCATTTTAACATTCTGAGTTCAGGCATGCTAATCTTTATTTTCCTACCTTGTTCCCAGGGGTAGGTAGGTTTATAAGAAGTTATAAGCAAACTCCCCATTCTATCCTATGGGAATAGGTAGCCTTGCAATAGTGAAAAATGAAATTGGCAGTATTTCACTACCAGGACATGCCACACACACCAGGGCATGTCCTACCTTTCACATACACTACACCGTGCCCGCAGGGGTACCTTGGGCCTACCTTAGAGGTGACAAACATGCAAGAAAAGGGAAGGTTAGGGCCAGGCAAGTGGGCGCACTTGCCAGGTTGGCATGGCAGTTTAAAACTGCGCGCAGACACTGCAGTGGCAGGCCTGAGATACCTTTTCAGTGCTACTCATGTGGGTGGCACAAATAGTGCTGCAGGCCCACTAGTAGCATTTGACTTACAGGCCCTGGCACATGTAGTGCACATTACTAGGGGCTTACCAGTAAATCAAATATGCTGATCAGGGAGAACCAATCATAGTAACAGTTTCCATAGGGAGCACTTGCATTTTGACACTGATCAGCAGTGGCAAAGTGCCCAAAGCATCTAAGCCAGCAAAAACTAAATCCAGCACAGCATCAAAAAATACAGGAGGTAGAGGCAAAAAGTCAGGGGAAACCACGCCAAGAATGCCAGGTCTAACATTTACTAATTCAATATACGTTAAAAATCACTATCAC
Organism: Calotriton arnoldi; assembly: GCA_963921515.1. Lineage (NCBI taxonomy): Eukaryota > Metazoa > Chordata > Amphibia > Caudata > Salamandridae > Calotriton > Calotriton arnoldi. The sequence continues at coordinate 400,350 of CAWUFW010000039.1, forward strand.
CTGCCGCCCATGCTCACCTTATAGCTTTGGGGCCCTGGAATAGTCTGAATTGTCACACTTGTAGGAGTGTGATGGTTAGCAGCTGGTTTAGTACTGTAATTGACAGCGCTGGCAGGGGCAATGGGTAATGGGTGGTGTAGGCTGCAGTGGCATCCTGATGAGGGCCCTGACACTTCATATTTTACAAATTAATCACTGAATAGGAGCACTCAGCTGCAACTCCAGGATCAAGGAGTCACTGATCAACTAACTTCTTTCCAGCTCTTCTTAAGTCTTCTCAAACCAGCCTCTCTGTTTGTGGTTGGTGAGCAGCAGAGAAGCGAGAAAGCTTGTTTTATTGTGCCTGGCCTGTGGCAATGCAGTGTGCCTCTTCCTGCCAGTTCCAAATACCCCTTCTGAATTAGCTCTATGTTTTCAACAGAGAACCACTGGCACATAATGTGCGTGTTCAGAACAAGTCAGGTTGTTGGAGTACTTGCAACTCTTGCTGGTCTTGAGAAATTTAGCAAGGAAGTCAGATTTGCAATTAGGTCTGCTTTGACAGCTTAGCTGCCTACACCACATATTGCTACCAATTCTTTAAAATACATACATGGAATGGACTTTGGCTCCACCCACAGGAGTATTACTCTTTAGCCTCATGCTGTTAGCTCTATGGTGTATCATTCTGCCGTACAGCGAGTGCTTGTACTAGAATGCATGAGGGAATATTTCTAAGAAGTACACTCAGTCATCAGGCTGTTGATCACATTAAATTCTTAATCTCCTTATGTATTACATACAGAAAGCAATCAATTTTTGGTACCGTATTCCCAGCTCTAACAAAACTAATACGGCCTGTGAGGTGGGCAAATGGCATTGTGTCTGCACTGTGTAAGGTGTTAGATGATGTAAACATGTCAGAAGGGGACTAAACCAAAGGGAGCAGAGGTGGAAGAGTACTGTCAAGGAGTGTTGTACCATAAAATGATGGGGCACCCTTGCAGAACGTTAAAAGGGGCCTCTGAGCCTCCCATATCTCACAAATATTCATTGGAACTTGGCCAGAATGGGTCCCTTATGAAGAGGTTGAGGGCCCCCTGTGCTGCAGAGTATGCAGAGGCCTGTTGTGTTACCTGCCTGCTGACAAAATAGTAAAGCAAACATCAACATCAGTTAGCAGTAGAAAGAGGTAGCACCTTTGTCACCTCTCGCAGTGATCATGTTATTCTTGTTCTTGGGGTCATAGGGGTCATGCAAACCGAGGCAGGAAGAGAGGCGAACAGGGCTTGACTTTGGCTGTTTACTTTCGATTGATTTCACGCCTTAACATTTCCATAGTTTTTCAGCAACGATTAGGCAGCTATTGAGGGACACTGGGCAGATTATGGGTGCATCCCAGCAAAAGTCACCTGGGGGCAAAGGGTTAATGATGTCACTTCCTGTAAGACTGAAGTTCTGGTAAATCGATGGTCCTGAAGGCAAACTGGTAGACTTGATATGCAGGAAGAGGAAAGCTCTAATGGAAATGGAGGAAGGACGGGCACTTTTTACCACATTATAATTATTCCAATGAGGAAACTGAGGGGCATATTAGCAAGACCGGCAATAAAATTATCGCCGTTTTAGCGGCAGGAAACTGCCGCTAAAACGGCGATAATGGGCTTGCTAATATGCGTTATAGAATTCCAATAGAAGCCCAGGTTAGATGTGCAGGACATCTAACCTGGGCTTCTATTGGAATTCCATAACGCATATTAGCAAGCTCATTATCGCCGCTTTAGCGGCAGTTTCCTGCCGCTAAAACGGTGATAATTTTAACGTGGGTCTTGCTAATATGCCCCTGAATTTCCTATTCAAGTCGCGTCGTGATGCACATAATTGGAGCATGACTAAAATGGGGACCCGAAGTTGAATGGGGACTAGTTAAACATAATTGTTTATGCGGTTAGTTTAATTCGAAAAAGCTATGTATTCACATGCAACGACCATGGAAATAAAAGGCTGTGAACAGAATTGATATAAAGCATACTGTTTATCATTCAGCTTAACGTTTAAAATTTTTAGAACATATGCGTGCTGTTATTGGAATATGTGTTGTATGAGTATATGCATGAGGCTTCTAATATAATACATTACTTGCCTCAAGTATGGAAAGGGTATAGTGAGGTATTACGTTTTCACGCTCTTAGCATTGAATTATGTATGCGAAAAAAGTGTTTTCAGTTTATATAACTCCTGCATAATCTGTACAAATGCACATAATAAAAATATATTTGTAATCAAACAAAAGTACAAAGTAGTTGGAAGAGCCGGCGCGAATGTGGCGTACAGTCAGATCTGCTGTCTCTGGAGCTGGGAAACAGGGTTCGAGTCGCGATATGAGCTCAACTTCCTTTCAGTTCTAAACCAATCACTTTTGCTCCCTGGGGTTAAAAACACATTAATTTGATCTTGTGTAAGATAACTGATGCATCTTTAAAACGCCCCATGGGCCGGATTTGCACTATATAACAATGAAAAAAATAATATGAGCGTTTTGTCATGTAACAGAAATTATCTGTGGTTTAATAGCAGATTTGTACTGGCCTATAGGGCAAACAGGCAGTGTCTGATTGGCTGGCCTGACATATCTGTGTGTGGGCTGTTTGTTTAGAAGTTTTATGGGCATGTGGGCCGGTTTTTATGGTTAATTTTCCATATATTAGCACTTTTTTCTTTTAACTATATGCTTTGCTAATGTGGCCCACCTTTATTTTGGTGCCCATGCCTATCTTTTTGCGCCTGTCTAGCCCTGTTTAATTAGACAACTATAGGGGATATTCTCAAGAACGTGCGATAAACATCGCCAAAATATGTTAACGCAAGTTATCATATCGCCGTCTATCGCGGGAAAATAACTCTGTGTCTACGTGGCATTCACAACACGGCGGTAACATGCGATAGTACCCCGATAACGCGGCAAATGTCCGCGATAACAGTACCGGGACGGCGAAAAAAATCCAAACCCGAACGCGAAAAAAGTTGCGATGGGCCCAACGGCGATAAGACAAACAGCGAAAAGCAGCGCCAGGCCTGCAATTCACACACGTCAGGCGTGAAAAACCACTACAAAAGCAGAAAAAAAAACCACAAACAAAAACCAAACTACAGCGAAGCACAATGGAGGCAGCCGGAGCAGGTACAGAGGACGACCAGAACCCCCACAAGCCCCCCGGAGGACCAGCCTGGGACCTCGGGGTCAGGGAAGGGCAAGGACAAGAAGAAGAGGAAGACACGGTTCAGTCCGCAGGAAAACAGGATCCTGATCACGGAGGTGATAGAACACCATCAACAACTGTTCGTCACCTCCACTGTGTCATTGGCAACAAAAAATGGAACATGGCAGTCCATCGTGGACAAGGTGAATGCAGTTGGAGTTCTGAGGAGGACAATGGACAAGGTCAAGTGTGGACCACATTCGTAAAGGAGCAGGTCACACTCTGACACATCCACCTGCACAAACAACCCCTGACGTCAACAACACATCTGCGGACAAACCATGCCCCAGAGTCCCAACTCCCACCAAGACCCAAATACACCCAAGTCTGCAACATCTCAGCACTGTATGGGCACAGACGTCAAAGGCACACCGCCTGAAAGGGACAAGGGGCAGCAAAATCAGAGCTGCAGGGGCGACTCTCCCAAAATGCAGCACACACTCATGACATTCAGAGCACATCAGCATTGACAACAATGTGGTACAAACTGCAACACGTTTACAACAGGACAGAGGACACAACAGGTGCCGCTTGTGTGTAGAAACTGGCCAATCACATTTGGCATAGCAGGGAAATGTGAGATGTCAATGTACAAGTACAAACACATATCCGTGATGTTGTCGAAATGTCCACTGTCCCGCATCAAATAGGCAGCTCCTCCGAAACAGTCACAATGTACATTGTCATGCAGTCTGTATGTGAACTTGTACAATGCGTCAGCATACATGTGAACACAATGTAATACTGCATCTCCCCTTCACATTGCAGAGGGAGCATCAACACCTCCTGCAGAGCAGCCCCAACAACTCTTCACTGATGACGATGAGGACATCCCCAACATCGACACCGAAGCCCTCCAAGTCCTCATTGACAGCTTCGGCACCCCACCTCCAGGAGCAGGGCAGCCCAGCTGCATCGAGGAGACCCCACCCCTGCACAGACCACACAGCAGGAAGCACCTACCACCCCGGCTGTCTCCCAGGACCCCCACGAACAACACATGGCCTTCCAACGCCGTGTGTTAGAGGTCCAGGAGAAGATGGCTGATCAGGTGAGGGTGGGGTTCGACCTCATGGCAGCCAAACTTGATGCCATACATGGGTGTCTGATTCCCATCAGGGACCACTTACAGTCCCTAACGGACACCCACAGTCCGCTCCATGCTCTCCAACGATCCATGGCTGAACGATCCATGGCTGACATAGCTGGAGTCATGATACTGAGACAAGAACAACTGTCCAGTCAGAGTGGCTCCAGCGATGTCAGCCGGGAGTTGGGACAGATGCGGGGGCTCATGGAGAACATGGAGCGGATGCAGGCGGAAAGAATGGCTGCCCCGGCTGCACACCAGCGAGATGTGGCTGGGACCTTTCATGCCCTGCAGCACATCGTCATGGGATTGCTGCCTCAAGGCCTGGCGCAGATGAATGCTGCTGCTGCTTCTACATCCACATCTCCGCCCCCTGATGTGCCAGTGCCTCACAGTGCGGCAGGCAATCCACCTCCGGCCCCTGATGTGTCGGTGGCACACAGTGCGGCAGGCAATCCACCTCCGGCCCCTGATGTGTCAGTGGCACACAGTGCGGCAGGCAATCCACCACCACCCACGTGTGTGGCACATGTGACATCAGAGGACGAAGATGCGGGTGAATCAACCTTACTGGTAAGGAGGAGGCAGTAGCATTCATCTCCGCCATATGGCCTGTTTCTGCTTGGTTCTGCCCTTTGCATCATCACCTTCCACTGTCCCCCGATACACTCTGCGACACTCACCTTGGACCTCGACATGGACTGCTATATTCTGTTTGGTTACCAATGACACAGCGATCAGACTGCAAACTGAACTCTTCCTCTTCCGATGTACTTGTCATTCCCTGAAGGACTCTGGCTGGCCCTCCACGGGCCAATAATGTGAAGTGGGATTTGCATGGCCCTGTACTGCTCCAGCTGCAACACTCCACTGGATGTGAATTAAACATTCAGAATCGCACAGATGTGTCATGTCTTTGATCAGTCAAGTATGAAAGTATGGATGGATGTAGGGTCAGTGATTCCCCTTACGTCCATGTTGCTCATGTCGTGGGACTTGAGTCACAGGGTGCAACATTGCTGATTGCGGTCCGTGTGTCGTAGACACTACAACAGAGACACAAGCATCAGTTACTTCCTTGTCCAGCCCAGAACTGAAGCATGCCCAGAGCCCCGGGCTCATTGTTCACACCTCTACGCTGGACTGGCATACGCCAGCCCAGCCCACTCCGCTTACGCTACAGGGGGATGACAAAGCTACATGTCCCAGGTCTTCCCTGTAGTGATCTGCTGATCACTGGTCTAGTTGTCAGCATGCTACAGCCACTCCCTGAGGGCTGGTTTACACCCACACCACACCCATCCAGCACAGGCGTCACGGGACATGTGACCCTGCCAATAAAAGGGGCCCACCACAGCACATCACCCACTGCCGGAGGTGACATGATGGCGTCCGCATCCACGGAACTCAGTTATGAGGGGTCCGTGACTTGCGTTGCACTGAGTTAGTGGCACCTGATGGCCTGCGTCCGGCACGGGCCTACCAGCACGGGGCCATGACTTGCGTTGCACAGGGTTAGTGGCACCAGCTGCACTGCGGCTGGCAGGGTCCTACCGGCACGTGACGATGACTTGCGTTGCACTGAGTTAGGCCCACCTGAAGAGCTGAGCGGGTGTGCAGCCTGCGATGATGCGTTAGCCTCGATGCGGCGTCCAGCGAATCAAGACTCAAATTGAACAGTGTGCCCTGCTGGACCGCAGTGTACACGCAGGCAGCAGTCAGCACACACATGACTCCACGGTGCGGTGCCGCAGGGTGCGCTGGGGGTCTGTGGCGCGGAAACCAGCGACCGGCTGAGGAGGTTGGACCGGCACGTGGAAGGCCCTCTTGGAGACACGCCGGTGGCGGCAGGTGAACATTGAGGCCTGGGTGTGACCGGTCTGGGGACCAGGGCTGGGGTGCAGCAGGCGCACAGGATCGCGCAGGCACCACCGGTCACGGCGGCGGCCTCGTGGCTGGGTGGGGGGCGCAGCCCTGGCAGACACGACCCTGCATGCGATGACGTGATGTGCGCGGGTTGGTTTGGGACGTAGCCACCTCGTCTCCAGTGTGAATCTGCCCATTGAAGGTGGTCAGCCACGTGTGTGTAGGCCTATGGACAGGTTATGGCGGAGACTGAGACACACGCAGTAGTCACTTTGGTGGTGGATTTGTGACGTGTGCATTCCCGCACTTGTGAGTTGTAGGATTGTGGAGTTGAGGTGTGTGGTGTGTTCAGTTGGTACTTGCCGATGGGCAGTGCATTGCCATTGGTGCCATCCTCTAAACGCTGGTTGGTGGCGGACTTGCGGACATGTGGGAATCATGCACACTGCCTGGGGAGTTTGCGACGACATTGGTGGAGAGGCCACGGTGGTCCACTTTTGTCTGCACATTGATGGCATGCGTGTGGTTGCTGTTGCGGTGATTGTGTGCAGTGTCGGCAGGGGGCACAAGTCGTAAACGTGTGCTGTGAATTGCCCCCAACACGTGCGTGACGCCAGCTATGGCGTAGTTCCCTTGCGTGGTCTCAAGATGTTCCTGCGCAGTGTGGGGGGAGTGAGGGGCAGGGGTATCGAGCTGACACACACTGTGATGCCTTCAGGTATGATGAGTCCTGCATGATGTGACCGTAACAGCAGTTCGTGTGGTCGTTACCATCCTTTTCATTCCTACGACGGTTACGACCACATGAACTTCTGTTACGGTCTTCTCATGCATGATTTATCATGCCTGTGAGCATTCCGGTTTGTCCAAGTGCAGTACACTGTACCAGATTAGGGATGTGACTATACGGAAGTTTGACCATTGTCACCATTTCTCCCAAAGGTTTCTGAAGACACGTTGCCCTGTTGAAGTTTCCAGTTAGGAATGGAACGCGTTGGCTGAGCTTTTCGTTTTGTTTGTTTGTGTATTTGTAATAAAGTTCTGTTTTTACACTACTGTTGACTACTGGACTTCATGTCCTGGCGCACCCACATTTCGGTTACTACGATATTGGGTCTGGGGCACGGAGGCGTCTAGCACGGCTTGCGTTGGGGTTGGTTGCACAGGTACACTACAAATTGGAATTATCGTGTGGTGCGGATACAGGGGCCCGCCGTTGCTTTTGTGGACATGCATCCATGACCTGTGTGAGGGAGTTTGATGGGGCTGGCTGTGAGACTCCTCCGACTCTGGCAGTTGTTGGTTGGAAGGTACCAGGGGCCAACAGGTGCAGCACAGCCAGCAGCTTTGTCTGCGGGGGGATGTTGGTTGTCCGCTGTGTTGGTACCATCAGCCTGTGGGCAATGTGGGTCAGGATGCAGGGAATGGTTGTCCTTTTGAGCCTGTGTTGGCCAATGGCTTCCTCTGGCGTTGAGTCTCTGGGGCTGGTGCGTTTTAGGGTCGTCCGCTGTCCTGCGCTGCCTAGGTGGTAATCCGGGGGGGCTAGTCCAGGGAGGTGGGGGGCTGGGAGTGGTGGCGGTGGGTGTTGTGGCCCTCTTGGTTCTCCGAGCTGCATGATCAGTAGCTCCATGGCATCTGTTGGTCTTCAGATGTGGCTCTGGGATGGGCTCCCTTTCATACTGCAGGTAGTCGTCCTGCTTAACACCAGCAAAAGGCAGGTGTTAAATCCCTGCTGCTAACGCGCCTTATCGCCTTTTCTTGGTTCGCATCGCAGATCGGACTGGTCGTTGAGAATCTCGCAAAGTGGTGTTTTTGTGTGTTTTTGCACGGGAACGCCTACTCTGCATATCATTAGCTTTAGTTGTCGCACTCATCCGTGGCGATGTTTTTTGCGGTAGCTATCGCAGGGAAACTGGCGATGTCGGCAGTTTGCACCAGCTTGTGAATGGGGCGATAAATCTATCGCCACTTTTACGGCGCTAAAGTGCCGATAAATCGGCAATAAGTCCTTGAGAATATGCCCCAAAGAGTAGCTGAGCTGTTACTTGCATCCTTGTTATGGTCTGGTTTGACAACGAAGCTGTTGTCAGAAAATTATGTGAGGATCAGGAGAGGTGATCGGCTTCACCTACATGTTGGGAGCCAGCAGTACATGTTTTGATTAAGCAGAAGTTGCGTGCTTCCACAAATAAAGTGCTTGCTCTCCATGCAGATATGACCATTTTGTTTATTTATCCATCTGCCAGAGCTTGAACTTTCAGGGCCACACAGATGCCATTGTAATGCTGTTGAAGTGTCTTAGATAACCAGATAATTTATGTTGTGTTTTTCTAGCAGCAGCATAGATGAGAGGAGGGCACTCAATAATCTACATGGATCTTTCAGTCTTGCTTGGCACTGCAATTGTCACCTCATCTTATCTGGTCAACACACATGAGCTTTCACAGTCCTACTGAGAGAGGAGCTTAGGCTCCACTCACATTGGTCTCTTGAGTAAAGGATTTGATTGGGCCGAATTTGTGTGCCTCCACTAGAAGGACTGCATTTATTGCATTTTTTGATTTGTGGCAAAGTTTATACTCGATGCAGCAGGACTGAATTGGTTTCAGTGGCAAGCCAATGATAATGGCTAAAGGTCTGATCTGTTTATTATGAAGTGTTATGATAAAAACACTAGGCCTGATATATTATTGTGAAAAGCATATGTTAAAGTCAGTAAGCATTAAGATGTGAATTGTTATTACTCTGTATTAAAGCCTACAAATAAGTATTTTGTTGCATGTAATCTCACAGATTCCTATACTAGGCTAGGGTTTTGACTTTGGCCACCCACTGTGACAAACCCTGGGGGGTAGCACTGTGATGATTCTTCTTAGGCCCTGCTGAGAAGGGTTGTAGATTTTTTGCAAGCTGTGCTTTTCTGTATATTTTTAATTTATTTATCTGTGTGCATGATGGTTGCCTGTTTATGTGCATTTGAATAGGCTGATGTTGGGTAAAGTGCAAACCTAAGTACAATGGGCTTAAATTGGTTATGGTGACAAGCCAATGATAAAGGCCTGGTTGTTTACTATGAAAAGTTAAGATAAAGACAGAAGGCCTGACTTATTTATTGTGAAAAGCATATGGTAAAGCCATTAGGCCGCTCACCGTGAACTGTTGTCACATCATGTAACAGTCCGTAGAAAGGTTTGGTTACAAGTAATTTCACAGATGACCATTATAGGCAAGGATTTTGGTGTTGGTCACCCACTCTGACAACCCCTGGGAGTAGATGATGATTGCTAGGCCCTATTGAGAGGGGCTGTATGTTGTTTTGCCCACTGTAATTTTGTTCATGTTTGTACTTTTAGAAACGTATGCCTGTTGGTGGCCAGCTTCTGTAGGCCTGGGTTGTATAATGCGTGAAGCAATTGGTAATGGGTAGTGGCCTTACCAGTTCACTGGGAAGAGTTATGTCAAACCATGAGTATAGAAGATTTGTAGAGTTGAAATCCTTATTAGGCCCTCTTTGGAGAAATAGTATTACCTACTGTAAAGTTTGATACTATGTAATTCTATGACTGTACGCCTAATGGTTGGCTTGTAGGAAAGCTTATGGTCAGTGCAGGGGGCCTCAGCTGGTTACGGTGATAAGCCATTGACAGCACCTACAGGTCTGATTGATTCATTAGGAAAAATATTTCCGTTGCCCTGTGTCTGACCTATTTATCATGGAAAGTTGGTATAAACATGTTAAGCTTGACATATTAATTGTAAAATCATATGTTAAATTCAGGCAATTAAGGGTGGATTGCAATTTCTCTGTAAGTAATACATATATCCACATATATAAATATATATATCCATATAGATACATAGAGGGCCTTTTGAGTCCACTCTGTTTTGCCATTGGTCTGTCTTGCCTGTCACTTACACTCTGCATCCATCCATGACAGCAAACTGCTCGGGTCATGGTTTCATCTGCATCAGTCATTGACTCTTTCACCCATTGAATGATGTCATTTTTTGATCGCATGTGTACAGCCACCTGAAAATGAGTGCACTTTTGCATCAAGGCTGATTGGCCTGTCCTTTCATTTTAAATTTTCACCTTTTATAGTTCCCTTTCATTTCTTTCCTTCTCCTCTTTTTATTGTAAAGTTTTTAACGCAGTACTATCAGTTTGCCGTTCATTTAATCTGCGGTGCTCCACATTCCGTGTGGCACCTTCCTCTAAACCAGGAGATAATTATGGAATGTTGTTTTTTATGATGTATCATTGTTTTACCTTTCCAAGTTGGCAAACACATTGGTTCTAAATGTGGCGGCCATGATTGAATTTTAAAACAATGATAGACTATTTAGATGGACACCCACTGCTATGTTTATTTTTGAAATTGCAAACAAATGCCCTGCATGTTTATATGGCAGCATGTTTTCTTTTTTCTACAAGGATTCTCTTAATTTACCTTGCATATGTTGTTGAGTTTGTGTGTGTTTTATTGCAGTTTTGTCAGAGGGTGAATAGAAGGATGAGTCAGTGGAAAGATAATGAATGCATGAGTGCAAAGATGAGTTACAGGGTGCTTTTATAATGATGTATTGAGTTTCTACATCTAACAGTGAGTCAAAAGGCACTTTCATTCATAAACCAGACCTTTTGGCACAGCCAGTGATTGTTTTTTTTAGATTCCGCTCCCATTCATAAATAGGTATGCAATATTCGGAAGAACACCCATGTTAAAGTAGACAGCCACTAGGCACTACATTTTATTTATGGTAGCAAATTGTTTTATCTAAGATAACTCTTTAATGCAAAACGATTAACAAGAAGAGAAAATGACAAAATATTAGCATTAGAAAAGGGAAGTTAGTTGTAGCATATTTGGAAATTGTGTTACTTACACTCCTCTAAATTCCACTGAATACATGAAACTGGTTATACACACAGATTTATATTATAGGACTGCTTTTCTTGTAGTAGTAGTACTGTTCACTATGAGTTTCCACCATAGTATTCCACCAGAATATCGACTACAGAATATCATTAGCCCAAAATATCATGGACCAAAATATTGTGAAGGTAAGTTTATTATATATATTCATAGGTTTTCAATATTTAACTACACATCTACGTCCCTTGATGAAATATATATCTTCAAGGTATGGACATGTGGAGGTGAGAATAGAAAATCTGTATTTGCATATATGCACTTACCTTCTCGATATTTTGGTCCTTGATATTTAGGCGTTGATATTTTGGCCGCAGGATATGTTTGTACTCAATATTCTGCCATACAACCCCTGCCACCCAACCACCTACAAGGCCTAAAGTAATACAATAAATGACCCTGAAGGAAAAGGTTGACAATTGTTTGAGTAAGATAAAAAAATGCAGACGCATGAAAAAGGAGACTAACTCAGGAAGGTGAGGCTCGTGGCCTACTCAACTCATGCTTACTGTATCTGAGTGCAAGCCAGTAATGTAGCATACATTAATCAAATACTGGAGAGCAGGTTATCATGAGTGGTTCAGTGCAGGCATAATGCATCATGCACACTCAAATTCCTTAGGAAAAAGGGCTGCAGATTTATCCCACTTGCAGTGAAATGCAGCAGTGCAGGATGGCAGCAGCAGAACTATCGAGTGCAGTGATGGCCTCAGGAGATATATCCAGGCCACTGAGTGTGTATGGGCCATGCATTTGCAGATTTTCTGCACAGGGCAGCTTTCACAAAGGGAAATTAATTGCAGCCACCATGATTCTACTCTATAACCCACACAGCAACACATGTAAGAAGCTTGGCAAGAAGTAGTGACAACATGATGGAGGCCAGGTCAATAATAACGAGGGGAATACAATGTTGTAGGACACGATCATCTTAAACAAGCTTTTCCAGCCTATGTAGAAATTACAATACACACACACACTAGATTAGGATGTAGAATTAAGTGTGAACGAAGGGACGGGGCTGCCTTCATTGAGGGAGGAATAAATACACAAGGTACACAGACTTCCTCGAGAGGGACTACAAAGGTTTGCAACCTGGTATGGCCATACCCAGCAAACACAAAGGAATGCCACAAAGATTTATAGCGTGTACATGTGATTCTACTGAACCCCACCATTCACCAGTCCAACATGAGGTGTGCCAGAAGATGCGTGCACACACACACATACACACGCACACACACACACACACACGCACACGCGCACACACACCGATTTTTATGCCCCAGACAGGAATATGGCTGGGGACGCAATTTAGGTGGTCATTTAAACAGTTTAATAAGGATCGCCCTTGACTATATTTACCCTTTCACCACCAACAGTCACTACATAGTTTGGATTCAATGGCCAATCGCCTTGCTCACCCAAAAGCAGGGACATGTCTACTGTCACCTGCCATCAAAGAAAAGGGGTTTTCATAAAAAAAGAAAATGACATGGACCAACACCAGTGCATCATTGTCAAGCTAATTGGAGAAAAAGCTTTGGAGAGTTTTGATTAAAGAGAAGGAGGAAAGCTTTTCTCAGCCACTCAGGGGACTTTCATCCCAAGAGCTATAAATTTAAGTTAAGTAAGACACACAAAAGCATTTTTTACTTGTTATTTTATTGAGGCATTTATATTGTTCTGGTGTCCCCCGAACAGAAACAAATAACTACGAGAGATCTGTCTACAGTGCAAAGTAGTGAGTACATGCAGACAGGGGCATAGCCTCCATTGGTGCAGTAAGAGCAGTGCACAAGTTCCCAGAGGCCTGATGGGCCCTAGTTATTGCTGTATTTTACTGTTTAAACAGTGGCCAGCGAGCCCATTTATGTCATTGCACTTGGGGCCCATGACACACAGGCTACACCACTGCATGCACGGGCACACAGCCTAAGAGTTATACATTCACATATATACAGTTTTGCAGTAATGTGTTGTGGATGACTAAGTTGATGGTAAGCTGCCGATCATAGGCAGTGTAAGTAATTGGGTGTGAGCCCTGGTCAAGCAGCTACCACAAACCTTGTCAGGGTAAGGCACACACCATCCCTAATTTAGCCTGTGCTCAACCCTCTGGTAGCTTGGCACAGAGCAGTCAGGCTTAACTTAGAAGCAAGTGTAAAGTATTTGTACAACACTTCACACAGCAATAAAGAGAAACCACCTCACAGAAAGGGTTCCATACAATATGAGACAAATAGAATATTTTTTAATGAGGAAAATAAGACCAAAGCAATAAAAATCCAATCAGTAGAACTGGAGATATGCAAGTTTAAAGATTTCAGTGAAAATAGCACCAACTCAGGATATCTGGTTGCACAGGACAAGGACAAAGTCACAAGTTCAGGCTGACCATGATGGAGCGCAGGGTGGCTGCAAGGACCCGGTTGGGCCTGTTGAACAAGAGTACCTTATTCATGGTTGGCGGAGTGTTGCGAGGTCCTGTGCCGAGTATGCGTCGTGCAGCTAATCAATCAATCAATCAATCAATCAATCATGTCACTTATAAAGCGCACTACATACCCGCGAGGGTCTCAAGGCGCTGGGGGAAGAGGGGGTGGTGCTGCTACTGATCGAAGAGCCAGGTCTTGAGGAGTCTTCTGAAGGCCAGTAGGTCTTGGGTCTGTCGGAGGTTGGTGGGGAGGGTGTTCCAGGTCTTGGCGGCGAGGTGGGAGAAGGATCTGCCGCCGGCGGTCGTTTTCTGGATGCGGGGGACTGTGGCGAGGGCGAGGCTGGTCGAGCGGAGCTGGCGGGTGGGGGTGTAGAAGCTGAGTCGTCTGTTGAGGTAGGCTGGTCCGGAGTTGTGGAGTGCTTTGTGTGCGTGGGTGAGGAGCTTGAAGGTTATCCTCTTGTTGACAGGGAGCCAGTGCAGGTCTCTCAGGTGGAGTGTGATGTGGCTGCGTCGGGGGATGTCGAGGATAAGACGTGCAGAGGCGTTCTGGATGCGTTGCAGCCGTCTCAGGAGCTTAGCCGTCGTTCCTGCGTAGAGGGCGTTTCCGTAGTCCAGCCTGCTGGTGACGAGGGCCTGGGTGACTGTTTTTCTTGTTTCGGTGGGGATCCACTTGAAGATCCTGCGGAGCATTCGGAGGATGTTGAAGCAGGATGAGGAAACGGCGTTGACCTGCTTAGTCATGGAGAGGGTGGGGTCGAGGATGACCCCTAGGTTGCGTACGTGGTCGGTGGGTGGCGGGGCTGTTCCCAGTGATGTTGGCCACCAGGAGTCGTCCCAGGCTGAAGGGTTGGAACCAAGGATGAGGATCTCTGTCTTGTCCGAGTTCAGCTTCAGGCGGCTGGTCCTCATCCATTCGGCGACGGCCTTCATTCCTTCGTGGAGGTGGGCTTTGGCGGTGTGAGGGTCTTTGGTGAGGGAGAGGATCAGCTGGGTGTCGTCGGCATAGGAGATGATGTTGAGGTTGTGCTGTCGGGCGACGTGGGCGAGGGGTGCCATGTAGATGTTGAACAGCGTTGGGCTGAGGGAGGAGCCTTGGGGTACGCCGCAGATGATCTTGGTGGCCTTGGATCGGAAGGGGGCGAGGCGGACGCTTTGTGTTCTGCCGGAAAGGAAGGATGTGGTCCAGTCCAGGGCCTTCTCTTGGATCCCGGCATCGTGAAGGCGTGTTCGTAGTGTGTGGTGGCAGACCGTGTCGAAGGCGGCTGATAGGTCCAGGAGGATGAGGGCTGCTGTTTCTCCGTTGTCTAGCAGGGTCCTGATGTCATCGGTGGCGGCGATGAGGGCGGTTTCGGTGCTGTGGTTGCTGCGGAAGCCGGACTGGGAAGGGTCCAGGATGTTGTTCTCCTCGAGGTAGCGGGTCAGTTGTTTGTTGACGATTTTCTCGGTGACCTTCGCGGGGAACGGGAGCAGAGAGATGGGTCGGAAGTTCTTGAGGTCCTTGGGGTCTGCCTTGGGTTTCTTGAGTAAGGCGGTGATCTCGGCGTGCTTCCAGCTTTCCGGGAAGGTTGCTGTCTCGAAGGAGATGTTGATTATTTTCCGGAGATGGGGCGCGATGGCTGTACTGGCTTTGTTGAAGATTTGGTGAGGGCACGGGTCTAGCGGTGAACCGGAGTGGATGGTGTTCATGATCTCGCTGGTGTCCTCGTCGTTGATGTTGGTCCAGGAGAGCAGGCGGTTGGTGGTTGTGGGGGCAGTGGTCTCGGTGGTTGCCGGGGCGGTCGTGGTGTTGAAGCTGTCGTGGATGTCGGCGATTTTGCGGTGGAAGAAGGTGGCAAGTGAGTCGCACAGGTCTCGCGACGGCTGGATGTCGTTGGTGTTGGAGCTGGGGTTGGAGAGTTCCTTCACGATGTTGAAGAGCTCTTTGCTGTTGTGTGCGTTGTTGTCTAGGCGGTCTTTGAGTGAGGCCCTTTTGGCGGATCTGATGAGGTGATGGTGACTGCGGGTGGCGCTCTTGTGGGCGGCGTAGCTGTCCGCTGTCCGTTCGTGGAGCCAGATCTTCTCCAGTTTTCGGCATGTTCGTTTGGAGGCCTGGAGGTCTTCGGTGAACCAGGTGGCTTTCTTGCTGGTGTGGCTGTTGGGCGGATTCTTGAGCGGGGCGAGGGTGTTGGCGCAGTCGTCGATCCACTGTCTGAGGTTGCGGGCGGCGGTGTCGGGGTCGGAGGGTTCGGCGGGTGGGCTCAGGGCGAGGGTTGTGGTTAGCTGGTCTTCCGTGACTCTGCTCCAGCAGCGGCGAGGCATTTGTTCGGTGCGGTGGTGCGTGGTGGGCTTCCTGTAGGTGAAGTGGATGCAGTGGTGGTCAGTCCAGTGGGGTTCGGAGGTGTGGTTGAAGGAGACGTGTGGGCTTGCGGAAAAGATGGAGTCGAGCGTGTGGCCGGCGGCGTGGGTGGGTGTAGTCACGAGCTGTCTGAGTCCGAGGGTGGCGAGGTTGTCGATCAGGGTGGTGGAGTTGGTGTCCTTGTTGTTCTCGAGGTGGAAGTTCAGGTCCCCGAGGAGGATGTAGTCCGTGGAGGCGATGGCGTGTGTGCTGACGGAGTCAGCGATGGAATCGCTGAACTGTGGTCGGGGTCCGGGGGGTCTGTAGATGAGGGTTCCTCTGAGGGTGGTGTTGGGATCGGTGTGGATCTGGAAGTGCATGTGTTCGGCGGTGCTGAGGGTGTCGTCGGTGTTGGTTGAGACTCTGAGGGTGTTCCTGTGGACGATGGCGATGCCTCCTCCGACTCCGTTGGTGCGGTCCCTGCGGGTGATCTTGTATCCGTCCGGGATGGCAATGGCGATGTCGGGGGCTGAAGCGGGATTCAGCCAGGTCTCCGTCAGGAATGCGACGTCTGGGGAGGTTGAGTCGAGAAGGTCCCAGAGTTCGATGGCGTGTTTGCGGGCGGAGCGGGTGTTGAGGAGGATGCATCTGAGGTAGTTGGGTTCTTTCCTGGGCGGTGGTTTGGCGGGGCGGGTGCTGGCGAAGCTGCAGTTCCGGCAGGTGAAGGGCCCTTGGGTGCGCTTCGGGGTGGCCTGGTAGCAGGCGTGATCTTTTCCGGGGTTCAGTGCGTGGAGGGTGCTGGGCGTCGTATCGGGCGTCTGTTGATGTGGCGGGCGCGGGGGATGCCCGGACCAGGGGGTCTGGCGCTGGGCGCGGTCACGGCGCGGACGGGCGCAGACGGGCTTGCCTTAGGCGCGCCTTTGGCGCGCCGGCGGCGCGCCCGCTGCGCACGTCCGCTGCGCGGCCGCACAGCGGCCGCCATAAATGGGGAGGTGGGAGGGAGGAGCAGGGAATGGGGCAGCGAATGGGCAGTGAGGGGGCGGGGCCGCAGGGGCGCAGCGGCGGGAGACAAACAGCGAAAAGCAGCGCCAGGCCTGCAATTCACACACGTCAGGCGTGAAAAACCACTACAAAAGCAGAAAAAAAAAACACAAACAAAAACCAAACTACAGCGAAGCACAATGGAGGCAGCCGGAGCAGGTACAGAGGACGACCAGAACCCCCACAAGCCCCCCGGAGGACCAGCCTGGGACCTCGGGGTCAGGGAAGGGCAAGGACAAGAAGAAGAGGAAGACACGGTTCAGTCCGCAGGAAAACAGGATCCTGATCACGGAGGTGATAGAACACCATCAACAACTGTTCGTCACTTCCACTGTGTCATTGGCAACAAAAAATGGAACATGGCAGTCCATCGTGGACAAGGTGAATGCAGTTGGAGTTCTGAGGAGGACAATGGACAAGGTCAAGTGTGGACCACATTCGTAAAGGAGCAGGTCACACTCTGACACATCCACCTGCACAAACAACCCCTGACGTCAACAACACATCTGCGGACAAACCATGCCCCAGAGTCCCAACTCCCACCAAGACCCAAATACACCCAAGTCTGCAACATCTCAGCACTGTATGGGCACAGACGTCAAAGGCACACCGCCTGAAAGGGACAAGGGGCAGCAAAATCAGAGCTGCAGGGCGACTCTCCCAAAATGCAGCACACACTCATGACATTCAGAGCACATCAGCATTGACAACAATGTGGTACAAACTGCAACACGTTTACAACAGGACAGAGGACACAACAGGTGCCGCTTGTGTGTAGAAACTGGCCAATCACATTTGGCATAGCAGGGAAATGTGAGATGTCAATGTACAAGTACAAACACATATCCGTGATGTTGTCGAAATGTCCACTGTCCCGCATCAAATAGGCAGCTCCTCCGAAACAGTCACAATGTACATTGTCATGCAGTCTGTATGTGAACTTGTACAATGCGTCAGCATACATGTGAACACAATGTAATACTGCATCTCCCCTTCACATTGCAGAGGGAGCATCAACACCTCCTGCAGAGCAGCCCCAACAACTCTTCACTGATGACGATGAGGACATCCCCAACATCGACACCGAAGCCCTCCAAGTCTCATTGACAGCTTCGGCACCCCACCTCCAGGAGCAGGGCAGCCCAGCTGCATCGAGGAGACCCCACCCCCTGCACAGACCACACAGCAGGAAGCACCTACCACCCCGGCTGTCTCCCAGGACCCCCACGAACAACACATGGCCTTCCAACGCCGTGTGTTAGAGGTCCAGGAGAAGATGGCTGATCAGGTGAGGGTGGGGTTCGACCTCATGGCAGCCAAACTTGATGCCATACATGGGTGTCTGATTCCCATCAGGGACCAATTACAGTCCCTAACGGACCCCCACAGTCCGCTCCATGCTCTCCAACGATCCATGGCTGAACGATCCATGGCTGACATAGCTGGAGTCATGATACTGAGACAAGAACAACTGTCCAGTCAGAGTGGCTCCAGCGATGTCAGCCGGGTGTTGGGACAGATGCGGGGGCTCATGGAGAACATGGAGCGGATGCAGGCGGAAAGAATGGCTGCCCCGGCTGCACACCAGCGAGATGTGGCTGGGACCTTTCATGCCCTGCAGCACATCGTCAGGGGATTGCTGCCTCAAGGCCTGGCGCAGATGAATGCTGCTGCTGCTTCTACATCCACATCTCCGCCCCCTGATGTGCCAGTGCCTCACAGTGCGGCAGGCAATCCACCTCCGGCCCCTGATGTGTCGGTGGCACACAGTGCGGCAGGCAATCCACCTCCGGCCCCTGATGTGTCAGTGGCACACAGTGCGGCAGGCAATCCACCACCACCCACGTGTGTGGCACATGTGACATCAGAGGACGAAGATGCGGGTGAATCAACCTTACTGGTAAGGAGGAGGCAGTAGCATTCATCTCCGCCATATGGCCTGTTTCTGCTTGGTTCTGCCCTTTGCATCATCACCTTCCACTGTCCCCCGATACACTCTGCGACACTCACCTTGGACCTCGACATGGACTGCTATATTCTGTTTGGTTACCAATGACACAGCGATCAGACTGCAAACTGAACTCTTCCTCTTCCGATGTACTTGTCATTCCCTGAAGGACTCTGGCTGGCCCTCCACGGGCCAATAATGTGAAGTGGGATTTGCATGGCCCTGTACTGCTCCAGCTGCAACACTCCACTGGATGTGAATTAAACATTCAGAATCGCACAGATGTGTCATGTCTTTGATCAGTCAAGTATGAAAGTATGGATGGATGTAGGGTCAGTGATTCCCCCTTACGTCCATGTTACTCATGTCATGGGACTTGAGTCACAGGGTGCAACATTGCTGATTGCGGTCCATGTGTCGTAGACACTACAACAGAGACACAAGCATCAGTTACTTCCTTGTCCAGCCCAGAACTGAAGCATGCCCAGAGCCCCGGGCTCATTGTTCACACCCCTACGCTGGACTGGCATACGCCAGCCCAGCCCACTCCGCTTACGCTTACAGGGGGGGATGACAAAGCTACATGTCCCAGGTCTTCCCTGTAGTGATCTGCTGATCACTGGTCTAGTTGTCAGCATGCTACAGCCACTCCCTGAGGGCTGGTTTACACCCACACCACACCCATCCAGCACAGGCGTCACGGGACATGTGACCCTGCCAATAAAAGGGGCCCACCACAGCACATCACCCACTGCCGGAGGTGACATGATGGCGTCCGCATCCACGGAACTCAGTTATGAGGGGTCCGTGACTTGCGTTGCACTGAGTTAGTGGCACCTGATGGCCTGCGTCCGGCACGGGCCTACCAGCACGGGGCCATGACTTGCGTTGCACAGGGTTAGTGGCACCAGCTGCACTGCGGCTGGCAGGGTCCTACCGGCACGTGACGATGACTTGCGTTGCACTGAGTTAGGCCCACCTGAAGAGCTGAGCGGGTGTGCAGCCTGCGATGATGCGTTAGCCTCGATGCGGCGTCCAGCGAATCAAGACTCAAATTGAACAGTGTGCCCTGCTGGACCGCAGTGTACACGCAGGCAGCAGTCAGCACACACATGACTCCACGGTGCGGTGCCGCAGGGTGCGCTGGGGAACTGTGGCGCGGAAACCAGCGACCGGCTGAGGAGGTTGGACCGGCACGTGGAAGGCCCTCTTGGAGACACGCCGGTGGCGGCAGGTGAACATTGAGGCCTGGGTGTGACCGGTCTGGGGACCAGGGCTGGGGTGCAGCAGGCGCACAGGATCGCGCAGGCACCACCGGTCACGGCGGCGGCCTCGTGGCTGGGTGGGGGGCGCAGCCCTGGCAGACACGACCCTGCATGCGATGACGTGATGTGCGCGGTTGGTTTGGGACGTAGCCACCTCGTCTCCAGTGTGAATCTGCCCGTTGAAGGTGGTCAGCCACGTGTGTGTAGGCCTATGGACAGGTTATGGCGGAGACTGAGACACACGCAGTAGTCACTTTGGTGGTGGATTTGTGACGTGTGCATTCCCGCACTTGTGAGTTGTAGGATTGTGGAGTTGAGGTGTGTGGTGTGTTCAGTTGGTACTTGCCGATGGGCAGTGCATTGCCATTGGTGCCATCCTCTAAACGCTGGTTGGTGGCGGACTTGCGGACATGTGGGAATCATGCACACTGCCTGGGGAGTTTGCGACGACATTGGTGGAGAGGCCACGGTGGTCCACTTTTGTCTGCACATTGATGGCATGCGTGTGGTTGCTGTTGCGGTGATTGTGTGCAGTGTCGGCAGGGGGCACAAGTCGTAAACGTGTGCTGTGAATTGCCCCCAACACGTGCGTGACGACAGCTATGGCGTAGTTCCCTTGCGTGGTCTCAAGATGTTCCTGCGCAGTGTGGGGGGAGTGAGGGGCAGGGGTATCGAGCTGACACACACTGTGATGCCTTCAGGTATGATGAGTCCTGCATGATGTGACCGTAACAGCAGTTCGTGTGGTCGTTACCATCCTTTTCATTCCTACGACGGTTACGACCACATGAACTTCTGTTACGGTCTTCTCATGCATGATTTATCATGCCTGTGAGCATTCCGGTTTGTCCAAGTGCAGTACACTGTACCAGATTAGGGATGTGACTATACGGAAGTTTGACCATTGTCACCATTTCTCCCAAAGGTTTCTGAAGACACGTTGCCCTGTTGAAGTTCCCCGTTAGGAATGGAACGCGTTGGCTGAGCTTTTCGTTTTGTTTGTTTGTGTATTTGTAATAAAGTTCTGTTTTTACACTACTGTTGACTACTGGACTTCATGTCCTTAGTTTAAAGGAACAGTGGTTCTAGAGTGGCCTAAAAGGTCCAAGGGGAAGTAACCCTGTAAAGGGCACTGAGATAAGTAAAGGGATAGAAACTTAATTCATAAAAGAGAGCAGTAGGAAATATAACGAGGACATATAGGTCAATGTATGACAAATATTTATTACACAATGAAGGTATTCAGGTGCTCACACAGTAAGTGACAATAAGCGTGACGTGAGAAGTGAGGGTGAACTTAAAATAATGACATCGCATTGACAACAGAAATAGAAGCTCCTTTAAAGATTTTTACAGAGTATAAGGAGTTCATGTTGTAGGGTCGACGACGTTCGAACTCAATTATTCGAGTTCATCTTCAGGACAAAAATGTGAGCAACTTGAATTGAGCTGAAGAAGGAAATAATATCCTTGGTAAGGCGTCTGCGTAGCGCTGTGCTTCTTAAGGTGACCGGGATAGCCTGCGATTAATGCGCGTTATGGTGGGGCCCGGTAGGGGAAAAACAAACTTAGTTTGCTGGAAGCAAATGCTTAAAATCCTTCGCCGTTAAATGGCAATGTGCTGTGCCGGGAATTAATTAAATTGGCCGGTCACAGTTCAGTAAATGGAGGCCTGGGAGATGAGGAGCGTGTCCTGCTCAAAGGAAAATCCGCGCTGAGTGCGGATTTTCCTTTGAGCAGGACACGCTCCTTTCATCTCCCAGGCCTCCATTTACTGAACTGTGACCGGCCAATTTAATTAATTCCCCGGCACAGCACATTGCCATTTAACGGCGAAGGATTTTAAGCATTTGCTTCCAGCAAACTAAGTTTGTTTTTTCCCCTACCGGGCCCCACCATAACGCGCATTAATTCGCAGGCTATCCCGGTCACCTTAAGAAGCACAGCGCTACGCAGACGCCTTTACCAAGGATATTATTTCCTTCTTCAGCTCAATTCAAGTTGCTCCCATTTTTTTGTCCTGAAGATGAACTCGAATAATTGAGTTCGAAACGTCGTCGACCTCCTACAACATGAACTCCTTATACTCTGTAAAAATCTTTAAAGGAGCTTCTATTTCTGTTGTCAATGCGATGTCATTATTTTAAGTTCACCCTCACTTCTCACGTCACGCTTATTGTCACTTACTGTGTGAGCACCTGAATACCTTCATTGTGTAATAAATATTTGTCATACATTGACCTATATGTCCCTCGTTATATTTCCTACTGCTCTCTTTTATGAATTAAGTTTCTATCCCTTTACTTATCTCAGTGCCCTTTACAGGGTTACTTCCCCTTGGACCTTTTAGGCCACTCTAGAACCACTGTTCCTTTAAACTACATATTACCCCAGGTTCATATATTGGGGCACCCTTGTCTTCCTAAAGGACTTCATGTCCTGGCGCACCCACATTTCGGTTACTACGATATTGGGTCTGGGGCACGGAGGCGTCTAGCACGGCTTGCGTTGGGGTTGGTTGCACAGGTACACTACAAATTGGAATTATCATGTGGTGCGGATACAGGGGCCCGCCGTTGCTTTTGTGGACATGCATCCATGACCTGTGTGAGGGAGTTTGATGGGGCTGGCTGTGAGACTCCTCCGACTCTGGCAGTTGTTGGTTGGAAGGTACCAGGGGCCAACAGGTGCAGCACAGCCAGCAGCTTTGTCTGCGGGGGGATGTTGGTTGTCCGCTGTGTTGGTACCATCAGCCTGTGGGCAATGTGGGTCAGGATGCAGGGAATGGTTGTCCTTTTGAGCCTGTGTTGGCCAATGGCTTCCTCTGGCGTTGAGTCTCTGGGGCTGGTGCGCTTTAGGGTCGTCCGCTGTCCTGCGCTGCCTAGGTGGTAATCCGGGGGGGCTAGTCCAGGGAGGTGGGGGGCTGGGAGTGGTGGCGGTGGGTGTTGTGGCCCTCTTGGTTCTCCGAGCTGCATGATCAGTAGCTCCATGGCATCTGTTGGTCTTCAGATGTGGCTCTGGGATGGGCTCCCTTTCATACTGCAGGTAGTCGTCCTGCTTAACACCAGCAAAAGGCAGGTGTTAAATCCCTGCTGCTAACGCGCCTTATCGCCTTTTCTTGGTTCGCATCGCAGATCGGACTGGTCGTTGAGAATCTCGCAAAGTGGTGTTTTTGTGTGTTTTTGCACGGGAATGCCTACTCTGCATATCATTAGCTTTAGTTGTCGCACTCATCCGTGGCGATGTTTTTTGCGGTAGCTATCGCAGGGAAACTGGCGATGTCGGCAGTTTGCACCAGCTTGTGAATGGGGCGATAAATCTATCGCCACTTTTACGGCGCTAAAGTGCCGATAAATTGGCAATAAGTCCTTGAGAATATGCCCCAAAGAGTAGCTGAGCTGTTACTTGCATCCTTGTTATGGTCTGGTTTGACAACGAAGCTGTTGTCAGAAAATTATGTGAGGATCAGGAGAGGTGATCGGCTTCACCTACATGTTGGGAGCCAGCAGTACATGTTTTGATTAAGCAGAAGTTGCGTGCTTCCACAAATAAAGTGCTTGCTCTCCATGCAGATATGACCATTTTGTTTATTTATCCATCTGCCAGAGCTTGAACTTTCAGGGCCACACAGATGGCATTGTAATGCTGTTGAAGTGTCTTAGATAACCAGATAATTTATGTTGTGTTTTTCTAGCAGCAGCATAGATGAGAGGAGGGCACTCAATAATCTACATGGATCTTTCAGTCTTGCTTGGCACTGCAATTGTCACCTCATCTTATCTGGTCAACACACATGAGCTTTCACAGTCCTACTGAGAGAGGAGCTTAGGCTCCACTCACATTGGTCTCTTGAGTAAAGGATTTGATTGGGCCGAATTTGTGTGCCTCCACTAGAAGGACTGCATTTATTGCATTTTTTGATTTGTGGCAAAGTTTATACTCGATGCAGCAGGACTGAATTGGTTTCAGTGGCAAGCCAATGATAATGGCTAAAGGTCTGATCTGTTTATTATGAAGTGTTATGATAAAAACACTAGGCCTGATATATTATTGTGAAAAGCATATGTTAAAGTCAGTAAGCATTAAGATGTGAATTGTTATTACTCTGTATTAAAGCCTACAAATAAGTATTTTGTTGCATGTAATCTCACAGATTCCTATACTAGGCTATGGTTTTGACTTTGGCCACCCACTGTGACAAACCCTGGGGGGTAGCACTGTGATGATTCTTCTTAGGCCCTGCTGAGAAGGGTTGTAGATTTTTTGCAAGCTGTGCTTTTCTGTATATTTTTAATTTATTTATCTGTGTGCATGATGGTTGCCTGTTTATGTGCATTTGAATAGGCTGATGTTGGGTAAAGTGCAAATCTAAGTACAATGGGCTTAAATTGGTTATGGTGACAAGCCAATGATAAAGGCCTGGTTGTTTACTATGAAAAGTTAAGATAAAGACAGAAGGCCTGACTTATTTATTGTGAAAAGCATATGGTAAAGCCATTAGGCCGCTCACCGTGAACTGTTGTCACATCATGTAACAGTCCGTAGAAAGGTTTGGTTACAAGTAATTTCACAGATGACCATTATAGGCAAGGATTTTGGTGTTGGTCACCCACTCTGACAACCCCTGGGAGTAGATGATGATTGCTAGGCCCTATTGAGAGGGGCTGTATGTTGTTTTGCCCACTGTAATTTTGTTCATGTTTGTACTTTTAGAAACGTATGCCTGTTGGTGGCCAGCTTCTGTAGGCCTGGGTTGTATAATGCGTGAAGCAATTGGTAATGGGTAGTGGCCTTACCAGTTCACTGGGAAGAGTTATGTCAAACCATGAGTATAGAAGATTTGTAGAGTTGAAATCCTTATTAGGCCCTCTTTGGAGAAATAGTATTACCTACTGTAAAGTTTGATACTATGTAATTCTATGACTGTACGCCTAATGGTTGGCTTGTAGGAAAGCTTATGCTCAGTGCAGGGGGCCTCAGCTGGTTACGGTGATAAGCCATTGACAGCACCTACAGGTCTGATTGATTCATTAGGAAAAATATTTCCGTTGCCCTGTGTCTGACCTATTTATCATGGAAAGTTGGTATAAACATGTTAAGCTTGACATATTAATTGTAAAATCATATGTTAAATTCAGGCAATTAAGGGTGGATTGCAATTTCTCTGTAAGTAATACATATATCCACATATATAAATATATATATCCATATAGATACATAGAGGGCCTTTTGAGTCCACTCTGTTTTGCCATTGGTCTGTCTTGCCTGTCACTTACACTCTGCATCCATCCATGACAGCAAACTGCTCGGGTCATGGTTTCATCTGCATCAGTCATTGACTCTTTCACCCATTGAATGATGTCATTTTTTGATCGCATGTGTACAGCCACCTGAAAATGAGTGCACTTTTGCATCAAGGCTGATTGGCCTGTCCTTTCATTTTAAATTTTCACCTTTTATAGTTCCCTTTCATTTCTTTCCTTCTCCTCTTTTTATTGTAAAGTTTTTAACGCAGTACTATCAGTTTGCCGTTCATTTAATCTGCGGTGCTCCACATTCCGTGTGGCACCTTCCTCTAAACCAGGAGATAATTATGGAATGTTGTTTTTTATGATGTATCATTGTTTTACCTTTCCAAGTTGGCAAACACATTGGTTCTAAATGTGGCGGCCATGATTGAATTTTAAAACAATGATAGACTATTTAAAATACCCTTGCAAGATGGACACCCACTGCTATGTTTATTTTTGAAATTGCAAACAAATGCCCTGCATGTTTATATGGCAGCATGTTTTCTTTTTTCTACAAGGATTCTCTTAATTTACCTTGCATATGTTGTTGAGTTTGTGTGTGTTTTATTGCGGTTTTGTCAGAGGGTGAATAGAAGGATGAGTCAGTGGAAAGATAATGAATGCTTGAGTGCAAAGATGAGTTACAGGGTGCTTTTATAATGATGTATTGAGTTTCTACATCTAACAGTGAGTCAAAAGGCACTTTCATTCATAAACCAGACCTTTTGGCACAGCCAGTGATTGTTTTTTTTAGATTCCGCTCCCATTCATAAACAGGTATGCAATATTCGGAAGAACACCCATGTTAAAGTAGACAGCCACTAGGCACTACATTTTATTTATGGTAGCAAATTGTTTTATCTAAGATAACTCTTTAATGCAAAACGATTAACAAGAAGAGAAAATGACAAAATATTAGCATTAGAAAAGGGAAGTTAGTTGTAGCATATTTGGAAATTGTGTTACTTACACTCCTCTAAATTCCACTGAATACATGAAACTGGTTATACACACAGATTTATATTATAGGACTGCTTTTCTTGTAGTAGTAGTACTGTTCACTATGAGTTTCCACCATAGTATTCCACCAGAATATCGACTACAGAATATCATTAGCCCAAAATATCATGGACCAAAATATTGTGAAGGTAAGTTTATTATATATATTCATAGGTTTTCAATATTTAACTACACATCTACGTCCCTTGATGAAATATATATCTTCAAGGTATGGACATGTGGAGGTGAGAATAGAAAATCTGTATTTGCATATATGCACTTACCTTCTCGATATTTTGGTCCTTGATATTTAGGCGTTGATATTTTGGCCGCAGGATATGTTTGTACTCAATATTCTGCCATACAACCCCTGCCACCCAACCACCTACAAGGCCTAAAGTAATACAATAAATGACCCTGAAGGAAAAGGTTGACAATTGTTTGAGTAAGATAAAAAAAATGCAGACGCATGAAAAAGGAGACTAACTCAGGAAGGTGAGGCTCGTGGCCTACTCAACTCATGCTTACTGTATCTGAGTGCAAGCCAGTAATGTAGCATACATTAATCAAATACTGGAGAGCAGGTTATCATGAGTGGTTCAGTGCAGGCATAATGCATCATGCACACTCAAATTCCTTAGGAAAAAGGGCTGCAGATTTATCCCACTTGCAGTGAAATGCAGCAGTGCAGGATGGCAGCAGCAGAACTATCGAGTGCAGTGATGGCCTCAGGAGATATATCCAGGCCACTGAGTGTGTATGGGCCATGCATTTGCAGATTTTCTGCACAGGGCAGCTTTCACAAAGGGAAATTAATTGCAGCCACCATGATTCTACTCTATAACCCACACAGCAACACATGTAAGAAGCTTGGCAAGAAGTAGTGACAACATGATGGAGGCCAGGTCAATAATAACGAGGGGAATACAATGTTGTAGGACAAGATCATCTTAAACAAGCTTTTCCAGCCTATGTAGAAATTACAATACACACACACACTAGATTAGGATGTAGAATTAAGTGTGAACGAAGGGACGGGGCTGCCTTCATTGAGGGAGGAATAAATACACAAGGTACACAGACTTCCTCGAGAGGGACTACAAAGGTTTGCAACCTGGTATGGCCATACCCAGCAAACACAAAGGAATGCAACAAAGATATATAGCGTGTACATGTGATTCTACTGAACCCCACCATTCACCAGTCCAACATGAGGTGTGCCAGAAGATGCGTGCACACACACACATACACACGCACACACACACACACACACGCACACGCGCACACACACCGATTTTTATGCCCCAGACAGGAATATGGCTGGGGACGCAATTTAGGTGGTCATTTAAACAGTTTAATAAGGATCGCCCTTGACTATATTTACCCTTTCACCACCAACAGTCACTACATAGTTTGGATTCAATGGCCAATCGCCTTGCTCACCCAAAAAGCAGGGACATGTCTACTGTCACCTGCCATCAAAGAAAAGGGGTTTTCATAAAAAAAGAAAATGACATGGACCAACACCAGTGCATCATTGTCAAGCTAATTGGAGAAAAAGCTTTGGAGAGTTTTGATTAAAGAGAAGGAGGAAAGCTTTTCTCAGCCACTCAGGGGACTTTCATCCCAAGAGCTATAAATTTAAGTTAAGTAAGACACACAAAAGCATTTTTTACTTGTTATTTTATTGAGGCATTTATATTGTTCTGGTGTCCCCCGAACAGAAACAAATAACTACGAGAGATCTGTCTACAGTGCAAAGTAGTGAGTACATGCAGACAGGGGCATAGCCTCCATTGGTGCAGTAAGAGCAGTGCACAAGTTCCCAGAGGCCTGATGGGCCCTAGTTATTGCTGTATTTTACTGTTTAAACAGTGGCCAGCGAGCCCATTTATGTCATTGCACTTGGGGCCCATGACACACAGGCTACACCACTGCATGCACGGGCACACAGCCTAAGAGTTATACATTCACATATATACAGTTTTGCAGTAATGTGTTGTGGATGACTAAGTTGATGGTAAGCTGCCGATCATAGGCAGTGTAAGTAATTGGGTGTGAGCCCTGGTCAAGCAGCTACCACAAACCTTGTCAGGGTAAGGCACACACCATCCCTAATTTAGCCTGTGCTCAACCCTCTGGTAGCTTGGCACAGAGCAGTCAGGCTTAACTTAGAAGCAAGTGTAAAGTATTTGTACAACACTTCACACAGCAATAAAGAGAAACCACCTCACAGAAAGGGTTCCATACAATATGAGACAAATAGAATATTTTTTAATGAGGAAAATAAGACCAAAGCAATAAAAATCCAATCAGTAGAACTGGAGATATGCAAGTTTAAAGATTTCAGTGAAAATAGCACCAACTCAGGATATCTGGTTGCACAGGACAAGGACAAAGTCACAAGTTCAGGCTGACCATGATGGAGCGCAGGGTGGCTGCAAGGACCCGGTTGGGCCTGTTGAACAAGAGTACCTTATTCATGGTTGGCGGAGTGTTGCGAGGTCCTGTGCCGAGTATGCGTCGTGCAGCTAATCAATCAATCAATCAATCAATCAATCATGTCACTTATAAAGCGCACTACATACCCGCGAGGGTCTCAAGGCGCTGGGGGAAGAGGGGGTGGTGCTGCTACTGATCGAAGAGCCAGGTCTTGAGGAGTCTTCTGAAGGCCAGTAGGTCTTGGGTCTGTCGGAGGTTGGTGGGGAGGGTGTTCCAGGTCTTGGCGGCGAGGTGGGAGAAGGATCTGCCGCCGGCGGTCGTTTTCCGGAAGCGGGGGACTGTGGCGAGGGCGAGGCTGGTCGAGCGGAGCTGGCGGGTGGGGGTGTAGAAGCTGAGTCGTCTGTTGAGGTAGGCTGGTCCGGAGTTGTGGAGTGCTTTGTGTGCGTGGGTGAGGAGCTTGAAGGTTATCCTCTTGTTGACAGGGAGCCAGTGCAGGTCTCTCAGGTGGGGTGTGATGTGGCTGCGTCGGGGGATGTCGAGGATAAGACGTGCAGAGGCGTTCTGGATGCGTTGCAGCCGTCTCAGGAGCTTAGCCGTCGTTCCTGCGTAGAGGGCGTTTCCGTAGTCCAGCCTGCTGGTGACGAGGGCCTGGGTGACTGTTTTTCTTGTTTCGGTGGGGATCCACTTGAAGATCCTGCGGAGCATTCGGAGGATGTTGAAGCAGGATGAGGAAAAGGCGTTGACCTGCTTAGTCATGGAGAGGGTGGGGTCGAGGATGACCCCTAGGTTACGTACGTGGTCGGTGGGTGGCGGGGCTGTTCCCAGTGATGTTGGCCACCAGGAGTCGTCCCAGGCTGAAGGGTTGGAACTAAGGATGAGGACATCCGTCTTGTCCGAGTTCAGCTTCAGGCGGCTGGTCCTCATCCATTCGGCGACGGCCTTCATTCCTTCGTGGAGGTGGGCTTTGGCGGTGTGAGGGTCTTTGGTGAGGGAGAGGATCAGCTGGGTGTCGTCGGCGTAGGAGATGATGTTGAGGTTGTGCTGTCGGGCGACGTGGGCGAGGGGTGCCATGTAGATGTTGAACAGCGTTGGGCTGAGGGAGGAGCCTTGGGGTACGCCGCAGATGATCTTGGTGGCCTTGGATCGGAAGGGGCGAGGCGGACGCTTTGTGTTCTGCCGGAAAGGAAGGATGTGGTCCAGTCCAGGGCCTTCTCTTGGATCCCGCCGTCGTGAAGGCGTGTTCGTAGTGTGTGGTGGCAGACCGTGTCGAAGGCGGCTGATAGGTCCAGGAGGATGAGGGCTGCTGTTTCTCCGTTGTCTAGCAGGGTCCTGATGTCATCGGTGGCGGCGATGAGGGCGGTTTCGGTGCTGTGGTTGCTGCGGAAGCCGGACTGGGAAGGGTCCAGGATGTTGTTCTCCTCGAGGTAGCGGGTCAGTTGTTTGTTGACGATTTTCTCGGTGACCTTCGCGGGGAACGGGAGCAGAGAGATGGGTCGGAAGTTCTTGAGGTCCTTGGGGTCTGCCTTTGGTTTCTTGAGTAAGGCGGTGATCTCGGCGTGCTTCCAGCTTTCCGGGAAGGTTGCTGTCTCGAAGGAGATGTTGATTATTTTCCGGAGATGGGGCGCGATGGCTGTACTGGCTTTGTTGAAGATGTGGTGAGGGCACGGGTCTAGCGGTGAACCGGAGTGGATGGTGTTCATGATCTCGCTGGTGTCCTCGTCGTTGATGTTGGTCCAGGAGAGCAGGCGGTTGGTGGTTGTGGGGGCAGTGGTCTCGGTGGTTGCCGGGGCGGTCGTGGTGTTGAAGCTGTCGTGGATGTCGGCGATTTTGCGGTGGAAGAAGGTGGCCAGTGAGTCGCACAGGTCTCGCGACGGCTGGATGTCGTTGGTGTTGGACCTGGGGTTGGAGAGTTCCTTCACGATGTTGAAGAGCTCTTTGCTGTTGTGTGCGTTGTTGTCTAGGCGGTCTTTGAGTGAGGCCCTTTTGGCGGATCTGATGAGGTGATGGTGACTGCGGGTGGCGCTCTTGTGGGCGGCGTAGCTGTCCGCTGTCCGTTCGTGGAGCCAGATCTTCTCCAGTTTTCGGCATGTTCGTTTAGAGGCCTGGAGGTCTTCGGTGAACCAGGTGGCTTTCTTGCTGGTGTGGCTGTTGGGCGGATTCTTGAGCGGGCGGCGGTGTCGGGGTCGGAGGGTTCGGCGGGTGGGCTCAGGGCGAGGGTTGTGGTTAGCTGGTCTTCCGTGACTCTGCTCCAGCAGCGGCGAGGCATTTGTTCGGTGCGGTGGTGCGTGGTGGGCTTCCTGTAGGTGAAGTGGATGCAGTGGTGGTCAGTCCAGTGGGGTTCGGAGGTGTGGTTGAAGGAGACGTGTGGGCTTGCGGAAAAGATGGAGTCGAGCGTGTGGCCGGCGGCGTGGGTGGGTGTAGTCACGAGCTGTCTGAGTCCGAGGGTGGCGAGGTTGTCGATCAGGGTGGTGGAGTTGGTGTCCTTGTTGTTCTCGAGGTGGAAGTTCAGGTCCCCGAGGAGGATGTAGTCCGTGGAGGCGATGGCGTGTGTGCTGACGGAGTCAGCGATGGAATCGCTGAACTGTGGTCGGGGTCCGGGGGTCTGTAGATGAGGGTTCCTCTGAGGGTGGTGTTGGGATTGGTGTGGATCTGGAAGTGCATGTGTTCGGCGGTGCTGAGGGTGTCGTCGGTGTTGGTTGAGACTCTGAGGGTGTTCCTGTGGACGATGGCGATGCCTCCTCCGACTCCGTTGGTGCGGTCCCTGCGGGTGATCTTGTATCCGTCCGGGATGGCAATGGCGATGTCGGGGGCTGAAGCGGGATTCAGCCAGGTCTCCGTCAGGAATGCGACGTCTGGGGAGGTTGAGTCGAGAAGGTCCCAGAGTTCGATGGCGTGTTTGCGGGCGGAGCGGGTGTTGAGGAGGATGCATCTGAGGTAGTTGGGTTCTTTCCTGGGCGGTGGTTTGGCGGGCGGGTGCTGGCGAAGCTGCAGTTCCGGCAGGTGAAGGGCCCTTGGGTGCGCTTCGGGGTGGCCTGGTAGCAGGCGTGATCTTTTCTGGGGTTCAGTGCGTGGAGGGTGCTGGCGTCGTATCGGCGTCTGTTGATGTGGCGGGCGCGGGGGATGCCCGGACCAGGGGGTCTGGCGCTGGGCGCGGTCACGGCGCGCTGCGCACGTCCGCTGCGCGGCCGCACAGCGGCCGCCATAAATGGGGAGGTGGGAGGGAGGAGCAGGGAATGGGCAGTGAGGGGGCGGGGCCGCAGGCGCAGCGGCGGGAAACAGGCACAGAAGGGAAAACGAGCACAATCAGGGCATCAAGGGGGCACAGAAAGGAAAAAAAAAAACGAGCTCAATCAGGGGCAGCAAGGGGGCACAGAAAGGAAAAAACTAGCACAATGAGGGGCAGCAAGGGGGCACAGAAAGGAAAAAATAGCACAATGAGGGGCAGCAAGGGGGCACAGAAAGGAAAAACGAGCACAATCAGGGGCAGCAAGGGGGGCACAGAAAGGAAAAACGAGCACAATCAGGGGCAGCAAGGGGGCACAGAAAGGAAAAACGAGCACAATCAGGGGCAGCAAGGGGGCACAGAAAGGAAAAACGAGCACAATCAGGGGCAGCAAGGGGGCACAGAAAGGAAAAAAAAACGAGCACAATCAGGGGCAGCAAGGGGGCACAGAAAGGAAAAACTAGCACAATGAGGGGCAGCAAGGGGGCACAGAAAGGAAAACGAGCACAATCAGGGGCAGCAAAAGGGGCACAGAAAGGAAAAACGAGCACAATCAGGGGCAGCAAGGGGGCACAGAAAGGAAAAACGAGCACAATTAGGGGCAGCAAGGGGGCACAGAAAGGAAAAAACTAGCACAATGAGGGGCAGCAAGGGGGCACAGAAAGGAAAAAACTAGCACAATGAGGGGCAGCAAGGGGGCACAGAAAGGAAAAACGAGCACAATCAGGGGCAGCAAGGGGGCACAGAAAGGAAAAACGAGCACAATCAGGGGCAGCAAGGGGGCACAGAAAGGAAAAACGAGCACAATCAGGGGCAGCAAGGGGGGCACAGAAAGGAAAAACGAGCACAATCAGGGGCAGCAAGGGGGCACAGAAAGGAAAAACGAGCACAATCAGGGGCAGCAAGGGGGCACAGAAAGGGAAAAAAAACGAGCACAATCAGGGGCAGCAAGGGGGCACAGAAAGGAAAAACTAGCACAATGAGGGGCAGCAAGGGGGCACAGAAAGGAAAAACGAGCACAATCAGGGGCAGCAAGGGGGCACAGAAAGGAAAAACGAGCACAATCAGGGGCAGCCAGGGGGCACAGAAAGGAAAAACGAGCACAATCAGGGGCAGCAAGGGGGCACAGAAAGGAAAAACTAGCACAATGAGGGGCAGCAAGGGGGCACAGAAAGGAACAAACTAGCACAATGAGGGGCAGCAAGGGTGCACAGAAAGGAAAAACGAGCACAATCAGGGGCAGCAAGGGGGGCACAGAAAGGAAAAAACGAGCACAATCACGGGCAGGAAGGGGGCACAGAAAGGAAAAACGAGCACAATCAGGGGCAGCAAGGGGGCACAGAAAGGAAAAACGAGCACAATCAGGGGCAGCAAGGGGGCACAGAAAGGAATAAAAAACGAGCACAATCAGGGGCAGCAAGGGGGCACAGAAAGGAAAAAACTAGCACAATGAGGGGCAGCAATGGGGCACAGAAAGGAAAAACTAGCACAATCAGGGGCAGCATGGGGGGCACAGAAAGGAAAAAACGAGCACAATCAGGGGCAGCAAGGGGGCACAGAAAGGAAAAACTAGCACAATCAGGGGCAGCAAGGGGGCACAGAAAGGAAAAACGAGCACAATCAGGGGCAGCAGCAGGGCACACAGACGGAGCTGTGTGGTGGGGGAGCGACCTACCAGTCTGTGGCATGGTAAAGCTGCGATGTGGTGTCCTGCGTTTTCATCAATAATGCCATTGACGAGCGCTCATGATGCGAAGTCTGGTATCGAGGATGTGCTGCGCTGTCGAGACGATGCATCAGCGTCAGTAATGATTTGCACAGGCGGCGTTTCCAATGCGGCCTGCGGGGTTGATGCAGAGTCGTTTGCATTGGGACAACCCTGGCAGCAGGGGCGATGCATCGATTCTACTCAGGTTTGCACTGAGGAGTACGGGAGATGCGTCAATTCGGCTGGATCCACAGATGCACAGATGGGTTGGCTGAGCACCTTCAGGTCCACTTCCAAGGGTCCAGAACTGGGGTGTCACCAATTGGCAGGGTAGGACCCACAGATGGCAGAGTCCAGCTGCTGGGTTAAAAGTCATTGGAGCCTTATTTCCCTGAGGCTCTACTCAGGAGGCCAACCAATTAGATTAACTCTGGGGCCCTCAGTTCAACAGATGCAGGTCCAGTCCTTCTCACTCAAGCAAGAGAGCAGCAGGCAGCAAGACAGTATAGAAGGACAGAAGTCCTTCAGAGCAGCAGTCCAGCAGAGTTGCAGTCCTTTCATCAGCACAGCACTCCATCCTCCTAGCAGATTATCCACAGGTACAGAAGTGTACTGAAAGTTGGTGCCTGAAGTCCAATATTTATACTCAGTTGTGCCTTTGAAGTGGGAGACATGCCTTTGAAGTACACAGGTAGGTATCCTGGCTTTCTTGCCCTGGCTCCAGACAATCAATCAATCAGGGGAATTATAAGCGCACTACTCACCTGTGAGGGTCTCAAGGCGCTGGGGGGGATCAGCAGTTCCGTATCAGTCAAAGAGCCAGGTCTTCAGAGCCTTCCTGAAGGTGTTTAGCGAGGGGGCACGTCTGATGTCGGTGGGGAGCTCGTTCCAGGTTTTGGCCGCGATGTAGGAGAAGGATCTTCCCCCTGCTCTGGCTCTGCAGATGTGCAGGGTTTCGGCGAGGAGGAGGTTGGTGGAGCAGAGATTTTGTTTGGGTACGTGGAGGGTGATTCTGTCATTGAGGTATTGGGGTCCTGTGGTGTGTAGGCATTTGTAGGCATAGGTGAGTATCTTGAAGGTGACTCTTTTCTCGACTGGGAGCCAGTGGAGCTTGCGTAGGTGTTGGCTGATGTGTTCGTGTCGAGGGACCCCGAGGACGAGTCTAGCAGCGGTGTTCTGTATTGTCTGGAGCTTGCGGAGTAGAGACTTATTGATGCCGGCGTAGAGGGCGTTTCCGTAGTCCAGCCTGCTGGTAATGAGTGCGTGGGTGACTGTTTTCCTTGCCTGGGGGGGGATCCATTTGAAGGTCCTACGGAGGATGCGGAGGGTGTTGAAACAGCTGGAGGTGATGGCGTTGACCTGTCGATTCATGGAGAGGGAAGAGTCGAGTACGATGCCGAGGTTCTTGGTGTGGTCCATGGGGGTCGGGGGTGCCGAGGGCGGTGGGCCACCAGGAGTTGTTCCATGCGGAAAGGATGGTTCTGAGGACGAGGACTTCCGTCTTCTCCAAGTTGAGTTTTAGGCAGCTGTTGCTCATCCAGTCTGCGACGTCCTGCATTCCTTCCTGGAAGTTGAGTCTGGTGGTGGTGGGGTCCTTGGTGAGGGAGAGGATGAGCTGGGTGTCGTCGGCGTAGGAGACTATGTTGAGGCCATGCTGTCGGACGATGGCGGCGAGAGGGGCCATGTAGATGTTGAAAAGGGTTGGGCTGAGTGATGATCCCTGTGGGACTCCGCTGTTGATTTCCGTGGTATTACAGGTGGTATGCAGCCCTTTGTGTGGAGGCAGGACACAGCCTACTCAAGTTTAAGTTGGATGCTGCCCAGGTCCTCCCTTCCATCCTGCCAGTGATGTCTCATCCAAGGACACCTAAGCTCCAGATTGTGTGCGGCTGTCTAGGAGGAATACACAAAGCCCAGCTGTCAACTACACCCAGGCATGTGACCCAGAGACAGTCTGCAGGCACCAAATGACTAAAGCAGGAAAATGCCAACTTTCTAAAACTTGTAAAGGTAAGGATGCCTGCAAGGGATTTATTTACAAAAGAAAATGTTTTAAATTATTAAATATGTATATTTGGAGTGGCATCAAGTCACACTCAATGGAATGACTCAAATTCTATCCAACAAAAAAATAAATAATAAAGAAATAAGTACATTAATTACAGGAACCGGGTGGACCAAAGTAGAAAAATATATTTGAAATATCATAAATAAGAAAAATAAGGGTACAGAAATAACAAACACAAAAGTCAACAAACATTGACAACAGAAAACATATCAATCAAACATATACAAATATCCTGGTTATCAATTGTTAGACCTGTCATCATTGGCGCGGGTCTCCCTTCCTCTTTTTGCTTCTTACCTTTTATGTTGGCTGGATTTAGATGCTCTGGGCGCTGTGCCACTGCCAATCAGTGACACAGCGCGAATGCTCCCTGTGTAAAGATAACTGTATGAATTGGGATAATCTTAATTGGCTTGTTTGGTTTACCTGTCAGTCCCTAGTATCAGTGCACTGTGTGTGCCCAGGGCTGGTAGACCAAATACTGATGATGGGCCGGCAGCGCTGATTTGCGCTACCCACCGAAGCAGCTATTAAAGTATGTCTGTGTAGCACGTTCTAAGAGCAAGTTACCCTCCATTTCACTGTTTACTATTGTGAGGCTATCCGTTCTCATAGGCCAGAATGGGCAGGCTGAGTATTACATGCCCTAATCCTACCTGCCCCCAGGAACCTAATAGGAACGTCGAATTTGATATGTTTAAGCTCAGGACATTGAGATACATCTTTTCTAAGGATTATTTGCGTAGCCCGTGTTCAAAAATACCTCTGCTGGAAACGAGGTATTTTCTGGCCTCAGCTTTCCTGTAGGTTTTGCTAGCATGTGTATTGGCCGTCTGGTTTTGGAGCAGCAGGGCCAGCTGGGTCAGACCTGGCTGGAGAGACAGATCAGCATTTAGAGTAGGGTGAGGGGTGACTTTGATCTGAGCAGGGCCGTGCCTGGCAAGGTGAATGATGGCTCCACCTCCCACTGGGCATCTGATAGCAGACCCCCAAATTCTCAAAGGGCAGGAAGTTGCCTCATAAACCAAGTGCTCCCCGACCCCATGGAACTGGTTCTGGCTGGATGCAGTGATTTGTGACTGCAGAGAACAAAGACTTTTTAGGTATAAAACGCTGCGCTGAAGCCTGTTTCAAGGGTGTTCCTTCTGGATGTCAAGACGAAACTCTGTCCGAGCGGACAGAGGAAAGGACTTTGAAACTTTCACCAAGCTTGCTGAAGAAACTACCCAAGGGCCTGAATTGAGAGCGCCTCCTGCTGAAGTCTCAGGGACATTAGACTTCACCCCATCAGCCGCCCGAATTCCTTCGCTAGGAATTCTACTTGCAGGTGAGGCCTCCGTCGAGTAATCCGGAACCTCTAGTTCTACTGTGAGGAACGCGGACTGGTAACCCTTGTGAACTCTGCGTGTGGGCCGCCGCAGCTAAGAGAGAGCTGCCGCCGCTGAGTGCCCGCCTTAATTTGCATCTTCGGAACCTTCGCTGAAACTGTGTGGGCCGCCGCAGCTAAGAGAGAGCTGCCACCGCTGAGTGCCCGCCTTAATTTGTATCTTCAGAACCGTCGCTGAAGTTGTGTGGGCCGCCGCAGCTAAGAGAGAGCTGCCACCACTGAGTGCCCGCCTTCATTTGAATCCTCAGAACCTTCGCTGAAACTGTGTGGGCCGCCACAGCTAAGAGAGAGCTGCCGCCGCTGAGTGCCCGCCTTAATTTGAATCCTCAGAACCTTCGCTGAAACTGTGTGGGCCGCCGCAGCTAAGAGAGAGCTGCCGCCGCTGAGTGCCCGCCTTATTTTGAATCCTCAGAACCTTCGCTGAAACCCTGTGGGCCGCCGCAGCTAAGGGAGCTGCTGCCACAGGATGCCCGCACTTGTGCCAGTTGTGCAACATCGTGATTTGTCCTGTGAGCCGCCGCAGCTAAGAGAGAGCTGCCGCCGCTGAGTGCTCGCACCCTTGCTAACTTTGCACCATTGTGATTTGTCCTGTGAGCCGCCGCAGCTAAGAGAGAGCTGCCGCCGCTGAGTGCTCGCACCCCTGCTAACT
Organism: Calotriton arnoldi; assembly: GCA_963921515.1. Lineage (NCBI taxonomy): Eukaryota > Metazoa > Chordata > Amphibia > Caudata > Salamandridae > Calotriton > Calotriton arnoldi. Next base: position 438,251 of record CAWUFW010000039.1, read on the forward strand.
TTGCATCATCGTGATTTGTCCTGTGAGCCGCCGCAGGTAAGAGAGAGCTGCCGCCGCTGAGTGTTCGCACCCTTGCTAACTTTGCATCATCGTGATTTGTCCTGTGAGCCGCTGCAGCTAAGAGAGCTGCTGCCGCGGAGTGCTCGCACCCTTGCTAACTTTGCATCATCGTGATTTGTCCTGTGAGCCGCCGCAGCTAAGAGAGAGCTGCCGCCGCTGAGTGCTCGCACCCTTGCTAACTTGGCATCATCGTGATTTGTCCTGTGAGCCGCCGCAGCTAAGAGAGAGCTGTTGCCGCGGAGGGCTCGCACCTTTGCTAACTTTGCATCATTGGGATTTGTCCTGTGGGCCGCCGCAGCTAAGAGAGAGCTGCTGCCGCTCAGTGCCCACGTCTTTGTCAACCTTGCACCATCGTGAATCATCCCGTGGGATGCCGCAGCTAGGAGAGCGCTGCTGCCGCCGCGAGCCCACCACGGAGCTGCACGACGAGAGTCATCGCCACCACCAGCCCGGGCCGCCGCAGCCGCGTGCTGCTGCCGCTGAGGGCCTGCCTGCCTCGGAGTGCCCGAATCATTGCGAGTGCACTTTGCGGACCACTGCCATCGAGAACTGTGGTCGATGGGAGTCCGCCTGTCACCGTCTCCGCTTCTTCGAGAAACTACGTGCTGTGTCCCCGTCCAACGGCAGGTATCTGGTGCGCAACGGGTCACGTAGACCCAGGCCTTGAACTCAGTCAGTGCCACGTTCTGGTGAATACGTATTGCCCTTTTTAAGTCCTTACTGATTTACATGCATGGTGACTGGTTAAAACGCTTTTGGGAGTCTCGTACTAAACCTTAGATAAAGATACTATTTTTTCTATACCTACTTGAGTTGTGTCCTTTTGTGGTGTCGTTACTGCCTTATTGTGCATGGTCATAAATGCTTCACACACTGCCTCTGAGATAGGCCTAACTGCTCGTGCTACGTTACCACAGGGTTGAGCAGGGGTTATCAAAGGGGGTAGCCCACTTGCCCTGACTTAGGAAGAAGGGTCCCTATTTGGACAGTGGCGCCAGCCATTGCCAACTAGAGACCCCCATTTCTAACATCAATGTATAATTCTCCATTGTAAGTGAAACATATAATAAGTCTGCCCTATTAATAGGATTCTACACTCAGAGATAAATCAATTAACAATTCTTCCTTTGAATGTTTCTTATTTATGATATTTCAAATATATTTTTCTACTTTGGTTCACCCGGTTCTTGTAATTAATTTACTTATTTCTTTATTATTCATTTTTTTGTTGAATAGAGTTTGAATCATTCCATTCAGTGTGACTTGATGCCACTTCAAATATACATATTTAATTATTTAAAATTGTTTCTTTTGTAAATAAATCCCTTTTAGGCATCCTTACCTTTATAACTTCAATACCTAAGCCCACAAGGGTCTACTGGGTTGCCCAACTATCTGCTAAACTTTCTAAAAGTGGTATTTTCAAAATTGCAATTCAAAATCTGACTTTACCATAAGTTAGGAGTTTTCATTAGCATTCCAAAGACACCAAACATGAATGAGGTACCTAATCCCATTTGAAAGTTACAGCTTATTAAATGTAATAAGGTAACTTCAGTGTTATCCTATGGGAGAGGAAGGCCTTGCAGTAGTGAAAGGCAAATTTAAGTGTTTTTTTCACTTCCAGGACATGCAAAACTTAAAGGAACATGCCCTACTTCTTGAATACATTGCACCCTTCACAATGAGCTGCCCAGGGCCTACCTTAGGGGTGAATCATATGCATTAAAAAGGAAGGTTTGGGGGCATGGCCAGCCAAGATGGCCGGGCGGACGTGATCCACGAGGGCTTCGTGGCATTTTCCAGAACGAAGCTGGAAATGAGCACCCAGCGGGAACTGGAAGGGTGCAGCGAACTGAGGAAACCTTCCCGCTGGCACTGAGTGACGGAGAGGATGGAGATGCGGGAGGAGCGGTGCAGCAGACGGGGACTGCGAGGGTTGGGACCTGCGGCGGGCCCGCGGCTCGCAACGGGAGACCTGGTTGGCAGTACGCTGAGGAACAGGAAGCCCGTGTCGGCAGCCGGGGGTCCCGGTGGAACGAGACTGCAGAGAAATCCAACGGGAGCCAAGTAAGGGGGAAGAACACTCACCCAGTGGCGGGGACCCGCGAAGGAGGCCCCGGGCGAGAGATACTGCCGGGGAGAGCCGGGGCCAGGCAGGAAATGTGGGAAGAGTGCTTGCCGGAGTGAAGGCTTCCTCCCCTGCGGCCTGCTAGTGGGGTGAGTGCGGCTTAGAAACAGGGTCTGCAGTTGGCTGCGCGACTTTGAGAGGGAAGAGGCAATAACACCCCCATGCCTGACCCTAAGATGGCGGATGAAGATGAAGGCGGCACCGCCACAATGTAAAGCGGGAACCGCCCAAGGAAATGACCTGGACTTAGTGAGACCTGCATAACCTCAAGAATCAACTGTCTATAGACTGGGGCAGCCATCCTGGGTAGGCAGTGAGTACCATCAGGGGTGGTGCATGGGCCCGGGACCTTGTGAGCTGATGGAATAACAGGCCCTACAAGCTACAACCAGTTAGGCGGGGGGCTACAGTGTGCAAAGCAGATATGGAGCTGCCAACGTGAAGTGAAGAATTTAGTGGCTACAGGAGTGGGGACAGTGTCGTACTGGCGGTTGCCCCAACAGTGTAATCTGACCCTCAGGTGACGGCGACGTGGGGTGACCACCCTCCACTTGTCTTTATGCCGCCGAAGAAGTCCCAGAGCAACAGGGTCTCTAATTACTTTGCAACAACGGAATCAGGGGCCTCTTCTGCCCGTGGCCCGGACCCTGAGAGCATGGCCCTCAAAAAAGACGACCTGCTGCACTCACTGAGGGACTTCAAAAAAGAGTTGAGGGAAGAACTCAAAACGGACCCGACCACCTCCCTGACGGTGCTGCGGTCCGACATCAACTCGTGCTTGCTCTCCCTACAGCAAGATGTGGATGCGGTGGGCACACAAACATTAGATTTAGAAACTAAGGTCACAGACCTGGAGGGGAAAACAAATCATCTGGAAAACACTGTGGAACTCATTCACGACCAACTCAAGGTGGCTGCCTTAAAGAATAAGGACCTTGAAAACAGATCACACAGGGACAACGGGCCCGATTCACAGAACTAACTTACTACAAAATCCTAAACTTACTACCATTTTGGTATTCACAGAAGGCACTTACTCATTTTGGTATTCACAGAATGCACTTACTCATTTTGGTATTCACAGAATGCACTTACTCATACTAACTTTATGTCCGCACTGGACCGGAGATTCCGGCCCGGTGGTGGAGATTCCGGCCCGGAGGTGGAGATTCCGGCCCGATGGTGGAGATTCCGGCCCGATGGTGGAGATTTCGTCCGGTGGCGGAATCTCTGCCACCGGCCGGAATCTCCACCACCGGCCGGAATCTCCACCATCGGGCCGGAATCTCTATCTCCGGGCCGGAATCTCTTCCGGGCCGGAATCTCCACCTCTGGGCCGGAATCTCCACCACCGGGCCGGAATCTCTGGCCCGAGTGCGGACATAACGTTAGTATGAGTAAGTGCATTCTGTGAATACCAAAATGGTAGTAAGTTTATGATTTTGTAGTAAGTTAGTTCTGTGAATCGGGCCCAACGTACGCATTCGGATTCTGCAGGAGGGGGCGGAGGGGCCGGACTTGGAAGCCTTCACTCAGGGCTTGTTTGTTGAGCTGCTGGGGGAGTCTGGCCCAAAAGCAAAAATGGAGAGAGTGCACAGAGTCGGTCCCCCGCCACAGGGTGAAAAACATCGCCCCAGAGATGTGTTGGTTAAATTGCATTCTTACAAGGTGAAGGAAGCCATCCTCCAGGCAGCCCGAAAAACAAATGAGGTGTCATTCCAAGGGATGACCTGTACGCTTTTCCAGGACATTGCCGCAGCGACACTGGCGAGACGAGCCCAATTTAAATCTATCACGGACAAACTCCAACAAGACAACATCAGATATAGATGGACATACCCCTTTGGCTTGGCATTCGAACTACGCAATAAACCTCGGCATGTCACCGACGTTCAAGAAGCAAGATGAGCATTGGGCCTACTGCAGCTGTTGGGGCAGCCGGAGGCGGAAGGAGATGGCGGAGTGTCGGACCACTGGTCCACTCAAAGGGAAGATGGCCAGTGGAAGACAGCGCGTCACCAAAGGTCGCCAAAGAATCGCAGACAACAGACACCAGGCAGATGATCTACGTGCCCGAAGGAGGCTCTTCCATAGGGGGAAAGGACTCTCACATGCCAGAAGGTTTGGCTTGGAACTTGCGGACGTTCGAGATGTGAGGTATACGGGAGGGTGCGCTGGACTTGGCTGGGCTGGGCCGGGGACTCTCATGATGGACCTGCTTCTACTTCTACTCCTCTTTGTTATTATTTCCAGCTAGAGAGTAGTTAGATGAAGGAATGCCTTAACGGGTAAGGACCAGAACGACCCTAGAAAAGTATTCAAAGATATTAACATTGCTGTTACCCAAATTGTGTTATGTTTTTTGGTTAATTTGGGTTTTAGGGGATTTTTTTCTTTTTTGTAGTACATGGGGGAGCCACAGGGTACTTGGGCATTTGCAGTATCGACATAAGAGAATCCCTTGGGGGCGGAGATTGATGCAGCGGGGAGGGAGACCAGAGGGAATGAGAGATACACAGGGCAATCACACATAAATCTATAATGGTCATTACAACCCTCACATGGAACGTAAGGGGCCTTAACTCCCCTGTGAAAAGGCAACGTCTGTGGAAACAAATTTTAGACAAAAGGCATGACGTGGTGGCTCTACAGGAGACCCACCTTAAGAGGACAGAGGAGCATTGTCTTAAGCACAAACAATACCCATTGATTTATAAATCCACGGCGTCTACTAAACACAATGGGGTGGCACTCTGCTTTCACTCCTCTTTGCGGTTTGCCCCAGAGGGTTGTAAGACGGGTAAGGAGGGGAGATACCTTATAGTCAAAGGCCGCATACTGGGTCGGCTGTGTACATTTGCCACAGTATATGCCCCTAACACTAACCAATCCAGGTTCCTACACAACTTCCTAAACACTTTGGGGAACTTTGCAGAGGGGACAATCATGCTGATGGGGGACTTTAATCTTACTTGGGAAGCGGACATGGACAGTACACACCCCCAACCCTCCACTACAGGCAGCTTCCCAAATTCACTCAAGAGGGCCTTCGAAGAATTAGGCCTCCTAGATACGTGGTGCACATTACACCAGAGTGATCGGGACTACACTTTTTGTTCGCATTCACACAGAACCTATTCCCGATTGGACTATGTATTTGTGAGTAACACTCTGCAGCAGGCCCTACAGTCAGTGACAACGTATACGATAACACTCTCTGACCATGCACCAGTGTACACGTGCCTTGACTGGGAGATGCCTCCACCTAGGTACAGACGTTGGTTCTTCCCGCAATCGCTACTAAGAGATAGAGTACTGCGAGATTCCCTTAGGGTTACTATTGATTTTTTTTTAAATAACGACCCGAAAGACACCTCCCCACTTAACAATTGGGATGCCTTTAAGGCGGTTTTACAGGGGCAGTGCATAACCCTAAACTCCACCCTCAACAAGTCAAGGATTAAGGACCGTCAGGCTTTAGAAACAGAATTACACGAGGCAGATCGCCTCCACAAAGATAACCCGACATGGGCGCAGCAAAGAAAAGTCACAGCTTTGCGGGGGAAACTCAACGCGATTTATAATAATCAGACGGAACTCTCCCTGCTTCGTCTACACAAAACTACCTATGACCAGGGCAATAAGATAGGTTCCCATTTAGCAAGACAGCTGAGAGTAAAGAATGAAAAAGAACACATAGGGGATATCTACAATGAGCACAATGAAATCATTGAGCAAGATACTGGTAAGGCCCAGGCATTTGGGAAATTCTATCGAGACCTATATACAGCAGATCCATCTCCAGCAGTTACACAGCTAGAATATTTGCAAACCGTCACACTTCCTCGGGTCTCAGAGGCCCAAAATGATCTGCTGGGTAGCCCCATCACAGACGAAGAAGTTCGTACCGCTATAAAGGGTCTCAAGTGTCACAAATCGCCGGGGTCCGATGGACTGACGACCCAATTCTACAAAGCTTACATGGTGGAGCTAGCTCTGCAGCTAGTATCCCTGTTCAATTACATGGCTGACGAGGGAAGGGTTACGGAGTCTATGAGTGAGGCCTTGATCTCTCTCATCCCCAAACAGGGCAAGGATCTGAGACATTGCGGCTCCTATCAACCGATAGCCTTGTTTAATTTAGACGCCAAGCTGTATTAAAAAATCTTAGCCACCCGACTAGACAATCTACTCCCGGAGCTGATCAATCCGGATCAATTGGGGTTCATTAAAGGGAGACAGACACACAATAACATTAGACGGATACTCCATTTAATTGAGAAAGTTTCCAAAAAAAAGATCCCGGCTATCCTCCTGGCGCTTGACGTCGAGAAGGCATTTGACCAGGTGGATTGGAAATTTCTCTCCCTCACATTGAAGAAGTTTGGCTTTTGTGATAAATTTTTAACAATGGTCAAGGTGAACTACTCGTCCCCGGTTGCCAGAATGTTGGTTAATGGGGTGAGTTCGGAAGTCTTTCCGCTGTGGAGGGGAACAAGACAGGGGTGTCCCCTTTTCCCTTTATTGTTTGCGCTAAGTATAGAGCCCCTAGCGGCCACAATTCAGCAGAATCCACAGATCTGCGGAATACGTTTTGCAGAAGAAGAGCACAAGATTTCACTCTTTGCAGATGATATCTTGCTCTCTCTGACCGAGCTCTCGCCTTCCCTTATGGCCGTTCTAGAAGATCTGCAACACTTCGAGGAAGTAGCAGGACTCCGTATCAACCTATCTAAGTCGCACCTGCTCAACCTGACGGCCTCCCAAGCAGTGGTAGATGACCTCACTGGCTCGAGACCTTTTCAGTGGGCCCCCCATGGGATTACATATTTAGGTATTCAAATCACATCTACACTAACTGAGCTTTTTCGTGCCAACTACCCACCATTGCTATGACAATTAAAGGCGGAACTAAAGAGATGGGCCCGCTATATTTATCTTGGCTGGGGAGGATTTATGCCATTAAAATGTCAGTTCTCCCACGACTCCTCTATTTATTCCAAGGGCTTCCGATTGAGGTAGACCGCAGTGTTTTCTCCACCCTACGCTCCATGATAACACAATTCATATGGCAGGGGGGAGGGCGAGACTCTCATACAGGGTGCTCCGGTTACCTAAGGCCAAAGGAGGCCTGGCATTGCCAGATTTCAATTTATATTAAAAGGCGGCGCAGCTGAGGGTAATTCCGGGATGGTCAGCCCGTGAATCAGACAAACATTGGCTCCACATGGAGAGAGCACTCATGGGGAAATATATGTGGGACGTGTTGTGGAAACCTAGAACGGATCGGCCGCCAAATGCTTATCTGAGCACGCCCACACGTACCACTCTCAGAGTATGGGACACGGTCACGGGGGTTGAGGGACTGACCTCCTTTCCATCACCACTAACTTCGATACACTTCAATCCGGCATTCCCACCAGCATTCTCAAAGTGGCCCCTTCAAGGCATGGAGGGTGGGGGGGCTGCTTAACAGTCTCGGACTTATTCCATAATTGGGATGTGCAAACCTTTGAGAATTGTGCCAGAGACGTTCAGCTCACACCCACAGAACGCTACCCATATAATCAGTTAATACACTGGGTTTCCCATCCCAGTGTGAGGGACGCCGCCACGAGAGAGCTCAGGCCCATTGAGAAATTTGCGAAGTGTAGTAGTGGGACGAAGGGCACCATTACTATTCTGTACAATCTACTATTAGACACTTTACACACGCCCCAACCCCAACATAAAGAACACTGGGAGGGCGTCCTGAATAGTCCCATCACGGAGGCTCAATGGTCGGGAGTGGTTAGAGATATTACAAGATTCAATCATTCAATGGGGCTCCGGGAGGCGCACTACAAACTATTATTTGATTGGTATCTACATCCGGCTAAACTTAAAAAGATATTCCCTCAAACGTCAGACCGCTGTTGGAGGGGGGTGTGGGCTCTTAGGTAATTTCCAACATATTTGGTGGGACTGTCCTAAGATCAGACCCTTCTGGGCAGAGATATTGGCACAACACAAAGGAATCTAGGGCTACCCTCTGCCGGAGGACCCGGGGTTTGTGCTCTTGGGTCTACGAACTGAGTCTCTACGATACCAGACACATGGGGATAAAGCTAATATGTGGCTATGTCTCGGAGCGGCCAAAATGGCAGTAGCTGCAGAATATAATGTAAAGAAAGAGAGGCCCCCTGCTAATAGGGTTGAAGTTCCTTAAGGCAGGGATATATAAATCAATGTGAAGACTTAAGGCAACAAACAATTATAATAATCTTACATTAATAGTAATTGAAAAGAGAAGAAAGAACCAACAATGCACTGTTATTATCCAAAAGTACAAAAAATGCTTTTATTAATAATATTTAATACAATAACATAGTCCATTCATACTGTCTCAATCGTATCAACATACATACCATACCACAAATAACTCAATTAAAAACATTGTCGCAATATTGATAACAACTATACATGGATATAATATATCTTCATATATACACTTGTTGATTTGTATTTTTTCTCGAATGTGTATATAATTTCCACGTAGATTAGGACAAAACAGGAGTGGCACAATTACAATTGACAATCGTTGTATTCTACGCGCGTTTCGGCACTGGGAAGTGCCTTCGTCAGGAAAAAGGGCCACTGCTAAACCACGATGGATCTAGAAATGAAACACACCTATAAATGGGGTTCTTTCTTCGAGACATCAAATATATAAACAATATAAAGCTACACGATAATTTGTGCTGGTTTGCATTATAAACTAGAAAAAAGAAAGATGGTGGATTGAGAAGTGCAGGGCATGCAAATATCAGATATTGTGCTATGAATAGCTAGATCAAAGAGGAAAAGAGAAACATGTAACCCATACTTAGTGATCATGCTGTATCTGGTGCATGGGTATAGAAAAGCCACAGACCAAGAGTAATCAGGATTATAGCCCAAATACTGGAAGATGCCCATATTGCTAGAAGACTTTAAAAAAAAAAAGAAAAATGAAAGAGTATAACATTATCCTATATTGTACTGGCAAAGAGATCGATGCCACATATATATCTTTGTCACCAAGGACATCACTTGAGGTAGACTACCTCTATTTTCTAAAGGGAAAATAACAGCTATTAATATATTGTTAGCTGAATAAATAGTGAGTACAGGTCTGAATGTGTGTTATTTTGTACCTTAGTTCAACAGTAATCGATGAATAAAAATCCTTTGGCAGAAAGATATTCTGATATAGTTAAGGGCTTAATTGAATTCTTCCATATGAAAAAACTGAAACAAAGGAAGAAATTGTCCATTAGTTGCCACGAGTCACATCAGTCGATTAGGGGTATCTTCAGGTCTGAGAAATTGCTGACATGACGTATAGAGTTAACTTGACCTGATGGTGTTCACGGTAGTTTATACAAAATGAGGCTGAATACTAAGGCCCGGAAATTAACCCTGACTGGTCCTGTCCGGTATAGGTCTCCCACATTAAACTGTAGAGATACTGTCTACATAGAATAAGCACTCGAGGTGTACCTATACTTTGATGTAACTGAGAATGCTTCATATAAAGGTAAGAAAATGCATATATAGATCCTCGACTGGTGGAAACAGTGCCTTATAAATGAGAGGCATACATACTTACACTACATAAATTGGGTTCGTCGATAAGAGAATATAAATTCTAGAAGATGGAAAGACAAAAGAAACAAAACATTTATAAAGAAAGTTATGTTCGCCATTAATCTCATGCATTTCTATGAATAGTGCCAGAATAACTGAGCACAGGAAATTAAAAAGATGACAAACAGAAAAGCGACACATTTGTAACATGACAGGGTGCTCACCATATATAAATAAGCATGGAGGTGGAGACCGTGGTGGCAAGGAAATAATCCACAAAGGGATAAATTCACACATTAGTCTTAGTTCAATTAAAATCAACACTCGTCGGAGCTACGATTCGGAGCTGCCCTTGTGATATCTGACGAACAGTGTGATACGTGAGGGCTTTAAGCGTCGTCAAATGTCGAGGGAGAATGACCATTTACAAAGCAGTGAGATAAAGGCTCAGGGATATAGATACAGCATTTACATGGTGGCAAATGCGGAGCCTCAGGATAAGGGGTTCCTCCTTGCTTCACTCGATCTGCATCAGAGCTAACAGGACGACGATAAATTGCGGTTTTTGACTTCGGGATGTCACGTGGTGCTGTATATCCAATCAGGAGAAGGGCTCAATAAAACTTTATTGAGTACGTCACAATCTGCCTTTGTTCTAATTCTATTGCCATATCTGTATCTACTTACTTGGGACAGCATGCTGTTAAAAGGTGTAAAGGTATTGAGTGTCCATCACAGGTAGGACTAAGTGATTTTACTGATTAACGTCATATTTATGTAAATCTTATAAAGAATATGTGCCCAGGGTAACATAGCAGTTCAACCTTAGACACAGGTTACCTGTAAAATACGCAGAGATGGACTGTCTGTGATTACGGATAGTTACCCAATAAACATCAGACTAACAGCAACCGCGACCTCACGTGATGTGATTACTGAATGTCTCATAAAGGTGTCTGGTCCATGAGTAGCGGCAGAATGGAAGAAAGCGGAGGCTCCCTCGGTGAATCATTGGCACTCTCGGCTTTGGAGAGCAATAACGATGGAATGCCTGGCAGATATTTTAGCAGATTCCTACAAAAATGTTGAAATCTTGTGGGGCCCACTAGTATCATATCTCTCAGAGGGTCTTCCCCTTTGTGCTTGCCCCTCCAGAATAAGGGTACTTCACCTGTTTCAGTTTTGAGAGTTCTGCCCGAGGGCGAATCATGAATGGTTTATGAACTTCCTGATCACCAATGAGTTATCAATGGGGTAGATAGCCCCATCCTTGGACAATGCACGTTCTCTGATGTACTACAATTTTGTTCTCGTTTTGCCTTTTTTGTTTGGGGGAGGTGGGAGGGGGTAGGAGGCACTACATGCCATAGGGGGATTTATTTTAAAGTGAATATCTCGAGTTCTGTATCCTTGCTTCTCGCCGGAAGAATACTGTAATTCTGGAAATAGCAATCATATAGTATTGAGGAGTACGGATATTGTAAGCAATAAACATATGATTTGTTATGTGTTATTTGAAAATAAATAAAACTTTGACAAAAACAAAAGGAAGGTTTGGGCCTGGCAAAAGGTTTATTTTGCCAGGTTGAAATGGCTGTTTAAAACTGCACACACAGGCTGCAATGGCAGGCCTGAAACATGCATAAAGTGCTACTTAGGTGTGTGGCACAATCAGTGCTGCAGGCCCACTAGTAGCATTACATTTACAGGCCCTAGGCATAGGCAGTGCCACTTTACTGGAATGTACAAGTGAATTAAATATGCCAATTGGGTGTAAGCCAATTCTACCACATTTTAAGGAGAGAGCCAAGCACTTTAGCATTGGTTAGCAGGGGTAAAATGTGTGGAATCCTAAGGCCAGCAAAAATGAAGTAACAAAAACAGGAGTTCTGAAGTCAAAAGATAGGGGAACACTACGCCAAGGATGCCTGGTCTAACAGGCAGTGTTCAATTAATTGGTTGAGGCAGGAATATTATCAAAATATGGGACTTCATTTAGTGACTAAAATGCTGCAGAGTGGGTTAATCAGTAAAAAAAACATTAAAAGTGTTTAATCACTCACACTGGTAACTACTTTGGCTACATTCTAGTCTATCATATCTTGCTCACTATGCCATTCTAGACAGGGACCAGCCACTTGAAAACTAGACTTGGTGTTGCTCCAATAGGAATAGTCAAACCCAAAATGCTATGCAATGTCCCCCCTAGAAAGAAACCCAAGTAACCTGAGACTTATAGTGAGCAAAATATGATGGACTAGGTAGTGTGCCAATCAATTATCATGCCTTTGATCAAGTCAAGCAGTCAGCCCATTATGTTTTGTTTTATCAAGCAAACAGAGGTCAAACATGTGATGCAAGCATAGCTCATTTCAAACCTTTTGGGGAAAAGTCCAGAAATGTAATTTCCCTTTTCCTTCATGCTAGCACAAATCAGCTGTGCTATTTTAGGTTTAGTTCTTGACCTCAACTATCAATCTTGATATCGCCTGAATTGTAAAGGCTACGGAGTAAATTCCAATGGATAACTACGTTTACCCCAACATGAGGGAGATATGGGAAGACTGAATGGGTCTGTTGGCCCTTTTCTGTTCAAAGATTCAACATTTCTATAGAAATCATATCAGTTTTTTAAAATTCCAGCCACTAAATCGTGATGCTGAGATGAAAATTCCTGCTATTTCAGTTTACCCAATTAGCTTCTAGGGTTGTGGTACTGTCTTGGCTTGATTACTGTAAAGTTATTTATGGCTGATCGCCCAATAATAAAATCTTGAAGCTCAATAAGTTGCAAAACCAAGCAACTTGTCTCTGTTTGACTTAGAAGAAATTGGATGTGATCACCCCAATTCTTAAGAACCTCCACTCTTCATATGGTGAATAGAATAAAGTTCAATCTACCTTACATCACCTTCAAAATTTAAAGGAGCCATTAACTTAAATATGTACCTTTCTTGACACCTCATTCCATACCCACCCAAAACATGAGGTCCTTGAAAGTCAGTTTGACCTCACAAGCCAGATTGAATAGTATCATTCATGGTGGTAGAATAATCCTTAGTCTGAGCGTCCAGATCTGGAATTTGGTAACATTATTCCTAAGAAACCAACCAAACGAGTTGCACTCAAAAGAAAGCTGAAGACAAGTGTCTTCATGTAGTCTTTTTCTTCTCTTTTTGAGCCTGCTAAGAACACCCTCTCCCCTGCAAAAATGGACCGACACTCCAAGTACAGTTGAACCCCCCTCAGAAGCCTGGAACTGAAGATCCACAAATGGCCTCTTCCGTCCCTTCCTTAGGTCCCTCCCTTTCCTACTCCAACAGAAGGGGTGGGGGGTGAAGGGAAAGGCGGTCATTTTAGTTATAACACTTTGGACACAGAGAGCAGCGAGCAGTGAGACAAGTCGAGGGCTGTGGAGCAGGCAGGAGCAGCAGAGCGGAGGCGTGGAACACGGAGCGAACGTGCTTGGGTTAGGCGGCAGCAGCCGGCAGCAGACGGAGGTCTCCATACGCCACCTCTGGTAAGACCCAAGCCACTGAGCTCGATCTCTAGCTATCATATAACACCCAGAGTTTAGAGCAACCATTTCCTCCAGCTTGTTGAGCTTTTAATCCAATTACCAAAATCAACACAAAGCAATGATTTGATGGTTCCACCCTGTGCCTATAATTGGGCACGGCTCACTTGGAATGGAACAGTGGCATCCACAATAATGGATTTTAAAATTATGCTCAATCACCCGACAACCAAAGGCGGACACCGTGGCAAAACTGGAAGTCCTTAATAACAACACTTCTCGCCAACTTTTTACTAAATCGTTCTCACTAATCCAATATCTCAAGAAAAGGAGCAACTTGGTTCACCCGATCCCTCTTATGGAAAAAAAAGTGAATTAAACAAGGAGATCAGGAAAATCCGTAAAAGGGACCCAATGCACAGTCCTGTCACAAAACATCAAATCAAAACCCTAAGGCGTTCATACAAAAAGGCAATCAAACATCTGGATAAAGCTTCTGCATACAAGTAAAACAAATAACAACAAACAGTTTTGGGTGGAAATTAACACTCTAGCCAATGGCAGCTTTCGCCACCCCAATGGCAATATCTCAGAGGCAGACTGGATAACACACTGGGGAACAATCAACGTACAAGCAGTAAACACCAAAAACCAGCCAGGCCCAAGCACACTGATAACCAGGCATCCAGAAAACCTGCCAGAGGGACAATGGTTGAAAGAAACCCAAGTCTGGAAATCCCTAAAGAGATTGAGAGCAGACAGGGCCCCAGGCCCAAACGGACTTCCAAATGCATTATTTAAGCTCGATCAATCCTTCTGGGCCTCATACCCCACCCCTTTGTTTAATCACGCTTTTGCAACCAAAACCTTACCCGCATCTTGGGGAGGCAGTGTCCTCCAGCCAATCTTCAAAGCAGGCAGCAGATCCAACCCAGCGAACTACCGACTGATCGTGCTTATCGACGTTGAAGCCAAATTGTATGCCCCAAATCTACTATCAGGCCTTGAGGTTTGGGCCACAGCTAGCAACATTATTCCAATTACACAAACAGGATTTAAAGCTGGCATGAGCACACTGAGCAACCTTCTTGAACTGAGTCTCCTCGTCGAAAAAGCTATTCACAAGACCTCTAAATTATGCACCTGCTTTGTCGACCTAAAAATGGCCTTTGACATGGTCCTGAGAGAGCTCCTTTGGGCAAAGATGGCCAGATGGGACACACTGCCAAAGCTCCTAGGGGCCATAGTCAACTTATATTGAGAGACATGGGTTTGAGACAAACTCAACAAGATGGACAGAACAACAGGGAAGATCCCCAAACACACATACCTAAAGCAAAAGTGTGTGCTCGCGCCTCACTTATTTAACATCTTCATGGCAGACCTAAATGAACGGTTACCTGAAGTACACAACAATCCACCCAAACTTGCAGAGCCCAGTGAGGTGCCGTCAATACGTGGACGTGGTATGGAGAACAAGGGTACCCCAACATTCGAACCTGGGGTGAATCGATATTTGCAGAATACAATAGTTCCTATATGGCCAAAAAATGGTCATAGAGAATGACGCAGGAATATGCGCCAGGTATTTAGAGCAAAAACTATCAATTAGGGATATGCAATTAACGCTGGAGGGAGCAGTTAAATATATACACAGGGACAAGATTTTCGATCAAAACGAAGAACTTAGGGCCAGATGTAGGTAACTTCAATTTAGCGAGTCCTTAATAGCGATTTTTACTGAATCGCTATTAAGGACTCGCTAAATGGAATGTAGGTAGGAATCGCTAAAATATTAGCGATTCCTTAACATTCCTTAATAACGAATCGGTAATTGAGATTCGTTATTAAGGAATACCTAGCCATTCATTCCTATGGGCTAGGAGGCCCATAGGAATGAATGGGAAGATATTCACTATTACCGAATCGCTAATAGCGGGAGGTATTTCAAGGGTGCCAGGGTGTGCAAAGGACACCCTGTTGCACCCCTGAAATGTGCATGTGTGCACATGTGGCACACATACATGCCCTAAGGGCATGGATGTGTGCCACATGGCACATTTGAAAAAGCAAAAAGTGCTTTTTAAAGGAAATCGCTACTTACCACCAACTTCAAGTTGGTGGTAATTAGCGATTCCTTAAGGCTCAAGTGCACTATTTTTGGTGCTACGTACATTGCATTTAAGGATTCCTTAAATGCAAGAGCAAAATAAGGAATCGCTATTTTGCGATTCCTTATTTTGCATGTAGGTATGAACTCACCTACATTGCACTCAGCCAAATACCGGTCGGTAACGCTGAAATTCTCCGAATTTCGGCGTTACCGACCGGTATTTCACCACCTACATCTGGCCCTTAGTAATTTATTTTAAACAAAAATAGTTCAGGTGCTCACATAATAAAAGTGACAAAGAACGTGATGTGATAAGTGAGGGTGACTTTTTATACATCACATTGACAACACAAGGGTGAACTCCTCAGAAACAATTATTACAAATTACAAGGAGTTCTGGTTGTAAGGGTTGACAGCGTTTCGATCTCAGTGGCTAGAGATCATCTTCAGGACAAGATATATGTGAGCAAGCTGAATCTATTAAGGAATATTCCATAATTAATACAAGGTCCCTGGTAGGGCTAATTCTCGATTTGTTGTTAAAACTACAGGAATTTGGTGCTCCCCGAGCGAGTGGTAGCTAAGTGCCACTCATTCCATGGTGATCAATTATTGGATATAGAAGTAATTCGGAAAACTAATGAGGGCGAGGTGCAGGAACATGCCCTAAGTTAGATACAATTAATTTCTCGTATATTTAGTATATTAGACAAACAGACAGGATTGCTTAGTGGTGCAGAGAGCAAAGTAGAAAGAGTGACCATGTCCCACCGCGAGTAAAAGCCAGATTGAGTAGTATCAAAACGCAGGCAGGAGAGAAACACGTAATAAATCCAAGCAGCTTACTCTAAACACCGGACTGAACCGATGCGAAGGGAAAAAGAGTATGAGGCACAGTTAAGGTGCAGGCGGTTGTGTCTTGAAGGAGGCTGGGGCTGAATACTGTCAGCGGTGAAAACCGGTCTCTGCTATATAATGAAAAAGAAGGCTAATTAGGTCTGGGGGACTGCGTCCATCGTGATTTTAGAAAGTAGGAGGCAGAGAGAAACTTACAGCGTAGTACTGGTGGATATTCCCGCATTTCGGGGCTCGCAAAGTAGTCAGTACTCCAAGTATAAGTTCTGTGGTAAAAAGGGGGCGAGAATTACTCAGGGTGTTGAGGGAATGCAGGTGATGAAGGAAAAGACGCTAAAATTTGCTGATTGACTTACAGTGTCGTAATTAATGAATCGCTTAATTTGCGGGCCACTAAGAGGTGGCCATCGGGAGACTGCTGATGCTTTCTTCCGTGATAATTCTGGGGGAAAATGAAGGATGATTAGAAAACGGAGCTCTGTAGAACACAAGCAGTAAACACCCATTACAGAGGACAGTAAACTTACTAGAGTAAGACCGCAAGCATCAGTCTATGAGGGCGGAGCGGGCAATAGTATCCGAATTCCAACCAGGACACGCTGAGTGAATGCAGCCGAAAAGCGCGGCTGCTGGTCTTTAAGTAATAGACGCGGTTCATGTGTGGCGTGCAGCAGCTAGATTGGGCGCGGCGGAGGGGGGGTGTCTAATTAACCCTATGTTGGCTGTGAATGGGGCTGTAATTGCCAAGTGCAAGGAGTAGAACAAGTAAATTCTACTTGATAGCACCTAATGCGGGACACGCCAACAAGTTGTGTTGCGTGTGCAAGGAACCTAATACGATAAATTAGGATAAATTAGGTATGTGTGCAGGAAGAAGGCATAAATAATTGGAAAAGCAGTATACAGAGGAGACTAGATTCAAGGGTGAATTCTAGAGGAAGGAGAAGAGTCTCCTGAGTGAAGCTGCTAGAAACCATTAGTGATTGCAAAGAAAAATTATATACAATATATACAATGTACATACAATCTGCATGTTAAGAACTTTTTCAATTTTTTTTTTTTAGCAGTTTATGTTCAGTGCATTTATTTAGTTTTTTTAAAAATTATTTTTATTAAATCAGCTCAGAATAACTTACAGTCATCATATTCAAGTTATTTATACAAAACATCACATTGTTATTGACAGCCTACAATTCAGAGTGCATGTCTGAATTGTAGGTATTTATATTGCTCCGTTTTCGCCAATTCATACTCCCTTTTGAGTTCCTGAAATGTAAGCGGTTTCTGGCCTCTCCAGACATCCTCTAATTTCTCAATCCCCAGCAATTCCCATTTCTTAAAAGTCTCCCTAAGGGCCCTCAATTCCTTCAATTGCTCGCTGTCCCACAGTGGCGTTCTCCCTGTTAACTTACCCTTCCACCCTAGATATATTGTCGCCTCTTTCCATATTCGAATGACTGTTTGCGCTGGTGTAGGTAGAAGCTTATCTACGCGCCCTCCGTACAAGGCTGCCATGTAGCCCCTAGTCCCCATGGCCTAGTGATCTGCCTGAAATGCGGGGTCACAATGATCTCCAAAGGTCCAATCATTGACTACAATTAGCTGTGAAGCCCAGTAGTACTTGACGATATCTGGGACGGCCAGTCCCCCTTCATACACTCCCCTCTGTAGCTTCCCCAGGGCTATTCTGGCGCTGCCGCCGTCCCATAGGAGTCTGCGCACCTCACTGTTTATTTCTCTGAATACATTCTGTGGGAGCACGTGGGGGGTATTTTGCAGTACATATAATAGCCTGGGCAGTGACATCATTTTAAAGAGGACTGCCCTCCCCATCAGTGACACCGGTAATTTCCTCCAGTGTTCCATGTCCTCTCCTAATCTCTGTATCTGTGGGTCTACATTTTCCACAAGAAAGTCTGCCTCGTTTACGGAGATATGAATTCCCAGGTATGTAAATTTAGACCTAATTTGCAGGGGAGCGTTGTCCACTAGTCTCAATGGGATTTCACCGACCAGCGGGAACATAAGAGATTTTGCCCAGTTGATAGTGTACCCAGAGTAAGTACCAAATAGTCGAAACACCTGTAGGACTCTATGGACCGATCTATACGGATTAGTGAGATACAACAGAATGTCGTCCGGGTATAGCGATATTCTGTCTTCCCAGTCCCTTCCCCCCGGTGTCCCCTGCAGTACCGCATCGTTACGTATCCAAGTTGCCAGAGGTTCCAGGGCTAGGGCAAAGATCATTGGCGACAGTGGGCAACCCTGTCGCGTGCCTTTACTCAGGGAGAAGGAACGGGACACCGCTCCATTCACGCGCACTCTGGCCTGTGGGCCCTGATATAGGAGCCTCACCCAGGAGCAGAACTCCGGACCGAAGCCCAGTCTATCCAGGGTGGCGAATATAAACTGCCACTCTATACTGTCAAAACGCCATCTGCGCGTCCAGCGATAGGAGGACTGCGGCCCTCTCTGGCGTACGTTTGGACCAGTTTAGAACTCCATACAGTCTCCTCAGGTTGAATTGTGTACTTAATCCAGATTGATCTGGATGAACCAGAGTGGCTATCACCGGTCACAACCTATTCGCTAAAACCTTGGCTAGGACCTTCGCTTCCACATTTAAGAGCGATATGGGTCTATATGACCCACAATCAGTCGGGGGTTTACCCTTCTTAGGGATAACTACGATAGTTGCTGTACGTATATCTACTGGGAGCTCCCCTCGGTCTCTTGCATCTTTGTACATGTTTAAAAGGTGCTGGACTATCTTGCTCGACACGCTTTTGTAGAATTCTATCGGTAACCCATTAGGGCCTGCCGCCTTCCCAGATTGTAGTTCAGAGAGGGCGGTCGTGATCTCTTCCACCGTTATTTCTCGATCTAAGGCCAGTCTGTCGTCTGTCTCTAGACTCGGGAGGTTTATTTTGCTCAGCAGGGCGTCACAGTCCTCCCTTGTCCTCTCCGTATTGGAAGTGTATATGCCCTCATAATAGTTAGCGAATTCCTCCGCGATCTCTTTGCTAATTCGTTTACTCTCCCCACCCTGGGTTCGTATTTCTGGGACCCAGCTCCTGTCTCTATCCCTACGTTCTAGCCACGCTATCAACTTGTTGGCCTTGCCCCCAACATCATAGAGCTTCCTCTGAACCGCTAGCATGTGTGCTTTTGCTTTTGTGCCACTCGCTTCTTTCAACTCCTGTCTCTTGTAGACCAGTCTACGGGCTGCTTCACAATCTGTCCTGCTCTCCTCCACCAATTCCTCCTCCAATTGGGTTATCTCCAGTTCCAGGGTATTTTCTTCTTTGATTTGCTCTTTCTTATAAACTCCAATTTCAGCCTGGATGAACCCCTGTATCACAGTTTTATACGCTTATCATAGTGTAGAGGCAGACTCTACTGTACCCTCGTTAATGTCGAAGTATTGTGTAGTATGTGTCCGTACCTTGGTGGGCAAATTGTTTATTTCTAAAGTGTCATGAGTCTAGTCTGGGAGGAAGGGTAGTATGTTTATACAGACCTTGTAGTTGAACCATTACAGGTGCATGATCCGAGATGCCCCGTGCTTTAAGCGTCGCATCCCGGAATTGTTCCAATTGAGATGTCAGGGTAAAAATATAGTCCAGTCTGGAGTGCGTTTTATGCGCCGCTGACGTGTGCGTGTATTGCCGACTCGTTGGGTTATGTACTCTCCAGAGATCCGACATGCCCATCGCTTCTACAAATCCCTTCAGTGGCTCCTTCACTGTCACCCTGGTGGCATTCGTCAATCTATCCATTCGAGGGTCTAGCACCGTGTTCATATCTCCCCCAACCACCATCGTGCCCAACGGCATCTCAAGGAGAATTTTACCTAATTGTGCAAAGGTGTCTGCATGTAGGCGTGGGGGGACATACACCGAGCAGAAATTTACAGTCCTCCCTTCCCATCCTACCGAGAGAGCCACGTATCTTCCCATGGTATCAAACCAGCATTTCTGTGCCCATCAGAGTTTTAACCAGTTTTAAATGAATTTTACTTTTTAAACAAAAAAGCACACTGTATACATTGAATTTGTGCCTTATCCGTTACAGTTTTTTTTAAATGTTGTACTGTTCTGTCTTTTTGTAATGATTTTAATTAATCAGCAAAGAAAGATTGCTTATTATTATTAGATATAACACTGTGAAGAGCTCCTTGTCAAAAACCAACACTGTACAGAACCATTAAATAAGTAAATAAACAAAAGTATTCGAGTTATTGTTTACACATGGTATGTTTATCGAATCAGAAATGCATTTATTTTGATTAAAATCAAAGTTCTGATGTATGGATTTGATGAGGTCTTCGTTTGAGAGACAAAAATAGTGTAGGAAAAAGATGTAATACTTAATAAACACCACAGTTTATCAAGAATATATTTGATTGCATATGACATAACCTATTTCCACTGTGATTAGTTAGTCTTTACAGGCTGAAATCAAATGCATGTAAAAGGAATGCCCCGGTCATGAATCAACCCACTGCAGAGGAAACGGACGAATCAGTGTGTTCTGTCATCCGTTAATTAGTCTCGATAATGAGACCTCATTTTAGAGAAAACTTAATTTAATGGCCTTGATATTGAATAACCTTGATGGTGTTGAGGCAGTTGTCTGTAAATGTGTGGGAAATGCAAATGATGCAGCCAGCTCTGGCCTGCAGCCAGGCAGCCTCAAGAAGGAGCAGGGTGTTGGCTTAAATATGCTTGCTTAGCAGGTCAGACTGAAGGATGCCTTAGACAAGCAATACATTCTTTTCAGCCTCTGGGATGCTGAACCTGCTGATTTATGCACCTCTCATTTGCTCAAATACCTAAGAATTCACTTTGTCTGGATTTCCTTTCAGGAGCTGGACGTTTTGTTCCATGTGTGACTCATCAAAGATATATAATATTTTTTATTAGCATTTTGTAGTTGCCTTATAATGTTTATGATAAATGTAAGACTGCTGGCTAAAGTGACTTGCACAGTGTAAACTGGTGGAGTGAGCACCACTCCCCTGCTGCCAGTGAGCAGCAGCCCGCCCCCACACGCTGCTCAGGCTGGGAGCAGTGAAAAATAAAAGGGTAATTCATTTTATTACCGTTTTATTTTTCATTTTTGCTGTACTGGCTGCAAGAGGGTGACACTCCTCTGCTCTAATGGGGTGGCCGCCGCTGGAACCAAATCACTGATCGTAAGACATCCAAAACACTTGCTGCTCCCATACAGCACACTGTATCCCATTTCATTTGAATTCTATTACAGGACCGGAGGCTTCGAATTATGCTTCTCTTTCTATTCATTGCCACTCACAGCAGCCAATGAAAACTTTGTTTTGTGTAAATAAACTACATTTCCCATGATGCACATGTCATACATCACATCCTGCAATGCCCCATAAGAACCACCATGACCGGAAATCGCCCTCTTTCTTTGCTGCTCACGCAGACAGTTAAGTGGATTTTACGCTCTCTTATATGAGATATGCAAATTTATTTGGATCGGCTCGCGCCGTTTTAAAAATGTGTGCACGCGACTATCGCGTTTGATATGCCCTGCTTTGCTTGGTTTTGGCTTTACATTTCTGTGGCGCCTTCTGCCTTGACAGCGCGGGCTCCGCGCTCGGTCTTGACGACCTGCGGCGCCCCCGCTGCCATCGGAGGTGCGCGCTGTGTCCCGGACGAAGGAGGAAGCAAGTTTGAAACTCCCGCTTCACGGGACGGTGTTTAGCGCAGGAGGATTCCCTGGTCCTCAACGATGCTCCCGATGGTAACATCGGGGCAGTTGTCCCTGATGGCCTGGAGACTTTCCGGCAACGTTGGCACATGCCAGGATTTTCGGAACAAGCTTCAGACTTTATCAACCAAGCTTGGGCCCCTTCCACTAGAAAAAGGTACTCTTCAGCCTGGAAATGCTGGGTTTGTTGGTGCGTGGAACAACACGTGGATTCCGTGGGGGCAGACTTATCCTATGTTGTAAATTTTTTGTCCAAAAAAGCTTCTGATGGTCTGGCATATTGTTCCATCAATAATTTCCGTTCAGCCATTTCGGCGGGTCATTCTCAGGTGGAGGGCAAACCAATAGGGATGCATCCATTAATTTGCAAACTCTTGAAAGGTATTAGAGTAGCTAATCCGCCCAAGCCGAAGTACTCTTCTTTGTGGGATGTCTCGCTAGTTCTTTCCTTGTTCAATAAATGGCCCAGCAATGATATGTTGACAAGGAAACAACTCTCATCCAAATTGGCCATGCTGTTATGTTTGGCAGCGTGTAGACGTTCATCGGACATCAAAGCTCTAGATGTTACAGGTAGAGTATTTACGCCTGAAGGAGTTTCTTTTAACATTACTTCCAGGACAAAGCCAATGTCACGTAAAGTAGAATATCATGCTTTTCCCAACAAATCCAAGCTCTGTGTTGTTCATTGCCTTAAAGCGTACGAAGAATGTACCAGGTCTCTTCGGCCTGATGGTGTGGTGCAATTATTAATTGCTTTGCAGAAACCCTACAAACCTGTCACTGCGGCTACTATAGCCAGGTGGTTAAAATCTGTTATGCAAGAAGCAGGTATTAATACGCAAGTGTTTGGGGCACACTCTGTCCGAGGCGCCATGGCCTCTAAGACGTTCATGCTGGGTTCTACTGTACAGGATATCATGCATTCTGCGGATTGGTCCTCTGAATCAACATTTAAACAGTTTTATTATAAACCGGTGGGTGATATATCCTCTGTGGTTTTTAATCAGCGTTAAACTAGCATAATATTGAAGCCTCCGGTCCTGTAATAGAATATAAAATTGGCTAGCATTCGCGCCAAGAATTTTCAATTCTATTAAGGACACGGAGGCGAGGATTATCCCACCCGATTACATTTCAGTATTGTAATTGTTACCCGCCCGTTGTATTTATATTCTGGTTATGCAGAAGTTACAGGTTGTTTTTGTCTCTCATTCTTTCAGGATCTGAGAAGAAGATGGATTAAGCGTAATCCTGGTTAAGAAGACGTTCTTCCCAGCTGGCCTGGTTCTTCCACGTTGGAGGATTGTGTTGGACTTAAGTTATTATGTTGGACTTTTTACTGTTCGAAGCAAAGAAAGAGGGCGATTTCCGGTCATGGTGGCTCTTATGGGGCATTGCAGGATGTGATGTATGACATGTGCATCATGGGAAATGTAGTTTATTTACACAAAACAAAGTTTTCATTGGCTGCTGTGAGTGGCAATAAATAGAAAGAGAAGCATAGTCCTCGCCTCCGTGTCCTTAATAGAATTGAAAATTCTTGACGCGAATGCTAGCCAATTTTATATTCATCCTCTGCAGTTTCCTGCTACAGGTGAACGGCACCATCCGACATACCAGCCTTCAAACTATCTCTGCTGCAGATGCTGCCATCCACCATACTTAAGTAAGAAACTTCAGTGACATATTCGACTTTCTTTACCAAGTCAATGCAACTGTACCTTCCCCTGTGATGAGGAATCCTTCCATTTATTCACACAGACCAATGGGTTAAGTTGACTAGAGCCTTTGATTATGTTATTTCTAAAGGATAACTTTGACTGCAGATTCCTCACATATAGAATATTTCCCAGGTACTAGTCTCGACCCAGAAATGTTCACAACAGTGCTCTTGCATGCCATTAGGTGGTGTCATGTGGCTCTGTGTTGACCCCATTGAGCCCCAGAAGCACCACCCCTATGCGATGACATCAGATCCTTTCCTTCTGATCTTTAAAACACAGGTCCAGAGCTCTGCTCCCTTTTTCATCGGATGGCAAATTATTTCCAGTGTGCCAGGGAACGATGTCACTACTGAAGGTTACAGGGTTCAAACCATGTTGTGACTGTCGAATACAGATGTCAGTGATGGACTTTCACAAGGTGTACCTCTGGAGTATGGGCTCAAGGCAAGAACCCAAGTTGTGTAAAGAATGTACGTCAGACA
Organism: Calotriton arnoldi; assembly: GCA_963921515.1. NCBI lineage: Eukaryota > Metazoa > Chordata > Amphibia > Caudata > Salamandridae > Calotriton > Calotriton arnoldi. The sequence continues at coordinate 462,486 of CAWUFW010000039.1, forward strand.
CCGAAGGCGATTTGGGACTGTGAAGCAAAGTTGTATGTCGCTGAAAAAAGTACAGACCTAGTGTAAGTCCTGCTCCAGCTCTAAGTCAAGGGCATGGACCTGCCTCTGCTTTTGAGACTGATCCCCTGAAAGGGTTCTTCGTGATCGAAGTTGTCCAGTAAGTTGACGTCCAAGTTGAGGAAAAAACATAGGAAGTAGAAGGGGGGCTCGGCCCCATCCCACCACTCTCTGTCCAAAGAGAGGCCGTGAGGGCATCAAAGTCCCAGTCGATCTTTCTCTCAAACTCAAATTGAGGAGCCAAACCCACAGCTGATCTAGATGCCCCCCAAGTTCTCAGGGCCATTGACAGTGCTGGAGCAGATCGAGGCCTTTAAGGAAACCATGCTGCGTATTTTTGGCACCCTTTTGGCTTCAGGCCCCAAGAATCTGCAGGGGCCTCAAATTGCTTTACCACCAGCAGATCCGTTCTTGGCTCCATCTAAGCCTCTGGATACCATCTCTGGTTCTGCACCAACTCCTGTGCTGTCTACTATTCCAGCTCCAATACCTGTGCGGGTCCCTTCTTCATTGATGATGGGCCCAATGTTGCTGCAGGTTGACTCTTGCAGACTTCTGACCAGAGTCCATCTGATAATGATGATGATGAGGATCAGGATGATTAACCACACTACAATGACAACTGTATATATTTATGGGCTTTGTTAGAAATGGGGCTTCTGGTTGGCTAGGGTATGCACCTAAGCCAGGCAGAACCCACCACTCTAGTCAGTGCAAGTAAATTACACACCCAAGATAACTTGTGCTCATCCTCTGGTAGCTTGGTGCAGAGCAGACACAATGAAGACAGCACAAATGAGACTACACACAGGAATATATATAAAAACATAGTATATATTGTACATAAATCATGGACCAAAACGACATGACTCATAAATTCTGTGTATATTATGAAAATCCTGAAGTAATACTCGTTATCCTAACAGTACAAGAATCAAAACAGTATACATTATACATCAGGGCATGAAATGCAGCAGGTTGGATAAAGCAAGCCAACACTTGAATCACCAAAGTATCACCACAAGTATATCAGTCCCAAAACATCACCATAAGCTCGTTATTAGTAGTACTGATGTGTGGATCCAGGAACACCTATAATCCTACTGAACTGTATGCGGTCATTGGGCATCCCAATGCAGGTAACAGAACCACCATTGCTCTTGTTATTGGTAATACGGTAATCCAAACACCACAAGTTCTTGATTGGGGGCCTTCCTCGAGGACTCACCCCATTATGCCCACTCTAGGAAATTGTGCCCCAGTGTGGCCCAACGAGGGGGGGGACATACATTGTAGGCGAGAGCTGGGGAAACTGCTGATGGGGCAAGTAACTGGAGGCGCCCCTTGTCAATACAACTAGTGTGTGTTCCACGAAGGCGCAGGTAAGGACTCCGGGTCCTTCCTCCCCGAGCTTAATGCCGCCCGAGAAGGAGCACGGACGGCTAGGCGGGTCCCACCCACACAGTACCTTAGCTCCTGGGGAATTGTGGACACTCCGGATGGAGTCTACCCCAAGCCAGGTCTTCGCTGTGCTCTTGCTGTGGGGTCGGCTGTCTGCAAACGAACGGGACAGCAAGAACAGCCTTCCTCCTCTTTTGGATCCAGGTGGGATTGTGGCAGGCAGGGAGCTGCTCCCAAGCCTTGGTAGGGCACAAGGCTCTGCAAGTTGCTCGAGTCAAAATGCAGCCACAGAAGGGATTCTCCCTGCCTTCCGCACCTCTCGTGGCAAGGGGGGGCCCTGCCAGGGGTGTTCTCATCAGCCAGCTATGAGGTGAAGGGCAGGGAGATAGTGCTTCAGCACTGCACTCCTCTCTCCCTGCAGACGGCTTGGACGTTGCAGTTTCCCTGGCTGGGGGGCCACGGTGTAGAGAGCCGAAACGTTCTTGGAAATTCCAGATTGGAGCGGACGGCTCGACCTCAACCAAAAAACTCAACACAAGCCGAATGCAAGGCACAAATAGCCTCAAGCAGCGTTCGCCACGCGCTGAGCCCCAGAGAGTCAGGAACAAGTAGCAGCACTTCCCCACGTGCTGGTTTGAGCACTGCCTCAGCTTTGGGATAAAAATAAAGCGCCCCACACGTGCTGTTCCTAAGTAAGCAGTGAAAATGAAGCACTCACCACGCGCTGAACCTGAAGAGACAAAGATCATAAAAAAACACTCCTAGGAGATCACTTGGGAGCACAAGCAGGCAGCTGGCAACAGGCCAGCTCATAATGCAATTTGCAAAGTGGCAGTCCCTTGTGCAGCCCAGCAATCAGTAGGCAGCAGACCAGCACAACAAAGCTAGTAGTCCAAATAGCAGTACTTCCTGGTAGCACAGCAGTCCACTGGTAATGTGCAGTCAGTAGAGCCAGTAGCATCTGGTCAGAACTCCACCCATTGTCTAAAATCATGGGGTCAGAGCGCCTGTACTTACACCCAAAAATGTCTTTATTGAAGTGGGAACTTAGAAGGAAACCTTAGAAGTGCACACCACTCCCTTTCAACCCCAGCCCTGGCTCCAGACATCAGTGGGGGTAAATCAGCCTTTTGTGTGAGGGCAGGACACAGCCTATACATTTGTAAAGTGGGAACACCCAGCCCAGGAAGACCATCAGTATGCAGATGAATTCAGATGTAACCCTGCCACACCCAACCCTTCCTGTGTGATGGCTGTCTGGAAAGTATGCACAAAGTGTAGTTGTCACCCAGACCCAGACGTGGGTTGGAATCAGGCTGCAAAAGCAGAAAGAGTCATAAGCACAGAGAAATGCCCACTTTCTAAAAGTGGAATTTCTAAAATAGTAATGTAAAATCCAACTACACCAGTAAGCAGGATTTATCACTGCCATTCTAAACATACCAAACATCGCAGCCCTACTCCTTGTCACTGACTCACCTGGATGGACCACTCCATCTTCCACTTTACCTTCACAGTGGCACCCAGCACCTCCACCAAGCTGCCCAACACCCCTCACCGCAGCTGGAGCAAAGTATCCAATAGACATTTTACCAACGCCCTCAAACCTCCCGCCCTGAGATTACAGCCAACCTGGAACAAGTCATCAAGAACTTCACCACCTGGCTCACCAACTGCGCCGACAAAGTCGCCCGCATCAAACCCATTACAGTCAAGAGACCCACCAAACATGCCAGGTGGTACACCTCAGAACTGAAAACCACGAAATGCAAGTGCAAACAACTAGAAAGGAAATGGGGTACCAGCAAGGAGTCCACAAACCACGCCTCATTCAAGACATTGCTCAAACACCACCACCAGCTCCTGATAGACACAAAAAAGAACCCCCTAGCTGACCACATCAGAGCCAACTCCAACCACAGCAAAGAACCCTTCAGCTTTGTCAAGGGGTTCTCCAACACTTCAGCAACTGAGAACACCATCACCCCTCCCAAGAATGCTGGTTGTACTTCCACAATAAGATCTCAACCATCTACAAATACTTCGAACCCCAAACCACCTCAGCCTCCTCTCCCCCATGGATACATACTCAGATCACCAGATCACCGTCTGGGACCAGTTCACCACACAGACTTTAACTCTTACCTAATCTACACCCCAGATGGAGACGAGAAACTAGCAGCTGATAATTTACATTGGAACATTCCTCCTCAATATCAACTAAAGACGACACGCCCGGATAATGCAGGTCAATACCTGGTAAAAGTTTCAGAGTTTCTGGGATTGCGGCTAATAAATGGCAGAACGACGGACGACACCCCGCCCAAAAATGCATTTCATGGAAGAAAGACGTGATCCAGATTGGATTATACAGTAATTTCACTATCACATATGCCTTTTCTCTCTCATTGTTCAACAGAATATACAACTAGGACTGATCACTCTTATCAGCATATTCGTTTTAGTTTAAACTTATCAAGGTCAACCCCACTATAGAGGGAAGTATTCATACAATCAATTTAAAACTACTAAAATGGTCAAACAAAACTATAGAATAACTCCAAAATAAATTAAAGGGGCTAATAACAGCAAGGGGAAACGAGGGCCTAAACAAGATACAAGCTTGGGAACATTTTAAAACAAAATGAACAACACTGATGTCCGGAAAACAACAACAGGCTATAAAAAATAAAAATAAACTAACGGAAGAGGTCAGCCTCCTGAAACATGAACTAAATAAAGCCATCAGGAGACTTAAAACAATGCACCTTGATCAAACAGCTTGGGACAATGCACGTCAGCTTAGGAAAGCGTTTTAAAAAAGCTATGGGAAGATAAGAGAAATAGTAATGACAAATTCTGTTCTAAATTACTTTATAGTGCTAGGAAATCCAACTCTAACACATTCTGGGAAATGATAAATAATCTGAACAGGCCAGTGAACACTCTAATTTCAAATATACAAGAGCATGAGTGGGCTAATTTTCTAACAAACACGTTTTCGGAAATCACATCTCCTGAACACCCATCTCAGAAGCACCAGGAGGGTCAATATCACCAAGATCTAGCGGCGGCAAATGGTAGAGATGAAAATACCATTCAAGGAGAAGAAGGCATGTGCAATTTAATAGTAAAGACAGATTTATTTGCTTACTCAACTGAAGAAACCCTCAGGCAACAAGGTAAACATGGCATCAGTTTCCTCAAAGTAAAAACAGACCTTTCCTTTTACTCAGCAAATGAAATAACATGTATAGTACAGAAAGGCAGATGAGATGGTGCCCCTGGACCTAACGGCATCCCCCAAGCAATCTTTAAGAATGATCGTTCCTTCTAGAGTGAGCATCTATCTGTACTTTTCAAGGAAACAGAGCTACTAAATTATATCCCACCCAATTGGCAAGGATCAATAATGACACCGATCTATACGAGAGGAGACAGAACAAGTCCGTCAAATTACAGGGTAATCGCCCTATTAGACGTAGAAGCAAAATACTAAGCCTCACTTATCCTGGAAGATCTGTGGGAATGGTCAAACAAGCTCAACCTGATTCATGCAAACCAAACAGGTTTCAGGAAAGGTATCGGGATAATTACTAATATTCTAGCTCTCAATAATAGCAAACATATGCAAGTGGGGGAAACAACAACCGCACCTTTGCTATATAGATTTAAAGGCAGCATTTGATAGTGTGGACCGTCACCTGCTATGGGAAAAACTGAGAGCCTGGAAAATCCCCGAGAGAATTCTAAGAGGAATATTGCAATAATAGTCCCAAACATGGATAAGAATAAAGTTGGGGGATGGCTGTAGACTATCCAGGAAGCGAAACACAAACAAAGGCCTAAAACAATGTTGCGTATTGGCACCACACCTTTTTAACCTATTGAAGTCTGACCTGGCACAAAGGCTCGATCAGATCAATTCTCATTCACCGCAACTAGGAAAGTTATCATTAGCACGTCTCTCCTATGCGGATGATGTGGTGCTAATGAGCCTAACCAAGACTGGTCTCCGAAGATCTCTCAAGGAAATGATGGAATACATTTCATCCAACAAACTAGAAATGAACACATTAAAAACCAAAACAATGCTCATCAGTAATTGTCCAACAACCAAGCAGAACATTTGGCTTGACGGCAACCAGATAGAGGAAGTAACTAGCTATAAATATCTGGGGCTCTATATGAACAATAGACAAGACCATCTAGAGCAAAAAATCTATATATCACAGAGAACAATCGCATTAACATTCGCCTTTAGGACTCTGGCATAAAAACTGAAGGGGCCGTCATACAAACTTTGCTCGCAGTCATGTTGGCTAAAATGCTCCCAACTATAATGTATGCTAGTACTGCTTTACATGGCAAAGACTCTGAACTTTCAAACAAACCATTAGTCTCAACCTACAAAAAGGTCTTCCAGATACATCAGTCCGCTTCACCAGCCCAGCTACGACTTGAATTTGGCCTTTTAAATGAAACAATAGTTTGACTAAAACAGAACATGGCCCTTTAGATTGAACTGGATGAACATAAAAAATCACCATACAACCAATACCTCTACAAGTCTCTACTAACTACTTGCATGGCTGAGCTGTGGAACAAAAACCTGCCGTATCTGACCTTTAAGCAAGTAATAAATAAAACAGCAAAATTCCATTCCTTGCTACTTGACAAAAACATCTTTAGCTCAAGGTCCCACGCCTGGATGGTGATTAACAACTACAAGTCTCTCGCACCGGCACCCTATTTGAGTATTACATTCTCGATACACCTAAAGAGACGATTGATGGCCATACGCTTTGCGAAACTCCCGTCAATTGCGCACCAGCCAACCTGGGTACATAAAGGGCCTATATCATGCTGACTCTACGATAGTAATAAAGAGGGTTTTATTCATATAATTTGCAAATGCCCCAAACTACACATAGCACGAGTCACTTTACTTAGAAGAGCTCTAAACCTCAGAGGAATACGGCCCTGCAGAGCTGCTATAACAACAGGGCTAGACCCCTCAGACCCTCAAATGAAATGTAAATTGATTACATTTTTTAACTTCTGTGAACAGGCTCTGAAAATTGAAATACAAACTTGAGCTAGAATACGAAAATTATGAATCCTTAGAATTCTATTGTACAGGATATGCAAGTGACTTAAATCTCTTAACCTGAAGACCAGGCCCGCAAATCGAACTTTTAACAGCATTATAGACCGTGGAAATCTCATGACTTGGTTAGACATTAACTGCTTAGATCATGAATTTTATTGATGTAATAAGTTTATCACTCTCTGCAACAAATTGATAACGTACAGCCAATAATGTTTAGAAAATAATTATTTGTAACAAACTGACATTGCAAATGTATAATGTTTTAAAAATTGGTAGAGATTTTATTGATACTTTTTAGCTGAAATATTGTTAAGGTTTTAATCAACTAAACAATAAAAATGTACTTACTTATTTAAAAGTTCACCACACAGAACACCACAGCCATCATGCACTCTGCCCACTCAGGAGCGCCCACGGACTCATGTCCCCACCACCTGTTCAACCTCAGAAACAGGACTATGAGCAACAAGCTCACTGCCATCTACAACACATCCATCACCTCAGCTACCTTCCCAGACAAATGGAAACATGCCAAAGTCAATCCCCTCCTTAAGAAACCTTCTGCCTACCCTGACAGGCTCAAGAACTACTGGCCCATCTCCCTGCTCCCACTTCCCACCAAAGTCCTTGAAAAGGCCATCAATTGGCAACTCAACTGACAACTCACAGAATATCTGGAGAACAATGATCTTCTAGACTCATCCTGCTCCAAATTCTGAATTAACCACAACACCGCAACTGCCCTGATCACAGCCACTGATGATATCAGAACCCTCCTGGACTGAGGAGAAACGCCTGCCCTGATCCTCCTTGACCTCTCAGCAGCTTCAACACTGTGTCCCACCACACCCTGATCAAGAGGCTTCATCAGGTCGAAATCCAAGAGGACACTCTCAAATTGATTTTTAAATGTCAGATATGAGTTTCCTGTGAAGAAGAAAAGAGCCCAGGGGCCCTAATCCATAGTTTAACAGGGGAACAATTTTTGATTTTAGGAGTACACAGAATTTTTATCACAGCTTTTTTAGGAATACATCTAAATTCATAGCCAAGATTGATGGGCATCCTAATTATGCCATTCTGAGTGGAACTAAGGAAGATCAAGACATGTCAAAGTAGACAGCACCTGCAGAAGTACCTTTTCTGTCAAAGGAAAATATATCAAGTTGCAGATCATCAAGAGATACTGAGTCGGTATTGGCACATGCAGTTGCCAAACAATATAAGTCCTCCTAAGTCAACAAGAAAACAGTAACCCGATAGCCCTATGGCATACGGTTTAATCCACAAACAACATAATTGGCTTCCCTATAGTCTAAATGTGCTAAATGTTGTGGGATTTTCTTGTCACTGGCTGTTGCAGTATCACATTGCAATCTGCATACTCTGCAAGGAACCTGCGTGTCATGGGAATTTGTCTGCTCATTACAGGACCAGTGTGGGGAGTGAAGCAATTGACTCACCTGAAAAACAATAATATGTTGCAATGGGCTACCCATCAAGAACAGAGGTGAGGGGAGTGGCAGACACTGGTAGTTCTCCATTTACCATACTTACTATCAGTGAAGAAGAAGATGGTGCAGGAACCAGCATGCTAGATATTAAGACAGCAAATCCAAGAATGTCTGGAATCTCAAGATGACATAGAGATGTCACCCACAATTGTTATGACCATCTTTTAGTTGTGGTTTTGGCAAATTGGGAAACCACATAGTGCAATGGAACCTGGGAAATATATGAAGGACAGTGAAGCCTATGGGGTCATTCCTAAATCAAGTGAGCAAAATAGAGGCTAGGAGGAGATGGACCTCTAGCTTGTGATGCATGCAAGACGTTTATGAACTACGGTAGGAGTAATATGCGTAAAGTATCGAAATGCAGTGCAAAAAAAGGAGAGGCCGCCTCTAATATTTATTTAAATAGAGGTATAGTGATTCATTTAATTTCATAGGTGGTTTGTGTTTGTATATACACTGTGAATCATTTTATATAGGTTGCACCAAAATTAGTCTTTTATTTTTTTTATTTATTAGTTTTAATCGTTACAAACAATAATCAAACATTTCTACAGACTTACAGCATACACAGAGTGAAGCAATATAAATGGCAGTTACCCCTCGAGTCCAGCAGGCAAGTAACAGACAGAGAACGCATTGAGGTTGACAACTGTACAAAGAGGGGAGGAGGTGCAAAGCAAGTGGTTTGCTCGATATTCTGAGAAGAGGATCTGACTGGAGGCGAGTAAGACCTGGAGCGAGAAAGGTATGTTCTGAAGGGCTCCCCAATATCTCTAGGGTGAGACGCCATGGGCAACTCCTCAGCATATCCCTCCACCATATCCCCACAGCATGCAACATCCCGGCACCATTGCTCAGCAATGGGCCAAACAGTATGCATCCAAACCATGGCCACTCGTCATTCAGCCAGTGCCAGCAACACTGAAGCTAAGCACCTATAGGCAGGAGAGACTCCTGATGTGTCCCCTAGCAGTGCTACCTGGAGAGAAGGTTCAATCACAAACTCATTTATGTCACACAACACAAAAAAGACCTCATGCAAGTATTGTAAAATATTTAGACAACTCCAAGATAAATGCAGAAAATCTGCCCGCTCCAACCCACGTCTTTTTTACGTCACAGGGGCTGTCTCTCCAAAACTGGCAATCCATAAAGTTGTATAATAATACATTGTACCAACTTATGCCTATAGTTAACAGGAGTGTTTTTTACCTGTCACAGCAGTACTCCTATGCCTTAGGAGCAAGTTGGTATTCCAATGCACTCTCCCATCTCTGCTGGGCTTCTCTAAGAGTCAGTTCGAGTTGAGAGAACAACGGAGTACAGAAAAAAACAGAGAGAGCCTCATCCGCCCCCTCTGCAGGAACGTGGTGAGGAGCACCATCTCAACAGGTGCTGCGGAAAAGGCCGGGTAGCCAGCCTTGGCTGCTGAGTGAAGTCTATGATACACTAGAATGCTAAGGGGGGACGGCCACATCTATTCAGAAAGCTAGTTACTGTCAAAAACGTACCATTATCGAAGAGATTGCCCAACACATTCATATTAGATTTCTTCAGTAAGGATTTTATATAGTGCTCACTCGCTGGGGAAAGGAGCGGATTGTCTGGCATGGGAATGAGCGGCGAGTACAGAGTATCAAGACCACCTAGCGTCACCAGGCACCACCATGACTGACATGTAGAGGCAATGATGGCTGCATCTTTCTGAACAACACGTGGCTTAACAGACAGTTTAGGTAATATATCACACACCCTGGCTATTGTCCCTCCCACCCTGACGTGGGACTCAGAGCGGGGGGACTGCATCCAGTATTGCACATAATGGATCTCTGCAACTACATAATATGTAAAAAGGTCCGGGACCTCAAGCACTCCCTGTTGTAGGGGACGCACCAGTACCTCCCAATGAATTCTAAGCTGTTGCACACTAACCCTGGGCATAGTTTGCATAGTAGCACTACACGTAGCTACGCGAAGTACATTTTAAACTACACGTAGCTATGCAAATTGCGTAGTGCACAGCTGTGTGCTTGACTGCACTGTACAATAATTGCCAAAGGCATCTTGCACAGTGCAAGTTAATATAAAATAAGTATTTCTGTCTTTATATGCTAAAATGCATATAGTCATTTTACAAAAGTGAAAACGATAAATTAACAAGCAGTGAGAGAGGTGATGATTTTGGGATCCTCCCTAACCTAGGGAGAGAACCAAGCAGATGCCTTGAAAACAAAAAGCACATCTTTTGAACGATTCGGTGGTGGTCCCATCCTCTTAGGACCACCCCAAGCACAGTTATTGGCAAAAATACAATCCCAACCAAAGGCCCTGCAAAGCATTATGGGACTGAGATTAGCAGTGGGCAGTGAATATTATAGTATCCAATATCAAAATAATTCTACAAAGAGCTGCAGTTCCACTAGTCGTTACTAGATGTCCCTCACGAGTCAAATGCAAAGCTTCATGAAAGGGTTTCAATGCTTTTGCATTTGACTCGTGAGGGACATCTAGTAACGACTAGTGGAACTGCAGCTTGATTTATTAATAATTTCAATGCTTTTGCATTTGACTCGTGAGGGACATCTAGTAACGACTAGTTGAAATGCAGCTCTTTGTAGAATTATTTTGATATTGGACACTATAATATTCACTGCCCACTGCTAATCTCGTCCCATAATGCTTTGCAGGGCCTTTGGTTGGGATTGTATTTTTGCCCATAACTGTGCTTGGGGTGGTCCTAGGAGGAAGGGACCACCACTGAATCGTTCACATGATATGCTTTTTGTGTTCAAGGCATCTGCTTGGTCCTCCCCCTAGGTTAGGGGGGACCCTAAAATCATCACCTCTCTCATTGCTTGATATTTTCGTTGTCAAAGTTCACTTTTGTGAATTGGTTATATGCTTTTTAGCATAGAAAATTGCTTTAACAAAGCATTTGTAGGTGTTTATTATACTGCTGCTACGCTATGTCAAATTAGCATAGTTTTTCACTCTGCTACGTGTAATTTGCGTAGTAGCACAAACTTTGCATGCTCCGTGAGCGTAGTGAAGTATTACACCCAGGGTTATTGCACACCCCATATTAAACAGAGGAAAAGTTACTGGAGTGTTTGAAGAAAGCCTGTGAGAGTTTCATAGGGATGTTAACAAATAAGCAAGGACACTCTGGCAATATCACAATTTTCACCAATGAGATGCGGCCCAACATAGAGAGGGGTAATCGAAGCCATCTATCCACTCGTGCTTGTAATTTATCTAATGTCACAACATAATTCGCCCTTAGGAGCTCAGCGCGGTCATGGCCCAAATATTTGACCCCCTGTGTGGACTCCACTGTAACGGGTATTCTATGATGCGAGTTGGGAAGAATTCCATAAGAGGGGAGAATTCAAACATAGCACAATTAATACGGAGCCTGGAGTGGCCCCCAAATTGGACTATTTCATGCATGACAGGCGATAGAATCTCTTAGGGCTTCTGGATGTAAAGGATCACATCGTCCACGTATAGAGATGAGATGTGAGCCAGCCCCAAGCTTCAGGCCACACAGGACATGAAATCCCATTATATAGCATGCAAATGGTTCCATGACAAAGGCAAAAATTACAGTGGACAGAGGGCAACCCTGCCACGTGCCACAAGTAATTTTAAACACCTCCGAAAATAGCCCCTGCACCCGGACTCGTGCCTAGGGAGCAGTGGAAAGCAAAGCTACCAATGATAAGAAGTAGGAACCCAACCCAAGTTGGCAAAGGATCTCCATCATGCATGGTCATTTTAATGTATCAAAGGTTTTTTTCCGCTTCAAGCAGAACCACAACAGAATGGAGCAGCGGGCAGGGACATCTTAAGGATTTTGGGGGCCCTGGGCCAAACATATTTTTGGGGCCCCTAACGTGGCGAATTTATGATCCAGTGTCAGCTTTTTTGTGCGTTCTGAGGCCAGGACACTGACATTGCATGAGCAGACTGGTCCTAATTGTAAATGTTTTTTCCATCTAATATTCAGGGATAATTTCCATCTAATATTCAGGGATAGGGATGTGTGTTTTCAATATTGTAAATAAAAACTCACTAATATTATTGCAAACAATCTCTACGATCCACTGTCATTTCTCATAAAAATAACGGGGCATATTAGCAAGACTGGCGATAAAATTATCGCCGTTTTAGCGGCAGGAAACTGCCGCTAAAGCGGCGATAATGGGCTTGCTAATATGCGTTATAGAATTCAATAGAAGCCCAGGTTAGATGTGCAGGACATCTAACCTGGGCTTCTATTGGAATTCTACAACGCTTATTAGCAAGCCAATTATCGCTGTTTTAGCGGCAGTTTCCTGCCGCTAAAACGGCAATAATTTTATCACCAGTCTTGCTAATATGCCCAAACTTTATGGCTGTTGCACCGTGTTGAAAAACAAACACTTTTCTCTGCAAGATTTTTGAAATAGACTCCCACACATTGCCATAAAAGAACATGGTATTTAAAACAATCTATGTTTAGAAATCATTCAAGGTCATCAGGACAGGACTGTATGAAGAACAGGGCTGGATCTATTGGGGGCCCCCCTAAAAAAGCTGGGGCCCACTTGGCCCATGCCTTAAAATGTCTCTGGCAGCGGGTCCATCCGATACAGAACGGCAATCAAAGTATGCAGATTGTAAGCCTTTGACCACTGAGATATGAAGCCAGATTGATCTGCCAAGACCAGAAACTGCATTGAGAGCCTAAGACACTGTGCCAAGATCTTTGCAAGAATCTTATTGTCTGTATTCAAAAGGGACAAAGGTCTATACAAAGAGCAGGAGACAGGGTCTCTATTCGGTTTCAACAGAACTGTGATGACTGCCTCCATAGTGGAAGGAGGGAGCCTGCCCCTTCCAATAGCCGCATAATAAAAATATACTTTTAAACTTGCACATCAATTTTGTCAACATAGTGCGCAAGTGCTCAGTAAAACATGATACAGAGCAAGTGTGTCACTTTACTATGGTAGGTTTGTCTTGAAGTATGTTGTTCGGAGATTACTAAGAACACAGTCATCTCATGATAACAGGAAAAATATTTAAATATATTGAATATTGACATGTCGATCCTTGTTGTATCGAATATCTGGAAACTTCATTATGGTAGCTGGGATTAATCAATCCAGTTGCAACCCTTCAGACACAATTTCCATTATGGCAAGGGTGATTTTCAATCTGCATATCTACTGTTGCTGGATTACCAATGTATATCCAATCGATCTGAAGTGCTCACTAATCTCCAGGAGCTCAATCAGCAGGGTGCTTGTTTGAGGTGCTGATGTCATCATCAGCCTAAAGGCTAGATGTCCGTGGCAGGCACTTTGATCTTTTAGGTACAATTTTTTACTTTAAACTTTAAAAATGTATATCTCTGGTTCTAGTCTTCGATTTTTGTCATTTTGGTATCAAATAATGAATTAAACTTTACTCTAGTTTTCTAAATTGGTGTGGAATTTTTCTTGTGTTGCGTTTTCATTTTATTACTCTTAAAGTGCTTCATAAATACTTTACACATTGCCTCTAAGTTAGCCTGACTGCGTTTGTGCTAAGCTACCAGATGTTTAAGCACAGGTTAATTTAGTGACTTTTTGTGGTTCACCCTGACAGAAACTGTGGTTCTTTTTTGAGGAGGGCTCACATCCTCCACAACCAACAACCCAATTTCTCACAGTGGCATATAGGGACATAAGCCCCCACCTTCAGAGCACCAGTCCTTTTATTCTATGAATCCATGATATATCATTTGAATGGGAAATAACAGCAGAAACGAGGTACTTCAGGAAGGCGACAAAGAGAATATGTCTGATAGGAAAGAGTAATATGCCTTATATAATTTCAACCTCCCTGATTATCTTAAATAAGATTTCAGATTTACTTTACAACAAAGATTAGAAATCACCACTACATGCATGTTTAAAACTCATCCAGAACTCTTCCAACTGGGACACCAAAAGCAGAACTGGCAAAAGTGGTCAAACCAACCTCGCTTCCTTCATCTCCTTGCAAAATCTCTCTCTTTCCATCCATCCCATCTCTCCCTGTCTCTCTTTCTTCTTCTGCTCTAATCTCCTTCTCTCTCTCTCACTCCCAATGTCCTCAGCAGTTAACTTTGGGGACCTGGAAGAAGTGACAGAGGCACTGGCCCTGCAGGGACATCCTAAGGATTTTGGGGGACCTAGGCCAAATGTATTTTGGGGCTCCCTATTTGGAACAGTTTTGAATTTATGATCCAATTTCAACTTTTTCATGGTGTTTTTGGATATGTCACTGACATAGCACTAGTCCAAATACTAAATGTGTTTCCATCTAATATTCAGGGATAGAGATGTGTGTTTTCAATATTGTAATACAGCAGCAGCTCACTAATATCATTGCAAATAATCTCTGTGAGCCACTGCAATTTCTCAAATGTAAGGTCCTGTTTCGATCTAAAAGGAACTTTTTTACATGGATGTTGATGGTGTTGAAAAACAAACACAACATTTCTTGCATAATGTCTGTAAAAGACTCCTACACATCACCCGTATTAAAAACAAAGTGGAATGTAAACTAATCAATCTTTAATAATCATTCAAGGTCATCAGGGCAGGACTGTGTGGAGAACAGAGCTGGCCAGATCTATCAGGGCCCCCCCTAAAAGGCTGGGGCCCAGGGCTAGAGCCCTCTTTGCCCATGCCTTAAAACATCTCTGGGGTGGCCCTGGGCTTTCAAACCTGACCTCTGAGGGCCCCAGCCCACATGAGAAATTCCCAGTGTAATAAAAGTCCTGTAGTCATAATTGTCAGCCAGTTTTCGTTTGAAATTCCGGTAATAGCACTCTTGGTCAGTCTGCAGCTTAGAGAATGTCATCCAACCGAAAACAAAAATAGACTAAGATCAGCAAATGGAAGAACAAGAGAGGTAAATATGAAGAAAGTGGTTTGAATATAGCGAGAAGTAGCACAAATAGTGAGAGTGCTTGAAGAGATATTAAAAAGAATGGAAAAAGCATGTGAAAATGTATGTAGGGAAAGGCTCAGCACAACAAAACGTATTTGTTGTCTCTAAGCTGAGACCAGCGATAAGAATGTTGTTGTTCTGCAGACATATGTTCTATCATGCATAGTGTGTCATTATGTCATTATACGTTTGTTTGCTGCAATGAGCAGTAATAAAAAGTGTCCATGCACATAAAAGATGCCTCCTTGTCTTGCCTTAAAATTGAGGCCCCATAGAATGAGACAAATATCACAAAAAGCAGGGTGCCTGTGCAAGAGATGCACAAATGTGTAAGGAAGACTATGTGCTACACTTCCAGGGGGAGTCTCATCCGTCAATGTTATATTCGGAAAGGGTCAAATTACAACAGGGAAAGCCATCCTTAATGGAAGAGGATGTCTCACACACATATTAGTGTCATGCTTCATCATAGACATCCTCTCCCCACCCTGTTAAGATAGCACTACCAGGGCGGACTCAAACCTCCACAAAGACTCGGAGGTAGGAGGGACTTCTTACAGAAAACTACCTGGATAAAGTGGGATCCAGGTAACCTAAAAATACCTAAAAGTTCCTCAGTTGTCACCTTTATTTGTGAGGACTTTCTGTATAGTTAAAAACACTTCACTCGGCGGGTATGACAAGCACAATGGCTCAAACCCGACTGCTAGTAGCCAAAATGTTTCTGCCCACAAGAAAAAAGCCTATCTGGTCTGGGGCATTCGTCAGGGCTACAGGATCCTATCTTTCAAGCCACTAGGCTTACTCAATCAATTATGGTAATAAGGGGATCTTACCACATGCCATAACACATCAGGTGAATCCTACCTGGTATCCTTTCAAATTGTTCCTGTGGAAAACCCTAAACTTTAGGGGATACCAATACATCGGTCAAGGCTCTAGTAGCATGGAGTGGGATCGCCTAGGTTTACTGGAGTGGTGAACCTTTTGATGTAAGTGTGACTGTAAAGGGCACCACCCCCTCCTTGACAGGTGTATTGGTATCCCCTAAAGTGTAGGGTTTTCTAGCGGGGGCAAGGCACCCAAAGCGACATCTCCAAGTGGTACAAAAATGTTAGGAGCCCTGTATCTTAAAAGGGACCAGTCACTTTCGAAATCATTGATGTGGGCTCCCAAGAGACCCAGGTACACCTTCACAGCCCACAGTCCTGATCAGTCCCTTCTTGTACCTGAGAATGACCATTCTCAGTTTACCATGAAAAGAGGATCAGGATTTCATTAAAGACACGGAGGCTAACATTAAGCATAAAGCTTTTAATTGCTACTCGTGCAGCACCTTTAAAGAACTTCCTACAACAATAAAAAACAATCCAGAACTGGAATTTAAGCAATCCATAAATAACCCTGCAATAGAATGTTCCTCCTCTTTAAAAGCAAGACTGTGAGGCTATTAATCCATTTCTCTTCTCTTGAGCACACCTTAGCCGCCCATCCTCTTCCTTCTTTAAGACTGTGAATCTAGAACAGACAAACAAATATTCTCATCTTCTCTATCTTCAAAATTCTTCTCCCAATAAAAGAACTTTTTTATTATTTATTTCTTATTTTTTTTTTTAATATAGATATTTTATGACACTTACTCCACATATAAACCTCTTACTTTAAATATCTTCCCCCTTTTTTATGTGGGAGAGGAGGGTGGGATAATGTTAGCCTCCGTGTCTTTAATGAAATCCTGATTCTCTTTTCATGGTAATCTGTGAATCGTCTTTTAATTACAAGACCAGAGGATACCATTATGCATGTTGAAAGCCCTTCAACACCACTTCCGACACATGCTCAATCGGCCAAAAGTAATTCTGTGCAAATGTGCTCAAATTAGACCAATCAGCTGCCTTCATAATACTCTCCAATGTACCACCTGACCAGCGAGCTTTACTTGCCATGGCTCCTCTCAAAGAATGAGCTTCAAATTTTTCCACTTTCCCACCAGCGATACCTAATACCGCCTTAATCTACCTTTCAATCGTAGTTGAACTTACTGCCTTGAATGGTTTCACATGCGAAATCAACAACTGAAATTCACCCTTACGCCTATTTTCTTGTACTCTGCATTTATAATATTTCAAGCAATCCACTGCACACCATTTTTTGAATTCATCATACTTTGGATAAAAAACTGAAGAAGACATCGTTTTTGTTCTTTTCCAAATCTCAAAATACACCCCATCAGGACTGTATAATCTATTACTTACCTCCAAGCTCTTTACATCCGAAACCCTTCTAAAAGAAACCAAACATAATAAGGTTGCCTATTTCTGAGTAAGATTCTTTAAACTCAGCAAATCTTGAAACAACTTCAAGATTAAATTCATATCCCATAATGTATCATACTTAGCTCTTGGAGGTCTCCTAAGTCTCATGCTTTGCATAACTCTGCACACCAGAACATTACTTCCTATTGACCTTCCTCCTACATTTGTGTGACCTGCAGAAACTGCAGATCTATGACAATTTAATCTTAGATAGCTTAGACCTTTCTCAAATTGCTCCACTAAGAAATTCACAACCTCAACTACATGTGCCTCCACGGGATCCACACTCTTTTCCACGCATCAGCATACCCAAATTCTCCAAATTCCTTTGTGCCTACGCCTAGTTCCTGGAGCCCATGGCTCTTCGAGAAGTTCTGCAGCCCCATTCGAAAGTCCTTCAAAAGCTATAGATTTCCTAAAACCCTCCAAACAAGAAGGTACAGGGTCTTTTTCAGAATCAACGGATGTTCTTTTCCATCTCCATCCTTCAGCAAACCTTCCACCGCTTGGATTAACATCGGAACCTTGCATGCCAACCCCATGTCTGTTGGAAACTACGCTTGTGAAATCCAAAAGGGAGTCACCAAAAACTATTAGACATTTCTCCTTCCTCACCTTCAATAGAACCCTCTGTATCATTGCAAATTGTGGAAAAGCATAACCTCTTATCTGAGACCAATCCTGTTTAAATACTTCTACTGCCACTGCCCCTGGGTCTGGCATCCAACTGAAGTATCTGTCGATCTGAAAAGACAATCTACTTGCAAACATATCCACTTCCAACGGACCCCAACACCAATTTATTTTCCTGAAAACCGAACTCTCCAATTTGAAATCACTGTAATCTTTCAAGTGTCTTGAATTCCAATCCTCAAAAGAATTCATGTTCCCTGGCAGATACTCTGCTCTCAAATCTATCCTGTGATCTAAACAAAAATGCCACAACTTTTTGCTATGTCTGACAAATTCCATGATTTCCTCCGTCCTAGACGTTTCATGTAAGCTACTGCTGACACATTGTCCATCTTCATCAACACTGTCTGGCCTTGTAAAAAATCTTTAAAACTCTTCAAGGCAAACAATCCTGCTGTTAATTCCAAACAGTTTATGTGTTGTTTCTTCTCCAAGCCTGACCATGTTCCACCTGTCTCCTGTTTGCCCATCCGAGCTCCCCAACCTAAAACTGGCATCTGTCTCCAGCACAAAATCCGGTCTGCACCCAAAAATTGCTTGTCCATTACATGCCTCCAGATTCTGCAACCACCAGAACAATTCCTCTATTGCCTCCTGATACAAATCTACCTTGTCTCCATACCATAACCAAAGCATCTGCTTTCACTCTCTTTAATGCATGGCAATCCAACGGGCCTCGAAATATCGCCTGGATTGATGGAGAAAAAAGGCCCACAACTCTTGCCAGATCTCCTAACTTTAATCTCTCTTTCCTCAACACATGTAACACTTCCCTCTTTATCATTTTTATCTTTTTTACTGGTAACAACAATATTGTCTTCCCTGGATCTATCTCGAAACCCAAAAACTCCAACCTCTGAGAAGGTATTATGATAGATTTCTCCTTGTTCATTAAAAACCCAAATTCTCCAAGAGATTCCTCATCTCCTTCAACTGCCCTGCCAATTCCTCTACATCCTGAGACATCAGCAGAATGTCGAGTAGATAAACAATCAAACGGAATCCTCTTTCTCTCAAATGAGCTACAACCACCCTCATCATCTTTGTAAAACACCATGGCGCAGATGCTAAACCAAATGGGAGACACAACAACTGGTATAATTGGTTTCTCGATCTGAATTGTAAGAACTTCTAACTTACCTCCTCCATTGCCATAGTAAAATAGGTATCCTTCAGATCTAGTTTCACCAACCAGTCCTTCTCTAAAAGCATGTGCCTCAGGAGATGGATACCCTCCATTTTGAAATGCCTGTAGATGAGAAACCCATTCTGAGACCTCAAATTTATCACCGGTCTCCAAGCTTTGTCCTTTTTCTCCACTGCAAAAATTGTGCTTACAAACCCTTTGAACTGATCCTCTACAGGTTTTATTGCTCCTGTCTGCAACATCGCTTTTACCTCCCTGTCGCTCTCCAATGATTGCACTTGTGTCAAATGCAAACCCTTTGGTTCCTCTTCTTGTATTGGTAACTCCACAAAATCTATCCTGAACCCTTGGACTGTTTCTAACACCCGAGGATCCCTGGTTATACTTCTCCACTCTGCTAAAAACCTTCTTATATGTCTGTTATACCTGCTGCTCAGCCAGAGTGAGTGTGGAGTGGAACGTTGGTGCATGGTCATGCATGGAATGTTGGATGTCTTGAGAGGGTCAGTTGGAGTATGGGCTGAGCAGCAGGAAGGCTGCTCCTGGTGGGGCTCTTGATCTTAACTACATAATAAACCATTTAACCTAATCTACACCTGGACTACTGGACATCATTCACATTACAACATTTTGGCGACGATTTGTGCAAAGAAAAACCTACGTGTGCTTAATTGAATGAAAAAAACTATTGAAAATCCATGTTACAGAGAACTATTAACCTGAAGAAACAGAAGAAGAGAAAGATTTTAAAGGAAATTGAAGGAGATTAAAGCTAAAGGAAAATACAGTAAACTCTGCAGCCCAGCAGCCCCACCAGAGTTTTGCCACATCAGACAGCCTATGGGCAGGGCTTACGTCGGCCTCAATTTTAATTTTAAAAAACTATCCTGCTGCTCTCCAGCAACCTGGTGTGCTTTGGTATTTAGCAGCAATTACTTTTATGTGCCCGATGACAACCGGGTGTATAAGGTTCCAGTTACTAGGATCTGCAACGTTTAAGGGGAAATTATGTTTGCAGTAGTCGTGGTGTGTCCAGTCAAATGGCATGGACTGATTATCAGGGAACTAGTCACGTGGAAGATATTAACGCCAGCAAGAACTTTAATACAATTCTGGGGAGCCAATTGCCTACACCAGCACCCTAGTTTGAACTATCTGGTTGTGTGTTGACATGGGTGAGTTACGCAGTGTTAGTTGAAATGGTGGTGTTGGTCGGTCGTGTCCGTTAAAAGGTGCGACATTTGAATCAGCTGCTCGTGTGCCCCTTACCTTGCCATTGGGGCCACATGGAGTAGTTCTGCAGTGCAAGCCTCAGTATCCTGCAGAGCAATGTTGTGCAGCGTGTATGCGACCGGAGCCACCCGGCGCTCTTTACGTCTGTGTGCCGACCATCTTGCTACCCGGCAGTCAAAGCTGAGGTTGTTTTTCCGGCTGTATTTCGGTTGTTTATCCAGTTTTCGCTCTACGTTACTGGTGCTTAAAAATGGAGTAAATGAAAAATGGAAAAAACTGATTCGGTTTATGGAATTCGGGTGAGAGATCACTCATCATCTGCCTTTCTCACAGCGTCATTCAGCGTGGGATATAAACATGACCTGCAGTCTGGTTCGTTGTTTGCTCAATATTTTGCCTGGTTCTCTGACTGAAACATAACTCTCTCATGTGCCTAGCCTGCGCTCACTGTGTGGGAAAGTTGGAGAAATGACTTTGCTTAGGGAGCGGCAACCTAATCTGGTCTGATGAGCCATAGAACACCTCAGTTCCCGGTGTCTACCACTCTTAATCCTTTTTGGAAAATTTGTTTAAAAAAGAATGAGTTTGGGATCAAAGAGCTGGAAATGTTCAGAAATTGAAGATGCAAGTAAGATACTTCAGTATATATGCAACACATCTTCTGGGTCAATACAGCAATCAGATTTAAAGTCACACTTAGTGTGCTGGCAAAGTTCTCATTCTTTTTGTTGCAGGCTGAAGTTTGTTTTCCTCAACTATGTTTTCTGGCAATGACTTCCTATTCGGCAGAGACTGAACATTGCATTCGTTAACTGTCCCAGCTGGGGGGGCAGGAGTCTATGATGCTTTGCAGCTCTGTCCGCAGCCATCGGTGGGGAAAAATCTTTTGCTTAGTGGGGAGTGCTGTTTTTGAGGGCCATATGTACAGTGAGAAGTGAGCAATCTGTTGTGCGGTCCAACGTGTGGGTTCTAGGAGGTAGAAATGTGCTCTGTGCTTACTGTGATCTTGGTTGGTGGTACTAATGTATGTTGCTTTCATGCAGTGTTATTTTGTGGGTATTTTATTAATTCTGTGTGTTAAGATTGGAAGGACTGTTATAGTGTGAGTCACTTATTTTTGCTGATGTGTGGGGTGCTTCTGAGTTGGTCACCCATTTCTAGGTTGTACAGTTGGGATGACTGTTGTGTTTGAGATAACTGTTTGGATTAAGTCACTAATTTTCGTAGGTGTTACAGTTAGGATGACAGCTGTGTTGAGATGACTGCTCGTAGATTAAGCCACTCATTCCGTAGGTGTTACAGTTGGGATGACTGTTGTGTTTGAAATGACTGCGTGGATCAAGTCACTCCATTTCATAGGTGTTATAGTTAGGATGACTGTTGTGTTGAGATGACTGCTCATAGATTAAGTCACTCATTTCGTAGGTGTTACAGTATAGATGACTGTTTGACAAGAAGTCACTCATGTCTACCACCATTGTGTGGTTGTGGGATGAGTGTAGGTTAACCACCCACACATATAGGCGTTATGGTTGAGATGACTGTACGGGAATAAGTCACTCATGTCTACCACTGTTGTGTGGTTGTGTGATGGTTGTATGCGAATCTCCCATTTATAACTGTAAGGGTCCTGAATAAGTCACTTATAGGTGGCCTGTGTTTGAATTGGTGATGTTTTAGTGTGGTATGATTGTGAGGGTGTAACCCACCTGTGATGTTTTTTTCTTTTGCTAAGGGGTGGTCTCTTCTGCACCTTTGGTGTTTGTTCCCTGGGTGCTGCCTTCCATTCCAGTTTGGCCAACTGGTATGTTTGCGGCATGTAGGGTTTGGTATGTGAGGCGTGGTGTCGTAGAGCGTGTGTTTTCCATCTTGTTTGTTGGAAAGGGAGAATATGTGGATTAAGTGGAGTTCTATGCATTT
Organism: Calotriton arnoldi; assembly: GCA_963921515.1. Classification (NCBI taxonomy): domain Eukaryota; kingdom Metazoa; phylum Chordata; class Amphibia; order Caudata; family Salamandridae; genus Calotriton; species Calotriton arnoldi. The sequence continues at coordinate 484,848 of CAWUFW010000039.1, forward strand.
AGAAAGGACGTGGTTACGTTGCTTTATTTGTTGCTTTACTCATTTATGTGAGTACATTTGCATGCATTGTCATTTTCCATCATTACATATTGTATGTTGACATGCATGTCAATTAGTACATTGTACTTTATTATCATTACATTTGATGTTGACATGCATGTCATCTGGTCATCATCAGATGTTTGCGTTTGGTCCACCTGTTATTTCCATGCATGTATCTTTCTGCCAATTGCGAATTATTCATTGGACAATTGCATTGTGTTCTTGTTCCCTGTAAAGAAGGGAGATGTGTTATACCTGCTGCTCAGCCAGTGTGAGTTTGGAGTGGAATGTTGGTGCGTGCTCATGCATGGAATGTTGGATGTCTGAGAGAGTCAGTTGGAGTATGGGCTTAGCAGCAGGAAGGCTGCTCCTGGAGGGGCTCTTGACCTTAACTACTTAATAAACCATCTTACCTAATCTACACCTGGACTACTGGACATCATTTATATTACAACAACATCCCCCTACTTTTATTTAGGAAAAACCAAAAGAAGTCTCCATAATCACCTCTTATCCCTGTTGAAGATTGCCCTCTTCTTCTGAAACTCCTGGTTCTCCCTGATCTTCCTCTTTGCGGGAAAAAAGCTGTTGTTCCTTCGATTTCCTCTTCCAGTACCTCTGTACGCAAAATTACATAGGGACCTTTGCAGCACTTGGCAGCATAAGGTCCTCGTCTGCTGGCCCTACCAAAAACAATCCCAAACACTTTCCTCATGTTAGTCTGTGCTTTATCCAGCGCAGTAAAAGTAGCTACATACTTGCCCAACCCTTTTCACTAGGCCCTCTACAAAAAGTAATCCTTTTGCCTCATCACTGGCTTCCTTATTTGCCATTTCCCCTAATTTGGGATTGATCTTCATCAGAATTGTCTTCCTGCGTTCAGCTAAAAGCCCTGCATTAGTGTCGCCTAATAAAATTATAGCTCTCTGGCTCCAACCCCTTAATAGATCCACATCCACTTGCTCCTCGTTTAAATACGCCTCCTCTGCCATTTCCAATATTTTTGCTTATGGCCCAAAACATCCAAAAGACGATCTTGACACGTGGATCTCTTCCCATCTTAAATAAAAAGGTTATCATATCAGGATCTAAATTTGGGGTGTTGCACACCTTATTCTCTATCACTGGTCTTGAACATTCCGCTCTAAGCACATTTCTCACTTCTTTTTCCAACGTCTTCCTTATCCATTCCTTAATAAATCTCCCAACATGCTCCTGACACCACCTGTCGGCACTCCTTGGATGATGAATATCATATGGGCTAGACATGTCTTCTCCTAATGGATTTTTAATTGTCACTTTTGATGAACAACCCACGTCATTCTTCAAATCCTGATTTAAATAATAATAATAATAATACAGTCATTTATTGAGCGCGAACAGCTACCTCCTAGGAGGTGTCCCGGCGCTAAAGCGACAAGTGACACACGGGAGATAGGCAGTGATCAGGAAACGTCAAATTAAGCCAGGTTAAAAAGCCAGGTTTTGACTGCCTTCCTAAATTGTGTTTCAGAAGATATCTGACGCAAATCATCATCCAGATTTAAATCCAATATGTACTCATTGTATATCTTATCAGAACCACGTGCAATGAATTCATTGATTTGGATGCCACCATCCAAATCAATGAATTCATCATCACATCTTGTGAATCTCGCATGCCGCCAAGGGCACCCTTGCTCTGTGTGCCGCAGTGGACACCACTCTTAGTAAAGGAGTTTCATCCATTCTTCCTTCTTTTGTTATTATTCTCTAAATGTTTACTCTTTTTTGTCTTTTTCCAACTGTCACAACATTTCCAGTTTTCTCGTCCGACAAATCCCAATACTCTTCACCAGATCCCAAATCTAATCTCTTCTCCATAACAATATCCAGTACTTCCTTCACAGAAGCCCTTACCTCCTGTCTAATACTGTCTTCACACATCCTACCTTCCGACAAAACCTGTCCCAAACTGCTATCCTCAGAAGCCATTCTCATGAACTTTAATTTTAAAATTTGATTTTCAAGAATCAAAAAACACAATCTTCACCAGAACCAATTATTTCCACTAACTCTAAAGTCCTGTTGATCAGTAAACAATCGTTATCTTTCCCAAAACAAAGTGTATTTCATTCCTCACGGACTTCGCCGATCAGCTGATGATAGTTTTTCCTCAACGGTAAAACTGCATCATACGCGCTACCGTGACCTTCATTTTATTTATTATATGGCTGCCCAACCTAAAATGGTTGCCAAATCACACGATATTTGCATGAGATTACACACATCGGACGTGACAAGAACAAGCCCTTCAAGGTAGGCTTGCTCTACAGCATACGCAGCTGCTGCCGCACGAGCTAATTACACTGAACAATAACCCTTGCTCTACCGTCTCTAAAACGGCAGCAACATGAAACCGACATATGCGCGTGAACTTGCGCTTCCCTTTACGAATTAAATGACAACTAACCAGTGTGTCCGCCTTTAAAAAACAAATCGACTTACACTATACGACATCCCAGATTAAAATTGAATTCCCATAAACTTTTCATTAGATTCAAAATAATAGAGGGTCACGTTCTAAATTTAAAACTAAACCCAAATAAATATGTTCAAATTAATCATGCTCACTCACACTGCTTCTATAAATTAAAAGCTTGACAAATAACCTCTACTCATCCACAAAATACAAACATAAACCACTACTCATCCACAACATTATATATTGGAAATGGTACTTATCTGAACAGGAGCAGCATTTAAAAGAGGAGGAACATTCTATTGCAGGGTTATTTATGGATTGTTAAAATTCCAGTTCTGGATTGTTTTTTATTGTTGTGGTAAGTTCTTTAAAGGTGCTGCAGTAGTTGCAATTAAAAGGTTTATGCATAATGGTAGCCTTCGGTCTTGTAATGAAATCAGGGTTATGGTAGATGGCTGTTACCAACAACACACATCCCCTTGAAAAATATTCTGTGCCTTTTGAGTCTAGATGGCAGCGGATGCAGACACTCTAGTGTACCATGGAGGTCGTGATGATGTTTCTCTTAGCAAATGTCTGCAGGTACTCAACCCTTTGCAACAAGTTGTAGCATCTTAACAGTTATGTTCACGATATAGCAGAGGGAAAGGCCAGGGACTATGCCTTAGCATCACAGAGGAGATTATATGATATAGGAGACAAAGCCACTAAGCTAATGGCATGGTTGGAGAATGGGGATAAAGAAAGGAATTGGGAATTAAAAATTAAGGGCTCTGATGGAGCAACCTGTGAAATGGGTGATAACATAGCCACAGCCTTTGCACAATACTATGAACAATTGTATCAACCCTCGTCGACAAGAACCAAAGAGGAATGCACTGAATATCCCAGGGATGTAAACCTCCCAGAGCTAACGCAGGAAGATAGAGACGACCTAGATAGCGAATTCACTGCAGAAGAAATAGGTGGGTAAATAAAGGCTTTGCAATAAGGCAAAGTGGCCGGTCCCAACGGTCTACCGGTCGAACTCTATAAGGGGATTGCGACTCTGATAGCCCCCCACATGTTGGACATGTTCAAGGAATCGCTGGACCGAGGAAAACTTCTGAGAGACCAAAGGTTAGCCACTATAGTAGTAATAGCCAAACAAGGCAAACCACCGGAGGACTGTTCGTCCTGTAGGCCCATCTCCCTACTTAACATCAAAGCAAAGGTGCAGGCTAAAGCATTGGCAATCAGACTTACCAATGTAATAACCGCCTTAATAGACCCCCACCAATCCGGCTTCATGCCACACAGAAGCACCCGACTAAACCTGCGGCGACTGTACGGAGTCCTTCAGGCGACCAAGGATGAGCCGAATCTCGACGCCATGCTGTTGTCCCTGGGCGCCTGTATGGCGTTTGACAGTATAGAATGGCAATATCTCTTTGCAGTACAAGAACGGTTTGGTTTCAGCCCTCGGTTCTGCGCCTGGGTGTGACTGTTCTACGCCAGACCACTAGCCAGAGTGAGGGTGAACGGAGTGGTCTCCGGACAGATTGAGCTGAACAAGGGTACGAGGCAGGGATGCCCGCTCACGCCCATGCTCTTCGTGCTAGCATTGGAGCCCTTAGCAGCATGGGTCAGAAGGGATCCAATGGTGAGAGGTATTCCGATGGGGAATGAGTGGGAAGAAAACATTTCACTATACACTGACAATATCATCATATACGTCACCAAGCCCAGGTCTACTATTCACCATACTGTACATATATTCCAACTATTTGGGAGCTATTCCGGCTACCAGATTAACTGGGACAAATCTCTCGCCTTTGCATTGGCAGGTGAGGTAGTGATAATGCCTCCAGGTGGGAGTGCAATTGAGGTCAGGGATAAATTTAAATTCCTGGGCAGAGTGATATCACACACAGAAGTGGAATTTCTGGAGGACAACTTATTCCCCCAGTTACAAAGACTAAGAAAGGATGTCACTCACTGGAGAATGCTGCCGCTCTCACTAATGGGTAGAGCAGCTCTTTTTAAGATGATGGCGTTGCCGCGCCTTCTCTATGTCCTCCAGTATACCCCATACATAATCCCTGCAGAATTTTTCCATAAGGTCGACTCACAACTGAGACTATTGCTATGTAATGGAGGGAATTCCAGAATCGCGCTACACAAGCTACAGAGAGGAGTCTACGAAGGGGGATTGACAGTCCCCGATGTCCGTAAGTGCTATTGGGCCGCGCAACTTGTCGCCCTTAATGACTGGGTCTTTGCGGGTAGAGAGGAGCCAGCGTACCGAATGGATCATTACGCGATGGGTCAGAAAGGATATGTAGACATGCTATATAGTAAGAGACTGATGGACAAGCTACCAAAGCACACACAAACCACCATACGGTTGTTGAGGGAGGCGAATAGATTCCTGGGATGGGAAGGGAGACTAACAGAGCGCACACCCCTGTGGAATAGTGACCTGCTAAGAGAAGGCATTGAATACCTGTGGGATGTCTGGAAAGGTCAGAAACTGATAGATTTCCGAACCCTGCAAGCAGACTATCAAATGCCAGACTTGGAACAGTTTCGGTACCTACAATTGAAACATGCCATTTAAACACACATATCAGCGGGAGAACAAATACCCGAGTATACACCACTGGAAGACAGACTATTCCTAGACCCAATGACTGCAAGAGCCACCTCCCTCATCTACAAAAGTCATGAACAACACATCAGAACCACTGGGGACCTTGAGAAGGGCATGGGAGAGGGACATAGGGACTCTAGAAGATGAAGATTGGGAGGAAGCTATACAAAGCCCTAGAGAAGTAACCATAAAAGCGTGATTCCGCCTCACAAAACTTCGAATCCTCCATAGGTCATACACAACCAGAACAAGGTTATACAAAATGGGCAAGTGCGACTCGAACAAATGTATGAGGGGATGTAATGAGGAGGGTACATCATATCATATGCTCTGGGGCTGCACGAGATTGCAGAGATATTGGAGTGAGATCACATGGGTAATGTCAGAAGTCACCGGACTGGTGGTCCCACTAGATGCTAGATGGCATATACAGTGCATTACGGGGGGAACAAGTGGCTGAAATACACCAGGTTATGGTTAATATTAGCAGCAGTGGTCGCCAAAAGGAACGTGGCTAAGGCATGGGGGCATCACAGCCTCCTAGGGTCATAGCATGAAGAAAGACCTGCACTGGTGTGGAGCAGCCGAAAAAGTAGTCTATCTCAGCCGGGGATGCCCGGAGAAGTGGGGCAAAATATGGAACAGATGGGTGGAGCACAGAGGGAGTTGAAACGTCACATGGATGTAAATGAAGTGAGACATGTGGAAACGCGGTGACGCGTGAACCTATATAAACTGGATGAGTTAATTAAACAATGTTGAGAGGGAGAAATAAGAAATGAGGGGGGTTTGGGAGACAAGAATGCCTGTTGAATTATACATGTTATGACTGCTGTCATCGACCTAAGATGTGTGCTATGCATCTGCAAGTTTAATAAAAAAGATTTCTAAAAAAAAACCCAGTCATGTTCAGATGGGGTGAAAGAATCTGGCTGAACGTTTGGTATCTCACTCAATCGTAGTAGTAGAACTTCAGTTGCCTGAGTCTTGTGCAGATCTTCCTCCCAGGGCTCTGCTCTCAATGGGAAATTTAACTTCTTGTTCTTCTTGTCTGGTCACAACAGTTCATTTTCTTCAAAGTCAATGGATCATTCTTAGCATTTAAGGAGGATAGCCATCAGCCATGGTCATGTTCCTGGCAAACATCTTCTCTGTGGTGGTGTGAAGATTGTCCTTAAAGTCTAGAAGACCTACCAGTTGCTTGGCCCAGACAACCCATATGCATCTTGCTTCTTTGTTCTGCTAGGTCCTGGGTGCTTCCAATCATAGAGTATGGTCTGGCTTGCCAGAAGTCACTAATTGCAAATCACAAATTTAGATGTACTATTGAGTGCTTGCCTGAAATACTGATTCGGAAGGATTTGCATGGCATAAACTACTGAATTGCTAATTGCGATTCAGCTAGAGTCGCAAATTGTGAATGCCATTCAGGCAGTCACTAATGACAATACAACCAGGAGGTAGATCACCACATGCTCAGAGGAGCCCAGCAGAAAGATAAGGAGAGGAGCAGAGGAAACATAGAATCACAGAATCATGGTGCACCAGGACCACAGAGAGAAAAGGTGGCAGAAATGTAGGCATAACGTTTATGAAACAGGACATTAAATGTTGGTTAAAGGTTGTGTTGTCTTCACTCCAGAAATAAGAAAAAGGGAGCAAGGTGACTGAGTGAGGCTGCCGGCCCTGGTGGATGCCCTCATACCAAGCTGACAGCAGCTGCCACACAGGAACTAATTGCGGTTGTATCATGAGTGAGCACATTTGATCACTTCACTCACTACCCACAACAAGAGCTAAGGTCTCTCTGAAAATAACAAAACATCTGTAATGTAGCTTAAAATAATGTGTTTACCCTTCGTAAAAATGTTAACACATTCACAAGGGCTATTAAATCCAGAGCAGTATTATTTCATACTTTAGAAATGCATTGTCTGGGTTATAGGGGCACATGCATCAAGCTTTATACTGGTCGCAAACGGGCCGATTCACAGAATCGGCCCGTTTGCGACTGGTAAAACGGCATTTCCGATGCATCAAACCAAAATGCATTTGGAAAATACGTAATCACAATTTTTGCGATTACCTATTTGGCAAATGCATTTAGGGAATCCCAATTTGCGATTCCCTAAATGCAATGCATGAAGCATCTGAAAAATGCAAATCCATAGAAAAATGCACAAAATGGCATTTTTCAAAGTGCCATGTGGCGCACACACATGCCCTTAGGGCTTGTGTGTGCGCCACATTTGCACACTTACCTGTTTTGGGGTGCATCGGGGGGCCTTAGGCCCCCTAGCACCCTTGACTTTGCATTCACAATTTACGATTACCTATTTGGTAATCACAAATTGCGAATGCTTTCCCATTTATTCCAATGGGCCCATTCATTCCAATGGGCCTCTAGGCCCATAGAAATGAATGGGAATGCATTCCCTAATAGTGAATACCAATTTGCGATTCGCTCTTAGGGAATGTGTAGGAATTACTATTTTTTTGCGATTCCTACATGCATAAGAGATTGCGACTCCTAAATAGCGATTCCTTAAGAATCGCTATCAAGGAATCGCAATTCCTTATCTTGATGCATGTGCCCCATAGTCTATTATCTGACCTGTGTTTTAATATGTAGCTATAAAGTGTTCTCTTTTCAATAACACACCAATCATTACATAAATACTAAACTATCACACTTACTAATAAACAGGAGAAAATATGTAAGATGTTCTGTTTATATTCGAATCCTAGTGATTTTCGGCCATAGACATCTTTTTCTCATAGACATCCACACACAACATGATGTAGAAATAGATGGGGTGCAAGAGTAGAAGCAGGAACAGTAAGGTAGAGAGCCTAGTGAACAATCACCTGGCACAGTCCCTGCACCATAGGATACACACACAAGGTCAAGTAAAGTCGGATGTAGAAAAAATGTCACACTACCTTTTGCAGAGTCACCTCGACTCCCAGTGGCGCAGACATTTTGAGGGCTAGGAAATGGGGCAACATCATGCTGCAGCAAGGTGACGAGGACCTACTGCTGCAACATCATGCTGTACCAAGGTGACGAGGACCTACTGCTCCTGATGGAGAAGGGGCTATTCCTACTGTATCCCAATTTCTGGTGATAGAAGCATCTATGTTAGGTGTACAATGGTAATATTTATTAACATTAAATGGGATAAGCTGGTGAGTTTAGCACAGAAATAAGGAAGGCTACCAGGCAGTATCTCAGCGAATTAATTAGGGTTTCAGTAACTTAAGTGATATTTTAACTCGGACTGTACATCACTGTGAACTGAACTGAAGGAGAAAAGCAGTGTCCAAAGGCCATATGATGGAAGTCTTTGGGAGGTCACTGAATCAACTGCTCTGCTTGCCAGACATACTGTAAACCTCCAGACATTGACTGGACATTTCAGTGCGAATGTGTCTATAAGTTTAGTGCAGGTCACAGAAGATTTAGAGGAGCTGCAGACATACCACAAAATTACTGGGGGAAAAGTTGTTGTTTCAGAAAGCAAGAAGGATTCTAATCTAAGTAAAGTCACTGTGAAACCGAGGGGTAGGCGCACAAGGAGCCAGATTTTAGAAGGAGAAGAAGCTAGAACACTACCTTCTGAGAGAGCCAGTACATGCAGAGGCAAGATATAACATTAATGTAGATCCAGTTTTGCTATGATAATATTGATGTTTATACAGTTCAATTTTTTGCTTATCTTCAGTTATTTTCATCACTGAGTGTGTGAACCTGTAAAGAAACAGTGTATCAGACACTACACGTTGTGGGATGCCTACATATGCAGTCTGTGCTGATGTTTGTGAATCCTGTACAGAAATTTGCTTGCAGAGGGAGGATAGACAGGAATACGTTTTACATCAACACAGTCCATTTAGAAAGACTCTGTAGAATTGTAGTTTGGTGACAGGTAATTTTTGAGTGGTATTATACTCAGCATAGAACCAGAAAATTATAATTACAACTAGAGAGGTTGCCGTGCTGCACAATAGCTGATGCACAAACAATGCATTGATAACTATTGTAAGAAATTAGTTTGTTGGTTGAATGGGGGTGATCCCTGTTCAAGCAACAGCCACAATCCCTCTTAGGGTGAACCACAAGACAAAAACAGTCAGGCTTAACTTAGAGTCAATGTGTCAAGTATTTATGCAGCACACAAACAGTAATAAAGTGAAACACAAGAAAAACCCCACACCAATTTAGAAAGATAGAGTAAATTTTAATAAATTATTTGACACCAAAATGACAAAAATCTAAACCGTAGAACCGGAGTAATGAATTCTAAAAATGTTAAGTAACATTTAGCACCTAAAAGATCAAATCAAAGCACCAACATGGGGTACTTAGTCAAGCGAGACTTGCTCAAAGTCGAAAAATATGGCCGACCACGATGGAGCATGAGTCAGATGCAAAAAGTGAATTGGGCTTGATCAGAGCTTACCTTCGGACTTAGAAAATATTCTGCAAAAAAATATTCTGAGAAAGTAAAGATTAGAGGGGCAAGGCTGCAGGCGGTGTCTGAGGAGGGAGCGTCGTCTAGGAGCCGCTGGACGAAGTCATGGTGAAAACATTTTTGACAGTTGAAAATCTCTAGGAGTATGAAGCTAGAGGCTGTAACCAATGAGAGTTCCAGGAGGCCAGATTCCCCTTTCCCAAAGGACTGCTGAAAAGTATTTGTTGCTGCGGAGAAGAACGTGTCATGAGCTGCCGCAAAGTCAGGCCGACCGACAATGCACTTTGGGCGAATAGACAAACATGTTGGTCCCAGTCTTCCTTCGGTTCTTAGAGCAATTTTTAGCCAAAGGTTTTTAAGTCCCAAGTTTTGGATTTTGGTTATCTGGGCTCTTTTAGCACCAAAATCAAGGGTATAGGACCAAAGAGGCACTACTTGAGGGGTTAGGACTCACTCCGGCCGGGTCCAGGTGCTGGTTCAAGATGGAGGGAGCCTTTTCTGTCCTTGAGGCTCTGAAAAGGAGGCCAGCAAACTAGACCTTGGAGTCACTTTGGTAGCACTGGGTTCAAGTGATGAAGCAGGGTTCAAGTTGCAGGGCGGGCTCTGAGGGTTCAAGGCAGTCTACAGGCAGCAAAGCAGTCCTTCTAGGTGCAGCAAAGGAGTCTTGTGGAATACACAGCAGGCTGCAGCAGGAGGCAGTCCTCTGAGAGTCCTTCCACAGGTCCAGAAAGTGAACTGAGACGTTTCTAGAGGATTCCCTTTGAAGTCCTTGAAGTTTCATGACTCCGCTGCCTAGCTCCAAGCTGGCTGCATGAACAATGCAGTGGTGACAAGTCCTTTGTGTAAAGGCAGGGCACAGCTCATTCAATTGCAAGTGTGGATGTGGCTGTGCCCATCTCCTCCCCAATCAAGTCAGTTGATAGTACATCAAGGCACACCTAATCCATCTATTGTGTAGCGCTCTAGGAGGAATATAAAAAAAGTCCTACTGCTAATTACACTCAGTCAAGTGACCCGGAATAGGCTGCAGTCACCAAAATGTTTAGGGTAAATAAAATGCCAACTTTCTAAAAGTGCAGTTTCAGAATTGTAACTGAAAATCTGACTTTACCATTAAAGAGGATTTGTATTACAATTTTACAGACACCAAACATGAAGTGCCTACTTGTCCCCAATCAAAGGTTAGCACTTATTAAATGTAATAAGGCAAACCAATGTTATCCTAAGGGAGAGGTAGGCCTCATAGTAGTGAAAAAGAGTTTTCACTACCAGGACAGGTAAAACTTAAAATACATGTTCAGCCATTTAATTACAATGTGACATGCCCTATGGGCTACCTAGGGTCTAGGTTAGGGGTGAAAAATAGGCAATAAAAGGGTCGTTTTAAGGCTTGGCATGGGGGTTATATTGTCAAGTTGAATTGCCAGTTTAAAACTACATTCAGGCTGCAATGACAGGCCTGGGACATGTTTTAAGGGGCTACATATATGGGTGGTACAGTAGGTGCTGCAGGCACACTAGTAGCATTTCATTTACTGGCCCTGGGTCTATGGTATACATCTCTACAAGGGGCTTAAAAGTAAATTAATTATGCCAAACAGGTGTAAGCCATTTTCACCATGTTTAAGCACTTTAGCACTGCAGATTGCACAGAGTCCTAGAGCCAAAAAAACGAATTTAAGCAATAAGTGAAGGGTACAGGAAAATGTTTGGGAGTGACCCTGGGAGTGACCTTACAGAGAGGGCCAGGTCCCTAGCAAGGAGGGAGGCGGAAAATCTGTTATATATGAGAGGGATTGGTATTGACCCCCATTCCATCATGAAACACAAGTAAAACCACACCCATACTGAACATTATATGGCAGGCAGTACCCAGATATCTGGGATTGGTCTTTCTTTACAAGGCCAATATGCAGCCTCCCCACCTGAAGTGCAGGTAAAAACTCTGGTAATGTAGAACTGTAACCTGATTTCAAAGTTGCCAGTCACCTCATAGCCTGGTATAGGGTGGCTGTAGTCAATCTCAACTGTGGTTGGGGTTCACTTTTTTGCCCCACATGCTGCTGAACAACTCTTTTTAAAATCTACTGGACTTGAAAATTGTCAGGTGCACTGGGAACACGTTCAGCAGGGTAAGCAGGGCAAGGTAGGGTGGCACAACATCTCTAGGCCAAGAGCAGGATTTAGTCCCAACAGTTGGCAAATAATCGTGTGATTCTAAGCAAATCCCTTCATAACCCTGAACATGTACAGTGTGTTTTCTAATACTGTCCCTAAGACTTTTATCCCCATTCACCTCCTCGTCATGTCTTAGCTTCAGTCATATGTGTTCATTCAGAAGTCTCTCTCATTTTTCTGCTTCCTGTCCAGAACTTCATGTCTGAATAATAAATGTTCTCAGTAAATGTTATCACTGTCAGTTTGAATCGTGCTCTATGATGAGGGACAGACTCTTTCAGTAGTGTTCTCATTTCGAGCAGACCCCATTTTCATTAAAAATGTTTTTGCCCTTTCCCTACACTAGTGTGACTTCATGCAATAAATTCGAACTTTTACATTAATGAAGCACCTACTGTAACTCGATAAGAGTTCACATAATCCTTTTATAAATTAAAGTACAGGAGACAATTAGTGACATTGGATATGCACTATTTAAGTATTTGTAAACATAATCACCAATAGGGAGGAACTGCGCACCTTCAAAATTGTCATTGCAGAAACCGCATTCCATATAAAAGAGCCTATCCGGAAACAGCAGGACCAGTCACATTTTCGTTCATGCCTTAATAGTGCATTTTTTCTGTCGCTGCTGATACACAGCAAGGTGATTCAATTCAATAGGCACAAGATGGGGAACATCTGCTATTCGGATTATTTTGGCTTTGTTTAAGTCTGTTCCTGCCACTATGAAATACAGCAATCATAAATCATTCTTAAAAGCTTTTCAGTTGTGATGCATTTTGCATTAAAGGTGTTGAGGCAAATTTTATCGGACCATGGTGATACATGCTATATGCACACACTGTAGTTGTCAGAATATCAGATTTAAGTTTATCATATTTACTGAAAGTAAAATACTACAATTAAGCATGCAATACCAGTTTATTTATGAAATGTCCCCCTGTAATGTGCGCTAACGCAATAAAATGTTAATCGGATGGGGATCTAAACAGCACTCAGTATTAATTTAGATGAAAAACCCTTGAACTTTGCTCTCAGAAACATATGTCCCATATGAAAATATGAACATGCTCATTATTATGGATGCATGACGTAATCACGCATGCGTTTACAACGTATGCCTTTACAACGTGGGCAATACAACATTCATTTCGTTACCACGTGTTCCTTTAGAACGCAAGTCGTTACAACGACTTCCCTTAAGAAAAGCAAGAGTTTGGAATAGTATATTTTACTATTCCAACTCCAATCTGTGCAATAGTAGTGAAGGTGTTGGATTTAAAATCCAATAACGGGTTCCCTAAAGCAAGTCGTTGTAACACGTGGTAATGACGCGTTCACTGTAGTGCCTGCTTTGTAATGGCACTGAGTAGTTCTGTCTGGGTTGTAAATGCTGTTTCCCATCATTACACTTGAAGTTGAATTAAAAAAAGATAGCTGTGATAAAGATGTATTTATAAATTATTAATGCTCTCTTAGAAGCATCCTCAAATTTTCTCAACCTTGACGTGCAGTTTTTTCTATAATTTTTATCTTGTTTATATTTGGCCCTCTGTCTTCTTTTGTTGGCGGGTCTCCAATTGTGAGCAATTAGGGAGCGAGTAATTACTGACCCAAATGATAAGATTATTTTAACCAGAGTCCACCACTGGCTCCCTAGTCTTACCAGTTAGGGCTACACAGTCATCATCCCCTAACAGCAAATCTACCAGTCTCTCTGCGTGCTGTTATATTTTTAACTAAAGCTGTGACTAATCGATCATTCCCAATTCATATGCATCCAAGTTCTAACAGTTTGATTGTATCCTATACATTGAGTACTATATTCTACAAGAGATTTTATATAAATAATCAGGTGTGTAATTATACAACTTATACAATAAAAATGACTTAATAGAACAAAATCAGAATTTAAAGGGAGATGATGAATTTATTTGTTAATCCTGCGTCACTTAGTAGAACTTGCAAATCTTTTGCTATCGGAATTTAGAGTAATCAGGGTTATCTAAGTACAAAAAAAGATTATAAACCCTAGGCTTACACCCCTATATGGTGGCAAACCTAAAATCCCACTTAAACAATCCCCAATTCTCGAATGGCACTTTTTAACACCCTCCAAAGAAATGCCTTAATTGAAGCTATCTAAAGGAACAGCTCTAGTCCCTATATTAAATTTGGCTTGCATGTCTTTGAAAGAAATTAAGCCCTCACTGTCTGTTAGATGATCAGTCTCCCAGATCCCTTTATCCCGTCATTCTTTTATAACTGAGGTAGGATCAGTTGGAATGACTGAGTTATCCCATATTCAGGCACATAGCCTGATTCTTTTATATTCTTTAATTTAGCCTTCCACAGTGCGTATTCCCAGCATAGTGCACTTAATGTTACAAATTTGACTTTTTTGAGGACGTTTAAACCATGACATTTAGCAGCAAAGTCAACTACTCTATATTCAGCTGTCATCTTCTCCAAGACTGCTAAAAAATGTGGAGTTGGTTCGGGCAATCAACACCTGTTTAAAAAAACGCTGTAAAAGCAGCTAGATAGTAAGATTAGAATTCAGGGACAGTCCAACCTCCATTAGCCAGAGGGACGCAAAGTTTGCTTCTTGCCCATTTAAGAGCTTTGCCAGCCCCCATAAAGTATACGATGAAACCATTCACTCCAACAAAGAGCTTTTCTTCAAGAATATAAAGCGGGCTATACAATAAAAATAAAGGGGCATATTAGCAAGACCGGCGATAACATTAGTCGCCGTTTTAGCGGCAGGAAACTGCCGCTAAAGCGGCGATAATGGGCTTGCTAATATGCGTTATAGGAATTCAATAGAAGCCCAGGTTAGATGTCCTGCACATCTAACCTGGGCTTCTATTGGAATTCTACTGCGCATATTACCCAACCCATTATCGCCGTTTTAGCGGCAGTTTACTGCCGCTAAAACGGCGATAATGTTATCGCCGGTCTTGCTAATATGCCCCAAAGTCTCAAGTAGTACTATCATTTCAATCAGATTTATAAGGCTGACCGTAGAGAAAGAGATATGGTGCTACAACATAATGCCTTTCTCAATTTTAACTAGTAATCTGTTGTAATTGCATTCTGTGAGGAAAGCGGTTTATTATATGGTGTGGTTGTGCAAACTCACTGTGTAATAAACTCACAAATCCATCATGGGTCCAATGAGGCTCGTTTGCAAAACCTTAGCTCAACCCTGGGTAGCTGTGATTTTGAGGAGTCAAGCTTTGCCAAAGGAACAATTGCAAAGCATTTAGAAGTACCAAAACAATTGAACAAGAAAGAAACAGACATAAAGAAATCCCAGCACCAATTAATAAACAAAGTTCTTATTTTTATGAATGTATAGGCACCAAAGCAAAAAAAATCCACTGGAGGGTTTTGGAAATATAAATTATTTGCCAAATCGTAATTCACTGCTTTTTCTCAAACCGCAACAAGGATTGGTAACTACAGCGGTTAGTAGTTACTTGCAAAACTTTTGAAAACTTTTGTAAAGTTGTGTTGGTTACTATGGTCCACTTTGGTCGACCAACTCTGACAGAGAGCAAGTCACAGGGGCCAGTAAGTCATGGCAGGAAGGACACCTTGCAGTCAAACCAGTCTCCAGTCCAGTGAAAAGCTCACTGGGCGAATCAATACATCAAAGGAGTGCTCGTGAAGCAAGGGATACAGGATGCTGAAGATGCTGAAGGATGCTGTCGATGTTGATTGAGTGACAGGGTCTTCCTGGGGCAACCTCTCGGTCTAAGAACACAGGGGCAGATTTACAAGCCCCTTGCGCCACTTTTGCGTCACTTTTCCCATGTTAAAAGTGACGCAAAAGTGGCGCAAGGGGCTTGTAAATCTGCCCCACAGTGAGGAAACTGTGGCCACAGGACTTGATGGCCCTTGAAGTCAGGTTGAAGTCCAGCCAAAAATCAGTTGCCACTGGTCTCCAGTTACAGAGAAACCAGCAGTTCCCTGTAACTGAGGCTAGTGTCCATCTTGGGTGACCAAACTGCACTCCGATGACTTGCCTGGGTCCAGCAGACTCAGGTACAACCTTTGAGGGTTGGGACTTGGTCTCCCAGGCTGCACTTCGGTAGTCAGCAGTGGTCAAGCTTTTGTAGCTACCATCATGCCAAGGCTGGCTTCTTCAGCTTATGTGGCCCTGTAGCTGTAACAGGAAGTCAGCCAACTGACTCTTGGAATTGAATCACTCCTATTTCTGGGGCTCTGGGATGACTTTTCCTCTAGCAGGGCACCACAAACACAGTTGTTCCTTTGCTACCCCAAGGATCAACAGGTGCAGTCCATTCTTTAGTGCAGCCTTCCTTTGCCTGATCCAGTGAACAGCAGGACAGTGCTTCTTTGGTCCTCTCTCCAGTGCAGACGTGATCTGATGTCTGGGTGCAAGGGTATCACTTTTATGCCCAAACATTCCCCTGGGATAGGCTGACTGCTAGTCAATGGGCTATCAGATGCTCTCCCACCTGATGGCGACTTCCTGCAAAGTGTGGTATCAAGCTATCCCAGAATGCAAATTTTTACCCACTCCCCAGATGGCAAAACACCTCTCTTGGTGTTCAGAGCTTAGTAGCCCACCATAAAGATGTGGCTACCTGAAGGCTATGCGCCCACGGGAAAACTGGTTTGACTACTGTTCCCCTTCTCTGTCCCTGATGTCACCCTGTCTACTGGAACAAATGAGCAGCCATTCTTGTGTGTGTCCACCATTTGCCCCCCCAAAGGCTTGTAACTCCCCTTTTGGGCTCACACCCAGTTAGGCCTTTCTGCCATGGAGAGGTAACACTTCTTTCAACTGCAGGCTCTTTGTATTCCTTCCTGAGATTTGCACACACCTCCCCCCAGGAGGGCAGAATGCTGTCTTGTGGCCAGCAACTGTAAATGGTCGCTGGAAAGCGTTGGGCAATAGAGTAGCAACTTTCTAAAGTTGCCATATATTCATAAGTTACATTAAATTTGACTCTGCATCAAGTCGGGTTTAATGAAACACATCTTTTGATACCTTGAACCTTAAATGTCCTATTCAGACATTAGTACAGCTGAGTTAGCAGTGTGTAGCCACCAATTTGGAGGGTTTGACTATAATGATAGGTAAAACACATGTTCAAAATGTTTAATATATAGCACCCTGCCTTAGGGATGTATTTTATATTAAAAAGGAAGGTTTAGACTTTGTCATAACTTTTAATGACTAAGTCGAGTTAGCAGTTCATGAACTGCCTTGCCATCCAGCAATGGCAGGTTGGAAGTCTTGCTTTGCTTTGTCACACACATGGTGGCACAATATGTGCTGCAGTCCATGAGGGACACTTTAACTTACAAGCCCTGGGTACCCTTGTACCATATTCTAGGGGCTTATAAATAAGTTAACGTATGCCAATTGTGGGTGAGTCAATCAGACATATACCTTTTAAGGGCAAAAGGACTGGCACTGAGGTCTGTTTAGCAGACTGGAGTGTGCACTTTCAGAAACAAAAAATGCAGCATCAGTCCAAAACTTTGGGGGTAATCATGCAAAAAGAGGCATCTCCTTAAGCATCTATACACAGTAGTGGTTTCTAACTGCGCTTAAATCCCATGATGCATTTCCAGACTTGTTGTTACCATATTCTGCATTTTCTGGAATGCAGGATCTTACTTTTCCATTGAGGCCTTAAAATGCCTTCAGTTTTCAATGTATTAATCTTATAATTTTGATATCTATTATCAAGATTACCATGAAATAACTAGGCGTATTTTGTGCCAAAAATAGAATCGCATTAACTGCATGCAGCAATGTTTTAACAGCACCTGTCATTCTAGGCCTTGACATTACCATTGCTTCTTGTGTTAGATCTGGTTAAATGTTCAATGAAAGCTGCAAATAACAAAGAGAAGATTAATGGCTTACTCCTTGCATATGCATAAAACTTGATGATTTGCTGTTCAAACAGCCTGTCGACCCTGATAAAGGGTTGATGATAACCTGAAGAACTGTGTAGTAAATTTATTGGCCTTTAAAATCTTCTACAGATATGCCCAATGGACCAAGTTAAAAAAAAATCTGTTTCTAAAAAACAGACAGCTAGAGATTCATTTTTGTTATCCTCAAAGTCTATCATGTTCCAGAAGTAGTGAATGATGGATGCTGTTATCATTCCTAGACTAAATCCTTTCTGATTAGTTTTATTATTGTGAGTATCATACATGCCAATCTATTGGCAATAATTTTTCTCATTAACTTATTATTAACATTCAGGAGTAGACTGAGAGGAAAATTAGGATCTACATAATGCAGCATTTTTACCTGGTTTAAGGAATGTCACTAACTTCCCCTTCCTAAAAGATGGGGGTGACTCTTCCCCCTCTTGTAATACTGTCATATAAAATCTTCAAATAATGTCTAGGTCTTCCGCGAACATAATATATAGTTCACTTGGCAGCTCATACTTTCTTCAGAGACCTTGCATTTGTTAGAGCCTTAATTAGATAGAGAATTCTTCAAGTGTAGATTATTTGACAAGTGCTTCTTGGTTCTCCTCTGTTAATTTGCCTAACCAGCTTTCCCCTAAAATCCTTCAGTTGTCTATCTAAGAGATGTACCTTTTTATTTGATTTAAAATGGATCTCGTTTTTATCTTCCAGACCAGGAGTTCTTACTGTTCTCCTCAAAAGCCCTTTCAATATCTTTCCCAGAGTTTACAATTCCCTTCATAATTCTAAATTCCATTATCTCTTGTCATACTTTATTTAAAGACAGAATAATTTCCAGAGCAGACTATCTGCCTATCTCCTTATGAATTCTACTCAACTCTATATCTCTTTCATTTAGAAGTGTCATCTCTTGTTTCCTGATGTGCCTACATATTTAAATCAAGATACCCCTTGGATATGCTTTGAAGGATTCCTACACCATGGCTTTTCTCCCTTCATTCTAGTTAAAAACTCCTGAAGACAGGCTTTTCTTTCCCTTCTCACTTCCTCATCTTTTAGTACCATCATATATCCTTGCTACACTGGTTTATTTGGGAAGCCTATGGATACACATAAATATACAGATTGATGAACTCTGGAGAATGTTTGGACAGAACTGAAAGGATGATCGTGTGTCTTTACAGTTTAGAGTGGAGGTTTCTAAGAAATAATCAATTCTTGCTTGACTAATGTTTTTCCTCTAATGTAGGTCTGTATGTTGACATGTATTAAGTAAGAGTTTTTTAAGCAGGACAATATTATTTCTCATTTTAGCATCTCTGCAATGAACCCTGCTTTTTCCATAGATTTTCGATCAATTTTGTGAAGAGCCAAATTAAAATCAACTTTTATTATCAAAGGAATGGGGAAATCTCCCAATTTCAAAAATAGCTCCTCAAGAGCATGTGGATCATCAATGACTGGACTATAATAGTGAACTATTGTAAAGGATTTTCCTCCTCTTCTTAATGGCAAAATAATACATCTTCCAAATCAATTCTGTTTTTCTTTTCCATTACCCAGGATTGATTTTTCCCTATGAAAATAGTTTCCCTTTGCACTGTCTTGATCTGCCACAGAAGTATTAGAGCGACGTGTCTCCTGAATTAAGTTTTTTAGTTATTTATTTTTTATTAAGAGAGATATAGCAATTAAACATTCATTAATACATTCAGTACCAATTCATTAGTTACAACAATGGCAGTTCATGAATACATAATTTCTTACAATCATCGCTTATGCATACAATCTACTATTTAGATTTCACCTTAGAAAGAACATTATATATATTGTTTTTTAGATACATTTTACCCCAGCCTATAGAACCTTTGTGCCACTCCCACTCAGACTGCAAATATCTTTTCTTACTATTTAACTCTCTGCATTTTGCCAATCCCTCTTGAAATGATTTAGTTTTCCATCTCAGGAGAACTAATGATCAAGCACTGAGCACAGAGATGAATAGTATATGACTGTCCTTGTCTGAAAGTTCCATTAGGGTCTAATAACCAATTAAAATCAATGCTGGGTCATATGGAAATTGGATATTAAATTTATCTGAGCAATATTTCAAGACTGATTTCACAAAAGAATCTAAACTAGAACATCTAAATGTAATGTGAGACCAATTTCCCTTTTTGCCTAGATCACATCTCAAACAAGTAGTGGTAAGTTCTGGGTTCATCTTGTTCAGAAACATGGGAGGGCAGTAAAATAGCTACTTTACATAAAATTTCATTTTACAGAAATTGGCCCCTTCTTAAAACCCAAAAAATAATTTTATTCACTTTATTCCATATATCCAACGTTAATATGACATTTTCCTCATTCTGCCATCTATCAGAAATTCTCATGAAAGTTTCTGTCTCTTTCGGATTGACTTAGTAATTTTTCAAAGAGCTGACTGATCTCACACAATTAGCTCTGAAATCAAATCCATATTTACAGAAAGAGTGCTTAGGTTGACGTTTAACACCAAAAAGATATATAACATTATAGGACCACATCAGCCATCATTTAAATGTCTTTATCGAGGCTTCAATATTCACCCAGGGTTTCCATAATCCATTTATGAGAAGATCTAATAATTTTCAAAAACCATTGGCTTGGAATGTAATTAGTTTTATTTTATTCATGAATAATGAGTGGCTGGTACTTCATATTAATATCCTTAGGACAATTGGCAGCATTTACATAGGAAGTGGAGAAAGTTAAAAAAATATATCTTTTGTTTAAAAAATACATTGTATACCAAACTTTTTAAGGGAATTTTACCAGCTTCATATTATCCTCGAGTCTATGCTCCTTAAGTATCATAATCATTAAGTCATTATCACAAGTGTCTCCCGAATTCATGAGTTAATGAGTAGTTTGTAAAGACATTTTGCTCTTCATTTGCTAAATATGTCTCTTGTAATTGAATAAACACTGCTTCAGATTCTTCTAACATTGCCATGCACGTTACATTTCCTGAGAGCTATCAGGCCATTTTCATTTACCAAAATCTTTTCAATATCCATTTTAGCATTCATGTATCTAATAACAGTTGCTTCTTACTAAGAGGTGACTAATAATTTCTCCTTTTCCCCCAAATATTCTCTCCTTTTTCTTCCTGACACCACCCTGTAACTCCTCCATCGTAGTACACATAACCTATTTCCATAGCTTGTTCTCCAGAGCACTTCACGTTGGGAAATTTTACATACAATCATTGCTATCCAAATGAAATTGCTATTTATTTTAATGACCTAAGAATCATGAAGGTCTGAATGAACTGACGGTTGCTAATAGTCCAATACATTTAATTTAATGTTTAATTAAATCACATCATACACATTTTAATAAGTAGATATTCCCAGTTTGGTTGTAATGTTGTACTTTAAGTAACTGTGATAAACATGGCCGTGTCACAACCAGAGTACTTGTGAAGAGTGCCTACCATCACTTGGGATGATAGGGTTCGCCTGAACAGATGGGATCTTGCCAAGATTTGAACTTGTGACCTGCATATCACTTACATGTTTTACTGGGCTTCTCACTGAGATCTATAACCTGCAGTCCAACTACATTACTGAAATGGATTATCCTTGGGTGACTCTATATCATCCACCTTCTATATATTGTCTGAAAATTGACAATATCAAAATAAAGTTCAATGTTATATTCGAGGCTCCTGGCACACTATTGCAGGCATCAAAAGTGTGAAATCTGATCCAGTAGGCTCAATCCTACGATGTGAGTACATCTTTGACTTCTATGGAATTCATATGCTAGAAGGCCTTTTGTAACTCCAGTACCTAAAAACACAAACTATACTAATCCACATTTTCCAAAAGGTGAAAAACCCACATAAGTGAGTAGTTTGTAATTGTGCATTACCTCCAGGTCCCTTATGTCCTCGTCCCATTCATTTACTTATTGGAGATGACCATCTCCATGACAGAAAAAGATAGAAGAATGCTGGTACACTAACCCCGCCCTCCCACTGGGAGTATATATACCGGCCCAACCCAGCATTCGCCCTGTTCTTTTTTTCTGTCTTCCGACAGAAAGGGATGTGAAGTTTGCTCTTACCTGCTGTGCGCTTCTGGGATGTCTCGTCGGGCTGCTGGGCTGTCCTCTTCATCCCTGTTGTCTTCCTCGTTGTCTCGTCGAGCTGCTGGACTTCTCGACGTCCTGTTCCGCGGTCTCCTGGCCTGCCGGGCTTGCCGGGAGCCGCGTTGATGGGCGGCCGGTCCTTTGTGGCTGGGGCGCCGCTCCTCCCGGTCTGTTCCGCGTTGCAGGTCGCGTCTTCCTGTGGCTGGGCCGGTCAGGGAGACGCGCTGCTGCTGCTGTTTGGGGCTTCACGGGCCAGTCTTGGTGAGGCCCCTGGTGTTCCTGGATGCCGGTTGTAGCTGTAATGTTCGGCTTTACTCCCTGGACGCTGAATGGCCGCCTGGGAGTGCCGGTTGCTCCTGGTTTTGCCTCAAGTGGCTCGGCGCTTGTTGTTGGTTGGCATCTGGGCTGGTGGTTGGGGGTCTGTCTATGGTGTTTGACTACCCCCTTGGTGAGTACCGCATAGCGGTTTTCTTTTTCCTCTTGCCTGCTGCGGCCCACAGAAGGCCGGGACAATGTTCTGTTGTGTTCTTCCATTTCTTCCTCTGCAGCTGTCTGGTGGCGTGGTGGACTCGTGCTTCCGCAGCGTGGGCCTGTGTTGCCCTTCTGGGGTTCGGCTCCTGGTGGGTCCGCTCGGCCTTTCCTCCTCCTGAGGGCTACGGACTTCCGCCCTGCTTACACCTGATCTGGTCTGCTTTCAGAACGCCTGGTCAGGCCTGGTTTGTACCTGACTGTGGGACATCTGGGGTTGCCGGGTGCTGTTGTCCTTCCTGGTTCTTCACCTGTGCTCCTTGGAGTTGGGTGGCGGTAATGCATCTGTTGTTCGGGGCCGGGTTTTTGGGTGCCCTTGCTCTTTGCCGATTCCTTGGTTTTACACTTGGGGGTCTTCCATGATGTTTTTTTCCAAGTTGCAGGGGTTCTTCTCCTTTTTGAGCCTACGGCCTTCCTGCCCTGTCAGCTCCTGCTCTCCGCTGCTCTCGTTGGTTGAGCAGCTTCGCGGCCTGGTTCATCCCTGGATGGTAGTCCGCTTAGGGATTCCGGGTGCAGTAGGCTTATGTCCTTTTCTTCCTGCCTTGCGGAGTCACTGGGGCCTGGTTGTTGTGGTCTTATACTCTTTTCTTTGGTCTGGGTTTCACTCTCTTGTGTTTCCCTGCCTGTGTTGGCTGTCTGCCGGGGGTGGGGTGTGGTTACGGTATGCCTCTTTTTCCCTCGTGCCACCTGATGCTGTCATGTAGGTTTCTATGTGTGTCCATCTGTGCGGCTTGTGATCTGCTGTTGCACTTTGGATGGCCTTGATGCGGGAGGGGGGGGCATTGTTTGCACCTCAGGGTCGCCGCCGCTTCCTGGGATTCTGGTGTTCCCTGGGTTGCGTGCTTCCTGCTCTGGTACCCTGCTGCGCGTTTCTTCCGCCTTTGTCCCCTTTGCTTCTGCATCTCTTTGCTACGGGCCTCGCTGAGCGGGTCTGTTGGTGAGGGTGGTGTCCTTCCTGCCTTGTGGTCTCGTTTTCCGGTGTGTTTCCGGCGCTGCGTTTTGGTGTCTTGCTTTGGATTCTGTCCTGGTCTTCGAGTGACGCTGCCCTGTTTGGTGCTGGTTTGTTGCCGGCTGGCGGTCCCTGTCGGGGTGTTCCGCTGTGCTGTCTGGGCGTGCCTTGGCTTGGACGGTCTGGTTCTTGGGGTTCCTGGCTGTTCCTTTTTTGCCTCGCTGTTCCTGCGCTGTGCTGTTCTCTTGTCCTTCGCTCGGGCCTTGGCTCCTGGCCCTGTGTCCTGTGCGGTTCCTCTCTGCGGCTTCTGTAGCTGCGTGCTTCCCCTCCTGCGCCCTGTGTGTGCTCCTTGTTGGGGTCCTGTACAGCTTGCAGTGTCTGGGTTTGGCCATGGGGCCTCCTGGGTGCACGGAGCCTTTCTCTGCCTTCCTAGTGTTGGTTCTGGCTTCGTGTGGCGTGAGTGGCTTGTCCTCTGCCTTTGGGCTGCTTCCTGTGGCCTGGATGGGTGGTGCTGTGTTCTGCGGCTTGCCGCTTCCGTGCTGGGTTTGGCTCTCCTTTTTGCTCTGGGCTTTAGCTCTTTCATTGCACTGTCCTGGCTTCGGTGGTTTCCTTGGTTTGGTCCTTGTGTTCCCCGTCTGCCGCCCTCAAGGATTGCCCTTACGTGTCTTCTGGCCTTGGCTTTGCGGGCTCTGTTCTGTCCCCTGTGCATGCCTTTTGCCTTTGGCTTCCTTCGCTGGGTCGGGCTCGCGCCCTTCGCCTCTAGTCTGGCTTTTCCGGGCTCCTAGTTCTGTCAGTGGTGCTGCTGGGTCTGTGGCTGCTCCTACTGTGGCTCCCTGTCTGATGGGTGCTATTTTTGTTGCCTGTGTCCTCCTGTTTCGCGGCTGGTTCTGGTGTTTGGCCCTTGCTGCTTTCGGGTCGCGTTCCCGCTCTGTGCTCTTCCTGCGGTGGTTGTGTCTTTGGGGCTGGGTGGGCCTTGCTTGGTGCCTGGCTGGTTTCCCGTGGTCCTGTTGTTCCGGGGGCTGTTTCCGGTCGCTCCTGGTCTGCGGGCTTGCTGCTGCCTCTGCTTGGTCTCCGGAGGTGCCTCCTTGTGGTCTCCGGTTGCCTTCGGCCTTTTCCTCCCTGTTGGCTCTTGGGTGCCTTGTTGCGTCCTGGTGGGGTGTCCTCCTGCTTGTGCTGGTGCTGTTTGCTTGGGGTTGCCCAGCTGCTCGCTTGTTCTGGTCCCTCTGCGGTCGGGTTCCGGTCCTTGCGTGTGTGGTGTGTTCCTTCCGTTGTAGCCTCTTGGCTCCGGCTGGGCCTGTTTTGGTCTGTGTCCCGCTGCTGTCTTCCCTGCTTGCCTGCTGCCTCTAGTGGTGTCGGTTGGGAGGCGGGCCTGGCTGCTAGTCCCCTGGGGGTCTACGGCTTGTTTTGAGGGGGTCTGGTGGCTTGTTGCGTTGCTTCCTTGCCTGAGCCTTCTCTCCTCTGTTCTCGGTGGTTCGGCTGGGTTGGACCTGGTTCGTGCCTGGTTGTGGGGTCTGCCCGGGTGTTGCGGGTGCTGGGGGCTTCCTTTGGGTGGCTGTCCTTCCCGGCTTCGCCTTTGGTGCTCTCCCGCTGCTGCTTGCTCTCTGCCTTCTGGGTTGGTCCTTGTGGCTGTTGGCGGTTCATCTCTTCTGTGGACTCTTTGGGTCTCTGTTCCCATTTGGTCTGCTGGGGCCTGTTGTCTTCCGTGTTCTCGGTCCTTGCTGTTCCGGTCCTTTGTGCTGTTGCCTTGTTGGTTGTGGTCGTGCACGCTCCGCTGTTTCTGTGCGGGGTCTCTCTGTGCCCTTCCGGCCTTTGCTTGCCTGGGCTCTGTTGGGGTTCTCCCCTCTTTGGCCATCTTCTGGTGGGTTTTGGGCCTTCGGGTCCTTCTGGTTGGGCTGTTTGCTTGGCTTCGGCTCTGGCTTCTCGGCTGCTTGTGTTTTGTTGCAGTTTCTGCCATGGGGTTTCTCCCCTGCTTCTGCCTTCCCCTGCTGCGTGCTGGGCCTTGGGGTTTGGTTTGCCTGTTCTTCTTCCGCCCTGGCTTCTTTTGCCTCTGTGGCCGGGCTGGTTTTGGGTGTCCTTCCCCTCGGGGGTTGGTGTTTCCTGGCTCTGGTGTTTGGACCTGTCTGGTTCCTTCCGGGCCCCTGGGGCACCCGGTTGTTGGGCTCGGGTCTTTGCTGGCCTGTGTTGTTGCTACTCCCTTCTGCCTGGTATGTTTGGGTTCCTCTCTGCTTGGCTTGTTCTTTCGGTGGTCTTTGGTTCGGTTTGTCCGCTACTGCTGCCATTGGCTCCCTTGTGGTTCCCTTGTTCTGGGTTTCTTTGGCTCGTTTGCTCGGCTCCCTGTTCAGTTGGGGCCTGTTTCGCCTCTTCTCGGGTGGTCTGTGTGTCCTTCTCCGGCCTGTGGCTTCCTGCTCCTGTCTCCCCGGGTTTGCTGTTGGGGTGTTCTGCTGGGGCTGTGTTCTTTGGGTCCTGCTCTCCCTCCTGTTCCCCTTTCTTTTCTCTTGCTGGGGTTTCGTTTTCCCGGAACCCCTTTGGCGCAGGGTGTTGGTTGCTTCCTGTTGCCCGGTTTGGGCTTGCTGGCCTGTTGTCCATTTGGTCTTCTTCTTTGGCTGGCCTCCTCGCTGTTTTTGTTCTTGGCTGCCTGGGTGGGTTGTGGTGTCCGTTCTCTCCACTTCCCTTGTTTGCTGTGGGGTGTTCCTGCTATGGGCTGGTTTGCCTTCTGTGGTTGTTCATCTCCTCGTCTGGCTGGTCTCCCGTTGTTTGTTGGGTGCGCCCCTGCTTTGTTGGGGCTCCCTGTTGTCTGGGTGCTCTGCCTGGGGTTTTCGGCGGTTCTGCCTTTTGGCTTTCCTTCGGTGGCTTCCTTGGTGTGGTTTCCTGGGTTGGCTTCTGTTTTTTTGGGAAGGCCGGCTTTCTGCTTTGGTATTCTCCAATAAGTAAATGAATGGGACGAGGACATAAGGGACCTGGAGGTAATGTTCTATTACTTACCGGTAATCTTCATTACTCCGGGTCCCGTTGTCCTCGTCCCATTCATACGCCCCGCCCTCCCTCCCGGACGGCCGGCCTTCCTGTTGGGGGCTTGGTGGTTCAGGGTGAATGCTGGGTTGGGCCGGTATATATACTCCCAGTGGGAGGGGCGGGGTTAGTGTACCAGCATTCTTCTATCTTTTTCTGTCATGGAGATGGTCATCTCCAATAAGTAAATGAATGGGACGAGGACAACGGGACCCGGAGTAATGAAGATTACCGGTAAGTAATAGAACATTTGCACAATAAACTTTTTGTTTTTCTCATATATAAATATTTTTGTTTTTAGAAAATACCCTTCTCCTAGTCCCCTAGTAAGTAAGTCGGAGTTTAGAACTATTTCCTACCCTGTGAAGGAATTATTCACGCCTTTCACATGAATACTTATGTGTGCACTTTTACCCATGATTGGAAACAAACTGCAAACTGTGTGCTAATTCTCGCACCTTTCCAAGTTGCAAGTGTGCACCTGCTTCAGAAGCAGGGCTCACTCTCAAATAGCCCGACTCACCCTTAATCCTAAATTTAGATGAATGAACATTTACTGGTACATTTTTTGCTACCATGAGTGGACTTTACAATGTTAAAATCCCATAAACCCTAATTCTGTGAATCAAAATGTGGAACTTACAATCGCAATGTTTTTTGTGATCGCTTAAGTGCCATTTATAATTGCAAATATGTTTATGAATTTGGCTGTGAATTATCACGTGCAGTTCTATGATGTTCTATCTGCTTTGTTTACCAATTCATATATTTCCCTCAAGGGGTCACCCAACCGAGAACAGTGCCGAAAGGAGACTGGTTCACACTTTGTAACACTAAATGAACGAATAGTTAAATTCCCCATACTTTTTTTTTTTTTGCATTATATTTACTTAATCCGCGGTACTTGCCATGTTTTTCGGCATTTCAGCGCAGCTTCGAAGACCGTGCAATGCTCTTTAATTAGTTCAGTGTACCTAGAGGCCATAAAACGTGTTAAACACTCATTTTTAACATCTGGTTGTCGATCACGTGGAACAAGCAACGTTCTAAGCACATTTATATTTGAAAATGATGAATTGCTGAAAATTAATTGCTTTAAACTGCAAGGCTGATGCCAGGCACCGTGCACTGGAGGATTGGCAATATTCATGTTTTGATATTTCTGTTAGGTTATACTAGATGCAGGCAAATTTAAGAAGCGGCGATAGCAGAGTGAAAATGCTCTCCCGCCTCAACATTAAAATAAATGTGTCAGCAGTACTGAGTCGTTGTAAACTGTTTAATACTCACTATTGGCGAGTGGTTTACGTTGCTATATGACAGTGCTGGTTTTTGTAGTCATCTTTGGCGATCAATTATTGCTAAATATGGCTTCGGTGAAGAAGTGGTACAATGCACAAAACAAAAGGCACAAATGCTATTTTCTTTACATTAATGGCATTTTTTTTTAATATAGAACGAATTCGCCCCGGATATATTGGAGCGCTCTACGGGGCATATTTACAAGCCCCTATTGCCACAACAACGTTACTTTTTCTGACGTTGTGGTGGCGATAGGGGCTTCGCCTTATTCACAAGGCACCCTTAAGCCACTTAACGTGGCTTAACACTGCCTTGTGTATAAGGCCCCCTTTCACGCTATACTTAGCGTGAAAGGGATGGGCAATGGATGTTGCGGTGGGCGTTACACGGCAACACCCATCGATTTTGAAGCTGCCCCATGTTTACAAGGGTGGCGTAAATATGTGGCAGCACCAAAATTAAGACCAGGGAAAACCGGGCCTTAAACAGGCGCAACAAGGAGAAATGTTTCTCCTAGTTTCTCCTAGATTTTGCTGTTTCTGTGGGGTATATGTACAAGAATTGCCGCTAACTAGCGCTGTAGTTAGTTAGCAGCAATTTTCTTTCCACTGTGTACCGCTGAAAACAATCACCATGTGTTAGACCTGGTACCATTGGTGTGAGCCTCCCTTCCATGTTTCGCTGTTGTCTCCTCTGTTTTTGATATGTTGTTGCTGGTTTAGATGCTTTGGGCACTGTGCCACTGCTATTCAGTGCCACAGTGCAAGTTCTCCCTATTGTAAATTGTTGTAATGAATTAGTGACTCCCTTATTGGCTTATTTGATCTACTTGTCAGACCCTAGTACAGTGCACCATGTGTGCCCAGGGTCTGTAGATCAAATGCCGCTGGTGGGCTTGCAGCACTGGTTGTGCCAACCACAGAAGCAGCTTGTAAAGTGTGTCTCCGGCCTGCCATTGCAGTCTAGTACTGCCATGTCGACTTGGTAAGTGCACCCACTTACCAGTCCCTAAACCTTCCCTTTTCTACATGCTAAGCCACCCCAAAGGTAGGCCCAAGGGCAGGGTGCATTGTAAGTAAAAGGTAGGACATGCCCTGGTGTGTGTGGCATGTCCTGATAGTGAATTACAGCCAATTTCGTTTTTCACTATTGCAAGGCTACCTGTCCCCACAGGCCAGAATGGGCAGTTTGATTATAACATCTTATAATCCTAACTGACCCAGGGAACATGGTAGAAAAACGAATTTAGTATGCCTGAACTCAGAATGTTAAAATACATCTTTTAATGTAGGTGATTTTTACATTCTGTGTTTGAAAATACCACTTTTAGAAAGTAGGTATTTTCTTGCCTAACTATTCAGCCTGCCTCTGCTAGGTTGTGTATTGCTTATCTGGTTTGTGAGTGACAGGAGGGCTTGGGCTCCAGCAGTCTGATGGGTCAGGGCTGGGCTGAATAGGACCTTGGCTGAATAGAGAGTAGGGGGCGGGGATTTCCTTTCACTCCCCTGAGCCCTCATAGAATAGAGAGTAGGGGGAGGAGATTTCCTTTCAGCTACCTGGGCCAGGTCTGCTTTCAACAATGCTGTCTCCACCTCCTGCCAGGAAGCTGCACCAGTGTGGACAGAACTGATGTTGGTCAGGCACAGACACTCTCTGCCTTCAGAGACAAAGGATTTTTGAGTATAAATATTGGGGCCCAGACCCCAAGACTTTATATCACTTCTGGGAACTAAGACGGACCTTTGCCAAGGAGAATAAACCAAGGAAGCTGAAGGATTTCACTGCCCCTGTGCCAGTGTGCTATTTTCTGGGGTTGGCCTGCAGTGGTTACTTAATTGCCAAGGAAAGGGGAAAGAACTTTTATTGAACTTTCATCATCTTGAAGAAGAATCTCCAAGGGCTTGAACTGTGCT
Source organism: Calotriton arnoldi (assembly GCA_963921515.1). Taxonomy (NCBI): domain Eukaryota; kingdom Metazoa; phylum Chordata; class Amphibia; order Caudata; family Salamandridae; genus Calotriton; species Calotriton arnoldi. Next base: position 514,417 of record CAWUFW010000039.1, read on the forward strand.
TACCTCCTGCTGAAGTCTCAGGGACACAAGACTTCACTACCAGCTCCCCCCTGAATTTCATTGCTGGGAATTCTGTCTGCAGAAGCCTGCGTATTGTTGGGAGCTGGAAGCGCGACTCAACGAGAAGAAGCGTGACGCCGCCGCAGCTGTTGCTGTCGCATCCCGGAGAAGCGTCACCACCGCAAGGGTCGCCGTCGCATCACCGAAGAAGCGTGTCTCCGTCGCAGCTGTTTGCCGTCGCATCACCGGATAAGCGTGTCGCCACTGTAAGGGCCGTCGTCGCATCACTGGAGAAGCGTGTCGCAGGGCCTGTCGCAGCTCAGAAGTTACAGAGTTCGCCGCACGGCCGGCGGGGGTGCATGCATCGCCTTCACGTCGTCGCATCGCATCAAGCATCAAGGGCGCCATCTTCTCGCATCGCACCGGACCGTCGCAACACATCGAAGCGCCATCTTGTCGCATCGTAACCAGAACGCAGTAAGGGATCGACGCATCACCTCCTCTCCGGTAAGGAACAGACTCATCGCCTACTTTGCACAAGCACTGAGGAACAGAAGCATCGCCTCCCCCGAAGCAAGGAACCGAAGCATCACCCTTCCTGCGACCTTTTTGTTTGTTTTGCGTTACGCATTTAAGGTACTTTGTTAGAAAGGTGTAGCATTTACCATCAACTTTGAACTAAGCCATTTCTACCATTTTTAAGTCTATTTTTGATTACAGTATTGTGGATTTTTGTCGTTTGGGTCTTGTGTTAAGTCTATATAACGAATACTTATTTTTATAAAACCTGTGTGGTGTCCATCTGTAGTGTTTTCACTGTATTACTGTATGTGTTCACAAATGCTTTACACACTGCTCTGAGATAAGCCTGCCTGCTCGTGCTAAGCTACCACAGGGTTGAGAAGGGGTTATTTTAGGAGTGTAGCCCCCTTACCCTGACTAGAAGCAAGGGTCCCTATTTGGACAAAGGTGCAAACCATTGCCAACTAGAGACCCCTAGTTCTAACACCATGTTACCAACGTATTTATGTTACTACGTGGCGATAGTTTTTTATCGCGGTGGGAATTGTTGACATTAAGACCAGCATTACAGCAATAAAAATCTTGCCCCTAATGTGAAAAAAGTGACGCCCGTCAGTGGGCAGAAAATGTACGTTAATCAGAGTACTGGCACTTTTTTCACGCTTCCCGGGAAAAATAAACTACACAAAGTCAGTGAAGTACAAAAAAAAAAAGCCCTGAAGCAACATGGAGCAACCTGGACCCAGTACTGCAGGAGATAACAACCCCTCTAACCCCTCTAACAGCCAGGAGGACCAGCCAGAGACCTGGGGGAAGAGGAAGAGTAAAACCAGGTTCAGCCAGCAGGAAAATGAGATCTTGATTGCGGAAGTGACAGACAAACAACAGCTCTTTGTCAGCTCCACGGTGTCATTGGGGACCAAAAATGCAATATGGCAGTCCATCGTAGCCAAGGTGAATGCAGTATCAGAGGTCAAGAGGACAGTAACCAACTGCAAGAAGCGCTGGCATGATGCTAAGCGCAAGACCAAGCAGAAACTGTCCAACAATCATCATTGCAGACCGGAGGTGGGAGTCCGGAGCCACAGCAGGAGCTGGATGCCTTGGAGGAATAGGTGTCTGCCGTCATCTGCGAGGAGTCAGTGGTTGGAGTCCAGGGACAGGATAGTGATGAACATGACCAGCTACATCAGCAACAGGGTAAGTAACAACCAGGGACTGGAGGAAGTGGGGGGTGGGGACTAATGTTGCTAAATTTCCCTCAGTGCACACCCCCTCTGTGTGCAGATCTATTTCCAGATACATAGATACATAGTTACCTGGGGGTATCTACACATGTCACTTTAGCTGTTGAATACATATAAAGACACATAATGGTGGTGTCACTGACTTGGAATTCAGCACATCTAAATATTCAAACATAGAGCAAATTTACCATGCATGAGTCTACAAAATATGGGCTACATGAACAAGCAAAGGGGCATATTGACTGTAGAGGTGGCAGAGTGTTGCATTAAAATGTAAGTCCGTTTTTATATAGCGCAGCTACTCACCCTTACGGGTCTCAAGGTGCTGGGGGCCGTAGTGGAAATTAAGTGAGCTATTGCCCAGAGTCACATGGTGCTGAGCTGAGCTGCTGCCAGAGCCGGGGATCGAACCGTGAACCCGGTGCTCTGAAGTCAGCTGCCCTGGCCGCTGCACCACACCTCTCCACTCCACGCATTGGCCTCCTTGGCTCAACAACACAGTGCTGCATTTCATTGACAACAATATGATGCAATACCGTGAACCACCCTGCTCTGGGGCAAAAGTTAGCAGGCCACCACCGATGCAGGCACACTTGCACCATTGTGCAGGGGTGCCTGTGTTGTGGGGAAAATTGTGTATGTGCAGTAAGGTCCCCCTTCCTGCACATGCACAATCGTCAACTCCACATATCACCATTGAAAATGCACCGAAGTGCAGGGGGGACTGGGTGAAGTGGCAATAAAGAAGCTGTACCATCCCTGCATATCAACATACATCAATGAGAATGTAATTTGTCAATGTGATTTTGCCACCTTAAAATAGATATACACTGGTTGGAGCATGGCAAATCAAGCACATCTACCTGTCATATCATGGGGTACATCATGGGGGCGTGGCCACGCAGGCAATGGAGTCGGACGTGCTCTGTTAGAGCTCCGTCGTAGACTCTCCCTCGCCCGCTTCAAATATCCGGCACAACACGATGCTGGGGCCCCAAATTGGGCCGGCTGCTCCCTGATGAGATCTACGACACGCTGGGCTGCTTGAGGTCATAGCGGTTGAAAAACATTGTCACTGCGGCGGAGTGGCGGTGGAGGAGCCCGACTGTGGACGTGACGTGCCCGGCGGTTCCCTGCAGGAAACGCCGGTGACAGACTCCGGCCACCAGGCTGCGACATTGAACACACGCAGAGGTACTGAAGCCCCTGATTCCCCCGATTCCTGGGACCTGGCTCACTCTCCAGTACACACTTGCAACTGACTGGGGGCCCCCATACATTCTGCTATTACGAGCGCCGATACGCTGGGGCGCTAGACTTATACGGAGCCTGGATACGTGGGAGGCTCTGTGCATGGCGGACACACTAGATGGCGCCTGTCGATGATCCCTCATTGCACAGCGAAGTAAGGGCTGCCAGGACTGGGACTCTGGGGGAACGGCAGCGGAAGAGCCCGCATAACGAAGTGGAGGATCTCCCGGCCCTTGTGGGGAGTAACGGAGTTAGGCCCTGCGCAGCGGACCGGAACACTGTATGTAGACAGCGGCGCCAGGATTCCGGGTTTTGGAGGGCTGATGTTGCGAGGTAGGCTGAGCATTGGGGCCCGCATATAATCTACGCGGCCGGTGGGATCTCTGCAGGGCACGGGATCGTGCACGGAGCAGCCTCTTGAAGCGGATGAAATGAAATGAAATAAAAAGGCAACTTATAAAGCACGAACATTCACCGAAGGTGTCAAGGCGCTAAATGATGTGGGGGCAGCACAGACTCCTGGATCATGAATAGAGTCCCGAAGGCCTTACAGGAGGTGTGGTAGTGTGCAATAAGTTGGGAGTCGCCTGGTGCCCTGAGCCATCGTTCCAGCAATTGCGTGACCGCCACTAGCTACTGTGTGGGGTAGCTGCAGAGATCCTGGCCTTAGTATCCCTTCATCTCTGCAAGCAGCGTCGCTGGGAGGGATCTTAGACATTCCCTCGATCGGATTATTGCGGCTGTGTTGCACGCTGATAGCGCACGCGGGTCATCGGCTGCATGTGGAACTGAGTTGGGGATTGAGCATCCTCCGGCCTGCCCCAAATCTACTTTCTGAAGTGGTCATCAACACACACTCTGCGACACTTCTATGTCCCACAGAGGTCGACCCCGAACTGGCGCTGGGGGTCCACCAACTCAGCCCCCCCTGACAAGAGCACAGTCTGATAAGATGTCTGGGGAGACGTCAACTGACCCAATGTCCAGTAAAATAGACGCTGTTCTGGCGGCGGTGGAGAAACTGGGTGAGACCATGGAACAGACGCGTACCTCCCTCGAAAATTGACAAGGTGGCCATTGACCTGAACCTCCTACACGCGGACCACCGCAAGCTCGCGGACAGGACTTCTGCGGTAGAACTCAGGTGACAACAGCGGAGAAACGCCTTAACGACCTTACGGACCGAGTTGGATTTTTGGAATAGCGCGCAGAAGAGGCCGAAGGTCGGTCACGGCGCAACAACGTACGCATGGTGGGCCTTCCGGAAGGAGTGGAGGGGAATGATGCGGTGGCCCACACTGAAGCTTGGCTGCGAGACCTGCTGCCGGAGGGGTCGCTCTCTGCTCATTTTGTCATCGAACACGCACACAGGGTCCCGGCCAAGCGCCCCCCTCCAGGCGCTAATCCTAGACCGCTCCTGATACGAGTGATGAACTATAGAGACAGGGACATCATCCTTCAAGAAACTAGAAAAATGCCCAGAGTACAATTGGAGAATCACTCCATCATGTTTTTCCCTGACTATACACCACTTGTGCAGAGGCAGCGGTTCTCCTACATGGCAGTGAAGCGCCGTTTACGGCAACAGGATCTTAAGTATTCCCTGTTATTCCCAGCACGCCTGCGGGTGATCGCAAATGGCAAAACCCACTTCTTTGATGATCCTGGGGCAGCGGGAGATTGGCTGGACACACGTAACGCTGCAGGTGACACCCCCATGGTGACGGAACCAGCGGGCACAGGTCAGGATGGTCTTCCTGGCCGACGCAGAACGGATAGAAGATGCAGGAAAACACACTCATCTCAGGGCCTCGGCCCTGATCCTGACCAGATGTTCCAGGATCAACTTAATGCTCTCCAGGCTGTACTTGAAATCAGTGGGACTTCGGGTGATGCGTCTTCCGCTTCTGGCCCACAGGGGTGCGAAAGTGATGGGGATCTATCGGACAACACTCTGAACTCACAGGAATCGGACAGTGCTCCGGTGGTTACCCCTCAGACGTCAGATGACATAATGTAGATTCCACGAGCGAACCTTGTGTATGCAGCTTCTGGAACATGTCGTGGGGCTTGCAAGTATATCTGGACTTTTTTATCCCTGTTTTATGCTGCTGCTATTTCTTTACTGTATAGGTGGGCTCTTTCGGACTCATAGAGGGGGATGGCATCGGACTCAGGGCCTGGGATGTTATAGTTTCAAGCCACATACCCTCTCGAATTATCCACGGGACTGGCTCTTACTTTCCGCTGTAGAAGCCCGGACGCTCAGTCCTTATGTTGGAGAGGGGGAGTCTTTATCATACGGTGCTTAACACCTTGTAGCAGCACCCTACCTGTGTGGGGATCCCCCCTTGTTTTGGATGAAATGTCGTTTCTTTGTATTGTTTGGATGACTGCATGTTGCACTCTCGCCCTTTTGGCATTGTATGCTTTAGTTTCTTGCTGTTTTCTCTTCTGCCGCGCTCGGCCCACATCTAACAGACACCAGTTACTCAGCCAGTCTGCAATTGCCCATTATCTCACCTGTCCCTGCGACCCCTGGATCGTAAGTGGTCCACACACTTACTTATTCCTGATGCTATGGCCCCCGTCAAGATAGGGACGTGGAACATGAGAGGTATACACAGCCCCTCCTGCAGATATCTCATTTACTCATATCTGAAATGCCATCATATACAAATCGCTCTCCTCCAGGAGACACATTTGTCGGTGACCGAGATAAAGCATTTACAAAGAAGGTGGAGAGGGCAGCTCCACGCCACAGGATACTCGGCATATGCTAGGGGGAACTTAATCTGGGTTAGGCCGGGCATCCCTTTCCACATAGAGGACTCTCTCATTGATCAAGAGGGTCGATACGTACTTATCGCATCACTCTATGCACCTAACGTAGAACAGGCTTCCTTTTTTAATGCTCTATCAAATAAATTAGCTAATTGGCATGGAATTCCGCTGATTCTGGGAGGCGATTACAACAGCGTTCTTGATGTGTCCCTGGATCGCTCTTTTCCTCCCTTGTCCGGCGCACCCACGACCGCCGCCATGAAGGCATTAAATATCTGGGCGGCACAGTGGCATCTGGTAGATGCAAGGAGGCACAGGAACCCGCATGATAGGGTGTACTCATTCTATTCTGGAGCTCATGGACTCCATGGCCGCCTGGACCGGATAATGGTGTCTGACGATCTCCTACCGGTAGTCACGAAGCCTCAATATCTTGGGCGAACCCACTCAGACCATAATCCCCACACCTTACAAATTGACTGGAATAGTGGTACGCCCCCGATACCAAGGTGGCGCTTACAACCAGACACACTGCTAGATGGGGCATTTCGAGAGACACTGGGAACGACCATAGCACAATATTTTGAAGATAATGCAGGTACTGCCTCGTCACCATTGGTGGAATGGGATGCTTTTAAAATAGTGACCCGGGGACATTGCCTAGGTATGCTGGCTGGTATGCGTAGACAACTGGAGAAGGACCTCACTGCTTTGGAAAGAAAGTTGGCATCACAAGAGAATGGGGCGAATTCGGGCTCACATAGGCGACTGACGAATAGTGGGGAGGAACACGCTAAGTTACTGGAAAAGCTCAAGTGCCTGAATTACACGGCACATTTGGCGCTCACGCATCACTCGGGCGACAAGGCAGGCAGGCTTTTAGCCTGGTTGATCCGACAAGAGGACAACACCTCACCCGTCACTTCACTCCGCTCTGTACAGGGCGTTGTGACGTATTCCCAACAGGCCATACATTGAGAGTTTGTGTCCCACTACACTACCTTATATAAGTCACACATCTTAGCTACCACTGAGGACATTCACAGGTATTTGGCAGCTGTTACCCTACCACAGATCACGCCCGAACAAAGAGCTGAATTAAATGATCCCATCCTGTTGGAGGAAATCTGGGCAGGTATACGTTCGTTAGCATCGGGTAAAACTCCTGGCCCGGATGGACTACCGGCAGAATTTTATAAAGCCTATGCGGATACTCTAGCGCCCCAATTACTAAAGATATATGATGCCGCGATCACGGCTTCTACCCTTTCTGACTCACAAAATGAGGCGTTGTTGATTTCTTTCTCTAAACCCGGCAGGAACCCGGAAACGCTGGGCTCGTATAGGCTGCTGGCTTTACTTAATACGGACTACAAGATCCTAGCGTCCATTATAGCAGCCCGATTGGCCCCGCTGGTTCGGACCTTAGTGCATGTCGACCAAAATGGGTTCGTTCCCACTAGAAGCACGGCCCTCAACTCACGGCGACTCTTCAGGGTGCAACATTATGCAGCGGAAGTATGGCTCTGACCCGGCTGCCTGGTCTTGGATTTAGAAAAGGCCTTTGATTCCCTCGAGTGGCCGTACCTTTTTGAGGTGCTGTGGGGATATGGTTTAGGCGACTCATTCCTACATATGGTCTGGCTGCTTTATATGCAGCCATCTGTCAGAGTCCGGACTGGACGCCTGATATCGGAAAGCATCCAGATACATAGAGGCACCAAGCAGGGCTGCCATCTATTGCCACTTCTTTTTTCACTGGCCTTGGAGCTGCTGGCGGAGCGCCTGCGCAGGGAAGGGACAGGATTGGGCATTCGGCTAGGGGATAATCTACACGCTGTTTCCCTGTATGCTGATGATTTGCTGCTATATTTGAGGGATTTACATGATATCCCCGCTACTATCGTGGACACCCTCCGAAACTTAGCAGAGATCTCGGGCCTCAGGGTAAACTGGGCGAAGTCGGGACTGTACCCCTTTCGGGACAATATCCCTGATCCTAACGTTCGCATGAACGACTCCCTTCTTCCCTGGCATCCATCCACATTTCGTTACCTTGGCATCTTTATATATAGAGATCCTAACGATATCTTGGAGGGTAATCTGACCAGAGCAATATCGACCATCAGGGCACAGACCCAGTTTTGGAAGACACTCCCGTTGAACGTAATGGGCAGAATTGCACTGTCTAAGATGGTGATTTTACCGTAACTGTTATACTACTTTACCAACCTCCCCGTATATGTCCCGGCCACCATCTTTCGTGAATTGGACCGCCTGATCCGTGATCTCATTTGGAACATGGGTCGACCCCGGATGGCACTCTGGATGCTCTATGCTCCCACCAGTAGAGGAGGCCTAGCGGTCCCTAATCTGGAACTATATTACCTGGCGGCACAGCTGCAATGGGTGACAAAGTGGCTGGCGGGCTTTGGCCTGGATGACACGGCCACCACGCAACCACCATGGTCCCAATGCCAGATATACCAATTGTTTCACCCCATCGCTAGGTCCCCGCGACCATCACAGACCTGCCTTGTCCTTGCACATCGTTGTTACAGGAGAAGCCTATACCTTACCAGGAATACGATCCCTTATGCCCTGTCGCTACCACTTTTAGGAATGCCCAGAGGCAAAGCAAGCATCACCAATGGAGCCCTGGCGTGCTGGCATGCGGCGGACCTACATACGCTGGGGGATCTTTACACTGAAGGCGCTCTGATACCTTTCGAAGATCTGGCAGAAGACTGCGCTTTGCCCACGGGTCAATTCTTATTATATAACTCCATATCGCGCTAGCTTATGGCAGCATGCGGTGACATTAACTCCGAACCGGAGACGCATCTTCTATTGCAATATCTGCATGTTATGGGTCATGGGTCTCATATCATCCACTGGCTGGCAGAAGCACTCCTTACACACACCAAGCAACCCCTGACGTCTCTCCGCACTAAATGGGAAGCAGACAGAGGCAGCCCATGGGAGGATCATGAATGGGCCAGGATATTAGCCACACCTACGTATATACCACGGAACTCCAGATTTAGGCTCATACAAACATATATTGTTCATAGAGCATATCTCTCCCCAGATAAAATAAATACATATTTTCATCTGAACACATCGGCATGTCCCCGCTGTCTACAGGTGAATGCAGACTTTCTTCACATGCTATGGTCCTGCTCCTCCTTGAGTACATATTGGAAGGAGGTTAGTGCGGCGCTTACCATCTGCACTGAAAGTACGTTGCCACAGACATGGGAGGTGTGCGTGCTGGGTTCCTACCCCAGACCAAAAAAGCATAGGGTTACATCTAGGTTTATTGATTTGGGCTTCATTGTAGCTAAAAGGTTAATCACTAAAAGATGGAAGCATGCCGACCCTCCTGCAGTAGCCAGCTGGAGAAACTCACTTTTAGTATGGGCGCGTGCGGAAAGCACGTCATTACACAGAGAGGAAATAGCTGTGCTGCGTAAATACCCTATCGCCCAGCTATGGGACACCATACTGGCTGACCAGCTCTTCACAGGTAGCTAGTGGGCAAGACGCAGCTGCAGGATTCTGGGCGCCTAACTCCCCTGGTTTGAACGGCGATGAGATCCGGGATGAGGGGGGCGGTCACGTCTAGGACACACATGAGTTAGCGAAGGGAGACATAAACATTTATTTCTTTAAATACCAGGGGGGCGGGGCGATACATCCACTGTGGGACGACTAGGTTGGTGTCGCATCTCCTTTACATAGTTTGGCCGAGGCGTGATGCTATGACGATAGTTTTCTTTGTTTGTTTTATGTTTGATTGTAATAGTGTAAATTGTATCTGATTTTGCCTCAATTTGTCACTGAACTGGATGGCCAGGTGTAATTATAGAAGTGTACAGCTTCTTGTATCTGCCTGGACACTAAAGGATGGAATTATGGACAGCTGATGCATATGTAATATACTAAGAAGGAAATTCGTGGCCAGTGACCTGCTGTATAGTCTTGAGGTTTAGTACAGGGGGCAAATGTTCCGGCAATAACAGCTGTAACTTTTATTGTAATTGAAATGGCTATCCGTTCCATATCCTATCTAAGCCCTTTACCCTTCCCCTTTCCTATTTCTTTTCCTAAATGTAACCTATATGTTTGACAAAATGCAAATAAAGATATTTTAAAAAAAAAATCATGGGGTACATCACATCAACCCTGATCTCAAGTGCATGATTGCCCTAGTCATGCCACAATAACAATCATGTGGAAGTGGCAACATCAAGGTGGGGTGCCAATCAATATACATTTCTAAAACTAGATAATAAAAAAAAACATGTAAACTTGAATGAGTAGGGGTTACTCAACCACAATGCAGTGTACAGACACATTAATCAGATCAAATCAGCAATGTCAAGAATGTGATACAACCTTCACCACTGTCACTACTGAACAGAGGATATAACAGGTGCAGCATGTGTGTATAAACTGCCCCTCACAGTTGGCATACAGGGAAACAGTCAAAAACCATGTTCAACCCAAATGTCACAGCAGTGATGTTGTACGATGATTTACAAACCTGCATGTAATAGGTGTAGCTTTTTAAAAATAGTGATTGGACATTGTCATGCAGGCTGTCTGTAAACTGCTTAAATGCCTGAACATACTTGAGATACACATACAACAGCATCTCCCCTTTACATTGCAGAGGGAGAAACATCACCTCCTCTACAACAGCCTGTCCCATTCTTGAATGATGAAGATAAAGAAGACAACTCAACCATCGACCAGGACACCCTCCAAGAGCTGCTCAACTCCATCGGCATCCCATCTCCGGAAGCAGGGACATCCAGCAGTGTTGTGGATTCTCCACCACCTGCACAAAACACTCAGCAGCAAGCACCTACCACCACAGCTGTCTCCCAGGACCTTGAGAACCCACTGTTAACATGTCAATGTTGTGCGGTAGAAGTCCAGCGTGAGATGGCTGGTCAGGTGCGGGTGGGGTTTGGCAGGCTGGCGGTAAAATGTATGGGACCCGTGGGTGTCTCAGTCTCTTGAGGGACAACCTAGAGTCCATCAGAGGCACCCACAGTCCACTGCATGCTCTCCAGCATTCCATGGCTGACATCGCTGGAGTACTTACTCAGAGACAAGAACAACTGTCCAGTCAAAGCAGCTCCAGCGATGTCACCAAGGAGTTGCGTGAAATGCGAAAGATCATGGAGAACATTGAGCAGATGCAGGCTTCACACCTGGTTGCCATGGCTGCATACCACAGAGACATTGCTGGAGTCTTGCAAGCCCTGCAGCTTCTCATCACTGCAGTGATGCCTCATCATTTGGCACAGATGAATGCTTCTGCACCTTCAAAATCCACCTCTTAGCCCCCTGATGTGTCACAGCCTCACAGTGCTCCAGCCAATCCACCATCACGCACATGGGAGGCACATGACACATCAGAGGAGGAAGATGTGGATGAATCAACATTCCTGCGATAAAGTCAGAGGTAGCATTCATCTGTGTCGAATGGACAGTTTCTGCTTTAACCTGTGCCTACCATCATGCCTCGGAACATCAGCTTCCACTGTCCTCTGAATGACTCTGCCACACTCACCTTGGACTTTAATACGGACTGCCAATTTTGCCATTGTTCCCAATGACACTGCAATCAGCCTGCTGACTGAACTTTGCATCTTCCTCAACATGTGTCTGGACAGGTTTCCCCCCCAAGGACCCTGTCTGGCCCTTCACTGGTCATTTACACAATAGGGTGTTGTACAAAAAATTGGGCCAGTCTGCTACCTCAGTTAATGCACATATAAATAAAATTACTTAAGCCACTAAGATGTGTTTTGCCTGTGACCATTTACGTTTAAACGAGCCAACAATACATAGTCAGTTTAGCCACCACTACAAATCAAGAAACATTTGGAAAAGGGAATATGCTGACTCTGTGTACATGATAGGCATTGAGAAGGCCGGACAGGTGTGACTCTACCAATGCCCAGATCTGTAAGACAACACTGTTTCAGCTACATAAACATACTCTATGCCCAAGATGTTGATCGTGACTTGGAACAATAATCACGTCAGTGTCAAGCCACATGAAGTGGCTCTAAAATTCTTGAAAAAAAGAATACTTAAAACATGTACTCATTGTCAATGTGGTGGACAATGGTTGACTAGATGGGTTTCATGCCATGACACATGTAAAGGCAGTTCCCTCAACATGTCACATATGCCGACAAATGTATCTAGCTGAAAGAAGAGGAATGGTGTAGGAAAGCATATGTCAAAATGTGTTACTGGTTCAAATCCTAGCGCAGTTGTGCTGTAACGCACATCACAACACCCCTTGCCCTACACTTGTATGCAAAATATTTCCAGTGTTGTCCACAATGTACCGTGCTGTATTGAAACACATAGAGCGGCATTAGGATGACTAGTAAATAATGAAAAGCAGACATCCCCTGCACTCCCACATGGAAAGTGCAGCTGTTGTGGGGACCGGTGTAATCAAAAATGACCCAAAGTATCCTAACAACATACCTACAGCATGTAACCAATGCTGTGTGAGCACAATGCCCGCAGTGCATCCTGTGTAATTCGGTACTTGCAAAATAGTCTCATATGGATAAATATTTCTCAGACCACTCCAAAACATTTCCAAACTGAGCTTTGCTACCCTAAACATCAATCTGTTTGTTTCAATCACATTTAACATGAAGATTGATGGTAGCCTGTCCCTTGAAGATGGAGTAATAACATTTGTAGATATTCAAATTGATTGTGCGGGTGATGCATCTGTTGTAATCCACTACCAATTCAACAGTATATGTCCACACATCAACAATCATTGGCAGCACAAACCATCAACCAGTAGCAATTTATTCTTACAAAATACAATTTTAACAAACTAAACTAATAATACTGATTCAACCTAAACTACACTAACCTAACTTGTACTAATATTAACCTATACTAAACTAACTAGCTTACCTAAGCCTATACACATAACAACATATATAATGCATCAACCCACCTCCCCCCTTACGGCACATCCAGGGACGGTACAAAGACAGCTTCACCTATACATGAACTAACTAAACATACATACTAAACAAATTTATATATATATATATATATATATATATATATATATATATATATATATATATATATATATATATATTTTTTTTTTAAAGTCCAAAAACACATCAACCTTCCACCCTAAGGAAAAGAAAACCTAAGCAAAAACACTAAGTAGAGATTCAGGAAAAAACTAAGAACTAACTACACCTAACACTATACTAGCCCTACACTAAAACTACACTTATCACTAAATAACAAAATATTTTAGAAAATGGATGGTAAATGGGTGAGCGGAATTGGGGGACTGTACAGGGTGGCAAGCAAAAATCCTTTGGACATCAATAGGGGAGCCCCAGGGCCCCATTAATGTCCATGAGGTGGCCCTTGAACCCATCATTGTCACGTTCCAGACGGGCCACCTGAACATGCAAATTGTACAGTAGCCGCCTCTCCCTCTTTGTCATGACAGACCTCTGTTGTTGTCCTGCACGTCTTGATGATGTGCCCGGTTGAGCACTCTGTGAGGGGGCTACAATGCTTGGAGTAGAGGTGGGTGCAGCACGTGGAGCAGTTGTTGATGGTCCTGGAACAGCAAAGGTTTGTTTCTGTGTGCCATGATGTACGCCTGAAGGGCCAGGGATTGGCTGTGTCTGGCTCTGGTGTGTCGTGGAGGCAGGCAGGGTAGCATGTGTTTTGCCACCTTTCTTGGTGCTGTCTGAAATGGACTTCCACTTACCAGAAGCCCTTTCCTCATGGTACCTTCGTGCCATGTCATTATAGCCATTCGCCACACGCCTAATGGGTTGGTACCATTCCTTACGCTGTAGGAACTGCCTCTGGTGACATGTTGTCTGAAAGAACCAAAACATGTCATGTTTTCTGAATCAAAAAACATGATGGCATTTTGCATAATTGGCACAAAAAAGAAATCACACAATATCTTCTATTAACACCATCATAAAAAACAAGCTACATCACACATGACCTGACAACTCATAAATACATATTAGCAGAAATCAGAATAAGATGTTGATGACAACATGGTGACTCCTGGGATGGGACAAAGCAGGCACAGAGTGCAGTGACAACAGTTGTAGTATAGCTGTTTGCAATTAGGCTGTGCCAACAAACCACGATTGAGTCCACAGGGGGAGGTCCGTAAGGATAAAGTTTAACAGGCCCATAGCAGACCCTGACCATTCCAACTACACAAAGACAGTAGGCTGCAATGTCTGCATTAATGTCAGATGACTAATCACAACAGTGGTAGTCATGTGGTACATTTTAGGAAATGGAAAGTTATTGTTTTTGGGACACTTTTGAGGTGTCAACACAGCTACACATCCATAATAGATTATGTGTACATTTACTTGCAAATTAGTGGAACCCTGCAGATAATTTTACATGAATGCAAGTATAGAGGGCATATGTTGCATAAATCATTGTGTAGGGATATTGACCTGCTCTGCACCTTTCTGTGCTATGACCCAATGGGACAGCAAAGCTGCTGCATCTCAACCACAAATTTGGCTGCACTGCTTTTTAACCAGTGGCAGTGTGAACACATTCATGCTGGTGCTAAGAAATGCACTCTCGCACAACAGTGCTATGGTGTCTGACTTGAGCACATGCTAGTCAATGTGATGCAAGGATCACCATCAGGCACTTGATCAATCATTGAACTATAGTGCTTTTCATTTGTGTCGCACTTTGATGACTAACTCGTAACATATACATTGATGAACTGTTGAGCATGTCACCGTAAAGAGCATATTTAAAAAATATTTTGGACACAGTCTAAAATTTTACGCACTCCACAATATTCAAGGTGCTCCTGTGGAAATGGTTCTGTGTGATGATGAATGGGCTTAGCAGTGTAACAATACCAACCCCTCATCTCCTAAATGGTGAAAGGGTGTCTGATGCATGAGTTGAGGTTGCCCTAAGTTGAGTTGATTATCCCTGCTTTGGGACTGAGTCGGAGATAGTCCGGCCAAGACAATGTTGTGACACCAAACTTTGCATTGGCTACAGAGGCCTTCTGACTTACATCAGCATGGAAATGATTTACGAGAATCATTATCAAATTTGAAAGTAATCTATGGGACAGATTTATGTACTAACAATCTGTGTTACATTGGACAAGATTTTTTTGCCAAAGTTGTTGACATTTGATCATGTCAGTCAGCCCTCTGTGAGACGTACTCACGTTGTTATTGTGGTTATGTGACCTGCTCTTTGGACAACTAACCGTCAATGTCAACTGTAACTGCTATAAGAAATGACAATTGCCAACATGCACATCAGTGCTGGGTGTCAACGGATTCCAGGTCTGTTCATACATATCAACATCATTACTCAAATGTATCCTATGAAGTATGTACACCCTGATATGTACCTGCAATGGCTGGAGTGATGTACAAAGCTTGTATTAATGGGCTCAGAAATTCAGTATCTGAAACTATACTATATTCACGTGCCAAATAATTCCATGCTCATATTTAACTTGATGTAGCAGTGGACATGCAACATGTCCCCAAGGTTACCAGTACACAGTATGCCATGTCAAGGAGCCATTATCATTTGGATTTTTGGATGAGATCATGCACAATACATCACGAATGTGTCTGTCCATTGTTCACAAATGACATATCCCATTGAACGTGTCATGAGTACCCACAAACACAGCTTACATCAAATTATTGAAATGTGGTGACACAGTTGATACCATGTGGGCAAACATCATATGGTAATGGTAGTATATTCTCAGATTTTTTAAATAAGTCTGTATTTTCATTTTTGTCACAAGTTCATGTCAGAATGCTACAGCACGTAGCAAATGATACTCAACAACAGATGTGACATGTTCAGGGGTAGGAACTTATCATCATTTACAATAGTCTACGCTTGCAATGGCCAGCACCACATCTGATCCCCTTGCACAATCATGTCAGGGTGCATAGATGTTTGGGATACTGCGTGAGCAGCTCTATGACATTGCAACAAAATCCTCAAAAACATGGACTATTTGCTTGTACATAGCTAGGATGTAGTGAATCATAAGAGGAGTTCCAATATCAAGTCAGGAAGGGCACGCTGTCCTCCATCATCACATGATGCTGATGTGCATAACTCTTGACTTGATGCTGCATCATTACACTAGAGGTGAGGTCCATGTGATGCACATCCAGACTGTGTACAACAACATACTGAGCCTGTGGCATGACTTGCATATGTCAACACATACAATCCAAAGATAGGGGTAACGCACTCACCAGTGGGGTGTGGGTCCATGAAGGCATCCACATCTCCTTGTGTGATCAAGGGTCTTCTAGCTGTGGAAAATGTATGGAAAGTAAGATTAATGTCATTAACTTCACATTTCACAAGGCTCATGTCAGGGCCGGACTGGCCGTAGCGGGCTCCGGGCATTTCCCCGGTGGGCCGGAGGGGTGGGGGCCGGTTTTGTGGCCGCAGGGGGCCGCTTTTCTTACAGGGTGCCGTTTTTGCAGTAGTGCTGCAAAACGGCCCTCTGTAAGAAAAGCGGGAGCAGTGCTTAGCGGCTAACACCCCCCTCCCTACCGTTCCCATGGTCGGTGGAGAAGCAACCTACCAGGGCTGGTTGCTGTTCCCAGTCCGGCCCTAACTCACATACATCATTGATGGCTTCATGATACATTTTCATTCACTGTAATAATCAGGTGTGTGGCCACATTAAATACATGTTGCAATCTTCTTTACCTGTCTGACCCACAACACATGTCAATTTCAGCCTTGTATCCTAATGGACATCCCTGCCACGATCTGAGTGACGTAACAGACTGCAACTTATTCCACAGCTTCATGAATAATTTGTTTGATCACCAACGTCAATAGACGTGACGTTGTTAGGTCAAGTATGTTCATTTTACTCCACACAGGTGTAACACGACCCTTGACATGTTGATGACCCACATTGTGTATCTCACTGAGATTGACAGCCAGTTGATCATGTGAAGGGTACCAATATCACAGCACGTAGGGGTGGCACAATATATCATGACAGGCGTGTATTTTAGCCAGATAGCACATTCCATGAGGTGAGCATAGATGTTGTCCTGAACCTAATTAGTGTCCAGTGGATTCATCTTCTGATATGATACAAAGTTGGTCATGTACTTACCACCTTGCCTGCCGATTATGAGTCCTAGGTGATCCAATAGGTCCCCCTCATGCTCCACACAATCCTGCCAACGGTGCTTCCACTGCTGGACAGTCCTGTCCACACCAAACATTTTCATCATTTTCTCCCGGATATGCTCCCACCTCACCTTCTGGATTTTCACATTGTATCCCTGTAGGATACGTCCCCCAGCCTCCACCATCTTTGGCAAATAAAATCTTACGAGCCAGAGGAAGCCCACCAAGGCCCCCTCAGACATCCTGCCCTCCCTACCCTCATCCAACATCTCTGAAAACACAGGGGACCCCAGGAAAGCAAAATGATTACCCACAAATAACCTCTAAGAACTGTGAAAGTGACAAAGAGACCCCTAAGATGAACACCCGACAAAACAATCAGACAGTCGCAAAAAACACGTATGGACAGAGACACAAGACTCAACAAGGACAGTACGGACAGTACACTACACACAGAACTCTCTACAAAACACCAACAACAGCAGACACGTTCCAACACCTCCACAACTCACAACAGACACTAACAGTGTGCTTGAAAGAGAAAGTGAAAATGTACAGTACTCCTCCATGGAACAGGATGCAGACTGAAATCACTTCCTGGCCATTTGTGGCCCGTTTAAAGAGTTTGCGACTAAATTTCACCCGCCTAGGGGTAAGCAGGAATATTTCATGTGTATACATGTAATTTGCGAGTATTTTCCGTGGCGGATATGAAAAATATTACCGCTAACATGGATTTGCGGTAAAAGTTTAACCGCTTATTGCTACTTGATCAGTATATGTACCATTTTACCAGATTTATCAGGCCTAACAACACAATATGGATATGTGATGTGATCTGTGTGTTGCACTGTTGTGTAGTCTATCTGAACTGTCCGGGTATGAGTGATCCTGAGCTGTCAGGAGGCATTAGTTACTCACATTGATGTCTGTCTATGACTGGTCATGTGTGTAAGTAAAAACATGCATCAGTGTCACTCATTTGGGTGAGCATTGGCGGTATGTGTCACTACATGTGAGACTCTTACATCACACATTGCTGTGATGTCTGTGCCAGTTAGATGGGCTTGCAACACACATGTACTTGACCACAGGCAGTCACTACTTGCATATGATATTTGCAATAAAGCATACAATGCGCAGCTATGATTGCACATTAACATTTGATTATTTGATTAGCTGGAGGCACAGAGGGGCACATTGATGACAGTTTGTGCTAAGGCACTCATGGCTTCATTTTCAAAAGATAGGTCTATGTATGTCATGCTGTGCTAAGCATTACATGATCTATGACCGATGTCTAATGACCAGTTCCATTGACACCATTACAAAAAATGCTAAACCAGGCTTTACATGGTGTAAGTATCTTCTTCTGCAAGCAACATCACAAGATCAGTCTAGCATGACAGCAATGGGCATATTCTAGTTGGTATAGACAATTATGTTACGGCTGGACAGATACCAGTACAATTCATTTTTGTTATTTTGCCATCCCATATTTTTTATACCCTAAGGGCTACAAGAGCTTACAGAGACAGCTCAGATAATGCATAGTTAAATGTGGGTGACAGATGGCAAAATCCTAATTATGCATAGATCAACATGCCCCACTGAGCCATGTTCAAACATGTTGTAGACCCAAATTCACATGTGAACATGTCATTGTTACTTTGGAACAGCAAAGCAGCACTTTGCATGTCACAATCCTTTCAACAGCAAAGCTACTGCTGCCTGTAAGCACAAACAGTCTGCATGGCCTGGAGACCATGCTGTGCTTTTGTATGAGACCCAGGTGGCTAGACACTGATACAGCTGAGTTACAGCAGACTGACGTGGATGTCAATGCCTGCGTTGTACGTGATATGGTGGACCCAGTCTCTTGCCCTTGGTGCGTCAGCAATGAACATTACCTGATGACAAGGAATGGCATGTTATAGGTATAACACTGCTGACATGAGAAGTATGCATAGTGCAACTTGTTGTGTTGATCATTGAAGGTGCTACTAATCATGTAAAAAGGGTGGTGTGCATTGCATGACACACACCAAGAGGACACTGGTCTGACACGGGAGACATCCTATATCTTTGAATTGTCTCTCAACATCATTAAGCCCGATGAGGTTGTGCTGTCTGTCGCTGCCGAGTATGAGGCCCATATACTCTACAAGACTTATGATGCAGGGAACCTGTGAGTAGGAAAATATGAGTGTCCACTTGAGTATCTTGTATCAGTAGTTTCAATTGCATACTCAGAGTACCATGCTGTACCCAGGCTTGTATGATCCGGACTGAACAAGGATTATGCTGGCTGAGTCAGTGACTCAGAGAGGATGTTGTGATTTGAGGCCTGGTGTAGTATTAAAGTTTGGGAGATGGTTGTGTGTAAAGCAGAGGAGGCCCAGGGGTTGTATCTGCACATTAGCCGTAAACAGACTGCTTGTACCTAACAGTTTTCCATGGACAATATGGAACATGTGATCTGCTTGCCATTGTTGCCATTCATGAGACAAACATGTGGGGCAGCCTATCATCCACACATGTTTGGGAGTACTTTGGTGTATGTTGGATTTCCATGGATGCTGTTGGCACAGATATTTCTGTCAGGCATACTCCTGACTGGGGTGGAGTGTCTTGGTGTCCACACTGAACTGCTACATGAACCATACATGATAGCTGGCCAGCTTGCACAGCACTGTTCCATGATGAGTATTTGTACATTACTTGAGAGATGCAACATTGTGTGACATTAACACTTCTTAGTAGAAGCATGCTTGTCTATGTGCTTAACTGTGCCTGCAGATGTGTGGCTATTTTAAGTGTTGCAGTTGTGCTGAAGAGCAAACATACACACATCATGCTTTTGACGTGTAAACTTGTAGTGATAATCCAGATATAGGTGGTGCACCTTCTGGGGCTATAATGATCCAAATCATGTCCTTATGACTCAAAACAATGTCCATTCCTGATGTCTTAGGTTGCATGTTGTTACCATTTTAGGGCTGTACTTATTGTATTTCCTGTAGCACTTCTACTCATGTGTATGTCTGTTCTCTGTTTTGGGGGGGTGAACACAGAGCAAGAGTTATTGGATGAGGATGTAGCCCATTCAACTCCTTCAATGCCATGACACACTCATGTTGTTGTGCATGTGACATCGACAATTTATTGACATTGCATTGGCAGGCACATGGTCCTACATACATGTTGTTGTGTGCTGCTGTCTTGCCATTTGGCCCATGTCTGACATATGTGTCATTGTTTGTGCTTATGTGACTATAGCATTGTCAGATCATTGCTTTGTTGTAGAATGATTCATGCACAGTGTCAGTAATGCATGACATGTGCTTATTGGTTATTCCAATGGCACATGTGTTGTCTTTTGAGGTATTCACAATTTCTGTTGTTGTTTGACTGTATGTGCTTGGTGTTTGAGGCATTCCCTGAACTGTATTGACACATCAGTTATTGTCTCTGTACTATCATCTGTGTCTTCATCCTCCACACCCAGAAGTGGATGCAGTACAGATCAGCAATGTATATTTGATACTGTTGTCACTTACCTTTATTCCTGTGCCATTGAATTCACAGATATGTTGGATTACACATATTATGATGGTTTTTAGCTATGTGGCCACAGCTACAATTACGCATCAGTCATACAGTATATGTTTTACTACACTCTTGTATGTAAACAGACATGTATGTGCTCCTGGGATGACACGACACACACATATTGATTCTCACTGAGGGACCATACACATTAATTGGTTCATATGTCCAATACGTTGTCCCATTCCAAATCTTCGTTTAATTGGTGTTGTGTCCCCTGCTAGGTGTAAGAGCTGTGTGGCACAGTTTTTTTGCTAACTTTCACTTAACAGATAGATAAACTTCTGAAGTCAGAAACCAAGCATACAAGACTTTTGTGTAGTGATATTTTATTTAACATTCAGTGTTCTTTTTAAAAGAAAAATCCATGTGATGGGGCATTTGTTTATTTTGATTAGTTAAAGAAATTGCGGATGATGGCATCACTCCTTGCTGTTTCAGCAGCAGAAGCTGTGGTGTGTCTAGCATCAGCGTCTTCGTACTGGCCATCCTCTGGATTGTCCTGCTCCTCCTGGTCTTCATCCAATGGTGGGTTTGTCCATACACAAATATTGTGCAAAATGCAACATGCCATTATAATTTTGCAAACCAGTTCAGGACTGTACAGGAGTCTCCCCCTCCCCCCGATATATCAAGGCACCGGAACCTTGATTTAAGGACTCCAAAGGTCCATTTTATAATGGCCCTTGTGCGTTCCAGTGCAACGTTGTAGTCTCTCTGGGCCTGTGTGTGGGTCACTTTGATGGGTGTCATCAGCCATGGTGAGAGTGCATATCCTTGATCACCTGAAACATAAAATGGAGAGATGTGCTCATTAGTATTTGTGCTAGCTGTGTTTGCAGAGTGCCTTTTTTGGTGTGTGTGCATTGTGCATCTTTGTGCTTTCTGCTTTGTCATGTGGAGCTTCAGATAATTAACCTGCATCACTGAAATTAACTTGCCTATACTTGACAGCCTACACATTACCATGTTGTCATTGGCCAGGTCCTGTGTATTACCTCCATGTTGTGACTGTCAGGATGTATGGATCACTCAAAAAGAGATTTGAGGTTCTTTATAGGCCCGTTGCACCAACTGAATGTCACCTGTGCATATATTTTATAGGGTGCACCATTGACGCATGTGCCTGGTGAATCATCCACCTTGACTTTTTGCAGACTACTATGTTGGAACATCATCAAGATGCCTCATTGGGAGTGATTGTGCTGAGGGTAGCTGAGAGCGAAAATCCTTGTCTGCCAAACGTTGAACTCATTGTGGGTTCTTTACATCCAGTTTGCCACCAAGGTGGGTCAGTGTTTGAGTGACAGTAGCACTGCTACCTGGTGCACTTGACTTACTGGGACATGTGAAGACAACGTACATATGCATTGATGTCCTTGTGCATGAGTTAACTTTGACTCTGCATGTATGCATGTTGGGGTAATACCCAACAATATTGCTGTGTGTGTATCTGTTCCCAATCGACACACATTTATTTGTCTAAATTTGTGCCACAGATTGCTACACCTCACCAGGTGAGTCATATGGATGCACAACATGTAGTGAGATTGAGATTTTGATTCTTTGTATGCTCTTCCTATGCATGCTCCATTCTGCAACAACACAGACTAATGTTTATTCAACTTTGGTGATTGTTTGTGTGCAGTTGGTGCTCCCTTCATGCACCCCCGCTACATGGTGCATGGCTGACTATTTGTGCATGTCAGCTAATTGTGCACTATCACAAGTGAGAGCAGGGTGATCTGTCATCTTGTTGTACATATGGCACATGTGGTTATTTCAGGATGTATATACTACAGCAGAAGCATATGTTCTGTGTCATGTGCTGCATTGATTATTTTAAATTTTTGTCTGATGAGTTCTGCAAAATCTATATTCCAAAGGTGCCATAGTGGTTTGTGAGAGATTTTCTAGGCTACTCCCTTGTTGGGCTGTCTAACATATGTCTTGATTATTTAGCATTGGGTGCTTGGGTATATTGTTTTGACCTGTTACAAAGTATGTCGTATTACATTTGCTACGTGTGCATTCTAACATATTTGAGCTTCATGCTTGGGTACTTGAGGTGTGTGGTGTGTTCAGTTTGTACTTACTAACGAGCAGTTAATTTCCATATGTGCCATTCTCCAACCGCTGGTTGATGATCTATTGGCGAAAGATGTAGGAGTCATGCACACTTCCAGGAAACTTTGCAACAACATTGATGAACAGGCCCAGGAGGTCCACGATTGCCTGAACGTTCATTAAGTGTGTGTGCTTCCTGTTCCTGTTTATATGTGCAGTGTCCACAGGAGGCACAAGTTGAACATGGATGCAGTCAATTGCCCCCAACACGTGCGGAAACCCAGCAATGTCATAGAGGCCTTGCTTGTTGTCCAGTTGTTCCTGTGCAGTGTTGGGGAAGCGTAGGTGCTGCGGCGTCAGGCTGATATTGGCATCCAAGACAGTTGGGAGGTACCTGGAGAAGGCTGACTGTGAGACTCCACCCACTCTGGCAGTGGTTGGTTGGAAGGTACCAGAGGCCAACATGTGCAGCACTGCAAGTAGCTTTGTCTGCGGAGGGATGTTCGTGCAGTGCTGTGATGGTGCCTGCAGCCTTGGTGCTATCTGGGTGAACATGTGTAGGATGGAGGTACTTTTTAGCCTGTAGTGGGCTATCACATCCTCTGGCCGGAGGTCATGCGTTGGCGGTAGACCCGCTCTCTTTTGCGGCGCTGCCTCGGTGGTGGTGCTGGTGGCGGTGGTGGTGGTAGTTGTGGTCTTCTTGGAGCTCCAAGCTGCAAGAGTAGTACCTCCATGAACTTATCAGCAGTTTTGGGGAATTATCGCCGGACTGAAAAATCATTTAAAATATCGCGAACTGGGGTTAGTGGCAATTTTTTCACCGTAACTCCCACCTTGCATCTCATTTTCGTTAAGTCCCTCTAACAGATGTGGTGATCCTAATAATTCACGTTTACGCCGGAAATCTGCAGCTAACTGCAGTTGGCGGCAACTTGTAAATACAGTGATAAAAAAGCCACCGTAACGTAAACAAATTGACGCAATGGCAATGTTAAGTTCTTGTACATATGCCCCTGTGTGTGTTGCGCTGTGCAGCACACATAGAAACAACAAAAGGCTATTGATTGTTTATGTGCAGGTAGGTGCACATAAAACTTCCTGCACATACACAATCAACAAAGAAAAATAAAGTTTTGCAACTTCTATGTGAGCTTTATTAAGCAGCACAAATAGAAGTTTCAAAATGCCATTTCAGATTGTTTATGTGCAGGAAGTGACACCTTCCTGCACATTAACAATCTTTCCTTATAACACAGGCACCCTTGCACTATGGCGCAAGGGTGTCTGTGTTGGCACTAGGCAGCCAAAATTAGCGCCAGAGCAGGGGGAAATGCAAGCCTGCACCGTTTCCTTGTAAATAGGGTGCAGCCCTGCGTTTAGGAAGTGGCGGAGGGTGGCGTTAAGCCAAGGTGGCTAACGCCGCTCTCCGCCACTTCCTCATAAATTGCCCCTACGTGAGTAGAATTACATTACACACGGTCTCATTCATTTTTAAATTAGGCATGGCACAATCAGGGGCATATTTACTAGGAAACTGTTGGAGCGTGGTGTTAAGCCAAGAAGGCTAACGCCGTGCTCCGACAGTTTCCAAATGCAGGGATGCGCTGTATTCACAAGAATTCGGTGCACTCCTGCCTTTCCTTAGCACCGGCGCTAAATGTAGCATCCTAGCGCCAACGCAGGCACTCTTGCACCATTGTGCAAGGGTGCCTGCGTTGCAGGGAAAGATTGTTTATGTGCAGGCAGGTGGCCCTTCCTGCACATAAACAATTAGTAATGGTGTTTTGTAACTTCTATGTGTGCTGCAGAATGCAGCACACATAGAAGTTGCAGCTTGTAATTTTTTTTAATGATTGTTTACGTGCAGAAAGGGACACCTTCCTGCACATAAACAATTAATGGTGTTTTGCTGTTTCTATGTGTGCTGCACAATGCAGCACACATAGAAACAACAAAAACGAGGAGAAATAAAGCTGTTCTCCTCATTTTGCCAGGGTAAGACCAGGTTTTCCTTGGTCTTAATTTTGGCGCTGCCCCATATTTACGCAACCTTTGTAAATATGGGGCAGTGTTAAAATCAATGGGTGTTGTGGCAGAATGCCCACTGCAACACCCATTGCCCACCCCTTTCACGGTAAGTGTAGCCCCTTTCACCACAGGAATGTCAGAAAAAGTGATGCTTCTGTGACGATAGGGGCTTGTAAATATGCCCCTAAATGTCTTGCCCAGAATCATAGGATTTTGAGCTGATGCCGAGCCTTGAACCCAGTTACCCAGATTCAAAGTAGGCAGCACTGGCTTTAACTTTACATAATTTTACCAAATTAACAAATAAATGTGAAAATGTGAGACAAATGAAGAGATTGAAACTGCAATCTGAGAGATCAGAACTACATTACTGGCTGCTGTTGCTGAAGCATGTTATACACAACCACAAGAAAGCTACAGAGCCTCATGCGTCGTTGAGGATCATTGTACTAAACACATGATAATCTGTGTCCTTTGTGATTTTATTTTGAGTCTAATATTGAAGACTGAGATTTGTATGCGTGCAACCGAACACCTTGAGTGGCTGCATTGGGTTCTACATACCCACCATTTTTTCCAAGTAGATGCTCCATATAAATATTTAGGGATTATTTACAAGTTTATTATGGGAAAAAGTGATGTACCGGCAACTCAAGGGGCTTCTAAATAGGCCCCTTAAATTAAAAGATGGTGCAGACATCCAGAGCACAACTTTGATAAAGCCAACCACAAGTTTTTACATTCATTAAAAGATCACACAACTGTCATTTCAACTGATTCCTCGTATCTTTTGAAGCATTGACTGGCCTGTAAGAAATATCATGATCAAATTTGTGAGGTGCATATCACTATTTTCAAAAACCGATGGAACAGAAATCTTCAAACTGGGGGCAGGGGCCTCATGTGATCCCTGCGGGGCTCTAGGCCTTGGCAAAAGAAGCATTATGCTCTGTATTAGGCCATCACTAACATCTGTTGTCATTTATATCCTAGCTGGGAGTTTGTGTCAAAAGGGAAGGGGATCCAAATATTCGTCAAACCACCCAGCCACACATTGTGGCTAGTTTTAATAGATGCAATTTAATAGAAAAATTGTGAAAAATTCTGAGGGGGCTCAATGATTCTTTTTCCATTGTGGGGGCAGCATTAAAAAGTTCAAAGACCACTGCCATAGAACATATTCTCCAACCAAAAAAACTGCAAAAACACAGTGCATGCATCTTCTCTCCCCTGACTCTGACCAAATGTCAGCCCCAGCTTCCTCTCGTCTCCATCATCTATCAGACTTTGGGCAGTTACTCTTCACTTTTCACCCAAGACAGAATTCACAGCATAGATATGCCATTCGTACCTCCACTCAGCACCAGTAAATAATGCACAGATTGTTATCTACCATATGGTGGCAGAATAAATGATTCTCTCACAAAAATTAGAACATTGGAATGTTGGGAGCTCCATTGTAAACAATGGAGTGTTCCGGGCTTCTAATGACCAGTAAAAACCCGGAGCTCCAATTTTCCAATGTTTGTTCACAGCTGTTGCTGTGAACAAAAGGCCTCACGGAGCTCGAGTGGATTTCCTATAGGGGCAGAATGTTCTAATAGACATACGGCCAGATGTACAACCATTTGGTTTTGCGACTCGCAAATTGCGAAAAATTGCGAGTCGCAAATTGCGAGTCGCAAAGCAAATGTACAACAGGGTCAGAGACACTGTTAGTGATTCCCAATGAGGTCTCAAAATACAAGGCTCATGAATATTAATGAGCCACTCGCAATTTGCGACCCCATTGGGAATGGCTGACCCTCCCAGGGATGGTGGCCTGCTGGGCTCAGCAGACCTCCATGTCTGGGACTGCTTTTAATAAAGCAGGTTTTTTTAGATGCAGCCCGTTTTCCTTAAAGGAAAACGGGATGCATTTAAAAACAAACAAAAAAAACGTTTTCGTTTAATTTTTAAGGGCAGGCAGTGGTCCCTGGGACCACTGCCTGCCCTTAAAAAATATTTTCCCATGCATTCCCAAAGGGGAAGGGGTCCCCTTCCTGTTTGCGAATGCTTTACCACCTACTTGAAGTAGGTGGTAAATTGTGACTGTTTTGCGACCGCAATTGCGGTCGCAAAAGAGTCAGACATAGGACTCAGACTCGCTAATAGGAAGGGACGCCCTTGAAACGCCCCTTCCTAATAGAGAGTCGCAAATCCTAATTAGTGAGTCGCAAATAACTTGCGACTTGCTAATTAGGGTTTGTACATGGTTCTTGGGTATTTTTGCATGTGCAAACGGGTCGCAAACCCATTTGCGCATGCAAAAATAAGTTGTACATCTGGCCCCTGGAGCCCTCCGTAGTGGGCTCTACTGGCCATTAAAGACCCGGTTCCTTGATAAAGGCCCTTGCCTTCGACTCAGGCCTTTAATGCTGGAGCAGGCCTTTATTGGCCGGTAGAGCTCGCTACAGTGGGTTTTAAGGCTTTATATTACAACAATGGAATGTTGAGAGCTCCATTGAAGACTCTTGAGTAGCTCCGGGCTTATAATGTCTAGCATAAGCCTGGAGCTCCAACGATCCAATGTTTGTCGTTCTGGTTCACCCTTTTAATTTAGAACATGTGACACAGAACATATGTTCTGTGTCATGTGCTGCATTGATTATTTTCAATTTTGATGTGATGAGTTCTGCAAAATCTGTATTCCAAGGGTGCCATAGTTGTTTGTGAGAGATTTTCTAGGCTACTCCCTTGTTGGGCTGTCTAACATATGTCTTGATTATTTAGCATTGGGTGCTTGTGTATATTGTTTTGACCTGTTACAAAGTATGTTGTATTACATTTGCTACGTGTGCATTCTAAATTATTTGAGCTTCATGCTTGGGTACTTGAGGTGTGTGGTGTGTTCAGTTTGTACTTACTAACGAGCAGTTAATTTCATATGTGCCATTCTCCAACCGCTGGTTGATGATCTATTGGCGAAAGATGTAGGAATCATGCACACTTCCAGGAAACTTTGCAACAACATTGATGAACAGGCCCAGGAGGTCCACGATTGCCTGAACGTTCATTGAGTGTGTGTGCTTCCTGTTCCTGTTTATATGTGCAGTGTCCGCAGGAGGCACAAGTTGAACATGGATGCAGTCAATTGCCCCCAACACGTGCGGAAACCCAGCAATGTCATAGAGGCCTTGCTTGTTGTCAAATTGTTCCTGCACAATGTTGGGGAAGCGTAGGTGCTGCGGCGTCAGGCTGATATTGGCATCCAAGACAGTTGGGAGGAACCTGGAGAAGGCGGACTGGGAGACTCCACCCACTCTGGCAGTGGTTGGTTGGAAGGTACCAGAGGCCAACATGTGCAGCACTGCAAGTAGCTTTGTCTGCGGAGGGATGTTCGTGCAGTGCTGTGATGGTGCCTGCAGCCTTCGCGCTATCTGGGTGAGTTTGTGTAGGATGGAGGTACTTTTAGCCTGTAGTGGGCTATCACATCCTCTGGCCGGAGGTCTATCAGGGTCATGCGTTGGCAGTAGACCCGCTCTCTTCTGCGGCACTACCTCGGTGGTGGTGCTGGTGGCGCTGGTGGCGGTGGTGGTGGTAGTTGTGGTCTTCTTGGAGCTGCAAGAGTAGTACCTCCATGAACTTATCAGCAGTTTTGGGGAATTATCGCCAGACTGAAAAATCATTGTAAATATCGCGAACTAGGGTTAGTGGCAATTTTTTCTCCGGAACGCCCACCTTGCATCTCATTTTTGTTAAGTCCCGCTAACAGAAGTGGCGATCCTAAAAATTCACTTTTACGCTGGAAAACTGCGGTCGGCGGCAACTTGTAAATAAGGTGATTAAAAAAAGCCGCCATAACGTACAAAAATTGACGCAACAGCGTCGGTAAGTTCTTGTACATATAGCTCCTGTGTGTGTTGCGTTGTGCAACACACATAGAAACAAAAGGCTATTGATTATTTATGTGCAGGAAGGTGCACATAAACCTTCCTGCACATACACAATCAACAAAGAAAAATAAAGTTTTGACACTTCTATGTGTGCTTCATTAAGCAGTACACATAGAAGTTTTAAAATGTAATTTCAGATTGTTTATGTGCAGGAAGTGACACCTTCCTGCACATTAACAATCTTTCCTTGCAACACAGGCACCCTTGCACTATGGCGCAAGGTGCCCACGCTGGCGCTAGGCAGCCAAAATTAGCACAAGAGCAGGGGAAACACAAGGCTGCACTGTATCCTTGTAAATATGGTGCAGCCCTGCGTTTGGAAGTGGCAGAGGGCGGCGTTAAGCCAAGGTGGCCAACGCCGCTCTCCGCCACTTCCTCATAAATTGCCCCTATGTGAGTAGAGTTACATTACACACGGTCTCATTCATTTTTTAATTAGGCATGGCACAATCAGGGGCATATTTACTAGGAAACTGTTGGAGCGTGGTGTTAAGCCAAGAAGGCTAACGCCGTGCTCCGACAGTTTCCAAATGCAGGGATGCGCTGTATTCACAAGAATTCGGTGCACTCCTGCCTTTCCCTTAGCACCGGCGCTAAATGTAGCATCCTAGCGCCAACGCAGGCACTCTTGCACCATTGTGCAAGGGTGCCTGCGTTGCAGGGAAAGATTGTTTATGTGCAGGCAGGTGGCCCTTCCTGCACATAAACAATTAGTAATGGTGTTTTGTAACTTCTATGTGTGCTGCAGAATGCAGCACACATAGAAGTTGCAGCTTGTAATTTTTTTTAATGATTGTTTACGTGCAGAAAGGGACACCTTCCTGCACATAAACAATTAATGGTGTTTTGCTGTTTCTATGTGTGCTGCACAATGCAGCACACATAGAAACAACAAAAACGAGGAGAAATAAAGCTGTTCTCCTCATTTTGCCAGGGTAAGACCAGGTTTTCCTTGGTCTTAATTTTGGCGCTGCCCCATATATACGCAACCCTTGTAAATATGGGGCAGTGTTAAAATCAATGGGTGTTGTGGCAGAATGCCCACTGCAACACCCATTGCCCACCCCTTTCACGGTAAGTGTAGCCCCTTTCACCACAGGAATGTCAGAAAAAGTGATGCTTCTGTGACGATAGGGGCTTGTAAATATGCCCCTAAATGTCTTGCCCAGAATCATAGGATTTTGAGCTGATGCCGAGCCTTGAACCCAGTTACCCAGATTCAAAGTAGGCAGCACTGGCTTTAACTTTACATAATTTTACCAAATTAACAAATAAATGTGAAAATGTGAGACAAATGAAGAGATTGAAACTGCAATCTGAGAGATCAGAACTACAGTACTGGCTGCTGTTGCTGAAGCATGTTATACACAACCACAAGAAAGCTACAGAGCCTCATGCGTCGTTGAGGATCATTGTACTAAACACATGATAATCTGTGTCCTTTGTGATTTTATTTTGAGTCTAATATTGAAGACTGAGATTTGTATGCGTGCAACCGAACACCTTGAGTGGCTGCATTGGGTTCTACATACCCACCATTTTTTCCAAGTAGATGCTCCATATAAATATTTAGGGGATTATTTACAAGTTTATTATGGGAAAAAGTGATGTACCGGCAACTCAAGGGGCTTCTAAATAGGCCCCTTAAATTAAAAGATGGTGCAGACATCCAGAGCACAACTTTGATAAAGCCAACCACAAGTTTTTACATTCATTAAAAGATCACACAACTGTCATTTCAACTGATTCCTCGTATCTTTTGAAGCATTGACTGGCCTGTAAGAAATATCATGATCAAATTTGTGAGGTGCATATCACTATTTTCAAAAACCGATGGAACAGAAATCTTCAAACTGGGGGCAGGGGCCTCATGTGATCCCTGCGGGGCTCTAGGCCTTGGCAAAAAGAAGCATTATGCTCTGTATTAGGCCATCACTAACATCTGTTGTCATTTATATCCTAGCTGGGAGTTTGTGTCAAAAGGAAGGGGATCCAAATATTCGTCAAACCACCCAGCCACACATTGTGGCTAGTTTTAATAGATGCAATTTAATAGAAAAATTGTGAAAAATTCTGAGGGGGCTCAATGATTCTTTTTCCATTGTGGGGGCAGCATTAAAAGTTCAAAGACAACTGCCATAGAACATATTCTCCAACCAAAAAACTGCAAAAACACAGTGCATGCATCTTCTCTCCCCTGACTCTGACCAAATGTCAGCCCCAGCTTCCTCTCGTCTCCATCATCTATCAGACTTTGGGCAGTTACTCTTCACTTTTCACCCAAGACAGAATTCACAGCATAGATATGCCATTCGTACCTCCACTCAGCACCAGTAAATAATGCACAGATTGTTATCTACCATATGGTGGCAGAATAAATGATTCTCTCACAAAAATTAGAACATTGGAATGTTGGGAGCTCCATTGTAAACAATGGAGTGTTCCGGGCTTCTAATGACCAGTAAAACCCGGAGCTCCAATTTTCCAATGTTTGTTCACAGCTGTTGCTGTGAACAAAAGGCCTCACGGAGCTCGAGTGGATTTCCTATAGGGGCAGAATGTTCTAATAGACATACGGCCAGATGTACAACCATTTGGTTTTGCGACTCGCAAATTGCGAAAAATTGCGAGTCGCAAATTGCGAGTCGCAAAAGCAAATGTACAACAGGGTCAGAGACACTGTTAGTGATTCCCAATGAGGTCTCAAAATACAAGGCTCATGAATATTAATGAGCCACTCGCAATTTGCGACCCCATTGGGAATGGCTGACCCTCCCAGGGATGGTGGCCTGCTGGGCTCAGCAGACCTCCATGTCTGGGACTGCTTTTAACAAAGCAGGTTTTTTTTAGATGCAGCCCGTTTTCCTTAAAGGAAAACGGGATGCATTTAAAAAAACAAAAAAAACGTTTTACGTTTAATTTTTAGGGCAGGCAGTGGTCCCTGGGACCACTGCCTGCCCTTAAAAATATTTTCCCATGCATTCCCAAAGGGAAGGGGTCCCCTTCCTGTTTGCGAATGCTTTACCACCTACTTGAAGTAGGTGGTAAATTGTGACTGTTTTGCGACCGCAATTGCGGTCGCAAAAGAGTCAGACATAGGACTCAGACTCGCTAATAGGAAGGGACGCCCTTGAAACGCCCCTTCCTAATAGAGAGTCGCAAATCCTAATTAGTGAGTCGCAAATAACTTGCGACTTGCTAATTAGGGTTTGTACATGGCCCTTGGGTATTTTTGCATGTGCAAACGGGTCGCAAACCCATTTGCGCATGCAAAAATAAGTTGTACATCTGGCCCCTGGAGCCCTCCGTAGTGGGCTCTACTGGCGATTAAAGACCCGGTTCCTTGATAAAGGCCCTTGCCTTCGACTCAGGCCTTTAATGCTGGAGCAGGCCTTTATTGACCGGTAGAGCTCGCTACAGTGGGTTTTAAGGCTTTATATTACAACAATGGAATGTTGAGAGCTCCATTGAAGACTCTTGAGTAGCTCCGGGCTTATAATGTCTAGCATAAGCCTGGAGCTCCAACGATCCAATGTTTGTCGTTCTGGTTCACCCTTTTTAATTTAGAACATGTGACACAGAACATATGTTCTGTGTCATGTGCTGCATTGATTATTTTCAATTTTGATGTGATGAGTTCTGCAAAATCTGTATTCCAAGGGTGCCATAGTTGTTTGTGAGAGATTTTCTAGGCTACTCCCTTGTTGGGCTGTCTAACATATGTCTTGATTATTTAGCATTGGGTGCTTGTGTATATTGTTTTGACCTGTTACAAAGTATGTTGTATTACATTTGCTACGTGTGCATTCTAAATTATTTGAGCTTCATGCTTGGGTACTTGAGGTGTGTGGTGTGTTCAGTTTGTACTTACTAACGAGCAGTTAATTTCCATATGTGCCATTCTCCAACCGCTGGTTGATGATCTATTGGCGAAAGATGTAGGAATCATGCACACTTCCAGGAAACTTTGCAACAACATTGATGAACAGGCCCAGGAGGTCCACGATTGCCTGAACGTTCATTGAGTGTGTGTGCTTCCTGTTCCTGTTTATATGTGCAGTGTCCGCAGGAGGCACAAGTTGAACATGGATGCAGTCAATTGCCCCCAACACGTGCGGAAACCCAGCAATGTCATAGAGGCCTTGCTTGTTGTCAAATTGTTCCTGCACAATGTTGGGGAAGCGTAGGTGCTGCGGCGTCAGGCTGATATTGGCATCCAAGACAGTTGGGAGGAACCTGGAGAAGGCGGACTGGGAGACTCCACCCACTCTGGCAGTGGTTGGTTGGAAGGTACAAGAGGCCAACATGTGCAGCTCTGCAAGTAGCTTTGTCTGCGGAGGGATGTTCGTGCAGTGCTGTGATGGTGCCTGCAGCCTTCGCGCTATCTGGGTGAGTTTGTGTAGGATGGAGGTACTTTTTAGCCTGTAGTGGGCTATCACATCCTCTGGCCGGAGGTCTATCAGGGTCATGCGTTGGCAGTAGACCCGCTCTCTTCTGCGGCACTACCTCGGTGGTGGTGCTGGTGGCGCTGGTGGCGGTGGTGGTGGTAGTTGTGGTCTTCTTGGAGCTGCAAGAGTAGTACCTCCATGAACTTATCAGCAGTTTTGGGGAATTATCGCCAGACTGAAAAATCATTGTAAATATCGCGAACTAGGGTTAGTGGCAATTTTTTCTCCGGAACGCCCACCTTGCATCTCATTTTTGTTAAGTCCCGCTAACAGAAGTGGCGATCCTAAAAATTCACTTTTACGCTGGAAAACTGCGGTCGGCGGCAACTTGTAAATAAGGTGATTAAAAAAAAAGCCGCCATAACGTACAAAAAATTGACGCAACAGCGTCGGTAAGTTCTTGTACATATGCTCCTGTGTGTGTTGCGTTGTGCAACACACATAGAAACAAAAAAAGGCTATTGATTATTTATGTGCAGGAAGGTGCACATAAACCTTCCTGCACATACACAATCAACAAAGAAAAATAAAGTTTTGACACTTCTATGTGTGCTTCATTAAGCAGTACACATAGAAGTTTTAAAATGCAATTTCAGATTGTTTATGTGCAGGAAGTGACACCTTCCTGCACATTAACAATCTTTCCTTGCAACACAGGCACCCTTGCACTATGGCGCAAGGGTGTCTACGCTGGCGCTAGGCAGCCAAAATTAGCACAAGAGCAGGGGAAACACAAGGCTGCACTGTATCCTTGTAAATATGGTGCAGCCCTGCGTTTTGGAAGTGGCAGAGGGCGGCGTTAAGCCAAGGTGGCCAACGCCGCTCTCCGCCACTTCCTCATAAATTGCCCCTATGTGAGTAGAGTTACATTACACACGGTCTCATTCATTTTTAATTAGGCATGGCACAATCAGGGGCATATTTACTAGGAAACTGTTGGAGCGTGGTGTTAAGCCAAGAAGGCTAACGCCGTGCTCCGACAGTTTCCAAATGTAGGGATGCGCTGTATTCACAGAATTGGTGCACTCCTGCCTTTCCCTTAGCACCGGCGCTAAATGTAGCATCCTAGCGCCAACGCAGGCACTCTTGCACCATTGTGCAAGGGTGCCTGCGTTGCAGGGAAAGATTGTTTATGTGCAGGCAGGTGGCCCTTCCTGCACATAAACAATTAGTAATGGTGTTTTGTAACTTCTATGTGTGCTGCAGAATGCAGCACACATAGAAGTTGCAGCTTGTAATTTTTTAATGATTGTTTACGTGCAGAAAGGGACACCTTCCTGCACATAAACAATTAATGGTGTTTGCTGTTTCTATGTGTGCTGCACAATGCAGCACACATAGAAACAACAAAACGAAGAGAAATAAAGCTGTTCTCCTCATTTTGCCAGGGTAAGACCAGGTTTTCCTTGGTCTTAATTTTGGCGCTGCCCCATATTTACGCAACCCTTGTAAATATGGGGCAGTGTTAAAATCAATGGGTGTTGTGGCAGAATGCCCACTGCAACACCCATTGCCCACCCCTTTCACGGTAAGTGTAGCCCCTTTCACCACAGGAATGTCAGAAAAAGTGATGCTTCTGTGACGATAGGGGCTTGTAAATATGCCCCTAAATGTCTTGCCCAGAATCATAGGATTTTGAGCTGATGCCGAGCCTTGAACCCAGTTACCCAGATTCAAAGTAGGCAGCACTGGCTTTAACTTTACATAATTTTACCAAATTAACAAATAAATGTGAAAATGTGAGACAAATGAAGAGATTGAAACTGCAATCTGAGAGATCAGAACTACAGTACTGGCTGCTGTTGCTGAAGCATGTTATACACAACCACAAGAAAGCTACAGAGCCTCATGCGTCGTTGAGGATCATTGTACTAAACACATGATAATCTGTGTCCTTTGTGATTTTATTTTGAGTCTAATATTGAAGACTGAGATTTGTATGCGTGCAACCGAACACCTTGAGTGGCTGCATTGGGTTCTACATACCCACCATTTTTTCCAAGTAGATGCTCCATATAAATATTTAGGGGATTATTTACAAGTTTATTATGGGAAAAAGTGATGTACCGGCAACTCAAGGGGCTTCTAAATAGGCCCCTTAAATTAAAAGATGGTGCAGACATCCAGAGCACAACTTTGATAAAGCCAACCACAAGTTTTTACATTCATTAAAAGATCACACAACTGTCATTTCAACTGATTCCTCGTATCTTTTTGAAGCATTGACTGGCCTGTAAGAAATATCATGATCAAATTTGTGAGGTGCATATCACTATTTTCAAAAACCGATGGAACAGAAATCTTCAAACTGGGGGGCAGGGGCCTCATGTGATCCCTGCGGGGGCTCTAGGCCTTGGCAAAAAGAAGCATTATGCTCTGTATTAGGCCATCACTAACATCTGTTGTCATTTATATCCTAGCTGGGAGTTTGTGTCAAAAGGGAAGGGGATCCAAATATTCGTCAAACCACCCAGCCACACATTGTGGCTAGTTTTAATAGATGCAATTTAATAGAAAAATTGTGAAAAATTCTGAGGGGGCTCAATGATTCTTTTTCCATTGTGGGGGCAGCATTAAAAAGTTAAAAGACCACTGCCATAGAACATATTCTCCAACCAAAAAACTGCAAAAACACAGTGCATGCATCTTCTCTCCCCTGACTCTGACCAAATGTCAGCCCCAGCTTCCTCTCGTCTCCATCATCTATCAGACTTTGGGCAGTTACTCTTCACTTTTCACCCAAGACAGAATTCACAGCATAGATATGCCATTCGTACCTCCACTCAGCACCAGTAAATAATGCACAGATTGTTATCTACCATATGGTGGCAGAATAAATGATTCTCTCACAAAAATTAGAACATTGGAATGTTGGGAGCTCCATTGTAAACAATGGAGTGTTCCGGGCTTCTAATGACCAGTAAAAACCCGGAGCTCCAATTTTCCAATGTTTGTTCACAGCTGTTGCTGTGAACAAAAGGCCTCACGGAGCTCGAGTGGATTTCCTATAGGGGCAGAATGTTCTAATAGACATACGGCCAGATGTACAACCATTTGGTTTTGCGACTCGCAAATTAGCAAAATTGCGAGTCGCAAATTGCGAGTCGCAAAAGCAAATGTACAACAGGGTCAGAGACACTGTTAGTGATTCCCAATGAGGTCTCAAAATACAAGGCTCATGAATATTAATGAGCCACTCGCAATTTGCGACCCCATTGGGAATGGCTGACCCTCCCAGGGATGGTGGCCTGCTGGGCTCAGCAGACCTCCATGTCTGGGACTGCTTTTAAATAAAGCAGGTTTTTTTTTAGATGCAGCCCGTTTTCCTTAAAGGAAAACGGGATGCATTTAAAAAAAAAACAAAAAAAAAACGTTTTCGTTTAATTTTTTAAGGGCAGGCAGTGGTCCCTGGGACCACTGCCTGCCCTTAAAAATATTTTCCCATGCATTCCCAAAGGGAAGGGGTCCCCTTCCTGTTTGCGAATCGCTTTACCACCTACTTGAAGTAGGTGGTAAATTGTGACTGTTTTGCGACCGCAATTGCGGTCGCAAAAGAGTCAGACATAGGACTCAGACTTCGCTAATAGGAAGGGACGCCCTTGAAACGCCCCTTCCTAATAGAGAGTCGCAAATCCTAATTAGTGAGTCGCAAATAACTTGCGACTTGCTAATTAGGGTTTGTACATGGTTCTTGGGTATTTTTGCATGTGCAAACGGGTCGCAAACCCATTTGCGCATGCAAAAATAAGTTGTACATCTGGCCCCTGGAGCCCTCCGTAGTGGGCTCTACTGGCCATTAAAGACCCGGTTCCTTGATAAAGGCCCTTGCCTTCGACTCAGGCCTTTAATGCTGGAGCAGGCCTTTATTGGCCGGTAGAGCTCGCTACAGTGGGTTTTAAGGCTTTATATTACAACAATGGAATGTTGAGAGCTCCATTGAAGACTCTTGAGTAGCTCCGGGCTTATAATGTCTAGCATAAGCCTGGAGCTCCAACGATCCAATGTTTGTCGTTCTGGTTCACCCTTTTAATTTAGAACATGTGACACAGAACATATGTTCTGTGTCATGTGCTGCATTGATTATTTTCAATTTTGATGTGATGAGTTCTGCAAAATCTGTATTCCAAGGGTGCCATAGTTGTTTGTGAGAGATTTTCTAGGCTACTCCCTTGTTGGGCTGTCTAACATATGTCTTGATTATTTAGCATTGGGTGCTTGTGTATATTGTTTTGACCTGTTACAAAGTATGTTGTATTACATTTGCTACGTGTGCATTCTAAATTATTTGAGCTTCATGCTTGGGTACTTGAGGTGTGTGGTGTGTTCAGTTTGTACTTACTAACGAGCAGTTAATTTCCATATGTGCCATTCTCCAACCGCTGGTTGATGATCTATTGGCGAAAGATGTAGGAATCATGCACACTTCCAGGAAACTTTGCAACAACATTGATGAACAGGCCCAGGAGGTCCACGATTGCCTGAACGTTCATTGAGTGTGTGTGCTTCCTGTTCCTGTTTATATGTGCAGTGTCCGCAGGAGGCACAAGTTGAACATGGATGCAGTCAATTGCCCCCAACACGTGCGGAAACCCAGCAATGTCATAGAGGCCTTGCTTGTTGTCAAATTGTTCCTGCACAATGTTGGGGAAGCGTAGAGTG
This sequence comes from Calotriton arnoldi, assembly GCA_963921515.1. Classification (NCBI taxonomy): domain Eukaryota; kingdom Metazoa; phylum Chordata; class Amphibia; order Caudata; family Salamandridae; genus Calotriton; species Calotriton arnoldi. The sequence continues at coordinate 552,211 of CAWUFW010000039.1, forward strand.
CTGCGGCGTCAGGCTGATATTGGCATCCAAGACAGTTGGGAGGAACCTGGAGAAGGCGGACTGGGAGACTCCACCCACTCTGGCAGTGGTTGGTTGGAAGGTACCAGAGGCCAACATGTGCAGCACTGCAAGTAGCTTTGTCTGCGGAGGGATGTTCGTGCAGTGCTGTGATGGTGCCTGCAGCCTTCGCGCTATCTGGGTGAGTTTGTGTAGGATGGAGGTACTTTTTAGCCTGTAGTGGGCTATCACATCCTCTGGCCGGAGGTCTATCAGGGTCATGCGTTGGCAGTAGACCCGCTCTCTTCTGCGGCACTACCTCGGTGGTGGTGCTGGTGGCGCTGGTGGCGGTGGTGGTGGTAGTTGTGGTCTTCTTGGAGCTGCAAGAGTAGTACCTCCATGAACTTATCAGCAGTTTTGGGGAATTATCGCCAGACTGAAAAATCATTGTAAATATCGCGAACTAGGGTTAGTGGCAATTTTTTCTCCGGAACGCCCACCTTGCATCTCATTTTTGTTAAGTCCCGCTAACAGAAGTGGCGATCCTAAAAATTCACTTTTACGCTGGAAAACTGCGGTCGGCGGCAACTTGTAAATAAGGTGATTAAAAAAAAGCCGCCATAACGTAAAAAAATTGACGCAACAGCGTCGGTAAGTTCTTGTACATATGCTCCTGTGTGTGTTGCGTTGTGCAACACACATAGAAACAAAAAGGCTATTGATTATTTATGTGCAGGAAGGTGCACATAAACCTTCCTGCACATACACAATCAACAAAGAAAAATAAAGTTTTGACACTTCTATGTGTGCTTCATTAAGCAGTACACATAGAAGTTTTAAAATGCAATTTCAGATTGTTTATGTGCAGGAAGTGACACCTTCCTGCACATTAACAATCTTTCCTTGCAACACAGGCACCCTTGCACTATGGCGCAAGGGTGTCTACGCTGGCGCTAGGCAGCCAAAATTAGCACAAGAGCAGGGGGAAACACAAGGCTGCACTGTATCCTTGTAAATATGGTGCAGCCCTGCGTTTTGGAAGTGGCAGAGGGCGGCGTTAAGCCAAGGTGGCCAACGCCGCTCTCCGCCACTTCCTCATAAATTGCCCCTATGTGAGTAGAGTTACATTACACACGGTCTCATTCATTTTTTAATTAGGCATGGCACAATCAGGGGCATATTTACTAGGAAACTGTTGGCGCGTGGTGTTAAGCCAAGAAGGCTAACGCCGTGCTCTGACAGTTTCCAAATGCAGGGATGTGCTGTATTCACAAGAATACGGTGCACTCCTGCCTTTCCCTTAGCGCCAGCGCTAAATGTAGCATCCTAGCGCCAACGCAGGCACTCTTGCACCATTGTGCAAGGGTGCCTGCGTTGCAGGGAAAGATTGTTTATGTGCAGGCAGGTGGCCCTTCCTCCACATAAACAATTAGTAATGGTGTTTTGTAACTTCTATGTGTGCTGCAGAATGCAGCACACATAGATGTTGCAACTTGTAATTGTTTTTAATGATTGATTATATGCAGAAAGGGACACCTTCCTGCACATAAACAATTAATGATGTTTTGCTGTTTCTATGTGTGCTGCACAATGCAGCACACATAGAAACTGTAAAAACGAGGAGAAATAAAGCTCTTCTCCTCGTTTTGCCAGCTTAAGACCAGGTTTTCCTTGCTCTTAATTTTGGCGCTGCCCCATATTTATGCCACCCTTGTAAATATGGGGCAGCGTCAAAATCAGTGGGTGTTGTGGCAGAATGCCCACTGCAACACCCATTGCCCACCCCTTTCATGGTAAGTGTAGCCCCTATCGCCACAGGAATGTCAGAAAAAGTGACGCTCCTGTGACGATAGGGGCTTGTAAATATGCGCCTAAATGTCTTGCCCAGAATCAAAGGATGTTGAGCTGATGCCGAGCCTTGAACCCAGTTACCCAGATTCAAAGTAGGCAGCACTGGCTATAGCGCCACATAATTTTACCAAATTAACAAATAAATGTGAAAATGTGAGACAAATGAAGAGATTGAAACTGCAATCTGAGAGATCAGAACTACAGTACTGGCTGCTGTTGCTGAAGCATGCTATACACAACCACAAGAAAGCTACAGAGCCTCGTGCGTCGTTGAGGATCATTGTACTAAACACATGATAATCTGTGTCCTTTGTGATTTTATTTTGAGTCTAATATTGAAGACTGAGATTTGCATGCGTGCAACTGAACACCTTGAGTGGCTGCATTGGGTTCTACATACCCACTATTTTATCCAAATGGATGCTCCATATAAATATTTAGGGGATTATTTACATGTTTATTATGGGAAAAAGTGATGTACCGGCGACTCAAGGGGCTTCTAAATAGGCCCCTTAAATTATAAGATGGTGCAGACATCCAGAGCACAACTTTGATAAAGCCAGCCACAAGTTTTTACATTCATTAAAAGATCACACAACTGGCATTCCCACTGATTCCTCGTATCTTTTTGAAGCATTGACTGGCCTGTAAGAAATATCATGATCAAATTTGTGAGGTGCATATCACTATTTTCAAAAACCCATAGAACAGAAATCTTCAAACTGGGGGGCAGGCCCCCGTGGGGGGGCCTAATGTGATCCCAGGCGGGCTCCAGGCCTTGGCTAAAAGTAGCATTATGCTCTGTATTAGACCATCACTCACATCTGTTGTCATTTATATCCTAGCTGGGAGTTTGTGTCAAAAGGGAAGGTGATCCAAATATTCTTTAAACCACCCAGCCACACATTGTGGCTAGTTTTAATGTATGCAATTTAATAGAAACATTGTGAAAACTTCTGAGGGCAGACCACTGCCATAGAACATATTCTCCAACCAAAATAACTGCAAAAACACAGTGCATGCATCTTCTCTCCCCTGACTCTGACGAAATGTCAGCCCCAGCTTCCTGTCTTCTTCATTATCTATCGGACTTTGGGCAGCTCCTCTCCACTTTTCACCCAAGACAGAATTCACAGCATAGATATGCCATTCGTACCTCCACTCAGCACCAGTAAATAATGCACAGATTGTTATCTACCATATGGTGGCAGAATAAATGATTCTCTCACAAAAATTAGAACATTGGAATGTTGGGAGCTCCATTGTAAACAATGGAGTGCTCCGGGCTTCTAATGACCAGTAGAAACCCGGAGCTCCAATTTGCCAATGTTTGTTCACAGCTGTTGCTGTGAACAAAAGGCCTCACGGAGCCCGAGGGGATTTCCTATAGGGGCAGAATGTTCTAATAGACATAGAGCCAGATGTACGACCATTTGGTTTTGCGACTCGCAAATTACGAAAAATTGCGAGTCGCAATTAGCGAGTCGCAAAAGCAAATGTACAACAGTTTCAGAGACTCTGTTAGTGATTCTCAATTGGTCGCAAAATGCGAGGCTCATGAATATTAATGAGCCACTGGCAATTTGAAACCCCATTGGGAATCGCTGGCCCTTCCAGGGAAGGTGGCCTGCTTGGCTCAGCAGACCTCCATGTCTGGGACTGCTTTTAAATAAAGCAGGTTTTTTTTTTTAGATGCAGCCCGTTTTCTTTATAGGAAAACGGGATGCATTTAAAAAAAAAAAAAAAATGAAACTTATTCGTTTAATTTTTTAAGGGCAGGCAGTGGTTCCTGGGACTACTGCCTGCCCCAAAAAATATTTTCCCATGCATTCCCAAAGGGGAAGGTGTCCCCTGGGGACACCTTCCTGTTTGCGAATGATTTACCACCTACTTGAAGTAGGTGATAAATTGCGACTGTTTCGCGACCGCCATTGTGGTCGCAAAACAGTCATACATAGGTCTCAGACTTGCTATTAGGAAGGGATGCCCTTGAAACGCCCCTTCCCAATAGCGAGTCGCAAATCCTAATTAGTGAGTCGTAAATAAATTGTGACTTGCTAATTAGGGTTTGTACATGGCCCTTAGATATTTTTGCATGTGCAAACGGGTCGAAAACCTGTTTGCGCGTGCAAAAATACGTCGTACATCTGGCCCCTGGAGCCCTCCGTAGTGGGCTCTACTGGCCATTAAAGTCCCGCTTCCTTGTTAAAGGCCCGTACCTTCGACTCGGGCCTTTAATGCTGGAGCTGGCCCTTATTGGTCGGTAGAGCCCGCTACAGCGGATTTTAAGGCTTTATATTTTAACAATGGAATGTTGAGAGCTCCATTAAGATTCTGGAGTAGCTCTGGGCTTATAATGGCGCTCCAACGATCCAATGTTTGTCGTTCTGGTTCTCCCTTTTTAATTTAGAACATTCTACCATCAGTGGGTGGAATGTTCTAATAGCCTCATAGTCCTTCTGCCTCAGGCTGTACCGGTTGTTAAAGGCCCTCTCTCTTGTTATAGGCCCTCTCCTGTGGCTCGGGCCTATAACTCGTATTCAGGGCCTTTAACAACCGGTATAGCCTCAGCCGCTGGCTATAAGGCTATATACAAAGACTTTGGTTTTTTGTGGATCATTGTTGCAGATGACTTGCAACCTTAACTGTGGTGTGGCCATTTGATTTTGAATAATGAGTGTTATATGTGTTTGCCTGCAAGTGTTCTTTAACATAAGTTCCCCACACAAATTTGATCTGAGGTTAAGTGTGTTGAGTACAAACTTCTATTTCTCACCCTGCATTTACCTCCACATATTTGACTTTTAAACAGCTCACATACCATGAGTACAAGCAATTGATTATTTATTTCCACCTGATGCGTTAGAAGTACTGGAACAGCACTTGTTTAGTTTCATGATGTGCTTCAAACATTTTATTTTTGGTCACTGAATTCATTCACTTTTTTTTCCACTTTACTCATATTCCTCATTTTTCTTCTCTGGCTTTGACATCACAACCGATCACAACATACAAGTGGTGTTCATGTCTTGCTCAGAAGTCAGGTGATCGTAGATTGCTCTTTAAATATATTAATGACTGAGTAATTCATTTAATTAACATGAAAAGACATACCTTTATCATAAATGTTCGAAACTCCATCTATCCTGATAAAATCCTCTGCTTTGTCACTCTGTAGCCCCTTGAAACTTTTAACCAAGCCTCAGGCCCTGCATGCCCTGTTTAAAATGACAGAAAGGCTTTAATTTTGACAGACAAATTTGGGTGCATATTTACAAGCCCCTATTGCCACAGGATAGCCACTTTTTCTGACGTGCCTGTGGAGTTAGGGGCTTCGCCTTATTCACAAGTAGGCGTTAAGCCACTTAACGCCTCCTTGTGAATAAGACACCCTTTCACGCTTTACTTAGCGTGAGAGGGGTGGGCAATGGCATTCCGCCGCAACACCCATATTTACAAAGTGGCGTAAATAAGGGGCAACGCCAAAATTAAGACCAAGGAAAACTGGCCTTAAACTGGCGAAACAAGGAGAAATGCTTTATTCTCCTTGTTTTTGCTGTTTTTATGTGTGTTGCATTGTGCAGCACACATAGAAGTTGCAACACGTCATTTTTAAAATGATTGTTTATGTGCAGGAAGGTGTCCCTTCCTGCACATAAGCAATCATTTTAAAAATGACGAGTTGCAACTTCTATGTGTGCTGCACTAGCAGCACACATAGAGGTTACAATTTGCCATTTATGATTGTTTCTGTGAAGGAAGGGTTACCTTCCTGCACAGAAACAATCATTTCCCACAACACAGGCAACTTTGCACTATGGTCACCTTCCTGCACATAAACAATCTTTCCCCTGCAACGCAGTCACCCTTGCACAATGGTGCAAGAGGGCCTGTGTTGCGCTAAGCAACTACATTTAGCGCCAGCGCTAAGGGAAAGGTAGGGGTACGCTGTATTATTGTGAATATGGTGCATCCCTGCATTTGGAATCTGTTGGAGCGTGGCGTTAACCTTCTTGGCTTAACGCTGCGCTCTGACAGTTTCCTAGTAAATATGCCCCATTGAGGTTTGAGTTTCTCTCTGGCAGTTTACTTGACCTGCTTATGGGTTAGCTCCTGGTTTATATTTGCTTAAAAAAGGTTTCAGCAGAAGGGGCTGCTGCTCTGTGTTGGATTCCTAGTTTACTGGAAGGGCTAGCATTCTGTGGGGACAGGAACCAGTAAAGGGAGCTGTTATAGACTACAGTGATGTTGTAGTTCTTGAAGACTATGGAGGGAGCAAGTTATTGGGGAATGCCAAAGATGACAGGTTCACTGGAGACCAGTCCTGAAGATTGCCCAACAATCTTCTAAATGAAAAAATCTGTATACCCATGTTTAAAATGTAAACTAAAAGCCATATTTCATTCTGGGACCTGGATCAATGTCACACCGAGAAAGCCTGCTTCAGACCAGTTCCTCAAGTAGTATCTTGCACCACTTGGACCTCTGTAGATCAGATATCCATTTTTAAGTAAAATGTATTCAACCTACTGGAACCCAAATTATATAAACTTTCCCCTTTTCTCCCCCTGAAAATGTTTTAGCTCTGTAAATACTCCATTGTGAATACCCGAAATGGAAGAACCACCTGCTTCATGTAAATTGCATAGACTAGCGGGTCAGTCAAATTTTTAACTTTCTCCAGCTCTGAAATTTTTGACTAATTGATTTTTTTTCTTCGCTGAGGCCTCACTGTAAAGGTACCCTGCCTCCTGAAACTCTGACTTGACAAAGACATGTTGGTCCCACTCTATATTCTTTTACTTCCCTATTGATTTAATTGATTTCATTTGGTGACATTATTCATTTTATATAACCTTTTGAACCCCTTAACTGTTTGTTTATGTTTTTCAATAATAAATATTTATCTTTTTATTTGAACATGGTGTGGGCACTGAAATTCTTCATTTCTTATAAGGTTGTTGTATTAGTTGTTTGTCAAGCAAAGCACTTACATGCACTTTCTCTAAGGGTGCCTATATCACTCAGGCTGAGACCTCTAGCATGAGCCAACAGAGAACTCATTAAAATAGCTTTACTTTACTTGTATGAACTGGCCTATAGAAAATTCGAAAATAGTGTAATTTCTCACAGAAGAATTGTAGAAAATCAGTCTAGGCCTTTGTGTGTCTATTTCAATTTTGAGCAAATTCTTGCCCGCAGCAATGTAAAATGCATGCACAGATATTATCTAATCTGATGGTGAAGGGCATTCTGTATAGAGGTTTAATTTAGTCAAGTGTGAAAATATTGAGGCTCTCATTATGATGTCGGTCGGAGTTGCCTCCGACCGACATCGCAGTGGTCTTGGGACCGACCGACCTCCAGTCGGCGGTCTCGGTACCGCAATTAGGATGCTTGTGCTGCAGTCAGAAACCGGCTGCAGCACCATCTCCCATAGAGAAATGGGAATTCCTGCCACACGGAGCAGGGATTAACAGAGGGGCACCTTGGCCCTCAAACGGAGGCCGCTGAGGCATGGGGGACCTGCTTGGGGCCCCCAAAATTGCTTTCCGGCAGACTATTTATGTCAGAAAGCCCAACATGAAAAGCCTGTCAGAAACCGACATCATAATCCCCAAGGCAGAAACGCCGTCCATAGGGGATTATGAGCGGCCTCTGACTGGCCGTAGGGCTCCGTGAAAGCCCGTCAGAAGTCAGTCGGTCTGACCGGCCGGTTTAAACTCCGACCGCCTACATTGTAATTAGGCGGTCGGACTTTAAACCTACGATATTGGTTGGTGAGCCTCTGACAAGCGACATTGCAATAGGGCCCTCAGAGTGCCAAATTCATCCACCCACATCAAAATCCCTCTGTGATTGGAAAGCACTGAATGGACAGTGGAAAATCTGAAGTTGTGATTTATGGTGTTCTTCTGTTTTTTCCTTTGCCATTAATCCTCATTCTGTCCCTTGCTTCTCAACCTCTTTCCTTGCACACAATCTGGCTACAGGTTAGTATTCAAACCATTTGCCCCATTGTCTGAAATTTGAAGCCTCCGAGATCATCTGCGGCGTACCCCAGGGATCCTCCCTCAGCCCGACACTGTTCAACATTTACATGGCCCCGCTCGCACACGTCGCCCGACAGCACGACCTCAACATAATCTCCTACGCCGACGACACTCAACTGATCCTCTCCCTCACCAAGGACCCCATCACCGCCAAAGCCAACCTCCACGAAGGAATGAAGGCCGTCGCCGACTGGATGAAGACCAGCCGTCTGAAGCTGAACTCGGACAAGACGGAGGTCCTCATCCTCGGCTCCAACCCTTCAGCCTGGGACGACTCCTGGTGGCCGACGGCACTGGGAGCAGCCCTGACACCCACCGACCACGCACGCAACCTGGGAATCATCCTCGACTCAACGCTCTCAATGACCAAGTAGGTCAACGCCGTCTCCTCCTCCTGCTTCAACACCCTCTGCATCTTCCGCAAGATCTACAGATGGATCCCGACAGATACAAGAAAGACAGTCACCCAGGCCCTCGTCAGCAGCAGACTCGACTACGGAAACGCCCTCTACGCGGGAGCCACGACCAAGCTCATCAAACGACTACAATGCATCCAAAACGCCTCGGCACGACTGATCCTCGACGTACCACGCCATGGCCACATCACCCCCCACCTGAGGGACCTGCACTGGCTCCCCGTCAGCAAGAGGATATCCTTCAAGCTCCTCATCCACGCACACAAAGCACTCCACAAGACCGGCCCAGCCTACCTCAACAGACGGCTCTCCTTCTACATCCCCAACCGCCAGCTACGCTCCGCCGACCTCTCACTCGCCACCGTCCCGCGCATCCTAAGAACAACCACCGGCGGGAGATCCTTCTCCCACCTCGCCGCCAAGACATGGAACACCCTCCCACTGAGCCTATGACAGACCCAAGACCTGCTGACCTTCAGGAGGATGCTCAAGACCTGGATGCTCGATCAGTAGCGCCCTCCCCCCCAGCGCCTTGAGACCCTCGCGGGTATGTAGTGCGCTTTACAAATGACTGATTGATTGATTGATTGATTACTATTTGGTGTGGGCAGTTACCCATCTCAAGAAATGATAACATGAATTTTTCAGGATGAAGCTAAAAGTCACTAAAATAATCTGAGCCCAACTCCCTGGTAGCTATGGCACAGAGCAGACAGGTTTAACTTCGGGCAATGTGAAAAGTATTTATGCAGTACTGAAACAGTAATAAAGTCAAAACACCAAACAATAAAAAGCCTTTCCAATTTAAAAAAATAAGACAAAATTTAGTAAACAAAATAACACCAACATGGCACAAATCCAATAATGGGAACTGGTGATATGAGTTTTTAAACTTTTAAGTGAAAATAGCACTAAAAAGCACTTAGCACCAATGCTGGTCTACAGTTGCGGTAGACCAGGACCTACTCACACTTTGAAGATGACCAAGGATGATTACACCAAGCAGGACTACCTGGCCATCGATTTTATTTTATGTTTGGAACATGGAGAAAAAAGTCTGCCAGTGGACAAGGCAGCAGGCTGTATCCGGCAAAGTCCCATCAGAGTCGGATAGGCATTGAGTAAGGTCCAGTAGAAACCATTGGTTTTAGTGGGAAACGTTTTGTGTGAGAGCAATTTGAATTTCCTACATGCACAGGTCCAACCGTCATCTGGATGCTGTTTGCACCTTTGACCTGTCAAGATATTTTCATTAGGACTTAGTGCTTGAAATGGAATTCCTTTTGTTCCAGCAGGACAAGGCGGCAGGCTGTATCCAATGAGAGCTCCATGAGGCCGGATACCATCTCACTGAGGGCCCGCTGAAAAGGATTTGCTGTTGCAAAGGAGCTCCAAGTAGTACAAACAAGGTTCTTCAGCCCAGCAAGGTTATGCCTACACTGAATTGGCTCTGGTTGTTGGTCCCAGACCTCCAGTGGGTACAAGTCAGAATTTTTCTATGTCCTGGGTCAGAGTGCCTTGTAGAGTAGCAACAAAGTAGAATGGATTGCTGTTGTTAGCTAGTTTGGGTCACAAACACGGTCCACAAACTGGTAGTTGAAGGCTCACTATCTAGAGTTATCTGGTCGCGCTGGACCTGGTCAAAGGCAGAAGTTCAGGCCATAAAGCGCAGGTCGGCTACAGTCACCAGATTAGTTTACCATCTCGAATTCATGCCAAGCGTCCCCTTTTGCCTTGGAGAGGAGCGTGAGGATCAGGGAGAGCATCGCTGAAGGCTGTCAGCGTAGCTCAAAGAGCCGTCCGGTGTCGCAAGAGGGCATTGCTGGAGCTTCCCATTGGCAGTCCCTGTGAACGGTCAATGCTGGGGCATGAAGAGTCAGACTGACAGAGCTTTGCACTGAACTGCTGTGCGAGCGGCGAGGTCTAGGTGCGAGTTGGCCTGTTTATGGTCACGAATAGCCCAAAAGCTTTATTTTAGCTCACTGAGCCACACCAAGGGTCTAGGACCTGATGGGCGCCACTTGGGGGTCAAGAACTCACAGCAGCTGGTTCCAGGGGCTAGTTCAGGACATTGGGGAGCCTTTTATGCCCCTGAGACTCAGATCAGGAGGCCAGGAAATTAGCCCTTCGAGGCACTCTGGGAACCCTGGTTTCAAGATGAAGTTGCAGGTCCTGTTCTTCCACCCCACGCAAGAGGGCAGCAGGCAGCAGGTCAGCACAGTAGGGCAGCAGTTCCTTCAGAGCAGCAGTCCAGCAGAGTGGGTGTCCTTTCATCAGCACAGCACGTTTTTCTGACAGAGTATCCATAGGTCCAGAAGTGTACTGAAGAGTTGGTGTCTGAAGTCTCCTTTTTATAACCTGGTGCCCTGGTTCTGGAAGGTGGGAGAAGCTCCTAGACAGCTGCTTTGAAGTGCATGGAATTTCTTGCCTCCCCTGCCCTGGCTCCAGGTTGGCTGCAGTAACAATGTGGGGTCATTAAGACCTTTGTGTGAAGGTAGAGCACAGGCTATTTAGTTGTAAGTTAGGCTGTGCTCAGCTCCACCCCACATCCTGCCAGCAGATGCCCCATTCAGGCACACCAAATCCCATTATTGTGTGACTGACTTAGAGGAATTCACAAAGTCTAATTGTCAGTAATACCCAGTCATGTGACCCAAGACGGGCTACAGGCACAAAAAGGGCTAAAGGCAGAAAAATGCCAATTTTCAAAAAGTGTTTTTTTGAAAATCAACAACCCGACCTTACCATTAATTGGGGCTCTTCACCTCAATTACAAAGATGCCAAACATGACATAGAAACCAGCTCCCAATTGGAAATTACAGCTTATTAAATGTGAGACGGAATGCCAAATGTTATCCTATTGGAAAGTTGGCCTCACAGTAGTGAAAAACGAATTTAGGAGTTTTTCCCTGCCAGGACATGTAAAAACTTAAAAGTTCATGTCCAACCTTTTAATTACACCACACCCTGCCCGATGGGCTACCTAGGGTCTATCTTACTGGTGACTTATCTGTAATAAAAGGGTAGTGTAGAGCTTGGCAAGGGGGTTCGAATGTCAAGTCGACATAGCAGTTTAAAACTCCATTCAGGCCGGATGTTCGACAGGCAGTTGGCTTTGAGCTGGCGCGGAGCGAAGTCACGCTTGACCTTTCAGCTTAATAAAACTAAATATTGAAACCATACTTGGTGTACATCTTCCCTACAACATATTTTTGGCGACGAGTTGCAAGCTCAAAGAGGAGGTCGTGGCGTGAACTTCAAGGTCCTGTGAGAAGAGGTCAAGTCCACGGACCCAAGGAGAAAGGCAGAGAGCAATGGAAAGCACTACCATTCAAAACGAGGGAGAAACTGTAGTGGCTAAATATTGAAACCATACTTGGTGTATCTTTCTAGACTGCAGTGCCAACTAAGACAAAGACTTCTCTCTGTCTCAGTCAGTAAGTATACTTGCACCAGCAGGCACTATAAAATAATGAGGGAGAGAGTAAGACTTAGCAATTCTTGTCGATGCAATACATGTCATGAATAATTACCAAAGGCACAACAATATTATAAAAAAATGATCAAAGTTATGTACAAATATCTGCTGCCCTACATAGCCCATGAGATTTCAACTGAAGCGAGGGAGAGGCAAAAATCAAACAAATTAATATAAAAATGCATAAGGCCTGATTCACAAATGTAAAATTATAGTTTTGTGTAATTTTACTCCTTTTGGGAATTCACAAACTATGATTTAATAATAACTTAATGACTGCGGGACTCCACAGTTGGGGCGGAGAACTCAGCACATAAAAAGATCTTAGTTTATGAATACCGAGAAAGAGTTAACTTACTTAGCAGCTTTGTGAATCAGGCCCCAGGTGTCTCTCTAAGGTCCCATGAGACCCCTATGGGAGACGAGGTGCAGGCAATATTTAATATATTAACTAATAAATAGTTGTTATCCTTCCAAGGCACATGGGACACCCATATTGGAGTCAGGCAACATTGTAAAAAATAATATAAAAATACAGTTAGATTAATTAAATTAAATGATACCTGGATCCCTCTAGGCCATATGAGAGGCATACAAAATAAAAAAACTTTGACATCCCAAAATAACATAAATTGATCAAAAACAACAACTAAATGAAAGAAACTACCTCCATCACCCACAAGCACAAATAAATATATTGGGGAAAAATATTAGGAAAAAACAGAAAATGAACAAAAAGACATGAATACAATGCTCCTTGAAAATAAAATAAAATGATGAATAATTAAAAACACCCACTTTCTCTGCAAAATAGCAGAAGCCAATCACATGGCACGGGTCAGCAAGGCAGGAGTCTTTGAAAACAAAGACAAAATGGCTGTCAATGATATACACGTACACTGGCTCCAAAAGATGGCCATCTTCGTATGGCCAGCAAAGAGGGAGGCACGGAGAACAATGGCAAAATTGTTACCTATGACAGGCACGCTGGATGCACACACAAAATCTGCTGTTACCACACGAAGGTATAGAAAACAAATAGAACATGGCTACCCTACACTGGCTGGAGCCCTTCCTCCCCTTCCGGCAACAAAAACTTCCAGGACCGTGAGGAAAGGATTGCACAGCTATACACCCAAAGTGTGACTGGACCTATCTGTGGGCTTAGTAAGCCATCAGTAAACCAGCAACAATAAATTCAGCAGCACAGTAAAATGGAAACAGCGACAAAAGTTTAAAATAAAGTTTCAAATCCCCCAAACACATACAGCACAAGACAATAGTTACCGCTGTATAATACTTTTACAAGTTTAAGAAAAACAATTAATCAACCTTCGCACACAAACAGAAAAAACATACACACAAAACAGTAGTGTGCAAGCACATGGGGAAGACCAAAGGAACATTTCTGGATATACTGGCTTGGGCTTTTGGCACCATCCCGACCCTAGCCTCCAACAAGCACACATGCAAAAAAAAACTACATTTGAATGCAAGGCCATCCACAAGCCCATAGAATAAAAAAAAATATCTCTAGCACACATGACGTGAGAATGTGAAATAATACATTAACAAAATACATACAAGCCCTCTGGCAGTCTAGGCCGCAAAAAGTAAAATGCACCACAATATGAAGACAAATCTGGACAAAATTCACAAACACACAAGGAAAATTAGGAAATGTTGTCAAAGCCCAGGCTACTACCATAAAAAAATGTTTATTCATTATCCCTTAATCTCACATGAGCCTGCCTGCACATCCCTAAACTGCCTCTGTGTAGCCCAAACTAAAAAAACAAATGTAAAAAATACTTTTCACGCTTAAAATTTACCCAATTGGTCTACTCAGTGGTGGCTCCTCCGCTAAGGCGGAGGAGCGTCAGCCCACTGAAAAAAAGTAAAAATAAAATGATAATAACTATTGTTATTAACATTTTATTTTTCCTGTAGCTGTCAGTTACTCTTGGGTAGGGCTGGCGGAGCAAGGAGAGGAGTGGTTTGCACTCCTGAAGTGCGCAGGTGGGCCGGCAGCTCCAGGTATGTGGATTTTTTATTTTTTATTTTTCGTTCCGTCCTTCGCCCCCCACCACCTGGGTCTGGTAGCAGTCGCTACTGGGTCTAGTCAGATAAAAAAGTTAATGCAAAATTACTTTCTGAGTTATTGTATCCCTGCCCATGCTTAAGAAATGCTGCCTACATTTGGGTCACCCGCTTTCTTGCTATGCATTGATTGCGCTGTTTCCATGCTCCCAAGACAGGATTTTTTCCTGAAGGACATCTTGTTAGTGCAAGGGAAAGTAATGATATAATTTCAGGCTTTACACATCATTTTTTCAAGGCAAAATTTCATAAATTATGACAAATTATGTTAGCATAACGAAAAATTGCTTATAGCTGTCAAGAAATCGCTCATCAAACAAACCCATCTAACCCTTTTACAACTGACCATCATAACTCTTATGCAACATCAGCTGCTTCACCAAAGCTAGACCTAGTCATGAGTTGGCAATGCTTTCTGATAACTCTTTAAGCTGTTACAAACACAGACACAGCCATAAAGTAAATGAACCTTGGAACTTCAAATCCCAGAAGTCCTTGGTGGCGGCCATCTTGAGTGTGGTCTCAGCATAAATAGAGGCCGTGCCCGAATAGAAACGCTCAGTTTCCAGTGTCTGTAATCTGGAGAGCGGCTGCAGAGGTGTGCTCACTATTGACACATTCAAATATGTTCTGGACCGGTTTCTGATCAACAAAGGTTCTGAACACATTCAGGACCGTTTGCAGATTGTCATAGAACCTTGGATACAGTAGGTGTGTGGTAGCATGAGGTTATTACAGTAGTCTTAAACAGACATTTTAAAGAGAGAACTTACTGTGAACCAGAAAGGAAATCCCCTCCCGAAGTGTGCTTTAAGAAAAACTTCAGCAACTACCTCAAACTTTTTGAATCACAGCAAGGAAAGTGAGTCACGATGGGAGTCAAAGAGGCTTCCTTGGACAAAAGCCAGTTTTCCTTGCCCAAGAAAGGGAATAGATGGTGCACTAATTGCACTCTATAAACAATTATTAAACAGGAGGGGGCACGGCTAACCGCCGAGCATGGCGGCCGCACAGTGAGCAAGCTCTGCGCCCGGACCGGGGAAATCCTGCCGAAATCCTCGGAAATCGGGCGACATCGACCCGGTAATTCCTTAAGGGGAACCTGCTGCGGCGCCGCGGGTCATATTGGCTGGGAGCGGAATATCTGGGGCTGATTATCCTGCCCGACCGGCGAGGTGTCCCTGGATCTGCGTGGAGGCCCTGAGAGCTGCAACCTGCTGGCGCAGTACTGCGGGCGGAGAGCTGAGACACTCGCAGGCAGCGGGGGCCGGGGGCCGGGCACTGGGGTGCAGACCCCCCCCCCTGCTCGCCACCACAGCGACACATGGATGCCCAGACGGAGTGGGTCCCGGTGCAAGAGGGCCTGTGGTCGGCTGCTGCCGGACGCCTACGATGCGGGGGAGGACCCGCTGGCCCGCCTGACCGCTTACTCTACACGCTGAGCCGGCAGCGCATCGCGGTGGACTGCTCCCTGCATCGGGTGAGTGCTGCCTCCTACCCGGTGGAGTGCTGCAGCAAGGAGCTGACCGAGCCTGACCGTGCCGGCGTGGATGAAGAGCGGAAGACCCGCTGTGGCTGCAAAGACTGGGACGCCGGTGGCCCGTGCTGGGGGCGGAGGACGGTGCAGCCTACATTAACTGCATCAGAGGCGGTGGCGACTGGAACCTCTGGTCTTGCTCCTGGGGGTGACTGCTGGCGGCTGGCTTGACCGGTCTGGATACACGGGCGGCTGAGCCTGTATCCTGCAGGGTGCGGCCGAGGGCCAGTCCTGCTGCCACCCCACCCCTCCCTTCCCTGCTGAAGTACCGGGGCACCCCTGGGGGTCCTAGCTGGTGCCGGACAAACGCGGGCCTGGGAGTGCAAAGCAGGCCCGTGCAGACCCACTGAATTCATGGCCTGAGCTGGCGGAGGCCGGCGGCCCGAGAGGAGGGGCAGCCGTGACCTGTGGGGGACTGAGGAGCCCTGTCTGGCCAGCGGCTAACACCGACAGTATCGGGCGGAGCCCCAGAGCCTGTGGAGTGGCTGTGTTGGACAATCTGGTCGTCGACAGGGCCCCCGGAGTGGGGCTTTCCTTGCTTGCTGTGGGCTGCGTCACAGCAGGACTGGGCCTAGCAAAGGTGAGGCCGGCTAATCGTCTTAAGGCATCAACATCCTTAGTGCCGAAGGAACCGGAGGAGCCGGATAGCAGCATTGGCAGTGCTGCGCAGGGGTGTGCTGGAGGTCTGACACCTGCCGTCTGCCAGAAGATCCTCTGTTGGAGATCGTTGCGCGACCCCCCAGTGGGGTCGGCGCCCACACTCGGATTTGCTGAAAAACTTACACTGGTCATGTGGTGAGTGTGGCGCAGCCACCCCGGAGGGGCAATTACCGTCCCAGTGCATTACCTACTTTACACAGGGTGCGGCGAGTGCGGAACGCCTGTGCATAAGGGGCTCGGAGGCACGCCCATTCCCCCCGCGCGCCTGCATTACGGAAACTAGGCTGACACTGGCGAACACCCGAACACGTGCACGTGGGACTACCCCGCCAGCGGGCACGAGGGACAGGAGACCGAGATTAACACTAAGCAGCACACACTAAGGCATAACCACAGACTGGAATCCCCGCCCACTCTGACGCCTGCCCTGTCTGGAACAGCCGCCCCAATGTCTGTACTGGTCACTAGTGGCAGTGGCCTGGGATCCTTGTATAGTGGCTGCACATCTCCTCCTACAGGTGAGGCACGAATCAATTATACATGATGGGTCGCCCAAAGGGGAAAAATACAGACGCGAACAGTGCTGATACCCAGCCCACAGAAGACATAGAGGCCCCTACACAAATGACTAACACTATCCCACCAACCAACCTAGAGACCCCACCGGATAAGTTGGACCTTATACTGCAAGAAGTGAGGGACTCGAGAAAGGCGATAGAGCAGCAACTGGGATCCCTGACAACCGGATTTACTCACCTGAAGGCCGACCACGCCAAGCTCGCCGCCACAGTTAAGGACAACAAACTAGCGAATGCGGAAATTCTGCCGCAACACAAAGAGCATGGAGAACAACTTAAACAGCTTCAGCGACAGGTGGTGGGCCTTCAGGACAGGGTGGACGACGCAGAGGGGAGGGCCAGACGCAATAACATCCGCGTAATTGGCTTGCCAGAACGTTGGGCGGGACAGAACGCAACTGTATTTATGGAACAATGGTTCAGAGACCATGTGGCCCCAGAGGGCCTCTCAGATTTCTTTTGTGTCAAACGAGCACACAGAATTCCCACGGGCAGGCCGACGGCGGGAGTCCAACTCCGCCCGCTGATAGTAAAAATACTGAATTTCAGAAACAGGGACGTACTACTACAGAAAGCCAGAGAGTTGTCTCAGATTCAGTATGAAAATCAGAGGATATCATTAAACCCGGACTATACTGTCTTAGTGCAAAGAAAGCGCTATCAATACCAGGAAGTAAAGACCATACTCAGAACTCTAAACATCAAATATGCCCTGTTATTCCCAGCCAGGCTCAAAGTGATATATGATCAAAAAACGCTTTTTTACGACACCCCGGAGGAAGTGGAGGAATGGCTTGAGATCGCTTTCCCCCCGTCGGGGTCTGGCCCTTCCTCACAGAGCACAACTGGCGCCCCGAAGCCCAAACGGAGCCGACGACTGCGCCGCCGATTGACGAACACTGTATCCCAAAACAGGAACCCCTCAGCGGGGCTGGCCCAAAAGGGTCGAGCGGAGGCGCTGGAGATGGCCAACAAGTTCCGGGAAGGCACACATCATATATTCTCGGACTCCTCTGAGGAACATACTGTACACTCGGACTCTGGAAGTAGTATAGCATTATTTAGCAGTACTACGCCCCAAACAGCTGAGGGTTTCCTGGTTTAGAGTGAGGATTGGTAATGGGGAACAATGATTGCTATACAAGAAGTACCCAGTCGGATTGACCTCTGTAAGCAGGGAAGCACCCTCTTTTCTGCAATTCCGATTTTGACACATACTACTGACACCGGTCCGGGCAATGTAGAGCCCGCACCACCTACTTTTCCAGAGTTAGAGTGTGAGAACCGCACACCCCCCCCCCATGGGTAAAGCAACAACTACACAGTTAATAGTTCACACTGTTGTAAACAAGGTTTGGACCAGCACTGTTCCCCCGCTGGACCGAGTATTCTTAGTTAGCGTTCAAAAGTTAGTACAGCCTGACCTAACCCTCCCTGCTGCCCTACATATCGCAGTCCCCCTCTTACGGGAAACGTGCAGGACACGCGTACACAACGCATACACATGCAGGACAGTTACAAAATAATTACTTGGAACGTACAGGGACTGGGGTCCATATACAAGAGGCACAGAATCCATGCACAGTTAAACAGGCGGCATGCGCATATAACATTTCTGCAGGAGTCCCACCTCACTGTGGCTGAGGCAGCCAAATTACGCAAGAAATGAAGAGGCCAGGTCTTCTCCACATCCTACTCTGCCTTTGCCCGAGGTGCCTCCATCTGGTTACAGAGTGGGGTTCCCTTCAAGATGCTGGAACAACGGGTGGACCCAATGGGGAGACATATACTAGTGAGAGGTACCTTAGATGGCACACAAATAGTACTAGGGAGCATATACGCCCCTAACTTTGAGCAGGATAAATTCCTTTTGAACCTAAACCCTATCCTTCCGCCCTGGACAACATACCCATGGATACTCGGAGGGGACTACAATGCTGTACTTGATGTAGATAAGAATAGATCACACCCTCCCCTCCATGGTGCTGGCACAGACAGGCCGAGGCATTGTGCAAATGGGCGGAGGGATGGTCCCTGGGGGACGCCTGGCGACTGAAGTACTCTAATAGTAGGGAATACTCTTTTTTCTCACACCCACACCAACTGCACACTAGAATCGACAGGATCCTCTGTTCCCTCCCTACCACCACCCAGATAACACACGCCACATATCTGGGGAAAACCTTCTCAGACCATAACCCCTTAGATGTCACTCTTGCTTGGGGTAGAATCCCTACTCCGGTTCCCACCTGTAAGCTATGGCCCCAGATGCTCGAAGACCAGGTATTTCGTAACACATTATCTGTGGGAATTACCAACTACTTCGCGGAGAACGCTGGCACTGCCT
The DNA here is from genome assembly GCA_963921515.1 of Calotriton arnoldi. NCBI lineage: Eukaryota > Metazoa > Chordata > Amphibia > Caudata > Salamandridae > Calotriton > Calotriton arnoldi. The sequence goes on from CAWUFW010000039.1 coordinate 571,229, forward strand.
CCTCGCCGCAGGTGGAGTGGGATGCATTCAAGACGGTGATCAGGGGAATAGCAATTGGCACCACAGCAGGGATCAGGAAAGATATACATAACAATGTCATAAAGGTTGAAAATTCGTTGAATAAGTTAGAGCAGGATGCAGCTGCGGACAGCACCAAGGGAGCAGCACTACAAGAAGCCCGCATTAAACATGCAGAGCTATTAGAAACACTAAGACAAGTCGATTACACCACATACACACGCACAAAGCATGCTGAAGCCGACAAAGCTGGCCCGCTCCTGGTGTGTATAATTAGAGATGATCCCCTGCAGATTCCAATACATGAGATACTCACGCAAAGTGGGAATATTGTGGACACGCAGCAAGACATTAACTCAGCCTTCTGTGAGTATTACCAAACCCTATACCAATCACCGCCACCACTGGAAGAAGACTCCCTCCATGCATTCTTGGCCGACCTCCCATTTCCTAAACTTACACAAGCAGCGCAAAAAGATTTCTCCGGCCCTATCACGAGGGTGGAAATCTAAGAAGCCATTCATGCCCTCCCCCGCAACAAGGCCCCCAGCCTAGACGGCCTCCCCGCTGAGTTCTTTGCCACATACGCAGATGCCCTAGTCCGGCACCTTGAGCGATTATACAATGCTGCGATAGACTCAGGAACGTTACCCCGCACCACGATGCAGGCGTTAGTGGTGTCCCTCCCTAAGCCAGGCCGCTCTCCATTAGATATCTCGGGATATAGACCCTTATCCCTACTCACAACGGACTGCAAAATCCTGAGCAAAGTCCTGGCGCGTCGTCTACTCCCGCATTTGCACAAACTTATTCACCCTGACCAATGCGGGTTTGTGCCGGCGAGGAGCACTTCACTTAATATCAGGAGGCTGTACCACGTCATGGAATCCATACTCCCAACCAATCACACGGTGGGTTGCATCACACTAGACCTGAGGCAAGCATTTGATACCTTAGATGGGATTACATGATCCAGATGCTAGGGAAGTCTGGCATCCCCCCAGATTATTTGAAATGGATTCAGTTATTGTACTCAACCCCCACGGCCAGGGCTCGTACCGGCAGACATATCTCACAGGAGTACCCTATTGGCAGCGGCACCCGACAGGGATGCCCACTGTCCCCCTTGTTATTTGTGCTAGCTATAGAACCACTGGCTCTTAAGGTACGACTGACAGCGGAGCAGAAGGGGATCCGACTGGGCAACACAACGCATGTGATATCTGCTTACGCAGACGACATAATATTATATATAAATGACTTGACTACCGACCTCGCACCGCTACCTGAGACCTTTGCTCACTTTGCGCGACACACAGGACTGACAATAAATGAGAACAAGTCGCAGGCCTTCTTCTTCCACCCGGAAGGAAGCCCGGACAGGATACAGTTCAGAAAACTCCGCCTGACAGTTGCCCCCCATACCTTCAAATACCTGCGGATACAAATTTATAGGAATACGCCGGATCTCATTGAGGGGAACCTGAACAAAGCTATCCGGGCGCTCAGAGCGCAGGTCACATTTTGGATGCCCTTACCACTCTCGGTAATGGGTAGATGGTGGTTCTGCTCCGCTTATTATATTATTTTGTAAACCTACCAGTAGTGATCCCAACAAATACACTTACATCCCTGAACAAGTTACTGACCAACTTGATCTGGGGCAACGGCAGCCGTAGAGTGGGTCTGGCTAAAATACAGTTGGATACGGACAAGGGCGGACTGGGGGTCCCAGATTTCCACGCCTATTGTTATGCGGGCCAACTGCAGTGGCTATCATTCTGGCTCACAGGGCGTAACTTGCACAAAATAGGCTTCACAACCCTAGAACTCGATCGAGGGGAATTGCACACACTCCTGCTCCCGCGGGCCAGAACGCCCCCTACCGCCCGACACTTTTACATACTGCACTCGCATATTGGAAAAAATCCCTACATTACACACGCAGTTGCTCCCAATACTCGGATCAATCAATCAATCAATCAGGGTAAGCGCGCTACTCCCCCGTGAGGGTCTCAAGGTACTGAGGGGGGGGGTCAGCAGATCTGTTTAGCTAAAGATCCAGGTCTTGAGGGTCTTCCTGAAGGTGTTCAGGGAGGGGGCGCGTCTGATGTCTGCCGGTAGCTCGTTCCAGGTCTTGGCTGCAATGTGAGAGAAGGATCTTCCGCCTGCTCTGGCTCTGTGGATGCGCAGGGTTTCGGCCAGTGCGAGATTGGAAGATCGGAGGTTTCTTTTGGGTACGTGGAAGTTGATTCTGTCGTTGAGGTATTTGGGTCCGTTGTAGTGTAGGCATTTGTAGGTGTGAGTGAGGATTTTGAAAGTGACTCTTTTCTCCACGGGGAGCCAGTGGAGACTTCGTAGGTGTTGGCTGATGTGTTCGTGTCGGGGGATGCTGAGGACGAGTCTGGCGGCGGTGTTTTGTACTGTCTGGAGTTTGCGGAGTAGGGACTTGTTGATGCTGGCGTAGAGTGCGTTTCCATAGTCCAGTCTGCTGGTGATGAGTGCGTGGGTGACTGTCTTCCTTGACTCAGGGGGGATCCACTTGAAGGTCTTGCGGAGGATGCAGAGGGTGTTGAAGCAGCTGCAGGTGACGGCGTTGACCTGTCGGTTCATGGAGAGTGATGAGTCGAGTACGATGCCGAGGTTCTTGGCGTGGTCTGAGGGGGTAGGTGGGCTTCCGAGGGCGGTCGGCCACCAGGTGCTGTCCCATGCAGAAGGGGTGGTACCGAGGACAAGGACTTCTGTCTTCTCGGCGATGAGCTTCAGGCAGCTGTTGGTCATCCAGACTGCGATGTCTTGCATTCCTTTCTGGAAGTTGAGTTTGGCAGTGGTGGGGTCTTTGATGAGGGAGAGGATGAGCTGGGTGTCGTCGGCATAGGATACGATGTTGAGGCCGTGTTGTCGGACGATGGCTGCGAGGGGGGCCATGTAAATGTTGAAGAGGGTGGGGCTCAGTGATGAACCCTGTGGGACCCCGCAGGTGATTTTTGTGGGGTCGGAGAGGAAGGGTGGGAGTCTGATCCTTTGGCTTCTTCCGGTGAGGAATGATCGGAGCCAGTCCAGGGCTGTTCCTTGTATGCCTGCGTCATGTAGTCTGACGACTAGTGTGCGATGGGAGACGGTGTCGAAGGCCGCTGATAGGTCGAGTAGGATGAGGGCTGCGGAGTGGCCTTGGTCCAGGAGGGTGCGGATGTCATCTGTGGCGGCGAGTAGGGCGGTCTCTGTGCTGTGGTTGCTTCGGAATCCGGATTGGGACGGGTCGAGGACGGCGTTCTCTTCAATGAATCGTGTCAGTTTCCTGTTGACTGTTTTCTCTGCAACTTTGGCTGCAAAGGGGAGGAGCGAGATGTGCCGATAGTTCTTGCAGTCGGTGGGGTCAGCTGTCGGCTTCTTGAGCTGGGGTCTGACTTCTGCGCGCTTCCAGTCGTCTGGGAAGGTGCCTATTTTGAAGGTGGTGTTGATGGTGAGTTGTAGTTTGGGTGCGATGGCGGCCACGGCTCTGTGGTAGATGTGAGGGGGGCAGGAGTCAGTGGGGGCCCCCGAGTGGATGCTTTTCATGGTCGAGGCGGTGTCTTCGGCCGTGATTGGTGTCCAGTTGGAGATGGTGGGCTGGCTGGTGTTTCTGGGGGGCGCGGGCCGTCTGTGGCGCCTGGTGGATGGTCGATGAAGTTGTCGTAGAGGTTTTTGATCTTGAGGTGGAAATAGGTTCCAAGCTTGTCGCAGAGGTCTTGGGATGGGGTGATGTCTGTGGCTTCGCTGCGTGGGTTGGTGAATTCTTGAATGACACTGAAAAGTTCCTTGGAGTTGGTGGAGTTGGCCAGGATTTTGTTGTGGATGAAGTTCCTTTTGTGGCTCTGATCTGGTTGTGGTAGTCCGTCATGGCGTCCTTGTAGGTGGTGTGGTTTTCGGATAACACGCCGTTAATGGGAATACCCACCCCTACCGGCCTGATTACTAAACGGAGAATACGGGCTTGGGTCACGGGTGGGGTAGCCACGGTGGGAGCACTGTTCGATGCGGGCGCCCTTATGGACCATGGTAACTTCGCCAGGCACAATGGGGTTACAGACCAGTTATACATCACACACGCCGCGATTATACATTATGTGAAAAAGCATTGGGCTCCGCACAGGGAAGCACCCGCCCAACACGAACTGGTCCATATGACATATCTCATGGGCAATGGCCGGCACCTCACTAAATGGCTACACAAAAGCATTAGATCACATACGGGCATCACCCTGACGGACTTACGTACTAGATGGTCCAGGGACCTGGATAAAGAACTGACAGACAAAGAATGGGACTCGATTTTAGAATATCCCAAGAAAATCCCACGGAACGCCAAATTTAAATTTATCCAACACATGGTCCTACACAGGGCATACCTAACACCACACCGGCTGCAACTTATATTCCAAAACACACAACACTGTTGCCCCAGATGCAAGGCAGAAGAGGCAGACCTGATCCACATGTTATTGCAGTGCCCAGCGCTTGCTGGGTTCTAGGCGGAGGTGGTGTCAGTCACCGCTGCGGCGATGGATGCCCCCGTGCTGTGCACGGCAGCCAACTGTCTGTTGGGGGTCACCCGATGCCCCAAAGCACAGAAAGTACAGCTTCACTTCACGGACCTTTCTCTGCTTATAGCTAAACGCAACATCACCATGCGTTGGAAGTCAGCTAAACCCCCGCCGCTCCACAGCTGGCATGGGGAGGTAGTGAGATGGGCAGCGCAGAAAGTGCATCAATATGACGAGAGGAAGCCCGTGGGTTGCACAAAAAGCTAATCTCCATGGAGTGGGATACCATTCTGGAAGCATTCAAGCTGCTTGCCCGGGCGCCAGTTCCGGTAGCGCAAGATCATTAGGTGCACTCCCCCCAAGCCCCCCCTTCCCCTCCTGGGACTTGTCCCAATCCTTCCCCCCCTCCTCCACCCTCTATCCTCCCCCCCCAGTCACCCCAAAGCGAACAAAATACAAGCATGCATGTGGCGGTACGAAATCAATACTAAAATCATACAATACACACACGCACAACCCTTGAGAGGGTAGGTTCAGCAGCAGAAGTAAAATACATAACCACAGGGATGGGACAAGGTCAGCTAAGTTAGGGGGAAGGCGGGAGGGGGGGGGGTAGTTTCTTGTTGTAAAGCTCTTCTGTAATATCCTACCTTCTCAGGCATCCCAGTGCAAGCTTAATAATGTTCAGTAGCCTACTAGAGACTATAAATGCACAACCCAGACCGCCTGCACTAGCTAGCAAGACTGTAATTGGCATGTAAATTGTATGATACATTGTCTGTGGAATCAATAGGATGTATTTGCGCTTGATGGGCTGAAGAAGCCTGATGAATACTAAATGTTTATTTAATTCTCTCCCATGTATGATGCTAAAGTTGGAAAATTAATAAAATATGTTTTTAATAAAAAAACAATTATTAAACATAATAACTCTTACTTCCAAAAACTACGTTAATCTATGAAAAGCCTAAGTGAGAACTGTATTAAAAAAAATGAAAACACCTTATGGTAAGTGTTCATCTAAACTTGCCAATAGGTTTGAGTAGTGTTAACATTGTGTACTCTGTTAGAATGTTGGTTAATGAAGAAACATATTTTGTATCAGAAAATCCACACATCAGGTAAATTACAAATCGAGCTGAACACAATCCCAAAAGAATCCCTATAAGGAGAGCCCACAAAAAGCTGTGAATCTTTAAATTCAGGTATGAGAGAAGGAATAATCTGACCATATAAAGGTCAATAGCATTGCTGAAGTTGTGCAGTGAACTCTGGGTAGATTCTCTATTTCTATTTTCTCAAGCCTCCTTCCCGGGTGATCCCATCCATAAATCCCTTCCTTTAACTCAGCCACAGCAGACTCTTGTTAATGTTATAACGCAGGGCTGATTGTGCTGAGAGGTATGTCCTGTTGTGATGTAGGTGGCATGTAGAAATATGCAGACAACGGCAGTAGATTAGAAGAGGGTTTATCGTAAATTGAATAGATACATAAATGACCCTGATAGAGCACAATTTCGCTCTTTATTTGTAGGGGTGCGTTATAGTTATGGTTAGTCCGCATCCACATGTAATCCATTGTATTATGCTATTGGAACGTGAATTGTAATAAAGTGTAAGTGAGGTGTTAAGAGTTTTCTTCACGTAACCAAAGAAGTAACACAGTAAATGGACAAATTTAGGTAATCATATATGTGTGAAGTATATTCATAACTAAGGGACATTTCTTTTATAAACGTTTATGTAATGTGTGTGTATTAACAGTTCATTTATGCATGTATTAAAAACGTGTGTACGGTCCTTATGTTACCTGGAAATTTGGTAGCCCTGACTTTTGTTTCTCCCTGTTCGCTCCTGGATTGAAGGTTGCTAATTAGAATTTATGTGCTTGTAGAATCCTCTTTTTCATGTTTCCAAATGGTGGTGCAGGAATTTGTCCTCATTAGTTTGAATAACGTCTTTGTTTTAGGAGTCGGACTGGACCTAGGGAGGAGAGGATGTAATTGCACAAGCGGAGCCGATAATCTAGGACGATGCCATTCGTGTCTGGAAAGGCATTGAACTAGAGGCTGGAAAACGTGATATATTTGTGGGTGTGATTTCCGACTTTTTGTATTAGGGTTAGGGACAGAGTCCAGGCACTTCTGCCTTACCTGAAGAGAGGAGCATCTTAGAGCGAGCTCCATAGCTTTACGCTACTCAACCTAATTGACATGAGTGTGCTTCTTAGGAAGTCTTCACGTGCTGACACCTTTTAGGGAACTTGCCTGGGGAAAAGCTAATTAGGGATGTCACATTAAAAGCAGTATAGGGACAGATTTAATGCTTGATGTAGTCTCTATAATCATTTGTGCTCTGATGCTGGAATTGGTAATTTTGTGCCGGCTGCACCGACTAAATTTAGTTCATAGATTTGGTTTTGTATTAGTGCCCATGTATCTTTACACTTTCCTTATGAGGTGTTTGTATGTTCAACTTTTCTTGGTGCTGTAAAAATATACTAAAACTGGATAAGGAGTTTGTATTCCTTCGGCGTCATGAGCATTGGTAATGTATAATCGAAAATGTAATTTCTCACCCCTCTACACTTACAATCAGGTAACAATTGAGCCATAAGTCTAGAACGTGGAGCAGAGTAGGATGGCTACCTCTTGAAGTGAGGGGAGAATCCAGAAAATGTAGAATAGACTTAGACCCATAGAGCCCCAATTTAGACCCCAATGATTGAGAGCAGAGAACGTCAGGCTTTGGCAGAGGCCAGCGGAGATTGATGGTGCAGCGAAGACAGAGGTGAACGGTGGCGTGAGTATGAACAGGGATGTGGGTACTAGATTGCAGTGATTTGATTGTGTGATGTCTTGCGGAGTTGGGAAGATAGTTGAGTGAATGTGGTTTATCGGGCCGAACGTGCGCGGTCCATGATTTTTGTTTTGGTTGTTATCCCAGGGGTGTAGCGTGAAGCGCTATCGACGACCCGCCGGAGACAGGGAACTTTGAGTGAGTGGATTTGTTAGAATCATGCATGGAAACCCTCGTGCACAGGGTTAGACTACAACAATTTGAGTGGCCAGCGCAGGTCATGGGTGACGGTGCATATATGTTCTTGAGGGAGTGAACACTATAGATTTTTTAGTAAGACAGACAATTACTTGTAACTGTCCGGTCATTTAGAAGACAAACAGTTACTTGCTTTTATGAATGCGAGAGTGAATGCGTATGGTGTGATTATGAAGGAGGGGAACTGCTGCGAGGAGGGAAAGGTGACGTCAGAGTGAACCAAGCTGCGATAGATCGGTTGGTGTAATGCCGCGCTGGGATTGGTGGGTTGTCATTAGAAAGCAGAAACAAGAAATTTGATAGCGAAAATAATTTTGACTTAATCATGTGATGTTTTAGGGTGCTACGAGATTTGTGTAGAGGAGACAGAGGTGTGGTAACTCGAGTGGGTGAGGAAGCACCCCCCGAGGATACTCGGGCACATTGTATGGCAACGAATGTGGGTCTCCATACTATAGTTTGCCTTCAAAATTGGCATAAGATTACTGAGAAGGAGGGCGAATTGTCTTTTCAACGGTATGGATCATTCCGATTGGATGTATTGCACCAGTTGAGGGGAGTGATGTCTTCATTACGACCCCCACCCAGACCGACACAGTTTGAGGCACTGGGTGCTTGGATGCGAGCAGCACACATGAAGAACAGGGAACAATCTCAGAGAAGGATGAAAAAGTCAATGAAGGCATATCAGGATGCACGATGGGATGCTCAGTTGAAGAGGTGGAGGGTAGATACCATTGAGGGGGAAAGGCTGTATCCACTAATAGTGGATGAAGGAGGAAATCGGAACAGAAAGGGGGATGATGGAAGTGATTCAGACGACAGCCTGATAGATAATCTTTTAGCAGAGCGTCCTCCACCTCATAATCCCTTTTTACAGAAGGGAAAACAGGTGCTGGCAGATGTCTTGAGCATGGAAAGAATGAAGCGCCACAGCCAGCCCCTAGAGTGAGGGTAGTGGGAAGGATTTCGGCAGAGGCAGAAGGAACGGAAAGGCTAGCATTTTGGGGGACTGACGTGTGTGGAGACAGTACTGCCATATGGTTACTGGAAGCCCTTACTGTACCGGTCACCATTGGACCTATAGTTTCAGTGTATGACCCGAGCATAGGGCAAAGTAGCAGCCAACAACAGACAGGACAAGGAGAAAGGATCAATTTGGGGGGAAATGTGACAAGGGATGGGAAAGGTACATTTCTAGTGCCCGTGGAGATAAGTACACCATTGCCAGCAACTGCAGACCCTTCGAGGGTGTGTGTGGGGACTAAAGCAATACAGACAGGGTCATTGGTGGATTTTCAGTCAGATTTGAGAATGTGGGAACCCCCAGCGAGAGGACCCATGGGGAGGATGCTGGAGTTAGGGACAAGTCAGGAAGCTTCTGGAGATCAACATATCTCGCAGAATACAGTATCCGAAGATCGACGGAGGGATCAGAGTTGTGGAAGTGAAAGACAGATGAGTGTGACAAGTTAGGGAATGATCAAGGCTGCAATAAGGGCAAAATTGTTAGACATGGTGAAATTGAAGGCAGAATTAGAGGAGATAATTGAGGGAGTCTTGCCTTTGGATTGGATCGAACTATATGAGCAGGATTAGCTGTTATTTGTGGCGAAGGACCTTACTCAGCAAGGCGAGCACTTGAGAAACTGATCGAATTGGCCTAACAGTATAATGTGCACCTGAACAAAACTAAAATGTCACAGGGAAATCATAGATTGAAATACAGTGATCAGGAATTGGAAGAGAAAATGATGATGGGTTTGAAGATACACATTCGTGAGTTGGTCATAGGAATACGTTCATGGAGCAGGCTTGACAAGTGGGAAGAAAGGTGGTCTAAGAAGAAGAGTGTCAAAAAGGGTATGGGAGATACGCCTCCTCCCTGAGGGGGGCCTCAGAAGTGGAGGCTCAGCCGATGCAAACACCGCAGCCAGAGGACTCCACACTTGGATCTCCAACCGTGCAGAAGAGCTCGCCCCGCTACGCAACCCCGGCAAACAACACCCCAGGAAGGCCGCCTGGTTCACCACCGATCTCCAAGAAGCAAGGAGCACCTGCAGACGCCTGGAGAAGACCTGGAGGAACACCAAGACAACCGACAACTACTCCACCTACAAGGACGCCATGATGGACTACCACAACCAAATCAGAACATCCAAAAGGAACTTCATCCACAACAAAATCCTCACCAACGCCACCAACTCCAAGGAACTCTTCACTGTCATTTGGGAATTCACCAACCCACGCAGCAAAGCCACAGACATCACCCCGTCCCAATACCTCTGCGACAAGCTTGGGACCTACTTCCACCTCAAGATCAGAACACTCTACGACAACTTTGTCGACCACCCGCAAGACGCCACAACTAGCCCCCCGCCCCCCAGAGACACCAGCCAGCCCACCATCGCCGGTTGGACTCCAATCACGACCGAGGACCCAGCGACAACCATGTAAGGCATCCACTCGGGAGCCCCCATCGACCCTTGCCCCCACACATCTACCATAGATCCTCGGACACCATTGCGCCTGAACTACAACGGACCATCAACACCACCTTCACAACAGGCACTTTCCCAGACAGCTGGAAGTGCACAGAAGTCAGGCCCCTGCTCAAGAGGCCCACGGCTGACCCCACCGACCTCAAGAACTACCGGCCCATCTCGCTCCTCCCCTTTGCAGCCAAAGTAGCAGAGAAAGCAGTCATGAGGGAACTGACACAGTTCATCGAAGAGAACGCCATCCTCGACCCATCCCAATCCGGATTCAGGAGCAACCACAGCACCGAGACCGCCCTACTCGCCGCAACAGACGACATCCGCACCCTCCTGGACCAAGGCCACTCCTCAGCCCTCATCCTCCTCGACCTGTCTGCAGCTTTCGACACCGTTTCTCACCGCACTCTAGTCCCCAGACTACACGAAGCTGGCATACAAGGGACCGCCCTGGACTGGATCCGATCGTTCCTCACCGGAAGAAGCCAAAGGATCAGACTACCACCCTCCCTGGCCACCCCCACGGAAATCACCTGCGGAGTCCCTCAGGGGTCATCACTGAGCCCGACCCTCTTCAACGTCTACATGGCCCCCCTCGCAGCCATCATCCAACAACACGACCTCAACATCGTATCCTACGCCGACGACACCCAGCTCATCATCTCCCTCACCAGAGACCCCACCACCACAAAACTGAACTTCCAGAAAGGAATGCAAGACGTCGCAGTCTGGATGACCAACAGCTGCCTAAAACTCAATGCCGAGAAGACAGAAGTCCTCGTCCTCGGAACCACCCCTTCAGCATGGGACAACACCTGGTGGCCCACCGTCCTTGGAAGCCCACCTACTCCCTCAGACCACGCCAAAAACCTCGGCATCGTATTCGACTCATCACTCACCATGAACCGACAGGTCAACGCCGTCGCCTCCAGCTGTTTCAACACCCTCCGCATCCTTTGAAAGACCTTCAAATGGATCCCCCCGGAGTCAAGGAAGACAGTCACCCACTCACTCATCACCAGCAGACTGAACTATGGAAACGCTCTCTACACCGGCATCAACAAGTCCCTTCTCCGCAAACTTCAGACAATACAGAACACCGCAGCCAGACTCGTCCTCGGCATCCCCCTGAATGAACACATCAGCCGACACCTCAGGAGACTCCACTGGCTCCCCGTGGAGAAGTGAATCACCTTCAAAATCCTCACTCACGCCTACAAATGCCTACACAACAACAGAACCAAATACCTCAACGACAGAATAAACTTCCACGTACCCAAAAGAAACCTCCGATCTGCCAACCTCGCACTGGCTGAAACCCCTCGCATCCACAGAGCCAGAGCAGGCGGAACATCGTTCTCCCACATTGCAGCCAGAGCCTGGAACGAGCTACCAGCAGACATCAGACTCGCCCCCAACCTGAACACCTTCAGGAAGACCCTCAAGACCTGGCTCTTCGGCTGAACGGATCTGCGCACCCCCCCCCCCCCTCAGCACCATGAGACCCTCACAGGTGAGTAGCACGCTTACAATTCCCTGATTGATTGATTGATTGATTGAGTGGTACTGAGCAGAGGATATGTGCATGTGCCATGGAGCAGGGGTGATTTAGCATCGTTTACAAATGATTTTCCTCAGCTGAGGGAAAAACCTGCTGAATGGTACAAGCAAGTCGATCGCTTTGTAAAAATTTCGAAGGTATTGTGGATTGATTTGAATACCTTGTTTGATATGGTGGTCTCAAGTGATTTATGGGTTGCACGTAAAATTGATGTTGATTGGCCATCTGCTGACCCAGAAAGAAATCCTATAACACATGGGCCTTGACCTGAGGTTATGAGAAAGTTAGAACAGGTAATCACGTGGTTGCAGTCTAAGGTTGCACCACAGGATATTGATGGAGTCAAAATAGATCGAACTACTCAAGAGCCCAAGGAAACAGTGCATGCCTATTATGAGAGGCTTTTGCAAGCCTTCAAGCAGTACAGTGGGTTGGATACTCTAGACCCTAAGGATATGGGACATTGTTTCCAAGTTTGTGTTAGAATTGAGACCAGAGATTAGCTTTATGATCCAACAGCACTTGATCTGCTTGCAGAACAAATCTGTGGATGAAATTCTACGTTATGCCAGATACTGTAGTGCTGAGGGGGAGTCCATGCAGAAAAAGATGAAGAACAAGTTAATGCTGGTCCAGATGAGCAATGCAGAGAGGGGAGAGCAGACCCAGATGGTTGGAGGAACGTTGGGTTGGGACTAGGGAGCGGAAGGGGACAGATCCCAGATCAGGGGTAGACATAGGCACTTTGAAGAAGACCATTGCCTGTCATTATTGTCGTAAAATGGGGCATTGGAAGCGCGAGTGTAGAGCAAATCCAGCAAATCAGATACAAGATGAAGAGATAGTACAAGTGCCCGAAGTTATGAACACTGTAATAAGGCCTAGATCCATGGTTGGGGGAGGTTTGAGTCAGTAGATGCAGGTACCCCAACCTCTGAGAATCCCACAGAGTAACAGAGTGCACCAACAAATGCCTTTCAGCGAGGTTTTCGATGATTTCAACCCGGTTCCGTCATTATGATGGTGCCTGAGGGGGGAGGAAGATTGCGTTCTTGAAGCAGTCTTGGAGGTAGACCAGAAAGGAGCATTTGTGGAGGCAGATGTTGACGGTCATCCCATTACATTCTTGATAGATACTGGTGCTACCCGTTCTACTGTAAGGTCTGCAGTAGTCCCAAACCTATCCCTCTCTGGACAATCGATCCAGGTTGTAGGAGTTGCCAATCAGAGGATGACAAATCCTTTGACAGACGAGTTACCTGTAAGGATAGGAACATTTCAAGATCGACACCAGTTTGTGGTGTGCGACTTGAGTCCAGTCTGTTTGTTGGGACATGATCTTTTGTGCAAACTTAATTGTACCATCTACTGCACGCCCAAGGGAATAGAACAGACTAATGATGATGATGTTGCATTTAAACTGGCGAATCAAAATCTCTGTGCAGAAATGTTTTCTGTGCTAACGGTGGATGAACTGCCATATGACTTGAGAGATGGTGTCTCTCCTGTGGTGTGGGACTTTACAGGTGAAGAGATCGGATTGATTCGAGGGGTTGAGCCAGTTCAGATACAGATTAAACCCAATGCTGAATTTCCAAGAACACTGCAATACAACCTGACCCCTGAAACGGTGGCGGGAATACAACCTGTGATTGAGTCCATGGTTGAACAGGGCATTCTAAAGGAGATTAGAGGAAGTCCATGCAATTCGCCCACTATAGGATTGCAGAAGCTGACTGGCAAGTATAGGGTTGTGCAGGATCTTAGGAAGGTCAATGTGATTGTGATTCCATGTTGTCCTTTGGTACCTAATCCAGCTGTGATCCTCTTTCAAATCCCTTGTGAAGCAGAATAGTTTACTGTCATTGACTTGTGCCAAGCATTCTTTTCGATGCCACTCCACGAGGAAAGCCAATAGTTATTTGCTTTCTGGCTGGAAAATCGTGTGTTTACGTGGTGTCGTATTCCCCAAGGGTATACTGAGAGTCCATCTATCTTCAATCAGATCTTGAAAAAGAATTTTGAGAGTCTAACACTGCCGCAGAAGTCAGTACTTGTGCAATACATTGATGACCACCTGATTGCTTCAGAGACTGAGGAAGCTTGTAGGGTTGATACTGTTGCCCTGTTAAATCATCTGACAGAGAATGGGCACAAGGTGTCTCCAAACAAACTCCAGTACCGTTTGCCAGAAGTCCAGTATTTGGGTCATCGCATTGAGAAAGGCAAGAGAAAGGTGTCACCAGACCGCATTAAGGCGATCATGCAAATGAATCCGCCTACCACACAGAAAGAAGTTCGGATGTTTTTGGGAATGGTCGGCTATTGTCGACAGTGGATTCCCAATTTTTCATTGAAGACGAAGCCTTTGCAGAGATTGACATGCAAAGACGTGAGTGATCCGGTACCATGGGATAACGACTGCTTGGTTGCCTTTCTGGAGCTGAGAGAGAGCCTGTGTCGCGCTCCGGCATTGGGAATGCCTGATTACAACAAAGTGTTTTTGCTCTTCTGTGTGAGAGAGGGAGAGTTGTGCCCTAGCTGTACTCACCCAGACACATGGGGGTGTCCGTAGACCAGTGGCCTATTTCTCAGCTACATTAGATCCTGTAGGTTCAGTGTTGTCCGGATGTCTCAGATCAATTGCTACAAAAGGTGTCAGCATTGAGAGGTGTGAAAGTATTGTAATGGTTCATCCACTTACTGTTTATGTTCCAGTTGAGCTCCTGATGATGAGAACCAGAATGCAGCATCTGACTAACAATAGGCTTACCCGTTATGAGCAGGTCATTTTGGCCTCAGAGAATGTTACCTTGAGAAGATGCTCTATGCTAAATCCTGCTACTTTGATGCCTATTCCAAATCTTTAAGGGGAAGATTTGTGAGGACCATGATTGTCTGGATGTAACTGAACTTTGTACCAAACCGAGGGCCGACATTGTTGATGAACCTCTGCTTGAATCAGATCAAGTCCTTTTTGTTGATGGCTCATGTTTAAGAGACAATTAGGGTTATTTGGGAGCATCATTTGCTGTCTATACCATTTCTGGAGTCGTAGAAGCTGCTGGTTTACAGGGTGTACAAGTAGCTGAAATCATTGCCTTGACACGTGCATATCTTGTTTCGGATCAAATCCGAGTCACCGTCTATACCGAGAGCCAGTATGGGTTCGGTGTAGTTCATGACTTCGGACAGCTATGGTCACAGAGGGGGTTCTTAACATCATCTTAACATCATAAGGATCTCCTATCAGGAACGAGGAATTTGTGAGACAACTGTTAGAAGCTTTGCAATGGCCAAAGGAAGTGGCAGTAGTAAAATGCGCTGCTCATGGAAAATGAGAATACTTTGTAACGAAGGGAAACCGCTAAGCGGATGAAGTTGCGCGTCTTTGTGCTGTACATGCTCGCATCTTCAATGGAGAATACATAAGAGAAAGCACAGAAAAGCCCGAGCTCAGCATGATGCTAGCCATAGCGGACACTTGGGATGAGGCCAAGCATCTGCAGGGATAAGTGTCAGAACAGGAGGAAGCTGGTTGGATTAAGACAGGTTGTGAAAGACGAGACAATGGAATTTGGGTGTCAACTGACGGTAGAGCAGTATTACCAGATTGTTTGTTGTATCCTATGGAAAGGCAGATTCATGGAGCAGTCCATCTTGGGAGAGATGCTATGGTGCGAGTGTTCAGACAAACATGGTTTAACCCTAAGTTTCGTGTGCATGCCGAAGCAGTGTGCAACTGATGTGTTACATGTCAACAGATGAATGCTGGAAAGAAAACTGTGGTTGCATTGAGTCACATTGGGAGGTCAGGAGGCCCTTTTAACAGGATCCAGCTAGATTTAATTGAGATGCCCAGGTGCAATGGACTGAGGTATGTCTTGGTAGTGGTGTGCGTCTTTTCAAGATGGGGTGAGGCATGTCCAACTAGGAGGTGTGCTAGTCTTACAGTTGCAAAGTTACTACTCAGAGAGTTGATACCGCGGTTTGGATTTCCAACCTCATTGGAGTCGGATAGAGGAATGCATTTCCACAGTGAGATCATGAAATTGTTGTGTACTGCCTTACAAGTTGACCAGAGATTGCACTGCAGTTATAGACCTGAGGTGTCAGGGATAGTGGAGCAAGTCAACAGAACTCTCAAGATGAGGATGGCGAAGGTGTGTCCTTCGACATCCTTGAACTGGCCTGATGCGCTGCCCTTAGTGCTGATGAGCTTGCGTACCACCCCAGATAGGAGAACAGGACTTTCACCCCATGAAATCTTGATGGGGAGGGCGATGAGCTTGCCTGCGGTGCCAGTCGCAGCTCTGATAAGCATCATCAATTTTTGTAAAGGATTAGCTGATATGGTTCGTTCTGTATCTCACCAGGTTGAAGCTATGACTGCACAAACCTTGAAGGACCTCTTGCATGACCTATGCCCACGGGACTGGGTACTGGTTTGCAAGCATGTGAGGAAGAACTGCCTTGATGCACGGTGGCAAGGTCCTTATCAGGTGATCATAGTGACAAATACGGCTGTGAAGTGCGGAGGTCTACCCAACTGGATTCATGCCTCCAACACCTTCAGAGTTCCAGAACCCTCGGAAGAAACAGCTCCTCTCCCTGAAGAAAGTCCAGCTGTGGACGCAAGGCAGGGGGAGAGGGCAAGTCAAGCTGTGGAGTTACCGATGAGGCTGGGTACCCACCAGATCGAGCTGAGGGGGGTCACTTTACACAAGGCCCAGGTATAGACTCTGAGGGAGACAGAAACGTTGTGAGTGGTATAGAGTCTGACTCAGCTGAAGAGACTGGTGTGGGAAGAACTAGAACTGAAAGAGAATCGTGGCCGGTGAGACAGGAAAGACTGAACTTGAGACTCACATCTGAAAGAGATCTCGCTCCAGTGTCTGAAACGTCCAAATCAGAGCAGAGTGATACAGAGGAAAACCAAGGGAAATTGAGACGATCGAGAAAAGCCAGAGTACCCTGCCGAAGATACACTGCCCCTGAGTGGACATATCTAATCGCAGATGCAGGGAACAGCAAGGACTGGGAGACTGAGGTCCGGACGAGTGAGGTGCAATATCTCAACGCTTGAGATAGAAATCGAACTGTCGGTCCCTGGAGTAGAAGCCTACGGGCTTCTGACACTGACTGTACCAGCACCTCCGAGATTGAGTGGTTTGCGACATCTGATTGTAAGCGAAGTTTAATTTCCACATTTGGGCGTCTGCCTCCAGCTCAGGAGTTGACAGGCTTGAAGATGGAAATCCTGCAGCGTGTTATTGAAAGACTTGGTTCTGATCTCATACATGATGTAAAATTAACTGTAAATAAAAGATGAGATTTCAAGAAGATAACCTAGGCCCGAGTGGAAGAAGAATACATTTAGGGACCTTCCTGTAGAAGAAGAAAGAGGGCTAGGGAAGTCTTTTTGAACTATATTGTAACCTAAGTAAGAACGAGTTCAAGGACTTCAATTTATTTCATGAACTTTGTATGCAACAAGAAAGAGGCAGAAAAGGACTTTGTTTGAACCTCTTGCAATTTCAACTCGAAATCGTTCCAAAATGGAGTCTGGAAAGTCAAACCGTAGTCATTACTATATCTATGGTTGAGTCTCAGGAAACAAAAGTTGAGGGGTTGGGCGCACAGGGGACATCTACACCTTCGCCTTCCAGCCCAAGGGAAGGTACATCAAAATCTGATAGGTCTATGATAGAAGAAACCAGTGGTTTATTACACGTAGATTTATCCAGATGTGATTATACGTTGAATGCGTATGCGAAGCTGTTGTATGAGTATGTGAGTACGATGGATGTGAGTTATTGTTATGTGTGCATGCAGCTGCCTGCTTCGGTAGAGGAAGGCATTAGATACCATCACCTTCCCCTGACATATGTTATCACTTGTAGTGTATTGCTTAGTATGTTCTATGGAAAGGGGCATTTTGAGTATTATTTTTCGAACTATGATGTAGTGCTTTCAGAGGTTCCAGCCAATAAACACTTGAACAAGTACGATTACTATAAACAAGAAGAGAATGGCCAAGTACTTTGTTTCTGTTGTCACATTAGATACAGCTTATGCACAACAACACATTGTGACGTGCATGTTGACCGACATAGAAAAGAAATTTGTAGACCAGATTGAAGATAGGCGTAGCCAATAACTATTCAGGCCAGACATTAAATACCAAAAGATTCAATGGACTTAGGAGGAGCTAACGCATAAGGCAAAGGGAAGTAATGGTCCAATAGCTCTGGAATTCCAGCAATGAGGGAAGCTTTGCATTGGACAGTCACAAACATATTATGATAAGGTATTTGTGGGTGAGAGTGTATGTGATCACATTTTCCTGATTGAAGATTCTGTGAAGAAGTCCTTCCAGGATGCAATAACGGTGGTGCCAAATGTGTATTTTGTGTGCGGGAAAAATGTGTATGTTCAATTGCCTCTGAATTGGTTTGGCACGTGTTATATGGCTGCTGTGTTTCCTAAGATTTACCATGTGGAGGATTTGTGGCCATTAGAAGGGAAGCAGTTGCAATGAAGGAAAAGGGATACAAGTGCAGGGGAAATTGTGGGAGATGTGTTTGGAGCAATGAGTTTGAGAATGGTTCTGAATTATGTGAAAATTAGAAAGTTGTCAACTCTGGTGGATAAGTTGTCAGTGAATACAGCTCAATCTTTGTTGATTATAGATGGGGAAATGGTTTCAATTAGGGCTATGGTGATGCAAAACCACCTTGCAATAGACGTATTGCTAGCAAAAGAGGGCGGAGTCTGTAAAATGTTGAGGGTTCAACAGTGCTGTACTTATATCCCAGACCATAGTAAAGATCTGAGGAAATATATAAGTAACATCACTGAGATACATCATGAAATCCATGAACTGTCAATGGAGGGAATCTGGGATAAAATTGGCCAAGGATTTGGGAAGGTTGGAAGTTGGTTTGCAAATCTTGGGAAGTGAATTCTTGGTTATATCTTGAAGCCGATCATAATAATTGTGATCTGTGTTATCATGTTATTGGGTGCCATTAGAGCTTATAAGTGGTAAAGAGCAAGACAGACTGAGAATTCTCTTAGACAGGAGGAAAGGAGAATGGAGAGACTGCATGACAGTCACTATGAGAACCTCAAGAATATAGAAAAGTTTAGACAGGGAAAGATGGCTACTACCTCTGCTTAGGTCGGTCTTTTCTACAGGGAGATCATATTATCGAGAATTGTACTGATTGTGATGACACTAGTCATCAGAGGGGGGCTGATAGAGCGCAATTTTGCTCTTTATTTGTAGGGGTTCGTTATAGTTATGGGTAGTCCGATCCACATGTATTCCATTGTATTATGCTATTGGACGTGAACTGTAATAACTTGTAAGTAAGGTGTTAAGAGTGTTCTTCACATAACCAAAGAATTAACATAGTGAATGTACGAATTTAGGTAATCATGTATGTGTGAAGTATATTTATAACTAATGGACATATCTTTTATAAATGTTTCTGTAATATGTGTGTATTAACAGTTCATTTATGCATGTATTAAAAATGTGTGCACGGTCCTTATGTCAGCTGTAAATTTGGTAGGCCTGACTTTCGTTTCTCCCTGTTCGCTCTCGGATTGAAAGTTGCTAATTAGAATTTATGTGCTTGTAGAATCCTTTTTTTCATGTTTCCAAATGCAGGTGCAGGAATTTGTCCTCATTAGTTTGAATAACGTCTTTGTTTTATGAGTCGGACAGGACCTTGGGAGAAGAGGATGCCATTGAACAAGTGGAGCCGATAATGTAGGAGGATGCCATTCGTGTCTGGAAAGGCCTGGGAACCAAGGTCATTGAACTAGAGGCTGGATGTCCATTACCTCATGTAAGGTTACCAAACAAGAGGGGTCTAATTGGATGAAGTTATCACTTGGTATATTTGTGGGTGTGATTTCTGACTTTTTGTATTTGGGTTAGGGACAGAGTCCAGGCACTTCTGCCTTACCTGAAGAGAGGAGAGCATCTTAGAGCGAGCTCCGTAGCTTTACGCTACTCAACCTAATTGACGTGAGTGTGCTTCTTAGGAAGTCTTCATGTGCTGACACCTTTTAGGGAACTTGCCTGGGGAAAAGCTAATTAGGAATGTCATGTTAAAAGCAGTGTAGGGACAGATTTAATGTTTTTTACTTATGAACTGCCAATGAAGAAATCTCTTGATGTAGTTTCTATAATCATTTGTGTTCTGATGCTGGAATTGGTAATTTTGTGCCTGCTGCACCGACTAAACGTAGTTCGTAGATTTGGTTTTGTATTAGTGCCCATGTATCTTTACACTCTCTTTATGAGGTGTTTGTATGTTCAACTTTTCTTGGCGCTGTAATAAATATACTAAAACTGGATAAGTAGTTTGCATTCCTTCGGTGTCATGAGCATTGGTAATGTATAATCAAAAATTTAATTTCTCTCCCCTCTACACTTACAAGCAGGTAACAAAAGAGCCATCGGCCAGGGGTTCCAGAGTAAGTCTAGAACGTGGAACTCGGTTCTATGAACCCCAACCCGAGCAGATGTTGTTAGTTGCTCAGCCCTGGTCTGTCTGGCTTAATGGCCCCTCAGAGAACCCTCATAACCTTGACATTCCATGACATCACTAGGCACTCTTACAAGCAGGATACCACATATCTCCCTTATTTTGAAACAAAAATCTGACTACAAAAACACAAGACTGTGCAAAGTTTTACAGCATCATCAAATGGTGCATGTAAAAGGGACTAACTAAAAATATGTCACTATTATGACCACGACCGCACTACACCAATTGACCAGATGCGCATAACTGAGTAGTAGAACCCACAATGCCAAAAATTAAGTACCACAACATGCCACCAAACACTGATACAACCACTCACCCAACCAAGGAAGAAACAAAAACATAGAAACAGATATGTGATATATTTCAACCCACACACTCATCCCATTAAAGGCCATCTTATGTTTTAGCACAGGAAATCTTTCAACCCACATACTCATCCCTCTAAGGGCATCTTGTGATTTAACAAAGGGTATCTTTCACTCTACTCACCTACTCCCTGCAAGGGCATCTTGTGTTTTAGCAACAAGTATCTTTCAGCCCACACACTCATCCCATGTAAGGGCATCTAGCATTTCTCAATAGGTATCTTTCAACCCACACACTTATCCCTTGCACTTCTCAACCACTAAAGGAGAAATCCATCGAACAGGGTTCAGCATAACTCATGGAACAGAATTCAACACAACCAAATCAACTTCTCGACCACTGAGGGAGAATCAAATGGAACAGGGTTCAACACAATCCAAGAAACTTCTCAACCACTGAGGGAGAATAGAACAGGACAGGATTCAACGCAACCCACAGAACAGGGTTCAAAACAACCCAAGCAACTTGTTAACCACTGAGGGAGAATGAAATTAAACATGTTTCAATACACACACTAAGCATGTTCCACTATGAAATAGGTTGCAAACGACCCTAGTACTGACACTTCTAACCATGTAATAGTATACTCAACCATACTGATACTATAAAGAAATTACATCAAATCTGAAACTGGGCCAAAAAAACTGGAAAATGAAAATACTGCAAACACCTGCATCAGGTGTAACTTGGGAGAGAATTCAATAGAATAGAATAGAAGTCAAAAGTTGAAGCATATGCTAGCCAAATGCACAACATTATAAGCGAACATAGTAAACTCGTGTCATAGGAAACAATTATTAAATACTTGAATTTCAATCAGCTTGAAAAAAAAAATGTGCTTGAACATCATATTGTTTGCCAACAAAGACCATCTGAAAAAAAAACATTGGACAATAAATGGTGCAATAGTACAAAGAACACATGCTAAAACATATACCTTTGAATCAACTTACATCATTAATAAAACAAATACAAAAAGTGTTTGCAGACAGCTTCTTTCTAACGTTAGTGATGCTCTGATATATTTGGATCAACTCATCATTAAGCCAGCCGCCAGTAACATCTTTCATTAGGAGCACAGAGAAGTCAGTGGTGCTTCCAATTAATGTAGTGTGGAATCCCGTAAGTTCCATAGCAGCTTGGTAGAAGTCAAACACCATCAGAGGAAAAAGAATTGATATCCAACAAGTTGTCTCTGGACAATGCAGGTTCCCGCTGAGTGAAAGTGAAAGCAAATTGCAGAATAGTATTCTTTTATATATTTTTTTGTGCAAAACTGGCTGCATGAGGTACCGTAGCCACATCTCACAATGCCCATGTAGACAATGAATAGGAAGCGAGGATATGTGTGTGAGGATGACGTGATAACCTAGAGAACACTTCCTTTCTGAATCTCGTCGCAATCTGACAGCCAGCACTTGGGAAGGAAAGAAGAGAGATTCTCATTCTTATCTTATCTTATCTTATCTTATCTTATCTTATCAAGTATTTATAGAGCGCACGTACACCGATTGGTTTCTTGGCGCTGATTGCTAGGAGATTGGCCAACCCGGAGACAGATCATTCATAAGCTTGAATAAAGAGCCAGGTTTTGAGGCTTTTCCTGAAACTCAGCAAGCTAGCGCTTGACCTGATTTCCAGGGGGATGGAGTTCCATAGACGGGGGGCAAGAGTTGCGAACCTGCAACCCCTTGGCGCTTCGTTTAAAGGTAGGGACCGTCAGCAGTTGGAGCTGTGCCGAACGTAGATTGCGTGAAGGGGTGTAACGGGAAATAAGATTATTTATGAATTTAGGGCTCTGGCCGTTCAGAGATTTGAACACCAGACATCCCACTTTAAACATGCAACGCTGGGGAATGGGGAGCCAATGCAGTTTCCTAAGAAGGGGGATGCATGTTGCCATCTGGGTTGTTTATAAATCAGTCTGGCTGCTTGGTTCTGAACCATTTGCAACCGTTTCGTAAGGCCAAGTGGAAGACCGAGGTAAGTTGCATTGGCATAGTCTAAGCGTGATATTACCAACGCCATCAGCACCTGAACCAGAGCTGCCTGAGTCAAAAGCCTACTTATCTTCCTAATTTTGCGTAACTGAAGGAAACAAGTGGAAATAACGGTGCCTACATGCGATTTTAAGGAGAGGTCATTACCAATGGTGACTCCTAGACTTTTCACTGAGGATGAGGGGACTGGGAGAGGACCTAATTCATTGGGCCAGTACTGTGGGCCCCAGTGGTTATGGGCACCACCTGTCAGGACCAGTTCGGTTTTTCCTGGATTTAATTTTAAATGGTTGTGATCCATCCAATGACGGATGAATGTCATAGTGGATTGAAAATCAGAGATTGACTGGGAAGAATTGTCAATAGTAAACACAAGTTGGAGGTCGTCGGCATAATTAAAGGTGTCCACCCTTCTTTCCTTCAGACATCTAATCAGAGGAAGAAGGTAGAGATTGAATAGGTGCGGAGAGAGCGCAGAGCCCTGAGGAACCCCGCAAGTGGTTTTAAGTTTAGAGGCAGTGAACTGGCCAGTACGGACGGCCGGAGAGCGGTTTTCCAGGAAAGAGATCATCCATTTAAGGGCAAGGCCCTGAATGCCTGCCTCTCTGACACGGTCTACCAGTATAATATGGTCGACCGTGTCAAATGCGGCCGAGAGATCTAACAGTACCAGGGCCTGAGGAGAACCTTTATCCGCCTTTCCTCTTAAGGGAGTCCAGGACTGCCAATATGACAGTTTCTGTGGAATGGGCTGGACGAAAGCCCGCTTGGCGTGGGTCAAGGAACTCGGATTGTTCCAAAAAGTTGGACATGCATTTAGCAACGTGGGCTTCAAGTAATTTGGCCAGATAGGGGAGCAAAGAGATTGGACGGTAGTTACCCAGCATCTTGGGGTCTGCACTAGGTTTTTAAGGAGAGGGACCACTATAGCCTCCTTAAATGAGTTAGGTACAACGCCCTGGGACAGTGAATTGTTGAGTAGTGCAAGGACTGGGGCCGAAACGGTGGAGAAAGCTGTTTTTAAAATATGAGGGGGACATTGGTCCATAGGGGAGCCAGATCTAACTTTTACTAGAAGGTCACCCAGGATAGCTGTGTCAATTGATGGAAAACAGTTAAGGGAGTGGGGGTTTCTAGGCAAGGGGGATTACCTGAGGTGACGTATGGGAGGGGATACTGGCTTTAATATCGGCGATTTTATCAATAAAAAATTTGTTCAGGGAATCGCAAAGATCCTGTGATGGAATGGGTTTACTAAGAGTTCTCTCAGGATTGGATAATTCGTCTACGATAGTAAAAATTTCTTTAGATTTATTGTTAGCAGATAGGATTCTCGAGGAAATCCTAAACACTATCAATTGGCACACAGCAGTGTTATCTTAGGCAGAGTTACTTCAGGTGAAAAGCTTTAATTAAGACTACTTTCCACTGGACATGAAGGTAACTTTGAAGTATCCTCAAACAGCCCTGTGATCCTGGGCACCTTTTTCACTGGAAGTCTCTTGCACGGATAATTTCCAATTCAACATCTTAGTAATAACATAACTTTCCAAGGTATTGGGTTGATGGCATTCTAACCTGTTGCCATCCAAAGACCATAAAGGAAGTGTTATTCCCAAATGCATTTTTTCTCTTTTTGCAGGGCTGCTTATTTATCATAGGGCTGCCAGATGGAAAGGCACTAGTGGAGTCATAATTACAAAACCAACATCCTTTTTTTTAAAGTTGTAAAGTGTAGATTCCTTTCTCTTACACTTTAAATCCATGTAGAACAGATTAGCTTTATGCATCGCTGAGTCCTTTAAATCTTGTCGCTATTTTTGTGATGTAGTTTGGCATGTAGAAATATGCAGAACATGCCAGTAGATTAGGAGAGGGTCTATTGTAAATTGAATGGATACATAAAGGACCCCACCAGGAACAGATGTAGCAAGATGCTCAGCCCTGGTCTGTCTGGCTCAACCGCCCTTCAGAGAACCCTCATAACCTTGACATTCCATGACACTATAGGGTACTCTGACAACCAGGATACCACAGGTCCATTAGAGCATTGCATCATCCTAGAGGGATAATACCATCTAAAATCGGACTCAGGCTACAGCACAGAAGCACAGCTACACACACAACTACACACTCACACAATTAATAATAATAATTAATAATTAATGCATACATGTAGATACACTAAAAATGTTTACATTGGGAAAACAAAGTGGTGAAATAAGCATGGCCGTAAGTTAAAATTCATACTTGCAAACTGAGAGATAGCATTTGTGACAATGTATGTATGTATGTGTAAATTGTGAATGTTATACAATTTCATGGGTAAGTGGATGGGATTCACACATATTTCTGACTTACCTATTTTGCTAACTGTAAGTGGGGGTAATTTCTTTTTAATACTAATACATGTCTAGCGAGTGCTACTCTTGTTACAAACATACCCTCTATAAATAAAAAAATTCAGTCTGCTTGCCAACACTTTCTGCAACACTTTTGACCCAAGTATTCAGGTGTGAGTGGGATGTGCAGGTATGTGGCTGTGGGCTGTTTGTGAGTACAGCGAACACAATAGAATTGACTGCCTAACAACTGAAGGTAGGAATACAGTGACTAAAGATCCCTCAGTGTTTCAGAACGAAGGCTCTCACCCACCTGGCCTTTTCGATGGAGCTCCGTGAACTTCTGGGATCTGCGCGCCCGCCCCCTTTTCTCCCCATCCCTCAGTGCCTTGAGACCCATTCGATTGAGTAGCTTGCACTTTAACAACCCTTTGATTGATTGATTGACCTAATTTGTGAAACGGTTCATCCTTGGGCCCCTCCTGGCCCCTATCCAATGGATCAAGGCGCAAGCTACTACCCACCAAGTTATTGGGGAGCTTATGAGGGTGTTTTTATAAAGGATTGTATTACTATGTCATTCTATAATCAATGTGAGGGTGATGGTAATCTGCAGACAGGAAGGGAGAGTGTGTGCATTAAAATTTCCTGCTAGGCATACTGGCTAAATTGTTATTGTGTCCCTCAGTTATAGGATAAAAGAAAAGTGGGGGTTGACTCTACCCACTAGCATGTTTCTGTTAGGCAGTCAGTTCCATTGCATGCATAATTTAATGAGGATGACGTACTGATTGCTCCTAGATACTCTTAACCCTGACATGTATGGAGGCTGTTTTTGAATACCCAAACAGCTGTGGGTATTTAGTTGACCATCCATGTGCACTGCATTTCTCTACCTCCTCCTCTAACAATTCCCTAACCTCACCTCACTTTTCCTGTCTCTCATCCACTCCCTCCCTCTGAAACATCATTCTAGCCCATACGTTTCATGCATTTATCATCAGACTGGGATCAGTTTGTTCTTTCCGAATATAGGGTTTTAAGATGAACCCCTCCAACCCAATCCTAGACCTACCTACACATGCCCATCGCCTACACGTAAGAATAGAAAATATGATTTTTCAATTCTAGGATACATTTTAAATCTTTTACCATTCATATAAAGGTCACGTTGAGTAAACCCCACTAATCCAATACCATGTAATTCCCACCTCAATGGACTTTCATAAGCTTTGTCTATTAATGAAGCCTTATGGAGGTTGTCCCTCATATAGACACTTCTATGACCTTTAGGGGTGAATGGTCTTATGGGGTGGGGTCAAAATGATCTGTCAGCCCAGATTTGCTGCTTAAAACACTATGGGGGATATTCTCAAGAATGTGCGATAAACATCGCCAAAATAGGTTTACGCAAGTTTACATATCGCCGTCTATCGCGGGAAAATAACCCCGTGTTAACGTGGCATTCACAACACGGCGGTAACATGCGATAGTACCCCGATAATGTGGCAAATGTCCGCGATAACACTACCGGGATGGCAATGAAAATCCAAACCTGAACGCGAAAAAAGTTGCGATGCGCCCAACCGCGATAAGACAATCAGCGAAAAGCAGCGCCAGGCCTGGAAATCACACACGTCAGGCGGGAAAAATCACTACAAAAGCAGAAAAATAAATAAACAAACAAAAACCGAACTACAGCAAAGCACAATGGAGGCAGCCGGAGCAGGTACAGAGGATGGCCAGAACCCCACAAGCCCCACTGAGGACCAGCCTGGGACCTCGGGGACAGGGAAGGGCAAGGACAAGAAGAAGAGGAAGACGAGGTTCAGTCTGCAGGAAAACAGGATCCTGATCACGGAGGTGGTAGAACACCATCAAAAACTGTTCCTCACCTCCACTGTGTCATTGGCAACAAAAAATGGAATATGGCAGTCCATCCTGGACAAGGTGAATGCAGTCGGAGTGCTGAGGAGGACAATGGAAGAGCTCAAGAGGCGCTGGAATGATGTGAAGCGCGAGACCAAACTGAAACTCAGCAACAACCAGAAGGCAGCAATGCAGACTGGAGGTGGGAGTCCAGCGCCACAGGAGGAGCTGGATGAGATGGAGGAAATGGTGTCCACAGTCATCAGTGTGGAGACGGTGGCAGGAGTTGGGGCACCGGACACTGCTCAACATGACCTGACACAACAGCAACAGGGTGAGTAACCACCAGGGACTGGGGGACGGGGGAGATGGGCACAATGGCACACATGCACAATCAAGTATAGCACAGTGCACACCCACAATGACTCTGGATCATGTCCCTGATCTCCTTGGCATACTGCAGCACACATAGAAACAGCAAGTCGGCCCCGTCGACAATGTGCACAGAGGGGGCTCTCCCCACACATCACTAATCTCACAACAAACCCATGCACATGTGCTGAACCCAGAAAAGCGGCGTGTCTGTGAGCCACACTGACAATGCAAGTGACACTGCATGACGAATAGCATGGCTGCAGTCAATATATCATGACATGTTGCACGGCACGACACTGAGGTGGCTGAGTGTGGACCTGCTCTGATACATCCATGTGCACAAACAACCCCTGACCTCAACAACACAACTGCGGACAAACAATGCCCCAGAGTCCCAAGTCCCACCAAGAGCCCAATTTACCTAAGAATGCAACATCTCAGCACTGTAGAAGCACAGAAGTCAAAGGCACACTGCCTGAAAGGGATATGGGCCAGCCAAATCAGAGCTGCAGGGGCGACTCTCCCAAAATGCAGCACACACACATAACATGCAGAGCACAACAACAGTGACAACAATGTGGTATAAACTGCAACACGTTCACAACAGAACAGAGGACACAACTGGTGCCGCTTGTGTGTAGAAACTGGTCAATCACATTTGGCATAGCAGGGAAATGTGAGATGATAATGTACAAGTACAAACACACATCCGTGATGTTGTCAAAATGTCCACTGTCACACATCAAATAGGCAGCTCCTCCCAAACAGTCACAATGTACATTGTCATGCAGTTTGTATGTAAACCTGTACAATGCGTCGACATACATGTGAACACAATGTTAAACTGCATCTCCCCATCACATTGCAGAGGGAGAACCAACACCTCCTGCAGAGCAGACCCAACAGCTCTTCACTGATGACGAAGAGGACCTCCACACCTTCGACACCGACGCCCTCCAAGAGTTCAAGGACAGCTACGGCACCTCAGCTCCAGGAGCAGGGCAGCCCAGCTGCATCGAGGAGACCCCACCCCCTGCACAGACCACACAGCAGGAAGCACCCACCACCACGGCTGTCTCCCAGGACCCCCACGACTAACACATGGCCTTTCAACGCCGTGTGTTAGAGGTCCAGGAGAAGACGGCTGATCAGGTGCTGGTGGGGTTCGACCTCATGGCAGCCAAACTTGATGCCATACATGGGTGTCTGAGTACCATCAGGGACCACTTACAGTCCCTAATAGACACCCATAGTCCGCTCCATGCTCTCCAATGATCCATGGCTGACATCGCTGGAGTCATGATACTGAGACAAGAACAACTGTCCAATCAGAGTGGCTCCAGCGATGTCAGCCGGGAGTTGGGACAGATGCGGGGGCTCATGGAGAACATGGAGTGGATGACGGCGGAAAGAATGGCTGCCACGGCTGCACACCAGCGAGATGTGGCTGGGACCTTCCATGCCCTGCAGCACATCGTCATGGCATTGCTGCCTCAAGGCCTTGCTCAGATGAATGCTGCTGCTGCTTCTACATCCATATCTCCGCCCCCTGATGTGTCAGTGCCTCACAGTGCAGCAGGCAATCCACCACCACCCACGTGTGAGGCACAAGTGACATCAGAGGACGAAGATGCGGGTGAAACAACCTTACTGGTAAGGAGGAGGCAGTAGCATTCATCTCCGCCATATGGCCTGTTTCTGCTTGTTTCGGCCCTTTGTATCATCACATTCCACTGTCCCCCGATACACTCTACGACACTCACCTTGGACCTCGACATGGACTGCCATTTTCTGTTTGGTTACCAATGACACAGCGATCAGACTGCGGACTGAACTCTTCCCCTTCCGATATACTTGTCATTCCCTGAAGGACTCTGGCTGGCCCTCCACGGGCCAATAATGTGAAGTGGGGTTTGCATGGCCCTGTACTGCTCCAGCTGCAACACTCCACTGGATGTCAATTAAACATTCAGAATCGCACATATGTGTCATGCCTTTGATCATGCAAGTATGAGAGTATGGATGAATGTAGGGTCAGTGATTCCCCCTTACGTCGATGTTCCTCATGTCGTGGGACTTGAGTCACAGGGTGCAACAGTGCTGATTGCGGTCCGGGTGGCGTAGACACTACAACAGAGACACAAGCATCAGTTACTTCCATGTCCAGCACAGAACTGAAGCACGCCCAGAGTCCCGGGCTCATTGTTCCCACCCCTATGCTGGCCTGCCATACGCCAAGCCAGTCCACTCCGCTTACGCTCAGGGGGACGACGACAAAGCTACATGTCCTAGGTCTTCCCTGTAGTGATCTGCTGATCACTGGTCTAGTCGTCAGCATGCCACAGCCACTCCCTGAGGGCTGGTTCACACCCACACCACACCCATCCAGCACAGGCATCACAGGACATGTGACCCTGCCAATAAAAGGGGCCTAGCACATCACATACCCCACTGCCGGAGATGACATGATGGCGTCCGCACCACGCGACCCAATCATGAAGGGTCCATGACTTGTGGCGCACTGAGTTGGTGGCACCTGCTGCACTGCGGCCTGCACGGACCTACTGCCACGTGACGATGACTTGGGTTGCACAGGGTTAGTGGCACCCACTGCACTGCTGCTGGCAGGGGCCTACCGCCACGTGATGATGACTTGCGTTGCACAGGGTCAGTGGCACCCGCTGCACTGTGGCTGGCAGGGGCCTACCGCCACGTGACGATGACTTGCGTTGCACAGGGTCAGTGGCACCCGCTGCGCTGCGGCTGGCAGGGGCCTACCGCCACGTGACGATGACTTGCGTTGCACAGGTCAGTGGCACCCGCTGCACTGCGGCTGGCAGGGGCCTACTGCCATGTGACGATGACTTGCGTTGCACAGGGTCAGTGGCACCTGAAGAGCTGAGCGGGTGTGCAGCCTGCGATGATGTGTTGGCCTCGATACGGCGTCCAGCGAATCAAGACTCACATTGAACAGTGTGCCCTGCTGTACCGCAGTGCACGTGCAGGCAGCAGTCAGCACACACATGACTCCGCGGTGCGGTGCCGCAGGGTGCGCTGGGGGCCTGTGGCGCGGAATCCAGCGATCGGCTGAGGAGGATGCACCGGCACGTGGTGGACCCTCTTGGAGACACGCCGGTGGCGGCAGGTGAGCATTGAGGCCTGGGTGCGCAGGGGCGGCCAGTCATCGCTGGGCGGAGGACCGGTCTGGGGACCTGGGCTGGGGTGCATCAGGCGAACAGTATGAGAGTATGGATGAATGTAGGGTCAGTGATTCCCCCTTACATCCATGTTGCTCATGCAGTGGGACTTGAGTCACAGGGTGCAACAGTGCCGATTGCGGTCCGGGTGGCGTAGATACTACAACAGAGACACAAGCATCAGTTACTTCCATGTCAAGCCCAGAACTGAAGCACGCTCAGAGCCCCGGGCTCATTGTTCCCACCCCTACGCTGGCCTGCCATACGCCAGTCCAGTCCACTCCGCTTACGCTCAGGGGGGGACGACAAAGCTACATGTCCCAGGTCTTCCCTGTAGTGATCTGCTGATCACTGGTCTAGTTGTCAGCATGCCACAGCCACTCCCTGAGGGCTGGTTCACACCCACACCACACCCATCCAGCACAGGCATCACAGGACATGTGACCCTGTCAATAAAAGGGGCCTAGCACTGTTGAATACTTTATAGGGTGTCCATAAACTGGCTTTTCTAGAATCATGTCCTTATATAGGCACAATTCGCCTTGCCCTTATATAGGCATAACATCCCTGACCTTATTTAGGCATAAACCAAGCACTCCAAATACAGGCATGGATTCCGGCATCCGTCCACCCTAGCGTCTCAACGAGTCCATGAAAAAAACAGACCCTTAGGCTGCGGGAGTTTCCCTTGCCCAGGACTATTGATTTCTTCAAGGACTCATATATTATGCATGAACCATTATTCCTTAGGGGTTCATTCATGACGTATTTCGCTGCCCAACTCACGTCAATGCTAACATTTTCAGGTATAAATATACCTTCCCAAACCCCTGTAAATCAGAGGAGACCTCGACTTCAGAGGAGCCCGATTCCCGGCCGGACGCACTGAGAAGACGCTGTCATTCCTGCACGCAGAGAGTCCAGCTTCCAGTGATCTAACTTCCCTTGCGGGGTGTTGGAGTTCGAGTCCGGAAAGAGATTCCTACCTCTCTCATTCTTCAGGTATGGAGCAGACTAGAACCTAGAGGGACTCTTGGCATATTAGACTCTTGGCATACTAGGCGTAACATACTCTTAGTATACTCTATTCAGGAATACATCACCTACTTCTACTTCTCCCTACACCTAGGATAGGTTAGGAACACTGGGGTAGAACTAGGCTAGAAACGCATCGTATGAGTACTCGCATTTTTAGGCTGTGTCATTTTATGTAAATGCATATATGCTAAAAAGATAATGCTAACGCAGTATTATTTATTTCTACTGCTCACTCTGTACATTATTTATCTCGCATATTGTCTTGTGATCGTAACAGCACATCTAACTTACAACAGAAACAAGACTGTTCAATAAACCTTTTTATTGAAACGCCCGTCTGTTATTTCTGTGTAACTTTGAGAATAACTGAACCATGCACGACTGAGCTGAGTGAAATAGTTATCTATTGTTTCTACGACTCTGGGACACGTCCTGATTCTGTAAGGGAAACACAGAGGTCATGTTTTGCGGCTGCCAGAAACTACTCCCTTCTTGTCGTCAAGAAGTTTCTAGTGGCCTCTGAGCTAGCTGGCACAAGTAATTCAGTTTAATATACTCGATAGGGACATACCGACCTTAGTCCTATGTCAAACCTATAGGATATATTATTCCAATGCGCAGAGCCTATTAGGGAAATAGGAGCTACACTACATGGCGCCCAACATTTGGTAAGGCAGTAATTCAACGTTAGATACTGAGTAACTCAGCTGTGCATCTCTTCTTTTTCTCTCAGAGACCCCTACCGATATACTCCTTAAGACGTCTGGAGTGGGCAGGGTTAAGTATCCGCCACGGCTACATAGGGCAGAACCCTATATATTAGCTGTTTGGTTTGCTCAATGTTGAAGGATACAGTGTTCCACAATATTGTGCACCTTATCTTTGTTTCCTTGAAACTTGTTTTACATTTTTCAAAAAACAAAATGCCTGACGGAGACAATAACACCGGAAACGGTGGAGCTGCGGCTGATCCAGCCCAAGCAGCACTTTTTAACAATACAGGTTTAAATGAAACCGAGGAGGGTGTCATCGACATCGCTCCAAACTTAAGAAGAGCCATTACTCTAAAACTTATAAAACATGGCCTATCACCGAGAGGAGGTAGAGCAGTTTTCGTGATAGAGGCACATGAATCCTTTCAGACAGAGGTATTCTATTCATGGGTAATATTTCCTGAATCCAATTCAGTAACACACATGTTTCACTTCTACAAAGAAGATGAACCACCAGAGGAATACATTCCTTTCGAGGATATAGAAATTCCATTAACATACCAAGAGCATCAGCTCTGGTTTAAAGGCGCCCTAAAACATCACAAAAATATAACCAGGCTCGGTCCACTAGGTAGACCAGGAGCAACATGGCCGATTTTAGCCGGCTACACACCTCATCCAGACATTGAAGAGATGTCAGATGAGGAGTTACTTACTCAACTCACAGAGTTAATAAAAATCTACAGACAATTGGTTCAATATGTCATGCGGACTTTCACAGTCCAACCACCATTAACACTTCCAAATCAAACCCCTCACCAGGGGAATACTCTAAAAATTACACCACAGACTCTATACGCAGTCATGGGTAAAATGCCCACTAAGCGTGAGCAAATCCCGTTTTGGATAGCTCAAAAAATTACTCAAATCGAAGCAGTATTTCCAAATACTAGCCCACATGAGAAACACAGAATACTAACCATTAGTTTACCAATGGGAATCACACCACAACTAGAAGACTGCACCACTTGGGGCTCAGTCTTTGCTGCCATCTACACTAAAACACACGGCATTCCGTCAATTGCGGTAATACCTGATGTCCTAAAACAAATTCACAACGAATACGGGGCAGAGCCTGCTTTAAATTTAGGTATGAAATTACTGAAAAATTTCGACCAGGTCTCAACAATAATATTATCAAATATTAAAGGGGAGGCAGCAGCAGTGGCGATCCGACAAAAATTAAGGGAATTTGATGTTACAGAACATCAAACAGAGCTACCAAGAATTATAGAACAATCCTATGCAGAATTAGACAGAGATAGTTTGGGTGGGAGACCAGTTAAACCAAAACTATCTGAAAGTCCTGAGAAGGACTCAATTAAACAAACTCCTACATCTTCTAAAAAGAAGTGGGAGACTAATAAACAAAATTCAAATGAGAAAAGGTCTCAATCCCGAGGTAGGTCTCCTCAAAAGGAGCCCTCTGAAAGGAGGTATAACCTCAGGAATAGGGATAATTTGAGAAAACCTGATAGGTATCAAGACACTGATACACATTCCTCTCGTCCCTTTCAGGTCTCATCACAGACTTCGGAAAGAAGAGGACGAACAGAACATAGAGAAGAACGCGTGAAATCGAAAGACGACAAACACGCTCCAAAAACTAAGGCAAAACCTCAATTCTCCAAAAAGAAAGTCGCAGGTCTAATAGTAAGACATGCCGAGAATTCTGAGAACGCAACTCAAGAACGGAGAATGGGCTCAGACAATGCTGGACAGTGCAGCAGAAGTCACAATAGCTCGCCAGAACCTGATGGAACTTCTGGAGATAGTGGACTTGAATGAGTACATTACGGTAGAGACTGTAGACACCAGGGTTAGTACTCCACAAAAGTTATTTGACATAACACTCCGGATGGAGGGAGACAAACCTAGACAGGTTAAAGCACTCTTTTGGGAAAAACTATCAAAGGGTTATGACATACTTCTAGCAGAAAAAGACTGGCCACCACAATTTGTCAGGGAGTGCCCACATGGCGAGGACATTATTATGCCTGCCTTCTCCAATCACATACCAATTCACCTAAAATATACATATGCCAGAAAATGGGCAGTGGCCCAGGCTCCAGCATTATATAAAAATCATGTAGGATGGGACGAGGACTCACCTCACCATAAAATAAATCTGAAACATGAACCAACTGCACAGAGGCAGTATCCTATTAAGCAAGAAGCTAAAAAACAGGTCAGGGAGATCTTAAATCAACTTGAATATCAAGGGGTGATTGAAACATGCACCTCCTCCATGAACAATCCTTTGTTTCCTGTCTCCAAACCAGACAATACATATCGTTTAGTTTTGGACTACAGACACCTAAATACTTGTTCTAAAACTTTTGCAGTGCAAAATACACATAGCACAGCATTAATGAATAACATTGTGCGTAAACGTTACAAAACAACATTAGACATCTCAAATGGTTTCTTTTGTCAAAACATAGCACCTGAAAGCAGGTACTTAACGGCATTCTCCATAATGGGGACCCAGCGTCACTTTTGTCGACTCCCACAAGGGTTCAAGAACAGCCCAGGTTTATTCTCAGCGAGGGTAACGGAGTTACTACAAATCTATGACAACGAGGCATTGTCCTATGTCGATGACATCTATCTGACAGACGATGACTTGGACAAACACTTGAACAGGGTGAGCACCATTATATTGGGATTCGCCTCTGAGGGCTACAAGTTCAACTTTAAAAAGTCCCGAATTGCCCATCTCAATGTCCTATTTTTGGGATATGAGCTTTCAAGTGAAGATAGAGCTTGGCAGCTAACTTTCTAGAGAAATGTGCGCTGCTCCAACCTCCAAAGACGCTAAAAAACTTACAATCAATACTGGGATTCCTAAATTTTGGAAGAACATACATTCTAAACTATGCAGAAAGGGTTAAACCTCTCTACGCATTAATCAAACCTGATTTTTCAATTAAAAACTGGACACAGGAACACACAGAAATCTTGCGTTCACTCCAAGCTAACATGTTAGCAACAAACCACTTACAAACACGCGTAAGTCAAAGAAATTTGGTGATTCGAATAATTTCGGGTCAATATGGATTCACCTACTTAACCTTCAATGAGGGTGAGAAAGTACCAATCGCATACAAATCCCATTTGTACACACAAGCGGAAATGCGCTTCAGTTCAACTGAAAAAATTCTAACAGCAGTTCAAACAGCTGTAGCGAAAGAAAGAGCCTTAGCCCAAGGGAAACGCATAATTGTCGTTACCCCAGTACCAGCTTTAGAAGCGGTAACAAAAGCAAGCATTCCAAATGCTAAAGCACTACATCCGAGATGGATACAATGGGTTAATTCTCTTGCTGCACCTGATGTTGAATATGTTTTTGATCCAGATTTAAAAACACAAGCATTTCTCCAGTATGAACAAGAATGTCCTCTGCCCAATGAGATTCTGCCTCTCGATCAGTATGAATTCGTAATTTACACTGACGGATCCGCACAGCCCGCAACTGGGAGTAAGCAAGCTTACAGTGCAGTGTGTGCTATCGTTAAAGGTCGCATGCGAGATGGCATCTTCAGACCTATGGTCACAAAAACTCAATCACTAGGTGATTGTACAGCTCAGCGAGCTGAACTACAAGCATTCAAACTGGCACTTGACAGTACGGATCGAGAATTCCTCACACTAATCGTGTGCGATTCCTTTTACTGTGTTCAGTCGTATAATGACTATATACGAACCTGGCTTGAAAATGGTTTCAAAGATGCGAAAGGTGGCACAATAAAGCACAAACTGCTTTGGGAACAAGTAGTTCAGTTGAAAAACGAACTACCAAAGGCTCACGTGATTCACACACTGAGTCATCAGCGTGATGGCGTTCACGTTGCAGGGAATTCATTGGCTGACGAAGCCGCAAAGGGGGCTGTTCAGACGGCTTCCGTAGCTGCGATCACTCGTTCAAAAACAAAAATAGACGGTGAGATAATGTTAGCTGTCAATGCTTCAAGCAAAGGCAGCAGTGCAGCGTTACCAAAAAAGTTTCCACTCAAGTACTCTTATGTAATTGATGTGAACAACGTTCCTTTTGCTCGAATCCCTGGAGTGGGGGATAGGGTAATTCCAAACATGGAACGAAGAGCAGCCTTGATTTATGAAAGTCATTTGGGGGAGGGTCTGTCACATCAAGGGATCTCAAACACAATTTTGAAATTAAAAGAGATGTACTGGTGGCCTGGAATGAATACACACATTCACATATTTATCAACAACTGCTTAGACTGTAAATTACAGCGAGAGAGCCACCAGACACCATGCTGCGAATGCGGCAGCCCAGTACAGACACCACTGTTAGACAGCATTAGGCTATCTACTCTTGGTGGAAAGGTGTGGTGCAGCGGCCAGGGCAGCTGACTTCGGAGCACAGGGTTCACGGTTCGATCCCCGGCTCCGGCGGCAGCTCAGCTCAGCACCATGTGACTCTGGGCAATAGCTCACTTAATTTCCACTACGGCCCCCAGCGCCTTGAGACCCGTAAGGGTGAGTAGCTGCGCTATATAAAAACGGACTTACATATATATATATATATATATTTACTCGCCGGCGTCCCACTGGACAAAGGCATTCCCACAAATACTAAATCTAGGTTCCTATGGTTATGGCCTCAGCGCTCGGCTGACGCTCGAACTGTTATAAAAGATTTGCGAGTCTTTATCGGCACATACGCAATAGGCATGCTACATTCTGACCAGGGTCCTGCGTTTAGCTCTAGGGCTTACAAGGAGGCCATGGCCAGTCTGGGCGTTGCATTGCGGTACTCCTCTCCATTCCATCCTGAGGGAAATTCTGTTGTGGAAAGGAAAAACCGGGACATAAAGCAGTCTATAACAGCTAGGGTATTAGGTTCGGGTGATGGGTGGGTCAAACACCTCAATAGCGTACAGCGCGCTCTCAACAATCTGCCAAGAAGTTCTCTAGGGGGGTCACTCCATATGAAGTCCTATTTGGGACAAGAATGTGGGTTCCAGACTTAGAACACGTAGGCACAGTGGTGGAAAATAAAGCATTTAATATCAAAGATCGTTTGGCTGTTTTACAGGAGCTTAACAAATTAAGAACGAAACAAAGCAACGTCTCCCTACAGCCAACCACCACTGGGGAAATATCGGTGGTCCCAGCAAGGCCTGTCTGGATTCCAAAAGTCGGGGATCTAGTCAGAGAACAAATTGCGGACAAGAAGGAATTTGGACCTTCTTACAGACAACCGGTACCTGTTCTAGCAGTTCAAGGAACAAGAACAGTACTTCTGCCGCCCCTTGCTGGAAGAAAGGAGAAAAGATTTGTGTCCATCGACCTCATCAAACCACAACATGTGGCCAATACTAAGCAGTAGGCCTCGTGGACTCCGACCTAGTAGCAGACTCACTCCTCTCGCTACTATTCAAGAGGTTCAGACTGAAAGACGGCTCACAATCGAGAATTCAGCTGTAACAAATGAAGGACTAAGCAACCAAGCTATGGAACTCATCCCTCTTGACAACCAAATAACAGTTCGTCCAAATACACCTGTCTACACCAACGTGACACATGAAGAACTGTCTCCTGTGATTTCAACAAATCCTGATGCAATTCTAACAATTGACAGAACTGCTTCTGGCTATTTCATTGACTTTGATACGTTCTCAGAAGATCCAAGTGAACCTGAAACTGTCGCCAGCATCATTCAAACTCAAGCAGCAAGTACAAGACTGTATTCACTTTCTGAAAAAGACTTATCTGGTTTCTCCATGGATTGAACTCTGGATTACATCTGGACTTTTTGTTTTTCTGCTCTGGCTAGCTTTGGTAACAACTGTGAGCGTGCTTATAAGTGGCAGATACATCCATGCGAACAGTGAAGGAAAAGACGTGAATGTACTTTTGAAACCTCATAAATCTTCCCATCGTGAAGCAAGAGACTTGTCATCAGTGAACATCACAGCTGTTCCTATACAGGATGGTATAGTGTCGGACAAAACAGATTATGAAATCTTCGGCCCGAGTGAACAATTGAACATTCCACATTTGTTTAAAATTTCACTAAGTGATTTAATTACATCCAGTACCTATTCAGATGATTGGGACTTTGAGACTGTGACTGACATAATGTTTGATCTAGAAAAATCTGCTGCATTTTCTAAAAATGAATATTTAGAAGGTTCATCAGACTATGAAGAACTGTATTGTTATAACCACTATGGTCATCATTATTTGCACAAAACTGCATATCCAAGAAATGTGTTTATGTTTAACCAATGGGAACATTGTCCTACACCGCCACAAGGTAGTTCAAAAATTTTTGCTAGTAAGTTTCCATATTTTTCAGGTTACAATACATCTGACCCAGAAACGTTTTACTATAAAAATGTAAACAAAACAGGACTGAAAATTATGTTAACAAATACGAAACAGATTTATTCTGAAGCATTTATTGCCCAACTGTCTACACAGGGTTTCGACTTATGGAAAGACACAATTGAGACAAAAACTGTCTGGGGTAGTAATGATTGGCAAGTACAGGGTATAGAAGCTTTATTTAGAGCCTGTATCATCCCTGAACAAATACTGTTTTTGAATGAAACCGTCCAACAAACATCTTGTCTTGGATTAGCCAAGATCAAAGAGATGAAAATACCTTCTGTGCCAACACCTGCCAGTGAAAATAATACAAAGGCAGTGGTGACAGTTGACAATATACTACAACTTAACAGAACTCATCCAAATTGGAAAAAATGGTTGATCTGGCCCACAGACACAAACAGCTGTCAGGAAAGGTTCTTGAACAAAACTCAGGGCTTTACTATTCATAGGCCAGACCCAAGATATGTCCAAAGACAACATCCGGGGGTAGTAACATCATACAGTGTAGGAAAATTATGCCTCGATTGGCTGCATAAATCTACACTACAGGATGTGAAACAACACTTATCCTTACTTACAGGAGACGCTGATCTTAGGGAATTCTTGCTTGGACCAAGAAAACCACGTCAAAAACGTTTCATATATGCCGGCATTTATGCTGCTTATAATGAAGCATGGAAAGTGTCACAGATAGAGGCCGCAGAACGAATACGTGAACTTGATTGTATTAACTTAGAGAAAACACTCTCTGTGGTCGACAATGGGTTAACAACTTTGTCCTCCAGAATTTATTCATTGGATGGCATTGTATCCTCTGCTATCGACATTCTAGAACAAGATTTGGCTATGTTACAACAAGGTCAATCCCAATTACGTTCTATAGTGTCATTGACATGGACGCTGCAATCTTTGCGAGCGGGCTATGTGCCTTGGCGTTTCATCAACACGTCGTCTCGGTTTGCAGAATACAATCTCACTGATAAACAGATCGAATTGGCACAAAGAGGAGCAAGGTATACAGTGCTAAGCATTGAAAAAATGGAGAAGTTACCATTCACAGTGGCAGAAAAACCAGCTACAGAATGGGTTATTCATGGCAAAATAACATTACCTGTGACAACTTTTCAGTTTTAGTATTGCCTCAGACAAATGCAAGCAGGCAAATATGAAAGGTTGGGTAAGGAATACATTAAGACGTCTTGGGATTTACCGTATATACATAGATGTTGGAGTGGGGATCGTGAAGTGTTTCTTAGCGGTACTAACTGTAAACATGCACTGACCGGTTCACTCATATGTCAGGACATTTCTTTACACGGGACTTGTAATGGTTCTGTGGCAAACTTGTCTTGCCATCAGCGGGGTACACCAGCTGCTGTGATTAATCCAACGTTTGGACAACTTTCTAATGGGAGTTACCTCATGTTGAATGATCAGAGTTGCTGTGGAATGTTGCCAGGCATCCCATATCTAGTAACGGTCAACTCCAGGGTCACTTGCTGTATGCAAGCATTGTTTCCCCCAATAGACACAGTCAGGGAGTCGCCGCTATGGCCTTCGCTGAACGTCTCTTTTATAAGATTTGATACTTTGAGCAGAATGAAAGCCATGCTTTTACAGCAAACAGTGCCTTTGACCTCGGCCAAAGAAACCTATGATCTACAAGTAGCAATGACTTCGGCTGAGATACAGACTTTAATACGTACAAACTGCCCTATACATTTCGAAAAATGGTATCACGTATCTTTAACATGTCAGATACGACCGGAATTGTACATGTATTTAAGAGCATTTGCTCCGGTCTGTTAGCACCTTTCCAGGCAATACTTGGAATCATCCCCAACTTTGCACATTCGGTGTTTGGTGGCATACCATTAATTCTCGCACTTGTTGCCGGAATTCTATTCATCTTTCTGCTTTTACGCTATGGCCAGCCTATTCGCCGACATCACTCCGAGCGAAATGGAGAAAGCACTCCTTGAAAGAAAGTGCCGTGAGCGAATAGTACAGCTATTGGGCATGACTCGTCTACGGGACCTTAATACCACGTGGTTCCTGTCATTCAGACCAATCTGGCAAGATTGCATCTTACCTGTTCTACGCTGCCTGCTATGCGGTGAAGAATGCGTGTTGGACGCTTGTCTAACATATCCATCAGCTGCGCCAAAGGACGTCGATACTTTGCTGGTCCCGATAACGGCCCATGCTCTGTGTTGTCCCCAGAGGCTCCCTATCCTGATGTCAGCATTCATTGAGATCTGACAGTCGCCTCCTGCTGCTGCTGAGGTACGAGAACCAACTCCAGGCACACAGGTAACAACGGACGCGAACATTGCTGCGGCGACCTATGCTGAGAGCGATGCTTCCCATCTTTGTGCGATCAATCTCTTACACGAGGTGTTCCAACTTACACCAACGACAGTGGATGATGTTTTGTCTATTGAAATAGATGATCTCATGTTTACACCAGACCCGTAAACTGACTCTGATTCAGCATACTATGTTCCAGAGAGACAGCAACAATTTGGCCTTCATTTTTCAAAGACTTGGAACTCTACCAAATTTGAACTTTTTGTCCCATTTTTGAACGAAAATGGCACTTCAATCTGCTTAAAGTAGAACTAGCCTTATAATACAGACTTGGCAGTACTTCCAGGGACACTTAGTCATCTTGTGTGTCTAAGAACAGTTCATTTAATTTTTATGACAGGCAATGACTTTGATTTTGAACAAACTTATCGATCATTTTCGTCATATGTAAATATTGCTTTTATATTGCATTCCGATTGCATTTATTTCCAAATTTATGCAGGAACTGATAAGCATTGCTTACTGATGTACAGAAACCTTTGCATTTTTAAATATGTCTTTTAATGCTTTTTAGGATATGTTTTAATATGCGGTACTCCATTCTAAATGTATAGCATTTTAAATGTTTTAGCATTTTAGTAGTGTCGTATACACGAAAGAGGAGTGGGTGTTGTATACTTTATAGGGTGTCCATAAACGGGCTTTTCTAGAATCATGTCCTTATATAGGCACAATTCGCCTTGCCCTTATATAGGCATAAAATCCCTGACCTTATTTAGGCATAAACCATGCACTCCAAATACAGGCATGGATTCCGGCATCCGTCCACCCTAGCGTCTCAACGAGTCCATGAAAAAAACAGACCCTTAGGCTGCGGGAGTTTCCCTTGCCCAGGACTATTGATTTCTTCAAGGACTCATATATTATGCATGAACCATTATTCCTTAGGGGTTCATTCATGACGTCTTTCGCTGCCCAACTCACGTCAATGCTAACATTTTCAGGTATAAATATACCTTCCCAAACCCCTGTAAATCAGAGGAGACCTCGACTTCAGAGGAGCCCGATTCCCGGCCGGACGCACTGAGAAGACGCTGTCATTCCTGCACGCAGAGAGTCCAGCTTCCAGTGATCTAACTTCCCTTGCGGGGTGTTGGAGTTCGATTCCGGAAAGACATTCCTACCTCTCTCATTCTTCAGGTATGGAGCAGACTAGAACCTAGAGGGACTCTTGGCATATTAGACTCTTGGCATACTAGGCGTAACATACTCTTAGTATACTCTAGTCAGGAATACATCACCTACTTCTACTTCTCCATACACCTAGGATAGGTTAGGAACACTGGGGTAGAACTAGGCTAGAAACGCATCGTATGAGTACTCGCATTTTTAGGCTGTGTCATTTTATGTAAATGCATATATGCTAAAAAGATAATGCTAACGCAGTATTATTTATTTCTACTGCTCACTCTGTACATTATTCATCTCGCATATTGTCTTGTGATCGTAACAGCACATCTAACTTACAACAGAAAAAAGACTGTTCAATAAACCTTTTTATTGAAACGCCCGTCTGTTATTTCTGTGTAACTTTGAGAATAACTGAACCATGCACGACTGAGCTGAGTGAAATAGTTATCTATTGTTTCTACGACTCTGGGACACGTCCTGATTCTGTAAGGGAAACACAGTGGTCATGTTTTGCGGCTGCCAGAAACTACTCCCTTCTTGTCGTCAAGAAGTTTCGAGTGGCCTCTGAGCTAGCTGGCACAAGTAATTAAGTTTAATATACTCGATAGGGACATACCGACCTTAGTCCTATGTCAAACCTATAGGATATATTATTCCAATGAGCAGAGCCTATTAGGGAAATAGGAGCTACACTACAGCACGTCACATACCCCACTGCCTGAGATGACATGATGGCATCCGCACCACGCGACCCAATCATGAAGGGTCCATGACTTGTGGCGCACTGAGTTGGTGGCACCCGCTGCACTGCGGCCCACACGGGCCTACCGCCACTTGACGATGACTTGTGTTGCACAGAGTTAGTGGCACCCGCTGTACTGCGGCTGGCAGGGGCCTACCGCCACGTGACGATGACTTGCGTTGCACAGGGTCAGTGGCACCCGCTGCACTGTGGCTGGCAGGGGCCTGCCGCCACATGACAATGACTTGCGTTGCACAGGGTCAGTGGCACCCGCTGCACTGCGGCTGGCAGGGGCCTACCGCCACGTGACGATGACTTGCGTTGCACAGGTCAGTGGCACCCGCTGCACTGCGGCTGGCAGGGGCCTACCGCCACGTGATGATGACTTACATTGCACAGGGTCAGTGGCACCTGAAGAGCTGAGCGGGTGTGCAGCCTGCGATGATGTGTTGGCCTCCATACGGCGTCCAGCGAATCAAGACTCAAATT
Organism: Calotriton arnoldi; assembly: GCA_963921515.1. Lineage (NCBI taxonomy): Eukaryota > Metazoa > Chordata > Amphibia > Caudata > Salamandridae > Calotriton > Calotriton arnoldi. Next base: position 614,505 of record CAWUFW010000039.1, read on the forward strand.
GAACAGTGTGCCCTGCTGGACCGAAGTGTACGCGCAGGCAGCAGTCAGCACACACATGACTCTGTGGTGCGGTGCCGCAGGGTGTGCTGGGGGCCTGTGGCGTGGAATCCAGCAATCGGCTGAGGAGGATGCACCGGCACGTGGTGGGCCCTCTTGGAGACACACCGGTGGCGGCAGGTGAGCATTGAGGCCTGGGTGCGCAGGGGCGGCCAGTCATCGCTGGGCAGAGGACCGGTCTGGGGACCTGTGCTGGGGTGCATCAGGCGCACAGGATCACGCAGGCACCACCGGTCACAGTGGCTGACTCGTGGCTGGGTGGGGGGCGCCGCCCTTGCTGACACGGCCCTGCATGCGATGTTCGTGATGTGTGTGGGTTGGTTTGTGACGTAGCCACCTTGTCTCCAGTGTGAATGTGCCCTTTGAAGGTGGTCGGCCACGTGTGTGTAGGCCTATGGGCAGGTTGTGGCGGAGACTGAGACACACGCAGTAGTCACTTTGTAGGTGGATTGGTGACGTGTGCATTCCCACAGTTGTGAGTTGGGGGATTGTGGGGTTGAGGTGTGTGGTATGTTCAGTTGGTGCTTGCCGATGGGCAGTGCATTTCCATAGGGGCCATCCTCAAAGCGCTGGTTGGTGGCGGACTTGCGGACATGTGGGGATCATGCACACTGCCTGGGGTATTTGCGACGACATTGGTGGACAGGCCACGGTGGTCCACTTTTGTATGCACAGTGAAGGCATGCGTGTGGTTGCTGTTGTGGTGATTGTGTGCAGTGTCGGCAGGGGGCACAAGTCATACACGTGTGCTGTGAATTGCCCCCAACATGTGCGTGACGCCAGCTATGGCGTAGTTCCCTTGCGTGGTCTCAAGATGTTCCTGCGCAGTGTGGGGGGTGTGAGGGGCAGGGGTATCGAGCTGACACACACCGTGATGCTTTCAGGTGTGATGAGTCCTACATGATGTGACTGTAACAGCAGTTCGTGTGGTCGTTACCTTCCTCCTCATTCCTACGACGGTTACGGCCACACGTAGTTCTGTTACGGTCTTCTCATGCATGGTTTATCTGGCCTGTGAGCATTCCGGTTTGTCCAAGTGCAGTACACTGTACCAGATTAGGCATGTGATTATACGGAAGTTTGACCATTGTCACCATTTCTCCAACAGGTTTCTGAAGACACGTTTCCCTGTTGGAGTTCCCCGTTGGGAATGGAACGCGTTGGCTGAGCTTTTCGTTTTGTTGATTTATGTATTTGTAATAAAGTTCTGTGTTTCCACTACCGTTGACTACTGGACTTCATGACCTTGGGGAGAGGGTCCGGGAGGGGGGGGGTGCCTGGGGGTGGTGGCGGTGGGTGTTGTGGCCCTCTTGGGTCTCCGAGCTGCATGATCAATGTCTCCTTGGCATCTGTTGGTCTTCAGATGTGGCTCTGGGCTGGGCTCCCTTTCTACTGCAGTTGGTCGTCCTGCTTAACACCAGTAAGAGGCAGGTGTTAAATCCCTGCTGCTAACGCGCCTTATCGCCTCTTCTTGGTTCGCATCGCAGATCTGACTGGTCGTTGTGAATCTCGCGAAGTGGTGTTTTCGTGTGATTTTGCACGGGAACGCCTACTCTGCATATCATTAGCGTTAGTTGTTGCACTCATCCGTGGCGATGTTTTTTGCGGCAGCTATCGCTGGTAAACTGCCGATATCTGCAGTTTGCACCAGCTTGAGAATAGGGCGATAAATCTATCGCCACTTTTGCGGCGCTAAAGTGCCAATAAATTGGCGATGAGTCCTTGAGAATAGGCCCCTATGTGTAGGTGGACCCTGGATCGAACACTTAGAGGAAATTGGAAGAATCAATTTGGAGGAAGAGTTGTTCTGATAAATTAAGTTTGCATGCTTGCATGGGCACATGGTAAATGTGTTTAATCATTTGTACCCACCAGAGGAACTAAAACTGGGCAGGCACACGTTAGAGCGTGACGATATGGAATGTTTGATGTACATTAGCTGTCTTCACCAGAAATATATTTTGAACCATTTGAAGTTGCAGAATGCTTGCTCACTCTCACACACATGGTACATTGTACCTGGGATCAGCATAGAATAGTAGATATGCAGCTGGTCCTCTACCGGCTTTTTCATATACATATTTTATATACATATTATCTTGGAAACCAAGATGGAGCATGATAATTTGAGGATAATGGTGCTTGATCAAGTCTGCTCTTAAATGTGTTATAATAAACCTAACTAACAGTGTGAAAAATTATTAACATGGGAGATTCGTAAAAGTGCAATGTGGAAACATGCAAGTAAAAACACTACACATTTAGTAATCAAAAGCTGCAATGATAAATGTGCAGAAAGCTTGGGAAACATGTTTTTGAAATTTATATGACATGAGAGAGAAACTTAATAAATGTACTAGGTAACTTACGAGTAGAATTATAGAAAAAAATGATAATGAGAATGCTTACAGTAAAATGTTTCTTGATTATGTTTTCTTTTCCATAACAAAAAAATGATTGATTATTAATAGTCTGCATTTTGAAATTAGATTATGTTTGAGTTTAAATCAGAATAATGATTTTTTTTTATATTGTTTTTCTTATGTATTTTTCTATTTTCTTAACAGTAATGTGTTTTATTCTTTAGAAAACCGACGATTTATGGTTTCTCAATAAAGGCCTCAAAACCTGCTACAGTTATTTCCTTTTTCTAACGTAGGCCTCAAAAGAATGTATTTAGTCCTTCATTATTTCTAAAATGCTGATTTTACTTGTTTAGTTGTGTACAGCATATCACTAGAATATCCTTCCTACGGGTAGAGTATTTCTTTCTATGAATAACTGTGTCTAAATATGTTGCAAGCTGATGTGGAAGTGAGCGTACGGATAAGAAGAGGTTTCGATTTTTTTTCCTGCTTCCGAAGTGAAAAGACATCAGCCAGATGAACAAAAGACTGATTTGTTAAGTTCCAGATGAAACAGCTTGGAGAATGATCACCTCATGAACCTAACCAATAGAATTGTGTAAAACTAATGAACTGAAACATTTGGGGTTGGAATTGTGAACATTTTGGGGTATAATAACTTTCATGGGAAAAGAACTAAGGTGTAGCTGCTTTTGATGAGATGAGAAGATGTGTGGCGCAGCGGCCAGGGCGGCTGACTCCAAAGCACGGGGCTCCCGGTTCGATCACCGGCACACGCGGCAGCTCAGCCCAGCACCATGTGACTCTGGGCAATAGCTCGCTTAATCTTCCCGACTGCCCCCAGCACCTTGAGACTCTTAAGGGGGTGATTAGTTTGTGCTTTACAAATACTGGGGTTGTTAGTCGGGAACTTTGAATTTCCCTTGAACTGAATTATACTGATTGCCTTGCACTTCAACGGCTGGTCATGTTGCTCAAGCTATACCTTTTCGGGATAAAGGGTTAGCTATTTCTGACTATTGTCCGCTGTGCATTAGCTCATTAATCTTAGGTGTGTATGATTTTTGTATTTGCATACTGAAATTGTAAACGTATATTTTCTTTTTCTCTCTCTCACTCTCCTCTCACACTTGTTATTGATTTTATGATGTATTTGCCATGAACTGTATTTCTTATTGTGTTTTGCCTGTTACATTGAAATAATACAGAATTGACATTACTAATGTACTTATGTATTAACCATTCATATTTGATGATTTAGATAAAAATAACTTGATAAGTATAAAGAGTTTGTCTTTATTGATGAGTTATTTGACATGATATATATTTTGGGCCAGATGTATGACCCTAAATTGCATGCGCAAACAGGTTTGCGACCCGTTTGCGCATGCAAAATGTTACAGGGCCATGTACCATTACTAAATAGCGAGCCACAATATATTTGTGTCTCGCTAATTAGGAATTGCGAGTCGCTATTAGGAAGGGGCGTGCAAAGGGCGTCCCTTCCTAACAGCGAGTCTCTACCCTATGTAAGAATGTTTTCGACTGCAATTGCGGTTGCAAAACACTCGCAAATTACCGCCCTCTTCAAGAGGGTAGTAATGGAGTCACAAATGGGAAGGGGTCCCCAGGGGACCCCTTCCCCTTTGTGACTGGCTCCAAAAATATTTTTGTGATGCAGTGCAGAGCAATGGTCGTATTGTCAGTACTTGCACGGGGAATCTTGAAGTGTGAATAGTGAGTATTTATTTAGGTACCTTCAGAACGCACATCTGGAGAAGTCCTGAGAGTTTTCACTCGAGTGAGAGTAAAATCGCGCTAGTTGAGATTTTGCCTGAAGTAAAAGAATTGTTAGAGTGTATGGTTCTATAGATTTTTTACCCGTTAGTGGAGCAGACAAGTTGTTTAAAGTTGTTTGTTTTGTTAAAGACTTTGAAAGACGGTGATGCTGATTTTGTAAACGGAGGGTCAGTCGCAGGAGTTCAACTGACATCACAAGGTGCTGCGCTGGTATTGGTCGGTTACTGAGAAATCGTCACAAAAGTGCCACGCTGGTATAGATTGGTTGCTGAGAGTCACGCTGGAATTGGACAGCGTGAATAATTCTGATTGGTAGCAGAGAATCATAACACGGAAAAAAATGATTGAAGTTTTTGTTTTAATTTAGCGTAGAGAATCATGAAGTTACTAAAATTGTTAAATACCTTTTGTAGTAAAGATGAGCCGATACCTATTAGAGAAGGAATTCCTGTAGCTCCTGAAGGGACCCCTGCTTCATTTCTGTCATTAGAAAGGGGTTATCATACGTGTACATGGTTAGAAAATTGGATGAAATATACTCACTGAGATGGTAATTTAAATTTTCCAGAGAATGGGACTTTTAATCCTAGAATATGAGAGAATTTGAGGAGACAGATGAATAATTTGAGACCTAATCCTAGACCTATGCACTTTGAAGCTCTAGAGGAATGGGAACATGAGGCATACAAAAGAGAAAGAGAAAGGTATCAGACTACATACAAGAATACTCTGAGTAGATATTCAGAGGCAAAATGGGATGCACAAAAGAAAATCTGGAGAAAGGATATAGCAGAAGGAGCAAGGATGTTTCCAGTTATGGAAGCTGAGACTAATGAGGGAGGAAAATGTAAGGCAAAAAAGAAGAATGTTGAAGAACAAAAATTTAGAAATACTGAATTTGCTGAGGAAATCGATGACATAGATGATGAATTTTTAAATAAGTTATTAATGAATAATCCTCCGCCTTATCAAGAGGAATTCAACAGAGTAGAGATACATTCTTTACCTAGTGCTCCATTAATTCAAGTAGAAGTGCCTCAAGAGAAAACACCCTTCAGGATCAAAATTCAGTTAAAGGGAATTGCCGAGAATAATAATACCAATGAACCCAGATGTTTTGTCAGTTTCAGTGACTATTGGTCCAATTGTTCCATTATACAATGATGGACAAGGAGTTTCTCAAGTACATACTTTAACAATACCAGAAAGAAATATGAGTGAAGTTCATACTGTTTATAGAAAATTAAATGAATTTAATCATGGATTGATTGGAAATACTGGAGCAAATGTGAGTGTAATTACAGTAGAAGAATCAGAACCATTAATTAGTATTTCAGAAAGATCAGTTGAAACCCCAAAACGAGTTATATATATATAGATCCAAAAAGGTTATTGCAGATTGAGAAAAGAGTGACACCTACATCAGGAGGGTCAAGAAATGAAACAGGTGAAGGTATTTAGAAATCATTAGGCCCTTCTCCAGAAGAATTGGAGGAGTGGATAAAAAAATAGCACCTGGTTGTAGTTCTCAGAATGATAGTTCAAGCATAGCTGTGAGCAAGTTAAAAGCAGATTTGGAAGAAATGATTTTGGATACGATCAGTCCAGAGAGATAAGGTAAATATCGGGATGAAGAATTGCCTTTTATGTGTAAAAATATTACACAGAGAGAGAGAAGCTTACATGAGAAGTTTGCCAAATTTGCACAAACATATGGAGTGGAAATAGAGAAGTCTAAAGCACTACAAAAGACATACAGATTAGATTTCAGTGACAAAGATTTGGAGAGTTTGAATGCTTCAGGAAGGCGTTTGCAGATTAAAGAGTTAATTAACACACTAAAGCATTGGGGTGGGTTGGATCAATGGAAAGGAAGATGGGCTAAAAAGAAGGAAGATACAATAGTGACTTTGGTGGCTTTACCACTATATCCTGTGAGGGAGACAGGAGCAGAAACAGCTGATGTGACAATATATCCTATGAAAGAAGTACCAGGAGGTGGGTTTGTTCATGTCCCATGGTTGAGACAGGCTATATTATCATTTACGAATGATTTCCCAAGGTTTAGAGAAAAACCAGTGGAATGGTACAAACAAGTGGATGGGTTTGTGAAGGTTTCGAAAGTTTTGTGGAGGGACTTAGATGGCTTGTTTGATATTGTAGTTCCGGCTGATTTGTGGTTTGAGGGTAAAATTGCTGTAGATTGGCTGAAAGAAGAGTATCCAAGAGATCCAAAGACAGGAGCACCATCTGAAGGAGTCATAAAAAAGTATAATCAGGTCATTACATATTTGAAAGGGAAAATTTCACCAAAAGAAACAGATTGGGTGAGAATGGACAGGACTACTCAGGAATTGAAGGAGTCAGTGCATGCATACTATGAAAGGCTTTTACAGGTGTTTTATCAGTACAGTGGTATTGATAATATCACTGAGAAAGATATGTGACATTTTGTGTATAGATTTCATGCAACATTTAATTTGCTGGCAGAGTAAGTCGATTGACGAGACTCTTCGTTATGCGAAGTATTGTGGTGACGATATTGAGATGAGACATAAAAAGTTAAAGGAGCAATTAATGTTAGCTCAGATGAAAGCGGCGAAGAATGGGGGATTTTTAAATACAGACCTTACAGAAGTTTACCAAGGAAATGGTCAGACTACTATTGGCATGAGAGGTGTGGTGTCAAATGGAAATACGGTGACACAAATGATATTGATTCCACAAGGGAGAGGTAAAGGTAATATGGAAGATTTGAAACAGAAGTTTCCTTGTCACGCTTGCGGCAAGTTGGGGTATTGCAAACGTGAGTGTAAAAGCATACAAGGAGTAAACACAGGTGATACAAGAGTAAATGGTATGAATCAGATGCAGATGAATCAACAGAATCAGAATCAGCAGATGTCAGTTGGCAGAGGACAGGGTCAACAGATACCTCCAGCTCCTATGCAGATTCAGAATGTGAATGGTCAAGTACAGAAATACTATGCAAATGTGGGTTTCCATACAAATGATCAATTGAATTCAAATGTGCAGGTGTCTTCACAGTTTTTGATGCAGTGGGATGAAAATGACTCAGATACATCTCAATGACGGTGCCTGATGGGGAGGAGGAGTGCGTACTTGGCGCATCCTTAGAGGTAGATCAGTGCAGTCCCTCTGTGGATGACAAGGTTGACGGAAATTAAATTTTGTTCCTCATAGATATTGGTGCTACCCGTTCCACTGTGAGAACTGTGAAAATTCCCAACCTACCCCTCTCGGGAGAAAGTATCCAAGTTGTGGGAGTTTCAAACAAATTGATTAAGACCCCAGTGACTAAACCTATGAAAGTTCAAATTGGAGGATTTCAAGATTTACACACATTTGTAGTGTGTGACACAAGTCCAGTTAATCTATTAGGAAGGGACTTGTTGTGTAAAATGAATTGTTCCATCTACTGTACATCAGATGGAATAGCATTTCATACAAAAGATGAAGATGTGGTCTTCAAGATGTCAAGACAGGGAACAGAAGTGAATGATTTATATCCTTTATTTACAGTAAATGATTTGCCTGTTGAATTGAGAGATGTGTGGAATTTTTTCAGGTAAAGGCATTGGCTTGATGAAAGGAGTAGCTCCAATTGAGATGACAGTTAAACCAGATACAGAATTTCCAAGAACACCAGTGTTAGACCTGGCGTGGGTCTCCCCTGCAATTTTTGCCTTTGCCTCCTGTGTTTTTGCTGTGTGTTGGAGTCCGTTTTGCTGGTCTAGATTCTTTGGGCACTTTGCCACTGCTGTTCAGTGCCAAAGTGCAAGTGCTGCCCGTGTACATTTTGTGTTATGGATTAGTGATTCCATGATTGGCCTATTTGATTTACTAGTCACACCCTAGTACAGTGCACTGTGTGTGTCCAGGACCTGTATATAAAATGCTGCTAGTGGGCTGCAGCACTGATTGTGGCACCCACAGAAGCAGCCGGTAAAATGTAACCCTGGCTTGCCATTGCAGAGCCTGTGTGCAGTCTGGTACTGCCATGTCGACCTGGCAAGTGCACCCACATGCCAGGCCCTAACCTTACCTTTTCCTACATGTTGGTCACCCCTAAGGTAGGCCCAAGGTACCCCTGTGGGCAGGGTGCAGTGTATGTGGAAGGTAGGACATGCCCTGATGTGTGTGGCATGTCCTGATAGTGAATTATTGTCAATTTCATTTTTCACTATTGCAAGGCTACCTGTTCCCATAGGATAGAATGGGGAGTTTGCTTATAACTTCTTATAAACCTACCTACCCCTGGGAACAAGGTAGGAAAATAAAGATTCGTATGCCTGAACTCAGAATGTTAAAATGCATCTTTTAGTGAGGGTGATTTTTAAATTCTGTGTTTGAAAATACCACTTTTAGAAAGTAGGTATTTTCTCGCCTAACCATCCAGTGTGCCTCTGCTAGGTTTGTGTATTGCATGTCTGGTTTTTGATGACAGGGGCTGGAGAGGGTCGGTGGCTCCAGAAGTCTGATGACTCAGGGCTGGGCTGAATAGACCTGGGCTGCATTTAGAGTAGGGGGATGCGATTTCCTTTCACCTGCATGGGCCTGGTCTGCCTTCAACAATGCTGTCTCCACATCCTGCCAAGAAGCTGCACCACTGAAGACAGAACTGGTTTTGGCTGGGTACGGATTCTCTCTGCCTTCAATCAATCAATCAATCAATCAGGGGAATTGTAAGCACACTACTCACCCATGAGGGTCTCAAGGTACTGCGGGGGGGGGGGTTAGCAGCTCCGTTCAGTCGAAGAGACAGGTCTTGAGTGTCTTCCTGAAGATGTTCAGGGAGGGGGCGTGTCTGATGTCGATCGGGAGCTCGTTCCAGGTCTTGGCCACGATGTAGGAGAAAGCTCTTCCCCCTGTTCTGGCTCTGCGGATCCGCGGGATTTCAGCGAGAGACATGTCTTGAGTGTTTTCCTGAAGATGTTCAGGGAGGGGGCACGCCTGATGTCGATCAGGAGCTCGTTCCAGGTCTTGGCCATGATGTAGGAGAAAGCTCTTCCCCCTGTTCTGGCTCTGCGGATCCGAGGGATTTCAGCAAGGGCGAGGTCGGCGGATCAGAGGTTTCGCTTGGGTGCATGGAAGGAGATTCTCTCGTTGAGGTATTGGGGTCCTGTGTTGTGAAGGCATTTGTAGGCGTGGGTGAGTATCTTGAAGGTGTTTCTCTTTTCTATGGGGAGCCAGTTGAGGTTCTGCAGGTGTTGGGTGATGCGCTCGTGTCGAGGGATGCTGAGGACGAGTCTGGTTGCGGTGTTCTGTATGGTCTGGAGTTTGCGGAGCAGAGACTTGTTGATCCCGGCGTATAGGGCGTTTCCGTAGTCCAGTCTGCTGGTAATGAGTGCGTGGGTTACGGTCTTCCTTGACTCGGGGGGATCCATTTGAAGGTCTTTCGGAGGATGCGGAGGGGGTTGAAGCAGCTGGAGGCGACGGCGTTGATCTGTCGGGTCATGGAGAGGGAGGAGTCGAGTACGATGCGGGCGTGGTCCGTGGGGGTAGGAGGGCTGTTCAGAGAACAAAGGATTTTTGTGTATCGAAAGAGGGGCCCAGACCCCAGACTTTTATATCACTTCTGGGAATCAAGAGGAACCTTTGCCAAGGAGAAGAGCCGGAGAAGCTGAGGAGGAATACTGCCCCTGTGCTGTTTGCTGTCTGGGGTTGGCCTGCAGTGGCTACTTGCTGCCAAGGTAAGGAGAAAAGGTCTTTGCTGTTTGCTTTGTCACCTGCTTGAGGAAAAGATCTCCAAGGGCTTGAAATTGAGCTTGCCTCCTGTTCTGAAGTCTCAGGGACACAAAGACTTCATTTCTTCTGTCTCTCTACATCTGGAACTGCTGATTGAGCTGCCACAGAAGGAAATTGCAACACCGACGCTGGCGAGCGACGCTATAACCTGCACCGAAGCAGTGGGCACCGCTCGTGAAGAGCACGATGCACTGCACTGTAGGCCCGACACCTGCTGACGCCGTACCGCATCGACTCCAAAGCTGTCACCGAGGCCGCTGCCTGCACCGGAGCCGAGGACACCACTTGTGACATCCACGTCGCAATGTCCCGACTCGCACCGCAGCCCCAACTTCACCGACATCGGTGCTTCATCAACACGGAGCCGATACTCGACGTGGGTGACTCCTGAATCCATCGACACCGCACCGTCGTAAGGAACCGATGCCTCGCCGCCACCGTGACATCACCTCCCTGACACAGTAAGGAACCAACGTCTCACCTTCCTTGCATCGCAGTAAGAAACCGAGGCTTCACTTCCCCTGGGGTTGTAAGGAACCGACGCTGCTCGGCGCCAACAAAGCATCACCTCCCCGATGCCGTGCACCGCCTATACTTTCATCGCTTCCAAGGTACTGTTCTTTGTGGGTCTGCTTGACTCCACGCCTGACGCCGCACACTTCGCGGTCGGCGCCATACTTTGGGATTTTTATCTGTCACGATGTCATAATAACTCCAGGTGGAGTTATTTGTTGCTACAAACTTTAATTGAGTAAATAACCTATTTTTGAGGCTATCTTGATAACTGTAATGTGGATTTTTGTCGTTTGGTCTTGTTTTGGTTTAGATAAAGATTACTTATTTTTCTAAACTGGTGTGGTGTCCATTTGTAGTGTTTTCACTGTATTACTGTATGTGTTCACAAATGCTTTACACACTGCCTCTGAGATAAGCCTGTCTGCTCGTGCCAAGCTACCAAGGGGGTGAGCAGGGGTTATTTTAGAATTGTATCCCCCTTACCCAGACTAGAAGCAAGGGCCCCTATTTGGACAAAGGTACCTACCTCTGCCAACTAGAGACCCTCATTTCTAACAACCAGCTTATAAAATGAGTCCAGAAACAATTACAGGAATAACACCTGTGATTGAAATGTTAATTGAACAAGGTATCCTAAAAGAGATTCTAGGGAGTTCATGCAATTCACCTACTATGGGAATTCGCAAACCTAACGGAAAATATAGAATAGTTCAGGATTTGCGCAAAATAAATCAGATTGTAATACCTTGTTGTCCAATAGTGCCAAATCCAGCTGTGATTCTTTATCAAATTCCTTGTGAAGCGGAATGGTTTTCAGTAATTAATTTATGTCAAGCTTTTTTCTCGATACCTTTGCATCCAGATAGCCAATATTTGTTTGCTTTCCGGCTCGGAACCCGTGTTTTGGCATGGTGCAGAGTTCCTCAAGGGTATACATAGAGCCCCTCAATCTTCAATCAGATATTGAAGAAATGTTTGGAATCATTGATAATGCCTAATAATTCAGTTTTAGTGCAGTACATAGAGTATTTGTTGGATGCATCGAAAATGAAAGTGGCTTGTGTGACTGATCCAATTGCTCTACTGAACCATTTGGCAGTAGGTGAACATAAAGTGTCACCAGCAAAATTACAATTTTGTCAAAAAAATGTACTGTACTTGGGTCACAATATTGAGAAAGGAATCAGGAAAGTGTCTCAAGATTGGATCAATACCATTTTGCAAATGAATCCACCAAGAACACAAAAAGAAGTTTGAATGTTCCTGGGAATAGTTGGATATTGAAGGCAGTGGATTGCTAGTTTTTCACTGATAGCCAAACCATTGCAAAGATTGACACACAAAGACGTGTCAGATCCAGTACATCTTGATGATGAATGCAGGAAAGCATTTCTTGAACTGTGAGACAGTTTGTGTCAAGCACCCGCATTGGGGATGCCAGACTTCAATAAAGATGTTGCACTGTTTTGTAGCGAACGCAATGGCTGTGCACTTTTAGTTCTAACGCAAATGCATGGAACAGCAAGCCGTCCAGTGGCATATTTTTCAGCCACATTGGATCCCGTAGCTGCATCCTTACCTGGATGTCTGAAAGTGGTTGCTGCTACTTGTATGAGTGTGGAGCACAGTGAAACGATTGTAATGGGACATCCGTTGAAAGTGTATGTGCCACATTCAGTTGAGATTTTGTTAACACGAACTTGCACACAGCATTTTACGAGCAGTCGGTTAACAAAATATGAGCAAGTGATTTTAGGAGCAGAAAATGTTACAGTGGCAAGATGCACGAGTTTGAATCCAGCTACTTTATTTCCAGTTCCAAATTGTGAAGTGGTGGTGGATGAGGCAGATCATGATTGTTTGGATGTGACTGAGTTGTGCACGAAACCAAGACCAGATATACAAGATACTCCATTACCTGAATCTGATTTTGTGTTGTTTGTGGATGGATCTTACTTGAGAGATTCCGAAAGTACCTTGCGAGCTGCTTTTGCGATTTGTACAGTGGCAAGTGTCATTGAAGCATCATGGTTGAAAGGAGTGAGTTCAGCACAAGTGGCAGAGCTGATTGCATTGACAAGAGCATGTTGTCTTGCAAAGCAAATGCGAGTAACCATATTTGTTCAGGATTTTTGCAGTTGTGGTCTCAATGTGTGTTTTTGACTTCTTCGGGTTCACCCATACAAAACGGAGAGTGTGCAAAAGATCTATTGATGGCACTACAATTGCCAACCCAAATTGGGGTGGTGAAATGTCCAGCATATAAATCTGGTTGTGACTTTGTCACAGTTGTCAACAGATATGTCGATGGAATTGCGCGTTTTTGTGCTCAAAATTCATGTACAATCAATGTGGAGCATTTGAAAGAACGATCTGATCAAACAGAAGGCAGATTAATGTTCTCATCTGTTGAAACATGGGAAGAAATTAGAGAATTACAAGATTCAGCTAGTGAAACAGAAAGAGAAGGGTGGATCAAAGCAGGATGTACACGCAGAGCAGATGATGAAGTGTGTATTTACACAGATGGAAGACCAATATTACCAGACAGTCTGTTATCACAAATGGCAAGAGTTTGGCATGGTCCAACACATGTGGCCAGAGATGCTATGATTAGACTCTTTAAACAGACATGGTATAACCTAAATTTTAGAGTCATTGAAGAGAGTCTCTGTTAAAGGTGGATAACTTGTCAACAACAAAATGCAGAGAGGAAGACAGTTGTTAGTCTGGGTCAAATTGGAAAAGCAGCAGGTCCATTTACGCGCATGCAAATAGACTTTATTGACATGCTTCCTTGTCATGGTCTAAAGTATGTGTTAGTGATTGTGTGTCTGTTTTCATGTTGGGTTGAGGCATACCCAAGAAGACGTAATGACAGCCTAACTGTTGCTAAACTGCTTCTTAGAGAAATAATACCAAGTTTTGGAATTCCAGTCTCATTAGAATCTGATAGAGAAATTCATTTTAATAATGAAGTAATTCGAATGATTTGTGCTGCCTTACAGATTGAGCAAAAATTGCATTGTGCTTTTCGACCTGAGGCATCAGGTATGGTTGAGCAGATCAACGGCACAATAAAATCTCATTTAGCCAAGTTTTGTGCATCCACAACACTAAAATGGCCTGCTGCATTACCATTAGTGTTGATGAGTTTGAGAAGTATCCCAGACAGAAGAACTGGACTGTCCCCACACGAGATTGCGATGGGAAGTGCTATGAGACAGCCAACAGTCCCAGCAAAGCAACTTGTGACCATAACTGATGATTTAGTGCTCGATTATTGCAAAGGATTAGCTGACGTGGTGCGTTCTGTGTCCCACCAGGTTGGAGAAGTTGTAACTACAGTTCAGCAAGAATAAGCACATGATTTGAGCCCCGGAGAATTGGTGCTTATCAAGAAACATGTGAGAAAGTCTTGTTTGGAAACTCGTTGGCGTGGGCCATGTCAAGTGATTCTTGTGACAACAACAGCAGTTAAATGTGGTGGCGTGCCTAAATGGATTCATGCAAGTCATACTTGTCAAGTCCTATGTCCACTTGAAAGTACAGTGCCAGTTGAAGGTGAACAAAGAGAGCCTAAACAGACTGGGAATCAAGTAAAGTGGGCACAAGCTACTGGGTCTCGTAACACTGTCACTTTTGAAGCTCAAAGAGAGCTGGTTCCTGAAAAAGACAGAGAAAAAGAAAAAAGGGAATCAGCTAAGCGAAGTCTTGAATCCAATGAAATAGCCAGTGTTTTGGAAAAAGAGCAAGAAAAGGTGATAAATGGCCTAGAGGAGTTAAGCAGTTGAAATATACTTTGAATGAGAAGATTCCAGTGACTGTAATTGGAATATCTAGCCAATCTGAACAAAGTGATACAGAAGGAGAAGAAAATACAGTATGCAGAACAAAAAGAACACTAATCCCAAGTAAAAAATACACAGCACCTGAATGGGCATATTTGGCTGCTGCAACAAACGATTGGGAAAAAGAATTCATCGTGTTTTGTTCCAAAGACAACTCATCATATGAGCCACCCTAAATGAACTGTGCTTAAGAAGAAGAAAAAAAGAGAGGAGATTTGAAAATAAGGCCGTGACCTGAAGCTCGTAAAAGTGTGTGGGTTACACAAACCTAAGCTGTTTGAAAATTATTTTTGATTTTTTTTTTTTAAAGATTTTTCTTTTTTTCCATAAAATGTATAGAATTGAGACTGGTAATCAAAATCAATGTTTAATTAGGCGAAGATGTCTTAACGCTTGCTTTATATGTGTTCCTATAATATTGTTTGTCTGGTTAATACTAGTTTTAATAGTGCCTTATTTTATGTAGCCTGTTAATGTTAATCCTACTAATTATTATGTGAATAAAATAACCGATGTAACAAAAGTTCTTAAAGAAGATCCAGAGACTAATATTAAAAAACTAACAGGGAATGACTTACACCAAGATAATTCTATTAATGACTTTTTGTTGAATGTTTTTACTAAATTGTTATATGAATATGTGGGCACTATGGATGCAAGAGATTGTTATGTCTGCATGCAATTACTCTCATCTGTGTCAGAACGGGTGACTTATCACCACCCTCATTTAACATATGGAATTTCATGTAGTGTACTAACAAGTTTATTCTAGAGCAAAGAACAGTTTCAATATTACTATTCTAATTATGATTTAATCTTTTCAGAAGTTCCTTTGAAGAAGATTATGAATATAGTGAATAGTGCAAGGAATGAGGTGTACATGGGAGATTTTTTTCATACTGCGAAGCCTATAGATACTGTACATGCACATCAAAATAATCTGACTTGTAGTTCACATAGTGTAGAAATAGAATTTATAAATGCTGTAGAGGATGGGCGACAAGAGTTTAAGAGAAAAGCTGCAGAACAAAAGACTAATATACCTCCATGGGCTCATAGGGAGGGTGATTATAAAAAAGGTGAGACATATGCTGTAATGACTCTAGATTGGCATCACAAAGAGAAGCTTTGCTTACTAAGACAAAAGCCTGAATATAACAAATATTCAATTGGTTCTAGTGAATGTGAACATACCTTCCTAATCACGGGGGTTGGGGATTATGACGTGGTACTGATCCAGTCTATCCTGGAGTTTATTAGGTGTGTGGAAAAAATGCTTATAATAGATTGCCACAACATTGGTATGAATGTTGTTATGTAGGTATAGTATCCCCTAAGATCTATCACATGAATGAAAATCATGGAAGCAATGAAAAGAAACTAACACGGAATAAAAGAGGAATAAGTGCTGCAGAAATTGTGGGAGATATTTTTAGTGCGTAAATACCTTCAGTGGGGGTAATTTTTGACTTGCATAAAATTAGAAAATTATCTACAGTGGTTGAATGTCTATCAATGGATACTGCTGGTGGGTTCTTGATGATTGATACTGAAATGGTTGCTATGAGATCAATGATTTTGCAAAATAGGCTTGCCCTTGATGTAATATTGGCAAAAGAGGGCGGAGTCTGTAGAATGCTGAAAATTCAACAATGTTGCACTTACATCCCTGACAAAAGCAGAGACTTGGAGGGATTTATAGGTAACATAACATATTTGCGTAATGATTTAACAGAATTACAGGTTGACGGTGCATGGGAGAAACTTGGTAAGTGTTTTTTCCTCAGTAGGTAATTGGTTTCCGGCGCTAAGTAACAGCTTGTTAGGGCGAATACTAACGCCAATAATTACCATTGCTGCTGGCATACTAATAGTGATAATAATGTTGTAAGTACAAAACAAAAGAAACAAAACGAAGAGCAAGAAAAAGGAAAAGAAATTAAATAGAGTTGGAAGACAAAAAGGGTGCTTACTATGAAATATTGAGAGATATAGAAGGTGTTAGACTAAAACAAATGAGTACAAGTGCATTCTGAGATAATCAGATCATATTCAGATTATGTAGATTGTGTGATGGCTTGATTCGCCATCAGATGGCGGATTGATGGAGCATGATTATTTGAGGATCATCTTGCTTGATCAAGTCTGCTCATAAGTGTGTTATAATAAACATAACTAACAGTGTGAAAAATTGTTAACATGGGAGATTCGTATAAGTGCAACATGGAAACGTGCAAGTAAAAACACAACACATTTAGTAATCAAAAGCTGCAATGATAAACGTGCAGAAAGCTTGGGAAACATGTGTTTTTGAAATTTATATGACACGAGAGAGAAACTTAATAAATGTACTAAGTAACTTACGAGTAGAACTATAGAAAAAAATGATAATGAGAATGCTTAAAGTAAAATGTTTCTTGATTATGTTTTCTTTTCCATAACATAAACATTATCTGAGTTCCTATTAGCTTTTTCAAAGATCTATTGGAGAACCTCATATTTGTAAGTGATTATAGGGTTTTCATGGGCCCAAACTCTTGATTATAGAAAAGTTTCTGTTCATGATATAATGGAGATATTATTATGAATGGAATGGATCAGTACATGGTACCTGGGATCCGCATAGAATAGTAGATATGCAGCTGATCCTCTACAGGCTTTTTCATAGACATATTTCATATACAGATTATCTTGGAAACCAACCACAGCCCTTAAGTTTAAAAGGAGAATACAAACATTAATGTACTCAAACAGAGAATGCTAATTAATGCTGTGTGATTGATCCTGGTAGAGGCACGCTTCTACTACATATTCTGAAAATATTTCAGACTAGCAGTAAATAGACTATAAACCACACTAAAGAAATGAAAAGCAACACCACAGAACACAGATATGCAATGAATGTATCAATAATTGGGCATAAAATTGGTTTTAGCAGATGCTTACAACCTTTTTTTGTACATTACGCTAGTAGGTGCAATTCATTTATTTTTTAATAAGATGTTTTGTGGAGCTCTGGTTGTCATCTTAGGATACATTATAAGTACAATTCTGCAGACACCAAAATGTAAAATATCAGTCTACATTAGACAGAGGCATTAGAGTCCAGTTAGATGAGGTAATCCACCCAAATTCATTGACTGTGTCAGCTAGAAGGATGGAGTTAAGAAAAAATACTCTCAACATGTTTAGTTTTAAATTGCTTTCTAATTTGCAGGTAGGGTGTTTTAGCTCTGACTTTGGTATTTCCACTTTTGGGCACACTATTCTCAAGGATTAAGCACATTATTTTAGCCACTTGTATGGGCACTGTGGGATCAAGATTAGCAGAGTGAACTGCTGATCGCAACCACAAATGACATCATGGCCCTCCTGGACTGCAGCTAAATGGAAGCCCTCATCCTCGAGGACCTGTCAGCCACTTTTGACATTGTCTCCCATCACATCTTGATTAACAGACTCCAGTACATCGGAATCCAGGGTTATGCTCAATGCATGACCTTCCACCAACTGACCAGACACCTATCTCCCTCTTCCTCGCAGACACCCCCTGGATCCACCAAAACAAAAGTGGAGGATGCTCCGTCTCACACTTGGCAGCCAAAGCTTGGAACGACCTTCCCCTGCACCTCAGGACCCCCTCATCACTCCAGGAATTCAGGAAAGGACTCAAGACCTGGCTGTTTGAATGAACAGATCACCACGAAGCAACTCCTGCCCCTTGAAACCCTCACAGGTGATTTGCCATGCACTACAAATCCTTGATTGATGTTGGATGTGCTAACGACAACTGGTGATAAGAAAGACAATCTGAGTTATTTTCTAGCTTGACATTGAATTTAGCATGGGCTGCATAAATCTAGCAATCTTATAGAGGAAAAGCTGTTTGTCGGGGGACACATGTAACAGTTAAGCCAGATCTGGGTGAATGCAGAGCTTTGGGGAACACCACAATGTAGTGTGCAAAAGGAACTTCCTTATGATCATTGGTAAACCTGTTCAGTTCAGTCGACGAGGAATTAACTGAAACAGTTAAGAGTACTGCCAGAAACCTTGAACCTATCTTTCTTTCTGGTCAACAGAATAATGCAGTTGAGATCACCTTAGTTTGCCAAGAGAACGCAGAGACATTTAGCAGCTGAACAAGAGTGTTGTGAGTTCTCTGCCTTGTTGAAGGTCGTGCAACAGCTCATGTTCTTCCAAACACTCTTGCCATTCATCTGGACCATTTATTTTTTGGCATTTTGCTAGTATGTGAAAGGTTGGAAAGTACATGAGTGTTTGATGTGGGTTGCTTCAGCAGTGGATTGAGAGTTACATGTGGATGTTGGCTATGGGATGTGACCTTAGCCAAAAAAGATTTAACCCCTTCGCTGCTAGGCCTTTCCCCCCCCCCTGTGCTAAGCCTTTTTTGGGCTATTTGGGGTAGTTTGCGCTTAGGCCCCTGTAACTTTTTGACCTCATAAGGTATCCACGCCAAATTTGCGTCCTTTTCTTCCAACATCATGGGGATTCTAAAGGTACCCAGGGTTTGCGGATTCCCCTGGAGGGGCCCAGAAATTAGCCAAAATACAGCTAAATTTGTTTTTTTGGGGGAAAAATGGGGAAAAAGTGCTGCAAATGAAAGCGTCTGGTTTTTTCCCTGCAAATGGTATCAAAAAAGGATTGTGGGGCTGAAATCACCATTTTCCTAGCTTTTAGGGAATGACAGACTTTTGTCAGAAAACCAACATTTTTTACACAGTTTTGGAATGTTTCTGGGACATAGCCTATTTTTGTTATTTTTTGTGCTTTCAACCTCCTTCCAGTTAATGGTAGAAATGGGTATGAAAGCAATAATGGATCCTGGAAAGATATACATTTTAGAAAAGTAGACAAAAGTCTGAATTCAGCAAGGGATTATTTGTGTAGATCCTTCAAGGTTTCTTTATTGAAACTAACAGTTACATTTTTGAATAATTGAAAATTAGTTGAAAAAAACAGCCATTTGTGTCAACGTTTTCACCTGTAACTTCTTCTAATTATGACAGCTCTTTGAAAGCAATATACTGTTACATCCGCTGGACCTTACTGGTTGTGGGTATATATAGGACTTGTAGGTTCACCAAGAACCCGATGAACCCAGAGCCAAATACTGAGCAGCGACTTGCAATGGTTTTTTATTATGTACCGGGTATATAGCAATTATTCTGGGAAAATGTATACATGGAAAAATCGGTATGAAAGACACCTATGTATTTCTGAAATGGGAACAAAATATAGAGTTTAGAAACAGTAGATATTTGCACATTTCCAAAATTGGGAATACTCATACTAGCATGAGAATTATCGGTCATTTTTCAAAATGACTTCTTTTTTACACATTGTCTTTCATTTGGAAGGCGGAAATGCATCGGAAGTCAATAGGTAATAACAGTTGCTCTACAAATCTGAATTACCCTAAGTCTCCCGATAAAAATGGTACCTCACTTGTGTGGGTAGGCCTAGTGCCCACAACAGGAAACGGCTCAAAAAGCAACGTGAACACACCACATTTTCACAATGAAAAATGACTCTTTTTTTGCAAAGTGCCTAGCTGTAGTTTTTTAACCCTAGCTCTGCCGGCACCTAGGGAAACCTAGCAAACCTATACATTTTTGAAAACTAGACACCCAGGGGAATCCAGGATGGGGTGACTTGACTGGCTCTCACCAGGTTCTGTTACCCAGAATCCCTTACAAACCTAACAAATTGTCCCCAAAAACACATTTTCCTCACATTTCTGTGGTGGAAAGTTCTGGAATCTGTGTGGATCCACAAATTTCCACCCACCCCGCGTTCCCCAAAGTCTTCTGAGAAAATGGTACCTCACTTGTGTGGGTAGGCCTACTGCCTGCGACAGGAAACGGCGCAAAACGCAACGTGGACACACCACAATTTCACAGTGAAAAATGACCCTTTTTTGCAAAGTGCCTAGCTGTAGTTTTTTAACCCTAGCTCTGCCGGCACCTAGGGAAACCTAGAAAACCTATACATTTTTTAAAACTAGACACGCAGGGGAATCCAGGATGGGGTGACTTGACTGGCTCTCACCAGGTTCTGTTACCCAGAATCCCTTGCAAACCTAAAAAAGTGTCAAAAAAAACACATTTTCCTCACATTTCTGTGGTGGAAAGTTCTGGAATCTGCGTGGATCCACAAATTTCCACCTACCCCGTGTTCCCCAAAGTCTTCCGAGAACAATGGTACCTCACTTGTGTGGGTAGGCCTAGTGCCCTCGACAGGAAACGGCGCAAAACGCAACATGGACACACCACAATTTCACAGTGAAAAATGACCCTTTTTTTGCAAAGTGCCTAGCTGTAGTTTTTGAACACTAGCTCTGCCGGCACCTAGGGAAACCTAGCAAACCTATACATTTTGGAAAACTAGACACCCAGAGGAATTTAGGATGGGGTAACTTGACTGGCTCTCACCAGGTTCTGTTACCCTGAATCCCTTACAAACCTAAAAAAGTGTCAAAAAAAACAAATTTTCCTCATATTTCTGTGGTGGAAAGTTCTGGAATCTGCGTGGATCCACACAATTCCACCCACCCCGCGCTCCCCAAAGTCTTCCGAGAAAAATGGTACCTCACTTGTGTGGGTAGGCCTAGTGCCCGCGACAGGAAACGGCGCAAAACGCAACGTGGACACACCACAATTTCACAGTGAAAAATGACCCTTTTTTTGCAAAGTGCCTAGCTGTAGTTTTTGAACCCTATCTCTGCCGGCACCTAGGGAAACCTAGCAAACCTATAACTTTTTGAAAACTAGACACCCAGAGGAATTTAGGATGGGGTAACTTGACTGGCTCTCACCAGGTTCTGTTACCCTGAATCCCTTACAAACCTAAAAAAGTGTCCAAAAAAACACATTTTCCTCACATTTCTGTGGTGGAAAGTTCTGGAATCTGCGTGGATCCACACAATTCCACCCACCCCGCGTTCCCCAAAGTCTTCCGAGAAAAATGGTACCTCACTTGTGTGGGTAGGCCTAGTGCCCGCGACAGGAAACGGCGCAAAACGCAACGTGGACAGACCACAATTTCACAGTGAAAAATGACCCTTTTTTTGCAAAGTGCCTAGCTGTAGTTTTTGAACCCTAGCTCTGCCGGCACCTAGGGAAACCTAGCACACCTATACATTTTTGAAAACTAGCCACCCAGGGGAATCCAGGATGGGGTGACTTGACTGGCTCTCACCAGGTTCTGTTACCCAGAATCCCTTGCAAACCTAAAGAATTGTCAAAAAAAACACGTTTTCCTCACATTTCTGTGGAGGAAAGTTCTGGAATCTGCGTGGATGCACAAATTTCCACCCACCCCGCCTTCCCCAAAGTCTTTCGAGAAAAATGGTACCTCACTTGTGTGGGTAGGCCTACTGCCTGCGACAGGAAACGGCGCAAAACACAACGTGGACACACCACAATTTCACAGTGAAAAATGACCCTTTTTTTGCAAAGTGCCTAGCTGTAGTTTTTGAACCCTAGCTCTGCCGGCACCTAGGGAAACCTAGCAAACCTATACATTTTTTAAAACTAGACACCCAGTGGAATCCAGGATGGTGTGACTTGACTTGCTCTCATCAGGTTCTGTTACCCAGAATCATTTGCAAACCTAAAAAAGTGTAAAAAAAAAACACATTTTCCTCACACTTCTGTGGTGGAAAGTTCTGGAATCTGCGTAGATACACAAATTAACACTCACCCCGCGTTCCCCAAAGTCTTCCAAGAAAAATGGTACCTCACTTGTGTGGGTGGGCCTAGTGCCTGCGACAGGAAACGGCGCAAAACGCAACGTGGACACACCACAATTTCACAGTGAAAAATGACCCTTTTTTTCCAAAGTGCCTGGCTGTAGTTTTTTAACCCTAGCTCTGCCGGCACCTAGGGAAACCTAGCAAACCTGTACATTTTTTTAAAATAGACACCCAGGGGAATCCAGGATGGTGTGACTTGACTGGCTCTCACCAGGTTCTGTTACCCAGAATCCCTTACAAACCTAAAAAATTGTCAAAAAAACCAAATTTACCTCACATTTCTGTGGTGGGAAGTTCTGGAATCTGCGTGGATCCACACAATTCTACACACCCCGTGTTCCCCAAAGTCTTCCGAGAAAAATGGTACCTCACTTGTGTGGGTAGGCCTAGTGCCCGCGACAGGAATCGGCACAAAATGCAACGTGGACAGACCACAATTTCACAGTGAAAAATGACCCTTTTTTTGCAAAGTGCCTAGCTGTAGTTTGTGAACCCTAGCTCTGCCGGCACCTAGGGAAACCTAGCAAACCTATACATTTTTGAAAACTAGACACCCAGGGAAATGCAGGATGGGGTGACTTGACTAGCTCTCACCAGGTTCTGTTACCCAGAATCCCTTGCAAACCTAAAGAATTGTCAAAAAAACACGTTTTCCTCACATTTCTGTGGTGGAAAGTTCTGGAATCTGCGTGGATCCACAAATTTCCACCCACCCCGCCTTCCCCAAAGTCTTCCGAGAAAAATGGTACCTCACTTGTGTGGGTAGGCCTACTGCCTGCGACAGGAAACAGTGCAAAACGCAACGTGGACACACCACAATTTCACAGTGAAAAATGACCCTTTTTTTGCAAAGTGCCTAGCTGTAGTTTTTGAACCCTAGCTCTGCCGGCACCTAGGGAAACCTAGCAAACCTATAAATTTTTTTAAACTAGACACCCAGGGGAATCCAGGATGGTGTGACTTGACTGGCTCTCATCAGGTTCTGTTACCCAGAATCATTTGCAAACCTAAAAAATTGTCAGAAAAAACACATTTTCCTCACATTTCTGTGGTGGAAAGTTTTGGAATCTGCGTGGATCCACAAATTAACACTCACCCCGCATTCCCCACAGTCTTCCAAGAAAAATGGTACCTCACTTGTGTAGGTAGGACTAGTGCTCGTGACAGGAAATGGCGCAAAACGCAACGTGGACACACCACAATTTCACAGTGAAAAATGACCCTTTTTTTGCAAAGAGCCTGGCTGTAGTTTTTTAACCCTAGCTCTGCCGGCACCTAGGGAAACCTAGCAAACCTATACATTTCTGAAAACTAGACACCCAGGGAAATCCAGGATGGGGTGACTTGACTGGCTCCCACCAGGTTTTGTTACCCAGAATCCCTTGCAAACCTAAAATATTGTCAAAAAACCCACATTTTCCTCACATTTCTGTGGTGGGAAGTACTGGAATCTGCGTGGATTCACAAAATTCCAATCACCACGCGTTCCCCAAAGTCTTCCGAGAAAAATGGTACCTCACTTGTGTGGGTGGGCCTAGTGCCCGCAACAGGAAATGGTGCAAAAAGCAACGTGGACCGACCACAATTTCACAGTGAAAAATGACCCTTTTTTTTCAAAGTGCCTAGCTGTAGTTTTTGAACCCTAGCTCTGCCGGCACCTAGGGAAACCTAGCAAACCTACACATTTTTGAAAACTAGACACCCAGAGGAATCCAGGATGGGGTGACTTGACTGGCTCTCATCAGGTTCTGTTACCCAGAATCCTTTGCAAACCTAAAGAATTGTCAAAAAAACCACCTATTGTTCACATTTCTGTGGTGGAAAGTTCTGGAATCTGCGTGGATCCACAAATTTCCACCGACCCTGCATTCCCCAAAGTCTTCTGAGAAAAATGGTACCTCACTTGTGTGGGTAGGCCTACTGCCTGCGACAGGAAACAGCGCAAAACGCAACGTGGACACACCACAATTTCACAGTGAAAAATGACTCTTTTTTTGCAAAGTGCCTAGCTGTAGTTTTTGAACCCTACCTCTGCCGGCACCTAGTGAAACCTATCAAACCTATAAATTTTTGAAAACTAGACACCCAGGGGAATCCTGGATGGGGTGACTTGACTGGCTCTCCCCAGGTTCTGTTAGCCAGAATCCCTTACAAACCTAAACAATTGTCAAAAAACCACATTTCCCTCACATTTCTGTGGTGGAAAGTTCTGCAATCTGCGTGGATCCACAAATTAACACTCACCCCGCGTTCCCCAAAGTCTTCCGAGAAAAATGGTACCTCACTTGTGTGGGTAGGCCTAGTGCCCGCAACAGGAAATGGCGCAAAACGCAACGTGGACACACCACAATTTCACAGTGAAAAATTACACTTTTTTTGCAAAGTGCCTGGCTGTAGTTTTTGAACCCTAGCTCTGCCGGCACCTCGGGAAACCTAGCAAACCTGTACATTTTTTAAAACTAGTCACCCAGGGGAATCCAGGATGGGGTGACTTGACTGGCTCTCACCAGGTTCTGTTACCCAGAATCCCTTACAAACCTAAAAATTGTCAAACAAAACACATTTTCCTCACATTTCTGTGGTGGAAAGTTCTGGAATCTGCGTGGATCCACACATTTCCACCCACCCCGCCTTCCCCAAAGTCTTTCGAGAAAAATGGTACTTCACTTGTGTGGGTAGGCCTACTGCCTGCGACAGGAAACGGCGCAAAACACAACGTGGACACACCACAATTTCACAGTGAAAAATGACCCTTTTTTTGCAAAGTGCCTAGCTGTAGTTTTTGAACCCTAGCTCTGCCGGCACCTAGGGAAACCTAGCAAACCTATACATTTTTTAAAACTAGACACCCAGTGGAATCCAGGATGGTGTGACTTGACTGGCTCTCATCAGGTTCTGTTCCCCAGAATCATTTGCAAACCTAAAAAAGTGTCAAAAAAACCACATTTTCCTCACATTTCTGTGGTGGAAAGTTCTGGAATCTGCGTGGATCCACACAATTCTACACACCCCGTGTTCCCCAAAGTCTTCCGAGAAAAATGGTACCTCACTTGTGTGGGTAGGCCTAGTGCCCGCGACAGGAAACGGCGCAAAATGCAACGTGGACAGACCACAATTTCACAGTGAAAAATGACCCTTTTTTTGCAAAGTGCCTAGCTGTAGTTTGTGAACCCTAGCTCTGCCGGCACCTAGGGAAACCTAGAAAACCTATACATTTTTGAAAACTAGACACCCAGGGGAATCCAGGATGGGGTGACTTGACTAGCTCTCACCAGGTTCTGTTACCCAGAATCCCTTGCAAACCTAAAGAATTGTCAAAAAAACACGTTTTCCTCACATTTCTGTGGTGGAAAGTTCTGGAATCTGAGTGGATCCACAAATTTCCACCCACCCCGCCTTCCCCAAAGTCTTCCGAGAAAAATGGTACCTCACTTGTGTGGGTAGGCCTACTGCCTGCGACAGGAAACGGTGCAAAACGCAACGTGGACACACCACAATTTCCCAGTGAAAAATGACCCTTTTTTTGCAAAGTGCCTAGCTGTAGTTTTTGAACCGTAGCTCTGCCGGCACCTAGGGGAACCTAGCAAACCTATACATTTTTTAAAACTAGACACCCAGGGGAATCCAGGATGGTGTGACTTGACTGGCTCTCATCAGGTTCTGTTACCCAGAATCATTTGCAAACCTAAAAAATTGTCAGAAAAAACACATTTTCCTCACATTTCTCTGGTGGAAAGTTTTGGAATCTGCGTGGATCCACAAATTAACACTCACCCCGCGTTCCCCACAGTCTTCCAAGAAAAATGGTACCTCACTTGTGTGGGTAGGACTAGTGCTCGTGACAGGAAATGGCGCAAAACGCAACGTGGACACACCACAATTTCACAGTGAAAAATGACCCTTTTTTTGCAAAGAGCCTAGCTGTAGTTTTTGAACCCTAGCTCTGCCGGCACCTAGGGAAACCTAGCAAACCTATACATTTCTGAAAACTAGACACCCAGGGAAATCCAGGATGGGGTGACTTGACTGGCTCTCACCAGGTTTTGTTACCCAGAATCCCTTGCAAACCTAAAATATTGTCAAAAAAAACACATTTTCCTCACATTTCTGTGGTGGGAAGTACTGGAATCTGCGTGGATTCACAAAACCCAAATCACCACGCGTTCCCCAAAGTCTTCCTAGAAAAATGGTACCTCACTTGTGTGGGTGGGCCTAGTGCCCGCAACAGGAAATGGCGCAAAACGCAACGTGGACCGACCACAATTTCACAGTGAAAAATGACCCTTTTTTGCAAAGTGCCTAGCTGTAGTTTTTGAACCCTAGCTCTGCCGGCACCTAGGGAAACCTAGCAAACCTATACATTTTTGAAAACTAGACACCCAGAGGAATCCAGGATGGGGTGACTTGACTGGCTCTCATCAGGTTCTGTTACCCAGAATCCTTTGCAAACCTAAAGAATTGTCAAAAAAACCACCTATTGCTCACATTTCTGTGGTGGAAAGTTCTGGAATCTGCGTGGATCCACAAATTTCCACCCACCCTGCATTCCCCAAAGTCTTCTGAGAAAAATGGTACCTCACTTGTGTGGGTAGGCCTACTGCCTGCGACAGGAAACAGCGCAAAACGCAACGTGGACACACCACAATTTCACAGTGAAAAATGACTCTTTTTTTGCAAAGTGCCTAGCTGTAGTTTTTGAACCCTAGCTCTGCCGGCACCTAGGGAAACCTATCAAACCTATAAATTTTTGAAAACTAGACACCCAGGGGAATCCTGGATGGGGTGACTTGACTGGCTCTCACCAGGTTCTGTTAGCCAGAATCCCTTACAAACCTAAAAAATTGTCCAAAAAACCACATTTTCCTCACATTTCTGTGGTGGAAAGTTCTGCAATCTGCGTGGATCCACAAATTAACACTCACCCCGCGTTCCCCAAAGTCTTCCGAGAAAAATGGTACCTCACTTGTGTGGGTAGGCCTAGTGCCCGCAACAGGAAATGGCGCAAAACGCAACGTGGACACACCACAATTTCACAGTGAAAAATGACACTTTTTTTGCAAAGTGCCTGGCTGTAGTTTTTGAACCCTAGCTCTGCCGGCACCTCGGGAAACCTAGAAAACCTGTAAATTTTTTTAAACTAGACACCCAGGGGAATCCAGGATGGGGTGACTTGACTGGCTCTCACCAGGTTCTGTTACCCAGAATCCCTTACAAACCTAAAAAATTGTCAAACAAAACACATTTTCCTCACATTTCTGTGGTGGAAAGTTCTGGAATCTGCGTGGATCCACACAATTCCACCCGCCCCGCGTTCCCCAAAGTCGTCCGAGAAAAATGGTACCTCACTTGTGTGGGTAGGCCTAGTGCCTGCGACAGGAAACGGCGCAAAACGCAACGTGGACAGACCACAATTTCACAGTGAAAAATGACCCTTTTTTTGCAAAGTGCCTAGCTGTAGTTTTTGAACCCTAGCTCTGCCGGCACCTAGGGAAACCTAGCAAACCTATACAATTTTGAAAACTAGACACCCAGGGGAATCCAGGATGGGGTGACTTGACTGGCTCTCACTAGGTTCTGTTCCCAGAATCCCTTGCAAACCTAAAGAATTGTCAAAAAAACCACGTTTTCCTCACATCTCTGTGGTGGAAAGTTCTGGAATCTGTGTGGATCCACAAATTTCCACCCACCCCGCGTTCCCCAAAGTCTTCCGAGAAAAATGGTACCTCACTTGTGTGGGTAGGCCTAGTGCCTGCGACAGGAAACGGCGCAAAACGCAACGTGGACAGACCACAATTTCACAGTGAAAAATGACCCTTTTTTGCAAAGTGCCTAGCTGTAGTTTTTGAACCCTAGCTCTGCTGGCACCTAGGGAAACCTATCAAACCTATACATTTTTGAAAACTAGACACCCAGGGGAATCCAGGATGGTGTGACTTGACTGGCTCTCACCAGGTTCTGTTACCCAGAATCCCTTGCAAACCTAAAAATTGTCAAAAAACCACATTTTCCTCACATTTCTGTGGTGGAAAGTTCTGGAATCTGCGTGGATCCACACAATTCCACCCACCCCGCGTTCCCCAAAGTCTTCTGAGAAAAATGGCACCTCACTTGTGTGGGTAGGCCTAGTGCCCGCGACAGGAAATGGCACAAAACACAATGTGGACACACCACAATTTCACAGTGAAAAATGACCCTTTTTTTGCAAAGTGCCTGGCTGTAGTTTTTGAACCCTAGCTCTGCCGGCACCTAGGGAAACCTAGCAAACCTATACATTTTTGAAAACTAGACACCCAGGGGAATCCAGGATGGGGTGACTTGACTGGCTCTCACCAGGGTCTGTTACCCAGAATCCCTTGCAAACCTAAACAATTGTCAAAAAAACCACATTTTCCTCACATTTCTGTGGTGGAAAGTTCTGGAATCTGCGTGGATTCACACAATTCCACCCACCCCGCGTTCCCCAAAGTCTTCCGAGAAAAATGGTACCTCACTTGTGTGGGTAGGCCTAGTGCCCGCAACAGGAAATGGCGCAAAACGCAACGTGGACCGACCACAATTTCACAGTGAAAAATTACCCTTTTTTTGCAAAGTGCCTAGCTGTAGTTTTTGAACCCTAGCTCTGCCGGCACCTAAGTAAACCTAGAAAACCTATACATTTTTGAAAACTAGACACCCAGGGGAATTCAGGATGGGGTGACTTGACTGGCTCTCACCAGGGTCTGTTACCCAGAATCCCTTGCAAACCTAAACAATTTTCAAAAAAACCACATTTTCCTCACATTTCTGTGGTGGAAAGTTCTGGAATCTGCGCGGATCCACAGATTTCCACCCACCCCGCAATCCCCAAAGTCTTCCGAGAAAAATGGTACCTCACTTGTGTGGGTAGGCCTAGTGCCCGTGACAGGAAACGGCGCAAAACGCAACGTGGACACACCACAATTTCACAGTGAAAAATGACACTTTTTTTGCAAAGTGCCTAGCTGTAGTTTTTGAACCCTAGCTCTGCCGCCACCTAGGGAAACCTTGCAAAACTATACATTTTTAAAAACTAGACACCCAGGGGAATCCAGGATGGTGTGACTTGACTAGCTCTCACCAGGTTCTGTTACCCAGAATCCCTTGCAAACCTAAAGATATGTAAAAAAAACACATTTCCTCACATTTCTGTGGTGGAAAGTTCTGGAATCTGCGTGGATCCACAAATTAACACTCACCCCGCGTTCCCCAAAGTCTTCCAAGAAAAATGGTACCTCACTTGTGTGGGTAGGACTAGTGCCCGCGACAGGAAATGGCGCAAAACGCAACGTGGACACACCACAATTTCACAGTGAAAAATGAACCTTTTTTTGGAAAGTGCCTAGCTGTAGTTTTTGAACCCTAGCTCTGCCGGAACCTAGGGAAACCTAGCAAACCTATACATTTTTGAAAACTAGACACCCAGGGAAAACCAGGATGGGGTGACTTGACTGGCTCTCACCAGGTTTTGTTACCCAGAATCCCTTGCAAACCTAAAATATTGTCAAAAAAACCACATTTTCCTCACATCTCTGTGGTGGAAAGTTCTGGAATCTGTGTGGATCCACAAATTTCCACCCACCCCGCGTTCCCCAAAGTCTTCCGAGAAAAATGGTACCTCACTTGTGTGGGTAGGCCTAGTGCCTGCGACAGGAAACGGCTCAAAACGCAACCTGGACAGACCACAATTTCACAGTGAGAAATGACCCTTTTTCTGCAAAGTGCCTAGCTGTAGTTTTTGAACCCTAGCTCTACCGGCACCTAGGGAAACCTTGCAAAACTATACATTTTTGAAAACTAGACACCCATGGGAATCTAGGATGGGGTGACTTGACTGGCTCTCACCAGGTTCTGTTACCCAGAATCCCTTGCAAACCTAAAAATTGTCAAAAAACCACATTTTCCTCACATTTCTGTGGTGGAAAGTTCTGGAATCTGCGTGGATCCACACAATTCCACCCACCCGCGTTCCCCAAAGTCTTCCGAGAAAAATGGCACCTCACTTGTGTGGGTAGGCCTAGTGCCCGCGACAGGAAATGGCACAAAACGCAATGTGGACACACCACAATTTCACAGTGAAAAATGACCCTTTTTTGCAAAGTGCCTAGCTGTAGTTTTTGAACCCTAGCTCTGCCGGCACCTAGGAAACCTAGCAAACCTGTACATTTTTTAAAACTAGACACCCAGGGGAATCCAGGATGGGGTGACTTGACTGGCTCTCACCAGGTTCTGTTACCCAGAATCCCTTACAAACCTAAAAATTTGTCAAAAAAACACATTTTCCTCACATTTCTGTGGTGGAAAGTTCTGGAATCTGCGTGGATTCACACAATTCCACCCACCCCGCGTTCCCCAAAGTCTTCCGAGAAAAATGGTACCTCACTTGTGTGGGTAGGCCTACTGCCTGCGACAGGAAACGGCGCAAACCACAACGTGGACACACCACAATTTCACAGTGAAAAATGACCCTTTTTTTGCAAAGTGCCTAGCTGTAGTTTTTGAACCCTAGCTCTGCCGGCACCTAGGGAAACCTAGCAAACCTATACATTTTTTAAAACTAGACACCCAGTGGAATCCAGGATGGTGTGACTTGACTGGCTCTCATCAGGTTCTGTTACCCAGAATCATTTGCAAACCTAAAAAAGTGTCAAAAAAACCACATTTTCATCACACTTCTGTGGTGGAAAGTTCTGGAATCTGCGTAGATCCACAAATTACCACTCACCCCGCATTCCCCAAAGTCTTCCAAGAAAAATGGTACCTCACTTGTGTGGGTGGGCCTAGTACCCGCGACAGGAAACGGCGCAAAACGCAACGTGGACACACCACAATTTCACAGTGAAAAATGACCCTTTTTTTGCAAAGTGCCTGGCTGTAGTTTTTGAAACCTAGCTCTGCCGGCACCTAGGGAAACCTAGCAAACCTATACATTTTTGAAAACTAGACACCCAGGGGAATCCAGGATGTGGTGACTTGACTGGCTCTCACCAGGGTCTGTTACCCAGAATCCCTTGCAAACCTAAACAATTGTCAAAAAAAACAAATTTTCCTCACATTTCTGTGGTGGAAAGTTCTGGAATCTGCGTGGATTCACACAATTCCACCCACCCCGCGTTCCCCAAAGTCTTCCGAGAAAAATGGTACCTCACTTGTGTGGGTAGGCCTAGTGCCCGCAACAGGAAATGGCGCAAAACGCAACGTGGACCGACCACAATTTCACAGTGAAAAATTACCCTTTTTTTGCAAAGTGCCTAGCTGTAGTTTTTTAACCCTAGCTCTGCCGGCACCTAAGTAAACCTTGCAAAACTGTACATTTTTGAAAACTAGACACCCTTGGGAATCTAGGATGGGGTGACGTGACTGGCTCTCACCAGGTTCTGTTACCCAGAATCCCTTGCAAACCTAAACAATTGTCAAAAAACCACATTTTCCTCACATTTCTGTGGTGGAAAGTTCTGGAATCTGCGTGGATCCACACAATTCCACCCACCCCGCGTTCCCCAAAGTCTTCCGAGAAAAATGGTACCTCACTTGTGTGGGTAGGCCTAGTGCCCGCGACAGGAAATGGCGCAAAACGCAACGTGGACACACCACAATTTCACAGTGAAAAATGACCCTTTTTTTGCAAAGTGCCTAGCTGTAGTTTTTGAACCCTAGCTCTGCCGGCACCTAGGGAAACCTAGCAAACCTATACAATTTTGAAAACTAGACACCCAGGGGAATCCAGGATGGGGTGACTTGACTGGCTCTCACTAGGTTCTGTTACCCAGAATCCCTTGCAAACCTAAAGAATTGTCAAAAAAACCACGTTTTCCTCACATCTCTGTGGTGGAAAGTTCTGGAATCTATGTGGATCCACAAATTTCCACCCACCCCGCGTTCCCCAAAGTCTTCCGAGAAAAATGGTACCTCACTTGTGTGGGTAGGCCTAGTGCCTGCGACTGGAAACGGCGCAAAACGCAACGTGGACAGACCACAATTTCACAGTGAAAAATGACCCTTTTTTTGCAAAGTGCCTAGCTGTAGTTTTTGAACCCTAGCTCTGCTGGCACCTAGGGAAACCTATCAAACCTATACATTTTTGAAAACTAGACACCCATGGGAATCTAGGATGGGGTGACTTGACTGGCTCTCACCAGGTTCTGTTAACCAGAATCCCTTACAAACCTAAAAAATTATCAAAAAAAACACATTTTCCTCACATTTCTGTGGTGGAAAGTTCAGGAATCTGCGTGGATCCACACAATTCCACCCAGCCCGCGTTCCCCAAAGTCTTCTGAGAAAAATGGTACCTCACTTGTGTGGGTAGGCCTAGTGCCCGCGACAGGAAACGGCGCAAAACGCCACGTGGACACACCACAATTCCACAGTGAAAAATGACCCTTTTTTTGCAAAGTGCCTAGCTGTAGTTTTTGAACCCTAGCTCTGCTGGCACCTAGGGAAACCTATCAAACCTATACATTTTTGAAAACTAGACACCCAGGGGAATCCAGGATGGTGTGACTTGACTGGCTCTCACCAGGTTTTGTTACCCAGAATCCCTTGCAAACCTAACAAATTGTCAAAAAACCACATTTTCCTCACATTTCTGTGGTGGAAAGTTCTGGAATCTGCGTGGATCCACACAATTCCACCCACCCCGCGTTCCCCAAAGTCTTCCGAGAAAATGGCACCTCACTTGTGTGGGTAGGCCTAGTGCCCGCGACAGGAAATGGCACAAAACGCAATGTGGACACACCACAATTTCACAGTGAAAAATGACCCTTTTTTTGCAAAGTGCCTGGCTGTAGTTTTTGAACCCTAGCTCTGCCGGCACCTAGGGAAACCTAGCAAACCTATACATTTTTGAAAACTAGACACCCAGGGGAATCCAGGATGGGGTGACTTGACTGGCTCTCACCAGGGTCTGTTACCCAGAATCCCTTGCAAACCTAAACAATTGTCAAAAAAAACACATTTTCCTCACATTTCTGTGGTGGAAAGTTCTGGAATCTGCGTGGATTCACACAATTCCACCCACCCCGCGTTCCGCAAAGTCTTCCGAGAAAAATGGTACCTCACTTGTGTGGGTAGGCCTAGTGCCCGCAACAGGAAATGGCGCAAACCGCAACGTGGACCGACCACAATTTCACAGTGAAAAATTACCCTTTTTTTGCAAAGTGCCTAGCTGTAGTTTTTGAACCCTAGCTCTGCCGGCACCTAAGTAAACCTAGAAAACCTATACATTTTTGAAAACTAGACACCCAGGGGAATTCAGGATGGGGTGACTTGACTGGCTCTCACCAGGGTCTGTTACCCAGAATCCCTTGCAAACCTAAACAATTTTTAAAAAAAACACATTTTCCTCACATTTCTGTAGTGGAAAGTTCTGGAATCTGCGCGGATCCACAGATTTCCACCCACCCCGCAATCCCCAAAGTCTTCTGAGAAAAATGGTACCTCACTTGTGTGGGTAGGCCTAGTGCCCGTGACAGGAAACGGCGCAAAACGCAACGTGGACACACCACAATTTCACAGTGAAATATGACCCTTTTTTTGCAAAGTGCCTAGCTGTAGTTTTTGAACCCTAGCTCTGCCAGCACCTAGGGAAACCTAGCAAACCTATACATTTTTAAAAACTAGACAGCCAGGGGAATCCAGGATGGTGTGACTTGACTAGCTCTCACCAGGTTCTGTTACCCAGAATCCCTTGCAAACCTAAAGAATTGTAAAAAAAACCACATTTCCTCACATTTCTGTGGTGGAAAGTTCTGGAATCTGCGTGGATTCACACAATTCCACCCACCCCGCGTTCCGCAAAGTCTTCCGAGAAAAATGGTACCTCACTTGTGTGGGTAGGCCTAGTACCCGCAACAGGAAATGGCGCAAAACGCAACGTGGACCGAC
Organism: Calotriton arnoldi; assembly: GCA_963921515.1. NCBI lineage: Eukaryota > Metazoa > Chordata > Amphibia > Caudata > Salamandridae > Calotriton > Calotriton arnoldi. The sequence goes on from CAWUFW010000039.1 coordinate 648,542, forward strand.
CACAATTTCACATTGAAAAATTACCCTTTTTTTGCAAAGTGCCTAGCTGTAGTTTTTGAACCCTAGCTCTGCCGGCACCTAAGTAAACCTAGAAAACCTATACATTTTTGAAAACTAGACACCCAGGGGAATTCAGGATGGGGTGACTTGACTGGCTCTCACCAGGGTCTGTTACCCAGAATCCCTTGCAAACCTAAACAATTTTTAAAAAAAACACATTTTCCTCACATTTCTGTAGTGGAAAGTTCTGGAATATGCGCGGATCCACAGATTTCCACCCACCCCGCAATCCCCAAAGTCTTCTGAGAAAAATGGTACCTCACTTGTGTGGGTAGGCCTAGTGCCCGTGACAGGAAACGGCGCAAAACGCAACGTGGACACACCACAATTTCACAGTGAAAAATGACCCTTTTTTTGCAAAGTGCCTAGCTGTAGTTTTTGAACCCTAGCTCTGCCAGCACCTAGGGAAACCTAGCAAACCTATACATTTTTAAAAACTAGACACCCAGGGGAATCCAGGATGGTGTGACTTGACTAGCTCTCACCAGGTTCTGTTACCCAGAATCCCTTGCAAACCTAAAGAATTGTAAAAAAAAACACATTTCCTCACATTTCTGTGGTGGAAAGTTCTGGAATCTGCGTGGATCCACAAATTAACACTCACCCCGCGTTCCCCAAAGTCTTCCAAGAAAAATGGTACCTCACTTGTGTGGGTAGGACTAGTGCCCGCGACAGGAAATGGCGCAAAACGCAACGTGGACACACCACAATTTCACAGTGAAAAATGAACCTTTTTTTGGAAAGTGCCTAGCTGTAGTTTTTGAACCCTAGCTCTGCCGGAACCTAGGGAAACCTAGCAAACCTATACATTTTTGAAAACTAGACACCCAGGGAAAACCAGGATGGGGTGACTTGACTGGCTCTCACCAGGTTTTGTTACCCAGAATCCCTTGCAAACCTAAAATATTGTCAAAAAAACCACATTTTCCTCACATCTCTGTGGTGGAAAGTTCTGGAATCTGTGTGGATCCACAAATTTCCACCCACCCCACGTTCCCCAAAGTCTTCCGAGAAAAATGGTACCTCACTTGTGTGGGTAGGCCTAGTTCCTGCGACAGGAAACGGCGCAAAACGCAACGTGGACAGACCACAATTTCACAGTGACAAATTACCCTTTTTTGCAAAGTGCCTAGCTGTATTTTTTGAACCCTAGCTCTGCTGGCACCTAGGGAAACCTATCAAACCTATACATTTTTGAAAACTAGACACCCATGGGAATCTAGGATGGGGTGACTTGACTGGCTCTCACCAGGTTCTGTTACCCAGAATCCCTTACAAACCTAAAAAATTGTCAAAAAAACCACATTTTCCTCACATTTCTGTGGTGGAAAGTTCAGGAATCTGCGTGGATCCACACAATTCCACCCACCCCGCGTTCCCCAAAGTCTTCTGAGAAAAATGGTACCTAACTTGTGTGGGTAGGCCTAGTGCCCGCGACAGGAAACGGCGCAAAACGCCACGTGGACACACCACAATTCCACAGTGAAAAATTACCCTTTTTTTGCAAAGTGCCTAGCTGTAGTTTTTGAACCCTAGCTCTGCTGGCACCTAGGGAAACCTATCAAACCTATACATTTTTGAAAACTAGACACCCAGGGGATACCAGGATGGGGTGACTTGACTGGCTCTCACTAGGTTCTGTTACCCAGAATCCCTTGCAAACCTAAAGAATTGTCAAAAAAAAACACGTTTTCCTCACATCTCTGTGGTGGAAAGTTCTGGAATCTGTGTGGATCCACAAATTTCCACCCACCCCGCGTTCCCCAAAGTCTTCCGAGAAAAATGGTACCTCACTTGTGTGGGTAGGCCTAGTGCCTGCGACAGGAAACGGCGCAAAACGCAACGTGGACAGACCACAATTTCACAGTGAAAAATGACCCTTTTTTTGCAAAGTGCCTAGCTGTAGTTTTTGAACCCTAGCTCTGCTGGCACCTAGGGAAACCTATCAAACCTATACATTTTTGAAAACTAGACACCCAGGGGAATCCAGGATGGTGTGACTTGACTGGCTCTCACCAGGTTTTGTTACCCAGAATCCCTTGCAAACCTAACAAATTGTCAAAAAACCACATTTTCCTCACATTTCTGTGGTGGAAAGTTCTGGAATCTGCGTGGATCCACACAATTCCACCCACCCCGCGTTCCCCAAAGTCTTCCGAGAAAATGGCACCTCACTTGTGTGGGTAGGCCTAGTGCCCGCGACAGGAAATGGCACAAAACGCAATGTGGACACACCACAATTTCACAGTGAAAAATGACCCTTTTTTTGCAAAGTGCCTGGCTGTAGTTTTTGAACCCTAGCTCTGCCGGCACCTAGGGAAACCTAGCAAACCTATACATTTTTGAAAACTAGACACCCAGGGGAATCCAGGATGGGGTGACTTGACTGGCTCTCACCAGGGTCTGTTACCCAGAATCCCTTGCAAACCTAAACAATTGTCAAAAAAAACACATTTTCCTCACATTTCTGTGGTGGAAAGTTCTGGAATCTGCGTGGATTCACACAATTCCACCCACCCCGCGTTCCGCAAAGTCTTCCGAGAAAAATGGTACCTCACTTGTGTGGGTAGGCCTAGTGCCCGCAACAGGAAATGGCGCAAAACGCAACGTGGACCGACCACAATTTCACAGTGAAAAATTACCCTTTTTTTGCAAAGTGCCTAGCTGTAGTTTTTGAACCCTAGCTCTGCCGGCACCTAGGGAAACCTAGCAAACCTACACATTTTTGAAAACTAGACACCCAGAGGAATCCAGGATGGGGTGACTTGACTGGCTCTCACCAGGTTTTGTTACCCAGAATCCCTTGCAAACCTAACAAATTGTCAAAAAACCACATTTTCCTCACATTTCTGTGGTGGAAAGTTCTGGAATCTGCGTGGATCCACACAATTCCACCCACCCCGCGTTCCCCAAAGTCTTCCGAGAAAAATGGTACCTCACTTGTGTGGGTGGGCCTAGTGCCCGCAACAGGAAATGGCGCAAAAAGCAACGTGGACCGACCACAATTTCACAGTGAAAAATGACCCTTTTTTGCAAAGTGCCTAGCTGTAGTTTTTGAACCCTAGCTCTGCCGGCACCTAGGGAAACCTAGCAAACCTACACATTTTTGAAAACTAGACACCCAGAGGAATCCAGGATGGGGTGACTTGACTGGCTCTCATCAGGTTCTGTTACCCAGAATCCTTTGCAAACCTAAAGAATTGTCAAAAAAACCACCTATTGTTCACATTTCTGTGGTGGAAAGTTCTGGAATCTGCGTGGATCCACAAATTTCCACCCACCCTGCATTCCCCAAAGTCTTCTGAGAAAAATGGTACCTCACTTGTGTGGGTAGGCCTACTGCCTGCGACAGGAAACAGCGCAAAACGCAACGTGGACACACCACAATTTCACAGTGAAAAATGACTCTTTTTTTGCAAAGTGCCTAGCTGTAGTTTTTGAACCCTACCTCTGCCGGCACCTAGTGAAACCTATCAAACCTATAAATTTTTGAAAACTAGACACCCAGGGGAATCCTGGATGGGGTGACTTGACTGGCTCTCCCCAGGTTCTGTTAGCCAGAATCCCTTACAAACCTAAACAATTGTCAAAAAAACCACATTTTCCTCACATTTCTGTGGTGGAAAGTTCTGCAATCTGCGTGGATCCACAAATTAACACTCACCCCGCGTCCCCCAAAGTCTTCCGAGAAAAATGGTACCTCACTTGTGTGGGTAGGCCTAGTGCCCGCAACAGGAAATGGCGCAAAACGCAACGTGGACACACCACAATTTCACAGTGAAAAATTACACTTTTTTTGCAAAGTGCCTGGCTGTAGTTTTTGAACCCTAGCTCTGCCGGCACCTCGGGAAACCTAGCAAACCTGTACATTTTTTAAAACTAGTCACCCAGGGGAATCCAGGATGGGGTGACTTGACTGGCTCTCACCAGGTTCTGTTACCCAGAATCCCTTACAAACCTAAAAAATTGTCAAACAAAACACATTTTCCTCACATTTCTGTGGTGGAAAGTTCTGGAATCTGCGTGGATCCACAAATTTCCACCCACCCCGCCTTCCCCAAAGTCTTTCGAGAAAAATGGTACCTCACTTGTGTGGGTAGGCCTACTGCCTGCGACAGGAAACAGCGCAAAACACAACGTGGACACACCACAATTTCACAGTGAAAAATGACCCTTTTTTTGCAAAGTGCCTAGCTGTAGTTTTTGAACCCTAGCTCTGCCGGCACCTAGGGAAACCTAGCAAACCTATACATTTTTTAAAACTAGACACCCAGTGGAATCCAGGATGGTGTGACTTGACTGGCTCTCATCAGGTTCTGTTACCCAGAATCATTTGCAAACCTAAAAAAGTGTCAAAAAAAACACATTTTCATCACACTTCTGTGGTGGAAAGTTCTGGAATCTGCGTAGATCCACAAATTACCACTCACCCCGCATTCCCCAAAGTCTTCCAAGAAAAATGGTACCTCACTTGTGTGGGTGGGCCTAGTGCCCGCGACAGGAAACGGCGCAAAACGCAACGTGGACACACCACAATTTCACAGTGAAAAATGACCCTTTTTTTGCAAAGTGCCTGGCTGTAGTTTTTGAAACCTAGCTCTGCCGGCACCTAGGGAAACCTAGCAAACCTATACATTTTTGAAAACTAGACACCCAGGGGAATCCAGGATGTGGTGACTTGACTGGCTCTCACCAGGGTCTGTTACCCAGAATCCCTTGCAAACCTAAACAATTGTCAAAAAAACAAATTTTCCTCACATTTCTGTGGTGGAAAGTTCTGGAATCTGCGTGGATTCACACAATTCCACCCACCCCGCGTTCCCCAAAGTCTTCCGAGAAAAATGGTACCTCACTTGTGTGGGTAGGCCTAGTGCCCGCAACAGGAAATGGCGCAAAACGCAACGTGGACCGACCACAATTTCACAGTGAAAAATTACCCTTTTTTTGCAAAGTGCCTAGCTGTAGTTTTTTAACCCTAGCTCTGCCGGCACCTAAGTAAACCTAGCAAAACTATACATTTTTGAAAACTAGACACCCAGGGGAATCCAGGATGGGGTGACTTGACTGGCTCTCACCAGGGTCTGTTACCCAGAATCCCTTGCAAACCTAAACAATTTTCAAAAAAACCACATTTTCCTCACATTTCTGTGGTGGAAAGTTCTGGAATCTGCGCGGATCCACAGATTTCCACCCACCCCGCAATCCCCAAAGTCTTCCGAGAAAAATGGTACCTCACTTGTGTGGTTAGGACTAGTGCCCGCGACAGGAAATGGCGCAAAACGCAATGTGGACACACCACAATTTCACAGTGAAAAATGAACCTTTTTTTGGAAAGTGCCTAGCTGTAGTTTTTGAACCCTAGCTCTGCCGGAACCTAGGGAAACCTAGCAAACATATACATTTCTGAAAACTATACACCCAGGGAAAACCAGGATGGGGTGACTTGACTGGCTCTCACCAGGTTCTGTTACCCAGAATCCCTTGCAAACCTAAAATATTGTAAAAAAAAACACATTTTCCTCACATCTCTGTGGTGGAAAGTTCTGGAATCTGTGTGGATCCACAAATTTCCACCAACCCCGCGTTCCCAAAGTCTTCCGAGAAAAATGGTACCTCACTTGTGTGGGTAGGCCTAGTGCCTGCGACAGGAAACGGCGCAAAACGCAACGTGGACAGACCACAATTTCACAGTGAGAAATGACCCTTTTTTGCAAAGTGCCTAGCTGTAGTTTTTGAACCCTAGCTCTGCCGGCACCTAGGGAAACCTTGCAAAACTATACATTTTTGAAAACTAGACACCCTTGGGAATCTAGGATGGGGTGACGTGACTGGCTCTCACCAGGTTCTGTTACCCAGAATCCCTTGCAAACCTAAACAATTGTCAAAAAACCACATTTTCCTCACATTTCTGTGGTGGAAAGTTCTGGAATCTGCGTGGATCCACACAATTCCACCCACCCCGCGTTCCCCAAAGTCTTTCGAGAAAAATGGCACCTCACTTGTGTGGGTAGGCCTAGTGCCCGCGACAGGAAACGGCGCAAAATGCAACGTGGACAGACCACAATTTCACAGTGAAAAATGACCCTTTTTTTGCAAAGTGCCTAGCTGTAGTTTGTGAACCCTAGCTCTGCCGGCACCTAGGGAAACCTAGCAAACCTATACATTTTTGAAAACTAGACACCCAGGGGAATCCAGGATGGGGTGACTTGACTAGCTCTCACCAGGTTCTGTTACCCAGAATCCCTTGCAAACCTAAAGAATTGTCAAAAAAACACGTTTTCCTCACATTTCTGTGGTGGAAAGTTCTGGAATCTGAGTGGATCCACAAATTTCCACCCACCCCGCCTTCCCCAAAGTCTTCCGAGAAAAATGGCACCTCACTTGTGTGGGTAGGCCTACTGCCTGCGACAGGAAACGGTGCAAAACGCAACGTGGACACACCACAATTCCACAGTGAAAAATGACCCTTTTTTTGCAAAGTGCGTAGCTGTAGTTTTTGAACCCTAGCTCTGCCGGCACCTAGGGAAACCTAGCAAACCTATACATTTTTTAAAACTAGACACCCAGGGGAATCCAGGATGGTGTGACTTGACTGGCTCTCATCAGGTTCTGTTACCCAGAATCATTTGCAAACCTAAACAATTGTCAGAAAAAACACATTTTCCTCACATTTCTGTGGTGGAAAGTTTTGGAATCTGCGTGGATCCACAAATTAACACTCACCCCGCGTTCCCCACAGTCTTCCAAGAAAAATGGTACCTCACTTGTGTGGGTAGGCCTACTGCCTGCGACAGGAAACAGCGCAAAACGCAACGTGGACACACCACAATTTCACAGTGAAAAATGACTCTTTTTTGCAAAGTGCCTAGCTGTAGTTTTTGAACCCTAGCTCTGCCGGCACCTAGGGAAACCTATCAAACCTATACATTTTTGAAAACTAGACACCCAGGGGAATCCTGGATGGGGTGACTTGACTGGCTCTCACCAGGTTCTGTTACCCAGAATCCCTTACAAACCTAAGAAATTGTCAAAAAAACCACATTTTCCTCACATTTCTGTGGTGGAAAGTTCTGCAATATGCGTGGATCCACAAATTAACACTCACCCCGCGTTCCCCAAAGTCTTCCGAGAAAAATGGTACCTCACTTGTGTGGGTAGGCCTAGTGCCCGCAACAGGAAATGGCGCAAAACGCAACGTGGACACACCACAATTTCACAGTGAAAAATGACACTTTTTTTGCAAAGTCCCTGGCTGTAGTTTTTGAACCATAGCTCTGCCGGCACCTCGGGAAACCTAGCAAACCTGTACATTTTTTAAAACTAGTCACCCAGGGGAATCCAGGATGGGGTGACTTGACTGGCTCTCACCAGGTTCTGTTACCCAGAATCCCTTACAAACCTAAAAAATTGTCAAACAAAACACATTTTCCTCACATTTCTGTGGTGGAAAGTTCTGGAATCTGCGTGGATCCACAAATTTCCACCCACCCCGCCTTCCCCAAAGTCTTTCGAGAAAAATGGTACCTCACTTGTGTGGGTAGGCCTACTGCCTGCGACAGGAAACAGCGCAAAACACAACGTGGACACACCACAATTTCACAGTGAAAAATGACCCTTTTTTTGCAAAGTGCCTAGCTGTAGTTTTTGAACCCTAGCTCTGCCGGCACCTAGGGAAACCTAGCAAACCTATACATTTTTTAAAACTAGACACCCAGTGGAATCCAGGATGGTGTGACTTGACTGGCTCTCATCAGGTTCTGTTACCCAGAATCATTTGCAAACCTAAAAAGTGTCAAAAAAAACACATTTTCATCACACTTCTGTGGTGGAAAGTTCTGGAATCTGCGTAGATCCACAAATTACCACTCACCCCGCATTCCCCAAAGTCTTCCAAGAAAAATGGTACCTCACTTGTGTGGGTGGGCCTAGTGCCCGCGACAGGAAACGGCGCAAAACGCAACGTGGACACACCACAATTTCACAGTGAAAAATGACCCTTTTTTTGCAAAGTGCCTGGCTGTAGTTTTTGAAACCTAGCTCTGCCGGCACCTAGGGAAACCTAGCAAACCTATACATTTTTGAAAACTAGACACCCAGGGGAATCCAGGATGTGGTGACTTGACTGGCTCTCACCAGGGTCTGTTACCCAGAATCCCTTGCAAACCTAAACAATTGTCAAAAAAACCAAATTTTCCTCACATTTCTGTGGTGGAAAGTTCTGGAATCTGCGTGGATTCACACAATTCCACCCACCCCGCGTTCCCCAAAGTCTTCCGAGAAAAATGGTACCTCACTTGTGTGGGTAGGCCTAGTGCCCGCAACAGGAAATGGCGCAAAACGCAACGTGGACCGACCACAATTTCACAGTGAAAAATTACCCTTTTTTTGCAAAGTGCCTAGCTGTAGTTTTTTAACCCTAGCTCTGCCGGCACCTAAGTAAACCTAGCAAAACTATACATTTTTGAAAACTAGACACCCAGGGGAATCCAGGATGGGGTGACTTGACTGGCTCTCACCAGGGTCTGTTACCCAGAATCCCTTGCAAACCTAAACAATTTTCAAAAAACCACATTTTCCTCACATTTCTGTGGTGGAAAGTTCTGGAATCTGCGCGGATCCACAGATTTCCACCCACCCCGCAATCCCCAAAGTCTTCCGAGAAAAATGGTACCTCACTTGTGTGGTTAGGACTAGTGCCCGCGACAGGAAATGGCGCAAAACGCAATGTGGACACACCACAATTTCACAGTGAAAAATGAACCTTTTTTTGGAAAGTGCCTAGCTGTAGTTTTTGAACCCTAGCTCTGCCGGAACCTAGGGAAACCTAGCAAACATATACATTTCTGAAAACTATACACCCAGGGAAAACCAGGATGGGGTGACTTGACTGGCTCTCACCAGGTTCTGTTACCCAGAATCCCTTGCAAACCTAAAATATTGTAAAAAAAACACATTTTCCTCACATCTCTGTGGTGGAAAGTTCTGGAATCTGTGTGGATCCACAAATTTCCACCAACCCCGCGTTCCCCAAAGTCTTCCGAGAAAAATGGTACCTCACTTGTGTGGGTAGGCCTAGTGCCTGCGACAGGAAACGGCGCAAAACGCAACGTGGACAGACCACAATTTCACAGTGAGAAATGACCCTTTTTTGCAAAGTGCCTAGCTGTAGTTTTTGAACCCTAGCTCTGCCGGCACCTAGGGAAACCTTGCAAAACTATACATTTTTGAAAACTAGACACCCTTGGGAATCTAGGATGGGGTGACGTGACTGGCTCTCACCAGGTTCTGTTACCCAGAATCCCTTGCAAACCTAAACAATTGTCAAAAAACCACATTTTCCTCACATTTCTGTGGTGGAAAGTTCTGGAATCTGCGTGGATCCACACAATTCCACCCACCCCGCGTTCCCCAAAGTCTTTCGAGAAAAATGGCACCTCACTTGTGTGGGTAGGCCTAGTGCCCGCGACAGGAAACGGCGCAAAATGCAACGTGGACAGACCACAATTTCACAGTGAAAAATGACCCTTTTTTGCAAAGTGCCTAGCTGTAGTTTGTGAACCCTAGCTCTGCCGGCACCTAGGGAAACCTTGCAAACCTATACATTTTTGAAAACTAGACACCCAGGGGAATCCAGGATGGGGTGACTTGACTAGCTCTCACCAGGTTCTGTTACCCAGAATCCCTTGCAAACCTAAAGAATTGTCAAAAAAACACGTTTTCCTCACATTTCTGTGGTGGAAAGTTCTGGAATCTGAGTGGATCCACAAATTTCCACCCACCCCGCCTTCCCCAAAGTCTTCCGAGAAAAATGGCACCTCACTTGTGTGGGTAGGCCTACTGCCTGCGACAGGAAACGGTGCAAAACGCAACGTGGACACACCACAATTCCACAGTGAAAAATGACCCTTTTTTTGCAAAGTGCCTAGCTGTAGTTTTTGAACCCTAGCTCTGCCGGCACCTAGGGAAACCTAGCAAACCTATACATTTTTTAAAACTAGACACCCAGGGGAATCCAGGATGGTGTGACTTGACTGGCTCTCATCAGGTTCTGTTACCCAGAATCATTTGCAAACCTAAACAATTGTCAGAAAAAACACATTTTCCTCACATTTCTGTGGTGGAAAGTTTTGGAATCTGCGTGGATCCACAAATTAACACTCACCCCGCGTTCCCCACAGTCTTCCAAGAAAAATGGTACCTCACTTGTGTGGGTAGGCCTACTGCCTGCGACAGGAAACAGCGCAAAACGCAACGTGGACACACCACAATTTCACAGTGAAAAATGACTCTTTTTTTGCAAAGTGCCTAGCTGTAGTTTTTGAACCCTAGCTCTGCCGGCACCTAGGGAAACCTATCAAACCTATACATTTTTGAAAACTAGACACCCAGGGGAATCCTGGATGGGGTGACTTGACTGGCTCTCACCAGGTTCTGTTACCCAGAATCCCTTACAAACCTAAGAAATTGTCAAAAAAACCACATTTTCCTCACATTTCTGTGGTGGAAAGTTCTGCAATATGCGTGGATCCACAAATTAACACTCACCCCGCGTTCCCCAAAGTCTTCCGAGAAAAATGGTACCTCACTTGTGTGGGTAGGCCTAGTGCCCGCAACAGGAAATGGCGCAAAACGCAACGTGGACACACCACAATTTCACAGTGAAAAATGACACTTTTTTTGCAAAGTCCCTGGCTGTAGTTTTTGAACCATAGCTCTGCCGGCACCTCGGGAAACCTAGCAAACCTGTACATTTTTTAAAACTAGACACCCAGGGGAATCCAGAATGGGGTGACTTGACTGGCTCTCACCAGGTTCTGTTACCCAGTATCCCTTACAAACCTAAAACATTGTCAAACAAAACACATTTTCCTCACATTTCTGTGGTGGAAAGTTCTGGAATCTGCGTGGATCCTCACAATTCCACCCGCCCCGCGTTCCCCAAAGTCGTCCGAGAAAAATGGTACCTCACTTGTGTGGGTAGGCCTAGTGCCTGCGACAGGAAACGGCGCAAAACGCAACGTGGACAGACCACAATTTCACAGTGAAAAATGACCCTTTTTTTGCAAAGTGCCTAGCTGTAGTTTTTGAACCCAAGCTCTGCCGGCACCTAGGGAAACCTAGCAAACCTATACAATTTTGAAAACTAGACACCCAGGGGAATCCAGGATGGGGTGACTTGACTGGCTCTCACTAGGTTCTGTTACCCAGAATCCCTTGCAAACCTAAAAAATTGACAAAAAAACCACGTTTTCCTCACATCTCTGTGGTGGAAAGTTCTGGAATCTGTGTGGATCCACAAATTTCCACCCACCCCGCGTTCCCCAAAGTCTTCCGAGAAAAATGGTACCTCATTTGTGTGGGTAGGCCTAGTGCCTGCGACAGGAAACGGCGCAAAACGCAACGTGGACAGACCACAATTTCACAGTGACAAATTACCCTTTTTTGCAAAGTGCCTAGCTGTATTTTTTGAACCCTAGCTCTGCTGGCACCTAGGGAAACCTATCAAACCTATACATTTTTGAAAACTAGACACCCATGGGAATCTAGGATGGGGTGACTTGACTGGCTCTCACCAGGTTCTGTTACCCAGAATCCCTTACAAACCTAAAAAATTGTCAAAAAAAACACATTTTCCTCACATTTCTGTGGTGGAAAGTTCTGGAATCTGCGTGGATCCACACAATTCCACCCACCCCGCGTTCCCCAAAGTCTTCCGAGAAAAATGGTACCTCACTTGTGTGGGTAGGCCTAGTGCCCGCAACAGGAAATGGCGCAAAACGCAACGTGGACACACCACAATTTCACAGTGAAAAATGACACTTTTTTTGCAAAGTGCCTAGCTGTAGTTTTTGAACCCTAGCTCTGCCGGCACCTAGGGAAACCTAGCAAACCTATACAATTTTGAAAACTAGACACCCAGGGGAATCCAGGATGGGGTGACTTGACTGGCTCTCACTAGGTTCTGTTACCCAGAATCCCTTGCAAACCTAAAGAATTGTCAAAAAAACCACGTTTTCCTCACATCTCTGTGGTGGAAAGTTTTGGAATCTGTGTGGATCCACAAATTTCCACCCACCCCGCGTTCCCCAAAGTCTTCTGAGAAAAATGGTACCTCACTTGTGTGGGTAGGCCTAGTGCCCGCGACAGGAAACGGCGCAAAACGCCACGTGGACACACCACAATTCCACAGTGAAAAATGACCCTTTTTTTGCAAAGTGCCTAGCTGTAGTTTTTGAACCCTAGCTCTGCTGGCACCTAGGGAAACCTATCAAACCTATACATTTTTGAAAACTAGACACCCAGGGGAATCCAGGATGGTGTGACTTGACTGGCTCTCACCAGGTTTTGTTACCCAGAATCCCTTGCAAACCTAACAAATTGTCAAAAAACCACATTTTCCTCACATTTCTGTGGTGGAAAGTTCTGGAATCTGCGTGGATCCACACAATTCCACCCACCCCGCGTTCCCCAAAGTCTTCCGAGAAAATGGCACCTCACTTGTGTGGGTAGGCCTAGTGCCCGCGACAGGAAATGGCACAAAACGCAATGTGGACACACCACAATTTCACAGTGAAAAATGACCCTTTTTTTGCAAAGTGCCTGGCTTTAGTTTTTGAACCCTAGCTCTGCCGGCACCTAGGGAAACCTAGCAAACCTATACATTTTTGAAAACTAGACACCCAGGGGAATCCAGGATGGGGTGACTTGACTGGCTCTCACCAGGGTCTGTTACCCAGAATCCCTTGCAAACCTAAACAATTGTCAAAAAACCACATTTTCCTCACATTTCTGTGGTGGAAAGTTCTGGAATCTGCGTGGATTCACACAATTCCACCCACCCCGCGTTCCGCAAAGTCTTCCGAGAAAAATGGTACCTCACTTGTGTGGGTAGGCCTAGTGCCCGCAACAGGAAATGGCGCAAAACGCAACGTGGACCGATCACAATTTCACAGTGAAAAATTACCCTTTTTTTGCAAAGTGCCTAGCTGTAGTTTTTGAACCCTAGCTCTGCCGGCACCTAAGTAAACCTAGAAAACCTATACATTTTTGAAAACTAGACACCCAGGGGAATTCAGGATGGGGTGACTTGACTGGCTCTCACCAGGGTCTGTTACCCAGAATCCCTTGCAAACCTAAACAATTTAAAAAAAAACCCACATTTTCCTCACATTTCTGTAGTGGAAAGTTCTGGAATCTGCGCGGATCCACAGATTTCCACCCACCCCGCAATCCCCAAAGTCTTCTGAGAAAAATGGTACCTCACTTGTGTGGGTAGGCCTAGTGCCCATGACAGGAAACGGCGCAAAACGCAACGTGGACACACCACAATTTCACAGTGAAATATGACCCTTTTTTTGCAAAGTGCCTAGCTGTAGTTTTTGAACCCTAGCTCTGCCAGCACCTAGGAAACCTAGCAAACCTATACATTTTTAAAAACTAGACACCCAGGGGAATCCAGGATGGTGTGACTTGACTAGCTCTCACCAGGTTCTGTTACCCAGAATCCCTTGCAAACCTAAAGAATTGTAAAAAAAAACACATTTCCTCACATTTCTGTGGTGGAAAGTTTTGGAATCTGCGTGGATTCACACAATTCCACCCACCCCGCGTTCCGCAAAGTCTTCCAAGAAAAATGGTACCTCACTTGTGTGGGTAGGCCTAGTGCCCGCAACAGGAAATGGCGCAAAACGCAACGTGGACCGACCACAATTTCACAGTGAAAAATTACCCTTTTTTTGCAAAGTGCCTAGCTGTAGTTTTTGAACCCTAGCTCTGCCGGCACCTAAGTAAACCTAGAAAACCTATACATTTTTGAAAACTAGACACCCAGGGGAATTCAGGATGGGGTGACTTGACTGGCTCTCACCAGGGTCTGTTACCCAGAATCCCTTGCAAACCTAAACAATTTAAAAAAAAAACACATTTTCCTCACATTTCTGTAGTGGAAAGTTCTGGAATCTGCGCGGATCCACAGATTTCCACCCACCCCGCAATCCCCAAAGTCTTCTGAGAAAAATGGTACCTCACTTGTGTGGGTAGGCCTAGTGCCCGTGACAGGAAACGGCGCAAAACGCAACGTGGACACACCACAATTTCACAGTGAAAAATGACCCTTTTTTTGCAAAGTGCCTAGCTGTAGTTTTTGAACCCTAGCTCTGCCAGCACCTAGGGAAACCTAGCAAACCTATAAATTTTTAAAAACTAGACACCCAGGGGAATCCAGGATGGTGTGACTTGACTAGCTCTCACCAGGTTCTGTTACCCAGAATCCCTTGCAAACCTAAAGAATTGTAAAAAAACACATTTCCTCACATTTCTGTGGTGGAAAGTTCTGGAATCTGCGTGGATCCACAAATTAACACTCACCCCGCGTTCCCCAAAGTCTTCCAAGAAAAATGGTACCTCACTTGTGTGGGTAGGACTAGTGCCCGCGACAGGAAATGGCGCAAAACGCAACGTGGACACACCACAATTTCACAGTGAAAAATGAACCTTTTTTTGGAAAGTGCCTAGCTGTAGTTTTTGAACCCTAGCTCTGCCGGAACCTAGGGAAACCTAGCAAACCTATACATTTTTGAAAACTAGACACCCAGGGAAAACCAGGATGGGGTGACTTGACTGGCTCTCACCAGGTTCTGTTACCCAGAATCCCTTACAAACCTAAAAAATTGTCAAAAAAAACACATTTTCCTCACATTTCTGTGGTGGAAAGTTCAGGAATCTGCGTGGATCCACACAATTCCACCCACCCTGCGTTCCCCAAAGTCTTCTGAGAAAAATGGTACCTCACTTGTGTGGGTAGGCCTAGTGCCCGCGACAGGAAACGGCGCAAAATGCCACGTGGACACACCACAATTCCACAGTGAAAAATGACCCTTTTTTTGCAAAGTGCCTAGCTGTAGTTTTTGAACCCTAGCTCTGCTGGCACCTAGGGAAACCTATCAAACCTATACATTTTTGAAAACTAGACACCCAGGGGATACCAGGATGGGGTGACTTGACTGGCTCTCACTAGGTTCTGTTACCCAGAATCCCTTGCAAACCTAAAGAATTGTCAAAAAAACCACGTTTTCCTCACATCTCTGTGGTGGAAAGTTCTGGAATCTGTGTGGATCCACAAATTTCCACCCACCCCGCGTTCCCCAAAGTCTTCCGAGAAAAATGGTACCTCACTTGTGTGGGTAGGCCTAGTGCCTGCGACAGGAAACGGCGCAAACGCCACGTGGACACACCACAATTCCACAGTGAAAAATGACCCTTTTTTGCAAAGTGCCTAGCTGTAGTTTTTGAACCCTAGCTCTGCTGGCACCTAGGGAAACCTATCAAACCTATACATTTTTGAAAACTAGACACCCAGGGAAATCCAGGATGGTGTGACTTGACTGGCTCTCACCAGGTTTTGTTACCCAGAATCCCTTGCAAACCTAACAAATTGTCAAAAAACCACATTTTCCTCACATTTCTGTGGTGGAAAGTTCTGGAATCTGCGTGGATCCACACAATTCTACCCACCCCGCGTTCCCCAAAGTCTTCCGAGAAAATGGCACCTCACTTGTGTGGGTAGGCCTAGTGCCCGCGACAGGAAATTGCACAAAACGCAATGTGGACACACCACAATTTCACAGTGAAAAATGACCCTTTTTTTGCAAAGTGCCTGGCTTTAGTTTTTGAACCCTAGCTCTGCCGGCACCTAGGGAAACCTAGCAAACCTATACATTTTTGAAAACTAGACACCCAGGGGAATCCAGGATGGGGTGACTTGACTGGCTCTCACCAGGGTCTGTTACCCAGAATCCCTTGCAAACCTAAACAATTGTCAAAAAAACCACATTTTCCTCACATTTCTGTGGTGGAAAGTTCTGGAATCTGCGTGGATTCACACAATTCCACCCACCCCGCGTTCCGCAAAGTCTTCCGAGAAAAATGGTACCTCACTTGTGTGGGTAGGCCTAGTGCCCGCAACAGGAAATGGCGCAAAACGCAACGTGGACCGATCACAATTTCACAGTGAAAAATTACCCTTTTTTTGCAAAGTGCCTAGCTGTAGTTTTTGAACCCTAGCTCTGCCGGCACCTAAGTAAACCTAGAAAACCTATACATTTTTGAAAACTAGACACCCAGGGGAATTCAGGATGGGGTGACTTGACTGGCTCTCACCAGGGTCTGTTACCCAGAATCCCTTGCAAACCTAAACAATTTTAAAAAAAACCACATTTTCCTCACATTTCTGTAGTGGAAAGTTCTGGAATCTGCGCGGATCCACAGATTTCCACCCACCCCGCAATCCCCAAAGTCTTCTGAGAAAAATGGTACCTCACTTGTGTGGGTAGGCCTAGTGCCCATGACAGGAAACGGCGCAAAACGCAACGTGGACACACCACAATTTCACAGTGAAATATGACCCTTTTTTTGCAAAGTGCCTAGCTGTAGTTTTTGAACCCTAGCTCTGCCAGCACCTAGGGAAACCTAGCAAACCTATACATTTTTAAAAACTAGACACCCAGGGGAATCCAGGATGGTGTGACTTGACTAGCTCTCACCAGGTTCTGTTACCCAGAATCCCTTGCAAACCTAAAGAATTGTAAAAAAAACACATTTCCTCACATTTCTGTGGTGGAAAGTTCTGGAATCTGCGTGGATTCACACAATTCCACCCACCCCGCGTTCCGCAAAGTCTTCCGAGAAAAATGGTACCTCACTTGTGTGGGTAGGCCTAGTGCCCGCAACAGGAAATGGCGCAAAACGCAACGTGGACCGACCACAATTTCACAGTGAAAAATTACCCTTTTTTTGCAAAGTGCCTAGCTGTAGTTTTTGAACCCTAGCTCTGCCGGCACCTAAGTAAACCTAGAAAACCTATACATTTTTGAAAACTAGACACCCAGGGGAATTCAGGATGGGGTGACTTGACTGGCTCTCACCAGGGTCTGTTACCCAGAATCCCTTGCAAACCTAAACAATTTAAAAAAAAACACATTTTCCTCACATTTCTGTAGTGGAAAGTTCTGGAATCTGCGCGGATCCACAGATTTCCACCCACCCCGCAATCCCCAAAGTCTTCTGAGAAAAATGGTACCTCACTTGTGTGGGTAGGCCTAGTGCCCGCGACAGGAAACGGCGCAAAACGCCACGTGGACACACCACAATTCCACAGTGAAAAATGACCCTTTTTTTGCAAAGTGCCTAGCTGTAGTTTTTGAACCCTAGCTCTGCTGGCACCTAGGGAAACCTATCAAACCTATACATTTTTGAAAACTAGACACCCAGGGGATACCAGGATGGGGTGACTTGACTGGCTCTCACTAGGTTCTGTTACCCAGAATCCCTTGCAAACCTAAAGAATTGTCAAAAAAACCACGTTTTCCTCACATCTCTGTGGTGGAAAGTTCTGGAATCTGTGTGGATCCACAAATTTCCACCCACCCCGCGTTCCCCAAAGTCTTCCGAGAAAAATGGTACCTCACTTGTGTGGGTAGGCCTAGTGCCTGCGACAGGAAACGGCGCAAAACGCAACGTGGACAGACCACAATTTCACAGTGAAAAATGACCCTTTTTTGCAAAGTGCCTAGCTGTAGTTTTTGAACCCTAGCTCTGCTGGCACCTAGGGAAACCTATCAAACCTATACATTTTTGAAAACTAGACACCCATGGGAATCTAGGATGGGGTGACTTGACTGGCTCTCACCAGGTTCTGTTAACCAGAATCCCTTACAAACCTAAAAAATTGTCCAAAAAACACATTTTCCTCACATTTCTGTGGTGGAAAGTTCAGGAATCTGCGTGGATCCACACAATTCCACCCAGCCCGCGTTCCCCAAAGTCTTCTGAGAAAAAGGGTACCTCACTTGTGTGGGTAGGCCTAGTGCCCGCGACAGGAAACGGCGCAAAACGCCACGTGGACACACCACAATTCCACAGTGAAAAATGACCCTTTTTTGCAAAGTGCCTAGCTGTAGTTTTTGAACCCTAGCTCTGCTGGCACCTAGGAAACCTATCAAACCTACACATTTTTGAAAACTAGACACCCAGGGGAATCCAGGATGGTGTGACTTGACTGGCTCTCACCAGGTTTTGTTACCCAGAATCCCTTGCAAACCTAACAAATTGTCAAAAAACCACATTTTCCTCACATTTCTGTGGTGGAAAGTTCTGGAATCTGCGTGGATCCACACAATTCCACCCACCCCGCGTTCCCCAAAGTCTTCCGAGAAAAATGGTACCTCACTTGTGTGGGTGGGCCTAGTGCCCGCAACAGGAAATGGCGCAAAAGCAACGTGGACCGACCACAATTTCACAGTGAAAAATGACCCTTTTTTGCAAAGTGCCTAGCTGTAGTTTTTGAACCCTAGCTCTGCCGGCACCTAGGGAAACCTAGCAAACCTACACATTTTTGAAAACTAGACACCCAGAGGAATCCAGGATGGGGTGACTTGACTGGCTCTCATCAGGTTCTGTTACCCAGAATCCTTTGCAAACCTAAAGAATTGTCAAAAAAACCACCTATTGTTCACATTTCTGTGGTGGAAAGTTCTGGAATCTGCGTGGATCCACAAATTTCCACCCACCCTGCATTCCCCAAAGTCTTCTGAGAAAAATGGTACCTCACTTGTGTGGGTAGGCCTACTGCCTGCGACAGGAAACAGCGCAAAACGCAACGTGGACACACCACAATTTCACAGTGAAAAATGACTCTTTTTTTGCAAAGTGCCTAGCTGTAGTTTTTGAACCCTACCTCTGCCGGCACCTAGTGAAACCTATCAAACCTATAAATTTTTGAAAACTAGACACCCAGGGAATCCTGGATGGGGTGACTTGACTGGCTCTCCCCAGGTTCTGTTAGCCAGAATCCCTTACAAACCTAAACAATTGTCAAAAAAACCACATTTTCCTCACATTTCTGTGGTGGAAAGTTCTGCAATCTGCGTGGATCCACAAATTAACACTCACCCCGCGTTCCCCAAAGTCTTCCGAGAAAAATGGTACCTCACTTGTGTGGGTAGGCCTAGTGCCCGCAACAGGAAATGGCGCAAAACGCAACGTGGACACACCACAATTTCACAGTGAAAAATTACACTTTTTTTGCAAAGTGCCTGGCTGTAGTTTTTGAACCCTAGCTCTGCCGGCACCTCGGGAAACCTAGCAAACCTGTACATTTTTTAAAACTAGTCACCCAGGGGAATCCAGGATGGGGTGACTTGACTGGCTCTCACCAGGTTCTGTTACCCAGAATCCCTTACAAACCTAAAAAATTGTCAAACAAAACACATTTTCCTCACATTTCTGTGGTGGAAAGTTCTGGAATCTGCGTGGATCCACAAATTTCCACCCACCCCGCCTTCCCCAAAGTCTTTCGAGAAAAATGGTACCTCACTTGTGTGGGTAGGCCTACTGCCTGCGACAGGAAACAGCGCAAAACACAACGTGGACACACCACAATTTCACAGTGAAAAATGACCCTTTTTTTGCAAAGTGCCTAGCTGTAGTTTTTGAACCCTAGCTCTGCCGGCACCTAGGGAAACCTAGCAAACCTATACATTTTTAAAACTAGACACCCAGTGGAATCCAGGATGGTGTGACTTGACTGGCTCTCATCAGGTTCTGTTACCCAGAATCATTTGCAAACCTAAAAAAGTGTCAAAAAAACCACATTTTCCTCACATTTCTGTGGTGGGAAGTTCTGGAATCTGCGTGGATCCACACAATTCTACACACCCCGTGTTCCCCAAAGTCTTCCGAGAAAAATGGTACCTCACTTGTGTGGGTAGGCCTAGTGCCCGCGACAGGAAACGGCGCAAAATGCAACGTGGACAGACCACAATTTCACAGTGAAAAATGACCCTTTTTTTGCAAAGTGCCTAGCTGTAGTTTGTGAACCCTAGCTCTGCCGGCACCTAGGGAAACCTAGCAAACCTATACATTTTTGAAAACTAGACAACCAGGGGAATCCAGGATGGGGTGACTTGACTAGCTCTCACCAGGTTCTGTTACCCAGAATCCCTTGCAAACCTAAAGAATTGTCAAAAAAACACGTTTTCCTCACATTTCTGTGGTGGAAAGTTCTGGAATCTGAGTGGATCCACAAATTTCCACCCACCCCGCCTTCCCCAAAGTCTTACGAGAAAAATGGTACCTCACTTGTGTGGGTAGGCCTACTGCCTGCGACTGGAAACGGTGCAAAACGCAATGTGGACACACCACAATTTCCCAGTGAAAAATGACCCTTTTTTTGCAAAGTGCCTAGCTGTAGTTTTTGAACCGTAGCTCTGCCGGCACCTAGGGGAACCTAGCAAACCTATACATTTTTTAAAACTAGACACCCAGGGGAATCCAGGATGGTGTGACTTGACTGGCTCTCATCAGGTTCTGTTACCCAGAATCATTTGCAAACCTAAAAAATTGTCAGAAAAAACACATTTTCCTCACATTTCTCTGGTGGAAAGTTTTGGAATCTGCGTGGATCCACAAATTAACACTCACCCCGCGTTCCCCACAGTCTTCCAAGAAAAATGGTACCTCACTTGTGTGGGTAGGACTAGTGCTCGTGACAGGAAATGGCGCAAAACGCAACGTGGACACACCACAATTTCACAGTGAAAAATGACCCTTATTTTGCCAGGAGTCTAGCTGTAGTTTTTGAACCCTAGCACTGCCGGCACCTAGGGAAACCTAGCAAACCTATACATTTCTGAAAACTAGACACCCAGGGAAATCCAGGATGGGGTGACTTGACTGGCTCTCACCAGGTTTTGTTACCCAGAATCCCTTGCAAACCTAAAATATTGTCAAAAAAACACATTTTCCTCACATTTCTGTGGTGGGAAGTACTGGAATCTGCGTGGATTCACAAAACTCCAATCACCACGCGTTCCCCAAAGTCTTCCTAGAAAAATGGTACCTCACTTGTGTGGGTGGGCCTAGTGCCCGCAACAGGAAATGGCGCAAAACGCAACGTGGACCGACCACAATTTCACAGTGAAAAATGACCCTTTTTTGCAAAGTGCCTAGCTGTAGTTTTTGAACCCTAGCTCTGCCGGCACCTAGGGAAACCTAGCAAACCTATACATTTTTGAAAACTAGACACCCAGAGGAATCCAGGATGGGGTGACTTGACTGGCTCTCATCAGGTTCTGTTACCCAGAATCCTTTGCAAACCTAAAGAATTGTCAAAAAAACCACCTATTGCTCACATTTCTGTGGTGGAAAGTTCTGGAATCTGCGTGGATCCACAAATTTCCACCCACCCTGCATTCCCCAAAGTCTTCTGAGAAAAATGGTACCTCACTTGTGTGGGTAGGCCTACTGCCTGCGACAGGAAACAGCGCAAAACGCAACGTGGACACACCACAATTTCACAGTGAAAAATGACTCTTTTTTTGCAAAGTGCCTAGCTGTAGTTTTTGAACCCTAGCTCTGCCAGCACCTAGGGAAACCTATCAAACCTATAAATTTTTGAAAACTAGACACCCAGGGGAATCCTGGATGGGGTGACTTGACTGGCTCTCACCAGGTTCTGTTAGCCAGAATCCCTTACAAACCTAAAAAATTGTCCAAAAACCCACATTTTCCTCACATTTCTGTGGTGGAAAGTTCTGCAATCTGCGTGGATCCACAAATTAACACTCACCCCGCGTTCCCCAAAGTCTTCCGAGAAAAATGGTACCTCACTTGTGTGGGTAGGCCTAGTGCCCGCAACAGGAAATGGCGCAAAACGCAACGTGGACACACCACAATTTCACAGTGAAAAATGACACTTTTTTTGCAAAGTGCCTGGCTGTAGTTTTTGAACCCTAGCTCTGCCGGCACCTCGGGAAACCTAGAAAACCTGTAAATTTTTAAAACTAGACACCCAGGGGAATCCAGGATGGGGTGACTTGACTGGCTCTCACCAGGTTCTGTTACCCAGAATCCCTTACAAACCTAAAAAATTGTCAAACAAAACACATTTTCCTCACATTTCTGTGGTGGAAAGTTCTGGAATCTGCGTGGATCCACACAATTCCACCCGCCCCGCGTTCCCCAAAGTCGTCCGAGAAAAATGGTACCTCACTTGTGTGGGTAGGCCTAGTGCCTGCGACAGGAAACGGCACAAAACGCAACGTGGACAGACCACAATTTCACAGTGAAAAATGACCCTTTTTTGCAAAGTGCCTAGCTGTAGTTTTTGAACCCTAGCTCTGCCGGCACCTAGGA
Source organism: Calotriton arnoldi (assembly GCA_963921515.1). Classification (NCBI taxonomy): domain Eukaryota; kingdom Metazoa; phylum Chordata; class Amphibia; order Caudata; family Salamandridae; genus Calotriton; species Calotriton arnoldi. The sequence goes on from CAWUFW010000039.1 coordinate 670,793, forward strand.
AACCTAGCAAACCTATACAATTTTGAAAACTAGACACCCAGGGGAATCCAGGATGGGGTGACTTGACTGGCTCTCACTAGGTTCTGTTCCCAGAATCCCTTGCAAACCTAAAGAATTGTCAAAAAAACCACGTTTTCCTCACATCTCTTTGGTGGAAAGTTCTGGAATCTGTGTGGATCCACAAATTTCCACCCACCCCGCGTTCCCCAAAGTCTTCCGAGAAAAATGGTACCTCACTTGTGTGGGTAGGCCTAGTGCCTGCGACAGGAAACGGCGCAAAACGCAACGTGGACAGACCACAATTTCACAGTGAAAAATGACCCTTTTTTGCAAAGTGCCTAGCTGTAGTTTTTGAACCCTAGCTCTGCTGGCACCTAGGGAAACCTATCAAACCTATACATTTTTGAAAACTAGACACCCAGGGGAATCCAGGATGGTGTGACTTGACTGGCTCTCACCAGGTTCTGTTACCCAGAATCCCTTGCAAACCTAAAAAATTGTCAAAAAACCACATTTTCCTCACATTTCTGTGGTGGAAAGTTCTGGAATCTGCGTGGATCCACACAATTCCACCCACCCCGCGTTCCCCAAAGTCTTCTGAGAAAAATGGCACCTCACTTGTGTGGGTAGGCCTAGTGCCCGCGACAGGAAATGGCACAAAACACAATGTGGACACACCACAATTTCACAGTGAAAAATGACCCTTTTTTGCAAAGTGCCTAGCTGTAGTTTTTGAACCCTAGCTCTGCCGGCACCTAGGGAAACCTAGCAAACCTATACATTTTTGAAAACTAGACACCCAGGGGAATCCAGGATGGGGTGACTTGACTGGCTCTCACCAGGGTCTGTTACCCAGAATCCCTTGCAAACCTAAACAATTGTCAAAAAAACCACATTTTCCTCACATTTCTGTGGTGGAAAGTTCTGGAATCTGCGTGGATTCACACAATTCCACCCACCCCGCGTTCCCCAAAGTCTTCCAAGAAAAATGGTACCTCACTTGTGTGGGTAGGCCTAGTGCCCGCAACAGGAAATGGCGCAAAACGCAACGTGGACCGACCACAATTTCACAGTGAAAAATTACCCTTTTTTTGCAAAGTGCCTAGCTGTAGTTTTTGAACCCTAGCTCTGCCGGCACCTAAGTAAACCTAGAAAACCTATACATTTTTGAAAACTAGACACCCAGGGGAATTCAGGATGGGGTGACTTGACTGGCTCTCACCAGGGTATGTTACCCAGAATCCCTTGCAAACCTAAACAATTTTCAAAAAAACCACATTTTCCTCACATTTCTGTGGTGGAAAGTTCTGGAATCTGCGCGGATCCACAGATTTCCACCCACCCCGCAATCCCCAAAGTCTTCCGAGAAAAATGGTACCTCACTTGTGTGGGTAGGCCTAGTGCCCGTGACAGGAAACGGCGCAAAACGCAACGTGGACACACCACAATTTCACAGTGAAAAATGACACTTTTTTTGCAAAGTGCCTAGCTGTAGTTTTTGAACCCTAGCTCTGCCGGCACCTAGGGAAACCTTGCAAAACTATACATTTTTAAAAACTAGACACCCAGGGGAATCCAGGATGGTGTGACTTGACTAGCTCTCACCAGGTTCTGTTACCCAGAATCCCTTGCAAACCTAAAGATATGTAAAAAAAAACACATTTCCTCACATTTCTGTGGTGGAAAGTTCTGGAATCTGCGTGGATCCACAAATTAACACTCACCCCGCGTTCCCCAAAGTCTTCCAAGAAAAAAAGGTACCTCACTTGTGTGGGTAGGACTAGTGCCCGCGACAGGAAATGGCGCAAAACGCAACGTGGACACACCACAATTTCACAGTGAAAAATGAACCTTTTTTTGGAAAGTGCCTAGCTGTAGTTTTTGAACCCTAGCTCTGCCGGAACCTATGGAAACCTAGCAAACCTATACATTTTTGAAAACTAGACACCCAGGGAAAACCAGGATGGGGTGACTTGACTGGCTCTCACCAGGTTTTGTTACCCAGAATCCCTTGCAAACCTAAAATATTGTCAAAAAAACCACATTTTCCTCACATCTCTGTGGTGGAAAGTTCTGGAATCTGTGTGGATCCACAAATTTCCACCCACCCCGCGTTCCACAAAGTCTTCCGAGAAAAATGGTACCTCACTTGTGTGGGTAGGCCTAGTGCCTGCGACAGGAAACGGCGCAAAACGCAACGTGGACAGACCACAATTTCACAGTGAAAAATGACCCTTTTTTGGCAAAGTGCCTAGTTGTAGTTTTTGAACCCTAGCTCTGCCGGCACCTAGGGAAACCTAGCAAACCTATACAATTTTGAAAACTAGACACCCAGGGGAATCCAGGATGGGGTGACTTGACTGGCTCTCACTAGGTTCTGTTACCCAGAATCCCTTGCAAACCTAAAGAATTGTCAAAAAAAGCACGTTTTCCTCACATCTCTGTGGTGGAAAGTTCTGGAATCTGTGTGGATCCACAAATTTCCACCCACCCCGCGTTCCCCAAAGTCTTCCGAGAAAAATGGTACCTCACTTGTGTGGGTAGGCCTAGTGCCTGCGACAGGAAACGGCGCAAAACGCAACGTGGACAGACCACAATTTCACAGTGAAAAATGACCCTTTTTTTGCAAAGTGCCTAGCTGTAGTTTTTGAACCCTAGCTCTGCTGGCACCTAGGGAAACCTATCAAACCTATACATTTTTGAAAACTAGACACCCATGGGAATCTAGGATGCGGTGACTTGACTGGCTCTCACCAGGTTCTGTTACCCAGAATCCCTTACAAACCTAAAAAATTGTCAAAAAAAACACATTTTCCTCACATTTCTGTGGTGGAAAGTTCTGCAATCTGCGTGGATCCACACAATTCCACCCACCCCGCGTTCCCCAAAGTCTTCCAAGAAAAATGGCACCTCACTTGTGTGGGTAGGCCTAGTGCCCGCGACAGGAAATGGCACAAAACGCAATGTGGACACACCACAATTTCACAGTGAAAAATGACCCTTTTTTTGCAAAGTGCCTGGCTGTAGTTTTTGAAACCTAGCTCTGCCGGCACCTAGGGAAACCTAGCAAACCTATACATTTTTGAAAACTAGACACCCAGGGGAATCCAGGATGTGGTGACTTGACTGGCTCTCACCAGGGTCTGTTACCCAGAATCCCTTGCAAACCTAAACAATTGTCAAAAAAAACACATTTTCCTCACATTTCTGTGGTGGAAAGTTCTGGAATCTGCGTGGATTCACACAATTCCACCCACCCCGCGTTCCCCAAAGTCTTCCGAGAAAAATGGTACCTCACTTGTGTGGGTAGGCCTAGTGCCCGCAACAGGAAATGGTGCAAAATGCAACGTGGACCGACCACAATTTCACAGTGAAAAATTACCCTTTTTTTGCAAAGTGCCTAGCTGTAGTTTTTGAACCCTAGCTCTGCCGGCACCTAAGTAAACCTAGCAAACCTATACATTTTTGAAAACTAGACACCCAGGGGAATCCAGGATGGGGTGACTTGACTGGCTCTCACCAGGGTCTGTTACCCAGAATCCCTTGCAAACCTAAACAATTTTCAAACAAACCACATTTTCCTCACATTTCTGTGGTGGAAAGTTCTGGAATCTGCGCGGATCCACAGATTTCCACCCACCCCGCAATCCCCAAAGTCTTCCGAGAAAAATGGTACCTCACTTGTGTGGGTAGGCCTAGTGCCCGTGACAGGAAACGGCGCAAAACGCAACGTGGACACACCACAATTTCACAGTGAAAAATGAACCTTTTTTTGCAAAGTGCCTAGCTGTAGTTTTTGAACCCTAGCTCTGCCAGCACCTAGGGAAACCTAGCAAACCTATACATTTTTAAAAACTAGACACCCAGGGGAATCCAGGATGGTGTGACTTGACTAGCTCTCACCAGGTTCTGTTACCCAGAATCCCTTGCAAACCTAAAGAATTGTAAATAAAACCACATTTTCCTCACATTTCTGTGGTGGAAAGTTCTGAAATCTGCGTGGATCCACAAATTAACACTCACCCCGCGTTCCCCAAAGTCTTCCAAGAAAAATGGTACCTCACTTGTGTGGGTAGGACTAGTGCCCGCGACAGGAAATGGCGCAAAACGCAACGTGGACACACCACAATTTCACAGTGAAAAATGAACCTTTTTTTGGAAAGTGCCTAGCTGTAGTTTTTGAACCCTAGCTCTGCCGGAACCTAGGGAAACCTAGCAAACCTATACATTTTTTAAAACTATACACCCAGGGAAAACCAGGATGGGGTGACTTGACTGGCTCTCACCAGGTTTTGTTACCCAGAATCCCTTGCAAACCTAAAATATTGTAAAAAAAACACATTTTCCTCACATTTCTGTGGTGGAAAGTTCTGGAATCGGCGTGGATTCACACAATTCCACCCACCCCGCGTTCCCTAAAGTCTTCCGAGAAAAATGGTACCTCACTTGTGTGGGTAGGCCTAGTGCCCGCAACAGGAAATGGCGCAAAACGCAACATGGACCGACCACAATTTCACAGTGAAAAATTACCCTTTTTTTGCAAAGTGCCTAGCTGTAGTTTTTGAACCCTAGCTCTGCCGGCACCTAGGGAAACCTTGCAAAACTATACATTTTTGAAAACTAGACACCCATGGGAATCTAGGATGGGGTGACTTGACTGGCTCTCACCAGGTTCTGTTACCCAGAATCCCTTACAAACCTAAAAAATTGTCAAAAAAAACACATTTTCCTCACATTTCTGTGGTGGAAAGTTCAGGAATCTGCATGGATCCACACAATTCCACCCACCCCGTGTTCCCCAAATTCTTCCGAGAAAAATGGTACCTCACTTGTGTGGGTAGGCCTGGTGCCTGCGACAAGAAACGGCGCAAAACGCAACGTGGACAGACCACAATTTCACAGTGAAAAATGACCCTTTTTTTGCAAAGTGCCTAGCTGTAGTTTTTGAACCCTAGCTCTGCCGGCACCTAGGGAAACCTTGCAAAACTATACATTTTTGAAAACTAGACACCCATGGGAATCTAGGATGGGGTGACTTGACTGGCTCTCACCAGGTTCTGTTACCCAGAATCCCTTACAAACCTAAACAATTGTCAAAAAACCACATTTTCATCACATTTCTGTGGTGGAAAGTTCTGGAATCTGCATGGATTCACACAATTCCACCCACCCCGCGTTCCCCAAAGTCTTCCGAGAAAAATGGTACCTCACTTGTGTTGGTAGGCCTAGTGCCCGCAACAGGAAATGGCGCAAAACGCAACGTGGACCGACCACAATTTCACAGTGAAAAATGACCCTTTTTTTGCAAAGTGCCTAGCTGTAGTTTTTGAACCCTAGCTCTGCCGGCACCTAGGGAAACCTTGCAAAACTATACATTTTTGAAAACTAGACACCCATGGGAATCTAGGATGGGGTGACTTGACTGGCTCTCACCAGGTTGTGTTACCCAAAATCCCTTACAAACCTAAAAAATTGTCAAAAAAAACACATTTTCCTCACATTTCTGTGGTGGAAAGTTCAGGAATCTGCGTGGATCCACACAATTCCACCCAACCCGCGTTCCCCAAAGTCTTCCAAGAAAAATGGTACCTCACTTGTGTGGGTAGGCCTAGTGCCCGCGACAGGAAACGGCGCAAAACGCCACGTGGACACACCACAATTCCACAGGGAAAAATTACCCTTTTTTTGCAAAGTGCCTAGCTGTAGTTTTTGAACCCTAGCTCTGCTGGCACCTAGGGAAACCTATCAAACCTATACATTTTTGAAAACTAGACACCCAGGGAAATCCAGGATGGTGTGACTTGACTGGCTCTCAACAGGTTCTGTTACCCAGAATCCCTTGCAAACCTAAAAAATTGTCAAAAAGCCACATTTTCCTCACATTTCTGTGGTGGAAAGTTCTGGAATCTGCGTGGATCCACACAATTCCACCCACCCCGCGTTCCCCAAAGTCTTCCGAGAAAAATGGCACCTCACTTGTGTGGGTAGGCCTAGTGCCCGCGACAGGAAATGGCACAAAACGCAATGTGGACACACCACAATTTCACAGTGAAAAATGACCCTTTTTTTGCAAAGTGCCTGGCTGTAGTCTTTGAACCCTAGCTCTGCCGGCACCTAGGGAAACCTAGCAAACCTGTACATTTTTTAAAACTAGACACCGAGGGGAATCCAGGATGGGGTGACTTGACTGTCTCTCACCAGGTTCTGTTACCCAGAATCCCTTACAAACCTAAAAAATTGTCAAAAAAACACATTTTCCTCACATTTCTGTGGTGGAAAGTTCTGGAATCTGCGTGGATTCACACAATTCCACCCACCCGCGTTCCCTAAAGTCTTCCGAGAAAAATGGTACCTCACTTGTGTGGGTAGGCCTAGTGCCCGCAACAGGAAATGGCGCAAAACGCAACATGGACCGACCACAATTTCACAGTGAAAAATTACCCTTTTTTTGCAAAGTGCCTAGCTGTAGTTTTTGAACCCTAGCTCTGCCGGCACCTAGGGAAACCTTGCAAAACTATACATTTTTGAAAACTAGACACCCATGGGAATCTAGGATGGGGTGACTTGACTGGCTCTCACCAGGTTCTGTTACCCAGAATCCCTTACAAACCTAAAAAATTGTCAAAAAAACACATTTTCCTCACATTTCTGTGGTGGAAAGTTCAGGAATCTGCATGGATCCACACAATTCCACCCACCCCGTGTTCCCCAAATTCTTCCGAGAAAAATGGTACCTCACTTGTGTGGGTAGGCCTAGTGCCCGCAACAGGAAATGGCGCAAAACGCAACGTGGACCGACCACAATTTCACAGTGAAAAATGACCCTTTTTTTGCAAAGTGCCTAGCTGTAGTTTTTGAACCCTAGCTCTGCCGGCACCTAGGGAAACCTTGCAAAACTATACATTTTTGAAAACTAGACACCCATGGGAATCTAGGATGGGGTGACTTGACTGGCTCTCACCAGGTTGTGTTACCCAAAATCCCTTACAAACCTAAAAAATTGTCAAAAAAACACATTTTCCTCACATTTCTGTGGTGGAAAGTTCAGGAATCTGCGTGGATCCACAAATTAACACTCACCCCGCGTTCCCCAAAGTCTTCCGAGAAAAATGGTACCTCACTTGTGTGGGTAGGCCTAGTGCCCGCAACAGGAAATGGCGCAAAACGCAACGTGGACACACCACAATTTCACAGTGAAAAATGACACTTTTTTTGCAAAGTGCCTGGTTGTAGTTTTTAACCCTAGCTCTGCCCGCACCTCGGGAAACCTACCAAACCTGTACATTTTTTAAAACTAGACACCCAGGGGAATCCAGGATGGGGTGACTTGAATGGCTCTCACCAGGTTCTGTTACCCAGAATCCCTTACAAACCTAAAAAATTGTCAAACAAAACACATTTTCCTCACATTTCTGTGGTGGAAAGTTCTGGAATCTGCGTGGACCACACAATTCCACCCGCCCCGCGTTCCCCAAAGTCGTCTGAGAAAAATGGTACCTCACTTGTGTGGGTAGGCCTAGTGCCTGCGACAGGAAACGGCGCAAAACGCAACGTGGACAGACCACAATTTCACAGTGAAAAATGACCCTTTTTTGGCAAAGTGCCTAGTTGTAGTTTTTGAACCCTAGCTCTGCCGGCACCTAGGGAAACCTAGCAAACCTATACAATTTTGAAAACTAGACACCCAGGGAATCCAGGATGGGGTGACTTGACTGGCTCTCACTAGGTTCTGTTACCCAGAATCCCTTGCAAACCTAAAGAATTGTCAAAAAAAGCACGTTTTCCTCACATCTCTGTGGTGGAAAGTTCTGGAATCTGTGTGGATCCACAAATTTCCACCCACCCCGCGTTCCCCAAAGTCTTCCGAGAAAAATGGTACCTCACTTGTGTGGGTAGGCCTAGTGCCTGCGACAGGAAACGGCGCAAAACGCAACGTGGACAGACCACAATTTCACAGTGAAAAATGACCCTTTTTTGCAAAGTGCCTAGCTGTAGTTTTTGAACCCTAGCTCTGCTGGCACCTAGGGAAACCTATCAAACCTATACATTTTTGAAAACTAGACACCCATGGGAATCTAGGATGCGGTGACTTGACTGGCTCTCACCAGGTTCTGTTACCCAGAATCCCTTACAAACCTAAAAAATTGTCAAAAAAAACACATTTTCCTCACATTTCTGTGGTGGAAAGTTCTGGAATCTGCGTGGATCCACACAATTCCACCCACCCCGCGTTCCCCAAAGTCTTCCGAGAAAAATGGCACCTCACTTGTGTGGGTAGGCCTAGTGCCCGCGACAGGAAATGGCACAAAACGCAATGTGGACACACCACAATTTCACAGTGAAAAATGACCCTTTTTTTGCAAAGTGCCTGGCTGTAGTTTTTGAAACCTAGCTCTGCCGGCACCTAGGGAAACCTAGCAAACCTATACATTTTTGAAAACTAGACACCCAGGGGAATCCAGGATGTGGTGACTTGACTGGCTCTCACCAGGGTCTGTTACCCAGAATCCCTTGCAAACCTAAACAATTGTCAAAAAAACCACATTTTCCTCACATTTCTGTGGTGGAAAGTTCTGGAATCTGCGTGGATTCACACAATTCCACCCACCCCGCGTTCCCCAAAGTCTTCCGAGAAAAATGGTACCTCACTTGTGTGGGTAGGCCTAGTGCCCGCAACAGGAAATGGCGCAAAACGCAACGTGGACCGACCACAATTTCACAGTGAAAAATTACCCTTTTTTTGCAAAGTGCCTAGCTGTAGTTTTTGAACCCTAGCTCTGCCGGCACCTAAGTAAACCTAGCAAACCTATACATTTTTGAAAACTAGACACCCAGGGGAATCCAGGATGGGGTGACTTGACTGGCTCTCACCAGGGTCTGTTACCCAGAATCCCTTGCAAACCTAAACAATTTTCAAACAAACCACATTTTCCTCACATTTCTGTGGTGGAAAGTTCTGGAATCTGCGCGGATCCACAGATTTCCACCCACCCCGCAATCCCCAAAGTCTTCCGAGAAAAATGGTACCTGACTTGTGTGGGTAGGCCTAGTGCCCGTGACAGGAAACGGCGCAAAACGCAACGTGGACCGACCACAATTTCACAGTGAAAAATGACCCTTTTTTTGCAAAGTGCCTAGCTGTAGTTTTTGAACCCTAGCTCTGCCGGCACCTAGGGAAACCTTGCAAAACTATACATTTTTGAAAACTAGACACCCATGGGAATCTAGGATGGGGTGACTTGACTGGCTCTCACCAGGTTGTGTTACCCAAAATCCCTTACAAACCTAAAAAATTGTAAAAAAAAACACATTTTCCTCACATTTCTGTGGTGGAAAGTTCAGGAATCTGCGTGGATCCACAAATTAACACTCACCCCGCGTTCCCCAAAGTCTTCCGAGAAAAATGGTACCTCACTTGTGTGGGTAGGCCTAGTGCCCGCAACAGGAAATGGCGCAAAACGCAACGTGGACACACCACAATTTCACAGTGAAAAATGACACTTTTTTTGCAAAGTGAATGGTTGTAGTTTTTTAACCCTAGCTCTGCCGGCACCTCGGGAAACCTACCAAACCTGTACATTTTTTAAAACTAGACACCCAGGGGAATCCAGGATGGGGTGACTTGAATGGCTCTCACCAGGTTCTGTTACCCAGAATCCCTTACAAACCTAAAAAATTGTCAAACAAAACACATTTTCCTCACATTTCTGTGGTGGAAAGTTCTGGAATCTGCGTGGATCCACACAATTCCACCCGCCCCGCGTTCCCCAAAGTCGTCTGAGAAAAATGGTACCTCACTTGTGTGGGTAGGCCTAGTGCCTGCGACAGGAAACGGCGCAAAACGCAACGTGGACAGACCACAATTTCACAGTGAAAAATGACCCTTTTTTGGCAAAGTGCCTAGTTGTAGTTTTTGAACCCTAGCTCTGCCGGCACCTAGGGAAACCTAGCAAACCTATACAATTTTGAAAACTAGACACCCAGGGGAATCCAGGATGGGGTGACTTGACTGGCTCTCACTAGGTTCTGTTACCCAGAATCCCTTGCAAACCTAAAGAATTGTCAAAAAAAGCACGTTTTCCTCACATCTCTGTGGTGGAAAGTTCTGGAATCTGTGTGGATCCACAAATTTCCACCCACCCCGCGTTCCCCAAAGTCTTCCGAGAAAAATGGTACCTCACTTGTGTGGGTAGGCCTAGTGCCTGCGACAGGAAACGGCGCAAAACGCAACGTGGACAGACCACAATTTCACAGTGAAAAATGACCCTTTTTTTGCAAAGTGCCTAGCTGTAGTTTTTGAACCCTAGCTCTGCTGGCACCTAGGGAAACCTATCAAACCTATACATTTTTGAAAACTAGACACCCATGGGAATCTAGGATGTGGTGACTTGACTGGCTCTCACCAGGTTCTGTTACCCAGAATCCCTTACAAACCTAAAAAATTGTCAAAAAAACACATTTTCCTCACATTTCTGTGGTGGAAAGTTCTGGAATCTGCGTGGATCCACACAATTCCACCCACCCCGCGTTCCCCAAAGTCTTCCGAGAAAAATGGCACCTCACTTGTGTGGGTAGGCCTAGTGCCCGCGACAGGAAATGGCACAAAACGCAATGTGGACACACCACAATTTCACAGTGAAAAATGACCCTTTTTTTGCAAAGTGCCTGGCTGTAGTTTTTGAAACCTAGCTCTGCCGGCACCTAGGGAAACCTAGCAAACCTATACATTTTTGAAAACTAGACACCCAGGGGAATCCAGGATGTGGTGACTTGACTGGCTCTCACCAGGGTCTGTTACCCAGAATCCCTTGCAAACCTAAACAATTGTCAAAAAAACCACATTTTCCTCACATTTCTGTGGTGGAAAGTTCTGGAATCTGCGTGGATTCACACAATTCCACCCACCCCGCGTTCCCCAAAGTCTTCCGAGAAAAATGGTACCTCACTTGTGTGGGTAGGCCTAGTGCCCGCAACAGGAAATGGCGCAAAACGCAACGTGGACCGACCACAATTTCACAGTGAAAAATTACCCTTTTTTTGCAAAGTGCCTAGCTGTAGTTTTTGAACCCTAGCTCTGCCGGCACCTAAGTAAACCTAGCAAACCTATACATTTTTGAAAACTAGACACCCAGGGGAATCCAGGATGGGGTGACTTGACTGGCTCTCACCAGGGTCTGTTACCCAGAATCCCTTGCAAACCTAAACAATTTTCAAACAAACCACATTTTCCTCACATTTCTGTGGTGGAAAGTTCTGGAATCTGCGCGGATCCACAGATTTCCACCCACCCCGCAATCCCCAAAGTCTTCCGAGAAAAATGGTACCTCACTTGTGTGGGTAGGCCTAGTGCCCGTGACAGGAAACGGCGCAAAACGCAACGTGGACACACCACAATTTCACAGTGAAAAATGACCCTTTTTTGCAAAGTGCCTAGCTGTAGTTTTTGAACCCCAGCTCTGCCAGCACCTAGGGAAACCTAGCAAACCTATACATTTTTAAAAACTAGACACCCAGGGGAATCCAGGATGGTGTGACTTGACTAGCTCTCACCAGGTTCTGTTACCCAGAATCCCTTGCAAACCTAAAGAATTGTAAATAAAACCACATTTTCCTCACATTTCTGTGGTGGAAAGTTCTGGAATCTGCGTGGTTCCACAAATTAACACTCACCCCGCGTTCCCCAAAGTCTTCCAAGAAAAATGGTACCTCACTTGTGTGGGTAGGACTAGTGCCCGCGACAGGAAATGGCGCAAAACGCAACGTGGACACACCACAATTTCACAGTGAAAAATGAACCTTTTTTTGGAAAGTGCCTAGCTGTAGTTTTTGAACTCTAGCTCTGCCGGAACCTAGGGAAACCTAGACATTTTTGAAAACTATACACCCAGGGAAAACCAGGATGGGGTGACTTGACTGGCTCTCACCAGGTTTTGTTACCCAGAATCCCTTGCAAACCTAAAATATTGCAAAAAAAACACATTTTCCTCACATCTCTGTGGTGGAAAGTTCTGGAATCTGTGTGGATCCACAAATTTCCACCAACCCCGCGTTCCCCAAAGTCTTCCGAGAAAAATGGTACCTCACTTGTGTGGGTAGGCCTAGTGCCTGTGACAGGAAACGGCGCAAAACGCAACGTGGACAGACCACAATTTCACAGTGAGAAATGACCCTTTTTTTGCAAAGTGCCTAGCTGTAGTTTTTGAACCCTAGCTCTGCCGTCACCAAGGAAAACCTTGGAAAACTATACATTTTTGAAAACTAGACACCCATGGGAATCTAGGATGGGGTGACGTGACTGGCTCTCACCAGGTTCTGTTACCCAGAATCCCTTGCAAACCTAAAAAATTGTCAAAAAACCACATTTTCCTCACATTTCTGTGGTGGAAAGTTCTGGAATCTGCGTGGATCCACACAATTCCACCCACCCCGCGTTCCCCAAAGTCTTCTGAGAAAAATGGCACCTCACTTGTGTGGGTAGGCCTAGTGCCCGCAACAGGAAATGGCACAAAACGCAATGTGGACACACCACAATTTCACAGTGAAAAATGACCCTTTTTTTGCAAAGTGCCTGGCTGTAGTTTTTGAACCCTAGCTCTGCCGGCACCTAGGGAAACCTAGCAAACCTGTACATTTTTTAAAACTAGACACCCAGGGGAATCCAGGATTGGGTGACTTGACTGGCTCTCACCAGGTTCTGTTACCCAGAATCCCTTACAAACCTAAAAAATTGTCAAAAAAAACACATTTTCCTCACATTTCTGTGGTGGAAAGTTCTGGAATCTGCGTGGATTCACACAATTCCACCCACCCCGCGTTCCCTAAAGTCTTCCGAGAAAAATGGTACCTCACTTGTGTGGTTAGGCCTAGTGCCCGCAACAGGAAATGGCGCAAAACGCAACATGGACCGACCACAATTTCACAGTGAAAAATTACCCTTTTTTTGCAAAGTGCCTAGCTGTAGTTTTTGAACGCTAGCTCTGCCGGCACCTAGGGAAACCTTGCAAAACTATACATTTTTGAAAACTAGACACCCATGGGAATCTAGGATGGGGTGACTTGACTGGCTCTCACCAGGTTCTGTTACCCAGAATCCCTTACAAACCTAAAAAATTGTCAAAAAAAACACATTTTCCTCACATTTCTGTGGTGGAAAGTTCAGGAATCTGCATGGATCCACACAATTCCACCCACCCCGTGTTCCCCAAATTCTTCCGAGAAAAATGGTACCTCACTTGTGTGGGTAGGCCTAGTGCCTGCGACAGGAAACGGCGCAAAACGCAACGTGGACAGACCACAATTTCACAGTGAAAAATGACCCTTTTTTTGCAAAGTGCCTAGCTGTAGTTTTTTAACCCTAGCTCTGCCGGCACCTAGGGAAACCTTGCAAAACTATACATTTTTGAAAACTAGACACCCATGGGAATCTAGGATGGGGTGACTTGACTGGCTCTCACCAGGTTCTGTTACCCAGAATCCCTTACAAACCTAAACAATTGTCAAAAAACCACATTTTCATCACATTTCTGTGGTGGAAAGTTCTGGAATCTGCATGGATTCACACAATTCCACCCACCCCGCGTTCCCCAAAGTCTTCCGAGAAAAATGGTACCTCACTTGTGTTGGTAGGCCTAGTGCCCGCAACAGGAAATGGCGCAAAACGCAACGTGGACCGACCACAATTTCACAGTGAAAAATGACCCTTTTTTTGCAAAGTGCCTAGCTGTAGTTTTTGAACCCTAGCTCTGCTGGCACCTAGGGAAACCTTGCAAAACTATACATTTTTGAAAACTAGACACCCATGTGAATCTAGGATGGGGTGACTTGACTGGCTCTCACCAGGTTGTGTTACCCAAAATCCCTTACAAACCTAAAAAATTGTCCAAAAAAACACATTTTCCTCACATTTCTGTGGTGGAAAGTTCAGGAATCTGCGTGGATCCACACAATTCCACCCAACCCGCGTTCCCCAAAGTCTTCCAAGAAAAATGGTACCTCACTTGTGTGGGTAGGCCTAGTGCCCGCGACAGGAAACAGCGCAAAACGCCACGTGGACACACTACAATTCCACAGGGAAAAATTACCCTTTTTTTGCAAAGTGCCTAGCTGTAGTTTTTGAACCCTAGCTCTGCTGGCACCTAGGGAAACCTATCAAACCTATACATTTTTGAAAACTAGACACCCAGGGAAATCCAGGATGGTGTGACTTGACTGGCTCTCACCAGGTTCTGTTACCCAGAATCCCTTGCAAACCTAAAAAATTGTCAAAAAACCACATTTTCCTCACATTTCTGTGGTGGAAAGTTCTGGAATCTGCGTGGATCCACACAATTCTACCCACCCCGCGTTCCCCAAAGTCTTCCGAGAAAAATGGCACCTCACTTGTGTGGGTAGGCCTAGTGCCCGCGACAGGAAATGGCACAAAACGCAATGTGGACACACCACAATTTCACAGTGAAAAATGACCCTTTTTTTGCAAAGTGCCTGGCTGTAGTTTTTGAACCCTAGCTCTGCCGGCACCTAGGGAAACCTAGCAAACCTGTACATTTTTTAAAACTAGACACCGAGGGGAATCCAGGATGGGGTGACTTGACTGGCTCTCACCAGGTTCTGTTACCCAGAATCCCTTACAAACCTAAAAAATTGTCAAAAAAAACACATTTTCCTCACATTTCTGTGGTGGAAAGTTCTGGAATCTGCGTGGATTCACACAATTCCACCCACCCCGCGTTCCCCAAAGTCTTCCGAGAAAAATGGTACCTCACTTGTGTGGGTAGGCCTAGTGCCCGCAACAGGAAATGGCGCAAAACGCAACGTGGACCGACCACAATTTCACAGTGAAAAATGACCCTTTTTTGCAAAGTGCCTAGCTGTAGTTTTTGAACCCTAGCTCTGCCGGCACCTAGGGAAACCTTGCAAAACTATACATTTTTGAAAACTAGACACCCATGGGAATCTAGGATGGGGTGACTTGACTGGCTCTCACCAGGTTCTGTTACCCAGAATCCCTTACAAACCTAAAAAATTGTCAAAAAAAAAACATTTTTCTCACATTTCTGTGGTGGAAAGTTCAGGAATCTGCGTGGATCCACACAATTCCACCCACCCCGCGTTCCCCAAAGTCTTCCGAGAAAAATGGCACCTCACTTGTGTGGGTAGGGCTAGTGCCCGTGACAGGAAACGGCACAAAACGCAATGTGGACACACCACAATTTCACAGTGAAAAATGACCCATTTTTTGCAAAGTGCCTGGCTGTAGTTTTTGAACCCTAGCTCTGCCGGCACCTAGGGAGACCTAGCAAACCTGTACATTTTTTAAAACTAGACACCCAGGGGAATCCAGGATGGGGTGACTTGACTGGCTCTCACCAGGTTCTGTTACCCAGAATCCCTTACAAACCTAAAAAATTGTCAAACAAAACACATTTTCCTCACATTTCTGTGGTGGAAAGTTCTGGAATCTGCATGGATTCACACAATTCTACCCACCCAGCGTTCCCCAAAGTCTTCCGAGAAAAATGGTACCTCACTTGTGTGGGTAGGCCTAGTGCCCGCGACAGGAAACGGCGCAAAACGCCACGTAGACACACCACAATTCCACGGTGAAAAATGACCCTTTTTTTGCAAAGTGCCTAGCTGTAGTTTTTAAACCCTAGCTCTGCCGGCACCCAGGGAGACCTAGCAAACCTGTACATTTTTTAAAACTAGACACCCAGGGGAATCCAGGATGGGGTGACTTGACTGGCTCTCACCAGGTTCTGTAATCCAGAATCCCTTACAAACCTAAAAAATTGTCAAAAAAAACACATTTTCCTCACATTTCTGTGGTGGAAAGTTCTGGAATCTGCATGGATTCACACAATTCCACCCACCCCGCGTTCCCCAAAGTCTTCCGAGAAAAATGGTACCTCACTTGTGTGGGTAGGCCTAGTGCCCGCAACAGGAAATGGCGCAAAACGCAACGTGGACCGACCACAATTTCACAGTGAAAAATGACCCTTTTTTTGCAAAGTGCCTAGCTGTAGTTTTTGAACCCTAGCTCTGCCGGCACCTAGGGAAACCTTGCAAAACTATACATTTTTGAAAACTATACACCCATGGGAATCTAGGATGGGGTGACTTGACTGGCTCGCACCAGGTTCTGTTACCCAGAATCCCTTACAAACCTAAAACATTGTAAAAAAAAACACATTTTCCTCACATTTCTGTGGTGGAAAGTTCAGGAATCTGCGTGGATCCACACAATTCCACCCACCCCGCGTTCCCCAAAGTCTTCCAAGAAAAATGGTACCTCACTTGTGTGGGTAGGCCTAGTGCCCGCGACAGGAAACGGCACAAAACGCCACGTGGACACACCACAATTCCACAGTGAAAAATGACCCTTTTTTGCAAAGTGCCTAGCTGTAGTTTTTGAACCCTAGCTCTGCTGGCACCTAGGGGAACCTATCAAACCTATACATTTTTGAAAACTACACACCCAGGGGAATCCAGGATGGTGTGACTTGACTGGCTCTCACCAGGTTCTGTTACCCAGAATCCCTTACAAACCTAAAAATTGTCAAAAAATACACATTTTCCTCACATTTCTGTGGTGGAAAGTTCTGGAATCTGCGTGGATTCACACAATTCCACCCACCCCGCGTTCCCCAAAGTCTTCCGAGAAAAATGGTACCTCACTTGTGTGGGTAGGCCTAGTGCCCGCAACAGGAAATGGCGCAAAACGCTACGTGGACCGACCACAATTTCACAGTGAAAAATTACCCTTTTTTTGCAAAGTGCCTAGCTGTAGTTTTTTAACCCTAGCTCTGCCGGCACCTAAGTAAACCTAGCAAACCTATACATTTTTGAAAACTAGACACCCAGGGGAATCCAGGATGGGGTGACTTGACTGGCTCTCACCAGGGTCTGGTACCCAGAATTCCTTGCAAACCTAAACAATTTTCAAAAAAACCACATTTTCCTCACATTTCTGTGGTGGAAAGTTCTGGAATCTGCGCGGATCCACAGATTTCCACCCACCCCGCAATCCCCAAAGTCTTCCGAGAAAAATGCTACCTCACTTGTGTGGGTAGGCCTAGTGCCCACGACAGGAAACGGCGCAAAACGCAACGTGGACACACCACAATTTCACAGTGAAAAATGACCCTTTTTTTGCAAAGTGCCTAGCTGTAGTATTTTTAACCCTAGCTCTGCCAGCACCTAGGGAAACCTAGCAAACCTATACATTTTTAAAAACTACACACCCAGGGGAATACAGGATGGTGTGACTTGACTGGCTCTCACAGGTTCTGTTACCCAGAATCCCTTGCAAACCTAAAAAATTGTCAAAAAAAACACATTTTCCTCACATTTCTGTGGTGGAAAGTTCTGGAATCTGCGTGGATCCACAAATTAACACTCACCCCGCGTTCCCCAAAGTCTTCCAAGAAAAATGGTACCTCACTTGTGTGGGTAAGACTAGTGCCCGCGACAGGAAATGGCGCAAAACGCAACGTGGACACACCACAATTTCACAGTGAAAAATGACCCTTTTTTTGCAAAGTGCCTAGCTGTAGTTTTTTAACCCTAGCTCTGCCGGCACCTAGGGAAACCTTGCAAAACTATACATTTTTGAAAACTAGACACCCATGGGAATCTAGGATGGGGTGACTTGACTGGCTCTCACCAGGTTCTGTTACCCAGAATCCCTTACAAACCTAAAAAATTGTCAAAAAAAACACATTTTCCTCACATTTCTGTGGTGGAAAGTTCAGGAATCTGCGTGGATCCACACAATTCCACCCACCCCGCGTTCCAAAAAGTCTTCCGAGAAAAATGGCACCTCACTTGTGTGGGTAGGGCTAGTGCCCGCGACAGGAAATGGCACAAAACGCAATGTGGACACACCACAATTTCACAGTGAAAAATGACCCATTTTTTGCAAAGTGCCTGGCTGTAGTTTTTGAACCCTAGCTCTGCCGGCACCTAGGGAGACCTAGCAAACCTGTACATTTTTTAAAACTAGACACCCAGGGGAATCCAGGATGGGGTGACTTGACTGGCTCTCACCAGGTTCTGTTACCCAGAATCCCTTACAAACCTAAAAAATTGTCAAACAAAACACATTTTCCTCACATTTCTGTGGTGGAAAGTTCTGGAATCTGCATGGATTCACACAATTCTACCCACCCAGCGTTCCCCAAAGTCTTCCGAGAAAAATGGTACCTCACTTGTGTGGGTAGGCCTAGTGCCCGCAACAGGAAACGGCGCAAAACGCCACGTGGACACACCACAATTCCACAGTGAAAAATGACCCTTTTTTTGCAAAGTGCCTAGCTGTAGTTTTTAAACCCTAGCTCTGCCGGCACCCAGGGAGACCTAGCAAACCTGTACATTTTTTTAAACTAGACACCCAGGGGAATCCAGGATGGGGTGACTTGACTGGCTCTCACCAGGTTCTGTAACCCAGAATCCCTTACAAACCTAAAAAATTGTCAAAAAAAACACATTTTCCTCACATTTCTGTGGTGGAAAGTTCTGGAATCTGCATGGATACACACAATTCCACCCACCCCGCGTTCCACAAAGTCTTCCAAGAAAAATGGTACCTCACTTGTGTGGGTAGGCCTAGTGCCCGCAACAGGAAATGGCGCAAAACGCAACGTGGACCGACCACAATTTCACAGTGAAAAATGACCCTTTTTTTGCAAAGTGCCTAGCTGTAGTTTTTGAACCCTAGCTCTGCCGGCACCTAGGGAAACCTTGCAAAACTATACATTTTTGAAAACTATACACCCATGGGAATCTAGGATGGGGTGACTTGACTGGCTCGCACCAGGTTCTGTTACCCAGAATCCCTTACAAACCTAAAACATTGTAAAAAAACACATTTTCCTCACATTTCTGTGGTGGAAAGTTCAGGAATCTGCGTGGATCCACACAATTCCACCCACCCCGCGTTCCCCAAAGTCTGCCAAGAAAAATGGTACCTCACTTGTGTGGGTAGGCCTAGTGCCCGCGACAGGAAACGGCGCAAAACGCCACGTGGACACACCACAATTCCACATTGAAAAATGACCCTTTTTTTGCAAAGTGCCTAGCTGTAGTTTTTGAACCCTAGCTCTGCTGGAACCTAGGGGAACCTATCAAACCTATACATTTTTGAAAACTACACACCCAGGGGAATCCAGGATGGTGTGACTTGACTGGCTCTCACCAGGTTCTGTTACCCAGAATCCCTTACAAACCTAAAACATTGTAAACAAAAACACATTTTCCTCACATTTCTGTTTTGGAAAGTTCAGGAATCTGCGTGGATCCACACAATTCCACCCACCCCGCGTTCCCCAAAGTCTTCCAAGAAAAATGGTACCTCACTTGTGTGGGTAGGCCTAGTGCCCGCGACAGGAAACGGCGCAAAACGCCACGTGGACACACCACAATTCCACAGTGAAAAATGACCCTTTTTTTGCAAAGTGCCTAGCTGTAGTTTTTGAACCCTAGCTCTGCTGGCACCTAGGGGAACCTATCAAACCTATACATTTTTGAAAACTACACACCCAGGGGAATCCAGGATGGTGTGACTTGACTGGCTCTCACCAGGTTCTGTTACCCAGAATCCCTTACAAACCTAAAAAATTGTCAAAAAATACACATTTTCCTCACATTTCTGTGGTGGAAAGTTCTGGAATCTGCGTGGATTCACACAATTCCACCCACCCCGCGTTCCCCAAAGTCTTCTGAGAAAAATGGTACCTCACTTGTGTGGGTAGGCCTAGTGCCCGCAACAGGAAATGGCGCAAAACGCTACGTGGACCAACCACAATTTCACAGTGAAAAATTACCCTTTTTTTGCAAAGTGCCTAGCTGTAGTTTTTTAACCCTAGCTCTGCCGGCACCTAAGTAAACCTAGCAAACCTATACATTTTTGAAAACTAGACACCCAGGGGAATCCAGGATGGGGTGACTTGACTGGCTCTCACCAGGGTCTGGTACCCAGAATCCCTTGCAAACCTAAACAATTTTCAAAAAAACCACATTTTCCTCACATTTCTGTGGTGGAAAGTTCTGGAATCTGCGCGGATCCACAGATTTCCACCCACCCCGCAATCCCCAAAGTCTTCCGAGAAAAATGCTATCTCACTTGTGTGGGTAGGCCTAGTGCCCATGACAGGAAACGGCGCAAAACGCAACGTGGACACACCACAATTTCACAGTGAAAAATGACCCTTTTTTTGCAAAGTGCCTAGCTGTAGTATTTTTAACCCTAGCTCTGCCAGCACCTAGGGAAACCTAACAAACCTATACATTTTTAAAAACTACACACCCAGGGGAATACAGGATGGTGTGACTTGACTGGCTCTCACAGGTTCTGTTACCCAGAATCCCTTGCAAACCTAAAAAATTGTCAAAAAAACACATTTTCCTCACATTTCTGTGGTGGAAAGTTCTGGAATCTGCGTGGATCCACAAATTAACACTCACCCCGCGTTCCCCAAAGTCTTCCAAGAAAAATGGTACCTCACTTGTGTGGGTAAGACTAGTGCCCGCGACAGGAAATGGCGCAAAACGCAACGTGGACACACCACAATTTCACAGTGAAAAATGAACCTTTTTTTGGAAAGTGCCTAGCTGTAGTTTTTTAACCCTAGCTCTGCCGGCACCTAGGGAAACCTAGCAAACCTATACATTTTTGAAAACTAGACACCCACGGAAAATCAGGATGGGGTGACTTGACTGGCTCTCACCAGGTTTTGTTACCCAGAATCCCTTGCAAACCTAAAATATTGTCAAAAAAACAACATTTTCCTCACATTTCTGTGGTGGAAAGTACTGGAATCTGCGTGGATTCACAAAATTCCACCCACCACACGTTCCCCAAAGTCTTACGAGAAAAATGGCACCTCACTTGTGTGGGTGGGCCTAGTGCCCGCGACAAGAAACGGCGCAAAGCGCAACGTGGACACACCACAATTTCACAGTGAAAAATGACGCTTTTTTTGCAAAGTGCCTGGCTGTAGTTTTTTAACCCTAGCTCTGCCGGCACCTAGGGAAACCTAGCAAACCTATACATTTTTGAAAACTAGACACCCAGGGGAATCCAGGATGGGGTGACTTGACTGGCTCTCACCAGGTTCTGTTACCCAGAATCCTTTGCAAACCTAAAGAATTGTCAAAAAAACCACATTTTCCTCACATTTCTGTGGTGGAAAGTTCTGGAATCTGCGTGGATCCACAAATTTCCACCCACCCCGCATTCCCCAAAGTCTTCTGAGAAAAATGGTACGTCACTTGTGTGGGTAGGCCTACTGCCTGCGACAGGAAACGGCGCAAAACGCAACGTGGACACACCACAATTTCACAGTGAAAAATGACCCTTTTTTTGCAAAGTGCCTAGTTGTAGTTTTTTAACCCTAGCTCTGCCGGCACCTAGGGAAACCTAGCAAACCTATACATTTTTTAAACCTAGACACCCAGAGGAATCCAGGATGGGGTAACTTGACTGGCACTCACCAGGTTTTGTTACCCATAATCCCTTGCAAACCTAAAATATTGTCAAAAAACCCACATTTTTCTCACATTTCTGTGGTGGAAAGTTATGGAATCTGCGTAGATCCACAAAATTTCACCCACCATTCGTTCCCCAAAGTCTTCCGAGAGAAATGGTACCTCACTTTTGTGGTTGGGCCTAGTGCCCGCGACAGGAAACGGCGCAAAACGCAACGTGGACACACCACAATTTCACAGTGAAAAATGAACCCTTTTTTTCAAAGTGCCTGGCTGTAGTTTTTGAACCCTAGCTGTGCTGGCACCTAGGGAAACCTAGCAAACCTGTACATTTTTTAAAACTAGACACCCAGGGGAATCCAGGATGGGGTGACTTGACTGGCTCTCACCAGGTTCTGTTACCCAGAATCCCTTGCAAACCTAAAGAATTGTCAAAAAAACCACGTTTTCCTCACATTTCTGTGGTGAAAAGTTCTGCAAACTGCGTGGATCCACAAATTTCCACCCACCCCGCATTCCCCAAAGTCTTCCAAGAAAAATGGTACCTCACTTGTGTGGGTAGGCCTACTGCCTGCGACAGGAAACGGCGCAAAACACAACGTGGACACACCACAATTTCACAGTGAAAAATGACCCTTTTTTTGCAAAGTGCCTAGCTGTAGTTTTTGAACCCTAGCTCTGCCGGCACCTAGGGAAACCTAGCAAACCTATACATTTTTTAAAACTAGACACCCAGGGGAATCCAGTATGGGGTGAATTGACTGGCTCTAACCAGGTTCTGTTACCCAGAATCCCTTACAAACCTAAATAATTGTAAAAAAAAACCACATTTTCCTCACATTTCTGTGGTGGAAAGTTCAGGAATCTGCGTGGATCCACACAATTCTACCCACCCCGCGTTCCCCAAAGTCTTCCGAGAAAAATGGTACCTCACTTGTGTGGGTAGGCCTAGTGCCCGTGACAGGAAACGGCGCAAAACGCAACGTGGACACACCACAATTTCACAGTGAAAAATGACCCTTTTTTTGCAAAGTGCCTAGCTGTCGTTTTTGTACTCTAGCTCTGCCGGCACCTAGGGAAACCTAGCAAACCTATACATTTTTGAAAACTAGACACCCATGGAAATCCAGGATGGGGTGACTTGACTGGCTCTCACCAGGTTCTGTTACCCAGAATCCCTTGCAAACCTAAAAAATTGTCAAAAAACCCACATTTTCCTCACATTTCTGTGGTGGAAAGTTCTGGAAACTGCATGGATCCACAGATTTCCACCCACCCCGCATTCCCCAAAGTCTTCTGAGAAAAATGGTACCTCACTTGTGTGGGTAGGCCTAGTGCCCGCGACAGGAAACGGCGCAAAACGCAACGTGGAAACACCATAATTTCACAGTGAAAAATTACCCTTTTTTTGCAAAGTGCCTAGCTGTAGTTTTTTAACCCTAGCTCTGCCGGCACCTAGGGAAACATAGCAAACCTATACATTTTTAAAAACTAGACACCCAGGGGAATCCAGGATGGGGTGAGTTGACTGGTTCTCACCAGGTTCTGTTACCCAGAATCCCTTGCAAACCTAAAAAAGTGGCCAAAAAAACACATTTTCCTCACATTTCTGTGGTGGAAAG
The DNA here is from genome assembly GCA_963921515.1 of Calotriton arnoldi. NCBI lineage: Eukaryota > Metazoa > Chordata > Amphibia > Caudata > Salamandridae > Calotriton > Calotriton arnoldi. The sequence continues at coordinate 693,898 of CAWUFW010000039.1, forward strand.
TTCTAGAATATGCGTGGATCCACAAATTTCTACTCACCCCGCATTCCCCAAAGTCGTCCGAGAACAATGGTACCTCACTTGTGTGGGTAGGCCTAGCGCCCGCGACAGGAAACGGCGCAAAACGCAACGTGGACACACCACAATTCCACAGTGAAAAATATCCCTTTTTTTGAAAAGTGCCTAGCTGTAGTTTTTGAACCCTAGCTCTGCCGGCACCCAGGGAAGCCTAGAAATCCTATACATTTTTGAAAACTAGACACCCAGGGGAATCCAGGATGGTGTGACTTGACTGGCTCTCACCAGGTTCTGTTACCCAGAATCCCTTGCAAACCTAATAAATTGTCAAAAAAAACACATTTTCCTCACATTTCTGCGGTGGAAAGTTCTGGAATCTGCCAGGATCCACAAATTAACACTCACCCCACGTTCCCCAAAGTCTTCCAAGAAAAATAGTACCTCACTTGTGTGGGTAGGACTAGTGCCCGCAACAGGAAATGACGCAAAACGCAACGTGGACACACCACAATTTCACAGTGAAAAATGACCTTGTTTTTGCAAAGTGCCTAGCCGTAGTTTTTGAACCCTAGCTCTGCCGGCACCTAGGGAAACCAAGCAAACCTATACATTTTTGAAAACTAGACAACCAGGGAAATCCAGGATGGGGTGACTTGACTGGCTCTCACCAGGTTTTGTTACCCAGAATCCCTTGCAAACCTAAAATATTGTCAAAAAAACCACATTTTCCTCACATTTCTGTTGTGGAAAGTTCTGGAATCTGCGTGGATCCACAAATTTCCACCCACCACGCGTTCCCCAAAGTCTTCTGAGAAAAATGGTACCTCACTTGTGTGGGTAGGCTTACTGCCTGCGACAGGAAACGGCGCAAAACCCAACGTGGACACACCACAATTTCACAGTGAAAAATGACCCTTTTTTTGCAAAGTGCCTAGCTGTAGTTTTTGAACCCTAGCTCTGCCGGCACCTAGGGAAACCTAGCAAACCTATACATTTTTTAAAACTAGACACCCAGGGGAATCCAGTATGGGGTGACTTGACTAGCTCTCACCAGGTTCTGTTACCCAGAATCCCTTACAAACCTAAATAATTGTTAAAAAAAACACATTTTCCTCACATTTCTGTGGTGGAAAGTTCAGGAATCTGCGTGGATCCACACAATTCTACGCACCCCGCGTTCCCCAAAGTCTTCCGAGAAAAATGGTACCTCACTTGTGTGGGTAGGCCTAGAGCCCGCGACAGGAAGCGGCGCAAAACGCAACGTGGACACACCACAATTTCACAGTGAAAAATGAACCTTTTTTGCAAAGTGCCTAGCTGTAGTTTTTGTACCCTAGCTCTGCCGGCACCTAGGAAACCTAGCAAACCTATACATTTTTGAAAACTAGACACCCATGGAAATCCAGGATGGGGTGACTTGACTGGCTCTCACCAGGTTCTGTTACCCAGAATCCCTTGCAAACCTAAAAAATTGTCAAAAACCCACATTTTCCTCACATTTCTGTGGTGGAAAGTTTTGGAAACTGCATGGATCCACAGATTTCCACCCACCCCGCGTTCCCCAAAGTCTTCTGAGAAAAATGGTACCTCACTTGTGTGGGTAGGCCTAGTGCCCGCGACAGGAAACGGCGCAAAACGCAACGTGGACACACCACAATTTCACAGTGAAAAATTACCCTTTTTTTGCAAAGTGCCTAGCTGTAGTTTTTTAACCCTAGCTCTGCCGGCACCTAGGGAAACATAGCAAACCTATACATTTTTAAAAACTAGACACGCAGGGGAATCCAGGATGGGGTGAGTTGACTGGTTCTCACCAGGTTCTGTTACCCAGAATCCCTTGCAAACCTAAAAAGTGGCCAAAAAACACATTTTCCTCACATTTCTGTGGTGGAAAGTTCTAGAATATGCGTGGATCCACAAATTTCTACTCACCCCGCATTCCCCAAAGTCGTCCGAGAACAATGGTACCTCACTTGTGTGGGTAGGCCTAGCGCCCGCGACAGGAAACGGCGCAAACGCAACGTGGACACACCACAATTCCACAGTGAAAATATCCCTTTTTTGAAAAGTGCCTAGCTGTAGTTTTTGAACCCTAGCTCTGCCGGCACCCAGGGAAGCCTAGAAATCCTATACATTTTTGAAAACTAGACACCCAGGGGAATCCAGGATGGTGTGACTTGACTGGCTCTCACCAGGTTCTGTTACCCAGAATCCCTTGCAAACCTAATAAATTGTCAAAAAAACACATTTTCCTCACATTTCTGTGGTGGAAAGTTCTGGAATCTGCCAGGATCCACAAATTAACACTCACCCCACGTTCCCCAAAGTCTTCCAAGAAAAATGGTACCTCACTTGTGTGGGTAGGACTAGTGCCCGCAACAGGAAATGACGCAAAACGCAACGTGGACACACCACAATTTCACAGTGAAAAATGACCTTGTTTTTGCAAAGTGCCTTGCCGTAGTTTTTGAACCCTAGCTCTGCCGGCACCTAGGGAAACCAAGCAAACCTATAAATTTTTTAAAACTAGACACACAGGGGAATCCAGTATGGGGTGACTTGACTGGCTCTCACCAGGTTTTGTTACCCAGAATCCCTTGCAAACCTAAAATATTGTCAAAAAACCACATTTTCCTCACATTTCTGTTGTGGAAAGTTCTGGAATCTGCGTGGATCCACAAATTTCCACCCACCACGCGTTCCCCAAAGTCTTCTGAGAAAAATGGTACCTCACTTGTGTGGGTAGGCTTACTGCCTGCGACAGGAAACGGCGCAAAACCCAACGTGGACACACCACAATTTCACAGTGAAAAATGACCCTTTTTGTGCAAAGTGCCTAGCTGTAGTTTTTGAACCCTAGCTCTGCCGGCACCTAGGGAAACCTAGCAAACCTATATATTTTTTAAAACTAGACACACAGGGGAATCCAGTATGGGGTGACTTGACTGGCTCTCACCAGGTTCTGTTACCCAGAATCCCTTACAAACCTAAATAATTGTAAAAAAAACCACATTTTCCTCACATTTCTGTGGTGGAAAGTTCAGGAATCTGCGTGGATCCACACAATTCTACCCACCCCGCGTTCCCCAAAGTCTTCCGAGAAAAATGGTACCATACTTGTGTGGGTAGGCCTAGTGCCCGCGACAGGAAGCGGCACAAAACGCAACGTGGACACACCACAATTTCACAGTGAAAAATGAACCTTTTTTTGCAAAGTGCCTAGCTGTAGTTTTTGTACCCTAGCTCTGCCGGCACCTAGGAAACCTAGCAAACCTATACATTTTTGAAAACTAGACACCCATGGAAATCCAGGATGGGGTGACTTGACTGGCTCTCACCAGGTTCTGTTACCCAGAATCCCTTACAAACCTAAATAATTGTAAAAAAAACCACATTTTCCTCACATTTCTGTGGTGGAAAGTTCAGGAGTCTGCGTGGATCCACACAATTCTACCCACCCCGCGTTCCCCAAAGTCTTCTGAGAAAAATGGTACCTCACTTGTGTGGGTAGGCCTAGTGCCCGCGACAGGAAACGGCGCAAAACGCAACGTGGACACACCACAATTTCACAGTGAAAAATGACCCTTTTTTTGCAAAGTGCCTAGCTGTAGTTTTTGTACCCTAGCTCTGCCGGCACCTAGGGAAACCTAGCAAACCTATACATTTTTGAAAACTAGACACCCATGGAAATCCAGGATGGGGTGACTTGACCGGCTCTCACCAGGTTCTGTTACCCAGAATCCCTTGCAAACCTAAAAAATTGTCAAAAAACCCACATTTTCCTCACATTTCTGTGGTGGAAAGTTCTGGAAACTGCATGGATCCACAGATTTCCACCCACCCCGTGTTCCCCAAAGTCTTCTGAGAAAAATGGTACCTCACTTGTGTGGGTAGGCCTAGTGCCCGCGACAGGAAACGGCGCAAAACGCAACGTGGACACACCACAATTTCACAGTGAAAAATTACCCTTTTTTTGCAAAGTGCCTAGCTGTAGTTTTTTAACCCTAGCTCTGCCGGCACCTAGGGAAACATAACAAACCTATACATTTTTAAAAATTAGACACCCAGGGGAATCCAGGATGGGGTGAGTTGACTGGTTCTCACCAGATTCTGTTACCCAGAATCCCTTGCAAACCTAAAAAAGTGGCCAAAAAAACACATTTTCCTCACATTTCTGTGGTGGAAAGTTCTAGAATATGCGTGGATCCACAAATTTGTACTCACCCCGCATTCCCCAAAGTCGTCCGAGAAAAATGGTACCTCACTTGTGTGGGTAGGCCTAGCGCCCGCGACAGGAAACGGCGCAAAACGCAACGTAGACACACCACAATTCCACAGTGAAAAATAACCCTTTTTTTGAAAAGTGCCTGGCTGTAGTTTTTTAACCCTAGCTCTGCCGGCACCCAGGGAAGCCTAGAAATCCTATACATTTTTGAAAACTAGACACGCAGGAGAATCCAGGATGGTGTGACTTGACTGGCTCTCACCAGGTTCTGTTAGCCAGAATCCCTTACAAACCTAAAAAACTTGTAAAAAAAAACACATTTTCCTCACATTTCTGTGGTGGAAAGTTCTGCAATCTGCCAGGATCCACAAATTAACACTCACCCCGCGTTACCCAAAGTCTTCCGAGAAAAATGGTACCTCACTTGTGTGGGTAGGCCTAGTGCCCGCAACAGGAAATGGCGCAAAACGCAACGTGGACACACCACAATTTCACAGTGAAAAATGACACTTTTTTTGCAAAGTGCCTGGCTGTAGTTTTTGAACCCTAGCTCTCCCGGCACCTCGGGAAACCTAGCAAACCTGTAAATTTTTTAAAACTAGACACCCAGGGGAATCCAGGATGGGGTGACTTGACTGGCTCTCACCAGGTTCTGTTACCCAGAATCCCTTACAAACCTAAAAAATTGTCAAACAAAACACATTTTCCTCACATTTCTGTGGTGGGAAGTTCTGGAATATGCGTGGATCCACACAATTCCACCCGCCCCGTGTTCCCCAAAGTTGTCCGAGAAAAATGGTACCTCACTTGTGTGGGTAGGCCTAGTGCCTGCAACAGGAAACGGCGCAAAACGCAACGTGGACAGACCACAATTTCACAGTGAAAAATGACCCTTTTTTTGCAAAGTGCCTAGCTGTAGTTTTTGAACCCTAGCTCTGCCGGCACCTAGGGAAACCTATACAATTTTGAAAACTAGACACCCAGGGGAATCCAGGATGGGGTGACTTGACTGACTCTCACTAGGTTCTGTTACCCAGAATCCCTTGCAAACCTAAAGAATTGTAAAAAAAAACACGTTTTCCTCACATCTCTGTGGTGGAAAGTTCTGGAATCTGCGTGGATCCACAAATTTCCACCCACCCCGCGTTCCCCAAAGTCTTCTGAGAAAAATGGTACCTCACTTGTGTGGGTAGGCCTAGTGCCTGCGACAGGAAAGGGCGCAAAACGCAACGTGGACAGACCACAATTTCACAGTGAAAAATGACCCTTTTTTTGCAAAGTGCCTAGCTGTAGTTTTTGAACCCTAGCTCTGCTGGCAATTAGGGAAACCTATCAAACCTATACATTTTTGAAAACTAGACACCCATGGGAATCTAGGATGGGGTGACTTGACTGGCTCTCACCAGGTTCTGTTACCCAGAATCCCTTACAAACCTAAAAAATTGTCAAAAAAAACACATTTTCCTCACATTTCTGTGGTGGAAAGTTCAGGAATCTGCGTGGATCCACACAATTCCACCCACCCCGCGTTCCCCAAAGTCTTCTGAGAAAAATGGCACCTCACTTGTGTGGGTAGGCCTAGTGCCCGCGACAGGAAATGGCACAAAACGCAATGTGGACACACCACAATTTCACAGTGAAAAATGACCCTTTTTTTGCAAAGTGCCTGGCTGTATTTTTGGAACCCTAGCTCTGCCGGCACCTAGGGAAACCTAGCAAACCTATACATTTTTGAAAACTAGACACCCAGGGGAATCCAGGATGGGGTGACTTGACTGGCTCTCACCAGGGTCTGTTACCCAGAATCCCTTGCAAAACTAAACAATTGTCAAAAAAAACACATTTTCCTCACATTTCTGTGGTGGAAAGTTCTGGAATCTGCGTGGATTCACACAATTCCACCCACCCCGCGTTCCCCAAAGTCTTCCGAGAAAAATGGTACCTCACTTGTGTGGGTAGGCCTAGTGCCCGCAACAGGAAATGGCGCAAAACGCAACGTGGACCGACCACAATTTCACAGTGAAAAATTACCCTTTTTTGCAAAGTGCCTAGCTGTAGTTTTTGAACCCTAGCTCTGCCGGCACCTAAGTAAACCTAGAAAACCTATACATTTTTGAAAACTAGACACCCAGGGAATTCAGGATGGGGTGACTTGACTGGCTCTCACCAGGGTCTGTTACCCAGAATCCCTTGCAAACCTAAACAATTTTCAAAAAAACCACATTTTCCTCACATTTCTGTGGTGGAAAGTTCTGGAATCTGCGCGGATCCACAGATTTCCACCCACCCCGCAATCCCCAAAGTCTTCTGAGAAAAATGGTACCTCACTTGTGTGGGTAGGCCTAGTGCCCGTGACAGGAAACGGCGCAAAACGCAACGTGGACACACCACAATTTCACAGTGAAAAATGACCCTTTTTTTGCAAAGTGCCTAGCTGTAGTTTTTGAATTCTAGCTCTGCCAGCACCTAGGGAAACCTAGCAAACCTATACATTTTTAAAAACTAGACACCCAGGGGAATCCAGGATGGTGTGACTTGACTAGCTCTCACCAGGTTCTGTTACCCAGAATCCCTTGCAAACCTAAAGAATTGTAAAAAAAAACACATTTCCTCACATTTCTGTGGTGGAAAGTTCTGGAATCTGCGTGGATCCACAAATTAACACTCACCCCGCGTTCCCCAAAGTCTTCCAAGAAAAATGGTACCTCACTTGTGTGGGTAGGACTAGTGCCCGTGACAGGAAATGGTGCAAAACTCAACGTGGACACACCACAATTTCACAGTGAAAAATGACCCTTTTTCTGCAAAGTGCCTAGCTGTAGTTTTTTAACCCTAGCTCTGCCGGCACCTAGGGAAACCTTGCAAAACTATACATTTTTGAAAACTAGACACCCATGGGAATCTAGGATGGGGTGACTTGACTGGCTCTCACCAGGTTCTGTTACCCAGAATCCCTTGCAAACCTAAAAAATTGTCAAAAAACCAAATTTTCCTCACATTTCTGTGGTGGAAAGTTCTGGAATCTGCGTGGATCCACACAATTCCACCCACCCCGCGTTCCCCAAAGTCTTCCGAGAAAAATGGCACCTCACTTGTGTGGGTAGGCCTAGTGCCCGCAACAGGAAATGGCGCACAACGCAACGTGGACCGACCACAATTTCACAGTGAAAAATTACCCTTTTTTTGCAAAGTGCCTAGCTGTAGTTTTTGAACCCTAGCTCTGCCAGCACCTAGGGAAACCTAGCAAACCTATACATTTTTAAAAACTAGACACCCAGGGGAATCCAGGATGGTGTGACTTGACTAGCTCTCACCAGGTTCTGTTACCCAGAATCCCTTGCAAACCTAAAGAATTGTAAATAAAACCACATTTTCCTCACATTTCTGTGGTGGAAAGTTCTGGAATCTGCGTGGATCCACAAATTAACACTCACCCCGCGTTCCCCAAAGTCTTCCAAGAAAAATGGTACCTCACTTGTGTGGGTAGGACTAGTGCCCGCGACAGGAAATGGCGCAAAACGCAACGTGGACACACCACAATTTCACAGTGAAAAATGAACCTTTTTTGGAAAGTGCCTAGCTGTAGTTTTTGAACCCTAGCTCTGCCGGAACCTAGGGAAACCTAGCAAACCTATACATTTTTGAAAACTATACACCCAGGGAAAACCAGGATGGGGTGACTTGACTGGCTCTCACCAGGTTTTGTTACCCAGAATCCCTTGCAAACCTAAAATATTGTAAAAAAAACACATTTTCCTCACATCTCTGTGGTGGAAAGTTCTGGAATCTGTGTGGATCCACAAATTTCCACCAACCCCGCGTTCCCCAAAGTCTTCCGAGAAAAATGGTACTTCACTTGTGTGGGTAGGCCTAGTGCCTGCGACAGGAAACGGCGCAAAACGCAACGTGGACAGACCACAATTTCACAGTGAGAAATGACCCTTTTTTTGCGAAGTGCCTAGCTGTAGTTTTTGAACCCTAGCTCTGCCGGCACCTAGGGAAACCTTGCAAAACTATACATTTTTGAAAACTAGACTCCCATGGGAATCTAGGATGGGGTGACGTGACTGGCTCTCACCAGGTTCTGTTACCCAGAATCCCTTGCAAACCTAAAAAATTGTCAAAAACCACATTTTCCTCACATTTCTGTGGTGGAAAGTTCTGGAATCTGCGTGGATCCACACAATTCCACCCACCCCGCGTTCCCCAAAGTCTTCCGAGAAAAATGGCACCTCACTTGTGTGGGTAGGCCTAGTGCCCGCAACAGGAAATGGCACAAAACGCAATGTGGACACACCACAATTTCACAGTGAAAAATTACCCTTTTTTTGCAAAGTGCCTGGCTGTAGTTTTTGAACCCTAGCTCTGCCGGCACCTAGGGAAACCTAGCAAACCTGTACATTTTTTAAAGCTAGACACCCAGGGGAATCCAGGATGGGGTGACTTGACTGGCTCTCACCAGGTTCTGTTACCCAGAATCCCTTACAAACCTAAAAAATTGTCAAAAAAAACACATTTTCCTCACATTTCTGTGGTGGAAAGTTCTGGAATCTGCGTGGATCCACACAATTCCACCCACCCCGCGTTCCCCAAATTCTTACGAGAAAAATGGTACCTCACTTGTGTGGGTAGGCCTAGTGCCTGCGACAGGAAACGGCGCAAAACGCAACGTGGACAGACCACAATTTCACAGTGAAAAATGACCCTTTTTTTGCAAAGTGCCTAGCTGTAGTTTTTGAACCCTAGCTCTGCCGGCACCTAGGGAAACCTTGCAAAACTATACATTTTTGAAAACTAGACACCCATGGGAATCTAGGATGGGGTGACTTGACTGGCTCTCACCAGGTTCTGTTACCCAGAATCCCTTACAAACCTAAACAATTGTCAAAAAACCACATTTTCATCACATTTCTGTGGTGGAAAGTTCTGGAAACTGCATGGATTCACACAATTCCACCCACCCCGCGTTCCCCAAAGTCTTCCGAGAAAAATGGTACCTCACTTGTGTTGGTAGGCCTAGTGCCCGCAACAGGAAATGGCGCAAAACGCAACGTGGACCGACCACAATTTCACAGTGAAAAATGACCCTTTTTTTGCAAAGTGCCTAGCTGTAGTTTTTGAACCCTAGCTCTGCCAACACCTAGGGAAACCTTGCAAAACTATACATTTTTGAAAACTAGACACCCATGGGAATCTAGGATGGGGTGACTTGACTGGCTCTCACCAGGTTGTGTTACCCAAAATCCCTTACAAACCTAAAAAATTGTCCAAAAAAACACATTTTCCTCACATTTCTGTGGTGGAAAGTTCAGGAATCTGCGTGGATCCACACAATTCCACCCACCCCGCGTTCCCCAAAGTCTTCCGAGAAAAATGGTACCTCACTTGTGTGGGTAGGCCTAGTGCCCGCGACAGGAAACGGCGCAAAACGCCACGTGGACACACCACAATTCCACAGGGAAAAATTACCCTTTTTTTGCACAGTGCCTAGCTGTAGTTTTTGAACCCTAGCTCTGCCGGCACCTAGGGAAACCTAGCAAACCTGTAAATTTTTTAAAACTAGACACCGTGGGGAATCCAGGATGGGGTGACTTGACTGGCTCTCACCAGGTTCTGTTACCCAGAATCTCTTACAAACCTAAAAAATTGTCAAAAAAAACACATTTTCTTCACATTTCTGTGGTGGAAAGTTCTGGAATCTGCGTGGATTCACACAATTCCACCCACCCCGCATTCCCCAAAGTCTTCCTAGAAAAATGGTACCTCACTTGTGTGGGTAGGCCTAGTGCCCGCAACAGGAAATGGCGCAAAACGCAACGTGGACCGACCACAATTTCACAGTGAAAAATGACCCTTTTTTTGCAAAGTGCCTAGCTGTAGTTTTTGAACCCTAGCTCTGCCGGCACCTAGGGAAACCTTGCAAAACTATACATTTTTGAAAACTAGACACCCATGGGAATCTAGGATGGGGTGACTTGACTGGCTCTCACCAGGTTCTGTTACCCAGAATCCCTTACAAACCTAAAACATTGTCAAAAAAAACACATTTTCCTCACATTTCTGTGGTGGAAAGTTCAGGAATCTGCGTGGATCCACACAATTCCACCCACCCCGCGTTCCCCAAAGTCTTCCAAGAAAAATGGTACCTCACTTGTGTGGGTAGGCCTAGTGCCCGTGACAGGAAACGGCGCAAAACGCCACGTGGACACACCACAATTCCACAGTGAAAAATGACCCTTTTTTTGCAAAGTGCCTAGCTGTAGTTTTTGAACCCTAGCTCTGCTGGCACCTACGGGAACCTATCAAACCTATACATTTTTGAAACCTAGACACCCAGGGGAATCCAGGATGGTGTGACTTGACTGGCTCTCACCAGGTTCTGTTACCCAGAATCCCTTACAAACCTAAAAAAGTGTCAAAAAATACACATTTTCCTCACATTTCTGTGGTGGAAAGTTCTGGAATCTGCGTGGATTCACACAATTCCACCCACCCCGCGTTCCCCAAAGTCTTCCGAGAAAAATGGTACCTCACTTGTGTGGGTAGGCCTAGTGCCTGCGACAGGAAACGGCGCAAAACGCAACGTGGACACACCACAATTTCACAGTGAAAAATGACCCTTTTTTTGCAAAGTGCCTAGCTGTAGTTTTTTAACCCTAGCTCTGCCGGCACCTAAGTAAACCTAGCAAACCTATACATTTTTGAAAACTAGACACCCAGGGGAATCCAGGTTGGGGTGACTTGACTGGCTCTCACCAGGGTCTGTTACCCAGAATCCCTTGCAAACCTAAACAATTTTCAAAAAAACCACATTTTCCTCACATTTCTGTGGTGGAAAGTTCTGGAATCTGCGCGGATCCACAGATTTCCACCCACCCCGCAATCCCCAAAGTCTTCAGAGAAAAATTCTACCTCACTTGTGTGGGTAGGCCTAGTGCCCACGACAGGAAACGGCGCAAAACGCAACGTGGACACACCACAATTTCACAGTGAAAAATGACCCTTTTTTTGCAAAGTGCCTAGCTGTAGTATTTTTAACCCTAGCTCTGCCAGCACCTAGGGAAACCTAGCAAACCTATACATTTTTAAAAACTACACACCCAGGGGAATACAGGATGGTGTGACTTGACTGGCTCTCACAGGTTCTGTTACCCAGAATCCCTTGCAAACCTAAAGAATTGTCAAAAAAAAACACATTTTCCTCACATTTCTGTGGTGGAAAGTTCTGGAATCTGCGTGGATCCACAAATTTCCACCCACCCCGCATTCCCCAAAGTCTTCTGAGAAAAATGGTATGTCACTTGTGTGGGTAGGCCTACTGCCTGCGACAGGAAACGGCACAAAACGCAACGTGGACACACCACAATTTCACAGTGAAAAATGACCCTTTTTTTGCAAGGTGCCTAGCTGTAGTTTTTGAACCCTAGCTCTGCCGGCACCTAGGGAAACCTAGCAAACCTATACATTTTTGAAAACTAGAAACCCAGGGGAATCCAGGATGGGGTGACTTGACTGGCTCTCACCAGGTTCTGTTAGCCAGAATCCCTTACAAACCTAAAAAGTTGTCAAAAAAAACACATTTTCCTCACATTTCTGTGGTGGAAAGTTCTGCAATCTGCGTGGATCCACAAATTAACACTCACCCCGCGTTCCCCAAAGTCTTCTGAGAAAAATGGTACCTCACTTGTGCGGGTAGGCCTAGTGCCCGCCACAGGAAATGGCGCAAAACACAACGTGGACACACCACAATTTCACAGTGAAAAATGACCCTTTTTTTGCAAAGTGCCTAGTTGTAGTTTTTTAACCCTAGCTCTGCCGGCACCTAGGGAAACCTAGCAAACCTATACATTTTTTAAACCTAGACACCCAGAGGAATCCAGGATGGGATAACTTGACTGGCTCTCACCAGGTTTTGTTACCCATAATCCCTTGCAAACCTAAAATATTGTCAAAAAAACCACATTTTTCTCACATTTCTGTGGTGGAAAGTTATGGAATCTGCGTAGATCCACAAAATTTCACCCACCATGCGTTCCCCAAAGTGTTCCGAGAAAAATGGTACCTCACTTTTGTGGTTGGGCCTAGTGCCCGCGACAGGAAACGGCGCAAAACGCAACGTGGACACACCACAATTTCACAGTGAAAAATGAACCCTTTTTTTCAAAGTGCCTGGCTGTAGTTTTTGAACCCTAGCTGTGCTGGCACCTAGGGAAACCTAGCTAACCTGTACATTTTTAAAACTAGACACCCAGGGAATCCAGGATGGGGTGACTTGACTGGCTCTCACCAGGTTCTGTTACCCAGAATCCCTTGCAAACCTAAAGAATTGTCAAAAAACCACGTTTTCCTCACATTTCTGTGGTGAAAAGTTCTGCAATCTGCGTGGATCCACAAATTTCCACCCACCCCGCATTCCCCAAAGTCTTCCAAGAAAAATGGTACCTCACTTGTGTGGGTAGGCCTACTGCCTGCGACAGGAAACGGCGCAAAACGCAACGTGGACACACCACAATTTCACAGTGAAAAATGACCCTTTTTTTGCAAAGTGCCTAGCTGTAGTTTTTGAACCCTAGCTCTGCCGGCACCTAGGGAAACCCAGCAAACCTATACATTTTTAAAACTAGACACCCAGGGAATCCAGGATGGGGTGACTTGACTGGCTCTCACCAGGTTCTGTTACCCAGAATCACTTACAAACCTAAAAAATTGTCAAAAAAAACACATTTTCCTCACATTTCTGTGGTGGAAAGTTCTGGAATCTGCGTGGATTCACACAATTCCACCCACCCCGCGTTCCCTAAAGTCTTCCGAGAAAAATGGTACCTCACTTGTGTGGGTAGGCCTAGTGCCCGCAACAGGAAATGGCGCAAAACGCAACATGGACCGACCACAATTTCACAGTGAAAAATGACCCTTTTTTTGCAAAGTGCCTAGCTGTAGTTTTTGAACCCTAGCTCTGCCGGCACCTAGGGAAACCTTGCAAAACTATACATTTTTGAGAACTAGACACCCCTGGGAATCTAGGATGGGGTGACTTGACTGGCTCTCACCAGGTTCTGTTACCCAGAATCCCTTACAAACCTAAACAATTGTCAAAAAACCACATTTTCATCACATTTCTGTGGTGGAAAGTTCTGGAATCTGCATGGATTCACACAATTCCACCCACCCCGCGTTCCCCAAAGTCTTCCGAGAAAAATGGTACCTCACTTGTGTTGGTAGGCCTAGTGCCCGCAACAGGAAATGGCGCAAAACGCAACGTGGACCGACCACAATTTCACAGTGAAAAATGACCCTTTTTTGCAAAGTGCCTAGCTGTAGTTTTTGAACCCTAGCTCTGCCGGCACCTAGGGAAACCTTGCAAAACTATACATTTTTGAAAACTAGACACCCATGGGAATCTAGGATGGGGTGACTTGACTGGCTCTCACCAGGTTGTGTTACCCAAAATCCCTTACAAACCTAAAAAATTGTAAAAAAAACACATTTTCCTCACATTTCTGTGGTGGAAAGTTCAGGAATCTGCGTGGATCCACACAATTCCACCCACCCCGCGTTCCCCAAAGTCTTCCGAGAAAAATGGTACCTCACTTGTGTGGGTAGGCCTAGTGCCCGCGACAGGAAACGGCGCAAAACGCCACGTGGACACACCACAATTCCACAGGGAAAAATTACCCTTTTTTGCAAAGTGCCTAGCTGTAGTTTTTGAACCCTAGCTCTGCTGGCACCTAGGGAAACCTATCAAACCTATACATTTTTGAAAACTAGACACCCAGGGAAATCCAGGATGGTGTGACTTGAAAGGCTCTCACCAGGTTCTGTTACCCAGAATCCCTTGCAAACCTAAAAAATTGTCAAAAAACCACATTTTCCTCACATTTCTGTGGTGGAAAGTTCTGGAATCTGCGTGGATCCACACAATTCCACCCACCACGCGTTCCCCAAAGTCTTCCGAGAAAAATGGCACCTCACTTGTGTGGGTAGGCCTAGTGCCCGCGACAGGAAATGGCACAAAACGCAATGTGGACACACCACAATTTCACAGTGAAAAATGACCCTTTTTTGCAAAGTGCCTGGCTGTAGTTTTTGAACCCTAGCTCTGCCGGCACCTAGGAAACCTAGAAAACCTGTACATTTTTAAAACTAGACACCCAGGGGAATCCAGGATGGGGTGACTAGACTGGCTCTCACCAGGTTCTGTTACCCAGAATCCCTTACAAACCTAAAAAATTGTAAAAAAAAACACATTTTCCTCACATTTCTGTGGTGGAAAGTTCTGGAATCTGCGTGGATTCACACAATTCCACCCACACCGCGTTCCCCAAAGTCTTCCGAGAAAAATGGTACCTCACTTGTGTGGGTAGGCCTAGTGCCTGCGACAGGAAACGGCGCAAAACGCAACGTGGACACACCACAATTTCACAGTGAAAAATGACCCTTTTTTTGCAAAGTGCCTAGCTGTAGTTTTTGAACCCTAGCTCTGCCGGCACCTAGGAAACCTTGCAAATCTATACATTTTTGAAAACTAGACACCCATGGGAATCTAGGATGGGGTGACTTGACTGGCTCTCACCAGGTTCTGTTACCCAGAATCCCTTACAAACCTAAAAAAGTGTCAAAAAACCACATTTTCATCACATTTCTGTGGTGGAAAGTTCTGGAATCTGCGTGGATCCACACAATTCCACCCACCCCGCGTTCCCCAAAGTCTTCCGAGAAAAATGGCACCTCACTTGTGTGGGTAGGTCTAGTGCCCGCGACAGGAAATGGCACAAAACCCAATGTGGACACACCACAATTTCACAGTGAAAAATGACCCATTTTTTGCAAAGTGCCTGGCTGTAGTTTTTGAACCCTAGCTCTGCCGGCACCTAGGGAGACCTAGCAAACATGTACATTTTTTAAAACTAGACACCCAGGGGAATCCAGGATGGGGTGACTTGACTGGCTCTCACCAGGTTCTGTTACCCAGAATCCCTTGCAAACCTAAAAAATTGTCAAAAAACCCACATTTTCCTCACATTTCTGTGGTGGAAAATTCTGGAAACTGCATGGATCCACAGATTTCCACCCACCCCACGTTCCCCAAAGTCTTCTGAGAAAAATGGTACCTCACTTGTGTGGGTAGGCCTAGTGCCCGCGACAGGAAACGGCGCAAAACGCAACGTGGACACACCACAATTTCACATTGAAAAATTACCCTTTTTTTGCAAAGTGCCTAGTTGTAGTTTTTTAACCCTAGCTCTGCCGGCACCTAGGGAATCATAGCAAACCTATACATTTTTAAAAACTAGACACCCAGGGAATCCAGGATGGGGTGAGTTGACTGGTTCTCACCAGGTTCTGTTACCCAGAATCCCTTGCAAACCTAAAAAGTGGCCAAAAAACACATTTTCCTCACATTTCTGTGGTGGAAAGTTCTAGAATATGCGTGGATCCACAAATTTCTACTCACCCCGCATTCCCCAAAGTCGTCCGAGAAAAATGGTACCTCACTTGTGTGGGTAGGCCTAGCGCCCGCGACAGGAAACGGCGCAAAACGCAACGTGGACACACCACAATTCCACAGTGAAAAATAACCCTTTTTTTGAAAAGTGACTAGCTGTAGTTTTTGAACCCTAGCTCTGCCGGCACCCAGGGAAGCCTAGAAATCCTATACATTTTTGAAAACTAGACACCCAGGGGAATCCAGGATGGTGTGACTTGACTGGCTCTCACCAGGTTCTGTTACTCAGAATCCCTTGCAAACCTAATAAATTGTCAAAAAAAACACATTTTCCTCACATTTCTGTGGTGGAAAGTTCTGGAATCTGCCAGGATCCGCAAATTAACACTCACCCCACGTTCCCCAAAGTCTTCCAAGAAAAATGGTACCTCACTTGTGTGGGTAGGACTAGTGCCCGCAACAGGAAATGACGCAAAACGCAACGTGAACACACCACAATTTCACAGTGAAAAATGACCTTGTTTTTGCAAAGTGCCTAGCCGTAGTTTTTGAACCCTAGCTCTGCCGGCACCTAGGGAAACCAAGCAAACCTATACATTTTTGAAAACTAGACACCCAGGGAAATCCAGGATGGGGTGACTTGACTGGCTCTCACCAGGTTTTGTTACCCAGAATCCCTTGCAAACCTAAAATATTGTAAAAAAAACCACATTTTCCTCACATTTCTGTTGTGGAAAGTTCTTTAATCTGCGTGAATCTACAAATTTCCACTCACCACGCGTTCCCCAAAGTCTTCTGAGAAAAATGGTACCTCACTTGTGTGGGTAGGCTTACTGCCTGCGACAGGAAACGGCGCAAAACCCAACGTGGACACACCACAATTTCACAGTGAAAAATGACCCTTTTTTGCAAAGTGCCTAGCTGTAGTTTTTGAACCCTAGCTCTGCCGGCACCTATGGAAACCTAGAAAACCTATACATTTTTTAAAACTAGACACCCAGGGGAATCCAGTATGGGGTGACTTGACTGGCTCTCACCAGGTTCTGTTACCCAGAATCCCTTACAAACCTAAATAATTGTAAAAAAACACATTTTCCTCACATTTCTGTGGTGGAAAGTTCAGGAATCTGCGTGGATCCACACAATTCTACCCACCCCGCGTTCCCCAAAGTCTTCCGAGAAAAATGGTACCTCACTTGTGTGGGTAGGCCTAGTGCCCGCGACAGGAAGCGGCGCAAAACGCAACGTGGACACACCACAATTTCACAGTGAAAAATGAACCTTTTTTTGCAAAGTGCCTAGCTGTAGTTTTTGTACCCTAGCTCTGCCGGCACCTAGGGAAACCTAGCAAACCTATACATTTTTGAAAACTAGACACCCATGGAAATCTAGGATGGGGTGACTTGACTGGCTCTCACCAGGTTTTGTTACCCAGAATCCCTTGCAAACCTAAAATATTGTCAAAAAACCACATTTTCCTCACATTTCTGTTGTGGAAAGTTCTTTAATCTGCGTGAATCTACAAATTTCCACTCACCACGCGTTCCCCAAAGTCTTCTGAGAAAAATGGTACCTCACTTGTGTGGGTAGGCTTACTGCCTGCGACAGGAAACGGCGCAAAACCCAACGTGGACACACCACAATTTCACAGTGAAAAATGACCCTTTTTTTGCAAAGTGCCTAGCTGTAGTTTTTGAACCCTAGCTCTGCCGGCACCTATGGAAACCTAGAAAACCTATACATTTTTAAAACTAGACACCCAGGGGAATCCAGTATGGGGTGACTTGACTGGCTCTCACCAGGTTCTGTTACCCAGAATCCCTTACAAACCTAAATAATTGTAAAAAAACACATTTTCCTCACATTTCTGTGGTGGAAAGTTCAGGAATCTGCGTGGATCCACACAATTCTACCCACCCCGCGTTCCCCAAAGTCTTCCGAGAAAAATGGTACCTCACTTGTGTGGGTAGGCCTAGTGCCCGCGACAGGAAGCGGCGCAAAACGCAACGTGGACACACCACAATTTCACAGTGAAAAATGAACCTTTTTTGCAAAGTGCCTAGCTGTAGTTTTTGTACCCTAGCTCTGCCGGCACCTAGGGAAACCTAGCAAACCTATACATTTTTGAAAACTAGACACCCATGGAAATCTAGGATGGGGTGACTTGACTGGCTCTCACCAGGTTCTGTTACCCAGAATCCCTTACAAACCTAAATAATTGTAAAAAAACACATTTTCCTCACATTTCTGTGGTGGAAAGTTCAGGAATCTGCGTGGATCCACACAATTCTACCCACCCCGCGTTCCCCAAAGTCTTCCGAGAAAAATGGTACCTCACTTGTGTGGGTAGGCCTAGTGCCCGCGACAGGAAACAGCGCAAAACGCAACGTGGACACACCACAATTTCACAGTGAAAAATGACCCTTTTTTGCAAAGTGCCTAGCTGTAGTTTTTGTACCCTAGCTCTGCCGGCACCTAGGGAAACCTAGCAAACCTATACATTTTTGAAAACTAGACACCCATGGAAATCCAGGATGGGGTGACTTGACCGGCTCTCACCAGGTTCTGTTACCCAGAATCCCTTGCAAACCTAAAAAATTGTCAAAAAACCCACATTTTCCTCACATTTCTGTGGTGGAAAGTTCTGGAAACTGCATGGATCCACAGATTTCCACCCACCCCGCGTTCCCCAAAGTCTTCTGAGAAAAATGGTACCTCACTTGTGTGGGTAGGCCTAGCGCCCGCGACAGGAAACGGCGCAAAACGCAACGTAGACACACCACAATTCCACAGTGAAAAATAACCCTTTTTTTGAAAAGTGCCTAGCTGTAGTTTTTGAACCCTAGCTCTGCCGGCACCCAGGGAAGCCTAGAAATCCTATACATTTTTGAAAACTAGACACCCAGGGGAATCCAGGATGGTGTGACTTGACTGGCTCTCACCAGGTTCTGTTAGCCAAAATCCCTTGCAAACCTAAAAAAGTGGCCAAAAAAACACATTTTCCTCACATTTCTGTGGTGGAAAGTTCTGGAATCTGCCAGGATCCACAAATTAACACTCACCCCACGTTCCCCAAAGTCTTCCAAGAAAAATGGTACCTCACTTGTGTGGGTAGGACTAGTGCCCGCAACAGGAAATGACGCAAAACGCAACGTGGACACACCACAATTTCACAGTGAAAAATGACCTTGTTTTTGCAAAGTGCCTAGCCGTAGTTTTTGAACCCTAGCTCTGCCGGCACCTAGGGAAACCAAGCAAACCTATACATTTTTGAAAACTAGACACCCAGGGAAATCCAGGATGGGGTGACTTGACTGGCTCTCACCAGGTTTTGTTACCCAGAATCCCTTGCAAACCTAAAATATTGTCAAAAAACCACATTTTCCTCACATTTCTGTTGTGGAAAGTTCTTTAATCTGCGTGAATCTACAAATTTCCACTCACCACGCGTTCCCCAAAGTCTTCTGAGAAAAATGGTACCTCACTTGTGTGGGTAGGCTTACTGCCTGCGACAGGAAACGGCGCAAAACCCAACGTGGACACACCACAATTTCACAGTGAAAAATGACCCTTTTTTTGCAAAGTGCCTAGCTGTAGTTTTTGAACCCTAGCTCTGCCGGCACCTATGGAAACCTAGAAAACCTATACATTTTTTAAAACTAGACACCCAGGGGAATCCAGTATGGGGTGACTTGACTGGCTCTCACCAGGTTCTGTTACCCAGAATCCCTTACAAACCTAAATAATTGTAAAAAAAAACACATTTTCCTCACATTTCTGTGGTGGAAAGTTCAGGAATCTGCGTGGATCCACACAATTCTACCCACCCCGCGTTCCCCAAAGTCTTCCGAGAAAAATGGTACCTCACTTGTGTGGGTAGGCCTAGTGCCCGCGACAGGAAGCGGCGCAAAACGCAACGTGGACACACCACAATTTCACAGTGAAAAATGAACCTTTTTTTGCAAAGTGCCTAGCTGTAGTTTTTGTACCCTAGCTCTGCCGGCACCTAGGGAAACCTAGCAAACCTATACATTTTTGAAAACTAGACACCCATGGAAATCTAGGATGGGGTGACTTGACTGGCTCTCACCAGGTTTTGTTACCCAGAATCCCTTGCAAACCTAAAATATTGTCAAAAAACCACATTTTCCTCACATTTCTGTTGTGGAAAGTTCTTTAATCTGCGTGAATCTACAAATTTCCACTCACCACGCGTTCCCCAAAGTCTTCTGAGAAAAATGGTACCTCACTTGTGTGGGTAGGCTTACTGCCTGCGACAGGAAACGGCGCAAAACCCAACGTGGACACACCACAATTTCACAGTGAAAAATGACCCTTTTTTGCAAAGTGCCTAGCTGTAGTTTTTGAACCCTAGCTCTGCCGGCACCTATGGAAACCTAGAAAACCTATACATTTTTAAAACTAGACACCCAGGGGAATCCAGTATGGGGTGACTTGACTGGCTCTCACCAGGTTCTGTTACCCAGAATCCCTTACAAACCTAAATAATTGTAAAAAAAACACATTTTCCTCACATTTCTGTGGTGGAAAGTTCAGGAATCTGCGTGGATCCACACAATTCTACCCACCCCGCGTTCCCCAAAGTCTTCCGAGAAAATGGTACCTCACTTGTGTGGGTAGGCCTAGTGCCCGCGACAGGAAGCGGCGCAAAACGCAACGTGGACACACCACAATTTCACAGTGAAAAATGAACCTTTTTTGCAAAGTGCCTAGCTGTAGTTTTTGTACCCTAGCTCTGCCGGCACCTAGGGAAACCTAGCAAACCTATACATTTTTGAAAACTAGACACCCATGGAAATCTAGGATGGGGTGACTTGACTGGCTCTCACCAGGTTCTGTTACCCAGAATCCCTTACAAACCTAAATAATTGTAAAAAAAAACACATTTTCCTCACATTTCTGTGGTGGAAAGTTCAGGAATCTGCGTGGATCCACACAATTCTACCCACCCCGCGTTCCCCAAAGTCTTCCGAGAAAAATGGTACCTCACTTGTGTGGGTAGGCCTAGTGCCCGCGACAGGAAACAGCGCAAAACGCAACGTGGACACACCACAATTTCACAGTGAAAAATGACCCTTTTTTTGCAAAGTGCCTAGCTGTAGTTTTTGTACCCTAGCTCTGCCGGCACCTAGGAAACCTAGCAAACCTATACATTTTTGAAAACTAGACACCCATGGAAATCCAGGATGGGGTGACTTGACCGGCTCTCACCAGGTTCTGTTACCCAGAATCCCTTGCAAACCTAAAAATTGTCAAAAAACCCACATTTTCCTCACATTTCTGTGGTGGAAAGTTCTGGAAACTGCATGGATCCACAGATTTCCACCCACCCCGCGTTCCCCAAAGTCTTCTGAGAAAAATGGTACCTCACTTGTGTGGGTAGGCCTAGCGCCCGCGACAGGAAACAGCGCAAAACGCAACGTAGACACACCACAATTCCACAGTGAAAAATAACCCTTTTTTGAAAAGTGCCTAGCTGTAGTTTTTGAACCCTAGCTCTGCCGGCACCCAGGGAAGCCTAGAAATCCTATACATTTTTGAAAACTAGACACCCAGGGGAATCCAGGATGGTGTGACTTGACTGGCTCTCACCAGGTTCTGTTAGCCAAAATCCCTTGCAAACCTAAAAAGTGGCCAAAAAAACACATTTTCCTCACATTTCTGTGGTGGAAAGTTCTGGAATCTGCCAGGATCCACAAATTAACACTCACCCCACGTTCCCCAAAGTCTTCCAAGAAAAATGGTACCTCACTTGTGTGGGTAGGACTAGTGCCCGCAACAGGAAATGACGCAAAACGCAACGTGGACACATCACAATTTCACAGTGAAAAATGACCTTGTTTTTGCAAAGTGCCTAGCCGTAGTTTTTGAACCCTAGCTCTACCGGCACCTAGGGAAACCAAGCAAACCTATACATTTTTGAAAACTAGACACCCAGGGAAATCCAGGATGGGGTGACTTGACTGGCTCTCACCAGGTTTTGTTACCCAGAATCCCTTGCAAACCTAAAATATTGTCAAAAAAACCACATTTTCCTCACATTTCTGTTGTGGAAAGTTCTGTAATCTGCGCGGATCCACAAATTTCCACCCACCCCGCGTTCCCCAAAGTCTTCTGAGAAAAATGGTACCTCACTTGTGTGGGTAGGCCTACTGCCTGCGACAGGAAACGGCGCAAAACGCAACGTGGACACACCACAATTTCACAGTGAAAAATGCCCCTTTTTTGCAAAGTGCCTAGCTGTAGTTTTTGAACCCCAGCTCTGCCGGCATCTAAGGAAACCTAGCAAATCTATACATTTTTGAAAACTAGACACCCAGGGAAATCCAGGATGGGGTGACTTGACTGGCTCTCACCAGGTTTTGTTACCCAGAATCCCTTGCAAACCTAAAATATTGTCAAAAAACCCACATTTTCCTCACATTTCTGTTGTGGAAAGTTCTGTAATCTGCGTGGATCCACAAATTTCCACCCACCCCGCGTTCCCCAAAGTCTTCTGAGAAAAATGGTACCTCACTTGTGTGGGTAGGCCTACTGCCTGCGACAGGAAACGGCGCAAAACGCAACGTAGACACACCACAATTCCACAGTGAAAAATAACCCTTTTTTTGAAAAGTGCCTAGCTGTAGTTTTTGAACCTTAGCTCTGCCGGCACCCAGGGAAGCCTAGAAATCCTATACATTTTTGAAAACTAGACACCCAGGGGAATCCAGGATGGTGTGACTTGACTGGCTCTCACCAGGTTCTGTTAGCCAAAATCCCTTGCAAACCTAAAAAAGTGGCCAAAAAAACACATTTTCCTCACATTTCTGTGGTGGAAAGTTCTGGAATCTGCCAGGATCCACAAATTAACACTCACCCCACGTTCCCCAAAGTCTTCCAAGAAAAATGGTACCTCACTTGTGTGGGTAGGACTAGTGCCCGCAACAGGAAATGACGCAAAACGCAACGTGGACACATCACAATTTCACAGTGAAAAATGACCTTGTTTTTGCAAAGTGCCTAGCCGTAGTTTTTGAACCCTAGCTCTACCGGCACCTAGGGAAACCAAGCAAACCTATACATTTTTGAAAACTAGACACCCAGGGAAATCCAGGATGGGGTGACTTGACTGGCTCTCACCAGGTTTTGTTACCCAGAATCCCTTGCAAACCTAAAATATTGTCAAAAAACCACATTTTCCTCACATTTCTGTTGTGGAAAGTTCTGTAATCTGCGCGGATCCACAAATTTCCACCCACCCCGCGTTCCCCAAAGTCTTCTGAGAAAAATGGTACCTCACTTGTGTGGGTAGGCCTACTGCCTGCAACAGGAAACGGCGCAAAACGCAACGTGGACACACCACAATTTCACAGTGAAAAATGCCCCTTTTTTTGCAAAGTGCCTAGCTGTAGTTTTTGAACCCCAGCTCTGCCGGCATCTAAGGAAACCTAGCAAATCTATACATTTTTGAAAACTAGACACCCAGGGAAATCCAGGATGGGGTGACTTGACTGGCTCTCACCAGGTTTTGTTACCCAGAATCCCTTGCAAACCTAAAATATTGTCAAAAAACCCACATTTTCCTCACATTTCTGTTGTGGAAAGTTCTGTAATCTGCGTGGATCCACAAATTTCCACCCACCCCGCGTTCCCCAAAGTCTTCTGAGAAAAATGGTACCTCACTTGTGTGGGTAGGCCTACTGCCTGCGACAGGAAACGGCGCAAAACGCAACGTGGACACACCACAATTTCACAGTGAAAAATGCCCCTTTTTTTGCAAAGTGCCTAGCTGTAGTTTTTGAACCCCAGCTCTGCCGGCATCTAAGGAAACCTAGCAAATCTATACATTTTTGAAAACTAGACACCCAGGGGAATCCAGGATGGGGTGACTTGACTGGCTCTCACCAGGTTCTGTTACCCAGAATCCCTTGCAAACCTACAAAATTGTCAAACAAAACACATTTTCCTCACATTTCTGTGGTGGAAAGTTCTGGAATCTGCATGGATCCACAAAATTCCACCCACCCCGCGATTCCCAAAGACTTCCGAGAAAAATGGTACCTCACTTGTGTGGGTAGGCCTAGTGCCCGTGACAGGAAACGGCGCAAAACGCAACGTGGACACACCACAATTTCAGAGTGAAAAATGACCCCTTTTTTGCAAAGTGCTAGCTGTAGTTTTTGAACCCTAGCTCTGCCGGCACCTAGGAAAACCTAGCAAACCTATACATTTTTGAAAACTAGACACCCAGGGGAATCCAGGATGGTGTGACTTGACTGGCTCTCACCAGGTTCTGTTACCCAGAATTCCTTGCAAACCGAATAAATTGTCAAAAAACCCACATTTTCCTCACATTTCTGTGGTGGAAAGTTCTGGAATCTGCGTGGATCCACAAAATAACACTCACCCGGCGTTCCCCAAAGTCTTCTGAGAAAAATGGTACCTCACTTGTGTGGGTAGGACTAGTGCCCATGACAGGAAATGGCGCAAAACGCAACGTGGACACATCACAATTTCACAGTGAAAAATGACCCTTTTTTTGCAAAGTGCCTAGCTGTAGTTTTTGAACCCTAGCTCTGCCGGCACCTAGGGAAACCTAGCAAACCTATACATTTTTGAAAACTAGACACGCAGGGAAATCCAGGATGGGGTGACTTGACTGGCTCTCACCAGGTTTTGTTACCCAGAATCCCTTGCAAACCTAAAATATTGTAAAAAAAAACACATTTTCTTCACATTTCTGTTGTGGAAAGTTCTGGAATCTGCGTGGATCCACAAATTTCCACCCACCCCGCGTTCCCCAAAGTCTTCTGAGAAAAATGGTACCTCACTTGTGTGGGTAGGCCTACTGCCTGCGACAGGAAACGGCACAAAACGCAACGTGGACACCCCACAATTTCACAGGTAAAAATGACCCTTTTTTTGCAAAGTGCCTAGCTGTAGTTTTTTAACCCTAGCTCTGCCGGCACCTAGGGAAACCTAGCAAACCTATACATTTTTGAAAACTAGACACCCAGGGGAATCCAGGATGGGGTGACTTGACTGGCTCTCACCTGGTTCTGTTACCCAGAATCCCTTGGAAACCTACAAAATTGTCAAAAAAAACACATTTTCCTCACATTTCTGTTGTGGAAAGTTCTGGAACCTGCGTGGATCCACAGATTTCCACCCACCCCGTGTTCCCCAAAGTCTTCCGAGAAAAATGGTACCTCACTTGTGTGGGTAGGCCTAGTGCCCACAACAGGAAACCGCGCAAAACGCAACCTGGACACACCACAATTTCACAGTGAAAAATGACCCTTTTTTTGCAAAGTGCCTAGCTGTAGTTTTTGAACCCTAGCTCTGCCGGCACCTAGGGAAACCTAGCAAACCTATACATTTTTGAAAACTATTCACCCAGGGGAATCCAGGATGGGTTGACTTGACTGGCTCCCACCAGGTTTTGTTACCCAGAATCCCTTGCAAACCTAAAAAATTGTCCAAAAAAACACATTTTCCTCACATTTCTGTGGTGGAAAGTTCTGGAATCTGCGTGGATCCACAAAATTCCACCTTCCCCGCGTTTCCCAAAGTCTTTCGAGAAAAATGGAACCTCACTTGTGTGGGTAGGCCTAGTGCCCGTGACAGAAAACGGCCCAAAACGCAAGGTGGACACACCACATTCTCACAGTGAAAAATGACCCTTTTTTTGAAAAGTGCCTACCTTTAGTTTTTGAACCGTAGCTCTGCCGGCACGCAGGGAAACCTAGCAAACCTATATGGTTTTTGAAAACTAGACACCCGTGGGATTCCAGGGAGGTATGGCTTGCGTGGATCCCCCAAAGTTTTCTTACCCAGAATCCCCTGCAAACCTCAAATTTAGCTGAAAAAATCACTTTTTTCACACATTTTTGTGTGGGAATGTTGTGGCATCACCGGGCTGAAACAAATTTCCTACCACCCGGCGTTCCCCCGGGTCTCCCAATAAAAATGGTGCCCAACTCGTGCGGGAGGCCCAAGTACCCGCGACAGGCAAGGGCCCAAAACATATTGAGGCGACATCAAAATTGCCTATCACAAAACAACCTGGTTTTGCAAGGGAGGTCACCTGGGGTTTTGTCCCCGTGCTCGGCGGCCACCTAGGGAAACCTACCAAACCTACACATTTCTGAAAACTAGACACCCGGGGGATTCCAGGGAGGTATAGCTTGCGTGGATCCCCCAATGTTTTCTTACCCAGAATCCCCTGCAAACCTCACATTTAGCTGAAAAAATCACTTTTCCACACATTTTTGTGTGGGAAAGTTGTGGCATCACCGGGCTGAAACAAATTTCCTACCACCCAGCCTTCCCCCGGGTCTCCCAATAAAAATGGTGCTTCACTCATGTGGGAGGCCCAAGTACCCGCGACAGGCAAGGGCCCAAAACGTATTGAGGCGACATCAAAATTGCCTATCTCAAAATGACCTGGTTTTGCAAGGGGGGTCAGCTGGGTTTTTGGCCCGGTGCTCGGCAGCCACCTAGGGAAACCTACCAAACCCACACATTTCTGAAAACTAGACACCCGGGGGATTCCAGGGAGGTATGGCTTGCATGGATCCCCCAATGTTTCCTTACCCAGAATCCCCTGCAAACCTCAAATTTAGCTGGAAAAAATCACTTTTTTCACACATTTTTGTGTGGGAAAGTTGTGGCATCACCGGGCTGAAACAAATTTCCGACCACCCAGCGTTCCCCCGGGTCTCTCGATAAAAATGGTGCCTCACTCGTGTGGGAGGCCCAAGTACCCGCGACAGGCAAGGGCCCAAAACGTATTGAGGTGACATCAAAATTGCCTATCTCAAAATGACCTGGTTTTGTAAAGGGGGTCACCTGGGTTTTTGGCCCGGTGCTCGGTAGACACCTATGGAAACCTACCAAACCCACACATGTCTGAAAACTAGACACCCGGGGGATTCCAGAGAGGTATGGCTTGCGTGGATCCCCCAACGTTTCCTTACCCAGAATCCCCTGCAAACCTCAAATTTAGCTGAAAAAATCACTTTTTTCGCACATTTTTGTGTGGGAAAGTTGTGGCATCACCGGGCTGACACAAATTTCCTACCACCCAGCGTTCCCCCGGGTCACCCGATAAAAACGGTGCCTCACTCGTGTGGGAGGCGCAAGTACCCGTGACAGGCAAGTGACCAAAACGTATTGAGGCGATGAACAACAACCGGGTACCGGTACATACAAAACTAATTCACTGTAATAAATCCCTCCTCCAATACATACATCATCATAGTGACAGTTACCCCTTGATGGAATAGGGATTCAGGCAGAGCAATACGAACATACAATTTACAGGGAGCAATAAGAGACAGCGCTATCCAGGGAATACAAACATGTTGCAACAGGTGGCTGGGGCCACAGAAAGCGAGAACACCACACCTAAGTGGGGGAGCCCAGCACCTCCGCCGTCAGCTGGGCAATCAGTGTTTGCCTTTCCCTCTGCAACTCCACTGTCGGGGAGATGCAAATTTCCCCTCTGTATCTGTTCCATTTTCCCCATTTCTGATCCCATTTCTTGGGGCAACCCCGTCCCTTGAATACTGACTTTTCGGCAACCATGGCGATGTCCATATCCCTCGCCCAGTCAACCAGGAGTGGGACCGCCTCCACCCCCCATTTCTGCGCAATATTCCGTTTCGCGATAATAAAGCCCATAGAGGCCCACGCTTGTTCAGCTTGTGCAAGGTCCGTCGCCTCCCAAATATTGAGTAAGCACAGCTGGGGAGATAACCCAAGGGATATGCCTCCCGCCCTCTCAAGTTGGCGGGCAATTTTCCCCCAATAGTCCTGGATACGTGGACAGTCCCATAAAATATGAATAAAGGTGCCCTCTTGGTTACAGTGTCTGAGGCAAAGTGGATCAGGGCGTCTGCCTAATCTGAACAATAATTTGGCATCAAAGTATGCCCGGGGAAGGATCTTAAACTGGAGGTGCCGCAGGCGCATGGGGATGGCTACCTCTCGAGGCGAGGCCAAGGCGTCCCGCCACATGTCGTCCTCCAACTCTCCCACATCCCTCTCCCACCCCCCCTCAGTTTCAACATCGGGTCAGCACGGTTGTTAACGAGTTTTCTGTATGTGAGTGAGATGGCCTTCCGATCCATAGGGTCCAACAATAGCCGGTCTTCCAGAGGGGACGAGTCAGGGAGGGCGCCATCCTTAGGCAGGGCGGAGGACACAGCATGGGCAATCTGCAAGTATCTAAACGTCTCAGACGGAGCCAATTGGTATTTAGCTTGGAGCTCTGTAAACAAGGCCAGTTTCCCTTTAACCCAGAGGTCTCTTACCGTGAAAATTCCGATTAAATCCCATTTGTCAAACCCTGGACAAGAGCTAAGATGGCCCAGAACATCAGGTTCCCATAAAGGGGTTGCTTTCGTAAGTTGCTTGTGCCAACCCAACCGTTTGGTGACGCTGTGCCAAATCTCGACCGTACGCGCCGTGGGCCCTATTAAGTTGAGGTTGCGGGGATTTTTGTAGAGCGCTCTATTATACCCGCCTCGCCCCATGAGCCAGTGGTTCGTGCGGAAATTAGGCTCGTCATGGGGTTCGAACACCCATCTATTAACAGCGATCAGCTGGGACGCTTGATAATACAGTCTAAGATCCGGTAGGCCGATGCCCCCGTCACACCAGCCGATGGTGAGTTTATTCATTGCTATGCACGGCGTACGGCCCTCCCACAGCAAGTCCCGCAATACACCGTCAATTTGGGAAAAATAAGAATCTGAGATCGGGATAGGGGTATTCTGCAGGGCATAAAGGAAACGAGGGAGTGCGAGCATTTTAAACAGGGACGAACGCCCAAGGAGAGTCAGGGGAAGAGAGCGCCAATGTACAGCATCAGATTTAAAACGCTGAAGAGGGCCAAGTAGGTTTTTGTCGAAAAAGAGATCGGCGTCCGGAGTGACGAACATACCCAAATATCGAAACTCTGGGGAGCCACCGGTATCTCATAGCCCCGAGGACTCGCCGGGGGGGGGGACCTCGTAGCGCATACATTTGGGATTTGTACCAGTTTATCTGATATCCAGAGTGGACGCCAAAAATGTGAAAAATATGAAGCACCCGCCGCAGCGACTTCGCAGGGGAAGCTAAATAGAGGAGGATATCGTCAGCATAAAGCGAGATACGATCCTCGTGACTCGCAGTCCACTTAAGCCCCCGTATCACTGGATCACCTCGGACCCACACCGCAAGCGGTTCTAAAACAGGGCGAAGAGTAACGGCGACAAGGGGCAGCCCTGCCTCGTGCCCAGATGAAGCTCAAAAGTGGCGGAGCGATGATTATTGACAACGACATGGGCAGTCGGGCGAGTATACAAAAATCGGATCCAGCGTATCAGATTAGGCCCGAAACCCAGGCGAGTCAGGACAGCAAAAAGAAAGTCCCACTCAATGGTATTAAATGCCATAGAGGCATCCAAGGATAGCAGTATCGCGTCCTCCTTCCGTCGCTCAAGCCACGCCAGGAGTTTACCCGTCCGCTCACCCTGCTCATAGATCCTGTGCCGGGAGGCCAGAGAGCGCGCCGCAGCGTCATCAAAGAGAAGCTGCCGATAGTCTTGTCTCTTAATCGCAAGGTTATGACACGTGGCGTGGTCGGGGTCCCGAGCGACCGACTCCTCCAGAGCCGAGACATCTGCCTCCAGCTCCAGCATTCTCCTGGATCGCTCTGCCCTGTGTCACACCATAAGCGACAAAGCCCTGCCCTTTATGACTGCCCCGAAGGCCCCCCATAGCGTCACTGCTGATTCGATAGAGCCGGTGTTTTCAGTGAAATAATATTCGGTGTCTTTGCAGAGAGCCTCTTTGATGTTTGGAATTTTTAGTGCCCATGGGTATACGGAAATGGTGCTGGGACGTCCCCCACCACGAGAACCCAGAGTCACCAGGACGGGAGAATGGTAGGAGATCCCACGGGCCAGGCAGCTGGTCTTCGTAAAAAGATGAACGTCTTGGGCCTGAGTGAATAGGTAGTCAATCCGCGATTGACTACCGTGCACCCCAGATTGAAATGTGAAACGGGTGTGGGACGGGTTGAACCACCGCCAGACATCTACAACCCCCAGTGCATTCGCAAACTCCCACAAGTATGAACCTCTCGGCGGGTCCCCTCGGGGAGGGAGACGGTCCAGAGAACCCTCCATTGTGAGATTAAAATCCCCTCCCAACACCAACACCCCAAGCGGCAGGTCTAAGAGCAGGGTACCCAGGTCACGTAGCGTCAGGCGCTGTAGTCCGGGGGGGCATACACAGAGACGACGTTAACAACACGCCCCTCCCAGGAGCCAGAGACCGAGGCGTATCTGCCCTGAGGATCGGTCCAGGTGTTGTGGATGATATAGGGACAACCCCTTTGTAACAAAATCCCCACCCCCCTGGATCCCGAGGTAAAGCCAGAATGGACCACCATTTTGTACCCTTTCCTGTTCAGGGCACCACAGGAATTCCCAACCAGATGTGTCTCCTGTATGAGCACCAGATCAAGCTCATGACGCTTAACGTATTGCAGCACAATGCCTCTCTTTATTTTGTCCCCCAGACCGTTAACGTTCCAAGTGGACATGTTGAGCGTCAGACCACGTGCCATCACGTCAGGTCAATGGGGATCAAATGGTGCCGGATAAACCAAGCATGGCCGTGAACAGCTTAGGCCGATGTCACGTATGTCGATGACAGTGGAAACAAGTGTAAGAATGGAGAGGTGAACATTAGCGTAGACCGGTACCAAACAAAACAAAAACAAAAACAACAATCCCCCATCCCCCCAAGCAGCCCCCCCCACCCCACCTCCCTGCAGAACGGGTCTAAAACCACCCACCACCCCAAACATGCAGAGCGCCTGTCTCCCACCTACAACAACTTCGGGGATGTGTACAGCCCCACTCCCTAAAACAGGAAACAGTGAATAAAGCGCCTGCCCCGGCCCCAACACCCCGAGATAAAACGTACTGCAGCCATTATTTAACTTTCAAAGAACAGAAGGCACTACAGTCTGTGCGTCAAAGTCCATGCAAATGCAGAATCAATCACTCAGAATCCAAGAGTACATTCGGCAACCCCTGAGGATAGAACGAAAACACAGCCCGCAAAGTGGACAGCATCCACATCATAACCTTGCAAACCAAGATAACATCCAGTAATACTCAGGCGAGTTCAGTCTTACATGGTCACCCCGTAGGGCCCTGAGAGCTTGCTTCAGAGAGAGGCGGAGATCGAGGTTGTTGTCGCCACTCGTTGAGTTCCCCAGCGCTCGGTGTCGATTTGTGGGATTTCTTGCCCACCGTGCGCCAGCCTTCGAGCCAGTCCCAGGCATCTTCAGGACGGGTGAAAAACCACAGTTTGCCATCTGATACAATTCTAAGCTTTGCGGGGAATAACATGGCGTATTTGATCTCCTGGTCCCTGACAGCCCGTTTCACTTCCAGGAAACTCCAGGGCTGTTTTTGGACCCTCAGGGTGAAATCCGGGAAAAACAAAACCATACTGTTCTCAACAGTCAGTGGGGGTGCCACCCTTGCTGTTTGGAGGATCAAGTCTCTGTCACGATAGTTGAACACTCGGGCAAGGAGCGGACGGGGGGGCACCTGGTTTAGGTTTGCCTCCAGGCACACGATGGGCTTGCTCGATCGAGAAACATTTGGAGAGACCCCTCGGCTGCAGACGCTTCAGGATGAGTTCCTCAACATAGAGATCAGCGGTTGGCCCCTCCGCCCGTTCCGGAATGCCCACATTTCGGATATTATTGCGACGCATCCTACCTTCATAGTCATTGAGTTGAACTGCAAGGGCCTCCTGAGATGAACGCAGCTCGGCCACCTGCTTCTTGAGGAGGGTGGTGTTGGTAACCAGCTCCGTCGTGGTGGTCTCGACGGTCGCAACACAGTCGGCCATTTTGCGCATGTCCTCCCGTATGAGGGCCACCTCCGTCGCGACCGTGTCAATTTTGTGCTCCAAAGAGGTCCGCACAGTGGTTATTGCCACCAGGAGGTCCTTGTTGGTGGGTTCTGAATCACTCTCATGGGCCACAGCATTGCCCGGCTTGTCCTCGTGGCTCCTCTGCCACGCAAACTTGTCCACGCAAAACTTGTCCAGCTTGGTCTGTGCCGCATTGCACCCACTCCGGCCCGTCGCCATGATGCCTCCGCAGAAAGAGGGCCGTGAAGGGGCAGGACGCAGGGGCCACTCACCACCACCTGCCGTGGGAGACCTCCCGCGACCTGTCGGTCTTGGTACCCGCCGCCCTCACCCTCGGCTGTATAGCACCAGAGGGCGCCCCACTGACACTCCCAGGGGCGTAGATCTAGCGATACTAGCAGCGTTCAAGGAGATGGAGGCTCCGGTGCCGTGTACCTCCCACTGGGCTAATGACAAACTGGTCGTCGGGCCCAATCGATCTGTCACAAGCCTCAACCTGAGCAAAACAATAGCCCCCTTACTGCAAGATGGCGATCAGCAAAGGAGCACCCTCAGGAGCTTGACTGGACACCGGCACCACAGGCGACACCAGAGAGTTGCTGCCCAGCCAAAGTCTATCAGCGCGACTCACCAGACTCCGATGATATCAGCGCATCCCCACCTGCTGGCCCACACTGCATGCAACAGGACGTATGGCAAGGCGGCCCAGAGAAACTCGGGGCTCGCGGCAATGATAGTGCGGGCGTCTCCGAGGCAGAGAGACGTCGTAGCAGCCAAGCGCCTTCAGTGATGTCACTGTCTGCAAGGTAAGCAGCTGATGGGGGCCGCCAAGACCCGGGGCCCCACGATGCGTTGGAAATACGGAAGTGCCGAAGGGCGGTGCAAAGCAAAGGTAGGGCAGATGCGATCGTGAAACAAGGTCCTTGAGCCAGCGATTGTACCCCAGCAGGCAGGCAGATATTCAAAGCAAAGCTCCGGGTGCGGGGCAGTTCAAGCAGCAAGCACGTCCCCGCGCGGACTAGGCCGCAACCACGGCATCGTGCTGCTCTC
Organism: Calotriton arnoldi; assembly: GCA_963921515.1. NCBI lineage: Eukaryota > Metazoa > Chordata > Amphibia > Caudata > Salamandridae > Calotriton > Calotriton arnoldi. The sequence continues at coordinate 726,588 of CAWUFW010000039.1, forward strand.
CGCCGCCGCAAGGCTGCACTTCCTGTCTGCGCAGTCGTGTCCAGGGAGTCCGGCGCCTGGAGCGTCTAACATCAATGGCGCCCGATGGGTCTCAAACTTGCACCACACCTCAAGTAATGGTACCGGAAATTGTGTCTGCTCTCGGGGCGAAAACTAGGCCGGGGCAGACAGTATTAGGCGGATTTATCAGGAGTGGCACGACGGAGCTCAGCTACCGTGCGGTCATTCCCGTCGACAGCTGGCCACGCCCCCCAATGAGATAGGCAATTTTGATGTCGCCTCAATACGTTTTGGGCCCTTGCCTGTCGCGGGTACTTGGGCCTCCCACACGAGTGAGGCACCATTTTTATCGGGAGACCCTGGGGAACGCTGGGTGGTAGGAAATTTGTGTCAGCCCGGTGATGCCACAACTTTCCCACACAAAAATGTGTGAAAAAAGTGATTTTTTTCAGCTAAATTTGAGGTTTGCAGGGGATTCTGGGTAGGGAAACGTTGGGGGATCCACGCAAGCCATACCTCCCTGGAATCCCCCGGGTGTCTAGTTTTCAGAAATGTGTGGGTTTGGTAGGTTTCCCTAGCTGGCTGTCAAGCACGGGGCCAAAAACCCAGGTGACTCCCCGTTGCAAAACCAGGTTGTTTTGTGATAGGCAATTTTGATGTCGCCTCAGAAGGTTTTGGGCCCTTGCCTGTCACGGGTCCTTGACCCGCCCACGCGAGTGAGGTACCATTTCTATTGGGATACTTGGTGAAAGGCGAAGAGGTAGGAAATTTGTTGTTTCTTTCTGCAGCGTGAAAATTTTGGCACAATATTGCAAGGAAAATGTGACAGACATTTTGAGGTTTACAGGACATTGTGGGTAAGATAACTTGTTGGGATCCACAAGAGAGACATCACCATGTACTCCCATGGGTGTTTAGTTTACGACAATATCTACAGTTGGTAGGTTATTGTTAGATGGAATGTACACCTTGGCAGAGAGACTAAAAAGACAAAGATTACTGCACAGCCATCTATTCCTCAAGCACACACACATACTGGTTGGATTTGGCACGAGGGCGAGTGATGGTTCAGTATATACAATTTTATTAACAAGAGATTTCACAAAAATGAAATGCACTGTCAATAATTGAAAGGACAAAAAACTGAACCAGTGACTCACAGCTCGTGAGAAGTAAAGCCACGTCAAGGCCCCAACCGCTTTACAGGCCATTCACACACCTTTCATACCAAATACACACAAGACCATTCACATCACCAGGCATGAAACCAACACATTACAACATTCACAAAAAGGGACACGGTACACCCTGCTTGAGAAAGACAGAAAAGACAAATATTTCTGCACAACCACCTATTCTTCAAGCACACAGACATACTGCTTGGATTTGGCACGAGGGTGAGTGATGGTTTAGTATATACAGTTGTATTAACCAGAGATTTCACAAAAATGAAATGCACTGTTAATAATTGAAAGGACGAGAAACTGAACCATTGACTCACAGCTCGTGAGCTGTAAAGCCACGACAAGGCACCAACCGCTTTTCAGGCCATACATACACCTTTCATACGTGTGACACATACAAAACCATTCACACCGCCAGCCCCGGGCCCAGCACATTACAACACTCACACCAGCAGACAGCGCCATTCAAGGGCCCATCACTTTCACACACCCACATTCCTGACACAGCAACCACACCAGCTCACGGATTGCATGGAGTGGCGTATAGCTAGCAGTGTGTGTAGTGACCAGCAGCAAGTCACTACTCACACACCGCCAGCCAAGCGCCCGTCCACGCACACCGCCAGCCAAGCACCAGTCCACGCACACCGCCAGCCAAGTGCCAGTCCACGCACACCGCCAGCCAAGCACCAGTCCACGCACACCGCCAGCCAAGCACCAATCCACGCACACCGCCAGCCAAGCACCAGCCCACTCACCGCCAGCTAAGCACCAGTCCACGCTTACTGCCAGCCAAGCGCCAGTCCATGCACACCGCCAGCCAAGCGCCAGTCCACGCACACCGCCAGCCAAGCGCCTATCCACGCACACTGCCAGCCAAGCGCCAGTCCACTCACCGCCAGCCAAGCACCAGTCCACGCACACCGCCAGCCAACCGCCAGTCCATGCACACCGTCATAAAAATGTTTAAACAAGAAAGAAAACACAAACCAATTGCAACTAGATACAAAACTATAACTACAAAAACAACAGCAGTAACTAAAGACATCATTCTATTGCCAAACGTGAAACTGAACAACTATATAAAACCATACAGACCAGGCAGTACACTATTAGACTCACGGTTGCTCCCAAAAACTCTTTTTAGTGTGATACAATCTGAAACATGAGGGCACACACAGCCCAGGATTAGAAAGACAATCGGCACAGTGCATACGACTCTCCTTCCGCACACCTCTTCGCAAGCAGACTCTACATCTCTTACAGGGATTGGTTTTTTTGGGCGTGGGAGGAATTAAATCAGGAAAGTGGTGATCTTTCAATCTAGCCACATCCTCCACCACTCCAACTCTAGGAACACTTGCCTGTTCCACAACAACAAGGCTGCCTATCACAGACTGCTGAAACTGAACAAAAGTCAACTTTGACTCAGGAGAACACTCCTTGTACACAACAAAAGCATTGAAAGTTGCTAAATTGAAGAGATGGATGGCCAACTTTTTATACCAAATGTAAGCCTTACGAATAGCAGTGTAAGGTCCCAACCTCTGATCTACTCTATCAACACCACCCATGTGCTTATTGTAGTCTAAAATGCACACAGGTTTGCGTACTTCAGCAAACTGACCCCAAACAGCCACAGGTGAAGTACTCTCATCATGGATGGTGGTCAGCATGTACACATCCCTCCTGTCCACAAATTTCACAGCTAGTAGTTCATCACTACGCAAGGAACTGCACTGTCCGCTCTGAAGTTTTTTGGAAACAAGCTCTTTTGGATAACCTTTACGGTTAGAGCGGATTGTGCCACAAGCAAAAGTGTCCACTTTGAACAATTCCTTAAACAATTGCACAGCAGTGTAGAAGTTATCAAGGTACAAATGGTGGCCTCTGTTAAACAGTCCTCTAGCAAGATCCCACACAATTTTCTCTGAAACTCCAAAAGTGGACGGACAACCAGGGGGTCAATAGTGGAATCCCTACCAGTGTACACACGGAAATTAAAAACATATCCTGTCCTACTCTCAGACAACATATACAGCTTAATTCCATAACGTGCCCTCTTGCTAGGGATGTACTGCCTAAAAACCAAATGGCCCTTGAACAGGACCAAAGACTCATCAATAGATATTTCTTTCCCTGGAGTTTAGATCTCTGAAAATCGATCTTCAAAGTGATCAAGAACAGGCCGAATCTTAAAAAGACGGTCACAGTCAGGGTGATCTCGTGGCAACGCCAAAGTATTATCAACAAAATGCAGCATCCGAAGCAAAAGTAAATACCGATCACGGGTCATAATCGCAGGAAATATGGCCGTTGCCATCAAGGGACTGGTAGACCAATATGAAGCCATGGACGGCTTCCTTATCAAGCCCATCAAAAATGTCAAACCCAAAAACTTCTTCATCTCATCCAGATTTGTGGGAGTCCACCGGGTAGCTCTAGAGTGGGGCTTAAGTGTGGCACTGTTGTCCCTCAAAAGCTGTTCAGAATACAAATTAGTCTGCTCAACAATCTCAGCCAAAAATACATCATCCATAAACAACTGAAAAAACTGTATATGCAAAAACAATTCGCAATCCACTCTACACCCTGCATCCACACTAAAGGCAGGCAACACCGGCTGCACCATGTTTGGATCAACCCAGAGTCCAGCACTTCCAGTAGGAAGCCTTGCAGCCTCAGGCTGCAATACCGATGTCTCTTGCTGCACCATCAGCACATCAGTGTCCCCTTCTAAAACAGGCACTTCATCCGCACTGAGAGTAGCTTCATCCGCACTGAGAGTATCTTCATCATCCGATGATTCCATGTGGAGAGAAAACTCACTGCCTGAATCTTCCCCTCCCTCCTCTCCCTCAGACGCACTGTCAGTCTCATAATCCTGCTCAGAGGAAGATTCAAGAAGCATACCAACCACCTGCTGAGCAGTCATTCTACGGCTAGCCATAATCCATACTAATAAAGGTAACTTGTCAAACAAGTCAACAACAACAAACACTTTGTAAAATAAGTAATAAACAAAATGCGTCTTTATCAGAAAGACCTATATACTCCAAAACGATACCACTCACTTGCCAGAAGCAGCTAGACTCACCACCACCTACTCTGCACAGACACAGTAAGGATCAACAATATCCCACTAAAAAATAAAAATAAAAGAAAATTACACATAAGACAATGCAAAACACATCGCAAAGAATGTCATGCTCAAAACACTAACTAAATATGCTGCCATTATGACACCACTTACAAAATAATTCATTCATGCATGACAATAATACTCATTTGGAGTAAATACAACAAAAATGTTTTTCTTACCAAAAAAATGCAACTACGCAAAACTGCAGAACAACCACTGCCGAAACCGCAAACAGGAATCAAAAGCTTTACACTAGAATAAACAGGAGAAATAAAACATTACAATCACATATGCAAATAATGCACTAGTCCACATACTATCCACCAGCCAAGCAAAGGTGGGAGGTGGGCCTAAAAGCATAAGGCTGATCTGCCCCCACAGGGAGCAGAAACAGCCAAAAAATTCACCCTCATAAAGGGGGAGCAACCCTTGCCCAAGGGGTCACTCCCCAACACCAACATTTAAAAAGCCCTGGTGTCTACTGGCTTCTGCCCCCCTAGGGGACAGATGGGCCTGAAAACATATGGCCGATCTACCCCCAAAGGGGCAGAAACGACCACAATAAATACCCCATAAAGGGGAGCGACCCTTGCCCAAGGGGCCGCTCCCAACAACACAAAAACAATCCCTGGTGGCCTAGTGGGCATACAATAAAATTAATTGTTTATTTGGGTCGATCTGCCCTTCCAAGGGGTCAGAAACGGCCCAGATAAATGCTCCCCAAAGGCGAGCGACCCTTGCCGAAGGGGCCGCTCCCCAAAACCATATTGCTCCCCCAAAGGGAGCGACCCTTGCCCAAGGGGCCGCTCCCCAACAACACTAAAACAATCCCTGGTGTCTAATGGCTTCTGCCCCCCTTGGGGGCAGATGGGCCTAGACTCACAAGGCCGATCTACCCCCAAGGGGGGGCAGAAAAGGCCAAAATAAATGATCCCCAAAGGGGAGCGACCCTTGCCTAAGGGGCCGCTCCCCAAAAACATAATTTAATTTAAAAAGAATCCCTGGTGGCCTAGTGGGCACAGGGGGCAGACCCACCTAAACAAATTGCTCCCCCAAGGGGCCGCTCCCCGACACACAAAGGGCATTTACAAAAAGAAAAACATCCCTGTTGGCCCAGTGGGCGCCACATACTTTTAAAAAAAATAAAAATTATCCGATCTGCCCCCCCCCCAAGGGGGGCAGAACCAACTACACATATTTCTCCCCCAAGGGGAGCGACCCTTGCCCAAGGGGCCGCTCCCCAAAACACAAAGGGCATTTAAAAAAATAAAAAAATCCCTGGTGGCCCAGTGGGGGCACACACACCTTTTTTTTAAATACATATTACCGATCTGCCCCCCCCCCAAGGGGGGCAGACCCAACTGCACATATTGTTCTCCCAAGGGGAGCGACCCTTGCCCAAGGGGCCGCTCCCGACACAAATTGGGCCTTTTAAAAAAAAAACAAGCATTCCTGCTGCACGATCGCGCCCCAGGCGCGATCGTGCAGCAGGAATGCTTTTAAGACATCGGAGGAAAGGAAAACCCTTTCCTTTCCTCCGATGCCTTTTAAAATATACCCCCACCCTCCACGAGGAGAAACTCACCTGTTTGTTTCCCGACGCGCTGGAAGCAAATGGCTTCCAGCGCGAAACCTCCAATGACGCGCACTGACGTCATTGATGATGTGGAAGGGGGGGCGGGGGGAGGCACGAAAATCGGCGTCCCACGGGGGGAGCGCCAGTGCTTCCCCCGTGGGTGGGTGTCACGACGGCCGGGAGCCGTCATGAGCACACGCCCACTGTGTCTCATGACGGCTCCCGGCCGTCGTGAGCACCGAAGGGGTTAATAAAGGTGATTATCTTGGGCAAGGAGAAGACTTTTCTCATGCAGGATGCAAGGTATCGGGTCTTCTGCTAATCTTATGAGGGGTGTCACACAGGCTCCTGTGGCTTGTGCGGTGCAGGGGGAGGCTCAACCCTGCAGCAGGCCGGAAACCATTTCAGGGGACCCCATTCAGCCCAAGGCCAATGAATATCTGTGTGATATGGGAGACTCATCACATTCTGCAGGGGGGCCCCATCATTTTGCGCAGGGTTCTCCAAAGTCGGTCCTGAAGGGTCAGATCCATGCTAGATTTTAAGATAACTACATTTATCTAAATGGGGATATGCTAAACATCTGGCATGGATCCGGCCTTCCAAGACAGACTTTGGAGAACCCTGATTTTGCATTTTGGCACTAAATCTTGTAGGCAGTTTTGTCAGATTTAGACTGATTTAGGCCATCATATTGCAACGGGGACAGCAGATATATTCGAAAGAAATAAACATGGCTCCCTGTGTGTTTCAAAGTGAGCAGCTTTCTGACCTGTAGCTGATAAACAAAGGAATACTTAGGAGGGTTTTTAGTAAAGTGATGAGGCTCACACAGGTTAAGAAAATGAATTGCATTTTAGCCGACATTGCTTACGCATTTACTGCGTGATGAACTAAAGGAATAATTTGAATTCGATTTACTACACACTCCTTTAACGCTCAAGTGCAGTTAACTATGCAGCATCCATATACAAGATGTAAATTTATATACACGCACGTAAATGTCACTCACGAAAGCCCAGACTCCTTGTTTAATTTTCCGTGCAGAGGAAGTTGAATTCTTATGATGCTGTGCGAAGTGTTTTATCTGTCTTATTTATCTTATAGCGCCCAAGGCGCACCACTGGAAATAACATTTTTACTGCACTTCATAAGTGAAAGAAGTAAACAACATTCTATTAAGATGCTTCCGAGGAGCCAGTGTTAGACTGATTTTTTCACTGCGGTCAGTGTACATGAATGGATGTGTCTTGAAATACCTAATAATGAGAGAAATAGCTGCAAATAAACTGTAGACATTTGTACAAGAAGACCTCTTTCTTATGAATTCGTTAGAGGAATTCATGTCTCAGGTGTGCAATTACTCTTCAATGTTACATATCTCCATAAAAAGCACTATTAAATTCCAGCTTAACTGAGCTCTTCAAACACAAACTGTCCAAGCTACACACATATCATATTAAACAACCCAGCATTTAAAAACCAGTAGAAAACGAGCTGGTTCTTCTGTCCTTACACACTCATTGGAAAACCAATAGGGATGTTCAAACACTATTACAGTAATCCACTCCAGAGTGAACACAGGGCCAGATGTACGACCTTTACATTTTGCGACTCGCAAACAGCGTCGCTTTGCGACTTGCAATTTGAGACCCGCAAAATGCAATGTACAACAGTGTCACAGACACTTGAAGTAGGTGGTAAACTGCGAGTGTTTTGTGGCCGCAAATGCGGTTGCAAAACAATAGTACATGGCAGTGATTCTCGCTATTAGGAAGGGACGCCCCATCCTAATAACAAGAGTCGCAAATGCTATTTTGTGAGTCAGTGACTCGCAAAATAGCATTTGTACATGGCATTACCCTTTTTTGCGGTCGCAAATGGGCCGATCTCCCTCTTGCGAACGCAAAAAAGGGTCATACATCTGGCCCAAAATGTGCTTTGCGCATTTCAATAATACAAGCACCCACTCTGCTAGACCTTCCTCTGCATTCACAGTAGTCACAAATGCATCCATGTAATATGTATGGTCGTCTCGGTTGAGTGCTGTGATCGAAGTACCGGTTTTGAAAAAAAATAAATATAATATGAATCGCTTTGCTCAGCATAATTTATATTTACGTTTTGATGTTTTGTAGAATGCTGCAAACGCACAATATGCTGTCGGATTATGTGGTCCTGCGACTAGACCTAGAAGGTGTTGTCAGTTCATTGTAAGAGTCTAAAGTTTAACCATTTCATCACTTTTGAGTTTGTCAAAACAAATGAGTACTGCAGACTCAAATCGCACTATGTACCACTCACCAAACAATAACATTCTTCTGTTACTCAAGCAATTGATGGAACAAATCGAAAGCCAATCACAACTTATGGGGCAGCAATCTGCACTGTCCAGGCTCCAAATACCCCAACTTTCCAGCTTCTTTCTCAACAACGACCTGACTTAACTGTGCAACCCACCAAGCACTGTGAAGAGAGCTACTTTTCATCATCTTATCACCAACGAGCAGGGCCAAACTGGGGCACTAGAAGCAGCCCTGGCAAAAATGCCCATACCAACCAAGCTCCCTTCATCTCCTCACGCCATCTCTTTCTTTCCATCCCCTTTCTCCATCACTCCTCTCTCTTGTCTCCCTCTCTGATCGCTTTCTCTCAACCTTCCCTTCCGTCCCTCTCTATCTTTCTCTCTTGAAGCCTCCCCTTGCCTCCAGCAATTAACCTCTTGGAGATGGGGAAAGTGGCAGAGGCACCAGGAGGGGTCCTGGGCTTTCAAAACCAGCCCCAAACGCTCCAGCCCAATGTTCCCTCTAATTTTTTTCCTCTGTGTGCGGCAGTGTAAGGTTTATGTGCGCTGCAACCAAGGCTATGTGCGGCAGTAACCAGACTGCGCGTGTGGGTGCAGCGCCAAATATCACTCCAAACTTTTGCTTAAAAAAGTGAAAAGACAGTGCATTTCCTCACATACAGATCCAAGTGAACGGTGTTAAGGCAGGTTTGAAACCGTCCCACATAGCAATTTGAAACCTTGGCAGCTATGTTGCTGCATTTCTTTTCTTAATAGAGCTGGGCTGCAGGGTGATTGTGTGCATTTGTTCAAGTTTTCATGTTAATTTCAGCTCATGATGGGCACTGCAATTAACATGGAAACTTTAACAAATGCTCTCTTTGAGCAGGAAAAATAAAATTATAATAACGTTGTTATAATCATTTTACTTTTCGCAGTTTCAGGGCTGGGTTAGGGTAGGGCCGCATCAGGCTTTCGACTAATGCATTTTAATGCTAGTGTCCGCATCACCGCATTAAAATGCATTAGTCACGTATTCTAGCGCCCCTCTGACAATACTGCAATTGAGGCACACTGCCAATGAGGCAGCACCAGCACGCTAAAATTGTCTAACATAAAAAGAGAATGCAACTGCGCCTTCAAATTTAAAATGCTATGCGTCAGAGATAGAATATTCATGAACAGCGCTGAGCAGGCAGGCCAGAATTTAACAGATCAATTAGCCGTGCCCCAACCAGCCTTCCTGTGAGTCTCCTCTGGGGGTACCAGCCATCACGTGGGTGATCCATGGAGCGGGTCTTGCATGTTGTATTCGCACAATCACACCACCCTTTTGGTGACCAGAAGCACACACATGCTTCGAAGATTGGACACACTGGCGGGTGGTAGCTTTGTTTTCCTTCCCGCACCCCCCAGCAGAGAAGTCACATTACCTGAGCCACTTGTGCAGGTTATTATAGTTTTACAGCCTGCTGGGCCCATTCCCTCCTAAGCCCCCGCATCAGCCTGGACAGAGATTGTTGACAAAACAGTCAACTTCTCAGCCCCTGCCGTGCCCTCTGAACATGTGTACTTTCGTGAACCGCACAGTATTCGTCTTGTCACTTGATCCCGGGACTTGATTGTCGTCAGAGCGGCACACAAGTGTTTAAGTGCGACCAGCAGAGGTAGGAGGCATTTTTAAAAACAAGCTTATAATCCATATTTTCAGACATTCCGTTTGTATGATCTGGGTTTAAAGCAATAATCACTTATATACTTCAAAACACTTTGTTTTGGAAATAATCTGCTTTGCCACACTTTTCGAATCGTCGTTTAAATAGTCTCACCGTCAATTAACCTTACTTTACCTCTCAAAAAGACACATTTTTTTCTTGGAAAATGGACTTCGGGAGATTCAGGTCGTTACCCAACCCTTACCTCAGCTACTACCTTCTCCACAAGGATGGGGCGCCGCAGTCTTACTGCTTTGTCACACGGACGCTGATGCTGAGGGCACATCATTTCAGGGGTCAAGAATGAGGTTTTCAGGGAAAGGGAATGGGATTGGTAATTCCAACTGTACGTGATTCAGGACTCCAAGAGTAAAAAGTAGAGCTTTCATTAGAATACTCCGTATGCTGCACAGAGAAGGGAATTAAACATCTTTCAGCAATAGAATGAAAATGCAGCTCTGCCAGGGTTTTCTCCCCTCACTGCCAAACAAACTATGTCCATCAGTTTCCCTTTCTTTTCCGACTCCAAGCACAAACATTTTTTTGTAGTGACTCTGTCCAATCATGTTGATTCACCTCATGCACTCTAGTGCAGCCATTCTAGTAGCAAGACGACCATTAACCCTCAAAGTAGTCTGCTTGCTTCCTAAAAGCACCACACATGCAGTGGTCGAAGTGGGTGGGATCGGCAGGGCACGGCGTGCCCCTACTTCTTTAATTTAATAGATTCCGTTTCCCTGCTTTTTTATTTTAAATATGCGTCCTAGGATGGCAGAAATAGCCATGGCCCACAGATAAGGCTCAGCGTTCGTGGCAGTTCGGGGCGGGGCGGGCGGGTAGAGAGGGAAAAAGGCTCTGTCTCTCCCTTCTTGCCCAGAGAAGACAAGGACAGTGTCCACTTCTGCTCTGCCGCTGGCAAAAGCACTCACTGATTTCTGAATATTTAATGTAAAAGCGTTAAGGTAACCATGTTGTTCCCGCTTACATTTCACAAGCTTTACTTAAACTTGCATTCCCTATGAGTGTTTGCTTTTTCCAGGATGTTGTTACTTTTTTTGTTAGGCAGCATATTACTCTCGTCTAATGCTTAGTTTGCATTGTGTCGCATCCAGGAGTTTATAGCGGGGAACAATTGGGTTGTAGCTGAAGGCAGTGCAAGTTTCTCTCAATGGGGCAGTATGGTGTTCAGTGGAGGAGAGGATGTGGCACTATGATCAGAGCTGCCGAATTTGGAACTGGGGAACCAGGTTCAGCCTTCATGACCTGTCCACCAGACCACTCTCCTGAGGGAGCACATTCCCTTGCTAGACCTTAGAAGCCCTGGTGTCTTAGCACCAGCATGTGGACCCTAACGGTGGCAATTTTGGGTTAACCTTAAAGGCCTGTCAACCACAATCCATACTGAAGTTCACCTCCAGTCTTGCGGGCAGGCCTATGAAGCAGCACACCCTAGTGCGACAGTCACCGAGGTCCTAGGACCCTTGAGCAGGGTGGCTCTCGGGCGGTGCGATCACACCGGGCGCTGACTTCGGGTGGGGTGTCATGCTTGCAAGTATATTATGTTTCTAAAAGCACTTGCTGCCTCCTTCCTGGCCTCCAGCAATTTTAGGCAACAATAAAAATGTCATGATAACTCCGGTGATTAATGTTCTTCCTAGAGAGAGATGGAGTTTTGTCAAGTGGAAGTTTTGACTCATGGAAAGGTAGCGCAAAGGGCTAATTTGCCTGCTGCAAAGAACATGTACCATCCAGATCACAAAGTGCACATAATGTAAATGGGGCAGTGGGTTACTGCTTTTGTCAGTGAGATCCTTTTGGTACTTGCAGTTTATAAGTCAAAATCCTAACATAGAACAGTGAGCTATTAACTGTCATCTAAGAGCTGCATGTTTTCCCCAGTCTGATTATCCTAATGTTGCAAAAAGGGTTCATTTGAATAGAAATCAATTCTGGTTATTAAAGAGAACTCCCAATCATGGTATTACGTTCTAATTTCAGTGTGTTTCTCCAGACCAATCACTATTACTATACTGCCTACTAGTATGGATGTCATGTGACTCCTACACCTTGTAGTCCTTTGTCTTATGTAACATTTCCTATACAGAGATTTACACACATGTGATTAATTGTCTCTGTGTAATGAGTGTGATGTAAAGTGCTCTGACACCCTACACTGGTATGGGCGGCGCTGTAAATCAAGTTAAATTCATCTAAGCGAGAATATGGTTACGGAGACTTGAGGGGCGCTATTAAATATTAAAGGGTGGTAGTGAGGGAATCAGTGGCGGAGGGAGTCATTGAGGGGGCACCAACAAACATTGTCGCACAGGGCTCCACCAGTGCTAAAGCCGGCACTGCCCTTGAGGCCAGGCCGACTCACCCATTGGTCCCTCCGTTGGCCTTGTTTCAGCAGTAGTAGCTGTAACTCACCAGGGGTCAGCAATGCAGGATTTGCAAGCACACCAAACTAAGTTCACAAACTTCACAGTCTCTCTGCTTCATGCACAAGCACTTTTAACATGTGCTGCCTGCTTTGGGGCCACTGGAATTATACAGCAATGGAGGACAAAATTATGCCGCAGTGTTGACTAAACTATGCAGCAAAAAAGAGGCTGCAGCGTAATGCAGTATATTTTCTGATACTTTATTATATTTACATTTTTACAGATGCTAACAGTCTCTGGAAAAATGTTGCCTTATTAGTACCAGTGTAACATACAAATCCAGCAGTGACAAAGGGCCGTCCACTTCGCAGAAACACAAGTCACATTTTTTAGTAACATTTGATTCGTTTGAGCTACAAACAATTTATTAGTTAAAATTGTCAAATTATGCAGCAGATGATGCATTATGCGGTAAATATTGCAGAACCAGAATTATATAGAAAACATATGCAAACTAGGATATTTTGCCATTCATGCTTGACCTGCTCTTGGGAAAAAGGGAGAAGTGCTGATGACAGAATCTGCATGGCTCGGAGACAAATGGTTTCAGTCCTGCCAAGTACCACGCATCAGGCGTTAGACTAACCCATTTCAGTGTGGTACTCCGCATTACCGCACTGAAATGCATTGTCACCCATATGCATAGTCAGCGTGTCAGTATCTGTCACTGTACTGAAGGCTGCCTAAAAGTGTGGCAGCTCGCAGTGTCCCTACCGTGGTGTGCGCAGGCAGGCTTGGAGCTCGCCAGGAGGCTAACACTCACTGCTACAATGTAGCAGAAATCATTCATTATACTGTGTCTCGGCGCCGCAGGGAGGACGTCACATCCTGCTACCAGCAGGAGTTGAGTTTGTTGAAAGGGGCTGGCTATGCAGGCGACGCCAAATTCAAGCATGGTGCTCACAGCATTGCGCTGCCTACTGCAGCTCGCACCGGCCCGGGCCACAGCCCGCATACTGTCAGCTCCCCGTCGAATTCAATTATTCATTGCCGCAGCCAAGGAAGACCGAGAGGAGTGAGTGATACAGGTGCAGAGGCCACCTCGACAGCCCCGCCGCTGAGCAGCTCTTTAGCCCTGCTACGTGCACGTCGTCGGCAGTGCTCACCTATCGTCGCCTATTCAGTCCTGCATTACCCGCAGGAGCTGAACTGGACACCGAATACTGCAGCGCCGCGGGAGAAGCAGCTGAAGACCCTGCTGGCTGAGGAACATCACACACGTGTGTCTGAAGTCATGTGCGTGCCCCCTTCTTACTTCAGGCGTTTGCCAGTCTGCCGGCTTGTATTATGGTGCTCATTGGGTGCTGGCAGGAGGTGTGTATTCAAGCTGGTGTGCAAATATGGCAAAACAGGCATGCGGCTACTGCACGGTGTCCCGCTAATTGCACAGTGTGATATGGCTAATGATTTGGTGATTGTGGCATTGTTATGACAGCCTGTGAGTTGTGGGACTCACTGTCCATCCTGGACGACACTGGAGGCGGGCTGGGGACTGGTGGTAAACCTGAATTGCCGCAGCTGCAGTGGCTTGGGCCTGAGCCTGCCAGTACCTCCAGCCGCCTGGCCAGCCTTGGCAGAGTCTGCATCACTGCCTCCAATGGAGCGGCACCACCACCGCAGTCCGAACTGACTCCCATCTGCGGCCGCGGCCTAATTAAGTTAAAGTATCTAGCCTGTATGTGGCAGAGCGCGATCAGACAGCTGCAGCCTGCGGTGCCTCCCGGTGTTAATGCTCAGAAGGTGACATAGGTGGCGCAACTGGCGCCCTGTAATGTGTGTAACTAACTGAGTGTTTCATGTTGTTGGCGCCTCTCTGACATCGGTTCCCTATTGGCAGGTAACTCACGTAACGTCAGAGAGGCCCAGACCCTAAGCTCTACTGATTTTGCTGGGAAGGAGGGACCCACCACACAGGCTGACAATGTCTGTTTGGCAAAAGCTGGAAGCACAAGCCTCAAAACAACACACAACCGAAAAAAACTGCTCCTGAGCAAGTGTGAAACGCCTTGATTTAATATATTGCAAAGGAGCTCTCTGATATTTGTATGATTCTAAGTATATGACTTAGACATGACTCTGATAAATGGAAGACATTTAACAATTATTTCTTACACTGAGCATCAGTTAATTCAGAGTTTCCCAATCCTTAAATGAGTGTAATTTCTCATATTTATTTGTTTCCTCATCTTCATAGCTTGATTTTTCTCGCGAGAAAGTATCACTCATACTCGTTAAAATGTCACTCATAATTACTCTGAAATTAGGAAAATGTCACACATGGCAATCTGAAACCTTGGCAGCTATGTGGTTTGCGCTTCCACTTTTAAGCTTATGTCACCTGGAAGCAAATGCCACGTTTGTAGGCTTCCTGCATTTCTTATCTTAATAGAGCGCAGCTGTGGGGTGATTGTGTGCCTTTGTTAACGTTTTCATGTTAACGGCAGCGCCCTTCATGAGCTGCAATTAACATGAAAACTTAAAAAAAGGCACACAATCACACCGCAGCCTAGCTCTATTAAGAAAAGAAATGAAGCAAGTCTACAAACACAGCGTGTGCTTTTAGGTGATTCTAAAAGCACACGCTGTGTTTGGTGCTGCATTTCTTTTGTTTTCTAGAGTGTGGCTGCGGGGCAGATTGTGTGCTTTTGTTTAAAGCATTCATGTTAAACGCAACTCGTGACGCTCTGCAATTAACACGAATACTTAAACAAAAGCACACAATGAGCCCCACAGCCGCACTCTAGGAAACACAGAAATTTAGCAAGTGCTCCCTCATTGGGAGGGAGCACTTGCTAAATGCCTCTTCCTCTGCAAGTTAGAAATGCCCGTTTTTTGCGCTGCAGCGGCGGCGCGAATGCTCTGGGATGTGGGATGTGTGTGCGCGCCACACACACAGCAGTGCACGCTCGGGGCACTGAGGTGCGCGCGCATGCAGGCACGCACCTTCAAGGGAACACTGCTCCAGCCCATTGGGGAAATGCCCAGGGGAATAAAAGGTCTGTCCGGTCCTGCCAACAAGGGCATTTTAGAAAACAAATGAAGGGCTCTGGTAGAATGGTCAGACCATTTCCTTATATAATTCACGCTCTTTTTCACCAAAATGGTAACCACTGGCTGAGTGAGTAAGCCAAAAATGTTGCTCCCAAACTGCAAGTACATTAATGCCTCTTTCCTTGAGCAATGAGACTCCACCGGTCTTACCTTCGCCCCTATTTAGTTCAAATTAAATGCATTCATACATCATTACAATGAAACTTTGCCTATGATCATCAACAAAGTCACTTTTCCTAATCTAAAAAGACACAGAATGCACCTGACGCCATAATCTCTTCCAGAAGAATCATACCACACTTTGAAGTGCATTTAAACAATAAAACAAACATATGCTTGAGGCTAAAAAAGCATTCCTGAAGCATGAAATAGTTAAACATTGACACAGAAAAATATTCAAAATCTTAAAACTGAAAACCTTGAGCCATAGAACCATGTCATCCCTGCAAATATAGATAACTTCAACTGCTAAGGGTAAGATTTGCTACCCTGTTACACAATGCCTGGATACCCGCACAGGTGTGGTGAATAGCCACGCTCTACATATTCATATAACATAACGCAGCAGAGCACTCAAAGATGCTGCGCTGCGTGACAGGAAGAGAGGAGGATAGCAGCATATCTTCAGAGAATTGGTGCTCTCCTCCCCTCTCCCTAGTCCTGGCGCACAATCAGGCTGCCGAGCACCACGCACACACCTGTGCACCATCGTGCAGAGTCATCTGAATGAGTCTAGCATAGGTTTTGTACTGAAAGGATAACTTTCTAGTACAAAATACTATGCAGAGACAAACTGTAAAACTTTTCCTTCTTTGTACGTGTTCTGTACAGTGCAGCATGCATGCAAAGTCAGAAAGGAAAAGAGAAATAAAATTATTTCTCCTTTTAACGCCTGCTTCAAAGTGTCATTATTTTTTTGTGCAAAATTATGTCTAGTATGGTTAGTAGAGAGGGTTTACATCAAAAAGCATGGGTGGTAGCACAGGAGCGCCCATGTACCCCCCATGCAACACCCCCTTATGCAGAGCTGCTTTGCGATACTTTAAAGAAACTTTCCTGTGCAAAACAAGTTTTGTGCTAAAAAGTAAATCCACCCAAAAACATTTTGGCAAGGTTTGCATCTCTTTTGTCACACAAACCTAGCACAAAACATTTGTAAATCTGGTCCTAAGAGTGAGCTTCTTTGAAGAGGATGTAAAAAACATTAAGCTCTCCCTCATCCAAACTAAGGGGGTCATTACGATAGCGGAGGGTAAAGCCCTCCTACTGCCGTGCTTGCGGAAAAAAAACTCCTGCATGTTCCGTGGCAAAACCATTGGTCACATTACGATGCAATGAACGCAAAATCCGAACGTGGTGGTCGGAATCCACAAAAATCCGTCCGCCGCGTCCGGAAAACCAGAAAATCTGACCGCGGCGGACAGAAATGCTGAGGAAAGTACCAAAAAGGCCGATCCACACGCGGAATGACCACAAGTGAAATTACGATAAGATGGCGGAGCAGGCGGAATGATCATTGCGTTCAGACTGCTGCGGTCGCGCAGAAAGAAGAATGGCGGTCGAATGCAACCACACAACAAGGCCTCCAAGTGTGCCTGTTCTTTCCGCTGCCCTCAAACACATTTGACACACCCCAGTGATACACTCCCATGGATTTGAAATCCAAACAAATCCCAGGTCAACATAGAGAACACACCTGACAGGAATACCTCATTTTGACACACCCACATAGCTGAGCATAAAACCAACCCCTTCCCTGACCATCATCCTATGCACAACTCCAGCAGTGAAAGGCCAAACACCACAGCTGAAAGGAGAGGCAAATCATCACACATCACACCATCACAACCACCCACACCAACACTACCAACAAACACCTCACACATCTCCACCACCACCTTCCCACCTGCACTTGTCACCTATTTGCATATCACACACCATGGCACAGAAAAAAATGCCCAAATTCTCAATGAGTTGTCAGTGATGGTAGACGAGATAATTAGAGTAGAACCACATTTGTTTCAAAGCGTGGTCCAACAGACACCACTAGTCAGAAAAAATCAAATGTGGGAAAGGATAGTCAACAAAATCAATGCAGTAGGGACCAACCTGTGCACACTGCGTGACATCAAGAAGAGGTGGCATGACCTAAAGACCAGGGTCAAATTCCGTGCCAACAGGAACCATGAGGCGGCTTAGAGGACTGGCAGTGGCCCTCCCATTCCACCACTAACATTCAGTGAATGCGAGGAGAAGGTGCTTGCGATATTGCATCCAGAGAGTCTCACAGGAATTGCTGGGGGGAGTGGAGGCTGGTAAGTACCAACAAATGTATCCCATCACACTGCCATGTACTGTCTTGCACAACTAGAAAGCCACACTTTCTAGACCAAAATGCAGTTCTGTACAACACACTCTTCCCAAAACATGCCCCACATATCTATCATTTCCTTCCTCAGATTCACTTCAAATGTAGGTAGCAATATTTCCATGGGGGTGTGTGTACAGGCAGCCAGCACTACTACTCCCACCAGGCACCCTTGTCCCACAGCTGAGCAGGATGGAACACTTACCCCACCCAAGAGCCATGTGTAACCTATTCCCTTCCTCTGCCCCACTTCACAGGGAGGTAGCCTTCTCAACAGGGAGGGGTGTGTGTGTACAGGCAGCCAGCACTACAACTCCCACCAGGCACCCTTGACTCACAGCTGAGCAGGATGGAACACTCACCCCACCCAAGAGCCATGTGTAACCTATTCCCTTCCTCTGCCTCACTTCACAGGGAGGTAGCCTTCTCAACAGGGAGGGGTGTGTGTGTACAGGCGGCCAGCACTACAACTCCCACCATGCACCCTTGTCCCACAGCTGAGCAGGATGAAACACTCACCCCATCCAAGAGCCATGTGTAACCTATTCCCTTCCTCTGCTCCACTTCACAGGGAGGTAGCCTTCTCAACAGGGAGGGGTGTGTGTGTACAGGCAACCAGCACTACAACTCCCACCAGGCATCCTTGTCCCACAGCTGAGCAGGATGGAACACTCACCCCACCCAAGAGCCATGTGGAAGCCATTTCATTGCTCTACTCCACCTTACAGGTAGGTAGCCTACTCATGCTCACTTGCATCACCCCTGAGCAGGATGGAACACTCACCGCACCCAAGAGCCATGTGGCAGCCATCTCCCTCCACTGTGCCACCTAACAAGTATGTAGTCATCGCCTGCACCCTGTCATCCTTCTCAAAATACATGGAGACATATGACCAACACATCCCTCACCTGTTAGCCAACTCTGTACAGATCAAAATCTCACATCCAGTGCGCACACAGCTAAGCACATGTAAATGTCACAGCAATTACACTTTGAATCACAAAGTCACATGAGAAAGAAAATCGGGGACCAATCATGCAAAGCACACAATGCAATGTGTAATTCCCTTTGTTTGAGAGCATGAAAGCTCATATGAACCCAACACATGCATGGTCAATCTGTCAGAAAAAGAAAACCAAATGATTTGAAACCAATATTAACTAATGAAATCATTAAGATTTGGCATAGCTGACACAGATTATCTGAACATTCTACAATATCCAAGCATAAAACAAAGTGGATGTGCACAAAGGTGGTAGATGATGACATATCCTTGTAAACACACTATCTGTACATGTCAAATGGTTGTTATTTACATTTCACAATAATAACAAGTCATGTATGTACCTCGACATCATGTCATGATGCTGAAAATCTTCTACCAATACCAAGTGATTGCAATGTAAAATGTTTTGCGTATCAACTGAAACATCCAAAACTGTGTCACCAAGGTTGTGGAGTGCACTTACCTGACACTCTAACCTCTGTCCATCAGGAGATTCACAAGCAATAGCTGGCGAAAACACCACCAACCAGCAGAGCCAGTCTCCCCCCCCCGGTCGTGAACTCTCTGATGCTGATTCTCTACGTTTCTCGGATGAGGAGCAACAACCTGGCCCCTCAGGTCTGCCAGGGTGCACTCCATCTCAGGGCCTCATTGTCCCCACCACCACCACCACCACCACCACCACAACTATCAACACACCAGCGGCAACCACTACGCTGACCCCTGCTACAATGACCTGTGCTGCAGCCACCTCCACCATCACCACTGCTGCCTGCAACACTGTCCCTGGCTCAGTGGTTACCATCACCACCACACAAGCTGAGGATGCCGGAGATAGTGTGCAGGTGCGTCGACAGTCAATGCCACAGGTCCATGTCAGCAGGGCAGGTGGGAGGGCAACTGGGGGACAATCATATGAGGATACTGAGACAGAAGCCCTGGCCACCATTGCAAGAGTCCTCGGTGCATACCAACAGAACCAGGGACAGATGGGCCAGGTTGTAGAAGAATTGTTATGAATTTGAATTTAATCCTTTTTTAAAACGAAAAACGAACGCTCACCTCCATCCACGCACCACGCATCTCGGGAATCCCGGTGGGACAATCTAGGCTGCCATTTTTGCTGAGGGCGCGCTCTAGTTGTCGGGGGGCATTCCTACATAAATTATGCGCGCTGCGCGGACACCAGCGCCATAGGAGTGAGGTGGTGTCAGTACGCCGCTTCTCTTGGCTTGGAGTGTGTGAGACAATTGGTTTTAAGCTTCACTGTGCTGCTATTGTGTTTTTAAAACTTACGCTGTTATGAATTTGAATTTAATCCTTTTTTAAAACGAAAAACGAACGCTCACCTCCATTCACGCACCACGCATCTCGGGAATCCCGGTGGGACAATCTAGGCTGTCATTTTTGCTGAGGGCGCGCTCTAGTTGTTGGGGGCATTCCTACATAAATTATGCGCGCTGCGCGGATGCGCAGCGGACGCGCACAGCGGGCGCGCCACAGGCGCGCCTAAGGCAAGCCCGTCTGCACCCGTCAGCGTCCCGGAAGCGGCCAGCGCCAGTCATGCTGCCCGTTTCTTGCCAGAGCTGCCGAATGACCGCCTGACTTGGAGTCATGCAGAAATTATGACTATTGGCTCCCATATGAGTAGATGTGGCCAAGAATGGATGGTCTTTGACAACATTTCCAGCACATGCCAGCTGTGCAACTACTGTTTTAGGCAAACCTTGGGTTCTATTATTCCCGCCAATCATGACCCTACTTCCTCACAGAACTCCCCGTGTATATGAGCTGCCCTAATTAATGCCCGGTCCATGGTGAAACACGCTCCAGACATCTTCGAGCTGCTGTCCGATAGTCAGTTAGATATATTATTCATATCAGAGACTTGGTTTAATGAATTCTCGGCACCGGCTATTGCTCTGACCATCCCTGTGGGGTATAAAATTGCTAGGGTAGACCGTAAAACAGGTAGAGGAGGAGGGGTCGCGGTAGTGTTCAGAAAAACCTGGGTTTTTATGCAGGCAGAGACACACGATATCGGGGAGGGGGAAGCCTTGGACGTCTCCCTCACCATTTCCCCGAACTTTTCATTGGGGGCTACTTTGATATATCGCCCCCCTGGCTCTTCTAGCACCTTTTTAAAAGCCTTAGATGAAGCTATTGTGCCAAGAGCTCTGCAATATTCAAATTTCCTACTTTCAGGGGATCTCAACATCCATTTAGATTGTGCGGAGGCCACCGACACAAGGGAACTGAGTGACATTTTGGATCTTGCTCAACTGACCCAATGGGTTAATTCTCCTTCACATAGAGGGGGGCATACTTAAGATGTAGTCTGCTCCAACTTTCCTCTAGTTGTTCAGGAACCACTTCCTGTTCCCTGGTCCGATCACTTCTTAATCCAATTTTCTTGGACTATCCAGTCACCTTACCCGACCACGAGGTCGCTCAAGGACAGACCTCCCCAACGAATTGAACCTGCTGCCTTGTGCAGAGTCTTGACAGACACACGCCCTCTCGCCTCTGGGGTGCTGTCTGTCGCTGTGGGGGGTTTTAACAACTGGATCTCATGGGCTGTGGAACATCTTTCCCCACCCCTAGTTAACAAGAGAGTAAGAAACGCCCCGTCCAAACCATGGTTCTCCAATGAACTCAAAGAGCTAAAAAAATCATGTAAAAAGCTGGAGCGCAGCTGGAGACAAGCCTACTGCCCATTGGCCACAATAGTATTTAGGAAGCCCCAGAATGGTTATTATGCTGCCATTAAGAAGGCCAAAGGCAATTTCTACGCAGAGCGCATCGCTCAGTCTAAAAATAACTCAAAGGAAATTTTCTCCATCGTCCAGAGTTTCCTGAAGCCTTGCGCGGAACGTATGGTCGTTCCTGCCTCGAATTCTTGGTGCAAGAAGCTCTCCGGTTTCTTTATAGACAAGATTCAAACAATCCAGGACAGCTTCGGGTCTGGTCTCCATGTGCAGGTGGAACATCCTCTCCGGACTGCCCCAGACCCAGACTCAGCTCGTACTTTCTTCACAACCTTTATATCCATTCCTCTGTCGGACACAATGGCCATCCTCAAATCCCTTAAATCAGGTTCCCCAGCAGACCCTTGCTTAGCTAGGCAGTTAGCAGCGGCGGCAGAGGTAATTAACCCTGAAGTGAATAATATCATCAATTTATCGCTTCAAACCGCCACGGTTCCACCGGAGTGGAAACAGGCGAAACTACTCCCCCTGCTAAAAAAGCCTTCCTTAAACCCAGCTACACTAGCCAGCCACCGACCTATCTCACTTCTCCCGGCTGTGGCGAAGGTGTGTGAGAAGGCAGTTCACAAACAGCTCACTGAGTTTGTTGAGACTTCTGGTGCCCTCCACCCAGCCCAGTCAGGATTCAGGGCCTCATATAGCACAGAGACGGCCCTGGTTGAGATGTCGGAGGCTATTAGAGAATGCCTAGATGGTGGCGGCTGAGCAGCCCTGATCCTATTGGACCTCTCTGCCGCCTTCGACACGGTGCCGCATTGCCAACTCTTGGCCCGTCTCTCCAACATCGGAATCTCTGGCCTGGTGTGGGATTGGATCGAATCCTTTTTAGAGAACAGAACACAGCAGGTATGGCTGCCCCCATTCTCTTCAATACCAAGAAAGGTGACCACAGGCGTCCCCCAAGGTTCAACTCTGAGCCCCCTTCTCTTCAACGTATACGTCACGCCGCTAATCTATCTGGCGGAGGAGCTGGGTGCTAAGATCATAGCTTACGCCGATGATACCCAGCTCCTCTTTACGTGGAAGGAAATCGATATGTCCCCTGACCTAGCCAAAAACTGTCTTGCAGCAGTTTTTAAAAGGCTAGCGCAGGCCCAACTCAAATGCAATGAGGATAAGTCAGAGGTACTCCTCTATGGGTCCTTCCCTCCGCATTTAAAGGATGACCTTTGGCCAGAGGGCTACCCCATGCCTAAGTCAATGGGGAGTCCAGTGAAGAACCTGGGAGTCTGGTTTAGTGAGGACCTCAGATTCTCACCGCAGATAAAAAAACTGGCCGGAGTGTGCTTTGGCACACTCAAATTACTTAGGAAATTCCTGCAATTGCTGCCCAGATCTGCAAAGGAAATGATGACCCGCGCTCTCATTTTATCGCGCTTAGACTGCGCCAATGCCTTATACATCGGCCTTCCTGGCTATCAGCTGAAAAAGCTACAGACCGTCCAGAATGCGGCAGCAAGAGCGCTACTGGGCATCTCTGGTACGTCAAGTACAAAGCAACATCTCCGGGATCTGCATTGGCTTCCGGTGGGTCAGCGTGTCCTGTTTAAGGCTCTCAATCTTGCCCATGGTGCCCTATACAAATCCGGGCCCCTGTATCTGAGGAGACGCTTTGATTTCTATGTGCCTCACAGACATCTATGCTCCACAGGGCAATGCCTTGCTGTCATCCCTCGTTACCGCCTTGTTAGAACAGGGGGCAGCTCCCTTTTATTCAAGGCGGCTAAAGATTGGAATACCCTTCCTTATGAGCTCCGAAACACCCAGGACCTTAGGCTGTTTAAAAAGCAGTTAAAAACCTTGCTTTTTAATTAACATCCAGCCTCGGCTCACGCCCCTCTGTCTCCTTCAAACTGGCTTTCGCGCCGGGACACTCCCGAGTATCCGTGCGCGTTACAAATGTCAGATAACATAACATAACTGCATGAGCTCCGCCTGCTGCAGAGGTCCATGGACACACGAATGGGACAACTTGTGGATCTCATGGGCCAGCTTGTCGGTGTTCTGAGGGACAATTGGAAAACAAAGCCTAGGCAAGGCGGTAAAGTAATAGTGCTAAATAGGCAACAAACCTAATCCATCAAAGGTTCTACAATAACACATACACAAATACTTACTGACATTTGTCTAGTTTATTATATAGAAAAATATATTTTTAACTTTTTGTTGTCTTATGTTAAAAAGTATGTGAAGTTTCCATAGGGTAACATATGTTCATCAAGGATAAGTTACAAATACTTCACAAATATTCATAAAAATATATCATACATTATTGCAGATGTTCTCAATAATTCAGTGAGTACACATTTCCACTATATATCTTGGATTATCGTCAGATAATTGAATTATAGAAATGAAATCATATCAAAAAGCTTCTAAATAATCTTTTCATTTGTGATATAATACAATATATTTTAAAGAAACTGGCGGTATGTTGGAACTACGCGCGTTTTGGCGTAGCCTTCTTCAGGATTCCATCTCAGTAAACACTGAAAAAAATAGAGAACAACAACAGAACCTGTGTTAACTACCCATTGCCTATACATCTAAGAATTTTTTTTAAATTAAGGCTGGAAGGATAAGCCATAGAGATAAGAAAACGAACGATATCCGACAGTTGTGTACCACGTTTCACAGCAACACGGTGTAATGTAGACCCAATTACCACAGCTTATACATAGATTTAAGCAACACCTTGTAGTGTGAAATAGACTGTGCCTAATAAACTTAATAGAAAGTGAGAAAAAGAGAGAATATACCCAAAGAAAAAAATATATAATGGGAAATTACCAATATATAAAATGTACGTAAGTGAACGGGTTCTCTACTAGTACAAGGTGAGCACTCACTCGTCATTTTGGATCACCCGAGTTTTAGATCTGTTTTTTGGTGTTTGTAACCGCCCTCATTACCACATTGGCCAGATCCATTGGTAATTGAATGTCTCTATTAAACGTTGAGGGCCTTCTAATATACCAACACCAGTAACTGGTTATCCTACAATAGTATCCTTGACACTTTATCGTTCCTGACATTGGCAAGGCCATGTCATCAACACACTATTATGTTTGAATAACAAGATTCTTCGATAAGGTCTCTGACCCATTATTCCATTGCCATATTTTTTATAGGTCAGGACTTGGCCATTGAACTTTCTGCATCATCAGAAAATATCTACACCTGTCCAACATAAAATATGTGAGCATCGGATGGTAAGTCTTCACCATCTTTGGCGTATGCTGCTTTTACTAACAGCCTTTTGAACAAAAGCGCATTAGTCCCTCATTTTGCTATTATATACTTTTTCTATATAGTAAGGGTGCCTTGCAGTTCCCCTTGGCTATATCCTCTGCCGTTTGGACCTCTACCAAGCCAGGTACCTGAAACCACTAATCATTGAGCAGACATTTTCAAAAGATTATAAAACGTTGTAACTCTACTTCCTTGGAAGATAAGGTATGAACATAGTGTTTCTATCTCCAAGGCCCCTTGATATTGGTATATCTTCATAGCATTTATTAATTAGTTCATCTGAGCAGATTCAAGTTTATGACATGCTGGCTTTCATGTATTTTCGCAGGATATTGTCTTTCCCAATGATGAGACCTTCATCATCTCCATTTAAACGTGACAGTCAGATATACTATTTTATATATTGGTAATTTCCCATTATATATTTTTTCTTTGGGTATATTCTCTCTTTTTCTCACTTTCTATTAAGTTTATTAGGCACAGTCTATTTCACACTACAAGCTGTTGCTTAAATCTATGTATAAGCTGTGGTAATTGGGTCTACATTACACCGTGTTGCTGTGAAACGTGGTACACTATTGTCGGATATCGTTCGTTTTCTTATCTCTATGGCTTATCCTTCCAGCCTTAATTTTTTTTTTTTATTCTTAGATGTATAGGCAATGGGCAGTTAACACAGGTTCTGTTGTTGTTCTCTATTTTTTACAGTGTTTACTGAGATGGAATCCTGAAGAAGGCTTCGCCGAAACGCGCGTAGTTCCAACATACCCCCAGTTTTTTTAAAATATATTGTATTATATCACAAATGAAAAGATTATTTAGAAGCTTTTTGATATGATTTCATTTCTATAATTCAATTATCTGACGATAATCCAAGATATATATTGGAAATGTTTCATCACTGAATTATTGAGAACATCTGCAATAATGTATGATATATTTTTATGAATATTTGTGAAGTATTTGTAACTTATTCTTGATGAACAAATGTTACCCTATGGAAACTTCACATATTTTTTAACAAAAGACAACAAAAAGTCAAAAATATATTTTTCTATATAATAAACTAGACAAATGTCAGTAAGTATTTGTGTATGTGTTATTGTAGAACCTTTGATGGATTAGGTTTGTTGCCTATTTAGCACTATTACTTTACCGCCTTGCCTAGGCTTTGTTTTCCAATTGTCATTTTCCTTGTACTAGGCACTTATTGTGTTTACAGGGGCCCCGTAGTTTTCCAGATTATTTGTTCTGAGGGACATAAATGCTGCTCAAATGACGGCTCAACCCCCCTCCAGTGGCCAGCCTGCTGAAACCCCCACCACCTCAGCTGAGGCCACAGAGATGGGTGAGTTGCAAGACATTAACTCCTCAGACACCTCTGAGCCTGCAGCAGAGGCACCCCCTGCCAAACACAAGAGGGGGAGTCCGACAAACACCATGGAAGGATCACGTGGTAAAGCACCAACCAAAGCCAAGTCGCTGAGCCAGCCATGATGGCACGTGTTGCACTGAACATTGACTTTGTTGATTATCCAATCCCATATTGCCATGTTGATGGCAGGAGTTTGTTGGACTGTGTAATTCCATTAATGTGGGAACTACTCTATTTGTCTCCTTTACCATCACTGACAACTCAGCAGAGGCACCCCCTGCAAAACACAAGAGGGGCCGTCCGAGAAACACCACGGAAGGATCACGTGGTAAAGCACCAACCAAAGCCAAGTCGCTGAGCCAGCCATGATGGCACGTGTTGCACTGAACATTGACTTTGTTGATTATCCAATCCCATATTGCCATGTTGATGGCAGGAGTTTGTTGGACTGTGTAATTCCATAAATGTGGGAACTACTCTATTTGTCTCCTTTACCATCACTGACAACTCATACACTAACTATGCACAAATTACCTTACATTCACGTTCATTTTAACACAATCTAATAGAAAATAAACACTATTTACACACCTATGCCTTTGTGTCAGTTCCATGTTTATCACAGTATGTACAATGTCAACTCTGATTCCAATGTACCACAAGCTCTGATTGTGACGAGACATTGATGGGGCGGAGGAACCTAGAAAGACACAAGAGGATGACATTGACTTGTCATGTGATGGCATTACAGCAACAACAACCCACCACTAGTCAACACCGTACAAGATTCATCACACATAACAATGACCAACACCATCAACATAGACATGAGGTAAGTGGAAACCAATACACTGTACCACACACATCAGCCCTTAGCAGTGAGCCAACAAGACCCCGCATCCAAACACATCATCTATGCTTCGCCACTAACAGCAAAGCCAACAGACAATGTCATAGTTGTTCAATGGTAACTTACACTCAAGGGAAGTAGTTGTTGATGACCTGTTGACGCAGGTCAACACCTTCCTCTTCTCCACTATCATCATCACTGGGCATGTGTGGATTTGCAGCGGGGGGCATCTGCTGCTCATCATCGTCCAGAATCAGGGGGATCTCTTTGCGCAAGGCCAGGATGTGGAGCATGCAGCATGCAACTATGATCTGACACACCTTTTAGGGAGAGTAGAGTAGTGCACCACCGCTCTTGTCCAGACACCGAAATCTAGCCTTCAGAAGTCCAAAAGCATGCTCCACTACCCGACGTGTCCTCCCATGGGCATCATTGAAGCGGACTTCCCCTGGGGTCCCTGGATTTCTCCGTGGGCTCAGCAACCAAGGGCGGTTGGGATACGCAGAGTCACCTAGTTGTGAGACACACAGACCAAGTTTGTAATGGAAATAGTTGAGGAGAACAGCATATCACACATACAGCACACTACTTGACACAGCTTACTCACCAACAAGCCACGCACGCTCAGGATGCAGATTTTCCATCAATTGTGGGATGATGCTGTTACGCAGTATGTAGGAGTCATGTGCAGAACCCGGATATTTGGCACATACATGGGAGATAATCATATCCGCTTGGCATACCACTTGCACATTAATTGAATGGTAATGCTTCCTGTTACGGTAGATGTGCTCACATTCCTGTGGTGGAACTAGGCCAATGTGTGTACAGTCAATGGCTCCAATAACATTAGGTATGTGACCAAGGTCATAAAATTCCCCCTTCACATCTGCCAATTCATGTCTCCTTGGAAAGTGGATGTAGCGGTCCTTGTAGGTCAACAATGCGGACAGGACATCATGCAGCACCATGCTGAATATAGGTTGAGACATCCCACCTGCGATGGCCACTGTGTACTGAAACAAACCAGTGGCAAAGAAATGCAGGGCGGCCATCACCTTTACTGTTGGTGTCAAAGCTGTTGGATATGTTCTGTGAGGCCTCAAATGGGGCTCCAACTGAGCACGTAGCTCTTGAAGGGTAAGGCGATTGAGACGGAATTTCTTTATGATGTCCTTATCCTCCATGTTCCCCAGCACTGGGAAAGGCCAATGCACAATTAGTCATCTCCTACTTATTCTGGCAGAGGACACATGTAAATATGAGTCAGAGATGAGATGTGGCAAACATCTTACATAATGACTAACACAACCCCAACATTGACCGGACTGTGAAAACAGCTTAATGCACAAGTAACATGCACAGACACCTTGATCTCCTGTAGACATTCATGTAGCCAGGATGTACATACTAACTACTGTCAAATCAGAATCAGACTATGTGAATGGTATATGGTACACTCCTACATCTTGTGTCACCAGCCCTGTGTGTAGCTGACACAGCACATGTGGCAAACAGCAACAATGCTGAGTTGTACATATCTGCTGTCACTGCACAACCTTCTTGCTTTAGTCTCACTAAGCACAACATCATTCCAAAATGAGCACAGTGAATGTAAGCTGGACAACTATCAATATAAATACAGCCCTGTATACAGTGATATATATGCACATTATGTGGTCAGTCCATCTTGACTGTGGGATGCGTTGCCATTTCACACATTGGCATGGTCACAAAAATGAGAATCAATTCTACCAGAAATCTGTATACATGCCCACAAAGATTAAATTTGACATGTGAGTAAGTACATACCAATGCATTTAATCATACTTGAGTTAAATGTCACTCTCTCATTTCACTTTACAACCAGGTTTAAGAAATTTGTGTAAATGTATAGTGATCAGTGATGCAATTTGCAAAGCAATAATGCTATAGCACAATGTGTTCATAGGTGCGGTAGGCGTGCTCTGCCACTGCGGTCACAGGCATTGGACACAATTGAAAGATGCCGGAATGCGGTAGACACCACCTGGCCCCTGCGGTGTGACACCGCCTATGCGAATGTCATTGCAGCCAATGGGAACCGCCATCGCGGTAGTGCCTTTCCGATTTGAACATCGCGGTAGGCATGCACTGCCACTGCGGTCACAGGCATTGGACACAATTGAAAGATGCCGGAATGCGGTAGACACCACCTGGCCTCCGCGGTGTGACACCGCCTTTGCGAATGTCATTGCAGCCAATGGGAACCGCCATGGCGGTAGTGCCTTTCCGGTTTGAAGATCGCAGTAGGCGTGCACCGCCACATTCATTGGACACAATTGAAAGATGCCAGAATGCGGTAGACACCACCTGGCCCCCGCGGTGTGACACCGCCTATGCAAATGTCATTGCAGCCAATGGGAACCGCCATCGCGGTAGTGCCTTTCCGATTTGAACATCGCGGTGGGCGTGCACCACCACTGCGGTCACAGGCATTGGACACAATTGAAAGATGCAAACCAGGCAGACCAATTGCATCAGCAGAGTACCACTGAAAAAACCCTAGGGGCCTATAAATGTCTGGGAAATAGCCATACCTGTCACTTGCATTCAGACACTGCTGCCTGCAATTCATCTACACCAACTGCTGCTGTACCTCTACTCTGGACCCAGTCATGGCACGTACAGAGAACATCAGGGCCCGTCCCTTCACCACAGAGGAGCTGGAGGTGCTGGTGGACGAGGACCTTGGCCAGTACGGGTGGCTATATGGTGCTCCAGAGGTACTGGTAAGTGTATGAGTAAAAGTTTTAGAGTGCTCAGAATGCTCACATGATGTTACTGTACACTAGTATGTGCCTGTGAGTGCAAGCCAATGTTCATGCATTACTATTTTGCCAACAGAAGTCCATACATGACCTAGAACCTTTTGCACTTGAGTATGTGGGGAGGATGGCAACATAGACACTGGTGCAGCTCTATTGAAGCCAAAATTCACACATGTTGTTCTGAGACTGGGTAATGTAAATGTGGGAGACACTGCATAGCATGATGACTTCATGTCAATGGGGTGTATAGCCTTATTCCCACAGATCACTGACTGCATGTAATGATGTAAAGGACATACTGTGGTTTAGCAGTTATACAGTTACACTGCTGATTTGAGACACTCAAACTCTGAACACACATTCCCTGTGCCATGTAATGTCATGGTTAATTAAGTGTTAATATGCTAATTTGTGACATGTCAAATGTAGATTGGCCAGAGGGTAGTAAATAAGGTGTGTACTGCTTTCAAATTGACCCTATGGAGATGTGGACATACTGCACAGGAGTACAAGGCCTGGATCTATCACTATTTGTGGTAAATCACCTCTGACACATCTGCTAAATGTACGGTGGACATGTCATCCTTATTTTGATTCCATAATGTGTAGAGTCTCGCATGTGTATGCACTGTTCCACCATTCTCGTTGTACATGCATGTGATTTATGTGATGGACCACGTTTTTCCGCAGTGAAAAGGCCTCAGGCCTGCCCAGTAAATGCACAATGTTTCAAGGCCCCATCACTAAAATGACTTAGAAAAACATATGTGTTGTCCACCATCCTATTTTTGAAGGAGATATCATAAGCCTGAGGAGTACACAAGACAGGCCTACACCTTGTGACAAGAGTGTGTGAATGTAAGATCAGTTACCTAATTGTGACCTCCATGGCACGTGTAGCTATGCAATGGTCAAGGACATTAAGGGGTGTGTAGTGTAAGACACAGTGAGTCTGACCACTACACATCATTTACAGTGTATCTTATGTCATGCTCACTCACATAGTGCATCACAGCTGAGGCCCATTTTCACATTGCTTTCTGTGCTGGCACTCTGCATGTGTAGGAGATGGGCATGTGGTGTGTCCATCATCATATATGTATACATTGCAATGAAATGGCTTGCTCCAAGTGTACTATGTGACATGGTGTATGGGCTCTGCTCTCCATTGATGTATCTGTGTGTTATGTGCTTACATGCTCCTGTACTGTCACACAGTGGTACACAACACAGTGTTACGAAAATTCCTCTTCTTGTCTTCCATGCCTACAGCTCAAGGTCCATCAGCGTAAGGCCATATGGAGGGCCATTGCCCGCAAGGTGCGGTCCCTGGGGGTCTCAAACCGACGCCATACACACTGCCACAAGAGGTGGGATGACATCTGCCACCTCAGCAAAAACGTCGCAGAAATTACGCTGGGGCTGGTCCCTCGAAGTGGCAGGTTGGCGCGCAGGAGCATGACACCACTAATGGCCCACATCCTGGCAGTGACACAGCCAGAGCTGTATGGCCGTTTGAGGGCCCACCAGCAGCAAGTTGGGGGTGAGTATTGTGCTAAGTGTGACTTTGCGCATGAGTGACTGCCTGAACCCTACCCAGAGCAAGTGCGGACTTCTGTGATGTCTCTGGTGTGATGCAATGGCTCCTAAGTATCCTCAGTGTTGAGTGCAGAGGTTCTGCGTGTGTACAACATTTTGTTGCTCATGTGGGAAATCCATGAATGCTGTCATAGCAAGTCAGCTTGACATGTTTTCATCTCACATTTTGTGAATGTTGTCTGAAATGATACCTTCCTACAAAATTAGTTGTGTGAAGTGTGTAGCCCAGTACACTTGTCCGGTTTGTGTGTGCTGTGTGGCTACGACAATAGTGTGCTCATGTGATGATGTGTAAGTGGCTAGATAAATGCACAAATGTGGACTCAGGGAGCAGTGAGTTGGTAGAGGTCACACCTGTCCCATGGGTTGTATTTTTCACAATGATAGAGATGACAGCCCCATTGCAAAACATATCAGCCAAATATCAGCAGCATGGCATCACATGATGTAATTTCCTGCCACAGTGACAGCAAGTGCGCACAGGTGCTGATGGGTTAGATGGTGATGATTGCAGGGATGCATTAGCTGATTTGCATTTGCCAATTGTGCACATGGCAACATGACTGGGATGGTTAGACCCTGGAATTTAAATGCATTGTTGCAGAACCAGGCTATTGTGAGATTGCTTTGGCATTAGGGCTTAACATGGCTGGATGTGATCAGGGGGTAGGGCAATTTGTGATGTGACTGAAGTGTTGTACTGTAATTTGATAGATAAACAGAAGCAAATGTCACTCAGAGTGTCAGTCCTCAGTATGTGTGCATTGTCGTGGGGTGTCCATGTGCATCAGTGCATGGTGAAGTTGTGGCTACTGCTTTTAATCAGTGATTGAATTCTTGGCACATTGATGTGTCATCGATGTCATCAGTCAGCACAACGTAGGGATGTCATTTGCCAGACCCTAGGTATTGGCACACATTAGCTGTCCTAATGGAGGCCACTCACAACTTCATCTACAGAAGGCACTATCATGCCTTGGAGCAACGAAGGCCTGTCAGGCAATTGATAAGATGTTGGTATGTGACATGTCACAACACATGAAGGCCTTGCATTACATTGCCCTTAACATGCTATTGTGCATTGTCTATGTGACTACATTGTTACATGGGGCTTATTTGCACTTCATTACCAAAACAGATGTGTCCATGTGACATATGCAGCAGTGTGAGTCTCAGAGACATCAACTGGCAGTGAACAGCAGCGAGCATCATGTTAGTATGCATTTAGAGATGTGTGCTGTGCACTTCAAATAAATTGATACATCTACAGAGTTGACACCAATGTACAACTGTAGTTGTGCTTCAGTGCCAAAGATAGTGGATTTCAGGAGGTAATATCACTTGCAAATGGATAGGTTTTACTTTGTATAGGTGTTGTTCAGTGAAATATACTCCAAATGTGACTGAGACAACACATTTGGATGTGTAGCTATCTTACCTACAGGCACATAGCTGTGCCTACAGACACTTTTATGTGATGTTGAAATGTAGGTACATGCACAGCTATTTGGCTGTGTCAACGCAACTTGGAGCATGATTATTGACTAAGCATGTTTCCATGCATCAGCTGATGATTGCACCCATTTGCAATATGCTGACAGTACATGGAGTAGTTAAATGTGGGAGTTTCAGTAAAAGTATTTATATTTGTATTGCATATGATGTTTGTGAGTATGCCACTTTACTGAACCTATGTCTCTGTCTCTTGCAGCATCTACCGAGGGCAGGGAAGGAGAGGGGCCCGACACCGTTGGGGAAGCTACTGGCACAACTGGCACACAGGAGTTCAGTGACACTGAGGGGACCAGCGCCTCGAAGGGGGACAGGAGTGCCCTGGAGGATTCCCGCCCAGAAACACCAACCTCCACATCTTCACAAGCCAGCGGTGACTCCTCGGTGTTGGCGGGCACAGGAAGTTCAAGATCTGCATCTTCTTTCACCACACCTCGTCCTGTGTCCACCCTCCTGGATGCTCCCCGAAGTGCTATCCATGCCCGCAGCCTTAAGAAGGGTAGAGTCTCCTCCCCCCCGGGCACCGCTGCCCCTGCCCCTGTCTCCCCTACTGCCCTCAGTGTGGAGGCCATAGACATTTTGCAGCAGCTGTTTGAGGGTCAGACTGCGCTCCTGAATGCCCTCCAGGATCATGGCAACAAGTTGTCACAGGTTGTTGAGTTCATGGAGGGCATTCATTCATACGTGGGTGGCCTACACCGAACTGTCCAGTCTTTGGCCTTCACAGTGACGGCAGCCATTCAGCAGTCCCAAGCTCCCAGTCCAGCTCCTGTCCCTTCCGCAACCACACTCCCAGTGCCCCCACCTGACCAGAGTACACACATACCAGAGCCCTCAGGCACCCAGTCATCCACATGCAGCACACAACAACAGCACTCTAAGCGAACCAGACACCATAAGCCGTCACCACAGCACACAAAGAGCACACATGACCGCACCACAAAAAGCCCATCTCAGGACACTCAGAGGCATAAGGCCAAAAAACATGCATCCACATTGCAATCCTCAGATTCATCACCCTCCAAGGGCACTCCCATCCCCACACCTGACCCCAAAGACACACAAACACTTGCCCTGTCAGCAGTGAACCTGGTGCCTGCCACAACTACCCCCAAACACATTCAGAAGGTTGTTTCACCCAAAACTTCGACTCCCACCCACACACCTGTGAAGCGTGGACAAGAGAGCAAAGTGGGGAGTGTACCTCCACAACAGGGGAGGCAGGGAAAAAGGCAACCCCCACCCCAGCATACCACCAGGTCCAGCAAATCCCCACAGGAAGATACACCACCACCTGCTACACTTTCAGGGAAGAGGGAGGCTGTTGGGGCCACCTCACTCCTCACTTGTGGCAAGACACTTGGGGTACATCATATCCCAAAACAATTGAGATCCAGCCCTCCACATTCACCATCAGCCACTGAGCCTCCACACAGCATGTCTCCACTTCCCCGTGCCACCACTCCACCCAGTCCAACCAGCCCTCAGGCTTCCACATCCACGGATCCCTCTACCTCAGTTAGTGCTCTCCATCCCAGGTTCACTCCTCCGACTAGCCCAGACAATCAGCCCCCTCCCAGTTCAACTTCCACTCAATTTTGAAGCCAAGTCCCCCTTCCCACCCCATTTCTCCCTGAGCGGTGCCTGGACTGCCCATTTGAGGCACCTATCATGTGGTGATTCCCATGGCAGTGGACTGTGTTACATGCTTGTTGCGCAAGTTTTCATGCACACATGTGCGGACTTGAAATTTGGACTGGCCGATGGCCTTAATGTTTTGCACTTTTGATGCTGATACAGAATTTATGTAATAAAGACTGTTATTTCTGTTCTGAGCTTTGTCGCTGCCCTTGCTAATGATGCAGTGCAATGTACGTGTATACGTTCATCTGTTACATGCTCTGTATGCCACATTCACATTGGCATCTGCTTGATTTTCTTTTGCAGAGGTTGCCAGAGGTTACAGCCACTTTTGTGCTTCTTGACTCAGAGGCTTGAAGGCGCAATGATGCTTGTCTGTGATGGTCTACTCTTGTCCTAATCATTCTTTTGTTGGGTATCTAGTTTTGTACACATGTCCTATTTGGATGCTGTACCACAACAGCAGAGAATTCTATTCACATGATAACTTGAGGGGTGGACAGGGTCCGTCATAGCTTTGGAATCTATCTTGATGTGTACACAGCAGTGTAGATGTGCAGTCATCTTGTGTAGGTCTGGCTTCATAGTCACATGGGTACATTTGAATGTGTGCACTTGAGTACTCATACAGTGCGATTGTCCTGTCATTAGCTGAAGTGTTGATGTGTATGTGCCCTTGAGCATGACCCTTACACACATGTATGATCCAGTTGATGAGTGCCTGTTTGTTTACATGATCAGACACCTGCTGTAGATTGTGGGCACATGTAGGAGTTGTTTCTTGAGCAATGAGCAGTGTGTCAGTATGACCTTGCAGTCCTAGGGTACACCTACTTGTTGTCCACATCATTTGTGAGTATGCAGAGTGTGTCACTGCAATGTCTGTGTTGTGGTTTTGTGGTCAGCCATTGCTCTTGCTTACCTTGGTGCTCACTGTGCTGACTGGCTCAGGCAAACATTATAAGGGACTTTTCACATACATTGATGTAAATGTACACTTAATTTTGTCCACTATGTGGTTTTCAGAGTCATACCAGCCCCAAGAGGAGCTTTTGATGCCTACACATTGTGAGTTACTCCTCTATGTGTTTCCTGCTCTGTGCACTCCTCACCTGTACAATACTAATGTACACACCACTTCAGTCTAATATCTGCCACTCCATGCCTTGCCAGTGTTTGACCCTCACCAACACTCCATAGTGTGACACTATACTGTGGGAGGATGATCTGTGGTCAGAACCAATGTGCCCCTCAGCACTGTTTCACAATTTGTTATGTGCTATTTTCTTCTACTTGATAGCAGTCATGGTTGCTCATGTACAGTGCAGATGAGTTTCCAGCACAGTCCTCTAGTCAGGTTCCATGCATATGTGTTTTCCTGAGTTGTGCAGCAGTAGGTGATAGCTAAAGTGTGTATCTGTTTGCCGAGGTACTGCTACCCATCCTGAGCGTGATGTGATCTCTGTGCTGTGATGATTTGTGATGTTAAAGTTCATGGTGGTGCACTCAGATATGTGTGATACTGGTTTTGGTGGTGTTCACACACTGCTTACTGTGCATGCACTGCTGTCAGTGGATGTTGCATTGTCCTTGCCAGGTGTGAGTCCCCCATATGTCCAGCTGAGTTTGCTATGTGATGTTTTTGTATGTGGATATGTTATGTATTTGTTGTTGAGGGATGCAGTCTTTGTCCTGTGTTGGCTCTTTCTACTGACAGGTCCATGTGTGTGTAATGTTTTTTTAACATGACATTGTGTGTGAGGAGTTTGTGTATTTGAATGCATTCAGATGTGTGTTGAATTTGTACTGTGTATTTCTTGTGTGAATGTCACATGCAGCAATGTGGAGTCTTGTTTATTAGCTTGTTTTGAGTGCACAATTGTGCTACGGCCTCCTATATTTGAACAGTCACTTGTCAGGATTGTGCATGTGAATGCTTGTGCTACACATTGACACCATGCTCACTTTGTAACTGGTGGAGTGTCTATGTCTGTGTTTGCAGATTTGTCTGGTTGCACACAGTTTGTGTTTATAATTGACATTTGTTCATGTATTTTTGGATTAGTTTGGATGATGCTGTCTGTGCAGTTGGCCAGAGGAGAAATGTTATCTATTCCAGCGTTGTCTAGGATCACATTGCCTATCCACTCTTTGGCTGCACATGGCCAGGCTTGTTGGACTTCTTTTGATGTGGTTTGAGATACATGTGTTTGGCAATTGGTTTGGGATCAGCATTGGTTCAGACATCCCTGAGTGGGACTCAGACATTTGTAAATACACACCAGGGTGTGGCATTGGTTATCAGGGAACTCACAGGACCTTATTTTCACCTTTATCTGTGCTTCTCCCAGGTGTTGAGCAGTGAAGGTGGGAGATGGGTAGATGATGGATATGTGGGAAGGTCATACGTGGGTTTGACAGTCAGGGACTGTCACCATGAGGCATGAGTCTTGTGTTGGTAGCATACACATGTAAAGATAGTTGACACATATGAGGGGCCACACAAGGGGACACAAGTGCAAGGCAAAACCTAAATGAGATATATCAAGACATGCAAGGCCACCTTGCATGGCCTGAGTGGCTTGTTCAGTCTATAGCAATGCAAGGCAGTGCTATTCACTGCATTGCGTTACTCTGTGGCAGGGAGGCATGTCATGGGTGCAGCGTGGGTGTTCCCACGCATCCACCCATGAAAACTGACACATTCCCAAATTCACCCACATTGGTAGACCTGGGAATGCATGAGAATTGTATGCTTCCCCACCAGAGGTGCAATGAGGAGATAGATTTATATTTCTCCTCGTTTGCTTTTTCTAAGTGGGCTGCATTCA
Organism: Calotriton arnoldi; assembly: GCA_963921515.1. Classification (NCBI taxonomy): domain Eukaryota; kingdom Metazoa; phylum Chordata; class Amphibia; order Caudata; family Salamandridae; genus Calotriton; species Calotriton arnoldi. The sequence continues at coordinate 763,997 of CAWUFW010000039.1, forward strand.
CACTTAGAAAAAGAAAAATGGTTGTGAGGATTGTTTTTATGCCCTGTCTTAGGACAGGGCATAAAAACACAAAAACAAAAGCACAAAAACAATCCTGCCTGCAACCAAAGCACCCTTGCAACATGATGCAAGGGTGCCTTTATTGGTGCTAGGCAGCCAAAAAAGCACCTGTGCTAGGAAAGGACAGGAATGTGCCATATAATGGTAAATACGGCGATTTCCTGCCCTTTCATTTTTACATAGCGCAGCGCAGCAAGTTGGTTTGCTGCCTTGCGTGAAATTTTGATAAATATGGCCCTAAGTTTTTATCACCTTTCTAAAGGTCAGGCAATTCTTAATTTTGTTCAGGAACAAAGCCAGGGCATTCAACGGATGAGACAATGGCAAGTGAAAAGACCTCCCCCTATGCATGATTTTTTGACTCAAGGGGCATACAACAGGAGCGTGTTTTCAAATCTCAAGGAGCGAGGCGGTTTTTAAGGATTATAATGTTGGATAGCACGGTTACTTCACAACCCTAGAAAATCTTCTGTATTAGTGAAATACATTAAATTGGATCTCCTGCTTGACACATTACAGTTTAGCTACTTACAGTCCATAGATAAAGGAACGAATGTCTGCAAATTCTTGACATGTCTACAGCTAAGTTCTGAGTGCATTGTAAATTTCCACCAAAACCCTGAGTAAATGCTGTATAGATATATGTGCACAGAAAGTGTGTAGCTGAAAATAACATTTCTTGAATGGAGAATAACATGCACATTTTCTGGGTCAGACTATGCTTACAGTGTCCCTATTCTGGGAACAAATACGTTTCTATTGACCACCTCCTCTGATCAGGTGGTGAATGGAAGCAGGGGCACTGGTGTGGGACAGGTGGGTGGAGGGGGCAGGGAGGACATCAAGGTACAGCAGAGGCTCTGGGTTAGCATGGGTGCGTTTCCGTGTTTCCTCGTGCCATAGAAGGGAGTGGGCCCAAAGCTGGATGCGCTTCCAGCCCTAGCACTTGTCAGTGGCGTAACAAAACTTGAGGGGGACCCCTGCATGGCCCCCCATGCTCCGAGCCCAATCCCGAGCTCTCATGTCAAGGGACCTGCCAGTGCTGGAGGGGGACCCCAGAGCTTGGGCCCCTGCACAGCTGAGGCTGCGGGGGCTTTTGTTATGCCACTGGCCCTTGTGGTTTTTTTACCTGGAATTTCTGGCTGCTTTGTTCTGTGTTCTTACACCTGGAAAATGCAAGTGCTGGAACACCAGGCTGCTTATATTTGGGAAGAGCAGTATACAACCAGTGAATGCTGCTCTATCCAACTTACAATCGGTTCCTACGAGGGCATGAAGAGCTTTGGACAAGAATGAGACAACGTTTTGTAATATGGCCAGAAGACTGAGTCAGGCAATTCTCATGGTAGCCCAATCCTAATATTCTCCTATATGATTCCCTTCTTGGAAATAAAAACCTGGAATAATTTTCCACACAATATTGACTTGTACAAATGTTACAAATGAGACAGATTAGGCTAGTGAAGAGTTTCAAAGTGACAATCAATTTCCTTTGAACATTTTTGTTGCTGGAATTTATATGCAAAGGAAGTTAGATTTGGCACCTGATATAGCTCCTTTATAGATCTTTTAATGTCCTTAAATGCGGTTTTCACTTTATTATCATAAGTCTTTCTCCCTGCCCTATCATCTCATCTGGTAGATTCTTTTCTCAGACCTCAAAATGTCAGGAAACTGGTCTCTGTAAGGTTTATTGGTTCTTACTGGAGATTTTTTGAATGGCGTAAGTTTTAAGTTTTTCAAAGGTGTCATCCAAAATCATTAACAAGCTATCTGACATCATGTTGGGATCATCACAACACTCACTTTGGCAAAGCTGCTCTTCTAATGATGTCCTAATGCCCAGTGGTTCACCCTCACTCACATGCTAGAGGCAAGAGCAAGAATCTTAAAACTGGAGGGCAAAGGTGTGGAGATGAGGGCCGAAAATTGAAGGAGATCATGATCCATCCAGCCTAGTGGAGTGGACACGCTTACCTGCACTTAATGCTCGTTCAACATCTAAAGTGAGGTGTTTTTCATCATGAACATGTATCGAATAGGAAAAGTCCAAGGAGTTCGACTGAGTTGAGGAATTCACAAATGAGAGAATCATCAGTGCTACCAACATAAAAATGGAAGTCTCCAAGTACAGTCATATGGCTGTTTTGCTGCTATGCGTGACCAAAGAGAGGAATCAGAGAGTTGATGGCTTTAGAGTACGCATCAGGTGGGCGATATCCTAGCACAAATGTGAGTGCAATCGCACCTGTGGCTTAAAGGGAGTACACAAGGGATTCTGTTACAGTGAGTCCCAGTCATGTTACAATTTGGGGGTATATTTACTAGGAAATGGTGCAGCGCTGCGAACAATTCAGCAAAGCCGCACCATTTCAGAAATGCAGGGATTAGGCGTATTTGCAAGAATACAGCACACCCCTGTGTTTTCCCTTGTGCTGGCACTAAAAATAGCTGCCGAGCACCAACACAGACACCCTTGCGCCATAGTGCACCATGGTGCAAGGGTGTCTGTGTTGGAGGGAGGATTTCTTATGTGTAAGAAGGTGTCTCTTCCTGCACATTAACAATCTTTAAAGGTGCTTTGCTCTTTCTATGTGTGCTGCATTCTGCAGCACACAAAGGAGGAACAAATCGCCTTTAAAGACTTGGAGAAATGAAAGTATTTCTCCTTGTTGTGCCAAGCTAACGCCTGCTATACAGGGGCATTCGTTTTTGGTGCAGCCTCAGATTTACAGACCCTTGTAAATCTGGGAGAGTGTCAAAAAGCAATGGGTGTTGCGGTGAAACACTCACAGCAATACCCGTTACACGTCCCTTTCACGCAGATACCTGCGTGACAGGGGACAATATTTAAGCCACGCAATGCCCTTGTAAATATGTTCCCTAGTGTTTCATTAAGAAGAACTGCAACCTCACTTCCACATCGGCCACCCCCCTTGCAGTAATGAATTTTAAAGCCTTTTAACACTGCATTATCTATATCAAGTATGACAGTGTTGTGTAGCCATGTTTCAGTTAAAAATAAAATATCCCAATTGGAGGCGACAAGTGAGTTAAATGCTTCCATGTGATGACAAACACGTGAGCGACAGTTAATTAATGCACAACTCAAAAGATCTTGTTTTAAGTCATTAATGCTTCAGTGTGATCCCTCTATTTGTTTATTGGTGTTAAATGAGACACTAAGATGAGACACATTGCGTAGGAAGAAAGCAATAACAAGGAGGTAAGAAAAAAGTCATTTCTTGACATGCCCAAATTAGTAATGATTTCAGTAACAAGTTTAGAAGAGGAATGGAATGATTTTTACCTGATGTATGTTAAAGTGATTAACTGACCTTTAAACAGGGCAGAATCTCTCAACGACTGCACAGCTTAGGTTAGTGAGAAGATTGGCTTGCCTTGGAGTGCCTCTGGCGTGCCTGCTATCTGCCTCGACTGCATGCCACAATGTGGTCAGGTTTAAATAAGTTATACCCGGTTGGCACATGGCTCATGCTAGAGCACAACTTCAACAGAAGTTCTGTGCCCTACCCAAGATACCTCTCACTCATGCGATCAAGCAAATAAAAAACAACAGGAAAGACTAGAGGTCTAAAAATGTAAAAGGTAAGGCAGATTACAAAAAGTGTTGAACCTAGCCCTTTTTGAGGGGTTATCCTCAAACCTTTTGCCTTCTTCCTCCTATTTTAGCTGACCTGTTTTTGCTGGTTTTAGGCCCCTGGGCACTTTACCACTGCTAACCGGTGCTAAAGTGCATTTGCTCTCTGTCTAAATTGTATTGGTGATTGGTTATCCATGATTTGACATATGTGATTTACTAGTAAGTCCCTGGTAAATTGCATCAGGTGTGCCCAGGGCCTGTAAATCAAGTGCTACTAGAGGACCTGCAGCACGGATTGTGTCACCCACATGAGTGGCCCTGCAAGCATGTCTCATACCTGCCACTGCAGTGTCTGTGTGTGCAGCTTTAATCTGTCATTTCAACTTGGCAAGTGCACCTACTTGCCAGGCCCAAACCTTCCTTTTTATTACATGTAAGTCCCCCCTAAGGTAGGCCCAAGGCAGCCCCATGGGCAGGGTGTAGTGTATTTAAAAGGAAGGACATGTACTGGTGTGTTTTACATGTCCTAACAGTGACATACTGCTAATTTCATTTTTCACTATAGCAAGAAATATCTCTCCCATAGATGAACATGGGGATTGCTTTTAAATATCTTTAAAGTGTGATTTCCCATTGGGTGCTGATAGAGATTTGGAGTTTGGGGTCTCTGAACTCCCAATTTAAAATGTGTTTGAAAAGGCCACTTTTAGAAAGTGGGTATTTTATTGCTTAACCATTCTGTGCCTCTGCCAATGTGTAGAATCCACGTCTAGGTGAGGATGACAGTTGGGCTCTTGTGCATTCACTCTAGAAAGTTGCACAAAGGGAGCTGAGAGTGTGCCTTGCATATCCTGATGGGCCATTACCAGGCTGATGGGCCTTCCTGAGCTAGAGTGGTGGGAGGAGTTGTCACTGACACCTCAATAGGGCTGTGTCTGTCCTCACACAAAGCTGTCTCCACCCCCCTGCAGTGTGTCTAAAGCCAGGCCAGGGAAAGGCAGGGTCTTGTGTACTACAAAGACTTTCCTTTGAAGTGTGCCTATTTCAAAGGCAGAAAGGGGTACACTTATTGGACATCTGTCACTCTCAAATCAGAACACTTCTGGACTAAAGGACATTCTGCCAGGAAGAAAAGCTGAATGCTGTAGGAGGAACTGGCACTCTGCCTGTGGTGTTGTTGTGCTGGCCCGCTGCTTGCTGCTTCTGTCCTGGGAGTGAAAGGAGTGGACTTTTCTTTCTGTATCCTGCTTCCAAGGTTCTCCAAGGGCTTGTGTATGCTTCCATTCTGTTTAGAAGTCTCAGGGCCATCAAAGACTTCACCTACCAGTGCCTAGGATATTCAGCTGAGAGTCCTGACTTGCCAAATGGTATCAAATCCAGTTCCTGGGCCAATGGAAGTAGAATCTAGTGAACTGAAGTAGAAAATTAATGCATCGACTCCCAGTGTCTGTTTTTATCGATGCATCGCTACAAACTTCGAGGCATCACCGCTGGCAATACCGGAGCATGGATCCTGATCGGTGCATCGGCCACGGCATACACTGTAGACCCCAGCTTTCCATTGCAGTGCTTTAGAAGAACTGCTGCAGCATGAGTTTCGAGCACCGCATCACTAAATTCCATGATGTACTGCTCCAACTCAGATGCAGCGCCTGCTTCATCGCTGTGGAATCGATACTGATTTCTACATTGACGTTGCGCTGATTTCTTCATCGACATTGCCCAGCAGTAATTAACCAAGCCTGTGCGTTTGGAGATCTACTCATCACCTGCCCTTCTAGTAAGGAACTGATGCATCACTTCCTCTGACAGTAAGGAACCAATGCATCACCTCCCCTGAATGGCAGTAAGGAACCGATGCATCACGTCCCCTGGCAGTAAGGATCTGTTAGACCTGGCCCTTTTGGCAGGTTTATCCCCAAACATTTTGCCTTTTGCCTCCTATTCTTCTGACTCCGTTTTTGTTGGCTTTAGGACTCTGGGCACTTTACCACTGCTGATCAGTGCTAAAGTGCATATGTTCTCTGTGTAAATTGTGATTCTGATTGGCTATCAATGATTTGCATATTTGATTTACTGGTAGGTCCCTAGTAAAGAGCACTGTGTGTGCCAGTGCCTGTAAATCAAAGGCTACGAGTGGGCTTGCAACATTGGTTGTGTCACCCACATGAGTAGCCCTGCAGATGTGTCTCAGACCTACCGCTGCAGTGACTGCGCACACAATTTTCAACTGCCATGTCGACCTGGCAAGTGCACCCACTTGCCAAGCCCAACCTTCCCTTTTCTTACATATATAGCAGCCCTCAGGTAGGCACAAGTTACCCACATGAACAGGGTGCAGTGTATGTGAAAGGTAGGACATGTGTTGGTATGTTTTACATGTCCTGATAGTGAAATATTGTGAATTTTGTTTTTCACTTTTGAAAGGCTGTCTGCCCCCTAGGCTAACATGGGAGCTGGTTTGTAACAACTTACAAGTGTAACTTTCCATTGGGACAATATAGACAAATGGAGTTTAGGCTTCCTTTGCTTCTTTGTGTATTCACCATCTGGTTTTGGAGTGGCAGGAGCTAGGGATGGGCATTCACTCTAGACAGTCATAGACAGTCACAAGGGGGTTAAGGCATGTCCTTCCTTTCCTGGGTGACTCATAGCCTGGCTCAATAGACCTTTCTGCATTTAGAGTGGTGGGAAGGGTTTTCACTAGCACCTGAATAGGCTGTGTCTGCTCTGCACAATGCTGTCTCCACCTCCTGTAGTGAAGCTGGACCAGGGAGGAGAGAACTTGGAGGAGCAGCACCTTTGCAGTGTGTTGCTTGGCTGGGTTGGCCTGTAGTTGCTGCTTCTGCCAAGGAGAGGACAAAGACTTGAACTTTGCTGTGAACCTGCTTGTGAAGAATCTCCAAGGGATTGTGTGTGCTTGCCTCTTGTTCTGAAATCTCAGAAACACAAAACATTCACCACCAGCTTCCCTGAACTCCACTGCTGGGAGTTCTGACCTGCCAGGAGGTGCTTGCTCCAGTTCTGGACCTCTGGAGGTTGTGCCTGTTGCTAGGAGCTGAAAAAGCTTGAAGAAACCAAGACAATTGGTGTGTCGCCCTTCCATCACCTGTTTTTATGACGCAGCACCGACGTGCAGGAAGAATTTCCACGCACCGCCGCCGTGCGGCCAAAGAATCGATGCAGCATCTGTCAGCACCTGAAAAATTTGCTGCACGCTGAGTCCAGTCACCGACCTCCAAAGTCCAAGATCAGCGCATCGACTCTGATGCAGGCCCTGCTGTGCGGCTGAAAGAATCAACGCATCGTATGGCGGCGGCTGAAGAAATCGACAGTGCCCGTTTTGCTGCCGACACCTCGACCTCCAGCGCATCCAGATTTCCACGCATCACACCTGTGCAGCAAGTTTCCCAACGCATCACCGGCAGACCAGAACCATCTTGGAATCAATGCATTACTTCCCCCTACAGTCCAGATTCGACGCATCACTTCTCCTGCGTGCAGCAGAACTGTCGCATCGCCTCCCCAAGGACTTAGGAACTGACGCATCACTTTCTTTTTCAACACTTCCATTCTCTGCGGCTGTTTAGCCTTGTGAATTTTTACTCATCTGAAGGTACATTGTGTAAAATCACGCATCTATAGATTTCTATGGACAGAATTGCTTGAAACCTTTTAAATGCATATTTTGAGTTGTGTGACTTGGATTTTTGTCATTTTGGTCTTGGTTGGTTTAGATAAAGATACTTTATTTTTCTAAACTGGTGTGGTGTCCATTTGCAGTGTTTTTCACTGTGTTACTGTGTGTCTCTGTGCAAATACTTTACACATTACCTTTGTTATAAGCCTGTATGCTCGTGCCAAGCTACCAAGGGAGTGAGCAGGGGTTTTCTAAAGTGTAACTCCCTTATCCTGACTAGAAGCAAGGGTCCCTACATGGACAAGGTGGATACTCATGCCAATTAGAGACCTCCATTTCTAACAGGAACCGACGCATCACCTCCCCTGGGACCAAGGAACCGATGCATCATTTTGCTTTTCCGGCACCTCACCTCCCCTGTGCCTTTCATCGTCTTTGAGTTTTGACGCAACCTAGTTACTTTGTGCTAAAAGAAACGTATCCATTGATTTCTATAGGTTGAACCTATTTAACCTTTGAAAAGTAATATCTTTCCTTGTGTATTTTGGAGTTTTGTTGTTTTGGTCTTGTTTTATTCAGATAAATGTTGACAATTTTTCTAAACTGATGTGGACTCATTTGTAGAGTTTTTACTGTGTTACTGTGTACGTATGTACAAATGCTTTACACATTGCCTCTGAAATAAGCCTGACTGCTCATGCCAAGCCACCAAGGGAGTGAGCAGGGGTTTCCTTAGCTGTGTGACTCCCTTACCCTGACTAGAGTGAGGGTCTCTACTTGGACAGGGTGCAAACCACTGCCAACTAGAGACCCTATTCCTAACAGTAACAATAGTAGAAAAGGAAATTTCATAAAAAAATGGTGGTAGGAATTTACACACAAAATTGAATGGCAGCTTCTCACCACCAGTCAACGCTTTGATCCTTGCCAGGACCCCTGCTGAGACAAGGGCTACAGTAACTAAGATTTAGATTGCTTACTGTAGGGACGAGAGATTTTGGGAGAATGGGTTTAGCATGTACAAAAGAGAACCTGAAAACATGGAAGGAGAAGTACAGAACAGAAGATGAAGGCTGGAGCGGGATAGAGTAAATTGGAAATGGAATACTGGACTGCAACTGGGTAATGCCAATATAAGACCAAACTAAAAAAAGACAAAAATATACTCAGTACAATACTAAATGGAAAGGCAATTGGAAAGCACAGAGCAAAAAAACAATATATTAACTTTTATTGAAGAAGAGTGCTAAGTGAATCTCTTGCAAGAGGTACCAAGCCTCACATTCATACATTTCCTTGATGTTCTCCAGAATACGGCCCAGGAATTGGTTTTCTAGACTTTCTTTATGTGTCAACACGGGACAGAAATCTGGTAGGACTGCGCCCACCCCGCAACCCACTGAGCAGTATCTAATTGTGATGTTTTTCAGATAGCAATCAATCCCATGACTCAAGAATGCTAGGAAACAAGGGTACATTTGAAAGATTAATTTTAAAATCAAAACCTTATCCTAATGCACATAATATGAATAGTAACTAGTATGAATATAAGCAATATAGTAGCGATTCAATTCACCAAGAGTGCATGGCATATAATATTGTAACATATAGATAAAATCCTAAATCTTACTTTACACCAATATTTACAACTCCACCCTCACTTCCTTGGCTAACAAAACTGACCTGAGCACTAAAGAAAAAGGCCTAATTCTAGTTACAAAGATGGATCACACCCTCATACCTTGTTTGAATAATTAAGTCAGTGTTCAAATTAAATAGTAGCATCTGCTTTTCCTGTCTGCACCGGCAGGCAGACCGAGAAGCCTGCTAAGTGAATGCTAAATGCTTCCAGTAGCCTTCAGAAAAGGAAGATGATAGGGTTCTGTATGGCCTCTGCCCCATGCCTCTGATACAAAGTTCCTCTGTATCTCTTCATAGTCTGGGCCAGATTTATCAAGGTTTTGCATCGCCCTTGGTTCATGCAATGGGGTGGAAGGGCAACTCAAATTCTAAGTGAGATTCATCAAGCCACACATGGCCACCTTGCGTGTCCCTGCGTGGCTTGATAAATCTAAAGTAACGCAAGGCAGCACAAATCTGTCCCTTGTGTTACTCTGCAGCAGGGAGTCTTTCCATGTGTTCCCACGCATCCACCTATGGATTCTGACACATTCCCAGATATACCAACACTGGAAGACCTGGGAATGCATCAGAATTTTACACCTCCCCACCAGAGACGCAACAAGGATAAATATCTTTATCTCTCCTCGTTGTTTCCTCTTTCTAAGTGTGTTTCAATCTGCAGTACACACATAACAAGGAAATGCCTTTAAGGATTGCTGTTGTTCAGGAAGGTGCCCCTTCCTGAAGAAAAACATTCCTGCCTGTAACATAGTCACCCTTGCAACATGACCCAAGGGTGTCTGCAGTGGCGCTAGGCAGCCAAAAGTGCAACAACGCCCGGAAACAACAGAAATGCACCATATAATGGTAAATACATCACATTCCTGCCCTTTTCCTTAAACTCAGCACAGCACAGCAAGTTGGCTTGCTGCGTTGCGTTGCGCAAACTTTTTATAAATATGGGTCTCTGTTTATAGCTATCCGATCACTGCAAAACTCTGCAACATATGAAATCAGCAGAAAAGGCCTTAGCACCCTTTCAGTTACTTCTACTGAGCGGAATAGTGCCCTCTTTATTTAAAAACAATAAATGAGAAATGATGTTATCAGCTTCCATGTAACCTTGTTTATCATTTTAAACAATCAACAGAACAGAGAATTCGATTCATACAATATAACATGAATATATTCCAGAGGACTTGATTATCTCATCATAATGACTAACAACACAAATAAATGGGCATTGTGTACCTCAACAGTCACCTCTAAATAACTGGCATATATAATGTAAAAAGTGGATACTTAGAAAGGAAAAACATCATATTTACAATAAAGTATGACTGGCACTTCTTCTAAAATTAACTAAAGTTTATACATAAACACAAGACAGTACAAAGGGAGAAAGGCAAGATGAAATGACTACAGAAACAGTGCTCAGGAAAAGTAGGTCTGGAATCTAGGAAACAAGAACAGTACGGTGTTAGAGATTGGGTGACTGGTTAACTGGGGTGTGAACCTTGGACAAGCAGCATCCAAAATCCTAGTCAGGGTAAGGCACAAGCAAACCCTAAATTAATCTTTGCTCATTCCCTGATAGCTTGGCATAGAGCAATCAGGCTTAACTTAGAGGAAATGTGTAAAGTATTTGTTTAACACTTCAAACAGAAAAACAGCGAGAACACCACACAAAAAAATCCCCCTACCAGGTTAATTTAATCAGTACAACAAGACCACAATGACAAAAATCCACTCAGTGGAACCAGAGTGTAGTAACTTCCAAATGATGAAATAGACGATTGTAGATTAATCGCAGAGAAGTTTATTCCAACCCCTGTACAGCGTCCTTCCTTGTCAGCACAAAATAGCTTACTGACTTCTACATTCTAAAATACAGTACAGAGAATACATTCTGGAACATAGAGGAGGCACAGTGCTGAATTAACCCTGTGTTTACTTACTATCACAATACTACACAATCCCCTCCCAAAAATAATAAAAAAATAAAAACAAACACAAAAAAAAAAAAGACTCACAGTCATACAATTACAGTTTCTTAGGTTTGTTAACAACTCATCCTTTAGATGTTTTAACAATTTTGTCATCATTTGAATTTAAATCAAAATTGCCAGAACTGGTGGTAGGTAGAGAAACATCATTAGAAATCCCTTCCATTAAACCATTCGAACTATGGACAACTGGTTCAACTGTGCTCATTTCTGGTTCATTAGTTCCATTGTCATCATTGCCATGGTTTAGAGGAAAATGAGATGCCTCTAAACACCAAAAATGTCTTACATTTTTAAAACTTTGCTCCTCTTGATAATTAGCATACTTTACTGGAGCTAAACGACTGAAATGCCATACTTCACCATTATGCAGTAAAGCAGTATTCCTCATCACTTTGACAACTTTCCTAGGCTCACTAAACTTACTTTCACCTTTTATAGTTTTCCTTCCACTTTTAACCCGGACCCAATGCCCAGCACATAGCGTGGTTTCTTTAGTGCCATGTTTTTGATCATAATACGCTTTATTTTTCTTTTGAGACTCTGTTATGCATCTTTTTACTTCTTCAATGTTACATTCAATCATTTCAGTTATTTTCATCCATCCAGGATTGACTTTAGAATGAGGAATTCTACCTCTCATTAACGAAAATGGGCTCACACCAACAGAACCATGGGTAGTACTCCTATAGGCCCAAGTCATTTTATTTAACTCATTATCCCAAGAAATATCACTCTTACTAGCAAGTTGCATAATACCTTTGATACTGCGGTTCTCCCTTTCAACTATACCATTGCAACAAGGATGATATAAAGCAGTGAATCGTTGTTGAATTCCAGATGCCTTAAGATAGTTTTTCATTTCACTTGACTTGAACTGGACACCATTATCTGATAAGATTACAGCTGGAAACCCCTCCCTTAAAAATATGTCGTCAAGAAATGAAATAACTGTTCTGGTGTTGACACATTGTCCAACACTTAATTCCAACCACCTTGAAAAAGTATCTACAAGAACCAAGATGTATTTGCAAGAGCCATCTTGCCATGTAATAGGTCCCATGATGTCTAATGCAACTACCTCCTATGGTAACTTGGGGCAACCTAACGAACTCAAGGGTGGATTAAGAGTTTTTAAAGACTTGTCAGATGTCTCGCACTTGATGCATGATCTAACAATTCTTTCAGTTTCCATGTCAACTTTGGGCCACCAATACAATTCTTTGAGCCTTTGTTTGGTGCGTGTAATGCCTGAATGGCCTTCATGACATAAGTTGATAATCTTTTCACGCAAGTTTTTAGGAGGGATTACTTTGTCTCCACGAAGAATCAAAGAATTGGAGACACTTAGGGGCATATTCTCAAGGACCTATCGCTGAGTTAGCGGCACTTTATCGCAGCCAAAGTGGCGATAAATTCATCGCACTATTCACAAGCTGGTGTTAACAGCCCAGAACACCATTTTACCCGCGATAGCATTCGCAAAAAACATCGCCACAGATGACCCCCGCAACTATCGCTAATGAGATGCAGAGTAGGCGTACCCGTGCAAAAAGCCGCGAAAACACCACTCCTCAACATTCTCAACGACCAGCCAGATCGGCGATAAGACCACAAAACAGGCGATAAGGCCCGTTAGCAGCAGGAAACACCTGCTCTGCCCTGCTGCAAAGTCGGACCACAGCCTGCACCACAAAATGGAGCCCAGCCCAGATCCACACCTGAAGGGCAACAGATGCCATGGAGCCACTGATCATGCAGCTCGGAGCCCCAACAGGGCCACAACACCCACCGCCACCCCCCGGCACCCACCCAGGCCAAAGACATGCCACATCAACTATACGGAACATGTACCAAATAATCCGCCAGATGCCCCACAATCACATTTGGTGGCATGCATGTGTCGTCACAAAAATGAGCATCACACATCCACCTTCGATGTAACAAATGACAATTTATTCAAAGAATCACAGAACAGGACAGAGAGGGGGAGCGAGAGAAAGATGGACAGAGAGGGGGAGCGAGAGAAATACGGACAGAGAGGGGGAGTGAGACACAGGTAACAGAAGAGATGGACAGGGATAGAGAGAGTGCCCACAATGCGCACCCAGGCCACACTGCCCACCTGATGCCACAGGTGTTTCTCCAACCATGTGCCTGTATGTAGTGCAGTTCACCAGGTCACACATCTGAAACAGATCCGTCATCTGAAACAGAGTCCAGAGACATGAATGGCAAAGTACACACAATTGCACAAGACATCATTGCCTGTCTGCCCCCGCGCACCCAGGCAGATGTACCCCAGCCCCTCCCGCCGCCCAGCGGTGCATGCCCGCCCCTGCGCACCCAGGCCTCACTGCTCACCTTCTGCCCTTGGCGAGGGCCCACCACGTGCCGCTGCAAGCGACATGCCCGGGGCCCGTGGACATGGCACCCTCCACATCATGCAGCCCCGCTCCGCAGGCCACCAGGTCTCACATATGATTCTGGGTCTTGATTTCGCCATGGCAGAGGACATACCAGTGCACCGGGCATCATCGCAGGCTGCACACCCACTCAGCCCTTGAGGTGCCACTAACTCTGTGATCCGGGATGCGATGCCACGAGGTGGTAGGCCCGCGCTGCCCACTGGCTCTGGCCTACACTACGGTCCAGCAAGGCACACAAATCCTGAGCAGTCCGGACGGCCGGGACGGGGCATTATCGCAGGCTGCACACCCGCTCAGCACTTAAGGTGCCCCTACCTCAGTGCACCCAAAGTCACCGTCCCGTGGCAGTGTGCCTGTGCCGGCCGCAATGTATCCGGTGCCACCAAGTCTGTGTCCCAAAGTCATGGTCACTGTATGATTGGGTATCGTGTTGCGGACGCCATCATGTCCCCTTCGGTCCTGGGGAATGTGATGTTGCAGGGCCCGAGCCCCTCATGCCTACATTAACACCACACGGACGCACCCAGATAGAGAGTGGACATGGCGTCGAGCACGTGCGCCCATCCCTTTTCATTGGCAGGGTCACATGTCCCATGACGCGTGTGCTGGATGGGTGTGGTGTGGGTGTAAACCAGCCGTGAGGGAGTGGCTGTGGCATGCTGACAACTAGACCTGTGAGCAGCAGATCACCACAGGAAAGACAGGGGACATGTAGCGTTGCCGTCCCCCCCTGTGAGCGTAAGCGGAGTGGGCTGGCTTGGCGTATGCCAGTCCAGCGTAAGGGTCTGTATATGACCCTGGGGCCCTGGGCGTGGTTCCGTACTGGGCTGGACAAGAAGTAACTCATACGTGTGCCCCTGTTGTTGTGTCAGCGCCACCCGGACCGCATTGGGCAATGTGTCAGCCTGTGACCCCTGTTCTACGACATGAGCCACATGGACGTAAGAGGAGTCCAGTGAGCCCACATTCATCCATACTTCCATACTTAAAAGACCATAGACATGACACATCTGTGTGTATATGAATGTTTAATGCACATTCAGTGGAGTGTTGCATCTGGAGCAGTACAGGGACATGCAAACTCCACATGACGATGTTGTCCCGTGGAGGTCCAGCCAGGGTCCTCCAGGGAATGACAAGTCCAAAGGGAGAGGACGAGTACAGTCTGCAGTCTGATTGCTGTGTCAATGGCGATCAAACATCATATGGCAGTCCATGTCGAGGTCCAAGGTGAGTGTCGCAGAGTGCATGGGGGGGGACAGTGGAAGGTGATAATGCAGAGGGCAGTACCAAGCTGAAGCCGGACCTATGGATGAGATGCATGCTGCTGCGTCCTCCTTACCACGAGGGCAGTATCATCCACACCTTCGTTCTCTGCTGTTTCATGTGCCTCACGTGTGGGTGGTGGTGTTCTGTCTCCAGCACTGTGTGGCAGTGACACATCAGTGGCCGGAGGTGGAAGGTCTGCCGCACTGTGTGGCACTGACACTTCAGGGGGCGGAGATGTGGATAGAGTGGTGGCAGCAGCATGCATCCGCACCAGGCCTTGTGGCAGCAATGCCATGAGGATGGTCCTGAGGTCATTGAGGAACCCAGCTACCTCTCGCTGGTGTGCAGCCATGGCAGCCGCTCGTTTCGCATTCGCCCGCTCCATGGTCTCCATTAACCTCCGCATGTTTCCCAACTCCCGTGTGACATCGCTAGAGCCACTCGGACTGGACAGTTGTACTATTCTCTGAGTCAGGGCTCCAGCGATGTCAGCCATGGTCCATTGGAGAGCATGGAGCGGACTGTGGGTGTCCGTTAGGGACCCTGAGTGGTCCCTGATGGGACTTAGACACCCACATATGGCATCTAGTTTGTCTGCCATGCGGTCGAAGCCCACCCGCACCTGTTCAGCCAGATTCTCCTGGCACCCCAAAACACGGCGTTGGAAGGCCATGTGTTCTCCGTGGGGGTCCTGGGAGGCAGCAGTGGTGGTGGGTGCTGCCTGCTGTGTGGTCTGTGCAGGGGGTGGGGTCTCCTCGTAGCAGCTGGGCTGCCCAGCTCCTGGAAGTGGGCTGCGTAGGCTGTCCACGAGCAGTTGGAGGGCGTCAGAGTCAAAACTGTGGTCATCCTCTTCGTCTCCAGAGAAGAGAGGGTCGGACTGCTCTGCAGGAGGTGTTGATTCTCCCTCTGCAATGTGAAGGGAAGATGCAGTTTAACAATGTGTCCACATGTATGCTGTCGCATTGTACATGTTTACATACAGACAGCATGACTGGGTACGTTGTGGCTGTTTGGGAGGAGCTGCCTATTTGATGGTGGACAGTGGACATTTCGACAACATCACAGATGTGTGTTTGTACTTGTACATTTTCAACACACATATCCCTGCAATGCCATTTGTGATTGGCCAGTGTCTGCACCCAAGCGGCACCAGTAGTGTCCTGTGTTCTGTTGTAGGTGTTTTGCGGATTGTGTCACATCGTTGTCAATGTAGATGTGCTCTGTATGTAAAACATAACATAACATGTGTATTTGTAAAGCGCACGTTCACCACTACGGGTATCTTGGCGCTGAATAACAGATGTTTGTTGTTACCCAACTCAATAGTACTCATTTTATCGACCTCAGATGGATGAAAGGCTGAGTGGACCCGCCGGGATTTGAACCTGTGACCATGAGGTAGAACACAGGCCCCTGCAGTAGACGCATTAGTCCACTGAGCCACCAGACCCGGCATATGTGATGTGTGTGCTGCATTTTTGGGGAGACGCCCCTGCAGCTCAGATTTTGCTGCCTGTTAGAACTGGGGGTCTCTAGTTGGCAGAGGTAGGTACCTTTGTCCAAATAGGGACCCTTGCTTCTAGTCAGGATAAGGGGGTACACTCCTGAAATAACCCCTGCTCACCCTCTTGGTAGCTTGGCACGAGCTGACAGGCTTAGTTCAGAGGCAGTGTGTAAAGCATTTGTGAACACATACAGTAATCTAGTGACAACACTACAAATGGACACCACACAGGTTGTATTATAAAAATAAGTATCTTTTATATAGATTTACCACAAGACCATAAATGACATAAATAATCCACAATACTGTACTTTAAGGATGGTAGAATTAGCTTGAGTCTCTTAAAATGAAAATGCGACACTTTGAGTTCAATGTACCTTAAGATGCATAACGCAGGGCAACAAAAAGTGTTGCAGGGAAGGTGATGCGATAGTCCCTTACACGCAAGGACGGTGATGCGTTGAAGATCTGGTGCAAAAGAAACAAAGTGGCGTCTTCTTGAGGTTGCAACAACGAAGATGTGATGCGTGCACGCCCCACGGCCGTGCGGCGATTGCGATGAGTCTTTGGAGCCGCGACAGGCCCTGCGACACGCTTCCCTGGCGATGCGACGGCGTCTGATGCGAGGTCGACGATCTTCTCCTGGGATGCGGGGCGCGCCTCGTGTTGCGATGCGTCGGCGTCTGATGCGAGGTCGATGCTCTGCCCCGGGGATGCGACGGCGTCTGATGCGATGGCGACACTCTTCTCCGGTGCTGCGAGGCGCTTCGAAGGATGCAGCGCGCTTCTTCGGGGATGCGCCGGCGTCTGATGCGACGGCGACACTCTTCTCCGGCGATGCGAGACTCAGCGGCTGTGGCGACACGCTTCTTCGTGTTAAGTCACGCTTCCAGCTCCCAGAGACACGCAAGTGTGTCAGAAGGTCCAAATTCCCAGCAAGGGAATACAGGGGGTGCTGGTGGGTGAAGTCTGTTGTCCCTGAGACTTCAGCAGGAGGCAAGCTCTAAAATCAAGCCCTTGGAGATCCTTCACAAGTTGATGAAAGTACACACAAAGTTCCCTTCTCCTTTCTTTGGCAGTCAGGCAAACCACTGCAGGCCAATCCCCCAAGCAGCACTTCAGGCTTAGGGATAGTCTCTCCTCAGTTTCTTCTTGGTTCCGCTCCTCAGCAAAGGTTTCTTCTTGTTTCCCAAAAGTGATCTAATTTCCTAGGTGTCTGAAACCCCTTTTTATACACCTTTTCTCTTTGTTCTCTGGAGGCAGAGAGGCCTCTGCCTAGCCCAAAACCAGTTCTGGTCAGTCCTGGAGCACTTTGTTTTTCTGACTCCTTCTTTCCTTTCAGAATGTGGGGCAGAGTGCTCAGCCGCCCGGCAGGAGGTGGAGCCAGCATTGTGGAAGGCAGGCACAGCCCTATTCAGACCCAGGTGCAACTCCTCCCTCCACTCTGGATGCAGATCTTTCTATTCAGCCCTGTGCTGACTCACCCTGTCTCCTGTAGCCACCCCCAGCCCCTGTCACTCAATCTCCAGACAAGGAATACACAACCTAGCAGAGGCAGGCTTGGATAGTTAGGCAAGAAAATACCCACTTTCTAAAAGTGGTATTTTCAAACACAGAATGTTAAAACCAACTTCACTAAAAGATGTATTTTATCATCCTGAGTTCAGGCATACTAAATTCGTTTTTCTACCATGTTCCCTGGGTCAGTTCTGACTATAAGGTGTAATAGTCAGTCTGCCCATTCTGGCCTATGGGGAGCAGGTAGCCTTACAATAGTGAAAAACGAAAATGGCTGTAATTCACTATTAGGACATGCCACACACACCAGGGCATGTCCCACCTTGTACTTACAATGCACCCTGCCCTAGGGCCTACTTTAGGGGTGACCAACATGCAGTAAAGGGAAGGTTTAGGGACTGGTAAGTGGGTGCACTCACCAAGTCGACATGGCAGCCCTAGGCTGCACACAGGCTCTGCAATGGCAGGCCTGAGACACATTTTACAAGCTGCTTCTGTGGGTGGCACAACCAGTGCTGCAAGCCCACCAGCGGAATTGGATTTACAAGCCCTGGGCACACTCAGTGCACTGTACTAGGGACTGACAAGTAAACCAATCATCCAATCATGGAGTCACTAATATATACATCAATTTACAATAGGGAGCACTTGCACTGTGGCACTGAATAGCAGTGGCACAGTGCCCAAAGCATCTAAACCAGCAAAAACAGATCAATAACATTGGAGGCATCATCAAAAAATGGAAGGGAGACCCACGCCAAGGATGCCAGGTCTAAAACGTGTCCCCTCCAGCTGAAATGTGGGGAGAACTACCCTACCTCATGGGAGTTCTCTTCACTAAGGCGGAAAAATCTGGACAGACCATCAGCATTGGCGTGTTCTGTACCAGGGCGGTGTTCCACCATGAAGTCCATCCCCTGTAGGGAAATGGACCACCTCAACAGCTTTGGATTCTCACCCCTCATCTGCATCAACCATCTGAGGGGCCTGTGGTCTGTCTGAACCCGGAAGTGAGCCCCAAACAGGTATGGTCTCAGCTTCTTCATTGCCCAGACCACAGCAAATGCCTCACGCTCAATAGCACTCCACCTCTGTTCCCGTGGAAGTAACCTCCTGCTAAGGAAGGCTACAGGTTGGTCTAGGCCCTCCTCATTCATCTGTGACAAAACAGCCCCCACACCATGCTCTGAAGCGTCTGTCTGAACGATAAACTCTTTGGAGAAGTTGGGGGCCAGGAGCACGGGCGCCGTGCACATGGCTGTCTTCAAGGTGTCAAAAGCTTTTTGACAGGTGTCAGTCCCGGTGACGGAATTGAGTCCTCGGTAGTCCACACAGAACCGGAGTTCGGGTGTGGCACCAGGCGCGGCAGCCTTTGGGACCAAGACCACTGGGCTGGCCCAAGGGCTGTGAGAGGACTCAATTACCCCCAATGCAAACATCTTGGAGACCTCCTCCTTGATGCAAGCTCTCACCCTGTCAGTCACCCTGTAAGCCTTGTGCTTGACAGGAAGACTGTCCCCAGTGTCCACATCATGGATGCACCAGTCAGTGACACTAGGAACCAGGGAGAACAGGTCAGGAAACTGCCCCAACAGTTGGCGACAGTCACCTTGCTGCTCAGGTGTCAGGGAGGTAGAGAGGTTCACACCCTCCACTGATCCATCTTGCTCTTGGGCTGACAGGAGGTCAGGAAGAGGCTCAGTCTCCTCCTCCATCCCAGCATCTGTAGCTAAGAGCATGCCCACTTGGGACCTTTCCAAGTGGGGCTTCAGGCGGTTGACGTGCAGGACCCGCAAGGGGTTCCTGGGAGACCGCATGTCCACCAAGTAGGTAACAGGACTCTTGCGCTCCACCACCTCAAAGGGTCCGGTCCACTTATCCTGGAGCGCACAGGGCTCCACTGGGGCCATGACCCAAACTTTCTGACCAGGTTGAAGCTCAACCAGAGTGGCATTCTGGTCGTACCACCGCTTCATTTCCTCCTGGCTGGCTTCCAGATTTGCCTCAGCAAGTTGCCTGCAACGCCTAGTTTGGTTCCTGAAGGCCAGCATGTAGCTATATACATCCTGGGGAGGTTTCCTGGGAGATTGCTCCCAGCCTTCCTTGACCAAACTCAGAGGTCCTCTCACTGGGTGACCATACAGAAGCTCAAAGGGGCTGAACCCTAGAGACTTCTGTGGCACCTCCCGGTATGCAAAAAGAAGGCATGGCAAGAGGACGTCCCACTTACGCCTCATGGGTTCTTCCAGACCCATAATCATGCCCTTCAGGGTCCGGTTGAATCTCTCAACCAACCCATTTCCTTGGGGGTGGTAAGGAGTGGTGAACTTGTACGTTACACCGCACTCCTGCCACAGGGACTTCATATACTTGGATATGAAGTTAGTACCTCTGTCAGACACCAGCTCTTGAGGGAACCCCACACGTGAGAAAATTCCCATCAGTGCCCGTCCCACCACGGGGGCCGTCACTATCCTCAGAGGGATGGCTTCAGGGTACCGCGTGGCATGGTCCACCAAGACCAGGATGAACCTGTTGCCCATGGCTGTCTTGGGGTCCAGTGGCCCCACAATGTCAATACCCACCCGTTCAAAGGGGTGCTGACCACAGGGAATGGCTGGAGAGGAGCCTTGTGCTTCCTCCCACTCTTTCCACTTGCCTGGCAAGTCTGACAAGTCCTGCAGTGAGTGGCGGCACTCCTGCGCATCTGGGTCCAAAAGAAATGGGTGACAAGCCTTTCAAAGGTCTTTTTCCTGCCCCAGATGTCCTGCTAAAGGCACATCATGAGCCAAACCCAGTAGGAAGGCTCTGAAGCGCTGGGGTACCACCAGCACACGGGCTGACCCAGGCTCAGCAACCTTAGGCTCGCTATACAGGAGACCATTCTCCCAGTAGATCCAATGTGATCCAGACTGATCACCTGCTGCCTGGTCTGTGGCCTGTTGCCTCAGACCCACGAGAGAAGGGCACTTGTTCTGCTCCTCGCAGAACTCCTCCCTGGAGGGTCCTCCATCTTGCTGCCAATGGGTCAGCTCAGGCAGGTCCCCCAGTTCAGCTACCTGTTCCCCTGTAGGCTCCAGGGCATCCCCCTCAGGGTCTGCCTCCTCCTGGACCGTGGGAACTTCGGGGGCTGGTTTCCGCGCCCCCTGCCTCTTCTCTCCGGCAGGCACCTGGGCCTCCCTCTCAGGTTCCAGGTCCTCTTGAACACCTCCGGCTGCCATGGACCGGGTGGTCACACAGCCTAATCAGGCAAGCCCAACATCTCCAAATGAGCACTCCGCTCCACCTTAGCCCAAGGGGAGCTCTCCAAATCGTTCCCTAACAAACAGTCAACAGGCATGGCTGGCCTCACAGCTACTTGAAGAGTACCAGAGACCCCCCCACTCAAAGGGAACCTGAGCCACCTTGCAGTGGCTCTCTGTGTTGTCAGCGGCAACAACTGGATAGAATGCATCAGGGACCACCTGCTCTTTAGACACCAGGTGACACTTGACAGCTGTCACACTGGCTCCTGTGTCTCTCAGAGCCTCCACCCTTTGGCCATTGATGGTCACCCACTGCCTGTATTTCTTAGTGTTCTCAGGCAGTTGGGTCCTAGGGACCATCTCAGAGTCTCCCTAAAGAGACAAGGGACAATATTACAGGATCCCACCCATCTTGGGCACCCACCTCCTCCCCCAGGGCTACACTAGCCAACTGCCGGGGACTGCACCAGGGGTGCTGGCTTTCCAAACAAGGGGCACTGGGGTTCATTGGCCCTGTGGCCTAGGGCGCCACATCCGTAGCACACCAGGGGTCCCCTATGGACAGGTGGACCTGTCGGGCCCCGTGCTTTTTCTCAGGGGAGGCTGGGAACCTTTCCCTTGGTTCCCTTGGGGTTTACTTTGGGGCCCTCTCTGGAACTCCCTCTGTTTACCCTTGTCCCCCCCACTCCTCTGCTGGGGACCCTGCACACCCTTGGCGGAGTCTCCCACGTGACCCTTGTGGACCCGGGTGCTCACCCAGCGGTCCGCCTCCTCAGCAAGTTGCCTAGGGTTAGTCAGCCTACTGTCAATCAGGTGCTGGTGTAGCTCAGGAAAACAATTACTGGGCAAGTGCTCCCATGCAATCAAATCAAAGAGCGCCTGAAAATCATTTGCTTTGCTACCCTTTACCCAACCATCCAAGGCTCTGCAAAAAAAGGTCACATATTCAACCCAGGTACTGTTTTCAATCTTTCTTACAGTTCCTGAACCTCTGCCTATAGAGTTCAGGAGTCAACCCATACCTGGTCATCAATGCATTTTTCATGTGGCTGTAGGAATTATAGACTTCAGAGGGCAAGTCCAACAAGGTATCCCGTCCCTCACTAAGGAACCGACCCCACAACCCCGCTCCCCAATCCTTCTCAGGGACCCGGTGGGAAGTCATGGCTACCTCATAGGCCTTGAACCATTGCCCAATATCATCATTTTTACAAAACTCCTTAACCACATCTTTAGGAATATACACCCTGGCCTCACCAGGCACTGACGGTGTGCTGCCACAAGAGGGAGTAATCTCTAATTTCTTGGCTCTAAACTCCATCTCCCTCAAACTTTTTTCATGCTCCTGATCCATTCTTTTCTCCTCTAAGGCCAACTTTCTAGATTGCAATTCAAATTCCAACTGCCCCTTGAACTTGAGCTTGGTCAGCTCCATTTCATGCATCCTACTCTTTTCTCTGTCCTCCAGCTCTTCTGGGGACAGACCTCGGGCAGAAACACTGCTACCTATGGGGAAGATGCTCTCCTCTCCCCTGGACCTACTGGCCCATCCAGCTGCTCAATTATATTCTCAGCCCCCTCCTCATTCTCAGGGGTATTCCTTGCTTCGACCCAGGCCCTCAGCGCCTTTTGGAAATCATCCTTCTTGGAGATTCCGGTCATAGAAACTTTGAACTTCCTGCAGAAATGCTTGAGCTGGTTAACGGTGTAGCATTCCAGTTTCTCCTCTTCCCAATCATTATCAACAGATACTACGGATGCTGCTTTTTCCATGGTGATTAAACTTGGCAGTTTTTAGCAAAAATAGAAAGTCCCAGAAAAGAATATCTACCAAAAGTATGTGGTTGCGTTATGGTCTGCACTCACTAGGTAGTGTTCACCAATCACTGTACATGAGTCACAAATGCAAGTCCAGAATCCTCACCGCTGACCACCAATGTTAGAACTGGGGGTCTCTAGTTGGCAGAGGTAGGTACCTTTGTCCAAATAGGGACCCTTGCTTCTAGTCAGGATAAGGGGTACACTCCTGAAATAACCCCTGCTCACCCTCTTGGTAGCTTGGCACGAGCTGACAGGCTTAGTTCAGAGGCAGTGTGTAAAGCATTTGTGAACACATACAGTAATCTAGTGACAACACTACAAATGGACACCACACAGGTTGTATTATAAAAATAAGTATCTTTTATATAGATTTACCACAAGACCATAAATGACATAAATAATCCACAATACTGTACTTTAAGGATGGTAGAATTAGCTTGAGTCTCTTAAAATGAAAATGCGACACTTTGAGTTCAATGTACCTTAAGATGCGTAACGCAGGGCAACGAAAAGTGTTGCAGGGAAGGTGATGCGATAGTCCCTTACACGCAAGGACGGTGATCCGTTGAAGATCTGGTGCAAAAGAAGCAAAGTGGCGTCTTCTTGAGGTTGCGACAACGAAGATGTGATGCGCGCACGCCCGACGGCCGTGCGGCGATTGCGATGAGTCTTTGGAGCCGCGACAGGCCCTGCGACACGCTTCCCTGGCGATGCGACGGCGTCTGATGCGAGGTCGACGATCTTCTCCTGGGATGCGGGGCGCGCCTCGTGTTGCGATGCGTCGGCGTCTGATGCGAGGTCGATGCTCTGCCCCGGGGATGCGACGGCGTCTGATGCAACGGCGACACTCTTCTCCTGTGCTGCGAGGCACTTCGAAGGATGCGGCGCGCTTCTTCGGGGATGCGCCGGCGTCTGATGCGACGGCGACACTCTTCTTCGGCGATGCGAGACTCAGCGGCTGCGGCGACACGCTTCTTCGTGTTGAGTCGCGCTTCCAGCTCCCAGAGACACGCAAGTGTGTCAGAAGGTCCAAATTCCCAGCAAGGGAATACAGGGGAGCTGGTTGGTGAAGTCTGTTGTCCCTGAGACTTCAGCAGGAGGCAAGCTCTAAAATCAAGCCCTTGGAGATCCTTCACAAGTTGATGAAAGTACACACAAAGTTCCCTTCTCCTTTCTTTGGCAGTCAGGCAAACCACTGCAGGCCAATCCCCCAAGCAGCACTTCAGGCTTAGGGATAGTCTCTCCTCAGTTTCTTCTTGGTTCCGCTCCTCAGCAAAGGTTTCTTCTTGTTTCCCAAAAGTGATCTAATTTCCTAGGGGTCTGGGTCCCCTTTTTATACACCTTTTCTCTTTGTTCTCTGGAGGCAGAGAGGCCTCTGCCTACCCCAAAACCAGTTCTGGTCAGTCCTGGAGCACTTTGTTTTTCTGACTCCTTCTTTCCTTTCAGAATGTGGGGCAGAGTGCTCAGCCGCCCGGCAGGAGGTGGAGCCAGCATTGTGGAAGGCAGGCACAGCCCTATTCAGACCCAGGTGCAACTCCTCCCTCCACCCTGGATGCAGATCTTTCTATTCAGCCCTGTGCTGACTCACCCTGTCTCCTGTAGCCACCCCCAACCCCAGCCCCTGTCACTCAATCTCCAGACAAGGAATACACAACCTAGCAGAGGCAGGCTTGGATAGTTAGGCAAGAAAATACCCACTTTCTAAAAGTGGTATTTTCAAACACAGAATGTTAAAACCAACTTCACTAAAAGATGTATTTTATCATCCTGAGTTCAGGCATACTAAATTCGTTTTTCTACCATGTTCCCTGGGTCAGTTCTGACTATAAGGTGTAATAGTCAGTCTGCCCATTCTGGCCTATGGGGAGCAGGTAGCCTTGCAATAGTGAAAAATGAAAATGGCTGTAATTCACTATTAGGACATGCCACACACACCAGGGCATGTCCCACCTTGTACTTACAATGCACCCTGCCCTAGGGCCTACTTTAGGGGTGACCAACATGCAGTAAAGGGAAGGTTTAGGGACTGGTAAGTGGGTGTACTCACCAAGTCGACATGGCAGCCCTAGGCTGCACACAGGCTCTGCAGTGGCAGGCATGAGACACATTTTACAAGCTGCTTCTGTGGGTGGCACAACCAGTGCTGCAAGCCCACCAGCGGCATTGGATTTACAAGCCCTGGGCACACTCAGTGCACTGTACTAGGGACTGACAAGCAAACCAATCATCCAATCATGGAGTCACTAATACATACATCAATTTACAATAGGGAGCACTTGCACTGTGGCACTGAATAACAGTGGCACAGTGCCCAAAGCATCTAAACCTGCAAAAACAGATCAATAACATTGGAGGCATCATCAAAAAATGGAAGGGAGACCCACGCCAAGGATGCCAGGTCTAACACTGCCCCTTATCACTTTCATGAGGTGTGACTCTGACTTCTGTGCTTGTACAGTGTTGACATGTTGCATACTGGGGAACGTTGGTCCCTTGGTGGGAGTTGGTGGTCTGGGGCATGGCGTGTCCGCAGATGTGCTCAACTTAATTGTGCATGTGTGCCATTGTGCCAATCTCCCCCCGTCCCCCCAGGCCCTGGTGGTTACTCACCCTGTTGCTGTTGTGTCGGGTCCTGTTGAGCAGTGTCCGGGCCCCCAACTCCTGCCACCGTCTCCCCACTGATGACTTTGGACACCATTTCCTCCATGTCGTCCAGCTCCTCCTGTGGCGCTGGGCTCCCACCTCCAGTCTGCATTGCTGCCTTCAGGTTGTTGGCGAGTTTCAGCTTGGTTTTGCGCTTGACATCATTCCAGCGCCTCTTGACCTCGCCCATTGTCCTCTTCAGCACTCAGACTGCATTCACCTTGTCCACGATGGACTGCCATAATGTATTTTTTGTTGCCAATGACACAGTGGAGGTGACGAACAGTTGTTGATGGTGTTCTGACACCTCCGTTATCAGGATCCTGTTTTCCTGCGGACTGAACTTCGTCTTCCTCTTCCTCTTCTTGTCCTTGCCCTTCCCTGACCCCGAAGTCCCAGGATGGTCCTCCGGGGGGCTTGTGGGGTTCTGGCCCTCCTCCGTACTTGCTCTGGCAACGTCCATTGTGCTTCGCTGTTGTTTGGCATTTGTTTGTCTGTTTTTTTTCTGCTTTTATGGTGATTGTTCCCGCCTGACGCGTGTGGATTGCAGGCCTGTAGCTGGGTTTAGCTGATTTTCGTATTGCGATTGGCCTCATCGCAGCTTTTTTTGCGTTGGTGTTTCGCATTTTTGCGGCGTGGCGTTGATTCTAACGCGGTCAGTTGGTGCGTTATCTGGGGAGTATCGCATGGGGCCGCCGTGTTGTGAATACTTGGTTAACAAGGCATTAATTTCCCGCGATGGACTGCGATATGCAAAGTTGCGTTAAGCTAAATTTGCGGTGGTTATCACACGTTCTTGGGAATATGCCCCTTAATTCATTGCAAACTTCCCAAAATCCTCTGTATTCATTCTTGACACATTTTTTATCTATACCAACCCATCCATTGGTAATACATTCCTTTATCTCACACAGAATTTCATCATTACTTTCAGCATCAAACCATTCCTCTTTACTAAAACTGTAAAATACCCCAATAGTAGACACAATTGCAACTGAATATTCGTTCCAAGGATTGTTGTCAATCTCAGTCAAAGGTAAAGCCATTCTGCTAAGAAAGTCAGCAGTAATATTTTTAGCACCTGGAACATATTGAATATCATACATGAAATCTTGCAATCTCATGGACGGCCTTGCGATTCTTGCTGTGGCATTGATCAAACCTTCGGTAGTCAGAAGTTTGGTAAGTGGTTTATGATCACTACGTAGCGTAAATTTTCTGCCCCATAAAAATTTCCTAAAGTGTTCAAGTGCCCACACACATGCGAAGGTCTCTCGTTCAATAACAGAATACCTTTCTTCTGTAGGAGTAAGGGAACGGGAAGCAAATGCAATTACAACTTCTTTGTTGTTGTCATCAAGTTGTGTAAGGACACTTCCTAGCCCATTACTGCTAGCGTCAGTAGTGACAATGGTATTGGCTAAAGGATCAAAACCTTGCAAATTAGGTGCTTGGCTAATGGATTTCTTGATATCCTGAAAAGACAACTGACAAGAATCATCCCAATTAAATTGTACTTTGTTTTTAGTAAAGATCTCATGTTATACGTTGTGTAAGAGAACTTTTTAACACATTTTGCGTAAAATTCTGCCAGACCTAAAAAAGATCTTAAATTATCTTTGGATTTAGGCGCAGGTGCATCAATGATAGCTTTGATTAAGCTGGTCTTAGTTCTAATGCCTGTGTCACTGATTTCGTGACCCAAATAAGTAACCTTCCTTTCAGCAAATTTACATTTGGATATTTCTGCAGTAACCCCCTTGCTTTGTAAAGTATCCATAACATTTTTAAGTCGCTCATCATGATTTTTTTTGCTGGAACCCATAACCAGTATGTCGTCTTGAAAAAAAACAACACCCTGCATATCACCAAATAGTTCTGACATCAATCTTTGGAACACTGCTGCAGCGGATGCAAGACCAAAGGGCATGCGGCGAAACTGAAAACAAGCAAAGGGCGTACAAATGCAGTTAGTTCTCTACTAGAAGGATGCAAGGAAATCTGGTGATATGCAGAGGATAAATCAATGGTGGAAAACCATTTAGCACCCTTAGATAATGATAGCATTTCGTCGATTCTAGGCAGAGGAAATTGATCCACAATAATGTTATCGTTTAAAAACCTTAAATCAATACATAGCCGGATTTTGCCATTGGCACGTCTGGCTATAACTACAGGTGAAACCCATTCTAAAGCTTCAATGGGTTCTATAATGTTGGCATCCTGTAGTTTCTTCAACTCTTCCTTAACCTCTTGTCTGACTATCAATGGAACATGACGTACTTTATGAATTTTTGGAACAGCATTGGATTTCAGACAAATCTTATGGGTAAACCCTTCAAGTTTATCAATTTTACCGTTGAAAACATTGGGATACTCACGCAAAACCCATTTTTTAGTTTCTTCAGCATCACACGTAACCAAAACTTGCTCTGGGCTATTGGGATCAAGGATAATGTTAAGTGAACATTGATCCTGCCATCCCAAGACAGACGGACCATCATCAGCTACATATAGTTTACCTGAAGCTCTCCTGCCTTTGAACTCAAAAATCAGTGTTCTATATCCTAACATGTTTATCTTCTCTCCTGTGAAACTTTCCGGACTGACATCATTAGGTTCCAAATGAGGACCAATGAGATTAATAAATTTCTCTTCCCAAATGGTACGTGCAATAATTGTGAATGGAGATCCTGAGTCAGCTGCTACCTGTAATGTTATACCACCAAAAGAAACCATGCATAATGGTTTGTTGCTACTATCTCCATTTAAATTCAACACCACATTTCTTTTAGTTTCTGTGAATTTGACACACGAACCTCCCAAACACTCATCTGATTTATTCTCTGAAAAATCAGAATCATCATGTGCAACACATGCTACTTGACTTTTTTTAGTACGTTTTCTCCTACACACTTTTGCGAAATGACCAATGATACCGCACTCTAAACATTTGGAAGATTTGGCTGGGCATCTATCAAACTTAGCAGTATGGGATGTACTACCGCACCTATAACAAATAAAACCAGAATTATTCCCTTGATAATTCCCATCTCTCCTTGTGTTCAATCTAGGTTAGCTTTTGAAATTCTTATGGATATTAGTCTTATCCTTTTTTCCTTCGGAGATTTTGTTGACTGCTGCTTGTTCAGATGGAGGAGAAGATGCTTTAGCACATCTTTCGGAACGTTCTGCTTTCTTGACTGAAGTAATAAGGTCTTTGAGACTTGCTTCTCCTTCTATCCATAGTCTATCTTGGATGTTTTTGTTTTTTGAACACATCACTTCTTGGTCTCTGATCATTTCATCATGTAGTGTGCCAAATCTACATTTGATTGCCAAATGTTTAAGGATGGAAACATAGTCTTCAATGGATTTGTTAGCATTTTGTTTGCGTTTGTAAAATGAACGTCTAGAAACTGCGACGCAAACCACTGGCGAATGATGATCATCAAGATCAGAAATGGTACTTTTAAAAACATCAACATCACCACTTCTTTCTGGTCTTTGCATTTGATTATAGACGCTAAGACCTTCAGGACCAAGGCAAAACAACAAAATGCGTTCTTTTCTTTCTGGAGACATAATAGAGCCATTATCTTCCAAAGTTGCGATGTAGTTAAGAAAATATTCCTATGCCACTTAACAGTAGGTTCACCCGGATTTGTTAAAAATTCTTTGGGTGTGTTCAGATTAATAGTGACATTCGCTGCACTCATAACACTCATGGTGCCAGAAACTGTAGTTGCTGTATTGCCTTCCATAATGATGTACAAGTAAAGTTATGAGGAATTAAGTAACAAATAAAAATTCACTTAATGGAACAAACAAGTGTGTACTCCGCTGTAGTCTGCAAGATGCCAATTGTACATTAAAAACGACTCTGTTTGCTTCTTGTGTGAGGAAATGGAAATTCTTCGTTTCTTTGAAGAAAGGACAATCCAAAATGGCCGCACGTAAAGGTTACGCAGCGTGACCTTGCTGCTTGACGTAATGCGGTAACGTGCGTTGGAGTACAGAGAACTCAAGGAAGAGAACGCTCGAAGGTGAACAGCAGAAAGGATGACAGCGCACGAGCAGGGAAACACAAGACGAACGCTCGAGCAGCAACGGTAACTCCAATTCAAAGGTAAGCAGAGTATGACCGTTAAAGTGGAGCTGCAAGGAACGTATTGTTTCTCTAGGATAAAAGCACGAAAGACTCACTTGGGTAAACCTCCAGAGTCCGGAACGGCTTTTTCCAGATTTTCTTTCTCGTCCCCGCACTGTTATCATTCCAAAGACAAAATCTGCTGAATCACAATTTCCCGGAACAGAGTAGGTGGCCAAACGGTGGGAAACAGAGGTTGGAACTCCCTGGTCGTCACCAAAAAGATGTAGTAACTTCGAAATGATGAAATAGACGATTGTAGATTAATCGCAGAGAAGTTTATTCCAACCCCTGTACAGCGTCCTTCCTTGTCAGCACAAAACAGCTTACTGACTTCTACATTCTAAAATACAGCACAGAGAATACATTCTTGTAAGGAAGTGGGTTTCTGTTGCTGTAACCCCCCCCACTTTTTGCCAGACCACTGATGCACTTTGACTTGATGTACCCTGGGACCCTGCCAATCAGGTTCCCAGGGCCTGTGTTCCTTCCCCAAAACTGTACCCAATTGGCATCTCTGGCCACAAGTCAGCCCCTGGTAAAGGGTACCACAGGTACCCAGGGCACTGTGACCAGGGAAGACCTCTAAGGGCTGCAGCACTTATTGTGCCACCCTTAGAGGCCCTGTACCCTGACACACACACACTGACTTTGCAGGCTGCGTGTCTTGGTGCAGAACAAAGTGAAGAGTCGACATGGCACACATCCCTGTGTGCCATGCCCACAAACACACTGCCCTGGTATACCTCAGTCACCCCTCTAGCTGGGTGCACTATGCCAGTGGTGAGGGTACAGGTGCATGAGCCCTGTACCCCTACAGTACCCAGGTCCATTCCTGGGCACTGTAAGTGCAGTGCTGCCATTAAGAGTATATGGTGCTGGGAGGTCATCATCACGAACTCCACAGCACCATGATGGCTACACTGAAGACTGAGAAGTTTGGTATCAAACTTCTCAGCACATTAAACCCACACTGATGCCACTGTGGGATTTAATGTAAGATGCACGACAGAGGGCAACTTAGAGTTGCCCCCTGAACCTAACCCACAATCCACGTCTTGCCTGAGAGGCTGCCTAGGCTGCCACCCAGCAGACATGTTGCTGGACCCCTGGGTAGAGAGCCATCCGCTCTCCAGGGCCTGCAACAATGCACGTCCTGGGCGAGGTGCTAGGTCTCCTCCCCCAGGATGGGCAGGGGGAAGCTTCAAAGGCACGCCGCCTTTGTGAGCCTCCCCAGACCACTTGCTGTACTCAGCAACTGGTCCCCACCGGTTCTAGCCCCCACTCTGGCGGGAAGACTGGCGGGAAACCCCAAGCGAGGCAAGGGGGTTTGCCAGCCTCTGCCAACCCCACCCCTCATGTGGGGGAGGCGAGGTGAAGCACATCTCCGGGCTCTCGCCATCTTGAAGATGGGGAGCCCTGCCCAATCAGGACTAGGCTCCTGCCCCCCTCCCACTGGAGAGTGGCAGGATAGGGGGGACCCATTGGTCCCTGCCCTTTACCTACCTGTAACGCCCCTAAATTTAGTATTTAGGTGCACCCTGAACCTTCCTTCCTCAGATCCAGCAACAACAAGAAAAGAAGAACAAGGACCAAACAGCCATGCAGCCTGCTAACAAGAGGAAGACAACAACTGACTTGGCCCCAGCCCTACCGGCCTGTCTCCCCTCGAACCTGCTTTCTGCGAAATCCCGGTGTGTCCTGCAGCCAGCAACCTCACAAACCCCGGAGGACCTGCCTGCCTTCACTTGAACCGCCTGCTTCTCCCGTGAACACCAGATTTGTTCAAAACCAGCACCCCTGGCACCAGCCCGGGATCGTGAATCCAGCCCACTCTGCACCCGCCGAACCCGGCCCGAGCTCGAGTAAAAAAAACACCAAGAGGAAGTCTCCCCGGCGATCCTGACCTGGAATCCGGCGACTCCTGTCCTGCCTCAAGCCTCCAGACGAAGCCTGCAGCCTCAGTCCAGAGGGTCCCCCCCTACCGCGACCAGAGCGGGTAAGAAAAATCCGACACTAAAAGGCACCCCTGCACCCGACGCCCCACGGCCTTGTGTGCCCAAACCCAGGGTGCCTACCTAAGCCAAGACATCTCAACTTACCCCTCGAAGTGTTGGTAGATCCCAGGAGACTCGCGTTTCCAAGCCTGCAGTGTTTGTCCAGTCCGGAGAATCTCCATAGACTTCAACAGGGAACCCGATGCCATAATAGCCCCCTGCACCCAGCCGCCCGAGTGCCGCTGTGGGTGCGCTTTCGGTGCTCACTTGCTTCCCCCTTTGTGCCAAGTCTACAGCCAGGAGCTTTGCTCCCACAACGCAGTGGCCTGCTAGCCAGCAGCCACCAACTGAAGGCCCCCTATCCCCCATAGGATAACATTGGGGCCTCAACACTCTGCATCCGGCCGCCCTAGTGCCGCTGTGGGTGCAACAAGAGTGCATCACTGACCCTGGGGGACCCCTGAGTCTAACCCCAGAACCTGGACTCCCACAGTCAAAAACTTACCTGCAAACCAATAACTTGTTTTCCCTCCATAGGATAACATTGGGTATTTTCTCTGAAAAACGACTGTGTGGAGTTTCAAAAACTAAAAATATTGCTTAAAAATTGTGTGTTTAACCAAAACGACTTTACTCACCTGTTTGCAGGAAATGTCCCAGGACTGAATCTAGGACCCAGTCCTGAGGTTAGAAAAGTAACGCGATAATTACCTACCTGCATATTACAGTAAAAGTCAATGCATTTCAATGGACTGTTCGAAAAAGTTTCTAAGTGTCAACTTTTGAAATCTTGAAATATTCACTAAAAATCGTCCGAATATCAAAAACGAAATTACTCACCTGTTCTCAGGAGAGATGCCAGTGCTGGATCTAGGTACCCAGCACTGATTAGAAAAAGTGATCACAACTGTAATTTTCCGATAACTTGATTTTCCTCCATAGGATAACATTGCCTTGTTTTTACCAGAAATTCTTCTGTCGATTTTTGCAACACACAAATATTCCTTAAAAATCACCTGTGTATCAAAAACAAAATTACTCACCTGTTCTCAGGAGAGACCCCAGTGCTGGATCTAGGTACCCAGCACTGATTAGAAAAAGTGACCACAACTGTGATTTTCCGATAACTTGATTTTCCACCATAGGATAACATTGCCTGGTTTTTGCCAGAAATTCTTCTAAGTGTTCATTTTTGCAACATACAAATATTACTTAAAAATCGCCTGTGTAACAAAAACGATTTCTTTCAACTGTTTACAGGAAATGCACCAGGGCTGAATCCAGGATCCAGCCCTGAATAAGAAAATCATACGCAAAGTAATTGATATTGGATTTACTTAAAATTCCCCATTGAGCTCAATGTTATAATTGTGTTTGAATTGTGTTGCCTATTGCAACAATTGTAGCTATTGCATTTAAAAGTCTATTGTGTATTGAAAGTATATAACTAAAGCATCTCATTCTGAGAAAGTATTTTGATACCTACTTGTGGTTCTAAAAATAAAACAACAATATTTTTTATATACAAAACAATTGGCCTAGAGTTCAGTTCTTGAGTGTGTGAGACCATTTGCTGACTGAGTGTGTACAACAAATGCTTTACACTGTCCTCTGATACTGCCTTACTGCTCGACCAAGCTACCACTTTAGAGAGTAAGGTTATATCTAACTTTAGCCTCTGCCCAACCTCTGGGGACTGTGGACTCTGTGCACACTGAACCTTACTTTGGTTCTGTATATACAGAGCCACTTTCTTACAATTCTGGAACATAGAGGAGACACAGTTCTGAATTAACCCTGTGTTTACTTACTATCACAATACTACACAGAGTTATGAAATTTGAAAGAATAAACATTAAAATAGCACCTGAAAGCAAAAAACACCAACCCAGGCTATCTGGTTGCACTGGACCGGTTCAAATTCAAAAGTTCAGCCGATTGCAATGGAGCTTCGGTTGGATACAGTCCCAGATTAGTCCTGCTGAAGTTTTACCTTCTCATGTTTTGTGCCAAGAGTCCTGTTCCCATTGGAGATGGTCGCGAGGAGCGAGGAGAGCGTTGCAGGCGGTAGGTGGCATGGTGCATAGATTAGGCCGGGTGTCACGGACCCGGGGGCTGGAGCTTCACGTTGGCAGTCCCCCAGGGTTTGTCGATGCTGCTGTATGAAGAGCTGGGCTGGCAGCGGCTCAAGCTGGATTTTGGTGTGAGTGGCACGGTTCCAGTGTGAATGGGCCCATTTCCATTCATGAAGAGCCCAAAAACTCAATTTCAAAAGTTTGTGAGCCACACCAAGGGTCCAGGACCTGAGAGGCACCACTTGGATGTCAAGAACTCACTGAAGCTGAGTCCAGGAGCTGGTTGGGGAGCCTTTTATGTTCGTGAGGCTCCGATCAAGCGGCAAGCAGACTAGTCCTTTGACTCATTCTGGGGTACAGGGTTCAAGATGAATTTGGCGGTCCAGTTCTTCTTCCCCAGCCAAGAGAGTAGCAGGCAGAAGGTCAGCACAGCAGGGCAGCAGCTCCTTTAGAGCTTCAGTCTAGCAGAGTGGCAGTCCATGTAGCAGCACAGCAGTCCTTGTTCCTGGTAGAGCATCCACAGGTCCAGACGTGTACTGAACAGTTGGTGTCTGAGGTCCGTCTTATAAACACAATTGTGCCTTTGAAGTGGGAAGAAGCTTCTAGAGGAATGCCTTTGAAGTGTGCAGATGCTCTGCCTTCCCTGCTCTGGCTCCAGACTAACCACAGGGTGTATGGAGCCATTTGTGTGGAGACAGGACACAGCCTATTCAAGCCGACTCCCTCCCATCCTGCCAGTGATGGCCCATTCAGTCACACCTAAGCTCCCAATGTGTCTGGCTGTCTTAAAGGAATACACAAAGTCTAACTGCCAGCGACACCCAGTACTTGTGACCAGAGACAGGATACAGGTACCAAATGCCAACTTTCTAAAAGTGGCATTTTCAGAATCGCAATTTAAAATCCGCCTTCATCATAAGTTCAGTTTTTAAATTGTCTTCCCATTTGGAAATTACACTTATAAAATGTAACAAGGCAACACCAATGTTATCCTATGGGAGGGACAGACCTAGCAGCAATGAAAAATGAAGTTAAGAGTTTTTCTCTACCAGGACATGTAAAACTTTAAGTTACATGTCCAACTTTTTAAATACATTGCACCCTGCCCTCTGGGCTGTCCAGGGCCTACCCTAAGGGTGACTTATATGTATTAAAAAGGAAGGTTTGGGCCTTACAAAAGGTTTATTTTGCCAGGTCAAAATGGCAGTTTAAAAACTGCAAAATCAGGCTGTAATGGCCAGCTTGAGGCATTTTGTAAAGGGCTACTTAAGTAGGTGGCACAATCATTGCTGCAGACCCACTAGTAATATTCAATATACAGACCCTGGGCACATGTGGTCTACTTTACTAGGGGCATAAGTAAATTAAACATGCTAATTGTGTATGAGCCAGTGTTACCATATTTTTTAATGCTAGAGCACAAGAACTTTGGCACTGGCCAACAACAATGAATTCAGCAAAAATAGGAGGAGATAAGGCAAACATTTTGGGGGTGACCCGGAAGAAAGGGCCTAGCCCAACATACGGGAAGTATGCGGATAAAGGAAAAACAGTGAAATATATGACAACGAAAATGCACGCAAATAGTACTCAGAACTCTAGAATTCAAGACAAGGAATCGACACACAAACAAAGACAGGACGTGAAGTATGTAGATAGAATATGGAGCACTAAAATAAAAGACAAGGAATCTGCACACCAACAAGGAAAGGACTCAAAGTGTATAGACAGAAACAGGAACATTGGAATATAAGACAAGGCATTTACATACACCAGAACGAGAAACAGAAGCACCATAGCAACAAGGAATAAGAAAACAAAAGCTATAGTAGCAACACAGGTACTGGAAAACAAATAATGAATGACCAAAGCACACAGAAACTAGTAGCAAGGCTTATGGCAAAGTAGTAAGATAGCCCAAGTTCTTGCAGAGTCTCAGATGATAACGAGATCAGTAAGCATTGAACTTAAATGAAAGAAATAGCTGACATCTCAAGGTAGGAGCACTGCTTCGGGGAAAGAAGCAGGTTTGAGTAATTAGCAGACTTTAAATGAACTACTATATAAATATAACTTAGATCTGCTGGCACAAGATTGTCTGGAAGAAAGATCCCATTACCCACCTTCCTAAAGAATGCATGTAGTTCATTTATCGATCATATGATAGTCTCTGCATCAGCACTAGACTTAATTGGTCCTTTATCTGTGATAACAGTCCTCCTCAGTGACCATTTGCCGTTATCATTTGAGTTGCAAGTTGAACGTAAGAACACCCCGATTCCACTTTCTAC
The DNA here is from genome assembly GCA_963921515.1 of Calotriton arnoldi. NCBI lineage: Eukaryota > Metazoa > Chordata > Amphibia > Caudata > Salamandridae > Calotriton > Calotriton arnoldi. The sequence goes on from CAWUFW010000039.1 coordinate 799,872, forward strand.
ACCAAATATCAAGGTGGCAACCAGTAATGGTATTAGCTTTAAATGGGCCAGTGTCGACACGACTGTGGTTTTGGGAGATGCCATAAACAATAATGAGGACAATTTAATGACCTGTACTAATCCTGAGGCATCCCCAGGGGCAATTGTGTATGCCTTTTCCAGTATAATGTCAAGTATTGCAATGAATCTGAAAAGGACAAGCACCGGAGCCCAGAGGAAAAACCAAGGGTGGTTTGATGCCCCATGCTCATTAGCAAACCGCAAATTAAGAAAGGTCCTACAGTCAGTTCCTAGAGACTACAAGTCAATTAGAGAATTAAGAAACCGAAATAAATTAGCACTTAATAAGAGGAAGACACATTTGCAGGATGAAGCATGGGCCAAATTAGACCAAGCAACAGATACTAAAGATATAATCCTCTTTTAAAAACTAAAAAATTCCTTGTTTTTGAAGGACTGTCAGGACCCAAGGGTTGACACAGCTGTACCTTTCTCAGAGTGGCTTACACATTTCAGGGACATTTTTAACCCAGCAGACTCTCATAGAACGGACTCTCACTACGATCTTGCTAAGGTATCCCTAAAACCAGTTAACTTGGTGGAGGTCAAAGTTGCCATAGATAAATCCGCAGCTATCAAGGCTCCATGCTCAAATGGCATACCAGTGGATGCCTTTAAATCTAACACATCTTTATGGGCTCCTATACTTACTGTAGTATTTATTGGGGTAGCACCGGGGACAATTCCCCATTTCTGGCCCAAGAGCATAATTGTCCCCATCTTCAAAGAAGTCGACAGAAGTGAACCAAAATGCTACAGGCCAATATCCCTTTTAGATTCATCTGAGAAGATAATGTGCAGGATTATCCTGTATAGGTTGGAAGTTTGGGCAATGGAGAACAGCATACTTACAGATACACTATATGGTTTTATAAGGGACATAGGGACAACCTAACAATGTCTCAATCTCAGCCTCCTGATTAGTAAATACACAAGGCAAAAAGTGGGCATATTCACCTATGTTTTGCCGATTTCTGTAATGCTTTCAACCTTGTCAATCATGCCATAATATGGAAGACCCGTATGAAGTTGGGTCCCCCGTAGACATACTCATCCACCTATCCCAAATATACGGAGGGTTGACCACACAAGTGAGATATGGATTGGGAGGAGAATATACGCCCAGCTTTAAGGTGACAAGAAGCATGAGACAGGGGTGCGTCCTAGAGCCTTTTCTTTTTTCATAATATATTAACAGAGTAGTTAAGGCACTTCAACTGTTAGAAGCGGACATTCCTAGAGTAGGCCCACATAAGACCCCTGTGCTCCTGTATGCAGATGATGTGGTCCTGATGTTAAGAACTGCAAATGGTTTGCAGCTCTGGATTGAGGGGTTCGCATCATATATGGAGAAAAGGGATTCAAGGGTTAATTTATTCAAAACATTTACCATGGTTTGTGGGAGGGGTAATCCCAAAACAAGGCTACACTACAGGAGGGATGTCAGCTTGACAGAAGTACTGAGTTTCTCTTACCTTGGTATACAATTTTCCAATTCCACCACATTGGGTCCACACATTAGAAATGCAAAAGCAAAAGCAGGCAGAACTATGGAGGCCCTAAACAGATTCTTTAGAGAAATTGGAAATAAGCCAATTGGATAAGCTATAATGGAGCAAATGTATCCCTACTGCTATATACAGGGCTGCAGTGTGGGGCATGGCAGATAGCAAATCCCTCCAAACTCAAGAAAATCAGTTCTTATGTGAGATATCGGCAGTACCCTGTACTGTTTCATCCTATATTGCTCACAAAGAGCTGGATATGCCGTTTTATAAAAGATTTGATTGATCAGAGGTCTATTATTTGCTGATACAGCATTTGGAGCAAGACAGGCTCTAAATTCACAAAAGATGTCATACTCGATTGTCTAAATCTGGATCAGTACCATAAGATCCCATGGTTAGGTCACATGAATACACTGCTAAAGGAGTCATGCGAAGGAATAACTATTACTAATCCAGCAAGCATCCTGCAGTTCAGTAAGAGGGAGTTAAAATCGTTTTTTAATAATCATAGGAGAAGCATGAGGGAGAGCCGTGAGAATTGCAAAACCTCTGTGGCAAAATATATGTCAATCCAGTCACAGTTTGGTTTATCCAAGTATCTATCTTTAGTAAAAAATACCAAGCAGAGATTATATTTGCCTCGAAGGCGACTGGGCGTATTACATCAGTTAGTGGAATGCCCTAAGAGGACTGCCTGGACACCGGGCCTGCCAAAATGTCCTTGTGATGGCCGGTCAAAACAATCTACTATCCATCATATGTAGTTTGTTACGTCCACTTTTTCTTCCTTTAAGCGCTTCTTGTACCAGCATGCATTTTATTGTTATGTAAACTGGAGAACGAACTAGTCTGTTATGCTGTCACAACATATATTACATGCGTTATTGCACGAAGAAAACAATTAACAGAACTGTGTGTTTTGAAAAATGAAGATTAGTGTTTACAGTATCCTGAACTCCGGATGATATTTTGGTATAACTGTTCTAAGAAATGGATATTTATGTAATGGATTTTATGGGTATTTTAGGATTTTAGCTCATATATTCATGCAGAGTGTAATATCGAGCATAAACTAAACCAAGATATCGACTGTTTAAATTGCCTAAACTATTCAGGTTTTTATTACTTTTTACAATGTTTTTATGAGGATATTTCTATGTAATGTATTTTAATAATTGCTTTTACAGAGAAATAATTATCCGAATAAAGATTTTGATGATAAGTAATTAACCAGATGCTGTGAATCAGCAATCCCTAAAAGGAGGGATGGATGCACTGGGATCTGGAGAGGGGAAGACTGGGAAAGCCAGAAGGCACAAGAAAGGAGACAGGGAAAGCATGAGCAAAGTACAGAGCTGACAGAGAGAAAAGTCCAGAAAGGACATATATCTTCATCAGTATATCCATATGAATTAGGAACCATGATACAAAACAAAGCTCTATCTTGAGGATGCGATCTAGGCACTGTGTTATGATAGAAAGTACTATATGGACCATAATGCATCAGGAAGGTGGATGAAAAACAGGATTGGATTGAAATGTGAAGCAAGGTGTGAAAAGTGCTAGGAAGTGTTCTGAAATAATCTGGCCTAAAAGCAAAACCTCACAGGGCACTCACGAGAACCACCTGTTGGTAGGAAGGCAGAATACTGACACTAGCACTGTCCAAAATTGACTACAAAAGATTCGTTCTAGCAAGTGCCCACAATCTCCAGTTGGCTACATTGAAGACAGCTGCTAAACCTCTCTTAGAATCAAGAAAATACGATCACACCACACCTTTTCTGATCATTCTGATCATTAAAGCCAAAAAACAATTTAAACTAGCTTGCATTGAGCATAAAGCTGTCCGTTCAGTACTGTCAAATTACTTAGCCAAGCAAAAATCACCATCCCATGTGGATCTCACTTGCTGCTTTAATGCTTCAAAAAAGAAACTAAAAGACTGATTATTTGAATGTCACTGCTCTATTTAACTTTCTTGAAGAGCCTGTTTTCATCGTCTATGCTGCTAACATAGGTTATTACACTGTATATTGCTTTAAGTTCCTTACTAAGTGCTGCTCAAGTTCTTTCTCTTGCTGTATTGTTAGTATGCATACGATTGGTTTTGCCACTAGTTGGTGTGTTCAACTATTTGTGTCATCTGCTTTTGTTTTGTATATATGGAAATATACGGATTAAACTGTTCTTCACTGTTTTCAGTGGAAATCCCTATTTATGAAACCACAAAATAAATGAACAATACAACACTATTTAGTTAGACAAAGATTGTGTGAAGACGTGATGGGGCCGTTACAGACCAACTGGGTACTGATGAGATCACGAATTAGAGAATTTTAGATCTGCTGAAGTCAAATGACTGAAGAGGGAGCCCCTTCCAGTCATTCAATTATTTGAGTCACACTCTTTCAGCCATTGCTTAAAAAATGTCATTTGCATTTTGGATAAGCAGACGCTTCACACTTTCTATTTAAATTTAAAGAGTACTTTATGGCACTTTGGTTATGGGTGAAAAAAGGCAAACTGATACTTCTGTGTGCAGATTGATGTTGCCTCTGTGTTACTATTGCTAATGAAACCACCATCTTGAAATGTTGCCTTTTGATAAAGGTGGCACCAAGAGACATGGACATCAAACATTGAGTTACATTCTCACAAGCAGGATTCCAAGCAGTGTAGGTTTTCTCTGCTTGGAGTATTTGTTTAATTGTGTTTCATTGTTGATGAAAACAACAAAAAGAGGAAGAGGACACATTGCTGCTGAAAGGCAGAAATTTGAGACATAATGCTTGATTTTAGTACAAATATAAAAACAGTTTGTCAAACAGAATCTTGTTTACAGGAGGGTTGCCAATAACTTTATGTCCTGCCAATTCTGCTTATGGCTTTCTGGGCGGAAATATAGTTTGGTTATTCTACACAGTTGGCATTGGCAATATGTCTAGTGGGTCCCAAACCTATTGGAATTGTGAGACTGACCACTGCTCTACCCTTAATTTCTCTGCACTGGGATGTACAACCAAGACTCGGTGCCTAGCTGCCCTAGTGTCAAGGGTGCTGGTCCTGGGTTGAATGAGCATCACCTCTCCCTAAGGGCCTGTCTCTTCGTTCAGTGCTTGTTTTCCATCTGAAGCAGTGCATTGTGACCAATGGACGGTGGCAGTTCCTATCAGAAAGGTACTGATTTGTTCATTGAACAAAAGACAAAGCTCTAAACGCTGGTTGGTCAGGAGGACAAATACCCATTCAAATAGCCCAGTGTATCTGAGGATAGCAGGGGGTGCTAGACAGCTCAGGGAAGGATGTGATAACGCCGGATTCCACTGTAAAAGTTACTAGGAACTCTCGGTCGACTGGACCTTTATTACCTGCTGAGAAGTGTAAAGGGGAGAAACAATACATTCATGCCAAACTGGCATGAATCAATTTAAGTAAAACTCGGAAAAGATCACTGACTCCGAATTCCAAATTTAGGGGTTTATTACAAAACCAAAAATAACTGAACATACAAACACCTCAGGACGAGGTTGTAAAAATACATAGGCACTAATACAAAGTCCATCCTACGAACCAATCTAATCCGATACAACATAAAAAGAATAAGCAATTCCAAAAATACTAAACAGGCAATAACTGCACCAACATCTATATATTAGTCTTCATTAGTGGCTGTGCTGGAAATCCTTTAATCTATCCCTACACTATCCTTAAAGTGGCATCCCTACTTAACATTTCCTCAAGCAAGATCAAGAAAAGATGTCACCTCGTGAAAACTTCCTAAGAAGTACACTCACGTTGTAAAGGTCAGTAGCCCAGATTACAAAATCGTTCTAAGTCTTCATTCTAAGAATCGATCCCTTCCTTCTACACTCTAACTGCTCTCTGCTAACTCATCCCTCGGGGCACTGTCCCTAATACAAAATGCACAATTGATAAACACGCCCCTGAAACACCTCCTCTGGCCAGGCACCTCTTGTAGGTAATTTTCCACCAAAACTTGTACTCGGTCCAGCGACGATTGGTGTGTCCTTGGGTCTCAGGCTTCTTCAGCAAAAGAAAATATCAGCTCCCAATTATCGGCATTCCTGAATACTTTGTAACAGGTCTCCTCCATACCTAACTCCTAAACAAAAGCGTTATTCTAACTAACGAGGACGGTGTCCTTGCACCTGCAACGAGAACATGAGAACAGAACAACCTTGCACGCACATGAATTTCACTGACTGCCTCCAAATGAGAGCCTTACCAGGGGAAAATGCATTTCAGGCCTACATAAACCAGCTAACATAAGGAAAACGAATAGGCCTTTTTTAGCACGAAAGAGCAAATACTCCATCTAGGCCTTTGACATCAAATTAAACACACATTTAAAATGTTACATCTATAAGCACTACATTTCATCACATTTAAACACAATTAATCACCTATACGTGTGCAACTTCAACATGATGCACATTTAAATCTAAGACATTACATTACACATAAACTACTTCATTAAGCATTTGCAATGAACATCGAAAATTACATGATTCCCTCTAACTGCCATCTTACGTTTCTTGAATGGCACAACTCATCCTAACATTTCATTTACCATTGATTATTACAACACAGGTTCTAACTACGATTAACACACATAAGAATATATGCGGGTACGGACTATTCATGAATATAATGTACCCTACAATTTTCAGAATATCACTGCGCTCTATCAGTACCCCCTCTGATGACTAGTGTCATCAACAAAATCACAACTCCCTGGAGAAAGAACCGACCCTAAACAGAGCTTGTAGCCACTCTTCCCTGTCGGAACCTTTCTAAATTCTTGATATTCTCATAATGACTGTCCTGCAGTCTAGCCATCCTTACCTCTCTCTCCCTAAGGGATCTTTCGACTTGATTCGCCCTGTACCACTGATAAGCCCTAACAAAACCCCACAGACAAACCACACAGACCACGATTATAATGATAGGCCTCAGAATGTAACCAAGAATACCCTTTCCTAAGCTCGCAAACCAACTCCCCACTCTACCAAAACCTTTACCAACTTTCTCCCAAACTCCCTCTTCAGCCAGATCCTGGATCTCATGATGAATCTCAGTGATGTTACTTATATACTTCTTCAGATCTTTACTATTATCTGGTATATAAGTACAGCACTCTTGCACTTTCAACATTTTACAGACTCCGCCCTCTTTTGCCAATAAGACATCCAAAGCAAGACGGTTCTGCATCACCATCGTCCTTATCGACAACATCTCTCCATCAACAAGCAATAGTGATTTAGCTGTATTCGTCGACAACTTATCCATAACAGTCGCCAGCTTTCTAATCTTCACATCATTCAAAATCACTCCCAAACTTGGTATTACTGCTCCAAAAATATCTCCAATCACTCCTCCTGCACTTGCATCTCTCCTTACTCTAGAATGCATACCTCCTTCCAGGAGTTCTAGCTCCTCTACATGGTAAATCTTGGGGAAAACAGCTGCCAGGTAACAAGTACCGTACCAATTGGCAGGCAATCTTACATAAGCGTTTTTCCCACATACAAAGTATAATGTTGGCACCACTTGTACCGGACCCTGCAAAAAGTTCTTTGCTGACTCTTCCATAGTGAAGACGTGATCACACGCACTCTGTCCCACATAAACCTTATCATAATAAGTCTGGACACGTTTCACACACAGCTTCCCCTTCTGCTCTAAATCCAATGCTATCGGGCCATAGCTCCCTTTTGCTCTGTGAGCCATCTCCTCCTTTGTCCAATCTAATGGACTTTCTCCAGTGTTACGTGTTTGTGTTAGTTGTCTATATCTATCCTCCACTTGATCTACAAACTTCTTTTCTATCTCTGTTAGTGAACATGTCAAACTATGTCTATGTGCATAAGCGTATCTAACGTTGTAGTCGGTATGAAATACTTCCCAATCCTATCCTCCTGCTTATAATAATTGTACTTGTTCAGGTGCTTGTATGCCGGAACCTCTGAAAGCACCGCATCATAATTGGAAAAGAAGTATTCATAATGACCTCTCCCATAAAACATGCTAAGCAATAGACTACATGAAATCCCATAAGTCAACGGAAGATGATGGTATCTAATGCCCTCATCCACTGATGCAGGCAACTGCATACACACATAACAATCTCTCACATCCATCGTCTCAACATACTCATATAGCAGCTTGGCATTCGCATTAAGCTTAAAATCACCTCTAGACAAATCTACATGCAATCTACGACTATTCTGATCTAGCATAGCCTTTTCAGCTCCTATGGTCTCCTCTTTCTTGCTAGAAGTGTGGGAATCGACAGAAATTGCTGTTAGCATAAGCTGAAGCCATTTTGATTGTGGCATCCATTTTTGTTACTCCCTAACAAAGAAGAGGCACCAAAGGGCTTGGTGACGGGGTCCAGCATACGTGCCCAAACAATACTTAACATGAAAGGTATGCTGTTCCCCAAGGCGGACAACGTGGTAAGGGGATTTAAGGAGGGAAATCCTCCTTATCGGAACTAGAGTCCTCACACACCCAGCAAGCTAGGTGTCATGCTTCATCATATGGACTTGCTCCTCATCGGGTCGTGGAATATCCAACCTTTTTTAACGTCACTCACCTGCACCACATCAACACTGTTCTTTAGGGCCCTCACACCCATGCACCATACGGCAATAACAAAAGAACTCCGCTAAAGAGCCCCTTTAAGGGTGCCCGTCGGGTATTGCAGCACCGACCCGACGAGGAGCAAGTCCATATGATGAAGCATGACAACTAGCTTGCTGGGTGTGTGAGGACTCTAGTTCCGATTAAGAGGATTTCCCTCCTTAAATCCCCTTACCACGTTGTCCGCCTTGGGGAACAGCATACCTTTCATGTTAAGTATCCATTTTTGTTAGCCATGTGTTAGCCATGTGCGTCTTCCGTCTTCACTGTCGCTTGCTTTTCTATTCTGCTTGAGTCATCAACTGTAGTTAACTCCTTCAGTACTGAGCTAGAGCAATGTATGCTCAGAAAGGCCTGTAGCTGCTAGAATGCATCTCTCTTAGAGTGTAACTGTCAGGCTATTTCAACTGATGTAAGCAGTTCTGTTTCTCCTCCCACTCTGCTGACAAAGTGGTTTCTATCTGTCCATGTTAGTCGATAGCTATTCCTGTGTATGCCTGTACCTTCTATTTGAGTCTCCATGCTTACTGTGCAACAAACTGGGTATATAAGACCCTTGGTTTCTGTATTCCATGTACTACATCATACAGTGCCCGAGGGTGTTGTATTGATGTAGTCCCACTCATGAGTGAATAAACTTGTTATTTGATATTCCAGCTTCCGTGCCAATCTCTATTTTGTTGGTCTAAGAACCCGTGGACAGATAAGGGTGAACCCCTGCACCGGTAGGCCCCTAAAAAGGCTCATTTCCACAGTTTGGCGCCCGACTTGTGGGGCTCATCGGAGACACGGCTGCCCGAAGGAGTGGTCTTGATGGAGGACAGGAATATACTGAGGAGGTACTCTGCACGAGGAGACTCTTTGTCTTTGCAGACCGACGTGTTTTTCCGGTTCTCCCGATCTGACCCTCCAGGTGGTGCCCGGTCCAGACTGAGATCTCCTTTGGCGTAAGTATTGCAGTGACCATTAGGTCAACCCAGAGCTTGGCAGGTAGAGGCTGGAGACTTTTGTCATTTAGTAAAATTCGTAAGTAGAGATACGGAGCGCTCTTGAGTGTTCCGCCAGGCCACTTGGTAATTCGGTCTCTTCTTGCAAAGGCTTGGGGGTTTTACCCTATCTTGTTTTGGGTGGGTCTGCGGACCCCTGTAATAGGCATGCCTTATGATTTGGTAAAGACACAGAGTGTTTACGAACACTCTGCCAGACCAACTGGTAATTCGGCGTATTTTGGAAAAGGTCTGGGGCTAGAGCCTGTCTTCTTTGGTAAGGTCGCTGACGCGACACTCTTGTTTTGGATTTGCTTGGCCAAGATTCTGGTTTTGCTTGATTTGTCTATTGCAATAAACAAAGGCAGGTAAATGAGGAGATGTTTTGTCTCCACTTTTTATAATACTTGAGATAAATACTATTTTCATTATAATATTATATTTTGTTATAATATTTTTGGCATGCCTGCTCCTAGCACACTTCGTAGAATGTGTTGCTGTCTTGGAGGTACCAATATGGATCTAGAAAGTAGTCAGCCGGCTCCCCTAGAGGGGACACCTAATAGGTTTATGTATATTAAATATGGTATTTCTTCCATAATGTATAGTACACTGTGGCACAAATATACGAAAAAGGATCCTGATTTACGATGGCCAGTAAATGAGTCATTTGATTTTAAAAAGATTCAGTATGTAGAGCAGTGTCTGTTTCAACGAAAGAATCGACAAGATATGTTTGATTGTGTACGAATGTGAAGATTTTTCTCCTTATGATATTTGTAACATGGAACAGTCTTTGGGCTGTTTACTTGTCTTGGTGCAGTCTCTGGACTGCTTTTGAGAAGCTCTTTTGTTTGTAAATATGATTTACAATTGGTTTGGTTTGAGTACAGTCTGTTGGCTGCCTCTTGTTTTTGTCCTCGTGTTGATTTGTGGGTTGCTTGTGTGTTTGAGTGTCTATGAGGTTTGTGGACTGACACCGGTGGTAATGCTTGTGAAGTACTTGTTTGAGTGAGTAGCGACTGTGCTCTTTGTGTAAGGATGGCTTGCCTTAGCAAGCTGTGTTGTGTGTTATGAGTGTGTGGCCCCTTCTTGAAAATGTCTGGCAAGAGCTCAATTTGGTTTGTTGTCGTCATTGTGTTCTGCAGATGCTATTGGAAGAATTACACTTTAAATTTCAAAGAATGAATTATATAAAATATGTTAAGTAGCTGCACGCTACTATGGAAAGTAAAAGCAGTAACAAAGTATAGATGTATGAACATTCAATTATTATATTGCCACAATGGTAAAAAATTTGAATTAAACATCGAGGCAGAATTGCCTAGCATTCCATATAAAAGAGAATGGATTTTGCATACATTGTCCTGTGTTTCATAGAAGATATTTTGTGTTTGTTTCTGTACATAATTGATGTATTAAGGACTGTTCATGTTTTATGTACTACTTGCAAATGTTATCTCACAACAAATAAAGCGCTTTGAGACCTTTGGGTATAGCTAGAGCTATAAAATATTAAAACTAACTTTACCTAGAAAAAGGCACTTAATAGGAAAAAGTAGGCCTCACAGAGAAACACGAATTTGTGTGTTTTATACAACTAGGACTTAACAAAGTTAAAAATAGATGCCCAACATTTTGTTAGTACTGCCTATCAGCTGTGCAAAATGTTACAGCACTATCCTTAGATACAACATATTAAATATTAAAAGACATTCACATTATATGAGTAATTGGTTGCTGCTAAAATAAAAGCGTCCTCCTTTTACCACACTGCAAACGATAGATTTTGACTGGCTTGGAATGCCTGGTTTTTAATAGAATGAACTGAGCCTCATTCCCAGCACCAGAAAGAGAGCTTTTAACAGCTGCTCAAGCTGTCTGTCCGAAGGAAGCTGTCTGTAAAACACAGCTAAGTAAATAGGACAGGCTTTACCCAGGCACAAGCTACAAATAAACACTGTGGCACCTAGGTTTTAAGTTAGTACAAAATGGCATAAAAGCATGTGCATTAAAGATTACTAATTTTGAAAAGTTAGAAATACAGCGTCATTATTTTGGATAAAAGAGAAAGGATAAAAGTAAGGACTTTCTTTCCTGTTGCTTTCTTAAGAAGCACATTTGTGGATCTGATGGTAAATAATTACTACGTTCTAAAGGGTGGAACAAACTTTCTATGTTTCAGTAAAGCTTCTGTGCTTAGTTTCAAAATAAGTTTTGTAAGTGTTATAAATAAATGCATTTAAGGACAAAAGGAAAGGAATGAGACTTGCTTTTCATATGTAGAAACAACAAAAGGGTTAGTGATCATTATTCAAAAAATGACTACATGTAAAAAATTGTTAAAAGTCATTGCACTAAAATCGTTTTGCATTATTATGATCTTTATAATGTCTAATAACACTACTATGAAAATTCAATAATATTTAGCAATTACCCTGTGCAAAGTGTGCATTAAGATTTCAATGTCTAAATGGTTAAATATATTGTGCATCAAAATTAAAAAGGTGAATATTAGTTTCTCTAACAATGACAATATTACTGTATCTTAGTGACAAACTTAAAATATGATTTCTAGTATGGCCTAATGGCTGCAGTCTCAAATACAATTAAAAGTTATACAAAAAGAGTAGCTCTAGAGACATGTGAATTACATCGCATGCCTAAATGCACAATAGTTCTGGGCGCATTATGGCATTCTAAAAACTAAAATTTTGAGCAAGTTCTTTAGGTGCTAGAACGCACAGTGCACAAGAATAAAAAATGAAGAGCAAAAGTTACATCCTACCTTTAAAATATCAACACACAGGCACGGAGCAGGGATGCCCTCAGTCATGCTTCTCGAAGAGTTACTTTGAATTGTGATGGCCGCATGGGGATAACTTTGCCCAGACGAGAGACAACAGGTTTAAGGGTCAGAGGCCAAGTTTTGTATTTAGCAGACTAGCACTGATGAAAGCAAAATGCCCACTTAGGAGGGTTTATTTCTGTCAGGCTTGCTCTGGCACTTCGACCTTGGAAGACATTCCGAAGGAGGGGGCCAGAGCGTAGAGAGACAGGAGGCTCTGCTTATTATTTATTGAAAAAAAAACAGGCAGGTTCTATGAAACCATGAGAGAGAAGGAGGGGCAGCAGCATCTATGGGCCATATGCAACTTCTAACACAGAAAATAGCTCTGCCATATATACAGTATAATGGTTTGTTGCTGTGCCAGGGCCAGATGAGGAGGCGATAAAATAAAGTTTGCATTCATGCACCATCATGTTAGACAGTGCAATAGCTAAAGGAATTGGTAGTTGGTCATTGGATTAATGATTTCTAGTTAGCTCAATGTGCTTGTAAAGTGGTACAGTCCAATAGTATTGGACACGGCCTCCTTGGTATGGATTCCCCTAGCTATTTACCTCCTACAAGTCTGTTTGTGCCCAGCTGCCAAAGGGGGTAAATATTGTCGACAGGAGGTCACCTGCTTAGGTTACCTACTGTCGAAGGGGGGTAGAAGACTAGCTCCTGGGCAAATTAAGGGTAAGCAAAATTAAGTAACACTGTGTTTTTTTTTGCTTGGTATATGTATTATTGTGTCCTTTTTTCTTGGTTTATGTGTCTATTATGTGTAGTGTTGTGAGCTATTCTGCGTGGAAAGTACGCAGGGCAGCCTGTTGTTGTGTTCTCTCTCTCTCCCTCATGCCTGCCTGAGCTGTCTAGGAATGGCCATGAGACAATCGGTTGGGCTCGCTTTAGTCATTCATTTCACAGGATGCTGTGAATATGTTATTGAATAAATAGAGACAAAGCACCTCACCAGTGCACGTCTAATTGGCTATTAAGTAATACTGTTTGAATACATTGTTAGAATTAACAAAAAGAATAAATAAATACGCCATGTTACTTCCCCTCCTTTCTGTAAACTGATGAAATTGGATAAGAATGAAAGGATGGGTAGAATAGACTGATGTTCCCTTATTTAACGTTTAAGGGAAACTATATATTTGTGGTTTTTGTTCCAAATTCTCAGGTGGCAACACCATTATTGTTTATGTCATTACCGCACTACATAAGTCGCAGAGGCATCACGAGTCCCTCATTAGTTAGTCTATGTAATCGAGCTGACAGCCCTTGCTAGAGCTGGTGAATAGGTTTCTCCCCTGAATATGATATTACATGGCCCGGATCGTGAAAAGTGTGATGCATATGGTTCACAATGCTAGGAAAGATGCCCATATACCCTTAGCACACATTCTTAAGAACAAAATGTTCTTTTGCTTGTTTTCTTGTCTGCCACAAAGCAAGTTCTGCTGGAAAATTCATGTACCTACTAGGTTATGTTTAATTTATCAGTTATTCATGTAATATGGATCTCTGTTACATTCACAGTTTTAGAGTTTCCCGCTACACCTATAATATGAGAGCATGGTCATAAGCGCAAAACATGGTTGTTCTTATGCAAGGAAAATAATTTTAGAGGTGTCTGCAGTTTTGCACAATAGTGAAGGTTCACAAAGTAGAAGCTGTATTGTGATTTCTATGACTTATTAAGTACAAGTTTGTTAAAAAGAATAGTTGTTTTGAAATTCCTTTTCTTTGAGTTTCCTCAGATGAATAATATAGGGGCGTTTCTGAAATTGAATATCCTCTTTTGATTGATTATTTGTATGTTTTGTCTAAAGATTCTTGTTCTGTTTACTAACAGATATCTGCTGCCCTACAACCATTGCCAGAGGGGCCAGGACATCAGATCCAGCCTGTGGAGCCGAGGTGAAGGGACTCTACACAGGTGTTGCTGGCCACTATAACAACGGTGAAAGTGGAAGGCCGGAAGCACTGGGTCCATGAAAGTGACGTGAAACGTGTACCCCTACCACTGTTGGATAATTCTTGGGTGAAAGACGGGGTTACAAATCAGGACGGAGAGCTGATTCTTCGCTTTGTTCCTGTTTTTTGATGCCTAGCTAAGAGAGGCACAGACCGATAACAAGAAGCAAGGAGGTTTTTCCTGAGGGGACCCTCTCTGATACAAGGGTTGCTTCAGTTACTCCAGTTTCTGTGCATCAGGCCTCTGAGACCCGGTCCCCAAGTGAAAACAAGTCTGCACCTTTGTTTGTTGATAAGGAGGTGCCTGGGCACACTAGGTACAATCTGCGGCCCCGACGAAAGAGCAGTGCGCCAGCAGAGCAACACAGGAGTTAGGGAAGGACTTGAGTTCAGGGTACAGGTGCTGTGCCTCTGGTGCCTGTTAGATTAGAGTGAAAAATACTGGTGCACTGCCTGAGACACTGGACAGGATCGTTGAGGGTATTTGCCCTGGAGGGTGATTGCCCTATCCTGAAAGAAAGACTTTTTCCTTAGCCTGGGCCGTGATTGTTTTTCTGGGTTGCAAGTTGTGCAGCTCCACCGTGGGAGAAGTGAACACTTGATGAACGATAAGAGCCTGCCTGTGAGGCTCAGACGGACACAGGGAGAAAACTCCCCTCTGGCTGGTTGTACAGTGGCTTCAATTCCCCAAGTACTTTTTTTGTTAGCAATGTACCCCTCTGGTCGTCCCATTTTTGAGGAGGAGCAGCCCTTTGCGGCTCCTTGTCCTAATTCCCATGGCCCCATTTGGTCCTCCTGGACCCCAAAACAAAGATTGTTTTTGTGACAATATGTGTATTTGCTTTAATATTCGTATTTGGAATGCTGTTTTTTCTGCAAGAAAAATATTTTGTGCACACTTTGATAAGTACTACTCCGCCCTCCCCCTAAACATATCATTGGTACTCTAGCCCTCATAAAGAAGAACACTGGAAGGTCTATCAAGATAATGTTTTTATTTAGACATTGCATCAGACATGTGCTGTTGGCTGTTTCCAAACTAAATAAAATAGCCACTGAAATACATCAGAGCCCTGGAACTTGGAATTGGACTGGGTGGTTTTGGGATTTGCTTTCTACTTGGGGTAGGAAAATATTGACAGTTCTGTTTGTGATAATAGCCATTATTTTCTCCTGCTATCTGTGTGTTCATTACGACCCGATACTCTGTTCCCTTTGTGTTTCTACCTGTACCTCATGTATACCAGCTAAACGAAATGATCAGAATGTAAATGCCCGACTAGTAACTGACCAAGAAATAAGAGGACTAATGTTAGTTGATATTGATGATAATTTCCATGCTCCTTCTACTGCATAGCGGATGTCTTCAGCTAATGCTAAAAGGGCCGTCTGTGGGAATCAACAGAAATTGCCGTTAGCATGAGCTGAAGCCATTTTAGTTGTAGCATTCATTCTGTTAGCCATGTGGTTCTTCCGTCTTCACTGTCGCTTGCTTTTCTGTTCTGCTTGAGTCACCAACTATAGTTAACTCTTTCAGTACTGAGCTAGAGCACTGTGTATGCTCAGAAAGGCCTGTAGCTGCTAGAATGCACCTCTCTTAGAGTGTAACTGTCAGGCTATTTCAACTGATGTAAGCAGTTCTGTTTCTCCTCCCACTCTGCTGACAAAGTGGTTTCTATCTGTCCATGTTAGTCGATAGCTATTCCTGTGTATGCCTGTACCTTCTATTTGAGTCTCCATGCTTACTGTGCAACAAACTGGGTATGTAAGACCCTTGGTTTCTGTATTCCATGTACTACCTCATACAGTGCCCGAGGGTGTTGTATTGATGTAGTCCCACTCATGAGTGAATAAACTTGTTATTTGATATTCCAGCTTCCGTGCCAATCTCTATTTTGGTGGTCTAAGGACCCGTGGACAGATAAGGGTGAACCCCTGCACCGGTGGGCCCCTAAAAAGGCTCATTTCCACTGAAGTACTGGGTGTAGGTGTCCCTTTCACCTCCATGACTTCTGCCTCATGTGGAACAACAACTGACAATATAATAACTATGACTATTAAGACTATCACTCCTACTATGAAAGTACCTATCACACACTTGGACCTACGGTTCAGATTCCCAGACTCCATCTTCTCTTGTCAGAGCAGTTCAAATAAGAGGATACACAAAAGTCTCTTCTTTCCACCTCAAATTGCTGCTCAAAAGTTCAAACAAAGTTCATTGAAATCCTGGAAATTCGTTCAAAGCCCAGTTCCTCTGGATTTATTTACACAGTCCGAAATACTTCCCTAGCCCTCTTTCTTCTTCTACTGGAAAGCACTAATTTTATTCTTCTTCCACTCGGGCCTAGGTTATCTTCTTTGAAACACCTATTTACAACTCACAGTTTATTCGCAATCTATGATAAGTTCAGATCCAATTGCAGCTAAAACATGTTGCAAAATTTCAAGACGAACATCTACCATTTCATGAGGTGGTGGTTCAAATCCAAATGTTGGGAAAACTAATTTATGCAATATCAGAATTCGCACCTTGCTCAAAACTGGAGATTTTGGGACCGTGATTGTCAACACCCCTTCAACTTCAAGTCCTGGAACTATCAGTCCCACATCAATTTTCAGTAGAGGATTCCTGCTGATCACTTGCATGGATCTCAGCCTCCCGGAATTCACTACTCCCGGCATCAGTTACTACATAAGTCCACTCGGGGGCAGCGTGTCTCTGGCAAGGCACTCTTGTCCTTCTCGATCTTCTCAGGCCTCCTTGGGCTTGTTCTTCTTCACTCACTTCCGATTCAGATGTCTCAGACACAGGGGCAAGATCTCTTTCAGGGGCCAATCTTAGATTCAGCCTTCTCTGTTTCTCAGGCCACGATTCTTCTGCTTGGTGAGCCCTTTTGCTTTCTTCTCGAACACTCTGCGCACCACTTCCTTTGGCTGAGCCTGACTCTATATCACTCGCAACGTTACCTTCTTCCCCAGAGTCAATACCTGGGTTGTGTGTAGCGTAACCCTCCTCAGGCTGGTCTGGTGAGCAACCAGCTTCGTCAGCAACCCTCACAGCTTGGCTTGCCCTCTCTCGTGGCCCTGCTGCCACAGCAGGATTTCATTCTCGAGAGGAGCTGTTTCTTCCAAGGGTTCTGAAACTCAGCGGGTGTGGGAGGCATGTATCCAGTTCGGCAACCCTCCGCACTTTATCGCTGTGTTCGTTACCAGTATCACCTGGTAGGGTCCTCGCCACCAAGCATCCAAACAGCTCTTCCTCACGTGCTTGCGGACAAGCACCCAGTCACCCGGGCACAGGTCGTGGCAGAGATCTCTTGAAGCCGGAACAGCAGCAGCTTCCACCTGCTGAGACACAGAACGGACCACATCAGCTAGTCCTTTGCAGTAATCAAGGATTAAGTCATCAGTGATGTTTATCAAGGCTGCGAATGGTACTGCTGGCAATCGCATCGCCCTCCCCATAAGGATCTCATGCGGGGAAAGACCGGTCCTCCTATCTGGGACACTGCAAACACTCATCAACACCAGAGGCAATGCATCAGGCCATTTCAGAGATGTAGACGAACACACTTTTGCCATCCGTGCTTTCAAAGTTCCATTAATCCGCTCCACTATCCCAGAAGCCTCTGGTCGATAGCTACAATGGAGTCTCTGATCAACATTTAAAGCAGCGCAAAGCAATTTCATGATCTCGCTGTGGAAGTGTGTTCCTCTATCCGATTCCAACGAGGTTGGAAAACCGAACCTAGGGATCAACTGATGGAGCAAGGACTCACAATGAGACTTGCTCGGAAGCAATCCTCTCACAGTATTAATTAATTTGTACTAAAACCCTGTAATGTCTTTATTAATAATGTGTAAACACAACATTTTTATCTAGAAGATGCTTGCCTATGTGTTTTCCACTAATAAGTAATCCTTGTCTAATCCAAAATGGCCGCTAAAACGCGGGAAATCTACTGCGCATGTGTCAACCATGTCACGTGGTATGACGTCTTTCGTTGCTTGAAGGGAATATTTTGCTTCTGCGCAGTGTATGCTAAAATGGCTGCTTAATGTTCACACATGCTAAAGCTTTCGCATTGCTGAAATTAATAATGTGGTATTCTAAAGCTATTAATGTGGGATAGACATTTATAAATAAACGGGATTAGTGTAGAAATAGGAGGTATACAGTGAAAACATTTATTTTTGATTTTAATATGTTTCTTCTTTGACTTTCTATTAGTTCGTATTTTGGGCCTGGATTGGCTAAACAGCAGCTCGAGAGCCATGTGTCCTGCGCATGCGCTCTGAAAACTAACAAAGCAAAGCGATGAAGTCAACTTGGAGGATGTCCAAGAACATGACCCATCGATCACCTTCAGAGTTCAACTAAAATGACTTATAAAATGATACATTTTGTATATATTTTGTATTAATCCTGGTGTGAAACGGGTGGGAAATAAAGCAAATGTATTAATTGAGAGGGGCGGGATTCTAAAACAATGGGCTTAAGAAAATTGAACTAAAATGACATGGTGTGAGGATCAACCCCCTGTCCCTGTCCAATCAGAAATAGTGGGCCCATAATTTTGAAACATTAATGGGAGGTACATGGGCGTAGAAGGGTATAATAGATATAGAATTAGCTAATTAGTTAGCGCGAGGAACTGAGTGCTTAGAGCTCAGATGCTGCCACAGAGGGAACCGAGCAAACTGAATTGCTGTCCGAAGAGGTCGTGAAGTGGGGGCGGCGGACTGCACTAGAGGGAGACGCGGAAGAATTTCAAGGAGGAACGAAGTGTCAGAGAGGGGAACGACGCAGGAGTTGTTGGTAGAGAGGTCATCTATCCTGTCCTGAACCTGGTCCGGAGGTCTTGGTCTTCATCCTTTCTTGGGGACCCTCTTTCCAACTCCTTGGCCAAGGGGTTTGGTTTTCACACCTTTAGGTAACTATAAATGCGTAATCTATAGTTTGTACTGCTGCCTCTATCTTCTCCTATCTGAGGGACCATCATTTGTGATTAATAGGTGACAATATAGTGTGCTTCCTCCTTGTTATGCGATAAAGTACCATGTGGTTTGTATTTTACTCTGCTAAATAATCTTAGAAAAACATTTAAAAACTTCCTGAGTCAGTGGTTATTTCAGGTGTTTTATGAAAATATGTTTAGTATTATCTCATTTCAACCCCAGATATCAAAGGTCCATTGGTAAGTCATTACTCTTCAATCAGAAAAGGTAATTGGTAGCAGGGATTTTGATAAAGAGTACAACTGACTCCCACCAGCGGTGATTATTAGTTAGTGTGAATGAATGGGCCCAGGTGAGTATTTAGTGTATGAATGCTTGTTGCTAGTAACCCGCTGGATCACAACTCCCTCAATAACAGCTTCGCTACTGTAAGGGTGTCACACCTTCGTGTTGGGTAAGCTTCCACCCACCGTGAAAAAACACACACCACCACAAGAATGTACCTCAGTCCATTGCACCTAGGCATTTCGATAAAATCAAGCTGTATCCTATTGAAAGGTCCTCCCGATCTCCCAATGTGACTCAGTGCGACCACAGTTTTCTTCCCAGCATTCATTTGTTGGCAGGTAACACACCTATGACAGCAAATGCACGAAACCGTGGATTGTACCACGTTTGTCTGAACACTCGCACCATCGCATCCCTTCCAAGGTGCACAGCACCATGAATTTGCCTTGCCATCGGGCTCAATAGGTCATCTGGTAACACTGCTCGACCATCACTTGAAACCCAAATACAGACATCCCCCTTCTCACAACCCGATCTGATCCATACATCCCTTTCCTGCTCTGAAGCTCCTTCCTGCAGGCACTTGAGTTCCTCCCAAGTATCTGCCATGGCTAACATCATGCTGAGCTCGGTTCTTTCTTGGCTCTCTCCAGTGTAATCTCCAGTAAATATACACCCTTGTTCAGCGCAAAAATGTGCAATTTCATCGGCATACTTATTTCCAATGGAAACAAAATCCGTCCCCCCCCCCATGTGCAGCGCACTTTACCACTGCTATTTCCCTGGGACGTTGCAACGCTTCCAACAGTTGTCTCACATATTCTCCATTCCTGATGGGAGATCCAGACGATGTCAGGAAACCCCTCTGCGACCATAGCTGCCCGAAATCATGAACCACACTGAACCCATACTGGCTGTCGGTGTAGATGGTGATTCGGATCTGATCAGCTGCCAAACAGGCACGAGTCAAAGCAATGATTTCGGCCACTTGTGCGGAGTATACTCCTTCTAAGCAAGCAGCTTCAACCACTCCAGTAATGGTACATACAGCAAACGCTGCTCTCAAATGACCCACATTGTCTCTTAAACATGAACCATCGACAAGGAAAATTTCATCAGGGTCTAACCGAGGTTCATCAACAATGTCAGGTCTCGGTTTGGTGCAAAGTTCAGTCACATCAAGACAGTCATGGTCCTCACAATCTTCATCATCTACATTTGGCAATGGCATCAATGTAGCAGGATTTAAAACAGAACACCTTTTCAGAGTCACATTCTCCGTGGCAAGTATGACTTGCTCGTAGCGTGTGAGTCTATTGTTTGTCAGGTGCTGTGTTTTAATCCTTGTCATCAAAAGCTCAACAGAATGCGGAACATACACAGTTAATGGGTGACCCATGACAATGCTTTCACACCTCTCAATGCTGACACCTGTTGCAGCAACGGATTTGAGACATCCGGGCAACGCTGAAGCTACTGGATCTAAAGTAGCGGAAAAGTAGGCAACTGGTCTACGGACACCTCCATGACTCTGAGTCAGGACTGACAATGCGCAACCTTCTTGATCATAACAGAACAATGAAAAGGACTTGTAGTCAGGCATTCCCAGAGCCGGAGCACGACATAGGCCCTCTCTCAACTCCAAGAACGCAATCAGACAGTCATGGTCCCATGGTACCGGAT
The DNA here is from genome assembly GCA_963921515.1 of Calotriton arnoldi. Classification (NCBI taxonomy): domain Eukaryota; kingdom Metazoa; phylum Chordata; class Amphibia; order Caudata; family Salamandridae; genus Calotriton; species Calotriton arnoldi. The sequence continues at coordinate 820,841 of CAWUFW010000039.1, forward strand.
CACTCACATCCTTGCGCGTCAGCCTCTGCAAAGGCTTCGCCTTCAGTGAGAAATTGGGAATCCATTGGCGACAGTAACCAACCATCCCCAAGAACATTCTGACTTCCTTCTGAGTGGTAGGCACAGTCATATTCATGATTGCCTCAATTCGATCTGGTGACACCTTTCTCTTGCCTTTCTCAATTCGATGACCCAAGTACTGAACCTCACTCAGACAGTACTGTAACTTGTTTGGGGACACCTCGTGTCCATTCTCCCCTAAATGATTCAGTAAGGCAATCGTATCGATCCTGCAAGCATCCTCCGTTTCGGACGCAATGAGGAGATCGTCAATGTACTGCACGAGAACAGAATTCTGTGGCAGTACAAGACTCTCAAGATTCTTTTTCAAGATCTGATTAAAGATTGATATACTCTCTGTATACCCTTGAGGGATACGACACCACGTTAACACCCAATCTTCCAGACGGAAAGCAAACAAAAATTGGCTCTCCTCGTGCAAGGGTATCGAAAAGAATGCTTGCCACAAGTCAATCACAGTGAACCACTCGGCTTCACATGGAATCTGGAATAGTATCACTGATGGATTCGGTACCACTGGACAACATGGAACCACAATCATGTTGACCTTTCGCAGGTCCTGCACAATTCTGAATTTCCAGCTTGGTTTCTGTAATCCCATGATGGGTGAGTTGCATGGACTGCCCATTATCTCCTTCAGAATTCCCTGCTGAATCATGGAATTGATTACAGGTTTAATCCCTGCGATCGTCTCAGGCGACAGATTATACTGGGGCGTTCTCGGAAACTCAACATTTTGCTTAACCTGGATCTTAACAGGCTCAACACCTCTGATCAATCCAATCTCTTCTCCTGTAAAATCCCACACATCCAATGAAACAGAGTCTCTTAGGTCAAGTGGAAGCTCTTCCACTGTTAATATAGGATACATTTCTATGCACAAATGCTGATTTGCAACCTTGAAGGTGGCATCATCATCATTTGTCTGTAATTCCACTCCCTTGGGGGTGCAATAGATGGTACAATTCAGCTTGCACAAAAGATCACGTCCTAGCAAACAGATTGGACTTGAGTCGCACACCACAAACTGGTGTCGATCTCAGAAAGTTCCTATTCTCACAGGAATCGGCTCGGTCAATGGGTTAGTCATCTTCTTATTTGCCACTCCTACTACTTGGATTGATTGTACCGAGAGGGGTAGGTTGGGAACTACTGCAGATCTCACAGTAGAACGGGTGGCACCAGTATCAACCAAAAAGGTGGTGGGATGACCGTCAACATCCGCCTCTACAAACGGTCCCCTCTGGTCTACCTCTAAGACTGCCCCACGAGTGCAGTATTCCTCCCCCCTCAGGCACCGTCATTTCAACGGGTCTGAGCTATACTCATCGCAATCCTCGAAAAGGGGCATCTGCTGGTACGTTCGATTTCCCTGTGGAATTCTCGGAGGTTGCGGAACTTGCACCTGCGGGCACAATATCCCCCCTTGCATGGACCTGGGTCTCGTCACTGTATTGACGACCTCAGATACCTGCACCATCTCTTTCTCTTGTTGCACTTGGTTCGCTGGATTCAATCTACACTTGCGCTTCCAATGCCCGATCTTGTGATAAAGGTGACACGCAGTGGTCTTTTTCAGTGTTGCCACATCCATCCCTGTCTTGGGGTCAATAGGTTTTCCCCTTCCTAGACCCTGCAACATTCTGGGTCCCTCCTTGATTGTTTCCCTGTCTTCTCCCTAGTGTCCCTCCACTTGGCTGTGTCTGAACTTCCCTGTCAGCGTTTTGCATTTGGACCAGCATTAGCTTATCCTTAAGCTTCCTGTGTTTCGAGTCCACTTCGTCGCTGCAGTACCTGGCGTACCACAGTATTTCGTCCACCGACTTGTTCTGCCAGTAGATCAAATGTTGCTGAATCATGAAGCTGATTTCTGATCTCAGACCCAAAACGAACTTGGAAACGAACTGTCCCATGTCTTTGGGGTCTAACGTGTCTAGCCCACTGTACTGCTTAAAGGCTTGTAAGAGCCTCTCGTAATATTCATGTACGGACTCTTTTGGTTCCTGGACAGTTCGATCTATCTTAACCCAATCAATGTCTTGTGGTGAGATTTTGGATTTCAGCCATGTAATTACTTGCTCAAACCTTTTCATAACAATAGGTGAAGGACCATTGGAAGCAGAGTCCCTGTCTGGTTCAGAAGTCGGCCAATCAACTGCAACTTTACAAGCTGCCCACAAATCACTTGGTACTACAATATCAAACAATGTGTTCAGGTCAACCCACAACACCTTCGAGATTTTAACAAATCGGTCGACCTGCTTGTACCACTCGACAGGCTTCTCCCTCAGCCGAGGAAATTCGTTTGTAAACGCTGCCAAATCACCTCTACTCCAAGGCACATGCACATACCCTCCATTTTGTACCTCTCGCAAGGGGTAATTCTCCACTCCTGGAGGCGGTGTCTCTCCTACGCTCTTTTTAGTGCTCTTCTTTTTAGACCACCTTTCCTCTCACTTGTCAAGCATGCTCCATGCACGTATCCCTACAATCAATTCTCGAATGTGAGTTTTCAACCCTATGACTCTCTTCTCTTCCAATTCCTGGTCACTGTACTGCAACCTGTGACTTCCCTGCAATATCTTTGTCTTGGACAGATCCACCTCGTATCTTCTTGCCAAGTCTGTCAGTTTCTCATGCGCTGACCTCGCCTTGCGAGTTACATCCTTTGCTACAAACAGCAACTCGTCTGGTTCATAAAGCTCCACTCTTTCCAAAGGCAGGTTCCCGCTAATTATCTCGTCTACCTCAGCTTTTAACCTCATCACATCCAACATCTTTGCTCTTATAGCAGTTTTAAGGGTTCCTCGACTTGATGCACCACTCGACTCTGCATTCTCACTGCTCTGATCCCCACATCGGTTCCCTTCCACTATATTCCCTAGGACTGGTCGGCTTTCTGTATTCCCGCGATCCCAGTCTCCTGTCATCCTATCATTAGGGCTTCTCACTGGTGGTTCCCACATCCTCATATCAGATCTTGAATCGGCCAAAGACCTTGGTCTCGCCGTTCTTACATCTCCCTGTCCTCCGGAGGAGTCTGCAGTGGCTGGCAAAGGCGTACTTTTTTCTAGGGGTCTCGGAAGGTGACCCATTCCACTCACTAGGCCACTCCCTCCTGAGCCAGTCCCTTCTCCTGCTACTGACCTTGCTAGACTTCCATTTCCTGCCTGATCTGGGTCATATACTGACACTATGGGGCCGATGGTAACCGGCACTGTAAGAGCATCCGGTAGCCTTGTAACAACTGTAACTCCGTTAGCTTCGGTGCTTGCTGGTGTCAGTGTTCCCATCCCTTCTGTTCCTGCTGAGATTCTTCTGACTACTCTCGCACTAGGTTGACTCTACGATTCTCCAGTTCCCTCTGTTGATACTACCTTTCCCCCTACGGAATCTGGATTATATGGAGGTGGTCTTTCTGATAGTAATATATCTAGCAAGCTATCATCTATGTCACTATCATCTTCCTCACCACTCTTCTTCTGGGTATCTCCTACTCTTACCATCAATGGGAATAGCCTATCCCCTTCAATAGTTTCCACCCTCCATCTCTTCTCCAATGCGTCCCATCGCGCATCTTGAAACGCCCTGATCGACTTTTTCACCTTTTCCTGACTTTGGTCTCTTTTCCTGTCATGTGCTGCTCTCATCCATGCATGTAGTGCCTCAAACTGTGTTGGTCTGGGTAAAGGTCGCAATGAAGACATCACTGTTTTCAATTGGTACAACACTTCCAACCTGAAAGTGCCATAATGCAGAAAAGCCAATTCTCCCTCTTTTTCAGTCATTTTATGCCAATTGTCGAGCCAAATTATAGTATGCAACCCCACCTTCGTAGCCATATAATGGGCTGGGGTATCCTCGGGTGGAGCTTCTTCTCCTCCTCGAGTAACCACTCTTCTATCTCCTGTACACATGTCTCGCAAAACTTTAAAACATTTCATGATGAAATCAACTTTTTCTTCACTTGTTTTCGCGTGACTTCCTGATGACGCTCCACCAATATCAGCGCAGCTTCACACCAATTGACCTATCGAAGCGCAGCACTTCCTGACGTCACTCTTCCTCCTCATGCAGCAGTTCCCCTCCTTTACAACTCATCTCTCACACACTCACACGTCTCACTCATACAATGAAATAACTGTTTGTCCACGAAACGACCGAACAGTCACTTCTCTGACTGTCTGTCCACAAAACGACCGGACAGTCTCACGTAATTGTCGACCTCAACTCTGGTAACCGTCTGTCCACGAAACAACCGGACAATTGCCTCAGACTATCTGCCCACGAACGGCCGGACAGTCATATTTTTAATTGCTAGGATCCAATCACTCAATGTTCCACATGCAGTAACCCACGACCTGCGTCGGTTACTCACGCACTCACACATACGTTTCCCTATCACCGGTGGGTTAGTCAACGACATCTCATGACTCCCACAATCACTGGTCAGACAATTTCAACTCTGGGTGTCTTCAACACCATAATCTCTTATCCCAGATATCGATAGATCAATCTCATGGACCGCACGCGTTCGGCCCGAAACCACAATCACTCAACTTTCATTCCAACTCCGCAAGACATCACACAATCAAAACAACACCGCAATCTAACAGACATACATCCCTGTTCATACTCACTCCACCACGAACTGCTGTTTCCGCCGCACCGTCACTCGCCGTCGGTTTCCATCAGACGCCGTCGTCCTCCGCTCACAATCCACTGGATAACCATCACTTGGGCTCTATGGGGGTTCAATGGCTACCCTTCTCTATGTCTCACCTTACTACAGAGGTAACCATCCTCTCGCTACCAACTGATAACGCCGGATTCCACTGTAAAAGTTACTAGGAACCCTCGGTCGACTGGACCTTTATTACTTGCTGAGAAGTGTAAAGGGGAGAAACAATACATTCATGCCAAACTGGCATGAATCAATTTAAGTAAAACTCAGAAAAGATCACTGACTCCGAATTCCAAATTTAGGGGTTTATTACAAAACCAAAAATAACTGAACATACATACACCTCAGGACGAGGTTGTAAAAATACATAGGCACTAATACAAATTCCATCCTACGAACCAATCTAATCCAATACAACATAAAAAGAATAAGCAATTCCAAAAATACTAAACAGGCAATAACTGCACCAACATCTATATTAGTCTTCATTAGTGGCTGTGCTGGAAATCCTTTAATCTATCCCTACACTATCCTTAAAGTGGCATCCCTACTTAATATTTCCCCAAGCAAGATCAAGAAAAGATGTCAGCTCGTGAAGACTTCCTAAGAAGTACACTCACGTTGTAAAGGTCAGTAGCCCAGATTACAAAATCGTTCTAAGTCTTCATTCTAAGAATCGATCCCTTCCTTCTACCCTCTAACAGCTCTCTGCTAACTCAGCCCCTCGGGGCACTGTCCCTAATACAAAATGCACAATTGATAAACACGCCCCTGAAACACCTCCTCTGGCCAGGCACCTCTCGTAGGTAATTTTCCACCAAAACTTGTACTCGGTTCAGCGACAGTTGGTGTGTCCTTGGGTCTTAGGCTTCTTCAGCAAAAGAAAATATCAGCTCCCAATTATCGGCATTCCTGAATACTTTGTAACAGGTCTCCTCCATACCTAACTCCTAAACAAAAGCGTTATTCTAACTAACGAGGACGGTGTCCTTGCACCTGCAACGAGAACATGAGAACAGAACAACCTTGCACGCACATGAATTTCGCTGACTGCCTCCAAATGAGAGCCTTACCAGGGAAAAATGCATTTCAGGCCTACATAAACCAGCTAACATAAGGAAAACGAATAGGCCTTTCTTAGCACGAAAGAGCAAATACTCCATCTAGGCCTTTGACATCAAATTAAACACACATTTAAAATGTTACATCTATAAGCACTACATTTCATCACATTTAAACACAATTAATCACCTATACGTGTGCAACTTCAACATGATGCACATTAAATCTAAGGCATTACATTACACATAAACTACTTCATTAAGCATTTGCAATGAACATCGAAAATTACATGATTTCCTCTAACTGCCATTTTACGTTTCTTGAATGGCACAACTCATCCTAACATTACATTTACCACTGATTATTACAACACAGGTTCTAACTAAGATTAACACACATAAGAATATATGCGGGTACGGACTATTCATGAATATAATGTACCCCTACAATTTTCAGAATATCACTGCGCTCTATCAGATGTACTTTGTTCCACTGTGGGCTTTAATTTGCTCATTATTAAAAAGCAGCAAAGAGAGAGCAAATTACTTCCAGTCGGGAGGTGTGAAACGTAAGCATTGGCAAAATGCCTGCAAGTCAAATTCTAAGGCCAATGAAAAAAACCTGTAGTAAAATGCAGTCACATCATTTTGGCACCCAATGCACATTTTGCACAACAAAAGATGAAAAATCCTTACCAATAGTAATCCAAATAGAGGTTTCATTGTGCTGCACATTTGACTTCATATTCTCAGCAAGCTCCAATGATCAATCCGTGCTGATGTTCAACAAATCAGCGCTGAAGAAAAGCTCATTACACCCCTCCATCATTTGAATTAATTACTGAGGCTTCCCTGCCTCACCCAGACACCATTAACAAGACTTTCTTAATAGTAAAAGTCCCTCCCCGCCACTCCTCTAGTTTTTTAGGTCAAGCCTAGGCAGTGCCATCACTGTCTCTTTTCAAGACATATTGTATATACTTTGTGGGCTTAGAGCGCGCCCATTGCATTTCTATATGTTACATCAGTTGTCCTTTAAAAACGGTTGCTTGTTAGTGGTTAATTTGTTCCTTTTGTCCCTCCCTGTAGTTATTTGTTTCCTCCCTTGCAGCAGCGTCTAGCGAGAGTTGTGGCTCCGCGGCCAGAGAGGCTGACTCTGGAGCATGGGGCTCACAGTTTGATCCCCGGTGCTGGTGGCAGCTCAGCTCAGCATCATGTGACTCTGGACAAGAGTTCACTTACTCACCCGATGGCCCCAGCGCCTCGAAACCTTCATGTGATATGTTTGTGCTTTACAAATATGGATTATTATTGATATTACTGGTATCTTTCCACCTAGTTGCTAATGTGTTATTCCTGGTGCACTATTTTTCTATTTGTTTCCTGCTGATGGTAGCCTAAAGGCATAGTTCTAATGTGAGCGTGGAGACCACATGACTTTAATTTAATGAACACGGCACCCGGGCTGATTTTATTCAATCAGCACGGCGTCTGCTTCATGGACGCTGTGTGTTATGGTTTTGCTTTTTTATTTTTTTTATAAAAAAGGTAGTGTGTGTGATTTTGTAGATTGCAAGGCTTTTATTTGATCAGCATGGCATCTGCATGGCTTCAATTTTATTAGCCCGGCACTGGCTACATGGATGCTGCGCGTTATGTTTTTATTTTGTATCTATTAAGAAGGTAGCATGTGTGATTTTGCGGGCCGCAAGGGTTTAATTATATTAACACACCTCCCTTGCAGATTTTATTTTATTAGCACTGCGCCCGCTTCACGTACGCTGCACGCTATGTTTCTGTTTATTTTTAGGAAGAAGGTAGTGTATGTGATTTTTTAGGGTGCACAGGTTTTATTTTTACAACACAGCGCTTGTGCGGCTTTTATTTTATCAGCATGGCGCCCGCTTAATGGATGCCATGCTGTATATATTAGTTTCTAAGGAGGTAGCATTTGTATGTAGTTATTTATTAGTGGACATAGTATTTTCCTTTTATTCTTGCTCGTGGCATCTTAAAGTCATTATTGTCATTTTACCATGTATTTATAACCATCTCAAGTGCATTGGGCTTAGCTTTACTGTTGTAACCATAAATAAAATTAATTTTTATTTCCTATCAAAACGGAAGCGTATATATGAGTGTATTTCTTTGTGGACATAGTATTTTCCTTTCATTTTTGCTTGTGGTAGCTTCAAAGCATTGTTGTATTATAAGTTTGTGATAGTGCATTGTGCTTTACTTTCGTTTGGGAATCTCTTAGAGAGCATTACCATCCTTCAATTTTAAGTTTTCACAACGACACAACGTGTATTTATATACAGTGCTCCAATATTTTGTGGTGTACTTTGCCCTTACTTCACACAAAATACAAAAAAATGTGATTAGCTTTAGAAAAAGAGCAAAAATAATTTAGCCACATAATACAAACAATATTTATCATTTTGTACATGCAAAAGACTATTGCTCAATTTTCACAGACTGACAACACTCTTTTCTATATATCTTCTTTAATTAATTTTTATACAGCGCAAACTCGACCCAAAGGTATTAAAGCAGTTTACATGAGCACCAGTTGCATTATAAATGGACACATTGATTTCTTAGGCACAGGAAGAATAGGTGATTTGTCCCTGAATCAGTGCCTCATGGACACCACAAGTTATGTTTCTGCTTATTTTTTCGTTTTATCAAAAAGGGGGCGTGTGTGATTGCGCAGGCCAAGCAGCTTTCATTTTATCAACATGGCACACGCCCGCTTTAATTTTATTAGCACAGCACCTGCTTCATGGACACTGCGCTTTATGTACATGAGCACAAGCTGCATTACATGCGGACACATTAATTTTTTAGGCACAGGGAGAATAAGTAATTTGCCCAGAATCATGGGATGTTTAGCCTCCCGCCCACAATAATTTTCCTGAGAGAAGGTAGCGTGTGTATGCACGTTTAATGTGCACTGTGCTTTACTTTTGTTTGGGAATCTGGGCCGGACCATTACCATATTTCTAAATCTACATTTTCACAATTACAAAAAGTGTATTTATATACAGTGCTCCAATGTTTGGTGGTGTACTTTGTGCTCTACACCACTCCAGAACACTCTATACAACTAAACAACACTCTACTCCACTCAAAAACTATACTCCACTCTAACAATCTACTCCACTAAACACTATGCCCCTGCACTATACAACATTATACTCCCTACATTACACAACACAAAACTACACGCCACTCTATAACACATAATGCCACTCAACTCAACTCTGCACTACTATACTACACACCACTCCATAACACTACACTATACTCAACTTTACAAAACATCACTCAACACCCCTTAACATCGAAAACATTTAAGCATACTAAATAGCAACCACACTGATATATAACTAAGCCAAAGCATATTGACAAAGCCATCAGCAATACCTATTGGCTATGCCAATTCTTGTTTCTTGTCTTGCCAGATACCTGGAAACATATGTTGACGGCAGCATATTACATTTTCAGTATGACTGTTTCCTTCTGGCAGAGAGCTGGGCCATCTATGCATAAAACTGGGTGCCGTGCTGCTCCGCTACAGCTGACTGAGGAGCCGTTGACAGGAGGACAGCAGAGTGGTTGCAATGTGGTCACAACGAATCTTATTGGCTGGAGCTGTGCTTCCTGGTTCGGAGACCAGCAGAGATCGCACTGACAGTGATGAATTACACGGAGAAATTGACTCTTGGCAGTAAGGATAAGTAAGGGGCCCTGTGGGCACAAGGTTAAGATATGCTATTTAGATTTGATGCCTCTCTTTAGTCACCATGTGATAGGTTGAGAAGATCTCCTAATCTATTGATGACATATTCTATTGCTGGATATGGATTGCTAACTTTAACTAGCTCTCTGGGTCATATTTATCATCAAAGATTGAGGCTTCATTTTTCTTATGACAATGGAAGGCAAGACAGCAGCCAAGAGGAGACACATTATCTCTTATACTTTGTCCTCAAGTGAGGAAGGTCAAGTACCTGCAAGACGTCCCTGGTCAGAGGCCACAGTAAATCATTTGGGTATTTTACCACCTCTTGTGACAAAGGAAGAGATCCTGAACATGACTGGGACTGATGTCATCAGGGCCACTGAGGTAAAACCAAAACAGAAAAGAAAAAGGGGTACTGAATGAAGATGAAGATGATTCCAAGTGTCCAGCATTTCCCTGCTGTGCAGTCTGTGATCTAGTCAAAGCACATACCCACTCAGGGAGATCCAGCATCCTTGCATGGAGCATACTCCCCACTGCTGGCCAGTCGCACACTTCAAGATCATTTCGCAGTAGACACTCTACTGGGAGTGCAGGAGACACAACTACCTTCTTAGGGCCTGTCACACCTCCCCATTCCAAACTCCCCATTGCCATGGGATGGAGTTTGGTTCTGATGACTGCATAGGTTACTTGGTGAAACACACCAGGTCTGATCTGCTCTGGAGAAATCAGTTTCTCTGTGACCATGGTCACACTGGCTCCTGTATCTCTCAGAGCTTCCACTTCTGTCCCATTTATTTTAGGTTGCTGCCTATACCTCGCCATGCTGGGAGGCAAGGCTGCCAGGGCTGCAATATCCACCCCACCCATGGAAACTAAGGTTGCCTCTGTGAACCCTTCCCCTATCTCTGGAACAACTTCCACCCCCACACCTACACTGACAATCCCTGTGGACTGCCCACCAGTGGGAGGCTTCTTTGTGCAGACAGCATCTCCTCTTTTGTGTCCTGGCTGATTACAGTCAAAATACTTCCCAACCTTTGAGGGATCAAAGAACTTTCCTGCCTTCACAGGGTCTCAAGCCTTTGCTTATATCCCTGTCTCCTTAAAATTGGAGTGGCTTGCCCCCCATCATTGTGCAGGTTTTTGAGGGTCTTGTGAGGACTCTTTTGTTTTTTTAATCTTTTTTCCCTAGCCTTTCCCCTGGGGGGAGGACTGTCCTCCTTTCTTCTGATCACCCCCCTGCTGTTGATTAGAAACTCAGGTAGTCAACCACTCATCAGCCCCCTCCCCCAGTTCCCTAGGACTAGACAGCTTAAAGTCCACTAAGAGCTGGTGTAACTTCTCTTCTATACAATGAGTCAGTATGTGCTCTTAAGAAATAAATTGTACAGCCCCTCATAAGTACTCACTTGGTTGCCTTGAATCTAGCCCTTTAGTGCTTTCACAGAAGTGTCCACAAAATCCACCCAGGCCTGTGTATTTACCTACTGGGTGCCCCTGAACTTTACCCTGTACTGCTCTGGGGTGAGACCAAATTTCCTGACTAGAAATTTCCTCAGGTGTGGGTAGGATTCTGCTTCTGCCCCCTCTAGGGTCAGAAGTCTATCCCTCCCAACTACTGGGATCACCTCCCACAGGAGTGTATCCCAGTTCTGAGAGTGATCCCTTCTTATCTTAAGGGCCCTTTCAAATACAGTCAGCCATTTGTCAATGTCATCCTTCTCTACATACGGGGGAACTATTCCCTTAGCTAGGTCTAGCTTCTCCTTCTCTACAGCTGTGTATACCAGTTGAGCTCTTGCCTTCTGAGTTCCCTTTTAGGACCTTTGTGGAGGAGCCCCCCTCCATTAGCTGAGTGTCTGGACCTAGTACTAGATGCAAGGGACACTGTGTCATCTCCTTCCTCCTGGAGGATGTCAGAGGGGTCTGCCTCCCTCCCCCCTTCATACTCTTGAGTGGACTCTCCCCAGGCCTAAAGGGACCTAACCATCTCTGCCTTTTGGATTCTATTAGCAGCAGGTAGCCCCCTGGCTCTACACACTCCCTTAAGCTCAGCTACCGTGAGATTAGTTAGACTAGCCAGCTCCAACTCCATGGTATCCTAGCTTTGGGTATAAAAAACTTTGCAAACAGGTATAGTACAATTTAGAAAATCAATTTAAAAATAGTTTAATCTAAATTTGAAAATATAAAAAAAAATGTCAATTTACTGGATTTTTAAAGATTGTCACTGAGATACATGTATTGTGTGGTCAAACGCAAGTACTGGATCCCAACGCTCCCACCAAATGTTGGAAGGTGGATTAATAGTAGGGGTAAGTATGCACCTACCTCTAGCAATAAGGTAGAAACAAAATATAAGGCCCAGTCAAGGTCTCAATAAATTAGTCCCTTGCTCAACCCTTAGTAGCTGGCTACGAGCAGGCAGACTTAACTTAGGAGACAGGTGTGTAAAAAATTTAAAAACACCAATACATTAGATAAGTAAGACACAGCACATAATAAAAATCCACAAACAATTAATAAAAATGGGAAATATTTTTATGATTAAAATGACACCAAAATGAATAAAATCCAATGTAGGGAGCTGGAGATACAAAAAGCGTCTACTTGGGGCATCTGATTGCGTCTGACCAGGACAAAGTCAAAGTTTACAGCCAACCGCGATGGAGTCGTATAGACTGAGCGGTAAGGTCGGGTCAAGTTTTTACCTTCACACTTAGTCATCGAGCAGAGCACTTCATCAGGCAGGGATTCAAATCGACAACGGCAGCTTGGATTTGTGGAAGGCCTTGGATAAAGGCCTTGGATAAATCCTGGAAGTTCGAGCTCTGGATCTTTCAGTGGGACAAGTCTGAAATTCAGATAAAGTTGTGGTTCAGTTGCAGTGGCTTGACTTTCGTCGATGGGTTGGTCCATTTATGGAGCTTTTTGACAAAAGTTCTCTAAAGTTCTCCAAGCTTCAGGAGGGGCTTTCTGAAGTTCCCTTTGGGGGTTCAAAGTGTCCACAAATGAAATCCAAAGTTCCAGAGTCTCTGAATTGCTCCTCAGAAGTTGGGACTACAGTTCCCACATTGCACCTGGCCAAAGCCTTTAAAGTCCACCTGAAGGTGGTCAACTGGGTGCTTCTTGCTATAGATGATGCAGGTGGAGCTCTTTTAACCCATTGCTTTTTTTTAGGGATTCCACGCATTCTCTTTGAAAGCAAGGCATAGTCCTTAGGGCTGTAGTTCTGTAGTGTGCAGTAGGTGTAGTCCTTCAGAGTGCAGTCCTCTTGGTACAGGCCAGGGTTCCAGTAGGGCAGGTGATCTGAGTTGCTAGGCAATGCAGCTCTCCCATATTTATCCAGTGGTCTGGGACGAAAAGCAGGGGGACACCAATGGGTTACAGGGTGCCACCCAAAAGTATGACAGCTTCCTCCAAAGTGTGGTATATTCTTGTCCCACAAATCACTGTACATGGAGAAACTTTCTCTTTGGGGTTAAGATCTGGCTAAGCCAACTTATTGGTGTGGCTCATTTCCCTTAACACCCCCCTTCCAGACCTGTAAATTCCATTACTGGGCTCCCATCTGGCTGGGGGGGGGGGTACAGGAAGAGGGGGTAGGCCTGGCTTGCATCCTTACTGTCCTGCTCTCTTTGAAGACCAGTTGGTTACCCAGCCCCCTTTGTGGCCTGTTCCCTGAAGCTGTAGATCTCCCCCCACCAGATATCCTTTCTCTCTATGCAGGACACTTATCAACACATCAGAGCAATTTGGCTAAGCTTGTCAAGGGCTGGCCAATCAGAAGAGGCTGCTAGAAGGCTGGGTTTTGGTTAACAGAAAAGTTAATCATACTAGGTATGATAAATTCAACAGCAGCAAGTTGTTGGTTTTAGCATTACCAATCTTTTAAGTCCTTGAATTGTTATTTTAGCTCGCTCCTGTCGATAGTTATACATTATTACTGTATTTCTATGTTATCCTATGGGGCTAAAATGCTACAATGGGGAAAAACTAAATTGGCAATTTTTCCCTCACCAGAACATATAAAACATCCTTTAACATGTCTCTGCTTATTTTTACAAGGCATCCTACCCTGTGGGCACCTATGGTAGACCTTAGGAGTGACCTATATGTACAAACAAGGCAGTTGAATATTTTCCTTATTTTTAAAGGCGTTTTATATAGCACAAACTCGACTCAAAGATATCAGAGCGCTTTACATGAGCACCAGTTGCGTTACGAACGCACACATTCATTTAGTTAGGCACGGGGAGATTGTGGGGCCGATTCACAGAACTAATCTGAGACAAAATCCTAAACTTACTACTTTTGGTATTCACAGAATGCACTTACGACTCCTAACTTTACGTCCGCAGTCAGGCCAGAATTTCCGCACCCAGAGCGTACTCTCCGCACCCGGAGCGTACTCTCCGCACCCGGACCGTACTCTCCGGTTAGGGCCGTACTCTCCGGCTCGAGCCGTAATCTCCGGCTGGGGCCAGATAAAGTGTAATCAATGGGCCGGATTGCAATTTTTACAAAAAGGAACATTAGGAATGTGTGATAAATGGTAGAGAAGGTCATGAAAAAGAGTTTGGGCAGGGAAAAGAGTACGGCAAGACACTACATCATAACCCAAAAAAGATTTCTCCTTTGCATCATGGTACATGCAGTGCACAATTTGCGCTCCCCTCACTGTTGACTGTGCAGTCAACACTGTTATGTTTTTTATTTCTATTAAAAATAATGTTGATCCTTTACACTATTTAAAAACGTTCATTATGTTGCTGATGTCATCAGCCAGGTAGTGATCCTTTCACACAAACACTATCCGTGCTGTCATCTAATCTGTGTAGCACAACTTTGGCACTAATAGGATAACACAGGCATTATCCTTGCATTTTTCATTTCACAGAGGCAAAACCCATGCACTCATGCAATCACCGAGACACTACCCCTGCACTTATGCAATCACCATTGCTCTACCCATGTACTCATGCAATCACTCAGGCACTACTGTTGAACTCATTCATTCACCTCTAATACTATTTCTGCACTCATTCATTCAGTGATACACTACCCATGCACTCATCCAATGACCCAGGCATTACTCTTGCACTCATACTTGCACTCATCAAATGGCCCAGACATTACCCTTCCACCAAACCTTCCACTCAGGCACTACTCATGCACTCATCCATTCAATGAGGCAGTACCCATACACTCATGCTGTGCAGTCAACACTAAGGGGAGCACAGATTGTGTACTGCATGTACTATGATGCAAAGGAGAAAACTTTTCTGGGTTATGATGTAGTGTCTGGCCGTACCCTTTTCCCTGTCCAAACTGTTTTTCATGACCTCCTCTACCATTTATCACACATTCCTAATGTTCCTTTTTGTAAAAATTGCAATCCGGCCCATTGATTACACTTTATCCGGCCCCAGCCAGAGATTACGGCTCGAACCAGGGAGTACGGCCCTAGCCGGAGAGTACAGTCCGGGTGTGGAGAGTACGGTCCGGGTGCGGAGAGTACGCTTCGGGAGCGGAAATTCCGGCCCGAGTGCGGACGTAAAGTTAGGAGTCGTAAGTGCATTCTGTGAATACCAAAAATCGTAAGTGCCTTCTGTGAATACCAAAAGTAGTAAGTTTAGGATTTTGTCTCAGATTAGTTCTGTGAATCGGCCCCTAAGTGATTTGCCCAGAATCACAAGATCTTAAGCACCCATGCTGAGATTTGAACCCGGTTCCCCAGCTTCAAGGTCGACCACTCTAGCCCTTAGGTCACATTCTACTTTGGAAGTACCTTCAAATCCAAAGTAGAATTTGCATATAATTTCAATTTAAAAGCAGCTTTCTAAGCAGGGCTGACTTTTAAAATGACAGCAGGCAACACAGCAGTGCACACTTAAGAGCATGAAATCTGCTGGGCCTCTAAAACTACATGCCCTACCACATACTAGGGACTTTGTAAGTACCAAATGTAATTATACCTAATAACCATATACCTTTCAATTAGAGCACTGGTCCTGGGCCCGGTTAGCAGAGCCCAGGGAGCAGTCAGAGTAGGGGGTACCACCAATACTAGTCATAAAATTGGGGGTGTTCAGGGCCAAAGAGGATGACTTTCTCACAAAACCATAGGATTGTTCCTCCAAAAAATCATTTTGACAAAAAGGTTGGTCTGGCTCAAGGAAAGCATATACTGCAGAGAATCTAGCATTGACAGCAGTCAAATATGTGGCATATACAGCTCAGTCAATTGTGAAGGACTTCGACAATCTAGTTGTGGCCATTCAAGAGGAGCATGTTTGGCCAAAATATCAAAAACTATTATAGTGTCAAGAATAACAAGGACATAAATATCATAAAGGTAAGTTTCTCTGGTAAGCAAAGTTTTACTATATATAACTC
The DNA here is from genome assembly GCA_963921515.1 of Calotriton arnoldi. NCBI lineage: Eukaryota > Metazoa > Chordata > Amphibia > Caudata > Salamandridae > Calotriton > Calotriton arnoldi. Next base: position 836,820 of record CAWUFW010000039.1, read on the forward strand.
CATATATATATATATACAAAAAGAAGAGGTTGCCGCTCCGGTGGAACGCACTCGCCGGAGGTCAGGCCGGTAACAGGGCTGCTCTCTCAGGTCTTCTCCCCACACAAACGCCGCCTACGCGTTTCGGGACACCTCCCTTCCTCTGGGCATCATGAAACACAAATGAAAGGCACCAGCTGTTATTTATGGAAGTCCCTTCTTTATTTTGCATAATTAATCCCAATGTAAAATCAGGTAAGTAACTGTTGCATGATGGGACTGGAAGTCCTGATTACCATATCCAAGTGGACGCTGGCCTTCAAAGCGTGATAATTTTCCTCGTGGGACAAACAAAGTTCAAAGAGGCGCCCTGGCAATGCAAAAAGGCCCCTCCAGCTCTGCTGCGCATTGCAAAGTGCATTGCTGCAGACCCACTCGGGTCTCGTGGTGGTGCAAAGCCGTGGCCTGGGCTTGGCCACAAATATTCAAAAAGAAGAGGTTGCCGCTCCGGTGGAACGCACTCGCCGGAGGTCAGGCCAGTAACAGGGCTGCTCTCTCATATATATATATATATATATATATATATATATATATATATATATATATATATATATATCTCAACTCCAACCCTACTTCCCATGGAAGAGAGCAAACACACGAAGAGTGCTAGGTTTCAAGGCATTTTTATTTCATGGGGCCTCCTTTGACCCGGCAACACAGAGAGACGCGTTTCGGCTGTCTCAGCAGCCTTCCTCAATCTGATGTGCGCCATTTTTAGAAACCATATATACTGTCCCTTTCATAGACACATAAAACAGTATACTTTTCACTTAAAGAGATACACATAATCTCAGCACTGGCCCGCAGGTGCATTCACGTGAATGACATACAAAATACTGGTGGTCATACTGATAATTTTAACATATAGTCCCAATAGTCTAAATGCATAATGCATGGTGCAATGCTGTGCACCCTTAACCCGCATAGTGCGTCATCAGATCCACCCAATAAATCTGCGATATGTGCCCGTAACTCATATGCTAAGAATGTATCTCATTCAATGGTTTAAAACATGTGCTGAAAATAATCACATATTAACACACAACGTCGCAAGCATTAAAATGTCACAAATTAAAAGTCATTATGATATGCTGTATGAATGAACTCGAACAAGGAGATATGTTCATATATGGCTATCCCTTTAAATGGCTGAGAAGCGACTTGAAGCAAAGCCTAAGGCTCATATTTTAATTTATGACGTAGAGCGTGACTGAATACCAATTTCATGTAACAACATCTAACCTTCCCTGAAATTTGATTCATACAAACGACAGGCTTTGGCGGACAATGCATCTGTCCCAAACCGACACATTAATCAACCCATTGATTCAGCTTCAACAAGTTCAGATGCTAGTTCTCTTTCTAGCGTATATGATTCAGACAATCTGAGTGAACCAGGTACCACTTTGTCCTCCGCCACTATTACGTCACGTACTCCTGCGGAGGAATTGAATTTTTTAAGGGAGGCCCGGCGACAAACCCTGCGCCCGAGACATCCTCAACAAAAGCAGGGGGAAGGAGAACAGAGTCGCGGAGGCAGAGGCGGAGGATTCAGAGGCAACACCAAAAGCAGAGGCGGAAGGAACAAGAAATGGTAAAATCCATAAAACCTCGTGACAATACTTTAATTAATCTCTCTTCTACAACTTTAACAACTGCAGAAACTCAATTACTTTCATTGGGATTGACTTTTTGCCCAGAGAGCAATTTTAACTATACTCAGTCTCGCATTGATATCTATAAATTTATCAGAAAGTTGAAATTAATAAAATTCTTTCAGTTGAAAAACTGTTCAAATGCAACGAATGAGACTGTTGGGAATGTCAGTTCCAATTTGCAAGCATCGGATTCTGCATTGTTGAAAACTATACATGGCTTAGAAACCAACACTGACATAGATCCTCGCCCTACCCAGGAAATTCTCATGGACACCGGCATTGATTCTGGGAGTCCAGCGGCGAGTCCATTCTGTCCTCCTTCGACTTTTGTGCCCATCATGCCTAAGGATGCTATTGACATTTTTAATGATATGGTGACAGAAGATTTAAAAAGCTTAACAGAACAATTAAAAGTAGACATTATAGGATGAGGCATGTTGAATTGCAATACTATAATTTAATTCAAAAATTGAAAATGAAGAAAGATCTTATTATAAACAAAGCTGATAAGGGAGGCAATGTTGTAATTTGGCCCAGAGAAATGTATATGTCAGAAGCTATGAATCATCTCAATGATCCCAATTGTTATAAGTTGGCAGCGTTTACAGATCTCAACAAAATCAAAGATTTGGTCTTCAAAGAATTATTTCAATGGAAGAGAGAAGGCCTGATCAGTAAGAATGAGTTTCTCTTCCTCAAAAAGACCATCCTATTACACCTATTTTGTATTTTATCCCCAAAGTCCACAAACATACTGTTCCCTGTTCCAGGGAGACCAATAATTTCCGCACAAAGAAGTTTATTGGAACCTATTTCCAAGTTTGTTGATTATTTTTTACAGGAACATGTGTCCAATTTACCATCGTTTATAAAGGACACGGGGGATTTTTAAGGAAATTGAATAATGTTCATTGGGAGAGTGACTATCTACTTGTAGTAATGGATATAACTTCTTTATACACAAGTATCCATCATAATGATGGCATTAATGCAGTTTCTCACTATTTAGGGAATCGTGACATCAGATATTTGGAACATAACAAAATGTTAATAGCTATGATTAAGATTTGTCTTTCTAGCAATTTTTTTCTTTTCAACAAACAAGTTTATCAGCAGTTGCGAGGGGTGGCGATGGGGGCATGCTTTTCCCCCAGTTACGCATGTCTCCATGTAGGCTGGTGGGAGGAGCATGTCCTCAGGGGTGAGCACAGGGATCTGTTTGAAGGACATGTTTGTCATTGGTGGCGTTATATTGATGATGTGTGTTTTATCTGGAGAGGTTCACACACAGCTGTACTAAATTTTATTGACATCATTAACACCAACAGACTAAATCTTAATTTCACAGCCACTATCAGCCCAACCAATGTTGAGTTCTTAGATGTTTCAGTTTATGTGAAAGACAATGCAATACACACTAAATTACATAGGAAAGATACAGCAGGGAACTCGGTTCTTCATGCAACCAGTTCCCATCCTAGACATCTGATCCGCAGTATCCCGTATGGGGAATTTCTGCGGATTCGCCGTATCTGCAGTAATGAAACAGATTTAGAAGTCTGTCAAAATGAAGCATTACAAAGATTTCTTTTACGTGGCTATAAATTACATGATTTAATTCAGGCACGTATAAAGGCTAATGCTCTATCACGTGAGAGTTGTCTTGGCATTTTTAATCCAGTAACTGAAACTACGGTTAATGCTATCAACCCAGTTGAGAACAATATGCAAGTAGTAAGATTATCCAAACTGACCTCACACTCTCTCAAATTTTACCTACTGCACCAGCTCTCACATTTAGGAAGTCATCAGCTATGAGAGATAGCTTAGTGAGAAATAGCCCTGAAATTATGGTTTCTGGCACATGGCTACCTGCCAGAAGGGTTTTTTTTAAATGCAACTCTTGCCGGGCGTGCAAATTTGGGACCAGCACTAAAGAGTATATGACCGCTTTCAGTAATACCCCAGTTATTATACAAGGGTATTATACTTGTCGTACTGACTTCGCGGTATATGTGCTACGGTGTACGTGCGGGTTGAAGTATGTTGGTAGCACTAAGCTCCAGGTCTATAACCGCATACTTCAACATTTGAGAGCGGTAGTTAATTCAGATCCCAATTACCCCGTAGCTAGACATCTAAAAGCAGCACATAATAATAATTTGAAGGATTTGGATTATTTTGTAATTGGAGCTGTGCCTAAATCTATTCGGGGGGCAATAGAGAGCGTCAGTTAAGACAACTTGAAAGTAAGTTCATCCTCGAACTCGATACTAGAATGCCGAATGGGCTCAACATGGGGGAAGACTTACACAATTTTCTGTAATTAATTGTTATTTTTCGAATGATTAGATTTTTAACTCCATATCTGTAGTCAACAAACTATACTGTCTCTTCAATATGGTTTTAGAATATTTTTAGGCCATCTATTCCTTCCATGTAGGGAGATGTGGGAATCTTTTTTGACAATCTTTTTTGGTTTTTTATCTTTATTGACTATTTCCTTACACAGAGGATATTATTTTGACTTTGAAATCATAGCCTGGGATTGTTATAGGGCACTGGCCCATCATATCTGATTTCTATGTTTGATTTTAACATCTCAGGGCTCCCGGGCTCCGGAGGTTAATGTTCCGCTACAATCAATTTTAGTAATTTAGAGTTTTTAAACACAAGCACATTTGCACTTTACACATGTTTGCACTTAGGCGTTATGAGGCTGTCATTATAATCAAATTTGGAACTTATGGCCTTGATATTGTTCATATGAGCTATTGCATATTTTGCACATGAGTCAAGTTTACAATAAGCATTTTTGCACAATTTGTCAACAGGAGTTTTTATAGTATGCAAATTTTAGTTGGTATTAATACTGGTTATTATGTATTATATGCATCTATTTAAATGTTTCATTTTCCTGATTTTACAATGTGATATTGGATATTTATTGTTTTAATATGTAATAATTACCTTTTCAATTTAATGGTTTTTATTCTTAATAACACATTGATTATGACATTTTCTTCAGCAATTGTACTCTTAGTGCAGTATGTTTTCTATGTTTATATGCCATGTGACTAGGTTTCACAATTTTACCCAGGTGCAAGGTGTTTGTTTAGCATTTTTTTGATCACTATCACTATTTATTGACTCACTAGGCTGTAGCGCGTTATGTGAACAAGACGGAGGTTTCTCTGTCGAATGATGTCATCAGTGATGTCATTTGAGATGTCATCAGTGATGTCATCAGTGATGTCACTGACCATGTCATGAGTGATGTAATATGTGACGTCATCAGCAGTGCATTGCGGGCGCGAGTTATAGTTAGCTGAACTAACTATAACGGGGAATTTCTATGGTTTTGTACGAGTGAAATGTCCAACTAACTATAACTGTCCCTAAAACCTATGGTTTTTTCAGTGAATTTCAAAGGTTTTTTAAATGCTAATTTCTAACTATAACGTGTCTGAAACCTATGGTTTTTTCAGTGAATTTCAAAGGTTTTTTAAATGCTAATTTCTAACTATAACGTGCCTGAAACCTATGATTTTTAAGTGAATTTCAAAGGTTTTTTAAATGCTAGTTTCTAACTATGCCTACAGAGGTAGGACATGTGAAGAAAGAAGAAAAAACGCACAGAAAGAAGCAAAAGATGTGCAGAAAGAACCAACAGAGGAGCAGAAAGAGGCCTTGTTGCAAAATCATCCAGTGCCCACAACTTTTTCAGACGGGTACTGGTGGTAACTGACTCTGACTAACCAGAGCCAGTGCTATGCTAAAAGACACTTAGAATACAGTGAAAACACCTACATACACTAGGGAACACTATGCGTTGGGGTACCCCTGTGATTAGCATGACCTCCTCTGCAAGTCCCTAGTACATAATAGGGCAGGGGGATTAAAACTACCTCTTAAAACGCGCTACAGGGCGCGTTTGCACAGTGGTGAAGGGAGGGGGGCCTGAGGTGACATGTGTGCAAACGCACCCGTAGCGCGTTTTAAGTTGCGGGATTAAGTCCCCTTGAATTCTGAGGGTCCCTGGGGCCCAACTAGCCCCCAGGTACCTACAGTTAGGACCACAGAGCTGAGTTGCAGAGAGGCGTTCCGAGGCCACGCACCTTTTTCACCTCTCTGCAACGCAACTCTGTTGTGCTTACTGAAGGTACCTGGTGGGCTAGTTGGCCCCAGGGTCCCTCAGGATTCAAAGGAATTAATTCCCCAACTTAAAACGCACCACAGGGCGTGTTTGCGCACATGTCACCTGAGGCCCCGCCCCTCCCTTCACCACTGTGCAAACGCGCCCCGTGGTGCGTTTTAAGTTGGGGGATTAGGTCACCTTGAATCCTGAGGGTCCCTGGGGCCCAACTAGCCCACTAGGTACTTCCAGTAAGCACCACAGGCCTGCGTTGCAACGCCTGTAACAAATTGTGTAGTTGTGTTTAGGTAGTGAAGAGGGTTGTGCTGGGGGTAGTGTTTTAGGGTTTAGGGTAGTGTAGTGGTGTTTGTGTAGTGTAGGGGTCATGCTGGGGGTAGATTTAGGGTTTAGGGTAGTGCAGTGGTGTTTGGGTAGTGTAGGGAGTCGTGCTGGGGGAGTGTTTTAGGGTTTAGGGTAGTGCAGTGGTGTTTGGGTCGTGTAGGGGGTCGTGCTGGGGGTAGTGTTTTAGGGTTTAGGGTAGTGCAGTGGTGTTTGGATAGTGTATGGGGTCGTGCTGGGGGTAGTGATTTAGGGTAGTGCAGTGGTGTTTGGGTAGTGTAGGGGGTACTGCTGAAGGGTAGTGTTTTAGGGTTTAGGTTAGTGCAGTGGTGTTTGAGTAGTGTAGGGGTACTGCTGGGGGTAGTGTTTTAGGGTTTAGGGTAGTGCAGTGGTGTTTGTGTAATGTAGGGGGTAGTGTTTTAGGGTTTAGGGTAGTGCAGTGGTGTTTGTGTAGTGTAGGAGGTCGTGTTTTAGGGTTTAGTGTAGTGCAGTGGTCTTTGGGTAGTGTAGGGAGTCATGCGGGGTAGTGTTTTAGGGTTTAGGGTAGTGTAGGGGGTCATGCGGGGGTAGTGTTTTAGGGATTAGGGTAGTGCATTGGTGTTTGGGTAGTGTAGGGGGTCATGCGGGGGGTAGTGTTTTAGGGTTTAGGGCAGTGCAGTGGTGTTTGGGTAGTGTAGGGGGTCGTGCTGGGGGAGTGTTTTAGGGTTTAGGGCAGTGCAGTGGTGTTCGGGTAGTGTAGGGGTCGTGCTGGGGGAGTGTTTTAGGGTTTAGGCCAGTGCAGTGGTGTTCGGGTAGTGTAGGGGGTCGTGCTGGGGGAGTGTTTGAGGGTTTAGGGCAATGCAGTCGTGTTCGGGTAGTGTAGGGGGTTGTGCTGGGGGTAGTATTTTAGGGTTTAGGGTAGTGCAGTGGTGTTCGGGTAGTGTAGGGGGTCGTGCTGGGGTAGTGTTCTAGGGTTTAGGGCAGTATAGTGGTGTTTGGGCAGTGTAGGGGGTAATGCTGGGGGTGGTGTTTTAGGGTTTAGGGCAGTGCAGTGGTGTTCGGGCAGTGTAGGGGGTCATGCTGGGGTGTTGTTTCAGGGTTTAGGGCACTGCAGTGGTGTTCGGGCAGTGTAGGGGTGGTGTTTCAGGGTTTAGGGCAGTGCAGTGGTGTTCGGGAAATGTAAGGGGTCGTGCAGGGGGTGGTGTTTCAGGGTTTAGGGCAGTGGTGTTCGGGCAGTGTAGGGGTCGTGCTGGGGGTGGTGTTTCAGGGTTTGGGGCAGTGCAGTGGTGTTCAAGCAGTAAAGGGGTCGTGCTGGGGGTGGTGTTTCAGGGTTTAGGGCAGTGCAGTGGTGTTCGGGCAGTGTAGGGGGCGTTGCAGGGGGTGGTGTTTCAGGGTTTAGGGCAGTGCAGTGGTGTTCGGCCAGTTTAGGGGGTCATGCAGGGGGTGGTGTTTCAGGGTTTAGGGCAGTGCAGTGGTGTTCGGGCAGTGTAGGGGGTCGTGCTGGGGCTGGTGTTTCAGGGTTTAGGGCAGTGGAGTGGTGTTCGGGCAGTGTAGGGGGTCTTGCTGGGGCTGGTGTTTCAGAGTCTAGGGCAGTGCAGTGGTGTTCGGGCAGTGTAGGGGGTCTTGCTGGGGCTGGTGTTTCAGGGTTTAGGGCAGTGCAGTGGTGTTCGGGCAGTGTAGGGGGTCGTGCTGGGGGTGGTGTTTCAGGGTTTAGGGCAGTGCAGTGGTGTTTGGGCAGTGTAGGAGGTCATGCTGGGGCTAGTGTTTCAGGATTTAGGGCAGAGCAATGGTGTTCAGGCAGTGTAGGGGTTTTGCTGGAGGTGGTGTTTCAGGGTTTAGGGCAGTGCAGTGGTGTTCGTGCAGTGTAGGGGGTGGTGTTTCAGGGTTTAGGGCAGTGGTGTTCAGGCAGTGTAGGGGGTCTTGCTGGGGTTGATGTTTCAGGGTTTAGGGCAGTGCAGTGGTGTTCGGGCAGTGTAGGGGTCGTGCTGGGGGTGGTGTTTCAGGGTTTAGGGCAGTGCAGTGGTGTTCCGGCAGTGTAGGAGGTCGTGCAGGGGTGGTGTTTCAGGGTTTAGGGCACTGCAGTGGTGTTCGGGCAGTGTAGGGGGTCGTGCTGGGGGTGGTGTTTCAGGGTTTAGGGCAGTGCAGTGGTGTTCGGGCAGTGTAGGGTGTCGTGCTGAGGGTGGTGTTTCAGGGTTTAGGGCAGTGCAGTGGTGTTCGGGCAGTGTAGGGGTCGTGCAGGGGGTGGTGTTTCAGGGTTTAGGGCAGTGCAGTGGTGTTTGGGCAGTGTAGGGGGTCGTGCAGGGGTGGTGTTTCAGGGTTTAGGGCAGTGCAGTGGTGTTCGGCCAGTGTAGGTGGTCTTGCTGGGGGTGGTGTTTCAGGCTTTAGTGCAGTGGTGTTCGGCAGTGTAGGGGGTCTTGCTGGGGGTGGTGTTTCAGGGTTTAGGGCAGTGCAGTGGTGTTCGGGCAGTGTAGGGGGTCTTGCTGGGGCTGGTGTTTCAGGGTTTAGGGCAGTGCAGTGGTTTTCGGGCAGTGTAGGCGGTCGTGCTGGGGCTGGTGTTTCAGGGTTTAGGGCAGTGCAGTGGTGTTCGGGCAGTGTACGGGGTTGTGCTGGGGCTGGTGTTTCAGGGTTTAGGGCAGTGCAGTGGTGTTCGGGCAGTGTAGGGGGTCGTGCTGGGGGTGGTGTTTCAGGGTTTAGGGCAGTGCAGTGGTGTTCGGGCAGTGTAGGGGGTCGTGCTGGGGGTGGTGTTTCAGGGTTTAGGGCAGTGCAGTGGTGTTCGGGCAGTGTAGGGGTCGTGCAGGGGTGGTGTTTCAGGGTTTAGGGCAGTGCAGTGGTGTTCGGGCAGTGTAGGGGTCGTGCTGGGGCTGGTGTTTCAGGGTTTAGGGCAGTGCAGTGGTGTTCGGGCAGTGTAGGGGTCTTGCTGGGGGTGGTGTTTCAGGGTTTAGGGCAGTGGTGTTCGGGCAGTGTAGGGGGTCTTGCTGGGGGTGGTGTTTCAGGGTTTAGGGCAGTGCAGTGGTGTTCGGGCAGTGTAGGGGGTCTTGCTGGGGGTAGTGTTTCAGGGTTTAGGGCAGTGCAGTGGTGTTCGTGCAGTGTAGGGGGTCGTGCTGGGGATGGTGTTTCAGGGTTTAGGGCAGTGCAGTAGTGTTCGGGCAGTGTAGGGGGTCTTGCTGGGGCTGGTGTTTCAGGGTTTAGGGCAGTGCAGTGGTTTTCGGGCAGTGTAGGCGGTCGTGCTTGGGCTGGTGTTTCAGGGTTTAGGGCAGTGCAGTGGTGTTCGGGCAGTGTACGGGGTTGTGCTGGGTCTGGTGTTTCAGGGTTTAGGGCAGTGCAGTGGTGTTCGGGCAGTGTAGGGGGTCGTGCTGGGGGTGGTGTTTCAGGGTTTAGGGCAGTGCAGTGGTGTTCGGGCAGTGTAGGGGGTCGTGCTGGGGCTGGTGTTTCATGGTTTAGGGCAGTGCAGTGGTGTTCGGGCAGTGTAGGGGTCGTGCTGGGGGTGGTGTTTCAGGGTTTAGGGCAGTGCAGTGGTGTTCGGGCAGTGTAGGGGGTCATGCTGGGGGTGGTGTTTCAGGGTTTAGGGCAGTGCAGTGGTGTACGGGCAGTGTAGGGGGTCTTGCTGGGGGTGGTGTTTCAGGGTTTAGGGCAGTGGTGTTCGGGCAGTGTAGGGGGTCTTGCTGGGGGTAGTGTTTCGGGGTTTAGGGCAGTGCAGTGGTGTTCGTGCAGTGTAGGGGGTCGTGCTGGGGGTGGTGTTTCAGGGTTTAGGGCAGTGCAGTAGTGTTCGGGCAGTGTAGGGGATCGTGCAGGGGTGGTGTTTCAGGGTTTAGGGCAGTGCAGTGGTGTTCGGGCAGTGTAGGGGGTTGTGCTGGGGGTGGTGTTTCAGGGTTTAGTGCAGTGCAGTGGTGTTTGGGCAGTGTAGGGGGTCGTGCAGGGGGTGGTGTTTCAGGGTTTAGGGCAGTGCAGTGGTGTTCGGGCAGTGTAGGGTTCGTGCTGGGCCTGGTGTTTCAGGGTTTAGGGCAGTGCAGTGGTGTTCGGGCAGTGTAGGGGTCTTGCTGGGGGTGGTGTTTCAGGGTTTAGGGCAGTGGTGTTCGGGCAGTGTAGGGGTCTTGCTGGGGGTGGTGTTTCAGGGTTTAGGGCAGTGCAGTGGTGTTCGGGCAGTGTAGGGGTCTTGCTGGGGGTAGTGTTTCAGGGTTTAGGGCAGTGCAGTGGTGTTCGTGCAGTGTAGGGGGTCGTGCTGGGGATGGTGTTTCAGGGTTTAGGGCAGTGCAGTAGTGTTCGGGCAGTGTAGGGGGTCGTGCAGGGGTGGTATTTCAGGGTTTAGGGCAGTGCAGTGGTGTTCGGGCAGTGTAGGGGGTCATGCTGGGGGTGGTGTTTCAGGGTTTAGGGCAGTGCAGTGGTGTTCGGGCAGTGTAGGGGGTCGTGCTGGGGGTGGTGTTTCAGGGTTTAGGGCAGTGGTGTTCGGGCTATGTAGGGGGTCTTGCTGGGGGTGATGTCTCAGGGTTTAGGGCAGTGCAGTGGTGTTCGGGCAGTGTAGGAGGTCTTGCTGGGGGTAGTGTTTCAGGGTTTAGGGCAGTGCAGTGGTGTTCGGGCAGTGTAGGGGGTCGTGAAGGGGTGGTGTTTCAAGGTTTAGGGCAGTGCAGTGGTGTTCGGGCAGTGTAGGGGTCGTGCTAGGGTATGTGTTTCAGGGTTTAGGGCAGTGCAGTGGTGTTCAGGCAGTGTAGGGGGTCGTGCTGGGGGTAGTGTTTTAGGGTTTAAGGTAGTGCAGTGGTGTTTGTGTAGTGTAGGGGGTCGTGCTGGGGGCAGTGTTTTAAGGTTTAGGGTAGTGCAGTGGTGCTTGTGTAGTGTAGGGGGTCGTGCTGGGGGTAGTGTTTTAGGGTTTAGGGTAGTGCAGTGGTGTTTGTGTAGTGTAGGGGGTCATGTTTTAGGGTAGTGCAGTGGTGTTTGGGTAGTGTAGGGGGTCATGCTGGGGGTAGTGTTTTAGGATTTAGGTTAGTGCAGTGGTGTTGGGGTAGTGTTTTAGGGTTTAGGGTAGTGCAGTGGTGTTTGTGTAGTGTAGGGGGTCATGCTGGGGGTAGTGTTTTAGGGTTTAGGATAGTGCAGTGGTGCTTGTGTAGTGTAGGGGGTCGTGCTGGGGTAGTGTTTTAGGGTTTAGGGTAGTGCAGTGGTGTTTTTGTAGTGTAGGGGGTCATGTTTTAAGATGAAACGCTCCAATACCTGACCAGTCTGCACTACATAAAACTGCAAAAAACTAAAAATAAAAAGTGTTTTGCACACTTTTGTCATTGGGCTATATGTGGGCTACATCTGGGTAATATTTGTGCTACATTTGGGCTCTTTTTTCACTGGTGGCCATCTTGGAAGACTTCTTTGTTATGAAGTTTCCTAATTTCCTCATTTACTGCAGTCTCCTCAGTAGGAAATGCTTTCAGTTTTTACTTTGATTCCATCAAGAAGGCATTCAGATGTGTCACACATTTGCCATAAATTCAGAATGTTATTACTCTAGTTGTTCATTAGATCACTGTAGTAAAGCTGCTGCTCACCAAGGAGTTTCAGTCTGCATGTCAGAATTTTCTAATGAAATAGAAGAGGATTTGAGATCTCACTTAAAACATGCACTAAATTTTCTTTTTGCAGCACTAACCATAATTTCTATGGCAAAATGAACCCCCTCATTTTGTTCCTTTTTAAATTAAATGTTTTAAGTGTTACCAGTTTATTCCAATCAAGATGGCTTCAGGTGTGCCATACTTTTGTCATAAGTAAGGCTGTTAGCACTCTAGTTGTTCTTTAGAACACTCTGGGAAGCTGCAGTAGAACACAAAGGCATCAACTGACAGGCTGCTCCTGTTGAAATATAACAGGAAGATATTTGAGATCTCACTTAAAACATGTCCTAATTTTTCTTTCTACAGCACTAACCATAATTTCTATGGCAAAATGAACCCCCTCATTTTGTTCCTTTTTAAATTAAATGTTTTAAGTGTTACCAGTTTATTCCAATCAAGATGGCTTCAGGTGTGCCATACTTTTGTCATAAGTAAGACTGTTAGCGCTCTAGTTGTTCTTTAGAACACTCTGGGAAGCTGCAGTAGAACACAAAGGCATCAACTGACAGGCTGCTCCTGTTGAAATATAACAGGAAGATATTTGAGATCACACTTGAAACATGTCCTAATTTTTCTTTCTACAGCACTAACCATAATTTCTATGACAAAATGAACCCCATCATTTTGTTCCTTTTTAAATTAAATGTTTTAAGTGTTACCAGTTTATTCCAATCAAGATGGCTTCAGGTGTGCCATACTTTTGTCATAAGTAAGGCTGTTAGCACTCTAGTTGTTCTTTAGAACACTCTGGGAAGCTGCAGTAGAACACAAAGGAATCAACTGACAGTCTCTGCCCTTGTTGGATGTACATGTTTTACTGAGAATGTCAGACTTCATTCTCACATGACTGAGAAAGATAATGTGAATTTACAGAAAATATGCTCTCATTTTAGCTTCTGGGGCACCTTCCAAAACTGTATGGGACAAGCATGTGAAAATAGTTTTCTCTCAAACATGATTCATGATATCCCAGCAGAAGGTTTTTCACAGGGTAAAATCACCTTAGAACACACCACAATTCCTGAAATTAGTATGGTACCATCAACAAATGAATTCTAATGTAACTAAAGTCTGTTATCACCCTTTATAGTTCACCTTTTGGTAACCCTCAAAATCTTCGATTCACTACAATGCATTTCAATGGGGTACTATCATTTATATTGGTCCCAAGATGGCTGCCAGCAATTCCAGGATGAAGTGCTGACAGCCAATCAGATCTCACGATGACATGTGTGGTTAGGCTCCGCCCAGATATATATGTGTTTTTACTTTTGATTTTCTCAGCAACTACTGAACGGATTTACACCATTTAACAAAAAGGGTTCTTTTTGAACCAAGAACTACCTCTTTGCCAAATTTGGTGTAATTCCATTCAGCAGTTCGGGCTGTAGCCTTGCATAAAGTTTCCTATGGGAAATTGATTTTTTGACTCTTATTTTTTAATTTCTCCGCAACTACTGAACGGATTTACACCATTTAACAAAAGGGTTCTTTCTGAACCAAGAACTACCTCTTTGCCAAATTTGGTGTAATTCCGTTCAGCAGTTCAGGCTGTAGCCGTGTCTAAAGTTTCCTATGGGAAAATGAATGGGGAAAACACGTTTTGGGACCCCCTTTTTCTCGGCCCCCGCTTGACGAATCACCCTGAGACTTTCAGGGTAGGAGCGGACCGGAGCGGGCCATAAAGTTTGAAAATTTCGCAAAGATTCGTCAACCGACGCAAGAGTTATTTCAAATAGAATGTCGCGGATTTCCTATGGAAAATAGGTCCTAACTATAACTATCTACTGGCGACCGCCAGTAGATATATATATATATATATATATATATATATATATATATATATATATATATATATATATATATATATCACTGAAAAAAACATAGGTTTCAGACACGTTATAGTTAGAAATTAGCATTTACAAAACCTTTGAAATTCACTGAAAAAACCATAGGTTTTAGGGACAGTTATAGTTACAAATTAGCATTTAAAAAACCTTTGAAATTCACTGAAAAAACCATAGGTTTCAGATATGTTATAGTTACAAATTAGCATTTAAAAAACCTTTGAAATTCACTTTAAAAACCATAGGTTTTAGGGACAGTTATAGTTAGTTGGACATTTCACTCGTACAAAACCCGTGAAATTCCCCGTTATAGTTAGTTCAGCTAACTATAACTCGCGCCCCGCAATGCACTGCTGATGACGTCACATATTACATCACTCATGACATGGTCAGTGACATCACTGATGACATCACTGATGACATCTCAAATGACATCACTGATGACATCATCCAGTGACTGTGTGTTTCTGTAAAGTTTAAATATTTTTAATATATATAGGAAAAGACGTATTGAAGAATGAGTGGGTGTGTAAGTGTCTGTATGGATGATTTAGTAGGTGCGTGACTGACTCTATAAGTGAGTAATTTAACGTATCTTACTGAATGCATGGGTTAGTGACTAAACTGGGTGAATGAGCTATTTATATACTCCAACACACATATATACTGGCTTTCACATATGTAGTTACTCACACATGTACCACTGGGACATACATTCACTCACTAACACACTCTTACACACACTTACCCACCCATACAGTCTATCACAGATGCACTCTTGAAACCATCCACCCAGTGAATCACCCACTCACACATCTATGCACAGAGTCGCACACACCCCACCCACACAAACACTCAGGCACCCATACAGATACTCAGACAACCAATCAATAACTCATATAGACACTCATGTAGCTATTCACAAACCCATGCAGCCACTTACACAGCAACAGACAGACGGATACAGACATTCACCCAGTTTAGTCACTAACCCATGCATTCAGTAAGATACGTTAAATTACTCACTTATAGAGTCAGTCACGCACCTACTAAATCATCCATACAGACACTTACACACCCACTCATTCTTCAATACGTCTTTTCCTATATATATTAAAAATATTTAAACTTTACAGAAACACACAGTCACTGGATGATGTCATCAGTGATGTCATTTGAGATGTCATCAGTGATGTCATCAGTGATGTCACTGACCATGTCATGAGTGATGTAATATGTGACGTCATCAGCAGTGCATTGCGGGGCGCGAGTTATAGTTAGCTGAACTAACTATAACGGGGAATTTCACGGGTTTTGTACGAGTGAAATGTCCAACTAACTATAACTGTCCCTAAAACCTATGGTTTTTAAAGTGAATTTCAAAGGTTTTTTAAATGCTAATTTGTAACTATAACATATCTGAAACCTATGGTTTTTCAGTGAATTTCAAAGGTTTTTAAATGCTAATTTGTAACTATAACTGTCCCTAAAACCTATGGTTTTTTCAGTGAATTTCAAAGGTTTTTTAAATGCTAATTTCTAACTATAACGTGTCTGAAACCTATGGTTTTTTCAGTGAATTTCAAAGGTTTTTTAAATGCTAATTTGTAACTATAACGTGCCTGAAACCTACGGTTTTTTCGGTGAATTTCAAAGGTTTTTAAATGTATTAATTTGTATATTATTTTTTTCATACTGATTTACTACATTTTTAGAAACAATTTCTTTTACATATTTTATTTTTTAAATTACATTGTAATTACATTATACATTACATTACAAAAAATACTTTCTCAGAATGAATTACTTTAGTTTAAATACTTATCACATAGGCAATAGACTTTTAAGTACAATAGTTACAGTTGTTGCAATGGGCAACACATTTTCAAACACAATGCAACATTCAGCTCAATGTGAATTTCTAGCTAAATGCAATTAGTTACTTTATGGATTACTTTTCTAACCACAGGACTGGATCCTAGATTCAGTCCTGGGACATCTTCTGTAAACAGTTGAGTAAAAGCGTTTTGGTTACAGTCGTGATTTTTAAGGAATATTATTGTATTTTAAAAGTTGACACTTGGAAACTTTTCCTCATAGAATCACCAATGTTATCCTATGGAAGGAAATTCACTTAGCAGGTAAAAACTGTTATCGTTACTTTTTCTTACTCAGTGTTGGATCCTGGATCCAGCACTGGTGCATCTCCTGTAAACAGTTGAAAAAATGCGTTTAAGTCATACAGGCGATTTTTAAGGAATATTTGTAGTTTGTGAAAATCGACACTTTGAAACTTTTCTGCTGAAAACCAGACAATGGATTCCTATGGAAGAAAAGATAAGTTACTGGTAAGTACGGTTAAAATTACTTTTCAGGGTCAGTGCTGGGCTAAAAGATGCAGCACTGGGTTCTCTCCTGATAACAGGTGAGTAAATCGGAATTCGTATTTCGGCTGATTTTAGAGGAATATTTGTATGTTTCAAAAATCAACACTTAGAAACTTTTTCAGCAAAAAGCAGGCAATGATATCCTATGGAAGGAAATTCAAGTTACTGGTAAGTACGGTTAAATTTACTTTTGAGGATCAGTACTGGGCTGAAAGATGCAGCACTGAGGTCTCTCCTGATAACAGGTGAGTAAATCGGAATTCGTATTTCGGCTGATTTTAGAGGAATATTTTAAAGTTCCAAAACTCCACACACAGAAGAATTTCCAAGTGAAACCAGTCAATGTTAGCCTATGGAAGGAAATTCAAGTTTCTGGTAAGTACGGTTAAAATTACTTTTGAGGTTCAGTACTGGGCTGAAAGATGCAGCACTGAGGTCTCTCCTGATAACAGGTGAGTAAATCGGAATTCGTATTTCGGCTGATTTTAGAGGAATATTTTAAAGTTCCAAAACTCCACACTTAGAAGAATTTCCAAGTGAAACCAGTCAATGTTAGCCTATGGAAGGAAATTCAAGTTACTGGTAAGTACGGTTAAAATTACTTTTCAGGATTAGTACTGGGCTGAAAGATGCAGCACTGAGGTCTCTCCTGATAACAGGTGAGTAAATCAGAATTCGTATTTCGGCTGATTTTAGAGGAATATTTGCACAATTGTGAAGGGAGGGGGTGGGGCCTGAGGTGACATCTGTGCAAACGCGCCCGTGGCGCGTTTTAAGTAGGGGGATTAAGTCCCCTTGAATCATGAGGGTCCCTACGGGCCAACTAGCCCACCAGGAACCTCCAGTATGCGCCAGGGGCTGCGTTGCAGAGACATGTACAGAGGCCACACCCCTTTTACACCTCTCTGCAACGCAGCTCTGTGGCGCTTTCTGGACGTACCTGTTGGGCTAGTTGGCCCCCAGGGACCCTCAGGATTGAAGGGGATTTAATTCCCCATCTTAAAGCGATCCGGGCCTGTTTGCACACATGTCACCTGAAGCCCCGCCCCCTCCCTTCACCACTGTGCAAACGCGCCCCGTGGCGTGTTTTAAGTCGGGGATTAACTCCCTTGAATCCTGAGGGTCCCTGGGGTGCAACTAGCCCACCATATACCTCCAAAAGCACCACAGAGCTGCGTTGCAGAGAGGTGTAAAAGGGGCGTGGCCTCTGTACACCTCTCTGCAAGGCAGCCCCTGGCGCATACTGGAGGTTCCTGGTGGGCTAGTTGGCCCCAGGGACCCCAGTATTCAAGGGGATCGTTCCCCTCTGCAAACGCGCCAGGGGCGCGTTTGCAGAGTGGTGAAGGAAGGGGCGGGGCCTGCGGGCCCGATCGTTTTTTTTCCCCTGAAGGGGGGCTGTGTAGCCCCCTTCCTTTTTCCTATTTTTAGGCCCTGGGGACCCCATCCCCCAGGGCCTTACCCCTTTTTAAATTAAAATAAAAAAAAAAAAAACGGGAAGGGGGCCGCGTGGCTCCCTTCCCTGGGCCTGTATTGGCCCCGGGGACCCCATCCCCCGGGGCATGGCCTCTTTTTTTATTTGGAGGAGGGCTGCGTGGCCCCCTCCTCAGGCCATTTAAGGCCCCGGGACGCCATCCCCGGGGCCGGCCTTGCACTTTAAAAAAAAAAAAATTACCTTTGGGGAGGGGGCTGCGTGGCCCCCTCCGTGGCCACTTATGGCCCGGGGACCCCATCCCCCGGGGCCTGGCCTCTCGTTGGGGACTGTGGGGGTCTCCAAGCCCCCACAGTCCCGCCGGCTCCCCGTGTCCTACGGGAGCCGGCATTGCTTTACACATGGGGAGCAGCTAACATGCTGCTCCCCATGTGGAAAGCAATCGGCTTTGGATATTGGAAGAGAGAGCAGGTTTCCTGCTCTCTCTTCCAATATCCAAAGCAGTTTGCAATGACAGGACGGGAGCCGCGAGGCTCCCGTCCTGTCATTACAAACAGCAGTGTCCCGGGGGTAGGCACCCCGGGACACTGCAGGAGCCGGCCCTGGGGGTGGCGGTCCCCAGGGCCACCACAGGCTCAGGAGGGGGCCGCGCGGCCCCCTCCTTACATTTTGAAAGCCCCGGGAGGTGGTGGTCCCCGGGGCTTGGGAGTCCAAACGGACCCCCATTGTAATTTTCTTAGTGCCCCGGGGAGGTGGTGGTC
The DNA here is from genome assembly GCA_963921515.1 of Calotriton arnoldi. Taxonomy (NCBI): domain Eukaryota; kingdom Metazoa; phylum Chordata; class Amphibia; order Caudata; family Salamandridae; genus Calotriton; species Calotriton arnoldi. The sequence continues at coordinate 854,988 of CAWUFW010000039.1, forward strand.
CCGGGGCGTGTGGGGGCTGGAGCCCCCACACAGGTTTTACAAAAATAAAAAAGAAGCCCCGGGAGGTGGCGGTCCCGGGGCTGCGGGAGGGCTCAGAGCCCTCCCGCACCATTATACATAAAGCCCGGGGGTGGTGGTCCCCGGGGCTTGGGAAGCCCTTAGAGGCCCCCACACATAAAATTAACCCCCCAGCATGCCCCAGGGACTTGGCCCACCCGGGGCCAATTAACATCGAGCGCGGGAGACCGCGCTTTGATTTTTTTCGGCAGGATTCGCGCACCCTGAGCGCATCCTGCCGATTTCAAAAAATCTAGGGGGTCAGGGTGTTTCTACCCTGCCCCCTTTGTGCGCTTTGCGCACTTGTTTCTGTCCCTCGGTTCTACCGAGGGACAAAATGACTGCCAACATTTCCTGAATCGGAATGTTGACAGCCAGCTGACAACCAATTAACATGCAGCTCGTGATCGGGACGGTGCGCGCAGGGTGCGCTGAGGGTACGCGGACCCTACTCGGCCATAGATATCACTATCTTTTTACTTTTGATTTTCTCAGCAACTACTGAACGGATTTACACCATTTAACAAAAAGGGTTCTTTCTGAACCAAGAACTACCTCTTTGCCAAATTTGGTGTAATTCCGTTCAGCAGTTCGGGCTGTAGCCGTGTCTAAAGTTTCCTATGGAAAATTGCATGGGGAAAACGCGTTTTGGGACCCCCTTTTTCTCGGCCCCCGCTTGACGAATCCCCCGAGACTTTCAGGGTAGGAGCGGACCGGAGCGGGCCATAAAGTTTGAAAATTTTGCGAAGATACGTCAACCGGCAAGAGAGTTATTTCAAATAGAATGTCGCGGATTTCCTATGGATAATAGGTTGTAACTATAACTATCTACTGGCGACCGCCAGTAGATAATATATATATATATATATCAACTCCAACCCTACTTCCCATGGAAGAGAGCACACACACGAAGAGTGCTAGGTTTCAAGGCATTTTTTATTTCATGGGGCCTCCTTTGACCCGGCAACACAGAGAGACGCGTTTCGGCTGTCTCAGCAGCCTTCCTCAATCTGATGTGCGCCATTTTTTAGAAACCATATATACTGTCCCTTTCATAGACACATAAAACAGTATACTTTTCACTTAAAGAGATACACATAATCTCAGCACTGGCCCGCAGGTGCATTCACGTGAATGACATACAAAATACTGGTGGTCATACTGATAATTTTAACATATAGTCCCAATAGTCTAAATGCATAATGCATGGTGCAATGCTGTGCACCCTTAACCCGCATAGTGCGTCATCAGATCCACCCAATAAATCTGCGATATGTGCTCGTAACTCATATGCTAAGAATGTATCTCATTCAATGGTTTAAAACATGTGCTGAAAATAATCACATATTAACACACAACGGCGAAAGCATTAAAATGTCACAAATTAAAAGTCATTATGATATGCTGTATGAATGAACTCGAACAAGGAGATATGTTCATATATGGCTATCCCTTTAAATGGCTGAGAAGCGACTTGAAGCAAAGCCTAAGGCTCATATTTTAATTTATGACGTAGAGCGTGACTGAATACCAATTTATGTAACAACATCTAACCTTCCCTGAAAGTCGTCCCAGCGATTGTTATATATATATATATATATATATATATATATATATATATATATATATATCCAAAAGACCACACGGACTCTCCAAACTTCCGTCAGGCGAAAAGAGAGACACGAACCACTGGAAATTATGGCACTGTTCTTTTTAATCCTCAGATGCGACGCGTTTCGGACACCACTTGTCCTTGATCACATACAAACAAACGCAGTTCGCCATCTTTTTAAAATATGCTGTGTTGCTAAACCACGTGGTGTATAGACATAAAAAAGACACTAGCACAGCGTTCTGCATAGTGGTAAGTCTGTTTTCCTTTTGTTTCATACCTCTGCCCGATTTTAACAATACATGAATGTCGGTATTGTGACATTAAATACACAATGATATACAGATTGTTGATTTCTAGCGATATATGGAGTTGAGAACAACATCCATAATAATTATTATAAATGCATCATTATAACATTCATAATTTGCGCATTTCGCTTCATAAATAAATGGTAAAAAACATGTTTGTAAAAAATCGATAAAATCATAAAATACAAAATAATCATATTTACAGGTAAAATATCACATTTATATACATGTCCAGGCATAGGGATTCCCGTATATTGCCTGGAAGGCCCACTAGTAGCCTATTTATGAAGTTACGAGCAGAAATGTGCAAAATCGCATAGAACAATGTAAACATCAAAATGTGCAAAATACTGCAAAAGGGTAGAGAACTACAATTAACCTTCTTCCTGCATAAATGCAATTATGTATGAGTCAAAAACTCATACAAAAATGTAATCCCGAGTTCATTCTCAAAAGTTCTAAAAATTGTGCAAACTATGCAGTCAAGTAAAAGTGCTATGTGCTAAAAGTGCTACCTCCGGTCTGCCTGACCTACTAAAGTGCATGTGCTTAAACAATTCATAAACTACACTCGTGGAAATATTTTTTTAAAAAGTTTTTCATAATGCAAGCCCAGATGGAAAAAGGGCGCGGCGTAAACAGTATATCAGTATTCAAATCCTTTAACATAGCATTTCAAATGGGACAAAGTGGAGAGACATTCATCAAAGGGAGGATGACTAAAATAGTTATTGTTAATATCATCACTATAGGTCTTTACAGGAAATAATGAAGGACTTCCGTATTGTTAAGTCCATTGGGAAATTTGCTGTCTAACTCAAGTATCATTCTTGACTCCAGCTGTCTTAACAACCTTTCTCTATCCCCTCCTCTCCGGAGTTTGGGAATGCAGCCACTACAAAGTACTTCAAGCAATTGAGATCATTGTTGTGTTCTTGCTTGAAGTGGCGAGCCACAGGATATGTCGCATCATTATTTACAATGGCTCGCAGATGTTGCAGTATTCTGACATGCACCTGCAGCTTTGTACTTCCCACATATCTCAAGCCACAGGTGCATGTCAGAACATAGACCGCAAACTCCGTTCTACAGTTGAAGCTGCCCTTGATAGTAATCATATCAGGGCTGAAGGGAGTCGAGTAGTGTGTGGTGTTCTCTCCAAACTTACATGCTCTGCATGAAGAGCATTTAGAGAAACCTTGTCTAGGTTGTAACCACATTTTCGCTGCTGCTAACTCTGGACTGGACTTGAAGCAAAGCCTAAGGCTCATATTTTAATTTATGACGTAGAGCGTGACTGAATACCAATTTATGAAACAACATCTGACCTTCCCTGAAAGTCGTCCCAGCGATTGTTATATATATATATATATATATATATATATATATATATATATATATTCCAATCAAGTTTGCTCACATAATTGGAGACACCCACTCAACATTGTTTTTCACCTTATTTATTCTGGCCAGCAGCAACAGACAAGGTACAGCATACACAGCGTGATTTCTCTTGCCAAAATTGCCATACGCGATATGGTGAAATGTTCCCAATGATCACCGGCTTGGCTTGGGGAAAGGAACAGCTTCGTGTTTGCACACAGATGTTTAAAGGGTTTTCAAGACCCCCCCACTGGGCGTGTCAGCACTCGGCATTGTGGTTGGTGTAGTCCAAATAAAATCCATGTTGGATAATGCTGTATCTTCTCCTCCAAATGTATTATCCATCGGGTCACTGATTCATGCTGAATCCGCTTGTTGCTTTCTTTACGCTCGCCAAAACAGGTACGTTGCTCTTAATGCGTGTCTCGTAGAATGCGAGGCACGCGGACCCGCCTTGCTAGCAGTGGGGTGTCTCCGTGGCCAGAGCAGGCCACTACACATTCCAATCGAGTTTGCTCACACAATTGGAGACACCCACTCAACGCTGTTTTTCACCTTATTTATTCTGGCCAGCAGCAACAGACGAGGTACAGCATACACAGCGTGATTTCTCTTGCCAAAATTGTCATACGCGTCACGGGGAAATGTTCCCCTTGATCACCGGCTTGGCTTGGGGAAAGGAACAGCTTCGTGTTAGCACACAGGTGTTTAAAGGGTTTTCAAGACCGCCCCACTGGGCGTGTCAGCACTCGGCATTGTGGTTGGTTTAGTCCAAATAAAATCCATGTTGGATAATGCTGTACCTTCTCTTCCAAATGTATTATCCATCGGGTCGCTGATTCATGCTGAATCCGCTTGTTGCTTTCTTTACGCTCGCCAAAACAGGTACGTTGCTCTTAATGCGTGTCTCGTAGAATGCGAGGCACGCGCACCCGCCTTGCTAGCAGTGGGGTGTCTCCGTGGCCAGAGCAGGCCACTAAACATTCCAATCGAGCTGTTCCTTTCCCCAAGCCAAGCCGGTGATCAAGGGGAACATTTCCCCGTAACGCGTATGGCAATTTTGGCAAGAGAAATCACGCTGTGTATGCTGTACCTCGTCTGTTGCTGCTGGCCAGAATAAATAAGGTGAAAAACAACGTTGAGTGGGTGTCTCCAATTGTGTGAGCAAACTCGATTGGAATGTGTAGTGGGGGGAAAGTACCCTCCCGGTGAATGGGCCCCCCTTGCGCATGGGCACTCCGGTTGGGGTGCAGGTATAGTTTGATCAGGATCTGGGGCCAGTCATTGACCTTGCCGTAGGCTCAAATAGGGATACGCAGAAAGATAATGTTATTTGATTGCTGAATGTTTAGATTAGGATAGGAATGTCTATTTATTAGAAATATGTTAAGGATAGCAAACAAGACATATGTACCTATCAATGTAACAAACTGGACTTTCTGCGTATTGTGTATATAATGTATATATAATGTTTTTGAATATTAAATTGTAATAAATACGGCCGGGATTAACGATCCCTAATCCAAAAACCCCTTGTGATAATTGAGTTGTTGCCTTAGGGGTAAACGGGGGCGGGCAACTTTGGCACCGGGAAGGGGGCTATCAACTAGGTGTGTAAGTCAAAGGAAGAGGGGGTCTAGGCCGTACCTGGCCACATGAACACTGGCTCCCATAGAATTCAATGGGAGTCCGAGCAAACCAAGTCTGTAAGCATACGGCTGCATTGTACTCGCTTGTTCGGACTCCCGGAGCACGTTTCGCTCGGAAAGCCCTCTGGATCCGAGTCGTACAGAGGGCTTTCCTCGGAAGATCGGAATCGGGCCCTTAGTCGTTAGAATGGAAGTCAAAAATCTTCAGTTGGACGAGGCAGAGGGCTGTAGCTGAAGACAGTTCTATGAGGTCAGATATCCATTTGCTAAAGGATAGCTGAAAAGGATTTGCTGCTGTGGGGAAGAACATGAAAATACAGGGGGCACCCTGAGTTCCAAAGTGTCTAGGGTAATAAAGGCCAGAAAGTAGTACAATGTTCCAATGGGAATCACTTACATACATTCAATACATACGCAGGGATTAACTAAATCAAAACCTGCTATGACAACAAATTATATACAATTTTTGATTTCATTATTCATAGCATTGCAAGAATAAGGTGACAATACCAAAGCGTGATAAGGTGCTACAAGTGACAGCGTGGTGAAAGTTACAAGGTGAAAAGATGTGTGAAAAAACATCAAGTGCACATAGCAAAAGAAGAAAAATCTCTCAACCAACTGGACATAAATTAGAGGGTAAACAACCCTATCAAGAAATAAGGGACTGAAACAGCTCACAAGGTCTAGGCACTTAACTCAAGTGTGGCTAAGATATACAAGTTGATGTTTCAACCTCAAAGGGTTATTTAACAGGGTCTTTCTCAGGACAGGAAATGTAGTGACTTGATGCAGTAAGGAACACACAGCAATTATTGCCACAAGGGAACAGACAATCAATGTCTCACAAAATATAAGCACCAAGGATCTCTTGAATATTGCCCCAAATACCAGTGTGCAGGAGACCACTATCCTGGACACTGTGCCCGGATTCGGTTGTCCAGGATGATGGACTCCTACACACCAGTATTTGGTGCCAAGAATATAGCGGGAGAAACCGCAAAGTCAATCTGATCAGCGATACATCTCGGGCGGACAGGCGAGAAGGTTGGTCCTTGTCTCCTCCTGGTTATCAGAGCAGTTTTGGAAAATGGTTCCTGGCTGGTCCTCCGTGGGGCTTGTGGGGTTCGGGTTGTCCTCTGCACTCGGTCCGGGTGCATCCATGGTGCTACGCAGTTTGATTTGGTTTTGGTGTGTTCTTTTTTTTTCCTTTTATAGTGCATTTTCCCGCATGACGCGTGGGAGTTGCAGGCCTGTGGCTGGTTTTCGCTAATTTTTGTATCGCGCTTGGCCTCATCGCTGCTTTTTTTGCGTTCGTGTTCCGCATTTTTGCGGCGTCGCGTTGACTTCATCATGGACATTTGACGCGTTATTGTGAGCCTATCACATGGTGCCGCCGGCTTGGGAATGCCGCGTTACCACGGTGTTATTTTCCCGCGATAGACTACGATGTGGAGAGTTGCGTTAAGCTACTTTTGCGGTAGTTATCACACGTTCTTGAGAATATCCCCCTCAGTGTGTTAAGCGCTCACCACTGAGAGATATGGTGAGACGCAGGTAACAGGTTCAAATTCCTGGAAGGGGGATCGAGGGTCCCTTCCAAATGAAGTTTGGAAGTTGAGTACCATTAATTTGGGCAATAGTAACAGCTGCAATTTAGTTATTGTTAACGTCAGAAGGTGGTGCTCGAAGAGTGGAGTTTAATGAGAACCAGGACCTGACACCTGCACGCACAGCGCAAACCAAGAAGGGGGCAGAGGACACTGATACTGTGGAGTGGCAAGTCCGGAAACGAATCCATCATAAAATGGTAGCACGGTAACGAGACGTCTTGGCACTCCATTAACCTCGTGGGTGTGGGGTTAATTCAGCGTCCCAATCTGAAACCTTGGAATATGCAGAGTGCCACATGACAGAGGAACTGCCACTCATCCACTGGGTACCACGATGGTTCTGCACTACCAGCAGTGCTGCAGCCAAGATGCAGACCAAAGCTATCACCTGGCCAACACAAACATAGATACACCAGCCCATTCGTTGCTCTCCCCCACAGTGAAGGTCATTTTCATCTCAAAGCCCTCAGGAACCAACTTTTCACAACACTTCTGATTTTAACAAACTGGAAAGAGCAGTTACAGAGAAAGAGCGTAGTGGCTGTGTTGCCTTACTGTACGTGTGCTTTGGGTGTATAAAGATATACACGTGTGGATTATACGTTAAAAGCGGAAATCGGAGCAAATTATTAAACATGTAATTCTAAACACGCCTGCTCAAATTTTATTTTACAAGCATATATGTTGACAGACTTGGTCATTCGCCATGGTGGGAATCTACTCGTAAATTTCAGATTGTGGCAGTTTGCTCATCATTATCTGTGCAAACTCATCTGCAGTCGTAATTTGCATGCACAGGTTTCCAGTTTAGTTTTTATCGATGGATGGAAGTGCACAGATTCATCCTGGAAAATTCTCACGTTTGTGAATTCCTTTGATTAGTATGCTTATGCACAGTTGCACGCGTAAATATATGCATGAAAAAATGTATTTACTTTTCTATTTGTACATTTGTTAATCTGGACCTCTTCCAGGACACAACCAACTAACACAAAAAAATATTTGCAGAATAAATAGATTTTTGAGCTGGCTGGAGATTCATAAAGTTTGGTAGAAGAACGGGAGTAATTAGTTTCAGAAAGAGAAAACTGAGAACAAGTGGCATAGTTTATTCTTCTTTTTGTCTACTTTGTCCTATTTTGGAAATAGCCATTTGTTTAAACTGCCTATGTTTGCACAGCAGTACATATTGATCGTTGGGCATCAGAGCACAAATCGCATCAGACCACGACTCGCTCTTATGGAAAGTTCCCAAGCTGCCTCAGCGTATTAATAAATGATCCATTTATCCCTGCCACGGGAGGCCAGGAAATGCCACGTATTTCAGCAATAGTATCTCGAAAGCAGGAGCAGAGCTTTGACGCCCAGTAAAGAGGATGCGTGATCAGAGAGCTGAAGCATTTTTTGCAGAAATGAACTTCAAATACTTCCTGAATTCGGCAGCGATGATTCACTGGAAATAGAGTAGGAGGTGGCGAGAACGTCCACACTCATTCACCAACCTGAAGGGGAGGACTGATCCTCTGGCAGGGACATATGGCAGCCACTGAAGCAAAGACGGCTGCTGGTATAACGCCTGTACTCGAGGAGTGTTGAATAATCACTCAAAGGCGCCCACTATGCTGGGGCTATAGAAACCACGAAGCAGACTGCAGCCCCGATAAATGAAAGCACACTTCTTTTTAAGTTTTGTCTTTGTGCCTGAGCACCCTGAAAGATTGCCAGTTTATTTCTTGCCACAATAAAATGTGTGTAAGCAAAAAAAAGAAATACACTGTAAATGATAAAGGAAGTTAAGGAACTCTGAAAGCAACGTTGATAATGCAGTGAAAATACGATAGGCCAATTGTATTAAAAATTGCCTTTTGCTGATTGGGAGGCATTTATGTCAGTCTGTTTATTTAATGCACTCTTGAAATTCATTGCAAACAGCCAGAATCTGTCTGCATGTTACCAGACCGCTTTTGAAGCTGAATTTATTACATTGACTAAATGATATTTCACAGACAGTGACATGCTGCATAATGGCATGTTTAATGTTAAGACTTTATGCTAATGTTACATATGTGAACGAAGTGCATCTGTTTTATATGAAGTAATAAGAGAGCAACAGGAGGATTGGGGACAGGTGATGGTGTGACCTTATATGGTGTGACAATGTATTATAAGAAATAAAATACCCCATCACACACATAAGGATATTGCCAGTCACCTTGGAGTTTCATGATCTCCACCAACTGTTTCATTCCTCTGTTTAGTAACAGTATCACTCAGTGACAATTATATTTTGTCTTCACAGAATAGCCAACGAAAACGGGATAAAATGCAACACTCGTTTTATTAGTGTATAAAGAAAAATACATTCTAGGAATTTGAGGGATGTTCTCAAAAGTTAAGTTCCTAGGGAAATTACTAATTCTACGCCAGGATATTGTTGAAATACATTGTCAACATATCCAGAACAGCAAGAAAAAACCCAGTTGGAACCCAACAGGGGACTGACTGCCAATTTACTGAATATAAAGTTCTGTCAGCAGTGAATCTCGCTGCAACAGAGTCATTTTGAAGGGACAGCTGGTTGCTAATTATCTCTGTCTGTAGTGGTTGAACTTTAATTTACATGTCTAAAGGAGTTCTTACTAATCTTAAGGAGCTGGTACAGTTAAAAGCAATGTTTAACTACTCACTATTTCTCACTGTTTCTGAAGTGTCTGTTGTTCAGATTGTTCCCTTGGACAAGCATATCATTATGAAGAGGAAAGTAAAGTTAATGTTATTTGAAAGTTTAAATGAGCTCAGCAAATCCAGACATTTCTTTGCAAATAGTCTTGTCTTGAAATTGTTTGGGAGAAGTTTAATCCTTAAATCCAGTAGCGGCTCGTGGAGGGAGTGCCCCGGGGCGGTGGGGCGGGGTGGGGGAGGAGCAGGGTGGGGGGTAGTAAACTACGGCATACGGCCGAACAGAGGTAAGTAAACAAATAAATAAATAAAATGAATTTCATTGCGCGCGCTGCATTGCCAAATGCAATGCAGCGCGCGCAGCGAAATGCTTTTTATTTATTTATTTGTTTACTTACCTCTGTTCGGCAGTATGCCGTAGTTTACTACCCTCACCCTGCTCCTCCCCCGCCCCGCTCACCGCCCGCGGCACTCCCTCCACGAGCCGCTACTGCTTAAATCAACCACCCCGCACTTTTGGCAGCATGACAGAGCACGGCTACTGAGTATAGAAGAAACATTTGTACAATGAGGTTGAGCGTTTTTATTGTGCAGTCTTTGATATTTAGATAATGTTCACTGCCTGACCAGAGCTTCTTATTTCTCAATCATATATTTTTATTTATTTTTAGAAGACATGGTTTACGTTTTGCAGGAATAGCTATTACCTTCAAATATGGCACCTAAAACTTCGGCGATAGATGAAGACCAACACAGTGCATATTGAACTACGGGGTAGTATTGGGAAGACAGTTAGATTTATTAAAATCAGATTTTAAGATCCAGGAGCTGGATGTACCAAGGGATTTAACGTTCGCAAATCTTCTGGTTCAGTAAATCACAGGGTCTGCAGATTGCTAAATGTTCACAAATCCTCTGATTCGATAAATCACATGGTTTGTGAAATGGAAAGGGCATGTTTAGGGCGACCCTTCCAAACTGCAAAACTTTACTTTATGTATCAATGGTTTGCGACCATCATTCCAGTTGCAAACCATTAAAAACTTACATACCACCGAGTTTGGGATGGTAAATCATTTGCAAAAGGGAAGGGGACGCCTTCTCCTTTGTGAAGTATGGAAAAACGTTTCTGGGGGAGATGGCAGTGTTCCAGGTGCCCAATGCACACGTTCAAACCTTTTTAAAAAACCAACCTTTTTTAACAGCAATCTCCTTTCCTTTAAGGAAATCTGTGTGCTTTTAAAAAATGTTTTGTAATTTAATTAAGTCTCAGACATGGTGGTTTACTGACCCCAGCAGGCCACCATCCCTCTGATTGTATATATCAGAGTAACCCTCAATTTGTGATCTACCTATTGAAAAATATTTAGGTAGGCAAGATTACGCATGAGTCTGGGTCAGAATTTTATGAACCAACCTATTAGTACACAGGTCAATTTGCAAAATTCAATACTGGTCACAAAATTACTGGTTGCAAATCACGGCCAGGTTTTGTCACCGGTATAATAAGGAACTACACTTGAGTAGTGACAGAGAGGTATCCCCCACTCTTCGCACAACTGGTTGAGGGGTCTTCTCTCCAATTTGTGACTTCGCCCAGGGGAGGAGGAAGCTGCCCTACAGTTATTTGTACCTTATTGCAGACAGTTCCACACTTGCCACATTAGCAAGTACCTCCTTTTGTAATGTGGGGTGGGGTCTCTTACCTAAGGGTATTGGCCGCTCCCCAGGCTAACTTGGGTATTTCTGGGAGGAACGACATTTGGAGTGACATATACTGCTCTTACGTTGTCTTCATAGGGCCTGAGCAGTGCATCATATCTTCTTTAGCTTTGCATTCTGGGTTTTGTAGACATGCTTTTTTAAGCATAGAAATGAATCTACAAGTCAAACAATACAAAGAAAAGACAGAAGTGGCTAAGCTACTCATTCCTGACCAGGGACAACATTTGAGCCCCGTGCAACTCTGAGCACCTATTATAGAACATAATATACTCACAATTGAACATGTATGGGAATTTTGCAAATCGCCTATACGTTCTGTGAATTATAGAGCCCTACATGTAAATGGTCGCAAAACTCCTTGTCTATTTGAGAATACATTGTCCCATTCATTCTATGTTACATCCTTCATTATGTGGTGTAAATAAATGAGTAACCCATGCCACTACATAAACGTAAACAATCCAGGATATGATTTCAGTCCCTTGAGGATGACTTCTGTGGACCCAACTGAAATTTTGTTCTTGATGCCCTGGCCCTTGACTCAATCAGTAAACGATCATAATTTATTCATGTACCACCTAATTTAGTACTTTTTATTTGAGTTCCAATTTTGAGAGGTAGTTCTGACTACTCTTATTTAATATTTACTTATGCTTTTAAAATAGCTTTTTTGGAGATGACCTTTGTGTGAAAGCAGCTCACCTGCTCAGAAATGCATTTCCTGTACTTTATTTAGGCATATAGTCCCTCGTGAGCACTTCTACCCAGGATCTGAACCATCTCCCTTTTGCTATCAGTAGATTCTTTGCTTTTTGAGGCTCTGCCTACTTCCCTGCCTGCTAATTTGGCCGTAGTAGACCATGTGACTCATATCCTTCCCTACAAGTGTTACCTCATTAACACTCCTATAAATGGGACACTCAGTCCAGGTTGCATCTAGGTAAAGGGCAGCGAGAGTAAGAGCATTTTTCGTTTTCATATTCTCAGTTTGGGCCTCTTTGCGCTTGGAAGGGGCCTCGGATTAGAAAATCTGCCTATCCCCTTCTCTGCCAATCTTCCCTCTTCTCTGACAGTCCTCAGAAATTCCACTCCTACAGTCCTCAAACTTTATAGGTGATTCCTTACCTTCCCAGTATAATTTCTAAACTAATAGTCAGTTGGCTCATAGACCCTCCTCAATTCTTCAGGCATCCATTAATGTACAGGTGTACTGTTGATTTTGGAACCTCTGTCTCCCTGAGGGTGGCACCTATGTTACTTCTGGGTAGACCGTATAGTCAGTTGAATTTACTAGTAGTTGCAGCTACATTTAGTTTAAACCAACAGCTTCTGAGTTTCCTGGTGGTTTGTGGAAGTTGCATCTTCTTGTGAGTTGAACCTATGCCACTTCTGGGTAGACTCAACAGATTTTAAATTTTTTTTAAATTTTCCTTGTGCCTTTAACAAATCCCATCGCCCTATAAGTTGCACTTGTTCTGGTTTTGGGTGGATTCCATAGATTTATTTTTCATAGTGATTTTTTTGAGCTGCACATTCTTGTGGTTGGATCTAAAACACTTCTTAGTAAACCCCTTAGAATCCTAAATCTGCTGGTGACTTTTGACTTTATGCTGCTTTGCTTACTGTGTCCACTATTAATTACCTAGTGACACATAGAATTACGTTTTCGAGCTGTGTCTTCCTGAGGGATGCCTAGACCATTTTGAAGTTTGTCTGTTAATTTTACAATCCTCTACATTCCTGTAGGCTGCACCTGTGCTACTTCTGGGTGGTCCCAATAAGCTCTTTAAATTTCTGGAGGTTTTCAGAAGGTGTATCTTCCTCTTGCTTGCTCCTGCACATAAAATGGGTGTGTTTCCTACGCTCTTAAATTTCCAGATCTTTGTAAGTTGCATCTTCCTGCATTATTTCTGGGCGGACTCATACTTTTGAGGTCATTTTGGAAGCTGCATGCTCTTTTAGGTTGCACCTATGCTACTTGTAAGTTGACCCTAAAGCATCCTAAATCTTCTGCTTGTTAGAAATAAGTAACTTCTTCCAAATATAGGTTTACCCAACATACTCTAATTGCCTTGTGACGGCAGAACGAAATCCTTCGGAGGGGGGGGGGGGTTAATGCTGTTGTATCTACTCTACTGCAGACGTCCATTGACTCCTAATTTACCTTGTCACAAGGAAAACTAAGTACTCAGTTGTTTTTGGAAGCAGCATCTTTCTATGAGTTGCACCTGTGTTGCTTCTAGGTGCGTTCCATGTGCTCTTAATTGTGCTAATGGTTTTTGAAGGTTGTGTCATCCTTTAAGTTTCTCCTACACTGGGTTTTGGGAGCTACATTTACCACTAATGGCTAGACCTCACAGACTTTTATTTAACCCTGGTGGTTACGAAGCTAGGTCTTTCGATGTGTAGCATCTACCCCACTCTTTAGCTAAGTAGCTAGTGGCTTGGAAGCTACATTTTTCTCTAGGTTGCACCTATACATTTCTAAATATTTAAACATGACTCCTCAATATCTTTTGATACAGAGTCTTAAGTACCTGTCGGCTTAGGAAGCTACTAACCTTCTTTGACTGCACCCCAAAAAAGAACATTAACTGTGAAACACCTGGTAACCCAAGGATGTCCTGTGCCGGAGAAAAGCTCTGCTTCTAGTCTCAACAGTTAATCATGCCTGCCCGTTTGCCAGGAAGGAATTTCCGAAGTATTGCTGCCGCTGCTAGTTTTGCTCTGTCTAAGCCCTACCTAGCTTGCCACCCTTTCTTCCCATACACTCAGGTAACTATCCTGGTCTCTTAATCCCCTCATTTCCCTCCCACCCTTTCCATTATTGAAGGCAAATAACAGAATATGTTACAGAGTATGTGAGCAGAGTAGGTGGTTTTGTTACGTGCAGAAAATTAAGGAAAACTAGATGAAAAGATGGTGAGGCTTTGCATATGAGCGCAAACTGCAGGAAGCTGTGCTCACAAATGTAAAAAGCAATGTATAAAAGCAATTGTTTGGAAAACAAACCTTTAATTTACATGTCTCCTTTAAGTTTTTAATGTAGTTGTAGCCCAAACTTGCATCTACCTATCTTAATTTCCCTGTGAGACCAATAGCATTACCCAGATGGTGGTTAAATTACATATTATTACAAAAAATAGGTAAGACAACAGTATCTTTATAGAATTTCAAATTGAACTCCGTCCAAAATCCAACTAAAGTTCTCCTTCACTTGTGTTCTTCTAAAAATCATCACTTTCTTCATCCTTATGCTAATTCTTAAGTAATTTACTTCATCATATTAATTGAACTGTCCAGAGCACGTTGCAAAACTATTGCGGTAAGATAGAATTGGATAGTGGAATTCTCATAATGCCGATTTTTTATTAGCCTCTTAGTACTATTTCAGTAGGAACATATTGGCTGTTATAGTACTTCAGAAGCTTTAGCAATATATATGGCAAATAATAATGGTGCCAAGATGAACCCTTGCCTCATACCATTCGGTGTCATAATCTTTTCTGACAATGCACCATCTTCCCCTACATTGATCTCTGTTCTGGAGTCCTTATGGAGCTTGATTATCAGTGCAATAAATGGGGCTGCTCACTGGGAAAAAGGTTTTGGGGGAAGGCGCTGTGGCCTTGGGCATGAAACATCTACTATGGGGAACTTGGTTAAAGTATGTCTTATACAACAATGGCAGCGCGCAATCTTGGATCTTGTCTCTCATGAAATCTCATTGCAAAGTAAGGGCAGAGCCTCTCAAAAAAGGCCTCACCCAACGGTGACTACTAGTCAACACAGTTTGCTGGGGACAGCATCAGACTCTACTTTGCACTCTACACTGTTGACAAGACAGTAGTGAATCATCTTTCAAACTTGAGTTTCTAGGTAAGTTTGAAAAGAGTAGTTGAAAGAAAGATTTGGGGCCTGATTACGAGTTTGGAGGTGTGGAAGTGGGCTTCCACGCCAGTAACCCGCTCCCACACCACCAAACTCATTCGACGACCGCCCGCCAGATTAGTAGTTTCCTCCTGGTCTGCGGCGTTCTTTCGGCAGTCCCACTGCGGTGCCTATTAGAAAGGCACTGCGATGGGAGCGCCAAAGCCTGTTTTTACATGGCATTGACTGTGCAGTCCATGCCGTGCAGGAAAGGGGGTTCATGCACACACGAGGGCACACCATGTGCTCCCCTGCATGCATCCCCATTGCCCTGAGGCAACAGGAGGCCCTTTAGGGACCCCCTTAGTTTACTCACCCCCACAGTTTTCCTGGCAGGCTCACCGCCATGAAAACGTTGGTAGTGAGGAAAATCGTAATATGCTTGGCAGTGCCGCAGCGACACCACCAGCATATTTCGTGCCTCAGAACGCCAGGGATCATGGATCCCCGGCAGTTGTGGCGGACCAATGGCGGTGGGACAGCCAAACTCATAATACAGCAGACAGACCACCAGGGCACACTGCTGCGCCATCCCGGGTTTGGCAGTCCACGGATCGCCAAACTCAGAATTAGGCCCTTAGACTGTGTATTTTGACTAAGTACTATCATCGTGTATGCTGGATAATTTGTGACACACTCTCAGAAAATAATCTGGAAATGGGGGACTCAGGTAATTTTGCTGTGAAAAATGCTTACAGTGATTTAAAATTTGAATAATTTATTTGGCCTTTAAGAGTAAAAAGAAACTTTGGAGAATCATACAGACATCTAAATGACCAAACATACTCAGGATTGCATTCTGTATCGTGAGGGAGACCCAGACTGGGATTACCTTTACATGCGAAAATGTTTGCATGGATGGCAGAAATATTCCAGACAGTATAATGCTCAGCGTTCAACCACTCGCTTGCATCAAATGCCCCTGATACACAAGGAACCTGGGGCACCACATTATGTTCCCTGGCCACAGGTTGGCAAAGAAAATCTTAGAAAACTGTTGCCACTGCTTACAGAGGGAACAGGGAAACGGATTTGGGTGTTTGAAAAGCAAACCACAGGTATCACCTTAGTAGTAGGGGACATAAAGGGCCCGATTGCGAGTTTTGGAAGTGCGGGGTGGACGGTACGCCACCGACGCATCCCCACAACACCGAGACTTGCCGCTGCCCGTCCGCCAATATTACGACTTTAAAGTAGTCAGGCAGGCGGGGGGGTGGCGGTTCCAGGGTGGTGCATCTATCAAAGGTGGCAATGCCTTTGAAAAAGGCACCGCAATGGGAATGCCCCACAAGGTTCCTGCATGGCATGGACTTGAAAGACTTGCAGTGCAGAAACTGTTGTGCATGCACACAGGGGGGCATATGTTGTGCCCCTCTGTGTTTATCCATCAGCGGAGAAGGCAAAGGGGGTCCTGTAGTGCCCCTTTTGTTTCCTCTCTCCCACGGTGTACATGGAGGAGGAACCTCCATGACACCGCCACAACAGCAGGATAATGTAAGGATGCAGGGAAGTAGTAGAGGAGGAGGAGTAGGAAGAGGTAGGAAGAGTCCTCCAAGGAGGGATCAGGTATGTCATTATTTTCAGAAGTTTGGGCATTTTATTAGAGACTGCAAAACTAGACGATGGTTTGAGCAGACTGGAAGAGCAATTATTTATTATCAGCCAGGAAACAGCAGTTCTGCCACAACCAAATACGTGAATAATATATGTGCCGCAGACACCATCCCAAAATACACAGCCACCAGTAACTTCCCAAACACAACAGGTGCCACCTCAGCAAAACTACCAAACATCCCCAACGGGAACTCCACCTCAAAGTGGACAAGGTAGTGTAGTTGTGAGGGGAGGAAATCCTTTCAAGATGAATTCTGTGAATGGAAATATTCAATGAAGGTGCCCACAGAGTATTTCTATGTGTCCAGCCTTGGTAGTGATGCACAGGCCAGAAGAGAAACCACTGTGATGGTAGCTATCAATGACAAAAGATATGAATTCCTCATAGATACAGGAGCAACTAGGTCCTGTATTAAAGAAGGAAAGTTTCTGATTTCCAACCGATCAATGGGCACACAAGGGTTCTCTGGGGAAGTGGTAAGGGTTCCTTTTACTAAACCAGTGGCGATGGAAGTAGGAGGGAGGCACATTGATGGCTGTTTACTGTTTTCCCCAGCTGCCCCAGCTAATCTATTAGGACGAGATGTGATGGCCAAAGGTAGGCAGAGGTAAAGTTAGATAGCACCTCACTCTCTATTTGTGGTAGCGTGGTCGAGCAGTAAGGCAGTATCAGAGGACAGTGTTAAGCATTTGTTGTACACACTCAGTCAGCAAATGAATTCACACACTCAAAGACTAAACTTCAGACCAATTTGTTATTGTATAAAAATTATTCTTTTAGTTATTTTATTTCCTAGAACCAAGCAAGCCTAGCACAGGTAAGCAATACATACTTTACAGTAGTAATGCAGTTTGTAAACAGTTTGAATTGTAATTGTATATGCACTTTGTTTTGACTTACAGTATGGTTGCAGAGAAAGGCAATACTTTGTAAATACAGTACATAGACTTGAATGGGCTTTTCAGTAAAATACCAGGTAAGTTACTTTTTAGATTACTTTTCTTACCCAGTGTAGTATACCTGGATACTACACTGGGACATTTCCTGTAAACAGGTAAGTAAAAGCGTTTTTGTTAAATAGTACAATTTTAAAGAATTTCCTTAGGTTTTCAAACTCCACACTTAGAAACGTTTCCAAGAAAAACAGTCACTGTTATCCTTTGGAGGAAAATAGTGTTATCGGGTTTAGGGTAAGTATTCGGTAGTGGGAGTTGAGGTTCTGGGGGTAGACTCAGGGGTCCCCCAGGGTCAGGGATGCACTCTCGTTACACCCTCAGCGGCACTAGGGCAGCCGGGTGCAGAGTGCTGAGGCCCAATGTTATCCAATGGGGGATAGGGGGCCTCCGGTTGGTGGCTGCTGACGAGCAGGCCACTTGGTTGTGGGAGCAAAGCTCCTGGACTTTAGCTCAGGGCAAATGGGGAAACAAAGTAGCACCGAAGGTGCACCCTCAGCAGCGCTACGGCGGCCGGGTGCAGGGTGCTGTTTCGACGTCGGGCGCCCTGTTGTTTGCAATGTGGAACCTTCAGTTTGCAAAGGCACTGCAGGCTTGGGGATGACGGTCTTCTGGGTGCGACCACCACTTCGAGAGGTAAGTTGGGAAGTTAGGGGTTGGTTAGACACCATCTGTTGGGCCACACAGGACCGTAGGGTGTCGGGTGCAGGGGTGCCTTTTAGGGTCGGATCTTCTTACCAGCTCCTGGTCGCGGTTGGGGGGACCTTTGGGATTTAGAATGCAAGCGTCGGCTGGAGGCTTGAGGCAGGTCAGGGGTCGCCGGATCTCGGGTTAGGATCACCAGGGGGACCTCCTTGTGGTGGTTGATAACTCAAGCTCGGGCCGTGGACGGCGGGTGCAGAGTGGTGCGGATTTGCGGTGTCCGGCCGGAGCCAGAGGTTGCAGATGAACAAATCCGGTGTTCACAGGAGACAGAGTCTTTGTGGTTGAAGGCAGGCAGGTCATCCGGGATTTTCAAGGTTGCTGGCTGCAGGACACACCGGGATTTCGCAGGAGCAGTTTAGAGGTGGATACAGGCCGGTAGGGCTGGGGCCAAGTCAGTGGGCATCTTTCTCTTGTTAGCTTTGGCACGGCTGCTCGGTCCTTCTTTTTTTCTTGTAGTTTCTTCTGGTCTGAGGAAGCAAGGTTTAGGGGTGCCCCTAAATACTAGATTTAGGGGTATTGCAGGTAGGTAAAAAGGTTGGGACCAATGGGTCCCTTCCCTGGGGTGGGTACACCCCCTATTATGCCACCCTCCAGTGGGAAGGGGACATAAGCCTTTCCCTAGTTGGCTGAGTCCCCCCATCTGCAAGATGGCAGGGACTGAGAGTTGTGCTTCACCTCCCCTCCCCCACCTGAGGGGTGGAGTTGGCAGAGGTGGGCACACCTCTCTTCCTCACTTGTTTTTCCTGCCGATTCTCCCGCCCAAAGTGGGGGTCAGAACCAGTGGGGACCAGTTGCTGAAAGCCGCAAGTGGCCTGGGGAAGCTCACAAAGGCGGCAAGCCTTTGAAGCTTCCCCTTCGATGAACCCTGCCCATCCTGGGGGAGGAGGCTTGGCACCTCGTCCCAGGATGTGCATTGCTTCAGGCCCCCTAAGAGCCACAAGCTCTCGACCCAGGGGTCCAGAAACATGTCTGGTGGTGGGGGCTGAAAGCAGCCACTCAGCCTGGACACTAGTGGGAGGTTAGTTTTCAGGGGCATCTCTAAGATGCCCTCTGTTTGCATTTTTCATTAAATCCCACACTGGCATCAGTGTGGGTTTAATGTGCTGAGAAGTTTGATACAAAACTTCTCAGTTTTCAGTGTAGCCATTATGGTGCTGTGGAGTTCGTAATGACAACCCCCAGCACCATATACTCTTAATGGCAGCACTGCCCTTACAATGTCTAAGAATGGACTTAGACAATGTAGGGTACAGGGCTCATGCTCCTGTACCCTCACTGTACCCTCACCACTGGTATAGTGCACCTAGCTAGAGGGCTGATCTATGCCAGGGCAGTGGGTTGTAGGCATGGCACACAGGGATGTGTGCCATGTCGACTCTTCACTTTGTTCTGCACCAAAACACGCAGCCTGCAAAGGCAGCGTGTGAGTGTAATGGTACAATAAGTGCTGCAGCCCTCAGAGGCCTTCTCTGGTCACAGTGCCCTGGGTACCTGTGGTACCATTTACCAGGGGCTGACCTGTGGCCAGAGATGCCAATTGGGTTTAGGCATCAATGCAGTTTTAGGGAAAAAACATAGGCCCTGGGTACCTGGTTAGCAGGAGCCCAGGGAACACTCAGTCAAAGTACATCAGCAATTCAGCAAACAGTGGGGGCAACCATGCAGAAAGAGGGCACTTTCTCACAATGGCAAGGACTTGAAAGTCATGCAGTGCAGAAACTGTTGTGCATGCACACAGGGGGGCATATGTTGTGCTCCTCTGTGTGCATCCATCAGCGGAGGAGATACAGGGGGCCCTGTAGGGCATCTTTTGTTTCCTCTCTCCCAGTGTACATGGAGACTGCAATACTAGACGATGGGTTGAGCAGACTGGAAGAGCAATTATTGATAATCAGCCAGGAAACAGCAGTACAGCCACAACCAAATCCTTGAATAATATATGTGCCGCAGACACCATCCCAAAATACACAGCCACCAGTAACTTTCCAAGCACAACAGGTGCCACCTCAGCAAAACGACTAAACATCCCCAACGTGGACAAGGAAGTGTAGTTGTGAGGGGAGGAAATCCTTTCTAGATTAATTATGTGAATGGAAATATTCAATGAAGGTGCCCACAGAGTATTTCTATGTGTCCAGCCTTGGTAGTGATGCACAGGCCAGAATAGAAACCCACTGTGATGGTAGCTATCAATGACAAAAGATATGAATTCCTCATAGATACAGGAGCAACTAGGTCCTGTATTAAAGAAGGAAAGTTTCTGATTTCCAACCGATCAATGGGCACACAAGGGTTCTCTGGGGAAGTGGTAAGGGTTCCTTTTACTAAACCAGTGGCGATGGAAGTAGGAGGGAGGCACATTGATGGCTGTTTACTGTTTTCCCCAGCTGCCCCAGCTAATCTATTAGGAAGAGATGTGATGGCCAAATTGATTATGACTATTCTTTTTTAATCTGATGGTAATATAATTAGGTCCACTCCTGGCGTTTCACCTTCCAGGATCTTGACATCAACAGTAGATTCCTGTACAGGGGATCAGATTAGAGTACGACCTGCTGATATGGAATCATTCACTACAGCGGTGTACACAATTATAGCAGAGACACCAAAGTTGCTGGGAAAGGAGGTTCAATTACCTAAAGTGTTCCTTTTTCGACAACAAGGAAAGGACTGAAGTCATATTGCAAGTAGAGGCCTTAGAAGTAACACCAACCTATGGCCCTCTGATAGCCAGTGACCATAATCATGTTTTATGGGCATGTGTAATCTTCATTGAGCCGGGAAAAATGGTTTGGGAAATATTGGATGACCAACTGTTTAATGATGATCCCAAGAGCAAGGAGTAATTTACCCTGGAGTGTCTCCTTATACTTGGAGTATGGTTCAAGACCTGCACCACTTAAATGACATAGTGGTACAAGAATTTCCAATTGTTCCTGACCCTTCCATCATGTTGACTAATATTCCCCAGGATGCCAAGTATTTTTCTGTTATTGATTTGGAGAACTTTTTCTATAGCATCCCTCTACATCCAGACAGCCATTATCTGACAGCATACTCCTATCGCCCTGACTCAGTATTTGTACTCTCGATTACTCCAATGGTATTGTGAGTCCCCAAGCATTTTTAACAAAATGATAAAGAATGACTTGTCGAATTTTCAATGTGACAGCACATTTTTGCTATATGTTGATGATATATTGATTTGTAGTCCTACGGAGCAGGTGTAGAAAAGACAGCATATCTCATCTAGTAACTCTTGACCAGAGAGAATAGAAAGTGGAGAGAGAGAAAGTTCAGTACTGTCAGAAGAGGTCCTTTATTTAGGGCAATTGTTTTCAGCTTCAAGGCGATGCATAACCCCTGAAAGAGAAACTTCCATCTGCCAAATGACTGAGCCAGGAACTGTCAAAGGGATGCAGAAGTTTCATGGTCTCTGTAATTATGTTAGACAGTGGTTCTGTGATTATAGCACGTTAATAGCGCCCTTGTTAGGTTCTCTCAAACAAGCAAAAGACAGGAATGACAAGATAACATGGACACCAGAGATGAGAGAGACTTTTCAGAAATTGAAAACTGAAATAAGAAATACCCCAGTTTTTAGGAACTCCTGACTACACCAAGGAGTTTTATTTATTCTGCCATTGCAATGGCCAGGTGATGACAGCTGCCCTTACACAGAAGGACCCTTTAGGACAAAAACCCATTGCATACTTTAGTGGACTTATGAATTCAATAATGAAAGTACATTATCCCTGTGAGCAAGCTCTTGCCACTGTAGCTTTTGCAGTGCAGAAGAGTACCTCCATTTTCACGGGGGCACCTTTGACACTCTATGCAGAACATGCAGTATTTGCTACTTGTCAGAAGGCTAAGACCAATCTGACTACACAGAAAGTGTCAGGATATGAGGTGATACTGTTACTACCATCTCTGAAGGTTATGAAGTGTCCTACAGTGAATTCTGTGACATTCTTTGCCCATTTAATATTAGACTCCGAGAATGAGGCACATGATTGTGCAACTTGTATTCAAAGTGAATCTAGTCAAGCAGCAGATAATCCTATAGCAGATAGAATTGTCTATTTTGTTGATTATTCTTCTATCATTGACCATGATACAGGAATCAGACACACAGATTCAGCAGTAGTCAGAGCACAACAGCATAAGCCTTTCGATACACTTCATATAGCAGAACAATTGATATTACCAGTGCATTACTCCGCACAAGCAGCAGAACTAATAGCATTAATAGCGGCTCTTAAGCTTGGAGCAGGAGAAGTCATTATAATATAATTCATATTTGGCTTATGTGACAACCACTGTGCATTGCAGCATCATGAGATGGGCCAGAAGAGGTTTCCTCAAGTCAGATGGAAGCCCTGTTATGCCTAGGGACCTCTTAGAGGCACTAATAGAGGTACATGCATTACCATAGGCAGTGGCAGTTGTGAAATGTGCAGCGCATACAAGTGGACAGTATTTTGTGTCTCGAGGTAATGCACTAGCAGATTGCACAGCTAAAGATGTAGCAAGGCGCATATCCCCGCCTGTGCCATTAGATTCACAGCATGTCCCTGTTCTGGTGGCTTAGACTGCCTCACAGCAGGAATCTGAATCCAAAGCTACTACTGACAATGACATGCCTCATTATGTTGAGACAGTGTGGTTACATCTGTGAGATTTTCAGGAAACTGCTCCAGTTATGGGAAGACAGAGGATGCACCCAGTCAGGGGATGACCTAATATATAGACAACTATCTACAGGTAAACCAGTGATGCTGCAGGCTTTGCTTACGATAGCTCTTGATCAGCTACATTTACCAGCCCATACCTCCAAAAATTATTTGTCTATGCAAATACAACAAGACTGGTTTGTTCCCAATTTACATGACATACTTACCCTGTATCTTCATAACTGCATTGTCTGTCAGCAATCTCCCCTAATCCCACCCTAAAAGTGATAAAATCTGCCATCAAAACCACAATATCCCTTTAAAGCTCTTCCCATGGACTTTGTGACTATGATAGATAGGTGCAGTAACTACAGGTACCTCATAGTTGTGGTCAGTAGCTACATTCCAAATTCATGAAGTAATCCTACGATGGGGAATTCCAGAAGGGATAAGATCTGACAATGGCACTCATTTTTTAAACCTAATATTTATGCATATCATGAAACAGGAATAAAACATAAGTTGTCCTCCGTTTACCACCCCAAAAGTAATGGTATCATTAAGCACCTGAATGACCTTTTGAAGAGTAAGATAAGTAAGTTATGTGATACATCTCTGTAGAGATCCTAAGTGATGAGATGCATATGTATTTCTGTGAAGCAATGAATGTGCAAGTTTCATCTCTAAACAGGTAACAAAGGAGGAGAAGCACGCCCCCACGAGGTTGACCTCCCAGTTCTGTACTTAGGAGATACAGCATTTGTAAAGAACTTTGTTTGAAAATGGAGGGGAAGACGATTTGACAGCCCCTACAAGGTGACCATGGTGACCCAACAAGGTGGATCGCAGGACACCATGGTTCCACTAGACCCATTTTCGACTAAACCCAGCATCTCACCAAACATCATGAACTATGTAAATGGAATAAGAGGGGGAAAAGGATTGTCATCATAAAAGCACACCCCAGCTCTATGTTTGGACTATTTTTCTAAACAAATGTGCAAAATATATATTTTTTATATTCTTTTTTGTCTCTAAACTATTTTTTCTGCTCTTCTATTGCAGCATTCCTTTGATTCCTAATATTTTTTATGTACGAAGAGAATTCTCTAATAGTAAAGTTTCCCGTAATTCCCATACCCATCTGTCAGATAATATGTGGTATCAGCATATGTCAAACATAAGTTTAGAAAACACAAATGAATCCTGTTTTGTATGTTCCCTAATTTCTCATGCTGCTGGATCAGATCGACGGCACTCCATGAAAGAAGTACCCCCAAGTACAGCTCAATGTTTATTACATCTCTACTTGTGTAGGATTAACCCAAATGCAATTGACACATGTCAAAGTAGTATGTTTCTTAGTTAACCCCACAAAATATGACTCATTAGCAGAAGTATTTATATATTCTCAAAGATAGACAGGATTTCAGGGAAGAAATATCACGTGTGAAGAAGACAGGTCGTCCCACTACTGTAGATTGGACACAGATGGTCCTAGATTTAGGATTTGTATGAGTAACATGCCCGCCAACCGAGTGTAACAACTATTTTTTAAACCTCTTGCCCCCAGATTGTGTTCATAGGCCAGGATTTAAAGTAACCGGGTCAGTCTTTGCCTATGATCAATAGCATCCCAATATTGAATTTTCCTGTAGGGCTATGTCTCTATGGAATGGCACTGATGTTAGTCAGGATGCAATAGGGAAATTTACACATATATGGGATGAAAACATTTCAAGTTACACTTCGGTAGAGAGCACAATAAGTCCTCAGATTCATGTCGTAGAGGAAATGTAGGCCACAATATTGGCTGTAATACAACAATTCACAACGCTGACATGCAGGGGGGGTACCTCCAAACCCATGAATTTTTACTGGCAGTGCAGAGAACTGTGTATCCCCAGTTACCACCAAACTGGGGTGGAATCTCCTCCATTGTTACCTTGCATGTTCTGGTTTTGGTAATTCCTGGAGTCAATATATCAGCTTTGCATGAGCACCTCATGAGCTGTCCAATGACCTTGCTACATCATAGCTGAAGGAAGAGAATTGCAGAGTACTATGGTACAAGCACTTGGAAGGATGTTCCCCAAGAGTACCCGCTGTTCAATTACAAGTTATAAGGTGGAAATTGTTTAAAATCATTAACACTACAAATGATGGTTTCAACACCATAAAGGAAGAACCATGTGCCATAAGCATATTGGTACTGTAGCATTGATATGTACTTGACATTATGACAGCCATGCAAGGAGGTATATGCCAGAAAATTGGAACAACGTGCTACACTTTTATTCCAGCGAATGATGCAGACAATGAGACTTTATCAGAGGCTATACAGACATTGCATCATCTACAAAAGAAAATGGTAGATGAAGGAGGTGCCTAGATAGTTAGTTTAGTGGTTGGGGTTTGTCACTGCCATCCTGGATGTCAGGACTGTTGGGACTGTTGGGAGCCTTGCTGCCAACTATCGTGGTCATATTGCTAATATATTGTGTTGTAGAGTTAATTCTAGTAGGTTGTAGGAGAATAGGTCCAAAGGCAGAAGGGATGTTCACAGTTAGGAAACCAATGCAAGTAGTAGATTCCCAGGGCAACTTGTATCACCTAGTGCTAAGTACAGACCAAGGTCTAAATGAATTCGTTGAAATATCAACTAGAGGGGGGAATGTTGTAAGAAATTTAAAATATTAACACACCACAGAAAATTTAAAACACACAGAAAATGTAAAACACAAGAACAAACATTAGTAGAAAGCGCACAGCTGTATGTGGTTAAAAATCAGTTTAGGCCCCAAGTCTTGCACTGACAAGAGTAAGGTGAAAAATTCACTTGCGGACACAATGAGATAAGTTACTTGAAAGGGTTTCAGTTAAAGACCAACTTGTGTTTAGCAAGCATAAAAATATTTATGGGTTTAGCACACAAGATCATCGGCACGCACTCCATACTTCCAAACAGATTATAATTTGATTAGACAATGCAGTAAAATTAAATAAGCTTAGAACACACGGAGGTGCACAATGATAAAAGCACAAACTCCATTTAAATTACATTTACTGTGAGACACATGCATTCACGAGTAGAAGAATACTTAGTTTGCAGTAAAGAGCTGTTTTTGCATTGCCAAGAGGAGTCCATGTATTTTTTTTTATTTTGGAAGTTTTAAATTACCCTGCACACCCTGTCACAGTATGCTACATAACAGAATTATTACCATCTAATATTTCTGTAGCACCAACTGGTATTGCTACTTTGTATATAGATCTAGGGAATCAGAGAAATCTGCTTTTGAGTGTAGCCACAGAAGGTATCTTGATAATTCTGTAGCAGAGTAGGTGGATGCTATGTGATCACTCCAGGAGAGGCATCTCTAAAATATTCAAGAACCATATTGAAACAGGCCTATCAATACCCCCACTACATTCACACAGTCTACAGGTAGACAAAATAAAAAGGATACCTTTTTTCTTTATAGAGCAGACTCTAAATGTATAATGAACCTTCTAATATCTACAGATTGCTCTAATTTTCCTTGTTAAATGCCTGAATATGTTGCTGTAAATTTGAAGGTCTCAAGTCTACTCATATCCTGTATTGCTTTTATGAAGTAGAGTTATACAAGTTCTGGTGTGAACTAAGTGCGTGCAGAGATGTGATCACTTACTTCTGGGAATATTCTATAGTTACAAAAAGTCAGCAATTTGGGAAACCATCAAAGGAATCCTGCAATGAGTTAACCCAAGGGTGTAGCCAGAAAAATAAAGTAACCCACACTATAAACTGTATGCTTCTGTAACACTTGCTATAGCACTGAGTGAGGCATTCATTTGTATTCCTGAGGAGCTTGTGGAAACAATATTACCAAATCGTGCCTTTCCCACCTCAATTCTCACTTAATTGGGTTTGCCATTCACCCATCCTTCTCTCCATCCTTCGTTCCTTCTCTAATCCATTCTTTCCTCTCTTCATTTGTCCATGCTTTCTCCATCCACCCATGCTTCTCTACATTCATTTTTTCTTTCCCCATTCATCCTTTCTTTGTTATTTCATCCACCCTTCCACCTCTCTTTTGTTCTCTGATCCCCCATTCCTTCCATAAACCATCCATCCTTCCTGTCTTCCATCCTTCCTTCCATCCATCCATCCATCCGTCTGTCCATCCGTCGGTCCATCCATCCATCCATCCATCTATTCATTCCTTCTTTCCTCTCATGCTATATCTTTCAATTCTTCCCCATTTCACAGGGCTATCATTCTATTCTCTATGAGTGACCTTCTTTTGGGAAATCAGTAATCAAAGTCATAGGAGCGGAAGCCATTTTCAAGAGTTTATGATTCAAATACTACCTTGTGGCACCCAGTGCCCACTCAAGGCCCTAAACTGAAGAGTTCATGGTGGCATTGCCCACCAGCTTAGTAGAGGCACTGGCCCCATTCTCATGGTTATCACCAGCCTGGAGTTGTTCCCTTTAACAAAGATTCACCTAACAGTACAGCGGCTGCACTTTTGTCCCTAGTAAAGCCGAGCAGGCCACCATGTTTTTTCAGCCCACTTTGCATTTGTTTTTGTTTTTAGGAAATTACCTCCAAAATAGGGGTTTCAAAAAAATCAATGAACCTGACATACAGGGAGTTTTATTCCTACATATGTGGCAAATTTCCTTCCCCTGAACTTGCAGGGCTAGCATGGCAGGGAAAACCAGCAACGACTTCCCCCAAATGCCCTAAAAGGACATTCTGACCTTACTGGACCTGGCACACCTTTAGAAAACTGGCTGTGAGTGCATGGTTTACACCCCCAGAGCCAGCTTAGCTTCCACTGGTGGAAACCTAGTACTTCCTGCAGCTCTGTATGGGGCAGGGGATCTGTGGGATGGATGGAGGATGCCCCTCATCTGTCAACCTCTAAATGACCCCGCTTGTGCATGGTTTATGTAACATTTAATGATCTGCTAAAAAAATTTATGATGCAACTTTTACAATATTTCAAGAGAACAGGGCTATAAAGTGTACAGATTATTATGAGGAAAACCTACATTATACTGCACATTTCAGTGGATGATTGTTTCACGTTTATTTTAGCTGCTATTTCATTCAGGGTGTTTGGTATCTGCGCAACATAAAACTTACTTCAGGCTGGCTATTACATTTAATAGGGTTCTGTAGAGAAATACATGTTTGCAGTGTGGTTGAAAAGCAGCAACATAAAAAAAATTACTTTATAATTGCAGCTCATGAAAAAATGCATTTTTGATAACCAACTTGGTACCCTAAATTGTCACGCTCTTAAAGCAGATTCAAATAACCACAAGAAAATGTAATGCCATCTCTGATTTAACATGTTGAAAGAAATGTAGTGCCTCTCAGTACAGCATTTTCTGTCAGAACAATTTGCTAGTGAAAGGTAAAGTAAAAAGAACACATACCTGCTGTTTTTTTCAGTGAGGGATGAGGGGATTTGTTTGCTTGAACAGTTCTCATAGTAAGGCTATCCTCAGTATTATGCCGGATCTATATGTCCTCAATTAACAAAAGGCAGGATGGAAAAATCATAAACTTGTTTCAGTTAGATTACTTTTGTGATTAAAGTAAATTCCAGCCTTTTTAGAAAACTGCATGGACCTGATTCATATATGTAAGCTTACACTTTTGTGTTTACTTTGTTTTGGTATTCAAAATTTTAATTTTACTAATAGTAATTTTACGACTGTGGAGACTATGCACATAAAAAGATAGGCCCATCCTATCTTTTTATTCGCGGAATCTCTTCAGTCATAAAAATACTATTAGTTAAAATTAAACTCCCAGTTTGTGAATACCAAACAAAATAGTTGCCTTACACAAAAGTGTAAGTTTACCTTTGTGAATCAGGTCCCATGAGTGTCAGTAGCAGTTTTTCAGAAGTACTCACGTTTGTAACACTTATGCATGCATAATTTCCATCAGGAACTAATATCTCATGTGAAATTTAACGCAAATATTCAGTAGTATATTTAACTTTAAGTTTCTGCAACGAAACTGCCCTTCCACTAATCCAAATCAAATATGGTTGTGCTCCCTCCCTATTCACACCCTGGCAGCACTTTTTCCGTATCATTGCAACCTATTTCTGAGCGGGAAACTACATGCAAAATTGTTAGTGAACACAACAAACCTGTATATTTGTTGGTGCACAGCAACTGCAGGAGGCAGGCTGCCCAGGAACATCCACAAAGTCCTCCAAACAGATTTGCCATTTAATGGTCACTAAAAATTGGTTGCGATTTGCGTTTTCCCTGTATCACTACCTACTCTTTTACATTCACAAAAAGAAAGAAGATCCTTTCGCGAATTGCATACCTAATGAAATTTCAATCTTGATGGAAATCAACACATTTTAACTATGATTTCTTCTTGTTTAGGAAGTGTGCATGCCTTTTTGCAAATGCAGTGCCTAAATAGGCAACAACCATGGGAAAGTAGTGATTAATGTTGGTGATTAAATTGTGTCCTTAAATTTGGGGGCTGGTGAAGAAATCACCCCTCATCGAACATGGTAATCTCCTCTCTCTGCACTCCTTTGCAGCATAGCTAGGTTCATGCTTTATACTTGCATATGCATAAGAGTGCATATGAATTCTTATTGAATGTTTGTCAGTGGTTTCAAATGTATTTCACAGACAAAAGTTCTTAATGTGAATTCATAGTGCTGAATTAATTTGCAGGATATTTAGCTTCCTAAACAAATAAAAAAGGTAAATGGATGGTTAACACAGCATTTCCTATTTGTTTTCAGTGCTAGTAAAAACAATGCATTTCACAGTGATATTGATGCTCTCAGAACATTGATAGGCACACACTCGCAGGCCCATCCTTGAAGCAAACATCTACTGATGAATCTTCCCCAGTGTAGGAAAATAAACGTTGTACACTCAGAACTCTGTCAGTAAAAAGCTACACTATCCCAAATTGAACATTATTTTCATTCTTTAAACATACCTTGTTAAACCAACAATATGGTGTCAATATACTACAAAAGAAAAGCATATTTCAGAATGCATTTTTTTGAAAATGTCCTTACAATGTGCTTTGCATTTAAAAATTGACTTACATTGCATGTTGCTAAATAAAATGCATTTTAAATATTAATACATTAGCCCCCAAAAAAGCACACATTTCTCAAAGCATTGACAGACATATCTCCTGCCTCAAGCAAACAATGAATACTAAATATATGATGCGCAAATGCTGA
The DNA here is from genome assembly GCA_963921515.1 of Calotriton arnoldi. Classification (NCBI taxonomy): domain Eukaryota; kingdom Metazoa; phylum Chordata; class Amphibia; order Caudata; family Salamandridae; genus Calotriton; species Calotriton arnoldi. Next base: position 885,137 of record CAWUFW010000039.1, read on the forward strand.
AATCTATCTGAAGATCCCTAAAGTCAATTATTAAATTATGTAATATAAAAATCCAGAATGAGTAGCATGTGCAATATGGCCTTATGTTACTGTCTCGGGCTTCAGGTGACATTAATAAACCACTCTACCTTAGGGCTCGTGGTTTATACATTTCACCAGAACCCCATTCTACACAGTTACTCATTTTGAAGAAACTTTCCCAGAAAATCTTCATACACCTCAGCTCTTTCCTGGAAAGTGTTGGGGTGATCCGTCAAGCACGGACCGAGAATGAGAGGGGTCTCAAAACACAATTTCCCCATATAATTTCCGGTAGGAATTTTAAGTAGCATTTGAGAAAAAACGGCTGAACAGAATTACACTAAATTTCGCAGCAAGTTATGTCTTTACTCAGAAAACATGATTTTTGTGATTTGGTGTAAATCCATTCAGGAGTTTTTCAGAAATGAAGGTTTAAAGGTTAGTAATAGCTGGGCGGGACATAGAGGTTTCCTAGCGATATTATTGACAGGCTACAACATCAACAGAAATGTTGAGTTTGCAATTTGAGGACTCGGGGACTCGGTCTCTGTGTCCTGAGTTTAAAACAAATAAGGTACATGAGGGAAGGGTAAGGGTAGCCTGACCCCCGGGCCCTTGTAGGAGGGGCTCAGTAGGACTCCTCCTGGGGTCAAAAATAAAAAAATTATTTTGTGCACGGGTCCTGAGGTGTTCCCGAGGGACCCAGCACGGCCACCTCATGAGGGCCAGCGGGACCCCAGTGGAAGTACTATGGTACCCCCAAAAAAAAGATAATGTGGTATTTTGGGATACTGCTTTTGATCTCCTGAGTTCCTTCTTGACTAATAGGACCCAAACTGTCAGCTGCGGAGACTTCAGGGTGTAACCCTTCCGGCTCCCTTGTGGGGTACCACAGCGTACCACAGGTCCCACAGTGGTCCTCCCTCAGCCCCACCCTGTTTAATCTTCATATTGCCCCCCTGGCAAAACTAGTGAGATCTTTCGGCTTTCAGGTGCTGTCCTATGCAGACGACACCCAGATTATCATGTCACTTTCTAAAAACATGGTGTCAGCTGCAGAGAAATTCAAAATTTGTATGACAGATATAAGTATCCAGATGAAGAAGAACTGTCTGAAACTGAATGCTGAAAAGACAGAGATCCTGGTCTTTGGGGCACACCATTCGGTGTGGTCTGAATTATAATGGACAGAGATGTGTGATCCATTACAGACTCCTGTTGTGTCTGCAAGAATCCTAGGGGGCATTTTTGATAATATCCTCACTTTTGACTCTCAGGTCAACAGGACCATGAGTTCTTGTTTTTTTATCATTAAAATGCTGAAAAGGATCTTCCCGCTTTTACCAGCTGAACTCAGAGTAGCTGTAGTTATTGCACTAGTCACCACACACCTGGACTATTTCAATGCACTATACCAAAATATCAATACGTCATCTCTCAACAAACTTCAGGTTATTCAAAATGCAGCAGCACATTTGGTATTGGATGTTCCCAAATGTCTGTCTTTCAGGGAAGGGTTACGCTTTCTGTATTGGCTGACAGCTAAGAAGCGGGTGACTTTTAAAGCACTCTTTATGGTCTATTTGGCCTTCACCACCAGGGGTCAGTAGCCCTGAGGACAGCATTTCACTTCTACTCCCCTAAGAGACAGCTAAGATCCTCCTTGCTCAGGAAGGTGAACATTCCGAGATTTTGGGAAGAAAAATGGGGCATTCGTTCCTTCTCTGTAGCAGCGGCCAAACTGTGGAACACACTGCCCTTCCACATTGTGAGTTTAGCCTCTTATATGACCTTCACTACTGAAAACTTGGCTTTTCTCCCATCTTTGATTGCAGTGCTTTGTTTTCACTCAGCAATTTTTTTCATTTGCAGCACTTTGACGCCCATGGGCATAGTGTGCTTTATAAACCTAAATACAAATACAAATAATAAGTGAGAGAGGTAGGCCTCACAGTAGTGAAAAACAAATTTAGTTTTTCACTTCCAAAGCATGAAAAGTACATGTCTAACCTTTTAATTACATTGCACCCTTCCCATTGGGCTATCTAGGGCCTACCTTAGGAGTGACCTATTGTAAAAAAAGGGAAATTTAAGATTTTGCAGTGGGGTTAATTGGCCAAGTCAAATTGACAGTTTAAAACTGCATTAAGACTGCAATGCCAGAACTGGGATATATGGTAAGGACCACTAACTACATTTAATTTTCAGACCCTGGGTATATGGTATACCACTTTACTAGGGACTTATAAATACATTAAATATGCCAATCAGGTGTAAGCCAATTTCACTATGTTTTAGCGAGCGAGCACAAGCACTTTAGCACTGGTTAGCAGTGATAAAGTGCACACAGTTTCAAGGCCAGAAAAAAACAAATTCAGAAAAATCGGAGAATGAAGCCAAAACGTTTGGGGGAAGACCATCCTAAGGCTGACAGGTCTAACAACAATAATTGATCTTTTAAATATATTGGAGACTTAATTGTAGTTATGCTTTTGAAAAGGAAAGTTATCCGCAGTTACGAATGAGTTATCTTCATGATTTGCTATGGACTAAATGTTCTCAGCACCTTATGGGTAGTTATTGAAAAAGGAAACCTGAATAAACCTCCAATATAATAAATATTCAGTTATTGTGATTGTTGTTTTTTGTCATTTCCACCATTTGATGGCACACTAAATGTTGGGGTTTCTCTGGTGCTATTGAGAAGATATCTGTGATGGCAAATAGAGGTGTGGATGAGTTGTGAGATGTTTTTAAATGTTAGAATCTGGGTAAATACCAAATTATAATAGGAAGTGATAAGAATTTACAAGAAAGAAGGGTGCAGAAAGTTTGAAGTTTTGGGATAAATACTATTTGACAACTGGATGTGATAAGAGTTTGTAAGTTAGGAATCGCTCACTCATTCTCTTTGTTTAAATCATAAAAACTATCCAGTTTGCAATTGAAATTCACTTAGTTATGAAGTGTAGAGAGTGAGTTTCAATGTTCCATTTGTTTTCAATCAAGAGAGATCGGGGCTCATTCTGTGGTGATACTGACAAAAATAATTTGACTTGTGGAATTACTATATATATCTATGTGTTACATAATCTTAAAATATGACTTCAATTAGACGATATGATTTTGTGCTACTCTTTAATAAAAAAATATCATGCTGTAAGATTATGAAGGATATGTTGAGATTCTCCCAATCAATTACTCTTAAATTATTTAATAAGATACAAGGCTGGACAGCAGAGTTAATCCAAGTCTTTATTCCATCAACAGAGAGACTGAGGGGCATATTCTCAAGAACTTGTGATAACTACCACAAGTGTAGCTTAACGCAACCCCACACATCGCAGTCCATCGCGGGAAAACAACTCTGTGTCAACGTGGTATTCACAACACGGCGGTACCATGCGATAGTCACAGGACAAAGCGTCAAATGAACGCGTTAAAAACAACGCGACGCCGCAAAAATGCGAAACCCCAGCGCGAAAATAGTAGCGATGATGCCAATCGCAATACAAAAAGCTACGAAAACCAGCCACAGGCCTGCAAGTCCCACGCGTCATGCGGGAAAATGCACCATAAAAGTAGAAAAAAACATACAAACAAAAGCCAAACAACAGCGAAGCACAATGGAGGCAGCCAGAGCAAGTACAGAGGACAACCAGAACCCCACAAGCCCCACGGAGGACCAGCCTGGGACCTCGGGGTCAGGGAAGGGCAAGGACAAGAAGAAGAGGAAGACGAAGTTCAGTCCGCAGGAAAACAGGATCCTGATAACGGAGGTGATAGAACACCATCAATCACTGTTCGTCACCTCCACTGTGTCACTGGCAACGAAAAATGGAATATGGCAGACCATCGTGGACAAGGTGAATGCAGTCGGAGTGCTGAAGAGGACAATGGACAAGGTCAAGAGGCGCTGGAATGATGTGAAGTGCAAAACCAAGCTGAAACTCGCAAACAACCGGAAGGCAGCAATGCAGACTGGAGGTGGGAGTCCAGCGCCACAGGAGGAGCTGGACGAGATGGAGGAAATGGTCTCCATAGTCATCAGTGGGGAGACGGTGGCAGGAGTCGGGGGACCGGACACTGCTCAACATGACCGGACACAACAGCAACAGGGTGAGTAACCACCAGGGGCTGAGGGTACGGGGGGAGATGGGCACAATGGCACACATGCACAATTAAGCATAGCACATCTGCGGACAAAACATGCCCCAGACCCACAACTCCCACCAAGAGACCAATGCACACAGGCATGCAACATCTCAGCACTGCATAAGCACAGAACCCAGAGGCACACCGCATGGAAGGGAGAAGGGCAGCTAAATCAGAGCAGCAGGGGCGACTCCCCCAAAATGCGGCACACACACATAACATGCAGAGCACATCAACATTGACAACGAGGTGGTACAAACTGCAACACGTCCACAACAGAACAGAGGACACAACAGGTGCCACATGTGCGTAGTAACTGGCCAATCACATATGGCACTGCAGGGAAATGTGAGTTGACAATGTACAAGTACAAACTCACATCCGTGATGTAGTCGGAATGTCCACTGTCCCCCATCAAATAGGCAGCTCCCCCCAAACAGTCACAATGTACACTGTCATGCAGTCTGAATTCAGACATGTACAATGCGTCAACATACATGTGTACACAATGTTAAACTGCATCTCCCCTTCACATTGCAGGGGGAAGTCCAACACCTCCTGCAGAGCAGTCCGAACCTCTCTTCTCTGATGAGGAAGAGGACCACCAAACCTTCGGCTCAGACGCCCTCGAACAGCTCGTGGAGAGCCTCCGCAGCCCACTTTCAGGATCAGGACAGCCCAGCTGCCATGAGGAGCCCCCCCCCTGCACAGTACACACAGCAGGCAGCACCAACCACCACGGCTGCCTCCCAGGACCCCGACGACGAACACATGGCCTTCCAACGCCATGTGTTGGGGTGCCAGGAGAAGCTGGCTGAACAGGTGCAGGTGGGGTTCGACCGCATGGCAGCCAAACTAGACACCATACGTGGGTGTCTAAGTCCCATCAGGGACCACTCACAGTCCCTAACGGACACCCACAGTCCGCTCCATGCTCTCCAACGAACCATGGCTGACATCGCCTGAGTCCTGACTCTGCGACAAGAACGACTGTCTAGCCAGAGTGCCTCCAGCGATCTCGCCCGGGAGTTGGGACACATGCGGAGGATCATGGAAAACATGGAGCGGACGCAGGCGGAAAGAGCGGCTGCAACGGCTGCACACCAGTGAGAGGTAGCTCGGTCCCTCAATGCCCTAAAGACCCTCCTCATGGCATTGCTGCCACAAGGCCTGGCGCTGATGCATGCTGCTCCTACCACCCCATCCACATCTCTGGCCCCTGATGTGTCTGTGCCACACAGTGCTGGAGACAGTACACCACCACCCACATGTGAGGCACATGCAACAGCAGAGGACGAAGATGCGGATGAATCAGCCCTCGTGGTCAGGAGGACGCAGTAGCATTCATCTCCGCCATGTGGCCTGTTTCTGCTTGGTTCTGCCCTCTGCATCATCACCTTCCACTGTCCCCCGATGCACTCTGCGACACTCACCTTGGACCTCGACATGGACTACCATATTCAGTTTGGTCACCAACGACACAGCTATCAGACTGCGGACTGAACTCCTCCTCTCCTGATGTACCTGTCATTCCCTGTAGGACTCTGGCTGGCCCTCCACGGGCCGACAATGTGAAGTGGGGTTGGCATGGCCCTGTACTGCTCCAGCTGCAACACTCCCTTGAATGTGTAATAAACATTTATATCCACACAGATGTGTCATGTCTATGATCTTTCAAGTGTGGAAGGATGGATGAATGTAGGGTCAGTGATTCCCCCTTACATCCATGTTGCCCACGTTGTGGGACTATTGTCACAGGGTGACAGATTGCCGATTCCGGTCCGTGTGGTGCCGACACTACAACGGAGACACATCCATTGGTCACTTCCCTGTCCAGCCCAGGATGGTACCACGCCCAGAGCCCTGGGGTCATTGTTCACACCCTTACGCTGGACTGGCATACGCCAGGACAGCCCACTCCGATTATGCACACAGGGGGGGCGACAATGCTACATGTCCCAGGTCTTCACTGTGGGGATCTGCAGCTCACAGGTCTAGTTGTCAGCATGCCACAGCCACTTCCTTACGGCTGGTGTACACCCACACCACACCCATCCAGCACTGGCGTCACAGGACATGTGAACCTGGCAATAAAAAGGGCCTGGCGCACGTGCTGGACGCCATTTCCACTCTCTCTGACTGGGTGGCTCTGTGTAGTTCGCATGTGTGCATGAGGGCCTAGGGCCCTGCCACCTCACATTGCCCAGTGCAGGGGGTGACATGATGGCGTTCGCACAACGGGACTCAATCATTAAGGGTCCATGGCTAGCGGTGCACAGACTTGGTGGCACGGAATACACTGCGGCAGGCACATGCACCCCGCCACGGGACGGTGTCTTGCGGTGCAGTGAGATAGGGGCACCTAAAGTGCTGAGCGGGTGGGCAGCCTGCGATGATGCACCGTCCTGGCGGTCCGGACTGGCAAGGATTAGTGTGAGCCCTGCTGGACCGCAGCGTAGGCCTGGGCCAGCGGGCAATGCGGCCCTCCGGCCACGTGGCGTTGCGTCGCGCTTCACAGAGTTAGTGGCACCTCAAGCGCTGAGCGGGTGTGCAGCCTGCGATGATGCCATGTGCACTGATGTGGTCTCTGCCATTGCAAAATCAAGACCCAGAGTCAGGTGTGTGACCTGGTGGCCCGCAGTGCGGGGCTGCATGATGTGGAGGGTGCCATGGTCACGGGTACCGGGCTTGGAGATATCTCCGGAATGTGGTGGGCCCTCTTGGGGACACGCTGGTGGCGGAAGGTGAGCAGTGAGGCCTGGTTGCGCAGGGGCGGGCAATCACCGCTGGGCGGCAGGAGGGGCTGTGGTGCAGCAGCCTGTGTGCGCAGGGGCGGGCAAGCGATGATGGCGTGTGCAACTGTATGGACTCTGCCATTCATGTCTCTGGAAACTGTTTCAGATGACGGACCTGGGGGACTGCTGTGAATACCAGCACGTGGTTGGAGACACACCGGTGGCAGCAGGTGAGCAGTGAGGCCCAGGTCCGCAGTGTCGGCACTCTCTCCTTCTCTCCCTCTCTCTTTCTCTCTCCCTCTCTCCCTCTCTTTCCCTCTCTTTCTCTCTCCCTCTCTCTTTCTCTCTCCCTCTCTCCCTCTCTCCCTCTCTCTTTCTCTCTCCCTCTCTCTTTCTCTCTCCCTCTCTCCCTCCCTCTCTCTTTCTCTCTCCCTCTCTCCCTCTCTCCCTCTCTCCCTTTCTCCCTCTCTCTTTCTCTCTCCCTCTCTCCCTCTCTCTTTCTCTCTCCCTTTCTCCCTCTCTCCCTCTCTCTTTCTCTCTCCCTCTTCCTCTCTTTCGCTCTCTCTCTCTGTACTTTGATGGGCGCATGGCACACCTTCTGATCCAGATTTCTGTTTTGCAGGCTGTAACTTACAGAATGTCCTGAGACGACCTGCCATGCCTCTTCAGAATTGTTTTTTTTGGTTTGTTCTGTAATAGACATATTGTTTGGATATTTTGATATGGGTGTATGATTTCCCTTTTTCTGGCCACACATGTATGTTGGGTGTTGTGATTGTGTGACTTCAGGCGATTTGTTTGGTTCATGCTTTCGTGGAGTTGATGTGCAATGTCTTTGTCCATGGGGGGGTGTGGGGGGTGCCCAGGGTAGGGCCCGGGGGGGGTCCTGGGGGTGGTGGCGGTGGGTGTTATTGACCTATTGGGGCTCAGGCCTGCATGATGGGTTGCTCCAGGGCATCTGTTGTTCTTCATGTGTGGCTATGGGCTGTGCTCCCTTGTCTGGTGCCGGTTGTCGTCCGACTTTACACCAGGTAGGAGCAGGTGTTAGTTTCCTGCTGCTATCGCGTCTTAGCGCATGTTTTGTGATCTTATCGCAAATGTGGCTGGTCGTTGAGAATGTTGTGGAGTGGTGTTGTCGCGGCTTTTTGCACGGGAACGCCTACTCTGCATATCACTAGGGTTAGTTGCCGGGATCCTCTGTGGCGATGTTTTTTGCGACTGCTATCGCAGGTAAACTGGTGTTATGGGCTGTTAGCACCAGCTTGGGAATGGGGTGATAAATTTATCGCGGATTTGGCTGCGATAAAGTGCCGTTAACTCGGCGATAGCTCCTTGAGAATATGCCCCACAGTCTTATGTTTCCTTCTGCTCAATAGCTGTCTCAGCTCTCCCCCCCATCATCAATTTCCCTTTGCTTAGGTGCCCCTGAAGCACCACTGGTGGAACACCCTACCAGCAACATTCAAAAGCGAAGCCACAAAAATATTACAGTCTAAATGGATTGCTTTATAGGATAGGAGATGCACATATCATTTCAGGAAAGAGATAGGTGTTGAAACTATGTGTAAGAAGAATCATTAGGAATGGATTTAATTGGGCGTGGCCAAGCGGTCCGACATGGCGGACTCGCCTTAAACGAGCTCCGTGGGCCCGCTCAAAATCCTCCTATTATCCTGCCCATCAGCCTCTGCATTGTACCCCAAGCCCCCCATCTACATACCTGGTGACCGGTGGAGTAGCTGGAGTGTCGCTCCGAGGCCGATTGTGACTGGCGAAGCAGTGACTGGGCTCGAGCCGTGCTACGGGCCATTGCTGCGTTGCCAACCCGCACACACGGAGCGGTGCTGGATCGGAGGCACTGGTCGCTGGGGCTCAATTGCAGATTTTGCAGTGAGGGCTAGACCGAGTGGCGATCCCGGACCCCGCGGGCGGGCCTTGGTGCGGTGGCTGCCCGCGACACTACATCCTTGGGGTCCCGCGATCCTAGAGTTGGGCGTGGCCAGGCGCGAGACCTGCGGACCCAACCGAGCTGGTGGCCATCTACGGGGGTCTCTGGCGGCTTCATAGAGAATGCAGTGAGTGCCGACCTGGTGATCTGAAGCCTGCCATAGTGACGCCGCATTACTGAGACCCAACTGGGGCTGACGCTGGGTCCCCTTGGATTGGCGCCATCGCCCCTGGTGGCTTTGCTATTGGCCTGCGGTGCACCAAGTGAATCCTGCAACGTGCTTGGTGACGCTGGTGGTAGCACCGGGGCATTGACCACAGCGGATGTGACCCAGACGGCGGCGGCTGCCTGCATGAAGATTCGGCGGAGGAGAGGCCTGGAGCAACAGCCTTTGATCCTCCGGATCCCCCCGTGACTTGGCGCTGCAGCGGTGAGTGTCCTACGCTCCCCTATGTGCATCTGGTGAGATCGGGGTGGGTGGAGGCCCGACTTGAACTGTGGCTGTGAAGCGCCCCCCCCCCTGAAATTACAGTTGGGCTCTCTGCTGTCCCTCGTGTCCTCTGGGATGCCATCGCTGTGCGTGTAGTGGGGAGATGCAGCGGTGTGACTGACCTGAGACCCTGGTGGAGCCCCCCATGTCGCCCCCTAAGGGGGTTGTGAGCAGGGAGTGCCTGGCTGACTGGACATTGTTACTCACAGGATTGGGCTGAGCGCTGTGGCCCTCACGTATTACTGCTTGCCGGGATTTGCCTGTCTGTGCATATTGGGAGTGAGAAGATCGTACTGTGCTCTGCTGCGCCCTACTCCCCCAGGTCTTGGCTGTGGTGCGCAGGGGATTGACGTGCCTGCTCGCTTGGGACCCAGCGATGGCCTCTTGATACCGTGATACCACGACGTCGGGCGGATCAGTGACACCCAATTGGGGGGTGCGGAGGTACCTACACACGGAAGCGGCTGGGCTAGGCCTGATGCGGCCTGTGTGCGGGTTGCCTTCGCGCCTGTCTTCCCGCCGTTTTGGAGAACAATAGAGGTTTGGACTCCTTGCCCCTTGAGAAATGCTAGTACTGTGCTAGATGGCGGACAAGTATACCTTGCTGTGCCCTATCCTCCTCCACTGGGCCATTGCACAGACACCGCCATCGAAAATGACTCGAGACAAACTACAGAAACAGAGCACCCTGGATCGATATGCGGGGCCCGGGGCACAAGGGCCGGAGTCATCGAGCCGGAGTCCTGCCGGCCCAGATAATGCTGCATTGATGGCGGCAATAACGCAGTCTCATGAGGCGCTGGAGGCTAAGATTGGAGAGGTGGGGTCAGATGTTGCACTCATCCGCCAAGATCTCCGCAAAGCGGTGGATAGGATCACGAAGGCTGAAACTCGCATCTCAACCGCGGAAAAAACAGTTGCGTCCCTTCAGACGCGGATGACCTCTCTGGAATCCATTACGAAGGGGCTAGCGATCAGGGCGGAAGATGCCGAAGGTAGAGCACGGAGAAATAACCTTCGCTTTGTGGGTTTTCCGGAGGGATGCGAGGGCAATAATATGGAGCAATTTCTCGCGAAGTGGATAGCGGGTTGGATCCCCCAGACAGCTCTGTCGCAATGCTTTATCATTGAACGTGCACACCGCGCCTTGATGCAAAAACCTCCACCGGGGGCCCGGCCGCGACCCATTATTGCCAGACTCTTGAACTTCCATGACCGCGATGCCGTCCTTGCACAGGCCAGGCTGGCTGGCAAACTCCAATTTGAGTCCCATCATATCTTAATTTTTCTGGACTATATGCGACTGGTACAGCAGCGCTGCCAGTCTTTCCCGGCCGCTAAGGCTCGGCTATCAGACCTCAAAATCCAGTATGCACTGCTCTTCACAGCCCGATTGCGAGTTGTCTACAAGTCACGTACTCACTTCTTTGACACTCCAGAAGAGGTCTTCGCCTGGGCAGATGAGAGACAGAGACCAAGGCCGCATACCCCGCCGCGAATCATCATTCGGAGAGACCATGCGATAGAACAACCAAACCCAAGGCAAAGCCTGCTTGCAGATCATGTTCGAGACGCCGCTCTAAGTCACGGAGTGCCTCCGGCTCCCAGATAGCAGATGCTCAACGAGACCCATCGCCAACATAACATGGGGTTTGAGAACTATAACTGCAACATTTACTAGGCTGATGACACTGTCCACGGTCCTATGTGAGGCCTTCCCCCATAACTATCTTCTCAGTATCTGAGAACTTTATCTATGTTAGGGGACAGGTTCTTGGGGATCCCTTGGTATGGGGTTGTGCCCTGCTCCCATTGGGGCAAAGGTGCGGCACCTACCGCGACAGATGCTTCAGCTGTTTTGAGGTTTTGGGTAGGGTGGGTGGGGAACAGGTTGGGTTTGTTAAGTTTTATTGAAAATACTGTGTCATACTCGCTTTTATATATGGTCTATATGCCCAGTGACAGGCCGAATTTCCATTCTTCCCTTAGATATTCTGCCCTGTTATGGACCCTATTGGTAGGTTACACGTAGTCAGTTGGAACATACGGGGGGCACTAGATAAAATTAAAAGAGGTGCGGTCCTTCGACAGGCAAAACGCGCCGCAGCTGATATCCTCTTACTGCAGGAGACCCATCTTGTGGGCACCAAGGCGCTATGTCTCGCCCGCCTTGGTTATATTCAAATTTTTCATGCGGGGTTTACCAGAGGCTCCCGTGGGGTGGCAGTCCTAATTCACCGCCGGGTTCCATATATACATGCCAAAACGTGGTCTGACCTCCACGGCAGGTATATTATTGTGACTGGCTCACTACATGGAGAGTCCATTATGCTGGGCAGTATCTACGCGCCCCCCGTTCTCTGACTCATTTGTAGAGCACCCGACGAAAACGCTGCTGGAGATACCTATAGGCCTCTCTATAATAGGTGGGGACTGGAATGACGTAGTGATGTGGCTCAAGATAGGTGGAGACCGCGCGTCGCCCCGGAGACACTGAGAGATACACGGCTGCAGACACTGGTGGGGGACATGGGATGGATGGACACATGGAGACATCTACACCCGACTACACAAAGCTATACATATTATTCGGCAGTCCATGACTCTTTCTCCCGTTTAGATTATATATTTATACCAAACACATACTATTCTCGAATCGCTGCAACAGATATATTACCTAGGGGTTTATCGGATCACTCTCCAGTGGTCCTGACTTTGCGCCTGGGGGTGGCTCGCCCCCCCCTTTCGATGGCGCCTGTCGCCGTGGCATCTCCAGGACTCGCAATATAAATCGCACATATGTCAGACAATTACGGATTATTTTGCTGATAATCTGGGCACAGTGAGTTCCGCAGCAACTATTTGGGAGGCTATGAAGCCAACCATTAGGGGTGCGGATATTGCATATTGCGCCGCTCAAAGGAAGAAACGCCGGGAGGCGTTGCTTCGGACCAAAGCCCAGCTGTTGGAACTGGAGCGGAGTTGTAGAGGTGTGGACGGCGGGCACACTCGCCGCCAACTTCTTCTTCTGCAACAAACCTATGCTGACACGCTGCATGATGAGGCCAGACAGACTTGGCTGGCCTCCCGCAGTAGAATGTATCAATGGGGTGATAAATCAAGTTCTCTTCTACACCGTTTGTGCCAGCGGGCTCTCCGTCCGGTAAGCATACCAGGTATTCTCGGCAATGATGGCCTACACAAATTGCTTCTAGCTTCGCTATTACTATGCAGAGCTCTAGGCCCCCAATGATGCCCTGCCGGAACCCTTGATTCACCAATATCTTGAAGATTTACCCCCTAAGGCCATCTTAGATGTGGCGCGAGCAGATCTAGATGCCCCGCTGACAGTTGAAGAGCTGAGTGCTGCCCTGGTTGACTTGCGCTCCGGTAAAGCACCAGGCCCGAACGGCTTCCCGTGTGAGTTTTATAAATCGTTCCAATCTCAATTCCTTCCTCATTATTTAGAAGTGTGCACGTGGCCCTCGAGAAGGCAAGACTCCCGCCGGACTGGTGACATGCTGAAATCGCGGTATTTGCCAAACCTGGCCAACCTCCGGATCATTACTCATCGTATCGTCCTATTTCATTGCTGAATGTGGAGGCCAAATTATTGGCCAAAGCCTTGGCCAATCGTATCCTCCTCTATATGTCGGAATTGGTTCACCCAGATCAGGCCGGCTTTATGAACCATCGAGCGACCAGTCACAATATTCGACGGGCGCATAATGCAGTAGCAGCGATTGATCAACTGGAGGGTCTGGCGGCTTTGTTACTAGCCGACATAGATAGAGCATTTGACTCGCTGGGATGGACCTACTTGTTTGCTCTCTTACAGCGCCTAAACATAGGACCACGACTCATGTCCTATATTAGACTACTATATACCGACCCTCGGCCTCGGTTAGAGTGGCCGGTGCGGTATCGGATCCCTTCTCTATAGGACGCGGCACCCGGCAGGGGTGCCCCCTCTCCCCGTATCTATTTGCCTTAACTATGGAACCACTGGCCTCATGGGTTCGAATTAACACACAGGTGGGGGGCTTTGAATGGCCGGGAGGGTTTTCAGATCAGATCGCCCTTTATGCGGACGATGTGATTTTCTTCTTAATGGATCTACATTGGACGGGACCCCGTATTCTCCGCATTATGCAGATATTCGGTCAACATTCGGGCCCATATATGAACGCTAAGAAATCGATTCTGTGGCCCATGCGTGGTGGCTCAGATATGGGCACCTGGACTGCGGAAGTAACACTGGACACAACCGGGTTGAAAATACCTCAGGGTTTACATCTCGGTCCCTCAATCAGTGTCGTGGAATAAGAACATTGCCCCCATCTGGACGCGCACACAGCCATAGATGGAGTCTTGGGCGCGTATGCCCCTCTCCATACTGGGAAGATCAGCAATATTTAAAATGGTGTCTCTCCCTCGCCTTCTCTACCAACTGCAGAACCACCCTTTTCAGATATCTATCTCCTGGTTCCGGCAACTCAACTCCAGGTTAAGCCGCTTTCTGTGGCATGATCAGGCCACTAGAGTAGCACTTAAAACATGCTTTCGATCAACTTATTGTGGAGTTATAGCGACCCCTGATATCCAATCATATCACGCAGCATCTCATCTCTTGGTCTTGAACGACTGGTGGTATGGGATTAGCAATGACCCAGCTTATCGAGTAGAGAGATGGCTTATGGGAGATGTACTGCCCCACAAACTAATATACATGCCAAAGGAGCTACAGAAACTGCCACCTGCCACGCGTGTGGTTTTCGGAGTGTGGAAAGAATCAATGCGCAGGATGGGGTGGTGGAGGCGATTGAAAAGAGAGACCCCCCTTTGGCAGAGCGGCCTTATGCCGCAAGTGTCCGCATTAGTAAGGTTTAAACAATAGGACGCCATAGACATTTCCATGCTGGGAAATGTCATGCATGGTACCACGATGAGATCCTTTCAAGAACTCAGAAATGAATATGCCATGCCACACACACAATTTTATAAATACTTGCAACTGAGACATGCCCTATCCCCATATATTACACACTTAGGGGCATATTCACAAGGAGCTATCGCCAAATTAACAGCACTTTATCGCAGCCAAAGTCATGATAAATATACCTCCCCATTCACAAGCTGGTGTAAACAGCCCACAGCACCAGTTTACCCGCGATAGCAGCCGCAAAAAACATCGCCACAGAGGACCCGCGCAACTATCGCTAATGAGATGCAGAGTGGGCGTTCCCGTGCCAAAAGGCACGACAACATCACACCTCAACATTCTCAACGACCAGCCACATCAGCGATAAAAACACAAAACAGGCGATAAGGCGCGTTAGCACCAGGAAATCTACACCTGCTCTGACCTGGTGTAAAGTCGGTTGGCAGCCTGCAAACCAAAAGGGAGCACAGCCCTACATCGGAAGGGCAACAGATGCCATGGAGCCACCCATCATGCGGCCCGGACACCCAAGAGGGCCACAACACCCACCACCACCACCACCAGGACCACCCCTCCCTGGCACCCCCGACCAAAGACATGCCACATCAGCCACACCTAAACATGTACAAAATATTCCGCTTGATGTCGCACAATCACAACTGGTGACATGCATGTGTCGTCACAGAAATGAGCAGCACACATTCACTTTCGAAGCAACAAATGAAACTTTATTAAAATGAACACCGAAATGAAATGAAGACACATGGCCGCTCCCCTCGGGACAATACGTAGGTCACAGCCTGTAAGACAAAAAACATGATGAGAAGGTGTGTCCTGCGCACATCAGAGGACAGAGAGAGAGCGAAGGAGAGAGAGAGGAAGAGAGGGAGGGAGAGAGAGAGAGAGAGAGAGAAGGGGAGAGAGAGAGGAACAGAGGGAGAGAGAGAGGAAGAGATGGAGAGAGAGAGAGAGAGAGAGAGAAGAGGAGAGAGAGAGGAAGAGAGGGAGAGAGAGAGAGAGGAAGAGAGGGAGAGAGAGAGAGAAGAGGAGAGAGAGAGAGGAAGAGAGGGAGAGAGAGAGAGAGTGCCGCCCCTGCGCACCCAGGCCACACTGCTCACCTGCTGCCACCGGTGTGTCTCCAACCACATGCCGGTATGTATAGCAGGACACCAGGTCACACATCTGAGTCAGAGCCGTCAGCTGAAACAGAGTCCAGATACATGACTGGCACAGTGTACACACTTGCACAAGACAACATCACCTGCCCGCCCATGCACACCCAGGCAGAGGCACCCCAACCCCTCCCGCCGCCCATCGGAGCATGCCCGCCCATGCACACCCAGGCCTCAATGCTCACCTTCCGCCACCGGCGCGTAGACAGGAGGTCCCACCACATGCCGCTGCAAGCCACAAGCCCGGGGCCCGTGGACATGGCACCCTCCACATCATGCAGCCCCGCTCCGCAGGACACCAGGTCTCACGTTTGGTGCTGGGTCTTGATTACTCAATGGCATAGGACATACCAGTGCACCCAGCACCATCGCAGGCTGCACACCCGCTCAGCCCAATGGGTGCCACCAACTCTGGGATCCCGGAACCGGCGCCACGTGGCGATAGGCCCGCGCTGCCCGCTGGCTCTGGCCTACACTGCGGTCCAGCAGGGCACACCAAACCTGAGCTGTCCGGACCGCTGGGATGGGGCATCATCGCAGGCTGCACACCCGCTCAGCAGCTTAAGGTGCCACTGACTCAGTGCACCCAAAGTCACCGTCCAGTGGCGGGGTGCCTGTGCCGTCCGCAAGGCCCTGTGTGCCACTAACCGTGTGCAACCCCAGTCTGCGCCACGTGGTGGTAGGCCCGTGCCGTCCACAAGGCCTCGTGTGCCACTAACCCTGTGCGCAAAAACTCATGGGCCCTTAATGATTGAGAACCGTGGAGCGTCCGTCATCCAGTCACCACCGGCAGAGGGGAATGTGACGTCGTCGGCCCCTTATGTTGGCGGAGTCACATGGCCTGTGAGGCCTGTGCCGGATGGGTGTGGTGTGCGTGCAAACCTGACCTCAGGGAGTGGCTGTGACATGCTGACAACTAGACCAGTGACCTGCACACCACCAGCGAATACACCTGCGACGGGTAGCAATGAGGGCCCCCCCTCGGAGCGTTAGCGGAGTGGTCTGGCCTGCCGTACGCCAGACCAGCGCAGGGCTTGCAACAATGACTTGTGGGCTCTGGGCGTGGTTCAGTCCATATCCGGACAAGGAAGTGACTGATGCGTGTGTCCCTGTTGTAGTGTTCACGGGACCCGGTACACAAAATGCAATGTAGCACCCTCTGACTGGCATCCCACAGGATGAACATCATTGACGCAAGGGAAGTCACTGTCCCTACATTCATCCACACATTCACACATGAATGATGAAAGACATGACACAGCAGTGCGTCACTGGATGTTTATTGCACATCCATTGCAGTTATGCAGCTGGAGCAGTACAGGGTAATGCCGAGCACACTACACAATATGGGCACGTGGAGGGCCAGCCAGAGTCCATCCGGGGATGACATGTACTGCGGAAGAGGAAGGGTACAGTTCGCAGTCTGGTCGCCATGTCATTGGTCGTCAAACAGGATGTGGCAGTCCATGTCGCTGTCCAAGGTGAGTGCATCAGAGTGTATCAGGGGTCAGTGGAAGGTCATGAGGCCATGTGCGGGACCAATCAGAAACAGGCCAGGTGGCGGAAATGTATGCTAGTGCCTCCTTCTGAGAGCCAACCCATCCACGTCCTCGTCCTAGGATGTGTGCTCTGCCCCACCTGTGGGTGTTGCAGTACCGGCTGCGGCACTGTGTGCCACTGACACATCAGGGGCCTGAATGGATACGCCTGCCACACTGGGAGGCACTGACACACCAGGGGGCGGAGATGTGGATGGTGTGGGGGCAGCCGCATTCATCAGCGACACGCCTTGTGGCAGCAATGCCATGATGAAGTACTGCAGGGCATGGTAGATCCCTGCTACATTTCGATGGTGTGCAGCGGTGGCTGCCATCCTTCCCGCCTCCATCCGCACCATGTCCTCCATGAGCCTCCGCATGTGTGCCAGCGAACCCTGGGCGGCAAATTCCGTTCCGCTCGCGGAACTTGTGAAATTTCGGCATTTCCGCGTTCCGCGCGGAACGCAGAAATGTCGAAACTTCCGCGATCCGTGAGCGGAACGGAATTCGGGTATAAATAAAGCAGGTGCCCGAGTTGAAGCTCAAATTCTGTGAGCGAGGTTGTGGCTAAGCAGATGTGCCTTCTCTCCATTGCCACCCTGAAAAGCTAGCTGTAATCCTTGATGGAGGTCTTTGCATCCTTGATTTTCTCGAGCGCAATCCTCGTGTAGAATTCGTGAGCGTGATTAAGCAGATGTGCCTTCTCTCCATTTCCACCCTGTAAAGTTAGCTGTAATCCTTGATGGAGGTCTTTGCATCCTTGATTTTCTCGAGCGCAATCCTCGTGTAGAATTCGTGAGCGTGGTTAAGCAGATGTGCCTTCTCTCCATTTCCATCCTGTAAAGTTAGCTGTAATCCTTGATGGAGGTCTTTGCATCCTTGATTTTCTCGAGCGCAATCCTCGTGTAGTTCCCGTGACCAGGAGGTTCCTTCTCCTTGTCTGCCGCTGAGATCCTGCTCTGACCCTTTATAAACAAGAGGCATGTGAACGGGCCTAGAAGCCCCGCCCGTTTGGCCCCGCCCCACATACACTAGTGGTATGCACCGTCTTCCCGCCCTTTCCCCACTATGATGGACAGCTTAATCAAAGGACCCCGGTGCTTTCGGCGCGGTGGCAAAGTTACAGACACACAGGTCACTGGGGAAAATTCTTCAGGTCCTTTACGCAGCTGTAGTGTAGTGTAGGAAAGGCACTATACATTTACCCAACGAGGTAGCACTTACTGATTAGCCAGTAGAAAGTACTCCAGCTGAGTAGAGGTATTGCACAAAACGGAGGCATCTTCTTGGATAAATATGCAGGGTAGGTGTGCAGAATTCGTGAGCGTGGTCAAGCAGATGTGCCTTCTCTCCATTTCCAACGTGAAAAGTTAGCTGTAATCCTTGATGGAGGTCTTTGCATCCTTGATTTTCTCGAGCGCAATTCTCGTGTAGAATTCGTGAGCGTGGTTAAGCAGATGTGCCTTCTCTCCATTGCCACCCTGAAAAGTTAGCTGTAATCCTTGATGGAGGTCTTTGCATCCTTGATTTTCTCAAGCGCAATTCTCGTGTAGAATTCGTGAGCGTGATTAAGCAGATGTGCCTTCTCTCCATTGCCACCCTGAAAAGCTAGCTGTAATCCTTGATGGAGGTCTTTGCATCCTTGATTTTCTCGAGCGCAATCCTCGTGTAGTTCCTGTGACCAGGAGGTTCCTTCTCCTCGTCTGCCGCTGAGATCCTGCTCTGACCCTTTATAAACAAGAGGCATGTGAACGGGCCTAGAAGCCCCGCCCGTTTGGCCTCGCCCCACATACACTAGCGGTATGCAACGTCTTCCCGCCCTTTCCCCACTATGATGGACAGCTTAATCAAAGGACCCCGGCGCTTTCGGCGCGGTGGCAAAGTTAGACACACAGGTCACTGGAGACAATTCTTCTGGTCCTTTGCAGCTGTAGTGTAGGAAAGGCACTATACATTTTCCCAACGAGGTAGCACTTACTGATTAGCCAGTAGAAAGAACTCCAGTTGAGTAGAGGTATTGCACAAAACGGACTCATCTTATGGATAAATATGCAGGGCAGGATTCATTCTGGGCTGGCACGATGCTCCTGTCACAAAAATTAAACCTCAACAGGAAGCACTTACAGATATAAAGGGGCGCAGCAAAATCTCCGCGAGCACGTGAAATTCCGCGTGCTCGCGGAGATTTTTTGCCGTTACGCGGAATTTCGCGGAACGCAATTCCGCAAATTCCGCCCACCCTTAGTGCCAGCTCACGGCTGGCATCACTGGAGCCACTCTGAGCGGACAGGTGTTCTTCTCTCCGCATCATGACTCCAGCGATGTCAGTCAGGGCTGGTTGGAGACCATGGGGCGGACGTAGACACCCATGGATGACTTGGGAGAGTGCAGGGGCTGTGGCTGCCTCCTGCTGGGTGGTTTTGGTGGTGGATGGGGTCTCATCGATGAGGCTGGGCTGCCCTGATCCTGGAGGTGAGTGGCGGATGAGGTCAATGATGTCTTGGATGGTTTGGGTGTCGATGCTGGTGCTGTCCTCCTCGTCATCAGTGAAGAGTGGCTGGGACTGCTCTGCAGGAGGTGTTGATGATGCCCCTGCGATGTGAAGGGGAGATGGTGTATTACAATGTGTCCACATGTATGTAGCCGCATGGTACAGGTTGACATTCAGACAGCATGGCATTGTACATTGTGACAATCTGTGGGTCTGTGCGAGGACCCAGTGTCATTGTGGGTGTGCACTGTGCCCTGCTTGCTTGTGCATGTGTGCCATTGTGGCCATCTCCACCCGTCCCCCCAGTACCTGTGTAGTGTAGCTCCTATTTCCCTTATAGGCTCTGCGCATTGGAATAATATATCCTATAGGTTTGACATAGGACTGAGGTCAGTATGTCCCTATCGAGTATATTAAACTTAATTACTTGTGCCAGCTAGCTCAGAGGCCACTAGAAACTTCTTGACAACAAGAAGGGAGTAGTTTCTGGCAGCCGCAAAACATGACCACTGTGTTTCCCTTACAGAATCAGGACGTGTCCCAGAGTCGTAGAAACAATAGATAACTATTTCACTCAGCTCAGTTGTGCAGGATTCAGTTACGTCTCAAAGTTACACAGAAATAACAGACGGGCGTTTCAATAAAAAGGTTTATTGAACAGTCTTGTTTCTGTTGTAAGTTAGATGTGCTGTTACGATCACAAGACAGTATGCGAGATAAATAATGTACAGAGTGAGCAGTAGAAATAAATAATACTGCGTTAGCATTATCTTTTCAGCATATATGCATTTACATAAAATGACACAGCCTAAAAATGCGAGTACTCATACGATGCGTTTCTATCCTAGGTCTACCCAGTGTGCCTAACCTTTCCTAGGTGTAGGGAGAAGTAGAAGTAGGTGCTGTATTCCTGACTAGAGTATGCTAAGAGTAAGTTACGCCTAGTATGCCAAGAGTCTAGTATGCCAAGAGTCTAGTATGCCAAGAGTCCCTCTAGGTTCTAGTCTGCTCCATACCTGAAGAATGAGAGAGGTAGGAATCTCTTTTCCGGACTCGAACTCCAACACCCCGCAAGGGAAGTTAGATCACTGGAAGCTGGACTCTCTGCGTGCAGGAATGACATAGTCTTCTCAGTGCGTCCGGCCGGGAATCGGGCTCCTCTGAAGTCGAGGTCTACTCTGATTTACAGGGGTTTGGGAAGGTATATTTATACCTGAAAATGTTAGCATTGACGTGAGTTGGGCAGCGAAAGACGTCATGAATGAACCTCTAGGGATTAACGGTTCATGCATAATGCATGAGTCCTTGAAGAAATCAATAGTCCTGGGCAAGGGAAACTCCCGCAGCCTGAGGGTCTGTTTTTTCATGGACTCGTTGAGACATTAGGGTGGACGGATGTCGGAATCCATGCCTGTATTTGGAGTGCATGGTTTATGCCTAAATAAGGTCTGGGATTTTATGCCTATATAAGGGCAAGGCGAATTGTGCCTATATAAGGACATGATTCTAGAAAGCCCGTTTATGGACACCCTATAAAGTACACAACCCCACTCCTCTTTTGTGTATACAACAATACTAAAATGCTAAACATCTAAAATGCTAAACATTAAAATGGAGTACCGCATATTAAAACATATCCTAAAAAAGCTTTAAAAGATACATTAAAATGCAAAGGTTTCCGTACATTATTAAGCAGTGCTTCATATTTCCAGCATAAAGTATGAAATAAATGCATTTGGAACGAAATATAAAAGCAATATTTACATATGACGAAAATGATCGATAAGGTTGTTCAAAATCAAAGTCATTTCCTATCATGAAATTTAAATGAACTGATTTAGACACACAAGATGACTAAGTGTCCCTGGAAGTTCTGCCAAGTCTGTATTATAAGGCTAGTTTTACCTTAAGCAGATTGAAGTGCCATTTTTCGTTAAAAAAAAAAATGGGAAAAAGTTCAAAATTTGGTAAAGTTCCAATGTTTTGAAAAATGAAGGCCAAATTGTTGCTGTTACACTGGAACAGAGTATGCCGAATCAGAGTCAGTTTACGAGTCTTGTGTAAACATGAGATCATCTACTTCAATAGACAAAACATCATCTATTGCCGCTGGTGTAAGTTGGAACACCTCGTGTAGAAGATTGATCGCACAAAGATGGGAAGCATCGCTCTCAGCATAGGTCGCCACAGCAATGTTCGCGTCCGTTGTTACCTGTGTGCCTGGAGTTGTTTCTCGTACCTCAGCAGCAGCAGGAGGCGACTGTGAGATCTCAATGAATGCTGACATCAGGATTGGAAGCCTCTGGGGACAACACAGAGCATGGGCCGTTATCGGGTCCAGCAAAGTATCGACGTCCTTTGGCGCAGCCGATGGATATGTTAGACAAGCGTCCAACACGCATTCTTTACCGCATAGCAGGCATCGTAGAACAGGTAAGATGCAATCTTGCCAGATTGGTCTAAACGACAGGAACCACGTGGTATTAAGGTCCCGTAGACGAGTCATGCCTAGTAGCTCTACTATTCGCTCACGGCACTGTCTTTCAAGGAGAGCTTTCTCCATTTCGCTCAGAGTGATGTCGGCGAATTGGCTGGCCATAGCGCAATAGCAGATAGATGAATAAAATTCCGGCAACAAGTGCGAGAATTAATGGTATGCCACCAAATACCGAATGTGCAAAGTTGGGGATGATTCCAAGTATTGCCTGGAACGGTGCTAACAGACCGGAGCAAATGCTCTTAAATACATGTACAATTCCTGTTGTATCTGACATCTTAAAGATACGTGATATCATTTCTACGAAATGTATAGGGCAGTTTGTACGTATTAAAGTCTGTATCTCAGCCGAAGTCCTTGCTACTTGTAGATCATAGGTTTCTTTGGCCGAGGTCAAAGGCACTGTTTGCTGTAAAAGCATGGCTTTCATTCTGCTCAAAGTATCAAATCTTATAAAAGAGACGCTCAGCGAAGGCCATAAAGGCGACTCCCTGACTGTGTCTATTGGGGGAAACAATACTTGCATACAGCAAGTGACCCTGGAGTTGACCGTTATTAGATATGGGATGCCTGGCAACATTCCACAGCAGCTCTGATCATTCAACATGAGGTAACTCCCATTAGAAAGTTGTCCAAACGTTGGATTAATCACAGCAGCTGGTGTACCCCGCTGGTGGCAAGACAAGTTTGCCACAGAACCCTTACAAGCCCCGTGTAAAGAAATGTCCTGACAAATGAGTGAACCGGTCAGTGCATGTTTACAGTTGATACCGCTAAGAAACACTTCACGATCGCCACTCCAACATCTATGTGTATACGGTAAATCCCAAGATATCTTAATGTATTCCTTACCCAACCTTTCATATTTGCCTGCTTGCATCTGTCTGAGGCAATACTGAAACTGAAAAGTTGTCACAGGCAACGTTATTTTGCCATGAATAACCCATTCTGTAGCTGGTTTTTCTGCCACTGTAAATGGTAATTTCTCCAGTTTTTCAATGCTCAGCACTGTATACCTTGCTCCTCTTTGTGCCAATTCGATCTGTTTATCAGTTAGATTGTATTCTGCAAACAGAGACGACGTGTTGATGAAACGCCAAGGCACATAGCCCGCTCGCAAAGATTGCAGCGTCCATGTCAATAACACTATAGAACGTAATTGAGATTGACCTTGTTGTAACATAGCCAAATCTTGTTCTAGAATGTCGATAGCAGAGGATACAATGCCATCCAATGAATATATTCTGGAGGACAAAGTTGTTAACCCATTGTCGACTACAGAGAGTGTTTTCTCTAAATTAATACGATCAAGTTCACGTATTCGTTCTGCAGCCTCTTTCTGTGACACTTTCCATGCTTCGTTATAAGCAGCATAAATGCCGGCATATATGAAACGTTTTTGACGCGGTTTTCTTGGTCCAAGCAAGAATTCCCTAAGATCTGCGTCCTCTTTAAGTAAGGTTAAGTGTTGCTTCACATCCTGTAGTGTAGATTTATGCAGCCAATCGAGGCATAATTTACCTACACTGTATGTTGTTACTACCCCCGGATGTTGTCTTTGGACATATCTTGGGTCTGGCCTATGAATAGTAAAGCCCTGAGTTTTGTTCAAGAACCTTTCCTGACAGTTGTTTGTGTCTGTGGGCCAGATCAACCATTTTTTCCAATTTGGATGAGTTCTGTTGAGTTGTAGTATTTTTTCAACTGTCACCACTGCCTTTGTATTATTATCACTGTCAGGTGTTGGCACAGAAGGTGTTTCCATCTCTTTGATCTTGGCTAATCCAAGACAAGATGTTTGTTGGACGATGTCATTCAAAAACAGTATTTGTTCAGGGATGATACAGGCTCTAAATAAAGCTTCTATACCCTGTACTTGCCAATCTTTACTACCCCAGACAGTTTTTGTCTCAATTGTGTCTTTCCATAAGTCGAAACCCTGTGTAGACAGTTGGGCAATAAATGCTTCAGAGTAAATCTGTTTCGTATTTGTTAACATAATTTTCAGTCCTGTTTTGTTTACATTTTTGTAGTAAAACATTTCTGGGTCAGATGTATTATAACCTGAAAAATATGGAAATTTACTAGCAAAAGTTTTCGAACTACCTTGTGGTGGTGTAGGACAATGTTCCCATTGGTTAAACATAAACACATTTCTTGGATATGCAGTTTTGTGCAAATAATGATGACCATAGTGGTTATAACAATACAGTTCTTCATAATCAGATGAACCTTCTAAAAATTCATTCTTAGAAAATGCAGCAGATTTTTCTAGATCAAACATTATATCGGTCACAGTCTCAAAGTCCCAATCATCTGAATAGGTACTGGACGTAATTAAATCACTTAGTGAGATTTTAAATAAATGTGGAATGTTCAATTGTTCACTTGGACCAAAGATTTCATAATCTGTTTTGTCCCACACTATACCATCCTGTATAGGAACAGCTGTGATGTTCACTGATGACAAGTCTCTTGCTTCACGATGGGAAGATTTATGTGGTTTCAAAAGTACATTCATGTCTTTTCCTTCACTGTTCACATGGATGTATCTGCCATTTATAAGCATGCTTACTGTTGTTACCAAAGCTAGCCAGAGCAGGAAAACAAAAAGTCCAGATGTAATCCAGAGTTCAATCCATGGAGAAACCAGATAAGTCTTTTTCAGAAAGTGAATAAAGTCTTGTACTTGCTGCTTGAGTTTTGATGATGCTGGCGTCGTTTCAGGTTCGCTTGGATCTTCTGAGAACGTATCAAAGTCAATGAAATAGCCAGAAGCAGTTCTGTCAATTGTTGGAATTGCATCAGGATTCGTTGAAATCACAGGAACCAGTTCTTCACGAGTCACGTTGGTGTAGACAGGTGCATTTGGATGAACTGTTACTTGGTTATCAAGAGGGATGAGTTCCATAGCTTGGTTGCTTAGTCCTCCATCAGTTACAGCTGAATTCTCGATCGTGATCAGTCTTTCAGTCTGAACCTCTTGAATAGTAGCGAGAGGAGTGTGTCTGCTACTAGGTCGGAGTCCACGAGGCCTACTGCTTAGTATTGGCCACATACTGTGGTTTGATCAGGTCGATTGACACAAATCTTTTCTCCTTTCTTCCAGAAAGGGGCGGCAGAAGTACTGTCCTTGTTCCTTGAACAGCTAGAACAGGTACCGGTTGTCTGTAAGAAGGTCCAAATTCCTTCTTGTCCGCTATTTTTTCTCTGACTAGATCCCCAACTTTTGGAATCCAGACAGGCCTTGCTGGGACCGCCGATGTTTCCCCAGTGGTGGTTGGCTGTATGGATACGTTGCTTTGTTTCGTTCTTAATTTGTTAAGATCCTGTAAAACAGCCAAACGATCTTTGATATCAAATGTTTTCATGTCCACCACTGTGCCTACGTGTTCTAAGTCTGGAACCCACATTCTTGTCCCAAATAGGACCTCATATGGAGTGACCCCCCCTAGAGAACTTCTTGGCAGGTTGTTAAGTGAGCGCTGAACGCTAATGAGGTGTTTGACCCAGCCATCACCCGAGCCTAATACCCTAGCTGTTATAGACTGCTTTATGTCCCGGTTTTTCCTTTCCACAACAGAATTTCCCTCAGGATGGAATGGAGAGAAGTACCGCAATGCAACGCCCAGACTGGCCATGGCCTCCTTGTAAGCCCTAGAGCTAAACGCAGGACCCTGGTCAGAATGTAGCGTGCCTATTGCGTATGTGCCGCTAAAGACTCGCAAATCTTTTATAACAGTTCGAGCATCAGCCGAGCGCTGAGGCCATAACCATAGGAACCTAGAGCATGAATCCACTGCAACCATAATGTATTTCTAATTACCGTCCCTTTGCAAGGGACCGCAGTGGTCCAGGTAAACACAAGCTAATGGTTTATCTGAAATTAATAAGGGTGTCTGCGCAGGACGTTTCACTGTTGAGACTTTAATCTGCTGGCAAATATCACATTCTAAAACATAGTTCTTAGTTTGTTTCCGAATGCCAGGCCACCAATACCTTTGCTTGAGTAAAGATACTGTCGCAGAAACACCTGCATGGGCAGAAGCCATCCCTTCGTGTGCTGCTAGGATAAGTCCTAATCTACGTTCCTTGTTTGGAATTACCCTATCCCCACTCCAGGGATTCGAGCAAAAGGAACGTTATTCGCATCAATTACATAAGAGTACTTGAGTGGAAACTTTTTTGGTAATGCTGCACTGCTGCCTTTGCTTGAAGCATTGACAGCTAACATTATCTCACCGTCTATTTTTGTTTTTGAACGAGTGATCGCAGCTACGGAAGCCGTCTGAACAGCCCCCTTCGCGGCTTCGTCAGCCAATGAATTCCCTGCAATGTGAACGCCATCACGCTGATGACTCAGTGTGTGAATCACGTGAGCCTTTGGTAGTTCGTTTTTCAACTGAACTACTTGTTCCCAAAGCAATTTGTGCTTTATTGTGCCACCCTTCGCATCTTTGAAACCATTTTCAAGCCAGGTTCGTATATAGTCATTATACGACTGAACACAGTAATAGGAATCGCACACTATAAGTGTGAGGAATTCTCGATCTGTACTCTCAAGTGCCAGTTTGAATGCCTGTAGTTCAGCTCGCTGAGCTGTACAATCACCTAGTGACTGAGTTTTTGTGACCATAGGTCTGAAGATGCCATTTCGCATGCGACCTTTAACGATTGCACACGCTGCACTGTAAGCTTGCTTACTCCCTGTTGCGGGCTGTGCGGATCCGTCAGTGTAAATTACGAATTCATACTGATCGAGAGGCAGAATCTCAGTGGGCAGAGGACATTCTTGTTCATATTGGAGAAGTGCCTGTGTCTTTAAATCTGGATCAAAAACATATTCAACATCAGTTGCAGTAAGAGAATTAACCCACTGTATCCATCTCGGATGTAAAGCTTTAGCATTTGGAATGCTTGCTTTTGTGACCGCTTCTAAAGCCGGTACTGGGGTAACGACAATTATGCGTTTCCCTTGGGCTAAGGCTCTTTCCTTTGCTACAGCTGTTTGAACTGCTGTCAGAATTTTTTCAGTTGAACTAAAGCGCATTTCCGCTTGTGTATACAAATGTGATTTGTATGCGATTGGTACTTTCTCACCCTCATTAAAGGTTAAGTAAGTGAATCCACATTGACCCGAAATTATTCGAATCACCAAATTTCTTTGACTTACGCGTGTTTGTAAGTGATTTGTTGCTAACATGTTAGCCTGGAGTGAACGCAAAATTTCTGTGTGTTCGTGTGTCCAGTTTTTGATTGAAAAATCAGGTTTGATTAATGCGTAGAGAGGTTTAACCCTTTCTGCATAGTTTAGAATGTATGTTCTTCCAAAATTTAGGAATCCCAGTATTGATTGTAAGTTTTTTTGCGTTTTTGGATGTTGGAGCAGCGCACATTTCTCTAGAAAGTTGGCTGCCAAGCTCTTGCCTTCACTTGAAAGCTCATATCCTAAAAATAGGACATTGAGATGGGCAATTCTGGATTTTTTAAAGTTGAACTTATAGCCCTCAGAGGCGAATCCCAATATAATGGTGCTCACCCTGTTCAAGTGTTTTTCCAAGTCATCGTCTGTCAGATAAATGTCATCGACATAAGACAATGCCTCGTTGTCATAAATTTGTAGTAACTCCGTTACTCTCGCTGAGAATAAACCTGGGCTGTTCTTGAACCCTTGTGGGAGTCGACAAAAGTGACGCTGGGTCCCCATTATGGAGAATGCCGTTAAGTACCTGCTTTCAGGTGCTATATTTTGACAAAAGAAACCGTTTGAGATGTCTAACGTTGTTTTATATTTTTTACGCACAATGTTATTCATTAATGCTGTGCTGTGTGCATTTTGCACTGCAAAAGTTTTAGAACAAGTGTTTAAATGTCTGTAGTCCAAAACTAGACGATATGTATTGTCTGGTTTGGAGACAGGAAACAAAGGATTGTTCATGGATGAGGTGCATGTTTCAATCACCCCTTGGTATTCAAGTTGATTTAAAATCTCCCTGACCTGTTTTTTTAGCTTCTTGCTTAATAGGATACTGCCTTTGAGCAGTAGGTTCATGTTTTAGATTTATTTTATGGGTAAACAGACATAATATCGAAACAATAATATCGAATGGACAAAATATCGAGTCCAAAATATAGTATGGACATAATATCGAATGGACATAATATAGTCGTTAAAAATATCGAAATTAAGGTAAGTAATATCGATTGTTAAAATATCGAAGTACATAATATAGGCATTAAAAAATATCGAATTTTTAATAATATCGAATTTTTTCTAAGTGTATTGTATGTTAGTATATGTGTTAAAAGTGTATATTAGTTGTTGTAATGTATGTTTAATTTTTTAAAAGCAATGAATTTTATGTTTTTTAATTTTTGCGTAACTTAATTCCGTAGTGGGTAGTTGGTTTATAGGGGAATAGGGTGGGAAGTAATTTAATTAAAATTAAGTACATATTAATAAATATTAATTGGTATTGATAATTAATTTATTGTTAATTAATTATTAATTGGTAATTAAATTTTATTAATTGGTAATTTCTTTTTTAATTGATTAATTGGTAATTATGTTAATTCTATTAATTAAATAGTTGTAGCGGGATGTGGGTTTATAGGGGAATAGGGTGGGAAGTAATTTAATTGAAATTAAGTACATATTAATACATATTAATTGGTATTGATAATTACTTCATTGTTAATTTGTTATTAATTGGTAATTATATTTTATTAATTGGTAAAAAAATTTTAATTCATTAATTGGTAATTATGTTAATTATATTAATTAAATAGTTGTAGCGGAATGTGGGTTTATAGGGGAATAGGGTGGGAAGTAATTTAATTGAAATTAAGTACATATTAATTAATATTAATTGGTATTGATAATTTATTGTTAATTAATTATTAATTGGGAATTACATTTTATTAATTGGTAATTATTTTTTTAAATTTATTTATTGGTAATTATGTTATTTCTATTAATTAAATAGTTGTAGTGGGATGTGGGTTTATAGGGGAATGTGGGGGAAGTAATTTAATTGTAATTAGTTAATTATAGAAAATATGTTTTTGTATTGATACTTAATTTACTGGTAATTAAATATTAATTGGTATTTATTTAAATATTTATACAAATCTGGTAATGATTATTAATTGGTTGTTAATCATTTATTAATAGGTAATTAATTTTTTATAAATCATATGTATTGTATTTAAAATAAACTAATTATTAAAGATTTTATAATTGGTAATTAGTGTTATTAATAATATTTATTAGTATTGATAATTAATTATTTTTTAGTAAAATATTAAAATATTACTTTCCCTACTGTTGCACTCTCTGGAGTGGGAATAGTAATTATTACCCCTACGCTATCCAACGCTTTCCCTACTGTTGCACTCACTGGAGTGGGAATAGTAATTTTTACCCCTACGCTATCCAACTCTTTCCCTACTGTTGCACTCTCTGGAGTGGGAATAGTAATTATTACCCCTACGCTATCCAATGCTTTCCCTACTGTTGCACTCACTGGAGTGGGAATAGTAATTTTTACCCCTACGCTATCCAACTCTTTCCCTACTGTTGCACTCTCTGGAGTGGGAATAGTAATTATTACCCCTACGCTATCCAACGCTTTCCCTACTGTTGCACTCACTGGAGTGGGAATAGTAATTTTTACCCCTACGCTATCCAACTCTTTCCCTACTGTTGCACTCTCTGGAGTGGGAATAGTAATTATTACCCCTACGCTATCCAACGCTTTCTCTACTGTTGCACTCTCTGGAGTGGGAATAGTAATTTTTACCCCTACGCTATCCAACGCTTTCCCTACTGTTGCACTGTCTGGAGTGGGAATAGTAATTTTTACCCTCCCGCCATCCAACGCTTTCCCTACTGTTGCACTCTCTGGAGTGGGAATAGTAATTTTGACCCCTACGCTATCCAATGTTTTCCCTACTGTTGCACTTTCTGGAGTGGGAATAGTAATATTTACCCTCCCGCTATGCAACGTTTTCCCTACTGTTGCACTTACTGGAGAGGGAATAGTAATTTTTACCCTCCCGCTATCCAACGCTTTCCCTACTGTTGCACTGACTGGAGTGGTAATAGTAAATTTTACCGTCCCGCTATCCTACGCTAAAATATTGAATATTTTTTATAAATATTACGTTAATATATTTATGTATTAAAAAATTAAAATGTATGTTTATTTTTTTTAAGTTACATTAATTATTTATTAATTTTAAAGTTATTTAAGTATTTTTAAGTATGTTTTAGTTAATTATATATATTATTTCATTAATTTTACATTACTTTTCATACATTTAAAAAATTCGATATTTTGACTAACTATATTTTTTACAACTATATTTTGGAGTCGATATTTTTGTACTTACCTGTTTGTAGATAGGGAGTCGATATTCTGGCATTCGATATTTTTACTTCGATATTGTTGTAGGTCGATATTCTTGTTCTCGATATTCTGTCAGTGATCCATTTTATGGTGAGGTGAGTCCTCATCCCATCCTACATGATTTTTATATAATGCTGGAGCCTGGGCCACTGCCCATTTTCTGGCATATGTATATTTTAAGTGAATTGGTATGTGATTGGAGAAGGCAGGCATAATCATGTCCTCGCCGTGTGGGCACTCACTGACAAATTGTGGTGGCCAGTCTTTTTCTGCTAGAAGTATGTCATAACCCTTTGATAGTTTTTCCCAAAAAAGTGCTTTTACCTGTCTAGGTTTGTCTCCCTCCATCCGGAGTGTTATTTCATATAACCTTTGTGGAGTACTAACCCTGGTGTCTACAGTTTCTACTGTAATGTACTCATTCAAGTCCACTATCTCCAGAAGTTCCATCAGGTTCTGGCGAGCTATTGTGACTTCTGCTGCACTGTCCAGCATTGTCTGAGCCCATTCTCCGTTCTTGAGTTGAGTTCTCAGAATTCTCGGCATGTCTTACTATTAGACCTGCTACTTTCTTTTGGAGAATTGAGGTTTAGTTTTAATTGTTGTTGCGTGCTTGTCGTCTTTCGATTTCACGCGTTCTTCTCTATGTTCTGTTCGTCCTCTTCTTTCCGAAGTCTGTGATGAGACCTGAAAGGGACGAGAGGAACGTGTATCATTATCTTGATGCCTATCAGGTTTTCTCAAATTATCCCTATTCCTGAGGTTGTACCTCCTTTCAGAGGGCTCCTTTTGAGGAGACCTACCTCGGGATTGAGATCTTTTCTCATTTGAATTTTGTTTATTAGACTCCCACTTTTTTTTAGAAGATGTAGGAGTTTGTTTAATTGAGTCCTTCTCAGGACTTTCAGATAGTTTTGGTTTAACTGGTCTCCCACCCAAACTATCTCTGCCTAATTCTGCATAAGATTGTTCTATAATTCTGGGTAGCTCTATTTGATGTTCTGTAACATCAAATTCCCTTAATTTTTGTCGGATCGCCAATGCTGCTGCTTCCCCTTTAATATTTGATAATATTATTGTTGAGACCTGGTCGAAATTTTTCAGTAATTTCATACCTAAATTTAAAGCAGGCTCTGCCCCGTATTCGTTTTGAATTTGTTTTAGGACATCAGGTATTACCGCAATTGACGGAATGCCGTGTGTTTTAGTGTAGATGGCAGCAAAGACTGAGCCCCAAGTGGTGCAGTCTTCCAGTTGTGGTGTGATCCCCATTGGTAAACTAATGGTTAGGATTCTGTGTTTCTCATGCGGGCTAGAATTTGGAAATACTGCTTCGATTTGAGTAATTTTTGGAGCTATCCAAAACGGAATTTGCTCCCGCTTAGTGGGCATTTTACCCATGACTGCGTATAGAGTCTGTGGTGTAATTTTTAGATTGTTCCCCTGGTGAGGGGTTTGATTTGGAAGTGTTAATGGTGGTTGGACTGTGAAAGTCTGCATGACATATTGAACCAATTGTCTGTAGATTTTTATTAACTCTGTGAGTTGAACAAGTAAGTCCTCATCTGACATTATGTCAAGTTCAGGATGAGGTGTGTAGCCGGCTAAAATCGGCCAAGTTGCTCCTGGTCTACCTAGTGGACCGAGCCTGGTTATATTTCTGTGATGTTTTAGGGCGCCTTTAAACCAGAGCTGATGCTCCTGGTATGTTAATGGAATCTCTATATCCTCGAAAGGAATGTATTCCTCTGGTGTTTCATCTTC
The DNA here is from genome assembly GCA_963921515.1 of Calotriton arnoldi. NCBI lineage: Eukaryota > Metazoa > Chordata > Amphibia > Caudata > Salamandridae > Calotriton > Calotriton arnoldi. The sequence continues at coordinate 917,301 of CAWUFW010000039.1, forward strand.
CTTGTAGAAGTGAAACATGTGTGTCACTGAATTGGATTCAGGAAATATTACCCATGAATAGAATACCTCTGTCTGAAACGATTCATGTGCCTCAATCACGAAAACTGCTCTACCTCCTCTCGGTGGTAGGCCATGTTTTATAAGTTTTAGAGTAATGGCTCTTCTTAAGTTTGGAGCGATGTCGATGACACCCTCCTCGGTTTCGTTTAAACCGGTGAAGTTAAAAAGTGCTGGTTGGGCTGGATCAGCCGCAGCTACACCGTTTCCGGCGGGATTGTCCCCGTTTAAGGACATTTTGTTTTATGAAAAATGTAGAACAAATTTCAAGGAAACAAAGATAAGGTGCACAATATTGTGGAACACTGTATCCTTCAACGTTGAGCAAACCAAACAGCTAATATATAGGGTACTGCCCTATGTAGCCGTGGCGGATACTAACCCTGCCCACTCCAGACGTCTTTTGGAGTATATGGGTAGGGGTCTCTGAGAGAAAAGAATATAGGCACAGCTGAGTTACTCAGTATCTAATCGTTGAATTACTGCCTTACCAAACCGTTGGGCGCCATGTAGTGTAGCTCCTATTTCCCTTATAGGCTCTGCGCATTGGAATAATATATCCTATAGGTTTGACATAGGACTGAGGTCAGTATGTCCCTATCGAGTATATTAAACTTAATTACTTGTGCCAGCTAGCTCAGAGGCCACTAGAAACTTCTTGACAACAAGAAGGGAGTAGTTTCTGGCAGCCGCAAAACATGACCACTGTGTTTCCCTTACAGAATCAGGACGTGTCCCAGAGTCGTAGAAACAATAGATAACTATTTCACTCAGCTCAGTTGTGCAGGATTCAGTTACGTCTCAAAGTTACACAGAAATAACAGACGGGCGTTTCAATAAAAAGGTTTATTGAACAGTCTTGTTTCTGTTGTAAGTTAGATGTGCTGTTACTATCACAAGACAGTATGCGAGATAAATAATGTACAGAGTGAGCAGTAGAAATAAATAATACTGCGTTAGCATTATCTTTTCAGCATATATGCATTTACATAAAATGACACAGCCTAAAAATGCGAGTACTCATACGATGCGTTTCTATCCTAGGTCTACCCAGTGTGCCTAACCTTTCCTAGGTGTAGGGAGAAGTAGAAGTAGGTGCTGTATTCCTGACTAGAGTATGCTAAGAGTAAGTTACGCCTAGTATGCCAAGAGTCTAGTATGCCAAGAGTCTTGTATGCCAAGAGTCCCTCTAGGTTCTAGTCTGCTCCATACCTGAAGAATGGGAGAGGTAGGAATCTCTTTTCCGGACTCGAACTCCAACACCCCGCAAGGGAAGTTAGATCACTGGAAGCTGGACTCTCTGCGTGCAGGAATGACAGCGTCTTCTCAGTGCGTCCGGCCGGGAATCGGGCTCCTCTGAAGTCGAGGTCTCCTCTGATTTACAGGGGTTTGGGAAGGTATATTTATACCTGAAAATGTTAGCATTGACGTGAGTTGGGCAGCAAAAGACGTCATGAATGAACCTCTAGGGATTAACGGTTCATGCATAATGCATGAGTCCTTGAAGAAATCAATAGTCCTGGGCAAGGGAAACTCCCGCAGCCTGAGGGTCTGTTTTTTCATGGACTCGTTGAGACGTTAGGGTGGACGGATGTCGGAATCCATGCCTGTATTTGGAGTGCATGGTTTATGCCTAAATAAGGTCTGGGATTTTATGCCTATATAAGGGCAAGGCGAATTGTGCCTATATAAGGACATGAGTCTAGAAAGCCCGTTTATGGACACCCTATAAAGTACACAACACCTGGTGGTCACTCACCCTGTTGTGGTTGTGTTGTGTCCTGTCGAGCAGTGTCCGGTCCCCCGACTCAGGCCACAGTCTCCACACTGATGACTGTCGACACCAGCTCCTCCATGTCATCCAGCTCCAGCTGTGGCGCTGGGCCCCCACCTCCAGTCTGCGTTGCTGCCTTCTGGTTGGCGGTGAGTTTATCCTTGGTCTTCCGCTTGATGTCATTCTATCGCCTCTTGACCACGTCCATTGTCCGCTTGTGCTCTCCGACGGCATTCACCTTGTCGACGATGTCCCGCCATATTCCAGTTTTGGTGCCCAATGACACGTTGGAGGTGACAAAGAGTTGTTGATGCTGTTCCATCACCTCCGTGACTATGATCCTGTTCGCCTGTGGACTGAACTTGGTCTTCCTCGTCTTCTTGTCCTTGCCCTTCCCTGTCCCCGAGGTCCCAGGCTGGTCGTCCGGGGTGCTTGTGGGGTTGCGCTCGTCCTCTGTGCCTGCTCCGGCTGCCTCCATGGTGCTTGGGTGTTGGTCAGTTTGTGTGTGGGTGTTTTTTCTACTTTTATGATGATTTTTGACACCTGCCAGGTGTGTGTTGCAGGCCTGGCGATGCTTGTCGCTGATTTCCTCATCGCGCTTTGGCCCATCGCGTGTTTTTTGGTGTTGTGGTTTGTGTTTTTATCTCCATCGTGGTGGTTGTATCGCGGACATTGTCTGCGGTTTCGGCAGACTATCGCTTGCTACCGCCTTGTTGTGAATTCCACGTTGACACATGGTTATTTTCCCACGATAGGCTGAGATATTGAAAGTTGTGTTACTCTACTCTTGCGGTAGTTATCGCACGTTCTTGTGAATATACCCCTTAGAATCTCTTCCGGAGTTTAACCCAATTGAGGCAAAGGTGTTTATGGGAGATTTAGGAGATCATAAAACTGCAAAGATCCACCAAACATTAGTGACGAACCTCTCCACGACTTTAGATTCACTTCGGGAGAAATGGCAGACGGACTTGGGTCCCCTTGATAGTGACGATTGGACAGAGGTCCTGGAATCCCCGAGATGTGCTGCAATTGCATCTCGCCTCAGACTTATCCAGTTTAAGTATTTACATTGTGCTTATTTTACCAGATACCGGCTTTGGAGGGCGGGGCTGATAGATTCCCCTATGTTCCTGCGATGTGGCAGTGAGGAAGGCACACTTCTGCATACAACTTGGGGTTCTGCCGCACTGGGCAGGTTTTGGAGGGGAGTTACTCGCTGTGTATCAGAAGTGCTAGGTTGGGACATACCTCTCTCCTAAGCTTGTTCTATTGCATATTACGGACGAAATTGGGGGAAACATCTATAAAAGACATCTATTATTCTTGGGGTTTACCCTAGCAAAAAGAGATATAGCGAGGGCATGGAAAGATCCGGCTCCACCTAAATTAGGCGCCTCAAAGGCTGGCCTTGACTGGTGTATGGGCCAGGAACAGCCTATTTTTAAAGTGCGGTGGTGCCCGCAAAAGCACTTTAAAATATGGAAACGATGGGCTGATTTCAGGGGTCTCCTACTAGAACCACCCCCACAACAACCTGCAGAAGTGGAAACCATATGGGGATATATTGCAGGACAATAATGCTGTTCACCGGATTATGACATACATGCAGGGCCGGACTGGCTACCGGGCGTTTTGGCATGCTGCCGAGCTGGGGGCTGATTTCGTTGATGGGGACCTGCGTGTGCTGAACGAAATTTGTTTTGCTTTGTTCATTTCGTAGCACACGCAGGTCTCCATCAACAAAATTAGCCCCCACCGCAGTGACATCAGCCCCCAGCTCGGCAGCATGCCAAAACGCCCGGTAGCCAGTCCGGCTCGGCATACATGGAAGGGTTTGATGGGTATGATCATTGGTTTACTATGCGGTACAAGACACAGCTGTTTGTAATGTTAGGGGCTGTCGTTTACAGACCCGAATTGTCTATTTTTTTGTCTTATAAATGCTATATAGAAGTCACCTGCTCGGAAACTATTATACTGATTGACTTACACTTTTGCTCCTTTGTAACGTATGTGATTACTTTATTTGATGACTCAATAAAAAAGAGTTTTGAAAAAAAAGAATGGATTTAATTACTTGACTCAAATGAGGTAAGAAGCTTAGAGGGCATACATTTTATATGGTAAAATGTTAGTTATTTTCAAAAATGTATGTATACATGGTAAACTGATTCTACTCCCCTGTTTTTAAATTTCCGGTACTCATTTTTGAAAATGTAACAGGAAGGCATTCCAGAATTCGAACAAAATTTAGATATGGTGTATAGTCTTAGAGGTACAACAGGAAAAAGGAAAGTGATTCATATATATATATATATATTATCTACTGGCGGTCGCCAGTAGATAGTTATAGTTACAACCTATTATCCATAGGAAATCCGCGACATTCTATTTGAAATAACGTTGGCGCCGGTTGACGAATCTTCGTGAAAGTTTCCAACTTGTTGGGGCGCTCCGCTCCTACCCTGAAAGTCTCGGGGTGATACGTGAAGCGGGGGCCGAGAAAAAGGGGGTCCCAAAACGCGTTTTCCCCATTCATTTTTCCATAGGAACCTTTAGTCGCAGCTACAGCCCGAACTGCTGAACGGAATTACACCAAATTTGGCAAAGAGGTAGTCCTTGGTTCAGACTGGTGCCTTTTGCTTAAATGGTGTAAATCCGTTCAGTAGTTCCTGAGAAAATCAAAAGTAAAAGTACATATATATCTATGGGCGCGTCGGATACGCGTACCCTCAGCGCTCCCTGCGCGCACCGTCCCGATCACGAGCTGCATGCTAATTGGCTGTCAGCTGGCTGTCAACATTCCGATTCAGGAAGTGTTGGCAGCCATTTTGTCCTCGGTAGAACCGAGGGACAGAAACAAGTGCGGAAAGCGCAAAAGGGGGCAGGGTAGAAACACCCTAACCCCTAGGTCTGCTCAGGGGGTCCCACAAGGACCCCTGGGCAGAAAAAGATTTTTTTTTTTTATATCGGCGGGATGCGCTTAGGGTGCGCGTATCCCGCCAAGAAAAAAAAAGAAACAAGTGCGCAAAACGCACAAAGGGGGCAGGGTAGAAACACCCTAACCCCTAGGCCTGCTCAGGGGGTCCCACAAGGACCCCTGGGCAAAAAGCATTTTTTTTTCAAAAAATCGGCAGGATGCGCTCAGGGTGCGCGAATCCTGCCGAGCAAATCGAGCGCGGTCTCCCGCGCTTCGATGTTAATTGGCTCCCGGGTGGGCCAAGTCCCGGGGGCATGCTGGGGGGTTAATTTTATGTGTGGGGGCCTCTAAGGGCCCCCAAGCCCGGGGACCGCCACCCCCGGGGCTTTATGCATAATGGTGCGGGAGGGCTCTGAGCCCTCCCGCAGCCCCGGGACCACCACCTCCCCAGGGCTTCTTTTTTAAATGAAAAACCTGTGTGGGGGGCTCCAGCCCCCACACGCCCCGGGACCGCCACCTCCCCGGGGCACTAAACATTTAAATATGGGGGTCCGTTACGGACCCCAGAGCCCCGGGGACCACCACCTCCCCGGGGCTGTGCACACGATGGGAGGGGGCCGCGCGGCCCCCTCCTGGAGCCTGTGGTGGCCCTGGGGACCGCCACCCCCAGGGCCGGCTCCTGCAGTGTCCCGGGGTGCCTACCCCCGGGACACTGCTGTTTGCAATGACAGGACGGGAGCCTCGCGGCTCCCGTCCTGTCATTGCAAACTTGCTTTGGATATTGGAAGAGAGCAGGAAACCTGCTCTCTCTTCCAATATCCAAAGCCGATAGCTTTCCACATGGGGAGCAGCATGTTAGCTGCTCCCCATGTGTAAGCAATGCCGGCTCCCGTAGGACACGGGGAGCCGGCGGGACTGTGGGGGTTTGGGGACCCCCCACAGTCCCCAACGAGAGGGCCAGCCCCGGGGGATGGGGTCCCCGGGGCAAGTAGTGGCTCGGGAGGGGGCCACGCGGCCCCCCTCCCCAAAGTTTTGAAAAATTATAAAAAATAAAAAAAAGAGGTATGGCCGGCCCGGGGATGGGGTCCCCGGGCCTTAAAATGGCCAGAGGAGGGGGCCACGCAGCCCCCTCAAAATATTAAAAATAAAAATAGAGGCCATGCCCCGGGAGATGGGGTCCCCGGGGCCAATACAGGCCCGGGGAAGGGGGCCACGCGGCCCCCTTCCCGTTTTTTTTTTTTTAAATTTAAAAAGGGGTAAGGCCCTGGGGGATGGGGTCCCCAGGGCCCAAAAACAGAAAAAAGGAAGGGGGCCACACAGCCCCCCTTCAGGGACAAAAAACAAACAAAAAAAAAACGATCGGGCCCGCAGGCCCCGCCCCTTCCTTCACCACTCTGCAAACGCGCCCCTGGTGCGTTTGCAGAGGGGAACCGAATTCCCCTTGAATACTGGGGGTCCCTGGGGGCCAACTAACCCACCAGGAACCTCCAGTATGCGCCAGGGGCTGCCTTGCAGAGAGGTGTACAGAGGCCACGCCCTTTTTACACCTCTCTGCAACGCAGCTCTGTGGCGCTTTTGGAGGTATATGGTGGGCTAGTTGGACTCCGGGGACCCTCAGGATTCAAGGGGACTTAATCCCCCAACTTAAAACGCACCACGGGGCGCGTTTGCACAGTGGTGAAGGGAGGGGGCGGGGCTTCAGGTGACATGTGTGCAAACAGGCCCCGTGGCGCGTTTTAAGATGGGGAATTAAATCCCCTTCAATCCTGAGGGTCCCTGGGGGCCAACTAGCCCAACAGGTACATCCAGAAAGCGCCACAGAGCTGCGTTGCAGAGAGGTGTAAAAGGGTGTGGCCTCTCTACACGTCTCTGCAACGCAGCCCCTGGCGCATATTGGAGGTTCCTGGTGGGCTAGTTGGCCCATAGGGACCCTCAGGATTCAAGGGAACTTAATCCCCCAACTTAAAACGCGCCACGGGGCGCGTTTGCACAGATGTAACCTCAGGCCCCGCCCCTCCCTTCACCATTGTGCAAATATTCCTCTAAAATCAGCCGAAATACGAATTCCGATTTACTCACCTGTTATCAGGAGAGACCTCAGTGCTGTATCTTTCAGCCCAGTACTGGTCCTGAAAAGTAATTCTAACCATACTTACCAGTAACTTGAATTTCCTTCCATAGGCTAACATTGACTGGTTTCACTTGGAAATTCTTCTAAGTGTGGAGTTTTGGAACTTTAAAATATTCCTCTAAAATCAGCCGAAATACGAATTCCGATTTACTGACCTGTTATCAGGAGAGACCTCAGTGCTGCATCTTTCAGCCCAGTACTGGTCCTGAAAAGTAATTTTAGCCGTACTTACCGGTAACTTGAATTTCCTTCATAGGCTAACATTGACTGGTTTCACTTGGAAATTCTTCTAAGTGTGGAGTTTTGGAACTTTAAAATATTCCTCTAAAATCAGCCAAAATAGGAATTCCGATTTACTCACCTGTTATAAGGAGAGACCTCAGTGCTGTATCTTTCAGCCCAGTACTGGTCCTGAAAAGTAATTTTAACCGTACTTACCAGTAACTTGAATTTCCTTCCATAGGCTAACATTGACTGGTTTCACTTGGAAATTCTTCTAAGTGTGGAGTTTTGGAACTTTAAAATATTCCTCTAAAATCAGCCGAAATACGAATTCCGATTTACTCACCTGTTATCAGGAGAGACCTCAGTGCTGCATCTTTCAGCCCAGTACTGATCTTGAAAAGTAATTTTAACCGTACTTACCGGTAACTTGAATTTCCTTCATAGGCTAACATTGACTGGTTTCACTTGGAAATTCTTCTAAGTGTGGAGTTTTGGAACTTTAAAATATTCCTCTAAAATCAGCCGAAATACGAATTCCGATTTACTCACCTGTTATCAGGAGAGACCTCAGTGCTGCATCTTTCAGCCCAGTACTGATCCTCAAAAGTAATTTTAACCGTACTTACCGGTAACTTGAATTTCCTTCATAGGCTAAGATTGACTGGTTTTCAGCAAAAAGTTTCAAAGTGTTGATTTTCACAAACTACAAATATTCCTTAAAAATCGCCTGTATGACTTAAACGCATTTTTTCAACTGTTTACAGGAGATGCACCAGTGCTGGATCCAGGATCCAACACTGAGTAAGAAAAAGTAACGATAACAGTTTTTACCTGCTAAGTGAATTTCCTTCCATAGGATAACATTGGTGATTCTATGAGAAAAAGTTTCTAAGTGTCAACTTTTAAAATACAATAATATTCCTTAAAAATCACGACTGTAACCAAAACGCTTTTACTCAACTGTTTACAGGAGATGTACCAGGACTGAATCTAGGATCCAGTCCTGTGGTTACAAAAGTAATCCATAAAGTAACTAATTGCATTTAACTAGAAATTTACATTGAGCTGAATGTTGCATTGTGTTTGAAAATGTGTTGCCCATTGCAACAACTGTAACTACTGTACTTAAAAGTCTATTGCCTATCTGCAAAGTATTTAAACTAAAGTAATTCATTCTGAGAAAGTATTTTTTGTAATGTAATGTATAATGTAATTACAATGTAATTTAAAAAATAAAATATGTAAAAAAAATTGTTTCTAAAAATGTAGTAAATCAGTATGAAAAAAATTAATATAACAATTAATACATTTAAAAATTGTCATTTACAAAACCTTTGAAATTCACTGAAAAAACGGTAGGTTTCAGGCACGTTATAGTTAGAAATTAGCATTTAAAAAACCTTTGAAATTCACTGAAAAACCATAGGTTTCAGACACGTTATAGTTACAAATTAGCATTTAAAAAACCTTTGAAATTCACTGAAAAAACCATAGGTTTCAGACACGTTATAGTTACAAATTAGCATTTAAAAAACCTTTGAAATTCACTGAAAAAACCATAGGTTTTAGGGACAGTTTTAGTTACTTGGACAATGCACTCGTACAAAACCCGTGAAATTCCCCCGTTATAGTTAGTTCAGCTAACTATAACTCGCGCCCCTGCAATGCACTGCTGATGACGTCACATATTACATCACTCATGACATGGTCAGTGACATCACTGATGACATCACTGATGACATCTCAAATGACATCACTGATGACATCACTGATGACATCATCCATGTGATAATTTCATGCATCTTCTCACACCCTAATATAACCTTTGATATACCCACTCTAAATTACAGACTGCCATTCTCAAAACCATAGACACTCCAACACCAAAAACTACATACCCACTCACTGATTATTAGGTCTACACACACATTTACTCTCTCACCAGTACAATCACTCATACTTATGGTCACTCAGTACAGGACTATCATATGCACTCATACACCTATATACACACTCACACACCTCCACTCATCCATAGAGGTACTCACACACCTAGTCAGTCATGCAAATAATTAATCACACTCCCATTTACTTACCTATACAGTTATACACACACCAGCTCACTTACTCATACAAATACTAGCACATTCTTACGCTCTTACACAATCACTGATACAAGCACACACTCATCCATACAGCCACTCTCACAATCACACACTCTCACTTATAGCCATTTATATACTCCAACACACATATATACTGCCTTTCACATATGTAGTTACTCACACATGTACCACTGAGATATACATTTACTCACTAACACAGCCATACACACACTCACCCACCCATACAGTCCATCACAGATGCACTCTTGAAAACATGCACCCAGTGAATCACCCACTCACACATCTATGCACAGAGTCACAGACACCCCACCCACACAAACACTCAGGCACCCATACAGATACTCAGACAACAAATCAATAACCCATATAGACACTCATGTAGCTATTCGCAAACCCATGCAGCCGCTTACACACCAACAGACAGACAGATACAGACATTCACACAGTTTAGTCATTAACCCATGCATTCAGTAAGATACGTTTAATCACTCACTCATAGAGTCAGTCACGCACCTACTAAATCATCCATTCAGACACGTATACACCCACTCATTCTTCAATATGCCTTTCCCTATATATATTAAACATATTTAAACTTTACAGAAACACACAGTCACTGGATGATGTCATCAGTGATGTCATCAGTGATGTCATCAGTGATGTCACTGACCATGTCATGAGTGATGTAATATGTGACGTCATCAGCAGTGCATTGCAGGGGCGCGAGTTATAGTTAGCTGAACTAACTATAACGGGGGAATTTCACGGGTTTTGTACGAGTGCAATGTCCAAGTAACTAAAACTGTCCCTAAAACCTATGGTTTTTTCAGTGAATTTCAAAGGTTTTTTAAATGCTAATTTGTAACTATAACGTGTCTGAAACCTATGGTTTTTTCAGTGAATATATATATATATATATATACATATATATATATATATACTATCACATAAGTAAGTAGAATTATAAGGATGTGTCTTAGTTGAATGATTAGATATGTGATTAACAGTTCATTGAAAGAGGTTTCTTCAGATGCTGATGACAAATGTGAGATGAAATACAAAACAATATTTGAATCTAATCATGACTAAAAAAGTTCATGTATGTATTGGATTGATTGAATGAGTATCATGTTCCACCAATGGCTGTATGAAATCTACAAAAACATCTTCTTATGTCCTCCCATTGGATCTTTGGATATATTTATTTAACTTTGCATAAGTATATGTGTATGTGTAATGATAAGACATAGTTCGGGATTTTATATGTTTTGAAATATTGGTTCTTATCATTAGCAGACATATTGTAAGATACATGAATCCAAATACCTGAATAATTAGCAAATTAGCATTGTGGTTATTATGATTACAAAGATCTTGAATTCTTGATATTAGGATCATATGATTTTTTTTGTAACATGACCAATATATTTTGATTTCTTATTCTCACAGCCTTCAGGAAGTGGCATCAGACCATGAAACAGGCGTTGGCTCCACCCTGTGAGAATCAGCTGTACCTTGGTACAATGGTCCTCCTACAACAACTGTGAAGGAAATAGAGAATCTTAACGAACAGTGTATGATTGTCAATATGTAGGGTTCACTGTCTTTATGTGGGTTTTGTTAAAATAAGATGACTGTATTAATGGGCCTTAAGAGAATCATGTTTTAAGTGATTTTTGCAAAAAGGATTTTTGAATAAAAATGATTAATGAATAGGATTGAAGTCTAAGTATCTGTATGTAATGCTTTTATCGCCTTACTGAAACAATATTAAATGTAAGTAAATTGTGACTGTGTTGTATAGGGTTTGTGGACTTAAAGTAATTCAACATGATACACCTGTGACGAATTTCAGTTCACCTTAGTGGAAATACCCTTTTAAAGACCCTCAATTCTAAGTCAAGAGGTTGACAGGTATGCATTTGCCAGTGAAAAGACATCTTCCAGGCCATATGGACTAACCTTTGTAGTTTAGTAATGGTAAAATACACTGCACACATTTCTGAGATGGGCTCAATGGCATGCAACGTAGTGCCATACTTACAATGCCAGTGTGAGACAAACCACTTCTAGGACGTGCAACCCAACATTCTACATCAGCAATGTACAATGCCTCAAAATTTTCGTTGAATTTCTGAATTGTCCATAGCCCTGTATTACAACTATTTAACAAGGACACATGACAAGATATCAACAGGTGGATAAACTACTGTCAACATAAGCATTTGCCATTCTCACAGATTTTTTGGAACAAGCTTTGGCTTAAAGCTACAACCTTCTTCAAACAATATCTCTGCAACACACTTTAGGTACAATCCTCCTTTACATTGCGTAACATAAATACTATTTGCACCAAAAACCTTAGTGATTTGTAAATGGTGCACCTTATAAATTGAAACATACACAATCATATTTGCCTCCAGGGCTTAGGCTACTTCTATGCTATGGACTAACGCGTGTACATTCAATAACTATGCTGTATTTGACAACAGTATTATCAGTGATATCATATAAGATGTCATCAGTGATGTCATCAATGAACCCATTCAACACAACATGAAAGATGTAATATGTGGGGTCGCAAGCAGGGCATGGCCGGGGCAAAAGTTATAGTTAGCTCAGTAAACTCGAACTGATGGCTTTCATGGTATAAATTGATCATAATTCAAAATGAGCTGAAGCAAATTAAGCGACTAGGCAGGTCAGGGTAGTCTAAGCATAGTAAATTGCAGAAATCCAAGAGAGAAAAAATAAAACCATTAAACATTTGCGAAGAGCAATGGCAAGAACATAGTAGAAACATAGCAGAACATAGTAGAAGCAGTGGAGAGATTGCAGAGATAATGGGCCTGATTCACAAAGGTAAACTTACACTTTTGAGTACGTTTATTACTTTTCGCTATTCACAAAGGTAAACTTAGACCAAAAGTCTAACTTCACTACTTCTCAGTATTCACAAAGGTAAATTTAGATCAAAAGTCTAACTTTGCTACTTTTCGTTATTCACAAAGGAAAACTTAGACCAAACGTCTTACTTTACTAGTACTAACTTACCTTTGTGAATAACGAAAAGTAGTAAAGTTAGACTTATGGTCTACGTTTTCCTGTGTGAATATCGAAAAGTAGTAAACTTACACCAAAAGTGTAAGTTTACCTTTGTGAATCGGGCCCACTCTTTGTAAGTAGCTATAACATATGGGAGAGTTGTGATGAAACATGTGGAATGATACAATAGAACAGATACTGGGTGGAGGATCTAGTCATGTCAAGAACCTTGCAGAAGAGTCTAAGAAAGAAGGTTTAGCAAACATTTTTATCAAAGGAATAAAAATAGTATATAATATTATATAGTATATTATAATAATGAACAGCAATACAAAGGAAATATACTTGTAAGACCTTAAAATCAGGAGGTTAACATCAAACCCCCCTCTTGGGCAAGAAGGGATTGCTGGGCCTTAACCATGCAGTTTGAGTTTGTTTGTGTCTAATATTGTTGTGTCCATCCTATTATGGCTCTGCAAACTTGTTCAAGTGCAACCAATTCTACATTTGACTCTCAGTGGTAGCAATAGCAAGCACTCACAAGTTTCTCAGGGAGACAGTGTGTAGGTGCTCGATCTCAGAACTCAACAATCACACAACACAATAACTGAATGTCCAGCTCAGTGATTTTCTATATAAGAAAGAAAAGTAATTTAGTACACACTAGAACGAAATACTCCATGTTGAAAGGTGGATTATCAGTAGGGGTAAGTATGCATCTACCACTAGCTATAAGGACACCAACGCAATAAGCCCCAGACACGGTCTCAATAAATTATTCCCTTGCTCATCTCTTGGTAGCTGGCAATGAGCAGGCAGGCTTAACTTAGAAGACAGGTGTGTAAAACATTTTAAAACACCAATACATTAAATAAGTAAGACACAACACGCAATAAAATTCCACAGCCAATTTATAAAAGTAGGAAATATTTTTATGACACCACAACGACAAAAATCCAATGTATGGAATCGGAGATATGAATTTTTGCTTGAATAAAAATAAACCCTTTCTAGTGCTTAACCCCTTGGGTGCTGAGGACGGAATGTTTCTGTCCTCAGCCATGGTGCTCGTGTGCTGAGAATAGAACTGTTCCGTCCTTGGCACACAACCAGGAAATCCCTCTGCTGTTTACTGCAGAGGGATTTCCTTTTTAGTTTTTCAGCCTCGGGAGCTGGAGAAGAGCTTCTTTTTTCTCAATGTAATGCCGATTGGTGCGCATGGCATGCTGACGTCATTACATTGAAAGTGAAAGTGAAATGAGCTGAATGGCTCATTTCACTTTCAGTGCTTCAGTGCTCGCGGGGCTCTCTCAGCTTCCCGAGCACCGAAACATGGGAGACGTACCATTGGCACCTGCTTGGGGATCACCACAGGAGGGCGATCACCAAGGAGGGATCCACCACTGGACACCAGGGAGGGGGAAGCCACTGCTTGGGCAAGGGTCTTTGCTCCCCTCAAACAGCTTTGGGCATGTTCAGTCTTTCTGCCCCCCCAAGGGGCAGAAGTCCACAGGGATTATTTTGTTTTGAATATGCAGGGTATGGGGGCTGCCCAAAATGAGCATGCCAATGCCCCCACTCCCCAAACATAAAGGGACAGTCTTTCTGCTCCTCCTGGCAGCAGATGTGGGTTATTACCTCCGATCTGCCCCCCACGGGTGTCAGAAAGCCCATTAGACACCAGGGAATTTTCTTTTTATAAAAGAGGAGTGGGAGCTGCCAACAACGGGCAAGACTGTGCCCCCACCCAAAGGAAATTGTGAGAAAATTCTTTCTGCCTCCCTTGGGTGGAAGATGGGGGCACTAACCTCCGGGGTGTCCCCAGGGGAGGCAGAAAGCCCACTAGGTAGCAGGGATTTTTTTTTTTTTAATATGTAAGGATGGGGATGCCGAAAATGGGCATACCAATGCCCCCAGCCCCCCCAAACTCAAATGGGACAGTCTTTCTGCTCCCCGGGGGCAAAAAGCCCACTTGACACAAGGGATTTTATTTTTTATAAGAGAGGAGTGGGGGCTACCCACGGGCATGGCCATGCACCCGTCCCACATAAAAAGCAACCTAAGTCTTTCTGCCTCCCCTACAGGGTCAGGGGAGGCAATAGCCCCTGATCTGCCCCCCCGGGGGGGGCAGAAAGATCACTAGGCACCAGGGACTATTTTTTTCTTAGTGTAGGGGTGGGGGCTGCCTGGAATGGACATGCCAATACCTCCACCCCTCTCAAAAAATGGGCACAGTCCTTTTGCCCCCCAGACGCATATGGGGACAATAGCTCCTGATCTGCCCCCTCAGAGCGCAGAAAGTCTACTAGGCACCAGGGGCTATTTTTATTTCTTACAGAAGGTGTGGGGGCAGCCCAGAAAGAGCATGCCAATACCTTCCCCCCCCCAAAATAGGCACAGTCTTTCTGCACCCCCCGGAGGGCATATGGGGGCAAAAGCCCCTGATCTGCCTCCCGGGGGGCAGAAAGCCAACTAGGCACCAGGGACTATTCTATTAATTTGTGCAGTGGTGGGGACTGCCCAGAATGGGCATACCGATCCCTCCACCTACCCCATCAAAAAATGGGCACAGTCTTTCTGCCCCCAGGGGGACAGATATAGGCAACAGCCCCCAATCTGTCCACCTGTGGGGGCAGAAAGCCCACTAGGCACCAGGGACTATTTGGGGGCTGCCCAGAATGGGCATGCAGATGCCCCCACCCACCCAAAAAAATATAGTCACAGTCTTTCTGCCCCCCCCCGGGGGGGCAGATGCTGGCTATTGCTCTCCGTCTGCCCCCTAGGCACCAGCGATATGTTTATGGCCATGTCAGGGAGTAGCCCCATAGGCATTAGTTAATCCCATTTTTTTAGGCATACATTTTGGCCATGTCTGCAGATCAGCTATATTTTTAGGTTCATATGCCCCCAAGGGGGCGGGGACACGATAAAGCACTAGATACCAGGGAAAGTTTCTGTGTATGTTATTCCACACAGATATATGAGGAAAATGTGATTTTTTTAGCTAAATTTGAGGTTTGCAGGGGATTCTGGGTAAGAAAATGTTGGGGGATCCATGCAAGCTTCATCTCCCTGGACTCCCCCGGGTGTCTAGTTTTCAGAAGTGTCTGGGTTTGATCGTTTTCCCTAGATGGCCGCCTAGCCTGGGACCAAACACGCAGGTGCCCCCTTGCAAAACCAGGTCATTTTGTGATACATAATTTTGATGTCTCCACAATATGTTTTGGGTCCTTCCCTGTCACGGATACTTGGCCCACCTACACAAGTGAGGTAGCATTTTTATCAGGAGACCTGGGGGAATGTTGGACGGTAGGAAATTTGTTCCAGTGCGGTGATCCCACAACTTTCCCACTCAGAAATGTGAGGAAAATTTTATTTTTAGCTAAATTTGAGGTTTGCAGAGGATTCTGGGTAAGAAAACTTTGGGGGATCCATGCAAGCCACACTTCTCTGGACTCCCCGGGTGTCTAGTTTCAGAAATGTCTGTGTTTGGTACCTTTGCAAAACCAGGCGGTTTTGTGATAGATAACTTTGATGTCTCCACAATATATTTTGGGCCCGTCCCTTGTCACAGGCACTTGGCCTACCCATACAAGTGAAGCAGCATTTTTATCAAGAGACCTGTGGGAACGCTGGCTGGTAGGAAATTTGTGACAATTCAGTGGTTCTACAGCTTACCCACACAAATGTGAGGAAAATGTGATTTGTTTAGGGGTTTGCAGGGGATTCTGGTTAAGTAAACATTTTGGGATCCATTCAAGCTCCACATCCCTGGACTATCGCAGGTGTCTAGTTTTCAGAAATGTCTGGGTTTGGGAGATTTCCCTAGATGGCTGCTGCAACCAGGACCAAAAACGCAGGTTACCCCCTGCAAAACCAGGTCGTTTTGTGATAGATGATTTTGATGTCTCCACAATACATTTTGGGCTGTTTCCTGTTGTGGGCATTAGGCCTACCCACACTAGAAATGTACTATTTTTATTGGGAGATGCTTGGTGGATGGAAGTTTGTAGCTCTTCACAGATTTCAGAACTTTCCATCAAAGAAATGTGATAAAATGTGATTTTTTTATCTAAGTTTGAGGTTTGCAAGAGATTCTGGGTGAAAATAACGTGGTGAGAGCCATGCAAGTCAGCCCACCCTGAATACTCCTAAATATCTAGTTTTAAAAAATGTACATGTTTGCTAGGTTTCCCTAGATACTGGCTGAGCTAGGGCCCAAAATCCACAGCTTGGCACATTTTTAAAAAAAAAGGGTCAGTTTTCGGTTGCAAAATGTGGTGTGTCCAAGTTGCGTTTTGGGTAATTTCCTGTCACGGGCACTCGGCCTACCTACACAAGTGAGGTACCATTTTTACGGGAGGCTTGGGGGAATGCTGGGTGGAAGGAAGTTTGTGGGTCCCCAGAGGTTCCAGAACTTTCTATCAACAGAAATGTGAGGCAAATGTGTTTTGTAGACAATTTGCGAGGCTTGCAAGGGATTCTGGGTAGCAGAACCTGGTAAAAGCCACACAAGTCACCCCATCCTGGAATCCTCAGGGTGCTAGTTTTTAAAAATGTTCACGTTTGTTAGGTTTACCTTAGTGCCGGCAGAGCTGGGGCCCAAAATCCACAGGTAGGCACATTGCAAAAAAGGGTCAACTTTCAGTAGAAAAAAGTGATGTATCCATGTTGCGTTTTGGACCATTGCCTGTTGTGGGCACTGGGAATAGCCCACACAAGTGAGGTACCATTTTTATTGAGAGACTTAGGGGAACACAGAATAGTAGAACAAGTGTTATTACCAATTGCTTTTCTCTTTATTTGTACCTTCCAAATGTAAGACAGTGTGTAAAAAGAAGTCATTTTTAAAATGCCCTCTAATTCACATGCTACTATGGGTACCCACAGATTCAGAGATATGCAAATAATGACTGCTTCTAAACTCCATATCTTGTTCCCATTTCAGGAATACATAGGGTTCCTTGATATCTATTTTTCACTCTTTATATTTTACCCAATGAATTGCTGTATACCCGGTACACAATGAAAAACCATTGTAAGGTGTAGCTCAGTTATTGGCTCTGGGTACCTCGGGTTATTGGTAAACCTACAAGCCCTATATATCCTTACATTCAAAAGGGTCCAGTGGACGTAACAGTATATTGCTTTCAAAAATCTACCATAGTTAGAGGAAGTTACAGATGAAAATGCAGGCACAAATGGCTGTTTTTTTCAACTAAATTTCAATTTTTTTTTATTTCAACTGTTACTTTCTATAGGAAAACCTTGAAGGATCTACACACATGACCCTTGCTGAATTCAGAATTGTGTCAACTTTTGAGAAATGTATAACCTTCCGGGACCCACCATTGGTTTCACACCCATTTCTACCTCTAACTGGGAAGGGTTGAAAGCACAAAAAATAGGAAAAATAGGCTAGGTCACAGTGAAATGCCAATACTGTGTAGAAAAATGTGGTTTTCTGACAAAAGTCTGCCTGTTCCTGAAAGCTGGGCAGATGGTGATTCTAACACCACAAACCCTTTGATGATACCATTTGCAGGGAAAAAAACAGATGCTGTCTTCTGCAGCTCTTTTCCCCCCAAAACTGCAAATTTAGCTGGATTTTAGCTAATTGCTCGTGCCCTCCAAGGGAATCCACAAACCCTGGGTAACTTTAGAATCCGCAGGATGTTGGAAAAAAGGACGTAAATTTGGTGTGGATGCCTAATGTGGGCAAGAAGTTATGGGGCCTAAGCGCAAACTATCCCAAATAGCCAATAATGGGCTTAGCCCAGGAGGGGAAATGGCCTAGCAGCAAAGGGGTTAAAGCTATATAGTGCCAAATTGGGAGATCTGGTTGCACCTCCCCGGGACAAAGTAAAAATTTGAGGCTGACCGCGATGGAGCCCTGGACTGATACACTAAGCGGGAGGTCTCGGTCAAAATTTTACCTGTGCATTTAGAAACTTTTCTGGAGGATTTTGTCTCGAGGTCAAGCGGGCCTTTCCAGCAGGCTGGATTTGCAGCGGCTTCATCGGCTTGGTTCAGCGGGAGCCCCATGTGAACTCCTGGAAGTTTTGAGCTCCGGAGCTTTCAGGGGGACGAACCTGAAATCCAGACAGGGTCGAAGCATGACGTAGTCGACTTGACTCTTGACGTTGGGTCGTCACCTTATGGAGTTTTTTCACAAAAGTTCGGCAAACTTGAGGATGTGCTTCCTGAAGATCCTTTTGGGGGTTCAAGGTGTACACAAACAACATCTAAGGTTCCAGAGTTTCTGAGTTGCTCCTTGGAAATTGGGACTACATTTCCCACAATACACCTGGCCAAATCCTTTAAAGTCCAGCTGAAGGTGGCCAGCTGGGTTAGTCTTGCTGGAGATGATGCAGGTGGAGCTCTTTTTAACCTGTTGATTTCCGGGAGTCCACTGATTCTCTTTTTGAACCAAGGCAAATTCCTTAGGCCTGTTGTTCTTTAGTGTGCAGCAGGTGCAGTTATTCAGAGTGCAGTTCTCTTGGTGCAGGCCAGGGTTACAGTAGAGCAGTCCTTCTTTTCCTCGTAGTTTCAGGCAGGGGATCTGAGTTGCTATGCAGCTCTCCCATATTTATCCAGTGTTCTGGGACGACATGCGGGGTGGGGCACCCCTGACCAATGGGCTACAGGGTGCCACCCAAAAGCATGACAGCTTGCTCCAAAGTATGGCATATTCTTGTCCCACAAAGCATTGTGCGACAAGATGAAAAATCTTTCAAATTCAAGATGAAGAAGCTTTCTCCTTGGGTTTAAGATCTGGCTAAGACAACCTACTGGTGTGGCTCATTTCCCTTTAAACTCCCTTTCCAGGCCTCCTGCAAATTCCATTCCTGTGGCTCCCATCTGGCTGGGGGGTACAGGAAGACGGGGTAGGTCTGGCTCTCATCCTTACTGTCCTTCTCTCTTTGAAGACCAGTTTGTCTACCAAGCCCCCTTCCTGGCCTGTTCTCTGCAGCTACAGATCTCCCCCCACCAGATATCCTTTGTCTCTGTGCAGGACACTTATCACCTTATCAGAGCAATTTGACTAAGTTCTGTCAAGGGCGGACCAGTCAGGAGAGGCTGCTTGAAGGCTGGATTTTGGCTCACAGAAAAGAAAGTTCAATAACGTGTTTTCTGTACTAGTTATGGCAAACAGTGGCAAGTTGATGGATTTATCATTACCAATCTTTAAGTCATTGAAATATTATTTTAGCTCACTCCTGTCAATAGTTATACTTTATTACAGTATTCCCATGGTAGCCTATGGACGTAATATGCTACAATGGGGAAAAATGAAATTGGTAGTTTTTCCCTCACCAGGGCATATAAAACATCTTTTAAAATGTTCCTGCTTATTTTTACATGACACCCTACTCTAGGGGCACCCAGGGTAGACCTTAGGGGTGACTTATATGCAAAACTAAGGTAGTTTAATACTTTGTAAATACCTTTAAATCCAAAGTCGAATTTGCATATAATGTCAATTTAAAGGCAGCTTGCAAAGCAGGGCTGACTTTTAAAATTACAACAGGCAACACAGCAGTGTACACTTAAGTGCATTAAATCTGCTGGGTATCTAAACTTACATGCCCTACCATATTCTAGGGACTTACAGGTAGGTTGTCAGTACCAATTGTAATTACACCTACATGCCATATACATTTTAATCAGCGCACTGGTCCTGGGCCTGGTTAGCACAGCCCAGGGCACAGTCAGAGTCAGTTACCACTAGTATCAGTCAAAAAATGGGGGTGATGAGGGCCAAAAAGGATGCCTTTCTCACACTCCACACTACATCAACAGAATACAATTTAGTGTCTTTTGGCGCTATAGAAAGAAGGTGTGCTTCTAATTGCTATTTGCTTTACCTCCCACCTGATCCAAGCTCTCTCACCAGGATTGCAATGCTCTTTCTCTCTATTTAGTATAAGGCTCATGTACAGATTGAATCACTCCCAAATAGGTGCACACAGCTCAGTATTCATAGTCCTACCACTTGCAGTGGTACAGTCCCCAATGGAACAGTTCAGCTGCCTGATTCTTGGGCACACTTGCACACTCTTAACAGGAGAGGTTACACGCCCCCTGGCAGCTGCTTCTGGTTCCTGCTTGATTTCCATTAGAAACCAGCTTGGAGACACTGGGGGCCCACCGACAGGAGGGTAATCAAATAACTCTCCAGAAACCATCTCTTTTGTGTGCCCTACATCACACAGACATTCCTACTTCTGGGTGGGCAACCTCCTTTTCTCTCTCAGCAGGTGGCAGGCTTTTGGGCTCTTCAGAACAGGTACAAAACCTCCCCCAGCAAGAGATCCAGACTCAGATGATGCCCCCTCACCCTTGGGAGGCCAGCTGTCATGCAGATTCCAGCCCTGATTGCACAAGGCAGCCCATGTCTGATAGACCAGGAACTAGAACAATAAATGGGGCGGTGATGTCATACTTTTATACACCTAAATCTAACAGGAAGTATGTCTCCAATAAGATAATTCTAGTCAAGAAGACTTGGAAAAGTGAAAGAAACTTAACTATACAAAACAAATCTTTGGTATTTTGTTTGTCCTACTGGGCACGTTTTTACCATGCACACACCTTCTGTTTGCAGGGCACTAAAAATGAAGCAGAACAAAATAGTACCTCAATCATGTCGGGAGCAGCGGGCGGGCACTGACTAAGGAGAATCAATCACTACTTGGCCCCTGCTCCACATAGAGGAACAGAAATGATGTTCGACCTGCCTTGATGAATTATGAGGCTGTAAAGAAGAGTGGCAGGCAAGCCAACAAATGGTAAGCAATGGGCGGACTCTAAGCTCTTTTATGTATACAACAGTGTCTCGCAAGGGAGACACATACGCTAGCGCATGCTCTTGCAGTCTCGACCCTAAAAAGGGGAAGGACAGTAGAAAGGTTTTTGATGGAGTGGCAGGAAGAGGATGTTCAATGTTCATCTCTACCCCTGAAAAAATTAAGAAATGTTCACAGAAAAACTATGAAATAGAAAAAGGTATATTTCCGAGGTCTATGTCGTTTTTATTTTTGGTTTCTGGTTATTGATAATAAAACAATTTGTGGTTATGGGTGATTTCTTTTGGGGTCATGGTCATTGCATTCTTGGTTTTAGTACTCTTGGGGGCATATTCTCAAGGAGCTATCGCCGAGTTATCGGCACTTTAACGCATCCAAAGTTGCGCTAAATATATCGCCCCTTTCACAAGCTGGTGCTAACAGCCCATAACACCAGTTTTCCTGCGAAAGCAGTCGCAAAAAACATCGCCACAGATGACCCCAGCAACTAACGCTAATGAGATGCAGAGTAGGCATTCCCGAGCAAAAAGCTGCGACAACACCACAACGCAACATTCTCAACGACCAGCCACATCGGCGATAGGAACACAAAACAGGCGATATGGCGCGTTACCAGCAGGAAATGAACACCTGCTCTGACCTGGTGCAAAGTCGGACGCCAACCTGCACAAGAAAAGGGAGCCCAGCCCACAGCCACACCTGAAGAACAACAGATGCCATGGAGCCACTCACCATGCACCCCGGAACCCCGAGAGGGCAACAACACCCACCGCCACCACCCCCAGGACTGCCACCCCCCAACGGACCCCCCACGGCCCCCCAGACCACCACAGAGGCAGCGCAGACAAAGACAGTGGACCTTCAGGAAATGCACCAGCCCCACAGACCTAACACCAGACAATGCCAATGCCCACTACAGGCCCAAAACGACAACCATCCTCCGCATCCTGAACATCATTGCCCACAGGCTGACGGTACCAACACAGCGGACAACCAACATCCCTCCACAGACAAAGCTGCTGGCTGTGCTGCACCTGTTGGCCTCTAGTATCCTCACAAACAACAACCGCCCGAGTCGGAGGAGTCTCACAGCCAGCCCCATCCAAGTTCCTCACACCTGTCCTGGATTCCCTCACCAGCTAGGGACCCCAGCACCCATATGTCCCCCACAATGCGCAGGAACAGCTGGAGACCAAGCAAGAACTATACGCCATAGCTGGATCCCCGCACGTGTCGGGAGCAATCAACTGCACACTTGTCACACTTGTGCCCCCTGCCAACACTGCACACAATTACCGCAACAGAAAGCACACACATCCCATCAACATGCAGGCGATAGTGGACCAGAGGGGACTCCTCACCAATGTCATAGCCAACTACCCAGGCAGTGTGCATGATCCCTTCATCTTCCGACAGTCCAACATCAACCAGCGCTTCCAGGATGGCACCCATGGGAATGCACTGCTCGTTGACAAGTACCAAATGAACACACCACACACCTCAACCCCACAATCATGCAACTCACAACTCTGGCACTGCACACGTCACAAAATCACATACAACATGCCAAACAACATGCCCCCCCACCAGACACAACAGCACAACTTACTGTGGCAACCTTGGTTAGCCATGTACATGAGCCATCAACGGCATGGCACCTCAGCCACACAATACCGGAATGTGGGGAGAGGTGGGAACCAGGCATGTGGGAAGGAGGCAAGTGACCCATGAATGAGTATGTACACAATGCCAAGTGTGGCGGAGATGTTCTGGACAGACTGCAGTATGCAGACCACAGACATAGCCATGTCTACATGCACTGCTGGTGTTTGGAGTGTAGTGGACAGTGGACGCAACAATGTCAGCCCAGCCAGTGGGGAAGATTGCGGAAATGTAGCTTGTGACATCCCCCCCTGTAAGTGTGTGCGGAGTGGGCCTGGCGTACGCCGGGCCAGCGTAGGGGTGTGAATAAAAAGCATGTAGCTCTGGGCGTGGTTCACTTCCGGAATGCCCAATGTGTCTGCCAGGGCGGCGCCTCCCACCCCGCCACGAGGCCGATGCCGTCGCCGTGAGCGGTGTGGCCTGCGATCCTGTGCGCCTGCTGCACCCCTGGCCGCTTGTCCCCGGACCCGTCATGCCCGCCCCTGCGCAGCCAGGCCTCACTGCTCACCTGCCGACACCGGCGTGTGTCAAAGAGTGCCCACCATGTGCCGGCGCAAGCTCCAAGCCCAAGGCCCGCGACCTTCGCAGCCTCCTCAGAGCATCAAGGCCTCCACAACACAGGCCGGCTTCACTCCTTTTTCGTTGACGTACTCCACCGCTGCCTCGGGCCTACACTACGCTCAAGTAGGTCACACATTTGGAACTGAGTCTTGATTATGTAATGGCAGAGTACACACTTTATGGCAGCGTTTATATCACTGTACTCCCTTCGATGTGGTGCCACCAACTCTGTGCATAGCATCCCAACCACACGTGTCTGTGGGCCCCTGATGACTATGCCTTCGGACTACACTGCGGTCCTGCAGGCCCCACACAAATCCATGCCAGTCCGTACCAGGCAGGACACGGCATAGTCGCTGGCTAAACACCCGCTCAGCTCTGTCGCTACTGCCTCGGTCAACCACGAGTCATCCCCACATGCCATTTCAACACCGTGTGTCAGTGTTCCAGGAGGAGCTTGCTGAACAGCGGTTGGCCCGCGCTGGCCGCTGCCTCTGGACTACACATCGGTCGAGTAGGGCACACATTGGGAACTCAGTCATGATTCATTTATGGCAGACCTGATATCATTGTACTGGCCTCATTGCAGACTGCATCCCCTTTCAGCTCCGGTGCCACTAAGTCTGTTCCCCGACAACCATGGACACTTTCTTCTTGAGATTTGTTGGCGACTGAGTCCATGGACTGGGGGTTGTCTTCATCATCATGTCAGTGATACTGACTATGTGGCCAAAACGAGGCTGTAGCATTCCACTCCTCCATTTGCCGCTTCCGGCCGGCTCCTGCCCTCTGCATCATGCCCTGGAGGACACCTTCCACTGTCCCCCGCAAACCTCCGCTACATTCACCTTCGACATCGACGAGGACCCGCTCACCTCGCGTGGCCCTATCTCACTGC
Organism: Calotriton arnoldi; assembly: GCA_963921515.1. Taxonomy (NCBI): domain Eukaryota; kingdom Metazoa; phylum Chordata; class Amphibia; order Caudata; family Salamandridae; genus Calotriton; species Calotriton arnoldi. Next base: position 941,513 of record CAWUFW010000039.1, read on the forward strand.
ACCGCAAGTCACCGTTCCGTGGCGGTGTGCCTGTGCCGGCCGCAGTGCCTCCGGGGCCACTGACTCTGTGCAGCTCAAACCATGGCCCCAGTCTGATGGCATGTTGGATGGCCTCTGAGTCGATGGTCTGGGGGTCATCAACGCCATGTGTCTTTGGCCCTGCGCTGTCCGCTGCCTCCGGCCTCAACTGCGGTCCACCTGGGCTCACACATCAAATCGAGTCCTGACCTGCCCGGACGTCGCATCACCGCAGGATGCACACGCCGCCACCGCCAGGACCAACTCCAAACGACAGGTGCCAGAGACGGAAGTGTCTTACTGTCAGAGTTGCTCACACCTGTCGTGGGTGCCATCATCAGCTTGATACCCTGCTCAGCTCTTCAGGTGCCACTAACTCAGTGCACCACAAATCAAGGAACATTCTGCTTGGCTTGCATGTTGGGTGAACACTGTACTCCCTCCGGCTACCACCATGATGCTTCACAGTTGTTTCTGTTGTGCTGGTGTTTTATGTTTCTGCTTCAATTGTGATCACTGTTCAAGTTGTAGCCAGCACCAACAACTCCATGAGGGCTGGCTTACACTCACCCCACACACATCCAGCACATGCGTCACTGTACATGTGACCATGCCAATAAAGGTGTCGAGCGCACGTGCCCGTGGCCAGTTCAACGAACTATCTGTGTGTGTCCGTTTGCTCATGATGTATGCATTAGGGCCCCGGCCCCACAACCTTACATTGTGCCGTGTACAGAGGACGCAGCCATGTCACCGCAGGCAGAGGGTGGGACATTGCACATGTTGCATTATCGTCCCCCACTCAATACGTAAGTGGAGTGAACTTGGCCGGCGTACGCCAGCCCGGCGTGGGGGTGTGGGTGTTTGTCCCGTGGCTCTGGGTGTGGTTCAGTACTGGAAATGTGCAAAGGCATGTGTCTCTGTCGCAGTGTGGGTCTCCGTTGGGGAGTGTAGGTGGTCCTTGATGGGACTTGGACACCCACGTATGTGATCTAGTTCGTCTTCCATGTGGTAGTACCCCACCCGCACATGTTCGGCCAGCCCCTTCTGACAGTCTGACAGCTGGCCTTGGAATGGGATGTGTGCTTAGGTGGGCTGCTGGGAGCCAGCCGGGGTAGTGGGTGCGTCCAGCTGTGTTGTCCGTGCAAGGGGTGGTGTATCCTTGATGCAGCGGTGCTGCCCAGCTCCTGGAGCTCTATTGCCTGGGATGTCCATGGACTGTTGTGGGGCGTCGGTGTCAGAAGTGTGGAGGTCCTCTTCAGCATCACTGATGGGTTGTCAGGTCTGCTCTGCTGGAGGTGTTGTTTGTCCCTCTGCAATGTGAAGGGGAGATGCTTGTTGACATTGTGTTGGCATGTATGTTGTCGCATTGTTCGAGTTTACATACAGACTGCATGACAATGTACATTGTGACTGTTTGGGAGGGGCGGACTATTTGATGCGTGATAGTGGACATTTGGACTACATGAGGTGGGTGATGTTGTACACATACATTTTCATCTCACAGTTTCCTGCTATATCAGATGTGATTGGCCATTTTCTACGCACAGGCGGACCCAGTTGTGTCCTCTGTTCTGCAGTGTAAGTGTTGCACTGTGTCCCACATTGTCGTCCATGTGGATGTGCTGTGATTGCTATGTGTGTGTGCTGCATTGTGTGAGAGTCACACCTGCAGCTGTGATTTTGCTGCCCCTTATCCCTTGGTGGTGGTGTGCCTTTGGCTTTCGTGCTTTTGAGGTGCTGTGATGTTGGCGACTTGGGTCATTTGTGCTCTTGGAAGGTCTTTGTACTCTTGTGCATTGTTTGTCTGCAGATGTATTGTTGAAGTCAGTGGTTGTTTGTGCACGTGGATGTGTCAGAGTGTGACCTACTTCTTCCGGATGTGGTCCACAATCAGCCACCTCAGTCTCGTGGCGTGCACAGTGTGATGGTGATTGTACTCCGGCCATGCTGCTCGTCATGTGGTGTCACTTGCATTGTCAGTGTGGCTCTCGCATACGCATCTTTGCTGTGTTTCGCACTGGTGCATGTGTGTGTTGTAGAATTGGTGTTGTGTGGTGTGGGACTCCTTCGGGCACATGGTGTACGGGGGCCTACTTGATGTTTTCATGTGGGCTGCAGTGTGCCATGGGGATCAGGGACATGACCCAGGGTCGTTGTGGGTGTGCGGTGTGCTACACGTCGTTGTGCATGTGTGCCATTGTGCCCGTCCCCCCAGTCCCTGTTCGTTACTCACCCTGTTGATGTTGTGTCAGGTCATGGCGAGCAGGGTCCGGACTCCAGACTCCTTGCACTGTCTCCACAGTAATGACTGTGGCCACCATTTGCTCCAGCTCCTCCTGTGGCGCAGGACTCCCACCTCCATTCGCCTTTGCTGCCTTCCTGTTGGCAGCGGGTTTCTGCTTGGTTTGGCTTTTGACATCGTGCCAGCGCATCTTGGCCTCCTCGGCACTCCGACTGCATTCCTGATGGGATGCCATTTTTCCGTCTGTATTGCCAATGACACAGTGGTGGTGACGGACAGTTGTTGGTGCTCTGTCACCTCCGTGACGCCGATCGGGTTTTCCTGCGGACTGGACCCCGTCTTCCTCTTCCTCTTCTCCTTGGCCTTCCCCGACCCCTTGCTGGTGTTCTGTGGGGCTTGTGGGGTTCGCGTTGACCTGGGCACTCGTTCCGGGTGCATCCATGTTGCTGCGCAGTTTGATTTGTTTATGGTGTGTTTTTCTTGTTCAGCTTTTATGGTGCATTTTCCCGCCAGACGCGTGGGAATTGCAGGCCTATTGCTGGTTGTCGCAGGTTTTTTTTTCGAGGTTGGCCTCATCGCAACTTTATTCGCGTTGGTGTTTCGCATTTTTTCTGCGTCGCGTTATTTTTAACGCGGTCATTTGACACGTTACCGTGGGACTATCACATGGTGACGCCAGGTTGAGAATGCTACGTTAACACGGCGTTGTTTTTCCGCGATGGACTGCGATGTGCAAAGTTGCGTTAAGCTAAACTTGCGGTGGTTATCACACGTTCTTGTGAATATGCCCCTTAATTTTCATTAAATCGCTTCGAACAATGTTCAAATGCAAAGAGAAATCAAATGGTCCAGGAAAATACCGCACTGGTTTTATTTTTAAATCAATGTCCAAAACACTCAGTGGTTGTCAGGGAATTCAGTGCGCATCTTAGCCATTCATTTGCAATGCATTCTGCCATTATAGACCAATTCCACGGGGAAACAAATCCCTTCAAGTCTTGTAGTTAAATGGATGTTGTGAAAAATATATTCTTAATTAGCTAATTAGCTTAACAAGCTGCTGCAAGCAGCCAAGGATGTGGAGCGCCGCACGTACTGAATTATTCTTTGAAAAATAGCTGCATCATATGACTGATATTACAAAATAAACTGCTGAAGTAGGCGTTGTACGGTGAGATTCTGCATTTCGGATGACCGTTTCTGAAATTCAACACCCTTAAACATCTATTCATAGATGCTTGCAGCTGGGAAGCGTGTTTTGCAACAATAAGCTTTCTGCTACAGCGCATCTCCTGAATGGACCCAGAAAATCAGTTTATATCCTGTCTTCAGAGGAGAAACAATGCTGTGGAAATGAAAAATGAGTTTGTGTACAAAGTTATCTGCCCAAGAAGATGCTACGGAAATAGCATTTCAAAACAAGGATTATTACTTTTTGCCAAAGATATATGGGGCAATGTTATCGGTTTAATGCAGGGGCAGGATTTGTAGAGCAATAATGTGCAATGTTGTCGAGCTATTACTCATTGTTTTGTTGACAAAGCTGCATGTTGCTGTAATGCTGCAGCTGTATTTACATTCCATGAATTTCAAGGCAATCACGGTGTGTGCCTAATATTTCATAGCAGCAGGGTCTCTGCTTAAGAGCACTTGCTGGTGATTGGATAGAGGGGGGAGTGTGGGGTAGGGAGTTGAGGCTTTTCAACGATCTTATTTAATATGAATGTTGGAAAGGTTTGACGGGCATAAAACTGAGTTTATCTTTCTTGCCCCCTCTTACACCCTTTTCTACCTTGCACTGTGTAACCCTGCACAAACCCCCTTGTTAAGGTCAACCATGGTTGACGAGAATCAGACACTGGATGAGAACTGAAGATTTTAATTAGGTAAAGCACAAGATAAGCAGCACAGGAGTCAAGACCAGACCAGCCCTAAAGATCATCACTTCCAACTCAGTAACTTGGAGTGCGATATACACATTTTTTGTCCAATATACGCCTTTTCATCAGATTCTATAGCAAACGTAAGAGAAATGTGAATCCTTGTTTTTTTTTTTAAGTTACCTCTAAGAACCAGTCATAAAAACCCCATTACCTGGTTTCCAAATGGTAGCACCCGGTCTCGTTGAGTGCTACTACCTCCCGCCATCTTCAGCACAATGGAATGCTGCTTCTCCTCACTCTGAGACCCAGCGGGACCCGCCCCACTGCATGCCCTGGTTGTCATTGTTAGTACATCTGTTCCTTAATGTGAAAACACAAACAAAAATGCCTGATTCACAATTAATGTGCTATGAATAGGTGGCAATTCTCTTGTACTAACTACTCTTGGTTTACTTCTGCATTCCAGAAGTAAACCTGCAATACTCCTGGGATTAACTTCTATAATTCTTGAGTGAGACATACATTCTAAAAGAATAACTCAATGCAAAACGTTTATGACTTCGGTCCAACACTTTGTAAACTTCTATATTTCACAATTTGGATAACAGTTTTGATTTACAATAGTTGACTCCTGCAATTCTATAGGAAGTGTCACTAGATCATCGGAGACCACTGGACAAACTACAGGGCAGCTCTGAGTCAATTTAGACGAAATATATAATTTCGCAATTTCTGACAATCAGATTTGATATTAGCAAATGTATTATATGCTGCAATTTTGTCGTCTACAACCGAGTACTGCACAAAGCAGGATGACTGCTGAATGTCAAAAATATAAATATAATCTCTTCAAAAATGATTTAATACTTAACATCTGGAAGAGTGTTGGCTTTCGTTGGCAGACAATATCATTATTCCCTATGTTCTTTACTAATTAGAGCAATGAGTAAATAAAAAGACATAATAATGCCGGTTCATTAAAATCGTTTGACAGAAATCGTAAAATACTTGCAAGGAGTTAATAAGAGCTGTGCCAAATTCTCTATATAGCCAGTATATCTCACACTTTAAAGAACGTGTTATCGTCTTTTCAAATAATTCATTGCATATTTTCACATAGGGATTATTTGTGTGAAACTGAATTCAATAGGAAATGGCATGTTCTTTTCTATCAAACTATTAAGGGCTCGCCTGAGCAAATGTCATAGTTGAGATTGACAGTTGCAGAATTGTAAAAGACCATTAACTGAAAATGTGAAAAAATAAGGTTTTTTTTTTTTTTTAAATTTAGGTTAACACATTATCAAAGCAACAACATGCAAAATGTACCACACAAATCGTTAAAATGGGAAAACATCACAAAAGGCACATTGATCCATTTAAGAAATACAGGGCCATATGTATCATGCATTTTTGTGGCCACAAACGGCACGATTGGGCATTTTGCGACCGCAAAAACGCATTTTGGTATGTGTGAATTTCAATTTGCGATTCGGTAACCTGGCTGAATACCTCAGAACAGTGACCACCCTGCTAACACACTTTGCCTCTTTTCCCCTCAACTTAATCACCTATTCTTTCCCTCAACTGGAGGTGAGAGTTGATATGAGGGCACAAGGGAGAAGAAAGGGGGAGTGGGAGGAAGATAATCTGAGGGGGGCTAATGAAAACTAGATTTATTTACAGCGTGCACTCCGGAGGTAATGAATGAAGTGAATTGGTGGCCTGGAATAAAAGCATTATATAAGGCAGCTCGAGTGGTGAGCTCCAGGTGCACTGCTCTAACTGTAGGCGTAAGGTTATGGCACGCACACTCCATTGAAGAATGGGATGTCAATAATAACATGTTAAAACATGGTGTGCCAACTAATTGTTTGCCTGTGAACCATATCCTGAAAGCACACTGTCTAACGTCGTATTCAGGGAGCCATATATCACAATCTGCTGCTGCAGAATTTTTCACATTCCCAGATAAGGAAGATGAGGTATATGACGTAAAATATGCAAAGAAGAACTTTAATTTCATCTGAAGAGCATGCAATTTGTGCCAACTGCATACCTTCAAAACTAGTCAACCCTTATCAAGTACAACTACACAGTTTACCAAACCACACATGAGACCAGATACCTTGAATGTGACTTATTATGCTGAAGCCTTTTCCTTTACAACAGAAAGCTCTGAGTGGGATTAATCTGGACCTGTTGTTGTCTCATCAGGGCACAAGTGGTCTTCACAGTAGGAAAAACAAATGCCTCCCTCAGTGCCCAGTTCCAAGTGGTCAGCTGGGTCTTCTTCATAGCAGGAAAGGCCAATGCCTTTTGTGACTTGGTAGAAATAACACAAGGCCAACCACTTGACCCGTGAAGAGTAGCTCCAGATCTTGGGTGCCAGCATAATTCAGACTTCTTGGGGTCTTGTTTTCCCCACAAGTTAGGATCCTTCTTCCTTTATGATGATCTGTCTAGAACCACAGTTTTTTAGTTATGTATTTAATATATATATATATATATATATATATATATATATATATATATATATATATATATATATATCTACTGGCGGTCGCCAGTAGATAGTTATAGTTACAACCTATTATCCATAGGAAATCCGCGACATTCTATTTGCAATAACGTTGGCGCCGGTTGACGAATCTTCGCGAAAGCTTCCAACTTGTTGGGGCGCTCCGGTCCGCTCCTACCCTGAAAGTCTCGGGGTGATACGTCAGCGGGGGCCGAGAAAAAGGGGGTCCCAAAACGCGTTTTCCCCATTCATTTTTCCATAGGAACCTTTAGTCGCAGCTACAGCCTGAACTGCTGAACGGAATTACCCCAAATTTGGCAAAGAGGTAGCCCTTGGTTCAGACTGGTGCCTTTTGCTAAAATGGTGTAAATCCGTTCAGTAGTTCCTGAGAAATTCACAATTAAAATCACATATATATCTATGGGCGCGTCGGATCCGCGTACCCTCCCGATCACGAGCTGCATGCTAATTGGCTGTCAACACTCCAAATCAAGAAGTGTTGGCAGCCATTTTGTCCCTCGGTAGAACCGAGGGACAGAAACAAGTGCGCAAAGCGCAAAGGGGGCAGGGTAGAAACACCCTGACCCCCTAGGTCTGCTCAGGGGGTCCCACAAGGACCCCTGGGCAGAAAAGATTTTTTTTTTTTAAATCGGCGGGATGCGCTTAGGGAGCGCGTATCCCGCCGAGAAAAAAAAGTAACAAGTGCGCAAAACGCACAAAGGGGGCAGGGTAGAAACACCCTAACCCCTAGGCCTGCTCAGGGGGTCCCACAAGGACCCCTGGGCAAAAAAAGCATTTAAAAAAATAAAAAATCGGCAGGATGCGCTCAGGGTGCCCCCGGGTGGCCCAAGTCCCGGGGGCATGGTGGGGGGGGGATAATTTAATGTGTGGGGGGCCTCAAAGGGCCCCCCAAGCCCCGGGGACCACCACCTCCCCGGGGCTTTTTTTTAATTAAAAATAAAACCAGTGTGGGGGGGGCTCCAGCCCCCCCACATGCCCCAGGGACCGCCACCTCCCCGGGGCATTAAACATTTTAATATGGGGGTCCGTTACGGACCCCCAGAGCCCCGGGGACCACCACCTCCCCGGGGCTGTGTACTGAATGGGAGGGGGCCGCGCGGCCCCCTCCTGGAGCCCTTGATGGCCCTGGGGACCACCACCCCCAGGGCCGGCTCCTGCAGTGTCCCGGGTGCCTACCCCCGGGACACTGTAGTTTGCTATGGCAGGACGGAGCCTCGCGGCTCCCGTCCTGCCATAGCAAACTGCTTTGGATACCTGCTCTCTCTTCCAATATCCAAAGCGATTGCTTTTCCACATGGGGAGCAGCATGTCAGCTGCTCCCCATGTGGAACAGCAATGCCGGCTCCCAAGGGACGTGGGGAGCCGGCGGGACTGTGGGGGATTGGGGACCCCCCCACAGTCCCCAACGGAGAGGGCCAGCCCCGGGGGATGGGGTCCCCGGGGCAAGTAGTGGCCCGGGAGGGGGGCCACGCGGCCCCCCTCTCCACAAAAGAGAAAAAAAAATGGAAAAAAAAAAATGGAAAGGCCGGCTCTGGGGGATGGGGTCCCCGGGGCCTTAAAATGGCCAGAGGAGGGGGCCACGCTGCCCCCTCAAAATAATAAATATAGAGGCCATGCCCCGGGGATGGGGTCCCGGGGCCAATACAGGCCCAGGGAAGGGGGCCACGCGGCCCCCGTCCCGTTTTTTTTTTTGTAATTTGAAGAAGGGGTAAGGCCCTGGGAGATGGGGTCTCCAGGGCCCAAAAGAGAAAAAAGGAAGGGGGGCCACACAGCCCCCCTTCAGGGGACAAAAAAAAAAAAACGATCGGGCCCGCAGGCCCCGCCCCCTTCCTTCACACCACTCTGCAAACTCGCCCCCTGGCGCGTTTGCAGAGGGGGAACGAATTCCCCTTGAATACTGGGGGTCCCTGGGGGCCAACTAGCCCACCAGGAACCTCCAATATGCGCCAGGGGCTGAGTTGCAGAGACGTGTAGAGAGGCCACACCCCTTTACACCTCTCTGCAACGCAGCTCTGTGGCGCTTTTGGAGGTATATGGTGGGCTAGTTGGACTCCGGGGACCCTCAGGATTCAAGGGGACTTAATCCCCAACTTAAAACGCGCCACGGGGCGCGTTTGCACAGTGGTGAAGGGAGGGGCGGGGCTTCAGGTGACATGTGTGCAAACAGGCCCCGTGGCGCGTTTTAAAATGGGGAATTAAATCCCTTCAATCCTGAGGGTCCTGGGGCCAACTAGCCCAACAGGTACATCCAGAAAGCGCCACAGAGCTGCGTTGCAGAGAGGTGTAAAAGGGGTGTGGCCTCTCTACACGTCTCTGCAACGCAGCCCCTGGCGCATATTGGAGGTTCCTGGTGGGCTAGTTGGCCCCTAGGGACCCTCAGGATTCAAGGGGACTTAATCCCCCAACTTAAAACGCGCAACGGGCGCGTTTGCACAGATGTCACCTCAGGCCCCGCCCCTCCCTTCACCATTGTGAAAATATTCCTCTAAAATCAGCCGAAATACGAATTCCGATTTACTCACCTGTTATCAGGAGAGACCTCAGTGCTGTATCTTTCAGCCCAGTACTGGTCCTGAAAAGTAATTTTAACCGTACTTACCAGTAACTTGAATTTCCTTCCATAGGCTAACATTGACTGGTTTCACTTGGAAATTCTTCAAAGTGTGGAGTTTTGGAACTTTAAAATATTCCTCTAAAATCAGCCGGAATACGAATTCCGATTTACTCACCAGTTATCAGGAGAGACCTCAGTGCTGCATCTTTCAGCCCAGTACTGGTCCTGAAAAGTAATTTTAACCGTACTTACCGGTAACTTGAATTTCCTTCATAGGCTAACATTGACTGGTTTCACTTGGAAATTCTTCAAAGTGTGGAGTTTTGGAACTTTAAAATATTCCTCTAAAATCAGCCGAAATACGAATTCCGATTTACTCACCTGTTATCAGGAGAGACCTCAGTGCTGCATCTTTCAGCCCAGTACTGGTCCTGAAAAGTAATTTTAACCGTACTTACCGGTAACTTGAATTTCCTTCATAGGCTAACATTGACTGGTTTCACTTGGAAATTCTTCAAAGTGTGGAGTTTTGGAACTTTAAAATATTCCTCTAAAATCAGCCGAAATACGAATTACGATTTACTCACCTGTTATCAGGAGAGACCTCAGTGCTGCATCTTTCAGCCCAGTACTGATCCTCAAAAGTAATTTTAACCGTACTTACCGGTAACTTGAATTTCCTTCATAGGCTAAGATTGACTGGTTTTCAGCAAAAAGTTTCAAAGTGTTGATTTTCACAAACTACAAATATTCCTTAAAAATCGCCTGTATGACTTAAACGCATTCTTTCAACTGTTTACAGGAGATGCACCAGTGCTGGATCCAGGATCCAACACTGAGTAAGAAAAAGTAACGATAACAGTTTTTACCTGCTAAGTGAATTTCCTTCCATAGGATAACATTGGTGATTCTATGAGAAAAAGTTTCTAAGTGTCAACTTTTAAAATACAATAATATTCCTTAAAAATCACGACTGTAACCAAAACGCTTTTACTCAACTGTTTACAGGAGATGTACCAGGACTGAATCTAGGATCCAGTCCTGTGGTTACAAAAGTAATCCATAAAGTAACTAATTGCATTTAACTAGAAATTCACATTGAGCTGAATGTTGCATTGTGTTTGAAAATGTGTTGCCCATTGCAACAACTGTAACTACTGTACTTAAAAGTCTATTGCCTATCTGCAAAGTATTTAAACTAAAGTAATTCATTCTGAGAAAGTATTTTTGTAATGTAATGTATAATGTAATTACAATGTAATTTAAAAAATAAAATATGTAAAAAAAAATTGTTTCTAAAAATGTAGTAAATCAGTATGGAAAAAATTAATATAACAATTAATACATTTAAAAATTGTCATTTACAAAACCTTTGAAATTCACTGAAAAAACGTAGGTTTCAGGCACGTTATAGTTAGAAATTAGCATTTAAAAAACCTTTGAAATTCACTGAAAAAACCATAGGTTTCAGACACGTTATAGTTACAAATTAGCATTTAAAAACCTTTGAAATTCACTGAAAAACCATAGGTTTCAGACACGTTATAGTTACAAATTAGCATTTAAAAACCTTTGAAATTCACTGAAAAAACCATAGGTTTTAGGGACAGTTATAGTTACTTGGACATTGCACTCGTACAAAACCCGTGAAATTCCCCCGTTATAGTTAGTTCAGCTAACTATAACTCGCGCCCGCAATGCACTGCTGATGACGTCACATATTACATCACTCATGACATGGTCAGTGACATCACTGATGACATCATCCACGTGATAATCTGATGCACCTCCTCACACCCTAATATAACCTTTGATACACCCACTCTAAATTACAGACTGCCATTCGCAAAACCATAGACACTCCAACACCAATAACTACATACCCACTCACTGATTCTTAGGTCTACACACACACATCCACTCACTCACCCGTACAGTCACTCATACTTACGGTCACTCAGTACAGGACTATCATATGCACTCTTACTCCTATATAGACACTCAAACAACGCCACTCATCCATAGAGATACTCACACACCTAGTCAGTCATGCAAATAATTAAACACACTGCCATTTACTCACCTATACAGTTATACACACACCAGCTCACTTACTCATACAAATAGTAGCACATTGTTACGCTCTTATACAATCACTGATACAAGCACACAATCATCCATACAGCCACTATCACAATCACTCACTCTTGCTTATAGCTATTTATATACTCCAACACACATATATACTGCCTTTCACATATGTAGTTACTCACACATGTACCACTGGGACATACATTCACTCACTAACACACTCTTACACACACTTACCCACCCATACAGTCTATCACAGATGCACTCTTGAAACCATCCACCCAGTGAATCACCCACTCACACATCTATGCACAGAGTTGCACACACCCCTCCCACACAAACACTCAGGCACCCATACAGATACTCAGACAAGCATTCAATAACTCATATAGACACTCATTTAGCTATTCACAAACACATGCAGCCACTTACACAGCAACAGACAGACGGATACAGACATTCACCCAGTTTACTCACTAACCCATGCATTCAGTAAGATACGTTAAATCACTCACTTATAGAGTCAGTCACGCACCTACTAAATCATCCATACAGACACTTACACACCCACTCATTCTTCAATACGTCTTTTCCTATATATTTTAAAAATATTTAAACTTTACAGAAACACACAGTCACTGGATGATGTCATCAGTGATGTCATTTGAGATGTCATCAGTGATGTCATCAGTGATGTCACTGACCATGTCATGAGTGATGTAATATGTGACGTCATCAGCAGTGCATTGCGGGGCGCGAGTTATAGTTAGCTGAACTAACTATAACGGGGGATTTTCACGGGTTTTGTACGAGTGCAATGTCCAAGTAACTATAACTGTCCCTAAAACCTATGGTTTTTTCAGTGAATATATATATATATATATTACCTACTGGCGGTCGCCAGTAGGTAGTTATAGTTAGGACCTATTTTCCATAGGAAATTCACAACATTCTATTTCCAATAACTTTGGTGCCGGTTGATGAATCTTCGCGAAATTTTAAAAACTCGTGGGGCGCTCCGGTCCACTCCTATCCTGAAAGTCTCGGGGTGATTCGTCAAGTGGGGGCCGAGAAAAAAGGGGGTCCCAAAACGTGTTTTCCCATGCAATTTTACATAGGAACCTTTAGTCGCAGCTACAGCCCGAACTGCTGAACGGAATTACACCAAATTTGGCAAAAAGGTAGCCCTTGGTTCAGAGTCGTGCCTTTTGGTTAAATGGTGTAAATCCGTTCAGTGGTTCCTGAGAAATGTGAAAAAGAAAACACATATATATCTGGGCGGAGCCTAACCACACATGTCATCGTGAGATCTGATTGGCTGTCAGCACTTCATCCTGGAATTGCTGGCAGCCATCTTGGGACCAATATAAATGATAGTACCCCATTGAAATGCATTGTAGTGAATCGAAGATTTTGAGGGTTACCAAAAGGAGGACTATAAAGGGTGATAACAGACTTTAGTTACATTAGAATTCATTTGTTGATGGTACCATACTAATTTCAGGAATTGTGGTGTGTTCTAAGGTGATTTTACCCTGTGAAAAACCTTCTGCTGGGATATCATGAATCATGTTTGAGAGAAAACTATTTTCATATGCTTGTCCCATACAGTTTTGGAAGGTGCTCCAGAAGCTAAAATGAGAGCATATTTTCTGTAAATTCACATTATCTTTCTCAGTCATGTGAGAATGAAGTCTGACATTCTCAGTAAAACATGTACATCCAACAAGGGCAGAGACTGTCAGTTGATTCCTTTGTGTTCTACTGCAGCTTCCCAGAGTGTTCTAAAGAACAACTCGAGTGCTAACAGCCTTACTTATGACAAAAGTATGGCACACCTGAAGCCATCTTGATTGGAATAAACTGGTAACACTTAAAACATTTAATTTAAAAAGGAACAAAATTATGGGGTTCATTTTGTCATAGAAATTATGGTTAGTGCTGTAGAAAGAAAAATTAGGACATGTTTCAAGTGTGATCTCAAATATCTTCCTGCTATATTTCAACAGGAGCAGCCTGTCAGTTGATGTCTTTGTGTTCTACTGCAGCTTCCCAGAGTGTTCTAAAGAACAACTAGAGCGCTAACAGTCTTACTTATGACAAAATTATGGCACACCTGAAGCCATCTTGATTGGAATAAACTGGTAACTCTTAAAACTTTTAATTTAAAAAGGAACAAAATGAGGGGGTTCATTTTGTCATAGAAATTATGGTTAGTGCTGTAGAAAGAAAAATTAGGACATGTTTTAAGTGAGATCTCAAGTTTCTTCCTGTTATATTTCAACAGGAGCAGCCTGTCAGTTGATGCCTTTGTGTTCTACTGCAGCTTCCCAGAGTGTTCTAAAGAACAACTAGAGCGCTAACAGTCTTACTTATGACAAAAGTAAGGCACACCTGAAGCCAGCTTGATTGGAATAAACTGGTAGCACTTAAAACATTTAATTTAAAAAGGAACAAAATGAGGGGGTTCATTTTGCCATAGAAATTATGGTTAGTGCTGCAGAAAGAAAATTTAGGGCATGTTTTAAGTGAGATCTCAAATCCTCTTCTATTTCATTAGAGAATTCTGACATGCAGACTGAAACAATCACTTTCAATACCAGCAGTAGACTTCCAGTTAACTCCCTGGTGAGCTGAGCAGTAGCTCTACTACAGTGATCTAATGAACAACTAGAGTGCTAACATTCTGAATTTATGGCAAATGTGTGACACATCTGAATGCCTTCTTGATGGAATCAAAGTAAAAACTGAAAGCATTTCCTACTGAGGAGACTGCAGTAAATGACGAAATCAGGAAACTTCATAACAAATAAGTCTCCCAAGATGGCCACCAGAGAAAAAAGAGCCCAAATGTAGCACAAATATCACCCAGATGTAGCCCACATATAGCCCAATGACAGAAGTGTGCAAAACACTTTTTATTTTTATTTTTTCTGCAGTTTTAGTGCAAACTGGTCAGGTATTGGAGCGTTACATCTTACTTGGACCCCTTATTGCGTATTTTGCACGAAGTACTTGAGATTGATCTTGCGAAACATTGAACTTTACGATTCTGTTAACCTGAAGTTGCTCTGAACCGGACTTTGTAACACCCGTTTTTACCTACTGGTTTTAATTAATTCTCACTGTATTGTATTAGGAAAGAGGATTTTCTGTTTTTATGTACACTTTTATGATCTATGTTTCTAAATCAGATCAAATAAAGTTTAATGAATTCTATGGCAGAACGGAGGCGAGGATTATGCATATCTTTCCTCACTTTATTTGCATAGCAGTTCAAAGAAAACGTAACACAACAATCATTAAACAAAAGACTACACAACCCATGAACCATTAGGGGGGTAGTCTCCAAGGCAACTATAGTCCAATCATATCACAGTCCATCGTATATAATATCGTGACGTCCCTTCCGCTTCCTCTTTCTTCACTGCTCATCAGTTAAGTGCATTCCTTACATTCTTGGCTTAATCTGACGTTGTTGCTGTTTGTATAGCGGTTTCTTGTGCACGTTATTAGCATTATTGCCTTGGTATTGTTTCATATTCCCTGCGCAGCAGGCTCTTGCCCGAGCACGTTCTCCCCCTTGCAGTTTCTCCCGCTGTGTGCTCTGCGTGCGGTGAGATCCTGTCAGGCGCGTCTGGTCCGAGCGAGGCAGCTCCGTCGAGCGCACCCGCTGGTCTTTACGCTCGTTTGGGAATCCGGTCACTCCTTTAGTGTCCGCTTGATTCCCGACCAACCCTCGCCTAATTTTGACACCGCTACGCAGTGATTTCCCCACACGGCCACATTAGTGACCAGCGCCACCTGGTGGTGGTAATTGGTATTGCGCCTCAGTCTATTCTTATAACAGCTTCGGGAAAGCCCAGCTGTTGGAGCACTGGCGAGGGGGCTGTCTTAAGGATTTTAAGGGCATTTGTTCTGTGCTCACACCCTCTGCTATCATGTCTTCTCCAGAAGACCATTTTGACTCCTCCTACCAGGAAGTGGAGGAGGAATGGCCCCCAACTTCTCCCTCCAGCAGTGGACCAAGCCCTCTCTCTGGCTATTTCTAGGGCGCTGGTTCCTCTTAGGGATCAGGTTGATAAGCTGGCGAAAAGCATCCCTGGGGTGTTCAGTGACCCAGATCTGGTGGTGGCGGGTCCAAGTAGCTCCCAGATGGGGAATAAAAGGGCCGTTAAGCATAACGCGGGGCACTTGGAAGGATTTGATAAACTTACGGAGACCTTCCTCAAGAGTGCGCGAACGCTAAAACATGCACCCTGCCGGGAGGAGGAGGGGCCCGGAGAAAATTGCGACACTGTCACCACTATTGTAGACCCCGACGGCGGGTTTCCCTTAGAGGGAGAGGGTGTATCGGAGGACGATTTCTCCTCCGATGAGGATAAGGACTCGGGGTGTCCCTGGCGTCCAGAGTCCCACTCCTCTCAGTCCCCGGTTGGGGACAAGGTCCACTCGGACATGTTCGAGCCTACCCAAATTTACCATCCTAGGTCGGCAGAGTGGACACCTGACGCCAAAGTGGCAGAGTATGTGGTGGGGAAAATCCATCAACCCCTTGAAAGGGAGGTCAGGAATAGGATGAGGGGAGATTGCCCCAGGCCCTCACTGAAGGGGAAGGTGGCACACACGCCTGAAATTGATGAGAAACTATGTACCTTTTTCTCCAAGTATATGAGGGATCCCAAGAAAGGAATTGATAGGTCTTGGACGTGGTAGGGCCCTTGACCCAAATTATTCAATTGACGGAGCGTTCCAAAGAGTCAGGATCCCCTTTGTCCACGGATATTGTGGCTGGTTGGGCGCCCTACCCTAAACCCTAAAACACTACCCCCTCCACTACCCAAACACCACTGCACTACCCTAAACCCTAAAACACTACCCCCAGCACGACACCCTACACTACCCAAACATAACTGCACTACCCTAAACCCTAAAACACTACCACCAGCACGACTCCCTACACTACACAAACACCACTGCACTACCCTAAACCCTAAAACACTACCCTCAGCACGACTCCCTACACTACCCAAACACCACTGCACTACACTAAACCCTAAATATACCCCCAGCATGACCTCCCACACTACACAAACACCACTGCACTACCCTAAACCCTAAAACACTACCCCCAGCACGACCCCTACACTACCCAAACACCACTGCACTACCCTAAACCCTAAAACACTAACCCCAGCATGACCCCTACACTACCCAAACACCACTGCACTACCCTATACCCTAAAACATGACCCCCTACACTACACAAACACGACTGCACTACCCTAAACCCTAAAACACTACCCACAGCATGACCCCCTTCACTACACAAACACCACTGCACTGCCCTAAACCCTAAAACACTACCCCAGCACTACCCCCTACACTACCCAAACACCACTGCACTAACATAAACCCTAAAACACTACCCCCAGCACACCCCCTACACTACACAAACACCACTGCACTACCCTAAACCCTAAAACACTACCCCCAGCACGACTCCCTACACTACCCAAACACCACTGTACTACCCTAAACCCTAAATCTATCCCCAGCATGACCCTCTACACTACCCAAACACCACTGCACTACCCTAAACCATAAAACACTACCCCCAGCATGACCCCCTACACTACACAAACACCACTGCACTACCCTAAACCCTAAAACACTACCCCCAGCATGACCCCCTACACTACTGCACTACCCTAAACCCTAAAACACTACCTCCAGCACGACCCCCTACACTACCCCAACACCACTGCACTACCCTAAACCCTAAAACACTACCGCCAGCACGACCCCCTACACTACTGCACTACCCTAAAACACTACCCCCAGCACGACCCCCTACACTACCCAAACACCACTGCACTACCCTAAACCCTAGAAAAGAAACCCCCACCCCATGCCCAATCCCCCTTACCTCTCACTCCTCATGGTTCCTCTCTCCTCGTGGTTCCTGCTTCACGTCATCTCTGAGGGGCGGTGCACGTCGTTGTGAGGAAACGGAACAGCCTCTGTTTCCTTACAACGACATGGATCGTCTACATGTTTTTAGAACACATGGTCATTTACCATACATACCTTTACAACAAAATTCGTTGTAAAGGCATGCGTGGTAAATGACCATGCGTTCTAAAAAAATGCGTAGTAATGACTTCGTGTTGTACAACGCATGCGTGGTAATGCATGCGTTGTAATGGTATTGCAAAGTAAAAAAGTCGTTGTAACGGCTGTTTACCGATCGAAGCTGGCCCCTGTTCTTCAGTGAGACGTTTATTTGATTAATTAGGAGGAAGGAATGTGTTTTTTTTTACCAAAAAGTGCATTCCCGGCTGTTGTATTGTGAAAGTGTCCGCGTGGCCTGGTTTCACTTCCTGTGAGAGAGTGGAAGAGTCTGTTTGGATCTAAAGGAGTTCTGTTGTTGGACGGGGCCAGCGCGACATGTCATCAGAAAACATAGCTAATGGAAAGCGTCCTCCCTGAAGTGTGGAGCAGTGCCATGAGAGGTCAACGAGTGTGCGTCCCACCGCAGTATGACCGTACCGCGTGACCCATGTGCCGCCTCCAGGGTACGGGAGGCAGAAGCGGCATCGCAGGTCCTCTTGAAGACCGTTGTAGCACTAATTCTACATTTTGGTACTAGGGCATTTTAACTTCGTTGTTCCTGCCAGATACAAAGAGAAGATCCTGTGTTATTCAGTGCCCTCGTTACCTTTTTTATGGGTTGTGGTGCTTGTCACTTCGCTGCCCCGCCGGTGCACACGACTGGGCACCCCACCTCGTGTGCCATCTGCAGGGCCTATGCCCTCGGATCACTGGTTTCGGTTTCTGGAGTGGCAACATAAACAGTTGCTCCCAAAGGACTAGCCTGAACACTTAGGTGAATATCCCCTGCACCAGCATTCCACGGAAATTCTTTCCTAGCTCTCCCACGTCAACGAGCACGGCTCCACTCGTGACACAGTATGACGTCATCGGAGCCATAAGAGGACCTCGTCGGTGTGCTGACGTCAGTTCCACCCATTTTTTCCGTGCCACCGAGGCAAACAGGGGACCGAGACATTTTCACATGTATACATAGTATAATAAATATATATATATTCACTGAAAAACCATAGGTTTCAGGCACGTTATAGTTAGAAATTAGCATTTAAAAACCTTAGAAATTCACTGAAAAAACCATAGGTTTCAGGCACGTTATAGTTAGAAATTAGCATTTAAAAACCTTAGAAAGTCACTGAAAAAACCATAGGTTTCAGGGGCGTGGGCACACATAGTACCACTTTACTGGGACTTACAAGTAAATTACATATTCCAAATGGGGATAAGCCAATGTTACCACATTTTAAGAAGTTGTCATCAGTGATGTCATGAGTGATGTCACTGACCATGTCATGAGTGATGTAATATGTGACGTCATCAGCAGTGCATTGCTGGAGTGCGCGAGTTATAGTTAGCTGAACTAACTATAACGGGGGAATTTCTATGGTTTTGTACGAGTGAAATGTCCAACTAACTATAACGCCCCTGAAACCTATGGTTTTTTCAGTGACTTTCTAAGGTTTTTTAAATGCTAATTTCTAACTATAACGTGCCTGAAACCTATGGTTTTTTCAGTGAATATATATTATCTACTGGCGGTCGCCAGTAGATAGTTATAGTTACAACCTATTATCCATAGGAAATCCGCGACATTCTATTTGAAATAACTCTCTTGCCGGTTGACGTATCTTCGCAAAATTTTCAAACTTTGTGGCCCGCTCCGGTCCGCTCCAACCCTGAAAGTCTCGGGGGGATTCGTCAAGCGGGGGCCGAGAAAAAGGGGAGTCCCAAAACGCGTTTTCCCCATGCAATTTTCCATAGGAAACTTTAGACACGGCTACAGCCCGAACTGCTGAACGGAATTACACCAAATTTGGCAAAGAGGTAGTTCTTGGTTCAGAAAGAACCCTTTTGTTAAATGGTGTAAATCCGTTCAGTAGTTGCTGAGAAAATCAAAAGTAAAAAGATAGTGATATCTATGGCCGAGTAGGGTCCGCGTACCCTCCCGATCACGAGCTGCATGTTAATTGGCTGTCAGCTGGCTGTCAACATTCCGATTCAGGAAATGTTGGCAGCCATTTTGTCCCTCGGTAGAACCGAGGGACAGAAACAAGTGCGCAAAGCGCACAAAGGGGCAGGGTAGAAACACCCTGACCCCTAGGTTTGCTCAGGGGTCCCACAAGGACCCCTGGGCAAAAAAAAAAAAAATTAAAAAATCGGCAGGATGCGCTCAGGGTGCGCGAATCCTGCCGAAAAAAAAAAAATCGAAGATGGTCTCCCGCGCTTCGATTGTATTTTGCCCCCGGGTGGCCCAAGTCCCGGGGGCATGGTGGGGGTTTAATTTTATGTGTGGGGGCCTCAAAGGGCCCCCAAGCCCCGGGGACCGCCACCCCCGGGGCTTTTTAAAAATGGTGCGGGAGGGCTCTGAGCCCTCCCGCAGCCCCGGGACCACCACCTCCCGGGGCTTTTTTTAATTAATTGAACAACCTGTGTGGGGGCTCCAGCCCCCCACACGCCCGGGACCGCCACCTCCCGGGGCACTAACAAATTAAAATGAGGGTCCGTTTTGGACCCCCGAAGCCCCGGGACCACCACCTCCCGGGGCTGTGCTGATGTAGGGAGGGGGCCGCGCGGCCCCCTCCTGGAGCCCTTGATGGCCCTGGGGACCGCCACCCCCAGGGCCGGCTCCTGCAGTGTCCCGGGTGCCTACCCCAGGACACTGTAGTTTGCTATGGCAGGACGGAGCCTCGTGGCTCCCGTCCTGCCATAGCAAACTGCTTTGGATATTGGAAGAGAGAGCAGGAAACCTGCTCTCTCTTCCAATATCCAAAGCACATTGCTTTTCCACATGGGGAGCAGCATGTCAGCTGCTCCCCATGTGGAACAGCAATGCCGGCTCCCAAGGGACGTGGGAGCCGGCGGGACTGTGGGGGATTGGGGACCCCCACAGTCCCCAACGGAGAGGGTTAGCCCGGGGGATGGGGTCCCCGGGGCAAGTAGTGGCTCAGGAGGGGGCCACGCGGCCCCCTCCCCAAAAAAGAAAAAAAAAATGGAAAGGCCGGCCCCGGGGATGGGGTCCCCGGGGCCTTAGATGGCCTGAGGAGGGGGCCACGCAGCCCCCTCCCAAGAAAATAAAAAAGGCCATGCCCCGGGGGATGGGGTCCCCGGGGCCAATACAGGCCCAGGGAAGGGGGCCACGCGGCCCCTTCCCGTTTTTTTTTTTTAATTAAATTTAAAAAAGGGGTAAGGCCCTGGGGGATGGGGTCCCCAGGGCCCAAAAACAGGAAAAAGGAAGGGGGCCACACAGCCTCCCTTCAGGGGACAAAAATAAAAAATAAAAAATAAACGATCGGGCCCGCAGGCCCCGCCCCTTCCTTCACCACTCTGCAAACGCGCCCCTGGCGCGTTTGCAGAGGGGGAACGAATTCCCCTTGAAAACTGGGGGTCCCTGGGGGCCAACTAGCCCACCAGGAACCTCCAATATGCGCCAGGGGGCTGAGTTGCAGAGACGTGTAGAGAGGCCACACCCTCTTTACACCTCTCTGCAACGCAGCTCTGTGGCGCTTTTGGAGGTATATGGTGGGCTAGTTGGACTCCGGGACCCTCAGGATTCAAGGGGACTTAATCCCCAGCTTAAAACGCGCCACGGGCGCGCTTGCACAGTGGTGAAGGGAGGGCGGGGCTTCAGGTGAAATGTGTGCAAACAGGCCCTGTGGCGCGTTTTAAGATGGGGAATTAAATCCCTTCAATCCTGAGGGTCCCTGAGGGCCAACTAGCCCAACAGGTACATCCAGAAAGCGCCACAGAGCTGCGTTGCAGAGAGGTGTAAAAGGGGTGTGGCCTCTCTACACGTCTCTGCAACGCAGCCCCTGGCGCATATTGGAGGTTCCTGGTGGGCTAGTTGGCCCCTAGGGACCCTCAGGATTCAAGGGGACTTAATCCCCAACTTAAAACGCGCCACGGGGCGCGTTTGCACAGATGTCACCTCAGGCCCCGCCCCTCCCTTCACCATTGTGCAAATATTCTTCTAAAATCATCCGAAATACGAATTCCGATTTACTCACCTGTTATCAGGAGAGACCTCAGTGCTGCATCTTTCAGCCCAGTACTGGTCCTGAAAAGTAATTTTAACCGTACTTACCGGTAACTTGAATTTCCTTCATAGGCTAACATTGACTGGTTTCACTTGGAAATTCTTCAAAGTGTGGAGTTTTGGAACTTTAAAATATTCCTCTAAAATCAGCCGGAATACGAATTCCGATTTACTCACCAGTTATCAGGAGAGACCTCAGTGCTGCATCTTTCAGCCCAGTACTGGTCCTGAAAAGTAATTTTAACCGTACTTACCAGTAACTTGAATTTCCTTCCATAGGCTAACATTGACTGGTTTCACTTGGAAATTCTTCTAAGTGTGGAGTTTTGGAACTTTAAAATATTCCTCTAAAATCAGCCGAAATACGAATTCCGATTTACTCACCTGTTATCAGGAGAGACCTCAGTGCTGCATCTTTCAGCCCAGTACTGGTCCTGAAAAGTAATTTTAACCGTACTTACCGGTAACTTGAATTTCCTTCATAGGCTAACATTGACTGGTTTCACTTGGAAATTCTTCTAAGTGTGGAGTTTTGGAACTTTAAAATATTCCTCTAAAATGAGCCGAAATACGAATTCCGATTTACTCACCTGTTATCAGGAGAGACCTCAGTGCTGCATCTTTCAGCCCAGTACTGATCCTCAAAAGTAATTTTAACCGTACTTACCAGTAAATTGAATTTCCTTCCATAGGATATCATTGCCTGCTTTTTGCTGAAAAAGTTTCTAAGTGTTGATTTTTGAAACATACAAATATTCCTCTAAAATCAGCCGAAATACGAATTCCGATTTACTCACCTGTTATAAGGAGAGACCTCAGTGCTGTATCTTTCAGCCCAGTACTGGTCCTGAAAAGTAATTTTAACCGTACTTACCAGTAACTTGAATTTCCTTCCATAGGCTAACATTGACTGGTTTCACTTGGAAATTCTTCTAAGTGTGGAGTTTTGGAACTTTAAAATATTCCTCTAAAATCAGCCGAAATACGAATTCCGATTTACTCACCTGTTATCAGGAGAGACCTCAGTGCTGCATCTTTCAGCCCAGTACTGATCCTCAAAAGTAATTTTAACCGTACTTACCAGTAACTTGAATTTCCTTCCATAGGATATCATTGCCTGCTTTTTGCTGAAAAAGTTTCTAAGTGTTGATTTTTGAAACATACAAATATTCCTCTAAAATCAGCCGAAATCCGAATTCTGATTTACTCACCTGTTATCAGGAGAGACCTCAGTGCTGCATCTTTCAGCCCAGTACTGGTCCTGAAAAGTAATTTTAACCGTACTTACCGGTAACTTGAATTTCCTTCATAGGCTAACATTGACTGGTTTCACTTGGAAATTCTTCTAAGTGTGGAGTTTTGGAACTTTAAAATATTCCTCTAAAATCAGCCGAAATACGAATTCCGATTTACTCACCTGTTATCAGGAGAGACCTCAGTGCTGCATCTTTCAGCCCAGTACTGGTCCTGAAAAGTAATTTTAACCGTACTTACCGGTAACTTGAATTTCCTTCATAGGCTAACATTGACTGGTTTCACTTGGAAATTCTTCTAAGTGTGGAGTTTTGGAACTTTAAAATATTCCTCTAAAATCAGCCGAAATACGAATTCCGATTTACTCACCTGTTATCAGGAGAGATCTCAGTGCTGCATCTTTCAGCCCAGTACTGATCCTCAAAAGTAATTTTAACCGTACTTACCAGTAAATTGAATTTCCTTCCATAGGATATCATTGCCTGCTTTTTGCTGAAAAAGTTTCTAAGTGTTGATTTTTGAAACATACAAATATTCCTCTAAAATCAGCCGAAATACGAATTCCGATTTACTCACCTGTTATAAGGAGAGACCTCAGTGCTGTATCTTTCAGCCCAGTACTGGTCCTGAAAAGTAATTTTAACCGTACTTACCAGTAACTTGAATTTCCTTCCATAGGCTAACATTGACTGGTTTCACTTGGAAATTCTTCTAAGTGTGGAGTTTTGGAACTTTAAAATATTCCTCTAAAATCAGCCGAAATACGAATTCCGATTTACTCACCTGTTATCAGGAGAGACCTCAGTGCTGCATCTTTCAGCCCAGTACTGATCCTCAAAAGTAATTTTAACCGTACTTACCAGTAACTTGAATTTCCTTCCATAGGATATCATTGCCTGCTTTTTGCTGAAAAAGTTTCTAAGTGTTGATTTTTGAAACATACAAATATTCCTCTAAAATCAGCCGAAATCCGAATTCTGATTTACTCACCTGTTATCAGGAGAGACCTCAGTGCTGCATCTTTCAGCCCAGTACTGGTCCTGAAAAGTAATTTTAACCGTACTTACCGGTAACTTGAATTTCCTTCATAGGCTAACATTGACTGGTTTCACTTGGAAATTCTTCTAAGTGTGGAGTTTTGGAACTTTATAATATTCCTCTAAAATCAACCAAAGTACGAATTCCAATTTACTCACCTGTTATTAGGAGAGAACCCAGTGCTGCATCTTTTAGCCCAGCACTGACCCTGAAAAGTAATTTTAACCGTACTTACCAGTAACTTGAATTTCCTTCCATAGGCTAACATTGACTGGTTTCACTTGGAAATTCTTCTAAGTGTGGAGTTTTGGAACTTTAAAATATTCCTCTAAAATCAGCCGAAATACGAATTCCGATTTACTCACCTGTTATCAGGAGAGACCTCAGTGCTGCATCTTTCAGCCCAGTACTGGTCCTGAAAAGTAATTTTAACCGTACTTACCGGTAACTTGAATTTCCTTCATAGGCTAACATTGACTGGTTTCACTTGGAAATTCTTCTAAGTGTGGAGTTTTGGAACTTTAAAATATTCCTCTAAAATCAGCCGAAATACGAATTCCGATTTACTCACCTGTTATCAGGAGAGACCTCAGTGCTGCATCTTTCAGCCCAGTACTGATCCTCAAAAGTAATTTTAACCGTACTTACCAGTAACTTGAATTTCCTTCCATAGGATATCATTGCCTGCTTTTTGCTGAAAAAGTTTCTAAGTGTTGATTTTTAAACATACAAATATTCCTCTAAAATCAGCCGAAATACGAATTCCGATTTACTCACCTGTTATAAGGAGAGACCTCAGTGCTGTATCTTTCAGCCCAGTACTGGTCCTGAAAAGTAATTTTAACCGTACTTACCAGTAACTTGAATTTTCTTCCATAGGCTAACATTGACTGGTTTCACTTGGAAATTCTTCTAAGTGTGGAGTTTTGGAACTTTAAAATATTCCTCTAAAATCAGCCGAAATACGAATTCCGATTTACTCACCTGTTATCAGGAGAGACCTCAGTGCTGCATCTTTCAGCCCAGTACTAATCCTGAAAAGTAATTTTAACCGTACTTACCAGTAACTTATATTTTCTTCCATAGGAATCCATTGTCTGGTTTTCAGCAAAAAGTTTCAAAGTGTTGATTTTTACAAACTACAAATATTCCTTAAAAATCACCTGTATGACTTAAACGCATTCTTTCAACTGTTTACAGGAGATGCACCAGTGCTGGATCCAGGATCCAACACTGAGTAAGAAAAAGTAACGATAACAGTTTTTACCTGCTAAGTGAATTTCCTTCCATAGGATAACATTGGTGATTCTATGAGAAAAAGTTTCTAAATGTCAACTTTTAAAATACAATAATATTCCTTAAAAATCACGACTGTAACCAAAACGCTTTTACTCAACTGTTTACAGGAGATGTACCAGGACTGAATCTAGGATCCAGTCCTGTGGTTAGAAAAGTAATCCATAAAGTAACTAATTGCATTTAACTAGAAATTCACATTGAGCTGAATGTTGCATTGTGTTTGAAAATGTGTTGCCCATTGCAACAACTGTAACTACTGTACTTAAAAGTCTATTGCCTATGTGCAAAGTATTTAAACTAAAGTAATTCATTCTGAGAAAGTATTTTTTGTAATGTAATGTATAATGTAATTACAATGTAATTTAAAAAATAAAATCTGAAAAAAAAATTGTTTCTAAAAATGTAGTAAATCAGTATGAAAAAAATTAATAACAATTAATACATTTAAAAATTGTCATTTACAAAACCTTTGAAATTCACTGAAAAAACCGTAGGTTTCAGGCACGTTATAGTTAGAAATTAGCATTTAAAAAACCTTTGAAATTCACTGAAAAAACCATAGGTTTCAGACACGTTATAGTTACAAATTAGCATTTAAAAAACCTTTGAAATTCACTGAAAAAACCATAGGTTTCAGACACGTTATAATTACAAATTAGCATTTAAAAAACCTTTGAAATTCACTGAAAAAACCATAGGTTTTAGGGACAGTTATAGTTACTTGGACATTGCACTCGTACAAAACCCGTGAAATTCCCCGTTATAGTTAGTTCAGCTAACTATAACTCGCGCCCCGCAATGCACTGCTGATGACGTCACATATTACATCACTCATGACATGGTCAGTGACATCACTGATGACATCACTGATGACATCTCAAATGACATCACTGATGACATCATCCACATGATAATCTGATGCACCTCCTCACACCCTAATATAATCTTTGATACACCCACTCTAAATTACAGACTGCCATTCGCAAAACCATAGACACTCCAACACCAATAACTACATACCCACTCACTGATTCTTAGGTCTACACACACACATCCACTCACTCACCCGTACAGTCACTCATACTTACGGTCACTCAGTACAGGACTATCATATGCACTCTTACTCCTATATAGACACTCAAACAACGCCACTCATCCATAGAGATACTCAGACACCTAGTCAGTCATGCAAATAATTAAACACACTGCCATTTACTCACCTATACAGTTATACACACACCAGCTCACTTACTCATACAAATAGTAGCACATTGTTACGCTCTTATACAATCACTGATACAAGCACACACTCATCCATACAGCCACTATCACAATCACTCACTCTTGCTTATAGCTATTTATATACTCCAACACACATATATACTGCCTTTCACATATGTAGTTACTCACACATGTACCACTGGGACATACATTCACTCACTAACACACTCTTACACACACTTACCCACCCATACAGTCTATCACAGATGCACTCTTGAAACCATCCACCCAGTGAATCACCCACTCACACATCTATGCACAGAGTTGCACACACCCCTCCCACACAAACACTCAGGCACCCATACAGATACTCAGACAAGCATTCAATAACTCATATAGACACTCATTTAGCTATTCACAAACACATGCAGCCACTTACACAGCAACAGACAGACGGATACAAACATTCACCCAGTTTAGTCACTAACCCATGCATTCAGTAAGATACGTTAAATCACTCACTTATAGAGTCAGTCACGCACCTACTAAATCATCCATACAGACACTTACACACCCACTCATTCTTCAATACGTCTTTTCCTATATATATTAAAAATATTTAAACTTTACAGAAACACACAGTCACTGGATGATGTCACCAGTGATGTCATCAGTGATGTCATCAGTGATGTCATCAGTGATGTCACTGACCATGTCATGAGTGATGTAATATGTGACGTCATCAGCAGTGCATTGCGGGGCGCGAGTTATAGTTAGCTGAACTAACTATAACGGGGGAATTTCACGGGTTTTGTACGAGTGCAATGTCCAAGTAACTATAACTGTCCCTAAAACCTATGGTTTTTTCAGTGAATATATATATATATATATCTTTTTAAACTTTACACTTCACAGTGTTGGAGCAGAAAGCAACTTTACGTGGGGTAAAATTAGGATTAAACTGTGCATGAGCAACATTAATTTAGAGGAACAAACATTTAAAAAAAGGTTTAATTATAATTTATAATTAAACCTTTTTAAGGATGGGAGAGACTAGGGAGAAGAGGAAAAAAAGAAGGAAAGGTGTATAATGAAAGTAAGGGTAAGGCAGCTATAAAGAGGATGGCAATGTGGTAGAAAAGTGCTTTAGTCATTTGCTGCATGTCGCATTGATTAGAATGTTCTGAAAAGTTGGTGATGATGTGACAGTCTTTTACTCTGCACTAGCTAGGGATTTTAGAATTCCCTACTCACTGCCCTAGCAATTTTCACATGGAAAACCCACCTTCTTTTTCAGCCTCTCCTTTCTTAACTTGTTGTAACCTTTTCCAGAGTCCTCTTTCAAGATGGCTTTAGTCCCCCCCACTGAAGGGTCTCTGTGCTGCTTCCAGTTACTGCCATGTGAAGAGATAAGAAAAACAGAGGACTCCACACTCAGGCCCACTTATTCTAGAGTCAAGAAGGTCTGCAGACTGTAGTAGATCTCTACCAAATAAGATGCCATTAACACGTGTCATTAGAATTCTAGCATAATTGGGAATAGATATAGTTTATCAATATTTCTGTATAACCAACACTCTGTATTTTGATAGGAAATTGGCAATTTTTGAAAACTGAACACAAGTAAACAAAACATAGGTCTTTGTTGACAGGTCTTTGTTAGACCCGTCAGCCATACGGTGGTCTTCCCCCAAACATTTTGCCTTCACCCTTACAATTTTTGCTGATCTCATTTTTCCTGACCTCAGGACTGCTAAACAGTGCTAAAGTGCATGTGCTCACTCCTTAAAATGTGGTAACATTGGCTTATCCCCATTTGGAATATGTAATTTACTTCTAAGTCCCAGTAAAGTGGTACTATGTGTGCCCACGCCCGGTATATTAAATGCTACTAGTGGGCCTGTAGCACTGTGCCTGCCACCCACTTAACTAGCCTTTTTAAACATGTCCAAGGTCTGCCATTACAGCCTGTGTGTGCAGTTTTAAACTGCCATTTCGATCTGGCAAAATAAACATTTGCCAGGCCCAAACCTTCCTTTTTAATTCATATAGGTCACCCCTAGGGTAAGCCCTGGACACCCTAGAGGGCATGGTGCAATGTATTTAAAAGGGTGGACATGTACTGGTAAGCAAACATTCGTTTTTCAGTAGTGCAAGGCCTGTTTCTGCCATAGGATAATATTGGAGCTACCTTATTACATTTAATAGGTTGTAACTGCCAAATGGGCACAGGTAACCAGCTCATGTTTGGTTCTTTGGAATTGTAAGGAAAATTCCTCTTTTATGGTAAAATAGGATTTTAAATTACAATGTTGAAAATGCCACTTTTAGAAAGTTAAGGAGAACAGTGGTCTCAGGGAGGCTTCAAGAGTCCTCGTGTAGCCTGGGCTACTGTAAATGAATGCAGAGTTACTCAAAACAATTACTTTCAATAGTAGTCCAAACAGGACTCATTAAGCAATATATGCCAGGACACAGGGTGCAGAATGACATCACATTTATTAACACCATAAATGGAGTATCATTCAATTTTCAACGTTTAATAGTTCTGGTGCTCACACAAAAAGTGCAAGTGCGTGAAGTGAAAGTGCTTAGTGACATTTAAAACATTACATCGCATTGACAACAAGCTAAAAAACTCCAAACTATTCAATTACAATGAAGGAGTTTTTGGTTGTAAGGTCGACGGCGTTTCGATCTTAATGATTAAAAGATCATCATCAGGACTGATGTGTGAGCAATTAGAATCTAGTCAATTTAGGCGAAAGGATTCACTCCGCGACGGATGTGGAACCCTTGATCTCCGGACTCATCCCGGTTCTAAATAACCCTTGGGTGTCGTCGATTCCCTTCCTCATTAACCGGCTGATTTACATCCTCCTTGATCCCTGATCCGATCCTCCATCCACCCGCCTTGGGACTTCAGCTTCGCGGGTTCCAATCGCGTGTTGACATTTTCCTTTCGCCTGACCTGCTGCCTGCCCCCCTCGTTCCTGGGCCTGCATTTGTAGAACCCAGGACCCCAGAATGACTCCTGGGCTAGTTTGCCGGCCTCCTGACTAGACCCTCAGAGACAGAAGACTCCAACAACCATGAACGCAGCACCTGGAATCTGCCATATAGGAGTGCTACCATGCCAAGTGGTGCCAGCGCAGTCCCAGACCCTGGTAAGTGGGCCTGAAGCTGTTCTGCCAGCCCATCTGTGGATCCAGGATACTCGATGCATCTCTTATGCTGCGGGGAGCAAACCCAAGCAGACCCAACACATCGCCTCTGCTGCGAGGGTTCTCTCAGCGCAATGACTTCACATCAACCTATAAGCCCACATTTGAACCACCACCTGCACAAAGCTTTCCTGATGCAGGGCCTCACATTGCCACGCTCTTGTCAACTGCAGCCTCGACGACGATGCAGGTTCTTGCATCACAGCTCCACAGCTGCTCCTTGACGCATCACATCGGCTGCGCGATGCATCCTCGCCATCAGACTTTGCATCACAAGCCCTCATCAACAAGATCCTCAATGATGACACCGGACCTCGAATCGCAACTTCACAGCACCTCGGAATCGACACATTGTCTCTGGTGCGCGATGCATCCTCGGCACAGGACCTCGCAGTGCTCCGCAGCCAGGATTTATGGTACTCTTGTTCAGCTGGCCTAACTGGATCACTGTAGCCTGGCCACGCTCCATCGCAGTCGGCCTGAACTTGAGACTTTGTCCTGGTCCGGCGAGACCAGATGTCCACAGCTGGCTCTTTGTGCTTTTTGGTGCTATTTTCACTGAAATCTTTAAAATTGCATATCTTCTGCTCTACTGATTGGATTTTTGTCATTTTGGTCTTGTTTTATTTATTAGGATCAGTCTATAATTCTAAATCTGGTGTGGGATCCTTTTGAGGTGTATTGCAACTGTGTTACTGTTTGAAGTATTGCATACATTCTTTACACATTGCCTCTAAGTTAAGCATGACTGCTCTGTGCCAAGGTACCGGGGGGGGGGGGGTTGGGCACAGGTTAATTTGGATTTGATGTGACTTTACCCAGACAAGGATTTTGGTTCCTGCTTGAGTAGGGTTTTATCCCCTCAACCAGTAACCCAGTTGTATACAGTCTTGAAAACACTAATGCACCAACACCTCTTTCTATGTTGAGAATACCTACCTCAATCTTCATCACTCAAAGCTCTTTTGGAACATATGAATAGCTTTTGGAGAACTGAAAACTAAGGATTACTATTAACATCCTGCTGTTCCTTACTCATAGCAATGCATACTCAGACTGGTAATCTTATATCTTGCATACAGCTTTCATGAAAATAAGTACATATGAAATTGCCCTTTTAAGAATCCTACCAGTTCCTTCACTGTGACAATTAGCAGCACACATCCTCAGTGTTCAAATAAATGTTAACAAAAAGTTCAAAATTCGTTTTTGACAATACAGTTCCTAAGTATAAATCTCTGTACTCCAAAATGTTCATAGAACAATCCTCAAACAAGCAACAGACTGTATCACTTAAAATCCGATATTCGAGTAGCCAGGTCCTGGCTGCAGCATCATTATTAAATGGTTTTCTAGCAAAGAATGCCATAAACCAAGAGAAATGTTATACCATACAATCCAAGATGACTATCATCTCTTGACACTCTTGAGAGTTTGTGACCTTGTTTATTTATTAGTAGGTGTTATATAGCGCTAGCTAGACCCAAAGGTATCAGAGCGCTTTACATATAATGCAGGATCGCTCAATTGAAGTACATACATATATACAGACCAAGAAAAGCGTTGTGCAGTCAAGGTAGTTACAATATGAGGACATTAGAACAGCACACGTTAATGGTGTGAATGACACAGAAGAAGCTTAAACAATCAAATGACCACCTTAAAGAGTCTAGAAGGATTGGGTGTGATCTTTGGGAACATAACTCAGTTTGTTTGAGTATTAAAGTATTTGGTGAGCAGTAGGTCCCATTTGAAGCATGACAAGGATGTGTTACAGAGGAGATCTCTAGGGAGTGAGTTACTGATCTTAGGAGCTTTTCCAGGGAATGAGCAAGTCTGTGAGGATTTCTTTTTCAGTTTGGGAGGTATGAGAAGAAGTGAGTTGGAGCTTCTCAGAGCCCTGGATCTTCCTTCTTTGGAAAGTTTGGAACCTAGGTTGTTTGGGTTGTGAGTGTGAAGGGCTTTGTGGGTGATGAAAGCAGTCTTAAACATACATCTTCCTTCGATGGGAAGCCAATTGAGGTTCTTGAGGGCTGGTGAGATGTGCTCAAATCATTTAAAACTTGTTAGTAGCCGGGCAGCTGTGTTGAGAACTGTTGTAAGGGGGTCAAGGTGGGGTTTCGGAGTTCCTGTGAGGATGGCATTGCCATAATCCAGATTTGAGAGGACTAGAGACTACACCACCGTCTTAAAATCATCAGGTGGAATAAAAGGTTTGATTTTCTTGAGATGTTTAAGAGTGTACAGTGCTGCTTTGGCTGAGTTGTTGATGTGGTCCTTCTGTGACAAGATTTTGCCCAGAGTGATGCCCAAGGACTTTACGGAGTTGGATAATGTAAGAGAACAATTTAGGTTGTCCAAGTTCGTGAGCCAATTTTGGATTGGTAGAGGGTTGTTTTTCGGGGAGAAAAGTAGTAGTTCAGTCTTGTTGGGTTCAACTTTAAGTGGTTGGTGTTAAGCCAAGTTTGTATCTTGATTAGTGTTTCGTTCAGATGTATGATGTCACTAGGTGATTTAATATTGTAGTAAAGTTGGGTGTCATTTGACCCCTGCTTGGTTCTGGATAACAGTAAGGGGTTCCATGAAGAGATTGAAAAAGGATGGGGAGAGAATTGAGCCTTGGGGTACACCATGAGGAACTACTGTTGGTTTTAAGAGGCAGACCTTATGGAAATTATATTTCACCACCAATGCACTTCTGTGCAGCATGTCCACCTCCTGCCTGAATCTGGTGGCAACCAGCCATATATAATGACCACCAGCCTTTCTTTCTGTGAAATGCACTCAGTGCAAGCAGCTTCAAGGTCCTGTTTACTTTTAGAAATGGGGGTCTCTAGTTGGCAGAGGTAGGCGCCTTTGTCCAAATAGGGACCCTTGCCTCTAGTCAGGGTAAGGGGGATACACAATTTAGATAACCACTGGAAAATAAAACTATTAGAAAATAAATAGCTCCACCTGGTGCTATTGCGACGTCGTGACAGCAATAAATCCAAAGTACGGTGCCGGCCACGAGGAATGTGGCATCGGGCACGGAGTCACATGGACCCCCAAACAAACAGTATCTTGGAAACGAAGTCTATGACGATGCACGGCATCATGGTGTCTTGTGGATTGTTACCTGCCTTGTTATGTTGGCCTAGGCCTGGCTGCCATGCTGCTTTTCTTTGCGCACGTTACACTGAGCCGGGTCTCCCTCGCCCTTTGCTCGTGCCAAGTTCTTTTGCACTGTCTGCATTTTCTGTTGTTCACCTTTTTGGGCTCAGTCTGCACAAACATGTACAAGGTCGCATAACAATGTATTTTGGTTCTTCCTGATATGGCCAGTCTCGCGCACCCAGACATAACATTATGTGCAATTGCCATGAAGAATTTGGTATGCTTTTAATACTGTGGTTTACTAGCGCTTAAAACACTTGAAGAAATCCTTTTCAGTGAGAAGAGCTATGATGTCCTGCTGATGTAATTTTGCATCTAGAGACTGAGGTATGGGGGTTCGCTAGTCAAAGCCCAGAGGTCTTCTATTTTTATAATAAACTATCTTACTGCAAGGGGAGGGTGGTAATGTTATTTATACGTTTATCCACTGAGCTCTGAGATGATTTCCCCGTTTGTATTCTATGGAATTGTAACCATGCTGCTTATATTAGTCATATGCATTATGCTATTAGTACTGACACGTGTACTGTATATTAGAGCACGTAAGTTGGAATAAACATTTTAACCTATCCAGTGTCTCTTCCTACGCATCTTGTGGACAAGTACGAGTGAGTGGCGAAAGAGTGTTCTTGCTTCTGTGAGTCCTGAGATAAAGATACCGTGTTCTGGGTTGTCCAAACATTAGTACTTGGGTGCTAATGGGATGCTAAGCTAGTTGGGTTGGGGTTTTTGGGTGCTACGGTATATGGTGGCAAACCACTGTATTCCGGGGTCCCATTTTCCTGTGCATAGCTCTGTGTATGTGCAGAAACCTTATGACATGGCGCGACCAACGTGGGGCTGCTTATCTGCGAGACGCTTGAGTGGTACTTGTGCTTGTCCACAAACCCCTCGCGTACGCTTCCGGAGGCGTATGTGACGGTGATACCTCCTATATTGAATGTTTTATAGGTTCTTTCAAGCTTGATATTATTAAAAAAGGTTAGTTAACAGACCCATTTTTGTGCTCCCTGTTAGGTTGTCGAATATAATTATTTAGTAATGGCTGGTGTGGCGATTGCTGCACATAGTCGAGGAGCACTCCGAGACCACTTACGGGTGTATGGAGTGCCTGATACAGGGATCGATTTGGTCTTTGTGGTTCAAGCCGATCCGGCTTACCACTTTGAGGTGTTTTACACTTGGATCACTTTTGAAGCGGTGGAGGCAGATGATAATCTGTTTCATGAATATAAACCCACCGTTATTCCTGCTGCCTATCGACCCTATACCACTCTTGAAGTACCTCTCACGGCTTGGCAGCACCGTGTTTGGTTTAATGGCGCCCTACCACAACCAACTACCGCAGTTCGTTTAGGCCCCTTGTCAATTCAGGGGGCCACTTGGCCTGTATTGGCCGGGTATACCCCGCATCCAAATTATCTGGCATTACCGCTTGCGGAACTGCGCACTATGCATACCGAATTGGTGCGAGTGCATCGAGCCTTGGTGACATACGTTACAGGTAGCCTCCATGGAGCTGCTCCTGTAGTCGCAGGCCAACCAGCTATTGCAGCTGGAGTGACTATAAGTCCTGTCATGGTAAATTCTGTGATGGGCAAACGTCCACAAAATAAGGACGACTATCCTTACTGGCTTGCAGAAAAGTTCGATCAGATAGAAGCAGTGTTTCCACATACATCCCCAGTAGATAAACATCGCATCCTCACGATAAGTTTGCCAAAAGACATAATCCCCGATTTGACATCATGTGAAAACTGGGGTAAGGTATTCGCAGCAGTTTATTCAAAATGTTTTGGAACTCCTTCCATGACGGTTCTACCCTCTGTAATTAAAAAAGTACAGGATGAACATGGCCCTGAAGCGGCTGTGGAATTAGGGATGAGACTAGTGGGAGTGTTTGATGTAGTAGCTGAGCTGATCCTTGGAAATGTCAAGGGCGATGCTATGAACTTTCAAGTAGCGAATGCTTTGGCTTTGGTCCCAGAGTTGGACAGGCCTCGCGAATTACCGAAAATAATAGCCCGGGCTTATAAAACAATTGGAAGAAATAGCCTAGGCAACAAGCCTTTTGTAAAAATGCAAACTCAATCGCAAACACAAGTTATACAAACAAAAAGTGCATCTGAGAAAGATGATAAACCGGTCTTCACTAAAAAGAGTTGGAGACAGAAAAACAGGGTAAGCAACAAAAGAAGCCGGGGTCGAGAGGCGCTTCCCCAGTTTCGGTTTCTTCTGAACGTACTTATGATTTACGTGATAGGTCAAGGATTAAATCACCAGAAAGGTTTCAGAGCTCTGATACGCGTTCTCCTCGTTCTTCACAGGCCCAGACGTCGTCACAGGCTGGTGGAGGAGGACGGCAAGATAGAGGAAGGGGCCGAGAGGCTCCCCAGGAGCGAGACCAACCTCGACAACAAGTCAGAGGGAAAGCAGAAGACTTTCATCTTCCTCGACCGCAATTTCAGAAGAAAAAGTTGCCGCTGTCACAGCGAAATATGCCTCAGACCGTGAGAACGAGACTCCAGAATTGGACGTGGGCAGTGACCCTCCTAGACAGCGCCGCGGAAGTTACCATAGTGCGGGAGGCGCTACGTCCTCATATGGAGGCGACAGCAACTGAAACATTCGTTACTGTAGAGACAGCTGACACGAGAGTGGCACCCCTGACAGACTATATAATATAGTCATACAAATTGAAGGTGACATACCGCGTGAAATAAAAGGGATTTTTGGGGAAAATCTAACCTCTTCATATGACATTTTGTTAGCAGAGGTGGATTGGCCACCCCCATTCGTTTTAGCTGCACATAAAGGAGAGGAGGTAATCCTTCCAAGCTTTTCACGGCATGTCCCAAAAGACAAAGCTGAAGCACTTGCAGCTGAGTGGGCTGTGTACCTGGCACCAGCGTTATACCGCAACCATGTGGGATGGGATGAAGAATCACCTCCTCATGCAATACCTTTGCGGTCACTACCGCAGCCACAACCCCAATATCCCATCAAACGGCAGGCAAAAGGCCCCGTCTCCGAAATTCTGACACAGTTGGAATATCAGGGAGTAATTGAACCATGCGTATCACCTATGAACAATCCCTTTTCGTGGTTTCTAAACCCGATGGAACGTACCGCTTAGTTTTGGATTACCGGCATTTAAATACACATTGTCGGAACTTTGCGGTGCAAAATACACACAGTTCTGCGCTTGTAGACAGTCTTGTTCGTAAAAAATACAAAACGACACTTGACCTTTCAAACGGTTTCTACACGCACAACCTAGCCCCGGAGAGTGGTCAATGGACCGCATTCACTTCCGGTGGTAAATTATTCCAGTTCCGGCGTTTACCCATGGGCTACAAAAATAGTCCGGGTATATTCGCCGACCGTGTTGTTTCTTTGTTAAATGACATTGATCAAGACGCATGTTCGTACGTAGATGACATCTATCTGACGGACGACGAATTATTTCAGCATTTGTCCCGTGTGGACCGCATTATTCTTGAATTTGCGGAACAGGGTTACAAATTTAACTTTGCTAAATCACACATTGCTGAATTTACAGTTCTGTTCTTGGGCTATGAGCTCAACAACGAAGGTAAGGGCTTAGCCCCCATTTCTTGGAAAAATGTGCACATTTGTGCCCCCCAAATACTCTGAAGAAACTTCAGTCTTTGCTGGGTTTCCTGAATTTCGGGCGTACTTACATTCCCGAATATGCCCAGCGTATCAAGCCTTTGTATGCTTTGATACAACCTACTTATTCAAGGTCTTGCTGGCTGCCTGAGCATACCTCAATTCTGCAGTCTTTGCAGACAGACCTTTTGGAGTCTAAATATCTTTTGACTCGTGATAACCACACAAACCTGGTGATTAGAATAATTCCGGGGCGGTGGGATTCACATACTTAACCTTTAATGAAGGTGATACAGTACCCATCGCATACAAGTCACATCTGTACACTTCCGCTGAATTGCGCTTACCTCTGTCGAAAAAGTTCTAACTGCAGTGCAAATGGCGATTCTAAAAGAACGCGCACTGGCACAGGGAAAGCGGATTCTAGTGGTAACACCCTGTCCTGCCCTAGAGGCAGTAACAAAGGCAAGTGTACCGAACTCAAAAGCAATGCATCCCCGTTGGATACAATGGGCTACATCCTTGACGTCTTCGGACGTCACTTTTGTTTTTGATTCTTCTCTGCAGACTCAGGAGTTTTTGCAGTATGAATTCGTTCATCCTCCTCCTTTGTTTTTATTACCGCTTGAGGATTACAAATGTGTGATCTACACCGATGGTTCGGCGCAACCGGCCACTGGGTCCAAGCACGCTTATTCAGCTGCATGTGCTATTGTTGCGGGTTCCTTTGTAGATGGAAAGTTCAAATCCTCTGCAGTGCATACTCGCACACTTGGAGATAGTACCGCACAATTGGCCGAGCTGCATGCATTGCTACTTGCACTTGAGTTCGCTTCTCAGGATGAGACCACTCTTATTGTATGTGATTCTTTTTACTGTGTACAATCTTACAATGACAATCTGTTTTTCTGGTCGAAAAACGACTACAAGGACGCAAAAGGGAGCACAATTAAGCATAAAATGCTTTGGGTTCGAGTGGCAGAATTGCAACAACGTCTGCCCCTCACACAGGTGGTTCACACCTTAGGCCATCAGCGGGTGGGCGCACACGCTATAGGTAACGATCTGGCAGATGAAGCTGCCCGTTCAGCAGTAGTCACGTGTTCAGTAGCAGCGGTTACCAGGTCCATGTCTAAAATAGACCCTGTTATATTAGCAGCTATTGCTGCAACCAAGGAAGGTAATAATTACCCTACAGGTTTCCCTTCCAAGTATTCTTACACATTAAGTCCCGATCAGGTTCCTTATGTAACTATACCTGACGTTGGAGATCGGCTGATCCCCAACGCGGACCGCAGGAGTGCCTTGATATCAGCTGCACACGAAGGCATGGCTTCGGCTCATGCAGGTGTGTCAGCTACGGTTTCCATCTTGCAGCAGCGTTATTGGTGGCGTGGGTTATATAAAGACACCCGTGCTTTTGTGCTTTCTTGCGATGTTTGTCAACAGATTAAGCCTTCCACGGTAACACGTCCACCACAAACCCCGCTCTGCATTGCTAACAGACCCTTTGGGTGTGTTTACTTGGATCACTGCGGTCCATTCTCATCA
This sequence comes from Calotriton arnoldi, assembly GCA_963921515.1. Lineage (NCBI taxonomy): Eukaryota > Metazoa > Chordata > Amphibia > Caudata > Salamandridae > Calotriton > Calotriton arnoldi. The sequence goes on from CAWUFW010000039.1 coordinate 979,366, forward strand.
GACACTGCCTATAAATACATCTTAGTGGCAGTGGACTCGTGCACACGGTTTCTCTGGGTCTGGCCACAACGGAGTGCTGACGCCCGAAATGTAATCAGGGATTTGCGTGTCTTTGTGGGAATTTTCGCATGCGGCACCTTCCATTCGGACCAAGGTCCAGCGTTTGCCTCTAGGGCTTACAAGGATGCAATGGCTTCGCTTGGGGTGCGGGTGAAATTTTCGTCTCCGTATAGGCCTGAGGGCAACTCTATCGTTGAACGAATGAACCGTGACTTAAAGCAATCCTTAACAGCTAGGGTTATAGGTACTGGCAGGAACTGGCTGGCCCATTTGTATACCGTTCAGCGTGCACTTAATAATCTCCCTAGAAGACCTCTGGGTGGGCGGACCCCATACGAAATGCTCTTTGGCATAAGAATGTTTGTGCCTGACCTTGAGGGTCCAGACATCGCGGCGCAATCCGCCAAGTTTGATGTAGATAACCATTCTGCTATGTTACAGGACTTACAAGAAGCCCGAGACAAACTTGCAACTACACATTTACCTTCAGCCACAGATCCTGCGTTGCAGATTCCGGTAGCCGGCTGGCTTCCGAAAGTTGGAGAACTGGTTCGAGAGAAGGTTGAAAACAAAAAGAATTTGGCCCCTCTTTTCGTGCACCGGTTCCAGTTCTTGGCCTGAAGGGAACACGTACAGTCATTTTACCACCGCTTCCTGGTCGCAAAGAGAACAGATACATCTCAGTTGAAAATGTCAAGCTACAGCGCCTGGCCGATCCTGAATAGTGTCACACCAGCGGTCTCTTGTCCTGCCATTTATCGGACATATGTTCATAGTCCATCTGCACGAACGATCGCTGATGCTGTAATTGAGATGGTTGATTTGCCTGAATCCTCTACTTTGCCTGAAACTATAATTGATCCCCAACTCTCCACCAACATCGACGAGGACGAGTATACTTATCCTGCATCTGAATCGGTGGCACATCAACCAATATCGCCACTAAGCCAGACTCGTTATTCCTTTGATTCGGATTCCACATCTTCAAAAGTTCCATCCAAGTTCAGTATTTTTATATCCTGGTTTAGAGACAATTTTTTGATTCCACCCTGGACATACATCTGGTTGGTACTTTTCTTGATATTTTTGTTCATGTCCATTGGCTTTGTCACAGTGTTTTTTCTACTAATTAATGGTCACTATTTACCTGAACGCTCTGCTGTAGACTATGTTTCTGGAACTTTGGCTCCTCATTCCTCGTCTCACATCATGAAGCGTGACCACACATTTGTGAACATTTCAGCCTTCCCAGTTGCTGATGGCATCGTATGGGATGCAGTGAACTATCAAATCCATGGTCCGACGGAAATTATTAATGTACCTAATGTCCTTCGTGTTTCAATGGGTGATGTAGTACAAAATAATATTCATTCTGATGATTGGGATGTGCATGCCGTTGAAGCATTGTTTGCCGATTTAAAATATTATGCATCTTTTAATGCTGAAGATTTATATATGAATTCTGCTAATTATGCCGATTTGTATTGTTACCAACATTGGGGTAATCATTTTCTCCATAAGCCCAGTGCCCTGCGTAGTTCTGTTAACTATACCCAATGGGAACATTGTCCAAACCCCTTGCCAGGTAGCTCTCAAACTCTTCGAAATAAGTTTAATTATTTTACTGATTTTAATCGGTCGAACCCTGCATCCTATTATTTTAGACTTAATAACACATCAACTCAGAAAATTATGTTGACACACACCAAATTGCTTTATTCAGGTTCCTTTCTGAGTGCCCTAGCTGTGGGTGGTTATGAGTACTGGGATAATACAGTGGATTTAAAATCTATTTGGGGCTCCAAGCCATGGCAGGTACAGGGAACCGAGGCGTTGCATCGTGCTTGCCTCATCCCTACCCAAATTATGTTCCTAAATGCTTCCATTTATCAGACTACATGTTGGGGCCTAGCAACCACTAAACAATTGAATACGCCATCAATACCATCCCTATCGAGTTTTCCAAATGAAAGCTCACGATTCAATCTGTCCCTCGTGTCCCTGCAGGCAATGTTACAAAATAATTCGTTTAATGTTTCTGAGCTGGTTCAGTCACCCTGGTTAGTATGGCCTATATCATCTAATGCATGTCAAATGCGTTTTCATGATACTGGTGCTAGCTACACACAGAATAGGCCTGATCCGAGGTTTACTGATGCCCGTACTGTCACTACATACTCTGTTGGTAAATTATGCAAACAATGGTTGCAACATTCGTCCCTTGATTCTGTTAAACAACATTTGTCCCTCCTTACAGGCAATATTGATCTGTCCGACTTTGTTTTGGGACCTCGTGGTCCCCGACCTAAGAGATTCATTTATGAAACGTATAATGAACTCTGGAAGCTATCACAAATGGAAGCTGCTTCCCGTCTTCGGGAAATAGATCAAGCAAATATGGAAAAGGTGCTTGCTGTTGTTGACAATAGCATTAATACCCTGTCTTCTCGCATTTACACTTTAGAGAATATTGTGTCCTCTGTTGTTGATATTGTACAAGATGATGTTTCTGTGTTATATCATGGTCAGAATCAATTGCGCTCAGTTATGCAGTTTGCATGGACTTTACAAACACTTAAGTTAGGTAAAGTGCCTTGGCATTTTTTGAACACCTCTGCCTTATTTCTACCTTTTAACTTAACTGACAAACAGCAATTTATGTCCATGAAAGATGCAACTTACACTCTATTACATATCGAAAAGGTGGATCCTTTGCCGTTCTCTGTTGCAGAACTCGATTCTGCTGTATGGCTAGTTCATGGGGTTATCGTTTTACCTTTTTCCTTGTTTGAATTTGATTCGTGCATGAAACATTATCCTGTGGGCCGTTACCGGCCATTGGGCAGTGCTTTCCTGCATGAACTCTGGTCCTTGCCTTTCATGTATAAATGCCTTCGGGACGGCAAGGAAGTCTTTCTCACGGGGAGTACTGCGACTCGACCATGGGTCATTCGCTTATTTGTAAACACATTAAATTGCATGGCTCATGTAGCGTTTCCTCTCCTAATCTTGCTTGTGTGCTGAAAGGTATTCCTGCTCCTGTTATTTCACCTACTTTCACTCTCCTTTCCAATGGTAGTTATTTACTTTTAAATAACGAAAACTGTTGTGGCCTGCAGGCTGGCATTCCTTACATTGTAACAGTTTCGCACAGGGTTGTCTGCTGCAAAATGTGCTTTTTCCTCCCCCTCATGGCAAGGTTGATATCTCTATTTGGCCTTCCATCCCTACCATGGAGGCAGATTTCAATAGACTGAGCAGAATAAAGGCACTATTATTAAACGAGGAAGTTATGCTCACGTCCGCCCGGGAGACATTCATTCTCCAGGTGGCGAGTACCCACAGTGAAATACAGGCCCTTTTAAACACTAATCTCCCCCAACATTTTGGGGAGTTAATACATCGAATTTTTAACGCATCTAACACTGAAGGCCTAGTACACTTTTTTAAGGTTGTGGGGTCGGGCTTGGTGTCCTCCTTCCAAACTATTTTTGGTGTCATCCCGGCTTTCATACATTCTATTTTTTCCAGTGTCTTTGGCGGTTTCCCATTGATCCTCGCTTTAGCGGCTGGTGTCTTGCTCTTAATTTGCTTTCTGCGCAATGGCTGCTCCCCGATGGGACCTGCTCGATCCAGAACGCCTCCAGCTGCTCCGTGAGCGACTTTTGGCCGGTTTTGGTGTCTTGCCATTGGCGACACTGAGTGTGTCATATACTCTTTCATTTCGCTTTGCGTATTTCACTTGCGTGCAACCTGTGATGACTTGTGTCCGCTGTCCTTTCACCTGGACTCTGGATTATTGCCTCTCCAATTCGTCATTGTCTGTTCCGGATTTTGTTCAGTTGATGGGTCCCTTAGAGGCCCATGAGCAGGACTGTTCCGTTGCTGACTGTATGGCGCGTGCGGCTGCACTGGGGATTTTGGCGCAATGGGATATCTGGGCGGCTGCCCAGGATCTCCTACAACAAAGCTGTTTCGTTTATCACGCAAGTTGTCCCGCATTGCTTCTGGATGCTCCCTTTGTTGAGGAGCATTCCTGCTCTTTTGATCTCATGGATTGGATGGCATCTATGTTTTTTGACAATTCCAATGATGAACTTTTGGAGGGCATGGCTTTTTTCTGCACTTACACTTTCATGGATTGACTTGTCTTTCGCCGTTTGGGCGCTCCCTGTGCTCTACTGGATATATTTTTTTGTTTGCCCTCTGTCTTGGACGCCGGACTGTCCAGGGAGGGTGTCTTGTGGATTGTTACCTGCCTTGTTATGTTGGCCTAGGCCTGGCTGCCATGCTGCTTTTCTTTGCGCACGTTACACTGAGCCGGGTCTCCCTCGCCCTTTGCTCGTGCCAAGTTCTTTTGCACTGTCTGCATTTTCTGTTGTTCACCTTTTGGGCTCAGTCTGCACAAACATGTACAAGGTCGCATAACAATGTATTTTGGTTCTTCCTGATATGGCCAGTCTCGCGCACCCAGACATAACATTATGTGCAATTGCCATGAAGAATTTGGTATGCTTTTAATACTGTGGTTTACTAGCGCTTAAAACACTTGAAGAAATCCTTTTCAGTGAGAAGAGCTATGATGTCCTGCTGATGTAATTTTGCATCTAGAGACTGAGGTATGGGGGTTCGCTAGTCAAAGCCCAGAGGTCTTCTATTTTTATAATAAACTATCTTACTGCAAGGGGAGGGTGGTAATGTTATTTATACGTTTATCCACTGAGCTCTGAGATGCTTTCCCCGTTTGTATTCTATGGAATTGTAACCATGCTGCTTATATTAGTCATATGCATTATGCTATTAGTACTGACACGTGTACTGTATATTAGAGCACGTAAGTTGGAATAAACATTTTAACCTATCCAGTGTCTCTTCCTACGCATCTTGTGGACAAGTACGAGTGAGTGGCGAAAGAGTGTTCTTGCTTCTGTGAGTCCTGAGATAAAGATACCGTGTTCTGGGTTGTCCAAACATTAGTACTTGGGTGCTAATGGGATGCTAAGCTAGTTGGGTTGGGGTTTTTGGGTGCTACGGTATATGGTGGCAAACCACTGTATTCCGGGGTCCCATTTTCCTGTGCATAGCTCTGTGTATGTGCAGAAACCTTATGACAATGGAGGTGAGGCGTCGGTGCCGAGGTTGAGGCCGGCTCCCTGGCTGCCATGGGGGAGGCAAGGTGTTTTGTCCGTGAGGAGGTGACGTGTCGTGTCCAGGACAGGGGCAGACGGTTGCATCGGCAGTGAGGCATCAGTTCTGGGGATGATGCAAAGTCGGTGAGTTTGTGGAGTCACCCTCTGCGGTTATCAGCACCGCGATAACAGGTTTGCAGGTGCTGGCGAAGATAGAGTTGGTGCGAGCGCTGGCGTCGGCAGGCACAGAAGGGCATAGGAGCTGAGGTGCAGGCCGGGCGGTGCATCATGCTCTTTTCTTTTCGAGCGGTGCCCCTGGCCTTGGTGTCGGAGACTGGGTTTCTACTTCTCTTAGGTTTCTTTCAGCTCCTAACAGCAGGAACAACCACCAGAAGCCCAAACCTGGAATTGGCAACTCCTCGCAGGCCAGAACTCTCAGCAATAGAATTCAGGGGAGCTGGGGGCGAAGTCTTTGTGTCCCTGAGACTTCAGAACAGGAGACCAGCACACTCAGGCCCTTGGAGATTCTTCTTCATGCCGATTCGCAGCAAAGTTCAAGTCTTTGTCCTTTCCTTGGCAGAAACAGCAACTACAGGCCAAGCCCACACAGCACAGAGCAAAGGGGCAGTACTCCTCCTCACAGCTCTTCAGCTCTTCTCCATGGCAAAAGTTCCTCTTGAGTCCAGAAGTGATCCAAAGTTCTGGGGTTTAAGGCCTACTACTTATACACCAGTTTAGATATAAATCCAGTCCTAAGCACACGCTTAATTATACAATAATTCAATAAGTAATAATAAAACTGAAAAATTATTCCTGGTCTTTTTCTTTAGATTTCTGTGCCCAGCCAAAGCATTTTTTGTTGTCAGGGGAGTACCTCCCGCATAATTAGCCCATTTTCACATATAATTACACGTTCAAAGTAGGATACAATGAATTCAGAGTGTGGTGGAAAGCAATACACCACTGTGAAGTATCACTCCAATTTAAATATAAACACAATTCAAAATTTCATAAGTGGAAACCCATGCACAATGTATTTATGGCTCACGGATACCTCCACATTGAATGCTCTCTTATGAGTGTCGAATTCACACCATAATGGATAGGTGTGGTACTGTCTAGTGGTTGGGTTGGAGTTGGTTGTATTAACACTGGATTCGGCTGGAAGTTCCACTTCTGGGTTGACATACACAGCAACACAGCCGCGGTGAGCCGGACTGTAAGCGTACTTGCGAACAGGTATGTGAGAAGCTCTGAAACGGGGCATTTAATAATGAATCAATGCTAGGTGGGCTCTTATTTAGAATATTTTTGGTATAATTAATTGCAGGAGAAGCTTGTGAACACATATAATACCAGGGAGCTAAACAAATAACTTTTCTCAAAGGTTTATGAATCGTCAACCTTTATTACGGGTAAGATAAGATTGATACGACATCAGCCTTTGGAATTTGAACATGTTAAAGCACACGGCTCAACCGAGAGAGTGATGTACTATATAACATTATTTGCAGGTGAATACATTAATTGTGTGCAACTGCACGTGGCAGAGGATACTTTCTAACACAGCCGGGATGGAAGTAGAACCGGCGGAGAGGTAATGATACTGATTTAGCAAGAGGGTTTGGATTTGTAGTGGCAGATTTATCAATGGTTAATTTCGTGAATGGACTCAAACAGATGGTCTTGTCTCGAATTTCTCTTAATTACAGGTGTGACAAGAAGTTAAAATCTGTCAGCCTCACGGGTATGCTTCTGCATGACTTGAATTGGGTACGAAGGGGTATGTCCCTTGGTGGTTTCTAGCTCACTTAAGTTAGAATTCAGCCTTATCCATATGGCACTGGCGGCAGAAGGGCACCACGCTCTCAAGCACATAGGCAGAGATTGGATAGATGGTTATGACATTTAGAGATTTTAAGAGTTTTGCAGACATAACAGATCGTTATGCAATGACCATAAATACATTGTGCATGGGTTTCCACTTCCAAATTTTGAATTATGTTTATATTTGAATTGGAGTGATACTTCACAGTGGTGTATTGCTTTCCACCACACTCTGAATTAATTATGTCCTACTTTGAATGTGTAATTATATGTGAATATGGTCTCATGAAGTTTTTTAGCCCTGAAGAGGTCACAGGGTACTCCCCTGATGATGAAACACGTGTTGGCTGGGCACAGTTAATTAAGGACAAAGACCGGGAAGAATTTTTCCGTGTTATTATTACTTATTGAATTATTGTATAATTAAGCTCTTGCTTAGGACTGGATTTATGTTGAAAAGACCTGAGGGTCTTGGTTTTGGAGGGGTTAGGGTGATTCCCTCCCCTTGAGAACCGCATGAATATTGATGTGTATAATCTGACCACTACGTCTCATGTGAGCGCCAATATTCACCTAGGGTTGATTCACCCCATTTGTGTATTGTACTTATACCCCATTTTGTCTTTGTTCTCTTTGTCCAAGGGTCTCTGAGCCCAGTTCAAACCAGTTCTGTCCTCACTGGTGCAGTTTGACCACAGGGGATGGAGACAGCATTGTACAAGGGAGACAGGCCCTATTCAGGTGCAAGGAAAACTCCTCCCACTAATCTAAATGCAGCCAAGGCCTATTCAGCCCAGCTCTGAGTCATCCAGGAAGGGCCAGGCACACCTCAACCTCCACAGTGGCTGTCTACAGTGAATTCATAGCCCCAGCTCCTGCCACTCCAAAACCAGACAGTCAATACACAAACAGGCAGAGGCACACAAAATGATTAGACATGAAACTGCTGACTTTCGAAAAGTGGCATTTTCCAACACACAATTTAAAAACCATTTTTGCTAAAAGATGTGTTATTAAATCCTGAGTTCAGAGAGCCTAAACTTTATTTCTCTATCTTGTCCCATTGGGAAGTTATACTTGTAAGATGTTACAAAGTATCTCCCATGCTATCCTATGGGATAGATAGCCGTACAATAGTGAAAAACGAAATTGGCAGTATTTCACTATCAGGACATGCCACACACACCAGTACATGTCCCACCTTTCTCATATTCAGCACCCTGCCCATGACGGTGCCTTGGGCCTACCAGAGGGGTGACTTACATGTAAGAAAAGGGAAAGTTGGGGCCCGACAAGTGGTTGCACTTACCAGGTCGACATGGCAGTTTAAAACTGCGTGCAGACACTGCAGTGACAGGTCTGAGATACCTTTTCAGGGCTACGCATGTGGGTGGCACAATCAGTGCTGCAGGCCCACTAGTAGAATTTGATTTACAGGCCCTGGCACACTCAGTGTACTTCACCAGGGACTTACTAGTAAATCAAATATGCCAATCAGGGAGAACCAATTGTAATAACAATTTACATAGAGAGCATAAGCACTTTAACACTGATTAGCAGTGGTAAAGTGCCCAGAGTCCTAACGCCAACAAAACAGGTCAGGAAAATAGGAGGAAGAAGGAAAAAGTTTGGGGATAACACTGCAGAAAAAAGGGCCAAGTCCAACATTTACCCATACATGGATCAGACTAAGTGGTAAGCAGTACGACCCGCCCCACTTCCTGACATACACACAGAAAGTCAAGGGTGGCTATGGTCAAGAATGGTTTCAGTTCCTTAGATCCCCATTTGAGATACCACTTCAATAGAAATATATGTTAAGGCTTCCCTTTGTGTTACCATCTGCTCCTTTATACCTCCCAGGTTACTAATCACTGCCACATGGTGTCTGATGAAAACACTAGCCTTTCTGCTACTAGATGCAGTTCCATTGTCCTCCAGCAGCATTCCATCTATCACTTTTTTGTATACTTCAGTGCAAAGCCCTAAGTGTGACAGATATGCTTAGATGTTGCTCCAGTGCTCACTGTGCCACTGAAACAAGACTACACCCAACTGACGTGCCTAAATCAGGGTGAAACCAGCCTTGGGATGCTTGTGCTTTGTTTCAGTCAAGTTCAGTTTTTATATGTTGGTTTTCCACGAGACCTATCGAAATGTACTTTCACAGTTGAATTAGCTTTTTAATAACAAGAGGAAAAGAACTTTCCCGTGTTAGTTGCAGAAAATAGGGATTTATTGATAACTAGGCCTGGTCATGGAAAATATAGCTTTACATGCACAGTAACCAACATCTTATTGCAACGTTTTACTTTGGGGACACATTAGCTCCTAATATTTAGCATGTTTTAGTTTTATATAATAAAAACAAAGCAATAGTGAGTTGAGTCATAGCTGATATAGGTATTGCATAGGTTACATAGGGAAAGTAGGTTTTTCATCCATTGCAAAGTACTTTACTTTTCCTTGATATGTCTCACTGTAGTTTTTTTTCTTTAACTGTGGCCCAGCCAATGCACATCGTGCTCTCTGGAGCAGTACACTTTGGATGTATGTATGGTTGATTTAAATACAGACTGCACCCCAAATATAACATTTAACTTCCTCAACACCGGTGCGTTTCCTGTGCTAATTGGCCATGGCTTTACTGGAATGTTAAATATGCTACAACACTCAAACAGGAAAAAATACGGGCGAGTACTACAAAATGATGTCTTTTCTTAAAAACACTTTAACAATACACTGTCTAATTTATATGACATCACACTAAACTAGAGCACATCGATCCTTACTGTAGTATAAAGCAGCAGCTGTGGGGAAAGAGCATGCAGTTATCACCATGATTCAAATCTGAAGAGATTGTTTCCTAAAGTGAAACAACTGTGCTGGTCTGGCAATTGGAAACTTGGCATCATCTCTAGGCACGGGGGTCTTTTGCATAATGTGGCAATTGTTCCCCGCACTGTCAATGGTACATTAATCCGAAAGTCATCACCAATCTTTCAGATAATTCCAGTATAGTTTCAGTCATTGTTCCAGGTGCACCTGATACCAGGGGTGAACCAGCAATTCCTGGTTTGCCCCAAGATAGTCAAATACGTCTGCAAAGATAATGGCACCCCGAGGGGTGGAGCACCCACTAAATTGGATAGCATCTATCAGAAACAAGGGTTATGGGGCTAATACAATCTCTCTAGAACCATAATTCCTCTGGGGATTGTTGAAATTGTTCTGGACTCATTAAAGCGAGCCTGAAGAGCACACTGCAAAGACAAGTGTCTAAACAAAGACCTTGGCTGCTCCTGTGGGTGGATGCGCTGGGTGGGATGCCTTATTGAGAGCATTAACGGAACAGTTAGTTGCTGGTACCAGCTCTTACAAATTACGTCAAAGTGAGGGGTGTGCAGCCTCACCAACCAATGCAGTACTTCAGTGATCTCGATGTATTATTGTCCCTCAGAAGATGCAGATGATTATTTCCGATGTGGATTCGGTATCTGGAAGCTTGGCTCGAAATGTGTATGGCTGCACTGCAAGCTCACTTCCTTGAGACCTTCCTCATGAAGGTCTCTTTTGGATGGGTCTTATGTGTGTCCTCCAGAGGTTATTACTGCTGCTCGCCTCGTAGAGAAGTTCAGTGGTTTATACTCCTATCAGGGCACAACATCATGACTTAGTTGAGGTCCATGGATTTGTCCTAGCCAACAAAAAGAACAGGTCCTTACCAGATGCATTTCCGAGCTAGTGTTGCAAAGCTCTTTCTAAGTACACATTGAAGTTGGTCTATTGGCTTCTAAGCACCACTATTCATTTAGAATGCTGCAAGTTGGCAGGACATAAGGAGCAATGAGAAGGTATATCATCATTCATGGTATATTTTCTTTGGCTTTTTTACATTGGAGGGCAAGAATCAATGTCAGAAAGATGTGGAATGTAGAGATATATTCCAGACCAGCAACGCTCCACTATCATGAAACAAGTCTGAGTCAGCAAATCGACACGTGGGTGTATTAGACAGGCACAGGTCCATTAGGGCTAGCTTGTACTGGGCAGATCTGAGGACAGGTGTTCACAGGCGCCTACACCTATGTTCATCAGACCAATCTATAATGGCAGAAACCAGACAAGTGTGAAACTACTATTGGATGGCCAACGAGCAAGGCCCAGGAGCTGCACCTTGGAATAAGGAAATAGTAAGTACTTTAAGCCTGATGTGAGAAACAACCTTTTTTATTTTAGTTCGAATCATTTTTATTTACAGTGAATATAAACAAGCACAGAAATTAACAAAAGCAAGTAGCAGTCAGAAAGCATCAGCTCCACCATGTAAAATACATAAATCATGGTTGTGTAGGGATGATGCTTGTAGGTGGAATTGCCAAACAGATATACTAAAGAGACATGTAACACAGGTTCATATTATAAGCAATTATGGCATGACATTTTCTGAAGCAAATAACTGAAATCTCAGGCAGGCTTTTTTATGAATCTCCTCACTTCCAGTAGGTGAAGGTGGAAAATGTATGTTGTCAGGAGAGCCTGATGCAATTACCTCCAAATGATCCTCTGCACAGTAAGCCTAGAGTCAGCTATCCAATCCAGGACATGGGCACTTACAGTCAACACAGTCAACCAATGACTGTATGTTATATTCAGGACACAAGGAATATGAACCTGATATGGGATTTTCTTTCCACAAGAGGTAAGTCTTATAATAATGGAGGTAGCAGGTATATGTATATGATCTACCTGACAAGTGGTTTCCAGTGGAACAAGAGATTTTTAAGACCAAATTGATCTAATTGGAAGACAATTCACTTCTCAGAACCGAAACCATAACCCTATGCAAATCTCCTTTTGTGCCAGTATGTGTCATAATACATTAAGTTTCTATGAAATTACTGTTGAAGTCAGCTAATCTGTCATTTTGTAGACTGACCCTGTTCAGCTTAAGCAGTTTGGGAAGTATATAAAGAACTGTGCCCTTACATTAGAACATCTGTTAACAGATTTTAAAGAGGATGGCATCCTCCAGAATTTAAGAAGCTAGAGTCAGTTTGATCCCAATGACCTTTTAAAAATAATCGCCCTACTGCTAACATCCCTTAGCTTTTAAAATGGATGAAGATGGCTTATACGGACCAATTGTTGGCATGTGTGAGAAACAATTGTATCCTAGAAGACTATAAATCAGGCGTTTTCCTGACAGAGCTTCTGAAACATCACTCATTGATGTACAGTCCACTATTTTGAACATTGTGGGTTCAGGGAATCGGCCCATCTTGATGTTACTCAGTCAGACCATGGCTTTTGACACCCTTACCACCGAATATTACTAGTAAGGTTGCAGGAAATGGCAGTGGTCTCTAGATCAACTTTAAGGGCCTGATTTAGATCTTTGCAGAATCGGGCCCGCCATCGCTTTTTAGGCTGTTTTCTCGTCCACCAACTTGGCAGTCCGCTCGCCCTATTTAGATGTTGGCTATTGCATAGACGGTCCCGTCGTCACCACCAGGAAATCTCGACCGCTTCCATGATGGGATAAGCAAAAGCTGCTGTCAGAGGGAGGACCACCAGTTTCTCCAAAGGGCCAATTACTATGTGCCTTCCCGCCGATGTGACTGTGGCAGTCAAACCTCCACAGCTGAGTTGGCGGAATAGAACGGATATAAGGCTGAAACTCACCTTTTCTCACTTTCACACTTCCTGTTTTACCATGAATCCGATCTGTCAAGTCCTGTTGTTGCTGCTTAGTAAAGAACAAAACCAACAACATCGTGGACGCAATCGACGGTAAGCCACACTCTTACCTGTTACTCATTGACTTTTCTGTCCACATTTGTGCAGGACTCGAGCATTTAGAAATCGCTCGTACAAGCAATAGCATACCAAAGTGTAATGCAGATGTCTATAATGCTGACGTTTTGAAATTTAGGAAACACACCTATATCACCATATCAATGGCGGCTGGTAGGGAACAGTGGCAGGAGGAGGTGGAGGGTAGAAAATTAAAAAAATTAAAAATGTAAAAACGCACCTGCCAGTCGCACCGCCAGGTGCTGCCTCTCTGCCGCCTCTCATCATCGCAGGGAGAGCACTCAGGCTCCTACCTCTCTAAGTCAATGACAAAACTGCAATGCAGCGCTGTGATTGGTTCACCTAAGTTCCCTTAAGTCAATCACAGTGCTAAATTGCAGCGTTGTGACTGGTCTGAGCGCCGAGGTTTGGCGCTCGTACGGGGACAGGGAGCCTGTGCAAGTTCCCCACCAGGCTGTGTAATGCAGCCTGGTGGGGAACATGAAAGTGCGTATGAATGTTTGGCCGGCCCAAGACGGCCGGTCAAACATTTGTGTGCACTTTTGAGTGGGCAAACCACTCCTCCCCTGGCCCCTGCTCTGGCTAGCCCTACCCCTTTCCGCACCTAGGAACGGAAAAAGAAAATGATAATAACGCTTCATTATTATCATTTTGTTTTTCCTCTGCACTGCCTTAAAACAGTGGGGCGACGCTCCTCCGCCTTTAGCAACACATTTTATGTGTGATGTTGGTTCAAGCTGCCTTCCCAAAAATGGACACTTGCACAAAAATAGGATATAAAAAAAATCTAAAAGTCATCATGCAGGTGTGTCTAAATAAAGGTAGAAAATTCAAACATTAAAAACACATGCAACACAAATTATAGGGACGAGTGCAATGTAATCATGATGTAGAAATTGCACTAGACAAGGTGTTACCGTCACCTCAGAATTTAACAGCATTTTAATGTCTGTCCCAATTTATTAGTAATAAACATACACACGTAACATTTCTCCTTGTCTAGTGCAATTCCTGTACTGTATCCAATATCAATAGTTACAATTGAATTTTAAAGATGTCTTTCATATGTGATCATACTGATCAGTAATCAAGGTGAAACAAACAAACCTGTAGTAACACATCCCCAAACATTTTGCTACATCAAATAGTTGGTGTAAGTGGCCATTACTATGACAAATGCCTGCATCTAAATTCAAATGCCCAGCTCATAAAATGTTAAGCAGTGTATGCACTTAACAAAGTAGACATTAAACAAATCAGTTGTATCACATTTATATCACAGTTGTATAAACATTGCTAGGAATAAAACAATTGCTAAGGAAAAATAATGCCAGGAGAATTTTGGTGAAATGAAAAATAGTTATTTATTCATACCAATTAGTCTCTTAAGTTTTTAAGCAATTCAAATGGCAGTCCATTCTTTCTGTCATGAGCCCTTGGGGCTGTTGCGCTGTGGCACTCAGCTTGCCTCCTACATAACTGCCAAAGGGAACCTCCTCAGGAAGGCACATCTAGTGGGGAGAGCAGGCACCTTCAAGATCCTACATGGGAGGGGTGGTTAGGGTTTGGGAGGGGTGACCTTGGGTTTGGAAGGGGTGTCCTTGGGTTTGGAAGAGGTGCCCTTGGTTTGGGAGGGGTGGCCTTGGGTTTGGCGAGGGGTGTCCTCGGCTTTGGAAGGGGTGCTCTTGGGTTTGGGAGGGATGTCCTTAGGTTTGGGAGAGGGGCTGTGGTTTTGTTAGGGGTGCTCCTGGGTTTTTTAGGGAGGTGGGTTGGGATTTTGAACGGGTGGATGATTGTATGGCATCGGTAGACCGGGATATGAAAGGGGTGGTTTGGGGTGTGGAAGGGGTTACAGTGAGGGAAAAACTAAGATCCTCCATGGGAAATATGTTAGGCTGTTGGGCTGGGAGTGGGTTTGGAAGGTAAAAGTAGTGGAAGTGTCTGATGTGTTTGTGTGTGTTGAGGGTGCAGGTGCCTGGTGTATGTTTTGCTTGTGTGGATGTGTCTTGTGTTACAGGTGTCGGATGTTTGTGTGCTTGTCAGCATCTGAGTTTGTTGGGTGTTTATTTTTAGTAATTTGTGTCTGTGTATGCATGTGCTTTGGAGGTACTGGGTGTGGTAATGGTGCATGTGGAGGGTGTGGTGCATGTGTTCGGTAGTGGGTGTGCTGTCTGTTGGTGTGCTGGTGGCGGGTGTGGTGCATGTGTGTGTGGTGGTGGGTGTCCTGTCTGTTGGTGTACTGCCTGTAGGTGTTGTGCATGTGTCTGTGGTGGTGGGTCTGCTGTCTGTATGTTTGGATGAGCATTTGAGTTTCCTTTGTGGTGTTTCTGTTTGTGTGTGTCTGTGTGAGACTTTTGTCTGTTTGAGTGGATGCATATAAAGGTGTGAGTGTGCTTTGGACAAGGCTGGGAATAGTGAATTGGGATGGGGAAGTAGAAGGGGTGGGAGGAGGGGCAGAAGATTCGGATGGCTGGGAGGCTGCAGTGAATGAGGAAGCAAGAGCTTGAAATGACAGCTGTAGGACAGACATATTACTGTGAATCCCGTCCAGGTAAGCTACCATTTCTTGCATATGGCAGCTAAGCCCCTGGATGGCTTTCGGCATGGCAGTCTGACCTGGAGCAATGCACAGGAGGAGGGCAACAGCCTCCTCATTCAGCACAACCGGGGAGATGGGGCTAGGGGGGGTAGGTACCTGCAGCCAAGGAGATCACAGGTCTTTTAGCAGATCTGGGTTTGCCAACTGGGTGGGATCACAAGGGAGGGTGGAGATGTCACTCTGGGTGGCAAACAAGTATGCAGGTGTAACTTGAGCAGTAGGGTCTGCCACCACTATGGAGTGTATGCTGGAGGAAGCCTCCAAAGAAGATGCAGTGTCACTGGTGGACTCCGTTGAACTCGTTTCACCCTCCGGGCCACTGTGCCCCTTTGGTGTTGGTACCGGAATCACTGTGGACAGATGCTTCCACAACTATGTTGCCACTTTCTCCTTCACCTGCGCCGGTTGATGCTGAAATGACATATACAATGGGGTTATTGTATCTGTGTAAACAGAACAGATCATTACCATTTAGCATAAAACAGTTACCAAGTTATCAAATTTCACCTGCTTCAAGCCTCTAAAACTTTGGTTCTGCATTAGCATAAACACATGCATGTAGGCAAAATTTTGAGAAGATACTTGGTCACAGTGATGCCACTCCCCAAGATAGCTCCTGTCACGTGGCCGTTAGGGACATTGTCGACATCGCTAAGTTAGCATGAGCTCAGCAGCCATGATGCGGCTTTTGTGCACGTTACTACATGGCTTTATTTTTGCAAGACTTTTTATGCTTTTCACATGAGAACCGTCTGCTTTGTTCGTTCTCTGCCTGTTCCTGGAGTTTAGTCTAAACACTGTGAGCAAGGTCGATAAACAATGCCCCTTGTTATTCTGTTCTGGTCAGTCCCTAGCACCTAGACAAAAAATGCTAATGCAGCTGCTGCTGGAAACTCGTACTTTGATATTATGGGGATGCATGTTTAGGTAACACACACCTGGAGAGGGAGCATTCCAGGGAGAAGAGCAATGCGGTTCCTATGATGTAGATATACCATCTAGGCACTAAGGTATGGGGTCTGCTGACAAAGCCCAGAGATCTTCTATTATATAATAATACTTCTTCTTGTTACCAAGGAGAAGGTGGTTAGGCTTTATATTCCTTTCTCCACTGTCTTTATATGATGACATCTCCCTTTATGATATATGGCCTAGCTGCAATGCTAACTGTATTAGTTTTATGCATTTTTCTGCTGGTTGTGGCTCGTATACTGCTTTTTAGAGCACAATAGTTAAAATAAACATTTTAAACTATATTTGTGTTTCAGTCTGTTTTTATTGTGGACAGGTACGAGAGTGTGAGCGAAAAGGTGTGTCTTGTTACCGCAATTCCTGAGAGATCCAGGAGTGTTGTGTTCTGGGGTATCTAATCCTTTGCTTCTTCATGAGTGTGTAGGAGAGTGAGTGAGACACTATAGCTAGTCG
This sequence comes from Calotriton arnoldi, assembly GCA_963921515.1. Lineage (NCBI taxonomy): Eukaryota > Metazoa > Chordata > Amphibia > Caudata > Salamandridae > Calotriton > Calotriton arnoldi. Next base: position 996,223 of record CAWUFW010000039.1, read on the forward strand.
GTCCTGGGCTCGTGGGCACCAAGGTGGTGGGAAGGCTTAGCTCCTATACACCGAGGTCCCATATTCCTGCGCATAGTTCTGTGTATGTGCAGAATCCCTGCAACACTCCTATATTCATGTATGATCTTGTCTCTTATCCATTATTATGTCTCTTCAGGCACTGTTGCAAACCTCAGAAAGGTTGGCCTTTGCTTTACAGATTAGTGAACTGATGTCACCAAAAAGCATATACACCAACAATACCTTTGTACTGTGTGCTCACTAGGCCCTACAATCTGTATACTTATCATCATCAATAAGTCAAATATGATTCAATGTCTGTCAACATATACTGCAATGTTGTACCAATATTGGCATAAACTGAAAGCAGGTTACCATTGCTTGGACATTTCATGATGGTAACACTCACGTCAAATGAGTAAAGTATATTTTTTAAGTGTCAGCATTGATACATGAATCATGTACTGATGTAGATTAACAAGGTATCACATACTATCTACCTACCTATGCTGTTGAAGCCAGTCTGAAAGTAATATTTGGGTAGATTGACAAATGACTACTACCGCATAATGACATACACAGCCTTGTAACATTTCTAATACACCTCAGTACAGAGCAAAAACATCTTCATATTTGACTCCTAAATATTTATAAGTTTTTGAATATTGTTGTATCTTTGTGAAATGGTTTCACTAAACAGGCTGGCTTTCACTGTGCTCAAAATGTTTTAAAACATCACACTAATCATTACATACAATGAATCATACATAATATGAACTTCAAAGATTGAAATATCAATCACAATATGCAACATAGTACACCTTTATGCATGTCAACATTTGCCTAATGATTCATGCGTTTGGCCTGAATCTAAGTTTTCCATATGGGGTACTCATACATATATGTGATGGAACATTCCATCATCCAAAATCCCTTCAAGTTTCTCATTTTACTCCATCATTGATAGTTCAACTGGACATGACAAAGGACATTGAGGAATGTTTTGGGTTATTTGGTAATCTGTCACCATTGTTTACGCATTCCTGTCTCATCAAATTTGTATGCCTATCTAAACAATTTGACCAAAAGCAGACTGCCTTACACACACATTTGTGAAGCAGTAAGACATCATGCTAATCTGTCACTGTTTAACATGAATGAAACAGTATTTCTGATGCAGAACACATTTTGGATATGTCTTTATAACAATATGTAGCCAACAGTTCTGGTTTCTGTAGAATCCCAACTTACCAATGTGACAGTTTGGAACATACCCTCTATCATACGTAAGTGCCTAGTATGCTATGTCACCTGTAAGAGGGCTAACATGGCATCATCCACATCAGTGAAGGAGCATCACACATGACTCAATGAAGACCAGTTGCCTGTTTGTTATAACTGTCCCTCATGATGTAAAACAACATGATGTATATGTGGAGTATAGGCAGCTATGTGTCTGCCCAGAACAGTCCATTAGTTGGGGGCAGAATCAGGTGGGAACGTTATCCAAAAACAATAGCCAAAGCACATCATCATACACCCTGTACAAAACCTACACATTCAAGAACTTTTCTTGAGGGTTGGACATGTGTCACCCTGAATGTTGATGCCAAAAATCCTGGCTGAAACAAAGAATGGGTTAGCAACGGGTATCTCTGATAAGAACTTACCCCCTCGTTGTTGCTGCTGGACCCTCAACTGCCTATCAAGCTCAGGATAGATGACCGCAAGAATGTCGGCTGTTAGGGGGTCAGTGTGAGGTGCATGCCCCTCACACGTTGAGAGGACTTTCCGAGCTGTATTTCTTTGATCTTCCGAGTCCAGCATCTTAGGTCCTCCCACCTCTTGCGTCAGTGGATGCTACAACACCTGTAGACCCCCAGTGTACACACCTTCCTAGTGATAGCCTTCCATATTCTGTGCTTCTGATGGGCATTGACCTGTATGGAAGGAAAGAACAAACAATGATATTGAGACTTTTTGTTTGTCGGTATTGCTGTAAAAAAAAATTCTACAGCTGTCAGTAGCATAACTCATAAGTTACCATACCACATGTGAATTGTCACAGGCTGACCCAAACCAATATAAAGGTAAGTCTGGGCAGTAAACTCCGCTCCGCTCGCAGAGCTTGCACAGTTTTCCGCACCCCGCGTAACGCAGAGCTCACGGAGTTCCGAAAAACTCTGCTCGTCAAGTTCATTGAGTGAGGTAAATCCACCTCCCGGCGAGTTCCTCGTTTGCGATCGTCAACAGCAAGTTGGCGAGCGCGAGCGTGGAAAATCAACCTCCTGGCGAGATTTCTCAATGGGGCGGTCAGATTTCTCATTGTGAGTGGTCACGTATGCTTGCGACTGCTCGCGTTGAGAAACTGTCCGTTCGCTTTGAGAAAGCTGCCGCTCGAGTAAAAATCTACTCGAGCGGCAGAAAGGAAGCAGTGCCCGCTTGCGCTGTGCATGGTGCTGTTCGCAATGATTGCACAGTGCAGACAAGCACCTGGCACTGAAAATCATCGCAAACAGCATTTATTTAACACACTCCGCGCTTGCGGTGCTCCGCGTAGCACATCGGAGCTTTTTTTGCACTCCGCGAACTCCGCCCAGGCTTATATAAACGAAAGAACAAACAATGGTATTGAGACCTTTTGTTTGTCTGTATTGCTATCACAAAAATTGTCTACAGCTATCAGTAGCATAACTCATAAGTTACTATACAGCGTGTAAACCAATATTTAATAGTCACCTGTTTCTCATCCTCATCCTGTGTCATGGTCTCAACACATAAATCCAGACCTGTGACATCATCAAGCCCAGGGCCCCCTACATAATCTGTGATGTGATCTACTCCTGATCAGTGCTAAAGACTGTGAACTATTGAAGGCTAAACACTAATGATTATGGCACAGTGAATAGTGGCCACTGTGAATATGGGGCCTGAAGTTTGGATATGACATTCTTTGAAATGTTAGTCCATTGAAAAAAAAGCGTTAGCTCAGGAAGTCAGGGAACTTTCACTTTCAACTGTTGTACATTTAAAAGCATTCAGGGGCAAAATCTAAGCACACCCCAAATTTTGACATGCAAAGGAGGTATGTTCTTACCAGCTGTACCTGAGTGCATCCGTTGTATTACCCTGTGACTCAGGATCAGCCTGGCCCATGAATCTGAATCAGAACATGCTCAATTACAGGCCTTGCTAGCCTGATGATCATGATGTCACATAAGCACCTCCTTTCCCCACCTTTTACATTGCAAGGGTCACCTTGTGCTCATCAAATAAGTCACCTCAAGACTGTGTGCTACTCTGAAGGAGTCTGGGAGCTACTGGTAGCACACAAACTACATTTTGGAGAGCCCTAATCTAGGCCGAAAGATTTGTGGAACTGTACATAGCTAACATCATTTTCAATTTGGTTGGACACAGTACGTACATATCTCCAGCTTTTGATGTGTTTATCATTTATCATGATGTTATTTGGCAACAAACATACATCAAACATATACATGCATAGATCTCCACATGCACACCAATGTGAATCTAGGGCTTGTAACACATAACGCATATTGATGGTGTTGCATATTTGACATTGGAGAGAGCATACAATTCCCTAACATCATTGTCGTATGAAAGGACCACATTATGTGACATACAACATCAATCACTACACTTCATTCTGGAACTCAAAGGGACATTGTAGCTGTGGAAATGGAAAAGAGCAAGTTAGGCAGATTCACATATATATGCCAGACATGAAACTGTTCCTCTGGTGAGCCATAGAGATGGTCATCCTTTGCTAGCCGCTCCAGCTCCTTTGAAGGCAGGGGCCCTCTCAGTTGTTGGACATGGCATGGTTGCTCCCAGAGGTCACAACAGCAGCAGCAAAAGTGGAGGAGGTCTTGATAGCAGCAGTGTTAGGAGGCAAGTGAGCTTTTTTCCCAACCGCCACATACATGTACACGATGTACGTGATCGTCACCAGAGAAGGACACAGTCATTGGCCTTCTACTATTACTTTTACCAATGTTAGCCTACTGTGGTATCCGTCGTGGAGTTTACTGCCCACTAATTGGTCTGATTCCAAATGTCGGCGAGGTCAGGCATCTACCATTTTAGGACTTCAAACTAGTGTGCTAGTGACTGTTAAGTGCGACTGCAAATGGGGCCTAGTTTGTTCAAATAATAACACTTTAATGGACACTTATGATTTGAAAATGAACATTTATGTATAGTATGTTACTGTGCTGAAACACAATATTAGCGCGGTGTTGTGTACACCTCTGTTGACGGTCTTTTTGGAGGATATAAGTGAAAATATCAAAAATTGTGTCAATAATACATTTTAAAAGGATTATGTACACATTTATTTCTCATATTCATATCAAGGCCATAAATGTCATGTGTGATGATAAAAGGACAAGAAGCAAATGCAGTCCTAAAATATGTATTAATGGCGTGGCCTGACGTGGCAAGATGGCGGTCGCACCCTAGCAGTGCTCCTGACCCCCCTCCGCCATCCGCCGCCATCCGCCCGGTACCCATCGTACTTACCATCCTTCCCTGGCCTGTGGTGACTCGGAGACTCCTGGGCAACGGCGTGGACGCTCTTCCGCCGTCAACGACATCGGCCATGACCTTTTCGTCCTCCCGGGTCCGCGTCTCCAAAATGGCGGTGCCCGGGTGAAGACTCCGACTCCGCTCTGGACTGACACTGCGGCGAACCCCTGCCCTCCCCTCCAGCGACGGCCTCGGCTTCGGAGGGGCAAGAGTGCCTGTGGGAGCAACGGCATCCGACTGCGGAGGTGCCGGCGACACACACTGGGGACCGGAGCTGCGGCGGAGAGGCCGCCAGCGACGACAAACTGCTGGTGCCCGCCGCCCCCTTTGGGGCACCGCTCAGGGCTGCTCAAGCCCGCGACTGACCTCGCTGGCGTGGTGGGGGCCCGAGGAGGCATGGAGATTGCGGCTGCTTCCGGAGCTGACCCCAGGCTGACAGAGGTACGACTGGGCGAGAGGCCTGGGAGACGGCTCCCGGTGCAGGATTGAGACGCGCTGGTTTGGCTGGGTATCCCCCTCCCCCCCTCCTCCGTGGCCCTCGCATGCCGCGTTGGCTCGGGCGCTGGACCAAGGAGACTGAGCTGCACCTGCGGCCTTCTGCGGGGGCCCGTGGGAGGCCTGTGGCTTGTAGCTGCTCACCAGACTGCGGTGGTGCGACCCTGACATCGCGGGGCCAGCTGCCCTCGGCCGCCGGATCGGGTGGCGGCGAGCGGGCCCCGACCAAGCCGGTAGCCATGCAGAGTGACTCCTGATGCCCCCTGGGAGACCTGTGATTTTTGACTGCTCCCCTGGCTGCAGCGGTGTGATTTGGAGCTAGGGGGCCTGCTGCCTTCGTCCATCGGCTCAGGTGGCGATGACCGGGCGGCGACCGTGCCGGAGGCCGCGTGGAGTGACTCCCTGAGGCCCTGGGAGGCCTGTGGCTTGGAACTAATCCCCTGGCTGCGGTGATGTGATTCAGGGACAGAGCAGGGGACCTCGAAGACTGACTCCTGGTGGCGGCCTGTGGTGCTTGCGGCGCGTCGGGGTGTCGCGGCGCCCTCTACCCTGCAGGCCCCACATGCCCTCCCAGTCCTGGGAGGCCTGAGACCCGGGACGTCTCCCCGACTGCTGCGGAGCAGCCCCGGACCCCAAGGGCCTGCTGCCTTCGGCCGCCGGGTCAGGTGGCGGCGGCGGGCCCCGATCGGACTTCTGTGACCCCTGATAGCCGGTGAGTGGGGCCTGGGAGTAGGGGTTCGGCTGCCATATCGGGTGGCAGGGCCGGGGTGACCTGGGTGTCCCGGCCCCCCCTCCTTATTGGTTCCCCCGTGCCTTGCCCCCGTATGTGACTAAGCCGGGTTGGGCACGGCGGACCCTCACACCCCTTACAACGCATCTGACTGGCCGGCTGGCCTCCCTGTGCGAGCCCCCTCCCCTGGTGCCGGGATACCCGGGGCGAGGTGGCAACCCATTGAGACCGTGCCATTGTGGGATCCCCAGCCCTCCGGAACGATCTCCCCATTACAATCAACGGCTTCCCTGGGTGGACGCGGGACGGCGATCGGCCACCACACCAGGTGGCGCCGTAGCGGCCCACGCCGCGGACCTTCGGGGGCCTCCCCCTCTCCCTCAGACGGCCTCTTTCCAACTGGGTCTATGAGCACCCCATCTGTCTACTGCCGCGGTCTCTAACCCCTGCTACCTCTCCCTGTCCACCCCCGCCCTCTCACCAGAAAGCGACCTCCTTGCTGCTGGACCCTGGGGCTGTGGGGGCCCAGCGGTGCATCTTTGCTGTTGATACCGTGGAGCTGTCCCCTCCCGGATCTGGGGTGGACTGGGCGACGCCGGGTCCTGTCGCTCCTGGGGCGTTAGGGGTGGCCACGGGCCCCCGGACCTGAGCATTGACGGTCTGGGTGGCTCTGCCGCCCCGGGGACCTCCGAGGCACTCGCGGCCCCGGACCTGAGTATTGACGGTCTGGGTGCCGGGGTTGCCCTCATCTCTCTCGGGGTCCTCCGCCCCCCTGCTGGTGCCGACCCGGCCATCCCCCTGGCGACAATGAGTAGGACCCGCCTCCCACAGACCCCTGTTCCCGTGACCCAAACCAAAATGGACCAGTTTACCACATTGGACCGGGATCCTGGACCCAGACCACTGGACGCCCCCAGACGATTAGTGCCTCCCAAACCTCTGTCGAAAACAAGATTGGTGAGGGTCGATGTGGCCCTCATTCGCCAAGACCTGCGCAACGCCACGGCCCGTATCGCAGAGGCGGAATCTCGCATCTCCACGGCGGAAGATGACATCGGCCAGCTCAAGACCCAAGTAGCCCGCCTTCAGACCCAAACCCTAGAGCTCCACAAAAGGGCTGAGGACGCCGAAAACAGATCGAGGAGGAACAACCTGCGCCTCCTGGGGTTCCCGGAGGGAGTGGAACAAGGGCACACCAACACGTTTGTGGAGGGTTGGGTGCGATCATGGATGCCCAAAGATGCCCTGTCGCCATGGTTCGTTGTGGAGCGGGCCCACCGTTCTCTGGCCCCCAGGCCCCCACCCGGAGCCCCGGGCCAGCCCATTATCCTCAGGATCCTTAACTTCCGAGACAGGGATGCTATCCTTGGGGCAGCCAGGGCCCAGGGCCCCCTACAGTTTCAAAACACCCGGATCATGGTGTTTCCGGACTACACCCGGGAGGTCCAGGCCCAACGCCGCACCTATGATGAGGTTAAACAAAAACTCCGCACTATGGGCCTCCGCTATGGTCTCCTCTTCCCTGCCAGGCTCAAGATCATTTTCCAAAACAAGACTCTTTTCTTCGACACTCCACAAGCGGCATGGACCTGGCTCACGGAGGAGCGGCCCCTGAGGAACCAACCAACTTCCTCTCCCACACAGGGGGCCCCCCGCGGCCACAACGATCCCCCTCTGGCTCCCGGAGGCGTCGAAACAGATCCGGCAGGGGAAACACACATCGAGGGGTGGCGTCCCAATCGCTGGATGAGACGTCCCGACGCCTGCCTTCTCCTGTTTCTGCCCACGGGTCTGTCTCCCCCAGCCCGCCTGTCTCCCTGAGTGACTGGAGTGGCGTTCCACGGCCCGCTGATATCACCCGCCACACTAAATCAGACTCTGATTTGTCCAAGAGTCCCATACTCCGACAATCTGGAGACACTGCGGATCCCTGAGGAAGAACTTAGTCCGGAAGCTCAATCTGCTCCCATCTGGTCGAAAACATCTCTCTGGCCCAACTGTTCGCGCTGCCTCGAGGGGGGGCAACCCATCGCATATCATCACTGCTGGTCCTAAAATTGCTACTTACTTCTCTCTAAGTCGCAACTCAGACTATAATACTTTATCACAGTGTCTTTCTATTAATCACCGGACTTATATCCGAATGTAAGGAGGGGGGTCTACTTCCGCCATGCTCATGCTCAGTTAATCGTTTTAGATTAGTGTTCGCCTCAGTGAGGATTTTTCTGTTCTGAATTGAACTGTTTTGATAGGGCGACAGATGCTTCATTTGCAGAAGTGTAGGGTGGGGGTGTTGGGGGGTGCGGGAGGGGGTGGGCCGTTGCCTGCCACTGTTAGCTGTTACCGGCTGCCCGCGAGCCGCTGGGGTTTTTATTGTTTTGCATGCAAGCCTTGCACACTTCTCTGCTCTTGGAAGCGACATGAGACCCATTTGGACATACGATCTCGCGTTGTCAGCTATGGCCCAGACACGCTCCCTTCCCTGAGGCCCGGGCATGACTCCATTTACAACCGCCCCTACACGCGCGACCCACTGTAATGATCTCCACAATGCATAGCTCCCTCCACATTATATCGTGGAACGTCAACGGCCTGCTAGACCGAATAAAACGCACTGCTGTTCTCCGCTGCGCACGCCGTCATGCACCAGACATCCTGTTTCTACAAGAGACGCACCTCTTAGGCTCGCAGTGTAACTTCCTGGCCAGTTACGGGTTTGACATGGTCTGGCACTCTGGTTTTGCGAGGGGATCCCGAGGAGTCGCCATATTACTGCATAGGGGACTTCCCTTTACCCTGACCCGGGCCGATCATGATGCACAAGGCCGCTATGTGGCCCTAACGGGAGCGATCGAAGGTCAGCCCCTCAACCTCCTGAGTGTATACATTCCTCCTGCCGCCTCGGCCTCGACCTTGACATGCCTCACAACACTGTTTCCCTCCTTCCCGCAGGGCCTGACGGTGGTGGGGAGTGACTTTAACGCTACCCTGCAACCTTCCCACGACACGACGGGGACCCCATCGACGTCCCGCTTGGCCTCGGCGAAGCCTTTGTCTGACTGGTCCTCTGCCCTAGGTCTTTGTGACGCATGGAGGGTGTGGAACCCACGCAGGAAACAATACGCTCACACCTCAGCGGCTCACCACACCCACTCCCATATTGACCTGTTTTTATTGCCCGCTGTGGACTGTCAACGGGTCTCTGAGGCTACTATCCTCCCCAGGGGTATCTCCGATCACTCCCCCGTGTCCCTCCATCTTGGTCACTCCTCAGGGGGTGCGCGCACGGTGTGGCATATGAACGCCTGGTTCCTGCAAGACGCAGACCTCGTGAAGTCTCTCCGGAGGGAACTGGAGACATACTTCTCACTCAACACGGGTTCGGTGTCCTCGCCCGGGACTCTTTGGGAGGCCGGCAAGGCGGTGATACGGGGGGTAGCCAGGGGTCTTGTCTACACGAAACGATCGGCGCAATCTGCTCGATTGATGGGCCTTGAGGCCCAGGCGTCACAACTGGAAGGCGACCTGGATGCCCCTGCTGGCACCAACTCCGCTCGCCGGCTGGCACTCCTCCGAGAGGAGATCTGAAAATTATCACTAGACTCTGCTAAACTACTCTGGCGCTCCTCCGTGGCACGCATATATGGCTGGGGGGACAAAAATGGCAAATTACTCCATAACCTGGTGTCCTACCCCAAAGCCAATCGTATCATTCCCGAAATTCGGGATGGAGGCGGGTCCCGCCATACTATGTCCCGGGCCATTGCTCAAACGTTCGCTACATACTACACGGCCCTCTATGCGGCTCGACCCCCTGAATCCAATTTGACGTCACTGTTGGCCGTCACCGGGACTCATCTACCCCGTCTCTCCCAAACCGACTCAGACTCCCTGAATCTTCCCTTCACCCCGGAGGAAATCCATGGGGCAATCTCGGCACTACACCCAGGCAAAACGCCCGGTCCTGATGGGTACCCCCAGGAATATTATGCGGCCTACCGTGACACCTTGGTCCCACATCTGCTGAACCTGTTCAAGTATGTGACTGACCAAGGATCTTTCCCGCCTGATACTGACCTGGCAACTATTGTCGTCATCCCGAAAACACAGCCGCCTTCCCTTGAGTGTGCGGAGTACCGACCTATCTCCCTCATTAACACGGAGGTGAAGATTTTTGCCACAATGATAGCCCAACGTCTCCGCCCCCATCTACAGACATTGGTCCACCCGGACCAATGCAGATTTATGCCAGGCCGCAGTACCCATCATTGCATTCGCCGACTCCATCTGGCCCTTGCGCACCGCCAACAACTCACCCCGTACCTGGCCTTGCTCTTCATAGATTTTGAGAAGGCGTTTGACACAGTGGACTGGGGCTACCTTGGGGAGGTACTGGAGGAGACGGGTTTCGATCTTCCCTTCCGGCGCCTTATCCGGGTCCTCTATGCGGCTCCAAAGGCGAGGGTCCTTATTAATGGTGTGCTATCAGACGCCTTTCCCATTCAGAGAGGCACCCGCCAGGGTTGCCCACTCTCACCACTCTTATTCGCCTTGGCGATGGAACCCCTGGCCACCCTGATCCGGCAGGACCCCCTCATCCGAGGCTGGACCTGGGACTCACATCTATGTGACAAAATCGCCCTCTATGCCGTCGACATCCTTCTCTACCTGGCGGACCCCGAGGGCTCTGGTCCGCGTTGTCTAGAGGCCCTTGCGGCCTTCAGACGGATCTCTGGCCTCAAGCTCAATCCGACGAAGTCTACGCTGGTCCCCTTACATCCATCCCGGGCCTGCTTTGACTGGCAGGAGTCTATCCCTATCCGGAGACAATCCTTCAAGTACTTGGGGATTTGGGTCGCTCTCCTTCCCAAGTTTGAATGGGCCCTAAACATTACGCCATTACTGACTAAAACTAAAACGGATCTGAAGAAATGGCAGGCCCTTCCCCTCAATCCCCTTGGCCGGACCGCCCTTTTTAAAATGATGATCCTTCCCCGCTTCCTCTACATTTTGCAGAATATTACCACCCCCCTCCCTGGTAGTTGGTTCAAAGAAATAGACGGGTTCCTTAACCGTTTCCTGTGGGGAGGACGGAGACCGAGGGTATCCCTGGCACGCTGCCGCATCCCTCCCTATGACGGTGGCATGGGAGTGACTAATCTCCACCTCTACTACCTGGCCACGAAGCTCATTGTGGTCCACGACTGGTTTGCGGGAGGCTGGTCCGACCCTGCGTACCGGCTGGAAACCACAACTATGGATCTTCCCCAGATCATGGCACACCTGTACGGTGGCCCCGTCCCTCGCGCTCTCGACCCCATCACCCGGGCGGTACTTATGGCCTGGCGAACGGCCCTCCGATATGTCAATTGGAACCAGAAACTCACGCCTCTGTGGCATGGGACCTGGCTGAGGGAAGTATCTGCTCTCCAAGGCTTTCGCCGATGGGACCTTATTGGGATTTCATTGCTGGGGGATATCTGGGTAGGGGATCACATCAGATCTTTCACAGAATTGCAGCGCCAGTATTCTCTTCACTCCTCTCAATTTTACCAATACTTACAATTATGCCACGCCATCCACACCCACATATCCTCTCCCACCACCTTCCCTGAGTTCAACCCCCTAGAGGCCCAGGTACTGATGGGGAATTTGGGTAGCGAAGGGGTGTCTCGGATCTACCGCGCCTTAGTGAACAATGGCCCTGCGTCCCTGGACCCATTACGGACTCGTTTGGAGGGCTGGTTGGGCCCCCTGGACGACGCGGACTGGAGGAATGCCCTTATGGCCCCTAAGATCCTGACAACCTCCTCCAAGTTGCGTCTTATCCAATTCTACTACTTACACACGGCATACCTGACCCCGATGCGCATGTACAGCGCCCATATGAGACCCACCCCAGCCTGTACACGCTGCGACCATTCCCCAGCAGACTTCTTCCACATGGTCTGGCAATGTCCCGCTTTAGCGGGGTTTTGGACAGGAGTGGAGCGCGAACTGACACAGACCTTGGTTTGGACGGTTCCCCACGACCCGACACGTTTGCTTTTAGGGGTGTTCGATGGCCTGGACGGATCACGGGCAGACAGGCGCTTTTTAGGCACGGCCCTAGCAGTCGCGAAGCGGGATATAGCAGTGCTCTGGTCGCAAAAAAAACCTCCTTCCATGCAGAGGTGGAGACGAGGAGTGGATTGGTGCGGTGCTCAGGAGGAACCTCTCTTTGAGGGCCGGGGGTGTCCTGGACTCTTTGACAAAATATGGGGCAAATGGTTCAACTTATAATCCGGTTGCGGGGTTGAAGGGGATTGACATCATAAATGTTTTTTGCCTGTATAGGCCGCAGCTGAACTTTCAACACATGGTGGCTCTCTGTCTCTCTTGTCGCTCCAAATCGTATCTTACTACTATTCAAGATGTAGAACCAAGGCTTTGTTTTTATTGTGCGTTAAAAACCAATAAAGTTGATTATCAAAAAAAAAATATGTATTAATCTGTATACATTTTTTAAAATAGATGAATTTTGTGTTACTCATCACATATGTAGCCGTGGCTCATGTATTAAATGTTCACATTTTTCTCCAGTGCAGATATATGAACCCTAGGAAAATGAGGACACAACAGCCTCCAGTGTACCACCCATTTCCAGACCTTGCCACTATGGAAGAAGGGGATATGATCAAGAAGTTCAGTTTGAATAGGCAAGCAATAATGGATTTATGTCATCAGCTGGAGCCAGATCTACAGCCTCAAAACAAAAATCCCACATCTATTACACCAATTGTCAAAATCATGGCTGTACTTCATGTTGTGGCCACAGGATCCTTTCAGGAAACTGTGGCAGTATCCGGTGGTATGTCACAACCAACTTTCAGTGGTGTGCTACAAGAAGTTCTATTTTCAATGATGAGACACATCAACAGCTTCATCCAGTTTCCACAACAGCAGGATTAAGCCAATGTGAAAGGTGACTTCTACGGTTTGGGTCACCTACCACATGTGGTTGGAGAAATTGATGCCACACATATTGCCTTAGTGCCACCAAATACCAGAGAACAGGTGTACCAGAATCAAAAGAACTTCCATTTAATCAACGTACAAGTTGTCCGCTTACCGGATTTGTATATCACAAGCATCTGTGCCCGTTTTCCCAGCTCTGCCCATGATTCCCTTGTACTACGGAAAAGCCCCATATCCCTGCAAATGTCTGAACTCAGTACAATCTTTCATAATATTGTTTGGGTTATTGATAGTTGCATGATCTGGAGTTGTGTTACATAATTTTGGGCCTTTTTTGTCTTCCATTTAGGAGACTCAGCTTATCCCAACCAACCATTGTTGTTGGCATCGCTGAGGAATCCAATAACACCAGGGGAGGTCCATTTCAATGAGGCCCATGGACAGACATGTGGAGTGGGCTTTTGGGCTTCTAAAGGCCACATTTCGATGTTTGGACAAAACTAGTAGAGCCCTCCTCTACTCACCTGCTAAGGTGTGACAAATCACCTTGGCGTGCTGCATGCTCCATAACATTGCACTTCAAGGGAACATCCCTTACATTGAGGATGGAGACCATGAAGAGGATTCTGATATGCCAAATGAAGATGATAGTGGTGAAGAGGAAGGATTTGACTTATGTCTAGATGTCATTGACAACTTCTTCTCATGAGTGTAAGCATATCTTTACATGTCATGTCTTTCAAGATTACACCAACTATTGATGTGGTCATGAGAGGACAATGTGGTGGTACTTTGTTGGGAAGGCCCAATTCTGGGACAATCAGGCTAAAGGTGTTTGTAGATCAAAGTGTGGACACATTGACTACTGTTTTCAGTTACATTGGTTGTTCCTTCTTGTGTTGTGAAACTGTGTCCTCCAAAAGTTGATTTTGCAATGTGGCCATCATGTTGTATGTGATTTTTTGACTTGCTAATATATTGTACCAAACTTGATGAAAATAAAGAGGGTGAACATAACAAAAGCAAAGCAAAAAGTGAAGAAGTCAGTCGTGGTGAATGAAACCCTAGTTGTAGATCTAAAATTGTTTGAAGTCCGGTGTCCAAAATACTTCTGGCATCATAAAGGCAAATGTGCCCAGAAATATTCCCCAAAGTGAATGGTAGGCACACACTGGAGTAAAGTAGCATCAAAGTTTCTTGCTGGCGGTGCCATAGGTCTTGCCATCCTCACCTTTCGGTGATCTGTGTAGGTGTCCCTTGCCACGGGGCAGTGGGGTCGCACAGCTGCAAGTGCTAGTGGGCTGCAGGGGGTTCTACTGCTGGCCGGTCCGCCCTTCTTGTGGCCGATGTAGGTGGCTCTGATGTTGTAGGACCACAGGAAGGGGTAGATGGCACTGTGAAAGCCCTGCACATGTAGGTGTAAATGTCCAGCAGCACCCCAATCAGGGAGCCCAAGTTAGGATTATGGGCCTACATCTGGCGGTTGTACTCCCTTTGCAGTTGCTTCATCTCCCAGGGCTCAGTGAGTACATGGCTCATCATGTCCTGGGACTGATGGTAGGCTCCCAAGACTTGGTCGATGGTGGTCTGGGTGTCAGTGACCCCAGTGTACCCAGTACACTGGCCCACAAATGCCCTCCAATGACCCCTAACCCCACTACCCTGTGTCCTTGTCCCAGTGTGCCCCATCTGACTGGGTCCTGGGTGAGCTGGAGGTGGTGTGGCCTGAACATCACCCAGGACTAGGGGGGCGCACAATTGGAGTCTTTATGTTGCTGAGGTGTCACAGCTGGGATGGAAGGTGTCGGTTAGGGCTCAGGGAGTGTTACTGGAGCCGTCGGCCCAGACTGACCAGATGTACCAGGCTCCTCAAGCTCCTTCATATCACCAAGCGCGCTGTCCTCACTGAAGGCTTGATCCTAGGATGGAGTTTAGGTCCCTTCAGTAGCTGGAACCTGTCCACATGCTCGGCCAGTTTGACCTATTGGGAAATGCAGAACATTCTTATTATAAAAAGTTTGCATTGTACATTCAAATCTTTTGAGAAAAACAATGTAGATACGTAGAAGACAAACTAGGTAGAGATTATTGTGATGATAGCTTCCATTGGTATTGAGCATATTACCCAAACTTTTTTCAATTTCAAACAGTAGAACCTCAAATCAGCCGGTAATCAGATATTCTGAAATGTTCATGAAGTGATTAGGGAGTATACCTGACATCTTCCAACCACTGAGCCCAACACAGCGGAGATTTGAAATGTGTAATTGACAATTCCAAGGACTAGCTGATTACATAACAGACATTTACGGTACTTAGATGGATGTTTGGCATTAGTCATTAGGCATTAATCATCATGTGACTTAAATGGTTAAGACCCAATTTCCTAAAAGCGGCAGCCGTGGGGTCAATGAGGCTGTACGATATGCCCTAAATGGTGATAATTTACAAATGTCATATGCCTTAGTTAAATTCAAGCACCAGGCAATCAAGCTGGTAAGTGCTAAGGACAAATAAAACTTATTACAACCAACTTTTATCTATACCAGACCTTATACATCAGACCTTATTATTCAATTGAGATTTTCAATTGACAATGACTTAGTTTAATTCAACCATTTTAGAGCATCACACCAAGGCTATCTTATTTTATTTTATAAGGGTGAACTGAACTCTAAGTTTTTAACTTTACTGTACTGTTACCTACTTTTATAGTATGTTTGGTATTATTGCTGTCTGTAATTTTATTGGTTTCTAAAGGATGTTTTACATTATAAATGAATTTTAGGAAGTCCTTGCTGCTGTCTGTTGATGAAATGCCCTCCTTTTAAGTTTTTAATTAACCAAATAAAGTTTTTTCCAGTCATTCATTTAGTCATTGTAGAACTACTATGATTTGTCTAGATTTTCTAGATCCATCCACTTCTACGGAGGTGCTCAGGTGAATCTAGGTGAATTGTGGATTTCTGTATGTGCCCCACTACTCTTCTATCATTACTTCACACATTGAATTCTTTCGTAGAGCAGGTGGGGACATGTGCGTACAATGTGTGTCAAAGACGCCCTCTTGTAGCCGCATAAGCGGCAACTGGTATTGGATTAGATGAAAGTGGACCATGCCTGATGGAATTCTAAAATTGAAACTAGAAAAAGCCATGAGCATAGTAAGGGGTGTCTAACAGATTTGGACATACTAGTTACTAAGTAGGCCTGAGTGACATTGTCTGCATAAGTATCAACCGTATACAAAGAAATCTTTTTACCTTTGAAGGCGGCGAAATCCTCTACATGTGAAATAACTTTAACTTGCTTTTTCAAAACTTTCTTCAACTGTGCTGCAAAGTTGGTAGACTCCAAAGGGTATCAGCCTGTAATGTATACAAAGCAGATTTAAGAAAATGTTTGCAAGGAGCATGAATAGCAGAGTCTAAAGACATAGAAGACCAGATTGCCACCTTCATTGTGAAATGCTGGGTTTTTGCAGCTTATGACAAGTCACAAGAAACTGTACCATGAGTAAAAGTGATGGCTGGGTCTGGTTGAATTATAGCCTGATATGACAGTTAAAATGGAATTAGGAAGTTGAAAAACATACTTAAAGAGCTTGGAGAGTAAACTGTTATGCCACATACTGGCCAAACCCGGAAAAGTGATCTCCCGATTGGCCAGTGAGTTAACTTAAAGCACATCTTGTTAAATACTAAAACACCACACTTATAAAAATTCAAACTTAAATTTTTAGATGCATTGTAAGTTTAGTGCATTGAGGGCTTTTTGTAATCCTGTGCAGTGTGATTCAGGATCACTGTATCATCTGCATTCTGCAGAGACTGTAGTTGTGATGATCCTAAGGCACCTTGTACCTTGATGGCGGCTAGCACATCTGCTGTATTTAATTAAAAAGCAAGGGAGCTAGCGCACACCCCTGTTTAACCCCTCTGTTGGTTTATCTTTTTCGAGATGTGCCCATTGTCGGTCACTTGCACCCAGTATTCCAGTATAACAACTGTATGGCTCTCAAAAGCAGTGGCAGGATCCCCCAGCTCTGTAGTTTGGACCAGAGGATCGATCGATTTACTCCGTGGTTGAAGGCCTTCTAATAGTCTATGAAGCAAGCAAACATGCTGCTTCATTTTACTTTTAGCGACCCCTGAATCACTAAGGAGAGGCTGAGAATGTTATCTAGAGTGCTGCTGGCTCACCTAAAGCCAGTTTGTGTAGGGGGTATAAGGTTGGTGGATTCGGACCAGGATTCTGGTTCTTTTAAAACTGACAATGACTATGGGGCATATTAGCAAGACCGGCGATACGGTCTTGCTAATATGCCCCTATGTTTATGGCTTTAACGCGAATCAGTCTGTTAGTTTGCATTTTTGATTTGTAACCTTGAAATGGCTAAACACTCATTTGGTACAAGATATTTTATACATATATAATTAACTCCCTCAGTCACTCACGCACTAAGTACACTCTCACACACTTACATATCTCACACACACTATAAATCACTCAACCAGTCACATAAGAACTCGCTCACTCACTCAATGACTAAGAAAGCTCAAGGAGCATGTGCAATGAAAATAGTTTTATGTAGTTTCTTTAGAATTTAGTAAATTCACAGTGAGACAGCATAAACCTGAAATTTGCTCTGCAACGCTAAAAGTCTAAAACTTAAGTAGTCTATCATTGTATGAATTACACTATGTTCTCTGTTTTAATTGCTTAAAGTAATTCCAATCAGACCTGCAATACATTGTGTTCTGTTAGGGCAACAGAGCGTTCATTTCAATAGGATTTTTGTACAAAAATCAAAATGTAGCATTACCAGCTTTCGCTGGTAGTGATTATTAAAGCAGAAATTGGAAGAGAACTATGCCTCTGGCTCTTTGAGAAAAATGGAATTAAATGCTCAAAATATTTTCTAACAACATTGAAACTAATGATAACGACGTTTTACCATCGCATATCGCGTTGCACGTCCGTAGGAAAGGTGCAAGCATACGTATTATTTCTGTATCATTTTCACCGTTTTTAATTTTTGTTTAGTGCAGTTTGCATGTAAGGAGTTCCACTTCGAGAAAGCAAAATAATGGTCGAATATGGTCATATAACACCTTAGATATTTAGCTCGAAGCTATATCGATTATATTGATTGACATGGAGACAATGTTGCCCCCTTTAGCTTATTTAATGCTTGAATGCATATTGGGTGGCACATGAGCTCACCATGAACAAGAGGTGCACACAAATCTGAAGAGTACAAACAGAAATGTCAATTGGCATAGAAACTAAGGGCCAGATTTATCAAGGTGTTGCCTTGCCCACGCGCCTCGCAGAGGAGGCGCAAGGGTGACGCAAAACCTAAGTGAGATTTATCAAGGCACGTAAGGCCACCTTGCATGGTCCTCCATGGCGTAAAAAAATCTGGAGTAACACAAGGCAGCACAGATCGCTGCCTTGTGTTACTCTGCTCTGGGAAGGCATTCCATGAGTGGAGCGTGGGTGCTCCCATGCATCCATCCATGCATCTTGGTGCTCTCCCAGATTTAACATTAGTGGTAGACCTGGGAATGAGTCAAAATGTGCTGCCTCCCCAGGCAAAGTGTAATGAGGAGAAATATCTTTATTTCTCCTTGTTTTTCCTCTTTCTATGTGTTCTGCATTCTGCAGCACACACAAAAAAGAGGAAAATGCCTCTCAAGGAGTGTTTTACTGCAAGAAAGTGTCCCTTCCTGCACAAAACAAGCCCACCTGCGCAGGCACCCCTGCAACATGACCCAAGGTGATTGTATTGGAGCCAGGCAGCCAAAAGTGCTTCAGCTCTAGAAAAGGACAGGAATGCGCAGTAAAATGGTAAATACAGCGCATTCCTGCACTTTTCCTTTTACGCAGTGCAGTAAGGTGGCTTGCTGCATTGCGCTGTGTGAAAAAATGATAAATCTGCCCCCAAATCCAACAAACTTCCACTTTTGGTCATCTCTTCTACATATCGACTCCTGGAAATGCTCCTCCCTGGTTTTGTGCCATGTGCGTTCCCACGCACAGCAATGCAGCATCTCCTCTTCAAGGTCCTTGAACACACCTGGGACATACCTCAATCCTCGTGTTCCTGCTCTTGTGTTCGTGATTGCCAGGGTCTTCAGCCCTCGGCGTTTTACAGTTTTTTAAGCCCTCAGCACCTCTGTGTCTAGGAGTCCTCTTCAGCTCATCTGCAGGATCCTCTGCATTGAGCCTCTGCTCTTTATTTGCCTTCTTGCCACCCTTCATTCAGTGTGCGCCCTGTTATGCCCAGATGGCTGGCGCATACATTACAGCACATTCAGCAACAGAAGCAGCCTCTAGCCTTCAAGCTTGGTGTGATAGGGAAGGGGGCAGGCTTCCTTGGGGGTCCGCCACCATACTCGGGCTCATGTGGGGAGCTAGTGGAGACCAGGCATGCAGCTGAGTACGTGTCCCTGGCGGCCCAGCCCACAGTTGCTTGAGCTGGTTAGACTGACCAGAGTGCTTGGAGTAGCTGCGAGCTCTGAAAGTGGCTTTGTGATTAACAGGTCCAATAGAGGCTTGAACATGTTGTTTTTCACCACAAGCGCTTCAGCCGGGGTGACCTGCACAAGGTTTCTTTCTGACCCTGCCCTAGCCCACTTATCCCTGCATACCAGGAGCCAGTATAGCTTGGCAGGGTGACCCCGAGCAACGTGTGAGGTTACTTTTGGCTGCTTGTGGGCAGTATTTGTGGTCAACACTTGAATAGCCCTGTATACGGGCATACAGGCACATGAGCATCCAGACATATCCATATCCAGACATATGGAAAGTACAATCCACAGAACTTGCAATTATAAATGCACAACTGCCATTGATCTCCAGCGACAACCAATCTTAAGTTTAAAACTTTATGGTGGTGGCGGCAGCTGCGATGCCACAGCAAGCCACTTTCTATTTATCTTTTTTTTTTTGCCAACTCACTCCTGACCATCTACTGACTATTTACTGGCTTGGCTTGACTTGGCTTGGCTTGGTTTGCCTGGTTGCCTGGCCTATCCTTGCCCTATCTGGCTCCCCAGTTGATCATAGCGGCCAGCTATAATAGGTATAATGAATTGCCTTCTCCGTTCAGCCAAGAACCATCAACTATTGGGTTTTGCTGTGGGCTAAAAATGACCTTCTCTCCTGTGACGTTAACCCCTAAACCCTCACTTAACTTATGACATTTTCTGCCAAGGTTGCCGAGTGTGCTGTGTTTAGCAATGGGAAAGAGTAAAGTTGGGTCAGCTCAGTCAAAGGTGTCTAAAACGACATCCTCCCGGACCTCCCTTGCCTCGACCACCCCAGCCAGCATGGCAATTGATCGGTTTCTTGCGCGCGTAGTAAATGTAATCTCCAAGGAGATCGAACTATTAGAGAGGCACTTGTTGCTCACTGACGCCAGGCGTGTAACACAGGCCCCCGCAGCCCCCAAGGTGCGGGGGGCCCCCGTGCTGCAGGGGGCCCCCTCAGCAAGGTCCTTAGGCCTGAGAGCTCAGGTTTAAATCCAAAGTGGGGCCCCTTCAGGTACCTTGCAGGGGGGCCCCCTCAACTTTCGTTACGCCACTGACTGACGCAGCAGAGTAGCCCCTTCAACTTTGGCTCTGGACTCGGAAGGGCATCTTGCTGTGGACTTCTAAGCATTTGATCCCACTGCACTCCAAACAGCCCCTACAGTTCCCCCACTCGGCCGAGGCTCCTGCAGTGATTGCCAACCCCAAGCTGTGGGAGAGACGGGATGGGCGAACGTGCACAAACTATTTCTATTTCATCTATTCTCCCAGAGGGAGCTGGCCCACTGACAATGACACTCGATCAAGACGCTTTTAAGGAGTTGTTGTGCTATCAGTTTTCTTATGTCTTACATTCTCGGCCATGCTCAATTCATGCTCGACTGGAATCGATTGAAAACCACCTCGTCCACTGTGGTATGGTGTTTGTAGTGAGCCAGCCAGCCAGCCACTACTTGACAATGTAGCACCTTCACCCTCCCGGCCGGGCGCGGACGGGAGGTGATAAATAAAGGGGCAACTTCCGCCCGAGGCAGTTAGCCCATACATCCCTACTGTGTGTTGTGTGTTCTTTCGCCATATTCCCCTAAGCCCCCAATCCCCCATAGCAGCGGTGTCCTGCCCCGCTAACCCCATCACCACATTGGCGACGAGGGGGTGCCCGTACCTGTGCGTGTCCGGCATCCCGTGTGGTGCAGGACGCTGGCTGGAGCGGAGGTCGCATTCCCGTTCCCAGGCGGCCGAGCGCATGTGGAGGCCTGCTGTGAAGGCCGGTAATCGATTCGCGCATCGACGGAGAGAGGTGAGAGGGCTCTGGAGCTTGGGAGCGGGTGGCGTGTGGGTGCTATTGTGCACCAGCAAGCGGGGGTGACACTGCTGCACCGGCCTGAGCAGGAGCACAAGGAGCGCGTACGCGCGCCTGAAGGGGCCGGAGAAAGCACATGCGTGCCAGGAGGCCCAGTGAGGCTGCAAGCCCCCGCGCGGTGCGAGAGCGTGCCAGCGGAGTGCGGAGGCGGGGAGACTGCGCGTGTGCCTCCCAGTGAATCAAGGAAGGTGGCGAGTGGCCCAGCCCCATCAAGCACTGGCACATGCAAAGGCCAGTAGGCAGAAGTAGCAGAGGGGAGCGCAGGACATAAAAGATAACAGGAGCCGAGGTGGAAGGGCACGGAGAGGGTGCCCGAAAAGGGTCCCTGGTGGGGGAAGAGAGCAATAACTACCAGACAAGCACTGACACAGCCAGCAGCCAGGCAGCGAGACTGGTACAAGACAGTTGGTGGGTGAGAGGAGCAGAATGTCTGTGCAAACAGGAGGAGATGCAGCTGGTGGTAGTGGACATACCCCACTTGTATGGGGATGCAACCAGAGTGGTAGAGGAGCACCACAGGGATCATGCCCAAATTTGTCCGCATTGTTGCCGTTCAACCAGCTAGCGGATCCCGCCACCGCTGCGCAATGGTGGAGAAAGTGGATCGGGCGGTTGGAAAACTACTTCCAGGCAATTAAACAAACGGACGGAGCGATCAAGCGCTCTACCATGCTACACATGGGTGGAGAAGAACTATACGACTTATTCCAGGATTTACCGAACACGGAGGAGGCGGATGATTATGCAGCAGCGGTTGCTGCGCTAAACCGCCATTTCGATCCTCAGCTGTACCCGGATTTCGAACATTTTAAAATGTGACAGGCAAGACAGCAAGACGAGGAATCGATGGACACGTTCTATGCCAGATTGAGAAGGCTTGCAAGTTCGTGTACAGGTATTGATAAACAGCTGGAGATAAGGGCGCAGCTAATCCAGGGTTGCAAGGCCTCGGAACTAAGGAAACTCATCCTACGTCAACCGGGCATCTCCTTGGATGAAATACTCATATTAGGAAGGTCACACGAACTGGCGGACGCCAGGGCCGGAGAAATGGAAGTAGCGCTAGCGCGCAAGTTGGCTGCCACGGCCTCAGCAAGTTCGCCAGCGGTCAAGGATGAGCGTGTGGAGGCGATACAAAGAAGTTACGATCGAGGAAAAGGAGTACTGGGTGGCCAACAACACAAAAGAGGATGCAACAACTGCGGATTGGAGAAGCACTCGCAGAGAGGATGACCGGCAAGAGGGAAGACGTGTTTGAAGTGCGGAAAGCTGGGGCACTTTGCCAAAATCTGTATGAGCCTCAAGTCGCCGGCGTCAGGGAGTGGTCGTGGACAGCGACCGGACAGGGTCAAGCAAGTGACAGAGGCGGGTGGACCAACCGGAGAGTTGGATGCTATCTGCCAAAGATTCCAAGCGCTGGAGGATGAAGACGACGACGAGATATGGGTCGTATCATTCACGGGGAGGAGAAACAAGAAGAAACAACTGCCTCCGCGTGGTGCTACCCCCATGATGGCGCTCATTGACACCGGAGCGTCGGTGAACGTCCTAGACACAACTCATTACAAACAGCTTGATCCAGCCCCTCCATTGATGCCCACGAGAGCACGGATATACAAGTATGGAGGTGAAACACCGATTCCTCTGCAGGGGGTGATAGAAATGGAGGTCACACATGGGGAGACAACGGTCCTGACGAAGTTCCACGTCACAGAGGACAGCGCGGGAACCCTACTGGGCTGCCACTCGGCGGAAGACCTGGGACTCGTGATGTTTGCGCGCCAAGTTCATCAGTCGCATGCCGAGAACATCATGGAGGAGTTCCCGGAGCTGTTTGAGGGACTAGGCTGCCTGAAGGGAGTAGAAGTAAAGCTGCACATTGACAAAATGGTCCAGCCAGTGGCGCTTCGGCACAGGAGGGTGCCGTTCCATTTGCGTCCTTTGGTGGAGGCGGAGCTAGACAAACTGGAAACAGCCGGCGTCATAGAGAAGGTGGATGGGCCTACTCCGTGGGTGTCGCCATTGGTGATCGCGCCCAAACCCAAGCAGCCTGGGGCGATCCGGCTGTGTGTGGACATGAGGCTACCTAACAAGGCGTTCAGAAGGGAAAGGCACATCACGCCTACAATAGATGAGATCGTGGCAGACATCAATGGAGCGAGGTGGTTCTCAAAGGTGGATTTGAACTCTGGCTATCATCAGCTGATGTTGAATGACGCCAGTCGCTACATCACCACTTTCTCCACCCATGTAGGGTTGCGGAGATTCAAAAGACTGAGCTTTGGAGTATCCTCGGCAGCCGAAGTGTTTCAGGATGCCATTCGGGAAGCTCTGTCGGGGCTGGCCGGGGTAATGAATGTGAGTGATGATGTGCTTATTTATTCACAGACATTAGAGGAGCACCATGAAAGACTAAGGGCAACACTCACGAGGCTAAGAGAAAGAGGCCTCACTCTGCACAAGAAGAAATGTCGGTTCTATGCGACTGAAGTCGAGTTCTTTGGATACCGATTCTCGAAAGAGGGGCTACAGGTGGACCCGGCGAAGGTGGAAGTGATACGTACGGCGGCAGTTCCTCAGAATTCCACAGAGACGAGGAGTTTTCTGGGAATGGCAAATTATTGTGGTTGTTTCATTCCTCGGCTGGCAACCCTCGCAGAGCCCCTCAGGGCGCTAACGAAGAAGGATACCAAGTGGGAGTGGACCTGCAAGACCGCCCAGGCGTTTCAAGATGTGAAGGATGCTCTTCTGCAAGGGGCCACAGTGGCCTATTTCAAACCCGGGAGTCCCACTGAACTGATTGTCGACGCCAGCCCGGTGGGGTTGGGAGCAGTGTTGCTACAGGAGACAGACCGACATGAGTGGGTGCCTATCGCATATGCAAGCAGAGCGCTGACGGCTGTCGAAACGCGCTATGCGCAAATAGAAAGAGAGGCGCTGGCAATCCGGTGGGCCTGCCAGAATTTTGACTTGTACCTCTGTGGACACCAATTCAAAGTGATAACGGACCACAAACCACTTGTACCGTTATTTGGGGGCTCGGCGAGAAATGGGCCACCGCGCATCGAAAGGTGGGCAGTACAGCTGCAACAGTACGACTTTGAGGTGCAGTACCGCCCAGGTGCCAACAACCCGGCGGACTACCTATCGAGACATCCGGTGGCTGTTGGTCCGGGAGAACTGAAGGAAGTGGATGAAGGGGCGGAACGCTATGTACAGCTCATCACGGAGCTAGCATGCCCGAGGGCGTTGTCGATGGAAGAGTTGGTGGAAGCTACCCGAGAGGATGGATGTCTGACGGAGGTGAAAGAAGCCCTTAGGGGGCACAACTGGAAAAACTTTCTGGCTGGAGTCCGAAGGCTGATGGACGAAGAAAGGGAGAACTGGACAGGGCTGTGGCACTGCAGGGACGAGCTCAGTGAGAGTGAAGAAGGCCTGGTGCTCTGGGGATCGCTTATAGTCGTGCCAAGGAGTCTGTGGAGAAGAACGGCCGAGTTGGCACACCAAGGACACCAAGGGATCGCAAAAACCAAGTCACGGATCAGATCCAAGGTGTGGTTCCCGGGGGTGGACCGGATGGTGGAAGAGATCGTGAGAGGATGCTATTCATGTCTAGTAACGGGAAGTGAACCTCCTGTTCATCCGGTCATTACGGAAGAAGCGAGTGCTGGACCGTGGAAAATGTGAGCATGGACTTTGGATCGCTCCCGGATGGGCGGGCCACGCTGGTACTGATGGATCAGTTTTCTAAGTTCCCGGTGGTGGAAGTGGTGCGCTCAACGGCATTCGAGCAGATCAGGCCAGTGCTAGAGAAAACATTCGCAATGCTGGGATTTCCTCACAAAATCAAAACAGACAACGGACCGCCATTTCAAGGGGTGGAGTTTAAAGAGTTCATGCACAAGCGCAACATCCGACACCGGAAGGTGATGCCCCAGTGGCCTCAGGCAAATGGAGAGGTGGAATGCTTCATGCGCACCCTTAACAAAGCACTGAGGATTGGGGTCGACCAGCAAGCAGACATGGAAGGGTGTTTGCATCAATTCTTGAGGGCTTATCGCCAAACTTCTCACAGCACCACAAATTGCTCCCCAAGTGATCTCATGATGCGCGGGGCAGTGCGGGATGTGGTCCCAGTCAGCAGCAAATGGGAACCGGGAGTGCTCAATGTAGCAGCGGCACAAGACAAACGAAGGAGAAACAATGAGAGAGCCGACCGTGACAGGAGGGCAAAGCAGGTGGAGCTACAGATTGGTGATCGAGTGGTGATGAAGAGTCGCCAGCAAGGGTCAAAATTCAAGACACCGTTTGAGAGAGACGTATGGACAGTGGTTGGGGTAAGAGGGACCCTGATCACCGTCAGAAGGGGAAGGAGAAGTGTGGCCAGGAATGTGTCGTGGTTTAAAAAAGTCTGGCCGACAGATGGAGTCCACGAGCGAGAGGCCCCAATCTTGACACAAGAAGTGGTCGGAGGTGCCGGTGGCAGCGGAGCCATGGAGGGGAATGCTGAAACGGAAATTGAACCGGAGAATGCCGAAGAAGGAGGAGAACGGATGGTGGAAGAAGACACAAGCAATACCGGAGGAGAAGTGTTGGAAGAATTGCCGAGGGGGTATCCATACCGGCTACGAGACAACCCCAGGCCGAGTCAGACACTGAATGCTCCCACTGGAGAATGAGAACACAACAAACCATGTGGAGAACTTTTCATGTTCAGTTTTAATGTTGGTTGATTAAAAATTAAAGGGTAGGAGGGATGTAGTGAGAGATCCGGCCACTACTTGACAATGTAGCACCTTCACCCTCCCGGCCGGGCGCGGACGGGAGGTGATAAATAAAGGGGCAACTTCCGCCTGAGGCAGTTAGCCCGTACATCCCTACTAAGCATGTGTTGTGTGTTCTTTAGCCATATTCCCCTAGGCCCCCAATCCCCCATAGCAGCGGTGTCCTGCCCAGCTAACCCCATCACCACAGTGTTGGCTTCGCAGGTGCATTAAGGTGTATTCCTGATCTTCCCACTGTCTTGATGCCCAGGATGGCCTCTCCTGGCACCTCGGAGGTCGGATCGGCCGAGCTGCGGGATCAAAGTGGGATTGGGTCGCAGGCGAAGGGAATCATCGATATGCTCATCAGCCAGCCAGACGGCCCTAGGATTCACCTACCTCCAGAGGCCTGTCCTTATGTAATTGTTCTTACAAATGTTCTGCCTTCTGCTCCCCATGCGCTGGAATTGCAAGAGCAGCTAAAAAACAAGATCACCCATTGGCTGCATAGAAGTGAAAGACACAATACTCACGTGTTTGATGGCATCCTTTTGGTACAAAGGTTTGGGTGAGTTGGGCCACTGCCCAAAAAGTTTCCTGGTGATTGTGTAATAATACATTTCAGGTATCCATATATTCATGAGCCGTTTTGTACTATTTTCATCATGATTCCAACTATTCAGGTCAAGTGAAACTTTTGTCCCTGGGTTTTTCAGCAGTACAAGGTTATTTTTTGCGTCCATCTGCCACCCCTACTCCATCTCCTATACCTACTGCCAACCATTTCTCTGTATTGTCTGAGCTCAAGGAGAAAGACTGACTTCTACCTTCTACCCTTGCTCGTGATAGCTCCCTGCGCTTAGAGCTCAGTCATCCAAACACTACACCCCATGTAGCATTCATATCTGTTGGCAGGGAAGGAGTAGGATGCTAGTACAAAAAGCCTCTAATCTATTGATACTGAGCAGGATCAAGGGACAAACATTGATGGGGCTCCTATAACCAGTCCGCCAAAAGCCAGGAGTAATGCCTGTCTTATCTCCTGCAGTGTGGCTTGACTAACAGCAAAGTTGAATGACAGCCTTTGGGGTAACTTCATGTGACATGGGCCACAGACAATGTCTACAGGGTTGGGTTTAAGTACATTTGCATGACTGCTGTCCCTTCATGTGCGGGGAGAGCATCAGGGGGCCTTGTAGTGTGTATAAAAACTTCCCTATGGTGCATTGTAAGAGAGCTATCCAGTAGACATACTAGGGGGTATGTAAGGGTTACATCAGATCAAGATATACCCCTTCTTATAATTAATATTTATAATAGAGGTACAAATGCTTGAAATGAATCACCCACACTCCAACTCCTTAATTCCCTTCTAATTACTTATACTAGCTCCCATCACCTCATAGTCATAGACGATTTTAAGCTAACATTTGAACCTTCGCCACTGACTCATGATTTGACCAAGGAAGAGGACGCAATATGGAGTTTACCATATTTAGCAGCTGTACTTAGAACACCTTTCAAATGGTTGATATAACCTTTACTCACTGCCACAGAGCTTGCAATGGCCGTGCTCCTTCTGACATTAATGCTTGTCTGACTTTCGAAGGAAGACCTACATAAGTGTTATAGACCACATTCTTTTGGATGCGAAATGGCCCAGAGAAGTTCTTCCGCAACAACGTGGGATCAGTCGATAACTTTTTGACGGTCTGGTAGGCCTTCAAGGTCTACATCAGAAACGTCACAATATCTAAACATGCTGGCGTTCTTAGGTCTCTAAGAGGCCGCTTGTCATGTCTTGAGGGGGAGATTGTGGAATTGGAGAGGAGACATCATAACTCAGTTGACGACCACCTCCTCCGGAATATTAAAGCAAAGATAGATGAGTTTCATGAGATGGCTTACAGTGAAGTTAACCACTTAGGAAAATATGCAATCGCACAGACATATGGGAAAAGGGAACGCCCTGGGGCCACATTAGCAGCATTAATGCACCCTAGCAGGGAGTCCAATGTCATTCTGGAACTACAAGAAGAGCAAGGACACCCACTAAGTGACCCAGATCAGATTGCAGACATATTCCGCGGATATTAAGCTGACTTGTATCAGTCGCAAATTCCCCATGATGAAGATGTTACCACTGATTACTTAGCACATATAGCTATGACCTGGTTTACCACTGAGCATAGAGAACACTTAATGGAACCGCTGCAACGAGCGGAGATACGAATGGCACTCAAGGGCATGCAATCAGGGAAGGTGCCAGGCACAGATGTGCTTACAGTAGCCTTTTATAAGGCCTAACCAGACCTACAGGTCCCTCACTTAGTCACACTGTATGAGGAAATGGTGGAGACAGGCGTTATGCCCACCTCCATGCATGAGGCCCTAATAGCGACGCTTCTGAAACCTGGCAAACAGGCTACCCTTTATTCCTCTTATAGGCCATTGTCACTATTAAATGTGGATACTAAGTTCTAGACTAACGTGTTGGCCAATAGGTTAGATCTATTGTTATACGGAGTAGTGCAATCTGAGCAGGCCTGATTTGTACCGGATCATAGCATAATTTACAGTCTTAGAAGTTAGAACACTGTTTGGTGCTATTCAACGCATTGATTCAGAGATTAGGTCAGCTGCTGTCTTTCTGGATGCACAAAAAACATTTGATTCAGTTGAATGGGGATTTATGCTAGCTGTGCTGTGTCACATCATTGTGGGGGAAGTGTTTCTGCATCTGGTGACAGTGCTCTATACTTTGCCCACTGCTCGGGTATGTGTCAGTGGTGTTGTGACTGCTCCTATCATGATTACTAGAGACAACAGGCAGGATTGCCACCTGTCGCCCTTGTTGTTTGCACTGGTGGCAGAACAATTAGCGTGTGCGCTTCGGGAGTATCACGGACATCGGGGCTTGCGCTTTCCAGGTTATAATCTAGTAATTTCAGTGTATGCTGATGATACACTGCTGTATATATGACAGCCAGAGAGCAACCCTACCCCCCTTACTGAGGGAGGTAGAGCAGTTCAGAGGATTCTCCGGTCTCTGCGTGAACTGGAATAAATCCATTATTTTCTCACTCACCCCAGAAATGACACTAAGAACATTAGAATATTCAATGCAGTAGACAATAGATTCGGTACGTTATCTGGGGATTCAAATCCACACAGTCCCAGCAGTGGTACTTCTCGATAATTATGGGCAGGCAGTACAAAAGCTCTTAGAGGCATTGGAGCGCCATTAAATTTAATTGCCACTTTTGCTAATTGGGCGTACAGCTATTTTGAAAATGCTAGTGCTCCGCAGATTCTTATTCCTGTTCCAGAACATCCCAAGGCTACTGCCTCGAGAAGTGTTGGACAACTCTCCAATGAGAGAATTGGCCTGGGCGGGAAACAGCCGAGAGTACGCTGGGAAGTACTCACATTGCCATATGACATGGGAGGGCTAAATGCGCCTGACCTTGATACGTACTATAAAGCAGGACAGAGTATGTTTGCACACTACTGGATCCACGGCCCAAGTGATTTGTAACATTTGCCACTTGAGAGAGATGCCGCAGATCTTCATACACTGCTAATGCTGTTTTGAAATCCAACTCAGCAACATGGTGTCTTTGATTCTTTAAATGTTACAGTGCATGCTTGGTGTGGTCTCCTGGAGCAACAGGCTGGTTCCATGCCATATTTGCTGCATATTCCATTGAGTTGGTGTGCCTGGTTTCCTATTGGTCAGGAGAAGGGCGCATTGCCAAAACTTACATAGGCTTGGTATCAGCACCATGGGAGACTTCTTCCAAGATGGCACAATGTAGATGGTTCAGGGACGGGGTGGTGTACTGACGGTTCTCACTCACTACTATTATTACAGAGCAAGACACACATTACGGGGATTGCTAGATGATATTTTAGAGCCCCCAGTTATGCCAGCATTATCCTCCCTACTACAAGTGGATGCCCCCATCAAGCTAGTAGCGAGACTTTATCGTATGCACAAGAAGCGTGTACACCTGGGTTGACCAAGGCACAACTTGAGTGGCAGCGGGACCTAGGTATGGCCATAAGCCACAAACACTGGCAGTATTACTGATCTGTAGTTCAGACTGTCTCGTTGAATGGAAGGCACTTCACATATATCAACCAGGTTTTTATACACTCCAGAACAACTATTCCAATATGGCTTACGAGATTCGGCAGAATGCCAGTGTTGAGGAGAGAGTGTTGCTGGATTTGCACATCTTGCTTGGTTTTGTCCTGGGATACATGAGGTCTTGTGTACGGTCTTCCACGAGTTGGAGGCAATCACTGGAGCATCATTAGAGTTTGCCCTGATGCTGGCATTGCTGGGTTATGACAAGGAAATTGTTGGGGAAGTTAGGCGGTTGTCACCATTGGTCTACTACTTGCCAAATGCCGGGTTGCAATGCGCTGGTCTCGTGGCCCACCCCCAACACTTAAAGAATGGCATGTCGATATGGTTTATTGTAACACAAAATCTGACATATAAAGTGAGTTACTCCCTCCCCAAAGTTGCCCCAGGAAACTTTGGGGACCATACCAGACCTACCTAATTGGCAAAGAGACAGGAGAGACGGAGGAGGTGGATGTATTAGTGGTGGGTGGTGAGTGATGGGTGCCAAGTGTGCGGTTCCTAAATGACAACGCCATGCAGGTAATTAGTAGTGATCTGTGAATGTTATTGTGGCCATGACATTTAAGTATACCATATTGTATAGGTATTGCTGCTCTCTAACGGGTGCTTGTCTCCCTCTAGCATTGCAATGTAACCTCATTCTTGAGAAAATTGAATTGTAGGTCGATGTGCTGCTTAACCTCATGCACATTATACTGTCTTGTTGTTTCCATTGACTCCTTGCATCTATGATTGCAATTACAAGGCAACCGCCATGTCCAGCCGGATTGTATGTTCTTTATAGCATTTTCAATATAAAAAAAGTAACTTTTTTTTATCTAAAGCATACCAAGAAAAATCGCTCCATGGAGAATGATATGATACGTGTAGAACGAAATCCCATTTCCAGTGTGTCATTCAATCATATGAGGCAGCAGTTCCCCAAGTGTATTTGATGTGGAACCTGGAACACTATGAAGGTTAAAATGTTCACCACTAAAAGCTGTGACGGATGCATGGCAAAAGTAGTTTGGGAGGAAAGAATATGCACCTTATGTTATAATGATGTACAGATTATTGAACATGTAATATTTGTCTGTCCAGTATTAAGGGTCTACCAACAAAGATTTTTAAAACCACTTTTTAAAAAATATGGCATACAACAGCAAAAGCTGCTATGGAGATGATAAATAGCCTAGTCAATGAACTAATGTGTTGAACTTTTTTAAAAATGTTGATGTATTTTGTAAATTGAAGATCTCATTTTAAAGATCTAAATCTCTAATAAAAACGTAGAAACCTCGATAATGTGCCTTCACAAAGATAATTTTGCCCAGGTGAGGTGGAGCACAAAGGGAGAACTCACAGGTATAATCATGGCAGACAAAGGTGTCCACCAAGGCTGCGTTTTAGCCCCCACCGTATTTCTTCTATTTATTAATGGGTGCATTAACTTTTTGTTCAGCTATGAAAATGATGTCCCTTGGCTAGCTGGGAGATGGTCCCGGCACTACTTTTTCCCAATGGCACCTGGCTTATTTCCAAATCTTCAAACCCTCCTCAATTGGTTCTCTATTTTCTGCAATGCACTTGGGCTAGAAGTAAATGCTCAGAAGACCAAATATATGTGTTTTAATTGCCAGAAAAAGTTCAGGAGGCAATGAGGCTAGGGGCAAATCACCTTGAGAGAGTCTCTGAATATGATGACTTGGGAATTAGGTTAAAGTACACTAATTCTTGGGTGTTGCAAATTACAAAAAGTTTGATTATATATAAAGCACCGAGCCTTGTCTACTTTTAATCTTGCCAATCGTATTTCTTCATATCCTATTTCCCCTGCAATAGAAACTTATAAAGTACAAGCAATTATTGCTGCCCTCTACGGTGCTGCAGTTTGGGGCCAATGCAATGTTTTCAAATCTAGGGATGAAGAGAGCATATTTATAAGGTCTTTGACAAACCTTGGCCTGAGTACTTCTCAGATTCCCTTATGACTAGATCTTGCACTAAAACCCATTGCTCAGCTTACTAAATTAAGGCATATTATACTGCATGTGCATTTGGACCACTAATGGGCTTAGTCCATTATGGAATGTGCTACATGATATAATCTCTCTTCCTTGATCATCAAAGAACTCTTGGTTAATCTACATTTAGAAATCCCTAGTAGTTCTTAGCAAGAGGCTACTGGCTCAATCCATCTTCTATGAGTTTGAATGCAGCCGCTAGATTGAAGGCCAGATACTTGGAATTATTTATGGAGAAAATGGAATCATTCCTACACCACAAAGTTGTTTTTAAGTGCAGGGATTTTTAGATTATATCAACCCACCACTAGTAAGATCCTTTTACTTGAAATTTAGATATGGTGTTTTGCCGCTAGCCAAATTTACATCTACATGATCCTTGTCTTCCACCAAGTCCACATCATATCCTTTATGACTCCTGGAAGCAGAATCTGAAGACCATTTACTGTTCTTTAGTCCTGTTTACTCCAGAGCTGGGGGTAAATGGGCCACTCCGCTATGTTGTAACATGGGCATACTGGACAGGACAAATGCGCTAAGAACCCACTACTCGCAAGATCTTTGTACCTGAAAGTTAGATATGGTGTTTTGCGCCTCGCCAAATTTACATCTACATGGTCCTTGTCCCCCACCAAGTCCAAATCATGTCCTTTATGCCTCCTGGAAGCAAAATATGAGGAAAATTTACTGTTTTTTTGTCCTGTTTACTCCAGACCTAGAGCTAAATGGGTTGCTCCAGTATGTTGTAACATGGGCATACTGGATAGGACAAAAGAACATTAAATGTTCCTCAGATTCTGCTTCCAGGAGGCATAAAGGACATGATGTGGACTTTGTGGGGGACACTAATAATATGCAAATCTGATTCAAGAGTGCTCATTAGAAAGGGAAAAACAGATTTGATATAACAACTTGACTCTGATACCCCCTTCCCTCACATCAAGTCCAGGCAGAGCGAGACCCCTGTGGCCGCCCCATGGCTCACCCTGTCGTATTGGCTCGGATGGTATTGTCTGTGTAATTGCGCCATCTGCCCTTTATTTTCTTGAATTTCTTTGAGCACAGCCTCACTCTATAGATTGTATCTTCGGCTTGTGGACACCAGTCCATATTCCTTGCCCATATCGTCATAGTTGCCGGATTTGGGGCACCCCAGTGGGAAGTTATGTCTCTTCTGGCTATGACTAGGGTGCTGTTACACCACAGAAGAGTGTATTTAAATAACATTTGTTCCCCACAAATCCCCAAGTTCGCCAGTACTGGTGTGAGACAGATGTTCTCCCCAAAAGCCTCCTCCATTTGCACCCTAGACCAGAAGTGTTGAATGTATGGAGCCACCAATAGTGTATGCAGTAGAGTTCCCATGAGGCCCCAGCCTCTCACGCAGGTTGCTGGGCTACTTATGCCCATATGTAGCAGCCTTGTCCTTGTGTAATGTGCACAATGGAGAATTTTCAATTGCACCAGTCTAAACTCGGCACATATTGTCACCTACCTTGGGTAGCTACATGCTTCCACTGCATCATCTAGCACCCCCAGGCCTCACTCCCAGTGGTTTCTGAGAACTGTTATGGGGGCCACCTCATTTATTACAAGTGTCCTAATTTGTGAAATACCCTTACTCCGTGACAGGATTCATGAGTAACTGGTAGCGGGCTTTCCCCCTCGATGTTTTTCAGGTGTTCCGTATACTTGTCAAGAGCATGCCTCACCTGCAGCTATCTTAATCTCTGATTGTCTGCTATGTCGTATTCTGCCTGAAGTGTGGCAAAAGGTATCATGCCATCCTCCCCCCCATATGTCCCCCTGCCTGGAAATGCCAAGGAGGTCCCACTGCCTTCGGCAATCATAGTGTCCGAGAGCTTCCAGTAACTTTGAGTCCCATAGGGGTGTTTTCAGTGTCAGGTACTTATCCTACCTAATTTTTAGTTGACTTGCCTCCACACCCCCAGGCTCGTCACCATGAGGACCAGGAGGGGCCTCCATTTCTGTCCTCTATTGAGGCATGCCACTTAACTCATCTCCCCATTGCACAACAGTCCGAGAGTAATGCTGGTTCTTGTTTAGTCGAAAATGCCCATTCATTGACTGTGCGAAGGTTGGTCGCGCAGTACTAGAATTGCAGATTGGGCAGGGCAATGCTTCCCTCGTACGGTCCCCTGGTGAACTGCTGTCGTGCTTTCCTTGGAGGTCCACCATCGCAAAGAAGCTGTCTGGTCACTATGTCAACTGCGAACAAAATCACTTTGGTACCTCGTAAGGCACATTTTGTAACGTGTAGAGAAATTGAAGCAGGAATGTCATTTTGAACAATGCGGCCCTACCCAACATTAAAACTGGGAAGTATTTGTTGTTTTAACCTCTTCTCTCAAACCAAAAGTTTGTTTTATCAATTACCCCACATTTTACTCATAACACCTTCAATGACATCATTGAAAATATCACTGCAACATATGTAATGAAATTATTAATGAGAAAACTTTGCATGGCGGGGGCGCGTGTTATAGTTACCTTAGGACATGAGTTATGGTTACTTGAGATAATTATAAGTATACCTGTTGAATTTCAGTTTTTTTTAAAGTTTAAAACACTACGTGGTTACTGAACATTTCCCCTAACTATAAAATTACTATAACCTTTGGTTTATATATATATATATATATATATATATATATATATATATATATATATATATATATATACATACATACATACATACATACATACATATATATATATATATATATATATATATTTTACCAACAAATGATTCCTCTATCTGTGCGGTAACGACCGGTGCAAGTATCGCGGATAGGAATCGAATTCCGCAAATATTTCTCCAACAAAAATTATACTCTCACTCCAGGAGTTATGTTTTTTAGGCTATTTTATTCCATTACATTTCAGCCATCACCAATTTTTAACCAACGCGTTTCGACCAGAACGGTCTTGATCAAATAGCCTAAAAAAACATAACTCCTGGAGTGTAAGTATAATTTTTGTTTGAGATATATATATATAGTTGTGCATGGAAAGTTTCAGGGTGATTCATCAAGCAGGGGCCGAGAAAAAGGAGGAGCCAAAAAGTGTGTTTCCCATGTAAATTCCCTGAGAAATTTTAGAAACGACTACAGCCCGAATCGCTGAACGAAATTACACCAAAATTGGTAGAAAGTTAGATCTTGGTTCAGAAAGTGACCCTTATGTGATTTTGTGTACATCCATTTAGTAGTTGTCGAGATATTAAAAGGAAATGAAATTTGGATATCTAGAGGCGTGGACCCTCCTCGAATCCGAATGATCTTGTAACGAGATCTGAACGGCTGCCAACACTTCAACCAGGAAGAGGTGGCAGCATTCTTGGGACTTGGACTCAGCCGAGTCTCAAAGAAAAACGTTTAAAAAAAGAAAAGGAAACAGGGTAGGAATATCCTGACCCCCTAGGTCTGGAGGTGGGGTGCCCCAGGGACGCCTCCAGGTCCAACGAGCACTTTTTGTACTTTTCACTGAAAAAACATTGAAGATTCATGAATCCCTGTGAAAATTAAAAAAACAAGCGCGATCTACTGCACTTATTTAAAGATTAGCCTCTGGGCGGGCCAGGTTGCAGGGGCAAGTGTAAATGAAAGAAAAGGGGAGGGGAGGGAGTGCATGAAGACGCCACTCCTAGGGCAGTTCAAGCCGCGGGGACCACCACCTCCCTGGTGTTTATTTGTAAAAAATTATGGGAGGGGGGCATGCGTCCCCCCCTCCTTTGGCCTCCAAAGACCCTGGGGACCACCACCTCCCCGGGCATGTAAATATAAAAGGAGGTGGTCCGTGTGGACCACCCTCCGATGTTTAAAAATTCCCCTGGGACCACTTCCTATCCAGCATGAAGACTTCGGACCTTGGGGGATGGAATCCCTTGAATAAATGATGAAGCAGAATTCATGGTTCTCCCTTTTAATTACCCTGACTATGCCCCAAATCATCTGCTTTCATCATTAATAATAATGGGGTATCCCTGTGTCCCTCAGAACCTGGCCATTAACCAAAAATACTACTAACTGTTCTGTCGGAGAGAACAATTTCTTAGCATGCCATAATTGATATGCAAAAAGAAACACACTGAAAACGTTATTATCCCCTTCGATGCTCATGACGGAGCGGTTCCGTCATGAGCATCGGTTGCGCTGGGCTCATGACGGAACCGCTCCGTCATGGCACCCACCCATGGGGGGAGCGCTGGCGCTCCCACCATGGGCAGCCCAAGATGTTGCCACAAAGGGGGATGGCAGCGGAAGAGTTTCCACTGCCACCCCCGACCCCCCCCACGCAATCCCATGACATCAGCGAGCACAGCGCGCGCCGATGTCATCAGGAAGCGCTGGACGCGCTGGAAACCATTTGTTTCTAGCGCGTCCAGGAGAAGCAGGCAAGTTTGTGTGCTCCGGTGGGGCGGGGGGGGGGGGCTTTTTCAGTGTATTGAGGCATCGGGGGAGAGGAAAGAGTATTTCCTCTCCCCTGATGTCTCAATGCAGGGCATTCCTGCAGCACGATTGCGCACAGCGTCGCGATCGTGCTGCAGGAATGACCCCACTAGGCACCAGGGATCCCTTATTTAGTTAAAGGAAGCGACCCCTTGGGCAAGGGTTGCTTCCTTAGGGGGCAAATATATTTTAAGACTTTTCTGCCCCCCCCCTGGGGACAGATCGCCCGAATTTGTTGGTGTTTCTGGCCCCAGGGGGGCAGAAAAGGCCACTAGAGCCAGGGATTATAAAAAAATTAAAACGGAAGCGACCCCTTGGGCAAGGGTCGCTTCCAGGGGGCCAATTATTTTACTATGGGAATTCTGCCCCCCCCGGGGGCAGATCAGCCCGTTATTTTGGGCAGAAACCCCCACTAGACACCAGGGAGTTAGTTTAAATTGAAATGGAAGCGACTCCTTGGGCAAGGGTCGCTTCTAGGGGGCCAATTTTTTTGTAATGGGAGTTCTGCCCCCCCTGGGGGCAGATCAGCCCGTATTTTCCATTAGACACTAGGGTGTTATGTCAAATTTAAATGGAAGCGACCCCTTGGGCAAGGGTCGCTTCCAGGGGGCAATTTTTTTTAAAATGTGTATTCTGCCCCCCCCCCCCCCCCGGGGGCAGATCGGCATTTTTTTGGGCCTTTCTGCGGGGGGGCAGAAAACCCCACTAGACACCAGGGACTAATTTTAAAATTTAAATGGAAGCGACCCCTTGGGCAATGGTCGCTTCCAGGGGGCATATTTTTTTTGTATGTGTATTCTGCCCCCCTGGGGGCAGATTGGCCTGT
This sequence comes from Calotriton arnoldi, assembly GCA_963921515.1. NCBI lineage: Eukaryota > Metazoa > Chordata > Amphibia > Caudata > Salamandridae > Calotriton > Calotriton arnoldi. Next base: position 1,033,579 of record CAWUFW010000039.1, read on the forward strand.
TTTTTTGCCTTTCTGCCCATGGGGGGGGGGCAGAAAACCCCACTAGACACCAGGGACTTCTTTTAAATTAAAATGGAAGCGACCCCTTGGGCAAGGGTCGCTTCCAGGGTGCAGATTTTTTTATATGTGTATTCTGCCCCCCCCCCCGGGGGCAGATCGGTCCATTTTTTTGCCCTTTCTGCCTCCGGGGGGTGGGGCAGAAAACCCCACTAGGCACCAGGGATTTTGTTTTTTGTGTAATGGAAGCGACGTGGTTGCTTCCTAGGGGGTAACATTTGGTTAATGTTTTTTCTGCCCCTCCTGGGGACAGATCTGCCCCTTTTTTTTGCCTTTCTGCCCTAGGCGGGAGGGGGGAGGCAGAAAACCCTACTAGGCACCAGGGATTTATTACTTTTGCAAGGGGGGCACATTTCTGTCTGATGTTTTCTGCCCCACCTGGGGGACAGATTGGCCTGGCAGACAACCTCACCCGATCCCTTGGGCAAGATCACCCCCCATTTTTCTCAGCCCTATTTGAAGGCCCATCTGGCCGATTGACCATTTGGGTTGTGACATAGCGTGTTATAATGTTAATTGTTTTATTTCTTGTGAATTGCAATTGTAATGCTTTATTTCTCCCTTTTTGTTCTAGTTCAAGGCTTTTGCTGTTTAGACTGTTCCAGGTTGCGGTTTTGTTACTGGTGGTTCTGCTGTTTGTGTAGTTGCATGTGTTTGGTAAGAGACTTTTTTTGTACAATGTAAATGAGTTTCATTTCTCTGCATGAATGTGTTTTTTGCAAATGGTGTAATAATAGCAGTATGTTTGGCTTCTGTTTTTGAGTGTCAAAAACTTTTTGCATTTGTGCTCGATGTGTAATTTGTTGTCTTGTGAGTAATTGGTTTTGTTTTTTTCTTTCTAGTGGGATATCGTTGGTTTTTGCTGTGTCTCTGCAGAGTAGGTGCTGGTGAGTGTAGCTGTCTCTTGCAAGTGAATCGTATAGTTTTTGAGTATATAGATCTTTGTGATAAAGGCACACTTTTTTTACTTACTTATTTTGCACAGTGTTGGCTGTTGTTGACTTGTTTGTGCAGTCTCCTTTCTTAGTAAGGATAATGGCTAGCCGCAGGATTACTGCTCAGCAGGTTGTTGGTATGCTTTTTGAGTCTTCCTCTGACCATGGTTCAGAGACTGACTCTGCATCTGAGGCAGAGGAGGGAGGGGAAGATTCAGGCAGTGAGTTTTCTCTCCACATGAAATCATCGGATGATGAAGCTACTCTCAGAGCGGATGAAGCTACTCTTAGTGCGGATGAAGTGCCTGTGTTCGAGGAGGATATTGATGTGCCGATAGTGCTGTAAGAGGCATCTGGGCTGCAGCCTGGGGCTGCAAGCTTCCTGTTGGTATAGTGCGGCAAGAGGCATCTGGGCTGCAGCCTGGGGCTGCAAGGCTTCCCGTTGAAAGTGCTGACCTCTGGGTTGCTCCAGGCATGGTGCAGCCGGCATTGCCAGACTTTACTGGTGTTCCAGGTTGTAGAGTGAATACAGAAAACATTTTGCCGATACATTTTTTTCAGTTGTTTATGGACGATGTGTTTTTGGCAGAGATTGTTGAGCAGACTAATTTTTATGCCGAACAGTTTTTGAGGGACAACAGTGCCAGCCTTAAGCCCCATTCTAGAGCTACCCGGTGGACTCCCACAAATCTGGAAGAGATGAAGAAGTTCTTGGGTCTAACCTTTTTAATGGGCTTGCTAAGGAAGCCATCAATGTCTTCATATTGGTCTACTAGTCCCTTGATGGCAACGGCTATATTTCCGGCAGTCATGAGTCATGATAGGTATTTGCTTCTGCTTCGGATGCTGCATTTTGTCGATAATGGTTTAGCGTTGCCACGAGATCACCCTGAGTGTGACCGTCTTTTTAAGATTCGGCCTGTCATTGATCACTTTGTAGATCGATTTTCTGAGATCTATGCTCCAGGGAAAGAAATAGCAGTGGATGAGTCTTTGGTCTTGTTCAAGGGCCGCTTGGTTTTTAGGCAATACATTCCTAGTAAGAGGGCACAATATGGAATTAAGCTGTATATGCTGTGTGACAGTAGGACTGGATATGTCTCTAATTTCAGGGTGTACACCGGTAAGGAATCCAGGATTAACCCCCCTGGTTGTCCGTCCACTTTTGGAGTGACTGAGAAAATTGTGTGGGAACTTGGTAGAGGACTTTTTAACAAAGGTCACCATTTATATGTAGATAACTTCTACACTGGTGTGCGGTTGTTCAGGGAATTGGCCAAAGTGGACACTGTTGCTTGTGGCACAATCCGCTCTAACCGTAAAGGTTTCCCTAAAGAACTAGTTTGTCAAAAGCTTGTGCGGGGACAGTGCAGTGCGTATGCGTTGCGAGGAACTTCTAGCTGTGAAGTTTTCAGACAGGAGAGATGTCTACATGCTGACTACCATCCATGATGAAAGCACTTCACCTGTGACTGTTTGGGGTCAGGTTGCTGAAGAGCGCAAACCTGTGTGCATTTTAGACTATAATAGGCAGATGGGTGGTGTTGACAGAGTAGATCAGAGGTTGGAACCTTACGCTGCTCTTCGTAAGGCTTACATTTGGTATAAGAAGTTGGCTATCCATCTTTTCCACTTGGCAACCTTTAATGCTTTTGTTGTATTCAAGGATTCTTGTCCTGAGTCAAAGATGACTTTTGCTAAGTTTCAGGAGTCTGTAATAGGCAGCCTTGTTTTAGTGGAACAGGCAAGTGTTCCTAGAGTTGGAGTGGTGGAAGATGTTGCTAGATTGAAAGATCGCCACTTTCCTGATCACATTCCTCCCACACTGTTGTATTCCGCTTTAGGTGTCCGTATATAGGTTTTCCTGAAACATGTCTTTATATAGGCACAATTCGCATTGCCCTTATATAGGCATAGAATCCCAGTCCTTATTTAGGCATTAGCCGTGCACTCCAAATACAGGCATGGTCACCGACATCCGTCCACCCTAACGTCACAACGAGTTCTTAGAAACCAGACCCTTAAGATCTTGGGAGTTCCCCTAGCACAGGATTATTGATTTCTCCAAGAACTCATCTATTACGTATGAACCGCTGTACCTTAAGGGTTCATTCCTGACGTCTTCCTCTGTCCGACTTCACATCAATGCTAACATTCCAAGGCACCTACCAGGTTTAAATATACCTTCCCTTGCCCAGGCAAGTTAGGAGGAGACCTCGACTTCAGAGGCGCCCGTATCCCGGCCTGACGCACTGAGAAGACGCTGTCATTCCTGCTCGCAGAAGAATCCAGCTTCCAGTGTTCTGACTCCCTTCGCGGGGTGTTAGAGTTCCAGATCCGAACCTAGAGGGACTCTTGGCATACTAGACTTAACATACTCTTAGTATACCATACTAGAGAATACTCCACCTACTTCTTACCTTTCCCTAGACCTAGACTAGGTTAGGTACATTGGGGTAGAACTAGCTTAGAGACGCATCGTATGAGTACTCGCATTTTTAGCTTATGTTATTTATGTACGTGAATATATGCTAAAAGATAATGTTAGCGCAGTATTATTTATTTCTACTGCTTACGCTGTACATTATATATCTTGCATACTGTCTTGTGATCATAACAGCACATATCTCTTACACGAGAAACAAGACTGTTCAATAAAACCCTTTTTATTGAAACACACGTCTTTTCTTTCTGTGTAACTCTGTGGAAACTAAGCATGCACGATTAACTGAGTGAAACTGTTATCTATTGTTTCCACGATTCTGAGACGTATTCCGATTCTAAAGGGAAACAAAGTAGTCATGTTTATGCGGTTGCCAGAAACTACTCCCTTCTTGTTCTCAAGGAGTTTCTAGTGGCCGCTGAGCTAGCTGGCACAAAGTAATTAACTTTAATATACTCGATAGGGACATACCGACCTCAGTCCTATGTCAAGCCTATAGGGTATATTATTCCAATGCGCAGAGCCTATTAGGAAAATAGGAATTACACTACAACACCCTCAAAAGACTTTCCCAGTAGGAGAAGTAGAGTCTGTTGGCAAAGAGGTACGCGGAAGGAGACTCGTATGTACTGCCCCGAGTGTCCTTCTAACCCTGGGCTGTGTGTGCCTGCTTGTTTTAGAATGTACCACACGCAAAATAATTTTTGGGAGCATCCATGAGTGGTAAAGTGAACTGCCTGGCCTCTATTGTTTAATATTTTTGTTCAGTTTCAAGGTTGGCATTTGTGTAGTGTATTTAGTTTCAGATTTTGTGTTAGTAGATTTGTATCTATTTGCAATTTGTTTTTGTTTTCTTATTTGTATAAAAAAATCCTAAATGTGATGGCGGTGTGCGTGGAGTGGCGCTTGTCTGGCGGTGTGCGTGGACTGGCACTTGGCTGGCGGTGTGTTTGGATTGGCGCTTGGCTGGCGGTGTGCGTGGACTGGCGCTTGGCTGGCGGTGTGTTTGTACTGGCGCTTGGCTAGCGGTGTGTTTGGACTGGCGCTTGGCTGGTGGTGTGCGTGGACTGGCGCTTGGCTGGCGGTGTGCGTGGACTGGCGCTTGTCTGGCGGTGTGCGTGGACTGGCGCTTGACTGGCTGTGTGTGTGGACTGGCGCTTGGCTGGCGGTGTGCATGGACTGGTGCTTGGCTGGCTGTGTGCGTCGACTGGCACTTGGCTGGCGGTGTGTGTGGACTGGCGCTTGGCTGGCGGTGTGCATGGACTGGCGCTCGGCTGGCGGTGTACGTGGACTGGCGCTTGGCTGGCGGTGTGTGAGTAGTGACTAGCTGCTGGTCACTACACACACTGCTAGCCAAATGCCACTCCATGCAATCCGTGAGCTGGTGTGGTTGCTGTGTCAGGAATGTGGGCGTGTGAAAGTGATGGGCCCTTGAATGGCGCTGTCTGCTGGTGTGAGTGTTGTAATGTGCTGGGCCCACGGCTGGCGGTGTGAATGGTTTTGTATGTGTCACACATATGAAAGGTGTATGAATGGCCTGTAAAGAGGTTGGCGCCTTGTCGTGGCTTTACAGCTCACGAGCTGTGAGTCAATGGTTCAGTTTCTCGTCCTTTCAATTATTAACAGTGCATTTCATTTTTGTGAAATCTCTGGTTAATACAACTGTATATCCTGAACCATCACTCACCCTCGTGCCAAATCCAACCAGTATGTATGTGTGCTTGAGGAATAGGTGGTTGTGCATAAAAATTTGTCTTTTCTGTTTTTGTCAAGCAGGGTGTACCTTGTCCCTTTTTGTGAATGTTGTAATGTGTTGGTTTTGTGCCTGGTGGTGTGAATGGTCTTGTGTGTATCATTTATGAAAGGTGTGTGAATGGCCTGTAAAGCGGTTGGTGCCTTGACGTGGCTTTACAGCTCACGAGCTGCGAGTCACTGGTTCAGTTTTTTGTCCTTTCAATTATTGACAGTGCATTTCATTTTTGTGAAATCTCTTGTTAATAAAATTTTATATACTGAACCATCACTCGCCATCGTGCCAAATCCAACCAGTATGTGTGTGTGCTTGAGGAATAGATGGCTGTGCAGTAATCTTTGTCTTTTTTGTCTCTCTGCCAAGGTGTACATTTCATCTAAGAATAACCTACCAACTGTAGATTTTGTCGTAAACTAAACACCCATGGGAGTACATGGTGATGTCTCTCTTGTGGATCCCAACAAGTTATCTTACCCACAATGTCCTGCAAACCTCAAAATGTGACTGTGACATTTTCCTTGCATTATTGTGCTCAAATTTTCACGCTGCAGAAAGTAACAACAAATTTCCAACCCCCCAGCATTTCTCCAAGTATCCCAATAGAAATGGTACCTCACTTGTATGGGTGGGCCAAGTACCCGCGGCAGGGAAGGGCCCAAAACCTATTGATGCAACATCAAAATTACCTATCACAAACCAACCTGGTTTTGCAAGGGGGGTCCCATGAGTTTTTGGCCCGGGGCTCGGCGGCCATATAGGGAAACCTACCAAACCCACACATTTCTGGAAACTAGACACCCGGGGGAGTCCAGCGAGGTATGGCTTGCGTGGGTCCACCAACATTCTCCTACCCAGAATCCCCTGCAAACATCAAATTTCGCTGAAAAAATCACTTTTTTCTCAAATTTCTGTGTGGGAAAGTTCTGGAATCTGCGTGGATCCACAAATTTCCTCCCACCCAGCGTTCCCCCAGATCTCACGATAAAAATGGTACCTCACTTGCGTGGGTGGGTCAAGGACCTGTGACAGGCAAGGGCCCAAAACCTATTGAGGCGACATCAAAATTACCTATCACAAACCAACCTGGTTTTGCAAGGGGGGTCCCATGAGTTTTTGGCCCTGGGCTCGGCGGCCATCAAGGGAAACCTACCAAACCCACACATTTCTGGAAACTAGACACGCGGGGGAGTCCAGCGAGGTATGGCTTGCGTGGGTCCCCCAACATTCTCCTACCCAGAATCCCCTGCAAACCTCAAATTACACTGAAAAAATCACTTTTTTCTCAAATTTCTGTGTGGGAAAGTTCTGGAATCTGCATGGATCCACACATTTCCTCCCACCCAGCATTCCCCCCAGGTCTCCCGATAAAAATGGTACCTCACTTGCGTGGGTGGGTCAAGGACCTGTGACAGGCAAGGGCCCAAAACCTATTGAGGCGACATCAAAATTACCTATCACAAACCAACCTGGTTTTGCAAGGGGGGTCCCATGAGTTTTTGGCCCTGGGCTCGGCGGCCATCAAGGGAAGCCTACCAAACCCACACATTTCTGGAAACTAGACACGCGGGGGAGTCCAGCGAGGTATGGCTTGCGTGGGTCCCCCAACATTCTCCTACCCAGAATCCCCTGCAAACCTCAAATTACACTGAAAAAATCACTTTTTTCGCAAATTTCTGTGTGGGAAAGTTCTGGAATCTGCATGGATCCACAAATTTCCTCCCACCCAGCATTCCCCCCAGGTCTCCCGATAAAAATGGTACCTCACTTGCGTGGGTGGGTCAAGGACCCGCGACAGGCAAGGGCCCAAAACCTATTGAGGCGACATCAAAATTACCTATCACAAACCAACCTGGTTTTGCAAGGGGGGTCCCATGAGTTTTTGGCCCGAGGCTCGGCGGCCATCTAGGGAAACCTACCAAACCCACACATTTCTGGAAACTAGACACCCGGGGGAGTCCAGTGAGGTATGGCTTGCGTGGGTCCCCCAACATTCTCCTACCCAGAATCCCTTGCAAACCTCAAATTTCGCTGATAAAATCACTTTTTTCTCAAATTTCTGTGTGGGAAAGTTCTGGAATCTGCGTGGATCCACAAATTTCCTCCCACCCATTGTTCCCCCAGGTCTCCCGATAAAAATGGTACCTCACTTGCATGGGTGGGTCAAGGACCCGAGACAGGCAAGGGCCCAAAACCTATTGAGGCAACATCAAAATTACCTATCACAAACCAACCTGGTTTTGCAAGGGGGGTCCCATGAGTTTTTGGCCCGGGGCTCGGCGGCCATCTAGGGAAACCTACCAAACCCACACATTTGTGGAAACTAGACACCCGGGGGAGTCCAGCGAGGTATGGCTTGCGTGGGTCCCCTAACATTCTCCTACCCAGAATCCCCTGCAAACCTCAAATTTCGCTGAAGAAATCACTTTTTTCTCAAATTTCTGTGTGGGAAAGTTCTGGAATCCGTGTAAATCCACAAATTTCCTCCCACCCAGCGTTCCCCCAGGTCTCCCGATAAAAATGGTACCTCACTTGTGTGGGTAGGCATAGTGGCTGCAACAGGAAATGGCCCAAATCGTACTGTGGAGACTTCAAAATTACCTATAAGAAAACTACCGGGTTGGGGGGGGGACCTGAGATTTTGGCCCCGGGCTCGGCGGCCATCTTGGGAAAGTACCAAACCCAAACATTTCTGAAAACTAGACACCCGGGGGAGTCCAATGAGGTATGGTTTGCGTGGATCCCCCAACGTTTTCCTACCCAGAATGCCATGCAAACCTCAAATTTAGCTGAAAAAAACCACATTTTCCACATATTTTTATGTGGAATCACTGTGCCGGCACAAATGTCCTACCCCACAGCGTTCTCCTTAGTGTCCCGAGTAAAATGATACCTCACTTGTGTGGCTGTCCAATGCAGAATTGGCTAAAAACATATTTTTTTAAAAATTTAGCGCTTAGAATTCTCGGTGCTATACCCTTATTCCCTATGTTTTGGGCTCTTCCCAGTCACAGGCCGTTGCCCCACCCACACATGTGAGTTATCATTTTACTCGGGAGACTCTGCGCGAACTACCCCAAATAGCCAAAAAAAGGCTTAGCACAGGGGGAGAAAGGCATAGCAGCGAAGGGGTTAAGTGATTTAAACAGTTGAACTCTTATTTTTGTTTGTATGTATGGCTGTCACTTGAGCATTTCAACAAATTGCAATAACTAGTGAGTGAGTGAATAAAGTGACAAAGTGATATTGTGTGTAAAAATATATATACAACTAGGGAAATTTCGCTCATTTTAACCAAATCATCTGCAAGCTTCACTCATTTGGCCAGCTCCGTTTTTCTTAGTAGTATTCAAAGGTCTTCCCACCTTTTCCCACGTTTATGAACAGTTTACCAGAAGGCTCCTGAGCAAGTTCCCTGCCCATTTTGGTGACTGTTCTTGATGCAGAGGAATACGGGGCCATCTCCACCAAACAAACAAGCACGTACATCATATAGTTAGGAGGAAGTACCCGTGCTTGGTAGAGATTCACCTCTTTGAGGTCTTGTTGCCTTCCCTTGACGAGCATTCATGTTATCACAGATTTGTGGATGAAGACTCTACAGGAACAATCACACTGCCGAAAATACATGCACACAAGGTCACTGAAGACATTACCTCGTGGTCCTTTACACAGCTGCAGTGTAGATTATGCACTATACATTTACCCCACGAGGTAGTACTTACTAATTAACCAGCTGAAAGTACTCCAGTTGGGCAGACATTTTCAGCAAAACTGTGGACTCTTTTTGAAAAAATGAGGTTCCATTCTGGCCCTGATGCTCATTTCACAGAAATTAAACCTCAATGGAAGGCACTTACAAATATAAACACAGCAGGTGCCCTAATTGGAGCTCCACTTCTGTAAAGCACAAATTATCCTAACTTCTTGGGCTTGGTGAAGGCAAAGCATGAATGTTTCCTCTCGTATTCCACGTAGAAAAACAATCCAAAATCCTTAATGGAGGTGAATGCTTTGTTGATCTATTGGAGCACAATGTGATCTGTAGAGTCTGTGACGAGTGGTTTCTTTCTTGTCTTGAGAGCAGAGTCCATGGTTCTCCCTTTTAATTACCCTGAGTATGGAAATGCACAAAATCATCTGCAAGGGCCGCCCATTTGGCCCACTCCCATTTTCGTTAGTAGTCATCGCAGGGCTTCCCGTCTTTTCCACACATTGATGGAAAGCTTACCAAAAGGCCTCAGAGCATGTTTACCGCTGATTCTGGTGACGCGTTCTTGATCCACTGATTGATAACTGTTGAATTTCTATGGTTTTGTACGTGTGAAATCTGAGCCTGACTATAACGTCCCTATAACCTTTAGATTTTTTCAGTGAATTTCTAAGATTTTTCTTTTCCTTTCCCTAACTATAATGTGCCTGTAACCTTTGTTTTGTCAGTGAATTTCTAAGGTCTTTTTTATTTTCTTAACTATAACTCCCTGTAACCTTTCAGTTTTTTCAGTAAATTATGAAGGTTTTTTTTTATTATTTACCTAACTATAACATCCCTGTAACCTTTGTTCCTTAGTTTTTTAAGTGAATTTCTAAAGTTTTTTAATATTTACATTTCCGAAGTTTAATGGTTCTTTAACGTTTTAGTTTTCAGGGAATTTCAAAGTTTTTTAAAAATTATATTATCCTAACTATAACATCTATGTAACCTTTGGCTTTTTCAGTGATTTTTGTAATGCTTTTTAATATTTACATTTACTCACTGTAACATTTGTTTTAGCTTTGGCATTCTCAGTAATTTTTATGTTTTTTTGGGGGAAATGTTTTAGTAACTGTCTGTGTACATTTTAGGTTTTTTGGGGATTTTTTTACTTTTTAATTTATTGTACAATAATATTCTATGTCTGTCTTGTGAGAAGGTGGGTTGGTACAAGGTGCCCACTTTAACTAGGCTGGTTGTGTTAATTTGAGTGGCCTCTCAGGGGTGGCATAATACATGCTTCAGCCCATGGGAGGCCTCTGGGGTACCTATGACCTGGGTACATGGTGTACCATATACTAGGGACTGATAAGGGTACCCCAGTATCCAATCTGGAGTGTACCTAAAGTACATATATAGCAATTTAAGGGAGAAAGCAGATATACTGGGGTCCTGGATAGCAGGATCCCAGTCAGACTAGTCCAAAAACAGTGTGACATCAGCAAAAAGTGGGAGTAACCATAAGAAGCAGATACTACTTTCCTACATGTCTAATGCATGTTTTATTTTTCATAATGTAGTTTTCGATATTTACTTCATTAAAAAATAATTGAAAAAAAGAAAATAGATTTTTATAGGTTTTAAAAATGTGAAGAAATATTTTTTTATATTGTAAAATATTTTTCTTGTATGGAAAGCGTCTAAATCTTTAAAAAAAATATTTTTGAGTACTGGGGTTCCTCTGTGAAACTAGGAAAACTACACGGGACTATAAGGAAACTATGGTTTATATTTGCGATCAAGTAATGGAACGTATTTGCAAATTCAGAATTGTGTTTTTAAAAAAATAAAAACATTTTTTAAAACATATAGGACACATTCATTTGATAAACGAGGATAGTGTGAACATATTTGAGAGTATATTTATCGCACCATATATTTGATTTTAAAGTTACTCACCCGATCTATATTTCACACGAAGTTGCACATTTATGGACTGGAATCGCGAATGCGCATGATGATACACCCAAATGTTCCCTTTTGATTGGCCATATAAGCACCACACCTTTTTGTGAAATAAACCTCATCCAAACCCTGCTTATTCATTTTGAACAGTGGACAGAAAATACACCTTTTCCTACAGCTCCTCATTTTTGGCTTGTTCACAAATGCACTTCTGCACATCATGGCTGATTCAAACCCTTCCAGGGAATCAGAGGATCCGGTCCTGCTCCAGGAGGATGAAGATCATTACAACCCTCATCCCAAGAAGGAAAGTGAGGTGTGGCAATTTTCTTCAATTCTTTCAGGGGACAAAATGGTGACAGCGAGGATTGTAAAGTGCAAGATCTGTGGTAATGAACCATCCTGTGGTACCAATAAAATGTACTCCCACAGCACAAGCTCTATGTGGAGGCACATGAAAACTATCCATGAGAAAGCTTATTTACAGATGGTCCATGAAAGTAGTACTGCAGCTGGGGCTTTCACATCTTCTACCACTATGTCTGCACCTTCTACTTCAGGCACAATCACCGTTCCTGCTGTGTGCTAATCTAGGACATATGACAACCCACTGACTCAGATGCCACATATCAGTTGAATACCACATCAGTGGCTGAATATTTGGATGCCGTTAACAACCACCCTTGTTAATTTTTTTTGTTTTAGCATTCAACTTTTTTCCACATGTGTTTTAGTTTTAAAGCCCATTGCTTCTCATTATTGTTGTTTTTGAACAGTTTTTCACCTTGTTTTTAGAATTTTTAAAAGCTTTATAAAAGAAAATGGTTCTTGTTAGAACCATACCATCCAGTCAAAAAAAGAGCTGTGTTTGTGTTTTTAGTGTGTGCCTGGGTGTGTCAGCATGCATGTCAGTGTGTGTCTGGCTGTGTCACAGTATCCATGAGTATGTGCTTGGGTGTCTAAGTGTAGGCATTAGTGTGTGCGTGGGTGTGTGCCTGATTGTCACAGTGTATGCATATGTGTGTGCCTGTGTGTGTTAGTGTATGCATCAGTGTGTGCCTGGCTGTGTCAGTGTATGCATCAGTGTCTGTCTGGGTGTGTGAGATTATGTATCAGTTTGTGCCTGGGTCTGTTAGTGTATGCATGAGTGTGTGCCTGGGTGTGTCAGTGTGTGCCTGGTTGTGTCATTATATGCATCAGTATCTGTGTGGATGTGTGAGCTTATGCATCAGTGTGTGCCTGGATGTGTTAGTGTATGCATGGGTGTGTGCTTGGGTGTGTCAGTGTATGTATTGGTGTGTGACTAGATAAGTTAGTGTATGCATGAGTGTGTGCCTGGCTATGTCAGGGTATGCATGAGTGTGTGCCTGCGTGTCTCAATGTATACATTAGTGTGTGCCTGGCTGTGTTAGTGACTGTATTAGTGTTTGTTAAATGTGTTCGTTCATGTGTCACTGTTTCTGGGTGTGTTACTGGATGTATTACAAATGCTGAAAGAGCCAATTAGTAACCTACATTACTTCAATGGACATTCCATAGGTCTGTTTAAAAAGAAAAAAACATACATTAACATTTCACTTTATAAATTTACACAATAAACTTTTAGTTCCTTCAATGGAAAAGTTCATGCTATTAAGTAAGCAGTCAACATTTCCTATGCTGTAATCTTATATTAACTTTAACCATTTCTTTTTCCCTTTTTTATTGTTCCATACTTTTACACCATAAATTATGTACTGTATAAAGAATCATCAATGAACAGTGGCGAAAAAACAATCATATAGGTTGTAGAAAAATGTCACTGTATTGCAAGTTTAACCAAATATTTACATTTCCAATGCTTTTCAAAGAATTTTTAGTTTCATCATGGAGAAGTGTCTTGATCACAAGCTGTTCTTTCATAGGGTAAATTGTAGTAGATCACCAAGCAGAATTAAGTTCTTTCCTCCAAACACCGTGCCATTGTCTGTCTTTAGAATCTGTTGTATTCTTAAGTGTACAAAGGCAAGCATTAGGTTTGAGACCATGCTCACCTCATCAATGATTAAAAGTTTCAGTTTCTTCAGTACTCTTGAGACTTCATGACAAGCTTCACTGGATAACTTTTGGTACTCCAGTTTGTTGTCATGTTCCACTGGCAGCATGAGTAGTCAATGTAAAGTATTCCTTTAATGTTATATGCAGCTAATCCAGTGGGTGCTGTTACTAAACACAACACATTAGAGTCTGAAGTCCTCAGTAGGAAAGCAGTGAGAACTGCAATTAAACAGCTTTTCCCGGTGCCAGCTTGACCACTGACATATAATAGTATTAAATGATATAATGATATACATGTTTCTTTTCATAAAGGAATCCATGCTCTATTCTCTCTTTTACCTCCATATATATTTCTTCTTGCTCATCTTTCAGTTGTTCAACTAACTGTTCCAAATCAACACTTTCCAGTCTTGCTTGTTGCATTGCAGTCTCCATCTCATTCATGACAGCCTCATTCTTAATAATTGGCTGTCCAAGAGGATCTTGACTCAGAGGTCCTGAACTTTGGCTGCTTTGTGAACGTTCCTTAGCTATCTCATTGGCAATTCTTTCTTCCTGTTCAATCTCATCATTTAACATTCTCAAATAGTTTGGAAGCACTAAACACTGAATGCTGTCTTTCACAGCTTTGAAAGAATCTTTGTAGCAGTCAAAGTCTCCGAGTAATACCGATTCAGAATACCAAAGCTTGAACAGTTGTAGATGTGCGAAATAGAAAAACTCTCTTTTATCAGAAGTTTGGCAAGTACTTTTTCTATGGTTAATTTAAATTCCTTTTGTGTGTCAAACCAAACAACAATAGCAACCAAGTACTGCATATTTCCCTTCATCTACGTTCTGTTTTATTCTTTCTATATCTGTAGTGTTAAAGTATTTCATAAAGACAAATGTTTTCTAGATGTGGACTCCTATTTGGATATTAAGTGTCCAACATATTTGTTTTCACAATGTCTATACTTTCCCAGGTCAAACTCTGCTTGGTACTGAATTTACAGAAAAGACTTCAATACTCTGTTTCACGTGCTTGCAAGGCCTAGATTTACCCAAACAATTTCCCTTGACTTCAAGTACAAACTGGCTGAGCTCAACCAATCATAGCATTCATAGGAACCAATTTCCATATCAGAAACTTCAAACTAAAGCTGTACAATTTCTTGGTTCGAGACTTTTCAGCAGAAATCTCCTCCCATAACTCCTTCATCTCCGTCTTCTCTGATTTTAATATGTAGGAAGTCATATATCAAGCAACACCGATGGAGTTGTCTGCCATAAATTGTATATCCGTATTGGCATTCCACATTTTGAGAATCACAGAACTATTGTCATTAATAGGCCTCTGTTCTTCTGAGATTATTTGTGTTTTTGGGTGATTTCTGAGTCAGTGTATGTCTGACTGCAAATGAAAACATGTTCACTCTTCCTTCGGAAATTACAGGTCTTGGAACTACAAAATTACACTTTGTGTAAAATGTTCCTTTTGCCATGTATTTTTGATGACAGTACTTGCCACATCTATGTGTTTGAAAGCGTGGAACTTGCTGTTTCAGGTCTCGTTCATCACTGTCTTTTGGGATGGGACATGTCACATTCTCTTCTATGAAAGAGAGTACAGAGTCATCACTGTCTGTTCCAAATTTTGGTACATCATTTATCCATAACAACATGCGAATATGAGGAGCACCTCTTGCTTGGTACTCTTTACACCAAAAGAAATCAGTAACTTTGCCAAGAGGAGGATTTGTTTTCTTGCAGATAAAAGATAGCATGACTTGAAACGTGGTTAAAATATCTACAAATATTAGCAGTACCCAAATAGCAAAGTTCTCCTGCTGTCTTCAAATTGATGTCCACCATATTTGAGTTTGCTTCTCTCAAAAAGTCAAGAAAGTCACCCCACTCTTACCCTGCACAACTTAGTGTCACAATCCAAGTAGGTGCACCTAAGTTTCGTAGCATACATTTTAGTTGTCCATGACGATGATACCAATACTCATTGGTACCACGTTGGCATGCCATCAAATTAATAAAATTGTATTCCAACTTTTCATCCTTACTATGAACTTTGTCAACAAAATCCTGTCTTCAGTATGTGGGTTACAGCATATGATATTCCACTCTGAAATAATAAAAGGAATATGTATGGACTGCATTGCCGAAATCTAGGGTCCTCTGAAAATAATCTGGTTGACCTGCACTCAGCTGCTGGTATTTGTATGGGGCATCATATCGGCCACCTACCTCAGTGGGAAATATTTGTGGGAAACAGTGAGCCTCTAAACCTTTCCCCACACACTCATTGCTTGTTTCATTTGAAACGGATCAATAGCATCCCCAATAACGTCTTTGGAATGCAGTGGATGGATCCTATAGTGTTGATATTTTCTTCTGATTTGCTTCTATCCACTTCCTCAATCTGTCCACTTGATGGTAGCATTTCATCCTCCATACAACTTCCATCTCCGATGCCACTTTTATAGGAAATATTATTTTGTTTTGAGATATAATGTACCTTTTGTAACTTTATTAACATCCACTTCTCTTGCCAAATTTGCATTTGTTTTTGGTAGTGACACCATTTACCAGACTGATAAGTGGTTCATCAATATCTCTCTCTACACTGGCAGGTTCAATGTTCTGTTTAAAATCTATAGGTAAGTAGGCAACTCTTCCTTTAATGACTTTCTCTAGTTCTGTTGGTGGTAGTTTCTCAGTTTTTGGTTCAAAATGAACTATTGCTTGAAAAGGGTATGTAGATTGTATGAGAATTGATTCATGAGTATTTATTTCTCTAAGTTCTTCTGGAACTGAAAACAATTCTAACTTGTTATGTCTTGCCCTGACAGGCATTTTGTTATCCTCTATCTTATCATAGCAATACTTACATATAATTTGCGTTCCTGTACAAATAAAAATACAGCAAATTCTTGCCATTTATCTCTGTTCTCTTGTTAAGTATTTGAGAACCAAACAACATTTCAAGTTTGGCTTTGTAATGAATTAGTCAACAACAAATACAAACACAGACACTGTGTTAAACTTTGCAATCTCTTGTATAAAGTTATGAATACTAATAGATGTGTCCTGTCCTTCTACACCTGCACATACAAACTCCTCATTTTCCATACACTCCTGTTCAGGACCAAGCAAACTAAACTGAACATGTTCACAAACTGTTTTTACCTCTGCTACTGTACCATGCAATAAAGCTCTATTCATTTCTTCTTAACATAAAGCAGGAGTTTTCACAAAGTAAAGTCTCCTAAGTAAATTGCACGTTTTAAAGTGGTGAATAGCTAACATTCAAAGTGATGAAAGGTGCTTCTGTACACTATCTTCGATATACATGCCAGTGAATGTCCGTGTAAATCAGTATACTTCCTTATTTTGCATAGATCTAATCCTGGCAAAATGTCTATTTCCTGTTTCAGACTTCTGCATGGAAATTTACGTAGGAAAGTCCTCAATATATCAATTGATTCCTGACGAACACTGCAAATACTGCTACAGTTCCATTTGTATACAGGGGCCTGTCTACATCTTCCTTGTAGTTTTTAATACTGTAAAAGAGCTTGCTCACCCAGATTGTACAAAACGTCCAGTAGCACAGTTGCAGGAACTGTGAAATAAGCTGTCAGACATTTTTCATAATAAAGTGGATTCAATTAAAAAAAATATTAGTAGAGAGAATTTGCTTGGACAAGGGGAAAACCATAAAGCTATGGATCCACCCCCTAATTACTCCTGCGGTTCTATGGCTGCCCTAAAGCAAGAAGGGGTCTGTGGGAAGCTAGCCAAAATAGACCTGCTAAATTAGGAAGAATTCAGTATCTTAGACATGTCAATTTCATCTGGATCACTATTAGAAGCCCATCACACACTGGATCTGGGACAAAAGAGGGAATTAACGATTCCCAGACCAACAAAAGATCTGTAACCAATCATTTGCCACAGGGTTGGTCCCATCAGCGTGGAAGAAAGCTTTGTTTACAACTTTATTGAAGAAACCGCAAGCTGATATGTAGGATCCTAGTAAACTCTGGCCAATCTCTCAGCTCCCATACCCGGTCAAGTTCATAGAAAAACATGCCAGCAAAATACCGGCAATTTTTTTAGAATCTAACAAACTACTTGGGCTTTAGATCAGCCATCAATCAGGGAATTGTAAGCGCGCTACTCACCCGTAAGGGTCTCAAGACGCTGAGGGGGGGGGGGGCCGCAGATCTGTTTAGCCAAAGAGCCAGGTCTTGAGGGTCTTCCTGAAGGTATTCAGGGAGGGGGCGCATCTGATGTCCATGGCATGGAATCAGCCCTAATTATGGCAACAGACAAGCCGAGGATAAGGGTTGACGGTGGACAGACTGCAGTCCTAATTTTATTAGACCTGTCAGCGGTGTTTGACACCATCAACCACCAAATCTTACTCAACAGATTAAAGGAGATAGGGGTGGAAGGTACTTCCCTAAAGGGAATTGAATCATATCTATCAGAAAGATGTCAAGAAATTTTCTTCCCCTTTTAGATTAGATTTTAAAGAAATCTTGCATGGAGTACCACAGTGCTCTGCCCTATTTTTATTCATTTGTATCTGCGCCCCCTCTTAACACTAACCAAACCATTTGGGCTGTCATATAAACTAGGCAGACGACACCTAATTAATAATATCCTTGAATAATGATGACCCTAGCCAGCTGGATAAATTCCACGTTTGACTAAGCGAGATGGCAAATTGGCTCAGCAGTAACACAATCAAATTTATTGGTAGTAAAACCGAGTTCCTGTGCAGTTCTCCTGGCAAAGTACCATTCCAACTTCCAAACGATTACTAACCATAGACAAAAGATGTGGACCTGGTCACAGCTCAATCAGTGAGAAATTTAGGAGTACAGTTCGATATGAAACTCTTCATGGAAGCTCAGGTTAATAACACAGTAGCCACATGCCATGGACTTATGAGGAACTTGAGAAAAAGTGTTCCCTTACTTCCACAGCTAGCAAGACAGATGGTTGTACAGAGTACACTGCTAAGCAGGATTGACTAATGTAGTGCCCTCCTACTGGAAATTTCAGATTATTTGCTTAACAGACTTCAGAGAATACAAATAATAGTGGTCAAACTAGCACTTAACAAATTAAGGTTTGATGCCACAAAGGACACCCTAAAAGAACTTCACTGGCTACCAGTAAAAGAGAGAGGCATTTGTAAAGCTATGTGCATAGTCCATAAAGCCTTGAATAGCTTAGGACCAAGACTTCTACAGGATAAATTCACCTATTACAAACCAACGAGGAAGTTGAGATCATCTTCAGCTAATCTTGTCTGTGTACCCAGGATTAAGAAAACTAGGGTAGGAGGAGGGGAAGTCTTTCAAGTCAAGGCATCACAATTTTGGAAGAAGCTGCCCATCTCCCTTAGAGCAAATGGAAACTTACTTCGCTTTAGGAAGAGCCTAAAAACCTGGCTCTTTCCTAAATAAATTAGGCTGGATTCCGTCTCTGACAAAATAATAATATTAATCGTTCCCCCTTAGCCTTAGCCTTTGTCTTACTGATGATTACTCATAGTGCCAAGATGCATGCCAGGTTAATGTTGTGCTTTACAAATGAGTATTATTATTAATAATAATAATAATAATAATAATAATAATAACCTCTGCAGCTATCACTTCCTCTACATTCCTAGGATCCATTTCCTCTTTTGCATTAAAGAAAGGCAAAGTACTGGACAAATGCTTCCATTCTCCTCTGAACATTTTAGTTAGTTCTATTCACACGTTTTTTTGGGCTTTTTCTCTTCATAGACAACACTGTTCTATCCAGTGTTCTCATTCTGCTCAGTATCAAAATAAATAGTTTCCTCTTCAGGACAAATGCCTTATAAAGTACAGTCTCAATATGTTGTTTTTGTTTGACTGCTTCTCTTCTCCTTTTATACTGCCTCACACTTCATACCAAATTCTGTATTATGCTACTGTGAAACATTCTGACTATTATTTCCTTAAATTGCTTCTGTCTTCTTGTTAAAGTATGAAGTTTATTATAAGATCTATTACTTTCAATATCACTTAGTTCAATACCTTTCTTATCTGATTTGAAACCTTGCTTTTTATTTGCATGGGTTTTCTCACTTTGCATTTTTCCACGTACTAATGTAAGACATTTCTTAGTTTTCTTACCAGCAGCTGTTTTCTCTTTAACCACATTCTCAACATTATGTCCCTTTTCTCTCTCAGTTGTAAGGAGATAGTATCCTTTTCTTTGTTTCTTTGAGTTTTTTTCTGCATTAGAACTCTGTGTTTTTAAGTACAAGTAGATGTCTGGCAAGAAAAAAATCAATACATTTGGCTTTTCATTGTGTACTGTTAAATTACATAATTTAAGCATTTAAGTACCTACATAAGCAGTTATGCCACTACGTTATGGGCACTCTAAGTCTGTTACTTTTCATGTTTAAATCAGTGTATACCTGCGTGTGTAAGCGTAGACATCAGAGGGTGCCTGGGTGTACAACCGTATGGATAAGTGTGTGTCTGGATGTGTCAGCATATATGTCAGTGTGTTTGACTGGGTGTGTTAGTGTATAGATCAGTGTGTCACTGGGTGTGTCGGTGTATGCATATGTGTGTGCCTGGGTGTGTTAGTGTATGCATGAATGTGTCCCTGGGTGTGTCAGTGTATCCATCAGTATTGGTATAAATGACTAAATTTCCACCCAAACACTCCTTATTCAGGATTTCCTACAATTAAACTCTCCTTTCACTTTTACAGTCTAGTTATTTTTCTACCCATACCCTCTATGCTCTTGTAGCTCTATTACCATTGCAGCCAATTTTGAAACATTCCCTGCTAGCACAAGGTCACAAGCTCACAACACTTTCGGACGCCAGCATGCTAACTTATAATCCAACTGTAGCAGGTGTGGTTGAGTGTCTGGAATTATAAGCATATTGCAAACACCGTTACCTTTTTGTTATTTCTCCAGAGCCAATGACACATGAACTTAATTTTATCTCAAAATCACTACCTACTTTTAGCCACCAGCATATTTACACCATCCAAAGAAATATCTTCTTTTTAAATTAGATGCTGCACACCATTTCAACTATCTTTCATTTTGTCTCATTTAGCTCCATCCTTCTCCTGTGTTCTGCTAGTCCTTGTCATCAAAATGGATCTGTATGTGGATTGTGAGTCATGGCTTTGTGTTTTGGGCCAGAGAGTGTGCAAGAAAGAGTGGGATTGACAGGGACTTAGGTTTGCCTTACGTGGATATTACTTGGGTTGGCCTGAGAGAATGTGGCATCAATTGCTACCTTTGGTTGAAAGCATTGCAAATTGCCAACATCTAGACCCATGATTGTGCACTGTGGTGGCAATGAAGTAGGCACACTGATTAAGGGAGGACTGGAATTCCTAATGAAGAATACTTTTGGTCAGTTAATGGTACTTTTCCCTCACACTGCCTTGGTGTTCTCCAACATTTGCCTAAGGCAGAAGTGGAAGTAGTCAACTGAATTCTGTCCCCAGATAGACAAACCAAGGAAGCATGTGAATAAAACTGTTTCTGCATTCCTCAGAGACCACAACTTGTGCTCCATATACCACAATAATTTAGGCTTTGAGATGGATGGGATATATAGAAATGATGGAGTTAATTTCACAGAGAGAGGCAATGGGGTGTTCCTCAACAACTTGAAGGACTGCATCCTGTTTTATGTGAAGTTATCATCTACACACCATAAACACAAAAGCTCTTTATAGAGCCACCCCTTTTCCCAAACACTGGGTCTTTTTTGTAAAACCTTTTTTCAAAAGTTTGTCTTGACTCAGTGGATCCGCCGTGGTTCCTCAAACCAAAAGCACACATTCAATGCAAACCAGCACATTCACTTGTATGAGTTTGTGAGTGATTGTATAACTGTATTTCTGGGTCTGTGAGTAGGTATGTGAGGTTCTCTATGGGTCTGTGACTGGGTGTGTGAGTGTTTCTGTTGAACTGTGAGTGGATGTGTGGGTCTGGTAGTAGGTGTGCAAGTGTCAATGTGGGTCTGTGAGTGAGTGTGTGAATTTCTGTGAGGGACTGTGAGTGGGTGTGTGAGTGTCTCTCTGGGACTATGAGTGGATGTGAGAGTGTCTAAACTGGTCTGTGAGTGGGTGTGTGTGTTTCTGTGTGGGTATTGAGTGGATGTGTAGGTGTGTGAGTATCTCTGTAGTCTGTGTGTGGGTGTGTGAGTATCTCTCTGGGCCTGTGAGTGGGTGTGAGAGTATCTGTGTGGGTCTGCAACTGGATATGTGAGTTTTTGTGTGGGTCTGTGAGTGGATGTGTGAATTTCTGTGTGAGTCTCTGAGTGAGTGTATGAGTGTATCTGTGGGTCTGTGAGTGGGTGTGTGAGTGGCTGTGTAGGTGTGTGAGTGTATGTGTGGGTGGGTGTGTGACTGGGTGCGTGAGTGTCACTGTGGGTCTGTGAGTGGGTGTGTTTGTGTCTTTCTGGGCATGTGAGTGGGTGTGAGTGTCTGAGTGGGTCTATGAGTGGGTATGTGAGTTTCTGTGTGGGCCACTATGTGGCTGTGTGAGTGTCTGAGTGGGTGTGTGACTGGGTGAGTGAGTGTCTCTGTGGGTCTGTAGGTGGGTGTCTCTCTGGGCCTGTGAGTTGGTGTGAGAGTGTCTGAGTGGGTGTGTGAGTTTCTGTTTGAGTCTGTGAGCGGGTGTATGAGTGGCTGTGTGGGTGTGACTGGGTCTGTGAGTATCTCTGTGAATGGGTGTGTGAGTGTCTCTCTAGGCCTTCGAGTGGGTGTGAGTGTCTCTGTGGGTATGTGAGTGTCTCTGTGGGTCTGTGAGTGGGTTTGGGTGCGGGAGTACATATATATATGTATATATGCTTATATATACATATGTATTTTTAGTACACTGCGAGGGCTCCACGGATCTCGCGTGTGGGTAAACCATTTTTGGGCAATTTCTTGCCCAACATAACTACTGTCTACCTCTGTTATAGAAATATGAGTCAGGGAACCCTTCATCTGCTTTATACACTTATATATCCCCAGGGACCGTTTCCTGACACAGAAACTGGTGGACACACCTTTCTCTCAGGATGTGGGCAGCCAATCAGGGCCTTGCTGTAGCACTTGGAGCCACGTACTCACTACGGATGGATCCACAGAGGTTATGTGTCCCTAGATATCTATATTTCTTCTTCCTTTAATATCTCAAAAACTACTGAACGGATTTACACCAAACAACAAAAAGGTAGCTTTCTGAACCAAAACCTACTTTTCTGTCAAACTTGATGCAATTCCGTCCAGTATATATATATATATATATATATATATATATATAGCACAACAACCTCCATCGACTGGGGCCCGCAACCCTGCAGAGCAGCTTTAGCTGACGGGGACAGAGCATCCTGTTAAGCAAATACAAAGAAGGAAGGTGTCGAAGCCAATTCCTGGTGACAGCACAGTGTTTATTTAGTAATAAAAGTGGCTGCATACTTATCATCCTTCCTGATCCGTTTTGGCAGTCATGCATTGATCACAGGTGCAGAGGTTTGCAATTACAAGACACAGGTGCTTTTAAATTCATGTCACCACGTGAATCTGAAACATAATCATACAAGTCATAAGAGGTACTAATATTATCATCATTAAAATCTCATATTAATTCAGTGCATCCAGTTCAAGGTAAAGTGGTCATGTGCAAATCCATAAATTTAATATGCAGCCATGGCAGACCTCATTCATCAATATTGCTGCCACATTGCAAATTATGTCGGCAGGAACAGGTAAATACATCTCCCTTTCTCACCTTCATGTCATGTAGTACCAGGCTCAATCCACTGTCCCATGCGGAGGAAAGCGGTTCATGCCCCCCAATCTAAACACAGCACAACGACCTCCATCGACAGTGGCACCAACCCTGCAGGGCGACTTCAGCTGATGGGGACGGAGCATCCGGTAGAGCAAATATGAAGAAGAAATGCGCCAAAGCCAATTCCCGGTGACAACGCAGCGTTTATTTTGTAATAAAAGTGGCTGCATACTTATAATCCTTCCTGACGCATTTCGGCAGTCATGCCATGATCACAGTTGCAGAGGTTTGCAATTACCAGCAGATTTTCATGATGATAATATTGGTGCATCTTGGGACTTGTATGATTTTCGGAGTCACGTGGTGATATGGATTTAAAAGCACATATGTCTTGCAATTGCTATTTTGTTACCACGAATTTCTTCGGCACCTTTCTTCTTCATATATATATATATATATATATATATATATATATATATATATATATATATATATATATATATATATATATATATATTCACTGATTCAGTGATGTCATCAGTGATGTCATTTGAGATGTCATCAGTGATGTCATCAGTGATGTCACTGACCATGTCATGAATGATGTAATATGTGACATCATCAGCAGTGTATTGCGGGGGCGCGAGTTATAGTTAGCTCAACTAACTATAACGGGGGAATTTCTATGGTTTTGTATGAGTGAAATGTCCAACTAACTATAACGTCCCTGAAACCTATGGTTTTTCAGTGAATTTCTAAGGTTTTTTAAATGCTAATTTCTAACTATAACGTCCCTGAAACCTATGGTTTCATCAGTGAATTTCAAAGGTTTTTCAAATGCTAATTTCTAACTATAACGTGCCTGAAACCTATGGTTTTTTCAGTGAATTTCAAAGGTTTTTTAAATGCTAATTTCTAATTATAATGTTCATTAAACCTATCTTTTTTTTCTGTGTTTTTAAATTATCATCCCATTCTCAACCTGGTCAAAACTGCAAATCTCACCACTTTTCCATCGATGCCTTCCGCCCAAAAAATCGCCACAAATGAGAGCCACAACTAACGCTAATGATATGCAAAGTAGGCGTTCCCGTGGAGAAAAAAAAACTAAAACACCACTTCCCCATATTTTCAACGACCAGCCAAATCTGCAATGCGATCCAAAAACCAGGCGATAAGCCGAGTTAGCAGTAAGAAATTAACATCAGCCTTTAACTGGTGTAATGAGGTGGACTATCTACAGCGTGAATTGGACCCAACTCACAGCCACATCTAAAGACCAACACATGATACAGCTACTGATCATGCAACTCCGACACCCAACAAGGCCACAACACCCACCGCCACCACCACCAGGACCTCACCACCAGGACCTCCCCCCCGGACCACCCCCCCTACTACCACTGAGGCAGCGCAAAACAGGACAGCGGACCTTCCCAAAACGCCATGGCCCCTCAGCCGCACAATAGCTGAATGTTGGGACATGTGGGAACCAAGTATGTGTGAAGGAGGCAAGTCACCCATCAATAATAATGCACACAATACCAAGTGTAGCGGTGATGTGCTGGACAGACCTCACTATGCAGAGCACAAACCTCTCCATGTGTACATATACTACTGATACTTGTAGTGTTGTGCACAGTGGACGCAACCATGTTACCTCAGGCAATGGGGAAGATCTCGGTCATGTAGCTGTGTTGTCCCCCCTTGGAAGCGTAAGCGGAGTGGGCTGGTCTAACGTACGGCACTCCAGCTTAGGAGTATGAATAAATAGGCTGGGGCTCTGGGCGTGGTTCACTTGTGGGAAGGCCAAAGCGTCTGCCAGAGCGGCAGCCCTCACCCTGCCACTTGGCTGCCGCCATGACCGCGGGCCTCCTCGACACAGGCCCCCTGCGAACCCAGCGGCACAGCACCGCAGACTTATGTCTGTACAGACTACTGCCTTCGATCTACACTGCGGACAGCAGGGCTCACAATTCAGATGCAGCGGCGATTGCAGATCACGCAGTCCAGTAGGCAAGACACATTGCTGCCACTGCGCCCCGCCCGGACCACGCATGATCGCAGGCTGCATACACGCTGAGTGCCAAAGGTACCACTAACTCACTGCACCATAAGTCATCGCCACATGGCCTTATTAAGGCAGAATTCATTAGACAAAAGACATTGCTCCCAGTGCAGCCCGCCGGGACCACGTATCATCGCAGGGTGTGCACACGCTAAGTGCTTCAGGTGCAACTAACTGTGCAGCTCAACTCAAAGCCACGTGGCTGTGCGCCCATCCTGACCGCTGCCTCCGGCCTACACTGGGGTTAGCACGGTTCACAATTCAAGATTAGTAGCGATGCAAATTGTGTAAGAGACTATAATGGGTTAACAAGATCAAATGCTCCCAATCTGTGCAGCGCAAGTCAACATCACGTGGCTGTGGGCCTTTGCTGACCGCTGCCTCCAGCCTACACTGTGGAAGACCGGCGACACGTGATGCCACTAACCCTGTTCAGCACAAGCCGATCCCACATGTGTAACTGTGTCCTGAGTCCTGAATGGCAGTGACCCCAAGTCCGTGTCAGCAACCACAGCACCAGACTCCCTTTGATTAGTGAGGCGTATTTGCATATGGAAGGCTGGCGACACGTGGTGCCACTAACCCTGTTCAACACAAGCCGATCCCACATGTGGAACTGTGTCTTGAGTCCTGAATGGCAATGACCCCAACTCCGTGAGAGAACCACAGCAGCAGACTCCCTTCGATTAGTGAGGCGTATTTGCATATGGAAGGCCGGAGACACATGGTGCCACTAACCCTGTTCAACACAAACCGATCCCACATGTGTAACTGTGTCCTGAGTCCTGAATGGCAGTGACCCCAAGTCCGTGGCAGCGACCACAGCACCAGACTCCCTTCGTTCAGTGAGACATATTTCCATATGGAAGGCCATCAACACGTGGTGCCACTAACCCAGTTCAACACAAGCCGATCCCACTTGTGTAACTGTGTCCTGAGTCCTGAATGGCAGTGACCCCAAGTCCATGGCAGCAACCACAGCACCAGACTCCCTTCGATCAGTGAGGCATATTTCCATATGGAAGGCCGGCGACACGTGGTGCCACAAACCCTGCTCAACACAAGCCGATCCCACATGTGTAACTGTGTCCTGAGTCCTGAATGGCAGTGACCCCAACTCCATGAGAGAACCACAGCAGCAGACTCCTTCGATTACTGAGGTGTATTTGCATATGGAAGGCCGGCGACACATGGTGCCACTAACCCTGTTCAACACAAGCCGATCCCACATGTGTAACTGTGTCCTGAGTCCTGAATGGCAGTGACCCCAAGTCCATGGCAGCGACCACAGCACCAGACTCCCTTCGATCAGTGAGGCATATTTCCATATGGAAGGCCGGCAACACGTGGTGCCACTAACCCTGTTCAACACAAGCCAATCCCACTTGTGTAACTGTGTCCTGAGTCCTGAATGGCAGTGACCCCAACTCAGTGAGAGAACCACAGCAGCAGACTCCCTTCGATTAGTGAGGCGTATTTGCATATGGAAGGCCGGTGACACATGGTGCCACTAACCCTGTTCAACACAAGCCGATCCCACATGTGTAACTGTGTCCTGAGTCCTGAATGGCAGTGACCCCAAGACCGTGGCTGCAACCACAGCACCAGATTCCCTTCGATCAGTGAGGCATGTTTCCATATGGAAGGCCGGCAACACGTGGTGCCACTAACCCTGTTCAACACAAGCCGATCCCACATGTGTAACTGTGTCCTGAGTCCTGAATGGCACTGACCCCAAGTCTGTGGCAGCAACCACAGCACCAGACTCCCTTCGATCAGTGAGGCATATTTCCATATGGAAGGCCGGCGACACGTGGTGCCACAAAGCCTGCTCAACACAAGCCGATCCCACATGTGTAACTGTGTCCTGAGTCCTGAATGGCAGTGACCCCAACTCCATGAGAGAACCACAGCAGCAGACTCCCTTCGATTACTGAGGTGTATTTGCATATGGAAGGCCGGCGACACATGGTGCCACTAACCCTGTTCAACACAAGCCGATCCCACATGTGTAACTGTGTTTTGAGTCCTGAATGGCAGTGACCCCAAGTCCATGGCAGCGACCACAGCACCAGACTCCCTTCGATCAGTGAGGCATATTTCCATATGGAAGTCCGGCAACACGTGGTGCCACTAACCCTGTTCAACACAAGCCAATCCCACATGTGTAACTGTGTCCTGAGTCCTGAATGGCAGTGACCCCAACTCAGTGAGAGAACCACAGCAGCAGACTCCCTTCGATTAGTGAGGCGTACTTGCATATGGAAGGCCGGCGACACATGGTGCCACTAACCCTGTTCAACACAAGCCGATCCCACATGTGTAACTGTGTCCTGAGTCCTGAATGGCAGTGACCCCAAGACCGTGGCTGCGACCACAGCACCAGACTCCCTTCGATCAGTGAGGCATATTTCCATATGGAAGGCCGGCAACACGTGGTGCCACTAACCCTGTTCAACACAAGCCGATCCCACATGTGTAACTGTGTCCTGAGTCCTGAATGGCACTGACCCCAAGTCCGTGGCAGCGACCACAGCACCAAACTCCCTTCGATCAGTGAGGCATATTTCCATATGGAAGGCCGGCGACACGTGGTGCCACTAACCCTGTTCAAGACAAGCCGATCCCACATGTGGAACTGTGTCTTGAGTCCTGAATGGCAGTGACCCCAAGTCCGTGGCAGCGACCACAGCACCAGACTCCCTTCGATTAGTGACGGTTATTTGCATATGGAAGGCCAGCGACACGTGGTGCCACTGAACCTGAATTACGCAGGCCGGTGGGGCCACCAACCTATGCACGTGGCTGTGGGCCCTTGCTCACCGCTACCTCTGGCCTACACTACAGTCATCAGGCCTCACAATTCACATAGAGTCCCGATTGCACATGACGCAGACCAGTAGGCAAGACACATTGCTCCCAGTGCGGCCCGTCCGTACCAAGCATCATCACAGGCTCATACAGTCTCAATGCTTCTGGTGCCACTAACTGTGCACCTCAACTCAATGCCCTTGCTGACCGCTACCTCTGGCCTACACTGCGGTCATCAGGGCTCACAATTAAAATTATTTCTTGATTCATTAACTACAGAGTCCAGTAGGCAAGTAACTATCACGGTCCTAAACCCTACATAATATCCTTTTAATATCCTTGCTTCAAGAACTTTTTTTATATCAGTTATAGTTTAGTACAATGACCAAATTCATCTTCAAGTACAACCGAACACTCAATAGCAGTCTACACTGCGGGCAGCAGAGCTCGCAATTCGATTTTTAAATGCTAATTTCTTACAACAAGATTGTACTCAGAAAATACAACACTTCGTCAGTGTATTCTATACTTATTTCATCTTTTCATGATACGCCTACACTGCAGTCAGTATGGCTCACAATTAAAATTAAGTATTGATTCATTAATTACAGAGTCCACTAGGCAAGTAACTATCACAGGCCTAAAATCTACATAATATCCTTTTAGTATCCTTTCTTCAAGAATTTTTTTTATATCAGTTATAGCTTTAGTACAATCACCAAATTCATTTTCAAGTGCAAACGAACACTCATTAGCAGTCTACACTGCGGGCAGCAGAGCTTGCAATTCCAACTTTGGACACGTGGTGCCTCTAGCCCTGTTCAACACAAGCCGCGACACGTGGTGCCACTAACCCTGTTCAACACAAGCCTGTGACATATGGTACCACTAACCCTGTTCAACGCAAGCCGCGACACATGGTGCCACTAACCCTGTTCAACACAAGCCGGCGACACTTGGTGCCACTAACCCTGTTCAACACAAGCCAATCCCACATGTGGAACTGTGTCCTGAGTCCTGAATGGCAGTGACCCAAAGTCCGTGGCAGCGACCACAGCACCAGACTCCCTTTGGTTAGTGA
The DNA here is from genome assembly GCA_963921515.1 of Calotriton arnoldi. NCBI lineage: Eukaryota > Metazoa > Chordata > Amphibia > Caudata > Salamandridae > Calotriton > Calotriton arnoldi. The sequence goes on from CAWUFW010000039.1 coordinate 1,062,231, forward strand.
GGCATATTTCCATATGCAAGGCCGGCGACACGTGGTGCCACTAATCCTGTACAACACAAGCCACGACACATGGTGCCACTAACCCTGTTCAATACAAGCCGATCCCACATGTGGAACTGTGTCCTGAGTCCTGAATGGCAGTGACCCCAACTTCGTGGCAGCGACCACAGCACCAGACTCCCTTCAGTTTTATTTGTTGTTATTTTCTTTAAATAAAATGTTTTATATGTAAACCTATACATGACTAAGATTCTTGTTTGTCCAACCGCACAGGGACACCTCCGGGCCCAAGAAGGTTGTTGGGGGTATGTTGGTAATGTGGGAAGAGGGTGCGTTACCTGCTGATGTGGGGAGAGGCAGCGTGAAAGGGGTATCTCTCACAGAAAGAACTCCGATATGTTTTCAGAAATGCCTCGGACTGATGCCAGCTGACGGACTGAATCACAAAATGTTTTTTCAATGCTTATGTAGTGTGAGTTATGAACAGTTCGCACCCAGGCTCGCAGAGGGACAACTGCGGCCCGTCCGCTCGACTCACACACGCAGTACTACGACCCGTCCGCTCCCAAAGGAACAGCAGCGTAGTACCTCGCAGAGGTACAGGCACAGTAGCGTACTAGCTCGCAAACGTAGAGAGCTGCGAGCCGACGGACTGGCTTTTAACGGCATAGCTGCAAAGTGGTGATGTTGGGCAGACGGAGCGTGAAAGAGTTATCTCGCAGAAACAGAGCTCTGGTATATTAAATTGCCCCAGAGACCTTTCTTTTATATTTTCACTTGATGCAAGAAAGCGCGCTTTCTGGACCAAGACCTTTCTCCCTGCCAAATTTGGCGTAATTCCGTTCAGCAGTTTGACCTGTAGCCTTGTCTAAAGTTTCCTATGGAAAATCCATTGAGAAAACACGTTTTCACCCCCCCCACATAGCTACCTGTCGCAGGCGTACTCGCTGTTGGTGTGCAGGTCAGTGGTCTAGTTGTCAACATGTCACAGCCACTCCCTGAGGGCAGGTTTGCACACACACCACACCCATCCGGCACATGCGTCACAGGCCATGTGACCACGCAAATATAATGGATCCACAACGTCACATCCTTTATTGCCATTGGTGACTGGATGGCGGACGCTCCACGGGTCTCAATCATAAAGACTCATGAAAAGTTGCGCAGAGGGTTAGTCGCACCCTGAGCTCTATGGCCGTCAGGGGCCTACTACCACGTGGCGCGGACTTGAGTTCCACAGGGTTATTGCCACCCGAAGCTGATGTGGCCGTCAGGGGCCTACCACCACGTGGCGCGGACTTGAGTTGCACAGGGTTACTGCCACCCGAAGCTAATGTGGCCGTCAGGGGCCTACCACCACGTGGCGCGAACTTGAGTTGCACAGGGTTAGTGCCAACCGAAGCTGATGTGGCCGTCAGGGGCCTTCGACGATGTGGCGCGGACTTGAGTTGCACAGGGTTAGTCACACCCTAAGTTGTATGGCCGTCAGCGGCCTACCACCAAGTGGCGCTGACTTGCGTTGCACAGGGTTAGCGGCACCAAAAGCTGATGAGGTCTCCGCCATTGATGACTCAGGACTCAGCGACATTTGTGAGATCTGCCGGGCCGCGGAGAAGCTGATGTGGTCTCTGCCATTCATGACTCAGGACTCAGCGACATCTGTGAGATCTGCCGGGCCGAGGAGCTTTGACGGGCACGTGGAGTGCCCACTGGTAGACACTCCGGTGGCAGCAGGTAATTATTTGGTCATGAATGCGCAGGGGCGGCAGTATCTCTCTCTCTCTCTCTCTCTCACTTCCCTCTCTTCCTTCCTTTTCTTCTCTTTCTCTATCTCCCTTCTCCCTTTCTCACTCCCTTTCTTTCCTTCCCTCTCTTTTTCTCTCTGACTTTTTTTTCCTTCTCTGTGTCTCACTCCTTTGATATGCGCATTACACACGTCCTTATTTTGTGCTTTATTTTCCAGGCTGTGTCGTCGACATTCATGGTCCCGAGAGGAGTCTTCCGCCTTGTTGTTTTGTGTTCAGTTTGTTAAATTTAGTTTATCCTTTATATATACGTTTACGAAAAAATAAAGTTTGATAAAAAAAAAAAATCAATAAAGTTTTTGGTTGTTACTTAAGTGCTGTGTGACTCTTTCTCGTTCTTATTACTGTTATTTCGTGGTGTCCACCATGGTGTTAAATTTTGTGGCAGTTATCACGGGAATACTGGTGATGTCTGCAGTTTGCACCAGCTTCTGAATAGTGTGTTATATTTATCTCAACTTTAGTTGCGTTAAAGTGCTGATAATGAAATGCAGAGGAGGCGTTCCCGTGGATAAAGACACAAGGTGCACCTTTGTGATTTATTCTAAATACTAAAATCCTGTATTGAATTGCACTATGGTAGTGGGTGCACTTACAGTGTACACACAAAATCAATGAAGAAATGTCATTGTATTTATATTGATTGGGAATAGTGGGTCAGGTGCTGGATCTTGACGGGATACACTGCCCAGTTCGTTTATTTTTCTGTACACGAAAAAAACACATCACAACTTTGACAACAACTGCTATGCGAAACAAATTCCGGCGATAAGCCGCGTTAGCACCAGGGATTTTACACCTGATTTCTGCTGGTGTTAAGCAGGACGACTACCTGCAGCATGAAAGGGAACACAGCCAAGAGCCACACCGAAACACCCACAGGTGCCATACAGTCAATGAGCATGATACACGGATACCCATGAGGTCCACAACACTCATCACAACAACCCCAGGACCGCCAATGCCCCCCGAACCCACATCTGAGCAAGTGTGTCTGTGTGGTCATTGTGTTAGCATGATAGGCACGGGCCCTGCAACATCACAGTGTCAGCGGACGTTACCATGTCACCTCAGCGTTGGCAGTGAGCCTGGACATGTAGCTACGCACGCATACTCCTGCATGCACAAGCGGCGTGTGCTGGTCCGGCGTACACAGGTCAGCGCAGGGGTCTGCCTATCCGGCAAGGGGAACGGGGTGTCTCGGACATGTCCGTGTTCAGGAAGTGCGGTAAGTGTGTCTCTGTGTTCTGGTGTGGCCGCCACAAGGGCCGCAACAGTCGATGTTGTACAGTGGCATGCACCACCTCCAAACTGCAGTCTAACGGTGTGGTTGGAATGTCGCAGGACATGCGCGAATAGGCATTACAATGGTGTGCCGTAGGAGTGCACGGGATACCGCAGTGCACCGTACAAAAGTGTGGGGTCTCGTGGGAGGGAGGAGCAGCTGTTTGGCAACGTAACACACAGTGAACCCGCCCATGTGCCACGTGCTGGGCATCTCATCCATGATGACCAGGGTCGCAGACATCCCACAACACCCACGACCGGCCTTTGTACACATCCTGTATGAATGCAGCTGGAGAACTTACTGTAGGGATGAAAGGTTCTTTATCTGAGCTATCTTGCAGTAGCACATCTGCTGCTCCGAGAAGGAACTTGCAAGTGGCCAGCCCCCCGACAGATACGATAATATTTGCATCCGTCTCCCACACTACGCACTGCCCGATTTGAGAACAACGAGTACACATCCCACACTCAAAAGTCCTTCGTCGTAGTTAGCGTGCGTGAAATGGCCTTCACATGTACTCCCACCACACCCCTGCCCTGCACCCATTGCACACAGACCCAGCTCATTGCACCAAGCTGTGCCATTTCATCCACAAGACTGGCACACGGCAAGCCAGTGCAGCTACAATCAGAGCCACTGACGCAATGGCAGAGCATCCCGAACACATGGTCGACTCCATGCACGTCTACCTATACCTTGCACGTCTGCTGCATGTCCTGGGTGCACTGCCTTTGGCAGTACTGCGGATCACTTACCGGCTGTGCTTCCGCATTGCGGACGTCACCTGCGTTCAACCTGTATTGCAATGTCACACGAGCCTATCCTAGTGGTGCATGGACGTGTGCCTCTCAAACGAGTGGGTAGCTGACATGGATTACGACAGGTGTGTGCGCCCCCTGTTGGCACACGACCAGGAATGTCATGGTGATGCCCGTTTATGGCATGCATGGATGTTTGGCATGCATGTTGGGAACTGGGCCTGGGAGATTGCACGTGTCGTAGTATGCAGTGAGCAAATTGACCCACTTCCCGATTCTGCTTTGGTGAACATTGGGTACAGTGGTTGGAGTCAGCACATCTGTCCCGGTCAGCTGATGGATTACGTCGACGACATGTCAAATATTGTAGCCAACCATCACTCATTAGAGATAGTGGCTTACGCAGCTGCACTCGCGTTCATGGACGAGTGACAAGGTACCTGCAACCACGACTCGATGCGCCACATTGCACGTTGTACATCTGGTCACATGTCCCAAAACAACAGTGGACATGGCTGCATTGGCGTCGATTCATGTCCGAAGCGTGGACAACCAACGCTGCTTGACACTGACTTGTGTTGGTGATGGACTACCCCGAGGTGAACATGGACGTTTTCCTACGTTCCTTATTCAGGCATGCTATTGCATTTCTCTGCATATCGTGGCACTACTCTTGGCCGTACTGACACGCACTTTTTTTTATAAAGTTTCCACATTTTCACTTGTCTCCAAATGTGTAGTGTCTTCATTTGTATGCCAATGTGTGTGTCACAGACTCTCTGGCTGCCTGCCATACGTGAATTGCTACCCCATCCGGACTGTGGGTTTGTACTTATGCGTTCTCATGTGCCTGTTTCGTACTGACGCTTTTGGACGCTTATCCGCCTCAGGCGAGTGCATTTGTGTCCTGTGTTCGATTGTGCAAATCTTTGTGTTTGGACAACATTGTGTTGGATGTTGGTGTACTCTGCTTCCTATGTGTATGTGCTGCATTGTGTGTGAGATGTCCCTTCATGTGAGCTTTTGTTCACCCTTCTCCCTTTCCGGCAGTGTGGTTTTCACTTCTATGCTTGTTCAGTGGTGTGATGTTGGCGGGTTGTGTGACTTGTGCTCCTTGTTGGTGTGTTTCATTTTGGCCATGGTTTGTCTATAGTTGTGCTGTACTTAATTGTGCATGTGTACCATTGTGGCCATCTTCCCCCGTCCCCCCACTCCCTGCTTCTTCCTCTTCCTGGTGCTGTTGTGTGTGTAATTTTGTTGCTCCACACATAAATACATGTAATGAACAAATTAGAATAGTTCCTTGATTCTTTTAGGTTTCAAAACTTCTCTCTATTGGTTTTTTAAAATTTTCCATATAAACAGTTTTTTTAATATTCAAGGACACATAGAAGTCAGAAGTGCAACGTATTCTATCAACACACTTTCTAGAACATTCTACAACACGTGCAGGTTAAAAGTTCATCAATTATTTTAAACCTAACAATATTTTTTTGCAACATTTTCTGGAACATTTAACGGCACGTGCAGGTTAAAAGTTCACGATTGTTTTAAGTTCGAACAGTGCCTTCCAAATGCAAGTAGCAGGTGTGGTTGAGTTGAGCAAATTTTATCCTATGATATGTACTCCACGTTTAAACTGCTTTTTCTTAACCAATCACAAAGATGCTTTTCCACCAAACGAATGTGCACCCTACTTTTAAAAAAACAATGCTTTTCATCTCCCAATCATGTATCGTTTTGTACGGCAAAAAAAAGTAGTTCCCCATCTTTAAACATATCTCTTATTCTACGAACGGACTGCATGAGCTACAGACATCTATCCATTCCTCCCAGCCATACCTTCAAAATGCTAGTGTGGATCGTTGGATATAGCTATGTTTTCTGGTGCAAGAGGTATGCAGAACAGAGACGTATTGACTTAGACCTAGGTTTACAAAATGTGGACATTAAATGGTTTGGACAAAGAGGATTGAAGTGGCACCAATTGTTGCCTTTGGTTAAAACCTGTTTGCATCTCCAACACCCTGACCTCATGATTGTGCACTGTGGTGGAAACGACCTAGGCACATTGAGTGGGGTAGGTTTGGAAATGCTAATGAAGGACACCTTTCGACAATTGATATTGCTTTTGCCTCAAACTGTCTTTGTATATTCCAATATATGCCAAAGACAGAAGTGGAAATGGTCAAACCAATTTTGTCCTCAGATTGAAAAATCTAGGAAGAATGTCAACAAAGCTGTGTCTGCATACCTCAGAGACCATAGAATGGGGTCGATCCACAACAATAACATACGTTTTCATATGGCTGATATCTACAGAAGTGATGGAGTACACTTCACAGATCAGGGAAATCGAGTTTTTCTGAATAACCTGAAGCTGTGCATCCGCACTTATATGTAGCTCCAACTAATAAACACAAGGGCTATTTTTAGAGCCGCCTTATATTCCCAATATCGGTTCGCAGAGTGACAGCTGCGATCCGGCTAGCACAGGGAGACCTGCGGGCCATCGAGCAGCCTCGCAGATGGACACCTGCGTCCCGTGGGCTCAGCTCGCACAGGGAGAGCTACGGGCCGTCGGCTCGGCTCACACAGTGTGAGCTACGGGCCGTCGGCTCGCAAACGCACACCAGCGTGCTGGCTCGCAGAGGGAGAGCTCCGGTCTAACTCGCAAAGGGACACCAACGGGCCAACGTCCCTGCTAGCAGACACACACCTATCACCTAACGGACTCACTCGGACATGTACAGCTAGGGACACGACAGCTCGCAGACGCACAGCTGCAAGCCGACGGACTGCTACTGTTTTATGCTTTAGGGTAGTACAGTGGTGTTTGGGTAGTGTAGGGGGTTGTGCTGGGGGTAGTATTTTAGGGTTAGGGTAGTGCAGTGGTGTTTGGGTAGGGGGTTGTGCTGGGGGTAGATTTAGGGTTTAGGGTAGTGCACTGGTGTTTGGGTAGTGTAGGGGATCGTGCTGGGGTAGTGTTTTCGAGTTTACGACAGTGCAGTGGTGTTTGGGTAGTCTTTGGGTAGTGTAGGGGGTCGTGCCGACAGACTAACTCACAGAGCTCCGAGCCGACGGACGGGCTTCTATAGACATAGCCGCGACCTGGTGATATGAGGAGAGGCAGCCTGAAAGGCATATCTCACACAGACACCGATGCCAGTGTTGCCTCGCAGAGGTAAAACTACGAACCCGATGGCTTCTACACGGAGAGATGCGAGCTGACGGAGTAAATCACAAAATGGCTGCCAACACTTCCTGGTTTCAACCATTCACAGCCAATAAGCCGCAAGCTGCTGCTTGTAACCCCTCAGCCAATCACATGTCAGAATTCTCAAATATCGATATCTGTAAAATTTGATATTTCTCAAAAACTACTGAACGGATTTACACCATTTAAACAAAAGCGTGCTTTCTGGACCATCACCTTTCTCCCTGCCAAATTTGGCGTAATTCCGTTCAGCAGTTTCACCTGTAGTCTTCTGTAAAGTTTCGTATGGAAATTGCATGGAGAAAACACGTTTTAGGACCCTCTTTTTTCTCAGCCCCTCCTACACCATTCACCCCCAAACTTTCAATATAAGAGCTAATCCAAAAAGAGAAACTTTTGGATAATTTCATAAAGATTCGTCAAACGACGCCAAAGTTACAAGCACATACAAGGCTCCAGAAGGGGGCCGCGCAACCCCTCCCAACATAAGTGAAGCCCTGGGGCTGCGCGGACCCCAGCGGCCCCCCGCCACCCCTCCGAGCCCCTGCTATTATTTTTTAAGAAATACCCCTGCAACCTAGCCCACCCAAGGGCCTCATTAAAATAAAATGCGAGAACCCGGGACCCCAGCACAAATTTTTACCGAATTTGTATTTTTTTTTAAATGATTTTTTGGGCCCTGGGGGTCCTCCTGGAACCCCCTGAGCAGACCTAGTGGGTCAGGGTTTTTCTACCCTGCCCCCTTCGCTTGTTTTATACCTTTGTTTCTCCGTTTTCGGGTGACTCGCTTCTACCGAGCCACAAGATGGCTGCCAACACTTCCTGGTTTGGAGTGCTAGCAGCCAATCACAGTGAAGCTCGCACACGCGACTTAGGCTCTGCCCAGATATCGAAACTTTTATTTTTCTAATTTCTCAGCAACTACTGAACGGATTTACACCATTTTTAAAAAGGTCGCTTTCTGACCCAAGCACTACCTTTCTAATAAATTTGGAGTAATTCCGTTCAGTAGTTTCGGCTGTAGCCCTGCACAAAGTTTCCTATGGGAAATTGATTTTTTGACTCTTATTTTTTTAATTTCTCAAAAACTACTAAACGGATTTACACCATTTTAAAAAGGGTCGCTTTCTGAACCAAGCTCTACCTTTCTGCCAAAATTGGGGTAATTCCGTTCAGCAGTTCGAGCTGTAGCTCATCGCAAAATTTCCTATGGAAATTAACATGGAGAAAACGAGTTTTGGGACCCCCCTTTTTTCTCAGCCCCCGCTTGACGAATCACCCCCAAACTTTCAGGATAGGAGCTGACCTGGATAGACTCGGATAGACAGGAAGATTCGTCAAACGATGCCAAAGTTATTAGCAAATCAAAAAATGCTTTTCCTATGGAAACTAGGTTCTAACTATAACTACCTACTGGCGACCGCCAGTAGGTAATATATATATATATATATATTTATATATATATATATACGTATATATATATATATATATATATATGGCAAACACACAGTGACTCACTCGAGAAGCACTCAGGAAACGTGCAAGGTCACCAACCTAAAATAAAAAGATATTGACAAGTTCAGGAGCTGGTACATGATTGGCAGCCTTTCTTTTAGCCTGACGCGTTTCAAAAATTTCTTCCTCAGAGGCTCAAGAAGGTAGGTGCTATTTCTCCTCCCCCAGCAGCATTTATAACATGTCCCGCCCTTGAATAGGGCCATCGTCATTCTTTGGCATTCTGGGAGTTGGAGGTCAGCTCCTATCCTAAAAGTTTGGGGGGGATTCGTCAAGGGGGGGGCTAAGAAAAAAGGGGGGTCCCAAAACATGTTTTCGCAATGCAATTTCCATAGGAAACTTTAGACAAGGCTACAGGTCAAACTGCTGAACGGAATTACGTCAAATTTGGCACAGAGAAAGGTCTTGGTCCAAAAAGCACGCTTTTGTTTAAATCGGGTAAATTCGTCAGTAGTTTTAGAGAAATATCAAATTTTCCAGATATCGATTTTTAAGAATTCGGACATCTGATTGGCTGAAGCGTTACGAGCACGAGCTTGCGGCTCATTGGCTGCGAATTGTTGAAACTAGGAAGTGTTGGCAGCCATTTTGTGATTCAGTCCGTCAGCTCACAACTCTCCCTCTGCAAGGCATCAGGTCCGTAGTTCTACCTCTGTGAGGCAACACTAAAAATATACCGCAGCTCTGTCTGTGCGAGATACCCCTTTCACGGTCCCTCTCCCCACATCACCAGCTCGCGGCTATGCCTTTAGAAGCCAGTCCGTCGGCTCGCAGCTCTGCGACTGCGAGCTGTGAGCCATTTTGTGACTCAGTCCGTCAGCTCGCATCTCTCCCTCTAAAAGGCATCGCATCCGTAATTCTACCTCTGCAAGGCAATACTGAAAATATCCCGCAGGTCTGTCTGTGCGAGACACTCCTTTTACGCTCCCTCTCCCCACATCATCAGCTCGCGGCTATGCCTTTAGAAGGCAGTCCGTCGGGCCCGCAGCTCTACCTCTGTGAGCCACCTTGTTAGTTCGTAGCTCTGTCTGTGCTAGGAGGACCGTCGGCCCGTTATTCTCCCTCTGCGAGTTAGCCCGTCGGGTTGCAGCTCGAAGGGCACGCAGCTGTATCTCTGTGAGCCAGCCCATTAACTGATAGCTGTGTGTCTGCTAGCAGGCCTGTTGGCCCGTTGGTCTCCCTCTGCGAGTCCGGCCACAGCTCTCCCTCTGCGAGCCAGTATGGTGCTGTGCTTTTGCGAGCCAACGGCCCATAGGTCTCCCTCTGTGAGCTGAGCCCACGGGCCGCAACTCTTCCTCTGCGAGCCTGCCCGGCGGCCCGCAGGTGACACTCTGCGAGCCGAAATTGGGAATATAAGGTGGCTCTAAAAAGAGCCCTTGTGTTTATTAGTTGGAGCTACATGTAAGTGCGAATGCACAGCTTCAAGTTAATCAGGAAAACTCGGTTTCCCTTATCTGTGAAGTGTACTCCATTACTTCTGTAGATATCAGCCATATCAAAACGTATGTTGTTGTTGTAAATCAACCCCATTCTATGGTCTCTGAGGTATGCAGACACAGCTTTGTTGACATTCTTCCTAGATTTTTCAATCTTATGACAAAATTGATTTGACCATTTCCACTTCTGTCTTTGGCATATATTGGAATATACAAAGACAGTTTGAGGCAAAAGTAACATCAATTGTCCAAAGGTGTCTTTCATAAGCATTTCCAAACCTACCCTAGTCAATGTGCCTAGGTTGTTACCACCACAGTGCACAATCATGAGATCAGGGTGTTGGAGATGCAAACAGGTTTTAACCAAAGGGAGCAATTGGTGCCACTTCAATCCTCTCTGTGCAAATCATTTAATGTGCACATTTTGTAAACCTAGGTCTAAGTCAATACGTCTCTGTTCTGCATACCTCTTGCACATAGCTATGTCCTACAATCCACACTAGCATTTTGAAGGTATGGCTACAAGATATGGATAAATATCTGTAGCTCATGCAGTCCATTCGTAGAATAAGAGATATGTTTAAACACGGGGAACTACTTTTTTTTTTACATACAAAACGTTAACCGATTGGGAGATGAAATGTATTGTGTCCTAAAAAGTAGGGTGTATATTAGTTTTGATGAAAAGCATCTTTGTGATTGGTTAATAAAAAAGCAGTTTATACGTGGAGTACATATTATAGGATGAAATTTGCTCAGCTCAACCACACCTGCTAATTGTATTTGGAAGGTGCAGTTCAAACTTGAAAGAATGGGGAACTTTTGACCTCCACGTGCCGTTAAATGTTGAAAAAAATGTTGCAAAAAGAAATATCGGTAGGTTTAAAAAAATGATGAACTTTTAACCTGCACGTGTCGTAGAATGTTCTAGAAAGTGGTGATACAATACCTTGAACTTTTCACCTGTATGTGTCCTTAAAAAAACTGTTTATATGGAAAGTTCAAAAATAACCAATAAAGAGAGGTTTTGCAATCTAAAAAAATAAGGAACTATTTTGATTTGTTCTTTATATGTATTTATGTGTGGAGCAACAGGGAAATTCTGCCATTACTGGTTCCATTCTTGATGAAAGCGGTGCATCAGATGTACTGTGTGACAAGAAAAGAATTGCATGCGTTTGTGACATTTGAAATCTGCATACCAACTACGAAGGTAAATTAGAAATTAAGAAGGTGTGTTATGTGTTTTGTAGTAGTGGTTAAGTATTTGAGACAATATTTTTAACTTTCAAAGTGAATGACAACAGATGCAATGGAGCCAACGATCATGCAGCTCGGACACCCAACACTGCTCCGACACCCCCCGCCACCAGCCCCTTGTCCGCCATCCCCCACTCACCTCCCCCCCACACAAACAAATGTGACAGAAACCTTAGGAAATCTGGAACGTAACAAATTGGCTGATGTCGCACAATTATAGTAAAGAAGATGCATGTGAGGTTGGACAAATAAGAATCTCAGTCATCTATGGATTTACTTATAAAACATTTTATTTAAACAAAGCAACAAAATAAAAGTAGGTACAGGTATGGCGCGTCATCCCTCGACAATTTGTGAATCACAGCCTGGAAGACAAAAAGAAAGATAAGATTGTGCGTCATGCATCCATGAAAGGAGAGAGAGAGAAAGAGAGAAAGAGTGAGAGAGAAGAAGAGACAGAGAAAGAAAGAGTGAGAGAGAGGAAGACAGAGAAAGAGAGAAAGAGTGAGAGAGAGAGGAAGAGAGAGAGAAAGAGAGAAAGAGTGAGACAAGGAAGAGAGAGAGAAAGAGAGAAACAGTGTGAGAGAGAGGTAGAGAGAGAGAGAAAGAGAGGAAGAGAGAGAGAAAGAAAGAATGAGAGAGAGAGAGGAAAAGACATAGAAAGAGAGAAAGAGTGTGAGAGAGAGAAAGGAAGAGATAGAGAGTGAGAGAGAGAGAAAGAGTGTGAGTGACAGAAAGGAAGAGATGGAGAGGGAGAGTGAGTGTTGACACTGTGGAGAAAATCCTCACAGCTCACCTTTCTGCCACCAGTGTGTCTCCAACCACGTGCCGGGACATAGTGCAGTCTTCAAGTTTAGTCATCTGAAACATAGTATAGAATCAGTAATGGCAGAGTGCATACAACTGCACACGCCTAATTCTCTGTTTTGCCCCTGCGCATGAAGGCTGCTGCACCCCATTGACTCCCGCTGCCCAGAGGTGTCTGCCCACCTCTGCGCACCCAGGCTGCTGTACCCCATCCACTCACACTGCCCAGAGGTGTCTGCCCGCTGCTGTGCACCCAGGCTGGTGCACCCCATCCAGTACCACTGCCCGGAGGTGACTGCCTGTTCCTGCGCACCCAGACTGCTGCATCCCATCCACTCCCACTGCCTAGAGGTGTCTGCCCGCTCCTGTGCACCCAGGCTGCTGCACCCCATCCACTCCCACTGCTCGGAGGTGTCTGCCCGCTGTTGTGCACCCAGGGTGCTGCACACTATCCACTCCCACCGCCCAGAGGTGACTGCTCGCTGTTGCGGAAACAAGCCTCTCTGCTCACCTTCCGTCACCGGCTTGTGTTAAGAGGGTCCACCACGTGCCGAAGCAACCTCCTCAGGCGTTGCGTACATGCGGTCAAGCCGAGCTCACAATTGAAAGTGGGTGTTGATTGCAGGATGGCCACGCATCATCGCAGGCTGCACACGCGCTCAGCTCTGGTGGCATTAACTTAGTGGAACTAAAGTCATCGCCTCGTGGCGGGAGGTCCGTGTCGGGGGGGGTCGTCAATATGTGAATCACAGCCTGCTAGACAAAAAGCAAGATAAGATTGTGCGTGATGTGTCCATGAAAGGAGAGAGAGAGAGAAAGAGTGAGAGAGAGGAAGAGACAGAGAAAGAAAGAGTGAGACAGAGAGGAGGACAGAGAAAGAGAGAAAGAGTGAGAGAGAGAGGAAGAGAGAGAGAGAAAGAGAGAAAGAGTGAGATACAAGGAAGAGAGAGCGAAAGAGAGAAACAGTGTGAGAGAGAGAGAGAGAGAAAGAGTGAGACAGAGAGGAAGAGAGAGAGAAAGAAAGAATGAGAGAGAGAGGAAAAGACATAGAAAGAGAGAAAGAGTGTGAGAGAGAGAAAGGAAGAGATAGAGAGTGAGAGAGAGAGAAAGAGTGTGAGTGACAGAAAGGAAGAGATGGAGAGGGAGAGTGAGTGTTGACACTGTGGAGAAAATCCTCACAGCTCACCTTTCTGCCACCGGTGTGTCTCCAACCACGTGCCGGGACATAGTGTAGTCTTCAAGTTTAGTCATCTGAAACATAGTATAGAATCAGTAATGGCAGAGTGCATACAACTGCACACGCCTAATTCTCTGTTTTGCCCCTGTGCACCCAGGCTGCTGCACCCCATCGACTCCCGCCGCCCAGAGGTGTCTGCCCGCCTCTGCGCACCCAGGCTGCTGTACCCCATCCACTCCCACTGCCCAGAGGTGTCTGCCCACTGCTGTGCACCCAGGCTGGTGCACCCCATCCAGTCCCACTGCCCAGAGGTGACTGCCCGTTCCTGCGCACCCAGACTGCTGCATCCCATCCACTCCCACTGCCTGGAGGTGTCTGCCCGCTCCTGTGCACCCAGGCTGCTGCACCCCATCCACTCCCACTGGTCGGAGGTGTCTGCCCGCTCTTGTGCATGCAGGGTGCTGCACACTATCGACTCCCACTGCCCAGAGGTGACTGCTCGCTGCTGCGGAAACAAGCCTCTCTGCTCACCTTCCGCCACCGGCGTGTGTCTAAGAGGGTCCACCACGTGCCGAAGCAACCTCCTCAGGCATTGCGTACACGCGGTCAAGCTGAGCTCACAATTCAAAGTGGGTTTTGATTGCAGGATGGCCACGCATCATCGCAGGCTGCACACGCGCTCAGCTCTGGAACTCAAGTCATCGCCTCGTGGCGGAAGGTCCGTGTCGAGGGGGGGTCATCAATATGTGAATCACAGCCTGCTAGACAAAAAGCAAGATAACATTGTGCGTCATGCGTCCATCAAAGGAGAGAGAGAGAGAAAGAGTGACAGAGAGGAAGAGAGAGAAAAAGAAGGAAACAGTGAGAGGTAGACAGAGAGAAAGAGTGAGAGAGAGAGAGGAAGAGAGAGAGAAACAGTGAGGGAGAGGAAGAGAGAGAGAAAGAGAGAAACAGTGTGAGAAAGTGGAAGAGAGAAACAGAGGAAGAGTGAGAGAGAGAGAAAGAGAGAGCGGTAGAGAGAGAGAAAGAAAAAAACAGTGTGAGAGAGAGGAAGAGATAGAGTGAGAGAGAGAGGAAGAGAGAGAGAAAGAGTGTGAGGGAGAGAAAGGAAGAGATGGAGATGGACAGTGAGTGCCCACACTGTGGACAAAACCCTCACAGCTCACCTTTCCGTCACCGGTGTGTCTCCAACCACGTGCCGGAACATAGTGAAGCCCTCAAGCTTACTCATCTGAAACGTAGGATGGAATCAGTAATGGCAGAGTACATACAACTGCACACGCCTAATTCTCTGTCCCGCCTTTGTGCATCCAGGCTGCTGCACCCCATTCACTTCCACTGCCCAGAGGTGTCTGCTCGCCGCTGCTGCACCCCATCCACTGCCACTGCCCAGAGGTGTCTGCCCGCTGCTGCGCACCCAGGCTGCTGCACCCCATCCACTCCCACTGCCCGGAGGTGACTGTCCGCCGCTGCGCACCCAGGCTGCTGCACCCCATCCACTCCCACTGCCCGGAGGTCACTGCCCGCCGCTGCGCTAACAAGCCTCTCTGCTCACCTTTCGCAACCTGCGTGTAGAAAAGAGGGCCTACCATGTGCCGCTGCAAGCCCCAAGCCCCGGGCCCGCGGACACGGCATCCTGCATATCATGCAGCCCCGCTCCGCAGGCCACTAGGTCTCACATTTGGTGCTGGGTCTTGATTTTGCCATGGCAGAGGACATGCCAGTGCACCGGGCTTTTCATCGCAGGCTGCACACCCGCTCAGCCCTTGCGGTGCCACTAACTCTGTGACCAGCGAGGCGATGCCACGTGCCGGTAGGCCTGAGCTGTCTGATGGCTCAGGCCTACACTGCGGTCCAGCAGGGCACACAAAACCTGAGCTGTCCAGACCGCCGAGACGGGCCATCACAGCAGGCTGTACACCCGCTCAGCAGTTACGGTACCCATACCTCAGTGGACTGAAAGTCACCGTCCCGTGCCAGTGTGCCTGTGCCGGCCGCAGTGCATCCGGTGCGAGCAACTCTGAAATGGCGTCGAGCACGTGTGCCCGGTCTTTTTTATTGGCAGGGTCACGTGTCCTGTGATGCCTGTGCTGGATGGGTGTGGTGTGGGTGTATACTAGCCGTGAGGGAGTGGCTGCGGCGTACTGACAACTAGGGTGTGACCAGCAGATCACTGCAATTAAAATCTGGGCCATGTAGCATTGTTGTCCTTCCCTGTAAGCGTAAGCGGAGTGGGCTGGCCTGATGTATGCCAGTCCTGCGTGAGGCTGTGAAGAATGACTCCGGAGTTATGGGCGTGGCTCCGTCCTGGGCTGTATGAGGAATCAACTGATGCGGGTGTCCCTGTTGTAGTGCTGACGTCACCCGGGTCGCAAGCGCCAATGTGTCACTCTGTGAGCCAAGTCCCACAACATGGCCAACGTGGATGGTACGGGGAATCACTGACCCTACATTCATCCATAGTTCCACACATGAAAGATGGTGAACATGACACATCTGTGTGGATATGAATGTTTATTGCACATTCAGTGGAGTGTTGCAGCTGTAGCAATACAGGGCCATGCAAAGTTCAAGTTTCAGTTTTTGGCACATGGAGGTCAGCCAATTAGAGCTAAGCTTGTGTTCTGGGTTAGGCTGCGCCAACATATGTACTTATACAATTACTCCGCCCATCTCCAAGCACTTATAAATTCACTATACACTCTCCTTGCAGTACTCTAATGATCCAGTCTCTACGTACGTACTTGTACAATGACCGAGAGAAAGATACATAACCAAAGTTTTCCCCACTGCCAGAGGTAACATGGTTGCATACCCTGTCCACAGCACAATGTAATGTGGTAGGGCCCAGGGGCGGCATCTTGCATACATAATGAACACATGGACACAGATAGATAGTGGAACTGGGTACGGGCACGTGCGCTCGACTCATTTTTATTACCAGGGTCACATGTCCAGTGACGTCTGTGCTGGATGCGTGTGGGGTGAGTGTAAGGCAGCCATCCGGGAATGGTTGGTGCTGGCAACAAGTACAACAGTAATCATTTGATCAGACACACAAATTCAATCATAAAGGGTCAATGATTTGTGCTGCACTAAGGTAGGGGCAACAGATGTGAAATAATACACACAAGATTGTATCGTAAAGGGTCCATGACTTGTGGTACACTGAGGTAGAGGCAGCAGATGTGAAATTATACACACAAGATTGTATCATAAAGGGTTCATGAGTTGTGCTGCACTGAGATATGGGCATCAGAAACATTCAGCGTGTGCGCAGCCAGCGATGATGCGTGGTGCGGGCGAGCCGCACTGGGAGCAATGTCTGTTGCCTACTGGACTGAGTCATCTGCAATCGCGATTCAATGTGAATTGTGAGCCCTGCTATCCGCAGTGTAGATCGAAAGCAGAAGTCAGCACAGACATCGAAGAATGCTTTTAGTCACTTCCTGTTTACAAAATTCGAAAGACATAGAGTACAATTGTCTCTGCAATAAATAAATCATGTCTCAATTTAAATTGTGAGCTCTGCTAACCGCAGTGTAGGTGTATGGAACACTGAAGCCTCTTTAACCCAATAGACATAGCAGTGGCCAAAAATCCAAACTCTAAGTATTTTGAAGTGAATGAGCAATAGCAGTCAGTAGAAGGATGGAGCTGAATGAGGTAGTTTCTCAAATGAAAAGCTGTTAAAATGGAGGTATTTTCATTTTTTTTTAAAGAAAGACATATTTCATTGGATGCTGTCAGCATGTAAGTGAATAAACTTAGGTAGTGCGTTGGATGCATTAGCAAGAAATCCTATTATTGGCTGTTGTTTAAAAAAAGAAATATAATACAGACATGGATATGCTTTTGAATCTGTGGAGTAAACCACACCTGCTGTATCTCATTTGGAAGTAGCATGCTCCTTCTAGAATATGCTGTGAACTTGTGACCTACTGGTTCCACTGGGTTGCTAGATCCACTTAGCTAGGAGTGTTTTTTTTGGGGGGGAGGGTGTTAAAGTGTTAAAGAGACAGAACATTTTTTAAAAGTTGAGGAGTTATTTTTCCAACTCAGGACTATGAAATAAACTGTTGTGCAGTATTTAAATTTTAAAAAAACTGAAGCTGAATATAGCTTTGGACTTCCGTTATTTTTTGCAATTTCCCCATGATAATCGCGAATACATCACGATCACAGGGAGGCATCTCATTTTGAAAAAAGAGGGAAAGGGTTAACAGATGCTACCATTGTACCATTCTTGTGCTTAGTTTTACAAATCTGAACAGTGTCCCCAGTTGAAAGTTACAATGAGCAATGCCTTTAAACATGACAATGTTTTAAATGTATAAGCATCATGTGCAGAACAGACAGACCTTTGTTATTTGCATTCTGGGAATTGTAGTACTTTTAGTTACATTATTAAAAAGGTGTAGTGTAGTCATGAATAAAAGATTAAAAAATGTGCTGTGCCAGTATATGAATTATAAAGTAGTAATACTTGTTAGGTATGTATTAGGAAGTGTTTGTCAATGTGGTTTTTTACTTATATCACCGGTTTGCATATGTTTAGATGGTGAGATATGGTTTTTCTGTTTTCAGATAGTTATATGTACGATGAGACTCATGAGTTTACTTAAAGATGTAAAGAACTATATATTTTTGGAAAGATGGCCTGAAGGTGTATATCTATTATGAAATCACATATATGTTTGCATGGTGATCTATGTTCTTTAAGGCTGTTGAAAATGTAATGTATATGGTGAAGGTGGTGTATTTCTTTAAACATGCTGTGTTTAAAATTGAGGAGGGTTAACAGTGCAGAATGTCTCTTGAGAGTTCTTGTGCTAGCTTCACTTGGTGTGTAACTTTTCTTTGAGAAATGCAGAATATATGTTTTAAAGACACAAGAAATATTTGAGAAATGATGTAGGTATGCCATTAAGAAAAGTTTCTGCGCATTGAAAATGTGAGAATTGTTGTTTTCAGTTTTAGAAACTTACTGATGCATGTGCAGGCTGATTAACAGAGCGATGGATGCTCCTAGACAGCCTTGTATCCAATTATATATCAAGTGTGATAGATAGACTACACTCACACATAGCTCAGTAGAAAAGGATAGATACACTAAAACAGGTAGTTTGAGGCTGATAGAAGGACTTAAACAATGAGTCACAGATATAGTCACAACTGCAATGAAGGTACTTTCACAGTCAGCCAGGCACTGCTCAGGCACTCATCCAATCACCCAGCCACTACTCAGGCAGTCATCAAATCACTCACATATTATCTACGCACTTATTCAATTACCCAGGCACTACACATGCACTCTTGCAAACATGCAGGCACTAATTATGTAGCCATTGAAGTATGCAGTGACTACCCATGCATTCATCCAATCACCCAGGCACTAACCATTCACTTACACAATCATCAAGGCTGTGCCTATGCAGTCATTCAAACCCAGGCACAGCCCATGTACTCATCGAAATACTGAGGCACAACCCATGCACTCATCCAAAACCTCAGGCACCACTCATGCACTCATCTAATTACACAGAGAGTACCATTGAGTGAACCTATCATCCATTCAGTACCTTTACACTCATTCACTTACTGAGGCAACACTCTTGCACTCTTTCATCCAATCACTCAAGCTTTAACAATGGACTCATGCAATCACTCTGACACTAGTCATTCACTCATCTAATCAGCCAGACACTACCCATGTACTTATCTAAACACCCTATCCACTCAACCAAAAACATATGGGCAGCAGTCTTGTACTCATCCAATCACTGAAACACTACTCATGCACTCATCTAATCTGTTAGGTGCTATGCATGCACTTAAACAATCACATAGGCACTATTCATGCACTCTATAAATCACCTATATACTATGTATTCACTCCTGTAATCATCCAGGCACTAGAGTTTCACTCATTTAATCGTCCAACCACTATCTATGCATGTATTGAATCATTGAGGCATTAGGCATGCACTTATCTAATCATTTAGGCACTACTGATGCACTCATCCACACACTCAGATAGTAGTGATATACTCATGTAAACATGCAGGCAGTAACTACGCAGATACAGAATGACCCATGGAGTTCTCAAATACTCAGGGAATTATCCAGGCACTACCTGTATCCTCAGGGAATCAACTGGGCACTGCCTATGCACTCATTCAATCATGAATGAATGAATGAATACACATTTATAGCGCGTGGCTACCCATGGGCATCCCAGCGCTTAATGTGGCACCTATTAAACTATGAGCAGATCAAGAGAAAAGAAAGGTTTTAAGCTGCTTTCTGAAATTAAGATGATTAGATTCAGACGTATATGATCGGGGAGCCGGTTCCAAAACTTAACTGCATTGTATGAAAACCTCCGACCTCCAGTTCGTGATCGCTTGATCCTGGGAACTGCGAGTAAACATTTATTGTTGGATCTCAGAGTCCTGTTAGGGCGATAGAGTTGCACCATAGAATGAATCATTGGGGAACCTTTCCCCGAAATAGCTTTATGGACAATACACATTGCCTTGAATCTAATTCTTTCCTGGATGGGGAGCCAGTGCAAAATAGTAAGGGCTGGTTTGGCTGAACTACGTTTGGGGATGTTCAGTATTAGGCGGTCTGCACAGTTCTGAACATTTTGTAATCTCTTAGTGGTGCCCTGTGGAGCTCCCAAATAGACTGCGTTCGCATAGTCCAGCCGTGAGAGTATCAGTGCCTGGACTAATAATCGTCTAGCAACAAAAGGAAGAAGAGGAAGAATCTTCCTTATCATCCTCAGGAGTCCATAGCAATTGGCTGCGACTTTGCAAGCTTGTTCTTTAAAGTCCAAATTGCAGTCAAGCCAAACTCCCAAGCTCTTGATCTGTTTTTTCGGAGCGGGTGCAGGGCCTAGGCAGCTGGGCCACAGAGAATCAATATTAGCGGGGGCAGAGTGACCAAGGAGCATGAGTTCTGTCTTTGCTCCATTCAATTTTAAAAATGACTTGTCCATCCATTCAGAAATCTTCCCAAGACATAAGGTTAAACCAGAGTCAGATTTGTCCTGCTGGCTGAGGGATACCACCAGTTGGGTGTCGTCAGCGTAAGTGACGATCTGTATCCCCCATGGACGCACCATTCCTGCCAGAGAACTCATGTAGATGTTAAACATGGTAGGACTTAAGGAAGATCCCTGGGGGACTCCACACATCAGAGGAATCTGCTTTGAAGCAGCATCAGCTTCATAAACTGTAAAAAGTCTATTTTCAAGAAAAGACTGAAGCCAGTTCAGGGCGATTCCAGCCACACCCACCTCCCTGAGTCTTTGGACCATTAGTTGGTGATTCACAGTATCGAAGGCTGCGCTAAGATCTAACAAGATAAGGGCATCAAGAATTTTCCTAGACTCCTCTATCACGGCAATGAGAGCAGTCTCCGTGCCCTGTTGGCATCTGAAGCCTGTCTGCGTGGAGTGAAGGCAATTGTTATTTTCCAGAAATGCTGATAGTACGGAGTTGACATGCTTTTCAGCTAATTTGCTGATTCCTGGCAACAGAGAGATGGGCCGATAATTAGCCCATTCCTCGGGGTCAAGATTTGTCTTTT
Organism: Calotriton arnoldi; assembly: GCA_963921515.1. NCBI lineage: Eukaryota > Metazoa > Chordata > Amphibia > Caudata > Salamandridae > Calotriton > Calotriton arnoldi. Next base: position 1,083,093 of record CAWUFW010000039.1, read on the forward strand.
TCAAAAGTGCTTTGATCCTTGCCTGTTTCCAGAGGGGAGGCACCATTCCTATTTGGAGAGAGGTGTTTATCACATCACGAATAACTGGTGATACTATTTCGGTGATCTGATTTAAGATGGCAGGGGGGGTGGGGTCTACGGGGGAGCCCGATTTTAATTGCCTCAATAGTCCCTGCAGGGAAGGTAAAGTCAGAGGAGGAAACTCTTCCAACAGGACTTGCTGTTTCGGAGTTATGAGATCATCCAGGGAGTATTGATGTTACAAACATATGTATTTACAAATTTTAGTGAGGAATATGTAGTCTTTTAGAACCATCTGGTGAATTATATATGCAACCTGTCACACACTCTTGGCACTTAGTGAGAAGAATTAGTGAGCTATATGCTCTGATAGAGATTAATGTGCAGATTTTTATATGCACCGTTTCCCAAAATTTAAATGTGATGCATCGAAGTAGAAAAGTACTAAGACACTAAATCCACCAGTGACACAGTGGTAGAGAGGCACACAAATAGCTCTTATGTTGTGTTTTCGGATTTACAGTATTAAGTCACCGTACGTAGTTATACACTTTGGTTGATGTTCATTTTAAAAGTTACTACTGAAGGGATAAACTGGTCTTTTACCATGTATAATTGAAAACTGAGATATTGTGCAGCTGTGTTGTAGGAGAAGGTGCTATAATTTAAAAAGGTAAGTAATAAATTACGTTTTGTGTTTTGCTTTGGGTTTGGTATATTGAAGTAAGTGCATGTAGTTATATAGATCGGTTTATCTGTAACATAAAAGCTGTTTTTGTATTATGTGTAAGTCAGTAGTAAAGTAGTTGGTACGTTGGCTAGAGTAAAAATCAAAATATTCTTTTTTTTTTTTACATAACTGCAGACAGTTATAATACCTACAAAAGCTCGGAGGACAAAGCAACAAAAGTAAATACACTATCTCTGCAGAACTGAGACACAAAGGGAAAAAATGCATAAACAGTGGTGAAAGAAAAAAGAGCTACTGTTAAGAGGACAAAGTCATTCTTAAAAATATATGTGGACACTTGCAAACATTACAAAATAATGAATATAAAAAGCAAACTATGAGAAAGAATAAGAGTGGACAATATCTATATTACAAGAACAGGAAAGAATGCAACAAATATCGACATAGCTTAATCAGGAGACAGAAACAGTTTAAGGAAATCAGGATGTTTCGTAGTAGAGTGGTTGTAAATCTACTGAGAAATATGAAGGAGTATAGAAGAAAGAGTGAGGCACTGAAACAGAAAGAACAAGTTGAGGGAGTAGTTGGTGAGGCCTTTGCTTTGAAGAGGAAGCTTTTCATTTTGATTATAAATAGAATGAAGACTCTTGACAAAATGGTGTTGGACATAAGAAGAAAACATTAGTGAATAGAAGTAACTTTTGTACAGTTTTTAGTGGAGAATGGATACATACTTCTACTAAAGAGTCTTTCTTTAATGAAGAAAGCTATGTCCAGGATAACACATTAGTTCACATTATTGATGAAAGAGGACGATGTTATGAAATGAAAAATGGCACTCCTATAGCAAAAAAAGTGATGGTATCTAGAGATGTAGAACAAGTTATTGCAGAAGAGGTACAGGGAAGGTGTTGTCAGACCGTGTATACAAATGGAAATGTTGTAGTGTCTGTAGTATTCTGCAGCAATCCATTGATTTACTAAGAAAATGTCTGCATACCTTTTCTAGGAGAAGTTTAAAACACAAAATAAGTATGTTACAAGGATTGGATCCTTGCAAGGTTAGAAAGCATACATATTTGGAGGGACACTCACTACGTTGTTTATCAAAGAAAGTGTGCCAAAGCACCTTTCATCATCTCAGGATGTAAGCTGTACACCTCTCAACAATGCAAACTTTAGTTAGGAGGCTGTACTATATGAAAACTCTTGCTTTGTGTTTAGGAGAAATTAATAGAGCACTTTTGCAAGGTACTGCCGCAGAGGTAGAAAAAGTGCAGTTTCATTTCTCTTGTCCAGAACAGGACTGTACGGAAAATTTAAGAGATGATAATAGGAGGAGTTGCAGAACAGGACCCAGGTATTATAGTTGATAGCTTTGAAGAAGAGATTACAAAATTTAACATAGTGTGCTCTTAAAAATCCAGAGTATGTTTGTATATGTTGTCAACACACTCACTACAAGATTGAAACACAGACTATTGACTTGTATTTAAAAAGTGAAAAATAAATTAATGATAATCAAGAAAGGTTTTCTGTGTACTTATTTGTAGAAGAACGCTTTGTTTTGTCCATACAGCAAGTTATATGTAAGTACTGTTACAATAAATTAGAGGATAAGAAAATGCATGCTAAAGCTGTGTATAACACAGTAGTACTGGTTTCCATTCCAGAACCACTTCGAGGTTTAAATGTTTATGAGTCAATTCTTATTCAAAGTATACTTCTATTTCAGGCTATAGTCCATATGGAGCCAAGACAGGCAATATACCACCAACAGAGCTGCAGCAAGGTATAAAAGGTAGAGCAGTGTAATTGAGTACGAGTGTTACCTCAAAATGTTCAGCAGGATGCTCAATAATTTGTAATAGTAATGCTAGGACTATTAGAGGAAGAGGATGTGAATATGAATGAATTATTTGGTTTAACTCATAAATGGAAACATAACTGAAATTAATTTGGAACAATTCCTCTACTTGATGTTACCAGATTGTAAAGTTGTGGCCTTTGAAAATTTCACCAAAAACACCAATTAAGATATGACCTGTCCAAACTGCAGATCAGAACTTAGATGTACATTGTTACTACAAAGGTATGGGAAATATGCCATAGTCATGCTACAATTGTGTAGAGTGGATGGTACTAAATTAGAAACTGGAATTACAAACTTTGTAGCTGGACAAATTCCATTTCAAACATAAATTTCACCACAACTATAGCAATCATATTTCATAAAGGAGTTCATATAACCTCTACACGCTACACAATTTATTTAAGATGTGAAAGAGGATAGACAAAGTGCAATGGCATAGAAATGTCATTCAAATCAAGACTACATAAAAAGTTACCAAACTTATATCTGCTATTTCTGGAACCGAAGTTGCAGGGGGAATGAGAACAAATGGGATATGGCACTTAGCCGAGAACCATGGTGGAGAAGGTGGATACCAAGAAATCCACGTATGAACTAATAACAAGGAGTTCTTAATGAAATGCGAAAATCATTACTTGAACAAAGGACCGTGTAAATATGTACATATATTTTCATTTAGTCAAGGGAGAAATGCTCAATTTGTTTAAGTAATAACAATGGCTCAGACTACAAATCCCACAATGCCTCATTAAGGGCCACTTGGGAGATTTTGCATGAAAAGACATGAAAGATGGACTACCACTAACCGTGATCAAGACCAATCTGGTCGAAACGCGTTGGTTTGTAACTGGTGATGGTGATGGCTATTATACTTTGGATTAAATAAGCCCTTCAACAAAACTCCTGGAGTGCAAGTCAAATTTCTTTGGTAGAAAAAATAAATATATATATATATAAAATATATATATATATATATATATTTCAACCAAAAGTTGCAGGTGTCCCGCGTAGCTCCAGACCGAGAGGGCGTCCCGCCAGGCCAGCACCTGCAAGCTGGCCAACACAACCAACCAACCAGTCTTCCTCCAGGTAAGGACAAAGGGCGAGACAGCTCCGGGATAGGCTTCAAACTGACTTTAATGATTTAAGGCGGGTCTGGTGAAATATAGCTGTTACTATGGCCCCTCACTGTATGGGCACTCATGGAGGAGGGGCAAGTAATCACCTGACTGGGAGTGGCCATAGTAACAGCTATATTTCACCATACCCCCAGGGCATTGTTTTACCTTTGAAATGGGCACTGATGAAGCTAATTAAGCGAAACGCGTCTGCCGTGCGTTTCAAGGTTGTTGCACACAAGAGTGCCTTAAATCATTAAAGTCAGTTTGAAGCCTATCCCGGAGCTGTCTCGCACTTTGTCCTTACCTGGAGGAAGACTGGTTGGATATATATATATGTGATCAAGGCCGTTGTACCGGCCGAAACGCGTCATGGCAGGCAGTAGAGAGAAATAAAAAATTATTTTCTTTTTTGCCACTAAGAGGAGTTCGCTCGTTCGTTTTCGCCGCATCAGGAGGTTCAGGAATGTTTGCAATCAACGTCATATATATATATATATATATATATAGGGTGCAACTCTAGCGGTGGAGAACCGAACAACAGCAACAAACTTCAATGGCCACAATAGTGTAGCCAGTAAGGGGGCCAATCGCGGGTTAATATCATCAACACCACAATAAGAGCTTACATTCACTAAGCAATAATTAACATTCTAAGATGGCCGCCATATTAACATCATACTGCATAGGGCGCATGTAACGTTATCGCTTTTGATGAAATGTTACACGTGACGTATTCCTCCTCGGTTTAAATTGTGTATGAATTGTTATTAAAACTGACATTGAAGAAGGCGTCGTGCCGAAATGCATCTGTCAGTGCTTTGTGACTAAGCCCCAACATTTTTTTGATGATATTAACCCGCGAGTGCACCTGTTACTGGCTACACTATTGTGGCCATTGAAGCGGAGTCAGACACTACAGACCTACTGAGACACTCACTCATCCTCTCATACACCCACTCATACAGTCATGCACCAACTCACAGACCCACTCAGACACTCTCACACGCACTTACAGACACACTCAGAGACTCATACATGTTTTTATAGAGTTATTTAGATAATAATGTATCTAGTATGATGCTCAGAAACAATTATATAGCTGTGAATTTTGAATGTGCTGGTGGCTATTGGATGTCTACTTTTGTTTAGTGTATTGATGGCGTATTCACAAATATCGCACCATTGTTGCGAATATTTAAAAAAATTGAAAAAAGAGATATTTATAAAGAAAATGAACAACATTTTGGGCAAAAGGGTGGCTCTGAGAAGAGCCTTTGTGTTCATTTTGTGTATATGACAGGTGCACATAAGACCAGATGCAGAGTTTCAGGTTTCTGAGAAACACCCTGTTGCCTTCGTCTATGAAGTCAACTCCATCACTTCTATAGATTCCATGCATGAGAAAATGCAGGTTATTGATGTAGATAGAGCCCATGTTATGGCCTCTGAGAAATGCAGAAACAGTTTTATTAACATGTTTCCTGGAGCTGCACTGCTCTACCTGGTTTGCTATCAGAGAGGTTGCCCAGGGTGTTACGGGCATGTGCTGCAGCTATATGCTTCCCTGGGACACTTTTGTTTTACTGAAAGGGCCGCTGACATGTGTCACTGGGGCACAAATAGTGCCAGCGCAATTGCCAAAGCATGTTCCCTCATCTGCAAGGGTGTGTGGCCACCCGCAAATGAGGGAATCCCTTTGCCTCTGTGTTTGGGCCGTATATTAGTTGCAGGCACTGATGCAAATAAGCTGGTATGAGGTGCAGTGACAGTGCATGCCCTAAAAGGGGGCACACTGCCAGTGTGCCCCCTGATGGCAGCCCTTCGGAGGGGGCAAAGAAGAAATTCTGGACCACACTGGTATCCCCTTGCAGGTAATTAAAGTCACTCACTACACCCACCTACAAGGGGATCTCTACAAACCCTTAAAAGTGCATGTGGATTGCCACATGCACAGTGAAACGCAGAGCTGCTGCTTTGAACATTCTCCATTTTTCAGGATAGAGCGCTGACCCCAGGGCATGGCAAGTTTGTGGCTGTCCTGGGTGCAGGCCATTACATGGAATGGTGCACACTTTATCAGTGTGTTCACAGCACTCCTGTTTTCATGTGCACCGTGGTGCAAACAGAGAAAGTGTTCACTATGTATAATAGTATCAGTGGTTAGCGTGGGCTAATGACAGCCCAACGTTGCTTCGTCTTTTAAACATTGTGTTGTGGGGACATGACACTTTTGTGCAAAAACATATGTGAGCCATAGAAACTATGAACACAAATCATTTATAGGCAAATGATACACAGGGAAGAACTCACAGATCTTGTGTACTTACCAACATGTTTACCAACTTCAACCCCAAAGTAGTTGAAGAGGTCACCCTCCTGGCTGACCACATCTGCCAAGCGTTGTTTGAGTTGGTGGACTGTACTGTTGATGACATACAGGTGCAGCATGTGCTAGTGCACCTTACCCCACCTGAGCATCCGTGCCTCCGCGGGGTAGCCTTGTATCACCCGTCCACCACACGCTATTATGTTTGGCAGATAGAGCATGATGAGCTACAGAAAGCCCCCAAACTCCTGGTCATTCATATTGCATGCCCTTCCCTTCCCAGACATGTCCCTTCCCAAACCCAATCTGAACCCACACAATCCTAAAATACCCAAAAAAAACACACCTACCCCTAATAACAATGAAACCCCACAAGAGAGACACCCGACAAAACAAGAACAATGCAATACAATACACAAATACAAAGAATACATTTAACTTTAGGGACACTACAGGGACAGCAGACGCTACACCAAATAAAAAATGCCACCAAGACACTCTCCAGCACAGCCAAAACACACCCTCTCACAAGCACAGACAGATAGACTGTGAGGCAAAGTGAAAATGAAAGTAACTTTACAGTTAGTGGTTTGCAGCATGGCAGAGCCATTACATCATTTCCTGGGCGTATCATTATGTTTTCAGCTAATGCATCGATTTTTCCGATGCTTCCAATGGAAACATAGTCATTGAGTCAATTTGACACAAGGCCTGACAAGGCACAACACAGTAATTCTGACGCGTCGGCTGGGATCCATCACATCCACCTGACACAATGGCTGCAAAAGTTCACACATGCAGCAAATGCTTTTATTTTTTTGATGCAATGGTGCAAATAGGTGCTTATCACTGAAATGTGATGTGCAATGTATGAAAACATTTACAGAGATTTCTGTGTTGCCTGTGAATAGTTGAGTTGACCTGCTTAATGAATTTGCGTGTGTTTCATGTGTGTGTTGACGGTGTACAGAAGTGAGAGTGCCTACATCACTGGGATCATACTACGCATAGGGCCCAATCCCACTGTTTGTGCAACAACACGCCTGACAAGAGGTGTGCCATGTGCTAAATAAGTAAGTGCAGCCGATTACATTGCCTGTGATTCCCTCAGGCCTGACACAAACTTGCACTGCCATGGCGTCAGAGCACCCATGTATAACACACCGCAGACTTTTGGTAATCTGCGCCGTCTGCCACAGGCTTGGCAGCAGGCAGTTGGCCAACTTTGGTGGGGTGACATTTTCGCTTGCAGGCAAGTACTGTGAATGGCTGCACCCACCTGGAAGGGCATGTATAGATGGGGCCATATGCCCCATTCCCACCTCCAGAGGACTCCCATTGGGGGACACAGTGCCAGTGCACCTCCGGAGATTGACGCTGCCTGTTGCCCCATGTTACATACGGTGTAGAGGCCAAGCCAGAGTGATGTGAAGATTTGCATGGGGTCATGCACCCCTGCACAAGAGGGTGCACCCTCTGTTGATGGCACAGGCAGTATAAGTGTTCCTGCACCTAATCTTTTTCCTGAGTGGCCGCGCAAGCATGTGCAGGCCCTTTGGCATCCCAAAGGACCCGAGGGGTCACAAAGTGTGTGCAAAAGCACATTGTTCACCAGCGGCACATCTACCATATAGCACGTGGTGTGAACACTGTGGCACAGAAAGTGCAATTTTCTCATTGGTGCAGCATGTGAATGTGCAATTGGGTGATAGGGGAGTCCACCCAGGGCATCCGGCAAGTTGATGTGCTGTGTTCCGAGAAAGGGCTAGGGCAGGACTGGGACATACCTGGGAATATGGAGTCCTCTTTCACTTTCCTTGCACTGATGCACTTTATGCAGCTTACCAGCAACGCAGCCACTCTTGCACCATGGTGCCAGTGTGCAGGCATCGCAAGGAGATTGGTTTATGTGCAGGTGTAGGAAAGTGCCTCTTTTTGCAAGGTTAGCCCCCACTTTTTGCCTAATGTGATTACGAACTGTAAGTGCATTGGATCCCTACTAACCAGGTCCCCAGTGCCAGATATGTTTCCAAAAACACTGTAGCATGACTGGCACAACTTCAGCTACTTCTGTAAGTCCCAGGTAAGCTGTACCCCTGGTATCTAGGGCATGGGTACGTAAGAGGGTCCTTCGGGGCTGCAGCACTGGTGGTGCCATCCTAGTGCCCCCTCACCAAGGCTATGCACTCCACCATTGTAGGCTGTGTGTCTTCGTGCATGTCAAGCACAACAAGATGATGGACGAAGTGCTAATGTTTTTCAACCACTCACCCCAAGTCACAGATCTGGGCTTAATCCATCATTCTTTTGCTCAGTATGCCACCCCAGTTTGGACCCAGCCATATGCAAATCAGTCTTGACCCTGTTCCTCATGGGAACATTCCAGACCGAACTGCCAGGCCAGGTCCTCCCTGGACCGGAAAAAAGCATCCTGGGACCGGTTTCGGGGTATTACCCCTTCATCAGCCAGGCTAGCTTGAATCCAGTGGCGCAATGAGCAAGGGACCCACATCTGGGCATACCCTTGACCACTCCGGGCGAACATATCAAACACAACAAGATGATGGTCTTGGTGCATGTGCATGCCAACCATACACTGCATAGGGTATTTGTTATTCACCCCTACTGCAGGCCTTTAACTCTAAGGCAGGGTACACTATATCCTATGTGTGAGCATATCAGTATGAGCAGATATACCCCTACAGTGTCCAGTCCATTCTGTGATGTTGTAAGTAAACAGGGAAGCCATAAAGAGTATATGGGCTGGATACTTGTCAACACAAAATTCCTAGCTCCATTATGGCTTCACTGATTTCTAAGATGTTTGGCACCAAACATCTTGTCTTAATAAATCGTCACTGATGCCAGTGTTGGGTTTATTAATAAATTCACACAGGAGACCTGTTTAGAGGGTCCCCTGAAACCTAACCAAACACTAGTGTGATCTGTGGCTGGTTCTCACCAGTCTGCCACCACCAGACTTGTTTCTGACCTCATGGGGGGCAAGCCAGCACTCTCAGGGGACACAAATAATACCAGCTCTTGGCGGAGGAGGTTTCAAACCTCCTCCAGGACCGGATGGCATTCCTTGGTGGGAAGCTTCATAGTCAATGCTGCCTTTGAAATCCAACCCAGGAATCCACAGAAAATGGAGGAGGCCAAGTCCCCTTTTCTGATCCACTTTTGACTGGAGCAAAGGTGGGAAAATTAGTTAGATGAGGAGGAGGGTCCCCCTCAGCCTGTACCACCCCTAGAGTGGGGCAGGTGAGGTGAACTCCTCTCCTGAAATTCCGCCATCTTGGGATGGTGAGAAAACCTCCAATCAGGGCTAGGGTAGTGCCTCTTTTCACAGGAAATGGTCACAAGAGGGTGTAAACACCCTAAAGGTAAGTAGCCTATTGGCTACTCCCTGTCTCCCCTTGTAACGCCCCCAAAATTCAGTTTTTAGGTGACTCTGAGACGTGAACCTCAGAATCATTGGACCAAAGAAGACCAGGACAAAGAAGGCCTGCTACGCGAGAAAAGAAGCCCTGCTGCAGAAAGAAAAGTTGTCACACACTGCCAGCTGCAAGAAGGACTCGACAATCACTGCTGCTGTGTCATCCTGAAACCTAAAAGGACTCCAAGATCCCGGAGCACTTCCAGCCCTCAAGAAATCACTGATAAGCTCCCTTGGAGTGAAGGTATCAATCGCCTGCACACCATAGGCACCAATCCCATGAAGTCCGGTTTGTCAACTTGCTGCTCCCAGATGACCTCGATGCAGCACCAAAGCAAGAAAAGGTGCAACAGCTCCAAAGGGCAGTTCTACCTCTCCACCAAGTTTGCAGGCAGTAGGACCTACCCGAGCCACAGCGCACCAATACCCGGGGTACCGGACCCCCCCAAAGTAAAAACCAAGAAAAAGAGTCCACTCTGGACTCCCAAAGCACCGCAAGCAAGGACCCATTGAGGGCCGTTGAGACACCCAAGACCCACTTCCTGAGTGGCCCAGCTGTCCCAAGATCACCTCTCCAAGTTGCCTGCTCCTGACCACGAAGACCCTAAAGACGCACGCCGCCCGGCTGTCCTTTTGCTGTGCACCCAGCCCCACTTGCCCCAGCACCAACTAACCAGCTCTGCTCCTTTGGTCCCCAGGCCCTTGTTACCTCCTCCCTCTAAGGAGACCCACCAGACTGACCTGGAAGTCCATCTGTGAGTGCATTATAAAGTGGCCCCCTTGGTCTTTGCTCACCAGTTTCCAAGACCTTCAGCTCTCTTCTCCCGCCCAATCCGGGACACTCCTGAACTTCTTCTGCTGGAGCTTTGGACCTGGTCCCGACATCGACCTGAAACGAGAAGGTGAACTTCGTCAAAGCATTGCCTGATTTTATATTCATTTCTCCTTTTGTTCCCTATTGATTCCTATGATGCATAATTGCGCACCAAAGTGATATATTTGCAGACCTTTGAAAAATCATAACTCCAAAAGTACTTACCGCAGAACTGTGTTCTTGGTCTTCAAAAACACATAAAATTGACTTTATTTTTACAAAGTGGTCTCGGATTTATTCTTGAGTGTGTCTTATTTATTGTCTCTGTGAGTACAACATATGCTTATCACTACTCCCTGATAAGCCTAACTGCTCGCTCTCACTACCAAAAAAAGAGCATTAGAATGATCTGGTTTTAACCTCTGTGTACCATTTGGAGATTATTTGGACTCTCTACACAGATGTACTTTTTTTAAGTACACTATTTAGATATGCAGCTTCTTACAGCAGGTAGGAATACATTCCATTACATTGGCAATCTATCAGGGCATTTCCGTCGTACTATGTGTGCTGTAGATTGCAGTGCATATTGGTTGTTGAAATTACAAACTCACTAACATATCTATCTCATCATTCTGGCACAATTGGTGATGGGTGATGACAACAACCATATCCCTGGGTTACAAACTTAGGGACTGTGGGATTGCATGCAATCCATGGGTGGAATAATGGGAATGGGTGTGCCCCAACCCCTGGAACGGTTTCCATTCAGAAGTGTTACACAATGTAGCGCATGACTTGCATGACCTTTGTTTCTATCCCACACAGGGCAGTGCCGATAAGCCCTTGTCTGGCTTTGCATTTCTTTGATGTAAACCTGTGTTATGGATGGGGAACAACAGTGATGCAAATGTTACAGAACGTTTTATGAAATATAGACATGAGTCCCTGGAGTGGTTGAATATAGTGCATTGCTATACAAGGCTCCTACCCCAAAGGAAAGTATCACTTTCAACATTTGGGGGCACAGGTTTCTCACTGATGCTGATGGTGCAATGCTGGACCACCATGCATGCCTTGGCGTGACCTACTAAACATTGAGGACAGCAAGGTCGCGTAAAACACACCATTACTACACTCTTCATCAAGGAAGTGTTGCATGTGCATAGTAGTGAGTGTTCACATGCGACACGCATGTAGTTTGATACTGAGTCAGGTAAAGAGACTCAGTTGGACCTGGCACAGTCAGACATCCCCAGTACAGCCAGAAAAAAGATGTATTATTTGATATCACCTTGATGTGTCCTTCATTCTGCTGCTCACAATGACCATGTAGAACTATCCCTTGAATGGTTTATGCGCATGGAAGTGTTGACAGAACTGAAATTCAAGTTGACAGCAGATTGGGGGGAGATATGGGGCTTTATAGAGGCCCAGGTTGGCATCCATATTTAGCATGAGTGATTCTGATTATCCATGGAAGTTGTCCGGCAAGACTGCACCAACAAGGTCCCTGCAACACACTCATCACACAGAGTAAGACTAAGCAACCTCTTGGGGTGCCTTAATTTACTCCATAGCAATGAGTCCAGGATGGGTTGAGTTTGAATGGCCTAACGGATATTGTTGAGAGGCTTGTGCCACCAGATGTTCCAACACCAGCATCACTGGCCTTTGGTACCTAGGCCATATCTATATACATTGCTATCCTAGGATGTCTTGTGGTTGCAGCATACCCACTCAGGGAGTGACTGACAGTGTCTGGTTCAGCCACTCTGCGTAAGTGATATGCAGTGGTGAAATGGACGGCCTACATTTTCTATGTATGTGAGGTTGCATAATGACCCATGTTGATTTGTGCATACCAGCAGTTACCAGAGAGTCTTCACAAACACCCACCATATAATGTTGTGGTACACAAACATCGGGTGTATGGCCTTGTGTACTGAAAGATATGTGTGGCACCTTCACATTGCAAATGCACATATTCTTTACCAACACGCTTAGCCTATGATTTGGTGATCAAGAGACCAGCTTGTCTAGCCACAACTAGTCAGTTTAGTCCAATCATAAAAATGTTTGCCATTGGCACCCATCACATTACTTTAAGTATGGATGTGGGTATCCATTCACACATGATGCTCACCTTTGACTTTTTTGTCAGATTCTGCCACTATGTGCGTGGCACCTTGGCTGGATTGACCTTGTTTTTGGTTATTTCCGATGGTCAGTTGTTTCATATTCTGAATCTTGGTATTGGGATAAGTGAATACGATGTCAATGATATGTGCAGGCCCGACAAAGACAATATCAGTAAAGGCAATGTGAACGTATGCCATAGCTTGTGCCCCCATAATGCTCGTCAGTGCAATATCAATGTATACCGTAACTTGTGCCCGCACAGCAGCACCGACATCAGCAACAGTGATACCAATGTATGTAATAATTCATGCTAGTACGATAATATTGTTGTTGCTTCTAAGACCAATGCCAATGTACGTTCAGACCAGAGAAAACATAACCTTGTTATAACCAGTACGAACGATGTCAATGTACAAGATGACTAGTGTAAACGTTATGTTGATAATGTTGGTAAAAATTATAACAGTGGCTGCCATATTATTTTTAGGAGTTCTGATGAACTCACATCATTGTTATTGGATTCACCCAAGGTGACCTCTCCATCACCCCTGAGTCATAGGTACATGATCAGGCAGGTCCTCCGACCCATGCCTATGCTTATCGAGTAACAAGTCACCAGTGGGGTCCCCCATAAATTACAGGCAAACATGCACCCAGGGAAAACTCTGATCGATTCCACAGATAGATAGTTGCACTACAAACAAATCCTGGATAATTGGCCCCAATAAAACCTGTTTGCCCAAAGGCTTGTGTTCCCCAGAAATACTAAAAAGCTAGCTACCATATGTAGATTGGTACACTCATCCAATCAGAAAACTACATGCACACCACACATAGTGATCACGCGCTCCTCACACCAGACATCTGGAAACCTACACACTGGCGCACATTAGCTCCCCCCAAGGTCGAGAGCCACATGTGCACTTATCAGATGCGCACATGTGATTGATTTATGACTAAGATGCTCTTTTGGAATGTAGAGAACATTTTATTGTACCTCATGAACTGTATAAATTGATGGTCAAAACTTTGTACATCGAGAGATTCTGAGCAGACGCTTTCTGTCCAGGTTCTCCCGGCCGCAGCCTTTAATTAAACCAACTTGTTCCTGTTTTGTCAAACACCTTTTCATTTATTTAAGGTAAATTCATATTCGACCAAAATTGGTGTTATGTCTTCACATTCGCACTAAGACTGTACTCATAGGAGTGAATTCATTGTTTGTATCTGAGTGCAACACACCAACATGGTAGGGTAATTCGCTGCTTGTTCCATTGGCATCTTAGCCTAGTGGGGCAAGTGTGGCCACATTGTTACTAAGTAGACACTCTTGCACTGGCAAAGTACAGTATTTAGCATTTATATGTGTGATAGGGGATCTCCTAATGAATATATTATGTGCTTTCAGATTTGGATGTTGCATATGTAGACTGTGGGTGTTGGACTGTGTTCTCATGCACATACTATGTGGATCACTTCACAGTCATCAGACTATAAGTAGACTCTACTATCCTCCACAAGTATGAGGCCGTACAAATGGTTAGCTGTATGAGACACACACACATAGTCATAGCACACTATCTACTTTAGCACACCATGTTCATTTTGGTTGGCAATAGAGGACTATTTTGTACAGGATTTTGCCATGCACACTATTTTGGATGTCCAAGATGTTGTTCAGCGCTGTTTGTTAAACATAGCTACAAACCTTTTTTGTGTGGCTAGAAATTGCCACACATTGTTTAGATGTTTACTGTGACTATGAAATAAAATTGCTTACTAATTGGTAGTGCTCATATATTTATTTTCACATATGTACGCTGTGTTCATTTAGTCATTATTTTAGTACATCCTCAAAGTCACTCATGCATCGTTAAAATGTCTTTGTACTGCATGGTCTCCCCGCAGTATTGCTGCAAGTGACAGGACATTTTGGCGTTGCTCCTCTTCTACCTCCTCATCATACTCTGGCACTTCATGCTCCTCGTTGGCACCTCTCCATGGAATAATGGTCCACACACAGATATTGTGCAAAATGCAGCGCACTATTGCGATTTTACATACCATCAGTGGCAAGTACAGCAATCGGCCCCCAGACATGTACAGACTCCCAAAGCGGGACTTTAGGACTCCATAAGTCTGCTCACTGTGGACTGGGTCCTGCTTAGGGCATGACTGTAGCCCCGCCGGGTTTTCATCCGGGGGAGTTTATAAGGAGTCATCACCCATGTCTGCAGACCATATTCTTGGCCAGCTGCAAAGACAGGAGGGGTAAAATTAGTAAACGGTCATGACAGATGATGGCTCCACATTCATATACATTCTGTTATGTTTCCTGAATGACTCATACACTTTGGCAACAGTATGAGACATGCTCTGACATTGTTTGGCATGCACACAATTTTAATTCTGACATGCCTGACACTGTACTACACATACAAGTGTACTGTCCTCTATGAAGCACTTACTATTAGTCATACTTGTGAGTGCCAATGCCATGAAGGTGGTGATTTTTCACCAGTAAGGAGAGTCAGTTATCCATTGAGGCGATAATTCTCTCACACTCCTCTATTGTGTCTGCTTTTGACTACTATTGCCATTTCTGAACTGATACATGTTTGAATTTTCTACCTGCAGCTGGAACAGGTGTTGTTGTGTACTTATTTCTAGGCCTGCGTGGTAAACTCCGCTCATGGTGTTTGCAGAGGTTTTCCCACTCGGCGCTTCGCGTAGAGCGCAGAGTCCTGAAAAGCTCTGCTGAGCAGCGGAGAGCTTTTCCTCTCTCACTGCTCGCCGACGTTAAGTTGACAAGCGAGGAAAATCCAAAGCTAGACCACCTCCCAGCAAGATTTCTCAATGCGGGCAGTTGCGGCAGGTTACTATTGCTAAGTTTGAGAAACCTGCCGCCCGCGTTGAGGAAGCTACCGCTCGAGTAGAACATCCACTCGAGCAACAGAAAGAAGCTGTGCCCTCTTGCACTGTGCATGGTGCCATTCGCACAAACTTTACAGCACAAGACAAACACCCAGTGCTAAAAATCAGTGTGAGCAGCGCGGCTTGCCTCACTCTGCTGCTTGAGGAACTCAGCGGAGCGGCGCATAGTTTTTTTTGTCACTTTGCGGAGTTCCACATAGCGGAACTCCATGAACTCCCCCAGGCCTACTTCTTTCACACATATTTGCCCGTGAGAGTTGGAGTCACTGTTGTTCAATAGCTACTGCCATGGGGAGGGTAGTGAGTGGATGTCAATGTGGGGCAATCATAGTGTACACAAGGCAGTGCACTGTGTCCATTATGTTGACAGTACACAAAGGGTTTGAGATTTGGGAGGCTTGTGTTGTATAGTGAAACTGGTAAACTAACCACACTACACTGCCACACTGATTGGGACAGTGCAGGACATATTTTCCACATGATTCAGTGTCCAGGGTTTGCTGCCTGTGCTGGAAGACAATGTGCAGCATTGCTCCAAGACAGACATATTATTTACAATGTGACTGAGTAGCTGCCTGTCCTGTGAGATGCAGTTTGTGCATGAGGGTGTACCTTCTGCACAGTCTGAACCCTTGGAGAACTGATGGAGTAAGTTTGTGTGCCACAAAATGTTGGACACATAGGATGGGAGGTGTGTATATGGTGACAAATATACTTTTGCATGATACACATGAACTTGAGAGGTAAAAATAGGACTACATTTCTCTGTTTCACAGGTCTTGGATATACCACATGCTTCATGACCATGGGAATTACCTGTGGACACACAGACAACACAAAGGGAGTCCCTTCCTTCAACATGGTGTTGTGATACAGCATTTTGCACAGTGTAGCATTACTAAGGATCTTTCAACCATTTCGATGCACAGACAGGGCCTCATTTACCAGTTGTTGCCACAGGGCAGCACAGGATGTCACTAGGCAGGAATGTGCCATATTACTAAGATGCCAAGAATATAAAATACAGGAGTGAACCCATTAACCCAGTCGACCCGGGCGAAGTATATAGCAAAAACAACAGTGTCTCAACCGGTAATCATTAGCAAAGCCTATTAAAAAAAGTGTGCAAATCACTTGAGAAAGGGAAAGAAAGGAAGGGAGACCAGAAGCAGGTTTATAGAATATATGTTGTTATTAGTAAGTAGTTATATCAGCACTACAGTACAATTCAACTTGAAGTAACCAAAACAACCAGGTGTGCACTGAACGTGCTAGTGTGAGTGAACGGCGCAGTGACACAAAGGTTGAAAAACAGCGTGAACGGCGGAAAAAACGGTAAAAACAAGTAGTACGGTGGTCAATGATACAAGACAGATCAACATAAGTCAAGTATTATGATTTAGGCAGAGTTGATTGACCCCGTGGGAGCCGCGATTTTCGCTGAGTAGTCGACGGCGTTTCGACCTGTTCGATATCAGGTCATCTTCAGGACGATGGTTACTAAATCATGGATAGTGCTGTATAAAAAGGAGAGGGGTAATGTGAAAGCGAGAATTTGGAGGCCCAGGATACAAGTGTAAGTGGTAGAAGGGTATAGAAAAGTCAGTTAAGTGATATAGAGCTACCTGAGAGAATAATGCAGTAATCCAGACTGCAGGGTGGAAGGACTTGGAAGTCTGGCAAGGGGGCAACTAAGGAGGAAGAAAGGAGGATATCAAAATGGGTCCTCGGTGGTCGCGCTAGACTGAAATGTGAGGCGACAGGGGCAAGGGCGATAAGTACCTGAATGCACTCTGGAGGGGGAGGCAGTACAGGGATTCAGGGGGTAATCAATAAGGAGAAGGGTGCAGGCTCGACCTAGAAATAAAGCAGGGTGGAGATGAGAGAGCCTACTAGAACTCAGGTGATGGATGCTGAAAAGGATGGCTGGCATACTCCTGCTACTCTGGCTGTGGTGGGTTGGAATGTTGCAGATGCCAGCATGTGTAGTACAGCCAGTAGCTTGGCCTGTGGAGGGATGTTGGTGCACCACTGAGATGTTGACTGCAGCAATCTGGTGTAGGAGATGGACAATGGACTCCCTCCTGAGCCTGTAATAGATAATGACCACCTCCTCCTCCCTGAGGTCAATGAGGGTAACCCTCTGCCGGTACGTCCACTCCCTTGTCCTGCGCTGTCTCTGCGGTGATGTTGTTGGTGATGGTGGAGGTGGTGGTGGTGGTGATGGTGCTCTGAGCTGCAGTAGGAGTAGGTCCATGTTGTAGATAAGCTTGCCAGAGTGATCTGGTTATGTTCTGCATATGTACCAGTGCAAATGCGTCATTTATACTCCTGGTTTGCCGAGACATTGGAATTTTGACATTTTTTAGACTATGCATGTCTTTTGCCAACAATCCGTCTTTTTCCCATATACTTATAAATACGGCTGCATCAGTCCTGCGTAACTTTTAAGGGGGAACGCCTACCTTGCATATCATTGACATTACCTGACACAGCCGGATCTAGCGCAGGACAAAAAAACGCAGAAGAGATAAAAGTGACATACTAGCCCTCATACGTCATTGTGTAACAATGGAGCACAGAATGCGCCGCCGCTATGTAAAAAAAAAATATGCGGCGCAAGCTCCTTGTAACTATGCCCCAATGTTAGTAAATCTGCTCCTTAGATTGCAGAAAAACTATTGATGCAGCCGAAGCGACAGCAATGCAGTCGTTTTTGACTTTAGAAATCTTAAGACAGTCATCAGCAGTGTAAATATGTATTTACTGTTTCTAAGACAACTGTTGTGTATTGTGGTTCGCTCATTACAGTCAGAAGCTTCTGATGTTGGGAGGCCAAACAACCTTTAAATGTCACGCATTATTTGTGTACAGAATACCTGCCCTTTAAGTGCTTGTGGCATTCTGAAGATTTCATCTTGTAAGACTAAAGCTTAACCTTACAAGAAAGTGAAAAGCCCAGTTTTGAAGGACAAGCAGAGCTAAAGTTCTTTTGTGAGCTTTGAAGACGAGATGTGATATGTTTTTACTTACTGAACACGTTCCCTTTCTGTAGTCTGCTCTGTGCTGTTTTTATGTAACAATGTAGTTATAGGAGCCCTTATTTAAACAGCCGCATTATGTAATTAGTTTAATTTAGGATGAATACCTAGGTTGCCTCTAATTAGTTGCAAAACGTGTAGGGCAATGCTCTAAAACTGTACATACCGGTTGCCTGGTTTCATAGGTGTGAAATACATAAACCAAAATACTAGATAAGCAATCAAAAACATAGCTGACAATTTCACTGAATTAACACAGTGCTCATCAAAATAAATAATTGAAAAGAAGCTGGTTAGATACTATGGGCCTCATTATGTTTTTTTTTCCGTAGGGCAGCACAGCAGGCCTTGCTTCTTCGCTGCCCTATTGCAAAAGAGAAGGGCAGGAATGCGCCATATGGGCTGCCGTGCACCAAAGCATGCACCTTTGCACCATGGTGCAGGGGTGCTTGCATTGTGGGGATTATTATTTTTGTGCATGAAGGGAAACCTTCAGAATGCAGCACACATAGAAAGAGGAAAAACAAGGAGAAATAAAGATATTTCTCCTCGTTGTGCCTACCTTAAGCCTCCCCTGGGGAGGCGTAAGTTTTTGGCGATGCCTCAAACTTACAATTTCTCGTAAATCTGGGGCAGTGTCAAAAAGCCATGGATGTTGTTGGGAACGCCCCCAACAACACCCAAGGAACGCCCCTTTTGCACAGTTTTCTGCGTGAAAGGGGCACATATTTAAGCCATGAAAAGCCACGTAACGTGGCTATAAGTGGCCATATAAATATGCCAGTAGCACATTAAAAAAGTGACGTTCCAGCGGCGCAAAAGTGCCGGTAGGGCCTCATCAATGAGGCCCTATACTTTTTGGAGATACTGGTCAAATGGTATGATGCCCCAACAATGTGGCCTTTCCTAAAGAAGAAGAAAAAAATAATTACCATGACTGCCATTCGGAGACAGTTGATATAGCCAAATCAAACAGGCCCACATTTGTGTGGCCATGTTGGTTTTCGGTAAGATGAGGCCAAAGAGGTAGTATGGTGCTGCTCAGCTGAGGAAGCAAGGATAAGGTATATTTATGATTGGATTTCAAGATGGCCGACAAGTGAGGAGCTCCGGCCGGGAGCTCCCTGGTTAGGGATTGCCTTTTTGGCTCTTATCCCCTGGAATCTACCCCCTCCCTGGACCTTCTTCACCCCTGGGGATCTATGGACTGCGGTCCTTTGACTCTCCAATTCCCGCAATCGAATTCTAAGCCTGCTTCAGCAACTTCTGATGAACCTTTAAATTTTACCGTCAGTGGAGCCCTAGCAACATGGCCGATGCCCGGTGGAGCTGCCTAGGTAGCTATAGAGGAGATCGGCTGTGGATCAACCCTTCGGCCGTCACCTACCCTCCGGACATGGCCACAGTTTCTCGTCTCTCCGCTACGTCTCTTACCTCCCTCGCCTACCGACGAATCTCCGAAAATCCACCGAATAGAGTAGCCAATTCAACTTGGCCGACGCCCGGTGGAGCTGCCCAGGTAGCTGTAGGGGAGATGGGCTGGGGATCATTCCTCCGGGCGTCACCTGCCTTTCAGGCTTGAAAACGGTTGATGGACCTCCTACCTCGCCTTCCGGAATCGGCGGCTGGGTCACACAAGTCTTATTTTCCCCCGACAATGCAGCAACGAGAAAGCCGCGACGCTGCTTCCCTGTGCCCCCGAGCTTGTTTTCACTTTTCGAGTATGAGGAAGCGCGCCCTCCTGACCTTGCTGCTGCCTCCTTCTTCCGGGGTTGCTCCCTGGGCGCCCGAGACGACTTCCCCTGACATTTCAACATGCTGAATGAAGGGTCTGCTGTCCCCGTAGCCCCGAGTGCTTGTACATGACGACCCGATTGAGATCGGTGATCTCCAGCCTTCCTCCATTGATCCCGTGGCTGCCTCCCCCTTCCAGTCCTGCTCCGTGGAGTCGGTTTCCTTGTGACTTTTTGGATCGGTTTTTTTGTTTATCTGCAATCCCGCCATCTTGTGATGATGTGACCGGTGTCCGTATCCTGGGTCCTCCATCTTGGCGGCTTCGACCGATTCTCGGACTGATGCATGCCGCTGGTCTGCTCCCTGTGTCTCCTGACTGACCTTTGCCTCAAGTCGACTCCTCCCTGGGACGCCTACACCCCTCGCATCTTGTTTAGTAACCGCGAGGCACACTTTTGACCCCACCCTCGGACCCGCTCCATATCCTATGTGCTCCGACGCAATGTGGGAGTCCGGCACTGGATGTTTGTGTTTACTTGACCCCAACCGGTTTGATGACTCTTTACGTCTTTTTTTGGTGTTTCCTCTGAAGTTCTATCTTCCATTGCCGGTCTGCTAGACCTGATCGACTTTCCAGCCCACTGATCCTCCCCCTCTTCCTTCTATTCTCCATGGACTTGTCTATGTGTTTTGCTTTGCTTTAGTTATTGATGTAATTTATGTAACTCTGTTTTATATTTTTATTTCTGTAACGTTAACCTCATGTAAAGTGCTCTGATACCTCCGGGTCTAGCCAGCGCTATATAAAACTCTTCAAATAAATTAAATAATAAATAAATAAATAAATGATTTATACAATGAGCATAGGAGAACTAGAGAATTTTGTGAGGAATGTGACTCGGTAATTTATTTCAAATGTGGGAAAATGTGCTTTATTAAAATGCATAAATGTGAACATTTGCTTTATTAAAATGCCTAAATGTATTCGAAGACATGATACTACTGATTGATTTTAAGTAGCCTAACCCCTTGCATTGCGAATTTGGAATTGCCTTTATTATGTGAAAACATGTCATGAGCGGCATCTTTGTTCTTTGTAGATCTGGCACCAGAAGGCCTAAACTATGTGTCAGAGCTCATGATATCAAATCACACACGTAAAGGCTTTTTAAGCTATGCTTTTTAGCGTGTCTTTCAAATTTTGTATAAGACCACAGACGTAATGTGGCTATACATTTTGCAGTGGTGATTTTGCATTGGTGATTGGTAAAATAGGAGTCCATCTCGTTTATGACTTGCACCCATCGAAGACAGTCACTGCATCAATGCAATAAAGCATTGACCATCTTAGATGGCAGGTTCAATTTACCAGGCTTTCAGGGAGAATTACCTGTCCTAGACAAAAGACATTCACCTTGCCCGGTCTCTTTCACCTGAGATTTAACTACCAACCCTATCTGTGGGGCCCACAACGTCACTGTGAGAACACAGTGTTCACCTTAGATGAGGGTAGTCAATGAGTCAGGCATTCAATGAGAGTCACCGGTCTTAGGTTTTAGATGATATGAATCAATTAGCTGGTTCTCCCTTTACCAATGGTTTAATCCTATCACCTGTGGTTTAACATTCACCTTTCCCAAGATATGGATACAGCGTGCCCTACAGGCGCATATATGCTGGTTAGGTGTTATCATTACAGGTTCATCAGCAGGATAACAAAAGAATGGTTAAAATAGGTAGCACTTGTGTCACGGGTGGGCAAAGTAGTACCTTTGTTAGTTGTGGTGACTTTGATTCTAGAAATGTGTTCTAAAAATGTAAATCCTAGTTCAGAAGGTCATCTAATAATCATGAAATGTGGTGCAGTAACCTTGTGCAGTTGCCAGCATACAGAGATAGGAGAACATAAAAAACTCACCAGGGGTCGAGGAGGGTCATGCATTGATGACAGACACTTGATCAGTGGCACACCTGGAAACCACATCTCAGGCCTGAAAAGACTGCTGAGGTGGTGAAGTTAACTGGTGTATATACGAGGTCTTGCTGGCCCATAGAGATGGCAACAAAGCACTTTTAATAAACTGCAGCAATAAACCATGAAGTAACAAGGCCACGCTGGATTGGACTGAGGGCCAATGTGTGCAGGAAGAGAGGTCTTTGCACTAGTGGACTGGGATGGAAGGTAGTCACAATGCCCTGAGCACCATCTCCCTTAGAGTCCAGAATATGACCATGACATGAACGAGGATGTGACTGCTACGCAGACCTCAGGGCCTGGCATGGTCATACTCTGGGGGAGATTGTGCAGCAAAAATTCAAATATTAGAATACCAGATACTCACAGTTGGGCTCTCAAGTCAAGGAACAAGAATATACATCATACAGGGAACATTCCCATTGCAACAGTGTAGCATTTGTTTTTTTTGCACTCCAAACCTCCTACCTAACCAGAAACAGAAACATCTCACACACACACACACACACGCACACAAACACACACACACACACTGACTCTCTCTCTCTCTCTTACTCTCACTCTCTTACTCTCTCTATGTATATGCATATATATATATATATCCACAACGAAAATCCCAAAGCGCGACCATCCAGAACGGCGAAACACCAGGATACAGACTATGTAAGCAATGATGCAGGTAAGTGTAATTTATTCAAACATCATAGGTCCAAATGACACGTTTCGGCCGCCAGACATGCGGCCTTGGTCACATAGCGCGCTGTTAAGAAATGGTGCATTATATACAGGTGACAGTGGTAGTATTTTTTCCATATTGTTTTAAGTGACTAGGCATTTTACTACATATGGTAACTTTTACTATAGCGCTGCTTTACTGCCAACAGGTGAACAGACATCAAACTCCTGTCGTCATGTGTTAACATAGTGAACAGACTATGTGGAAACACTAGATCAGCTGTGTGAGTTTAAACAGTAAACAGATAAACTCTGCAGAAAACAGCGTGCATCTTCTGCCTTCCTTCAAAAGATTACTCGGGCTAGCCTAATGTGCACTAACCGAGTGAGTACCTTAATGACGAAACAGATATATTATCTCCCACTGCCCTCCCATAATGTGGCGGCCGTCAGTGCCGATTTGATAAGGGTGTGTTGAGCGGGTTTTGGGAGTGCAATCACTAATGCGTGACTACTACATACCGGCCATATATGCTAGCATGAATGTGCCCAAATCTATTTGCAGGGATTGCAGAGTTGTTAAACGTAGAGTCCGTAGTGTTTGCCAGCGCTAAAGGAACCACCAGAAAGCCCAACTTAATACTTAATGCTTGAATGCAGGGCTACTCACCACTGGAATATGTTGAATAAAAACGAGTGAGTGTGAGGGATATGTGCTGTGTTCTATACAACTTGAAAGAGGCGTGGGTGCTCAGTGCGCATAAATAGTGAGGGTGTGAGTGCCGTGATGTTACCTCTTAACAAGGGTGATATAAAAGAAAAATTACATTAGATACATGCGGAATGTAGATACTATAAGAGTTTTTACTCTAGGTTTCCCTAATGTGGTCCCAAGCTTCCTACATTATCGACGCTGTTAGTTGTGGAAACAATCCCTTTAAACTAAAGTGTGTGCAAGGAATGTACAAAGGCCAAACGGAACACAAGCTAAATGCGATACAGGCAACAGACAAAATCAAGGATGCGCATTGAGAAATAGTGAGTCGCAAGAATGCTGTACTAGATATTTGCGGCTCAATGTGACATCATATATCAATATTTAAACAGTTTAGGGGTGCACAATATATATACAGTGGAAATACATGACAGTATTCAATATAAAAGCACTTTGTGTGTTGTACAACCTGTGTGTAATGAGCAAGTGTCACAGGAAGTGATGCAGATCCTCACTAGTGTTGAGGCCTGTGGGCGTTTTAGTATTGAACTGCAAGATGTATTTGCTTTCCAATTGGCGCAACAGTTTCTCCCTGTTGCCTCCCCGTCTAAGTGCAGGTATGCAGTCAATTACTGAGTATTGGAGGTGATCTAGGTTGTTATTATGTACCTCTTTGAAATGTCTGGCTACGGGGTACGCCGGGTCACTATTCACGATGGCTCTAAGGTGCTGCAGTATCCGAATGTGCACCTGTAACTTGGTGCTCCTGATGTAGCGTAATCCGCATTTACATTCTAGGATGTAAATAGCAAACTCTGTTCTGCAGATCAGCCGATACTTAATGATGAGTGGTGCCTTCCTGAATGCGGAGTCCAACTGCGTAATATTCTTGCCAAACTTGCAGGCTCTGCAACTATTAAATTTCACAAAACCCTTCCTGTCGGCCAACCAGTTCTGTGTGGTTTTAATTTCTGGACTGTTTCTCACTAATGCATCTCGCATAGAGAATGCCCTCCTGTAGGTGATATCAGGGTGGTTCGCAACTAATGGGCCCAGCGTAGGGTCAGACTTAATAATGCCCCAGTGTTTGTTGATAGCTGATCTAATAGCTCTTTCCTCTGTGTTGTGGGTTATGATAAGTATGGTACTGACTGTGCTGGTTGGCTCAGCAAGAATGATACCTGCACTAATGATTTCAGGAGCGGGTTTCCCAATCAGGAGTTCTTCTCTGGGGATACTATTAGCTCTTTCTGTGGCTTTGGGGATGGCAGCGGCCGAGTAACCACGCGCCCTGAATCTCTTTGCAGCTTCACATTGGCACTCCAGGAGGTCATCTTGAGTGCTGCAGATCCTACCCAGGAGAAGCATTTCCCCGTAAGGAATGCTTGCTATGAGATGCCTAGGGTGAAAGCTCGAGGCGTGCAAAGTTGAATTGCCTGTAGTGAGCTTTCGGTGAAGTTTGGAGTGCAGAGTGCCATTGGCGACATATAGCATGACGTCTAAGAATTCAATGGAGGTGTCACTGATATTGGCATTGAATTCCAAGTTGAGATCATTAGTGTTTATCTCAGCAATGAATGTTCTTGCACTATTCGCATCACCTCGCCAGATTAAAAAGACATCATCTATATATCTGAGCCAGGACACAATGTTGTTGTTCCATGCCCCTGAGTGGCTGACCATGAGAGCCCACTCCTCCCACCAGCCAACATGTAAACATGCATAACTGGGCGAGAAGCAGGCTCCCATGGCCACACCCCTGAGTTGCTGGTACACCTTTTTATCAAACATAAAGAAATTGTGCCTCAGACACCAGTCAATCAGAAACAAAATGAGATCATTATGCTTGTGATAGTTGATAGGTCTTTTACCAAGAAAATATTTACATGCAGCTAAACCATCATGGTGACGAATACTTGTATATAACGATGTGATGTCAAGTGATATTAACAAATAATCATCGTGCCATGGTATGTCTTTAACTTTAAGCAACAAGTCACTGGTGTCTCTTAAGTAGGGCTGCTGGCTGGAAACCAAATCCTGGAGGAAAAAGTCTACGTATTTGGAGATGCTTTCACACATACTTTTCCTAGCCGAGATGATGGGGCGACCAGGTATCGGGTTAATGTTCTTATGTACTTTGGGTAAGAAATATAGGATGGGGAGGACAGGTGACTCGTTATTCAAAAATAAGTATTCATCTTTGCTCAGTTGACCTTGTGCCCTGAATGTGTTGAGAAGTTTCCTGAGCTCTTTGTTGCTGCTGGCCACCTCTTTGTGGCTAGATATTCTATAGCAACTGATGTCTGCCAAGTGTCTGTTTGCCTCCTCTAGGTACATAAGTCGTGGCCACAGCACGATGTTACCCCCTTTGTCGGCCTTGTTGATGATGACTTCATTGTCACTTTTAAGTTTGTTTATTAGTTCATTGTACTTTTGATTGTGATGCCGTTTTTCGGTGGATTTTCGTGATGCTTTGAGGTGTAAAGCCTTTAGTTCTTCTGTAATAACGTCACTGTAGATGTCTATAGCGTCTCTGGGCATCACAGGTGTGAATGTGGAATGTGGTTTAAAAGGGCTTGGTATTCTGATAGTACTCTTAATCCCTTCATCTTCGAGTAATTGTTGAGTTGGCTTCGGCGTGTTGGACATTTCTAATTCTCCTAATACGCGAAGTGTGGGGATATCTGCCACAGTCAGGATTGGTTCCTCTGGGGGCATGTGAGTCAAAGTACCTGGTTGGTTAGAATTGCTTTGTTTCAATTTGAAGAACTTTATCAACTTTAATTTCCTGATGAATTTGTAGACATCAATACGGGTGTTGCTATAATCAAAAGTACTCTCGGGGCAGAACGTGAGGCCAAGTGTCAGGAGCTGTTTTTCTGCCTCGGATAGATTTATTGTGCTCAGGTTGATAATGGTTTTGGTGTCAAGATTTATTTGTTCCTCCAGTTTCCTCTTCTTCTGTTGCTTTGCTTCGGTTTTTCGGCGTTTACGTCTTTCCCGCCTCCTCCGGTTGCGCCGGTGTTTTGTGTTTTCGGGGGTCGTGGCCGCAGAGTTTGGCGCCGGTCGTATACTAAAAAATCCATCTCTTCACCCAAACTGAGGTTGACCGCCCCGGTTTCATTCCTATTGCGCCATCTGCCACCGTCGTCTGAATCCACGCTGCTTTCAGCCATTGAGCTGAGATCAGATAGGGAAGCAGATTCTGCGCCTTCTATGTTGCTTGTGGGTGGTTTAGCATGCACTTGTTGGGTTTGTTTATTCATTCTTTGTGATCTGATTGTATCGTATTTCCTTGCAAATGTGAAAATTTGCCCGCATTCGTAATCCGTTTTGTCGCGGGCAAATTTGAAGATTTTGCGCGACTTGATTGTATCCTCATGTTTCTTTAATCGCGTCTTAATTTCTTCTCTGCCTTTGGCAGAGGATACAGGGACGTTTTAGTTACGCTCAGAATTCACACGTACAAAACCAGTGAAATTCAGCAGTTATAGTTACCTGAGCTAACTATAACTTATGCCCCCGCAATGCACTCGTTATGACCTCACATATTACATCACTCATGACATGGTCAGTGACATTACTGATGACATCACTGATGACATCTCAAATGACATCACTGATGACATCATCCAGTATGTGAGTGTTTTCTAAAGGTTTGTGTGTGTTAAACGTATATACTCAGGTACCACAAAAGTTAAATTAGTATACTTTGTGTAATACTAATGAGTGATTCCTTTTTTTAACATCGTTTATTTGAGTTGCTGTGTGACTGTGTATATCTGTGTGTGAGTGGGTGTCTGAGTGACTATACAGGTGTGTGAGTGGGTGTATGGGTGTCTAATTAGCTGTGTGGGTGAATCAGTGGCTGTGTGAGTGGCTGTATGGATGAGTGAGTGGGTGTGTCAGTGGCTGTATGGGTGGGTGAGTGAGTGGCTGTGTGAGTGGCTGTTGGATGGGTGTGTGGATATGTCAGTGGCTATATGGGTGAGTGAGTGGATATCTGAATGGCTGTATGAGTGAGTGACTAGGTGTGTATGTGGCTGCATGGGTGAGAGAGTGGCTGTTTGACTAAGTGTTTGGTTAGGTGAGTTGGTGTGTGAGTGGCTGTATGGAAGAGTGAGGTCTGCAGGATTGGCTGAATGGGTGAGTGAGTGGCTGTGTGAGTGGCTGTATGGATGTATATGTAAGTGGTTGTGTGAGTAAGTGAGTGGCTCTTTTGAGTGGCTATATGGGTGAGTGAGTGGGCGTGTGAGTGGCTGTATAGGTTAATAACTGGGTGTGTCAGAAGTTGTATGGGTGAGTGTGTAGCTATGTGAGTGACTGGTCATATGATCAGGCTCTATGAGTGAGTGAGTGGGTGTATGAGTGGCTCTTTGGATAAGTGAGTGTTTGTGTAAGTACTTGTATGGGTCTGAATGGGTATGCAAGTGGATGTGTGGGTGTGTGAGGGGGCGTATGAGATGTTCTATGGGGGTGTGAGTGTGTGAGTGGTTCTGTGGATGATGTCATCAGTGATGTCATTTGAAATGTCGTCAGTGATGTAATCACTGATGTCACTGAGCATGTTATGAGGTATGTAATATGTGAGGTCTTAAGCAGTACGTTGTGGTGGCGTAACCCTGGGTGGAATTCACGTAGCTGCACTACGCAGAACTCCTCGAAGCAGTAAAAAACTCCACCCCGCTACGCAGAGTACCGCAAGCGGGTGGAGTTGTTTGTCCTACCCGTTCGCGTGACATTTCCGCCGTTCAGCAACGCGGGGGAAATATTATGTGAACTGCACCACACGGTTGCGCATGGTCACGGTCATCTTGTTTTCTTCTCTGTAATGGTGCTGGGGCCTATTTTTCAATCCTGCCTAAATCTTTTCAATCTTTTTTTTATTTATTATCTTTCCCTCAGTCTTCTTAAGTGTATATTTTGCATTTTTTCTACTTTTTGTGTTTTTTTGTGAGTTTTGTACTGTTTTTCTCTATTATTTGCTTCCTAATTGTTTTTACTTCCTTCCTTCTTCTCCCTTAATTTTTTATACTTTCTACATTTTCTTTTCCACCCCCACCCCCCTCAGCATCATGGCAGAGACATGTGCCAAAAAGGCGGCAAAGAAAAGCCGCCTTGCTTTTGAAAGGCGGGCCCAGAAGGGGTGCATCCCCCGGCCTTGTTTTTAGAGGTGGAGGTGGCAGTGCTAGCTTTTTTCGTGCAGCCCCACCTCCCTTTCACCCTGGCAGCAGGCTGCAGGCCTGGGTCTGGGGTACGGGAGTGCAAGCAGCGGTGGGCTAGGGTGCGCCGGGCATTGTATCGCTGCTCTGGGGTCTGGCGCACCTACAACCAGCTGATGCATCAGTGGTCCGACATCTTGGACCGAGAGCAGGACCTGCTGGACCTGCTAGGGGTTGAGGTCGCGGGGCTCGGTGAGTAGCTAATTATTATTATTATTACTTGTGTGTTCTATGTTGTTGCTAATATTTTTTTCCCAAATAGCAATCATGCAGGTAAGTTACATTTACAAATCTTATATTATCTGATCGTTATTCTAAACAGGTGCTCGGCGCTACCCAATTGTACTTGTTTGCAACTTTGCGCTCGCTTAGGGTGAGTATGTAAGAACTTAAGTTGAGTAATGCAGACTAGAGAGAGACTCCTTTCCTTTGTCCTTTCACTACTAAGATAGTGGTAGTTAGTATTAGTAATTTAGCGGTGCACGTCCTCTCACTTCAGTTCTTAGAACCTTTTTGTAGCTCGTACAGTGACAAGCAACCAACCAATTTGGTGTATGCATGTGTTCATCTATGCATTTAAAGACAAAATGCAGACTTAGTGACTTGGCCCGTCAAAGGGGGTTGAGAATGAATGCAAATGAGATTGGAACAAAGTCTTTGGAATAGGCGGGCTAGGTAGGTTTACGAAATGAGGAATCGATAGGATGGTTCGCAATACTAGTCTATTACTAGTCGATATGATTTAGGAAAGTTCAATGTTATTGCAATTGCCGTTTCCGGTCCAAAAATTGTTTTAGAGAGATTATTTAATTATATTTTCAACCAATTATTTCTTGTCTCTTTAATTATGTCTTACATGCATCAGTATGCAGGGGGAAGAGGTCGTCGCAGGCGGGTGAGGGAGCTGGAGGTGCCTCCCAACAGGAAGAACGCTCCTCGGCCGATGGCTCTGCTGGCCCCAGTAAGTCCTCCTGTTGTTAATATTAATATATATTTCCCTAACTTTTACTGCTCCTTAATTTGAACTATTTTCTATCTGTTTCCTAATTAAATTGTTTTCCCCAAATCCACTTCGATCTAACCATTTAAAAAATCTTGTTATCCCTGCATTATTCTATTATTTATTAAGTTATTTTATATTTCTAGTGTCTGTATTTCACCTCAAACTGCCTCTGTCTGTAGCTTCCTTTCTTCTGGTTTTTCAATCAGCTTTCCCTCTCCCCATATATATTTTGTGGACTGCCTAGTGGTGGTACTGTACGACTCACAGAACCCAATGGTCCTTACTACTCTGCTAGTACTAGTACTACTACTCTGCAGTGCAGAATACATGCCCAAGTAAGGTATTCTACGCATGTTTGTTGAGATGAGAGGAAGGCTTTCTTTTACTTTCTCATGCTCAATCAGTAAAACGAGAGAGTGGCCATGGTCACATTGGACACTCCAAAGTTGTGTCTTCTTCTTATCTAGGCCTAGTATTATTAGCAGCAGTTGATGGTGAACTGATTACCTTGCACCATGGCTTAAAGGATGTCTGAGGAGGAGGAGGACGACACCATTACATTTGCTGACCAAGAAGACTTTATGTCCGATTGTTCGGCCAGTTGGTACTCATTTCTTTCCAAAACTCAGATTGACCATTAGCTCTAGCAACTCAGTTCAGTCCTTTACAGGTTGTCTTCTTGAGACTGAGGCTTTTCAAAAATTGCCACCACCAAAAACAAACAAAATAATCAACCAGATATTTTATAATTTTTATAGGACATTGTGTGACTGTACCCAAATTGCTAGTGATGTGTGTGGTGTATGTATTTTCAATGGGAAAAAATAAATAGAGGGATGCGCATATGGCATCTAAAAAATGTTTAATGTTTTTTCTAGCCGCACTGACCACCAGTCCTGGGACCAGCAGGGACGGCAACGCCATCCAGGGAGCAGATGCCGCAGCTGCAGAGGGTGAGCCAGTGGCAGTGGCGGGCGGTGGTAAGTCATATTGCTTTGCTTGCTTATTGACAATTTATATTCTCACTGCATGAAGAAGAGTCAGACCTTGATGGGAAAGATGGATGGAAGGAGGAAGGACGGGTGAAATGTAATATGACTGGCAGAGAAGGATGCGTGGGTGAAAGAATGCATAGGTGGCTGATAGGATGCATGCATCGGTGGGTGGGTGAAGGATGAGTGAAAGGTGATAGAAATGATGCCTGCCTACATGGGTGAAAGTGTATGGGTGAAAGGAATCCTCTGTGCGGTTTTATGGGTCAAAGCAAGGATGCATGGGTGGTTAAAATGACAAATGTATGTTGGTGAAAGGTTTGTTGAGAATGATAGCCATGTTTGGATGGATGGATTGCACTAGTATTCATAGTGAAGACTGGATGAAGACAATGTGAAACTTAAACGGTGACTAAGTAGCCAAGCCATGGCTGAAGAATAAAAATAATGCTAGAAGAAAAATTCATTGAAAAATTTAAAAATGCCTAGGAAGAAGAGTAAACAAGGAATGTTTTTTATCAAGGTTTTTGATTCAAAGGTTTGAGCAAGATTGTTTTTCAGACTACTCCCTTGACTCACAGTAGTTTTCAAGCACAACATATATTATGTACCCCTACCCAACCATCATCATCAATCGCCTCCCTCGGAGGCCCACTCCCTATCCAGTGTATTTAGCCAGTGTTAGCCATGGGTGGCCTATCGGCTGCATAGTTACATAGTTACAATGGTAGTTTCTCACGTCGTGCCATATATCATTTGTATATTAGTAACTATTCATCTGCCTTGTTGTAGTCAGGGTGAAAGTGAAAGTGAGCATTTGATTTAACAGAGCATGGTCATGATAGGAAAAGAGATAATTGTGTGGTACAGCTGCCCTACCTGCAGACAGTAGCAAAGTATAGCACAACACAAGTATGTCTGTCGAGGGCGCAAGCTGAGCTGGCATTCCTACATTAATTTAGCTAAACAAGAGAGAAGAAGAATACTTGTATACTCCATAGTGCCTAATGCCTGGAACTGTAATCACATAAAAATCGAATGGGCAGAGGAATCAAGGATACCAGCAAATGTTATGTACTGCTAGTGCTACTGTGTCACTATATCATCTTATGTGTTACTGTTTTGCTAAGAGTATTGGTTACAATTTTTCTTTGTTCTTGCTATAGCTACTCCTGCCAATCCACCATCATCTGACAGGCAGGAGAGAGCAGCCAGCGCCCCGCAAAAAAAGCTGGAGGGCATAAGGGCTGAATATCAGCGGCTGGTGGCTGAGGAGGAGGAGGCAGCGGCAGCAGCCTCCAATGTCCCGGGCCCCATCCAGGTCCCAGTGCCTCCAGTTGTATGGCACTGTGGTCAGGCAATCGCCTGCCGCCATTCATTAACTACTGCTGCTCCCCCTATAGACTCTATAGAGCCTTTCAGCGCTGCATGCTCCTGAGGATGGCGCAAATGGAAGACAGGCTAGAGGAGTGGTTCAACAGGCTAGAGAGGAAGCTCCTAGCTTGCGGCGGTTATTCTCTCTTGCCCCTTTTTTCATCTTTTGTTTGGTGGGTGGGACTTGTTGGGGAGAGGGTGGGAATGTGGGAGTTGGGGAAATCTTGGGTTTTTTGGCATTTTCTATTTATGGACATTTGTTAGGACCATTATTTGGACTTTCTTTACTTTGGAAATTGGTTGGAGTTAGGGAGAGGGGTGGGCCAGGTGTTGTGGACTTTCTAGTTTAT
Organism: Calotriton arnoldi; assembly: GCA_963921515.1. Taxonomy (NCBI): domain Eukaryota; kingdom Metazoa; phylum Chordata; class Amphibia; order Caudata; family Salamandridae; genus Calotriton; species Calotriton arnoldi. The sequence continues at coordinate 1,115,538 of CAWUFW010000039.1, forward strand.
TTGTTAGGGAAATACATTTTGTATGGTTGTACATCTGATTTAAATCTTGGAGGGTTACTCTTTTACTTCACACTGTTTCCTTTGCCATGCAGACCCGCAGACAGTTTTCAGAATCTGCTGATATTGTAACACACCAACAGTACTAGTACTGTTAAACCAAATCAAATTTTCCGTCTGCCCCCAGAGAGATCCAAGTTACATTATCTTCTGTAACTGTTGAACTGAGCTTTGAAAGATATCAAATCAAATTAAAATATCTGTGGGATTCAAGTAACAAACATAAACAACACACAAATTGTAATGATAAAAGAGAAAAAAAGATACTGTATTTCCAAATTGGGAGTTGCATCTGCATTCCTCTTGGACTGTCTGTCAATCTTGGGTGCCTGGCTGATGCGGTTCGATAAGGCAAGTGTGAGTATGTTACATTGTTTTTCCAGTATGGCACAGGGTGAAGGCCAGGGCCTGTAGATTGAAAAGCAAAAATGATATTGAAGAGTCAAGGAGACAAGTTAAACTGCATAAGGAGGAGTGCATCAAGAAGAGAAGACTCAGAGGCAGCATGGCTACATGTCTGTTTCCGGCAGTTACCTCAATAACAGGCCCCCCGCCCAAGCACCACTTAGCTTCGGATTAAAAAATGAATTGGAGCCAGACAGCACTGACCAGTGAGCACTCACAGCAACATGGCATTTTCCCAATCAATTAGAAAATCAACGCACAGCTGTCAGTCACACCACTCGCCACTACGCAGACTTTGATACGTCTGGTGCTGTTGTTTACCTTTAGGCCACTTCAAAGTCATCATCATCCAAATCGGTCGGTTTCAGTGAATTTGAAAACTTCCATCTTCTTCTGGTGGCAGTTCTCGCAGTAGTCATGCTCACGCCCACACCCTGAGTCAATCCATAATCTCTGATCCTCCTGAGTCTGACCCCGAGTATGGTGTCCAACTCCATACCAACAGTGTGCCGAGTCCAGACTCAAAATGCAATAGATAGGTCTGTAGTAGTACAATTTTGTTATTGAACAACAAAAAGGGAAAGATGGAAACTTTTTGTGTAGACTAGATTTGTGTTTGCAAACTTTGCATTATCTAAGTGACTGATTGGGTCTGAGTCTTTGAGGAGTATAAATATAAAGCATAAAACAATAAAAAACAAAGCATTGTGGAGTGTGGACTGTGTGTAGTGGAGTTGTACCCGGTGAAGGAATCTCACTATCCTATCTTTCAAAGGGGAAGAGAAAAAAGATAACCTTCAGGGGAACATTTTAAATTATTGATCAGCCACCGGTAGGCCCCCAACATTTTGGAAATCTCAAATACGTCACTTACACATTAAGCATAACAACCAAACACCTAGTCTGACACTGCCTGCCAGCACATGAATCATCTCATCTCTTGACAATCTATTCCCAACACATTGATGATGACTTATCACAACATGTTCACACATCAGAAGAAACAACAATCACTCAGCGTGCAATGCATGGCAGAATTTACCTGTTCTGCTGGTGTACTCACCGTGATCACTTGGTGATACATTGCAGAATGCAGATCCTCCATTTGTTCACAAAGCAGAGAATTGCCAGTGTAAATCGAATAATAAATGTCACATGTAGGTGAGGCAGTCCCAACAGGGTAGGAAAGCATAGATAGTCACGGCACAGGGTTGGAGGCAGGCACACATTTGTTTGTATTCTCCGTCCAATGTCTGACTTGAGGGAAATGGCTTTGGAGGGCGAGACAGGAGTTGGACTTCTTCACTGACTGCACCCAGTTGCAACTACAATCCGGCAATAAAAATGTGTCTAAGAGTAAGCAGATGGGGATGAATTGGTCAACCAGACATTCAGACACACATACAAATAATAAAGTAAATAGTGTTCCCTAGCTATATATAAATATATATATTTTTTCTGAGTAAAAGAAAGAAAGCTTAGTAGTCAGAGAAGTAGAGCTCGTCCTCAAACTCTGGTGGTTCGCCCAGAAGTAGGTAATCTAACACACTACTTCCATGACCTGAGACTCCGTCATCTTCCTTCTGTGCTACTTCACGTATGGTGTAATCCGGGGTATTAAGTGCTGATTCATTTTGATCATGGTTAATCTCTCCACGTTTTGGGGTGAGACACTGGTCCTTCTCACTGTGATAACGGCACCAGCAGCACTGAAACTCACTCAGTGGAGACACTGGCCACAGGGCAAGCCAGATAGTTTATTGCCAGGCTGCTCAGCACTGCCCATTGGCGCCTCTTCCTATACCACTATCCAATGGGCTTTGATCAAGGTAGACCTCTGTAGCATCATCCAGATAGGCCTGGACCATTTGCTCAATGTTCATTGCTGGTGCTCCACTTTGCTCGACCTCTTTTGCCTTCACCTCTGCTCTGGACTTAAGCCCTGCCAGTAGAAACCACTCCGATGCGGATTTGGGGGCCCTGCCATTAGAAACCACTCAGATGCGGATTTGGGGGCTGATGCTCCTGGCCTTGGTGTTCTTGATGGTGTTCTTGTCATTGGTTTTTGCTGCTGGGAGCCTACAGCACTACCTTCAGGCTCTGAACTTGAAGGCTGCACCACAGGACGTGTGTCCTGGACTAGTGGGCCTCAAATTCCCTGCTGTTCCTTTTCTAGCTCACTGCTTTAGTTAGCTATCCATGTTTTGTATTTTCTAGCATCCCCGTCTGAAAAAGGAATGAATGTGGACAGTAATGGTTTGTACCGTGGATCAAGAATTGTGGCACAGATGTAATGTTTAGAGGACAAAATTTCTTTTTGCACCCTTCTATTAGCAGAAAAGTGAAGGATTAAGCTCTCCACTAAGCCATATGCACCTTTCTTTCCTCCACACCTGCGTACATTGCAGACACCTCCTTTAGCTGTTCCTGTAGCATGTGAAACAGTGGGATAGCTTTGCCCATGGTACTGTCCTATTTGCTGACTTCCTGTGTGAACACCTCAAAAGGAAGCAGCATCTCTGTCTGGCATTTGACTAGGCCCCATTGGTCCATCTCAAGGGTCATGCCTTTTACAGTTGCATCTCCTCTTTGCATGACATATTCATTGATAGGTCTGTACTGCTCAAACAGGAATTCAAGCATGTAGTAAGTGGAGTTCCAGCTTGTTGGCACCTCCTATATGAGTGCTTTAACAGGCATTCTATTATCACACTGAATGACCCTCAACTGTTTCCGGACTTTAAATGAATGGCTGAAATGAGTGCAGATTCTTCTGCAGGTGTACAGTGAGTTGCTTACTTGGACTTCTTTTTTGAGAAAGTCCTATACAATGATGTTGATGCAGTGCGCCAAACACAGGACCCTGAAATTACCACCATCGGCCATGGCCTTAACTATATTACTGCCATTGTCCGTGGCAACAAATCCAATTTTAAGCCCTCTTGGTTGCAGCCATTCAAAGACCTTGTTGTTAAAGTCTTCCAAAATATTTGCAGCTGTATGGGATTTCTCCATTGCAGAGATCGCTACTGCCGCATGCTTCTGAGCAGCATTAAAAATCTCAGCAGTGTCAACACCTGCAGATATTTTTTCTATAGCCCTCACAAAAGAGAGCCAGAGTGCGGTGATGCACATGTAATCAGTCACTTGGCAACTGGTGGATAGTGTGGACAGTACCCTGCTGCAAGGCTTGTCCAAGCAATTCAAGCACATCGTGATGTAGCTCTGGAGCAGCAACTCTGGCAAAATAGGACTGGCTGGGAACCTTTCATTTCGGGCAGGTGGCTGCCACAAATTCAAGAAAACCCACCCCTTCAACAAAAGAAAAAGGAAGGGGGTCCAGAGCTAACATTTTAGCCAGCTTTGTGCTGTACAAACTTGCCATTGGATGTTTGCTTTCATACTGCCCCTCTGGCCTAAACATGGCAGGAATAGTACCCTGAATTTTTTTCTTTCCTGATGCCACTGATGCAGGTGAATTCTTGAGACCAGGCGGTGGTAGGCTCAATATGCTTTTCAGCGGGGCAGTAACTGTCCTCTGTTGCCTTGGTGTCTCAACCTGAGTCTTGTCCCATTACGATGTTGCTGATGTGGGCGATACTACTGTATTGCTGGGGAGAGGGCTGCTTTGCTTAATGAAGATGTCTTCCTCTTCTTCACCTTCCTCCATGATCGGATCGGATTCGGATTCCCTGCTCAGCCGGCTTTCACCCCCTTCTCCAACAACACTTGCAGTTGTTTGGCTGCTAAGGTGTGCCTCCCAACGGACAGTATGGTGCTTTCTAAAATGGGTTGTTTGGCCCCCGGTACCATAGTTTGTACCAAGCTCACCCCGACTAACACTTGCTCCACAAAGGGAGCATATGGCAATGTTCGTCTTTTTCTGGCTAACCAAAAAGAAATCCCAAACTGGGGAGCTCAACTTTCTGACGCTGGTGCCACTGCCAATGTCAGATGAACTGGTGGTAGATGGGCATTTTGACGTATGACTCTCTGGCTCTGCAGTGCCTACTTCTACTGAGGTGGTTGTGGATGTATGTCGCTACCGGGACTTTGCAAATATGGCAGCTGGAGGTGGTTGGATCTGTGGTGCCACTGCCACATCCCCCCGGGAAGTTGGGATGGGGTAACATTGGTCTCCACTGGGGCTGTGCTAACATTCATGATGACTGACTTGTTGTCATCCTCCTCTTCTACATCTGCCTCCATAACTCTAAGGCTTTCTGGAACCTTCCTTTTCTCTAGCCTCATTTGAGTCATCTCGTGGTGTGTCACACTTTCAGACTGAGAAGGGATCCAAATGGTGTCTAGATCATCAGAAGGGAGGCTTGAAGAAGAAGATGAGGCACCACTAACCCTCCTTTTTCTAGCTGGAAATGTGGAATACAATGGATCTTCTGGAGCAGATTGTTCTATTTCCTCAACATGAAGTTCAATCTCTGGAACTGCTTCTACCTCAGGAGTAACTACTATTGGTGGTTGTGGCTGTTGTTCTTGTCCACTTCTCTGAGTTTCCTGCAACTATTGGGTATTAATTTGCGATAGAGATAAGTCAATGTCAACATCACTGCTCGTCGGCATTGCCGTGATTAGACTGGCTGCCTCTGTGACAGACATGGGCTTGGGCCTAGATTGGGGTGGTTCCACTGATTTGGGGGTGCTGCTCCCAGCTTGATCTCCAGAGGCCAGTGGGGCAAGCACAGTTTTTTGTTTTCCTAAAAACATCTGGGGTGACATACTAGTGGTGGTGGTGGTAAGCTCCTTATTCTTCTCACTGGCTCCTTTCTTGGTAGCAATTTTAGGCTTAGCAGTGGCACCTTTCTTTGGGGCCATCTTGAAGCTGTCAGTTAGCAGCAGCACTTAGCTTCACAAGTTGACGAGAAGCCTTATGTATGGGTCACTCACGCGTCACGCTCACACTATGGACAGGCGTTCTTTTGTCGCATTACTGTGAGTGGTGTGTTGTGGTCTCTTGTTGTTGTCTTCTTGTTGTGCACCTAAAAGAAAAGAAGCAAGAAGGACAGCAGTGAAACAAGACATTTATGCTGTTCAATTAGTATTACAAACAAAAAAATATTATTTAGTGTAGTCATTGCTGTTATTCCCTTAATTAACAATACAGTGTAAATATATCTACTCATTCGTAAAAAAGAAAACCACACCAACATATACTTTCATGGTGACTGACCACTCAGGAAGAATACGAGAGAGCAAAAACAACACCAACAAAATTCAGATGAAACTGTTTGCTTTATGTGCGGCATGTGACATCACGTCACTCACAATGTGTGATGTGGCACTGAGGGAGGTGCACCTGACAAATGACAATAGAAGGAATAATCCCTAGACAATGAATGCTGTTGTGCACCTGTAGCAGACATGGGGTTAATTTGATTGATGCAAGATGTAGTGGGAAATTGTATAAACAAACAAATTATTTTTTTCAATTATACAAAAGCATTTTTAAAAATTTAACAAATAATTTACCAATTAATTACTTAACAAAATTGAAACATTCAAGTAATTAAACATAAGTGAAGTTTCCTCAAAGATATAATAATAAGTTAATATTAAACTGCTTTTTCATTGCTCAACCATCCATGCAGCCTATGGCAAAAAGGGCTCAATTTGGTTGGACACACAAAATCGCTGCCAACCAGTGCCACATTTATATCAACAACAACAATGAACAGGAAGGCATTCATTGGGAACAAGGAGAAAACATGCAGGCCTATAGGAAAAGCACATTGGCTGGATCCACAAAATAGGCACCAGCCACATGGTCACAACAAGAAGGTGGAGGCCTAGAACAATGAACGCATGTAGACCTATGGCAAAAGCACACTGGCTGCATACACAAAATGGCCGCCAGACACATGGTTACAAGAAGCAGGAGGCCTAGAACTAAGCCTGGGCGTAGTTCGCGAAGTAGCGCTACGCGAAGCTACGCAAAGTGCAGTTCGCACTACGCGAGCTTCGCGTAGCACTACGCGAACTGCGTAGTGCACTGTTCGCAATGATTGCACAGTGCCGGATGCTTGTCCGCACTGTGCAATCATTGAAAACGGCATCTTGCACAGTGCGAGCTGCTGTCTACTGCCGCTCGAGTAGATTTTTACTCGAGCGGCAGCTTTCTCAACGCGGACTGGTAGTTTCTCATCGCGAGCGGTCGCGAGCATACGCGACCACTCGCAATGAGAAACCTGACCTCCCCGCGTTGAGAATCTCGCTGGGAGGTTTATTTTCCACGCTCGCGATCGGCAACTTGATGTTGCTGATCGCGAACGAGGAAAAAGTCTCGCCGGGATGTCATTTTGCTTGCTCGCGGTCGCCAACTTGACGTTGAGGACCGCGAGCAAGCAAAAAATGACCGCTGCACTACGCTACGCGTGTTTGCACTGTGCTACGTGCAATTCGCGTTGTGCGAAGTAGCGCAAACTTCGCAAACTACGCGAGCGTAGCGTAGTGCTTTGCCCAGGGTTACCTAGAACAAAGAACACATGCAGGCCTATGGCAAAAGCACACTGGCTGCATACACAAAATTGCCACCAGCCACATGGTCAGGTCACAACAAGAAGCTGGAGGCCTAGAACAAAGAACGCATGTAGGCCTAGGGCAAAAGAACACTGGCTGCCTACACAAAATGGCCACCAGCCACATGGTCAGGTCACAACAAGAAGCTGAAGGCCTAGAACAAAGAACGCATGCAGGCCTGTGGCAAAAGCACTCTGACTGCCTACACAAAATGGCCGCCAGACACATGGTCACAACAAGAAGCTGGAGGCCTAGATCAAAGAACGCATACAGGCCTATGGCAAAAGCACACTGTCTGCCTACACAAAATGGTTGCAAGCCACATGGTCACTCACAAGCCACAACAACAAGAGGCAGGACGCCTGTAAAACAAACAGCACATGCAGGCCTAGGCGGGGACAGTCCACTGACTATACAAAATGACCCCTTGCCAGTGGCGACATGGCATCTGGAACAAAGGCAAATGTTGGCCTATGGCAAACACAGAAACACACACACTGGCCCGACAAAGGAGGCGTGGTAAAACAGGGAAAACATCATTAATTCAGCAAAGCCAAAATTGAAAATTATTGGGCTAAAAACTATTTTTACAACAAGACACATCGTTCAAAGGCATTACCCCACCTAGTCCTGACTCCTATACACTGTTTGCATGAAAAGAAAACATGAAATACCACAAAAAAGCCCATTTTGTATTTCAATCCAAATCCATTCATGGCCTAAATGCTGTAAACACCATACAAACTGTTCTTTCATGCACCCATGACTAGCACTGGGGCTGCTGGCTGGAAGGGCAAATGGCAGACTAGGCCACATAGTGAATTCAATCAAAATTTCAAATGTATTAAAAAGCATGTAGAAAACGTAGTAAGCTGTGAAACATTTTTACTTTACAAAAGAAGAAAAATGAAATGCAAAAAATTACTAGCCCCTACTGAAACAACAGGCCACCCACCACAATAAAATTAAAAAATTGACTAAAAGTACAAATAAATCCAGGTGCATGGCCCCAATCAAACAAACAACACCAGTTTTTCAACTTACTTGCAAAATCTCAAATTCAAAGTCCTTAAATCCAATGGGATATGCAGCAAAAACAAAGAGTGATCCTTCCAGCTCCAAATCCAAATGAAAAGTGAACAGAGATGGGCAAAGCACTGGAGGAGCCTGCTGGACAGTAACAGGAAGTTGGACACTCCGGGGTACTTCCTTCTAGTTGAAAACAAGTAAAAAAACAAAAAAAGACTCCACGCACAAAAATACACAGCCAAATGTAAATTTGAGGAGGTTTTTAACTCCAAATCATCAGTTTGGGAAGATTTTGATGCTGCTTGAGGAAAGAATCTTTCCCAGATTGCAGCAGCGGTAGATCCTGAACGTTCAGGATCGCGTACAGCAGAAAACATCCACCGGACACCGGTAGTCGCTGCCGGACCGAATGACGTGTTGGTGAATGCAAAATCTCGCGGGAGCATGCGGCCGGCTAGCAAATCACGTGGCGCCCGTGAAAGGCTCTGAAAATCTCATAGGCGTTCGCGACCGCCCGGAAGTCCCTCCCGCCCACGCTAAATTGCAATTGGATTGTGCGGACAAAAAAAAACTCTGCTCAAGTGCGGAGTTTAACAATAACTCTGCGTTCTCCATGTAACGCAGAGTTGCCGAACTCCATGAACAGAGCGGAGTTTACGCCCGGGCTTACATAAGTTATAGTTAGCTCAGGTAACTATAACTGCTGAACTTACTGGTTTTGTACAAGTGTAATCTAAGCCTAACCATAATATCCCTGTAAACTTTGGGGGGTTTTGTGAATTTCTCAGTTTTTTTTAATTCTATTTCCTAACTATAACATCTCTGTAACTTTGGGTTTTTTAAGTGAATTTGTAATGTTTTTAAAATTTCATTGCCTAACTGTAACCACTTACCTTTGACACTGCGTGTGTTAGTGAGTGCATGAGTGTCTCAGTGGGTGTATGAGTGTCTGAGTAGATTTGTAAGTGGGGGAGAGAGAGTATGAGTGGGGCTGTAAGTAGGTATATGAGTGTCTGAGAGGGTCTGTGAGTGAGTGTGTAAGACTCTGAGAGGGTCTGTGAGTCAGTGCATGAGTCTGTTATATTCCTGAGTTAGGCCCATGTAGCAAAGCAGATTATTTCTTACATTGTCCTATTTTTCAGCGGTAACCTTTTGTACATATTTGCGTGCGTGACAATGTTAGATTAGTTTCCTTGAAACCAAACTTGTTTACACATCTAGCTTCGCACAACATTATCACAATGCCCTGAACATCATGTACAAGGTCTCTTTTTGCACTATGTACAAAAGTCATGTCTATCTTCATCCACAGGGCGACAGGGCTACCTACATATCCATAACATCCCTAATCTATACGCACATCGCAAGGCTGCTTTCTATTATAAAAGATGACCATCCCAATAGATTAGCAGAGGAAGCACTCCAGCTGACACCAGAGGTCCTTGCATGCTGAGAATTCACCACGCAGCAGTCTGACATCTTGTGAGGGGTGTCCAGTACGTGACCAAGATGTGGTCCTTCATTCTCTGCCACCAGGTAATGGGGTTGGATTATCCCTTGGGGGGATTCTTGGCTCTACACTTACACACACTCTAGGTACACATAGAGTAGGGCTCGCATGGTAGGAGTACTTTCGATTACTGCCTTGTTTTGTATGCCGCAAACACAAGGAGATGATGGACGGAGCGCTGAAACTTTTCAGACACTCATCCCCAGTCACAGATCTGGGTTGAATCCATCATCGTTCTTTAGCTCACTTCGCCACCCCAGTTCAGACACAGCTATATGCAAATCAGTCTTGACCCTGTGCCTCAAGGGAACAGTCCAGCCCGAACTGCCAAGCCATGTATTCCCTGGACCGGAAACAAGCATCCTGGGACCAGTTTCAGGCTAACAGCCCTCATCAGCCAGGCTAGCTTGAATCCAGTAGCAAAGTGAGCAAGGGACCCACGTCTGGGCATACCCTGCCAACTTAGGGCGAACAAAGCAAACACAAAGAAATGATGGACGGAGCACTGAAACTTTTCAGACACTTACCCCCAGTCACAGATCTGAGTTGAATCCATCATCGTTCTTTAGCTCACTTCGCCACCCCAGTTCAGACACAGCTATATGCAAATCAGTCTTGACCCTGTGCCTCAAGGGAACAGTCCAGCCTGAACTGCCAAGCCATGTCTTCCCTGGACCGGAAACAAGCATCCTGAGACCGGTTTCTGGCTAACAGCACTCATCAGCCAGGCTAGCTTGAATCCAGTGGCAAAGTGAGCAAGGGACCCGCGTCTGGGCATACCCTGCCAACTTAGGGCGAACAAAGCAAACACAAGGAGATGATGGATGGAGCACTGAAACTTTTCAGACAATCACCCCCAGTCACAGATCTGGGTTGAATCCATCATCGTTCTTTAGCTCACTTCGCCACCCCAGTTCAGACACAGCTATATGCAAATCAGTCTTGACCCTGTGCCCCAAGGCAACAGTCCAGCCCGAACTGCCAAGCCATGTCTTCCTTGGACCAGAAACAAGCATCCTGGGACCAGTTTCGGGCTAACAGCCCTCGTCAGCCAGGCTAGCTTGAATCCGGTGGCAAAGTGAGCAAGGGACCCACGTCTGGGTATACCCTGCCAACTTCAGGTGAACAAAGCAAACACAAAGAGATGATGGATGGAGTGCTGAAACTTTTCAGACACACACCCCCAGTCACAGATCTGGGTTGAATCCATCATCGTTCCTTAGCTCACTTCGCCACCCCAGTTCAGACAAAGCTATATGCAAATCAGTCTTGACCCTGTGCCCCAAGGGAACAGTCCAGCCCGAACTCCCAAGCCATGTCTTCCCTGGACCGGAAACAAGCATCCTGGGACCGGTTTCAGGCTAACAGCCCTCGTCAGCCAGGCTAGCTTGAATCCGGTGGCAAAGTGACGAAGGGACCCACGTCTGGGCATACCCTGCCAACTTAAGGTGAACAAAGCAAACACAAAGAGATGATGGACGGAGCGCTGAAACATTTCAGACACACATCCCCAGTCACAGATCTGGGTTGAATCCAGCATCGTTCCTTAGCTCACTTCGCCACCCCGGTTCAGACACAGCTATATGCAAATCAGTTTTGACCCTGTGCCCCAAGGGAACAGGCCAGCCCAAACTGCCAAGCCATGTCTTCCCTGGACCGGAAACAAGCATCCTGGGACCGGTTTCGGGCTAACAGCCCTCATCATCCAGGCTAGCTTGAATCCAGTGGCAAAGTGAGCAAGGGACCCAGGTCTGGGCATACCCTGCCAACTTAGGGAGAACAAAGCAAACACAAGGAGATGATGGACGGAGCGCTGAAACTTTTCAGACACACACCCCCAGTCACAGATCTGGGTTGAATCCATCAACATTCTTTATCTCACTTTGCCACCCCAGTTCAGACACAGCTATATGCAAATCAGTCTTTACCCTGTGCCCTAAGGGAACAGTGCAGCCCGAACTGCCAAGTCATGTCTTCCCTGGACCGGAGACAAGCATCCTGGACCGGTTTCGGGCTAACAGCCCTCATCAGCCTGGCTAGCTTGAATCCAGTGGCAAAGTGAGCAAGGGACCCACGTCCGGGCATACCCTGCCAACTTAGGGCGAACAAAGCAAACACAAGGAGATGGTGGACGGAGCGCTGAAAAATTATTCAGACACTCACCCCCAGTCACTGATCTGGGTTGAATCCATCATCGTTCTTTAGCTCACTTCGCCACCCCAGTTCAGACACAGCTATATGCAAATCAGTCTTGATCCTGTGCCCCAAGGGAACAGTCCAACCCGAACTGTCAAGCCATGTCTTCCTTGGACCGGAAACAAGCATCCTGGGACCGGTTTCGGGATAACACCCTCATCAGCCAGGCTAGCTTGAATCCAGTAGCAAAGTGAGCAAGGGACCCTCGTCTGGGCATACCCTGCCAACTTAGGGCGAACAAAGCAAACACAAAGAGATGATGGACGGAGCGCTGAAACTTTTCAGACACTCACCCCCAGTCACAGATCTGAGTTGAATCCATCATCGTTCTTTAGCTCACTTCGCCACCCCAGTTCAAACACAGCTATATGCACATCAGTCTTGACCCTGTGCCCCAATGGAACAGTCCAGCTTGAACTGCCCAACCATGTCTTCCCTGGACCGGAAACAAGCATCCTGGGACTGGTTTCTGGCTAACAGCACTCATCAGCCAGGCTAGCTTGAATCCAGTGGCAAAGTGAGCAAGGGACCCGCGTCTGGGCATACCCTGCCAACTTAGGGCGAACAAAGCAAACACAAGGAGATGATGGACGGAGCACTGAAACGTTTCAGACACTCACCCCCAGTCACAGATCTGGGTTGAATCCATCATCGTTCTTTAGCTCACTTCGCCACCCCAGTTCAGACACTGCTATATGCAAATCAGTCTTGACCCTGTGCCCCAAGGGAACAGTCCAGCCCGAACTGCCAAGCCATGTCTTCCTTGGACCAGAAACAAGCATCCTGGGACCGGTTTCGGGCTAACAGCCCTCGTCAGCCAGGCTAGCTTGAATCCGGTGGCAAAGTGAGCAAGGGACCCACGTCTGGGTATACCCTGCCAACTTAAGGCGAACAAAGCAAACACAAAGAGATGATGGACGGAGCGCTGAAACTTTTCAGACACACACCCCCAGTCACAGATCTGGGTTGAATCCATCATCGTTCCTTAGCTCACTTCGCCACCCCAGTTCAGACACAGCTATATGCAAATCAGTCTTGACCCTGTGCCCCAAGGGAACAGTCCAGCCAGAACTGCCAAGCCATGTCTTCCCTGGACCGGAAACAAGCATCCTGGGACCGGTTTCAGGCTAACAGCCCTCGTCAGCCAGGCTAGCTTGAATCCGGTGGCAAAGTGAGCAAGGGACCCACGTCTGGGCATACCCTGCCAACTTAAGGTGAACAAAGCAAACACAAAGAGATGATGGACGGAGCGCTGAAACTTTTCAGACACACACCCCCAGTCACAGAACTGGGTTGAATCCATCATCGTTCCTTAGCTCACTTTGCCACCCCGGTTCAGACACAGCTATATGCAAATCAGTTTTGACCCTGTGCCCCAAGGGAACAGGCCAGCCCAAACTGCCAAGCCATGTCTTCCCTGGACCGGAAACAAGCATCCTGGGACCGGTTTCGGGCTAACAGCCCTCATCATCCAGGCTAGCTTGAATCCAGTGGCAAAGTGAGCAAGGGACCCAGGTCTGGGCATACCCTGCCAACTTAGGGAGAACAAAGCAAACACAAGGAGATGATGGACGGAGCGCTGAAACTTTTCAGACACACACCCCCAGTCACAGATCTGGGTTGAATCCATCAACATTCTTTATCTCACTTTGCCACCCCAGTTCAGACACAGCTATATGCAAATCAGTCTTTACCCTGTGCCCTAAGGGAACAGTGCAGCCCGAACTGCCAAGTCATGTCTTCCCTGGACCGGAGACAAGCATCCTGGACCGGTTTCGGGCTAACAGCCCTCATCAGCCTGGCTAGCTTGAATCCAGTGGCAAAGTGAGCAAGGGACCCACGTCCGGGCATACCCTGCCAACTTAGGGCGAACAAAGCAAACACAAGGAGATGGTGGACGGAGCGCTGAAAAATTATTCAGACACTCACCCCCAGTCACTGATCTGGGTTGAATCCATCATCGTTCTTTAGCTCACTTCGCCACCCCAGTTCAGACACAGCTATATGCAAATCAGTCTTGATCCTGTGCCCCAAGGGAACAGTCCAACCCGAACTGTCAAGCCATGTCTTCCTTGGACCGGAAACAAGCATCCTGGGACCGGTTTCGGGATAACAGCCCTCATCAGCCAGGCTAGCTTGAATCCAGTAGCAAAGTGAGCAAGGGACCCTCGTCTGGGCATACCCTGCCAACTTAGGGCGAACAAAGCAAACACAAAGAGATGATGGACGGAGCGCTGAAACTTTTCAGACACTCACCCCCAGTCACAGATCTGAGTTGAATCCATCATCGTTCTTTAGCTCACTTCGCCACCCCAGTTCAAACACAGCTATATGCACATCAGTCTTGACCCTGTGCCCCAATGGAACAGTCCAGCTTGAACTGCCCAACCATGTCTTCCCTGGACCGGAAACAAGCATCCTGGGACTGGTTTCTGGCTAACAGCACTCATCAGCCAGGCTAGCTTGAATCCAGTGGCAAAGTGAGCAAGGGACCCGCGTCTGGGCATACCCTGCCAACTTAGGGCGAACAAAGCAAACACAAGGAGATGATGGACGGAGCACTGAAACGTTTCAGACACTCACCCCCAGTCACAGATCTGGGTTGAATCCATCATCGTTCTTTAGCTCACTTCGCCACCCCAGTTCAGACACTGCTATATGCAAATCAGTCTTGACCCTGTGCCCCAAGGGAACAGTCCAGCCCGAACTGCCAAGCCATGTCTTCCTTGGACCAGAAACAAGCATCCTGGGACCGGTTTCGGGCTAACAGCCCTCGTCAGCCAGGCTAGCTTGAATCCGGTGGCAAAGTGAGCAAGGGACCCACGTCTGGGTATACCCTGCCAACTTAAGGCGAACAAAGCAAACACAAAGAGATGATGGACGGAGCGCTGAAACTTTTCAGACACACACCCCCAGTCACAGATCTGGGTTGAATCCATCATCGTTCCTTAGCTCACTTTCGCCACCCCAGTTCAGACACAGCTATATGCAAATCAGTCTTGACCCTGTGCCCCAAGGGAACAGTCCAGCCAGAACTGCCAAGCCATGTCTTCCCTGGACCGGAAACAAGCATCCTGGGACCGGTTTCAGGCTAACAGCCCTCGTCAGCCAGGCTAGCTTGAATCCGGTGGCAAAGTGAGCAAGGGACCCACGTCTGGGCATACCCTGCCAACTTAAGGTGAACAAAGCAAACACAAAGAGATGATGGACGGAGCGCTGAAACTTTTCAGACACACACCCCCAGTCACAGAACTGGGTTGAATCCATCATCGTTCCTTAGCTCACTTTGCCACCCCAGTTCAGACACAGCTATATGCAAATCAGTTTTGACCCTGTGCCCCAAGGGAACAGTCCAGCCTGAACTGCCAAGCCATGTCTTCCCTGGACCGGAAACAAGCATCCTGGGACCGGTTTCGGGCTAACAACCCTCATCATCCAGGCTAGCTTGAATCCAGTGGCAAAGTGAGCAAGGGACCCACGTCTGGGCATACCCTGCCAACTTAGGGCGAACAAAGCAAACACAAGGAGATGATGGACGGAGCGCTGAAACTTTTCAGACACACACCCCCAGTCACAGATCTGGGTTGAATCCATCAACATTCTTTAGCTCACTGTGCCACCCCAGTTCAGACACAGCTATATGCAAATCAGTCTTTACTCTGTGCCCTAAGGGAACAGTGCAGCCCGAACTGCCAAGCCATGTCTTCCCTGGACCGGAGACAAGCATCCTGGGACCGGTTTCAGGCTAACAGCCCTCATCAGCCAGGCTAGCTTGAATCCAGTGGCAAAGTGAGCAAGGGACCCACGTCCGGGCATACCCTGCCAACTTAGGGCGAACAAAGGAAACACAAGGAGATGATGGACGGAGCGCTGAAAATTTTTCAGACACTCACCCCCAGTTATTGAGCTGGGTTGAATCCATTATCGTTCTTTAGCTCACTTCGCCACCCCAGTTCAGACACAGCTATATGCAAATATGTCTTGATCCTGTGCCCCAAGGGACCAGTCCAGCCCGAACTGCCAAGCCATGTCTTCCTTAGACCAGAAACAAGCATCCTGGGACCGGTTTCGGGCTAACAACCCTCGTCAGCCAGGCTAGCTTGAATCCAGTGGCAAAGTGAGCAAGGGACCCACGTCTGGGTATACCCTTCCAACTTAAGGCGAACAAAGCAAACACAAAGAGATGATGGACGGAGCGCTGAAACTTTTCAGACACACACCCCCAGTCACAGATCTGTGTTGAATCCATCATCGTTCCTTAGCTCACTTCGCCACCCCAGTTCAGACACAGCTATATGCAAATCAGTCTTGACCCTGTGCCCCAAGGGAACAGTCCAGCCAGAACTGCCAAGCCATGTCTTCCCTGGACCGGAAACAAGCATCCTGGGACCGGTTTCAGGCTAACAGCCCTCGTCAGCCAGGCTAGCTTGAATCCGGTGGCAAAGTGAGCAAGGGACCCACGTCTGGGCATACCCTGCCAACTTAAGGTGAACAAAGCAAACACAAAGAGATGATGGACGGAGCGCTGAAACTTTTCAGACACACACCCCCAGTCACAGAACTGGGTTGAATCTATCATCGTTCCTTAGCTCACTTTGCCACCCCAGTTCAGACACAGCTATATGCAAATCAGTTTTGACCCTGTGCCCCAAGGGAACAGTCCAGCCTGAACTGCCAAGCCATGTCTTCCCTGGACCGGAAACAAGCATCCTGGGACCGGTTTCGGGCTAACAGCCCTCATCATCCAGGCTAGCTTGAATCCAGTGGCAAAGTGAGCAAGGGACCCACGTCTGGGCATACCCTGCCAACTTAGGGCGAACAAAGCAAACACAAGGAGATGATGGACGGAGCGCTGAAACTTTTCAGACACACACCCCCAGTCACAGATCTGGGTTGAATCCATCAACGTTCTTTAGCTCACTTTGCCACCCCAGTTCAGACACAGCTATATGCAAATCAGTCTTTACTCTGTGCCCTAAGGGAAATGTGCAGCCCGAACTGCCAAGCCATGTCTTCCCTGGACCGGAGACAAGCATCCTGGGACCGGTTTCAGGCTAACAGCCCTCATCAGCCAGGCTAGCTTGAATCCAGTGGCAAAGTGAGCAAGGGACCCACGTCCGGGCATACCCTGCCAACTTAGGGCGAACAAAGGAAACACAAGGAGATGATGGACGGAGCGCTGAAAATGTTTCAGACACTCAGCCCCAGTTATTGATCTGGGTTGAATCCATTATCGTTCTTTAGCTCACTTCGCCACCCCAGTTCAGACACAGCTATATGCAAATCAGTCTTGATCCTGTGCCCCAAGGGAACAGTCCAACCCGAACTGCCAAGCCATGTCTTCCCTGGACCGGAAACAAGCATCCTGGGACCGGTTTCGGGCTAGCAGCCCTCATCAGCCAGGCTAGATTGAATCCAGTGGCAAAGTGAGCAAGGGACCCACGTCTGGGCATACCATGCCATCTTAGGGCAAACAAAGCAAACACAAGGAGATGATGGACGGAGCGCTGAAACTTTTCAGACACTCACCCCCAGTCACAGATTTGGGTTGAATCCATCATCGTTCTTTAGCTCACTTCTCCACCCCAGTTCAGACACAGCTATATGCAAATCAGACTTGACCCTGTGCCCCAAGGGAAAAGTCCAGCCCGAACTGCCAAGCCATGTCTTCCCTGGACCAGAAACAAGCATCCTGGGACCGTTTTCGGGCTAACAGTCCTTAACAGCCAGGCTAGCTTGAATCCTGGGGCTAAATGAGCAAGGGACTGAACTGGGGTGGCGAAGTGAGCTAAAGCATGATGATGGATTCAACCCAGATCTGTTTGCTTTGTTTTGTATGTCAGCATATATACATTGGTTTAGCACCATGGCAGAACTATATCTATTATTTATGCTTTTGGTGCTTGTAATCACTTTTATCTGCTTCTGTCTATTAATCATTGCAGCACATGTATTCTATGCAAGAATAACGTTGGTTCAATAGATATATTGAAAACGTCCCACTGTGTATTCTCTGTATACTTCTCTGAGAATAAGTGAGCACGAGTGACTGAGCGAAAGGTTCTCTACTGTTTCCACAATCCCTGAGGTTGTCATGTTCAGTGGTTGCCAGACATCATTCGCTCCCGGGTAGATTAGGGGGGCCTACGGTGGCACTGTGAACTAGCTGGTCTATAGGCCGACATTTCCTACAGGGTGTCCGGAATCAGTCTAAACACCAAGCCCCTAGCTTACGTTGTCCAAACAATGCTCAGATCCTACGGATTAGTAGGAACTACACGACATGGCACCCAGCATTGGTTGGGTTCTTATTTAACAGTCCACCTGAGTAGTTAATTGTGCTTTCTCAGAGACCCCTACTCACATTTAAACCGGAGACGTCCGATATGGGAAGGGAAATAAATTTGCATCAGCTGAGTAGGTATACCCTATGTATTTTCTGTAGGTTATTCAAGCTTGGGGTATTAGAAGTTCCCACATTGTGCATACCATATATCCATAAAATTCATTTAAATAAAATACCTTTTTTCTTCACTCGATGTCCATAATTGGAGAAGCGGGTGAGGACATTGAAGAACAGGTAGTTGCGCTAAGTATATCAGAAAATTGAACACAGGCAGATACTATGAAACTATTACAACATGGCCTTGCGGCAACGGGTGGAGATGTTACCTTCGTGGTTGAGGCATGCAAGCATTCAGAACAGAGGTATTCTGCTCATGGGTTAAATTCCCGCCTGCAGATACATGCACACGATTGTTTCACACTTACAATGAAGCTGAACCATCTGATGAGTATTTCCCATATGTGGACTTAGAAGTCCCATTAACTTACCAAGAGCACATTCATTGGTTTAAAGGCGCCCTACCCCATACCACAGCAAATGTGAGACTTGTTCTGCTCAGCAGAGAAGGAGCGACCTGGCCGGTCTTAGCTTCATACACACCACATCCAGACATTGCTGCTTTATCATCAGCAGGAATGCGTACACTCTACAGAGATTTAGAGATACAGAAACCTTACTCAATACATAATGAGAACATTGACAGTCCAACCTGCGAGGGCTGATCAGGCTGCACAACCTCAATTGGCTACTTCAGGTATTAGGTATAAGAATAGCGCTGTGTTGTTTTTAGCCAGGGTAACAGAGTTACTTCAAAATTTTGATGAGGAGGCATTGTCTTGTTTAGATGACATCTACCTGACCGACAATGAATTAATGGAACACTTGGCTAGAGTGAACCACATAATCCTTGGGTTTGTTCACCTGGGTTACAAATTTAATTTTAAAAAATCAAACATTGCCCACCTAAGTGTCCTAGTTCTAGGGTATGAAATGTCAAGTGATGGAAAAAGCCTGGCGGCACAGTTTTTAGAAAAATGTGCCTCTAGATCGATATGAATGCATCATTTATACCGATTGTTCTGTGTCCAGCCGGCCGTAGGAATGAAACAGCAACATTCGGTGGCATGCGCAATTGTAAAAGGGCGCATGCATGATGGAAAGTTCTGTCTTGGAAAAACACACACCCAGTCCCTATGGGATTGTACGGCGCAGCTGGAGGAACAAAAAAGGTCTGATACAGACACTTCAAAATACGGATCGTGAATTCCCCCAAATTGTGTGTGATTCATTTTACTGTGTTCAATCCTATAATGAATATTTACATTATTGGGGCCAGAATGGATTTAGGGATTCCAAAGGTTGCACAGTTAAGTGCAAGATGCTTTGGTAACAAGTGGCAAAGCTGAAAGAAGGCATGCCAGGGGCTCATGTTATTCATACATTGAGTCATCAACGTGTTGGTGTTCACGCTGAAGGGAATTCAATGGCGGATGAAGCCGCCAAGGCAACAATTCGTACTGCTGCAGTTGCTGCAATAACTCACTCAAGTACGAGGATAGATGGAACAACCATTGTGGCAGTTAGTGCCACAGGCAACGGAACAGCCCCGCCAAAGGGCTTTCCATTCAAGTACTCCTACAAGTTAGAAGCACAAAACATTCCGTACACTCAAATTCCAGGAGTAGAGGATAGAACTATAGCAAACATTGATCGCAGATTAGGACTGATACTAGCTGCACATGAGGGACTGGGTTCTGCTAACTAAGGGATTACTGCTACAGTTTCATTACTGAAGCATCGCTATTGGTGGCCCGGTCTTACCAAACAGACCAAGGACCTTGTCCTTAAATGCAACATCCGCCAGCAGATGAAAGGCTTCACCGTAGCAAGTCCAGCACAGAAACTTTTGCATATACCTTGATTGAATGCATGCGAGTGCGCGCTCGCGTCATTCTTTCATGGTGTGTTTTCTTGAGCGTTCACACAGAGACAGGAGCATATGGTTTTACGCGCTTGTGTCCTGTGTGTGTTATGGTTTGAACCTGGCAGCATTTACCGCCGGGCGGGGGCTCATGAGTTGTTTGGGTTTGGATGTAGAGTTCAATATATAAGTGGAGCGGTTTGTCATTATAGCATTCAGATATTGGAACCAACATACGAAAGGATGTACTCAAATTCAGATTAAAGACGGAATTTGAATTTTACCTTTTCCGTGGATTGTCTTCTTGATCTTAACAGAAACCTCTACTGATCTCAGACAAGCACTTGGCTTGTGTTTATTTGGACCACTGTGGCCCGTTACAATCAGATGGGGCTTTCAAGTACATCTTGGTGACAGTGGATTCATGCTCCAGATTCCTGTGGGTTTGGCCCCAGCGCTCGGCTGACCCTCGAACTGTTATAAAGGATTTGCGAGTCTTTATCGGGACATACGCAATTGGCACACTACATTCTGACCAGGGTCCGGCGTTTAGGTCTCAGGATTACAAAGAAGCCATGGGAAGTTTGAGTGTGGCCTTGCGGTACTCCTCCTCCTACTATCCTGAGGGATATTCAGTCATTGAGAGGAAGAACCATGATTTAAAGCAATCCTTAACAGCTAGGGCACTAGGCTCGGTGGCAGTTGGGTCAATCACCTATATGGGTCCAGAGGTCACTTAACAACATGCCAAAAAAATTCTTAAGGGATTGTACACCTTATGAACTCCTGTTTGGTGTGAGAATGT
Source organism: Calotriton arnoldi (assembly GCA_963921515.1). NCBI lineage: Eukaryota > Metazoa > Chordata > Amphibia > Caudata > Salamandridae > Calotriton > Calotriton arnoldi. The sequence continues at coordinate 1,136,341 of CAWUFW010000039.1, forward strand.
GGGTACCAGACCTCGATAGTGTCAGCACACTGGCGGCTGAAACACCATTTGACATCAATGAATGTTTGGCTGTTTTACAGGAACTCAAGAATTCCAGGCCTTACAAAGCAATGTCCAAGTAAAACGCACAGCCACTGGAGAAGTGAAGGTAGTCCTGGCAAGGCCTGCCTGGGTTCCGAAGATTGGGGACCTGGTCAGAGAAAAGATAGTGGACAAAAAAGAATTTGGACCATCACAAAGAGGGGCATATTTACAAGCCCCTTGCGCCACTTTTGCGCCGCCATTGCGTCTCGCATGTGACGCAGCGGCGACGCAAACCATGCGCCGCGTTGCGCTATATTTACAACGTGACGCATCTAGGGAGATGCGTCACGTAGTAAACTCCTGCGCCACATGAAACCTGCGTCAGGTTTCATGTGGGCGCATCGGCGCAGGGGGCGTTCGGTGCAGGAACGCCTCGGAAAGTGACGTAGTGAAATCTACAAGATTTCACGCAGTCACTTTTCCGAGCGCTGGTGCGTCAAATCCTTACGCCTGCTTCAAGCAGGCGTAAGGATTGACGCACCATGTTAGGGATAGGGAAGGTTGGAACAGTGCTGGAGTTGCGTCGCGCTTGCGACACAACTTCAGCACTGCGCCAACCTTCCGCCGGCAGATGCGACACGCATCTGCTTATCCTTGCGCCACGATGCGCCGCATTGTAAATGCGGCGCATCGGACGTGGCGCAAGGGTAAACTTGCGTGACGCATTTTCCCTGGCGCATCCCTGCTGATATGCAGGGAAGCGCCAGGGAACGTAAATATGCCCCAGAGTGCTTGTACCTGTCCTGGCTGTTGAGGGTACCAGAACTGTACTTCTTCCACCCCTTGCTGGTCGTCGAAACAAAAGGTTTGTCTTTATAAATATGCCACAGGTTGAGTCATCTACCAGTTCCACAAAACCTGCTAAACTGCCAAGAATAGACTGGACGGTGTTTGGCTACTTCGTGCATTATGACAATTTCTCATCAGATCCAAGTGAACCTGAAGTGCCAACACCACCTCTCCCTTTCAAGCTACAAATGTATGCTCTCTATCATTGGCTGAAAAAGACTTACTTTGTTGTTCCCTGGTTACAACTCTGGATTACAATTGGATTACTTTTCCTGGTACTTTGGATTGGTATAGTGACTGTATTTTTCCTACTTCTGAATGGACACTTTCTCCCTGAACGATCCGCAGTACAACTCTTGAACTTGGTTCTTAAACCACATGCATCATCGCACCGTGAACTGAGGGACCTGTCCCTGGTGAACATTACAGCAGTTCCAGTTCTGGAAGGAATTGTATGGGACAGGGTATCGTATGATGTGTATGGTCCAACTGAACTTTTACAATTTCCTTATTTGTTCATAATTTCTTTAAATGACATTATCACCTCTAATACTTTCTCTGATGATTGGTACATTGAAATAATTTGCTTGCAGATCTAGAGCAATCAGCTGCATTTTCTAATGATGAATTGCATGATGGTACAAGTAGTTATGGAGACATGGTCTGTTTTCAACATTATGATCACCATTTTTTACACAAAGCTAGTGTCCCGAGCGCTGTTTATAGTTACACACAATGGGAACACTGCCCAACACCGCCGAAAGGTAGTTCAAAGACTTTTGCACAAAAGTTTGCTTATTTTATAGGTTTTGATACATCAGACCCAGCCTTGTATTATTATAGGCTTGCACCTACACCTGCAAAGAAAAATATGCTTACAAACACCAGGCTGATATACTCTGCTTCTTTTATTTCCCAACTGTTTACACAGGGTTTTGACTTTTGGAAGGACACCACAGACACAAAATCTGTCTGGGGGACAAAAGATTGGCAGGTTCACGGAACAGAGGCTTTATTTAGAGCATGCCTCATACCACATCAAATGATTTTCCTGAACAAAACAGTGCCTGGGTATAGGAAAAATTAAGGATTTGAACACACCATGTATTCCCACATTCTCATGGTTTGAGAATTGGTAGCACTTAACATACTTTAGTGAGGATACACTAGATACCATGATACGTAATGGTTACTGTAAATTATTAGATCACAATTGGAAGGGATGGTTGGTTTGGCCGATAGACACAAACAGATATCAATCTAGATTCCTGGGTACCACCGAAGGATTTAGGATCAATAGGCCTGATCAGCCTGATCATGTACAAAGAGACACATTTTGGGGGATGATGACGTCCTATAGTGTTGGGAAGTTATGCCTAGATTGGCTAAAGACCTCAACACTTTCCCAGGTGAAGCAACACTTGTCCTTTCTGTCTGATGATATGGAGCTCGGAGATTTTTTATTAGGTCCCCGGAACCCAAGTCAAAAACGCTTTTTGTAAAGTATATACAACGACCTGTGGAAAATCTTTCAAGAGGAGGCTGCTGAGAGATTGTGTGGGATCGACAGGGTTAACTTAGAAAAGTCTTTGGCTGTGGTAGACAGCAGAAGGACCACATTATCATCCCGGATTTATTCACTGGGCAACATAGTATCTTCCGCAATTGACATAATACAGCAAGAAATTTCTATTTTACAACATGGACAGTCACAATTATGATCAATCATAATACTGAGCTGGACATTACAAATGTTGCGTTCTGGCCACGTGCCATGGCGTTACACCAATATTTTAATAGTACAAAAAAGACAGATAATAATGGCACGCAGAGATTCTCGAGCCCGACTGCTGTTTATAATTACACATGATGTGAACACTGCCTAACACTGCCGAAAGGTAGTTCAAAGACATTTGCACAAAATTCTGCTTATTTTATAGGTTTTGATACCTCAGACCCAGCCTCGTATTATTATAGGCTTGCCCCTACACCTGCAAAGAAAAATATGCTTATAAACACCAAGCTGATATACTCTGCTTCTTTTATTTCCCAACTGTTTACACAGGGTTTTGATTTTTCGAAAGACACCATAGACACAAAATCTGTCTGGGGGACAAATGATTGGCAGGTTCACGGAACAGAGGCTTTATTTAGAGCATGCCTCATACCACATCAAATGATTTTCCCGAACAAAACAGTGCAACAAACTTCATGTCTTGGTATAGCAAAAATTAAGGATTGAACACACAACATGGACAGTCACAATTATGATCAATCGGAATACTGAGCTGGACATTACAAATATTGCGTTCTGGCCACGTGCCATGGTGTTACATCAGTAATTTAATAGTACAAGAAAGACAGATAATAATGGCACTCAGAGAGCGCTATATACCATGTTGCACATTGAAAAATGAGACCAATTAATTTCACTGTGGTTGAGACACCATCCACTGACTGGATAATACATGGGTTTATCACTCTACCGGTCACAACGTTCCAATTCCAATACCGTCTCCAATACCAACAGGTAGGCAGATGCGAAGCGTTAGGGGACGTTTATGTGCATGAGTATTGGGATTTGTCATTCAGGTTTAGATGCAGGAATGGGGACACAGAGGTTTTCCTTAGAGGTTCTGTTTATGAGAATGCTTTTAAACGGTTCCTTAGTCTCCGAGGACATTTCTCTCCAAAGGGCCTGCAATGTTTCCGTGGCAAACTTGTCTTGTTATCTGAAGGGTTCTCCAGCTGCAGTCATTCATCCAGTGTTCAGGCTGCTCTCAAAAGGGAGCTATTTGATGCTGAATTTTCAAAGTTGCTGCGGAATAGAACCGGGCATCACTTATCTAGTGACGGTTAATTCCATAGTGACTTGTTGTACACAAGTACTGTTTCCACCTGCCTGGACAGTTAGGGAGTCAGCGCTATAGCCTTCGATTAATGTTTCCGACTTACAGTTTGATTCTTTGAGAAAACTGAAAGCCATGCTTTTTCAAAAGGATGTGGCCTTAACTTCAGCCAGAGAGATGTTTGATCTCCAGATTTCAATGTCCTCGACTGAGATACAGACACTACTCCACGCTAACTTCCCGCTGCATTTTAGGGACCTGGTCCACTGTATCTTTAACATGTCTGATACGAAGAGAATAGTGCACTTTTTTAAATGTATCGCCTCTGGTCTGGTTAGCACCTTTTAGACGATTTTCTGAGTTATATTATCTTTCATACACTATGTGTTGGGAAGCATTTTTGGAGATCTCCCGCTTGTCCTGCTACTTGTGGTGCAAATTCTGATTTTGATTTTTCTGACCTGCAATGGACATCCCAGTTCAACCCGGAATGGAGACAGCACTGCTGGTGCTGCATTGCCATGAGTGCATGGTATTCTGCTTCAGCACACCTCGGCTTCAAGAACTGAACGAGCATTGGTTCTTATCCTTAAGGCCTGTCTGGCCTGATTGCATATAACCTGTCTTCTGCTGTCTGCTTTGCAGCCATGAATGCGTCCTTGAAATATGTCTCGGATCAGAATTGGTTGCGCCACCGAACATTGAAGTAATGTTGGGCCCCTTAAAGGCCCATGCATATTGTTGACCCCATCAGCTCCCAGTGATGTGAACATCTGCTCTGCGGATCACTTATGGGTAACAACACCTCCCTAAGTGGCTGCTGTGGGAATTGGATGGAATCACCTTTGCTCCATAAACCTGCTTTGAGGTTCGCCTCTGGGATCGTCGTCTGCAGATGTGGGCAACAGCAATGTTGCATATACCACTCGGAACGCATGAAACAAACTAGATTTTCCGCGTGGAACAATTTTGCCTGTTTTTAAACAATATGAACCAAAACAGCTTTTTTTTTCCTTTCTTCTAGGCACCATGGCTTTCTGAGTGCTTGGGACTTCAAACAGTATATTAACTTTTTATGATATATTTTTAAGGGAAACTTCCTTTCAGATGATTTTGTATTAGTTTTAAGGCTTTTAGCTTACATATTATCATGGCTTGCAGATTTTTTAGAATGATTCTCGATAGCTTTTAGATGTTTTTAAGAGTAGTTTTTTTACATTTTTAAACGTTCTCCTGGCTTTCGAGATAGCTTTTATGTATCGACCCTTAGTATGAGGAGTGGGTGTTATATTCCTGAGTTAGGTCTATGTACTGAAGCAGCTTATTTCTTACATTGTCCTATTTTCAGCGATAACCATTTGCACATATTTGCATGCACGACAATGTTGGATTAGTTTCCCTGAAACTAAACTTGTTTGCACATCTAGCTTCGCACTACATTATCACAATGCCCTGAACATCATGTACAAGGTCTCTTTTCACACTATGTACAAATGGCATCGCTATCTTTATTCAGAGAGCGACAGTGCTATCTACATATCCATATCATCCCTAATCTATATGCATATCGCAAGCCTGATTTCAATTATAAAAGGTGAGCATCCCGATAGATTAGCAGAGGAGGCACTCCAGCTGACACCAGAGGTCCTTGCATGCTGAGAATTCACCACGCAGCGGTCTGACATCTCGTGAGGGGCGTCTAGTTCATGACTAAGACAGGGTCCTTCATTCTCTCCCACCAGGTAATGGGATTGGATCGTCCCTTGGGGGGACTCTTGGCTCTACACTTACACACACTCTAGGTACACAAAGAGTATGGCTCGCATAGTAGGAGTACTTTCGATTACTGCCTTGTTTTATATGCCAGCATATATACATAGTTTTAGCACCATGGTAGAACTATATCTACTATTTAGGCTTTTGGTGCTTGTAATCACTTTTATCTGCTTCTGTCTATTAATTATTGCAGCACATGTATTCTATGCAAGAATAACGTTGGCTCAATAAATATATTGAAAACGTCCCACTGTGTATTCACTGTATACTTCTCTGAGAATAAGTGAAGACCAGTGACTTAGCGAAAGGTTCTGTATTGTTTCCACGATCCCTGAGGGGCCAGGGTTGTCATGTTCAGTGGTTGCCAGAAACCATTCGCTCCCTAGTAGGTTAGGGTGGCTTACGGTGGCACTGTGAGCTAGCTGGTCTATAGGCCGACATATCCTGTGGGGGTGTCGGAATCAGTCTTGACACCAAGCCCCTAGTTTATGTTGTCCAAACAATGCGCAGATCCTACAGATTAGTAGGAACTACACGACAAGTCTGAGTAGATCTGTGAGTAGGTGAGAGAGAGTATGAGTGATTCTGTAGTGGGCGCATGAATGGCTGACTGTGTCTGTGAGTGGGTGTACGTGTCTGAGTTCGTCTGTGAGTGAGTGCATGAGTGAGTGGGTCTGTGAGTAGCTGTGAGATTGTCTAAGTTGTTCTGTGACTGGGTGCATGAGTGCCTGAGTGGGTTCTGCTCATTTTCTACCTTTTATCTGCTCCCTCTGATCTTTATTTTGTATCTTTCTGCTCATTGCTGACCTTTATTTTGCCTCTTTCTGGTCGTTTTTGATCTGTATTTGGCCTCTTTCTGCTAATTTCTGCTAATTTCTGACCTTTATTTTAACTCTTTCTGCTTGTTTCTGATCCATATTTTGCCTCTTTTGCTCATTTCTGACATTTGTTTTGCATCTTTATGCTCGTTTCTGACCATTATCTTGCCTTTTTCTGCTCGTTTCTGACCTTTATTTTGACTCTATCTGCTAGTTTCTGACCTTTATTTTGCCTCTTCCTGATTGTTTCTGACCTATATTTGGCCTCTTTCTGTTCACTTCTGATCACTTTTTTGCCTCTTTTTGCTCGTTTCTGACCCTTATTTTGCCTCTTTCTGCTCATTTCAGAGATTTATTTTGCCTCTTTTTGCTCGTTTCTGACCTTTATTTTGCCTCTTTCTGCTCATTTCTGATCTCCATTTTTCCTCTTTCTGGTCTCTGTTTTGCCTCTTTCTGCTCATTTCTGATGTTTATTCTGCCTCTTTATACTCTTTTCTGACTTCTATTCTGCTTCTTGATGCTCGTTTCTGACCTTTCTGTTACCTCTTTCCGGTCGTTTCTGACCTCTATTCTGCCTTTCTGCTCATTACTCACCTTTATTTTGCCTCTTTATGCTACCGGCTGGCCCTTATTTTGCCTCTTCTGCTCATTTCTGACCTTTATTTGACATCTTTCGGCTCGTTTCTGACCTTTACTTTGCCTCTTTCTGCTAGTTTCTGATTTCTATTTTGCCCCTTTCTGGTCGTTTCTGACCTCTATTTTGCCTCTTTGTGCTCGTTGTTGGCCTTTATTTTGCCTCATTCTGCTTGTTTCTGATCTCTATTTTGCCTTTTTCTGCTCGATTCTTACCTTTATTTTGCCTCTTTCTGCTCGTTTCTGATCTCTATTTTGTCTGTTTCTGCTTGTTGCTTGCTTTATTTGCCTTTTTCTGCCCTTATATTTGTATAGGGGAGGGGGGCCGTGCGTTGCCCCCTCCGGGGGCTGAGTTTGGCCCCGGGGTCCCCATCCTATGGGGCCCTGCCATGTCTCCTGCAATGGGACCATGGGGGAGCTTTGAGATCCCCTGGGTCCTAGCCGGCTCCCCGCCTCCTCCGGGAGCAGGCAAGCATGGAGATGAGCTAAATAGCAGCTGCCTGCTTGCTATAGCAATGTTTTCATCTGTTTCCCTGCACGCATATTTGCATGCAAGGAAACAAATGAAAACTTTGATAGCTCCGGCTTGCAGAAAGCGGAGTTATGTTTGCTTTTGCTTGGTGGGAACAGTCAGCGTCCACCAACCTACAAATGCCTCCACAACACTGGACCTCAATACCTCAACGAGAGAATCTCCTTCCACGTACCCATCAGAAACCTCAGATCCGCCGACCTCGCCCTCGCCGAAACCCCGCGCATCTGCAGAGCCAGAACAGGTGGAAATACCTTTTCCTACATCGCAGCCAAGACCTGGAACGATCTAGATCGACATCATACGCGCCCCCTCCCTGAACATCTTCAGGAAGACACTAAAGACCTGGCTTTTCGACTGAACGGAGCTGCATACCCCCCCACCCCCAGCTCCTTGAGACCCTCACGGGTGAGTAGCGTGCTTACAATTCCCCTGATTGATTGATTAATTGAAAAGCAAACAGCTACCTCCCGAGGGTGGGCACCTCACAGGGTAGCAGGAGTTGGCCCTGGGGGTGGCGGTCCACTGGACCATAAATGGCTCACAGGAGGGGCAGCGCGCCTCCCTCTATCGTAAAACTTTGCCCCTACATTGATTTATTTCAGCCCCGGGGAGGTGGCGATGTCCGGGGCTGCAGAGGGGCACACGGCCCACATTAATTTTATATCTTTAGCCTGTGGGAGGTGGTGTGTCCTGGGCCCATCCACATACGTATATGTAAGTGTCCTGGGGAGGTGGCAGTCCCTGGGGCTGAAGGGGGGGTCACACGGCCTCCCCCACATTAATTTGATATGTTTAGTCCTGGGGAGGTGGTGGTCCCTGGGGCATGGGCGGGCCCAGCGGGCCTGCCCGCACACATATTTTAAAGTGACCCCTGGGAGGTGGCATTCACCGGAGCCATGGGGGGACCACATGTGCCCCCGCATTACTTTATAAATATTTGCCCCAGGGTGGCTGCAGTCCTCTGGGGGCAGGGGTGCTGCATCGGTACCCCTGCATGCATAAAAACAATGCCCCGGGGAGGTGGCGGTCAACAGGGCATTCATAAACTCTAGGAGGGGGACTTTGTGCGCCTGCCTCCTATTTTTATGATATGCCCCTGGGACCTGGCCCACCCGGGGACTTATTTAAAAGCAAGCACGTGATACCACTAACTGTATTTTTTTAAATTTCTCAACAACTACTAAATGGATTCACACCAAAAGCATCATGAGCATAACTAAATCTTCCTTTCTTCCAAATTTGGTGCAATTCCGTCCAGTGCTTCGGACTGCAGCTTCGACTAAATGTCCTGTGGAAATTAACATGGGAAATACGCTTTATTTGACTCACCTTTTTCTCAGCTCCCGCTTGGCAGTTCGCCGCAAAACTTACCATGCACAACAAGATTCACTGGGTCACTATTTTGGGAAAAAAATGTTCCTCCTACAGAAACATGGTCCTAACTATAACTACCTACTGGCGACCGCTTTTATCTGTATCAAACCCCTGACACTCACTGAGCCTACATTGAGAAATTGGGTTGATATCAGTAGACAACTGAGTACTGTAAACAGTGTTAATCTATGGAGATAGTCTATTCTATACAACACTGTTTGCAAACAGTGAAACTGTCATGAGAAATGCATCACAGAGTATTAAAAAAAATCTACGAATAACAGTGTACACTCTATGCAACAGTTGCCAAAACATACACTATTTGCTAAAAACAACCAAGATCTAAAGGTGCTAAAGATCATACTACCTGCACCCTTCATACTGTGGTGAAAACTATACAGATAGTCCATCTTCTGAAGCAAGACAAGCACATGTACATACGTTAGTTTCTGGTGCACACAGGCTTCTATCTTAAGTAGAAATTGTCATGCTGACACGATTCTCTTTAATCAGTCAAGGCTGCTTACAAAAGTGTTTATCTACAATGTAGAATCCTTCTCCAGTTGGAATTTTTTCTGCAGAACCAGAAAACATGTCTGAAACATAATGAACACAAGTCAACTGTCACCTGAACACAGAGTTATACTTGATTATAAAGATTTATAACGTGTTCAATACCTCTACACACCGATGGTGCATTAGAAGCACAATGGTTTTGTAAACACCTACACCCATTTGCTGGACCCACGCTGTACAAAATTAGGTAGAGAAGGAATATGGTACTTACCTGCCACTATGTAAATTATAAAACAAACTATTACACTCATTGGATGATATCATCAGTGATGCCATCAATGATGTCATTTGAGCTGTCATCAGTTATGTCATAAATGATGCCATAGAACATGAGATAAGCGCTGTCCTATGTGAGGTCATAAGCAGCGCATGCCAGGCCTCAAATTATAGTTAGTACTGCTAGCTATAACTGGTGAATGTCTGTGTTTTTTTAGTTTAAGACATTAATGTTGTGATTGATAATTTCACCTAACTATAACGTTACTTTAACCTTTGTTTTTTCAGTGAATTTCTAAGGTTTTTTTAAAACAAAAACATATCTTTTTATCACACTTAACTATTATTTATAGTTTTTTTAATGTAAAGTAATAGTTAATTACGATACGTAAATCCAACACTGCGACCAGGTCCTGCTGTCAACCCCCTGCATGCAGCCAACCCCATACTGCGCACAGCCTTTGGATGTGTGCAGGGGGGGGTTGTAGCAGCACAAAAAGATGATGGACGGAATGCTGAACATTTTCAAACATTCAGCCCCCAGTCACAGATCGGGGTTAAATCCATTGTTTTTTGCTCACCATGCCAACCCAGTTTAGACCCAGTCATATGCAAATTAGTCTTGACCCTGCTCCCCATGGGAACAGTCCAGCCCGAACTGCCAGGCCAATTCCTTGACTGGGAGTGACTGGTGGCAAAGTTTCAGCACGCTGTCCATCATCTTGTGTTTGCTATATTCATCCTAAGTGGCAGGGTATGCCCAGACGTGGGTCCCTTGCTCGCTGTTCCACTGGATTCAAGCTAGCCCGGCTGATGAGGGGTGATACCACAAGTCCGGTCCCCGGATGCTTCTTTCTGGACCAGGGAGGACCTAGCCTACTAGTTCATGCTGGACTGTTCCCATGAGGACCAGGGTCAAGGACGATTTGCATATGGCTGGATCCAAACTGGTATGGCACATTAAGTAAAAGAACGGTGGATTAAACCCAGATCTCTTGACTGGGGGCAAATGGTTGAAAAGTTTGAGCACTCCGTCCAAAGTCCGCTCCCTGCGGGCAGGATCATTTTTTAAGCTTGCACCCATTGGGTGCAGGCTGGCTGCTTGCTGTCGCTTGATGAGAGTTTTGACAATGCTCCCACCAAGCGAGAGCAAACAGAGGTTTCCCTGCCTGTGCCGCTATGGGCAGGGAAACTGCTATGTCCTGGGGGTGGGCTCACCGGGACATAGCCTCTGAGCTGGCCCTGGGGGATGGGGTCCCCGAGGCCATTAATGGCTCAGGGAGGGGAGCCCCCCTCCCTTAAAGTATTTGGCCCCAGGCTCCCTTGGCTCTTTAGAGGCTCGGGGAGAGGGGCTGCGCATACCCCCTCCCCTTGTTTAATGATTTATACCCTGGAGATGGGCTCCCCGGGGCCTCTCGAGGCTCAGGGAGGGGGTCACACAGCCCCCCTCCCCTTTATGAATACTACCCTGTGGGTGGGCTCCCCAGGGCTTATAGTAAATAAATGTGGCATGGCCACCATTGTTTTTTTATTCTTCAAGTGTCTTGCAGGATTGCAACATTTTCCTCTGTTTTTTTCTTTTTTGGCTCCAAGGGTGTCCCTTTGGGTCCCTCCATGAGGCCTAGGGGGTCAGGGTATCCCTACCCTGTCCCCTTATATTACTTTTTACTTTAACTTCAGGAAATGGGACTAAGTCTGTGAGTCCTGTAACGGCTGCCAGAAAAAAATTTCAGATGTCGCTGGCAGCCAATCAGAGTGCTCACTCTCATGGGAGTCTGACTCCCATTGGAGCGAGATGGCCCAAGGAAAATAAAGCTCCTTGGGCCAATAGGAATGTTCTGTTTTTAAATTGGCACTCCCACATGAGATTTCTGACTCTCGCGGACCCAACTGCCTAAATATACAATTATTTTTACCATAACTTTCTCAAAAACTAATGAACAGATTTACACCACATCACAAAAAACACAATCTGCAGACCAAGATCTAGCTTCCTGCCAAAGTTGGTGTAATTACGTTCAGCGGTTTTAGCTTTAGCCTTGTCCAAGGACGTTTATGGAAAATGCGTGGGGATTTTGTGTTTTGAAACCCCAGTTTTTTCCCAGCCCCTGCTTGACAGATCCCCCCAAAATTTTCCAGGAAGAAGCTGAGGTGACAAGAATTTTTCTTTGGAACATTTGCGAAGATTTGTCAAATGGAGTCAAAGTTATTAGCAAACCAAAAAGCGTTCTTGTTATGGCAAAGCAGAACTACCTATAACTACTATAATAACATAGATTCCCATATATATATATACATGGGAATCTACATAAACTCACAGCCGTTAAGGAGGATGCTGGCCCTGCTACATTCTGCTGTGGAGCCTCTGTTGGTTGAAGGCACCTGAACCTTGTGCAAAAGGGTCAAGGCACCCTCAAACAAGTATAAAATATTTTAGAATAAGAGAAGAGTATATAGCGAACCACAGTTGCTGATGAAAGTGATCTGACTGTTCACTGCCATTTGTTTCAGCATTAGTATGGGTGCTGCACAAAATAGATTTACTTCTTGCAGTTGCTTTTCAACAGATCACCAGGGCCTGGAAAGACTGTACTAAAGTGCCTTACCAAGCTTGGTGGTATGGCATTTGTTACAATCACAGATTGGATAGGGCATTTGTCTCTCCAATGTACCTTGTTATCAAGCGAGATTTCCTATGGTTACCCATCACTAACTTTTTAGATATGTCTGCAAATAAAGCAGGTTTTCATAATCCCTAAATTGAAGAAGTACCTAAACCCCCTTAAATGCTTTTTGTATTGTATTTATTATATTTACTATTTACTTTTTTGTTTATTCTTACTCTCTGCTCTACGCTCATTATTATACAGTGGTTATGTTTAAGTTAGATATATACGATTTCCGATTTTGTTTTTCTCTATTGCCCTATTTCCTTTTCTTTTGCTTATCTAGTGACTTAACAAATTTTGTATACATGGATTTTATCTTGTGTTTTCTTACATTGTATTTTTCTATTTATAAATAAAATCCTTTCTTTAAACTAAAAAAAAAGGTATGGGTGCTGGACCATTTTTTATATTCAAATATTATAGTCCCAAAAAGGCATGCCGATGTTGAGAAGCACTCACTATTTCCTTTTAGCAATTCAAGTCTTGATTTAGTTCTTTTGAAACATTACCATCAAAGAAGAAATATATTCAGGATAATAATGTTCTCCTCATTGCTATTTTTTTGTAGATTCTGTCACGAATCCGTTGCCACACAGAGTCTCCAAAGGCAGATGCAAATGTGCTGAGAAAAAATATTTTGCACTCTTTGGGAAGCATAGTTGCACACATTTTAAACAAAGTGGTTGTAATTCATCTTTAAATGAGAGCAAATTAGAGATTAGTACAATTGTTATGAGGATGTTACTGATACCTCTCTAAGGGCTATATGTACGAAGGTTAGGAGTAGCGATTTCCTAATTGCTATTTTTTGTGAATCGCAATTAGGTAATAGCTATTCCTAATGTATGAAAACTCTCTAGAGTTTTATTTTCTATTAGGTGGCAAATAGACCTACCTTGTCAATATTGATGAAGTAGGTAATAATTTGCGACCCATTAGGAATCGCAGCCATCGCAGGGATGGTGGCCTGCTGGGGCCAGCAGACCACCATGTCTGTGATTGCTTTTAAATAAAGATACATAAATGCAGTCTATGTTCCTTGAAGGAAAATGGGATACGTGAACAAATAAATTAAATGTTTACATTTTATTTTTTAAGAGCAGGCAGTGGTCCGCCCGTCCACTGCCTGCTCCTAAAAAATCGTTTTCCAACCATCCTCAAAGGGGAAGGGGTCCCTTGGGAACACCTTAAGATTTACGAATGGGTTACCACCAACTTTAAATTGGAGGAAATTTGCAAGTGTTTTGTGACTGTATTTTGGTCGTGAGACATTTGTACATACCATTCCAATTCGGTATAAGGAAGGGACGCCCTCAACAAGCCCCTTCCTAAAACCTAATCGCAAAACCCAAATTGCAATTCTGTAACATGTTACTGAATTGCAATTTGGACTTTGTACATGCCAAAAACCATTTTTGCTGTCACAAATGGCCCGATTAAGCGAATCTGGCCTTTTGCGTTCCTCAAAAATGCTTCGTACATGCAGCCCTAAATGGTTACAGAATCTCATGAAGTAAATATATTTTTTGCATGAGCTGGAGTTTTTCAATCTCACTACAAACAGCTTCAGCTGTCGGTTGCAGGCAGCACCCCATATCATACTACACAGTGTGGGCTTTCTGTCAGCTCTTGTACATTATCTCCTGCCACTGGAGCATAACTTGTTTACCCTATCTTGTCATTGGATATGATACATCTTCCACTGCTGATGCCATGCTATTCCTTTACGGTTACTCTCATTTGTTCTTTTGCGCTTCATGGGAGCGTCTGTCCTGCTCCTTTTCTTCAGTGTGCACACTCTTGAGTCACCCCATCTCCCCCAATCAACCTCCCTCCTGATTCTCCAAGTACTGTGTGGAAATCTTGGGGATGCCCTGGATGTGACCACTGCTCTCTCCTGTGCCTATTTACCCCCGTTCAGTGTTAGTCTTTCCTCCTTCCTGTACTGCCGCTCTTCCACTACATAATGGTATCCACTAACATTTTTGCTACTGCCAGATGCTGTTAAAATGTGCTGCCAAAGGCAAATATAATAGCATAGCCTGCATAACATTGGAAAAGCTAGACTGACTGACTTTGACAATGCTTGTTTTTAAAAGATACTGCTCCCTGAAAAACAATTGTTCATCAACATTATCTGTATTCTTAGCTATTTCACGTTTTTGATTCGCTGCATATAGGCACTTTTTAAGTGTCTCACAGATTTTCAGCTGATCATATCTTATTCACTCCGTGTTTGAAAATTCTCATTAAGGAAGACATTTAGGACCTTCATGGAAGGGAATGATGTGTGAACAATTGCTGCACTGGATAGCTTAAATGAACACAAAATAGAGCAGTACCAGTTTAACAAAATTCATCTACTGATTGCACCAAATCTTCTGACTCTCACCTTCGCGAAATGGCACAAATTCCCACATGCAGACCACTGTGCAGGGTCAGGCATGTAATGTGTTTTCATTACTATAAAGCACACATTACATATTGGCATACCAGACGATATACTACTTGACCCCTTGCTTGCATCTGGTTTCACTATTTGGATTTGGGGCAAAGCCAGATCACACTAACTTAGTAGAGCTTTGTGCCTAAACCCATGTTTTTTTTTGCTGACTCAACAACCGTCCACCCCTTGCATACATCACCAGAGGGTTGGCGCAAAGAGTACACATTTGGCCCAAAAAAAGCATAAGGCATGAAAGTTGATCCGTTGTTGCTGTTTGCAAGGCTTCGCCTGGCTTGAGTCATGCGAGCAAGAATGCAAACCTTTAGTGAATCTGACACATAGTAGCTTTACTTCACAAATGAAATGCACCATGTAGTATCAGATTTACTAATATCTCATGCAAGGCAGTATGGGAACCTAAATTGCTGCGTTACATGAGAGGGAGAGAGCAGGACAGTGCTATATCTCCTGAGAAAAGGTGCTGAAGCTTGCTTCCCATGCTATGGTGCTGAGAAACAGGGCTAAATATAGATTGTACCACCTGTTCAATAAACCTCCTCTAAGAAACCCTTAGGGCCAAGTTGAGATCTTCACTAGAGGGCCGAAAGTGTTTATTGCCATGAGATTGCGGCTTACAGTAGTACACACCTTAATAACATTTGCTCAAGACCTTAGTAAGTTTTCGCTACCAGAAAGGTTTACAAGGAAATCTCTCTTGTCAGACACCAGAGCATGCAGCTTGGAGCACTGGTAATGAGGTCGTTAATGAGACAGCTATGAGATAGTTATGAAAGAAAAAGAGACACGGAATGACATGGGGCACCCTACCACTACTTCGTACATAAATAGGATAGCTTCAACATTGGTGAAAGCAAGCGATGTAGTGTTTTTGTGTGTAACATGTTTACTTTGAGCCCAACGCTCGTCTCAGAAACAGCTATGACTAGTGTGTCTAATTCCCAAGTGAGAATAAATACAAGTGCAGAAGTTGATTTCAATTATTGATTTTAGTTACGGCCTGAGAATATCATCCCAGTCACCAGGAACAATTTGAGTTCCTAAGGCATGATTGTACCTTGGGATGGGCATCATGCACATGGATGCAATACTTAAAGAGTTACCATAAACCAAACGTATTCATTTATAACCTGACTCAGCACAACTGCCTTAAAACTAAGTGGGTGATGGGTTGGCATCAAACACCAACACTGATATCCCCCTAGCCCCATAATAAAACATGAGAAAATGCACTGTGCTAACAGAAAAGACCCACTGCCCCTTAGTTTGTTGCCCTGTTCTTGAAAGAGTACACTGTGTGTAGGAAAATACTCCATCAAAAAAGATCCGAGATATTGCAAAAGAGGGGACTCAAAACCCACAGGAAAGGGACATTGCCACTTTCAAAGACAGCCCACGGTCACCCAAACATTTGAAAGATGGCACTGTGTGCATGAAAGTATGGCACTGTGTGGATGAAAGTAACCCAACACATAAGACAATGGAGTGTGTGTAGGGAATCATCTCCACAGCCCCCAGACATCAGAAAACCCACAATGTTTGCAGGACAATGCCCCAGAAACCTTACATATCTGCAGCTGGTCTGGGTAGTGTTGTGCAAGAAAAGCCCCCACAACCCTTTGATATCTGGAACAGGTCAGTGTGTGCAAGAACATCCTTAAACCCAAGTTTATAAGCCTCAGCAGTGTGTGTGTGTGTGTGTGTGCTGTGAAGGTGCTGGATGTTGGTGTGGTGCATGTGGATGTGGTGGTGCATGTGTGTGTGTGTGTGTGGTGGGTGCAATGTCTGTGGGTGTGCTAGTGGTGGGGGTAGTGCATGTGTTGTGTGGGGGGATGGGTGTGGTGTCTGTGTGTGTGCTGGGGTGGTGGATGTGGGTGGGGTGGTGGGTACAATGTTTGTGGGTGTGCTGGTGGTGGGGATAGGGCATGTGGGTGGGGTGATGGGTGCAATGTCTGTGGGTGTGTTGGGGGTGTGCATGTGTGTGGGGATTTGTGTTATGTTTATGTGTCTGCTGGGGTGGTGCATGTGGGTGGAGTGGTGGGTACAATGTCTGAGGGTGTGCTGATGGTGGGGGTGGTGCATGTGTGTTTGGGGATAGGTGTGGTGTCTGTGTTTGTGCTGGTGGTGGTGGTGGTACATGTGGGTTGGGTGGTGGGTACAATGTCTGTGGGTGTGCTGGTGGGGGTGGTGCATGTGGGTGGGGTGGTGGGTGCAATGTCTGTGGGTGTGCTGTTGTTGAGGGTGGTGCATGTATGTGTGGGGATTGGTGTGATGTCTGTGTGTGTACTGGGGTTGTAAATGTGGGTGTGTGTGGTGGGTGCAATGTCTGTAAGTTCAGATGTGTCCCTGCGTTTTTTGGCATTTGTGTTTCTGTGTGGGGGTGCTGCTTTTGTCAGTTTGACAAGGTTTAAGTGCACTTTGGACAGATTTGGCACTGGGTAATTGGGATGGGGAAGGGGCAGGAGGTGTGGCAGAAGGTTGGGATGCCTGGGAGGCTGCAGTGAATGAGGAAGACCAGAGCTTGAAATGGTAGCAGGACAAACATATCACTATGAATGCCTTCCTGGTAAGCTACCATTTGTTTTATAAGGCAGCTAAGCCCCTGAATGGCATTCTGCAGGTCAGTCTGGCCCACAGCGATGCTCCATAGGAGGGCAATTGATTCCTCATTCAGTGCAGCTGGGGGGGCAGGGTCAGAGAGTGAGGTGTCTTGGGCAAAGGAGACCACAGGCCTTTTAGGGGGCCTGAGTCAACTGGGGGGAGAGAAAGTGTGAGGGTGGAGAATAATATTGGGGTGGTGGACAAGGATGCAGATGGGAGTGCTCGCTGGAGGAGGCCTCCAAAGATGATGTTAAGTCACTGGTGGCCTTCATTGCACTCCCCTCACACTCCGGGCCACTGGCTCCCTCGGTGCCAGTACTGGAACCACTGTGGCCAGGGTCTTCCCCATGATTGTTGCCACATTCTCCTTCGCCTTGCCTGGATGATGCTTAAATGACATATGCAATAGTTTTATTTAACCTGTGTAAACAGAATTGATCATGAGCTTCGATCACAAAACAGTTTTCCAGTTATTAGTTTTTACTTGCTTCAAGGCTCTCAAACTTTGCTTCAACATCAGCATAACCTAATGCATGTAGGCAACTTTTTTTTAGGTCTCGCCTACGCAGCGCGCATGCGCTGCATAGGTAAAAAGACCTTTTGTAATCGATTCGGCTTTTCAGCCAAAAACGTGCACGAGTTCCATTGCCTTCAATGGCAACGCGTGCACGTTTGTCGATTCACTTGCGGGAGCGAGCAGCTGGCGCCATATGGTAGCAATTATCGCTCCTGGTGCCGCTCGCTCCCGCAAGGGAATCGCGCAGGTCCCCTCCTCTTCCCCCCCCTGCTGCAGTGCGAGGCGCGCGCGCTTGTTTACATAGTGAGCCAACCCCTTCATGCCACGCCCTGCGGAAACCTGGTTCCTCTATTCCTGGACACCTCATTCATGCTCCTTCCCTGTATATCCTCCACCCCCAATGTTTCATCCTCTCCCTGTGTCTCCAACTTCCCTCCACCATGAATGTCTTCACTGATAGCCTCTCTCCTTCCCCTTTCCCTATAGCCTGCTCAAACTCGACCACTCATCCTACTCAACCCCTATGAGCCCTAATTACCTCCTTCGCATAGCTGTCTCTCTGGCATTCGTAAGCCATGCTGCCGCTCCTTCACCTCCTGTTAAAGGCTTCGTCTTTAGTACATTTTGATTACTATTCAGCCGGCTTCGGTTTGCGTTCCAAGCCTCGTTATTGATTGCAAGACCGTTTTGGCACGGGGCTCTTCACAGATTAACTTGGGTGCTGCACATAGCAAGTTAGTTGGCAGTCCACCTAACATAACGGGGTTAAATGCGCCAGTTTACACACATATTGTTTTTTAGTGTTGAAAAGCCGACTGCAAACTAAAACGAGGCTTGAAACGCGTGAGGGCAAGCTACCGATTAGGGCACCGGTTTCTTAGTTCACTGGTGCCTGCATAAGCAAGTACGCACTTATTCCTGGCACAACAGGATCCAGGGTAGAATGACGACGTTGGGTTACACAAGCAATTACAGATTGGGGATTTCTTTCAGAATCACTGAATGTATTCAAGGCCAGAAATATATAGAACTCTCGGGTCTCTCTCATTGCGAGCAAGATGATTCCCACATTTATTTTTGCGGTTTTATAATAGCGCAAACTCGACCTGAAGGCATTGGAGCGCTTTACATGAACACCAGCCACACATGCATGCCTATTCAGGAGGGAGATTCCCGATTTTTGTAACATGGCTTTATTTTGGCTGCTTCCAGCCTGACATTGCCCCTCCTTCAATAGAAGACAATGGGGGAAATACATTCTCCCGATTTTTTTTTTAATCTCCCCTTTCCTATTCTGAAATGTTGGCATATATGCAGCCACATTACACATGAACACATTCATTTATACTTTTTGTGGGGACGAGGAGATTAAGTGATAGGCTCAGACTCACCAGAGGTTGATCTAACACCGACTCAAACCTGGTTCCGCAGTGCCCCAGTCAGAAGCTCTGGCCATTATGCCATATCTTCTCCAGTTTGAGTCCTCACTTCTACCAACGTGAATGTCACCCCTCATAAGAAGTTTACAACCAAACATCGGACAAATGACATACTGTTGTGATAGCTGATTTCCTTTCACCTAAAACGCATTGCAGATTGAGACTGACACTAACTAAAGGTGTGTTTACAATGGCCATCATCTTGTAATAACGTCAGTGCTTTAAATGGGCCGACACTTCTTTTTTTTTCCCTCTGAGTACCGGAATTTCTACGTGCCCAGGGAGAGTGCTGGTACTCACTGCAGCATGTTGGGATTTCCCAACGAAATGGTCATCATGTGAACATGCACAGCATTTCTACTCTGCAGTGCATGCTCACAATATTAGCATTTCACCATCATCTTGCATTCTTGCCATCAGCAAAATGTGTGGCGTCATCACCCTGTCGCTATGTGGTGGAACGGAATGGAAGTTCTTTAAAAATGAAGTTTGGAATGGCTTTACATTCCTTCTTTGCCATACAGCAGTGAGGATCGTTGACAAGGAGTCCCCCAGGAGCAGCACTTGCAGGAGCAGGTTTCCCTCCAGGGCCAGGCAGGGGCCCAGGATCAGATTCCTCATTCAGTGCCATCTTGGACCCAGGAAGCAAGGATCAGATTCCTGCAGTTGGGCCCCCATCCATACAGCGCCACTGAGGACTCAGGATATGATTCCTGCAGCTGCTGGACTCTACACCCATGCAGTGCCTGCTGCCTGGATCAGATTGGTAAGGCAGGCACACTGAAATGTGCAGATTGAATGAGTGGGAAGGGAGAGGGCCTGAGCATGAGTGGCCTGTCAGGAACCAAGGTAAAATGGGCCATTTTCTCCCCTTAGTTTCCCTGCCACTGGGCTCTGACAGTGTCTTTCACCGGACTCCTTTGCCTCCGCCCAGCTGGGACATTGACCCCATGATGGGCAGGGCGGAGGTTGGGGAGATGGCCTACGAGACCTCCCTGGAGACCAGGTGAGATTGGAGGAGGCCTCTACGCAGGTGGACTCTCGGTATATGCTCGAGACCCTGAAGTGCTCACTTTCTCTGCTACTGCGAGCTCTCCGGCCATGGGGCCTTCTGATCCCAATCCGACTCTGCCTACTGCAAAAAATTTCAGGGGATAGAAAAAGGAAAGTTAGACTCACCTCTTTCAGCCAGACCAATGCTGGTGCTCAGTGAGCACAATCCGTAGTATTATTGTCGAGCTTACTTGTTTTTTTTTTGCATTTGTTTCCAGCTATTAACCTTTCCCCAATAAGCCACTTAGGCGCTGGAAGTACGGGCTGACATCTAAAGTAACCGCACTGGAGTTAAGATGAAGTACGAATAGATTCCTTTAAATTTTGTTTTTTCTCTTGTCACAAAGGTTGAATGTCAGGCAATACCACCTGACAAATTGCTGCTTATTCTTTTAGCATGGAGATTGATGTTAACTTTCCCTTCCCTGACTGCAGAGTGAAATGATTTTTGGAAGTTTGCAAACATAAATTCCTTGTAAATGAACTGTACACATGTTTCAAAATTGGAAAAAAGAAAGGACAAATGAAGCAGTTCTTTTGTTATTCTTAAGTATCATGCAAGAATTTAATAGGGTCAAAACAAAGTATGATGCTTTACTGGGTTATGTGCAAAAGATAAATATTCTCTAGAGCGAGGGACCATTAATGCAGCAGGTGCAGTGGCACAGAGGCCTGGGGGCCCACTGAAACCAGATTATTGCTATATTTCATGGATCAAACAGGGGTCAGTGGCCTTGCATTCATGCTGCGCCATTGGCTG
Organism: Calotriton arnoldi; assembly: GCA_963921515.1. Taxonomy (NCBI): domain Eukaryota; kingdom Metazoa; phylum Chordata; class Amphibia; order Caudata; family Salamandridae; genus Calotriton; species Calotriton arnoldi. The sequence goes on from CAWUFW010000039.1 coordinate 1,157,494, forward strand.
GTACCCAATTCCATACATTATCCTTGGTGTGCTGCATAGTTTTAGTCAGTAAAATTACCTGCCTGTGCAAATTTAGTGGTCATGACAATGGAAAATGTCCTATCTCTGAATGACAGTGTACTACCACACCATGCACCACCAGTTAGATACTACACTGATTCCCAGTAAATGTTTGCCAGTAGCCCCGCCCCCTGGAACCACCCCTAAACCCACCTCTTTGCCCCGCCCCCTGGGTCATAGCTCAGTTAGTGAATACCTGCACTTTTATCCCCCCATTTAAAGCACTGTATAACGTCATTAAAATCATGTGGTAACTGTTGTTGTTCTTCGTGTTCCAAATAATGAAAGGTAAAACCCACGCTAACATACTGAGAGATACTCCCTTTTTAGGTCTCGCCTACGCAGCGCGCATGCGCTGCATAGGAGGGCCTTTAGCCGTCGCTCTTCACTTTTTCAAGCACTGCACTCGTGCTTGTGGCGGCATCCACCTTGCGGGAGCGAGCAGCGGCGCGCCACAAGCACGAGTGCAGTGCTTGAAAAATTGAAGACTGCTCTCCCAAGCGCGCGCGCGCACCACTTGCAGGTGCACCCCTTGGCCTCTCTTTCCCTCTCTGACGTCCCTACTGCTGCAGCCTGCATGCCTTTTTTTTTTTTTTTTACTTTCAGGGCGAGGCGCGCGCGCGCGCTTGTTTAAAGCGTCATAAAAGTTGTACTTTCAACACCTTTTTGCTTCGTGCTACTCTCAGTGCGTTTACAGTTTTATAGAGATTTGTCGTTCCACTTGCTCTCCTGTGCACTATTTAGTTGTAAAACTTTTCATGTGATGCACTTCATATACTTCTACGTGCAGCTTTCATTTCTAACCATTAACATCCTAACTGTAAAAAACTTAAACCACACTTTTCCTAAGCATTCCAAGAGTGCATATGTGTTGACCATTCAGCGTTTATCCCCTTCTCTCAGCACATTTCTTTTCATAACATAATTTTCCACAACGTTGTCCTTCAAGCCTCTCTTACGTATGCAATCACTTTTATACAGCTTCTCCATTTGAGCTGCCTTCCTGGTGCGCCTTTCACTCCGATTGTGCTCTCGTTCATTCTCTCTACCCCCCTCCATGTGGCTCTGTGTTGCCCCCCCCACCGCGCCCCCGTGTTGCTTCCTATCACGTACACCCCTATTGCTTCCACCTGCCCTTCTTGATGCTTCCCGTGCACTTCTGCTGTTTCCACACCCTCCTTGATTACGTCCTCTGTATTGCTTTTCCAACCATATTCGCCCCCTCATGGCGTTCTTTCCCCCATGCGCTCATGTTACTTACTTTTTTTTTTAACTGCACCAACTCTAATCTGCAAACAAAAAGAAAAAAAAGTTTGTGTCATTTTGTAGGCGCGTGTGTGCTCGGTGCGCACTACTACAAAATGACACAGCTGGCTGCATAGGCTTTTTTCCCTTCTCTTTATTTTCCATAGTGCACGGTATCTGAGAGTCTGAAAGCATTGGCAAAGCCAATAGGTCCCAAAAGCGAGACCTATTGGCTATGCCACTGTTTGGTGTTGACAGCCTGTACTATGTATCTGAAATCTAGCAACTTGATAAATGGTGGCATCCCTCTTAATTATGAGCTTGATGGCAGCGCCACTCAACAGGGTGTGGCTATGGACGATTACTTATAAAACGTCTGTCTTCTGTCATGGTAATTTAAGAACGACCTTGTCTTTTCTGTGTTTCTTCTTCCTGGATAGGGAGAAGAAATAATTGCACAGAAAACAGACAAATTCCTTAGGATTGGTGATAAACTGGAACCAATATGCAAGAGTACGTTAGGGAAGTCATGTTGACAACATTTAGATGTCTGCTAGGCTTTTGTGATAAAACCATCACAAAGCATACATGCATAGTTAAATGTACATCCTTTATGGGCCTTGGGTGAACCTTCAACAACCATAGGTCTATTCCAGTGTCATTAACATTTGCTTCTGCCCTCCACTGCATCCAGCATGGAGCGCAAGGAAGCCCACTTAAGCCATGTGCTCTCTTGCTGAGTCAGTGTTTTGCCTAAACGGGGTTCCCTTCACTGCCAGGGCTGCTGGTTGAGTCCTTTTATTTTACATTTTCTTATAGGTTTCCTTTAATTTGCTTCTTTCTCTTTATATTTATTTATTTTTGCCTCATTCGTCAGCATCTACTGCTGGGTGCACATCCCACCCCTTGAATGTCTTTATTGACATTTGGGTATAAACAAAGGTACAACAATATCCCCAGTGCTTGGGGTAGGGACAGCAGGTAGAGAGAGGGGGAGGGGTTGAAGAGAGAAGCGGGAGGAGCACGGCACAAAGCAGTAAAGTTCACAACAGTGGTGTGCTCAGTTCTCGTCCACCCATGGCCTCAAGTATCACAACTGGGACAATGTTCTCCCCATGGTAAGAGCGCCCCTCTAGTCGGACCACTGATATCTGGGCGGGGAGTGCCATGATTCTAAATGGTTGCATCGTAGGTGCCAGGGCGCGGGGACTCCGGACTCACCAGAGCACATAGTACATTCGTACTACTGGGTGCACATTTACCAGCAGCCCTCTGTAATTCCAGCCAGCTGCTAGGCCGCTCATTTCACTTTCTGGGTGTCCAGCAGCTCCATCAAAATCCAGCAGCATTTTAGGCCTAGTGTCCAGCACTGCTACCTACATTGTGCGTGCAATACTATTGTGAACTGCCTCACTTTTCGAGTATACATTGCAACGTTAAACAAGCGCCGAGGCGGGGACATTCAAGGTTAGCTCCCGGTGCCTATAAGGCGGGGCGTCGGGGATCTGCTTTTTTCAATCATTGTAGAGACTCTGTTTCATAAATCATTGTTTATTGCTGACATATGAGGGAGCTTTCTCCTATAATTTTCACTGCGAGCCATCATAGAGGTAGAGAAGCACATTGTATACTCATGGCACTACATTGCAGTGCTTCTTGATCAACCCTGCAGCATGACACCCGTCTTCTCAGCTAGACTGCTAACCAGGGGGACATAATGGCAGTGAAGAGATCTGGTAGCCTGATGTGTCCCTGTATGCTGCACCACAATATTTCCCCTTTGGCTGCAGTAAGTGTTTATGATGATGGTGGTGTGTTTTTATAGTCCTGTTGGGGTAAATATGGTTGGGTACTTGTGTATTCAGTGCCCATTATACCATTGGATTATACCATTGGATTGGAGGCAACATTTGTATCTTCTACTAAACATTTTGGAATGAAAAAGTAATCTATAATCCACTGTTCATGATGGCTATATTTAATTAATCCCTCTGTTATATTTGTGCGTAGTTGCCATGTCTTAAAGAACTTGTAAGCAGCTGAAAGGCAGAAGGTTGATTCTTCATTGGGAAAAAATAAAAGGCAAGAGCACTGGTAAAAGGTCTAATATTCGTGAGGCTGCTCTCAGAACTCAAGATCATGGCCAGACTCGAGAGTGGCAGCTTAGGAGTGACATAGGACGATATTTTCTATTTGAAGGCTAATTGATGCATTGGCTAAAGTTTGGTCTAAGCAGCCAGAAACAGTAAGTTAATTCTAACGTCCTCAAAATTCTCTTATGTGGTTAACCTAGTGCACTTTTGCATATACGTGGGTGGTAAAGGTGCATTTTGGGTTGGCTAGTAGTCGGGTTCAATGTTTTTTGGCCACTACCAGTGCATCTATTTCATCTGTGAATAAAAATAATCCAAGAGGCGAGAGAGAGGAAATCTATCATTTAGAGTACATTCTCAAAAAGAAGCCGTGCTCTAGGAGAACAGTGGTGACATTATATATGATCAAAAAACTGTAAAGGATTCAGTCTTGTGTTGATATTGAGTGCTACTGTATCATTCAATAGGCAGACTCTACCTGCAGGGTCAAAATCCCTTCCTCTTACTGACCTTTATTGATCAAGGCCCTGAATAATGCCTTTTGACCCCCCTGAATGGACACACTCAGGTACCTCTCTACCTCTCTACCTCTCTACCTCTCTCTACCTCTCTCTACCTCTCTCTACCTCTCTCTACCTCTCTATCTCTCTACCTCTCTCTACCTCTCTCTACCTCTCTCTACCTCTCTACCTCTCTCTACCTCTCTACCTCTCTCTCTACCTCTCTCTCTCTACCTCTCTCTGTACCTATCTCTCTACCTCTCTCTCTACCTCTTTCTCTACCTCTCTCTCTACCTCTCTCTCTCTACCTCTACCTCTCTACATCTCTCTACCTCTCTACCTCTCTACCTCTCTACCTCTCTCTCTCTCTCTACCTCTCCCTCTACCTCTCTCTCTCTACCTCTACCTCTCTACCTCTCTCCCTCTCTCTCTCTACCTCTCTCTCTACCTCTCTACCTCTCTACCTCTCTCTCTACCTCTCTCTCTCTACCTCTCTACCTCTCTCTCTCTCTCTACCTCTCTCTACCTCTCTACCTCTCTCTACCTCTCTACCTCTACCTCTCTACCTCTCTACCTCTCTACCTCTACCTCTCTACCTCTCTACCTCTCTCTACCTCTCTCTACCTCTCTCTACCTCTCTCTACCTCTCTCTCTCTACCTCTCTCTCTCTACCTCGCTACCTCTCTCTACCTCTCTCTCTCTACCTCTCTACCTCTCGCTCTACCTCTCTACCTCTCTCTACCTCTCTCTCTCTCTCTCTACCTCTCTACCTCTCTACCTCTACCTCTCTACCTCTCTCTACCTCTCTCTCTACCTCTCTCTCTACCTCTTTACACCTCTCTACCTCTCTACACCTCTCTACCTCTCAACCAGTTGAATTCCGGGAAGCCCAAACCATCAGTATTTCAAATCTGCGCGTGAAACGTGGGTAGGATGAGCAGTGCAGCTCAGAAAGGGATGTTCTTTTTACATAATTTGTATTTAATAGAATTGGGAAGCAGGAGAACAGTCTCACAGTTGAGATGGGGATTCACATACACTGGCGACCGCTTTTGAATTGGCTTTAAAACCATTCAAAGATGGCTGCAGCGTCTACGTGGGATGCGGTGGACTAAGTGGCAGCCGGAGCCTGATAGCACTGCTTGTCCTTTAAAAAAACAAGCATTGGCATAGCCAATAGGTCTCCCTTTGGGACCTTATAAGTGTTTAGTTATCCAGTACAATATCCTTGGTGCAACAACATCAAGTGTTGCATGGCTAAACACTTATAAGGTCCCAAAGGCGAGACCTATTGGCTATGCCAATGCTTGTTTAAACTGTCACAGTTATGTCATTTCCCACAGTAGCTCCTATATCATGTATGGTGTTGTCTCTTATCCATTTACATGTCTCTCCAGGAACAGTTTCACATCTCAGAATGATTGCCCTTTGTTGTTATGAATGATGCACTGATGTCAGCTAAAGTAGATAGATACCATAAATACCTTTGCACTGTGTCTGCACTAGGCCCTAAAATCTGCCTACTCCTCATACTCAATAAGTGAAATACGAAATAAATCATTGTCAACATATGCTGCAATGTTGTACCAATATTAGCATAAACTGAAAGCACATAACCTTCGTCTGGGCATGTGACAAAATCACAAAAGTATATATCAAGTGTAAAAATTGTACACATGCATTATGTACTTACTGAAATAGCTTAGCAATGTATCACATACTATGTACATACCTATGCTGTTGAAGACAGTCTAAAACTAATATTTATGTGGATAGACAAATGACTTCTACACCATAAGTAAATACATAGTCCTTGAAACATTACAAAGACACTTCAGTACTGCGCTAAATCATCTTCACATTTGACTCCTAAATATGTCAACTTATTTGAACATTGTTGTAACTTTGTGAAATAGTTGCAGTACATATGCTGGCTTTCACTCTAGTCAAAACGTTGTATACCATCACACTAATCTTTACATACAACCATTCATATATGATATATACTTCAAAGATGAAAGTGTAAATCACAATAGGCAATATATTACAGTTTGATGTTTTTCAACATTTGCCTACTGAGTCATGATTTTGGCCTGATTCTGGGTTTTCCTAATGAGAAACTCATACATATATGTGGCGGAACATTCCATTTTTTTTTTTTTTTTTAAATATCTTTATTCATTTTTGTTTTTATATCCATTTGGTCATTGCATCTTTTCACATTTTACATGACAATTTAGATATTATCCAAATCTGCAATCCAATTACAAAATATATCCTCATGGAAGCATCTTATATATCAACATACCATGTTGTATGAGCAGCATCAGGGCAAGCCTCAGCACTTGCAGCCGATAGCTACTGTCTGCGTCTTTAATAGCACTACAGTCACCTGTCAGCAATGTTACATCATTGTTATCATGTCACAATGGCAGTTGCCGGGTCAATATGTACTTATAAATTGTCAAGGATCGCATTTCAACATGCAGCGTCCACACCATCAATAATTGCATTAAATGGCAACATAGGATTATATGAGTTCCTCAATGATGGAACTTGGCATAATAATTCAAAAAAGAACAACCAGAATAGATGTTCATCACCAAGACATATATATAATTACATAATTATTATTTTCAATAACTTGAAACCAAAGAAAAATACATATATAACATAATAAAGGAAAGGGACGGGAGGGGTGATTGCAATATTTGTCTCATTGCGTCGACTGCTATCTATCTATGCGGGATGTCACATATGCACTGCCTCGGATCCTAACCTCCGTGGCAGTAAGGGATGCCCGCCAGGGCCAGGTGCGCGCGCCCGAGGTGAGATTAGCTGCGTCATGCTGATGGAGGGGGGGACAGCAGTGGGGGGTGGGAGGGGCTGTGTGGTATATCGCTGTTGTATGGCATCGTCTTATGGCTGGCGGGTCCCGTCACTTAACAACCCATCCCGCGCATCCCAGAATCACTTGTGGGTAGGCTACATATCATCTGGCTGAGTGTCACTGCCAGTCCCATCGCCCTCATCAAGAAATGTCGCTAGTATAGTGTCCCAATATTGTGCAATAGGGAATTTGCGCAACCCCGCAGTTTCCTCTCTGTGTAGTGCTGTGCTTTCCGCCCGGGCCCAATTTGCGAGAGATTTTTCCCAGCTAATCAATTCGGGGGGGTCCACATGTTTCCACCGCTTCGTGATTAAACGTCTCGCTACTATCAGCCCCAGATCTCGAAATTGTGACGTTACTTTATTTTTCTTGGTCCTTACATAGACCCCTAGTATGCAAACTTCCCATGTCAACGGCAGGGTCGTATCGGTGCAATGTGCCAGGGATGTGGCCACTTTGCTCCAATAGCACTGAAGGGTGGCACAAGACCACACCATGTGTAACAGGTCTGCGGCAGGCCGCCGACAACGCGGACACTTTGATGTGGTGATATTGAAGTACCGATTGATTTTATCCGGGGAAAGATACGCCCTATGTAAAATGTAGGTTTGTATTAATTTGAACCGAGAGTTCATCGGAATATAAGTGGGGCCAGCGAGGATGATGTCCCATTCCCGGTCAGTCCAGGATAGACCGTGGTCTTCCTCCCAGCGGGCGCGAAGAGATAGCAGTGGCTTCAAGGTGTGCGTGAGTAAGGCCGTTACCAGCCAGTGTACTATGTGCGATCCGGCCCCCATAACATAAAGATATTGTATCAATAGATGCATAGGAGGTTCAACTGTTAGGTCTCCCCAATGAGTCGCTAGGGCCCTTGTTAAGGAGGCATGCATTAAGAATTGACCCACAGGCACACCAGTGTCTGCCGCTAGGGCTTCAAACGTCAATAACGTGCCATCGCGGTACAGATCTCCTAGCGTTGTCACATCTGCCGCATGCCAAGTCCCAAGAGCTTCCTCAGTAGTGCCCGCCCTCCCCCGCGGGGTCCCCTGTAGCGGCAATGCCGGGGCGTATGGCAGCGTCGCACGAGTTAGATACAAGCTCCTCTTATAGCAGCGGTATGCGGCACCCAAATGTAATTGGGTCGGGCGCGTGGGCTTGGCTACTGGATGAAACAGATGATAGATTTGTGTATGCGTCCACTGTTGTTGCCAGGTCGCCGTGTCCTCCAGATTTCTGCCGTTTAGCCATTTTGTCACCCATTGCAGCTGGGCAGCCAGATAGTATAGTTCCATGTTAGGAACCGCCAACCCTCCTTGACTGACAGGTGCGTGCAGTTTCCACAGCGCGACGCGAGGCCTACCCTTGTTCCATATAAAGTCGCGGAACATGCTTTCCAAGTCTCGGAAGGTTTGGGATGGAACATAAATTGGAAGGTTCGAAAAGTAGTATAATAGCTTGGGAAGGACTATCATCTTTAGTAGAGTGACACGGCTCATGACATTTAGCGGGAGCGTTTTCCAAAACAGCACTTGTGCTCGCACCGCTGTTATCGCTCTCGACAGAATGCCTTCCAGCAAATCAGCAGGTGCTCGGTAAATGAACAGTCCGAGATAACGGAAGGTGGTGGGAAACCACTGAAGTCGCGATTCGTTGATGACCACGTCTGTTTCCTCCACTCGCGCATCGAAGGGATACACCCCAGACTTAGCCCAATTAACCCGAAGGCCCGACATTGCCGTAAAGGTCCTCAACACATCTTCAATGGACGGGGGGACGGCCGTGACGTCGCGGACATACAACAGTAAATCGTCGGCATACAGGGACACTGTGTGGGTCCCGTCTCCCAGCGGTATGCCCCAATCTTCACCACTGTCGCGAAGCATCATTGCCAATGGCTCCATGGCTATGGAGAAAAGCAGCGGGGATAGCGGACAGCCTTGACGCGTACCCCTTTGCACTCTAATCGAATCTGAGAGGAGTCTGCCAGTGCGGACACGGACTGTAGGGTGCCGATACAGCAACTGGACCATGCTGAGGTAGTAATCTCCGAGCTCATACTGTTGGAGCACCGCCGCTAGGTAGGGCCATTCCAATGAGTCGAATGCCTTTTCTAAATCAAGTACCAGGCAGCCAGAGCGAGGCCATTTGTGCAGCGCGTACTGTTGTATCCGGAAGAACCGACGGAGATTTAGCGAGGTGTTCCTTGTGGGGACAAATCCGTTCTGATCAGGATGTACCAATGTCGGCACAGAGGATGAGAGCCGCCGGGCAAGCAGTGACGCAAAGATTTTATAATCAGTGTTAAGAAGTGCCAGAGGCCGATAGGATCCCAGGGTGTCAGGAAATTTGTCTGGTTTCAGGAGAGATACCAACAGGGCCTCATTTTGCGTGTCGGTGAGCGCGGATACATCTAGGGCAGTCTCATACACCTTCAGTAGCTGCGGCACTAGTAGGTGTGCATACGCGTTTGTAAAATTCAGCCGGGAGGCCATCTGGCCCTGGCGATTTCCCGTTAGATAAAGAGGATATGCCTTCTTGTATTTCCTCCCCGGTAAGAGGAGCATTTAAATCTTCCTTCTGCGTATGAGTGGGTTGCGGTAATACTATCTGCGCAAGGTAGAGTTGTATTGCTAGGGGCTCGGTTTGCATCCGGGACTTGTACAGATCCCGATAATGGGTCACGAACGCGGCGTGAATGTCGCGCTGTGTGTACGCTATGCTCCCGGAAGCCGTTCGCACAGACGTGACAGGGGATGACGACACCTCCTGTCTGACGAGCCACGCGAGCAACTTCCCCGCCTTATCCCCCAAATGGTGCGTCCGTGCCGAATGCGCTGCATAATTAAGGCAACGCATCCGCTCCAGCAATCTAGCATGCGCCGCCTTGCAGTGTGCCAGTGGCCCCTGGGACCCCTCAATCGCCTCGTGTTCCCTATCCGCTAGTCGTTTCTCCAGGGTGGTAAGGTCTTTCTCAAGCTGCACTCTCATACCCGCCTGCGCTCCCAAGCAATGGCCCCTCACCACCACCTTGAGGGCATCCAACTCCACCAACGGGGACGAAGCAGTGCCTGCATTGTCTTCAAAGTATTGGGCAACACTAGTTGCCAGGGACCCTTGGAACGGTGCATCAAGGAGTACATCCGGCTGTAGTCGCCACACGGGGATTGGCGGCGTCCCATCGTCCCAGACCAGCTCCACGATATGCGGGTTATGGTCAGAGTGCGTCCGCCCCATGTATACGGACCCCGAAGTGCTCGGGAGAAGATCAGCGGACACCATGAAGCGGTCAAGGCGTACGTGGAGGTTGTGTGCCCCAGAATAATAAGAGTACGCTCTATCAAGTGGATGATGGTAGAGCCAAGCATCCGATAGATGCCAGTGCGCGGCCCAGTGTGTCAATGCCTTCGCCGCAGTGTGTGTAATCGTGCCCGGCAGTGGAGGGAACGAGCGGTCCAGGGACACATCCAGCACGCTGTTATAATCGCCACCCAGCACTAAAGGAATATCATGCCATTCGGCCAGTTTAATGGAAATCTGATCAAGAAAAGCAGCCTGCTCCGTGTTAGGTGCATATAGTGAGGCCAGCAGAATCTGTCTGCCATCCAATACTCCCTTCACTATGACGTATCTGCCCTCTGTGTCCACATGGGAATCCACCACCCGAAAGGGGGTCCCCGGTCTTACCCACACCAACACCCCGCGGGCATACGCCGAGTACCCCGTTGCATACAACTGCCCCCTCCAGCGCCGGTGTAAGCGCTGTATCTCTGACCCCTGCAGATGCGTTTCCTGTAGGAGTGCTATCTGTACATGGTGGCGCTTCAAATATGAATAAATTAAGTAGCGGCGCGACGGGCTATGAATGCCCCGCACATTCCAAGTCATTATCTTAGTAGGTGCCATCTTAATTGTGAAGTAGATGTATATGCGCCTGGGCCTAGCCTCTCGCCGGGAGGAGGAGACATAGTGTGTATGTGTGCAACCCTAGCACACGCTCCCTTGCAGTCAGCAGTATCGCAGCCGTTCCAACCCAACTCTAAAATCATGGCATGGCAAATCAAAAAATGGGGGAGGTTACAATAGTACTCAGTGATGAGAAAATTCAAACAATCTTCACATAACCTAATGAACGACAAACGCACGTCCATCACAAAATAAAAATAAAATACCAAAAGGGCGAGTGTGCAACAAGCAATCGTCCAAACCATGCATGATAGCATTAAACTGTCTAACTCTGTGGGGGGTGCGCCGCGCACTACAATCTGGCTTTGCCCATGAAGGGAGAGAATCTCCCCAGGGGGGGGCTCCCCAGTTTCTGACCAGCCTTATTGTACCCCACCGGGAACATCTCCAATCCCCCTCCACATTGTATCTAATGCGTGGCGGAACATTCCATGTTCCAAAATTCCTGCAAGCTTTCCTTTTTACTCCATCATATATTTATCATCTGGACATGACAAAGGACTTTAAGGAATGGTTTGGGGTATTTGTTACTCTGTCAACAATGTGTACACCTTCCTGTCTGTGTTAGATCTAGAATTTGTATAGCTAGCTCAGTCATTTGGGCAAAAGCAAACTGCCTTACACACATATTGGTGAAGCTGTAACACATCATGCCAATCTATCACTGTTTAGCATGTATGATACAGTGTGCCTCATGCTGAACACAATTTGAATATGTAGTGATAACAAAATGTAGCCACCAATTTTGAGGTCACTAGTCATTTAGGATCACATGCTCACTCTCGTTTGTGTAGCATCTCAACTTAACTATGTGACGTTTGGTACATCCACTGTATCATAGGTGCCCAGTATGCTATGTCACCTGCAATAGACCTAACATTGCATCATCCACTACCGTGAAGGAGCATCACACCTGACACAAAAAAACCCTATTTGCCTGTTTGCTACAATTGTACCTCATTACTTCACACTACATGATGGATATGTGGAGTTTAGGCATTCACGTGTCTGCTCAGAACAGTTCATTGTTTGTAAACAGGAGTAAAGTGGGATCCTTTGCAAAACAATTACTAGACAAAGCACTTCATCATACACATTATGCAAAACTTACATCTTTAGGAACTTTTCTTGTGCATTGGAAATGGGTCACCCTTAATGCTGATGTGAAAAATCCTGGCTGTAACAAAAATTGCGTCATGCAACATGTGAAATTTTGACATAAATCACCCCCATACTGCTGCTGTTGGGTTATCAACTGCCCATCAAGCTCAGGATATGCCACAGCTAGAATGTGGGCCAATGGAGGAGTAAGTGTGTGGTGCACGCGCTCCCCACGTTGGGAAGACTGGCCGAGCTCGACTTCAGCTGACTTCCAGGTGCAGCATCGTAGGTCCCCCCACCTCTTACGGCAATGGATGCTGCACTGCTTGTGGACGCCCAGGGATCACACCTTCCTGTTGAGGGCCTTCCACATATCATACTTCTAATGGGCATTGACCTGTATAGATACAAGACATGAGAACAAACACAAAAGGTTTAGTGACTTTTTGTTTGTCTGTTTTGATGTAACAAATCTTTTGTACATCTAGCATGACTCATATGTTACCATGCAACATGCGTCTTAAAACATGCTGATCAAAACATATAGTTATAGACACACTTTAGTGAACTGTGCATTACCCTGATCCCATGTCATGGCCTACACTAACTAATCCAGGCCTCAGACATCAGCTAGGCCAGTGGGCTTACACACAATTTGTGATGTGACCTAGCTCAGTGCTAAAGATTGTGAACTACTAAAGGGTAAACATCAACTTATGCCACAGTAAATCTTGGCCACTTGTGTAAGGGGCCTGCAGTTTGGTAATGAAACACTTTGAAATTGGTGTGAACTCAACAGAAGTGTTAGCTCAAAATGTTAGGCAACTTTTCCTTCCAACTGTCATCCATGTAAAGGCATTTTGGGACATAACTGTAAGCACCCCTCACATGTGGACCTGGAAAGGATACATGTAAATGACAGATGTACTTCAGTGCTTCAGCTGTTTGGCCTTGAGAGTCTGGCCCAGCCTGGCCCATTATTCTGACTGAGCAGTACTCATTGTCAGGCCATGTCATGCACAGCCTGATGATCATGATGTCACATGCACACAGCCTCCCATTAACTTCAAGAAATGACCTTGTGACCAACTCATAACTGAGCTCAGGTCTGTGTGCTACTCTGAAGGTGTCTGGTAGATAGTGATAGCTCCCATACAACTGTTTGGGGTACCCTGATGTAGGTTGAGTGGTTAGTGGGATGAAACACAAAGCTACCCTCATTGGTATTTAGTTTGTACAAAAACATTTTGATGTACAGTTGTAAAGACTCCGGGCAAATTATCAAGCTCTATCGCCACCACAACGTCACTTTTTGTGACATTGTGGTGGCGATAGAGTCAGCTCCTATTATCAAGGCAGCGTTAAGCCACTTAACGTTGTTTAAAGCCACGTTAAGTGGCTTAACGCTGCCTTGATAATAGTGCCCCTTTCACGCTAAATTTAGCGTGAAAGGGGCGTGCAGTGGGTGTTGCGGTGGGCGTTCCACCGCAACACCCATTGAATTCGACGCTGCCACCTATTATCAAGGGTGGCGATAATAGGTGGCAGCGCCGAACTTAAGACCAGGAAAATCCTGGTCTTAAGATTGCGAAAAGAGGAGAAATGCTTTATTTCTCCTCTTTTTTGCTTTTTCCATGTGTGCTGCCTTGTGCAGCACACATGGAAAAAGCAAAATGCCATGGTTTGTTTATGTACAGGAAGGTGACCCTTCCTGTACATACACAAACCTTTTTTAAAAATGCCATTTTGTAACTTACATGTGTGCTGCATGAAGCAGCACACACGTAAGTTACAAACTGGCATTTTAGGTTTGTTTATGTGCAGGAAGGGACACCTTCCTGTACATAAACAAACCTCCCTGCTCACAGACACCCTTGCACTCTGGTGCAAGGGTGCCTGCGTTGGCGCTAAGTTGTAAAACTTAGCGCTATCGCAGGGGGAAACGCGAGGCTGCACCATATCCTTGATAATATGGTGCAGCCTCGCGTTTCCGAAGTGGCGGAGAGAGGCGTTAAGCCAAGAAGGCTAACGCCTCTCTCCGCCACTTCCTTGCTAATATGCCCCTCCATTCTCTGTTTCATATTGTCCATGATGTGACATTTCTAAGTATCACATGTAAATCACACATATACATTCTAGGCCAGGGTGGTGAACTCCGCTCTGCTCGCTGAGTTTGCGGAGCTTTTCGCACTCTGCAGAGGTCGCGGAGTTCCGAAAAACTCCACTTCGCGGAGCGGAGTTTTTCCTCACTCGCGCTCGCCAACGGTAAGCTGGCGAGCGTGAGTGAGGAAAATCCATCCCTAGGCCACTTTACAGTGAGATTCCTCAGCGCTGGCGGACACGTATGGTCACTACTGCTCACGATGAGAAACCTTCCGTTCGTGTTGAAGAAGCTGCGGCTCGAGTAGAAATTCTACTCGAGCGGCAGAAAGAAGCAGCGCCCTCTAGCACTGTGTGGGATGTTGCTTGTGCTGATTTTACAGTGCAAAACAAACACCCAGTGCTAAATATCAGTTTGAACGGCGCAAGGTAACCCAATCCATCGCTCACGGAACTCTGCATAGCTTGGCGGAGTTTTTTTGTCACTTCGTAGAGTTCCGCATAGCGAACTCTGTGAACTCCACCCAGGCTTAATACATCCATACATATACTTCTACATGCAAACCAATTAGTTTCTAGGCCTTTAAACACACAACACATACTAATGCAGTTGTATTTTCACATTATCTAGGGCTTACAAATCCCAAACATCATTGACCTACGTATGTTAAATGCTATATTACACTTCTCTTCTATCCCTAAACTTCACTCAGGAACCCATAGGGACATTGTAGCCTGTGTGATTGGTAAAAACTAGTTATGCAGATTCACATATGCCACATGTACATGTACCTGTTCCTCTTGTGAGCCACAGAGCTGCCTGTACAGTGTGAGGACCTCATGTGCCAGAAAGTCCAGCTCCTCTGGCAAGAAGGCAGGGGCCCTCACACTTTATCGTCCTGCCATCGATGATCCCAAAGGTTGGTAACATCAGCAAAAGTTGAGGAGGTCTGGTTGGCTGCAGTTTAGGAGGCAAGTGAGCTTTTTTTGAACCGCCACGTACATATACATGACGTACGCAGGCTTAAGCATAGACGGACACAGCCAGTGGCCTTCGTACGTTGCTTTCACCAATGTTAGCCAGGGCTACGTCTGTCGTGGAGTTTATTGCCCACTCCATGGTCAACTTCCGCCATGCTCATATGCATCCAAATGTCCGTTCGGTGAGGTCAGGCATTCGCCATTTTAGATGTCCAAAATAGCGTTTTTGTTACTGTTAAGTGCGTCACCACCCCTCACATTATCGACTACTAAGTTTACACATTCAAACTTCGATGTGCACTCAACATTTATTATGAAATACACACTTATGTGTATTGCATTACCGTGCGGATGTGCAATAACACCGCAGTGTTGTATAGATCTCCGTTGAGTGTATTTTAGAAGAAATATTTAAAAAAAGGAAAAATTTGTATTATATACATCTCACATGTATAATTTACACATTACCTTTTTTAAATATTTATATTTTAGGCACAAAACATTTTTTACTAAGAATGATGGTCAGAAAACAAATGCATGATTTACCTATTTGGTGATACCAAATATATGTGTGGTTGTACATAACTTGACTGTCAAATGTTCTGTGGAAATAATTAACAATGCTGTAACATTTTTCCAATGCAGACATATGAACCCTGGGCGAGTGCGTAGATGACAGCCTCAGGTGTACCGCCCATTTCCAGACCTTGCCACCATGGGGAAAGGGACATCATCAAGAAATTCAGTTTGAATAGGCAAACTATACAGGATTTATGTCAGCATCTGTAGCCAGATCCTGTGCCTCACAACAGAAATCCCACATCTAGTACACCAATTGTCAAAATCATGTCTACACTTCATATGGTGGCCATAGGATCCTTCCAATATACTGTTGCAGTATCTGGTGGTATGTCACAATCAATCTTTAGTGGTGTACTACAAGAAGTTCAATGATGAGACACATCAACAGCTTCATCGGCAGCAGGATTTAGCCAATGTGAAGGGTCACGTTTACAGTTTGGGTCACCTACCACATATGGTTGGAGCAACTAATGGCAAACATATTGCCTTAGTGCCACCACACATCAGAGAACAGGTGTACCAGAATCGAAAAAACTTCCATTCAATCAACGTGCAAATTGTCTGCTTACTGGATTTGTAGATCACAAGCATCTGCTCCCATTTCCCAGGCTCTACCCATGATTCATTTGTACTACGTAACAGCCCCATACCCTTGCAAATGTCTCAACTTGAACCTGGGAGGGCCTGGCTTGTTGGTCAGTACAATCATTCATAATATTGTTTGGGATAGTGCTAGTTGCATGATCTGGAGGTGTATTAAATTATTTTGGGACTTTTTTGTCTTCCATCTAGGAGACTCAGCTTATCCCAGCCAACCATGGTTGTTGGCGCTGCTGAGGAATCCAACATTGCCAGGGAAGTCTGCTTCAGTGAGGCCCATGGACGAACACGGCCGCTAGTGGAGCAGGCCTTCGGGCTCCTAAAGGCCAGATTTCGATATCTGGACGAAACTGGTGGAGCCCTCCATTATTCACTTGCTAAGATGTGCCAAAGCATGTTGGCCTGCTGCATGCTCCACAACATCGCCCTGCGATGGAACATCCCTTATATCACAGAGGTTGGAGAGCATGAAGAGGCTCCGGGTGAGGATCCTGATATGCCAAATGAAGATGAAAGTGGTGTAGAGGTAGAGTTGACTTAAGTTTAGATGTAATTGACAACTTCTTCTCTTGAGTGTAAGTATATCTTTACATGTCATGTCTTTCACCATTAAACCAACTATTGATATAATGATGAGAGGAGTATGGGGTGATACTTTTTTGGGAAGGCCAATTTCAGGGACAATCAGGCCAAAGGTGTTTGTAGATCAAAGTGTGGACACATTGACTTCTGTGTTCAGTTACATTGGTTATTCCATATTGTATTGTGAAAGTGTGTCCTCCAAAAGTTTACTTTGTAATGTGGCCATAATGTTCTGTGTGATTGGTAATTTTTTTTATTAGATATGTTTTAGGTTCCCTCACCATGTCATCTTCATTTAGACATTTCAGATTTGTGACATTTGCAGCCGTATGGTGCTGTTTCCAAGTACAAAGGGAACATGACTTGATCCTGGGAAAGACAGGCACAGAATTTGTATCTATAAATCTCGTACCAAGGCGACTTGCACTGCGATTGGGTGGGAGTTTTGAAGATTACATTAGACTTGTTCTCTGTTGTGTATTGGCACTAAACCTATATGTGTGTCATCATTTGCTCAAAACATATGTGGTAGTGGAGCAAAATCATGCTAATCTCCCTTCACATTGGCTAAATCCTCATTGTGTGTAAAGTGTATGTAGCTGTTTATGTGTCTCATCTCATCATTGTAGGACATACTTCTTGTGGCACACCACTGAAAATTGATTGTGACATTCCACCAGATACTAGAACAGTGTTTTGTAAGGACCCTGTGTCTACAAAATGTAGTGCTGCCATGGTTTTGTCTCTTGGTGTTATTGATGTGGGCTTCCTTATGTGAGCCAAAAGATCTGGCTCCAGCTGATGACATGGATCAATGAAAGTTGGCCTATACTATCCTATTGTTTTGGACATATCCCCTTCTTTCCGGACGGCAAGGTTTGGAACTGGAAAGGTGAACAATAGCACTGAGTATCAGTCTAATGCAGGGATTGTTATGTTTGTGCAAATGTTGACAGACAAGTATTGGGATTCATGTTTTGAAACTTGAAATAAACAATACATACTTACAAATCATCTATGTTGATACAATCTTTTGATATCTGTCATTGTCAAGTTATGATGGAATTACACAAATGCATTGATAGAGTAGAGATATAGAACACCAGTTTTGATGTTTTGACTAGCAAATTTATTGTACGAAATGTGATGAAAAAAGGGGGTGAATATAACAAAAGCAAAGCAAAAAGTGAAGAAGTCTGTCATGGTGAATGAAGCCCTAGTTGTAGATCTAAAATTGTTTGAATTCCAATGTTCAAGATACTACTGACATCAGGAAGACAAATGTGTCCAGAAATAGCCCACAAAGTGAATGGTAGGCACACACTGGAGGAAATTTGCCTCAAGGTTTCTTGCTGGCTGTAGTAGAGGTCTTGCCATTCTCACCTCCTGATGATCTGCATGGACATCCCCGGGGCAGGGGGGATCCACAGCTGGAGGTGCTAGGGGGGCTGCAGGTGGTTCTTCCGGTGGCAGGGCCTCCCTTCCTGTGGCCATGGCTGATGTCAATGGCTCTGATGTGGTAGGACCACAGGAAGGGGTAGATAGTGCTGGGAAAGCCCTGAACATGTGGGTGTAATTGTCCTACACCAGCACCACAATCAGGGAGCCCATATTAGAATTATGGGCCTCCATCTGTTGGTTGTACTCCCTCTGCAGCTGCTTCATCTCCCAGAGCTCAGTGAATACCTGGCCCATCATGTCTTGGGACTGATGGCATTCTCCCAAGACTTGGTCGATGGTGGTCTGGGTGTCAGTGACCCCATTGGACTCAGTTTGTTGGCCCACAAACACCCTCCCAAGACCCTTGACCCTACTACCCTCTGCCCTTGGTCTAGTGTGCCTCATCAGACTGGGTCCTGAGTGAACTGGGGGTGGTGTGGTATCAACATCTCCCAGGACTGGGGGGAACACGATGGGTGTCACAGTGGGAGGGGCACAGGAAGTGGAGTCTTCATGTTGCTGAGGTGTCAAAGCTGGGGTGGAAGGTGTCAGTGTGGGCTCAGGGAGTGTCACTGGAGCCGTCGGCCCACTCAGATCCGATGTGCCAGGCTGCTCTAGCTCTTCCATATCACCAGGAGCGCTTTCCTTGCTGAAGGCTTGATTCTGGGCTGGAGTGGAGGTTCCATCAGTGGCTGGAACCGGCCAACGTGCTTGGCCAGTTTGACCTACTGAGAAATGGAGGACATTCTTATTAGAAAAATGTATGTAATGTACATTCAAATCTTTTGAGGTAAACAATGTAGATACCTAGAAGACAAAATAGGTAGAGATTATTGTGATGATAGCTTCCAGTGCAATTGAACATATTACCCAAACCTTTTTCGATTTCAAACAGTAGAACTTCAAATCAGCAGGTACCTGACCTCTCCAAACCATTCAGCCCAACACAGTGAAGAGGTGAAATGTGTAATTGACAATTCCATGGCCATACTGACATTTCCACTACTTAGATGGATGTTTGGCAGTAGTCATCATGTGAACAGTGCAGTGTCAATATTTGCAAGTACCACTTATATTCAGCATTGTCATTTGCATACATGACACATTTTGTGGCAACACAGTTTGATTAGTGAAACTCATGACTTCAATGCAATTGGTTGAGTGGAACAGGACAACATTCAGCATACAACATAGCCCATGACACTTTACCATGTCTTGAAATCTGTTAGGAAAGAGAGAATGAGCAGCATGACATAGCAATATTCTTTAGAGCAACAGAAACAGGGCATCATGGTAGTTGTAGTCATTTCAAAGACAACTTCACAACTCTTGCAAAAATGTTATTGGAACATACTTGTGGAAAATATGCCGTGGAAAAGGCCCAGACACTTACATTTTGACACACATATGGGCAATGGGTTATTTGTTGTTGTAACACTTACAGGCACCATACCATCATGCGGGGGAACAGTCGGAACAACGCAGGCAGAGCCACGTGTGTTCCGACTATGCAAACGTAACCACGCTTGCCTTAACAACGCATATGCCTTAACCACGCATGTGCGTGGTTAAGGCAGTGTGCAGTCTAATTGCTGCAGCTGCTGGGTGGAACTCAGAAGCAGGAAGACCTTGGACATTGGTGGAGGACGCCTTGAGGTAAGTGGGGCTGAGGCTGAGTTTAGGGATAGTTACAGGGCAGGGGGGTCGAGGGTCGTTTTCAGGGCTTGAGAGGGAGGCCGGTTCATTTTCAGGGCAGGGAGGAGGTCGTTTTCAGGGCTCAGGGGTTAAGGGTAGTATGCAGGGCAGTGGGGGTCGGGGTGGAAGCAGGTTGATGTAGTGTTAGCTAAGGGTCAGGTTTTTAGGCCTTAGGGCAGGGGGAAGGGAATGGGTAGTAGGGACAGTTTGTAGGGCTATGGGGATGGCAGGGTAGTTTTTAGGGCTCAGGGTAGTTTTTAAAAATAGCGGTTATGGTTTT
The DNA here is from genome assembly GCA_963921515.1 of Calotriton arnoldi. Classification (NCBI taxonomy): domain Eukaryota; kingdom Metazoa; phylum Chordata; class Amphibia; order Caudata; family Salamandridae; genus Calotriton; species Calotriton arnoldi. The sequence continues at coordinate 1,177,606 of CAWUFW010000039.1, forward strand.
AGGCTTAAGGGCAGTGGAAGGGGTGGGGTAGTTTTAGGGACAGTTTACAGGGCTGGGAGAGGGTCAGGGTAGTTTTTTTAAGTTAGGGGTTAGGGTGTTAGGCTTAAGGGTAGTGGAAGGGGTTGGGGTAGTCTTAGGGATAGCGTGGAAGTGGGAGCAGGTCAGTGTAGTGTTAGCTAAGGGTACGGGTTTTAGGCCTTAGGGTAGGGGCGGGGAATGGGTAGTCAGGACAGTTTTTTGGGCTTAGGGGATGGTGGGGTTGTTTTTAGGGCTCAGGGTAGGATCAGGGTAGTTTTTAAAAATAGGGGTATGGTTTTAGGCTTAAGGGCAGTGGAAGGAGTTGGGGTACTTTTAGGGACAGTTTACAAGGCTGGGAGAGGGTTGGAGTTGTTTTTTTAATTAGGGGGTTAGGGTGTTAGTCCTAAGGGCAGTGGAAGCGGTTGGGGTAGTCTTAGGGACAGTGTGGGGGTAGGAGCGGGTCGGTGCAGTGTTAGCTAAGGGTCGGGGTTTTAGGCCTTAGGGCAGGGGGTGGGGAATAAGTAGTCAGGACAGTTTTTAGGGCTTAGGGGATGGCGGGGTAGTTTTTAGGGCTATGGGGAGGATTGGGGTACTTTTTAAAAATAGGGGTTATCGTTTTAGGCCTAAGGGCTTGGGGTAGTTTTAGGGAGAGTTTAGAGGGCTGGGAGACGCTCAGGTAGTTTTTTTAATTAGGGGTTAGGTTGTTAGGCTTCAGGACAGTGGAAGGGGATGGGGTAGTCTTAGGAACAGCACGGGGTGGGAGCGGTCGGTGTAGTGTTAGCTAAGGATCAGGGTTTTAGGCCTTAGGGCAGGAGGAGGGGAATGGGTAGTGGGTACAGTTTTTACGGCTTAGGGGATGGCGGGCAGTTTTTAGGGCTCGAGGGGGTTGGGGTTGTTTTTAACAATAGGGGTTATGGTTTTAGGCTTAAGGACAGTGGAAGGGGTTGGGGTAGTTTGAGGGACAGCGCGGGGGCAGGAGGGGGTCAGGTAGTTAAACTAAGGGTTAGGGACAGCATGGGGGTGGGAGGGGGTTGGGGTATTTGGACCTCAGGGCCGGGGGGCATGTAGGGAGTGTAGTTTAAGGTGGGGGTTTGGAGGTCGCAACCTTAGCCATGCATACCACTTTACCATTCATGCCTTTACCACAAAAGTATATGGGAAAGGAAAGTGTGGTTAAGATACATTTGTGGTTCAGGCTGCGCGGTTGAGGCACGCGTGGTTGAGCCATGCCTGCCTCTATCATACAACCCATCATGTGACATGTAATGGAGATTGACACATGTAATCTTAGATGCAACACAATACATCCACAGAACCATAATAATTCTGATACTTTAAGGTTTGTATGTTATGAAAATCTATGCAGGAAACATTGGCAACAGCTAATTTGAGAACAAACAGGATATTGAGTTTTGTTGTTACTTTTCAAAGTGTCACTTACCAGACTCCACTCCACCAGGTATTCCTGCCAAGACTTCAGTATGTAGGATCTGCAAGACCTTCTCCTCCCAGGGCACTAATGGTATTGGGGGCCTGGGATAACCACCACCAGTCTTGTTTGCCTCCATGTGATGCTTGGAGGCTAGGGACTGCAACTTCCCCAACATGTCGTTCCAACTCTTCCTAATTTCCTCCTGTGTGCGCAGGCTATCTACAGCATTGTTGGACCTGGCCCTTTTTTGCAGGGTTATCCCCAAACCATTTGCTTTCTTCCTCCTAATTTTTCTGTTCTATTTTTGTTGACTTTAGTTCTCTGGGCACTCTACCACTGATAACCAGTGCTAAAGTGCAGATGTTCTCTGTCTAAATTGTATTAGCGATTGGTTTGTTCATGATTGGCATATTTGATTTACTAGTAAGTCCCTAGTAAAGTGCACCAGGTGTGCCCAGGGCCTGTAAATCAAATACTACTAGTGGGCCTGCAGCACTGATTGTGCCACCCACATGAGTAGCCCTGCAAACATGTCTCACCATTGATTTCTATGGACTAAACTTGCTTATTTTTTAAAAGTGATATTTTGACTTGTGTACGTTGAATTTTTGTCATTTTGGTCTTTTATTTATTCAGATAAATATTGGCTATTTTTCTAAACTAGTGTGGACGCCTTTTGTAGTGTTTTCACTGTGTTACTGTGAGTGTGTGTGTGTACAAATACTATGGGCCCGATTCACAGAACTAATCTGAGACAAAATCCTAAACTTACTACTTTTGGTATTCACAGAAGGCATTTAGTAGTAGTAAAGTTAGGATTTTGTCTTAAGTTTGTCTTAAGTTTGTCTTAAATTTGTCTTAAGTCTGTCTTAAGTCTGTCTTAAGTTTGTCTTAAGTCTGTCTTAAGTCTGTCTTAAGTCTGTCTTAAGTCTGTCATAAGTTTGTCTTAAGTCAAACTTAAGACAAAATCCTAACTTTACAACTACTAAATGCCTTCTGTGAATACCAAAAGTAGTAAGTTTAGGATTTTGTCTCAGATTAATTCTGTGAATCGGGCCCAAAGTCTCTAAGATAAGCCTGACTGCTCGTGCCAAGCTACCAATGGGTGAACAGGGGTTATCTTAGCTGTGTGACTCCCTTACCCTGACTAGAATGAGGGTCCCTACTTGGACAGGGTGCAAACCACTGCCAACTAGAGACCCCCTTTCTAACAATCATTCACTCTGTCAACTATTCTGGCCCACATTTGGCTTTTCTGTGATAGGGGTGTTTTTTGGACTTGGGCGCTACTCTTAGGATATCATCCATCGTGACTGGCAATTCTCCCTCAGTGAAACATGGATTTTTGGGGTCTGGCATTGTGCACAAAATGAGAAATCAGTAAATTGTTAACTACAAGGTACTAAAAGAAAGGGGATGAAGGGACAGGAGGCAGCGAGAATGAAAAAACAAAAACCTCACTTCACTGGCTGAGTCTCTGGGAACAAACATCGTGGTGGAGCTGAAATGGCAAAGGATCATGGTCTGAAATGATGTGTGTTTTATATGTGGTAGACAGATGTTTCCATTTGGCCAATTGATATCAGGTTTGTTCTGCTACCATCCATCCAATGGCCAGAGTGATGGTGCATGGGTGAGCAATTACATCAACCGACTCACTCCGTCTGGGAGCCACCACTAGTAAAACGCTAGCACAACTGTGAAATCGTAATCTGCTTGGCGGGAATCTGCTGCCATGACGCCGATGGAGTAGTATTCGCCAGCATAGGAGTCAACCACGTCAGCAGGCGTGTGCTACGACCATGGTGGGAAACACTCTGTCGACGCAGACGGCGAGGCAGACTCCATGCATCTAAATACGGCGGGCAAAAGACCATCGACTCGGTGGAGTACTAGGGATTGCCACTGCAGTGGGACAGCAGTAATACCGCCAAGATCTAAATCAGGCCCCATGTGTACAGAGGCAGGGCCGGCCTTTCAACAGACAGCGCCCCGGGCAAAAGTATATCTGGTACCCCTGCTCATTGTCTTCCTCCAACCCTTCCCAATCTACCCCCCCTATTGGTGATCCTAGTGGTGGGGGGCAGTTCTGCCCACAGGTCACGTCCTGCCTGAATACCTGAGTGCAGTGAGCAGACTGTAAACACCCATTTGCACCTTATCTCTGCACCAAAATTACCTATTCAGTTGCTAAACTGGAGGTGACAGTCCATTGGAGGGGGCGAGTGTGAGAGGGTGAAGGAAGGTAAAGGGGAAGAAAGTCATTCGGAGGGAGGCTAAGGAAAGTAAAGAAAACAAGATTCTATAACCAGCCTGAATGTGATGAACCAAAGAAAACATTATTTAAGGCAACTCACAAGGTCAGCTTTGTGTGCCCGGCTAAATCTTGGCATCCTGGGCCTGGGCACAGCTCGCTCATGCCAATAGCCGGCCTTTCACAGAGGTAGTCAGGTACAACATATTGCACAATGTTTATTTAGAAAGCGGCTGAAGACATGGCTTTTTAGGTAGAGCCGAGCGTTGCAGCGCATGCGCTGCTCGCTTTGTGAGGCATGCAGTATTCAGTATAGCGTGGAAGCTTCGTGGAAGCTACGCCCACTCTCCGCCCGTCTTTTTCATTGGCTTAGGTCCTAAATGCTGCCTTCCGATTGGTTTTAGGCTTGTTAGTCCCTCCCTATGACGGCCATGTCGTCATTTGTATCCTTCCATGGCTACTGGCCCCTTTACTCCGAACACTATTTTCTTCCCGTCCCTCCCCTCCCCCTCCCGCAGTCCGTGACTTCTTGGGCCCCCCGCCCCCCTCCCGCACACTCCCGTTCGTGCCTTCTCGCGCCCGCCCGCACTCCCCCGCCGGCACTCCCGTTGCCAATGCAATAGGTCTCGCGTAAATGCGAGTCCTATTGCATTGCAAATGCTTGTTTGTATTGTTCGTGCTGAGACGAGTAAACCTCTGTTGACCAGGGGACACATGTAATGCTGCCCCGGGGCACTACTCTGAGTATCAGTGCGTTAGAGGATGCTGATCGCAAACTAGTAGGATATTCTGGGCTAGAGTGTTCTCGTCCAGTAGAATGAAATATGGGCAGTTCCTATTAGTCCTGCTATGGGGGCTGGCAGTGAGATATGGAGCTAACTTCATTGGGGGCGACGGGGGAAGTGGGATCCTGGAAAGCACCACTGTGGTGTCACCATGGTCTTGGATGACATCACACAGCCACCTCTCTACCCGAAGACTTTGCCGCTATTCACGATTGTTGCAGCAGACCTCTCGCGAGACTTGCGGCCGCCCTCCTCTCCATGTCAGCTCCACGTCACGCTCCAGACAAACGTTGAAAAAGATGGCGGAGCGGTGAAGACAGAAGAAACGGAGCCAGGTAAACAGAGGCTGCTCCTCCCCTCATGCATGTTCACTGGTGGAGGGATGCAAGGGAGAGCCCTCTAAGCACAAGGGAGAGAGAATCATTGAACATAGTGGCGGCTACTTTACGAGTGACAACCACCTACCCACCTCGCATCAGGGGTCCTCCTGCTGGAATTCCCCTCCAAACTGTATGCCGCAGTGTGACTTATGGGGGGTGTTGTACCGTGCAGACCCACACACCCCACCAGCCTAGTACCTCCACTTTGGTTTGTTTAAACCCCCTCCTAACTCTTGTGCCCCCACCTCAATCCTGCCTGCAGTCACAGCTGCACCCCTTGGATCGGCGGTGGAGATAGCTGCCCTCCCTCATGACGCCGTTATCCTCCATCTCGGGCTCCAATGTGCACTTTGTAATGTTGTCTCTTAAGAACAGTGTGTCCGGTTCATGTCACTGGCATATATCACCGGCATATCTGCCACATCACCAGAGTTTGAAATGCAGACAGATACCAACATGAGTCCAAACGTTGCCCTGTGTTTGTGACACATGCACTGGCTTCCTCAAAACGGTTTGGAGTCAATTGCCAAATGACACACTTAAATGGGGACGTGATAGCAAAACTTTAAATGGAAACAATGTATCGGTTCTGCTCATTGTGTATATCGGGCAGGAATGGCCATACTGAGTAATACCTGCGCTATTCCACTGTGTTTAGAAACCCCGCTGAAAAGTCACTGTCCCTTTATAGGCGCAGTAGCACGGCTGAATTGTCACTGTACTGTCCCTTTATGTGGCCAGAAGCTCAGCTGAAAAGTCCTGCTACTGTTAGATGCTATCTCTGCCGCGAAGTGCAGAGATATCCTATAATATGACTGTTACCTCTCAGATAACCCTGAAATCAAGTGCAAGCACCTTCATTACAGTATCCATGACCAGCACTCAACCATTGTCTCCTTAAATGTGCAGTTGCTGTCTAATAAATGCCATAGTGTATGTTAGCAAGTTTGAGGCCCATTGAATGGTGTCAGCGGCTTCTGGCTGTGATTTTAGCCCAGTTAGGGATGCAATTAGTTTCTGTCACGCAATCCAACTAGTCTATGGCATTTTTCATTTTGTGTAGTTTCGGTGATTGTTGTTGCATCTAACTCCAGGAGGCTGTATTGCACGAATATAGGGTGCAAGTGTGGTAGATATTGTAACAATTCTGGGGTATATTCACAAGAACGTGCGATAACTACCGCAAGAGTAGCGTAATGCAACTTTCAATATCGCAGCCTATCGCGGGAAAATAACCCTTTGTCAACGTGGAATTCACAACAAGGCGGTAGCAAGCGATAGTCTGCCGAAACTGTGGACAATGTCGGCGATACAACCACCACGATGGAGATAAAAACACAAACCACAACACCAAAAAACACGCGATGGGCCAAAGCGCGATGAGGAAATCAGCGACAAGCAGCGCCAGGCCTGCAACACACACCTGGCAGGCATCAAAAATCACCATAAAAGTAGAAAAAACACCCACACACAAACTGACCAACACCCAAGCACCATGGAGGCAGCAGGAGCAGGCGCAGAGGACGAGCGCAACCCCACAAGCAACCCGGACGACCAGCTTGGGACCTCGGGGACAGGGAAGGGCAAGGACAAGAAGACGAGGAAGACCAAGTTCAGTCCGCAGGCGAACAGGATCATAGTCACGGAGGTGATGGAAGACCATCAACAACTCTTCGTCACCTCCAACGTGTCATTGGGCACCAAAAATGGAATATGGCGGGACATCGTCGACAAGGTGAATGCCGCCGGAGAGCACAAGCGGACAATGGACAAGGTCAAGAGGCGATGGAATTACATCAAGCGGAAGACCAAGGAGAAAATCACCGCCAACCAGAAGGCAGCAACGCAGACCGGAGGTGGGGGCCCAGCGCCACATCTGGAGCTGGATGACATGGAGGAGCTGGTGTCGACAGTCATCAGTGTGGAGACTGTGGCTGGAGTCGGGGGACCGGACACTGCTCGACAGGACCCAACACAACCACAACAGGGTGAGTGACCACCAGGTACTGGGGGGATGGGTGGAGATGGCCACAATGGCACACATGCACAAGCAAGTAGGGCACAGTGCACACCCACAATGACCCTGGGTCCTCGCCCAGACCCACAGACTGTCACAATGTACAATGCCATGCTGTCTGAATGTCAACCTGTACCATGCGGCTACATACATGTGGACACATTGTAATACACCATCTCCCCTTTACATCGCAGGGGCATCATCAACACCTCCTGCAGAGCAGTCCCAGCCACTCTTCACTGATGATGAGGAGGACAACACCAGCATCGACATCCAAACCATCCAAGACATCATTTACCTCATCCGCCACTCACCTCCAGGATCAGGGCAGCCCAGCCACATCGATGAGACCCCACCCACCACCCAAACCACCCAGCAGGAGGCACCCACAGCCCCGGAACTCTCCCAAGACCCCCAGGAACAACACATGGCCTTCCAAAGCGTGTGCTGGAGGGCCAGAGGGAGATGGCTGAGCAGGTGCGGGTGGGGTTCGACCTCATGGCTACCAAACTGGACGCCATCCATGGGTGTCTACGTCCACCCCATGGTCTCCAACCAGCCCTGACTGACATCGCTGGAGTCATGATGTGGAGAGAAGAACACCTGTCCGCTCAGAGTGGCTCCAGCGATGCCAGCAATGAGCTGGCACACATGCGGAGGCTCATGGAGGACATGGTGCGGGTGGAGGCGGAAAGGATGGCAGCCACCGCTGCACACCATCGAAATGTAGCAGGGATCTACCATGCCCTGCAGTACTTCATCATGGCATTGCTGCCACAAGGCGTGTCGCTGATGAATGCGGCTGCCCCCACACCATCCACATCTCCGCCATCTGGTGTGTCAGTGCCTCCCAGTGTGGCAGGCGTATCCACTCAGGCCCCTGATGTGTCAGTGGCACACAGTGCCGCAGCCGGTACTGCAACACCCACAGGTGGGGCAGAGCACACATCCGAGGACGTGGATGGGTTGGCTCTCAGAAGGAGGCACTAGCATATATTTCCGCCACCTGGCCTGTTTCTGCTTGGTCCCACACATGGCCTCATGACCTTCCACTGACCCCCGATACACTCCGATGCACTCACCTTGGACAGCGACATGGACTGCCACATCCTGTTTGATGACCAATGACACGACGACCAGACTGCGGACTGTACCCTTCCTCTTCTGCAGTACATGTCATCCCCGGATGGACTCTGGCTGGCCCACCACGTGCCCATATTGGGTAGTGTGCCCGGCATTGCCCTGTACCGCTCCAGCTGCATAACTGCACTGGATGTGCAATAAACATCCAGTGACGCACTGCTGTGTCATGTCTTTCATCATTCATGTGTGAATGTGTGGATGAATGTAGGGACAGTGACTTCCCTTGCGTCAATGATGTTCATCCTGTGGGGTGCCAGTCAGAGGGTGCTACATTGCATTTTGTGTACCGGGTCCCGCGAACACTACAACAGGGACACACGCGTCAGTCACTTCCTTGTCCGGACATGGACTGAACCACGCCCAGAGCCCACGAGTCATTGTTGCAAGCCCGCGCTGGTCCGGCGTACGGCAGACCAGACCACTCCGCTAACGCTCCGAGGGGGGGCCCTCATTGCTACCCGTACTCGCTGGTGGTGTGAAGGTCACTGGTCTAGTTGTCAGCATGTCACAGCCACTCCCTGAGGGCAGGTTTGCATGCACACCACACCCATCCGGCACAGGCGTCACAGGCCATGCGACTCCGCCAACATAAGGGGCCGACGACGTCACATTCCCCTCTGCTGGTGGTGACTGGATGACGGACGCTCCACGGTTCTCAATCATTAAGGGCCCATGAGTTTTTGCGCACAGGGTTAGTGGCACACGAGGCCTTGTGGACGGCTCAGGCCTACCACCACGTGGCGCAGACTGGGGTTGCACAGGGTTAGTGGCACACGAGGCCTTGTGGACGGCACGGGCCTACCACCACGTGGCGCAGACTGGGGTTGCACTGGCACATGGGGCCTTGCGGACGGCACAGGCACCCCGCCACGGGACGGTGACTTTGGGTGCACTGAGTCAGTGGCACCTTAAGCTGCTGAGCAGGTGTGCAGCCAGCGATGATGCCCCGTCCCGGCGTTCCGGACAGCTCAGGTTTTGTGTGCACTGCTGGACCACAGTGTAGGCCAGAGCCAGCGGGCAGCGCAGGCCTACTGCCACATGGCGTCTCTTCTGGGATCCCAGAGTTGGTGGCACCCATTGGGCTGAGCGGGTGTGCAGCCTGCAATGGTGCCGGGTGCTCTGGTATGTCCTATGCCATGGAGCAATCAAGACCCAGCACCAAACGTGAGACCTGGTGGCTTGTGGTTTGCAGCGGCACGTGGTGGGACCTCCTGTCTATGCACCGGTGGCAGAAGGTGAACATTGAGGCCTGGGTGCGCATGGGCGGGCATTCTCCGATGGGCGGCAGGAGGGGTTGGGGTGCCTCTGCCTGGGTGTGCATGGGCGGGCAGGCGATGTTGTCTTGTGCAAGTGTGTGTACTGTGCCAGTCATGTATCTGGACTCTGTTTCAGCTGACGGCTCTGACTCAGATGTGTGACCTGGTGTCCTGCTATACATAGCGGCACGTGGTTGGAGACACACCGGTGGCAGCAGGTGAGCAGTGTGGCCTGGGTGCGCAGGGGCGGCACTCTCTCTCTACCTCTCTTCCTCTCTCTCTCCTCTCCTCTTCTCTCTCTCTCTCTCTCTCTCCCTCTCTTCCTCTCTCTCTCCTCTTCTCTCTCTCTCTCCCTCTCTTCCTCTCTCTCTCTCTCTCTCTCTCTCTCTCTCTCTCTCTCTCTCCTCTCTCTCTCTCTCTCTCTCTCTCTCTCTTCCTCTCTCTCTCCACTCTCTCTCTCTCTCTATCTCCCTCTCTTCCTCTCTCTCTCTCTCCCTCTCTTCCTCTCTCTCTCCTCTTCTCTCTCTCTCTCTCCCTCTCTTCCTCTCTCTCTCCCTCCCTCTCTTCCTCTCTCTCTCCTTCGCTCTCTCTCTGTCCTCTGATGTGCGCAGGACACACCTTCTCATCATGTTTTTTGTCTTACAGGCTGTGACCTACGTATTGTCCCGAGGGGAGAGGCCATGTGTCTTCATTTCATTTCGGTGTTCATTTTAATAAAGTTTCATTTGTTGCTTCGAAAGTGTATGTGTGCTGCTCATTTCTGTGACGACACATGCATGTCACCAGTTGTGATTGTGCGAGATCAAGCGGAATATTTTGTACATGTTTAGGTGTGGCTGATGTGGCATGTCTTTGGTCGGGGGGTGTTCCAGGGAGGGGTGGTGGCGGTGGGTGTTGTGGCCCTCTTGGATGTCCGGACCGCATGATGGGTGACTCCATGGCATCTGTTGCCCTTCCGATGTAGCCCTGGGCTGTGCTCCCTTTTGGTTTGCAGGCTGCCGTCCGACTTTACATCAGGTCAGAGCAGGTGTAGATTTCCTGGTGCTAACGCGCCTTATCGCCTGTTTTGTGTTTTTATCGCCGATGTAGCTGGTCGTTGAGAATGTTGAGGTGTGATGTTGTCGCGCCTTTTGGCACGGGAACGCCCACTCTGCATCTCATTAGCGATAGTTGCGCGAGTCCTCTGTGGCGATGTTTTTTGCGGCTGCTATCGCGGGTAAACTGGTGCTGTGGGCTGTTTGCACCAGCTTGTGAATGGGGAGGTATATTTATCACGACTTTGGCTGCGATAAAGTGCCGTTAATTCGGTGATAGCTCCTTGTGAATATGCCCCTCAATCTTTAGTCTATTTGAAATCTTCCTTCGCATTTCATGCGACTCACTATATTATATTAACTTCTTTGTCCATGGTGACATTTGAATATATTTTTGTATTATCATTCTCTTTATCAAAGAATGCCATTTGTTTGCTATGTATATTTAATATAATTGTAATTTACTCTTCCTTTAGTTATTTGTCTTCTCTTATTATCATGTATTAACATTTCTTTGAAATAACTGTAATCGTCCTCAGTCCTTGTTCTGTTATGTTGTGCCGTTATTTTGTATATTAAAGGCTACTTCATGCATTTTGACAGGAGTGATGGCCGTCCAATTTAGAAAGGGAAAGTTGTACATCTCTTCTTGATAGGACGGCTGTCGGCTGTCCTCTTTTGAGAGGGATTTAGACTCCCCTCATTAGGAATTGACACCTTTTTAGCTTGCCCTGTCTGTGAACGTGGGAAAAAACATCCCTTGATAGAACCTTGGCTTGTCAGAGTGGTCCTTGATAACTGACAGGCCTTGCCATCAAGTAAGGTCCCTACAGCATGCCTAGGATCGCTTCACTTTATATAGTCAGTCTCACCATGGTGGAATCTGGGATTTCTTTGCCTGATTGCCTCTTGTATGCAGGTAGTTTATGCAGGGCCATATGAGGATGCAAAGCACCAGACTGTCTCTTGCTCTACACTGTAACCAAGAGATTGCATCTGCAATCTTTATGGACTTCAATGTGAGCCACTGAATAATGATGACATACATCATCAAAGTATTTTATATGGATCGCTTAGTGGGTTTCTGCTTTTGTCACAGTGATCCTTTTGTTACTTGCAGTTCATCATGTACAATCCTAATGTAGCACAGTCAGCTATGAACTGTCATCAAATGCCTGCATGCAAACTGCAAGATACAGTTTTGTTTGTTTTTTGGCTTTTCGCAGTGTATCATTATGCAAATGTTGATAAAAATGTTTTCTTTGTTTAGAAATATATTTGTATTAGCGAACCCCACTCCAAACACTATACAATGTTTCAAATCCTGAGTCATTGCTTCTCGAAACCAAGAACTTTTAAATATATTGCATACCAGTATGGATGACATTTGACTCCTACACCCTACAGTCCTCCTGGTTTTATGTAATTGTAATATTTTGTATACAGTGATTTACACATGTTGCATCTGCTGCATGAATTTGCAATACCTTTTTTTGTGTTTTGGTTTGTAATTTTTTTTTGCCAGTTACTTTTTGTAGCAATTGCTGTAGCATGAATTTGGTGCTAATGAGCACGTAAAGGCAGGCTAAGGCTGTGAAAGGTAAAGCTGGGTAGTTTTGGATTAGATGTGGGCGCATCTTACCCCTGGGCCCCAGTGCCATTGCACATGCTGCACTGATGATACCTATGCCCCTGAATTCAACACAACTTAAACTGTGACAGGCCCTCAGCCACCTTGAACGGCGTCTGCCAAACAGTTGTGCCTTTTGCAAGGTACAGGTGTCAGGCATAGCGGGCGCTGCAGGCCGGCGGTCAGATGTCGGTGTTAAAATGTAGGGCTGGATGGCTGAAAGAGTTGTATCAGCCTAAAAGCAGTGCGATAATGTGCCTGTTAGTGTCAAAGCTTCCATGTTAAAGAACAGTAGATGTTGCAGCACCCAGGATAACGTGCAGCATGGCTAAATACTTATAAGGTCCCAAAGGCGAGACCGGTTGCATTACAAATGCTTGTTTCAACATAGTTGGCAGTTCAATGCCTCTCTTTTTCTCTCCGACCGCCCAGCGCCATGACACCTATGGGTATTAGTTTGCTTTATAAATCCTTATCCTATCCTATCCTATCCACAAGAACAATAAACGCTTACCTGAGAAGCCCAACGCAAGTTCAGCTGCTGTAAGATATTACACAGATAGTACTGGACTCACAATAGACTACTTGAAGCAGACCTAACTGGTAACTTGCAATGTTGGCGATGCCTAGCCATAAACGGTGATATTGTTCATGTCTTTGGAACTGTCCAACCCTCCGTGTTTATTGGAATGCTGTCTGGTCAAGAACTACTCACACAACAGAGGGGCAGATTTCCAAGCCCCTTGCGTGACTTTTGCGCTGCAGTTGCGTGACTTTTGTGACGCAGCTGCGGCGTAAATGTTGCGGCCCATTTACAACGTGACGCATCTAGGGATATGCGTCACGTTGTAAAGCCCTGCGTCACATTATACCTGCGTCAGGTATAATGTATGCAGGGTGGGCGTTCCCACGCAGGAAGGCCTCATAAAAGTGACTCAGTGAAATCTATAAGATTTCACTGCGTCACTTCTAGGACGCCACTGCGTCAAAACCTTACGCCTGCTTGAAGCAGGCATAAGGAGTGACGCAGAGTAGTGGGAATAGGCCTCAAAAAGCATTGCTGGAGTTGCGTCGTGCTTGCGACACGACTCCAGCAATGCGTGACTTTTGCCCCAACAGATGCGTCAGAATTTCTGACGCATCTGTCAGTCCTTGCGCCATTGTAAATAAGGCGCATCCATGGTGGCGCAAGGGTTTCTCAGTGTGGCGCAGGGAAAGTGACGCATCTCTACAGATGCGTCACTTTCTTGTAAATCTGCCCCAGAGATTACTACCCAGTTTAGCGTGAGCAGTACACTCTTTCGTGACCCACCGAATACCCAGGAATCACAGATCGTAAAGGCGGTTGGTTCGCAACAGTTTTGGTAACCGCAAAAGTATGTATAACTCCTCCATAAAACAGATAACACAGCTGTTGAGACCTGGATCAGAGAAATGTATCAAGTAGCGGAATCTGAAATGGTCATATGTAGACTCAAAGAACAGCTAGAAGAATGCACCGAGATATGTGGCAATTTTCTAGAAGAGACACAATACACAACACATAGTTAGTGGATTGGTAGCTGAAACGGTCAATAAGTCACTGTCTGGTCACAGTGCGCACAGGACGGTGAATAGTATTCATCACGAGGGCTGCTCACATTGTAAATAGGTTCGGCGCTCCTCTGTGCCCTGAGAATAGATCATGCAGAGGTGTCCTTCCAGATGCACCAAGGCCAGTTTAGCCTGCTCGTTTCATTTTCTTTTCAACCGCTTCCCTTTGTTTTATTCATGTATTGTGTTTACTGTTTTTGACTGTATCATGCATGAGATTTTTTTGAGCCCACTCTGTGATAAGGATGGAATCTTTAAATCGGATGGCCTTGTAAAAAAAGTCATTGAGACATGCAACTGTAATATTATTTTCCTTCTTTTATTATACTAAAACATGATTTCTCCAAAAACAATGCCCCTACTGCAGAGGTTTACACAATGCTTAATTTGTGAAAGAAAGTCTATAGGTGTCAGAAGCTCTGCTCAAAAGCGACTGCTGGTGCAATTAAACTTTGGTGTGCCGAATACCAAGGCTGGTAGTCTTTAATCAACTGCTAGTCATTCCTTGCCCCAGTGGCGTAACGAAAGTTGAGGGGGCCCCCCTGCAAGGTACATGGAAGGGCCCCGACTCTGGACTTAATCTGGAGCTCTCAGGCCTTAGTACAGTGCTGATGGGACCACCTCAATGGATGCCCGTGGCGTGCTGGCATGCAGCAGTGCTCAGACTGCAACGTTAAAGATCTGTTGCAGCACTAACCCAGTTTAACACACATAACTATGTGAACTGTACTCCCCCAGTAAAAAGCAACAGAAAGGTATTGTTTCCAAGTGGAAATGCGCCTTGACAATAGTTTTGAACAATCTCTCTCAGCCGGTTTCTAGCCGCTTCTCTGATGTTTTAGGTTTAATTCGTTGTAGTAACGTAGGGTAGACTTCAAGTAAAGGATTTGTATTATCTGTAGCAGTTGTCTTGGCCACGCTGCCCTCCAGTAATCATCATTTAGTTATAGTTTTTCATATAGCGCTGCTTAACCCCAAAGGGTGTCAAAGCGTTTTACATGTGTGTACTTCAGGTTAAAGTGTAAACAAAATTACAAGGAAGAAAAAGTATCTACAAAAAAATATTTCTGACGTAGTCAGAGGTATCTACATTTAAGATTACAGTGAAGCAGTGCCTTATATGGGCAGGTACTGAGTACCTGCACTGCTCTGCAGAGATGCAATTCTTATAATGAGAGTACTTGTACTTCTCAGTTGCAAACAGGTGCTCTCGAATGGGGAGTACCAGCCCTTTTATATTCCATTTCAAGCGCTGCCCTGAAGATACTGTTCAATGGAGAAAACAGTATTTACTGGAGGGCACTTGAGATGTCAGATAGGCATTAGACACCAGGGTCAGCCAGACTCAAAATGGCGGCTCTATCAGCACATTTTACAAGAGAGAGTGCTGAGGAGATTTGTTTGAAATAGACATTTTCCTGAAACATAATCGCCTTTTTGTTTAAGAGGGGTGGTTGGCGTGGAGGTTCCTGGTTGCTCTTTCAGGCATGCGCCTCTCTGCTGAGAATGCCAACAGAAATTTCAAAAATATTTTGGGGAATACCTAATCTGGAAATTTTCTAATCAAACTGATTTGTTTCCTACATTAACATTTCCACCATGTTCCTCTTGAAAGTAGGCACCTGAATAATGGCAGTGGATTATTTTTAAAAATGGATGCACACATACTTCTTCCCATGCACCTCTTCATGGCCTTCTGCCTCCCCTAACCCCACACAAACTACCATGTGAATCAACACACAGGCACAAACACCCACACACATGCCTCCTCCCTTAGGGTGTGGCTCGAACCAGAGCTGCACTGGATCGGACTAGCCTAAGGGCCGGTTTTCTGGCTGCTTGTAGCCTATAGCCATGTTGTTGTCTGCTGGGTCGATTTTAGGTGTTGATTTTCTTGATACACAAACATTGTCTTCAGCAAGCAAAAACCCATGCAATCTTTCATACCTTGCAAAACACTTATGCAGCGTTTCTTTACAAGTACAAAACTGCCTCATTTTGCAAATATCCGCCACTTACTTAGCTATCTAATTCACAAATTGGATCCACTTTTATTTTGGTGCCTGGCCTATATTCTGTCCCAGTCCAACCCTGACCTGCCCTTCTATTCAATGCTGAGACCCACATGCCACTCTGCCAAAGTACCTTACATATGAACGGTATATCCCTCCCGGCCCACTATCTGGCAATGGAACACCACACACACACATACATTCACACACATACAGTGTACTGTAAACCTGAACTGCAGTACCTCCTGTTATCTCAGTACTGAGACTCACATGCAGCACTGCAAATGCATTTTAAGCCAGATATGCAGCACCCTCTGCTAATTCAATACTTGGACTCACACATCATTGTAAAAAAGCAACTCATCTTAATCTGCTGTCTCCTACCCACTATGTTGTACTAGTACACAAACACAATGAACACGGTTCTTGGAAGATGCCACCGAACCACACTTGACGGTCTCCAGCTGGGCCGTATACTGATCCAGCACCTGGCTGGCCTTCGTGCTGAGATGCTGAGCTCATCGAAGACTAGAATGCTCCCCTATGTGCCCTTATGTTCACGTGGACACTGATCCAGTACCTGGCTGGTTTTGTGCTGAATTGCTGAATTCATGGAAGTACTTCAAGGCCTGCCTGCATGTCCCTTTGTTCACCTGGCCAGTCACCAGCCACTTGACTTGGGGGCAGAGACAGTTCTAGCTGCCCTTCATGCATTAAAGATGCTCTGGGGGCTGTGAACCACTGATCCCATGCCATTACTTGTAATGGGGACCAAGAGGGCTTTAAGTGGGATGAAAAAACTGGGGGGTCTCTCAAAGGAGCGTGACTGATGTAATTAAGGGCGTGGCTTAAAAGTACCTGAGCTGAAAATCTATGCGTAGCTCAGTGTGCCACCTGACTGGTATTTTGCTACCTCTGTCATTACATCCAGATATATAATACAGCAAGTAACATTACACCTACAAAAAGCCAGGAATATTGGCTTTGTCAATGGTTGTTAGTTGCATAAGATAAATAAGCAACAACTAGGACTTCGTTGTATAGAATGTTGAAAATGTTTCAGTTTTGAAATGATGAGACACTGAAAGAACTATAACGAGTCTCTTTGAGGTTACATCAAATGCAGTGTTAAGATTTATTTTTTTCATCCTGAGGATGAGGGCAAAAATGTAGACCCCGATAGGGACCCGTCTCAGCACCTGCTTTTCAGAAATTATGGTGCTGAGCACCGTCAAGACTCGGCCCACTTAAAGCACTGGGGATCGAGCTGCAACTTTTCATTGACCCACGTCTCCTCCTCACCCCCAAGAGCCAAGGTGTGCTCGAAAATCACAGAGCGGTGAAGTAAACAAAACATGATGGGAGTAATTACTAGTCGCTGAGATTAATTAAAGCATTTCTCCCATGAAGTTTTTGTATTCCTCCGTGTGATGCCCTAAGTGTGATGGGTATGCCAAGATGTGAGTCCGGTGCACACTGTGCCACTGGAGACAAGCTGCACTCTACTGACAAGACCCAAATAGGGCAAAATTGGTCTGGGTTGCTTGTGTTCCCCGCCTATCAGTTCGTGCTGGCCATTTCCTACAGGAGCACGGTCAAGCCTGATTTGCATATGGCTGTTTCATGCCTGAGGTGGCACGGTAGGCATAATAATGATGGACTGAAATGCAGCCAAGAGTAATTACTGGTAACTAATATAAATCAAAGCATTGCACCCATTACTTTTTTATATTCCTGTGTGACACCCTAAGTACGACTAGAGCCAAGCTACACCCTACTGACAAACCTCAAACAGTGTGAAATCGGCCTGGGGTAGCTTGTGAACTGTTCACAGGGGACCTGGTCTGGCAGTTGGGGCTGGACTGTTCCTATTGGAGCAGGGTCAAGACGGATTTGCATGTGGCTGGTTCCTGTGTGAGGTGGCATAGTGGACAAAAAATGCTGGATCACTATACGGGCCGAAGAAAATACCAGTGACTGAGATTATTTCATGTTTTCGACTCATCACTAATTAGTATTTATCAGTGCGACACCCCAAGTGTGACAGGTATGCCTGGATGTGGGACCTCTGCTCTCTGGAGCCAAGCTGCTCCTTACTGATGAGTCCCAAATAGGGCAAAACCAGTCTGTCATTGCTCGTAGCTCCCTTTCAGGGGGGACCTGCATTGGCAGTTCGGCGGAGAAGCGGGGCCCCACTGGTCAAAGTCAGTCACAGAAAAATAAAATGATAATAAAACAATAATATAATTTTATTTTTCTTGACTGACTGAGCCGATGCCAGTGTAGGGTGGGTCCGGGCCATCAGGGGGAGGAGTGATGGGCACTGTAAAGTGCGCATGTCAGTTTGGCCGGCCGTCTCAGGCCGGCCAAACCGACATACTCACTTCTATTTCTCCAACCTAGCTGTGTTGCACAGCCGGGTTAGAGAAACAGCACAGACTCCTATGCACTGTCTGAGCAGCAGCCCAGGCGCCTCAGACCAATCCTGGTGCTGCTCTCATGCTAGGTATAGTATGAGAGCAGCGTCTTTATTGGGCGGGGAGCCTGTGCTTTTGCAGTGACTGCCGGGAGCAGAGAATCTTAGAGGCACCCACTGGCGACAGGTACATTTTTTAAATTATTATTATTCCCCGTCTCCCCCCACTTTTCTTTTGCGGCAGCCGCTACCGTGAGGCAGGCTAAAAATTGATTTGCTTTTATAAGATAGGGAGGAAGGTGCACCAGATCAAAGTCCATACGCTCCAAATGTATCCAAAAAATATATCTTTATTGTAATTGCAGATTAAAAGTTGAACATCAGCCAACGCGTTTCGTTCCAATCCTGGAACTTCATCAGGGCTCCAGCCGGGAAATAGGAATTTTCGTGACGCCCTGACCAGGTATTGGCCGCCACATTGGCCACCCGCAATATGGGATATTAGACCTTTGTATTTGACTTGACATCAATTTTGAGGAGCTGAATTTTGGTTATTTTGTCTGACTGATTCTGGATACATTGAAATTAAAGTACAGAAGCTTTTCAAAAGATTGATTTATTGGCTGGAGCCCTGATGAAGTTCCAGGATTGGAACAAAACGCGTTGGCTGATGTTCAACTTTTAATCTGCAATTACAATAAAGATATATTTTTTGGATACATTTGGAGCGTATGGACTTTGATCTGGTGCACCTTCCTCCCTATCTTATAAAAACGATTTTCTGGTTGCCAGTGGAGTGGAAGTGCGGTACACTCTGGAAGTAGTTGCACAGGCTCTTATTTAATACACTTGTACTGGGGAATTGATGTGCTGAACCTTGGTCAGCCGCATTGTTTGTTTGTTTTATAAAAATTGATTTGCATATGGCTGGTTCCTGTCTGAGATGGCATGTTGTGAAAATGAACGATGGACTGGAATGCACTCCAGAATAATTGCCAGTATCTGAGATTAAGTCAACCGTTTTACCAATCACTTTTTTATATTCCTTAGTGCAATAACGAGCCCCAACCAAGATGATACCAGCCTATGGTTGCTTGTTTTCCTGTCCAAAAGGGAGTGGGATTAGCAGTTTGGGTTGGACTGTTCCTATTGGAGAATGGCCAAAACTGATTTCCTATGGCTAGTTCCTGTCTGAGGTGGCATGGTGGTAAATACACGAGTGATCAATGTACTTACCAGTGTCTGAGATTAATTCTAGCATTCCATACATCAGTGTTTTGTCTTCCTAAGTTCGATACCCTATGTGCGACAGGTACACCCAGATATGGATTCCGCGCTCACAGTACCACTGGATCCAAGTTGCACCCTACTGACAAGCCCCAAATAGGGTGAAACTGATCTGGGTTGCTTGTGTCCCTGTTCAGAGGGGCCCGACGTGTCAATTCAGACTGGACTGCTCCTACTGGAGAAGGTCGAAGACCGGTTTAACACATGGATGGATCCTTTCTATCGTGGTATGGTGGGGAAAGAAATCGGTGGGCTGTAGTGGGACCAGAGTAACTACCAGTGGCTAAGATGAATTCAAGCACTACAGCCGTTATATTTTGTATTCCTAGAAGCACCAGACCAACACAATTTTTTATCATTTTTACTGCTATATAATGTCAAGGTGTGTATTAAAGAGTTGCTTCATTTCAAGAAATAACTCTGACTGGTTAATCGTCTTTGTTCTGATTGCATTACATCTGTCATTTAATATGAGCAGGGCCACTGGAATTATGTGAATCTGAGACCATGACATTTTCTGCATAATTATGAATCCACTGCATTTGCCACATAATCCATCATCTGCAACATAATCTGCAGCTTTTACCCCCCCGCCAAAAAACCCCCAATTTCTTGCTGAAACAGGAAAAACTTTACTAAAAACTCAGTGACACCTGTTACCACGCAGGGGAAGGCCTGTCACAAATGTTGATTGGTCAACTTCCAGTTACTTAGTGCTGTTTTTGACTTTATTACACTAATATTAATGAAGAGATACCAATCCAGAGACACTGCTAACGAGTAAAAATGATAAAGTAGTACTATCACAAATTTGCTGCAATACACCATATAATTTGCCTTTTTTGCCGCATGATTTTGTCAAACTTGCTGCATAATTTGGTCCTCCAGTGCCACATAATACCAGTGGCCCTGAACCATGACTTAAGAGTCATGCCCCCTCAATCCCATGCCCCCCACACCCCTCTACTCCCCACCCCTGCCTCATCATGAGCTTGGCCTTGACTACTCGACACAGATAACTGCAGAGTTGCAAGAGGCTTTGGAGCTCTGACTTTTAGTCACAAACCCTTCGCCCAGTGTTATGGCCTCTGATGAGCACGTGCCGCCGATGCCCTTGGAGCTACTAGGCGACCATTAAACCTTCAGGCATCTATGAAAAGGCCAGACTTGTCACCACCCTCTCATTGCCTCTCGCATTTTCTCATTCACTCTGCCTCTTTCCTCTCTGTTGTCCCCTCTCTTGCTCTCTTTCACACTCGCACGCATTCAGTGTCTCAGATGCGCGCTCTCTCTCTCTCTCTATCTCTTTGAAACTTTCAAATGTAAAAGGTACAAGACCAGCCCGTTTAAAGCACTGGCTCAAACACGTTCTCTCTCACGCGTCCCCTCACACAGTCTCTCACCTACTCGCTGTATCTCTCCCATCTCTCTCATTCGTATTCACTCTCTCTCACAGTCTGTCACTCCCTCCTACTCCCTCTCACCCTTCCTCGCCATTACGTTATCGATTAATTTCGAACTCATTTCCTGTTATTCACTCGCTCTCACTGTCTCTTTACCTCGCTCTCATTCACTGCCTCACGCTCTCTGCCACTCTAACCAACTCTCTCTCTCACTTTTTCTCTGTCACACTCTCCCATTGTCTCTCACTAGCTCTGTCCCTTTTGCAGTCACTCTGTCCTTCACTCAGCCACCCAGGCTCGGCCGCTCTCTCTGGCCCACTCTCGCTGTGCTCTCCCTCTCACCCAGCCCCTGTCACTCCCTCGTGCTCTCTGACACTAACCGGCGCTCTCTGACGCCTTGTCAGCCGTCCCTCCCGCGAGATCCCTATTTTTGATATTAAATAAAGGCCGTAATTCACAGAAATGATATTTCTACAAGCTGCTAATTTACCGTCAGCAGTAATAACCGATCGGTTCTTGGAGAGAGCTGTGCCGTCCGGCCGTTAGCGCAGAGACGGAGCAGGGCCCATCTGCGGAGCGAGACACGAGAACCTGACACGTGACACCACAGAAACCAGGCACGAATACGCGTGCGCCAGTGAGGTACCTGTATGAAGCGCGTACTGGGGGCCTGAAAAGGTCAGCGTCTTTTCAGTTGGGTGCTCCGGAGCGCTCAGTCCTGAGTACTGTGCTGAGGGGGCCCCCTGCAGCTCGGGGCCCCCCCGCACCGCAGGGGATGCGGGGGCCTGTGTTACGCCCCTGCCTTGCCCCTTTTTGTTGTTCTTGCATGTTCCTGCTTTCTGTTTGTGATGGTTTTGCTGCCTTTTTCTTCCTTTGTCTTTCCGATCTGTTTGTTGTTTTCTTCTCTTGTACCTGCTGTGGAAAAATAAGTGCCGATCCGCAGGGCTTTAAGTGGGATGGAAAAACTGGGGGCTCTCTCAAAGGGGCGTGGCCAATGTAATTAAGGGCGTGGTTAAAAAAGCATAAGCTAAAAATCTGTGCTTAGCATAGTGTGCCGCCCGACTTATATTTTGCTGTTTCTGTCATTCCATCCAGATATATAATACAAGTAACATCATTTTTTTTTTTCCCCCTACTCGTTGACAATTGTGTATTTATGTCCTTCCTTCCGTCCTATTGTAAAGCGCTCTGATATCCCTCTGGATCTTGTTTGCACTATATAAAACTTTATAAATAAATAAAATAAATAAATAAAATCATACCTACAGCAAGTCAGGACTATTGGCTTTGTCAGTGGTTGTTAAATGCATAAGATAAATAAGCAGCAACTATGGCTTGTATATAATATGGAAAAAGCTTCCACTTAGAGCCCTGGTGACACCACAACGATGGTCTGCTCCTGCGATGGTCTGATCCTGCGTTTCAAACAGAGAAGGGAACTCCAGAGAGAATATGGTACTCTTTAAAGGATTTCCCTTCCCCTACAAAGCTCACCTGGCATGACGTCATGCCATAACTTTTCCACTAGTGAGAAGTGAGAAGTGAGCAGTGTGAGCACGTGCACATCGATGTGCCTGCTGTCCTGAAAAAAACGGACCGCCTATGCCGGGGCACAAACCAGAGCCCGATAGAGACCCGTTTCGAGGCCCCCTTTAAAAAACTGCCGGTGCTAAGCACCGGTGAGACCCGGCCCACTTAAAGCCCTGCCGGTCCCAAAAACAAGTGCCTGTAGCCATCTTCAGCTACCACCGGCTCAAATTAAATACTGGGTTTACACCACTTTGGTGAAACCAATTTAACAGTATAATTTTAGGGGCAGAGTCATTTTACCAGCACAAATAAGGCCCAGAAAAAGGCCAAAAGTCTGGGGTGGCCTTACAATAACATTGACTTCACTACAATAACATTTAGGGCCTGATTACGAGTTTTGGCAGAGCGGGAGCGGGCGGGCCGCCACGCCACCACAGGTCTGGCAGTCCTCGGGCCTCCAAACCCAGTTTTCCAGAACTTCAGGGCTGTATGCAGATATGTATTTAGCAAGTCAAACACTCAGTAAAACAATTAAAGATATATACACTGTCACGACTTGTGCTTCATGTGCTGTCTGTTCCGCCCAAGTGTCTCTGAGAGATTGTAAATTGGCCTCATTGAACTGAAAGGTATGAACCTCTAGGCACTTTCCCTCCTCTCCCAAGTTTCTCACGATTCAAGTGTTTCCATGAATGTTTACCCACTGCTTGGCTAATGTTTCCTTTTCTGGTTTTTGGCATCTTTTGATGCGTTAGTGGGGGTCCCCGGATGTTTAGGACTCAGATATTAATGAGAACTCACTTGTTATTAAGGCTTCTATTTTGTTTTTATTCAATTGCTGCTGAATGCGAGATCTCAGCCTTACATCAAGTGAGGCCGTCATGTGGGAGGGGTGTGGTCTATCTAGATTGTGTTCTTGGTTTCCATGATGCTTGGCTTACTTCCTCCAATCCGGGAGAAGGTTGTTGCTTACCGGCTTTTGGATTTCTTGTTGCCCTCCGCATTTCTGCTTGACGGCCCGACGGAGTTCTTCGTACTGCACTGGAATCCCTGAAAGACCTCTCAGCTGCACAAGGGACCTGTTTGCTCTTTGATGCATTCCTTTATCCTTATAACGTCTCTTTCTTAAATTTTAGCTCAGTGAACTGTACTATAGTCTGCCTTGAGGTATAGTCCTGGACTCGCTCTGTTGGTCCTCATTTGGCAAGTTTTTCCCAATCTTCCCAGTGTTGTGCTACCTTACCTTTGTTGATTCTTTTCCAAGAATTGCTGGACATGAGACTTTGTTCAGAAATGCTCCACCACCGATGATATTCTCTTCCCTCGTCCTTCGTTGGGCTTCCTGTTTGTTCCCATGATTTTAATAGGAATCCTTGGATTTATTTCTTTGAACCAATAAGAAGTTGTGATCCTTTACACCCTCTCCTTTCATAAATACTGGTTGCTGGACCTGGACCTTTTTGCAGGGTTATCCACAAACGTTTTGCCTTCTTTCTCCTATTTGTTCTGACCTGTTTTTGTTGGCTTTAGGGCTATGGGCACTTTACCACTGCTAATCAGTGCTGAAGTGCATATGCTCTCTCTCTAAATTGTATTGGTGATTGGTTATTGCATGATTGGCATATATGTTTTACTAGTAAGTCCATATTCAAGTGCACTGTGTGTGCCCAGGGCCTGTAAATCAAATGCTACTAGTGGGTCTGCACCACTGATTGTGCCACCCACATGAGCAGCCATGCAATCATGTCTCAGACCTGCCACTGCAGTGTCTGCAAGTGCAGTTTTAAACTGCTATATTGACCTGGCCAGTGCACTCACATGACAGGCCCAAATCTTCTCTTTTACTACATGTGAGGCGCCCTTAAGGTCTGCCTGAGGTAGGCCCAGGGGCATGGTGCAGTGTATGTCAAAGGTAGGACATGTGCAGGTGTGTTTGACACGTCCTGATAGTGAACTGCCAACTTTGTTTTTCACTATTGAAAGGCAATCTCTCCCAAAGGTTATAATTGGAGCTCGCTTGTAACATTTTACAAGAGTAACTTTCAATTGGGAAGAGATAGAGATTTGGAGTTTGGGCTCCCTGAGCTCAGAATTTAAGCATACATCTTTTAGTGAAGGTGGTCTTTAAATTGTGTGTTTGAAAATGCCAGTTTTAGAAAGTGGGCATTTTCTTGTTTAACCATCCCATGTCTCTGCCTGCCTGTAGAACCCACGTCTGGTTTAGACTGACAGGGGTTGTCTGTGCATTCATTCTAGACAGTCACACAAAGGATCTGAGGTGTGTCCTGGATATCCTGATGAGCCGTCACCAGGCTGATGGGTCTGTCTGGGCTAGAGTGGTGAGAGGAGCTGTCACTGACACTTGAATAGCGCTGTGCCTGTCCTCTCACAATGCTGTCTCCACCCCCCTGGAGTGTGTTTGGAGCCAAGGCCGGGCAGAGCAAGAACTTGTGAACAACAAAGACTTTCTTTGAAGTTTGCCAACTTCAAAGGCCAAAAGGGGTATAAGTATTGGACCTAAAACTCCAGACTTTTAGAACACTTCTGGATCAAGAAGACCTTGCCAAGAAGAAGAGCTGAAGAGATGCCAGGATAAGTACTCCTCTTTGCTGTGTGTTGCTTTGCTGGGTTGGCCTGCAGTTGCTGCTTCTGTCTGAGGGCAGTGGAAAGGACTGTACTTTTACTTTGCTCTATCCTGCTTGAGAAGATTCTCTAAGGGCTTGAAGTAGAGCTTGCCTCCTGCTAAGAAGTCTCAGTTACACAAAAACTTCACCTGTAGCATCCGTGAACTTCACTACTGGGAGTTTTGACTTGCCTCGGGGTGCCAATTCCAATCGTATGCCATTGGAGGTTGTTCCTGCTGCAAAAAGCTACAAAAAAATCAATGCGTCACCCTTCCGGTGCCTTTTTTTCTGATGCAGCACCGTCGTGTGGGAAAGATTTCCATGCACCGCCGGCATGCGGCCGAAGAAATCAACATAGTGCCTGTCAGTGGCTGAAGAAACTGGCACAGCCCAGGTTCAGTGCACCGGTCTCCAAAGTCCAGGCCACCGCACTGACTCCAATGCAGGCCCTGCCGTGCAGCTGAAAGAATCAATGCTTCGTGGGACCACCGCTGAAGTGCCTGTTTGCTGCCGCCGCCACATCAACCTCTAGCCTGTCTAGATTTTCACACATCGCACCTGTGGGGCAGTTTTTCCGACACATCACCCGCAGACCAGAACCATCTTATAATCGACGCCACGCTTCTCCCTACAGTCCGGATTCAATGCAACACTTCTCCTGCATGTAACAGAACTGACGCATGGCCTCCCCGCGGATTCAGAAACCGACTCATCGCTGTGTTTTCCTATGCTTCCCTCCTCTGCGGCTGTTTTGGCTTGTGAATTTTAACTCATCTGAAGGTGCTTTGTGTAAAATCACCACATCCATGGTTTCCTATCAACAGAATTGCCAAAAGCTTTTAAAAGTCATATTTTGAGTTGTGTATGTTGGATTTTTGTCGTTTTGGTCTTGTTTGGTTTAGATAAAGATACTATATTTTTCTAAACTGGTCTGGTGTCCATTTGTAATGTTTTCACTGTGTTACTGTGTGCATTATGTACAAATGCTTTACACATTACAGAGGCTTTACACATTGCCTCTGAGATAGGCCTGACTGCTCGTACCAAGATATCAAGGGGCTGAGCAGGGGTTATCTTGGGTGTGTAATCCCCTTATCCTGACTAGAAGGAAAGGTCTCTACTTGGACAGGGTGCATACCACTTCCAACTAGAGACCCCCATTTCTAACAGTGTTGGGCACTAAAGGGATGATATTTACAATTCCCACTCCAATCTAAACCAATTTGAGTAAAGTGCTTGAGACTAAAGGGGTGCCATTTACTATTCCCACTCCAATCTATATCAATTTGGGGTAAGGTGTTGGACCCTAAAGGGGTGACATTTACTATTCCTGCTCCAATCTAAGCCAATTTGCGAAGTGTATTGGACACAAAACGGGTGACATTTAGTATTCCCACTCTAATCTAAACCAATTTGGGGAAAGTGTTGGACACGGAAGGGGTGACATTTACTATTTCCATTATAATCTAAAACATTTTATGCAAGGTGCTTCACACTAAATATTTTATATATACAGAAGTCCATACACATAACTTCATGTGTCAACGCATACAAAACGCCTCCGCACGACTGATCCTCGACGTACCACGCCACAGCCACATCACCCCCCACTTGAAGAACCTGCACTGGCTCCCCGTCGACAGGAGGATCACCTTCAAACTCCTCATCCACGCACACAAGGCACTCCACAAAACTGGCCCAGCCTACCTCAACAGACGACTCTTCTTCTACGTCCCTAACCGCCAGCTCCGCTCCGCCAACCTCTCCTCGCCACCGTCCCCCGCATTCGAAGAACAACCACCGGCGGCAGATCCTTCTCACACCTCGCCGCCAAGACCTGGAACACCCTTCCACTAAGCCTACGAAAGACCCAAGACCTGCTGACCTTCAGGAGGCTACTCAAGACCTGGCTGTTCGACCAGTAGCAGCAGCCCCCCCCGTCCCTCTCCCCAGCGCCTTGAGACCCTCGCGGGTAATTAGTGCGCTCTACAAATTCTGTGATTGATTGATTGATAACTTTTGATCTATAACATAAAATAAAAATTACTTAAAAAACACAGTAACCCAAACTAAAAACAAATACATTCACAATGAAACATTAACATAAAAAATTATATGTTTATAACTATTAATATTTAATATATTTCTATTAACATTTACTAACATTCCTAATCTTTGAAGCATAACACAAAAATTCAAACTCCAAAAATTAAAATCATAAAATAATCAAATATATAAAACGAATTTTCAAATGAGATAATATTTTTTAAAACATTTAATTATTACATTTTAGAAAATATATTTCTAACAGCAGAACTTATTCCAATAGTAAACATATTAAAAATGCCCTTACTTAAATTTTGTATATAACTTTTATCATAGATAAATGTATAACAGATAAATATACAACATATAAATTAATACATCATAAATAATACATATGTATTCTATTTATTTTCATAATTTAATTACATTTCAAAAACATTTAAAATGAATGTAAATATAACAATTTAAAAAATGTAAACAATTTATTTACAATGACATTATAACTTTCAATTTTTAAACATCCTTAAAAATATTTTTAATTAAAAAATTATTTACAAAAACAATAAATATGCAATTTTTTTCTTTAAAAAATACCCATATTTTACTTTTTTATATAAGTTGAATTTTACCACATTTTTTATATTTTAATAATTATTTTAATATTTACAAGAAAATATGTGTTTACATTTATTATAATTAATATTTACATTCAAAATAATGACAAACTATAATTTTGAAAAAATATTATTAAAACAAAAAAAATGTATACATTTTACAACATAAATTTGCATCCCATTAAAATAATTAACATTCAGGGGCCGATTCCGATGTCGGTCCGGAGCCGTAACCGACCGACCTGCTGTCGTCGGTTACGGCCCAGGTAGCAGCGATGCGACCGAACCCTGTTCGGTCGCACTCGTATCTCCCACAATGGGAGCATGCATTCCGGACGGAATGCATGCTGGCATTGAGAAAGCAGGGTGTAGTTCAACCCTGCACCCTGTGGCCGGCACTCCCAAGGTGCCTGCCACCGGGTGCAGGGTTCAACAGAGGGGCACCATAGGTGCCTCCAGGCCGCCATTCGGTGACCTTGCACCCATGGGGGTCCCACTGGGGGCCCCCAAAGACAGTGACCGACTGCTTTTCGTGCCGGAAAGACCGGCACGAAAAGGCAGTGAAAAACTGCCATCATACTCCCTCGGTCGCAAAGAGGCAGCCGGGGGAGTACAGAGGGATTTCCGGATGGCTGACGGGCTCTCCGAACCCGTCGTGAGCAATCCGGAAATCCGAGTCGGATTCTTTTCCGACCGAGCCCATCGGAATGGCTCGGTCGGAAAGGATTCCGAGCGGCACGTTCCGATTCGGTCGGAAGGGCTCCGACCATCGTTCGGTGCCCTTCCGGCCGAAATCGGAATCGGTCCCACAATTGAAATTAAAATATTCACTTTTTAAAAATCTCCCCACCCATATCCCCTAATAACCAAACATACTACTACTAAAAAATTATATAAAATATTATTACACATTAATACAACTAAAAATACAAAATTGTAATATGTCACAAGTAAACACAAATTAAAATGAAGCACATAAAAAATAACACTTTCAAATGAAATTATATGCAATGATATTTTCGAATATGATATTTTTTACAACGATTTAAAAACACTTGAAGTGATATTCATACCTCCAATATACCTTTCGATTATATTTTTAACATCCCGATATTTTTGAAACAACATTTTTGTATCAGAATATTTTAAACACCACTTGATCTTCAGCTTTGTTTGTGCACAGAAGAGTAGACTCACACGCACTGAATCATGCACAGGGATAAAAGTGAGCAAAGGGACAGATTCATTTAAATAATTGTTATTGATTTTTAAGCATGAAAAAAAAATATAGCATAAAGTGTTGCATGGATTCTGCTGGTAAAGCAGGACTGTGCCTTAGGATGACAGGACATCAAAATGTAGGACTAAAAGTGTGATTTAGATCTTGATGGGACTACCGCTGTCCCCTCGCGACAGCGGTCCCAAGTATTCCGTCAAGCTAACGATGGTCTGTCCTCTGTATTTAGATGTTGCGGCAATAGACAGCCACTGCAGCGGACTTCTCTGCTGGCTAACAGTACTCCGTCACTGTCATGCTGGCAGCTTTCTGCCGAGCAAATTTAGATGTTCCTGTTGTGCTGGCAGTGTCCTGGTTGCAGTGTCATGATGGAGTGAGGCCATGGTGGTATGGGGACAGGTAAGTCCCACTTGTTATCTTCTCAATTCACATATATGTTGTGAATCTGTCAATATGTATATGTAGGTAATGTGTAGTACCAATATTTTTACTTACAACATTGCACACCAACAACATATGCTTACTATTGAATGTATACCCACACCCACCACAAAAGCCTACCTCAGATCCTGGTGACAACGTCTTGGCTGAGCATCATGGTCAAGTAGTAGCAGTAGCACAGGTTGGGACCCCGAAAAATGGTGAGGTTTCACCTCTTTTTCTTCCATTCTACCAGCTCAAGCTTGGACGTTTGCTGGCCACAGTTGCCTTAATGGAAAGACACATCGTAATCTGTATGGCGGAAGTCTTGGCGGGACTGCTCCAACAGCAGCTTCTGCTTCTGGCGCCGTCGACACGAAAGTAAGATTCGGGCAGAGGAGGCAGGACTGCGATGGCCTTCCCTCCAGTGACCAGCCAACATCTAAATCGAGTGGGCAGATGGCCAAGGTAGCGGGTGGGAAGACCGCTGAAACAGTAATGGTGGGACCAGTCCTGCCAAGATCTAAATCAGGGCCTGAGTCTCTCTACAAAGTCTGCACATGTCAGCACAAATTCTGGCTAGCTCACAGTGCCTCACCTGAACTCCTAACCTTACCAGAGCAACCAGTGATTTTGGCACCCCGAAAACAACCCTCTAGTCCCTGATGAAACTGTGGAAACAGATCAGCCCCTTTCGTTACTCACTCACTTTCTCATGAATGCCCATAGTAAACATAAGAAAGACACGAAGAAAGTTTACAATACATTTATTGAAACTGTATAAAATAAACATCCCAATAATGGCAAATTATCTATCTGTCTAGGTCTACCCTTACTGTGTGAGCATAGGGATATATGTGATCTCTGGGATTGGCAACAGACCCTATACCTGGGGTATGTAGTCAGGTGGTCCGCCTCATGAGTGTAAACTCAGTTTACGCAAGTATGCTGCGTTCGTTACAGAACAGTCCTCTATGCCAGAATTTTCCTCTCTGCCCCCAAAGGGACAGGACACAGTTTATATGATAAAACTATTGTGTCATAAGATGCAGCTGTGTGACAGTGTTATGTCTAGGCATTAGGAGCTGTTGCTGAACGAGCAAAGAAAACAGTACACTATGTTGTTATGCATTCCTAGCAACCTTGTATGAGATGTGCAGACGTAATGCCAAAAAGAATCTCTGAGTAATAAACAACATGTACAGCCTATTCTTAGAACAATGTCACAAAAACAAATGTATTATATGTGGCTATGCAGAGCAGAAGCAGCCTAAAGCGTCTAAGATGCAAAACTAAGAGAGAATCAAAGTGGGCGCAGAAGGGAAATCACTACACCGCCTCCTTGGTCGGGAAAGAAACATAGCGACTAAAAAAGATAATAGATCACAAGCCAAGTGCATTCAATGCAATGCTAATAAATAAAGCATTCAAATATAATTGAAACATATTAAAAATGGAATTGAAAATTTTGATGTGGGGGCCAAACTAGGTTGAACTGCAGGCACCCAAGAGTTCCTCCAGAAAGTCAATGTTTAGGGAATCCAGAATGGATTCGGTCTCTACAGACGATGATTCCAGAATAGCCCCATTTAAAAGCTTCAGAGAACAGATATTGTCCTTGTTATCAGCACATGCTGAGGAAGTAGACTGCTGTCCTGCATACGTGTTATTAGAGGTAGAGTTCAGAAGTCCAGGTGTCGAAGCATCCATCTCCCCATTGGGGAGTAGCTCATACCATGCATCTTGAAGCAGCTGCAAGTTCATGGGAGCACTCCAAAAATGGGTCATTATGGGACTCATCAACAGGTTCATGTCCATAGAAACAGGCAATTGCAGGGCAAGGCAAACATTGAGTGCTCACTCAAAGAAACACCACAGGCAATGAAACACAGGTTGTACGCACATAAAGCAGGCGGGTCAGAATGACAATGACCAGTCAGTATTCAGTTCCTGGAGCAGCGGTACTCCAAAGAATCTTATCATGCATTCACAGCACAGCTGGACTGGTGCTAATTCCATTACCAGTGGGCTTTGAGATGGAACATCCATTGTGGAGCAGTAAAAATAAAACCAAGATTCCACAAATGAGGAATAACAGAAAGGGAATGCCCCTGAAGACACTAGAGAACAGAGAATGTATGAAGTCCGGTATCACTCTAAAGATTTTCTGGAACGTACTGACTAAGGCAGTTCATATTGATTTAAATAACTGTGATATACCAGAGTATTGGAGGCATTAAAAAAGCAATGCACAAACTCACCGTAATGCAGCAGGAGATTAGAATTTAAAAGTGACTGTATTTTGCTGGATGTCCTTGCAACCTGCAGTTCAAAGGTTTCTTGGCCAGAGGTAAGTGACAGTTCTTTTTGAAACAATAAGGCTTTGAGTCTGCTTAACTTGTTGAAGTCTGCCTTCGAAAGTTGGAATTAAAGGCCATAAGGGAATATCAGAAGCCTCATGCAATGTAAGGAAAAGCACGTTATCAGCAAATCACTATCTGTGAAACAGAAAGGACATACAGGATTACGGCCTTCAACCTACAACAATCTTGTTCGCTTAACATCAAATAACGTCCAGTGGAAAGGACAGTAATGAGGGGTAGAATTGAAAAAAACAGTCAAATTTGCGTCCGAAGTATTACATGTTCCACGAATCGTAATGTGTTTACAAACAAGTGAGTAGCCGACAGAAGAATCACATTCAACTCCAGTAAGCAATACCTATCTGTCTGCCCGTTCAGATCGAAAATCAAAAATAAATGACCACAACTCATGGACATAGATCCCTCCCAGAACTTCATATCTTCCCACCGGGAAATGTTTCATGCAAGATGTAAAATGGAATGTTGAAATTGGCAAAGATATTACACCATGTATTAACACCACTGTGGACGGTTTTTCAGCTACTGTGAAAGGCAGTTGTTCTAACTTCTCAATGTGTAACATTGTGTAAGTGGCATCTTTTTGGCCATAAGTTTCTGTTTATATGTCAAGTCAAAAGGTAAGAATAGATGTGCAGACTTTGAATGACACCATGGCACTTTGCCAGATTTTAGTACCTGTAGTGTCCAACTGAATTGCATAATAGATCTAAGCTCACTTTGCCCATGGTATAATTAAGACATGTCACTTTGCATAATATCTATAAAAGATGACACAATGTTATTCAAACTGTAAATGCTAGAAGACAATGTATTATTGCTATTTTCAGCAACGGGAAGTACTTTATCCAATTTATCTTGATCAACTTGCCTTAAATCTGCAGCTGCTTCCATTTGTGAAACTTTCCAAATTTCATTGTAAGTTGCATAAATAAATCTTTTTGAGTGCAGAGACGTAGGACCCAACAAGAAATCAGATAGATCCATGTCTTCCGATAGGTGGGAGAGGTGTTGTTTTACTGCAGACAGTGTGGAATGTTCTGACCATTGTTGGCAAATAGGTTGTGACTATCTCTGAGTGTTGAGAATGGGAATAACAAGGGTTGGGTCTGCTTGCCTTGAAACCTGGTGTGGAATAAAAAAAATGAGCTTAACAAATGTTTGTGTCCACTGGCCACAATAGCCACCCGTTTGGACCTGAAAGTGTGGAGTTGAATGTACCATTCCACACCATACTATTGAGCTGTTCTTCACTGTAATTTGTTAATTATTACCAATTGTCAAATCGGGCAATAGAGGAATATTAGGTGAGTTCATATCTTTAATTTTAGCAAATTATAGACAAGTATTCTGTTGAACTGTATCATTTTGAAAAATCATTTGTGTAGGAATTAAGCAGGCTGTAAATAAGGTGTCTTTTCCCCGAACCTGCCAATGTTTAGTACCCCAACTTGATTTTATTTCAATAGTATCTTTCCAATACTCATACCCTTTTAAGGCTAATAGTATGACAAACAGATTTGTATATATGCGCTTGGTTTGCATCAGCATATATTTCTTTGGGGATGTAGGGACGAGTTCAAAATAAAAAGATTTTGGGTCTAATAAATCATGGCCAGAAACAATATATGAATTTATCCCTATAGATTTTTACCCTCTTATATTAACGAGTAATCACAGCAACAGGTGAGGTCGAAACTACGGATTTGGCTGCTTCATCTGCCAAAGAAATCCCTACAATGTGCATTCCCACACGCTGATGACTCAATGTATGAATGACATGAGTCAGTGGCAACCTATCTTTTTGGTCTGCCACCTTCACGCAAAGCAACTTATGCATTATAGTGTTGCCTTTAGAATCTCTGAATCCATTCTGATGGCATTAATGCAAATTGTTATTAAAAGATTGGACAGAAAAATATGAAATTCAGGATCCATATGCTCTAGTGCAAGAAGCTATTCTTTTAGTTCAGCTAACTGCGCATTGCAGTCACCTAAGGACTGCGTGCAAGTTTTTTGTGGCTGAAATTTACCGTCAAACATTACAGCATGAACGGAGGCACATGCTGCCGGATATTGGTGCTTGGTTCCTAAAGAATGCAAAAAGAACAATTGATAGACAGAATGCAGAACAATGTCATACATTCACCCCAGTACAGAGATATGGACCTAAATCCATCGTTTTTTTGCTCACCATGCCATTCCAGTTTGAACCCAGCCATATGCAAATCAGTCTTGACCCTGTGCCTCATGGGAACAGTCCAGCCCGAACTGCCAGGCCAGGTCCTCCCTGGACTGGAAACAAGCATCCTAGGACCGGCTTCGGGGTTCCACCCCTCATCAGCCAGGATAGCTTGACTCCAGTGACATGGGGCCAATCGACCTCCGCTAAGAGAATGTCATATGATAATGTAAATATTTTCCAGAATATTACTTGACTGGTGAGCTGTATGTCCCCCTCAAATTGTATATCCATATTATATAACCTATCTGCAGGGCCTACGCGCTGGTTTTAACTGTAATGTATTTTTTAGTTGCTTTCACCACCAGAAGCTTCTGGAGATTCTGATGCACTATAGAGACCTCTGCTGTGCTGTTGAGGAGAGTAACCATCCACCGCCTGCACAGGGGGAGAGTTCTCAGTGTTTGTGACATATTTCACTGTAATAGTCACAATTTTCATTATTTGAAATTGGGTTTTAAATTGCAGAGGTTTCGCCTCCTTATTTATCCTCATATCAGACGAGCTTTGTGATCCCTTTTTCGGTTTCATGTTCTCTTTCTGTCTGCGCTCAGAACGTACTCCTCACTCGTATTGTTTATCTGACGAGTCCTGAAAGGATTGAGAAGGAACAGTATCAGAATGCTGATACCTATCAGGTGGCTTTAGCTGTGTGTGATCACACAAACCATAGCATCTTTCAGAGGTCTCAGATTGCGGAAAACCTAGCTTTGTCTTTAGGTTTTGGTTTCTCGCATTGTTTTTTAGCAAACTACTCAAGGGTCTGCTTGGCAATGTCCTTCTTCGAACCAGGTTTGCCATGTTGTGGTTTATTTGGTCTGACCCCCAAATTATCGCAATCTATAGAGGTAATTACATCTGCAGTAATTATAGGTAGCTCACGTCCCTGTTTGGCGTATGCAACCTTCACGAGTCATTTGGCTTATAGCCATGGATGCTGCTTTGCCTTTAATGTTTGATACGGGAAAGTTTTCCATTAATTTCATCACCAAATCGAGGTCAGAAGCTACCCTGTGTTCATTTTGCATTTGTTTCAACACCTCCGGCAAGAATGACATAGATGAAGTACCTTGTGTTATGGTATAGACTGCAGGAAAGACTGTGCCCCAAGTGGTGCAGTCACCTATTTGGGGAACCATCCCAAGTAGTAAGCACATAATTTATGTTCTGTGCTCTTCTTGTGGTCCTGTAAAGGGGAAACAAAGCTTCTATCTGATTAATTTGATGGGCATTCCAAAATTGATATTTCCTCAGTTTTAGTGGGAATTTTACCCGTTAATCGAATGCATAATCCCAGAACTGATTGTAGGCACTTCAGGCAATTGTAGTTGGCCCGCCAAACATTCCCTCGCCTGGACAGCCATTAAGGTACGTGAAGCATACTGAGT
Source organism: Calotriton arnoldi (assembly GCA_963921515.1). Lineage (NCBI taxonomy): Eukaryota > Metazoa > Chordata > Amphibia > Caudata > Salamandridae > Calotriton > Calotriton arnoldi. The sequence goes on from CAWUFW010000039.1 coordinate 1,212,748, forward strand.
TAATCGTCTATATATTCTGACTAGACCAGTGTATAATTGCTGTAGCTCTTTAACATTGAGATTCTGTGTATGAGGGCATGGTGTATAACCAGCTAGTGCTGGCCATGTGGCCCCCTCATCACTAAGAAGGCCTGTGCGTGCATGATCTAGTACGTGTATTTTGGCGCTGAGGAACAAATTCCGATGCTCCCAAACAGATAGTGAAATTTCTAACTGCTGATAGGCTCTGTATTGTGCTGGTCGTGCAACATCAGTATAAGTGTAAAATGTCTGTGTATTTGCATTCACAGCTGATATATTGACCCAAGAATATAAAACCTCCAAACGATATGCATCGTGGGCCTCAACCACGAAGACTACATCACAGCTGCATTGCCGAGCCCATGTACAATTAAATGCCCATGGACTGCAGGCCTGCAATTGTCAGCTATAGGTATAGGCTATGGCACCGACATTAAGAAAACAATAGTGGAAACATAATGGAAATACTAAAATGGGTAGCCTTTTTAAAGGATCAAGCTTGAAGAACCAACAGAAAAAACTTAGGTGCTTCCTTAAATACTGTGGAGGATTAATCCCTAACACTACAGACGTCTCCGGAAGAGGTGTTTAAGGTACTAGGGGCACACACAAGTACTACTCAGGAGACCTGTCAAATAAGTACCTGACCAATGTTGGTGGTGCCATGTCACAATGATTATGCTCGTAGAGCAGAACTGTGCCTTAGGATGACAGGACGTCAGAATGTAGAGACTGAGTCTCTCTACAACATCAGCACTTGTAGGCCCAAATCCTGGCTAGCTCACAGTGCCTCACCTGAACTCCTAACCTTCCCAAAGTAATAGGTGATTTTGACAACCTCAAAAAGGACCCTCTAGTCCCCAAGGGAACCGTAGAAACAGATCCACCCCTTTCGTTAGTCACTCACTTTCTCACGCATGTCGTTAGTAAACATAAGAAATACACAAAGAAAGTTTACAATACATTTATTGAAACCATCGTAATCTACTATGAAGCAAATGTGGTGCCATCATTAGCCACATTCAACTCAACAGAGTAATTAGCATTGCTAACAGAGTGTATAAAATAAACATCCCAACCATGGCAAATTATCTATCTGTCTAGGTCTACCCTTACTGTGTGAGCATAGGGATATATACATGATCTCTAAAATTGGCAACATACCCCATACCTAGTGTATGTAGTTAGGCAGTCTGCATCATGAGTGTAAGCTCAGTTTATGCAAGGCTGCTGCATTTGTTCCAGAATGGTCCTCGCTGCCGAATTCTCCTTTCTGCCCCCAAAGGGACAGGACACAGTTTATATGATGAAACTATTGTGTTAGAAGATGCAGCTGTGTGGCGATGTTATATCGAGACGTTAGGATCAGTTGCTGAATGAGCAACAGTACACTATGGGGCCGATTCCGATCTCGGCCGGTAGGGCACCGAATCGGATTCGGCTTAACCGGATCCGATTCGGAGCCCTCTTTCCCGACCGATTCGTATGTGCGACCGGCCGAGCGAGTACGATGCGAGCGCACGCAAAATCGCCGACCGACTCGTTCCCGGGTCCGAACCGCTCCGACCGACTCACATGGACACGACTCGCACCGCGCAATGGAGACGTTCCCCGGCCGGGCAAGTACGATGCACGCCGCGAGCAGCCCGACCGACTCGCGCCGTCCGGCTCGAAAGAGCAGTCGGAGCCAGACTTTGGGGGTCCGTGTCGGATCCCCCTGTACGCGTAGCCGCGCGAGTCGCACACAGGGGGGACCCATGGGTCCCCCTACCTGTGCATGTACGCCGCGAGTCGCATCGAGGCGTACCCGCTGTAGGGGGCGCCCTTGTTCGCCTCGCACCCATTGAGTCAATGGGAGCCCGCGTACGCGTTGTACGTCCGGCTCCCATTGACTTCAATGGGAGTCCGACCGAATCGAGTCCGATTGCATGCGTGCGCATCGTACTCGTTCGGTCGGACTGCCAGAGTCCGATTCGGTCGGAAATCTCTCCGGGTCCGGCTCGGTCGGAGTGATTTCCGGCCTGAATCGGAATCGGCCCCTTAGTTGTTATGTATTTCTAGCAACCTTGCACATGATGTGCAGACGTAATCCCAAGTAGAGTCTCTGAATAACAAACAACATGTACAGCATATTCCTACAACAATGCCACGAAAACAACTGTATTATGTGTGGCTCTGCAGAGCAGAGGCAGCCTAAAACATCTAAGATGCACAACCAAGGAAGAACCAAAGTGGGCCCAGAAGGGAAATCACTACAAAAGTAAATGTATTTGTAAAATAAGTTATATGTAACTCTATTATATGAGATATATTGAGATATAATTCCCACATCAGGCATATGAATTAAACAAACTGTAAGAAGTAACCAAAAAGGGTTCTTCTTAATTTTAATAGATTCAATGCAAGCCTAAGTGCTGGCACCACCAGATATAAACATTGTGTGTGCTGCCCTGCTAGATGTGCAGGGATAACAGCCAATGTGGCCTGCAATAGTAATAATGATGGTGGGGCAGCAATCATGAATTAAAGTATATGGATCAATCTGTTTGCCTTGTCGTGCTGTCTAGAACCAGTGTAAGTTATGGCGCGTCGGTGACTAGCATGTATTGTGGTGTCATTCACAGGACAAGCAGAACAATCGAATATATGTCGATACTACACAAACCATTTCTTAGCATGTTTTTAGTGCGATGTTTTTACATCGCAAATACCATTACTTCGCAAGTTTTTACTGCGAATGCTTTAGTTCGCAAATGCATAGTAATCTACTAAAAATGCTTTTACTCCGCAGAAAATAACTAGGCATACCACTACAACTTGTTTTTGGCTCGTTATAATTATAAATTATTCCAAATAGTAACCTATCCACTGGACGGGATGCCAGGGAAAAAGGGGTTTTGGGTGGGGGAGTATTTTAAATAATCGAGTAATAAATTAATACTGTTCCCCTACCTTTCTTCCTCTACAATATGTCTAAGAATTTCCCTTTCTAACTCCACTTTTTCTCCTTTTTTGGTTAACGCATTTCCGTTTTTTTTTTTTTAATAGCTTTCTATCGTCCTCTTAGTCATCGTTTGATTATTCCATCATTTTACATTATTTCTGCTTTACATTTATAGATTAATCGTTAAACTAAACGACTATGTCCTTTCTCTCGCTTCCTTTCTTTTTTTATATTATACACTTTTAAATATTTTTCTTATATACACTCAACTATGTCAAATATCCTCCCTCATCACAATTAACATAATTTATTTCTTCGACTAACATTAGTAAATATTCTTTTTTTTTCCTTACCTATACAGCTATGTTGCATGCTTCTCTTCCTCCGCTCGCCGTCCCACTGTATGACGTATTGACGTTGATGCGTGTACGTTTGGATCTTTATTAGAAATTGAAAACTGACAATTGTTTCTATTGAAACAAATGTAAAACCGTGGGAAAATAATTAATGCACACAGAGAGTGGGGGAGTCATCGCATCCCAGGGCCGGCAGCAGGGGTAATCCAGTCACGCCCGTGCGGCCCGTGCCAGCAGTCAGCCCCGGAGGTATCTGCCCAGGCACCCGGCAGCAGTCACTGGGGTTGTCCTTCCGGATTCTCTCGGTGTTCTCCGCATCAGCCGCCCTCTCAATTAATACTCAAGTATTTTTCTGAATTTTTAAAATATATTTCATCATGTCGCTTACTCTAAATACACCATAAATATATATGCAAACAAAATATATAATATAATTTTATATTTTTAAAACTTTATAATACTCCCAAAAATACTTTAGCATTTTTTTTTTAACTATTACTTGCAATGTATTTGCGAAGTAACGGTATATGCATACTAGAAGCATGCGAAGTAAAAGGATGCGTTATAACAGTTCCTGCGAAGTAAAAGCATCCATTATAAAAGTTCCTGCGTAGTAAAAGATGCGTAGAAATGTAAATTCGTAGAAGTGGGCGCATAGTAATGGTAGATTACCGAACAAACAGTGTAGATATTTGGCACAGTTTTGTCTCCTCTGTGCTACTTCATTCTAGATACGTTTTCATGTGAAAAAGTGATTGATACTCAAAATAAAGTTTCATTTAGTGAAGGCTGTCTACGGGTGTGTGACATGTTACTCGAAGCTTCAGTCCTATTCGGATCAACTTTTGGACAAATGCACGTTGATGCGGGGGGTCAGAGAGGTTTAACTTGCAATATTTAATGTGTGTCAGTGTATCGGTGCTTGAGGACATCACTTTGGCATCATAGTCAGTGCTTAATTTGAGCCAGTGCTTTCCGTTTCTCAGCACCGGCACTTAATTGGTTTCCGGTGCTCGGCACCGGCACTTAACTGTTCTAAGTATGGTGTTGACAGTCTACCACATGGTGGTGCTGCTCATCTAATTTAGAGATGAGCAGAACAACGGTTGTTTAGGAATACAATATACATTAAAATAGTGCTAATACCTGCCTCCCCAGCCATTTCTTTAGCTTTGGGGACCTGGAATAATCTGAACTGTCGCATTTACATGCAAGAGAGATGTTTAGTAGTTATTTTGACAGCGATGACAAGGGGGATGTGTGGTACAATCTGCAGTAGCCTCCTGGTCATAGCCCTGGCACTTAATATTTTACAAATTAAGCACTGATCATAGTTTGTGCGCACATTTTGTGAATAGACCTGAATATTCACTTTTCTGCTTTATAGCTGGTTGTAGCTCATTTCTAAGCAGAAGTAGTCATGCTTTACGTGCCAGTGCCTTAGGGTAGTGTGGGAGCAGTGCTCTGTTCAGTAATGTTTAACTCGGGTGAGTTTGTACTCATGCCATTCTGTCACTACTGCTGGTACAATATTGTGTTTCATTTATCTTGTTATACATAATAAACAGCCTCTCTTTTGACTCGACTGATACATGCCGATGTTTGGACTTAGGCTGCTTTGTTTTGAAGATAATCTTTGCAACAGGGCCGGACTGGCCGTAGCGGGCATCAGGCGTTTCCCCGGGAGTCTGGAAGGGTGGGGGCCGGTTTAACAGTGGTGGGGGCCGGTTTTGTTACTGGGTGCCGGTTTTGCAGCAACACTGCAATATCGGCCCCCATTAAAAAAGCATCAGTGCTTCGCACTTTCCCAGGGGGGGGGGGGAGGGAGGGGCGGGGGCTGGTCCCACTAAGTTGCCAGGGTTTCTTTGAGTTCCCAGTCCGACCCTGCTTTGCAACTACGGCACGTGCTTTGATGCAATTTATTGACCTGCCGAGTCTCATGTTGGTAAAGTGTAAATTGAATTATTAAAAGGTACAAATAACATAAATAATATTGTAGGCAATCTTACTTCACTGTGTGCATGAACATTTTAAATAAAAAAGATGAACAGCTTTCAGTTGCAAGAAAAATAAGGGAATTAGAAGACACTCTTTCAAAAAAATGACTCATGTTCCAGTGAGTAGGCGGAGCATACTGTGCATAGAAAATACAGCACAATGTTGTTCTTTTGGCAGCAGAGGCAACCTGTGACTGACAGACTGTGGGTGAGATAATTAGGCCAATTTTGCTTGAAATTATTTTAACGTGCTTTCCCTGGCTTTGGAAAGTCTATTAAAACAAAAGGTAATGTCTGAGCATGATTATAGGGTCGTCCCACAATCTGCCAGTCATATTCAATGTCATCTCTTTTAGAGTGTAGATTGTGAATGCAAACCACGGGGGAGGGGTCAACCTCATGGTGTGTATGTAGTAAATCCAATTCAGTGGATGGGCAGACTGCCCAGTTCTCTAGCACTGAATCTACTGTCATGGATTGTAATTTATTTTGATCATGTAGTCGATTTTTTAAAATTAATTTAAAATGTAGAGGTTTGAGTTTGAAGACTGAATTATCTATCTATCTATCTATCTATCTATCTATTGATCTATCTATCTATCTGCACACACATGTTCTACCCACCATTTATCAGACATAAAATGTATTATGCTGAACTTTACCATTCTTGATAATAAAGGGGATATGATTGAGAAGAAGTAAAAGAGGCAATGGTAAACAGTACCATATTACATTCAGTGCCTCATTTTTGAGGAATTGGTGTAGGTCAGCACTGCAAGACTTCTTGTTGCACTGACCCATGACAATGTAAAAGGGCAGGAATGCACTGTATTTATTAAATACAGTGCATTCCTGTCCTTTCCCCCTGCACTAGTGCACAATTTGCTGCCTAGCACCAATGCAGGCACCCTTGCAACATGGTGAAAAGGTGCCTCTATTACAGGCAGTATTTTTTTCGTGCAGGAAGTGGCACCTTCCTGCACAAAAACAATCCTGAGAGGTGTTTTCATATTTCTGTGTGTGCTGCAGAGATGCAGCACACATTAAAAGAGGAAAAAACAAGGAGAAATGAAAGTGTTTCTCCTCGTTACGCCTGTTTTAGGAAGGTGCAAAGTTTTGGAACTGCCCCAGGTTTACCTGATTAAGTAAATCTGGGGCATCATCAAAATCCACAGGTGTTGCATGGGAAAACCCACCACAATGCCATGGAACACCTCTTTGATGCACAGTAAGACAGGCTGCAACCTGCGCTGCTTTGTCTTACTCCATAACTATGAGGCCATGCAAAGCCACGAAGAGTGGCTTTGCGTTGCCTCATAGATATGATCAAGGGACTTGCGTCACCAGAGCGTCAAAAAAAGTGGTGCTCCTCCGGCGCAAGCCTTTCATAAATAAGTCCCTCAGTGTCTCTGACTGTATGGTTTATGTCATGCTGTGTTTGCATGTGCACTGGTTGCAAAACAAAGTTGTTTAACCCTAACCAGAACACAAGAGGCTAAATCCACACCGGGTAGAGAAAGAAAATCTCAATGAATAGGTCTTTAAAGTAACCTGTGGTTTTCTTTTGCAAAGTAATGAAAGAAGGGAATCTATTAGGCATAAATCAATCAAATGAACACTTGTTCAAAATAACACATTTATTTATTTATCTATTCAGGGTATGCATAAAGTGCAGCCAGCCATCACAGTAACCTCAGCACTAATGATTTAGGTATAGGTTACAATGATCCTAAACCATGATTTAATAACAATGGTAGTGGATGGTGAAAGCGTTGGAGGGGAATGTGAATAGCTGATACATTAAGGACAAAAACTAAGGGTGTGCGAATTCATGTACTTTGTTTTTATATAATGTCATGAAATTTCATTAAATTTACATGAAATACAAATCTGTCATTTAGCGCCATTTTGTAGTATGGATGCGCTGTTGCATAAGTTTTGTTTGGGGAATGCATTTTGCAGTAAAAAGTAGCACAAAAAACAGAAGGACTGTGAGCAACAGTTAATTGCATTCTGCTAATTTGCATTCATATAATAAGCATAATGCAGAATTCCTGATATTACTCAAATCTTCACTGCTGGAGAGGGATGCATTAATTTTCTTGATGATAATCAAAATTTCTCCCAGGCCTAGCAAAAACATAGGCAGGGGAAATCAATAGTAGACCCAGTAAGGTTGAAGAGCTAGTTTAAAGTGTCTTATCAGTCTTGATGAAGTGAAGGTGGAATCAGCAAATGGTTTAACCATATGAATATTTTATTATGTCAACATGTGTCTTTTTAGCAGTTGTTGAATCTGTTGATATTTGGTTCAAGTCTTACAAGAAGTGGGAGGGAAATCCATAAGGATGAGTCATATGTATCACGAGTCCTGCTACCAAGATTCTTGTAGTATGATGGAATGGAGAGTAAATTGTGGTTGGTGGATCTTACGTTTCTGGATAGAAGATAAGAGAGCAATTTCTTAGGCATACAGTTGAGTGATCTGCCATGTGGTGCTTTCTAGATGAAGCCTAGGGATATGAAGTTAGTTTGTTTCTTCACGATAGGAGGAAGACGGTTCTATACTAGTCGAAACCTGATAAAGATTTATTAGGGATTCTGAAAAAGAGTCTTGTGCAATAGTTGATGCAGGTTAGCAGCACTGTAAGTAATATCGTACTTTTTTGGGTAGGGTGGAGGAGAATAGGCTTAGATGGTGGAAGGCAGTTTTTGTGACAGCATGTATGTGAGGAATGAAGGAGATGCTACTATCAAAGAGTATGCCTAGGTTGCAGGTTGTTTCCTCTGACTGTGGGTGGGTACCCAATGATTCAGGCAAGGGAAAAAGAGGGTAGGTTAGAGAGACGAACAAGATTAGCAGACGTTTGGTTTTCTTGCTGTTGAGGCACAACAGGTTTCTCTGCATCCAAGTTGAAGTTGAGATAAGCAGTGCCAAACTTTCAAAGAGGTATCAGAACTGTCATCCAGCTTTAGGTGTTCCTGAATATCATCAGCATACATATTAGATCTTAGGTCTTAGAAGTCAATGATCCTGGTTAGAGAGGTCATGTTGAAGTTGAACAGCATGGATGACAGAGCTGAGCTTTGTGGGACCCCACAGGTGAGTGCATCAGATATGGAAAGGAAAATGCCCAATTTGACCTGATGGGTGTGGGTGAGGAGGAAGGAGGAAAGCTAGGATAACGAAATTCCATTGATGTCAGCTAAGAGTTTCAAGGCTTCGAAGAGTGCCTGATGGTTGATGATATGAAATGTCACAGAAAGATCCAGAAGGGCTAAGGCATGTGGCTGTCAAGTGCTTGTCTTCTGGGCAACGCTTGGAGTGTTTTCTTGGTTCGAAGAAAGAGCCTCTTACCTCCAGAGGCAGTGTCAGAAACCAGAATGTAAACAGAACGTAGAGCAATGCCCCAGAAAATAATTCAGCAAGAAGGATAAGAAACTGGAGGCCAGAAAAACCTTCTTGCTGACCAGGCTACAGACCATTTGGTGGAAAGAAGAGTAACAACAGGAACTGGAGAGAACACAGAGTCCACCAAGTCCAGTGAGTGAGCAACAATTCAGGAGCAATTGCGACGGGATTTACAATAGAAATCCCTTATATAGTGAATAACAGAACATGACATAATCCCAAAAAGAGTAAGCCATTCTTAAATTGGGAAGGTGAGTAAACATGCTATTGAAAAAAACATGCATAAGGTGAATAAACAATAATAAACCTATTGATTCTAATTGCTGTGGCAGGGTTCTAATTCAGAGAAAATGCATTCAGAACCCAATATGTGTAATTTCCAAATGGCCATCAGTGAGGATGCCAATGCATCCTTGCTATGCTGGAGTTGATAGCCGGCGGCAAGAATGGACCACCATGGGGAGTATAGGAAAACAGCTGATGGGATCTGTTGTGGCACACCTGCACAGATAAGGATTTTAATCCTTACACTCTGCCTCATTTTAGGATTTCCAGGTTTAAGGGGTTCTTGAAATAAAAGTGTCTCATCAAACGGGTGGCATGAACATTCTTTGTCTGCTGGTTCCTAAGAATAGTCACAAGGATTATATACCTTCCAATCAATAAAAAAATGTAATTTGGCTCTCAAATATCGTGAATCACATATTTATTGTACTTCGTACTCAGGTTGGCCAACAATAAATAAAGAACTATGGGGCTGTTTACGACTTTGGCACTTCTGCGATGGCTCTCCGCCAGCATGGCAGCACCAAAGCCATGTATAGACCGCCTGCCTGATTATGAATTGAACTTCTGCAGGCAGACGGTCCTTTTGCTGTTACCACAGGGGTGCCCTGAAAAAGGGCAGCAATGGTAATGGCAAAAATCTTCCAGCACGTCATGGACTCTGAAATCCATACCGTGCTGGAACTGAGGGTGCAAGCAGACAGAAGGGCACATCTAGTGTCCCCCTGAATGCATCCCCACGGTTGCGGGGGCATGGGGGCTCTGTAGAGCCCTGTAGGGCTCCCTTTATTTCGCCTCCACCAGCCTTTTCATGGCAGTGAGCCCGTGGCAGTCCAGCCTTGCATATTATATAGGCCCTCTGCATTGTACCACAGCCAGAGAACTATGGCTTACTGGCGCAGCCCATGCAGCTGTGGCCGGCCCTAAAAGGAGCCTTGTATTAAGGCAGACGCAGGACCTTCACCGCTGCGACGCCGCGAGTCTGGCGGTCCCAGACCGCCAGACTCGAAATCAGGCCCTTAGTCTTCATTTAAATAAAGTACTTGGCAAGAGTGATAACGTTTTAGATGAGAAACATGAAAGGAAGGATGAACTCTCTAGTAAGTGGGAAGTATGCATCGAAAGGCCCAGAATATCTAGGAGAAAACTTAGACCAACAGAGTGAACAGAGTAGGTTGAGGGAAGACAAGCAAACTCTTTGCCAAATTCACAAAGGTAAACATAGGCCTGAAGACTAAGATTAGACCTGAAGTCTAAGTTTAGACCTGAAATGCAAGGGTGCATTCACAAAGGTAAGCTTAGACTTCATGTCTAAGTTTACCTAGGCGAATTGAGTCCTCTATCTCCAAGCTTGTTGGGAGGTGCCTGTGTTGATTGCCTTAAACCCTTTGCTTGGACTCAGACTTTTGTAGATTTTGGAGTAGTCTTTTTTGAATTTCTTTTAATCTTTCCAATGACTCTTGCACAGCAGGCATAGAATTCTCAGTTTCTAAGGGACTTGTAAAGGTGTGAGGTTGGAATCTATAGTGACCATGATTATGATACAGTTCTTAAATGGGGGTAGTTCCACAATAAAATCGGAGGAAATAACCTTCCATGTCCTGGAAGGAATTTCAGGGGTAAGAAGTAACCCTGCTTTTTGTTTTGTTTGAGATTTGCTCTGTGCCCAAACTGTACAGAAATTGAAGAATGTTGCAACATCTTTATGTAGAGAAGGCCACCAAAACCTTCGAAATCTTCAGTAACCCATTGACCTATGAGTCTGTAGATTATTGCGTCATGACATAGATGTAATATTTGCCTTTGTAATTGGCTTGTTGAAATAAAGAGGTTTTTTTTAACCAAATTAGGCCATTTGTATGATTCAATTGGGAATATCTTTGTTTCAATTTGAGTAGATTGAATTGTTGGACTTTTGATGGATTGACTCAAATACTGTAGTAGTTATGGTGGAAATGAAAGCCTGCGGAACATTGATCTTCTCCACAGTTTCGAATTTTTTCATACTAAGGGTAATGTCTGGATAAGAAGTCTGCAATTGCATTTCCAGATCCAGGAATATAAGTAAGGAATAAATCAAAATTGTTGAAAAAAGAAGACCCATCGAGCTTGTCTGCTACGCCGACATTCAGCCTGTTGGAAAAGACAGGTCTGAGGCATTCATCTCCGCAATTAAATATTTTGAGACATCAGGTTGAAGCAGGATGGGAGCTCAAACTAACTCAGGGTCTGACTTAGATCTTGACACAATCGGTTCCTCTGTCGTTTTTCAGTCAGATTCCCCACCCGCCTACTAGGTGGTCTGCCCACTTTATTTCGATGCTCGCGAGTCAATGGACGAAAGATTGTCATAGTGCCGCCGCCCCCGCATGATTCGTTTACCCGCATCAATGGTGCCATAGGGAAAAACGGCTGTCGGTGGGAGTAGAGCCAGTTTGTCCACCCGGCCTATCATGATGTCCTTTCCCACGATGTAACTCTGGCGGGGAAACCTCCACACCTGAGTTGGCAGATTGGAACAGATATAAGGCTGAAACTTACCTTCTTTTTGTTTCACACTTCCTTTTCTGTCATGAAGCCAATTGTCCAAGTCCTGCCTTTGCTGCTGCAACTTGACCATGAAGCAAATCAACACTGCATCACCAAAATCGAAGGCAAGCTTCTATAATAACTTGTTACCTTTTGACGTGTCTGTTTACATTTGATCTGGACTCGTGCATGTGGAAATCTCTCTTACAAGCAATAACATACCAATGTGTAATGCATAAGTGTAATGTTGTCGTTTAAGAAATTTAAAGAAACCAACCTGTATAATTTTATTGTAATTTTAAATTCGGTGCAAGTTGCTTTCATGATAATAGATACTTACACAAAAATGGACATCAATCCAAAAATCAAAAACTGAGCATCCTGGTGTGTTAATTTAATTTTACTAAACTATAACATCCTTACCATATACATTACAACTTATTGGGATAATTGAAATGTAATGCAGTGTAGAAATTGCACTTAACAAGGTGAAAGGTTTGTTTTTAAAATAACAGTAAAAATCAATTTTAATTCCAATCAAATAATATATTTATCATTTTAACATTACCCCTTGTCTAGCACAATTCCTGTATTTTATTAAATGTTAGTTCTGCCATTATTATTTTAAGGTGCAAAGCATTTGTGTTTATTTTAATCACTTATCAAGTACAAATAAGCATATCTGTATTAACACTTAGAAAAATAATACGACTAATCCATTTGTTGATGTAAGTGTGCATCATAATGATGAATGCTTGCCCAAATTTTAAATATCCATCATATATCTTTTTACTAGTGTATGAACTATACAAATAAAACAATAAAAAAAACAGTTGCATTTTCTGTCATAATTTTAAGTTAAAATATGTAATTATTAACAGTTCTAGGAATCAAAGAATAGGAAATGAAAAATAATGTCAGGTCAAACTTGGTGAAATTGAAATAAGAAATTAGATACTTCTCTTGAATCAATATATTTTATTTCAAAACATAAAACAATAAAAAAAAGAAATGTCACAAAGACATGATGTTGGAGTGTTGCCCCAAACTTGCCTTCTAAACAGACTGTCAAAGGGGAATCTCCTCAGGAAGGAGCATCTAGTGGGCACAGTGCAGGCACCTCAAGGATCTTTCTTAGGAGGTCTGGGTTTGGGTTAGGCTAGGTAAAACATGACTTCAGGAGGAGGAGTACGGGTAGAAGAGATGGGAGACGATTGGGTTTGGGAGGTAGAGGCAGCTGCAGTGTGTGCTCTGTATGTGTCTGTTGGTTTTGCAGTTGTATGTGGGTCTGGTGTATGTTGTGTATGTTTGAGTGTTTGTTTTCTGGCAGGTATACGTTATTTGGGTGAGTGTGTGCATTTGTGTTTGGTGGGTGTTGTTTTGCATGTAGGTGTGCTTGTGAGTGAGGGTTTTGGTTTGGATGAGTGTGCTGTTGAGGTGGTTGTTGTGGTGTCTGTGCGTGTAAGTTTTACAGTTGCATGTGGGTCTGGTGTATGCTTGAATGTGTGTGGTTTCTCAGGTGTTTTGTAATGAGGTGAGTGTGTGCGGTTGTGTTGATTGGTGTTGTTTTGCATGTAGGTGTGTGTTTGGATGAGTCTGCTGTTGAGGTGGTTGGTGTGGGTGTGGTGCTTGTGGGTGTGCTGGTGGTTGTGAGTGTGCTAGTGGTTGTGGGTGTGATGTGTTTGTGGTGGTTGTGGGTGTGCTGTGGTGCTTCTGGGTGTGCTGGTGGTTGTGGGTATGGTGGTAGTTGTAGGTAAACTGGTGGTTCAAGTACTTGTAGGCATTGTGGTGGTAGTGGTAGTTGTGGGTGTGATGGTGGTTGTGGTGGTGGTGCCTGTGGGTGTAGTGAAAAATAGTTTGGGGGTTTGTGTGTGTTTCTTTGTGTGTTTGTGTTTATGTGTGTGAGTGTGTGAGTGTGCTGCTTGTGTGTGTTGGAGTGGGTGCCTGCAAAGAAGTGAGTGTGTTTGGGATTGGGGTAGGACTTTGGAATTGGGGTGAGGAAGGGACCTGAGTTAGAGCACGTAGTTGGGCTGGTTGGAAGGCTGTGGTCAGTGACGAGGCTAGTTCTACAAATGATCTCTGCAGGCCAGACATAGCACTATGAATGGCTTCTGGGTTTGCTACCTTTTGTTGCCTTTGTCAACTAAGGCCCTGGATGCCATTCAGGAGTACAGTCTTGTCTACAAAGATGCTGCGTAAGAGGTCAATACCGGCCTCACTCAATGCAGCCGGAGTGATAGAGGCAGGGGGTGAGGTGTCTGTAGTGAAAGAGACACTAGCCCTTTTAAGGGGGCAGGCTTGGCCAACTGGGGGAGCAAGAGGGGGAGTAGAGAAGGGTCTCTGGGTGGCAGACTAGAATGCCAGTGGAGCAGTTGCTGTAGGGATTGGTTGCTTGTGGAAGCTTCCGAAGATGATGTCGAGGTGGTAGCCTCTGTGCCAGTCCCGTCACCCTCTGTGCCACTGTGTCCATCGGTGTCGGTGCTCTCAGCAGTTGAAACACAGTGGCCAGCTGCTTCCTAGCCTACATGGACAAATTCTCTATAACTCTTGAAAAACATCAAGGTACTCATGATTGGTATCAGATACCTCAGTGAACAAGGCAACACACTGATCAGCTGGGTTAGAATGAACTTCAGGTGTTTTAAGAAAACATTGGTCAGCAGTACAGTGGGAGACCTAATACTCTGAGCCCAGAAACAAAGTCTCATCTAATCAATTAATGTAAATATTGTGTCTGGCTAACCAATTTATTTCACAAAAATTGGGGTAGCGGGGAAAAGAAATAAAACTGAAGGTTAGACTTTCATAGAGTGCCGAATAACCTGGGCTACAACATACAGCAATCCAAAAGCGGTATGTAGCGGCGATCAATTATGCCCAATCTTAGCTATACTCAGTGCAACAAATTAATTGCCATTTTGAAACCTGACTTTATTAACCATAATATTATAAATAATTAAATATAGTGATAATGCCAAACCAATAAATACATCTAGAGTTCCCCGCAGTGCCTAAATATACATATATGTACACATTTACATAAATGATTAGACACTTGAGCACAAGATTGCAGCACAAAGGAACATACAAACCAACAAATATATATTGTGTTAAAATGGAATCTTGTCACTTGAAATTACTCAATTAAAGGTACCTATGTGGTGAGTCAATTTCAATGTCCACCTAATAGATAGTCACTCCAACGAGGAGAGCACTGGAGAAAATCTACTTATTCCTTTACTCCATCCAGTAATTCCTTTACTCATCCAATAAATTTGGCACATCATAGTCAACTTAGAAAGACTCCTCCACAGTGAAAGCCATGTTGGTTGTGACATGTCACGGCCTCCTCAGGACAAAAAAAAAGGCACGAAAGTGCATGCTCGTCAGAAGGCACTTGCGACTAAATCAAAGGTAGAATCTTAAGTGAAGTCTTCATATAAGCAATGCCTGTGTTACATCGTGATACTCCCAAAAAGTGATCCAACTTAAATTCCATGTATCAGGGGTCCAAGTGGCCCGATCCATGGAATTTAAATCAAATTGCTTTTTTGGGATTTCTGTGTGAAATCTATAGAATGAACACCAGTGTTTAACACCAGTTGAGAGCATTTCTGAACAGAGTTGCCAGATTGTCACAATGTAGGCATAAGTCTTGTGTCCAGCTTCTCTTGCTCTAAGGCTAAAAAGTTTCATGCGCACTGGACAAATTTAGGAATAGAGGGAGTGTCTCAGGTGATGGCATCCTCGGTCAATAAGGGCAAAATAAACATCACTTTAGTGCTATCATTTGAAATCTGTGCTGGTTATACAAAATAATTAATTTGCACAAGAAATAAAGAATCAGCCTTGGGTCACTCTATATGTTTCAATCTTTGGTCACCTGTATATGTAACCTTGGTGCACGGTATTGAGTTCAATGGCTTAATTTCATATATGATCTACTACTGCAGTATCTGGAATTGTGTTTCCTGAGCCAAAGATATTGGGAACAGTCCCTCTTGGTAATCAGATTTAATTTACTCTGTAGCGGATTAACTCTATGGCCCTCATTACGATGTCGGTCAGACCAACATCTGGTCCCACGGTCTGACCACCACATTATGATGTGGGGGGTCAGAGGCAGGGTGTGGATGGACCGACCAAAGCTTCCGATCGGCTTAAGGAGCCTGTACGACCATTGGTCAGAAAGTAATGCCCTACAATGGGGCAGTGCCTTCTCAGGCATCACAGTAGGGATTACAATGTCCCTTTCAGACAGCCAATCAATTGAGGTCTGACCGCCATAGAAATGCAGTTGGAAACGGACTTTGCGGACCCCTAGCAGGGTCCCCAACCTTCAGTGGCCCCCGCTATGAGGCCTGGTGGGCACCTGTGGAGCCCCCCCCTAAACATCCATGCATCATGTGGCAGGCACTGCATGGTGCCAGCCACTTGGTGCATGAATGTTAAAAAAGTGTATTTGTCCTATTACGGCTTGTGCTGCGTCCCACAGCACAAACCACAATAGGAAAAATACACTTTACGACTGCCGTGAAGGCGGTTGCATATTAATTTGGGAAGCGGGACCATCGCATCCCTTTTGGGCAGTCCCATTTCCGACACGATGCTGGTCGGACGCTCGTCTGACCGGCATCGTAATGAGGCCCTATCTGTTTTTTTTAGCTCTGTTTGTATTTCAGAAATGACATGTGCCACTGCAAACACAGGAATAGAAGCAGAGCCTTCATCCTTTGTGATGTATGAGAAAAGACGGGCCGGCAAGTTGTTGGGAGATGCGGACTCGCCAGTCTAAAGCAAAGCTTGCTCCAATTCTAGCACTGATGAGAACAACACCCTTGATGAAGCAGGTGAAACATTTTGGGGCTAGGCAAAGAGAGTGTAACTTAGAAATCAATGAAAGAGATGTGGAATAGTAGAAAAGGGCATTAGTCCATGAAAAAGTCAGACAGCAAGCAAATTTAATAAACTTTGGAGGTTGTGCCTCCCAACCCTCATTTCTTTATCACTTTGTGAACTGTTAGTTTCTTATCAGACACCTGTGACACAATAACTCTAAACATCTCAAAGTAATACAGCGCCCTGAAAATAATTACACAGAAATGGGTATTTCAGCAGGACCTAAATATTGATGAAAAGATCCAAATACCACACGGGGAATGCAAAGATAAAATTAAAGGTGCAATAACAAAGTCTTCAGACGTGGACTGGACAGCAGCCTATGTAACCTGTCAGGCAGTGAGCAACCATGTGAGCCACTACTTATGTTTACTCAGACACTGTTGATTAGGATGTGTCCTGTGGAGTGTAACACATCCAGTGCACCTTGAATGTCAACCTTTTACTCTTCTTTGAATTACAGGTCATACACAACATCTTGATGGATGCTACCCATAGGAATTCTTAATTATATGAGGACAAAACATGTTGGCTTATAGATGAAGGTTTGATATATGAACTATTAGATCACGGGTACTCATAGTACGGCCCGCGGGCCGCCAGCGGCCCGGCAAGCCTTCCTTGGCGGCCCGCGGACCTTGCAGACATAGTACCTGTGTTTTTAAAAAATTTTTACAGTGTGTCAGCAAACACAGACTCTGCTCTATGGGGGCCGGGCGATTCCGATAGTCCGAGTGGAGCTGCAGGGGCGCTAAGAGGTGAAATACAACAAAGCCTCTTTATCATGCAAATGGTCTTTTAAAGACCTGTGAAGTACTTGGGTGCGGCTGTGTGTGCGCCCGGGAAGCTGTCTCAGCCCGGGCTGCCACACACGCGGGGTGAGGTGACGGAGAATGATAGAGGACAGCAGGGTGTGAGAGCCGGGTGAGGTGACGGAGGGCAGCAGGGAGTGAGAGCCGGGTGAGGTGACGGAGGGCAGCAGGCAGTGAGAGCCGGGTGAGATGGCAGAGGGTGACAGAGGGCAGCAGGGAGTGAGAGCAGGGTGAGGTGGCAGAGGGCAGCAGGGAGTGAGAGCCGGGTGAGGTGACAGAGGGTTGCAGGGAGTGAGAGCCGGGTAAGGTGACAGAGGGTGACAGAGGGCAGCAGGGAGTGAGAGCCGGGTGAGGTGACGGAGGGCAGCAGGGAGTGAGAGCCGGGTGAGATGGCAGAGGGTGACGGAGGGCAGCAGGGAGTGAGAGCCGGATGAGGTGACAGAGGGTTGCAGGGAGTGAGAGCCGGGTAAGGTGACAGAGGGTTGCAGGGTGTGAGAGCCGGGTAAGGTGACAGAGGGTGACAGAGGGCAGTAGGGAGTGAGAGCCGGGTGAGGTGACAGAGGGCAGTAGGGAGTGAGAGCCGGGTGAGGTGACGGAGGGCAGCAGGGAGTGAGAGCCGGGTAAGGTGACAGAGGGCAGGGAGTGAGAGCCGGGTGAGATGGCAGAGGGTGACAGAGGGCAGCAGGGAGTGAGAGCCAGGTGAGGTGTGCGTTAAGAGCCTGTGATGTGATGCTTCCCGCCAGCCTGTAGTCAGAGAGTTGAGCCAAGGCCAGGGAGCTCAGGCCTGGGAGGGAGACAGAGAGGGAGACAGAGGGAGAGGGAGACAAAGAGCGAGGGAGACAGAGAGAGGGAGACAGAGGAGACAGAGAGAGGGAGAGACAGAGGGAGGGAGACAGAGGGAGGGAGACAGAGAGGGAGGGAGACAGAGAGGGAGGGAGACAGAGAGGGAGGGAGAGACAGAGGGAGAGACAGAGGGAGAGACAGAGGGACGGAGACAGAGAGAGACAGAGAGAGAGGGAGACAGAGGGAGACAGACAGAGGGAGGAGGGCGACAGATAGAGGGTGACAGATAGAGGGCGACAGATGGAGGGAGACAGAGGGAGGGAGACAGAGGGAGGGAGACACAGGGAGGGAGACATGGAGGGAGACAGGGAGAGAGACAGACGGAGACAGGGAGGGAGACAGGGAGACAGAGAGAGAGGGAGGGAGACAGAGAGGGAGGGAGACAGAGAGAGAGAGAGAGAGAGGGAGGGAGACAGAGAGAGAGAGGGAGGGAGACAGAAAGAGAGAGGGAGGGAGACGGAGAGGGAGACAGACAGAGGGAGACAGACAGAGAGGGAGACAGACAGAGAGGGAGACAGACAGAGAGGGAGACAGACAGAGAGGGAGACAGAGAGAGAGGGAGACAGAGAGGGAGGGAGGGAGACAGAGAGGGAGGGAGACAGAGGGAGACAGAGAGAGGGAGACAGAGAGAGGGAGACAGAGAGAGGGAGACAGAGGGAGGGAGACAGAGGGAGGGGGACAGAGGGAGACAGGGACAGACAGGGACAGACAGAGATAGGGACAGACAGAGACAGATAGTGGCAGAGACAGGAACAGGGACAGACCGATAGAGGCAGAGACAGAGAGGCAGAGAGACAGAGATGGAGATGGAGAGGGAGAGGGAGAGGGAGAGGGAGGCAGAGAGAGGGAGGGAGACAGACAGATGGAGAGAGAGGGAGACAGAGAGAGAGGGAGAGAGAGGGAGACAGAGAGGGAGGGAGACAGAGGGAGGGAGAGAGGGAGACAGAGAGAGAGGGAGACAGACAGAGGGAGACAGACAGACAGAGGGAGACAGACAGAGGGGGAGACAGAGAGGGAAACAGAGAGGGAGACAGACAGAGAGAGACAGAGGGAGACAGACAGAAGGAGGAGGGCGACAGGCCGAGGGAGGAGGGCGACAGACAGAGGGAGACAGAGGGAGGGAGACAGGGGGAGGGAGACAGAGGGAGGGAGACAGAGAGAGGGAGACAGAGAGAGGGAGACAGAGAGAGGGATACAGAGGGAGAGACAGAGGGAGGGAGAGAGAGACAGAGAGAGAGGGAGACAGAGAGGGAGACAGAGAGGGAGACAGAGAGGGAGACAGGGAGAGACAGAGGGAGGGAGACAGACAGAGGGAGGAGGGCGACAGGCAGAGGGAGGAGGGCGACAGGCAGAGGGAGACAGAGGGAGGGAGACAGGGAGGGAGACAGAGGGAGACAGGGGGAGACAGAGGGAGAGACAGAGGGAGGGAGACAGAGAGAGGGAGGGAGACAGAGGGAGACAGACAGAGGGAGACAGACGGAGAGACAGAGGGAGGGAGACAGACAGAGGGAGACAGACAGAGGGAGGGAGACAGAGGGAGGGAGACAGAGGGAGGGAGACAGAGAGGGAGGGAGACAGAGAGAGGGAGACAGAGAGGGAGGGAGACAGAGAGAGGGAGACAGAGAGGGAGGGAGACAGAGAGAGGGAGACAGAGAGAGAGGGAGGGAGACAGAGAGAGGGAGACAGAGAGAGAGAGAGGGAGACAGAGAGAGAGAGGGAGGGAGGGAGACAGAGAGAGGGAGGGAGGGAGACAGAGAGAGAGAGATGTGTATGCCGGGTCCGGTGGCTCAGTGGACGAAGGCGTCCGCTGCAGGGGCCTGTGTTCCACCTCATGGTCACAGTTTTGTTTTGCTCTAGCCCCGCCCCCTCCCCCAATGACCCCGCCCCCACAGGTGCGGCCCTCGGCCACAAACCACACTGTAAATTTGGCCCCCAAGAGAAAGTTTGTGAGTACCCATGTATTAGATCAATGTACAGTAGAAGAGATGTTACATTTTTTTTATATCTTCAGCACAATTTATTGCACATAAATTTGTAGGAATGCAGCCCAGTTTGTTTTACAGACTGATGTGTTTATTCTGAACACAGAAGTGCCAAGCTGTGAGAACTTTAGATATGTAAACTGGAATGCCACAACCAAAATATCACACCAGGCTTCTATCAATAAAACACCAAAAAGGGACATGTTTACTTCTGAACCTGACAAATATATATTTTGTTACCAAAACCACAAACTTCATGTTTACAGAATGTGACACAGCCTTTAGAGTATTCCAGAATGCAAAGTTTCCGAATCCCAGTGCATGCGTCATAATGAACTTGCACAGCAGTTTGGTCCCTAAGGGTGAATAACTGTTGAAAGATAACATAACATCGTGACACAGGCCCAAAATACTCTATATCTCCAGATCTTTCCACAAATTAAGTAATGAATAACATGCATGCATTTATTTTATATATTTATAACGAGTGACAGATAAATAGAAGGGTGTCCTGGCACTAAGGTAACGCATGAAACAGAAGGAAAATGCATCCAACCGACAGAGGATCTGAGGGTGTAAAGCCAAGTTTTTACGTCTTCCCTAAAGGCCAGTATCTCTATAGAGCTAGGTGGGGGTACGCAAACTGTTCGACTGTTGTGCTGCTTGTACAGAGAAAACCCTATCACTGACTCATGTCTTATTAAACCTAAGAAAAGAAAGAAGATTGCCATTGGCTAACGAGAGAGGTAGTGTTTAACTTTGCTGTGTAGAAAGAGAGGATCAACCTGATGAAAGACTCTGTGAACTATACAGAGAAACTTGAACATAACTCTCTTAGATAATGGAAGCCAATACACTGGGTGTAAGGCTACTAAGGAAGACGAGTGGCGTGGAAGGAAAAATGTGCCAGCATTGCAGTTGCAGCCTGTATGCAATAAAGGTACTTCAGAAGATAGTCCAGGGCCTCAAGAAAGAAAAATTGCAGTAGTCTAATCTGCTCAAGATGACTGACTACACCATGAAAAGGGCAAGACTGACTGGGTAAGAAAAGTAAGTTTTGACAAAGGACTCACATTAGTGAAAGCAAGGAGGAAGGCAGGCTGGAGACATGGTAAGTAAAAGAAAGGATAGACTCAAATATTACAAACAGGAGTAGCAACAAATGACACAGAGTTGTCCTCCTGAGGCCAGAAATTTGCAGGCAAAGAGTGCACAGGTTTCCCTATGGAGCAGCATAGAACTTTGGTCTTATCATCGTTTAATTTTAATGAGTTAGGACCGAGCCAAGTAGGGATGTCATGCAGATAGTTTTGAAAATGTCTCCCATGGGGACTGAACTGATTGGCCCTTCGTGAGGATAAGTTGAATGTCATCAGCATAATTCGTGAGATTAGCCAAAGTTCGCAGGTAGGCATTAAACAATGGTGGACTAAGGGAGGAACACTGAGGTAATCCCTGCCCCACTGATTTGAACTCTGAACAAAAAAGCAGCTGAATAGGTTGAACTCGGTCCTCTAGGTAGGATTTACAACAATTCAAGGCAGTGCCTCTAATGCCATCCTCAGACAGCCTGGCAATCAAGAGTTTATGGCTGACTTTGCCAAAGGTGGTAGGCAAGTCAAGTAACAAAAGGGCCTCCATTGCCTTTAGACAATCTGAGATCACCCTGCATGGTAACAATGGTTGATTCTGTGCCATTTAAGGGGCTAAAACCCAACTGAAACGGGTCCAGCAAGGAATGATGCCCCAAGAATTCAGATAGCAGTTTGATGACATACTTTTCCATGATTTTACCTGGAAAGGGCAGAAGGGAGATCAGTTAAAAATTGCTCAAGACAGAAGGAGCAGCTGTAGCTTTTTTAGAAGGGTTTTTTTTTCCATTCAGGAGGCATGACAGCAGACGCCAAAGAGTGATTACAGATAGACTGTAATAGAGATACAAGACAGCCTGACATTTTCTTCCAGACTAGAAGGTAGAAGATCAAGGGGAAGCCAGAGAGATGGAATTTGCAATTGTAAGAAAAACTAGTATGACATCTGTCCGAGGTCATCTAAAGTAGGCATTGTGCTGCTGTCAACAGAGATGTTAAAGGTGTCTATTGGAGGAGATACTGAGATGTTTTTAAATAGCATGTAGTCACCTGTTGTTTACAAGTCAAGATAATACTCATAACTTTGTTCTAAAACAAAAACAAATCAGCCAGATTCTCTTATAACTTATACAGAATGGGTTAATTAAAGTTCTAATTATGTTTTTTTAGCACATTATGGGCTATTAGAACCTCTTTGGTATTGTTTTGTACTTTTAAAGCTTCTTTATGTTTAGGTTATTGATTCAGGGCTATAATTAACACACCACCATAATTCAGTTTTACATTTTAACTTAGCTACTCTGAGAGTGTCATAATACCAAGGAGCCCAAGTTTGCAGGTGATAAACTCTGTTTTTAATAGCATAGCAATGTCAAGAGCTTTAGTAATCCAGGTTTGATCATTTTAGGCTACTCTCTCATTGTGAGGCCCAACAGCCAAATGTATCAGTTAGAGAGAAGTTGAGAAAGAACCCTGTGTAGTAATTTCATCCACGGTTGTGATAGACTGATTTGATTCTTCCTAAGACCACGGTATTCTCTACATTCTAGATATGAAGAATGATCAGAGAATGAACAGTCCAGACCTGATGTAGAACTTTTTCCCAAGATATCAAATCAGAGGGGGCAAAAGTAATATTGAGGATATGGTCACTTTATGTAAAGGTCCACTTTCTAATTACAGAAGCCACATTGGAGCCATAGAATGAACCAAATCAGAGGTGTTTTGGTTAGTCTGGGCATCCGCCAAAATATTAACTTCACCTACATGAAGAAGGCTAATTGAGATAGAATTAATGGAGAGATGAAATCTAAAAATGTATCAAATTTTATTGGATAGCCAGGAGAGTCATAACAGACTAGGCCACCAATGCTCTTGGCTGCTGAAATGCACAGCAAAAAACCTAACAATTTCCTCAATTGGTGAGATTTGAGATTTCAATTATTCCTAAAAATGACAGCTTACCCGCCACCACTAGTTGACGGACAAGGGAGATGTACAATCTTGAAACCCATTGGGCAGCAGTCTCAAAATCAGGATTGGACTTGTTAAATGACTATGATTTCATAATGAAGGTTAAACATTTTGGAGCTTAGTAAATGGTTAATATAATCAACATGTTTCACCAGCGAACGAGCATTAATAACATCACATTCTATAAAACATTAGCAATAGCAAGAGAGTTTATAGAAATGGTATCCCATTCTTTGCAATACAGCTCCAGAATTCCAGCCAAATTGCCAGAAGAACAGTACCCAACCCAACTGATGGGCCTCGACAGCCTGCCTCTACCATCATAAACTCTCTCTTATTGTATTTCATGTAACTTACTTGGTGATCCTCGAGGGAGGGCATTGCCTCGAAGTGCAATAGAGAAGTTTGGCTGGCGCTGTGTGTGTCCTGTCCACTAATGGGCAAAGATGGGCTTGCCTTTGGTGCATCATCACTGCGCCGGTGGTGCGGCTCCACAGCAAACCATCTTAAGTAGGCATTCATGTAGGGATGACTAGAGTACTAACCAAAATGAAGTATTTTTTCAATGCAATTTACAAAGAGATAAAATGGCATCAGGCTGACATTTATTCCACGTCAGTCTGACCAAGCAGTACACAGGTAGAAAAGGTTTTAGTCCGATTAAATCATGAGCAGCGATGCGTGAATAATCTAACTAAGCAATGGTAAAAAAGTGGCAATAAAACTGTTAATCTTATAAACAATTCCTCAAACCTATAGTTCACTAAAAGGCAGGACAAATTGCTGGCAAGGCACAGGAGATAAGCGATAAATTGCTGCGGCTCCGCAGCAGACTCCGCCTTCTTAAGTAGGCAGTCATGTAGGGATGACTAGAGTACTAACCAAAATGAAGTATTTTTTCAATGCAATTTACAAAGAGATAAAATGGCATCAGGCTGACATTTATTCCACGTCAGTCTGACCAAACAGTGCACAGGTAGAAAAGGTTTTAGCCCGATTAAATCATGAGTAGCGATGCATGAATAATTTAACTAAGCAATGGTAAAAAAGTGGCAATAAATCTGTTAATCTTATAAACAAATCCTCAAACCTATAGTTCACTAAAAGGCAGGACAAATTGCTGGCAAGGCACAGGAGATAAGCGATAAATTGCTGCTGCTCCGCAGCAGACTCCGCCGTCTTAAATAGGCAGTCATGTAGGAATAACTAGAGCGCTAACCAAAATGGCATACCTATTCAGGGCAATTTACAAAGAGATAAAATGGCTAGTGCCTAGGGGCTCGGTTTGTGAGCAGTGGCGTAGGAACAATCTAACTAAGCAATGATTATAAAGTAGAAATAAAAATATTTAATTTTATAAACAGTTCCTCAATTTGCGTTATTTGAATAATGCTTTGACCTTTTGGGTCAGTGACATCTGTTATCTTAATATAACGCTATACAGTGTTAGATCAGCAGTCCTGTACAAGTAACCTCTTTCAGACATTATTTACCATTTTCTATGTCATATTGAATAATTGAGTTGGTGAATTGTCTGCCTAACAACAGCTTTTGAATTGGTATTCTCCATTTTCATTTTAGGGGATGATCGCACCAACTCTGTGATCAAGATTTTAAAGCAATGTATTTCGCTGAGACATGTCTTCATCACAATAGCAATACAACCATAAATGGTCATTGTAAAAAAAATGTAGTTATTAGTCTAGGGGGGTGACTACCTTGGCACACTGGCACTCTTCTGCAAAGCAATTTTACAGTATCAAAGGTCAAATCAGAGCCTTTGTGACTGCGATATGTCATTTTAAATGTACAAAACCTAAATTGCGATTTGGTAACGCATTGCCAAGTCACAATGTGGGTTTGCAAGTAAATTCTGATTTGGAATTCAGAAGCAGAATGTTAAGGGCATCCCTTCCAAATAGCAATACTTTAAGTTGTGTATTGATATTTTGCGAACTAAATCTGGTTGCAAAACATTAATATTTTACCATCAAGTCAAAGTAGGTGGTAACTATTTGAAAATGGGAAGGATTCCCCAGGGGATGCCTTCCTCTTTATAAATGTGGACATAAATAATTTTTAGGAGCAGGCACTGGTCCCTGGGTCTACTGCCTACTCCTAAAATACGGATGTTAAAACTTGTCTTGTTTTTTTAAACACATCCCTTGTTCCAGTTCAAAAAACAAGCTGCATTTAAAAAAGAGATTACCATGTTTAAAAGCACAGATGCACATGGTGGTCTACTGACCTAACAGGCCTCCATGCCTGAGAGTTTAACCAATTGTAGTTGGTTGCAGTTCATGGAAACTTTTGATGCCTTTGCCCGGTCAAGATTTCTACATTTGCACTTAGTCACATTTTTGGTTCTCAGGATCCCTCAGTGGGGCAAGGTTACAGGCTATAGCCAAGAGACCATCACAAGGCCATATACCTTCTCCACAAAGTACCGTCGATTTAAATTTGCTGCTGTGGAGAACCTTGGGCGGATTGGCTTGGTATGTTGGTCCTGGTCCTCGGAGGTCTTAAAGTTGAAAGAGTTTTTAAGTCCCAGGTTTTCATGGGTGACAGGCAAAGTCCATCAAGACACAGCTAAGTGTTCCACAACCACAGGAACAGCACTACAGTGTTAGGGCTCACTCCAGCAGAGGCCAGCAGCAGCACCTAGCACAGGTCCGGTTGGAACTGGTCAAGTGGGCAGTTGCAGGAAAAGGCTTCTTGTAGCTTGTTGTATTCCTGTACCTTGAACAAGATGTTAATCGTATTACCATTGGTGTCTACCTGTTTGTCCTGGGTACACAGGATGCAGGTCCAGCCCTTCAGGGCCTCTCTTGGGAGTCATTTTCTGATCTTCTTCAGGTTCAGTCAAATTCTGAAGAGGGTGCCAGGGGATGCCACTGTTATGCCTGGCACTAGCTTGTGGATATGGGTGATGCCCTGGCCCCTCCCTAACCAGTGGGATAAATGTTTCCTGGGCAATCCTACCCACTTTTTAAGCAGTGCCTATCTTCCCTACTGCAAACAATCCCACAGTGCCCGCACTTCTAGAATTCAAATTGGTGAAACCCTTTTCCCCTTGTGCACAGCCTGCATGCCCACCCATTGGTGTGGCCAGTGTACTGAGCAGCCAAACCTCTGTGGTCACTCTAAACCAGTTGTAAGTAGCTCCTGTCTCACTGGAATTGGAGTTGCACTGCAGTGTTTTGGTTTCTTAACAGGGATGCAAGAGGGTGCAGTCTCTTTATGTTTAAAAACCACTACAGATTAAACTTTAATCTGCAGTGATTTTTAAACATAGAGGGACTGCACCTTCTGCCAGCCCTCCTTTAAAAATAACAACCACTGCAAATTTACCAGTAATTCCGCATTACAAGAGTAATGCAGAATTGCTAAATTCCTCCGATTCCGCCAGCGGAATAAAAAATATTGCTCAGATCTATTAAGCTGTGAGTGAACCGTCCCAATGTCGTGCTCTAAAGCACTTGTCTGCACAAAAATTCTTTAGTGAAGACAGGTACTTTTAGTACTGGTGCTAGGCGCATGGCCCCCATTCAGGGTGTGAAATGCTTTTTGACACGCCTCTGCCCAGGTCACAATCATGGGCTTCTTCTTTGATGTGAATACGTTCATGGTGGAAACAAAAGTCTAATATCCCATCACAAGCCTCCTATATTACCCAGTGAGGCCTAAAAACACTCTCACTTGGATCTGAGTCCTGGGAGGCTCGTAGGCTAGAATTGTTTGAATTTTGGATTGGAGAGGCTTAGTGTGTCCTCCAACAACTTGGTGGCTCAAGTACACCACAGAAACTTGCCCTATCTGGCACTTAATGTCCTTAATAGCCAGGCCTGCTTAAGACAACCATCTGTCACAATGAGCATGGTAATTTTGGACATCTCATTCAGGACTTCAATCTGTTCACATAGGTGACCCTTAAAGTTTCCTGAGGGGTCTGTAGGTGTACCAGGTAGGTGACCTCATGTTTCCTCTCTTTGATTCCATAGGGCCTGGTTCACTGGTCCTGGAGGGCTTGAACTCCATGGACTTCATGACCAATTCTTTCTGGCCATGTTGGTATTCTACCCAAGTGGCCTTCTGGCCATTACATTGTTTCACTATTTCCTGGCTGGCTTCCAAATTAAGGTTGGTCTCTTTCATATATTTCCCCATCCCTGCCCAGTGGCCGACAGTCTACTATGCCTTGTGAGGGCTTCTTGGGGCTATTGTTTGACCCCTCTTTCACAAGAATGAGGAGTCCTCTTACAGGGTTGCCATACAGGAGTTCAAAGGGGCTAAAGTCCATTCGTTTCTGTGGTACCTCCCTGTAAGCAAACAACAGTCCCACTGATGTCTCAAGGGCTCAAGGAGGCTCATATCCATGCCCTTTGTGGTCTTGTTGAACTTTTCAAGAAGCCCATTGGTTTGGGGATGGTACAGTGTGAAGAACTAGTGGCTATTTCCACACTTATACCTCATCCACTTTATGTACATTGATGTGAAATTGGCTTCTCTATCCGAAACCACCCCCTTGTAGAACCTCACTCAGGTAAATATCCCAATCAGTGCCTTGGTCACCAGTTACTGTACTCAGGGGTATGGGTACTAGGTAGCACCGCCCACGTTCCAGAATAAACCTGTTACCTAGGGCTTTCTTGAGATCAATGGGATCAATAATGTCCACTCCTACCATCTCAAAGGGTAGTGCCTATTGCAGAGAAATTCTTGAGGAGGGCCCTGCCCTTCCCCACTGATTTGCCACCGGCCTGGCAAGTCATCCAGAATCTAAAGAATGCATCGGTCTTGATTCTCATCTGGGGCCAGTAAAAGAAGGGTGACCAGGTGGGCAAAGGTTTTGGCCTGCCCCAGATGTCCTGCTAGGCCAGCTCCAGCAGGAAGGTCAATAGCACTGGAGGGCCACTAACACTCTGATTGACCCAGGCTCATGTACCATAGGCACACATTATAGGAGCCCGTTCCCCAAGTAAATGTGATGATCACCAGAGGTGTGTCTGTTATTTTGGGTCTTACCGTGTCACTGAAGATCCTCAAGAGTGGAGCCCCCCCTGTGCACCCTAATAAACAATTTGTAGAGCTCATCATAATCCTTTACTTTACTGCTCTTTATCCAAGCTTTCATCATATTGCTAGAGGTATCTACGAAGTCCACCCAAGCCTGGTGGGCATGCTGCTAGCTATCCCTGAACTTTAAAAGATACTGCTTCTGTGTTATACCAAATTTGATTTTGAGGTCCTGTTTAGTAGGGCCATATGTAAACTGATAGGCTGCATCTAGGGTCAATGGTATATCCCTCCCAATAATAGGCATGCTTTACCCCCAAGTCCTCCTCTGGGACTCTATGCATCTGTAAGACCACATCATGCGCTGCACACCACTTAATAATATCATCCACCACCACATAACTAGGCACCAGATCTTTGGTGACGAGGATTCCGCGTTTACCTCTTCTAGGCACTTCTGTGACACTGCCACCATCATCACTGGAATTAGAGGCACTTCAGGAACTCAAGTTCATCTTGCACTGGGTCCTTTTATGGGCCAGCAAGGCCTTCTCCTCCTTCAAGGCCAGTGTTAATTTCTTCTCCACCAGTGTCAATGTTGCTGCTTACTTTTTCTCCTCAGCAGCCAAAGCCAATTTTCCACTCTTCAAAGCAGGAGTAGACAGCTGTCTGTCTGTCCTCCAGCTCTGAGAGGGGATAATTGTGGGTTATACACTGCTTGCTGACCTGGACAATGCAGTTGAGGCTGCTTATGGGGTTACACACTCCTTTGGTACTGTAGCTTCCACATTGTCATTCTCATCTCCCTCTTCCACCTCATCCTCATGCTCCTGAAGGGTGGACTGTAGCAGTTAGATCTCTTCCTAAGTTCAGAAGGCAGTCTGGTAGTCCTATTTTTTGGAACCCTTGCTGAGCCTGAGCCCCCTTTCCTTTCACATCTTCCTCAGCTACGCCATGCTGAGACTCTTTATGTTGGACCGAACCACCTCCATGTTATCAGAAAAATTAAGGTGCAAACATTGAGAGAAGGATTGAAATTAGGAAAAATCAAATATGACCCAATGAAAATCAAAAGCCAATAAAGAAATCTAAAAAGTCAAATTTTGGTGTTAATTTACAAACGTTTGTTTTTTATTTCAACTTATATCACTGTGTGGTACAGGAAAAGACAAATCCTGGATCCCACGCTGCTTCCAAAATGTAAGAGTGACTGCTGACCCTGAGTAATAATCATAATCCTTGTCTGGCTGAACCCTCAAAATCACTAAATTAACCTAAGTTCACCCCTTTGATAGCTCTGGGGCACAATAGACAGGCTTAATTTAGGACAATTTGTAAAGTATTTATGCTGTGCCAAAACAGTAATAAAGTCAAAACACAACATAATAAAGATCCAAAACAGAATTTGAAAAATAGAATACATTTTAATAAATAAGGGAAACTGTAGATATGAATTTTTTACAGTTTAAATAAAAATTCAGCTATAAAGCGTTAAGTGTCAAATGAAGGCAAATTGTTGCAGTAGATTGGGACCTAGGTGTGATTCGAGGCTGATTGCAATGGAGCACGGGTCTCATACAGAAACCAGGTTCGATCCAGCCAGACGTTTTAGCTTTGGAGTTAGTTTCTGAAATGGAAGTCAAAATCTTTAGCAGGGCAAGGCACATGCTATAGCCAAAGAAGGCTCCACAATGTTGGATCGCCATTGGACACAGTCCCAGTGAAGTCGTTGGTTTTAGCAGGGAAAGCTGCAACCAGGAGAAATTTGAATTGCACATCCAGCGAAGTCATCATGCTAGCCAGACACTTTTGGCACCCTCACCTAGTCAAGATTTCTATGATCACACTTATTAACTTTTTCAGAGCATGGAATTCTTCAGCTGGGCAAGCTTCCACTAAGCCAGATACCTTCTCCAAGAGGTCCCGCAGAATCATATTTTCTGCTGTGGAAAAGCTTTGAATTGAGAAACATGAAACTTTAGCTCAGCGGCATCACACTTTGTGTGGATTGGCTTGTCAGTTTGGGCCCAGTCCTCTGAAGGGCTTGAAGGTGAAAGAGTTTCTAAGTCCCAGGTTTTCAGGGGTGGTAGGCCAACTCCAGCCAGAAACAGCCAATGCTTCCAGGACTTCAGGAACAGCACTTGGGGGACAGGACCCACTCCAGCAGAAGCCAGCAGCAGGTTCAAGGGCAGGTCTTGTTGGAACTGGTCAGCTGAATAGTTGCAGGTAAAGGTCATTTCTAGCTTGTTGTGTCCAGAAGCCAGTCCCTTGAAGGTCACTTCTTTGTAAAAGAGGGAGAGGTCTAGTCCTTCAGAGGTCCTTTCAGGTCTCAGACAGCAGTTTCAGTCCTCTTGTGATCTTCCTCATACTCAGTAGTGGTCTGAAGAGGGTGCGAGGGGATGTTTGTGGGTGGGAGTGACACCTGGCTCCTCCCTAATCAGTGAGATAACTGTTCCCAGAAGCAACCCTACCCACTTTTGCTGCAGATCATGTTTGCCCTACTAAACCCTTTTGCAGAGGTATGACCAGGTTAATGAGCAGCCCCTCCTCTGTGGTCACACCACAATAGATCTGAGGGCATCTCCCCTTCACTGGGATTGGTGCCTCCCTGACTGAGGAAACAAGTGAAGGGGCCTGTGCAGGTGCCATCCCCTTTGAATAAATGAAGTTCCTGGGCGCAGACCAAATGACCATCCAGCCAGACCAAGACTAACACCTCCTTACGCCCAGGATTTTGCTCTGGAGGCAGGTTTCACACCTCATTCAGAGCCATTCACCAACTCCGTGACAGTTGGAAGGTTAATGTAACTTAGCCTTTAGAAGTTTCAGGCAAGGAAAAGGTAACTTTGTAAAAGTCACATTTCCTTAATATTTAGCAGGATTCTAACTTCACTGGTATCAGGGTGTGAATAGCTTGACCAGGAACGTTCCCATGGTAGGAATAGGGACCAAAGAACCTAAAAAATGGGGGTTAGGGGAAAGGGCTTCACCACAGTGAAAATTACATATTTTCCATGTAGAATAAAAGCTGTGAAAATATGCATAAGCTTATTTGCATTCAATTTATGCATGTGAGATCTTACATGTTTCACTATTCTACACTCAAAAATACTAGTGCGTTAAAGAACTAAAGACAGCTTACTACTGGTGGAAACTCCCCAAATAAGTTGCAAGTGTGCTCCAAGCATAGGCAAAATCATATAGAAGCAAATTTCCTTCCCCAAAAATGTTTGCACCCAAGTAAATATATATTTTTTATCACAGTGATGCACTATGAGACAGAGAAAGTGACAAAGAAGTAACTGGTCTAACACAAAAAATGCCCTACAATATTATTTGCAAGAACAGTTCAACAAGTTTTGAAAACTGAAAGCCTACTTGTAATGCTGACAGCATACTGTAACCGCCATGTATGTTACAATAGGCTGATTGTTTACTAGGCCATGTCTCATGGAGAGCTTGTTGTTTGAAATATAGTACACACTACTCCCTTTTCATCTGATTAATATTTTTTCTGTTAGATATTATCTATAATATTACTACTTATAAAAAATTATACACGTTTCATATTGCCCGAGAAAATTACCACAGAGGAGATAGTTAACTTGTTTGCCACAATGCAGCCCTTCCACCTACCCTCACTGCTTATAAAAAAAAATTGAAGCAAAGCTTAATTTTTGAAGTGTGGGGGTGGAAAACATCACAAGGCCCAGAATTTACACTAATTAGCGGCGTTGAATTCGTAGGGAAATTTGCAAATATGCATTTTCTTCTGATCAATGGTTCTTAACTTTTGTGGCAACATGCCATTGGAAACGTTAATTGGTCCATTTCAGTTTTCTAAAGCAATCTCATAATTTGCAGCAGAAATGAGTCACACGTCCATATGTCATTTCACACAATTTTAAATAAGGCATGCTACGGATGTGCAGTAAAATGCAAATGGATATTTATTAAAACTATTTTGAGTGTTTTTGTCTCCTGTTATCTCTCTGTCTCTCACACAAATGTCAAATATATATACCTATGGGCAATTGTACTACTTATATGGATTGTTTTTGGACTGCTATAAAAAGCTAAACTTACATTTGAGTGAAATAAAATGTGCGTGGACTGCTGAGGCCCACCCTGTCATTAATTACCCAGTTATATAATTGAGGAATTCATTTTTAATGTGATATATATGCAAATTCTAATTAGTTAATTCTCCGTCTGATCATATAGTTTTGTATGTTTCGCTTCATATTTTGCAGGGGACGTTTACTTTTTGCTTTAACACGTTTCCAGCACAGACCTAAATACTGTTTCTATAGCAATCCTGGGGCCGTATCATATGATGCCGGTTTCTGCGCTGCACGGACACAGAAGGAGCCTGTACTTTGGCATCTGAGTGCAGTGCTTAATTTGTAACAGAATAGGTGACAAGGCCCTCGTCAGGAAGCCACTTCAACTTGCACCACCCATTGTACCAGCCAGCGTTGCCAATGACAGTACCATCACAACTACTAACCATAACACTCCTACCAGTGTGACTATTCCAGGCCCCCAAAGCTACAACAATAGCATGGGTGGCAGGTATTAGTCATTTTTAATGTACATTGAATTAATAAACAATTGTTGTTGTACTGATCTCCAAATTAGGCAAACAGTGCCATCATGTGGTAGACTGTGATAAGGGCAGGTGTTGACAATTAAATGATGGCGCCTAACACTCGAAAACACTGGCTCCAATTAAGCACTGCTAAAGTGCAATCTTGAGCACATGTTAACTCAAAATATCTCTGAGTTATTGCATGCTTTGCAACAGCAGAGCTTGGAAACAAACAGCAGTAAATGCTTCTCTGTTTTTGGAGCTCTGCTGTCAAGAAAACATGCATTAACATGGGAATATTTTGAGTTACTACATGCTCTCAAAATGCTAAAAAGAAGCACACAGACCCCCTCTTCTTTTTAGGTTTTTTTTCAAGAATGTATAACACAAAGAGTTAAGGAATTTTTTTTTTTGCAGTAGCCACTGCATGGACATCAGTTATGGACTACCAGGGTTCACAGCTGCCCCTTGTGATCCCTGGCCTTTCCAGGGGCATAGCTGTCATTAGTGCAGCTGGTTCAGTGGCACCAGGACCCAGAGCTAGGAGGGCCTGCTCTAGCTGCTCTCTGCTGTTGCAGAGACAGTAATAGCCTTGGGCTTTTCTGTTAGCTTGTAAAATGATTTGACTTGTTGGATTCTGAATACAGATAGCATTACAAACAGGTAGAGTGACAGAGTGTACACTGTAGGGAATGGAGTCTGAAGGAGGCTTATCAGTGCTTTATTTGAGATGGTGGTTGCAGATGGGGCCTACTCACTCTCATGTTTGGGGACCTGCACCAATGTTTCCTTGTCAGACTATGATCCAGAGCAAGAGAGAGAATAACAAAAAACCAAGGAAAAGAGAAGGAAGAGAAAGAGGGAAAAATAGGACAATGGGAGAATGCAAGGATGAAGAAGAACCTGCAGGAGGTACAAAAGAGAAAATGAGTGTTTGGTGGTAGATTAAAGGGGCATGAGGTGTAATCAAGACTAAGGCGACTTGGCATTAGACACCATCACATTCGATAGTGACAGCAACGGACTTCAGAGCAAAGGTTTGGCCCCAGCACTCATGTACTAAAATTCCAAATGAGAAATCGGAAATTGCAAGCAACATCAACTCACAATTTGTGATTTATTATTTGGAATGTACTAACATCAATTCAGTAGAAGTAGTGACAATTTGTGCAGCGACTTTTACCAAATGCATTGTTGTTTTGCAAACTGGCCTATGTATTAATAGGTTGGTTCACAAAATATCAAATAACAGTTGGTTGCAATTCGGCCTACCTCTTAAATATGCAGAGATAGGATACAAACTAAGACCCACTAGGATTGGCTAGAGTCACAGGCGTGGTGGCCTGCTGGGGTCAGAAGTCCACTATTTCTGTGATTGCTTTTAAATAAAGTAATCTTTTTTGTTCAAATGCAACCTGATTTCCATAAAGGAAAATGGGATGTGTTAAAAAATGAAAAATTACCCAAACCTTTTTTAGAAGTAGGCAGTGGTCCCATGGACCACTTCTAAAAACATTTTTCTCAACATTCACTCATGGCCCCCTTCCTCTTTGCGAATGGATTGCCACCTCCTTCGAGAAGGTGTTTTTGACCACGGATTTAACTCGCAAATCATTGATACATGCCTTTAGGAATCAGTATCTAGAAGGGATGTCCTTAACATGCCTCTTCCAAATACCAATTTAGTATGTATTCGCAAACCCAAATTGGGATTCAATAACATGTTACTGAATCCCAATTTGGGTTTTGTGAATAGAAAAATTCAATTTTGCAATTGCATTGCCCCAGATTTTATGAATTGGAGCCTTTGCAAATGTAAAAATGGCTTTCTACATGAGGACCTTATTCTTTTTTTATACTATAAATGAATGGTTTGGTTCTGATTCCTCCTCCGGTTACCAGTTATGTTTCCCAAACTCAGAAACCAGTATCCTGCAGTACTTCTTTACAATATACATTGCATGTCCTTCTGGTTTTAATGTCACCCATGTGCTTGCATTTATTTTAATATGATATTGTTTGCATCACAGTTGCTTTTACATTTCCTAATGTGTATTTGCTGCATGTCTCTTTTATCTGCACTCGCTGGGATTTTTCCTGACAAGTATCCTCAGTAGATAGAGGTGACTGGTACACTTAGTTGATAATATTTAATGAATTCGATCGACTTGTATGTCATTTTTTCAAATAATGGAAGTCTGTTTTCTGTGTTTATGGGAAAGATATTGTCACATGGTACTTTATTTAAATGGTATTTTGAATGCAACAAAGTTACTCGTGAGCAAGGAGCTTTTGGCTCCGAAACGCGTTGAGTTGTTGTGCCATCAATAAACACGCTTTGCAAGCAGTTTCAAGTCCGCGGCGTGTTGTTTGAAGATAAGAAACAGCGCTGTTTGTGATTGATAGGGGCTCGCCAACCCGTCGCGGAATGCCGTCTACAAGAGGCTCGGGTAAGAGTGATACTTTTTGCTTGGATATATATATGCATATATATATTTATATATATATATATATATACACATACATATATATGTGTGTGTGTATGTATGTGAAAATATGCAATGCTTTATTATGTATTTATTTGATTTTATGCTACCACATGCAATGTTTAAAAAATTGGTAAAATATAAAAATATATGAGTGGTGCAGCAGCCTAAGCGCACAAGCCCAGCCCTGCAGGTGTTTGAGGTCTGCAACTCTTGTTTCTGCCCTTTTTTACTATGCTAACAGTGCATAATAGGCAATTGTCCTGTAACCGCACACTCTTCCATCTTGCCACATTGTTGGGTATGGTCAGGAGGCTCATTGATCACACTCCATCCTATGATGAGATGGGTGAGGGTGGGGCAAAATTAAAAGAGTATGACAGCTAAAGCTTGTATTGTGAACAGTTTTTTTTTTAGGTCGAGCATTCAAGACCTCTTGTATATACTTTAGTATGTACTTTGTGGGCTCTGGAGATCAGCCCTAGGACTTGTCTGCTTCCGCTTAGGGCCTTTTTTTCTGTTCAACTGCCTCTATTTAACTGTCTTGATAGAAAACGACCAGTACAGGTCAGTAAAATACCAGAATAGCTTTCTGCTTGTTCAACGGCCTCTATTTAACTGTCTTGATAGAAAACGACCAGTTGAGGTCAGTCAAATACCAGAATTGCTTTCTGCTGAGGGACTTTCTTTTTTAATTTTTCTGGCAACTGCCTCTATTAAACTTTCTTGACAGAAAACGACCAGCAGAGGTCAGTAAAATACCAGAATCACTTTAGCATTCTCTATATTCCAGTCCATAGAAATTGTCTTCCACGAGCACCTGTAGACAATAATATTTTTTTCAAATCTTGTATTTTCAGTGATATGACCACTGAAGGCCCTGATTTTATATTAAAAACTTTGAACTATACCATTTCCCACTGAAAGGCAATATTTCTCTCCATGTGTTTCCATATCTGGCATGTCACGCAGTTTGGTGCTTACTTTCCCTCCATGTTAAAGAACAGTAGATGTTTCAGCACCCAGGCTAATGTGCTGCATAGCTAAATACATGTAAGGTCCCAAAGACGAGACCAATTGCATTGCAAATGCTTGTTTTAAATGTGCTTGTTTCAGCATTTAGTTTCATGCTTCAGTACTTGAGGCAAGAGGGCATTGTATCCCATGTACCAGCAGCTGAGGAGCTGACATTGTCTGTCAAATGTGTGCATGCATGCGATGAGAGAGAATGTGTGTGTGTGTGTGTGTACATGTGTATGAGTGAGTGTGTGTGAGTGAAAGTAAGTGTGTGACAGGGAGCATGAGTAAGTAAGTGATAATAAGTCACAGTAATTTTAACAGTTAGTGAGAACAACTTATTGAGTGTGGCTGAGGGAGAATGAGTGTGAGAGAGTGAGCATAAGTGAGAGTGTGTGTGTGAGTGTGGTATGCTTAAGCAGTCTGCTGCTCGCCCTGGCATACTGCACGTAATTGTTGACATATGTTGTACCAATGGCAAAATGGCAAGTATGATACTCTAGATATAATTATTGGCATAAGGGGCACTGATGCTAAATGCTGGCACCGGCACACTTGAGAACATGCTTCGTACATGGGACACCCATGACAAATACTGATACTGGCATCCTGAGTGAGTAAGTGCCTTCTGTGAATACCAATATGAGTAAGTTACACAAAATGAGTAAGTTACTCAAAATGAGTAAGTAAGTGCCTTCTGTGAATACCAAAATGAGTAAGTGCCTTCTGTGAATACCAAAATGGTAGTAAGTTTAGGATTTTGTCTTAAGTTAGTTCTGTGAATCGGGCCCCAAGAGTTAGTAGGGCTCACTCACTTCACTCTCTCACTGGAATTTTGGGCAAGTGTAATAAACCACAATCTTCAAAGATCACCAGCCCCACTGTGGAGTGGGCTGACCCATTGCTCTATGTTGTATTCTGCGGTGGGGGGGGCAAAATGGGAATGACACTTGAACAAACCAGTGGATGAACGGGCTGAAAGAAAGCTACTGCCTGTATGTATAAATGCTTATATTTGTATTTCTTTTTTTTTTTAATCAGGCTGTTCAGAGAGAGAGCTAAACCGGTTCCTGCTCGAGACATAAAATATCAGAATCTGTTGGTCCTGCTATAGGGTGGCATTACTTGAAAACCTTCTATGAGCCTAAGTCTGTGCTGCAATGTTAATTCACAGTCTATACAAATCATCTTGGAACTCAGATGCATTCCATATTTAATTCCAGGATTTACGTACTATCTCCTAATTCATTATGTTACTTGTATGCCTTAACCTAGTCCGAGAGCTGCAGAGGAGGTTTTTGATTATTCTTATTATACTTGGTACTCTTTCTTACCCTTTCCAGCATGCCCATGTGCTCACTTGCATTAATTTCTGCCATGTTCAGAAACAAAATCCGATCCTTTTTCCACTCCGGAGATTCATTCTGCCCACTGGTTGCTTCCAGGTACTTAAGTTCATTCCTTTAAGCATAGAGCTGTAGGAGGGACTTTACCTGCTTTTATGTGTACTGTGCTGCAGCTAGCTCACAACTGTTCTGATTTTCAATCAAAGTGTGGCAGTGAGCTGGGAGGTAGGATTCAAGTCTGGCGTCTGCATTAAAAAATAATGCTTCAACTGCCAATAATGGGAGCTCCTGCTTTCTTTTCCAGTTGCTTGCACTGCTGAACTTTTGAAATTCTGAGTGAAGTCCTGTTTCCTGCTACTGCATTTTGGCTGGCTGCCCTATTTTGTGCTGTATAGTGCTTTATGTAGTTTTTCTTGCTTCAGTCTCTCCTTATTTTTGCCTTTTTTTTCTACCCTGATATCATGAATGTATGAGTTTTTCTACTTGGGCTTCTAACCACGTATTCTCTGAGTTGGCAGTGGTTCCTTGTGTTTTGGTATATTCCATATAGGTACCCCAATATAGGCCCGGGTAACATCCCAACCTTTCACCTATATTCATCCCTACATTAAACACATAATGGTTCTTAGGGACTGAACTTTTACCTAGATACGACACTGCACACAGAACGCAGGATTTTCCATGGTAAAAGCCTCATACATTATGCATGAGGATTCTTGGAAACTCAGCAGGACTACCATCTCCTGTATAATATCTATGTGTAAAGTTCATTCCCGGCGTCATCCTAAGTCTGACAATGGCACAGCAAGGTAGAACGCCTGGGGATACCTTTGGGTATATAAACATCACATCTTGCTGAAATAGAGGGAGGAGATTAGAACTTCCCTGCTGACACACTGACGCGAGACGCTGAGATTCCTGCATGCAGATACTCCAGCTCGCAGTGGTCTGACATCCCTTGCGGGGTGTCCAACTCAAGACCAAGACGGGGTCCCACAGTCTCTCACTTCAGGTAATGGGGTTGACTTCATCCTAGAGGGATTCTTGGCTTAACACCTACACACATGCTAGGTACACTTAGGTACATCTAGTTAGGATAGCAAAGTAGGAGTACGCATTTTATTGTCATGTATTTTATATACTTGCCTGTATACATGGTTACAGCAAAATGGTGGAAATCAACCATCCTTTTACTTTCTTAGAGCTTCTAATCATTTATATCTGTTTCTGTCTAGTGGTAGTTTCAGCACACCTATTTTACACTAGAATAACGACCATACCGTTTATTCTGTGTATCTCTCTGAGACTAAGTGAGCATGAGTGACTGAGCAAAAAGTAATACACTGTTTCCACAGTCCTGAGGGATCAGGGTTGTCATGTTCGATAGTTGCCAAGAACTTTTCTCTCCTTGGTAAGAGGAGTTTCTAGTGGCACTGTGAGCTAGATGGTATACAGACCATCATACCCGGTGGGGGTGTTTAGAATCAGTCTTACACCAATCCTACAGTGTATGTTGTCTAAACGAGCAGATCCTACATAGGTTTATAGGAAGTACACGACATGGCGCCGCCAACGTTGGTTGGGTACTTATTTAACGGTCAAATCTGAGTAGTTCAGTCGTGCTATTCTCAGAGACCCCTACTCACATTTCCCCAGAGACATCTGGAGTGGGAGGGAACAAAATCCGCCGCAGCTAAGTAGGCGAAAATCCTATGTATTGGCTGTTGGTTAATCAAGCTTGAAGGACACATTGTTCCTATTGTGCATAAAACCTTATCTCAGTTCCCTTGAAAAACTCTTCTTACAGAAACAATGACTGAGCAGCAGGAGGACGTTGTGCGTGACCTAAATCTCTCATCGGAAGAAGAAGATGCAGATGCAATACAACTGTCAGAAAATGTTAGAAATGCCATCACCCTAAAGCTAGCTTCATATGGTTTAACAGCTAGGGGTGGGCCAGTAACCTTCATGATTGAGGCACACTAATAATTTAGAACAGAGGTATTCTATTCATGGGTTAGATTCCCACAGGCAAATGCACGAAAAAAACCATTTCATTATTACACAGAAGATGACATACCGAACGAATATTTTCCGTACGAGGACATTGAAGTTCCGCTCACTTACCAGGAGCATATATACTGGTTTAAAGTATAAAGGCACCCTCCCCCATACAAGAAATAAAGTAAGACTCGGTCTGCTCAGAAGAGACGGAGCAACATGGCTGGTACTAGCGGCCTACACACCACATCCTGACATTGACACGTACACTTCATAAAGAAACATGACACAGTTCGTGATGAGAACACTCACACTTCAGCCAGCAATGGCTATACCAACAGGTCCGATTCAAACATCGACAACTAAAATTACACCACAAACATTACACGCAGTGATGAGTAAAATGTCCACTAAACGTGAACAAATGCCATTCTGGATAGCTCAAAAAATAACACAGCTAGAGGCAGTATTTCCACACACTGGTCCACAAGAAAAGCATAGAATGTTGACAATTTGCTTGCCCATGGGAATAGCTCCCCAGATAGAGGATTGTACCACTTGGGCTACAGTCTTTGCTGCTATATATACCAGGACTCATGGTATCCCTTCACTAGCAGTAATACCAGATGTATTAAGACGAATACAGAATGAGTATGGGGCAGAACCTGCTCTGAACTTAGGGATGAAGTTACTAGGTAACTTTGCCCAGGTATCAGCTATAATATTAGCAAACATTAAAGGGAACGCAGCAGCAGTGGCAATATGCCAACGCCTAAGGGATTTCACTCCTTTACAACAGGAGACAGAATTACCTAAAATTATTGAAACCTCTTATGCAGAATTAGGTGGAGATAGTTTGGGAGCTAGACCAGTAAAACCTCAACTGATGGGAGGTCCAGAAAAAGAACACACCAAGCAAACACCTGCTTCTTCAAAGAAGAAATGGGATAATAACAAACAACAAAAGAATAGGTCCCAATCCAGAGGTAGGTCTCCTCAACAGGAGCCCTCCGAAAGGAGGTATAACCTTAGGAATAGAGATAACAGGTATCTTGTTCCTTTTAGGGTTCATCAAAAATCTCAGAGAGGAAAGGATGGTCAGAACGCAGACAAGAAGAGCGTACAAAGTCCAGAGACACACAACTCACTTTGGACTACGCATCCAAAAAAGAAGAAAAGCCTAAACCAAAACCTCAATTCAAAAAGAAGAAAGTAGCAAGTCTTAAGATCAGACATGCCCAGAATTCTGAGGACTCAACTACTGAACGGAGAATGGGCTCTGACGATGCTAGACAGTGCAGCAGAAGTAACAATAGCTCGCCAGAACCTGATGGAATTTCTGGTGACAGCGGAGCTGCTTGAACATATCACGGTGGAAACACCTGATACTAGGGTAAGCGTCCCACATAGGTTACATGAAATAACACTACAAATCGAAGGGGACAAGCCCAGAAAAATGAAAGGTCTCTTTTGGGAGAAATTGACTTTTGGCTATGACATTCTTTTAGCTGAAAGAGATTGGCCGCCTGCTATTATTATGGATTGCCCAAAGGGAGAAAGGGTAATTTTTCCAGCCTTTTCAGACCTCGTTCCTAAACACTTAAAACACACATTCGCGCAGGAGTGGGCGGTAGCCCTTGCCCCTGCACTATATCGCAACCATGTTGGGTGGGATGAGGACTCAACCCACCATGTGATACCATTAAAATCTACTCCGACTCCACAGAGACAGTATCCAATAAACCAGGAAGCGAAAAAACAGGTCAGGGAGATCTTAGATCAACTTGAATACCAGGGTGTGATTGAAACTTGCACCTCTTTAATGAATAATCCTTTATTTCCCGTAATGAAACCCGATAATTCATATCGTCTAGTTTTAGACTACAGACATCTAAACTCAAGCACTAAAACTTTTGCAGTACAAAACGCACACAGTGCATAACATTGTGCGGAAAAAATACAAAACAACACTAGATATCTCAAATGGATTTTTATGCCAAAATATAGTGCCTGAGAGCAGATATTTGACAGCATTCTCAGCCCTGGGGTCCCAGCGTCAATTTTGGCGACTCCCCCAGGGGTATAAAACAGCCCGGGATTGTTCTCAACTAGGGTAACTGAGTTACTTCAGAATCTGGATGAGGAGGCATTGTCCTATGTAGATGATATTTATCTGATGGATGATGACCTAGAGGAACACTTGACCAGGGTGAGCACTATAATTTTGGGATTCACCTCTGAGGGCTACAAATTCAACTTTAAAAAATCAAAAATAGCCCACCTCAATGTCCTGTTTTTGGGATATGAGCTCTCAAGTAAAGTGAAAAGCTTGGCAGCTAACTTTTTAGAAAAGTGTGCACTGCTCCAACCTCCAAAATCATTAACAAATTTACAATCCATTCTGGGATTGCTGAATTTTGGTAGAACATACATTTTGGATTACACAGAAAGAGTTAAACCTTTCTACGACTTAATAAGACCTGATTTGTCAGTTAGGTAATGGACACAGGAACACACAGATATCCTTTGTTCCCTACAAGCTGACATGATAGCTTTAAAACACTTGCAGACACGCGTAAACGTACGCAATCTGGTGATCCGCGTTATAGCGGGTCAATTTGGGTACTGTTACCGAACCTTCAATGAAGGCGAAACAGTACCCATAGCATACAAATCACATTTGTACACGAACGCTGAAATGCGTTTTGCTTCTACAGACAAAATCTTGACAGCAGTACAGACTGCTGTAGTGAGAGAAAGAGCACTGGCTCAGGGGAAACGAATAATTGTTGTGACTCCATTACCAGCCTTAGAAGCTGCTACAAAGGCAAGCGTTCCCAATGCTAAAGCCTTACATCCAAGATGGATACAATAGGCTAATTCTCTCACTGCATCAGATGTAGAATACAGATATGACCCAAGTCTGAAAACACAAGCATTTTTGCAATATGAACAAGAATATCCTCTCCCGAATTAAATAATGCCTCTAGATCAGTATGAATACATAATTTATACTGATGGATCTGCTCAGCCGGCCATTGGAAGTAAACAGCACTACAGCGCTGCATGTTCGATTGTAAAAGGTCGTATGCAGGATGGAAAGTTCCATGCAAGCTGTACAAAAACACAGTCTCTGGGAGACTGCACGGCTCAGCTGGCAGAATTAAAAGTTCTATTACTGGCACTGATAAATACGGATCGAGAATTCCCCACGCTAATTGTGTGCGTTTCATTTTACTGTGTCCAGTCATACAATGAATATCTTCACCATTGGGGACAAAATGGGTTTAAAGACTCGAAAGGTGGCACAATTAAGCATAAAATGCTATGGGAACAGGTAGTTGAGTTGAAAAACGAACTATAAAGAACTCACGTGATACACACGCTAAGTCATCAACGTGATGGCGTTCACGTTGAAGGGAATTCATTGGCTGATGAAGCCGCAAAGGGGGCAGTACGAACTGCTTCCGTAGCTGCAATCACTCATTCCAAAACGAGAATATTTATTTATTTGAAAAGTTTTATAAAGCGCAAACATGACCCTTGCGGTTATCAGAGTGCTGGTTAAAGTGGCGAAAACCAACACAATGGTACAAACGAAGTAGATAAGTCAACACACTGTCAAACAAAGGAGGAAACAATCAATGTCCGGGGCCGGGAAGTCGGCCCGGCCAGTACAGTTTCAGAAGGGCCATAGTGCAAAATAACAATTTAACAGACAAGCATAAAATAAATCTAAACAACGGTGTAAAATAAGTATCAAATCTGTAGACAGGGGGGCTTAAGAAGGAGTACAGGTTGATGCTGTTAATGTTCACTCAGGAATAGCCATTTGACATGTTTCTTGAAAGATGCAGTAGAAGGATTGGATCTGATCTCGGGAGGAAGAGCATTCCAAATTCTTGGAGCAAGACCGGAGAATGCACGATTGTAAGTTCTTTTCTTTTTGAATTTGGGAGGTTTCAAAAGTAGGGTAGACGTACTTCTTAAGTTCCAACATGAGCCAGAAAGTATAAGCTTGTTCGCCAAGTAAGCTGAGGTGTTGTAATGAATGGCTTTATGCGTCAAGCAAGCTATCTTGAAACGTATCCTAGCTTCAATAGACAGCCAATTAAGTTGCATAAGGTCGGGGATAATGTGGTCGTGCTTTTTGGAGCCTGTGATGAGCCTGGCCGATGCGTTGAGAGTGGCTCTGAGTGGGGCCAAGCTCGCTTTAGGAAGCCCAGCAAGGGTCACCAAACCATATTCCAGTCACGAGATAACCAGGGATTGAACTGCAGGTCGAATGTCTTCAGGCGGAAGGAAAGGCTTGATTTTTTGAAGGGTGCTAAGTTGAAAGATGGCTCCCCTAATAGTTGCACTGATGTGAGCTTGCACATTTGGGTATTTGTCCGAGGTAATGCCTAACGATTTAGCGGAGTCAACCACATGAGGGGTGCAGTTAAGAGCAGTGAGTTGTTTAAGCCAGTCCAGGGTAGGTGCAGAGTGGTTGCAGGGGGCAATCAGAAGGAATTCTGTTTTGAGAGTATTTAACAAAAGGTGGTTCTGGGCTAACCATTGTTGAGTTGGTGAGAGAGCATCATTTAAAATTTGTATGTCCCCTGGAGAGGAGATCTTCAAGTACAGTTGTGTGTCATCCACGTACATGTGATAAAGAATGTTAGAATGGTTCAGAATGTCGGTAAGTGGCTCCATAAAAAGGTTGAAAAGAGTAGGTGAGATTGCGGATCCTTGAGGAACTCCAATCATGACAGGGGTACTGGTTGCAAGGGAATGGTTAACTTTGATTCTTTGTGTGCGGTTATGTAAGAAAGAGGCAAACCACTTTAAGACCGGGCCCAAGAGACCCATCCTATGTTGAAGAAGAGCAATCAAGTTTTCATGTTTGATGTTGTCAAATGCTGAGGACAGGTCAAGAAGGATCAGAAGACAAGGGACATTTTGATCCAGGGATCTCAGGGCGTCATCCACAATGTGAGTTAGTGCTGTTTCAGTACCGTGCCCTGCTCTGAAACCCGACTGGTAGAGGTCAAGGAGTTTA
This sequence comes from Calotriton arnoldi, assembly GCA_963921515.1. Lineage (NCBI taxonomy): Eukaryota > Metazoa > Chordata > Amphibia > Caudata > Salamandridae > Calotriton > Calotriton arnoldi. The sequence goes on from CAWUFW010000039.1 coordinate 1,257,391, forward strand.
AATTTCTCTATATGGTTGCAGAGCTGCTTGTGGACACATTTCTCAAGCAATTTAGCTAGAGTCATGATGCTGGTGATAGGCCGGAAGTTTTTAGGATCAGATAAATCAGTGTTGGGCTTCTTAGGGATGGGAGTGACTTTCCCAATTTTGAGGCAATCAGGGATCCTCCCCTGCAGGAGAGATTCATGAATGATCCGGGGCCAAAGAGGTAGAATAGCCGAATTGAGATCTTTAAAAAACTTAGCAGGTAGTGGATCGCTAAAATGATTGGAAGGTTTTAAGGACGCCATATCGTGGAGCAGCTCCGTGACATCTGGAGGAGAAAAGAATTCCAAAAGGCGTCATTTTTGGGAGAACACCCAATGTGTAAGGACACTGCCGAGGGTTCCGCAAGCTCCGCTGATGATGCGGTGAAGTTCAGAGGCCTCAAAATGGGAGTGCCAGGTTGCAGCTCCAGTTCAATTTTCCTATTTTTTTTTAGAGAAGTGCACTCAGAAGTCCTCCCCACTAGGAAGCGAAGTCAAGGGAGTCGAGGTAGGGTTGGGAGAATGGTTAGCTTGTTGTTTGATGATTTCACAGAGCTTCTTGGGTCTATTTTTAGCGCTGTCCAGCTGAGCCCTGAAATGGACAGTTTTAGCGATGCGGATGTGTTTGTTGTTGGTACTTCACACCTTCCTTAGCTGAATGATGGCTTGTAGTGGAGGGCGCGTTTCTCCAAAGCCTCTCTGAGTGCCTAAGATTACGACGTTCATCACTTAGGGCACCATTAAACCAAGGTTTGGATTGTTTGACTGGAATCCTTTTGAGTTGCTTCGGCGCAACAGTGTCGAAAATATTAGCCATAGTTCTAATGTAGTGATCAGAAAGATCGTCAACGTTGGTCATGTTAGGGGGAGGCTGAAGCCTATTCTTGGTGATGGAAGTTAGAACATTGATGTTTATGTCTCTCAGATTGCAAGTCAGTAGTTTAGCTTTAAGCGGTTGGCCCTGTCTGCACGTGACCTTATCCAGGATGTGGAAGGAAATTTGATGGTGATCTGACCAGTCACAGGGTAGAATGTCATCCAGTTGTAAGATATTGTCTTTAGCAATGATAAGGTCGAGGGTGGCGCCCTTGTTGTGGGTAGGTCCCTTACAGACCTGTGAGAAGTTGGGATCAGAGAGGAAAGCCTTAAAGGAGCAAACTAAAAGATCATTAGTGTCATTCCAATGGAGGGTAAAGTCTCTGAGGAAGATATGGTATAGTTGGTCCGAACCCGAGCTAATGACCTCCATGATTTGCTCTATGAAGAGCAGATTATCACCCAGTGGATGATAAATCGTGTGAAGCACACAGACAATCTTGCCCTCATTCCAAATTTCGGTGATTAGTTGCTCATAAGAAGACAGCAAAGCATTTTGAGATTGCTTTATAGTTAGGCTGGAGCGATGAATGCAAGCAATGCCACCCCCGTTTTAACAAGTCGATCAGACGGACAGATAATGGTAGCTGTCATTGCTTCACGCAAAGACAATGAGGCATTGCCGAAAGGTTTTCTACTCAAGCACTCCTACAAGTTTGATGCAAATAAAGTTCCATTTGCCAAGATTCCCGGAGTGGGGGATAGAGTAATACCAAACATGGATCGCAGATTAGACTTAATATTAGCTGCACATGAGGGTCTGGGTTCTGCACACGCAGGAGTTACGGTGACAGTTTCTTTACTGAAACAACGCTATTGGTGGCCAGGGTTAACAAAGCAGACCAAAGATTATGTCTTAAAGTGCGACATCTGTCAACAGATGAAGGGCTCCACCATAACACGTCCAGCACAGACACCATTGCTAATATCAGACAAACCACTTGTGTGTGTCTATTTGGACCACTGCGACCCCTTACAATCTGACGGGGCTTACAAGTACATCATGGTTGCAGTGGATTCCTGCTCGAGATTCCTATGGGTATGGCCTCAGCGCTCGGCTGACGCTCAAACTGTTAACAAAGATTTGTGAGTCTTTATAGGGACATACGCAGTTGGCACATTACATTCTGACCGTGGCCCCACGTTTAGCTCTAGGACTTACAAGGAAGCCATGGGAAGTTTGGGTGTTGCACTGCGGTACTCCTCTCCATAACATCCCGAGGGAAATTCGGTTGTGGAGAGGAAAGACTGGGACTTAAAGCAAAACAGCTAGAGTATTAGGCGCGGGTGGTAGTTGGGTCAATCACCTATATGGGGTACAGCGCGACTTCAATAACATGCCAAGAAGTTCTCTAGGGGGTGTCACTCCTGATGAGGTCCTATTTGGGACGAGAATGTGGGTAGCTGATCTCGATTGTGAAGGCACAGTGGCGGATGAAAAACCTTTTGACATCAATAAATTTTGGCTGTTTTACAGGATCTGAATGAATCGAGGGCACTGCAGAGTAATATGCAGGTAAAGCAGTCAGCCACTGGGGAAGTCAAAGTCAGTCACGGCAAGACCTGTCTGGATTCCTAAAGTCGGGGCTCTGGTCAGGGAAAAGATAGTTGACAAGAAAGAATTTGGGCCATCGTACAGAAAACCTGTACCTGTCCTGGCCGACGAAGGAACAAGAACTGTACTTCTGCTCCCTCTTGCCAGAAAAAAGGAGAAGATATTCATCTCCATTGATCTGATCAAACCACACTATGTGGCCGATACTGAATAGTAGGCCTAGTGGGCTCCTGAGTAGCCGACGTCCTCCTCTTGCTACTATACAGGAAGTTCAGACAGAAAGGCTCATCACGTTTGAGGAGTCTCCTATACGGAATGATGGACTATGCAACAATGCCATGGAACTCGTTCCCCTTGAACAAGGAATACCAAATCAAAATGAAAGACAAATTTCAATTCAATCTAACACTGATGTCTACATAAACATGCCTCAACAAGAGCCGTCTACAAGTTCAACAAAACCTGCGGAAGTACCCAAAATAGATCGAACTGCATCTGGCTATTTCATTGACTTCGATACCTTTTCCTTGGATCCAAGTGAGCCTTAAACAATGCCAGCCCAAATATCATGTCAATAACAAATCAAAGACTTCTTCATTTTTCTTAAAACTACTTACCTGGTGTCACCTTGGCTAGAACTTTGGATAATCACCGGGATACTTTTCTTTCTTTTTTCTGGATAGGCTTAGTAACAGTCTTCTGCTTATTTATTAATGGAACTTACCTTCGCCAAAGCTCTGCAGCATCAAAAGTGAACTTGATCCTGAAACCTCATGTTTCATCACATCGTGAACAAAGAGACTTGTCATCAGTGAACATTACAGCAGCTCCTATACCTGATGGTATAGTATGGGACAATGTTGATTATAATATATTTGGTCCGACCAAACTTTTAAAAATTCTTCATTTATTTAAAATTTCCTTAAATGATATCATTACCTCAGTACATTTTCCGATGATTGGGATTTTGAAACTGTAAACAATATGTTGTCTGATTTAAAACAATCTGCTGCATTTTCTAGTAATGAAATGTTAGAAGACACATCAGATTTTAACACTACGTATTGTTTTCAACATTATGGTCATCATTTTCTACACAAATCCAGTACCCCTAGGAATGTTTTAACATATCACCAATGGGAACATTGCCCTACACCACCGAAAAGTAGTTCGAAAACTTTTGCACAGAAATTTTCATGTTTTTCAGAGTTTAACATTTCAGACCCGACCTCATATTACTATAAGGTTGCACCTACATCTGCACAGAAAAATATGCTGACTAACACCAAACATATTAACTCTGCTTGCTTTATTACCCAACTGTCTGAACAGGGTTTCGACTTATGGAAAGACACTATAGACTTAAAATCAGTCTGGGGTTCTAGAGACCGGCAAGTCCAGGGAACAGAAGCGCTATTTAGAGCATGCCTCATTCCTCAGCAGATGATATTTCTAAATGATACTGTGCAACAGACTTCCTGTCTTGGAATAGCCAAGAACAAGGATTTTAACACACCTCGGATTCCAACACCATCACATACCGAGGAAAGTTTTACATCAAAAAAGGGGCGACAATAGATGATATTTCACAATACAATAGATCAGACCCCAATTGGAAAAGATGGTTGGTTTGGCCCACAGCCACTAATAGATGTCAGGAAGGATTCAGGGGTACCACCGAAGGGTTCAGTATCCATAGGCCAGACCCACGCTATGTACAAAGAGAACGTCCAGGGGTGGTGACATCATACAGTGTTGGGAAGTTATGCCTCGATTGGCTAAAAACCTCAACGCTACCAAAGGTGAAACAACACTTATCCTTACTTACAGAGGACCTATGGGATTTTTTACTAGGTCCCAGAAAGCCACGTCAGAAACGTTTCTATTATGCTGTCTATAACGAAATTTGGAAAATCTCCCAACAAGAAGCAGCAGAGAGACTACGAGAAATAGATAGGATTAACCTAGAAAAGGCGTTAGCCGTAGTTGACAATGGTATGACTACGTTAACTTCCAGGACCTATTCACTGGGCAACATTGTATCTTCTGCTATTGATGTACTAGAACAAGATTTGTCCATACTACAGCACGGGCAATCACAATTTTGTTCTATTATGTTATTGAGCTGGACGCTGCAATCATTGCGCACAGGTTATGTGCCTTGGCATTTTATCAATAGTACGTCACTGTTTTCTGCATACAATCTAACGGAAAAACAGATGAAAATGTCACAGAGGGGAGCAAAATATACAATGCTGCGTATTGAAAAACTGGACAGATTACTTTTTACTGTGGCAGATTCACCGTCCACAGAGTGGTTGATCCATGGCCATATAACATTACTGGTCACAACTTTCCAGTTTCAGTACTGCCAGTGCAACAACAGGCAGGCAGATATGAAGAAATGGGTAGGGAATTCATCAAGGAACCTTGGGAATCACCGTACAGATTCCGATGCAGGAGTGGGGATCTGGAAGTGTTTCTAAGAGGTACAAACTGCGAGAACGCTTTAAGTGGATCTCTCATATGCCAAGATATTATGCTACACGGGGCCTGTAATGGTTCAGTAGCGAACTTATCCTATCACTTGAGAGGTACCCCAGCAGCCGTGATTACCCCAGTATTCAGGCTACTTTCAAATGGGAGTTACTTGATGCTGAACGATCAAGGTTGTTGTGGGATGCTTCCGGGTATCGCATATCTTGTCACTGTGAGCTGCAGGGTTACTTGCTGTATGCAAGTATTGTTTCCACCGGCACACAAAGTCAGGGAGGCGCGGCTATGGCCTTCGTTGAATGTTTCCTTTATACGGTTTGATACAGTAAGTAGAATGAAAGCCATGCTTCTACAGAAGACCGTGCCCTTAACCTCCATCCGGGAGACTTTTGATCTCCAAATAGCAAGGTCCTCGGCTGAGATACAGGCACTTTGACTCGGACGAACCTGCGTGGTGTGTCTGACCCGTACTCCATTACATTCAGCCTTAAATTGAGCCTAGGTCCTGGACACAAGCTGCTGTACATGGCCCTTCCTGCAGAGCAAACCCACATTTTTGCCTTTCTCTGTCATCCTTTGCTGATATCATTTTTGTTGGCTTTTAGGACTCCGTGCACTTTTTCTCGGCTAAACAGTGCTAAAGTGCTCGTACTCTCCTTTGAAATCTATGGTAAAATTGGCCTACACCTTATTGGTACATTTAATTCAATGGTAAGTCCCTCGTATATGGTACTGCATGTAACCAGGGCCTGTAAATTAACTACTACTACTAGCGGGCTTAGGTACTCTTTGTGCCAACAACTAAAGTTGCATTTTAATAGATACCTCACACCTGCCACTGCAGCCTGTAGTGCAGTTTTAGACTGCCATTTTGACCTGGCATAAAACATCGTTTACCAGGCCTAATCTTGTCACCCCTTAGTTTAGCCCTAACCACCCATAGGGCAGGATGCATGGTATTTAAAAGTACAACTTTAAGTTTTACCTGTCCTAACAGCGAAAAACTCCTAAAGTTGTTTTTCACTGTTGAAAGGCCTATCTCTTTCATAGATTAACACTGGGTGTTAGAAATGGGGTTTCTGGTTGGCTAGGGTATGCATCTAAGCCCAGCAGCACCCACCACTCTAATCAGGACAAGCCAGAAACACACCAAAGATAACCTGTGCTCACCCTCTGGTAGCTTGGCGCTGAGCAGGCAGGCTTATCCTAAGAGGCAAGTATTTGTGCAACACACCCACCTAGTAACCCAATGAATACACCACGAAACGACTCCACACAGATTTCAAAAAAATATATAACCTTTATGCAGGTAAAAGATTACCAAAACAATACAAATCCAATCAGTAATTTGAGAGATATCACTCTTTCAAAAATTAAGATCAAAGCAATGCTTTTCAAACCATAAACTACTGTAATTGCCAAAGGTACACCGAGTCTCACAGTTATGGGTGTCAAATGGACACTTGCTGTCAGAAATGGTTGATAATCATGCGTTAAGAAAGTAATTCCTGTATGAGCAATTCAGTTCACTTAGTGCCAGTCTTCACAGGGCTTTATGGGGTTGAGGTGAACAGCCTACAGCCTCTTGCTTCAGGCTGAGTAGAGAGTCTACACCAAACGCTGATTGGAAATATGCTGCTGTATGTTCGGAGCAGCTGCAGCATTGCTGGAGGGCTGTACTGGGAGGTTTCTCATGGGGCGGCTGCAGGACTTAACAATGACTCAGTGGTTTTTCCAATTGGCATGGGGTCTTTTCTGTTCCGCTCGCCGTGCCTCTTCTCACTGGAGGGGCTACACTCAGGGTTTCCTTGTAGTACAATGGTGCAGCAACAAACTGGCAAATGGCAATGAACAAGGATTCCTCCTCTGCGCTGATCATCGCTTCTCTGTTCGGTAGAGACGTGATCAGCAGGTGTTCTGCAGACTGAGAACACACATGCCGGTGTCTCTGTGTACAGGAGTGCAGGTCCCCTAAGTGCCTGTACTCAGCAGCAGGCTAAATTTACACCCGCCGGTGTCTTTGAAATACCCACTGGTGCCTTGGAAACATACACACGCCAGTATGGCGCACAGAACAGCCTCTGCCGGGAACAGAGATCGCAAAGTCTTTTCTGCTAATCTCACAATGTGCTGAGCCTGCGGCGAGCATTCAGCACGGCAGCTCCCAAAGATGCTGGGTTTGGGGTAGGATTAGGTCTCTGTAGCCCTGAGACCTTGTAAAAGAACAGGGGGGAAGCCAACAAGCACTTGGAGTCACTCTGGAGATATCCTTGATTCTGGGTCAGCAGGGCACAGGTCAGCAGCCAGCAGGGCAGCAGGGCAGCAGGGCAGCACAAGCAGGCAGAGTAGCAGTCCCTGGGGACAGTCAAACACAGCAAGATGGCAATCTTTTAACATACTCCTTATCAGGTCCAGTAGTGTCCTGATTTGATAGGGCTAGAGCCCTCATACTTATTCCCCAAATTGCCTTTGATGTAGGAGTGACTTCAAAGAAGCCTTCAGGAGAGCACAAGGATCCCTTTCAGACCAGCCCTGGCTCCAGGCTACCACTGAGGGTAGATAGGCCCCTTGTGTGAGGGCAGGACACAGCCAATTCAGAAGTAGGTGTGAACAACCTCCCCCCTCTCAGCCCAGGAAGGCTATCAGTATGTAGATGAGGGCAGATGTTTCGCCTTTGCCACCCAGCCCTTCCTGTGAGGTGGCTCTCTAAGGGAGTATGCACAAACTGTAGCTGTCACCCAGGCCAGACGTGAATTGGAGACAGGCTGCAGGCACATAGAGCTAAGTAAAGAGAGGAAAATGTCCACTTTCTAAAGGTGGCATTTCAAAAATAGTAGATTTTATCAATAAAGAGGATTTATCATTACTATTACAACCATGCCAAACATGACAAAGATACTCCTTTCTAATCAGGAATTATCATATTCCCAATGCTGGCCTATGGCAGGAGTAGGACTCACAACAGTGAAAACCTAATTTAGCTGTTTGTTATTGCCTGGACATATACAACTTAAAAGTACATATCCTGCCTTTTATTTACACAGCACCCTGCCCTTAGGGTTAGTTAGGTCCTACCTTAGGGGTGACTTATGTGTAGTAAAAGGGGAGTTTGGGCCTGGCAAGTGGTTTAACATGTCTAGTCGAAGTGGCAGTAAACTGCACACACAGGCCTTCCAATGGTAGGCCTGAGGCAGGTTTGAAAGGCTACGTTTGTGGGTGGTACAACCGATGCTGCAGATCCACCAGTAGTGTTTATATTACAGGCCCTGGGTATATGGTATACCACTTTACAGGGTTCTTATAAGTAAACTAAATATGTCAATCAGGTATATACAAATGTCGCCATGTTTTAGCGGAGAAGCACATGCACCTTACCACTGGTAAGCAGTGGAAAAATGCTCAGAGTCCTAAGGTTAACAAAAAGGTTGTCAGGAAAAGAGGAGGAAGGCAAAATGTTTGGGTAACCCTGCAAAAAGAGGTTATTTCCAAAAGACATGTACTCCAGGATGTGACACCACCTACTCACACTTAATCTCATTGATAGCAGAATTTCTATTAATTGCTTTTCCTAACAGCTCTACTTCTGTCCAACTATCTTATGCAAATTGATGCTATGTAAAATCCCTGTTGCCCATTTAGGTCTCATTTGCGGTGTACAAACTGCTGATTAAATGGATACCTTAACCATGGACAGCAGTTTACTCTCATTCCCCTTTTCTCCCCTTGGTCACACCAGACACTCTTTGAAATTTAATTTCCTGAAAAACTTTTCAAAAGAGCCCAGCATCTTCTCACTGGCTAAAGAGCCAATATCCATGTCCATCTCCTCTTTATTTCCATTCTTGTCTACAACAAGAAAATTGTAGATGAGATGTGCCTAACAATTTTAAAAATACCATGTTAATTTCCATTCCAAAGAGATGCTTGCTAGATTTTTAGCTGTTGTGCTAATTAATGCACACTCTTTTCATCTGGGCCTCATTTAGGTTTTGGTTGAGTAGAAGAAAAAATGTAAATCGAGCGGTCCTCCTACCCAAACAAAACAGCGGTTCCCCCACCTCCTTTAGAGGTGGGACACTACTGCTGGCTCTGCAGATGGTGACACCTGAACCAAGAGTCTATCCGCTGCAAGACTTGTTGTTCATAGTGGCGGTTGCCTTGTCCTATTGAGGGCAGAATAGGTATCACTCTTTTTCTTTGTCATTTTCCACCACGCAGGCAGGCACCTCTCATTAAATCAGACTGGCCTCTACCCCACTGGTCGACCTGCAGACTATACCCTGGGTCTAAATAACCATGTTAGTTTGATAAACACTCTCAGCAGCTGATCATAAAAGTCAGAAAGTCCAGATTAATTGTTCTTAGTAACCTCAGACTGCAAATGACTTCCAGCGGGTATACATACATCACTGGAATGGATAACTAAACTTCTGACCGTTGTTGACATCGTCTTATTCTTGATACTGGTACATCAACCTCTCAACAGGCCTTCATGGTGTCCCAACCCAAAACCTTTCTAATGATCTTGAATTATGTCTCATAAGCCCTTTAAAAGTTTCAAAACTCTTATCCCTACACACAAATGTGATAAAAATGATTCTAACATTATTTTTTTTTTCAGTTTAAAATTGAGTTTATTGAAAACATATTAAAGCATAAGAATATGGAACAATATAGTACAAATAATTATGCAAAGAATAACACATAACTAAACAATTTGTCTGTAAAAAGAAAAACTATAAACGGTCTGAAATAAGAAAGATTTGGTTGTACAAGCAGAAAAAGAACAAGTGTATTACATATAAATATACAAATATAGCTATATTAACAAGCATCATACTTAATTACATTAAATGAAAATAAAAGGAAACTAAGGGGGGTTGAGGGACTTCTTGTTGGGCGGGTATACGTGCAAAGGAACATTGTGTACTATCATCTAAGAACTATGTAACAGGAGACCACAAGCTCTGACGTTTCAGGGCTAAAGACAAGGGAGAAATGTAACTTGTGTCCAATCTATGATTATAGCAAACCGCATACCACCATGCCTGAAAAGATAATTTAAAAAAGTCTTTCCAATTCCTGGGGATCTGTTAAAAAAAGCAGCTGCCAACAATAAATCCAAAATACGTGTGTTAAGTGAGAGTGAGTGCCAAGCTTCCGATAGACTGTCTAGAAATACGTTAGATAGAGAAAAGGAAACTGTAGTGTGAAAAACAGCCTTTACATCAGCCTGCAAGCTCAATATTTGAATAAGTTGCAGGTTTCTTCAGAATTCGGCGGCCAGACTCCTACTGGACCTGCTTAGGCACCACTCTGTTTCCTCTGCTCTCAAGGATCTCCACTGGCTGAGAGTCAAAAACAGAATCAAATTTAAGACCCTCTGCCTGACGTACAAGACCATCCATGACTCAGGACACTCTTTTCTGAAGAAAGCCTTATCATGGTACACGCCCTCAAGAAATCTATGATCAGCAGGTTCTTTCAGAGTAAATGCCATTAGATTTAAAAAATCGAAATGGGGTGGCAACAGCTTTGTGGTTAGAGCTGCGACAGCCTGTAATCTTCTTCCACCCAATCTTAGATCAGCTCCTTCCCTGTCTCAATTCAGGAAGCTTCTAAAAACCTGGCTTTTCAATCAGTAGGTCATTCCCACCCCTTTTGTTGCTTACTATTTCAGCGCCAAAATCTGTTTCCAGAAACAAAACACCGAAGGGCAGGTAAAAAGTAGATGTTTTAAATCTGCCTGTGCCAAAGAGCATGCCCAGCATGTGTCAGAAGTAGCCAGATAAATTTTGTGCAAAAGTGCAGGGGTCAGTAAGAGTCTAATATATATGAAGAAAAGGGATTGCATGATGTGTGCCGCTCCAGACGATTTCCTGATTTTGGGCCAAATTTTTGTCCAGAGAGGGATTGATCAATTAACCTCCACTTCAGATTCCCTAGACAAATCTACATTTGTTTTGTGTCTATTAGATTCAGAAGAGAGTAAATAGGAGTAAATGATAGATGGTCTAGGACAGTGGTTCCCAAACATTTGACTTCTGAGGACCCCCATTGAGCCACGACTGGAAGCCGGGGACCCCCTAGGAATTTGTATGACTTAAATTTCAAATATTAAAACAGTAATTAAAAAAATAAACACACGTGTGCACACAAAACAAATACTCGAATTACTAAGGATTTTAGTATTTTATATTGAAAGAATTTGCAAAAAAGGAAACATTTTAATGGGAAGGTTGGTGCTGCATCTTCGTGACTAACTTTTAAATGGTTTATTTTATTTCGCAGTACGAGGCTCCTGCTCCTGCCAGGGCCAGACTGGAAACTCAAAGCAGCCCTGGCAAATGTTTCAGACCAGTCCCCATACGGTGCACACCAAGTGCAGTAATTGAGCCTGACCACTACAAAGGGGGCTTTGGGAGGCTCTCCCCCCAAGAAAATTTAGGAAACAATGGTGCATTCTAGAACACATTTCTCATTGTATATTGAATTGTATTCACTTTTAAAGATTAGTAAATGATGACCTTACTATGCACCAGGATACAACAATCTTTGTAGGGGTTCTTCAATGATTCCCTTATTATCACCCTCCAACAGTGCCTCTCATCTCTCCATAGCCCCTCTGTCACATGTATTTCATTTGTTTTATAGCATCTGTCATACCATTGTAAGATGTCAGAGCACTTTACATCACACACATATAGAGACAAAAAAATCATATGTGTAAATCAGTGTATAGAAAATGTTACATAGGGCAAAGGGACTACAAGGTGTAGGATTTACGTCTTTCATACTGTTAGGCAGTGGTTAGCATTGACTTTAACAATAAAAATGTATTTCCACCCAAATAAACCTTTTTAGCAGCATCAGAATACTGAAAGACTGGGGAAAAACATAAGTTACTAACGTGTACCATGCAGTTTGCAAGCAGCTCTTTGATGACAGTTTATAGGTCACTGTGCTAGATTACGATTGTCACTTATGAACTGCACAGTAACAAAAGAATCTCTGTGACAAAAGCAGTAACCCACTGACCTATGCACATATTATACTGTTTTTTAAAATGCATGGTACACGTTCTTTGCAGTAGGCATATTAACCCTCTGTGCTACATTAGATAAGTCAAAGCTGCCTCTGGACAAAACTCTCATCTCTCTCCAGCAGGTACATTAATTACTGGTGTTATCTTGACACTTTTATTGTTGCTTGAAAACTGCTAATTATACTAGAAACTTTGCAGTGCTTTTAAAACTGCTGCCTGAGGACCCCCTAGGAATGTGTTAGGGACCCCTGGGGGTACGCGGACCACAGTTTGGGAAACACTGGTCTAGGAGAAGTATGCAACAGAGTGGATCAGTGGTTAGAAGGGGAGGATGTCGAAGAAAGAGAAAGTTGACATTGTTCATAAGCGCTACAAAGGGTGTTATGTAATATTCTATATTTGTTCTCAAACGAAGAGGGAAGATTAAATTGATGACAAACTTGAGAAAAGGATAAAAAAGTATTGTGTTAAAAAAGTTGGCATACCCAAATTAAGCCTTTGTTTCTCCAGGACTTCCAATAAATGCCTTATGATATTTAGGAAAATCCGGGAATTTTACCCTACCCTTCGATTTTGGACTAGTCAGTTTAAGTAAGGGCATGCAAGAATTTTTATGATTCCAGAGGAACAAAATGAGGATAGAATTCATCTTTCGACAGTATTTAAGGAGGATGGACAGCGGGAGATTAGATACGGTAAACAGTATAATAGGGCTTAGCATCATTTTAATGGTGTCCAAACGACCCCACCAGGAAAGATGCAGAGGATGCCATCTACTAGTCAGAGTGGATAATTTATGTATGCATTTTTCTAAGTTTAAAGAAACTGAAGCAGAAATATAAGGGGGAAACCACAAACCCAGATATTTCATGTGCTGAGGATTCCACACAAAATTGGACACAGCGTAATCCTCTTTAAAAGTAAATTTAGTCAGGGGTAGTGTTTCACATTTCTCATTATTCAATTTGTAACCAGAGACCCTACTATATGAACCAACTTCTTGCAAAAAAGCCGGCAGTGATGAAAGGGGTTGGGAAAGGAACATTAAAACATTATCAGCAAAAGTTGCAAATTTGATCTGCAAACCAGTAAATCCACGAATATCTTGATTCTGTCGCAACCTGGATAGAAAAGGCTCTAGTGCTAAATTAAAAAGAAAAGGGGATAGAGGACAGCCTTGACGAACATCTCTGCCTAAAGTGAAATAGGAAGAGGTAAGGCCATTAGCACAGATAGCTGCTCTTGGGGCAGTGTACAAGAGCGAGATGAGGGAGATAATTGTTGGACCAAAGCCAAACCAACGGAGAGTATGAAAGAGAAAGGGCCAATAAAACCGATCAAATGCTTTCTCTGCATCTAAAGCAATTGCCTCAATAGATTCAGATTTAAGAGAAGATTTAGAAAGAATATAAAAAAATAAACAAGTGTTATCGAAAATATAGCATCCTTTGACAAATCCAAATTGCTCTTTACCAAGCAAGTCAGGAAGATAGGAGTCAAGACACAAGGCTAAAGCTTTGGAGAATATTTTATAGTCCACGTTGACTAGCAAAATAGGCCTGTAATTTTTGCAAAAGTGAGGATCTTTACCTTCCTTAGGGATAAGGCAAATTAAAACATCCAAAAAGGAACCAAAGGTAGTACAGGAGAGTGAGAAAGAGGTTATGAGATCTTGCAATTTGGGGAGGACTAACTTAGCAAAATGTGAATAAAATTCAACAGCAAATCCATCAGTGCCAGGGGCCTTGTCTTTTTTTAGTGTATTCAATGCAGTGTGTAGCTCAGTTTGTGATACATCAGTTTCCAATAATGAAAGGACAATGCACTTATCTACAGGTCTGTGAATAGTTGAAAGATATTGAGAAATGTGTGAATCAGAAGTCATATTATTAGGCACATATAAAGATTCATAGTACTGAACACATTCATCCAAAATTTCAGTCTTTATATTTTGGTGTTTGAGTTGCATCAATAATTGATTCAATATTAAATTTATTGTTCTTGACCTTAAGGTAATTTGCTAATAATTTCCCTGATTTATTCTGACACCCATAAATCTTTGCACTAGATTTTAGCAAAAATAAGGAGGCATTATCCATAGATTCCTTGTTAAATTGGAGTTCAGTGCGAACAAGTTCTGATAAACATTCTTTTGATTTAGATGCATAAAAGGAATGTTCCAGTGCCTTTTTCTGTGCCAGAAGGTCTGTGGTATGAATATGCTATGCTTTCCCTTTTTTTGGAGACATATATGATAATAAAATCACGTGCTGTTGTTTGAAAGCATCCCAAATAACATGAAAAGGCATGTTATCTGATTAAGGTGAAAATATTCATGAAAAAACAACTCAAAAGAGGAGGTGAAATTGGGATCTAAAAGGAGTGAGTTGTTAAAACGCCATCTGCGAGGAGCGCAAGAGTAACAAGCATTGGCATAGCCAATAGGTCTCGCTTTTAGGACCTTATAAGTATTTAGTTATGCAGCAAAATATCCTTGTTGCAACAAGAGCAACTGTTGCATGGCTAAACACTTAAAAGGTCCCAAAGGCGAGACCTATTGGCTATGCCAATGCTTGTTTCTCTTGGGGAGGAGACCAGTAGCGGCTCGTTTCCCGGCAGAGTGGTGAGGCGGGGGTAAAGGGAGAGAGACAGATTACAAACAAAGGAGACTAAAAAAAATATATAATAACTTACCTGCCGCATCGCCGCTCTTCTGCTCCGTCCTCACCAGCACAGACGCCCAGAATCCCCTGCGGCCAATCCTGACGCTGCTTTCACGATGCTGAAAGCAACGTCAGGATGGGCCTGAGCGCTGAGGATTTGCGCTCCCTGTGAGACCAGGAGCCTGTGCTTGCTCTCTCCAACCCAGCAATGCAGCTGGGGTTGGAGACAGCTTCAGTGCGCATGATGGTTTGGCCGGCCTGAGACGGCTGGCCAAACCATCATGCGCACTGTGAACAGATCCCTGCCCACCACTCCCCTTCCATGACGTCCCTGCCCCCAAACCTTGGCTGTTGTAAGAAAAATAAAGCGATAGTAAACACTTTTATTATTGTTTTATTTTTAAAGTTTTGATACTGATAGGGTGGCGACGCTCCTCCACCATAGCAGAGGAGACGCAGCTGGAGGAGACTACAAAAGCTCATTCCCCCCTGCGGTTAAACCAATTTCTCCTTTACACTTGGCAGTCTTGTTGAGCGCCATCTTGTTCATCACCTTGTGGTAATGGGCTACAGACCGAAAAATGGGCTGCCCTAAAATGTTCCCACTAAACTCTGGCAAAGAGAGATTGCTTTACATATCCCTCTCAACCAAGTCTTTATTGCCTGGCAGAAGAAATCACAGCAACGGGCAGATCTCACATTAGTTGGGCTTTGTGGAAGGCAATGAATCCCTAATAAATATATTATGGTTTTATTGATGATTCTCATATTTCTCAAATAACTGGTCTGTTCTCTGGCAACTGCTTAGTAGGTTCTGCGATCTCTTGACTCTTGACTTCTGGATGTGCATGCTACACCTCACTTCAGCTGGGGAACGGCAGCTTCGCAGGAGGACGCAGTGCCATGCAGATCTCTAGTGTTTAATTTTTAGTGGCCATGTAGTCCCCTAGCTAGATTGATGATCGAGTCTTTAGTAGCTTGAAATGCCAATTTGCAGTTGACAAACCTAAAGACATAGGTTGCTTCAGGGCACTGTTTGCCCACCAGAATGGGGCAGCATCCCTTAAATTGTTGTGCCACTGATAGAAACGATTGTCTTTCAGACTGCCTTATGTTCTCTTATGCTACAGTCATGAATATAGTGGCCATGCTACATAAATATGGCCTCTTTAAGCAGTAGTGAAATACAGGAACATTCCAACCTTAGTTTCAAGGATACTGTTGCAGACAGGAGCTTGTTTAGCTGTGTTATAAGTAGCATAATTGTGGTTCTTTCAGTGTTTTCAGTATGTGTATCAGAATTATAGATGTGTCAATGAGTGTGAGAAATTGGGGTACTGGTTGAGGGGAGAGTGAAACCCTACTCAAGCAGGTACCACAATCCTTGTCAGAGTGGCTTTAGTACAATTTGTCATTTAATGTGAGTTTTACAATTCAGCCTCTGCCATGCAAGTTCTTCCAAGATGGGACAAGTGACTTGTTGCTGAAAATGTCCTGGCACCTGCCCAGCAGTTCTCTGTGCTCAGCTCTCTCTCTGTCTCTCCCTCCAAGTGGCCCTCCTGTCAGATGTACATCATGCGGTTGCTGGAGGTTGGCCCTGCAGGGACCCAAGTTATGGAAGCGCTTACCACTTCATGTTTGGATGGAATAATCGATGCTGTCCTTTGAAAAGCTCTAAAGAAATGAATGTTCGATCAATCCGTCTCTTTCTGTGGTATTCACAACACTCTTTTCTCAGCACCTAAATGCAGCATTCTCTTCACAGAGCGCTAAACAAGTAAATAAACAACATCCATGCCTTGCTAAAGACCACGTCTATTTGGGACTGCATGCCTGCAGGACCAAACATGCCAGTGATCGTCAAGCGACTCTTAATTGTGCGTGTTGGTGGAGTGCAACTGGTACTTCTGGATACAGGTGCTTGCAAAATTGTGAACACCTTAGTGACACCTGGTAATAGAGAGTCGTGGGGTTGATAGCTGACTTTCACGACCAATGGGACTTTAAGACTCGGGGTCTATCAAAAGGCATCGTCCAAAATAAGTTTTGAGTCCAGTGTAGGGTGACCAGATTTTGTAAAACAAAAACCAGGACATTCTCCAAACACAGAAGTAGGACTGCGATTTTTAATCGACCTTGAGACAGAATGACTTAAATAACAGCACTCACCTGCATAGAAATGCAGGCAGTGAGACGCTACGTGGAACTAAATTCAGCTTTTACATACAGTTAAATTTCTTTCTGCTAGGAGCTGCTAACTAATTTCGAGCCGGGAACACGTGCAACTTGACTCTCTCTTTATTCAGTCCACACTCTCAGAAATCTAAGACTTGTTAAATTTACTGAAATTTTCTGGGACAGTGTGGTGGAAAAAATGGGACAGTCCTGGCAAATCTGGGATGCCTGGTCCCCCTAGTTCAGCGAGACATGCCCAGCAGCTGTGATGCGTCTGCGATGGATGCCCGTGTCCTGCAGCCTGCTCGTGCCACCAGTTGTTGGATACTCTCCTGTAGGATTTGCACGTAAGGGCAAACGCTGCATTCGCCTCGCATTGGATGAGAGCGCAGTGCATTACTAAATGCATGAAAACCCCCTGAGGGACAGAGGATTGCTTTCTAGCACGATGAAATGTAGTGTGTGCAGCAAGGCTATAGCATTAACAAGAGAGGAGCGGGGGCGAGCGAGCGCGGCAGCCTGGGCTTTCGAAAGCTGACCAGACGCTCGTGCGTCATGGCCTTTTCCCTGTGATTACCCGCACGGCCGACATGTGTTTCCAATTATCGCACCCGCGTCTGGGCACAATAATTGGAAACACATGTCTGCCGCGCGCGTAACCGCAGGGAAAAGGCCATGACGCACGAGCGTCTGGTCAGCTTTTGAAACCCCCTAACATAAAGTCTTGCCAGAGCAGCGCTTGCGCGCTACTCGAGGCTCGACCTAAAAAGGAAGATCCAGTTGAAGGGAGATATTAGGATTGATCCAATATCAGCAGAGCATAGAGATTGTGAAACATTGTGTGATAAAAAAAAGTAGTCAATTAGTGGTTGGGTCTGATGCACAGGGGAGAAATAATTGTATTCTCTCAAGGTAGGGTTGCTAAGTCTCCAGGCATCTATTAATTTCCGTTGCTTAATAGTATGGACAAAAAGTTTGAGAAATGTATTTGGTCTAAAGGTAACCGTAGAGTGACAGTCCATAAAGGGTTCTACTATCTGGTTACAATCACCAGCCAGAATAAAATTCTCATTAGGGTACTTTACAAGAATTTGATTCAGGCCAGACCAAAAATGGAAGTCATTGACAGTAGGAGCATAGATATTTAACAAAGAGACTGGAACCTTCCCAATCAATAATTTAGTATAAAGTCATCTACCTGCATCATCAGATTCCCGGGAAATCAGCTTAGCTCAGCGATTTATGGCATAAAGTAATAACCCCATTCCTTTTACCATCCCCTGGAGAAAAAAATACTTCACCCACCCACCCCTTCTTCAATTTTAGGGATTCCTGTTCTGTAAGGTGTGACTCTTGAATTAAGGCTATATTGGCACCCAGATGAGATAAATGGGATAAAACACGCTGTCTTTTGATAGGAGACTTTAAACTTCTGACGTTCCAAGAAATGATTTTTAAGGACATAAACAAATTTCAAGAGATAAAAAAATTCAGCATTTCATACCAAACAAAGAAGATAATAAATGTAGACCGTAAAATGACATGCAAATATCAAATAACTGTAAAACATAGATGATAGAGAATAAAGAGCAGAAAAGATTGAGAGAAAAAGAAGAAGCAATAATGCAATTAGAGAAAGAAATAATGAAGGTGAAGAAAGAATACATAAAGAGAGAGGGAGGACAGTAATGACAGAAAGAGGGTAGAGCAAAACATACCTATAAAGAGTAAAATTCCAAGGAGGGGTGGGTGGGATGAGGCCACATGGAACTGATGGTACGTCGAGAGTCCACGGGGAGAGCACGAGAGGATCACATCCCATACTACATAAGATGGGGAAGACCACAAACGCGAATGAGATACCTGCAAGAAAAGTAAATAAGTATTAATGTTCAATACTAAGAATAGCAATATTGAAGAAGAAGAAGACTCCTGTATGCTCATCATGGAGCAGAAGAGAGTAGATCAAAATATAACAAACATATTATGTAAACATCTTAGCTCTAAGCCAAAGAATTTTTAGAAACAGGGTTACATAAATGAACACCACTTAGGAAACAGATGGTCCTGAAGTGTCCATATTTTCTATCTTGCAAGCATTGATGAAGCTCTTCAGTTTAACAGGATCATCATATGTAGTAGTCTTGTTTTTATATGTAACTTTAAACTGGCAAGGGTAAAATAAGGCAAACCGAGTTCCAAGTGAACGAAGATCAGGGCTCAGATTAAGGAAGTCTTTACGTCTGTCAGCAGTAATCTTAGCATAGTCTTGGGAGAAAAATAAAGGATTCCCTGACCAAGAAATATGTTTCAGTGACTTGACAGCTGCTAGGGTTTTAAGGAGGTCAGTATATTCAAGAAAGTACATAATAACTCCTCTTGGTTTAGGTGTGGTGGATGAGTATCCTCTGGCATGTTCAAAAGCTTGAGAAGGAAAGATTTTAGAAAAGTGATAGGATCGGAGCCTTCCGATCCCTCGGGCAAACCATAAAGGCGGAGATTATTCCTTCTGTGCCTGTTTTCCAGGTTCTCGACCTGTTGTTGAAGAGAGGAGACTTGGGTTTAAAGAGAATGTATTTTGTTGGTAGTGGAATCGGAGGATGCAATGTTCTGCTCTGCCGTGTTAAGCCTTTGCTCCATTTGGGACGATTTTTCCGTAAGATGCTGCAGTTTAGAATTGGTTTCCTCCATAAATGGCCTTAAGGCGCTTATTTCTTCCAATAAGAGTTCCATGGAAACCATTGAAGGAGATTTTGTAGGAGAGGGAGAGTCCTTTTTCAGATATTTTGTAGTGGCTTTCCCTGTAGTAGATAAAACAGGGGTTCGGTTGGAGCCGATGAAGAAGGTACCTTTATGCAAAGAGCCCAAAGACTCCTCCATATTTGAAAACTTAGAATAAATGGTGGAGTTCCTAATGAACTTATGAGCCGAATGTGGTAATGAGGAGTTCTCTTTTTTCAAACCTCCCATATAGGTACTGAGATATGGGATGGTAATTAATAAAATCCCATGTTACACCAAAGCCAGCACCGAGTGCAAAAACATACACTCCGGCATTATATTAGAGGAGAATATAAAAGGACTGCCCATACAGACGGTAATTGTGAAGAAAAAACCACCATTATGACAAAAATGTGAGGAAAACCATTAAAGAGGCAGGCGAAAGGCAGGACAAGAAAAATCCAAGGAGCAGGAGAAGAGCAAGACAAAGTACCTTCATTATCAGCAGGTGCTGTGATGGATAAATGATTGTTGGTTCCTATAATAACCCTCTTCTTCTCAGAGGGAAAGCATTCCTTCATGTGTCAGCCGAGCAGACAAAATGGCGGCCGGCACCTTGAGGTGAGCCGAGTCGTCAACGAGAACGAATGCCATGCGGCAAATTAAAAAGCCAGGTAGCGGAGAAAAACGATGTCGGGCATCACCGCAGTTTCGTCACCTGAGCAGGATTTACAGAGGTTGCAGGAAGAGCTGTAATAATGCTCACATCCCGCGCTGATCTGCGGAGGACTACACGATTGCCGCCATCTTCCGTGTGCTCCAAGCCACGCCCCCATTCTGTTAACATTAGATCAACTTGACAAGAATGGAATTGAGGTTGTGCTTGGATCTAGAGAAAATATTGAATGTTCAGGCGTACTTTATCCCAATTTTACATAATATATCTTTGTTTATTGGACTTTAAAAGATCATAAAATAGTCTTATCTAGAGAAGTATTCATATTTGGTGTAATAAAGAGAAAAAAAAGTTTTTACCTTCGTAGAGGACATGGTAAACATCCAAGTCTAATGATTATCTTAATTGCAGGAAGTCAATTAAAAAATGAGAGGTAATTTTACCAATAGGATTTAAAGGAAGAATTACATCCGCAGTCAAAATATAATAGCACACTTGTGGGTGTCAGGGAAAGATGATGGCCGAATTAGGAAAGCTGTCACTCTGTTTTGCATCTTCCCTCATTTCTTTTACATAGCAGCCTATGTAGATTTGTGTAAGGTTGATTTGGGCCACAACCTGCCTCATTAAGAGAAGTGACTTGCTTCTCCAAGGTTGGGGTGCAATGGCATGTGTGTTCTGCCCTATTTTAGAAGTTGGGGAGTCACTGTGGTAGCATATATATGTGACTGCCCCGAGGGGTGAAATCAATGTTGATAGGGTCAGAGGTTCATCCTTTTCATATTTGACAACATGTATCTCCAAAAGGCATCGACATATTCATTTGGCTTGCTGATGTTTTAAATTGGTCAAAGTCAAGGAGTGTTGAAGGTGACTTGACTGAAAAACACTGTTCGATATTACTTCAAGCAAAGAGAATAACACAGAATTTGGAAACAAGGGTTGCCTGACACCCCATTTTTTAGAGCATGCATTAGTTGCAAACTTGGTGTTAGGGAATGGACAAAAGGGCCAAACAGCCCTAAAAATCATATGTGCACTGATTAAACCAAATGTTCTAAGAAACGTTCCTTGTCCGGATGTGAGTACACAGAATGAAGAATAGATCATTCATGTTGCAATGAAGGAGTGTGAAGTGGCTGTAGCTAGAAACCTTGGTCTTTATTTTGTAGTAGATACAGTAGAACCTAGGATAAAAATCTCCTATCTCAGGCAGATAACATTAAGGGAAGGAGAGAGGTCGCTATAGTTTTCCCACTCTTGTGGGTATGTTTACTAAAATGTACCAAAATGTATTGCAACGTAGTTTAGCAACAAAAGTTGCTGTTCTGTGCTGCATTGCGTGGAAGGGAGAGAGCTGGAAAGTGCCAAATCTAGAAAAATATGGCACTGCCCTGCTCTCTACCCAGCACTGGCACAGAA
This sequence comes from Calotriton arnoldi, assembly GCA_963921515.1. Classification (NCBI taxonomy): domain Eukaryota; kingdom Metazoa; phylum Chordata; class Amphibia; order Caudata; family Salamandridae; genus Calotriton; species Calotriton arnoldi. The sequence continues at coordinate 1,279,046 of CAWUFW010000039.1, forward strand.
TCGGGCTGCCAGTGTAATGCACACACCTTTGCACGTTAGTGCAAGGCTGTACTTGTGATGTCTAGCGTAGGTTTTTTACTGAAGGGGTACTCTTTCAGTACAAAATGCCATGTGTAGACTAACTGGTAAACTTTTCCTACTTTTACTTCATAAAAGTCCACAATTAAGTGTGACAGAAACACTCAGAGCGCTTAGACCTTAGCTGACTACGAACACGGACGGGCATTTGTATTGTGGTTATTAGACCAAGGACATTATCATGTGTTCCCTCTTCACATGACACTAGACGTGTGTTGCACCATTACCATATTTTAAGCGGTATCCACTTTTCACGTGGTTTCCGGACATGAGAAACCTTGGACGTTTCTGTCACATTTAATTGTGGACTTTTATGAACATTAGCCCTGAAGAAGTTCAATCAACTGATGAACGAAACGCGTTGGCTGGATGATGCTTTGTTTATACTATCTAAATAAATATTGATGAATTTAATGGACATCTGACTGGACTCGTTATCTGGACAATAGTAAACTTGGGTATTGTCTTAAGTGCACCACTCCATTGATTCCATTGTGTGTCTGTATCCTGGATCGCATGATTTGGTGCAGTTGGCAGATGTTATTTGTGTATTCCTCCCAGCCAATGATACAAAAGGGGCTAGGTGTTGTCAGGATGGGAGGGGTGGAGCTGTCACCTACTACACTTCACATCAAAAGGGCTGCCTCAGCACCCTCACAAAGGACTTCATACTATTCTATTGTCACTCCGGCCTCCCCTGAGCCAGGCAGGGGGAAGGAAGGAAATTCCAGAACCACATGTGGGGGATGCCTAGACGTTTCTCCCACTTCAAAGCTGCCACCAGGTATACATTTTGGACCCTGAGAGCAACTCTTCGGACAACTCCTGGACTACAGAAAAGGGACTTCTCTGCTGCCAGAGAACTGCCTTGCTGCTGGAGGCCTGCCCTGCTGTTTGAGAAGGTAGACTGGACCTGCCCCCTCCATTCCAGGCTATCTGAGTGACTCCAAGAATCAGTTGTTTGACCTCCTATCCGAGTTAGAGGTACACAGCAGGCTCCGTAGGTCTCCCTGCATCTGCCAAGCACACTTGCTGCAACTGGATCTGCTTGGACCAGCAATTAGACCTTCCTGAGCCCTGTTGGCTTCTGTCAGAGTGAGACCCCGATCCCCAAGAGATGCATCCCCAGGTCATAGCCCTTTGTTGGTATTACAGTGCACTCCTCAGGAAAAGTGGCCCATTCATGCCGAGATGTTGCCACCAGTGCCAAACACCAAAGCGAAGTTCCAGTGAACCTGACTCTTCACAGTTCGGCAACCACCAGCTACGACTGGCAACGGGAGATCTGCACTTCATACTACAGCATCAACAGCCCACGGTGACCACCGAAGCGAAGCTCCAGCATTGACTGCCTGCAGGGCCGGCTTTAGCACTGGTGGCACCCTGTGCGACAATGTCTTCTGGCGCCCCCCCCAATGACCACCTCTGCCACGGATTCCCTCACTAGCACCCTTTAACATTGCCCTTCAAGTCTCCATAACCACTGTCTCTCAGATTCATTTAGTTTTATAGCACCACTCATACCAGTGTGAGGTGTTAGAGTACTTTACATCACACGCACATTACAAAGAGACAATCAATCATGCATGTGTTAATCAGTGAATAGGAAATGTTACATCAGACAGGACTACAAAGTGTAGTGTAGGAGTGACCTGTCATCGATACAGGTAGGCAATATAGTTTGAGTCCTTATTCTGGAAAAGCACTCATTCAGAATTTATAACGTAACATCATTGTTAGGGGTTCCCTTTAATAATAAGAATTGTTTTCTACCCAAATTAACCGTCTTCACAAGATTAGGATGAAGAAAGTCTGGGCAAAAAAACATATAGCTCTAACATATACCTTGCAGTTTGCATGCAGCTCTTGGATGACAGTTAATAGCTCAATGTTCCATATTAGGATTTTGGCTTATAAAAGACAAGTAACAAAAGGAGCTCTCTTACAGAAGCAGTAACCCACTGATCTATTTACATTATATGCACTTTGTTATCTGCATGGTACACGTTCTTAGCAACAGGCAATTTAACCCTCTGTGCTACCTTAGGATCAGTCAAAACTTCCACAAGACAAACCTCCGGTCTATCTTCACATTGTAATTGATGCGTGAAAATTGTTCGAGGCCAGGAACGCTGCAGCAGGTGCTCCTAAAATGATAAGATACTTGCAAAAATGATGCTCCCACCCCAAATCAGCGCCCGGTGCAATGGCACCGATCGCACCGCCCTAGAGCCGGCCCTGACTGCCTGCAATGCTAGACAGGATGTTCGTGCTACAGCAATGACTGCTGGTGACACCCAGCCTGCTCTTCGTGCAACAGCGACGTTCATCCAAGACACTCTCCGTGCTCCTCGCGACCTCCTCCACCGCAAACTGGACTCAAAGCAGAGAACCCCTGCCAGGCCAATTTGGAAAAATGCCAAAGGTGCTGGTGAAGTCCATGATATTGACACAAGGTTAGTAATTGTTAGGGATTTCAAGGAGAATCGAACAGGAATTGCATGCTACATAGTCCATGGGATAACAACGGGTCCTGGCTCACAGACAGACTTGAACAATGGTCCTAACCCCCGTAGGCAATCCTCAATTCCATTAAATCACATTATACGCCTGGAATCTTAGGGGAATAAACAAATGCTACTCCAATCCAGAATAGGATATATGAAACAGGGATATCTTATGCCTCCAATAAACATGGCTTGTTGCCTTCAATCCATGGCCCGATTACACATAGTTCTTTTCCCTAGGAATAATATGGAAACGGCGACGGTACCTTTCCATCTACATTTATAATCACCTTTCTGTTGACAATGACTGCTATAGGAAAAGGGGATTTTCTCTTTGTTCCATTAGACACACCATTAAACAAGATGGAAAAGATACCACCACTAATAATTGGTAGCATATATATCATCAAAAAACAGATAAAAAAGAAGAAAACAATTGCAGCCTTTTTATCAACACTGCAACAGCCACCAACTCAGCATATGGATGTCACTTTGCTAATTGCAGGAGATTTCAATGCCATCCTCCTTAAAAATGGAGAAGAAGCAGTATGGCAACAATCTGCTGTCTCATTCTGGAAGATACCTATAAAAGAGCAGCAATAACAGAACAATAATCAATAGGATAAATCCATAGCACGCTCAATGAACAACTTGGGTCTGAGAGTAATTGATGGCAGGACCAAGTCTGAACAACCAGCGTCCTGTACTCATACATGGCTCCAGAGGGATTGCCACTTTGGATTACATGTGTGTTAAAAATTGGGTTGGTGGCTGACTGGGGTGTGAGCCCTGGTCAAGCAGCAATCACAATCCTAGTCAGGGTAAGGCACAAGCACACCCCAAATTAACCTGTGCACACCCTCTGGTAGCTTGGAATAGAGCAGTCAGGATAAACTTAGAGGCAATGTGTAAAGTATTTGTGCAACACTTTAAACAGTAAAAACCGTGAAAACACCACACAAAAGATCCCACACAAGGTTTCGAAAAATAGAGTAGATTTTAATAAATACAATTTTATCAAAATGACAAAAATCCAATAAGCAGAACATGAGATGCGAAATGTTAAAGAACAAACTGTACAATAGCACTTAGAAGCAATCAGCACTTACTTAGGCTATCTGGTCGCGACAGACCGGGCTAATAAAAATCTAATCAGGGAAACCGGAGTTATTGAATTTTAAAGTTTTAAGGTAAAATGGTGCCAATAAGCACAAAGTGCAACAATAGAAATATGGTTGTGCCGGACCAGGACAAAGTAGCAAGTTCAGGCCAACTGTGATGGAGCATGGGCCAGCTACAAGGACCCTGTTAGGTCCACTAAATAATGTTCCTAAAATCGTGGTTGAGAGGCAAAGAAGCGTTGCACAGGCTGGTGAAGGAAAAAAATTCAGAAGAGTAACATGATCCACCTTGTCAAAAGGCATGGAAAGGTCTAATGAGGAGTGAATTGAGAAAAATATGCAACAGATAAAGAAAGTTATCCTGGGCTCAACTCGTAAATTTCTTGTGAGAAATTATGTGAAATATCAAAAATATCAAAAAGAGGAGAGAGAGGGGTCCTACTCACCAAAGGGACAGGACACCAACAGACACCAAGTCAAAAACAAATTCCCTTTGGGATTTCCTCAATAGTGTACCATGTTTTTCTACCACTTATACACTCTCAATCATTCATCAAAAAAAGGTTAAAGCCAAAAATTACCAATATGCAAATGTTTATTAAATAAATCCGTTCAATGTATTAAAAACGTTTTTTTTGTTATTAAAAATATACACAGTCTTTCTAGTGATTAATAAAAACAACAATCTGTATAAATTCATTACATATCATACATAAATTTTAAAACAAACAACACAATCTTCATTAACACATAATTATTGTAATTCCAACTACTATTAATGTCAGGTTCACCAACTCATAGATTTTTTGTTCACAGGAACCCTTAAGTAGTGGTAGGGCAACAAAGGACCAGAAAGCCAACGCGTTTCGGTGGTATCAAAGGGTCCGACCACCTTCTTCAGGCTTAATAAATGATGTGTCCCAGCCGTCTTATCAAAAGGCTAAGATTGTCTAATTTCAAGGTGGGGAGCTTGTTCCTCCACTCAATTTGTCTCCAGGCTCCTCTCAATGCTTTGAGGAATCAAACTGACATATATTTCTCATGCCTCCTTTCTATTTCTTAAGTTTATAAAAGTGACGATCTATCACTAAAGGGTACTGTAGTATCCCATAGATCTTCAAAATCTTCAATATTCAACTCCTGTTGTCCCTATTATCCGGACTGGCATCTAATAAACGCCATACAATAAAATCCTGAATTAACAGGGAAATGTAGTTAAAGCTTTTAGCTAATTCGCCTCAAATAAATGTAGCTGAGTTGCAGGATCTCTCAATCGAATTCATTCACTGCCCCTCATGCTTTCTACGGAGTATACTGCCCGGACTGATCAGCCTCCTGGTATTCTCCGTTTTCGACCTTGAAATTAGACAATCTTAGCCTTTTGATAAGACGGCTGGGACACATCATTTATTAAGCCTGAAGAAGGTGGTCGGACCCTTTGATACCACCGAAACGCGTTGCTTTCTGGTCCTTTGTTGCCCTACCACTACTTAAGGGTTCCTGTGAACAAAAAATCTATGAGTTGGTGAACCTGACATTAATAGTAGTTGGAATTACAATAATTATGTGTTAATGAAGATTGTGTTGTTTGTTTTTAAATTTATGTATGATATGTAATGAATTTATACAGATTGTTGTTTTTATTAATCACTAGAAAGACTGTGTATATTTTGAATAACAAAAAAAACGTTTTTAATACATTGAACGGATTTATTTAATAAACATTTGCATATTGGTAATTTTTGGCTTTAACCTTTTTCTGATGAATGATTGAGAGTGTATAAGTGGTAGCAAACATGGTACACTATTGAGGAAATCCCAAAGGGAATTTGTTTTTGACTTGAAATATAAAAAATATGCACAATCACGAGTAAAGGCCTCATTACGATGTCGGTCGGAAAGCATTCCAACTGACTCCTTGTCGGAATCGTTTCTGACTGACTCGGTTTCGGGGAGTCTGACCGACCGATTACGATGGTTCCGAACACCATTCGGTCTGACTCCCATTGACTTCAATGGGAGCCTGTGTTTCGACCGACAACTCAGGGTCCCATTAAAGAAAGGGATGGTTGCAGAAAACCTTGCACCCTGTGACGGGCACCCCATGGTGCCTGCCACACTGTGCATGGTTGCAAAGAGGGGTCCCATGGGTACCCCCAGGGGCCCCAACCACAGGGCTCTGGGTAAAGGGGGGCCTGCTAGGGGCCCCCAAAGTCAGTTTCCGACAACCTTTTCATGTTGGACAAACCGATTCGGAAAGGCTGCCCGATTCCGACAACGTAATACGTAATACGTCAGTCAGAAACGCAGTCCATAGGGCTGTACGATTCGGCTCCGACCGAATTGGAATCTCCTAATGCCGGTCAGTACCGAGTCGGACAGATCAAATGGTTACCTTACATCGTAATGGGTCAGTCAGAAATGTTCTTCCGACTCAGGTTAGGACAATGCGAATGCCGTTCGTAGCCTTTCCGACCGACATCGTAATGAAGCCCTAAGTATACTCAATGCTGGCCCAGCACTTCACATTCAAAATGGAGGCATTTTGTGCTAAAAACGGGTGAAATCACATGATCCAAACAGCAGCCAGTCGTATTTGATGACACTCACATTGTTCTTGTGATCACACAAGAGAATTTTAACCCCAACATAACCCACCCCAGACAGGCTACCTGCTACTACCAGGCCTACGACCATTCCTCCCTTCTACCCTTCCTTCTTTCAATAAGAGTAAGAGCCCCTTGGAGTGGAGATAAAAGGTCACAGTTTATTAACATTAATTCAGAAACATTAGAGGGTCATAAATCATTATGACAGTAATCGATCATTGATATACGCCACAAATCATGCAAAAACATCAGCATAAATCCATCATCAGTCATAAATCAGTGATCTCCAGCCTTAAGCCGGTTTGGCAACACTATAAGTCATCTTTGACAGTACAATCCGACATAGGTTTCTGTCCATGCGCAGGATGCGAATGCTCCTCGGGTTGTGTGCAGCAGCTTCCAGGCTTCAAGTGCCATGTCTGCTTTGCTACTATCCCCTCTGACTCTCTCCACTGCCCCCCTCCCACTCCCCAGTGTCCCAGCCTTCAGGCCTCCCAAGGACCACTGTTATGGCAACTCTTTCCTTTCTGGCAGCCTACTGGCCGCTCTTAAATGCTATTGACGCAGCTTGACAGTGCTGTCTACAGTGCTTTCTTTTCCTCCCAGTTTTCCAGCTGTCAGGCGTCCCAAGGACCACTGTTCTGGCAACTCTTTCTTTTCAACAGCCTACCAGACGCACCTATGTATTATTGGCATCCTTTCTTCAGGCGAGTTGCAGCGGAATCTTTCCACCCCTGGTAGATGTGGGTGAGTGGGACAACATTCAAAGTCAGCAACAGACCGTTGAACCCTAGTTGGAGCCTTTTAGGCTTCTAGAAGAGGATGCACCCTCCTCCTGGTATTGGCTTCTTTAAAAGGACACCTGCCAACCCTGACCACCAGTTTTCCCATACCAGATACAGCTACCTGCCAAGGGCAGGGGGCAGTGTGCCTATTCTCTTGACTTTCACCCCACCCCACCCCATGCTCCCCTTATTCCCTCTCGTTGATGCCTATACATCCCGGAGCCCTCGGAGCGCATTAGCCGTGGTTACCTTATAGTCCGGCTTCGTCTCCGCAGCCCGCTCCTCAAACTTATTTACATGACATGGTACATGGCATTACGAGTGAGAATTGTAACAGGAGATGTCAGAAATTACACAAGATTATGCTGTGTAAAGGAAACTTCACCTGGGTTTAGAAGAAAGTTGGAGGCATATTAGTAGTAATTACTGAGAGCAGGAAACTGCCCTAAATGTATTATGTGATAAAAATACCATATTCTACAAACCAAATTATAAAAGTGCTGTCATTTCTTTACCAATATAGTACAACACTATAAGATACTTCCACCTTTTATAGATTTTTAACAGAAATTTTTGGATCTACTTTCTGAAACAAAAACAATACACGTGCTTCTAATGAATAAAGAGATCAAAGAGGCAATATGTTTGTTATTACAGTTTCCAAAGTAAACAAATATATGTATGCATACATTTGCTGCTTACATTTTTAGTCTGTTAACATCCTTTCATATATGTTTGGTCTCTACTGTCAGGGGCGTGGGTGGAATTTTAATTATTATTTGTTGTTTGAAGAAATACAGTGCCAGAATGATAGATTTGTTCTTTATGTGGTTCCCACAATGAAACATGTGCTAATCATTTTGTGCAGCTCAAAACTATCTTTTGTTTGGTTTTTATTTATATTACAATTAAATTATATTATGTTCCTAAATTCAACATTATATTTGCATACCACAATATAAAACAGAAAAAAATGAAGAAAAGGCACATTATCAGGTGACCTTTATAAGTAGTAAAGAATAGCAGACACTCCAGTAGAATGCTTAATTCTTCTATTGTGCAATTTAAGAAAACTGCACCATAGCAACCACTCCTGCATACCATAGTGATCATTTTCTGAGCACAAATAAAATTTATATGAATTACTCGAGTGTATATTTTATAGTACACTGATGAATGACTGTTGAATAGTGCGTCTCCTGAAGAATAATAATATTTTTATCTTGAAAGAGTACAATGTTAACATTTTATAAGGTAATAGGACATTAGTGTTTTTAAGGTGATATAGTAGGAATATCAGAACAGCATTTTGGCGCGTGTCTTCTGGGGCTGCAGCTGTTAGTGGGCTACTTGCCCAGGTGTGCTCAAGCATGGACACTGTGCCAAGCTTCAACACATGAAGGGCGGGGGTTCGGCACAGGTGTGGACACCAGAAGCATTACAGCAGAAAGGGCTTAGACACACAACCGTGTGTCCACTTGGGCGCCTATAACATTCTGTGATGCCCCGCGACTCCCCAACACACACACACACTCTCATTCACACCACCAGGTTGGTGCTTTCTCTCATTGGATACCCTTGCCCTCCAAAGAAACCTCCCCGTCTGCCGGGTGGATGTGTTATTCTCAGTGCCCACTCACGTGGTTTCAGCAGGCCATGCCTGGGTGAATGAGTTTTCGCAGTGTATGCCTCCTAGGGCTGCTTAGCCGTCTGAGGCACTCTTGGTGGGCATTTTGCCACAAGGGCCAATACTATCAGGGCAGGGAGCATATTTAGATTTCGGTTCCACTAGTTGTTTGAGCTCTTCTATGAACCGTGATCCAGGTGTGTTTATTTTCTTTCTGAATTTCACCACTTTTATTTTTTATAATGAATTTCACATTTGTGCCACTTTGTGAAGCTTGAAAGAGTGCCTATTAGCTGTTGCAGATCAAAGGGAGCCATACTCATCAGTAGTAAGTCATCAGCATATAACATGTGTGTGAGGCAGCAGGCCCAGAGATTTGAGGGATGTGAATTTATAAGATCCAGTTCTGCTGACAGACTGGAAAGATAGATATCGAAAAGTAAGAGGGCAAGGACGCACCCTTGTTTCAACCCAGTGGTGGTATACATTTTCTGAGAAAGCTTTGTGCCAACACCCAATTTGACACATGCAAAAAGATAAATTGATGGACAGAATGCTGAACAATGTCAAACAATCACCCCAGTACAGAGATCTGGACCTAAATCCATTCTATTTTTCCTCCCCATGCCATTCCAGTTTAAACCCAGCCATATGCACATCAGTCTTGACCCTGCTCCCAATGGGAACAGTCCAGCCAGAACTGACAGGCCAGGTCCTCCCTGGACTGGAAGCAAGCATCTTACGACCGGTTTCGAGTATCACCCCTCATCAGCCAGCCTAGTTTGTCTCAAGTGGCATGGAGAGCATGGGATCCATGTCTGGGCATACCTGTCCCACTCAGTATGACAAACGCAAAAAGAACAATTGATGGACCGAATGCTGAAAAATGTGATACATTCACCCTAGTACAGAGATCTGGGCCTAAATGCATAATTTTTTTGCTCCCCATGCCATTCCAGTTTAAACCCAGCCATATGCAAGTCAGTCTTGACCCTGCTCCCCATGGGAACAGTCAAGCCCAAACTGCCAGGCGAGGTCCTCCCTGGACCAGAAACAAGCATCCTAGGACCATTTTTGGGGTATCACCCATCATCTGCCAGGTTAACTTGTCTCCAGTGGCATGGAGGGCATAATGTATAATGCTGATTTTGCAATGAAAGTCTTCTCAATACTAAGGGGCATATTTAAGAAAAAATCAAGCAGCACAGCGCAGCAAGTCACCTTGCTGCGCCACGTGATAAAGAAAGGGCAGAAATGCACTGTATTTAACATAATACTATGCATTTGTGTATTTTCCCTGCTCTGGCACACAATTGACTGCACAGTGCCAAGGCAGGCACCCTTGCACCATATAGAAAGGGTGCCAGCACACATAGAAAGAGGAAGTAACAAGGAGAAATAAAGATATTTCTCCTTGTTACGCCTCACCTGGGGAGGCGCAGCATTTTGACACATTCCCAGGTCTACCAGTAAAGGTAAATGTAGGAATGCGTCATAATCCATGAGTGGATGCATAGGAACACCCATGCTCCATCCATGGAACGCTTCCCTGGGGCAAAGTAACGCAACACAGCGATTAGCACTGAGTTGCTTTACTTTAGATATATCAAGGCCACACAAGTTGGGCTTGCGTGGCTTGATAAATCTTAATTAAGAGTTGCGCCACTTTTGCGCCCCAATGTGCGGTGCAATGTCGACATGCCCCTAAGGGTCAGAGCAGCAAAATTAGATAAAGTTAACCAGGTAGTGCGGAATCCTGTTTGGTTCCATGGTATAAGTGCCAAATTATCCACCCAGTCTTGCAAGTCTTGCAGCACTAGTATTGTATAGTACTTGGAGTTGATGCTGAGCAAGGCTATTAATCAATAGTTTCCTGGGTTGCTTCTCTCTCCCCCTTTGAAATTTCGGTGTATTATGGATCCAGATCAGGAATCAGGAACTGCATAATGAAGGTTCACAGCACTAAAAAGAAGACAAAAACATTGTTTTCCATGACTCTGGAACTCTGGGTTAGCTTTATACAGGGCGGAGGGGAGTCCATTTCGACCTGGGGTGCCGTTGATTCCTCTCTTCCTTATAATAATTTCTATTTGTTTTGGTCTTATTTTGGCTGGGTCTTGATTTCTGTTGGGGAGCCTCACCTGGATTTTACCATGGTTGACCCCATATCCTGGGGTGATAACCTTTCTTACTTACCAGCCCTGTCAGTGCTCTTCGAGTCAGGCTGATATGCTAAGAACACCCGGTTCAGAGGGCTGCTGTGACCTTGGTGAGTTCCATCGGCTGTATTTGCTCATGGCTCTTCTAGCCTTATTGAGTAGTGTTTTTGCAAGTGATGACTCCAGACCTCCTCGGTTGTGTTTGTGCCATATGCTGCTGCATGATCCTTGTTTAGTCCATGGATTATTTTTCAAAATGCTCTAGAATCTCTGGAATTGCATGCATGGAGCATTTTTGCCCCGAACATGCCAAAATGCTGTTCCTTGGCCAGCCACACTGCCCTCTTGTACTCTTGGTGCAGTTTCCTTACTATGTCTTATTGTACTGTTGCCTGATCATTGCGTTTCAACAAGCGGTACTCCCTATTTAGTGCCCTTTTTGCTGAGATAAGATTTTTGGTCAACCATTGTGGGTCTGTGCTTGGCAGTTGATTGGTGAGGGGTGGGGTGGATTTTCTCATTGTCATGCTTTGTGATCAGAATCCTACATTACTGTTCCCAGTCACGAATTGCGTAGGACTGTGTGATAAGATGTTCAACTAGTAAATTCAGCAAATCTGTTAGGATTTCTGCTGCTGCTGTTGTGCTCGTCAGAGCAACCGCTTCAGGTTTTCTGTATTAGAATCAGAGTTTAAAATGTTGGCTGGTGCATGAAAGACAGGCTGAAGATTTACTGCTGTTTCCTGTGGTTTATGGGGCTCGATGTATCAAAAGGGTTTTACCCATTATGTGTCTATCGGAAAATGTATTCATACATCTGGCCCATGGTCACTAGCCTCACCCTCTTTAATTTTTAAATCTGCGACGTATCTAAAATAAGCCAGTGAAACTGCAGTGTAATCTATCACACTGAAGGACCTTCTCAACGAGTGCATGCAAGCCCAAGGTATGTCCCCTCTGATTCTACCATTTAAAATTTGTAGCCCTGATACTGTTAGGCATGATCCAAGCCGCCGGTCCTATGAGTCATTTCGTCTTGATGGAGGAACTGCCTGTTGAGGGATGTTCCTTACTGCCTGTTGAGGGATGTTCCTTATTGCATCTTGTACTTGGAGATTTTAATCATATTCTTTTGAATTGAAGAGGTTAGAGTTAAAGTCCCTGGAAATTATTATGAACTGTGCATCATGGGCTGATTTCAGGTTGTTGAGGGTTGTTTTCAGAATAGGAGCCCCTGCAAGCTTTAACTTATGTTCTGGGTTGAAATAGACACTCAGTAATATTAAAGGATGTTTTACCCTTTGCACTCAGCTCTCAATTTTAATTGCCTGGAGCCAGTTCTCAGGGCCTGGGCATTGATTTGGCATGAAGATTAAGTTGCAACGAGATGCATATTGCTAGCCCCCCTTTTGGACGTCCTTGCTGCTCAATCTGGTTACAGTTTTCGAGAATTCCACATACCCCACCAGGGGATCCGAGTGTTCAACCCATGCCTCTTGTAGCAGTATAACTTGGAACTGCGTACGATACTCTACCACTTCCGGGTTAGTGGCATTATTGTGGATTCCAGATATATTTCATGTGTAGGTGGAAAATAAAGATGCTGTTGGTCCATTTTTGTCAATTGCCTGCTTCCTGGAGACATACAACTGGGCTGAGTTCCCCATTCAAAATTCCATCTTTTCTGTGAGTACAGAGGTGAGCCAAGATCTATCGGGGTTTGCTGATGCGCGTATGTGCTGGGGTACTTACGAGGTCGGATGGGTGGTCTTTAAGACTGTCTGAGTTTGAACCTGTCGAGTGAAACTTGCAGTGCCAATGGGTTTTCTGAGAATGGAAAAGGGTGTTTGGGGAGACTGCTTATTTCCAGCCCGCCTGTCATGATCAATTGTTCTCCCCAGTGATGGGTTACCCAAAATGGGGTTTTGTGTGGCTGGCATAGACCGGTGTAGCATTTTCGCTTGATGCATTGCTTTCGAAGGCTCCTGCATAGTAGCTAAAGGAGATAGGTAGCATTTGTCATGGTATGGGAAGATTTTAATACCCCATTCCCAAAAGGTCTCTTTTTCTCTTAGAACATTTGAGGCTAGTTTGGATGATGCCATGGTGATCAACATGGGTTCTGTCTCTTGGGATTCTCTAGGCTTACGAATGCAACAGAGGAGATATCTGTTAAAGTTAGGTATTCAAGGGCCTTAATGTTCTTAAGGAGTTTCATCAAGTTGCCCCTATTTAGTTTGTCATATGACTCTAGGGAGGCATATTGTGGCACCATCAGGACTTTATTACCTATTTGGTTGGGCTATGGCCCATTAGTGTCAGTAGCAGTCTTATTAGATGCTTGACTTGGGAGAGTTTGTACCATTTTTGCTTCAAATGCTCTATGCTCCTTTGAACTCTTGTCTCTCTTCTCCAATGAAGGCGAGTGCACTGATACTGGGCTGGTAATTGTTCGCGATGGACTGGCTCTTGCCCCACTGGAACTTAATGTGGCATGTTCGCCCACACAAGGATTGGCCTCAGTCTGAGTGGAATAGTAAATGGTTTCCCTGTCGGCAGCTTATTCTCCTGTCCGAGCTTATTTTTGGTCAACATTGGAAATAATTTTCCTATTGAACCCTTTGTCGTCTGAACGGCTGTTATAGAATCATGTTTCTGTCATTTACAGAGCCTTTTGCATTCTCTCTTTGACAGTGGGCCATGTTGATTCTCAGTCTTTTCGACGTGACTATTTTCCTCCTCTCCCTGGGCTGACTCCTCCAGGGTTTGATGTACCGGGCCCTGGGAGCCACTTACTGGTGCTGCATTGATTTCTGGCTGCACAGTAGTCTGAGAGAGGGCATTGAGGTGGTAAATGCCATTTATATGTACTTGTGGTGGAGCTACAGGAAAGCCAGTTGGATTATTGGTTTTGCAGCTGCCTTCTTTACGTACTTGGCTTTATTGATCAATGGCTCTGACTGCGGGTCGGATGTTACACCATATAAAAGGGGACTTGGTGCCAGGTGTGGTACTTTAGGGGATGGTTTTGGGTTGCACCTGCCCTCGATAGGGTTACTTCAGCGTAGGTCGGTGGTTTCACAGTGATGGTGTTGTGGGCAGAAGGATCATTAATCTGTGCCTCCTGAGGTCTTCAGGTGCTGCGATGGCTGATGGTTTGGGTTCTTTCTTTGTAGCTGGTTAATCGGTGCACACAGATTGTATTTTTTGTTCATTTCTCAATGAGACTGCTTAGGAACTGTGATAGGGTGTACAAATTTTCCAGTATAGATGCACAGTGACACGAGGCAAATGTAGCTTCTGAATCACTCTGAACTCTGAATATTAATTACTTTATGGGCTCCATTTTAGTGTCTATTCCTCAGATGTATAATGCCATTGTGTTTAGCAAGTCAACCTGAAGCTCTAACTTCGCTGACTGAAAGTTTATTTCCTACACGGTTGCCTGCAATGTCTCTAGGAGTGTGGACCATACCTCGGAGTTACTTGTCATCCCACTCCCTTGGATTGGAGCGTGAATATGTGAGGAGGAATCTTATTTGCTTGAGATTAAAGGTGGAAGCCCCAGCTGAAGGGGGCTGGGAGCAGGCTGTGTTACACCGTGGATTATATTTTTAGTTCCCTTGATCGCTTGCATTTGGCCTGTAGGCCGGGTAGCAAGGTTTAAGTGACTGACAGATCTTTCTAAACTCCCTTCTTGCCTGTCCTTGCCTTTTAGGGGATGAAACACCAAAGTATCATAAACAATTCTTCTGTGAGCGCAGTTTGAAAAAGGTAAGAAAGTTCTTTATGAAAATGTCTCTGGTAATTCTTCATCCTGATGAGGCTGTGAGGCTGAGTAGAGATTGGGAGGGCAGTTAATGTGGCAAGCTCGGGGGCCCATACCTATGGGTTCTACATCCAGAGAATTCACGCTGTATGTGTGCACTCCATACCCATCCTCCTCAGGAACCTTGCCTGTACTGGCTGCATTGATGGTGCTACTACTTGCCGAGCCCTCGCTTAAGGGGGTGTTAGCTTATTTTAAAGAAGTCAAACACTGTGGGGGAGGACAGGCTTCTCATAGATCTGTGAAATTTGAATTTGAGCTGTCATTAATAAAATTGAACCTGGTTTGAAGTATTTGCCTGGATCAGGGTTTCCTTTCTTCTTGTTGCAGTCACTGGGGTGCAGATCTGAGCCTTCCAGACCTCATAATGTCTGTACTTTCCCCAGTGATTGTCCCGCTGCTTTAGCTTCCAACAAATACGCTGAATGTGCGGAGGGGACGCAAACCCTCTGTTCCCTGTATGGAGCACTGTTCCTGGGGCCTAGGGGAGGCTCAAGCCTGCACCAGCCACACTCGTGCCTAGACCAGCCATCTCTGCATGCTGCCAGAGCTGCTAAAACCCTCCGAGTATGGGGCCCCAAAGGCACCCACCCCCGGGACACGACTGCCCACCTAACATTTTGGGATGCTGTGGCTCCGGGGTCAATCACTGTATGTGATGGTTTTGTCTTGGCCTGCTGGAAGGAAGGCACTAACTGTGGTGATGGGTTAATGAGGGTCCCCGAGGGTCATATAAAGTATGAGGCCTAGGGAGCTCTAAATGAATGGGGACAACACACAGAGGCTGCCTCTTGCTTTGGTGCAATCAACCACGAGCGCTGCGTGCCCATTTATTTATTACCTCCGGGTGGCTCACTACATCCCTCCCAACATATCATAACAAAATACCAAAATTAGAATGTTGATACAACATGCAGACTATGGGATCACTGTCCTCTTTAATATAGAAAGTCTTTCAGCTTTTGGCTAGGCCTGGAATTTTCCCGCAGCCAATAAAGATCCCCACGCGGAGCCGCCCTCTTGTTGCCAGTACCCATTCCACTGGTGACCTGACTGGGACCGTCTTCCTACGTTGTTACATTGGGCTCAACATTCACCTCTCCTTGTAACCACTCTCCACTTTTGACAGTAAGCATCGTTCCTTTCAATTCTACCACTTCCCAGGGCTCTCTTTCAAATGAAGTTCGAAACTTCCCTCTTGGGTGTCTGTCCTTGACGACCACCCAGTCTCCTGTGCGAATGTCCACATCCTGAGTTCTCCTGCTCTGGCTGGCTCTGTCATTGTTCCTTTTTTCTCTTGGCCTGCGCTGCTTCACTGTCTAACACTTGAGGTGTCCACTGCTCATCCGCCGGCACTATGTCCCTCATTCGCCTCTTCATCAGCAGTTCACTTGGCGAGCAATTAGTCGTGCTATGTGGTGTTTGTCTATATGCTCTTAGGAATTGATGGAGACATCCTTCCAACTTGACCTGTTGGTTACACCAATCCATAATGCTTTATTGAGCTTCCGCATGAACCTCTCAACCTCCCCATTGGCTTGAGGCCACTGGGGGGGTCACTCTCATGTGTTTGATGTTATGATAGTTATGATACTCTCTGAACTCCTGCCCGTGAAACTGCGGTCCTTTGTCTGTTCAGATTTCATCAGGCAGTCCTAGCAGAGCAAATGTTTTCTCCAGCACAGGTTTAACACACTCAAAAGCCGTTGATCGCATGACCTCCACTGCTGGAAACTTCGAGTAGCTGTCCATCATAACAAGCATCAGGCTTCCGTTGGGAAAACTCCATACTTATTGACGACCAAGGCCGGGAGCTGGGGGCTTCCCTGATTATTGGATGAATTGGCGGCTCACCTCCAGTGATTAGACAGGAGTGGCAGCTTCTCACCAGCTCCTCAATCATCCGATCCATGCCAGGAAACCACACTTTGTCCCTTGCACTTGCTTTCGTTTTGGCTATCCCTTGGTGGCATTGATGAGCCAGTTCCGCCATCCTTCTGCATAAACTCTGGGGTATCACGATTTGGGTCCCCCTTAGGACTCGTCCTTCTTCACTTTCGCTGATCTCAGCCCTGCACCTCCAGATGCTTGTTTTTGCCTCCCTTTCCTCCTCAGTCAGCCTTCTTACACCGTCTAGGAAGTTCTTCCATTGATGCTCCCACAGTGCTTCTTTAACTGCATTCAGACAGTTATCTTATTTAGTGCCCTCCGCTATTTCGGCCAGGGACAGTGCTTGGGGGCAAGCCAGCTCCGTGATCAGTCTCACAAAACCCTCTGCCCCTCAATAAACTTCTTGCTGACTTCGGGGGTCTGCTGCCATGGGATGGTGCAACAGGTAATCCGCTGGGTTGTTGGTTCCAGGGCGATATACAACCTCAAAGTCATAGTACTGGAGTTGTACTGCCCATCTTTTGATTCGTGCAGGGCCATTCCTCGCTGTCCCGCCGAACAGCGGCACCAATGGCTTGTGATCAGTGATTACCTTGAACTTGTGCCCGCAGAGATATATGCTGAAGTGTTGGCACGCCCATTTAATTGCCAGTGCTTCTCTTTTTATTTGTGCGTACCTGGTTTCAACTGCCGTTAAGGCCTTGCTTGCATATGTGATAGGCACCCATTCTTTTTGCTCATCCTGTTGCAGGAGTATAGCTCCGAGCCCCACAGGGCTGGCATCCACTATTATCTCTGTGGAGTTTCCTGGTTTGAAATAGGTCACCATTGCTCCCCTCAGTAGCGCCCTTTTCACCTCCTGGAACCCTTTGATGCTGCACTCGACCACTGCCATTTAGTGTTCTTCTTAGTGAGCACCCTCATAGCTCAGCGATTGTCGTGAGGTGAGGTATAAATCTACCGCAATAGTTGGCCATCCCTAGGAAGCTTCTTATCTCTGTCTGATTTTGCGGAATGGTGGCCGCTCTGATGGCTTCGACCTTCGCTGGATCCACCTGCAGGCCTTCTTTGGAGAACTTGTAGCCAAAGGACTCAACTTCATTTGTGTAGAACGCACACTTGTCGCGGTGCAGGGTTGATCCTTGTCTCTGCAAGGTCGCCCTCAAGCGCTCATGGTGTTCCTCCAACGTTTGGGAGAAAATCAGCACGTCGTCGCTGATGTTGATAAATCCTTTCAATTCTGATAGAGCTTCATGGATCGCGTCCTGGAACACCTGGACGGCCGATGATACTCCGAAGCTAAGCCGTTTGAATCTTCTCAGCGCTATGTGTGTTGAGAAAGTTGTGATGTAACGGCTGGCTTCATCCAACAGCAGCTGATGGTATCTGGAGTTAAGGTCCACTTTTGAGAACCATTTCGTCCCATTGATGTCTGTGGCAATTTAATCGATGGTGGGTGTAATGTGTCTTTCTCTCTGTATTGAAAAGATTCTTGTGGGTGGGACCGCGCACACCTATCTGTGTGTAAACTGGTTAATCTCTCTGTACTCTATATAAATATGGCGTGCTGGGTAGGAAAGAGGTTGCCAGCCTCTGTGTAGACCAAATAAAGAATGCAAGTGCAGCTGTTCATCTGCCCACTCCCGCACAGCTTGGGGTGCAAATATAATATTTGCTCAAATTCACAATTCTTAAACTCAATAATATTGCAAGGTTCTGAACATCCTATTCACACATTATTTTGATACATTTCTCTGTTTTATTACAGAATTTTTTTTTACCATCATCTTGTTTATGATAACATGTATACAACAAAACACTGAGCTCATGACAAAACATCATATACATAATATTCAAAAACAATAATCTTTGATGCTGTTTTCCCAAGCAAACATTTTTTTGAATTAGACATACAAGGAGGAAATGAATCTATTGGATCAACAAACATGGTCTCCTCATGACATCTTAACTAAACACTTACAAAATCGCATTATGATGTCCCTTGTTAACCAGTGATGAAGAAAGAAAATACCATTCACCAAAAAAGAGTGGATAAATAGTGACCTGCCACCTGCCTTCCCCAAGCAACTACCAACAATTAGATCACCACAACTTACTTGCACACCACCAATGATGCGTGCTGAACATGTCACGCAAAATAGGTATCTCGAATGACTACCTGAAAACGTGAAATAAATTATTTATCAATTGTTGTGTAGTTCCTATAGTACCCATGCAGGACCTTCGCGTTTGGATAACATAAGCTGTGGGTTTGGTGGTAGACTGGCTCTGTGCACCCCCACCGCGTATGTTAGCCTGATTTGCATTAGCTAGCTCACAGTGCCACTAGAATCTCCTCTTATCGGGGAGAGATTAGTTTCTGGCAACCTTAGATCATGACAACCCAAATTCCTCAGAATCGTGGAAACAATGTACTACCTTTCGCTCAGTCACTCGTGCTTACTTATTCGGTTTGTCTCAGAGAATTACGCAGAATAAACAGTCGGGCGTTTCAATAAGTATTTATTGAACAGTTGTTATTCTAGTGCAAAATATATGTGCTGCGGTAACCAGCAGACAATAGCAGAGATATATTATCAGCAGTACGATAAAAGCAAAGGGATAGAACAGTTCTACCATATTGCAATAATCATGAATACATACATAAATATGAAAAGCATTATGCAAGTGCGCATACTACTACGATGCCTAACTAGATGTACCTGAGTGTACCTAGCATATGTGTAGGTCTAAAAGCCTAAGAGCCAAGAATCCTGCTAGGATTTAGTCGAACCCCCATACCTGAATGGAGAGAGTGTGGGACCCCGTCCTGGTCTCGAGTTGGACACCCCGGAAGGGCTGTGTTAGACCGCTGTCAGCTGGAGCGACTGCATGCAGGAGTCTCAGCGTCTCTGGTCAGTGTATCAGCATGGAAGTCTCGGTTCCCTCTGTCTTACCGGGGCAAGATGTCGTGTATTTATACCCTAAAGAGTCTCGGTCCTCAGTATGGTTTGTATTGGTCTGTCGTTAGACATGAGGAAGACGTCAGGGGTGAACTTTGTACATACATATTATGCAGGTGGTGTATTCCTAGAGGGCCATGCATAATTGATGAGTACAGTGTGGGCCTGTGTTTGGGAAAAACCCTGCTGTATTCAAAACCACAGGATAGATAACGTTCAGCCCTCAGAGCACGTTGTGTACTAGCAAGGACCAATGTAGGTGAAAGATCATGTCTATATAAGGAATCATGACTATAATAGGACATGTACAGTTATGACCATAACTGGGCATATGCGGCTATGACCATAATAGGGCTAGTACGAATATGACCATATATGGGCAAATGTGAATACGTCCATTTTAGGGCATGTACGAACGGGTCTACATTAGGGCCTCTATACGGGACATAACACCCACTCCTCTTCCAAATTGGATAACAGTGACCATACTTAAAATCTGGACAATTTAAAACTTATTTTTATTTTAAAAGCAAGTAAAAACATGGTTCTAAAATTGTTAAAAATCTTCTGCCTAAATTGTTAATAATTCAGCCATTTCTAATTGGCACTAAAAGAATGTCCATTTTATTTCTCCATATAAGTTGCCTCACTCAAAGCGGAAGAAGGCCATGCTTTTCTCAAGCGAAAGTGTCAATTTAGGAAATGTTCCAATTTTGCTCGTTTGTTTTGAAATGAGTGAAGAAGCCGAATTCTTTCCCAGGACACGATGAGCCAATTCAAGATTAAGCGTCCTGGCTGGGAAGCACAATATTATCGGTGTTAGCTGCTGCAGACGACAAATCCAACGCCTCACAGAGAACGTCAATCGCACATAGATGGAATGTAGCACTGCCAACAGTCGGTGCTGCGGCAGCTTGTGTGGCAGTTGTTACCTGGGTGCCTGTGGAGGAGTCACCTAACCCAGCAGGAGCAAACGGCACCTGTAGATTCTCCAGGAATGCGTTCATCAGAATCGGAAGCCGCTGGGGACAACGCAGAGCATGGGCCTTTATGGGGTCCAGCATTGCATCCGTGTCCGGAGGCGCATCTGATGGAAATGTTAGACAAAGATCCAACGTGCATTCTTCTCCGCAAAACAGGCATCGAAGAACAGGTAAGATGCAGTCTACCCAGACTGGTCGAAATGATAGAAACCAGGAGGCATTGAGTTCTCGCAGGCAAGGAATGCCCAGAAGTTGTACCACGCGTTCACGGTATGTCCGCTCCAGGAGCGTGTTCGCCATTCCCTCGGGAACTGGGCCGTCCATTGCGTAGCAGTAGTATTATGAATAGGACCCCTGCAACCAGCAATAGGATAAGCGGGAATCCTCCAAATACGCTTCCCAATACGGAGTGTATAAAATTTGGGATTACTCCGAGGACTGTCTGAAAGGTGCTTAACAGTCCTGACCCTATGGTCTTAAATAGGTGTACAATACCGCTCGTATCAGACATATTGAAGATACGTCCCAGCATTTCTACGAAATGAAAGGGGCAGTTTGTACGTATAAGCGCCTGTATCTCAGTCAAGGTCCTTGAAACTTGAAGTTCATAGGTTTCTCGAGCGGAGGTTAAGGGCACGGGTTGCTGTAAAAGCATGGCTTTCAATCTGCTCAGAGTATCAAATTGTATGAAAGAAACATTCAGTGAAGGCCATAGTGGCGCCTCCCTGACTGTGTTCAGTGGTGAAAACATACTTGCATACAGCAAGTAACCCTGGAGTTAACAGTGACCAGATAGGCGACGCCCGGAAGCATCCCACAGCAACCTTGATCATTTAGCATTAAGTAACTCCCATTCGAGAGCAGCTGGAAAACCGGCGTGATCTTGGCCGCTGGGGTCCCTGACATGTGACAAGATAAGTTCGCTACTGAACCGCTACAGGCTCCGTGCAGAGAAATATCTTGACACTTGAGAGAACCGCTTAAAGCGTTCTTGCAGTTTGTACCACTCAGATACACTTCTCGATCCCCATTCCGGCATCGGTATCTATATGGTAACTCCCAAGATTCCTTAATGTATCCCTTACCCATTTTTACATATTTGCCTGCCTGCCTTTGCTCAAGGCAATATTGAAACTGAAACGTAGTGACCGGCAGAGTGATTTGGCCATGAATTAGCCATTCAGTTGATGATGATTCGGCTACAGTGAATGGTAACCTTTCCTGTTTCTCAATACACAGCATTGTATATTTGGCTCCCCTATGTGCCATTTCTGTCTGTTTATCAGTCAGATTGTATTCTGAGAACAGAGACGTGGTGTTTATGAAACGCCAGGGCACATAGCCTGCACGCAAAGATTGTAGCGTCCAGCTTAGCATCATAATAGAACGTAGCTGAGATTGCCCGTGTTGTAACAAGGCCAGATCTTGTTCTAATATGTCGATTGCCAAAGACACAATGTTGCCTAAGGAGTAAATTCTGGAGGTCAAAGTTGTAAACCCATTATCCACTACAGCTAATGCCTTCTCTAAGTTAATACGGTCTATTTCCCGTATTCTTTCTGTGGCCTCCTGTTGGGATATTTTCCAGTTTTCATTATAGTAGGCATAAATGAAACGTTTCTGACGTGTTTTCCTTGGGCCTTGTAAAAAATCCCTAAGGTCTACATCAGGTGTGAGTAGGGTCAAATGGTGTTTCACTTCAGTGAGTGTTGAGGTCTCTAGCCAATCAAGGCACAACTTCCCAACACTATAGGATGTCACTACCCCTGGGTGTTGTCTCTGTACATAGCGTGTATCTGGCCTATGGATACTAAACCCTTCGGTTGTATTCATAAATCTCTGTTGACAGGTGTTTGTGTCAATGGGCCAAATCAGCCATTTCGTCCAATCAGGATCTGATCTGTTGTACTGGATAATGTCATCTAATCCTACCCCTTGTGTAGTTGAATTCTGCCCTCCACCCATCTGTGATGGTATAGGAAACCCGGGTGAGTTCAGTTCCTTATTCTTGGCTAGTCCAAGACAGGATGTCTGTTGCACAGTTTCATTCAGAAATATTATCTGCTGTGGAATGATGCATGCTCTAAATAGCGCTTCCGTTCCCTGGACTTGCCAGTCCCTAGGACCCCAGATTGATTTTGAATCTATAGTGTCCTTCCATAGGTCGAAACCCTGTGTAGACAACTGGGCCATAAAGGAAGCAGAGTAAATCTGTTTGGTGTTAGTCAACATAATTTTCTGTGCTGATGTTTTTGCCACTTTGTAATAAAATGACCTCGGGTCAGATGTGTTGAACCCTGAAAAGTATGTGAATTTCTGTACAAAAGTTTGCGAACTACCTTTTGGAGGTGTTGGGCAGTGTTCCCACTGGTGGTATTCAAATACATATCTAGGTGTTATAGATTTGTGTAAGAAATGATGACCATAATGTTGGTAACAGTACAATGTATCATAGTCTAAAGTACCTTCTAACATTTCATTGTTCGGAAATGCTGCAGTTTTTTCTAAATCATACATCAAATTGTTTACAGTATCAGTGTCCCAATCATCAGAAAATGTACTGGAGGTAATGATATCACGTAAAGAAATTTTAATACATGTTTTAGCTTTAAAAATTCAGTCGGACTGAATACATCATAATCAACCTTGTCCCATACTATACCGTCCGGTATAGGAACTGCTGTAATGTTCACTGAAGACAAGTCTCTTGGTTCGCGATGTGAAGACTGGTGTGGTTTTAAAATCAAATTGACTCTTAGGGCTGTAGAGCTTTGCTGGAGGTATCGTCCATTAATAAGCATACTAAAAGTTATAATTAAACCTAGCCAGAAAAGAAAAAAGAAAATCCCAGTGATATACCATAGTTCAATCCAAGTTAAATAAAAAGTTCAAAAAGTCAGTGAGTTTCTGTGTGAATGATTTTTTGTCTGGCGTCGTTTCCGGCTCACTTGGGTCCAGTGAAAACGTATCAAAGTTCATGAAATAGCCAGAAGCAGTTCGATCAATTGTTGGAATTGCATCGGGATTTGTTGTAATTGGATTTTGCTCTTGACGAGGCATGTTGACGTAGATGTCTGTAGTCGGTCCGATTGCAACTTGGTTGTTAAGTTGATTTTCTTCTTGTTGAAGTGGAACGAGTTCCATAGCATTGTTGCTTAGTCCTTCATTCCGTACAGGTGGCTCTTCAAATGTGATGAGTCTTTCTGTTTGAACTTCTTGGATTGTAGCGAGAGGATGGCATCTGCTACTGTGGAGTCCACGTGGCCTACTGTTTAGTATCGGCCACATAGTGTGGTTTGATTAAGTCGATTGAGACAAATCTTTTCTCCTTTTTCCCGGCAAGAGGTGGCAGAAGTACAGTTCTTGTGCCTTGGATTGCAAGGACCGGTACAGGCTTTCTGTAGGATGGCCCAAATTCTTTCTTATCAGCAATCTTCTCTCTGACCAGATCCCCGACTTTTGGGATCCAGACAGGTGTTGCTGTTACTGCCTTGACTTCCTCAGTGGCGGCCTGTTTCTGGAGCACGTTACTTTGTTGTGTCCTGGATTCATTTAGATCCTGTAAAACAGCAAAACGATCATGGATATCAAATGGTTTTTTATCCGCCACTGTGCCTTCACAATTAAGATCAGGTACCCACATTCTTGTCCCAAATAGGACCTCGTAAGGAGTGACACCCCCTAGAGAGCTTCTTGGCTGATTATTGATTGCTCGCTGTACCCCATAAAGGTGATCGACCCATCTACCGCCGTTGCCTAATACCCTAGCTGTTAAACATTGCTTTAAGTCTCGGTTTTTCCTCTCCACAACAGAATTTCCCTCGGGATGGTACAGAGAGGAGTACCACAATGCTACGCCCATTCCTTCCATGGCCTCTTTGTAAGCCCGAGAGCTAAACGCCGGACCACGGTCAGAATGTAACGTGCCAACTGCGTATGTGCCGATAAAGACTCGCAAATCTTTTATAACAGTTCAAGCGTCAGCCGAGCGCTGAGGCTAGATCTGGAGGAAACTTGAGCTGGACGTACACGAACGGACAACCTGATGCTGTCTAATAATGGTATCTGTACTGGACGTGTTGTGGTGGACCCTTCCATCTGCTTGCAGATGTCGCAGTTCCAGACATAGTCTCTAATCTGCCTTCTCATCACGGGCCACCAGTAGCGTTCTTTCAACAAAGAAACAGTCTCCCTAAGTCCCTTATGTACAGAACCTTTCCCTTCGTGTGCTGCCACAATTAAGCCTCGCCTACGATCAATATTTGGTATTACTCTATCCCCCACTCCAGGAATCTGAGCATATGGAATGTTTTGTGCATCCAACTTGTAGGAGTACTTGAGTGGAATTTTTTTTGGTACTGCTGTGCTGCCTTTGCGCGAAGCATTGACAGCTACCATAATCTCGCCGTCTACTCTTGTCTTTGAACGAGTAACTGCAGATATGGCGGCTGTGCGAACAGCCCCCTTTGCGGCTTCATCAGCCAATGAATTCCCTTCAACGTGAACGCCATCACGCTGATGACTCAGTGTATGTATCACGTGAGCCCTTGGTAGTTCGTTTCTCAACTCCACAACCTGTTCCCATAGCATTTTATGCTTAATTGTGCCACCTTTTGCATCTTTGAACCCGTTTTGTTCCCAATGATGTAGATATTCATTGTACGACTGTACACAGTAAAAGGAATCACACACAATCAGTGTGGGGAATTTGTGATCCATATTTATAAGTGCCAGGATCAGTGCTTTGAGTTCTGCCAACTGAGCCATGCAGTCTCCTAGAGATTGCGTTTTAGTGCAACTCGGATGGAACTTTCCATCGTGCATGCGACCTTTAACAATCGCACACGCTGCGCTGTAAGCTTGTTTACTCCCTATGGCCGGTTGAGCAGACCTGTCAGTGTAAATAATGTATTCATACTGATCTAGAGGCAAAATTTCATTTGGTAGAGGATATCCTTGTTCGTATTGCAGGAATGCCTGTGTTTTTAAACTTGGATCGAATCTGTATTCAACATCCGTTGCAGTAAGAGAATTAGCCCATTGTATCCATCTGGGATGTAAGGCTTTCGCATTTGGAATGCTAGCTTTTGTAACAGCTTCTAAAGCTGGTACTGGGGTCACGACAATTATGTGTTTACCCTGAGCCAGAGCTCTTTCTCTTGCTACAGCGGTCTGCACTGCTGTCAGGATTTTTTCTGTTGAAGTGAAACGCATTTCTGCGTTTGTGTACAGGTGTGATTTGTATGCGATTGGTACTGTTTCACCTTCATTAAAAGTTAAATAAGTGTACCCGCATTGACCCGCTATTACTCGGATCACTAAGTTGCGTACGTTTACGCGTGTCTGTAAATGTTTTGAAGCTATCATATCTTCCTGTAGGGAACGCAGGATATTTGTATGTTCCTGTGTCCATTGTCTGACTGAAAAATCAGGTTTTATTAAGTCGTAGAAAGGTTTTACTCTTTGGGCCTGATTCACAGAACTAACTTATGTCAAAAACGTAAAGTTAGTACTTTTTGGTATTCACAGAATACACTTACTCATTTTGGTATTCACAGAATGAACTTACTCATTTCGGTATTCACAGAAGTTAGGACTCCTAACTTTAGGACTCCTAAATGCCTTCTGTGAATACCGAAAGTCTTAAAGTTAGGATTTTTCTCAGTTTAGGAGTAGTAAAGTTAGGACTCCTAACTTTAGGACTCCTAAATGCCTTCTGTGAGTACCGAAAGTCTTATAGTTAGGATTTTTCTCAGTTTAGGAGTAGTAAAGTTAGGAGTCCTAACTTTACTACTCCTAAACTGAGAAAAATCCTAACTTTAAGACTTTCGGTATTCACAGAAGGCATTTAGGAGTCCTAAAGTTAGGACTACTAACTTCTGTGAATACCGAAATGAGTAAGTTCATTCTGTGAATACCAAAATGAGTAAGTGTATTCTGTGAATACCAAAAAGTACTAACTTTACGTTTTTGACGTAAGTTAGTTCTGTGAGTTAGGCCCTTTCTGCGTAATCCAAAATGTATGTTCGACCAAAATGTAGGAATCCCAGAATTGATTGTAAATTCTTTAATGATTTTGGAGGTTGGAGCAGCGCACACTTTTCTAAAAAGTTAGCTGCCAGGCTTTTTCCTTCACTTGACAGATCGTATCCTAAAAATAGGACACTGAGGTGGGCAATTTTTGATTTTTTAAAGTTAAATTTGTTGCCCTCAGAGGCGAATCACATAATAATGGTGCTCACGCTGGTCAAGTGCCTCGGTAAGTCATCGTCCATCAGATAAATATCATCCACATAGGACAATGCTTCTTCATCCAAATTTTGGAGTAACTCCGTTACCCTTGCTGAAAATACCCCGGGGCTATTTTTATAACCTTGGGCTAATCTACAAAATTGTCGCTGGGACCCTAACGCACTGAATGCTGTCAGATATCTGCTTTCAGGCGCTATATTTTAGCAGAAAAATCCATTTGAGATATCTAGTGTTGTTTTGTATTTTTTGCGCACAATGTTATTCATTAATGCGGCACTGTGTGCATTTTGAACTGCAAATGTTTTTGTGCAAGTGTTTAAATGTCTGTAATCCAAAACTAAACGATATGTGTTGTCAGGTTTCATTACGGGAAACAAAGGATTGTTCATAGGTGAAGTGCAATTTTCTATCACCCCCTGGTATTCAAGTTGATCTAGGATCTCCCTGACTTGTCTTTTAGCTTCCTGCTTTATAGGGTATTGCCTTTGAGCATTTGGGGAAACTTTTAATGGGATCACATGGTGGGTTGAATCCTCATCCCAACCAACATGATTTTTATACAATGCTGGAGCTAGGGCAACCGCCCAATACTGCGCATATGCATGTTTTAAATGTATGGGAACGAGGTCGGAAAAGGCTGGAAAAATTGCAGTTTCTCCCCTAGGGCACTCCATGACGAATGCTGGCGGCCAGTCTTGTTCTGCTAATAGAATGTCATACCCAGATGACAGATTTTTCCAAAAGAGACCTTTAACTTTTCTGGGCTTGTTCCCCTCCTTCCGGAGTGTTATCTCATGTAACTTATGTGGGACACTTACCCGAGTATCAGGTGTTTCCACCGTGATATACTCACTCAACTCCACTGTCACCAGAAATTCCTTTAGGTTATGGCGAGCTATCGTTACTTCTGCCACGCTGTCTAGCATTGTCAGAGCCCATTCCCTGTTCAGAAGCTGTGTCCTCAGAATTCTGGGCATGTCTGATCTTGAAACCTGCTACCTTCTTCTTTTTGAACTGAGGTTTTGATTTTTGTTTATCTTCTTTTTTAGGTGCATAGTCCGCAGCGCGTTGCGTGTCTCTGGACTTTGTATGCTCCTCTGACCATCCTTCCCTCTCGGAGTTTTTTGATGAACCCTGAAAGGAACGAGAGGAACGAGTATCAGTATCCTGATACCTGTCAGGTTTTTTAATATTATCCCGATTCCTGAGGTTATACCTCCTTTCAGAGGGCTCCTGTTGAGGAGACCTACCTCTGGATTGAGATCTGCTGTCTTTCGACTTTTGTTGTTTTTTATTTTCCCATTTATTTTTAGAAGAAGTAGGTGTCTGCTTTGTAGTGTCCTTTTCAGGACTGCCCACTAGTTGTGGTTTTAATGCTTTCCCACCTAGACTGTCTCTGCCTAATTCTGCATATGCAGTTTCAATTATTTTGGGTAGTTCGTGTTGATGATCCTCTGGACTAAACTCCCTTAGGAGTTGGCGGATCGCCACTGAAGCTGCTTCCCCCTTAATGTTAGCTAGTGTTATGGCTGATACATGGTCAAAGTTATTTAGTAACTTCATCCATAAGTTAAGGGCAGGTTCTGCTCCGTACTCATTTTGTATCTGTCTCAATACATCAGGTATTACTGCTAAGGATGGGATACCATGTGTTCTGGTATATATGGCAGCAAAGACTGAACCCAAGAGGTGCAGTCCTCTACTTGTGGTGTGATCCCCATGGGCAAGCAGATTGTTGGAATTCTGTGTTTTTCATAGGTGGTAGTATTCGGGAATACTGCCTCAAGCTGAGTTATTTTCTGAGCTATCCAGAATGGGATTTGTACGCGTTTTGCGGACAGTTTGCCCATTACTGCGTGTAATGTTTGAGGAGTAATTGTATTTCCTGTACCCTGAACAGGAGTACTGTTTGCTGCACCTGCTGGTGCAGTTTGGATTGTTTAAGTCCTCATGACGAATTGTGTCAGGTTTCTGTAGATTTTAATTAAATCTCTGTGTTGTACGAGTAATTCTGGCTGTGGCATTGTTGCAATGTCTGGATGCAGTGTGTAAGCCGCTAGTATTGGCCATGTGGCCCGTCTCCTCCGAGCGGCCCTAATCTTACTCTTTGTCGTACGTGGGGTAGGGCGCCATTAAACCAGTAAAAATGTTCCTGGTAAGTGAGTGGAATCTCTATGTCCTCGAACGGGGCATATTCCCTTGGTGCATTTCCTCTCAAATAGTAGTGAAATGTCTTTGTTATGGCATTTGCTGCTGGGAGTGTAACCCATGAATAGAATACCTCTGTTTTGTTTGATTCGTGTGCCTCAATCACGAAAACTACTATGCCACCCGTGGCTGGTAAGCCATTTTCTAATAGTCTTATGGTGACTGTCTTTCTGAATTTTGGTGCAATCTGTATTGCATCCTCAGGATCTTCTTCTCCTGTTAAGAGATTCAGATCAACTCTTTGGTCCCCTGCGTCATTATCAGGCATGTTTAGAGGAAGAAGTGTTCAAAGGGAACTAAGATGAGGTGTTATGCACAATTTAGGAACTAAATGTCCTTCAAGCTTGATTAACCAACAGCCAATAAATAGTATTCTCGTACTACTCAGCTGTGGCTGAGTTTGTGCCCTCCCACTCCAGACGTCTCTGGGGTTTTGTGAGTAGGTTCTCTGAGAATAGCACAACTGAACTACTCAGATTCTACTGTTAAATAAGTACCAAACCAACGGTGGCGCCATGTCGTGTAGTTCCTATAGTACCCATGCAGGACCTGCGCGTTTGGATAACATAAGCTGTGGGTTTGGTGGGGGACTGGCTCTGTGCACCCCCACCGCGTATGTTAGCCTGATTTGCATTATCTAGCTCACAGTGCCACTAGAATCTCCTCTTATCGGGGAGAGATTAGTTTCTGGCAACCTTAGATCATGACAACCCAAATTCCTCAGAATCGTGGAAACAATGTATTACCTTTCGCTCAGTCACTCGTGCTTACTTATTTGGTTTGTCTCAGAGAGTTACACAGAATAAACAGTTGTTATTCTAGTGTAAAATATATGTGCTGCGGTAACCAGCAGACAATAGCAGAGATATATTATCAGCAGTACGATAAAAGCAAAGGGATAGAACAGTTCTACCATATTGCAATAATCATGAATACATACATAAATATGAAAAGCATTATGCAAGTGCGCGTACTCCTACGATGCCTAACTAGATGTACCTGAGTGTACCTAGCATATGTGTAGGTCTAAAAGCCTAAGAGCCAAGAATCCTTCTAGGATTTAGTCAAACCCCCATACCTGAATGGAGAGAGTGTGGGACCCCGTCCTGGTCTCGAGTTGGACACCCCGCAAGGGCTGTGTTAGACCGCTGTCAGCTGGAGCGACTGCATGCAGGAGTCTCAGCGTCTCTGGTCAGTGTGTCAGCATGGAAGTCTCGGTTCCCTCTGTCTTACCGGGGCAAGATGTGGTGTATTTATACCCTAAAGAGTCTCGGTCCTCAGTATGGTTTGTATTGGTCTGTCGTTAGACATGAGGAAGACGTCAGGGGTGAACTTTGCACATACATATTATGCAGGTGGTGTATTCCTAGAGGGCCATGCATAATTGGTGAGTACAGTGTGGGCCTGTGTTTGGAAAAAACCCTGCTGTATTCAAAAATACAGGATAGATAACGTTCAGCCCTCAGAGCACGTTGTGTACTAGCAAGGACCAATGTAGGTGAAAGATCATGCCTATATAAGGAATCATGACTATAATAGGACATGTACAGTTATGACCATAACTTGGCATATGCGGCTATGACCATAATAGGGCAAGTACGAATATGACCATATATGGGCAAATATGAATACGTCCATTTTAGGGCATGTACGAACAGGTCTACATTAGGGCCTCTATACGGGACATAACACAATCAACGCTAACACAATGCTGGCTCACAATTGACGTCTACATGGTAATCGCAGCTAAGCAATACCTTCAATAATGGCCGTTCACAGGAAGTGCCGTCTTCACGTTTCTGCACAAAAACTCGATGAACTGCAGCTTTACGCCGATGAAATTTGCTCTGCGCTGATTAGACCGATACCAAAAACGGCTACCTAAACGCATGAAATACATCCTTGAAACATAAAGTTCAAGACCATGCATACTGAGAAACCTCAATAATGGTGCTTATTGACAAATACCTTCTGACTTTGCAGTGCACCCGACGTGCTGACCCGAAGCCTCCTGTGCGTTAGCTGAGTTCGACTCTCTGTAACCAAATATAATAACGTGGTCAACTGACCGACACCGCTGCTTAAATGAACTCTCCAAGTCTATCTCACTCCGCCATCTCACCCGTGATTGACACGGTAACAGTCGCGTCTTCGTGTTGCCGGAAATCTAAGTTTCCCGAGAGCGAGGATTCATTTAAACCTAACTAAAATATCGAAATAAACTACGGCAATCGTACGCGTGTGCGGGGACATAATCCATTATCGTAGCGGCCATCTTGTAATGTAGTGAAATGATTCACTAACAGAATATCTCGTCAGCTAACACGCGAATGAAGTGGTCACCAGCAATACTAAAAACTAAATGATTAAACATAGAAACCCGTTCACTCGTGGTGGCTGACATGCCATTGAAATGATTAAACATATAAACCCATTCACTCGTGGTGGCTGACATGCCATTGAAATCGTCAACAAACAACAACGGCATCTAATCATGATCTTGATTGTTACGTAAACACAAAAAGGTTCGTGAATGCAGGCGTCAATCTTTTGCCACCAAATCTTAATGAATAGCTCAGTCTCTGTTCCTCAACTACTACCTGAAAACAATAACCGAAGATTATACATACGTGTCTATAAACAAAAACGTGTCACGAAAAAAATAATAAAAACATGCATACATGAACCACTGTGAAGGAACATCTTGTTGTGCCTCATATATCATCACTGGAAATGAAACATTACGTCACCCAATGAATGATTGGATATCTGCAATCATGTGCCCATCTTTTTACAACATTAAAAGATTTTTTTTACCATTCTCCCTTGTGTAAGTGTTGGTTATGTCAACTCTCTATCACCTAAAAAAACTAAAATAACAAAGGAATGGAACTTGAGTGCGGAGAAACCCTTGTGTGTGCGATCATGTAAGAAGAAGTCCATGTTCTCTTGAAAGAACTGTATTTAAAGATAACTAACCATATCCAGCTTGTCATTTAAACCAATAGGCAACATGGTGTTCAGGAATTTTATCCACCAAATTTCCCTCTGTGACAACAATTTGGAATTATCGCGTTCCGGGTTTAATTTTATCTTCTCCAGGACCAAAAATCTCAGTTGAGGTATAGTGTGGTTGAATTCTGACCAATGTAGTGCCAAACTTGAGTTGGGATTCTTGTTGCGTA
This sequence comes from Calotriton arnoldi, assembly GCA_963921515.1. Classification (NCBI taxonomy): domain Eukaryota; kingdom Metazoa; phylum Chordata; class Amphibia; order Caudata; family Salamandridae; genus Calotriton; species Calotriton arnoldi. The sequence goes on from CAWUFW010000039.1 coordinate 1,311,242, forward strand.
TTCGACCTTTGTGTTCAGTGATCCTGACTTTGATTTTTCTTTCAGTTTTACCCACGTACATTCTCCCACATGGACATTTTATACAATAAATTACGAACGTAGAATTGCAGTCTGCCGAATCACCCAATGTGATAGATTTTCCAGTCTGAGGATGCAAAATGGTTGACCCAGTGATGATGGTATTACAATGCACGCAGTTTCGACATTTTTTGGTGCCAGCACCCACTGTTGTACCCGTGTTGTGTGGTGATCCCTGAGTTATGAGTTCCTTCAAGTTTCTGCTCCTGGTATATGCAAATAAAGGTTTGTTCTTGAACGCACCTTGAAAATCTGCTTCACATTCGAGTAATTCCCATCAGTGGTTTAGAATCTTTTTGATTTGAACAGATTGAGTTGAAAATTTTGACACAAAAACTAGCCTGTCCTGGTCAGATTTAGGTTTGGTTTGCAGTAGTTCATGTCTGGTTATATTGTGAGCTCTTGACTCAGCTGCCTCGATTACTTTCAGAGGATATCCGCGTTCCAAAATGTTTTCCTTTTGTTGATCCATTTCTTGAGAAAATGCTTGTTCTGTGGATGATATGCGTTTCAATCTCAACATTTGAGAATATGGTAAATTCTGCAGTAAAGCCTTGGGATGGAAACTCGTGTATAGCAAAGAGTTGTTGCGGTCAGTAGGTTTATGATACACTGAAGTCGCTAATTTGCCTTGAGAATTAGTAATCAACACGTCCAAAAAAGAAATTTGATGTTTATCCATCTGGTGTGTGAATTTAATCCGCAGGTTTTTGTTGTTCAACTGTATGATCTTGTCGTGAAGTTCATCTTCATTGCCCGTCCAAATTAGAAAAATGTCATCGATAAAACGACTGTAGAATAATAGATTTTTCTGCCACTCTGTGTCAGTGAGAATGTGATCATTTTCAAATTTTGCCATATATGTGTTGGCGTAAGCTGGGGCTCCAGAAAACCCCATGGATGCCCCACTGATTTGTAGGAAAAACTCATCGTTCCATTTGAAATAAGAATGTTGTAAACAAAATTGTAATAACTCCAAGATGAACACTTTGTTTGCTGGTATGGCAGTTTGTTGCAATATTGCCCATTCACAGGCCTCTAACCTTCAGCTAGTGGTATTGATGTATACAGTGCGGTCACATCAATTGTGCACAAGATCACATTGGAAGTATCTGTATTGTCAATCTGTTGAATTGCAAGAAATGTGTAGTGTCCCGAATGTATGTTTTCCAATCTTGCACAAAGGGTTGCAGTAACCGATCAATGTACCTTCCCAATGATTCAAAAATAGACCCGCATCCACTCACAATCGGTCTAAATGGTGGGTTGGTGAAATGCTTGTGAATCTTTGGAAGCATGTAAAGCTTGGGGCATCTGGGATGATTAGTTGATAAATATTTCAAAGTATTATTATTGATCCATTGCATTTCCAAAGCGTTCTTTAAGATGTCATCCAAGGTTTTCTTGATGTCGGTTATTGGGTCCTGCGTCAGTTTCATGTAGGTCATCTGATCATTCACATGTTCCAGAACTTTCGTCATGTAAAAAGAAGTATCCATAACAACCAGCGCTCCTCCTTTATCTGCCATTTGAAAAGTTAATGACGGGTCACTTGCCAGATCCATAATAATACGATGTTCATGTTTGTTGAGATTTGTTCTTGTTTTAGACCGGAAATTTAATTTGTTCAAATCCTGCTTGACCAGTATTTCAAAAACATCCAATATCTTGTGGGAAATGGGGGCCGTAAATGTGCTCTGAGGTTTGAATTCTTCATATTCCTGTCTATCAATGCTCTCCGTTTGATGATTGTTTTCAGGCAAATTAGGTACTATATTGCTGAAGAAATGACGTAATCTGAGATTGCGCATAAATTTGAACACACATATTTCTGTTTCAAATTTGCTGCTTTGGTAGGTGGGTACAAACGAGGTGCCTTTGTTGAGAACCCGTAGTTGCTGTGTGTTTAACTTTTTAGATGAACTATTGATGACTAAGGTCTGTTTTTGCTCCTTAGGTTCTGACTGATGGTTTCTTTGACCGCGTCAGATTTTTTTGAACCGCTTGTGTCTGGTGGTCTGCTCGTTGATGGACCCTTCCCTAAAAAACTCGGTTGTTGTTGGTTTGTTGAATCAGCTGACTCTGCGCTCTCTTGACTTGTGGATTGAGATGTTTGAGCCAGATCTAAATTGATTGGTTGTCTAGGTGTTAACAGATCCTTATCCGAAACCACGTTTTCCTGAGATGAAGTGACAGTTTTAGGCGGTGGCCTTCTCTGGGCGTACACCTCTGCCCAGGTGTACACCTAATTCAATTTGTAGTCAATTGTATCTCGTTTGTATTTACGCAATTTTCGATCTTGTGTCTCTTTTCCATACCGATCTAGTTTTTCATTCAAATCCTTCAAAGTTATTTGCCAAAAGTCTGCTTTAATGATATCAATTTCTTCTTCCAATTCTATAATAGTTTTGGATAGTTCCTCCACTAGTAACAAGATCAAATCAAGCGAACACTTATTTAAAATGGCGTGCCATTTTTCCATAAAATGTTTGTTGAATTGGAAATGAAATAACATGGACTTGATTGGTAGACGTAAACCCCTCGGTATTCTTTGTACTTTGTGGTACTGTATTAAGGTAGATGCGTGGAGTCTTTGATTAGGAACTCTTCTTGATAAAAATGCCAGTTGACATAGTGGTTGCGTAATGGATCCTCCTTGTGTGCTAAAAGTTTGAGACTCTTGTATTAAGGCATATATATCATTCGCTTGAGCAGAAGTATATGTCTTGGTGTCTGCCCTGTTATCGGTAATGTTAGCAATTGAATCAAATGACAGTGGTTCATGTATGCATGTTTTTATTATTTTTTTCGTGACACTTTTTTGTTTATAGACACGTATGTATAACCTTCGATTATTGTTTTCGGGTAGTAGTTGAGGAACAGAGACTGAGCTATTCATTAAGATTTGGTGGCAAAAGATTGACGCCTGCATTCACGAACCTTTTTGTGTTTATGTAACAATCAAGATCATGATTAGATGCCGTTGTTGTTTGTTGACGATTTCAATGGCATGTCAGCCACCACGAGTGAACGGGTTTCTATGTTTAATCATTTAGTTTTTAGTATTGCTGGTGACCACTTCATTCGCGTGTTAGCTGACGAGATATTCTGTTAGTGAATCATTTCACTACATTACAAGATGGCCGCTACGATAATGGATTATGCCCCAGCACACGCGTACGATTGCCGTCGTCTATTTCGATATTTTAGTTAGGTTTAAATGAATCCTCGCTCTCTGGAAACTTAGACTTCCGGCAACACGAAGACGCGACTGTTACCACGTTAATCACGGGTGAGATGGTGGCGTGAGATAGACTTGGAAAGTTCATTTAAGCAGCGGTGTCGGTCAGTTAACCACGCTATTATATTTGGTTACAAAGAGTCGAACTCAGCTAACGCACAGGAGGCTTCGGGACAGCACGTCGGGTGCACTGCAAAGTCAGAAGGTATTTGTCAATAAGCACCATTATTGAGGTTTCTCAGTATGCATGGTCTTGAACTTTATGTTTCAAGGATGTATTTCATGCGTTTAGGTAGCCGTTTTTGGTATCGGTCTAATCAGCGCAGAGCGATTTCCGTCGGCGTAAAGCTGCAGTTCATCGAGTTTTTGTGCAGAAACGTGAAGACGGCACCTCCTGTGAACGGCCATTATTGAAGGTATTGCTTAGCTCCGATTACCATGTAGACGGCAATTGTGAGCCAGCATTGTGTTAGCGTTGATTGATAAATAATTTATTTCACGTTTTCAGGTAGCCATTCGAGATACCTATTTTGCGTGACATGTTCAGCGCGCATCATTGGTGGTGTGCAAGTAAGTCGTGGCGATCTAGTTGTTGGTAGTTGCTTGGGGAAGGCATGTGGCAGGTCACTATTTATCCACTCTTTTTTGGTGAAGGGTATTTTCTTTCTTCATCACCGGTTAACAAGGGACATCATAATGAGATTTTGTAAGTGTTTAGTTAAGATGTCATGAGGAGACCATGTTTGTTGATCCAATAGATTCATTTCCTCCTTGTATGTCTAATTCCCCAAAAAATGTTGCTTGGGAAAACAACATCAAAGATTATTGTTTTTGAATATTATGTATATGATGTTTTGTCATGAGCTCACTGTTTTGTTTTATACATGTTATCAATAACAAGATGATGGTAAAAAAGAATAATTCTGTAATAAAACCGAGAAATGTATCAAAATAATGTGTGAATAGGATGTTCAGAACCTTGCAATATTATTGAGTTTAAGAATTGTGAATTTGAGCAAATAGTATATTTGCACCCCAGGCTGTGCGGGAATGGGCAGGTGAACAGTTGCACTTGCATTCTTTATTTGGTCTACACAGAGGCTGGCATCCTCTTTCCTACCCAGCACTCCATATTTATATAGAGAACAGAGAGATTAACCAGTTTACACACAGATAGGTGTGTGCGGTCCCACCCACAAGAATCTTTTCATATCCAGCTGCACACTGGCCTGAAGCACCCGCCAACGATCATGTCATTTGATTCAATTGCTAACATTACCGACACCAGGGCAGACACCAAGACATATACTTCTGCTCAAGCGAATGATATATGCCTTAATACAAGAGTCTCAAACTTTTAGCACACAAGGAGGATCCATTACGCAACAACTACGTCAACTGGAATTTTTATCAAGAAGAGTTCCTAATCAAAGACTCCACGCATCTACCTTAATACAGTACCACAAAGTACAAAGAATACCGAGTGGTTTACGTCTACCAATCAAGCCCATGTTCTTTCATTTCTAATTCAACAAACATTTTATGGAAAAATGGCACGCCATTTTAAATAAGTGTTCGCTTGATTTGATCTTGTTACTAGTGGAGGAACTATCCAAAACTATTAAAGAATTGGAAGAAGAAATTGATATCATTAAAACAGATTTAAGCATGAGATGTGAAGCGGACTTTTGGTAAATAACTTTGAAGGATTCGAATGAAAATCTAGATCGGTATGGAAAAGAGACACAAGTTCGAAAATTGCGTAAATACAAACGAGATACAATTGACTACAAATTGAATTAGGTGTACACCTGGGCAGAGGTGTACGCCCAGAGAAGGCCACCGCCTAAAACTGTCACTTCATCTCAGGAAAGCGTGGTTTCGGATAAGGATCTGTTAACACCTAGACAACCAATGAATTTAGATCTGGCTCAAACATCCCAATCCACAAGTCAAGAGAGCGCAGAGTCAGCTGATACAACAAACCAACAACAACCAAGTTTTTTAGGGAAGGGTCCATCAACGAGCAGACTACCAGACACAAGCGGTTCAAACAAATCTGACGCGGTCAAAGAAACCATCAGTCAGAACCTAAGGAGCAAAAACAGACCTTAGTCATCAATATTTCATCTAAAAAGTTAAACACACAGCAACTATGGGTTCTCAACAAAGGCACCTCATTTGTACCCACCTACCAAAGCAGCAAATTTGAAACAGAAATATGTGTGTTCAAATTCATGCGCAATCTCAGATTACGTCATTTCTTCAGCAATATAGTACCTAATTTGCCTGACAGCAATAATCAAACGGAGAGCACTGATACACAGGAATATGAAGAATTCAAACCTCAGAGCACATTTACGGCCCCCATTTCCCACAAGATATTGGATGTTTTTGAAATACTGGTCAAGCAGGATTTGAACAAATTAAATTTCCGGTCTAAAACAAGAACAGGTCTCAACAAACATGAACATCGTATTATTATGGATCTGGCAAATGACCCGTCATTAACTTTTCAAACGGCAGATAAAGGAGGAGCGCTGGTTGTTATGGATACTTCTTTTTACATGACGAAAGTTCTGGAACATGTGAATGATCAGATGACCTACATGAAACTGACGAAGGACCCAATAACCGACATCAAGAAAACCTTGGATGACATCTTAAAGAACGCTTTGGAAATGCAATGGATCAATAATAATACTTTGAAATATTTATCAACTAATCATCCCAGATGCCCCAAGCTTTACATGCTTCCAAAGATTCACAAGCATTTCACCAACCCACCATTTAGACCGATTGTGAGTGGATGCGGGTCTATTTTTGAATCATTGGGAAGGTACATTGATCGGTTACTGCAACCCTTTGTGCAAGATTGGAAAACATACATTCGGGACACTACACATTTCTTGCAATTACTGCAACAGATTGACAATACAGATACTTCCAATGTGATCTTGTGCACAATTGATGTGACCGCACTGTATACATCAATACCACTAGCTGAAGGTATAGAGGCCTGTGAATGGGCATTATTGCAACAAACTGCCATACCAGCAAACAAAGTGTTCATCTTGGAGTTATTACAATTTTGTTTACAACATTCTTATTTCAAATGGAACAAGGAATTTTTCCTACAAATCAGTGGGACTTCCATGGGGTTTTCTGGAGCTCCAGTGTACGCCAACACATATATGGCAAAATTTGAAAATGATCACATTCTCACTGACACAGAGTGGCAGAAAAATCTATTATTCTACAGTCGTTTTATCGATGACATTTTTCTAATTTGGACGGGCAATGAAGATGAACTTAACGACAAGATCATACAGATGAACAACAAAAACCAGCGGATTAAATTCACACACCAGATGGATAAACATCAAATTTCTTTTTTGGACGTGTTGATTACTAATTCTCAAAGCAAATTAGCGACTTCAGTGTATCATTAACCTACTGACCGGAACAACTCTTTGCTATACACGAGTTTTCATCCCAAGGCTTTACTGCAGAATTTACCATATTCTCAAATGTTGAGATTGAAACGCATATCATCCACAGAACAAGCATTTTCTCAAGAAATGGATCAACAAAAGGAAACATTTTTGGAACGCGGATATCCTCTGAAAGTAATCGAGGCAGCTGAGTCAAGAGCTCACAATATAACCAGACATGAACTACTGCAAACCAAACCTAAATCTGACCAGGAAAGGCTAGTTTTTGTGTCAAAATTTTCAACTCAATCTGTTCAAATCAAAAAGATTCTAAACCACCGATGGGAATTACTCGAATGTGAAGCAGATTTTCAAGGTGCGTTCAAGAACAAACCTTTATTTGCAGATACCAGGAGCAGAAACTTGAAGGAACAGAGATCACCACACAACACGGGTACAACAGTGGGTGCTGGCACCAAAAAATTTCGAAACTGCGTGTATTGTAATATTATCATCACGGGGTCAACCATTTCGCATTCTCAGACTGGAAAAACTATCACATTGCGTGATTCGGCAGACTGCAATTCTACGTTCGTAATTTATTGTATAAAATGTCCATGTGGGAGAATGTACGTGGGTAAAACTGAAAGAAAAATCAAAGTCAGGATCACTGAACACAAAAGTCGAATACGAAACAAGAATCCCAACTCAAGTTTGGCACTACATAGGTCAGAATTCAACTACACTATACCTCAACTGAGATTTTTAGTCCTGGAGAAGATAAAATTAAACGCGGAACGCGATAATTCCAAATTATTATCACAGAGGGAAATTTGGTGGATAAAATTCATGAACACCATGTTGCCTATTGGTTTAAATGACAAGTTGGATATGGTTTGTTATCTTTAAATACAGTTCTTTCAAGAGAACATGGACTTCTTCTTACATGATCACACACACAAGGGTTTCTCCACACTCAAGTTCCATTCCTTTGTTATTTTAGTTTTTTTAGGCGATAGAGAGTTGACACAACCAACACTTACACAAGGAAGAATGGTAAAAAAAATATTTTAATGTTGTAAAAAGATGGGTACATGATTGTAGATATCCAATCATTCATTGGGTGAAGTAATGTTTCATTTCCATTGATGATATATGATGCACAACAAGATGTTCCTTCACAGTGGTTCATGTATGCATGTTTTTATTATTTTTTCGTGACATGTTTTTGTCTATAGACACGTATGTATAACCTTCGATTATTGTTTTCGTGTAGTAGTTGAGGAACAGAGACTGAGCTATTCATTAAGATTTGGTGGCAAAAGATTGACGCCTGCATTCACGAACCTTTTTGTGTTTACGTAACAATCAAGATCATGATTAGATGCCGTTGTTGTTTGTTGACGATTTCAATGGCATGTCAGCCACCACGAGTGAACGGGTTTCTATGTTTAATCATTTCAATGGCATGTCAGCCACCATGAGTGAACGGGTTTCTATGTTTAATCATTTAGTTTTTAGTATTGCTGGTGACCACTTCATTTGCGTGTTTGCTGACGAGATATTCTGTTAGTGAATCATTTCACTACATTACAAGATGGCCGCTACGATAATGGATTATGTCCCCGCACACGCGTACGATTGCCGTAGTCTATTTTGATATTTTAGTTAGGTTTAAATGAATCCTCGCTCTCAGGAAACTTAAATTTCCGGCAACACGAAGGCGCGACTGTTACCGCGTCAATCACGGGTGAGATGGCGGCGTGAGATAGACTTGGAGGGCCTGATTCACAGAACTAACTTACGTCAAAATCCTAAACTTACAACAATTTTGGTATTCACAGAATGAACTTACACATTTGGGTATTCACAGAATGAACTTACACATTTGGGTATTCACAGAATGAACTTACAACAATTTTGGCATTCACAGAATGAACTTACACATTTGGGTATTCACAGAATGAACTTACACATTTGGGTATTCACAGAATGAACTTACAACAATTTTGGTATTCACAGAATGAACTTACACATTTGGGTATTCACAGAATGAACTTACACATTTGGGTATTCACAGAATGAACTTACTACCATTTTGGTATTCACAGAATTAACTTACTCATTTTGGTATTCACAGAAGGCACTTACTCATCAATGAGTAAGTGCCTTCTGTGAATACCAAAATGTGTAAGTTACACAAAATGAGTAAGTTAAACAAAATGTGTAAGTTACACAAAATGTGTAAGTTACACAAAATGTGTAAGTGCCTTCTGTGAATACCAAAATGAGTAAGTTCATTCTGTGAATACCAAAATGAGTAAGTTCATTCTGTGAATACCAAAATGAGTAAATTCATTCTGTGAATACCAAAATGGTAGTAAGTTTAGGATTTTGTCGTAAGTTAGTTCTGTGAATCGGGCCCCATGAGTTCATTTAAGTAGCGGTGTCGGTCAGTTAACCACGCTATTATATTTGGTTAGAGAGAGTCGAACTGAGCTAACGCACAGGAGGCTTCGGGACAGCACGTCTGGTGCACTGCAAAGTCAGAAGGTATTTGTCAATAAGCACCATTATTGAGGTTTCTCAGAATGCATGGTCTTGAACTTTATATTTCAAGGATGTATTTCATGCATTTAGGTAACCGTTTTTGGTATCGGTCTAATCAGCGCAGAGCAATTTCCGTCGGCGTAAAGCTGCAGTTCATCAAGTTTTGTGCAGAAACGTGAAGATGGCACCTCCTGTGAACGGCCATTATTGAAGGTATTGCTTAGCTGCGATTACCATGTAGACGTCAATTGTGAGCCAGCATTGTGTTAGCGTTGATTGATAAATAATTTATTTCACGTTTTCAGGTAGCTGTTCGAGATACCTATTTTGCGTGACATGTTCAGCACGCATCATTGGTGATGTGCAAGTAAGTCGTGGCGATCTAGTTGTTGGTAGTTGCTTGGGGAAGGCAGGTGGCAGGTCACTATTGATCCACTCTTTTTTGGTGAAGGGTATTTTCTTTCTTCATCACCGGTTAACAAGGAACATCATAATGAGATTTTGTAAGTGTTTAGTTAAGATGTCATGAGGAGACCATGTTTGTTGATCCAATAGATTAATTTCCTCCTTGTATGTCTAATTCAAAAAAAAAATTTGCTTGGGAAAACAACAACAAAGATTATTGTTTTTGAAAATTATGTACATGGGGCCCGATTCACAGAACTAACTTACGACAAAATCCTAAACTTACTACCATTTTGGTATTCACAGAATGAATTTACTCATTTTGGTATTCACAGAATGAACTTACTCATTTTGGTATTCACAGAATGAACTTACTCATTTTGGTATTCACAGAAGGCACTTACACATTTTGTGTAACTTACACATTTTGTGTAACTTACACATTTTGTGTAACTTACTCATTTTGTGTAACTTACACATTTTGGTATTCACAGAAGGCACTTACTCATTGATGAGTAAGTGCCTTCTGTGAATACCAAAATGAGTAAGTTCATTCTGTGAATACCAAAATGGTAGTAAGTTCATTCTGTGAATACCCAAATGTGTAAGTTCATTCTGTGAATACCCAAATGTGTAAGTTCATTCTGTGAATACCAAAATTGTTGTAAGTTCATTCTGTGAATACCCAAATGTGTAAGTTAATTCTGTGAATACCCAAATGTGTAAGTTCATTCTGTGAGTACCAAAATTGTTGTAAGTTCATTCTGTGAATACCCAAATGTGTAAGTTCATTCTGTGAACACCCAAATGTGTAAGTTCATTCTGTGAATACCAAAATTGTTGTAAGTTTAGGATTTTGACGTAAGTTAGTTCTGTGAATCAGGCCCATGATGTTTTGTCATGAGCTCACTGTTTTGTTTTATACATGTTATCAATAACAAGATGATGGTAAAAAAAAAAATCTGTAATAAAACAGAGGAATGTATCAAAATAATGTGTGAATAGGATGTTCAGAACCTTGCAATATTATTGAGTTTAAAGAATTGTGAATTTGAGCAAATAGTATATTTGCACCCCAGGCTGTGCGGGAATGGGCAGGTGAACAGTTGCACTTGCATTCTTTATTTTCTCTCTGTATTGCCTTGTTAGGCACCGCTTGTCCACACATAGGCATATCGCTCCTGGCTGCTTGGGTGTGGGAGCGATTACCAACAGAGATACCCACAGCATAGGGCCTGAAACCTTTTCGATGACTCCTGCTTTCTCAAGTTTCTCCAATTCCGACTCCACAAGGGGCTGCAGATGAAAAGGTACTCTTCTGTGACGTAGTGCCACTGGCTTGACTGAATGGTCTATATGTAGTTTGGTTTTTGACACCTTTGAGGAAACCAAGACCTTCAAAAAGTTCAGGGAACTCTGCCATGATATCAGCAGCATGGGATTGGTGGACTTACCGTGCAAACATTACCAGCACCAGGTCCTCAGCCGAGTGACAGCCTAGTAGTGTTCCTGCACTGTGAAGCATCACATGAAACTTTGTTTGCGCCGAGATCTTGCCATGCATGACATCCACTTCAATGACTCCTTGTAGTGGAATGGGCATGTCACTCCCATACGTGAATATTTTCACTTTTGTGGCCATCAATTTAGGTTGTGGGTTTAACTGGCGATGGAGGTCTGCATCGAGGATATTTACAGATGCTCTTGTATCTATGAGGACGGTCACTTGGCTATCTCCAATCTGGATTTGGCACATCGGCAGTGGTCGTCTCTTCTGATAGGCTCGTCCTGTGAAAGAGATGACAAAGACCTCTTCTTCCTCATCATTCTCCACTAATTGCATCTGCTGGCACTGGGTGTCCAGGTCCTCCATTGCTTCTGCCCCTCTTACCACCTGTCTGACTTGTCCAAACTTCTTGCTCTTTCCCCCGGTGGTGGCTGTCCGTGCTGTACTCTGGCACACCTTAGCAAAGTGTCCTAGTTTTCCACACTTCGGGCATGGTTTTCCATAGGCTGAGCACCCCCGTGGTGGATGGCTCTCCAACCCACAGTTGCTACACCAGCGCCCTTCTTGGCAGGTGCTGGTACTTCCTCTAACTCTTCCTGACCCTCTCCTGATGGCATCCGCCTTTTCCTCTTTAACGATGATTGAGCTCGACTGAGGGTTTCCTGGGGTCTTTCGTGCTAGCGCCAACTCCATTTCACCCGCTCTGGCGTCCTCTAGCTCATGAGATCTGCCCAATATCAGTATGTCATCCAATGTAATGTCTGGTTGTCGCAAAATGAGTTTCCGCAGTTCCAACAACCTGCACCCCTGGATCAGTTGGGACTTGATTTTGAATTGCTTGTCAATGCCTGTGCAGGAACACGCCAATTTGCGTAGCATAGCAAAGAACATATCGTCGGTCTCCCCCTCCTCCTGCTGCCTCCCTTGTCTTAGTTTGAAATGTTCGTAGTCAGGATTTAAATGGGGGTCAAAATGCCAATTAAGGGCCCTTACTGCTGCTTCATAATCATTCACATCTCATGTTCATCCCCCCCATGTGCAGCATGGTTGACCTTTTAACTGCGGCATTTGTCTCACAGGTAGCAAGGAAATAGTTTTCCAGACGTCCGATCCACTTCCGCCATCGTGGTGCTGCCGTGGCCGGGTCTGGCAACTAACTAAATGGGGGTAATGCTGTCAGCGTAGAATGGGGGTAGTGCTCCATAGCTCCCTCTTCACTCTTGTTGTCTTGAACCGACATCGCTGCCCCTCCTTCTGTGGGATACCTTCTTCTTGTACAGTCACCTTCCTGTGCTGATTTGTGGCTGTCCCTTGTGTTCTCACATTGGCACGCTGCTGTGCTCCTGTTCTGTGCCCACGTACAGTCTACCTGTCCGCTTGTCCCCAAGATTCTTTGCTCTGAGTGCTGTGCAGATCGGTTCAAACATGTATTTCACACCCCCATTGGTGTACTGCGCTTGTGTCTGGTACTTGGGCTATGCGCTATGCAAAATCCCTTTTCCTTTCTGTGTTCCCACTTTCTGGTTACCCCTCCTCTGTTTCTTCACCTTTTTATTTATTTTTGATTGGGCCTCCGTATGTGTCTGAGCACATGTGCCCTTCTTGTGCTCTGTTTGCTTGGTTTTCACTTGTTCTCCCCTGCGCTTCCCCCTATTCAACAATGAGGGGAAGCCTTTGCACCTCACACAGGCCTATTCTGGCCTTGCCCCAGTCGGCAGGCTTGCCTCCTCTCCCCAGCGCTGTGAGGCTTTGTATGTGATTACCTGCAGGCAGCTCTTCCACCGCTGCCACACACGCTGGGCACTTCACTCGCTGTCCACCCGTGCGCCTCACGTGCCCACTGCCATGCCTCACCTGCTCCTGCACCTCTCGTCAGCAACGCCACCCTCTTTTAGTGAGGCCGGATCATCAGGGGTGGGGTGGGGAGATTCCAGTCACTCCCATGACGCAGGTTGCTGCCGGCGGCTGTCATTCTAGGGCAGTGCACGCGTTGGGTCCAGACCCCCTTGTTGTCAATGTGGTGATGGGTTATAGGGGGTCCCGGACGGTCATATATAGTATGCAGCTTAGGGAGCGCAAAATGAATGGGGACAACACACAGAGGCTGCCTTTTGCTTTGGTGCAATCAACGACGAGCGCTGGTTGCCTGTTTATTTATTACCTCCTGACCGAGCCCGGCCCAGAGGGTGGTGGATGTTTACAAAGTAATGCGGTGGCTGGGTGGCTCACTACACTAACCTGAGTGTGGGCTGATGCAGAGTAATGCACGAATACTAAGTTGGTCACACTGATGCTCCCCTTGCTGCTGTTGCTACAGCCTTCTCACCTCCTTCCGCTCCTTCTCAACTACTTCTACTCCGCCTCCAGGACCACCACCATGCCCTCCTTGACCCTCCATCACAACAGCAGCTGCTGCAATGACTTTTCACCTTCGTAAACCACACAGCCACGTGGCTCTCGCGGCGCACACGGATCTCGCGCTGAGGTCAGAGCCAGGCCGGAGCCAGGTAGCGGCGATGAGGGTGCAGCGGGATGCGCAGGCCCAGTTCAGTGCAGTCTATAGTTCGGTGGTCCGTTGTTCGTTGTCTAGCAGGAGGTATTGTGGAGCCCCCGCGGGCTAGCGGGCTAGCTTGTGCCGTGCCATGTCGGGAGCTGCAGCGTCCTTACCGCTCTGCTCGGACAGGCACAGCAGCACAGAAAACAAAGTGGTCGCATGAATGGAACTTTGTGCATTTAAACTATGCCTTGAATTGACAGTAATTCAATGAAAACAGTACCTTTTCTTTAAGGCAATAACAATCACATTTTCCTGTACATTGAAACTAAAAAGGTTTCTGTGCCTGTTCTAAGCATGCTTATGTGTCAGGTAGCACCTATACTGATATATAATCATTTTTATGTGTTAATATTTTTTTTTATTTCACATTTTTATTTCAAGTATTACATGACATAATCTAGTGGCAAATTTTTCTTCCCTACATTTTTTGGCATATGCCTGCAATTTCAAAATAAGCATTGCCCCAGATTGGTAGGGCCAGACTTATTTATTAGCTTTACCAAAGCATATTAACAGTGTTGCAGTTTTATGCCTTTTGGTTATATGTGGTGCTGTGCACACTTCAACAAACAATCGCACAATTCTGCTGGTAGGTACAGACACCTACTCTTGCATACACACAAAACACATTTGTGGCATTCACCTACAGACAAAAACACATACACTGCCTTACATCTTTCCACATAAACAAAAATACAGAAGGACACCGACACATGTATACAGACAGGAGCACACAGACACATATGCAGACTGAGATACGCTCACTGTCACAGATGTACTAGCACAATCAAATATGACAGAAAACACAATTGTGAATAAACAATTTTCACAGGTTTAATAAGTAAATATGTACCTCTCTGACATTGAAAGTACTCCATACTAAATAAGTAAGTAATTTATTTATTTGCATGGTTAATTAAAACCTTTGCAACGTTAGACCAAAAAGAAATCCGTTACATAATCATTTGTATAAGGTTTTTAAAAAAACAATAATTTGTGCAAAAGGGCAATGGTGCTTGTTTTCAGATCGAGAATTCAATTCTGTATTATGTACAGTTAAAAACAATCACTTATACATTAAGAACGGATAAGCACGGAATGCAATTCAGCGATCAATAAAATCAGTATAAAACAGCTGGTTGGTAAAAAAATTCAAATCTCAGCAGGCCTGTAAACCTATCCCCGTCCTCTGGAAACAAGAAGTGAGGATTCAGAAGCATTGTGCATACAATAGAAGTGGAAAAGAAGTAGATAAAAATGATTCTCCCTATAAATATTGTAAGTCTAACCTGACCTCAGTTCTCAGTGAGTTCATGTAGAGTACTTGGACCCCTCTGAGTAGGAGCGCCTTCAGGACATGGTCCCAACTGCAACGCTGAACTGTGAACTAGAGCGCTTTTCCCCTGGGCCCCCACCCCCATTAGACTTTTAACTAGACAACTTGATGCTAGGCGCCGGACCCAATTCTATGGGCGCCAGACAGGGTACAGTGGGCATTCCTCCTGCCAACAGCGAAGGTGGAGGCTGTGGGTCATGGATCTTCGAAATGAGGGGGGAAGGGAATGCAAGTCTGAAAGAACCTCCGTGCGGCGGTGGGAGCAAAAGGGATATAAGAGGGATGGGGGGTGGGAGGGACCATCGTTGGGGCCATGGTGTGAAGGGGATCGCAATTCTCGATCTGCGATGGTAGGCATAGAGAGAGGAGGCAGGGAGCGCTGTGGTTGGAAGAGGGGTTCTATGGGTCGGTACCAGAGGCGCAACTAGAGCCAAATTTCGGGGGGGCTAAGAAAAAGATTCGGGGGGGGGTAATTCTTCCAGCAATAGGCAGAGTGGGGATGCAGGGGCTCCAAAAAGGGGTGAAAAACAGAGCCTCATTTACAAGCAAATGGTCTTTTAAAGACCTGTGAAGTACTCGGGTGCGGCTGTGTGTGTGCCCGGGAAGCTGTCTCAGACCGGGCTGCCACATACGACGGGGTGGGGGGGGGGGGGCTGAAGCCCTTTGAGCCCAATGGGCGTTGCGCGCCTGGTCGGTACTGTTTGCTAGAGCACGCAGTATACACAGTGTATACTTTAAGACCAAGGATGAAGATTACTCATGCTGTACTAAGAACAGTTTAAATATATTACAAGTGACATCACTGTACTCTATGGCAAATAATATCACAATTACATCTTTACCAACTAATCCATTTGCTTCATTTTCATGTATGTGGCCCAGATATTTCTTGTAATTAAGAGGGAATAACATCCTTCTTTTATTGAACTGACAGAAGGCTTAGCCATTGCACCTATGAATTAATTGGCATTAGTGTAAAACTATCCTTCACAACTCTCTTATAATGAAAAAGAATGAATGCTTTTCTGAACTAGGATGCAGATGGGGAATATTTTCAGTATGGAATGATGATTTGTAGAGCAGGGGATCAACATCAAATTAAATAATTTCAATTTACAATGAA
Source organism: Calotriton arnoldi (assembly GCA_963921515.1). Classification (NCBI taxonomy): domain Eukaryota; kingdom Metazoa; phylum Chordata; class Amphibia; order Caudata; family Salamandridae; genus Calotriton; species Calotriton arnoldi. The sequence goes on from CAWUFW010000039.1 coordinate 1,327,473, forward strand.
ACGCATGTGGTTCCACAAGGAGGACAGAGAGTAGTCTTTTCAAACCATGACGGTTTATTAGCAAAGGTTACAAAATTATTCAATCAGTTATTCGTCTGCCAAACAATCTTCAAAATTCAGTAAGTTATTCAATCCAAACAGAATATACATGGGCAACTGCAGATCTGAAGCATTTGCTAAGTGCAAAGCAGAACCAGTTTCAGTTCTTTCAGGAAACATCCCTAATACAAGGCTAAGGTAACCTAAACTGACATGGGAAAATTCTAGCAGCAGGTGACAGTCACAAAGGATCTAACGTTAAACCAAATAATGGTCAAATCAAAGGAAGGCAAAGAAATAAGCGTTCAAGAATCTAACTCAAGAATGAAAGGTGTTAAGTTTCATAGGTGAAAGAGATCTGCATCGGGCAAAGTCAGGTGTTCTGCTCATCTGCCACTGCAAGGATACACCATTACAACATGTTATTTCACCTAAAAACCCCCTCCCACCAATCCCCAAGATGTGCGGACCAATCAAAATACAGAGTCTCCTTGGAGTAGGCAAATTTTCAGACAAAGGAGCACACAGCTGCACGAGCTTGAATGCATCATGAGTCAGGACAGTATGGTACCGGAGGCTTTTTCTCATACCCAGGTATGGTGTGATTCACAACTCGGTCCAATTAAAATACCTATTCTGACCTTCACTAAAGACAAAAAATGAAAGACACTTCTAATTTGAACATATTATCTTTGCTCCTGGAACAAAAAGAGAAATGTGAAAACAAAATGCAAGGACATTTCATTTAACTTGAGAAATCATGTAAGGCCTACTCTTACTGTAGCTGACCTAAGAAAGTGTATTTCTGTTAAACGTGACTATATTATACAACTTCAATATGTGTGTTTAACCGTACACTAACACATGGTTTAACATATACATGGTATAAATTATAAAGAGTTAATAAAATCTGGTCCACCATATACAAAATGTATAGGTGTAAGGCAGAACGCACGGCATATTCTATTGCATTAGAAATATTGACTATTAAAAGTAGCAGAAACCTTCGATTTTACTTCATCTTTAACTTTTTAGCTGTATAAATGCCTTTACTCTCTGTGGTGCGGAAAAAAGGGAATGGCCCTCTGTATAAGGGAATGTGAGAAAGTCATCCTTTTTGCCCCGATCACCCTCCCGCCCCCCATTTATTTGTTGGATACTGGTGGTACCTGACTCTGACTGTGTCCTGGGCTCTGCTTACCAGACCCAGGGCCAGTGCTCTGATTATAAGGTATATGGTAATTAGGTTCAATTACAATTGGTACTGACAGCCTAGCTGTAAGTCCCCAGTATATAATAGGGCATGTAGGTTTAGAGGCCCTGTAGACTTAATGCACTTAAGACTTAATTGCAGTCATTTTAAAGGCAGCACTGTTTTTCAGGCTGCCTTTAAATTTAATTTATATACAAATTCGACTTTGGAATTAAAGGTACTTCCAAAGCCTCAAACTACCTTATTTTTACATATAAGTCACCCCTAAGGTCTCCCTACGGTGCCCCAGGAGACGGGTGCCTTAAGCAGGGACATTATAAAAGATGTTTTATGAGCCCTGGGAGGGAGAAACTGTCAATTTCATTTCCCCCATTGTAGAAAACTATCTCCATAGGCTAACATGGGAGTGTTTTATTTAGGTATAAATATTGACAGGAGCGAGCTAGAAATGTCTTTAAAAGACCCAAAATGATAGTCACAATGAATCCAACAACTTGCCACTGTTAGATATCTAATAACTATTACATAAAATAAGTTATTGAACTTTATTTTCTGTAAGACAAAATCCGGCCTTCCAGTTGCCCTCTCTTGATTGGCCAGCCTCTGCCAGGCTGAGCCAAGCTGTCTTAATGAGGTGTGAAGTGGCCTGCTAGAGAGAAAAAGGATTTCCTGTGGGTGGAGAACTGCAGCTGCAGAAGCAAAAGGCAGGATGGGAGTGGAGTAGCCAAACTGGTCTTTAAAGGGAGAATGACACTTTAGGACAGCACAGGCTCACCCCCACATTCTGCACCCTCAGCCACACAGGAACCCCTGTAATTAGGTCAGTAAAGGGGTTGAAAAGGGAGTGTTAGAGAAACTTAGCCACATCAGTGGGTAGGCTTAGCCAGATGTAACCTTCCAGGAAAAAGTTTCTCCATTTTGGATTTTAGAAGAATGGTGCTTTCTAGGACACGAATATGCACACTTTGGAGGAAGTGGTCATACCTGAGGGTGGCACCCTGCATCCCATTAATCAGGGGTGCCCCCCCCCCCCTGCTTGATGCCCAAAATCGCTGAAAAACTATGGGAGAGTTGCCAAACAACTCGGATCTGCTGCCTGAAACAACAAGGAGAAGAAGGACTGCCATCCTGGAACCCAGATCTGCACTTAAAGGACTGCCCCTTAAAGGACTGCATCTGCTTCACAATCTGGTATAACATCCCTAAGGACTTTGCCTGGCTTTACAAGGATTAAGGAGTGGGGTCCCTATAAGCTATAGGTTAACAGAGCCAACCTGCTTCATTTCCATCATGAAGTCCCTATCCTGGAGTGCATCCAGTGGACCTTTAAGGATTTGGCCACATGCATTGTGGGAATTGCAGTCCTAACATCTCAAGGACCATCTTAGAACTTCTAGACCCTTGGATTGGTGTTTTGGACACTTTTAACCCACAAGAGGAACTTCTGGAAGAAGTTCCAGATGTTTGGAGAATTTGGAAGCAACTTTTGGAAAAAGCTCCATAGGGTGACCGACCAGACGTTGAGAGTCAAGCTGGCGATGTTGAACCACGACCCGGCCTGGATTTCAGGTTTGTGCCGCTGAAAGTTCCGGAGTCGAAGACTTCCAGGATTTGACCGAGGGCTCGCGGTGGACCAAGCCCACGAATCCGGCCTGCTGGAGAGGCCCAGCTCGACGTCGAGAAAAAATCCTCCAGAAACGTTTCTAAGTGCGAAGCTAAAATTTAGAGTGAGTCCTCCCTTTTAGTGTATCCAACCAGGGTTCCATCGAGGTCGGCCTCAAACTTTGACTTTGTCTTGGTCAAGTGTGACCAGATGTCCCAAGTTGGTGCTATTGATTTGTAAGCACTAGAAAGTTTTTATTCTTTAAAAATTCAGATCTCCCATTCCCCACATTGGATTTCTGTATTTTTGGTGTCTATTTGTTCATACAAATATAACCAATTTTTATAAATTGGTGTTGGATTTTTATTGTGTTCTGTGTCATACTTCTTTAATGTATTGTTTTTAAATGCTTAACTCACCTGTCTCCTGAGTTAAGCCTGCCTGCTCGTTGCCAGCTACCAAGGGTTGAGCAAGGGAATAATTTATTGAGACCTTGACTGGACCATTTATTTTGATTGTGGCCTTATTACTAGTGGTAATTACCTACTGATCCCTACTAATAATCCATTTTCCAACAGAGAACTATGGTGGGGGGATTTTATCAAGGATGCAGGGTGGACTGACATACATGCATATTCGGCTGCTACATCACCACCCAAATGTGCATGTGTGAAGGGGATTTTTTTCAATCCCTTTCAGTACAATGCAGAAGACTCTCTCTGAGTTGTGCTCCATTTGAGAAGGTAATTCAGGCCGTGAACGATGTCTTGCGGGAAGCATGGAAGTGCCCACCAGCAGTGAGGATGTCCACCACGACGTACGGCCAGAAGGGCAGGCCAGGAGAGCAGCATCTGTGGGAGAGCCCATGGTACTCAAGGTCTGCATACCTCTCTCCAGGAGCCAGAGAAGTGGTGGGATACTACAGGTGCAACATTACTGCTGAGTAATGAGGCACAGAACAGGACAACTACTAGGAAGTCTGGTATGCTGTTTGTAAAGAGCATGCAAATCCCCAGAGTGTCAGGGCTATGGCCATCATCAGATGGACAGCTACTGAAGAAGGGGAGGACTAGAGCTATTGGGAGGACTGTGAGAGCAGACATTATCATGAGCTCTGTGGTGTAGAGTCGATTCAGGCAGCAATCTGCCACTGTGGGTGCAGATGGATGTGAGTATCATGAAGGATGAAGGAAGAGAAGAGACAGGTCAGCGAAGGAGAGAATGCAACTGAGCGACTTGTTGATGAAGGTGGAACACCAGGCAACAGCACTTTGGCCAGGAAATGCAACCCATTCAGGGAGTAGGCCCAGAAACCGTTGTGTATAACCTTTTGGGGTGGCACAGTTACTCAGGTGTGAATCACTTCATCTCCAGGCAGAGAGGGTGGCATATTGTGGCAGCCCTAGCATCAACAGAACGCGTGGTAGGGGAAAGGATGCCACCATCCAAAAAGGAATGCCATTTGATGAGATGCAAGGGCAAAGTACAGGCATGAGATGGTGAGTTAGGTGTTGTGGGAAGGTTCGAGATGGAGTTACTGGGAATGGGTTGTGTGCCTGGCGCAGGAGGCCTGAGACCCAGCAATGGAGGAAGGGTCATTGGACAGCTAAGCTGCTGTGTTGTCTTGGGGACAGATGTCACTGAAGAGCTTGATATTTTCTCATTAGAGGAGAAAAACAAACCAAACTCTTGTAAATGCAAGACCTATGCAAAGAAGCGGTCACCATTGTCCCTGGCTGCTTGGAAAATGAAAGCACACATGGAGTGCTGAATGTTGCAGGAAAGCATGTTGTGCCTGAAGTAGGAGAAACTACTTAAAGAAAATAATGCTTACAGACTAAAAAAGACTCACTGTGTAACAACCGAAGTAAAAGGGCCAGTCCTCATGGGAGGTTACGAATGAAGACAAGGCGGTACTAAGGAGAGACTAACATACCTATTAACGAATCAGAAGCCAGCATTTACAAAGGACAATGACACAAGTCAATGACAAATATGGGCGGAGAGTGGGCGGGGCTTCTTTTCCATACTCCAAAACAGCATGGCTCACCAAGCAGAGCATGCGCTACCTAGGCTTAACCTAAAAACTACTATGGCAATGTAAGCATTACTTAGGAGAGGGCACCATAATGCTTTGGATGTTCATCATAGATCAAGAATTACCACCATAATGGCATGGCTGGCATCTACAGATTCTTTCTTTTTTTTCTAATTGGCATATGATTGCAAACGCTCTATACATTTTTTAAATATACCTTTAATGAATCATTTTTCAAGGTCAAAACAGGATTGTAATACAATTGTAATTTAAGATTTTTCTTTACAGTTACATATAACGGCACACAAAACCCAGACCTACTGGCTTTGCCAACACTTTTGTGTGATGTTCCACAGGTTAAACAGGGAAAGCCAGTAAAGGTGATGTTATGCGGAAGTAAGACATTTGCGCTGTATCCTAGCAACTGAATAATCAATGCGCTTCCAGTGGGCTGATGCTTGTATAAACCGATTTCAGTGCCACGCACCAGGCAATTTGAGCCTCTGCCGTGCACAGGGCAGTCAGGACCAGTGGGGCGCTCAACACCATAGTGGCGACCAGAGTGATTGTTTCTGTGAAAAACATTGGTCGCTCAAGGGTGATACGCTTTGAGTGACTTTAAATGTACTGGACACGTGGATAGTGGTGCCTAGTGATCACTAGTGCAGTATGGCGGACGCATCCAAGCCCAGATTTGTGATCATCTCACTGCCCACATGTCTTGCTGTTTATCACTACCAAACCGGTAGGGGAAGAGAACCCATTTTCCTTGCATGCATAAGGACCTTCTGTGGTTGTGTGATTGTGTGAGTGGATGGGGGATACAATTTAAAGGTCACAAGACACCATAGCTATACTCTCTGGGAACACTGCACGTCGACCGCTCCGGGCCAGGGTACACCGTGAGCATGGAGTACAGCTTGGTTATCGTTTCTTGCACGCAGCCAACACCACTGCGCCTGAAAGCAAAGTACTGCCTTTCAAGAAATTTCGTAGAAAGCGTGACTAAGGTCACCACATCTCTATCACGTGACCACTTGCGGAGTGCACAACAAGGTCGTCTGCTGCCCTCATTTGTCATTCACGGGTGGTGGGTTTGAACAAAACCCAGAATAAAACAAGCACTGACGTGCAGCAGCCACGGCGCAAAGTAAACATTTTTTTAAAAAAACAGAAGATAACAAGCAAGTGATGGCGCAAAGTAAACATTAAAAAAAAGCAGAATAAAACAAGCACTGATGAGCAGCTGCGACAGCGCTAAGTAAACATTTTTAAAAAAAGAGTTCCTCCACACAACAGTCAAAGAAACAAAGCACAGGGAAACTGTAATTTACCGGTGCGCCATAGCCTTGAAGGAAAGTGACGTATCGGCAAAGCCAACCTGTTAGGTGGCAGCAAAAAAGAAGGACAGTGGAGTGAACCAATGGTAAGTATGTGGTAAGTAGCAGGCAGGAAAAAAGTCGGATAATTGATGACAACAGGTCTTGCAGACAGCGCATGCGCTGTAGCTCGACCTAAAAATGGCTGCAGACAGGCAGGGTACAGGTAATCAGAGACTGAGATGGGCTGGGTCGCTACAAATTCAAGTGGCTAATATGGAGCATGAGCATGTGGGAAACTGATGGGAAACATGGGCGAGGGAGGATCATGAGAGGATGTGTAAGATTCATTTGTGAAATTCCAGGATAAATTATGGGACTCATGAGAGGGATTCTTAGAGAAGAGTAGAGTGGCAGGGAAAGAGAAGGGCGGTGTCTCAGGATGGGGTGATGCAGATTAGAGAAGTGTTCCTAGAGAGGTCAGAAGGCACAGATGAGACAAGCGCAGCAAGGTGGGTTGGTGTAAACAAGCAGTACTAGAAACCAAAAAAGGGGTGATGGAGGAGGTTGTGATGCAGACGAATATTCACGAGGCAGCTCGCCATAAAGGGAAGCTGATAGGTTGACAGAGCTACTCCACCTTGGAATGGCAGGCTTGTATGCCAGAATATTGAGTAGTAAAATATAAGGTGTCTAAAATATGAAGACCTAAATATCAAGGATGGAAATATTAAGAAGATAGGTTCATATAGGTATGTATAGATTTACTATCCTTAACTCTGCATCTATGTACCTTGAAGATATATACATCCATTATGAAGGCACATACACATGAAGCTAATTATAGTAAACCTATAATGGCCTACATTTACTAACCTTCACAATATTTTGCTTCTCTGCATATAAGCCTTGATATTTTGGACCATGATCTTTTTCTGAAGAAGAGGGTGGAAGAGCGCAGACTGATCCACCACTTATCATGGCTGGGATAGGAGGTTATTGTTAGTCACTACATAGCCCAAGACATGGGCTCCATGGCTTACGCTGGCATTGATGAGGCACTGGAACTGGCCTGGGGATGAGGAGTGGTGGCAGAGATAGGGAAGATGGACATTCGATCTGTCTTTCACCTGCTGCCAGCAGCCACTGAGGACTTTTTCCTGCTGGAGATATAGATCGATGGATGAATCTTTGTTGACAAGGCTAGGGCCATAAGCTGAGCAGTGGCATGTGTGGTGTTCAAAACAATGAGTAGCGTCCTGGAATTGGTGGTTAGAAAAGTGGTGTGGTCTGAGCAGTTGAAGCACTACCTCAACAATTTCCTTTAGGGAGACTGGATGGACAGAGTGTGTGTGCTTGGCTGGTAAGAGTGACAGAACGAGTAGCACATAAGTTGGGTGTGCCACTATTGCAAGAAAAGACAAAGGACCAGCAACAACTATAAAATTCCTAGGAATTCTGTGGTATTCAAGTAACCAAATAATACACTTATGAAGTTGAAATCACTGCTACAGGAAGTGACAAGTAAGACAAAATGAGACTTAAAGAAGATGACGCAGGTACTTGTCCAATTGAATTTTGTGCAAAAGAATATGATCTAGGGGAAAACACTTTCTGCAGGCACTTAACATTCTCCATGAGACGAGTGACAACACCACATCATAAATCAGGATAATGTAAGGAATATGGTAGGGCATGCACACCTAGGTTCTTTGATGATTACAACGAGGTGATGTTATGTTATAAGAATTTATTGAGCACACTTATACCCTCATGTGTCTTGGCGTTAGCTTCAGTGTAAGCACAATTGCAAAGCCCCAGTAGTTATTAAAAAGCCAGGTTTTTAGTTCTTTCGTAAAGGAGAGCAGAGCGGGCAAGGTTTTGATGTGAGGGGCGAGGTTTTTCCAGAGCTTGGTAGTCCCAGTGATGAAACATCTGCCACCCCTATTCACCTTCGGAATCTGGAGAACGCCAAATATTTTGCTCCTGCTGACCACAGTGTTCTGCTGGGTATATACCACTCAAAGAGCTGCCTTGTAAAGTCTGGGCCTGTATTATGCAGACCCTAATGGGTGGTACAAAGGACCTTAAATTTGATTTGGCTTCTGATTGGGAGCCAATGTAGTTTACGGATTTCCTGTGTGACTGATTGAAATTTGGGAATGCCCAAAAGAAGCCACCGCATTCTGCACAATTTTGAAGTCTGTTAAGATGTTTTTCCTGAATGTTCAAATATAGGCTGATGTGGATAATGACAGACCCATATACGTGGTATATGGACACCACCACTTCAGTACACTCCTGGATCTGTGAAGACTCTGCCAGGAAGAAGGGCTGTTGTGCTGCTGGAGGACTGCCACTCTGCCAGACTGCTGCCTTTCTGGACTCCTGCCTTGCTGTGATGCCCTGCTGCATGCTATTCCCCTGCCTGGGTGAGATGGACTGGACCTGCATCACTTGATCGCAGAGAGACTCAAGGGTTAGCTGGCTGGGCTCCTGATCTGAAGTTCTTCCACATAAAATACTTCCAATGTACCTGCTTCTGCACCTGGATTCTGCCCTCTGTGAGTCTGCCCTGCCAAAGGGTGCCAACCCAGTCCTGTAGCCTTGGAAGTGAGTCCTTAGGTAATTGATTCAGTAAAACCCATGCATCCTCTGTTGAGCTAGTGCATCGTCGCTGTTGCATGGATAAGACCTAGCACATCATCCCTGTTGCATGGATCAGAACCCGCGCATCGCTCCTGTTACGTGAACAGAATCGGCGCATCGCCTCTGCTGTGTGGATCAGCCCCACACATCGCTTTTGGAACACCCACTGCACAAGGTCCCCACATCTCTGTCGACGGCATCCTTGAAGATGATGTTGAATCTCCACATTGCAGCTGATGCATCGTCGCTACTTCTTGGATTAGGACTGGCACATTGCCCCCCACTGCGTGGATCAACACTGACGCATCACTTCGGCTGCCAGACCACATCTTTGATGCCGAATGAGCCAGGATCAAGGAACATTTGCTCAGTGGTCCTCACTGGGTCCCTATAACTGGCCCAGTCGGCCTGACCATTTGACTTTGTCCTGTCTGGCATGACCAGATTTCCCAAGTTAGCGGTGATTGCCTCTGAGTGCTATTGTACAGTTTATTCTTTAAAATTTCATATCTCAAGTTCTACTTATTGCATTTTTGTCATTATGGTCTGGTTTTATTTATTAAAATAAGTTGTGTGGTGTTTTCATTGTTATACTGTTTGAAATGTTGCTCACATACTTTACACATTGCCTCTAAGTTAAGCCTGACTTCTCAGTGCCAAGCTATTAGAGGGTGATGAGTTGGAAGTTCCTGAGGATGATGAGAAAATGTTTGCATTTGGGAGGTTGACAAGAAAAACATTACAGTATACATTCTTCCAGAATTGGGGCAGTGAAAGGAGGTTCATGGGCAGAATTAGAAGGAGGACAGCCTAAAGAGTTTAGCTGTGGAAATCCCGAAGAATGTGGGGTACATTACACTTGAAAGATAGAAGGTTGGTGGCAGTTTCTGATGGGCTATGTTTTATTCACAGAAGGGGGTCAGTCAGCAGGAAGGAAGAAAGAGAAGTATGAATTTGAAGCCATTTCATTGTTAAGTGGGCAGGGGACCATGTAACGAGACATAACTATAGGCAGTTTTAAAAATTACCATCTTTTGCTTAGTATTCTCCATCAATTTTTGTCTTTTTTAACTGAACCCATTTTTGTTGGCCATAGGGCTCTTTGTGTTTTACTCCTGCTAACCAGTGATAAAGTGTGCTCTCCCCTTTAAACATGGTAAAAAGGGCATACACCTAATTGGCACATTTAATTTGCTTATACATCCCTAGTATATGGTGCCATATGGACCCTAAGCCTAAGCCCTTCAAATTAAATGTTATATATGGGCTGCAGCACTCAGGGGCATATTCTCAAGGACTTATCGCCGAGTTAGCGGCGCTTTATCGCAGCCAAAGTGGTGATAAATTCATCGCACCATTCACAAGCTGGTGCTAACAGCCGAAATCACCAGTTTTCCTGCGATAGAAGCCGCAAAAAACATCGCCACAGATGACACCGGCAACTAATGCTAATGATATGCAGAGTAGGCGTTTCCGTGCAAAAAGCCGCGGAAACACCACTTCGCAACATTCTCAACGACCAGCCAGATCGGCGATAAAAATCAAAAACATGCGATAAGGCACGTTAGCAGCAGGGAATTAACACCTGCTCCTACCTGGTGTTAAGTCGGACGACAACCTGCACCATGAAAGGGAGCCCAGCCCAGAGCCACACCTGAAGAACAACAGATGCCATGGAGCCACTGATCATGCAGCTCGGAGCCCCAAGAGGGCCACAACACCCACCGCCACCACACCCAGGCCCCCCACCCCCTCAGGACCCCCCACCCCCGGGGCCCTACCCCGGGCATTCCCCCCCCAGGACAAAGATATTCCACATCTACCTTACAAATTCATGAACACAACAATTCGCCTGATGTCGCACAAGTACAACAATTAACATTCATGTGCGGTCAGAAAAAGGAAAAACATTCATACATCTCAGAATTTCAAAAATAATTGTTTTATTCAAATTTAACTCAACACTAATAATTGGAAGAGTCATGGCGGGTCTTCTCTGGACAATCTGCAAGTCAAAGCCTGCAAGACAAAATTGAAGATAAGAAGGTGCGTCATGCGCTAAACAAAGGACAGAGAGAGAGAGAAAGAGAGAGAGAAAGAAATGGAGAGAGAGAGAGAGTGAAAGAGAGGGAGAGAGAGAAAGAGAGAGAAAGGGGGAGAGAGGGAGAAGGAGAGAGAGCAACAGAGGCAGAGACAGTGAAAGAAAGAGGGAGAGTGAGAGAGAGAAAGAGAGGGAGAGAGACAGTGAAAGAAAGAGAGGGAGAGTGAGAGAGAGAAAGATAGAGAGAGAGAGGGAGAGAGAGAGACAGTGAAAGAAAGAGAGGGAGAGAGAGAGACAGTGAAAGAAAGAGAGGGAGAGAGAGAGACAGTGAAAGGAAGAGAGGGACAGGGAGAGACAGTGCCAACACTGCGCACCCAGGCCTCACAGCTCACCTCCTGCCACCGGTGTGTCTCCAACCACGTGCCGGTATACACTGCAGTCCACCAGGTCCCTCATCTGAAACAGTGTCCACAGCTAATGATGGCAGAGTACATATCATTGCACACGGCAACATCGCTTGGCCGCCCCTGCGCACACAGGCTGGTGCACCCCAGCCACTCCCGCCGCCCAGCAGGGATTGCCCGCCCCTGCGCACCCAGGCCTCACTGCTCACCTTCCGCCACCGGCGTGTCTCCAAGAGGGCCCACCACGTGCCGGTGCAAGCTCCAAGCCCAGGGCCCATGGCCTTGGCAGCCTCCACATCATGCAGCCCTGCACCGCGGTCCACCAGGTCGCACACTTGATTCTGGGTCTTGATTTTGCAATGGCAGAGATCATATCAGTGCACACGGCATCATCGCAGGCTGCACACCCGCTCAGCTCTATAGGTGCCACTAACTCTGTGAACCGCGAGGCAACGTCACGTGGCGGTAGCCCCGCCCTGCCCGCTGGCTCAGGCCAACACTGCGGTCCACCAGGTCGCACACTTAATTCTGGGTCTTGATATTGCAATGGCAGAGACCATATCAGTGCACACGGCATCATCGGAGGCTGCACACCCGCTCAGTACTTTAGGTGCCCCTACCTCAGTGCACAGAAAGTCACCGTCCCGTGGCGGTAGGCCCGTGCCGGCCGCAGTGTAACCGGTGCCACCGACTCCATGCAACGCAAGTCATGGACCCTAAATGATTGAGTCTCGTCATAGGCCAGGCGGATGCAGCCATGTCACCTCAGGCAGTGGGGAAGAACTGGAATACCTAGCGTCGTCCCCCCCCCCTTTATACGTAAGCCGAGTGGGCTGGCTCGGCGTACACCAGGCCAGCGTAGGGGTGTGAACAATTATCCCTGGCCTCTGGGCGTGGTTCATATCAGGGCTGCACAGGAAACCAACTGATGCGTGTGTCTCGGTTGCTGTGTCTGCGCCACACGGCCCGCAATTGACAATGTTGCAATGTTGCATGCAGCCGGAGGGCGTCCGCGCATGAAGGGATTGTACAAGGAGCGCAAGGCCGCTCGGGCTCTTGGCTCATACATGCCAACTGTTGTGTGTGTTCATCGCTTTTGGTGCACCATAAGCCCAAGGCCTAGCCTCAATTGCAGTGCGAAAGCCACATCACATTCCCAGGATACAAGCAGTAATCTGACTAACATTAGGGATGAAAGCCCCTTTGTTTCAATACAGAAGGCGGAAGGACATCTGCACCTCCGACCTTGGAATTGCATGCGGCAGGCACCCCCTGAGAGAGATATCATGGCAGATGATGACGACTCCCACACTACACACAGCGCTAATGAAAGATCAACGTAACCACACCCCACACACAGAAGTCCTTGCTCGAGGTCCTCCTGCATGGAATGGCCTTGACACTTACGTACAGGACAACCCATACGTCCAAACTTTGCACACTCATACGACTCATTGCTCCGAGCTGTGGTATATTATCCACATAACAGCCGCAGGTCAGAAGAGTGCTGGTTCTAGGAGAGCGAACAACGCAATGTCAGAACATCCCGGGCACATGCACAACCCCTGTCACGTGGAACTGTACCGTGACCGAATGCTGCATTTGTTGGGGGCACTGCCACTGGCAGTGTTGCGCATCAGTTACCGTCTGAGCTTCCGTCTTGAGTACGTCACCTGCGTCCAGCCCTGGTTCCACTGTCGATCATGCATATTCGAGTAGCCCATGGATGTCTGCCTATCCAACACAACGGTAGCTGAACTGGATTATGACATGTGTGTGCGCCCCCTGTTGGACCACGACCAGGAGTGTAACCGAGATACCCGTTCATGGGATGCCTTGGTATTTGGTGTATGTGCCGGCAGTTGGGCATGTGAGATTGCACAATTCCTCGTGTGCAGTGACCACATCGAAGCGCTCCCCTATTGGGCTGTATTGCGGATTGGTGAAACGGCGTGGACGGAGCACATCTGTCCGGACCAGCTAATGGATTGGCTCGCCCCCGTGTTAGTTGAAGTCGACAATGACGTACTCTTGGAACTGATTGCCCATGAAGCTGCGCTCGCTTTCATGGACGAGTAACTACGTTCCTGCAGCCACAAAAGATTTGTGACCCATAGCACAGGTCCCAACACCCTTTTGCATCTTGGAGAAATGGACACATATCCCACCATAACAGTGGACATGGCTGCATTTGCCTGGACTCAGAATGCATGCGCGTGCAAGACTGCGGGTTGACACACACCTGTGCAAGGTGAGTGGACAGCGGCGCCTGGCAACGTTCCTCAACCTGACACACCGCTGGAGGGAGAGTACACACATGGCAATGTAGTACTACATGTGACCTTGTTGGACTCCTACACCTGCTCACTGTCAGCAGAGCAGACAGTCAGCGCAGTCCGGTGGTACAGGACTATGCAGATCCCATGGGCTGTGAGTGGTGTCCCCTGACAGGTGCAATGAGCATTCGCCAAACACCACATGACTCGTCCAGCAAGGCAAGGTGGGCTGAGACCGTTGGCATCCGTAATGATTGGCGTTCATTTGTGCCTCCCCATGTCTTGCACCTCTACATGTTCCTTTGCTGCCTGTTAGTGTATGATGCATTGGTCTGCATGTTGTGGCCCTTGTCTTGCCCGTACTGACACGCACATGCTAATAAAGTGTACGCAACTTCACTAGTGTTCAACTGTGATGAGTGTTGATTAGCATGCCAAATCGTGTGCCTCAATGAGCATTGTCCGTACACAGGGAGGGACTGACTGACACATTTCACTTAGGGGTGAGTCCCTATTGCCAGCTCCACCTCTGTGAGCCAGACATTGTGGTTGGGAGAGTTGCTGGTAGACCTGTGCGCTTACGTGTCTTCAGCAATGTGAGTATGGTGTCCAACTTCTTGCCATGTGGATCAATGTTTTCCATCAAACCAGGCTGTGTCCACACAGTTGTGTGTGTGTAGGTATGCGAAGAGATGTTCCGTTGTCGCATGTGATGTGGGGCTCAACTTTAGGCCTCCTACCGACTTTGACATTTTTACACACAGCCCTATTTAATACATGGACGTGGGGCTACGTTGGGGGGTTGCGAGATTGTGGTTCATGATCAATGAGGCCACAGCTAGTTCACACCTTCACAGTCATCTAATTGGCCATGTGTGTCATGGTTAAACATGCGCATTGATGTCATTTCCCAGGGTGTACCTTTTTGCGCACTTAATGTCCCTACAGTCATCCATACTGGTATACTTGATTGAATGTAGACATGACACATCTGTGTGATTAGGAATGTTTTATTCACATCCTGTGGAGTGTCGAAGCTGGAGCAGTACATGGCCATGCACACCCCACATTACATGGTTGCCCAGTGGAGGGCCAAACAGAGTCCTTTAGGGAATTACAAGTTAATCGGTAGAGGAAGGGTTGAGTCCGCAGCCTGTTTGCTGTGTCATTGGTTACCAGAGCGAATATGGCAGTCCATGTCGGGGTCCAGGTGAATGTCGCAGAGTGTTTTGGGGGACAGTGGAAGGTGTTGTACCAGGGCATGATGCAGAGGGCTGTACCAAGCAGAAACAGGCCATATGGCGGGGGATGAATGCTACAACCTCCTTTTTGACACAGAGTCATTACCATCCATATCTTCGTCCTCTGATATGTCTTCTGTGTCAGGTGTGCCAGGTGTGTGTGGTGGTGTTATGGCTGCATCACTGTGTGCCACTGACACATCAGGGGGCAGAGGTGGTATGGCTGCATCACTGTGCGCCACTGACACATCAGGGGGCGGAGATGTGTGTGTCGAAGTTCCAGCAGCAGTCATCTGGGACAGGCTCTGTGGCAGCAATGGCAAGATGAGGATCTGCAGGGCATGGAAGATCCCAGCTACATCTCGCTGGTGTTCAGCCGTGGCAGCCATCCTTCCTGCCTGCATCCGCTCCATGTTCTCCATTGTCATCCGCATCTGTGCCAACTCTGTGCTGTCGTCGCTGGCGCCTGTCTGACTAGACAGTTCTTGGATCCGAGTAATGGCTCCAGCGAGGTCAGCCAAGGATTGTTGTAGGGCATGGAGCGGACTGTGGGTGTCCGTTAGGGACTCTAAGTGGTCCCTGATGGGACTAAGACACCCACGTATGGCATCTAGTTTGGCTGCCATGAGGTCGAAACCCACCCGCACCTGTTCAGCCAGCCCCCTCTGGCAGTCTGACACACGGCGTTGGAATGCCATGTGTTCTTCGGTGAGGTGCTGGGAGCCAGCCGTGGTGGTGGGTGCTTCCTGCTGTGTGGTCTGTGCAGGGGTGGGATCACCTCGATGCAGCTGGGCTGCCCTGCTCCTGGAGGTGGGGTGCGGAGGCTGTCCATGAGCCGTTGGAGGGTGTCGGAGCAGATGGCCAGGGGGTCCTCCTCATCATCACTGAAGAGATGTCTGGTCTGCCCAGCAGGAGGTGTTGATTGTCCCTCTGCAATGTGAAGGGGAGATGCAGGTTAACAGTGTGTTCCATGTATGTTCATGCATTGTACATGTTTACATACAGACTGCATGACAATGTACATTGTGACTGTTTTGGAGGAGCTGGGTATTTGATGGGAGACAGTGGACATTTCGACTACATGACGGATGTGAGGTTGTACTCGTACATTATCATGTGATTGTTTCCTGCTATGCCTGATGTGATTGGCCAGTTTCTACGCACATACCGCACCAGTTGTGTCCTCTGTTCTGTTGTGTAAGTGTGGCACTTTGTACCACATTGTCGTCAATGTTGATGTGCTGTGATTGCTTTGTGTGTGTGCTGCATTGTGGGAGAGTCGCCCCTGCAGCTTTGATTTAGCGGCCCCTTATCCCTTTGAGTCGGTGTGCCTTTGACTTGTGTGCTTTTACGGTGCTGAGATGTTGGCGACTTGGGTAATTTGTGCTCTTGGACGGTTTTTGTACTCTTGTGCATTGTTTGTCTGCAGATGTGTTGTTGACGTCAGGGGTTGTATGTGCATGTGGATGTGTCAGAGTGTGACCTGCTCCTTTGAGGATGTTATCCACACTGGGCCACCTCAGTGTCGTGTCGTGCACTATGTCATGTATTTTGACTGCAGCCATGCTATTGGTCATGCAGTGTCACTTGCATTGTCAGTGTGGCTCACAGAGCCGCTGCTTTACTGCGTTCAGCACATGTGCATGGGTAGGTTGTGAGATTGGTGATGGGGGGCATTTGTGCACATGGTGGACGGGGGCCTACTTGGTGTTTCTATGTGTGCTGCAGTGTGCCAAGGCCATCAGGGACATGTTCCACAGTCATTGTGGGTGTGCAGTGTGCTACACATAATTGTGCATGTGTGCCATTGTGCCCATCTCCTCGTCCCCCAGTCCCTGGTCGTTACTCACCCTGTTTCTGTTGGGTCAGGTCATATCGAGCAGTGTCCGGACCCCCAACTCCTTGCACCGTCTCCGCACTGATGACTGTGGCCACCATTTCCTCCAGCTCATCCAGCTCCTCCTGTGGTGCAGGACTCCCACCTCCAGTCACCGTTGCTGCCTTCCGGTTGGCAGCGAGTTTCTGCTTGGTTTAGCTTTTCACATCATGCCAGCGCCTCTTGACCTCCTCCATTGACCTCCTCAACACTCCGACTGCATTCACATGGACTGCATTCAACGGTGCATTCAACGGTGGACTGCCATATTTCCGTTTGTGTTGCCGATGACACAGTGGAGGTGATGAACAGTTGTTGGTAGTGTTCTGTCACCTCCGTGACGATGATCCTGTTTTCCTGCGGACTGAACCCCGTCTTCCTCTTCCTCTTCTCCTTGCCCTTCCCCCGGGGTTCCTGGCTGGTCGTTTGTGGGGCTTGTGGGGTTCGCGTTGTCCTCTGCACTCGGTCCGGGTGCGTCCATGGTGCTACGCAGTAAAAAAAAATTCTCTTTTTTTTTTCTCAGCTTTTATAGTGCTTTCTCACGCATGACGCTTGGGAATCGCAGGCCTGTCGCTGGTTATCGCTGATTTTTGTATCGCCATTGGGGACATCGCCACTTTTTTCGTGTTCGTGTTTTGCATTGTTTCGGCGTCGCGTAGATTTTTACGCGGGTATTTGCCGCGTTATCGTGAGACTATCGCATGGTGCCGCCGGGTTGAGAATGCTGCGTTAACACAGTGTTATTTTCCCGCGATGGACTGCGATGTGAGAAGTTGCGTTAAGCGAATTTGGCGATAGTTAACACACGTTCTTGAGAATATCCTCCTATGTGTGCTACCCACTAAAATAGCACTGGAAAACAGGTGGCCAGGCCTGCCCTTGCAGCCTATGTGTGCAGTTTTAAATTGCCACTTTGACTTGGTAAAAATAAATCTCTTGCCAGCTGTAAACATTCCATTTAGGTAATTGTAAGTCATCCCTAAGGAAGGCCCTAAATGCCGATAGGGCAGGGTGCACGGAATTGAACAAGAAGGATGGACATGTATATTTAATGTTTTCTCATGTCCAGGCAGTGAAAACCTACAAAGTCGTATTTTACAGTGGTAATGCTGGCCCTCCCATATTAAAACACAGGGTTACATTGCAACAATTTATAATGCCTGACTTCAGTTTGGGGGCAGCTAGAACCATGTTTCGAAGACTCGTTTTAATCATAATTTAAAAAACAAGGTGCACATGCACCAAAATAGGTAATTGCGATTCTATAATTGCGATTTTTAAAGAATCGCAATAAAAAAATCGCAATTGCCTATGCATGTAGGAATCGCAAAAAATTTTGCGATTCCTAAACATTCCTTAATTGCGACTCACAAATTGCGACTCGCGATTAAGGAATTGCTACCCATTCATTCCAATCGGCCTAGAGGCCCATAGGAATCAATGGAAATTGCATGCGCAATTTGCGAGTACCAAATAGGTACTCGCAAATTGCCATGTCTATTTCAAGTGCAAGGGTGCCAAAGGACACTGTGTTGCACCCTGAAATTGCCATGTGACCTCATGTTGCACACACACATGCCCCAAGGGCATGTGTGTGTGTAACATGTAACTTTGAAAAATGCACTTTAGTGCATTTTTCAAGGTTTCATAAATTACCGTCCAGTTTCATTTGACGGTAATTTGCGACCCTAATAGCGAAATCGCTATTTCAATTTACTTCATGCATTGCATTTAAGGAATCGCAATTTGCGATTCCTTAAATGCAATTACATTTAAGTAATCGCAATTTTTGCGATTACTTAAATTGCTATTTTTGCATTTGGGATGATGCACCCCAAATGCAAAAAAACCAGTCGCAAAGGGGCAGATTCTGCGAATCTGCCCGTTTGCGACCTGTTTTTGCCTTGATGCATCTGGCCCCAAATGAATGGCCAGCTCACATTTTATATTACTATTTTAGTAATGACACATTTACAAAGTAGTAATTTCTCTGTCTAAGGCAAATGTGCCTTTCTGCCAGTGCCCAGTGTCACCTGTCTGTTAATGGCTCTCCTGTGGTGTTATGTGTATTGCTCCCAGGCAGTGACCAAAAGGCTAGGGTGTGGAGATGTAATTCACAGCTAGGCCTGCCTCCTGTTGTCTTCCTAATCAGCTTAGATCCAAACCCAGTGGGGGAGGGGAGCTGCCACAGAACTGGTTTGGAATTACCACAAGGGAGGGTTTGCCTATTTTCTACCACCGAATGCAGAAAAACTGGTCATGGCTGAAAATTCCTGCTGTCAGGCACAACAATTCCTTGTCTTCCAAAGAAAGAGAACATGTACAAACCAGCAGTTTTATGGCTAACCATATTTCAATGGCACCTTTCCATCCTGAGATCTCTTTGATTTATTCCTGTTGAAAGAAGGAGCCAGCACATATCAATGGTGGCAATGGTGATGGGACACCCCTAAAACTGGATGAATTGATACTGTCCTCATGGAGAAACAACAAAAATGTTAAAAAGGCATATGTACCTGTGAATCAGGGTCATGTTGCATAATGTCCCCCACTGTAATATTTATAAGTTACGTCAGCTGTGCCACCCAGCAGCAGTGGTAAACACGTGTATATCTCCTCATGAACAACGTCTACACCTTCTCATTGGCTAATCAGATCAGTGCTTTGAATAAATAGAACAGGCTTTGTAATTCTAGAATTTATTTGCTAAATGTGAGTTTAAGATGCTTACTAATGCACATGTCTGCTGACCAGGATGTCTGATTGTTGGGTAAATATTAGTGTCCTTAATGAAGCTCGCCCACATGTTAGTTTTGCCATTCTAAAAAACTTCTATCATAAAGACGGATGCAGTACCAACATATCTGGCAGCAACAATTGGGACCATCAATAAATATACAGAGAAGAGCACATTCGACTGACTGTTGAGGGTGGGTTCAGTGGCACTCACTCTTTAGTAACACTTAATTTTTAAGCAGCAACAAATATAGGGATTGTCAGTGGCGTTAAAGAATGTGTTGAAAAATAAATTCATGAGCATTACTGTGCCCCTCTACCGCTATATACATTTTTCCCC
Source organism: Calotriton arnoldi (assembly GCA_963921515.1). NCBI lineage: Eukaryota > Metazoa > Chordata > Amphibia > Caudata > Salamandridae > Calotriton > Calotriton arnoldi. Next base: position 1,347,248 of record CAWUFW010000039.1, read on the forward strand.
CGAAGAACGTAAAAAAAACTTTTTATTCGAAGGCTGAAAATGCTCTTTATGACTTGGAAGTCAATTTGGAGAAACACTTGACATCCAATCATCTGTGAAACAAATTCAATGAAGCAACTCCCGCAAGAGAGAAAGCCTCATATCTTTGGAATTTCAGGTATCTTTTAATTACATTGCAAAGGACTGCGCAAGGCAATGCTGCTTCTGAATATTTTATGAAGGGTGCAATCATAATATGGATGATAGCAAATGCAGGTGCTCCAGACAGATAACTTTCTATGTCGGAAGCTTTATAGGACCCAATAGAATTCTACTCTGGACCATTAAACATTAATTTTGGTGTTGACAAAGATGCCCCACAGCTACCTCAAATAGAGTACAACTTGGGGAGACTGACAACTGTTTCATAGTAAAAGTGTTCTCTTTTATGTCAATGTAAGGCTTGCACTTTTTTCATTACTCCTCATTTCTAGCAGGCACCAGACTGTCTTCTGTCCACAGGCAAAATGTTTTATCAAGCCTTGCTCCTAAGACTTATCTATATTATTGAGGCACAGTTGTTTTTTCTGAGCTGAAATCCTAATTTTCTTTTCACCGTAAAATGGCAAAAAATACACGTATACACGTATACTTTTAATAGTTGCTTTACTGCCGTCGCAAAGTTACATGCCATTATTCTTGTATTCTATATGTATATATATATATCACTTCAACCTCGTCGTGTGAGCACCGAAACGCCTTTCCCCTTCCTTCTTGCAACGGCGGTCCGCGGTGAGGGGGCGAGCCTCTAAATACACAATTCTACGCTGAATTTGCCAACACAGCAGCCGCGGACACCAAAGCTTTCAGCAAAATTATTTACTCGTGATCAAGGGACTTGGTCCCGAAACGCATCGAGAGGTGTCTTGAATCTGCCAAATAAATAATTTTGCTGAAAGCTTTGGTGTCCGCGGCTGCTGTGTTGGCAAATTCAGCGTAGAATGTATATATATATATATATATATATACACACACACACATATATATATATATGTATGTATGTATGTATATATATAAAGATAGATAGAAATATAGATGGATATATATATGATTATCAGTTAAAAAAATAGGACTATATAAAGTTGAACAATTCATAACTCAATGGGCAAGGCTAATCATATTGTCATTGAAGTTAATAAAAGAAAATAATATGGCACACTATTCTCTTAAGCAATCTAGGTAATCATACAAAAAGGTGCAGGAGAAAGTCTTTCAAACCCAAAAGTACATTCATACCGATCATGCCCAAAGATGCCATAGACATTTTTCATGAGAGGGTAACTGAAGACATTAAAAAACTATGTCACAGCGTAAAGAAAAAAAGACAATCGAAACACTACAAAGAAATGCAATTGGCGAAACTGATGAAAAAACTAGGAGAAAACCAAGAAATCATTACCAACAAATCTGATAAAGGAGGAAATATTGTTTTATGGCCCAAAAAAGATTATATTGTTGAAGCCAAGAGACAACTGGATGATGATCAATGTTACATGAGGACAAACATGAAGGAATACAATAAAGCAAAGAAGCTTTGAAAAAACAACTGTCACACTACAAAAGGGAAGGATTAATTTCATCAAATGAATTTAATTTTATGAATGTAGAATTCCCAGTTATTCCTATCATGTACTTAATTCCCAAAGTACATAAAAGGTCTCACCAGTACCAGGCAGACCCATAATTTCTGCCATCAAGAGCGTCAGTGAACATGTCTCACAATATGTGGATTTTTATCTACAGGATTTTGTCAAAAGATTGCCCAGTTATGTTAAAGACACAGGGGATTTTTTAAACAAAATCAATGACATTGTGTGGGGGAAGGTTTATTGCTAATTACTTTAGATATTGAGTCGCTTTACACAAGCATCGATCATAGAACTGGACTCAATGCAGTTAAACACTTCCTTGAAAGCAGACCTTGTGAATATTATGAGCACAACAAAATGTTATTAGATTTGATCTCGTGGTGCCTTCACAATAATTTCTTTTTGTTTGGTAAGGAGACCCTGAAACAAATCAGGGCGTAGCTATGGGATCCTGTTTCTCCCCCAGCTATGCATGTTTGCATGTTGGTTGGTGGGAGGAACAGGTCCTTAAAGGACACACCAGGTAACATTTGCACAGCATGTGCTGCACTGGCTGCGTTATATCGATGATATATTCATCGTATGGAAGGGGGATAAGGATAGTGCTAAGGAATTCATTACAACCCTAAATGTTAATTCTAGCAACCTCAATTTTACGTCCAGTATAAGCAGCACAAAAATTGAATTTTTAGATGTACTAGTTACAGTGGTGGATAACAAACTGGAGACAACCCTTTTTAGGAAAGCTACAGCAGGAAATAGCATTTTGCATGCAAGTAGTGGTCATCCACGACATCTCATTGAAAGTATACCCTATGGCGAGATACTCAGACTGAAACGCATCTGCAGCACACAACAAGAATTTGCAAGATGCACGATAGACACTGTGAAAAGACTGAGTGAAAGAGGGTATAGTGACAAGGTATTGACTAAAGCGGTAGCCAAAGCCCAAGAAAGGCCAAGGGAGAGTCTACTACAAACTAAGGAGGCTGTTATTGGGGACAAAAACATGACAGAAATCCGCCGCCTCATTACTACATACAGTAGACAAGAGAGAAAAATAAAGTCCATCTTGAGAAAAAAACTGGCCGATAGTCCTTACAGATGGGGTTTTGGGAACTAGACTTCCAGACTCACCTATAATCACTTTTAGAAGATCAAAATCCATGAGGAGCCAACTTGTTAGAAATAGCCCAGAAATAGGCACAACAGGCACGTGGCTGAAACCAAGGCAGGGTTTCTATAAATGCTCTTCATGTCGAGCCTGAAAGTTTGGTACCAATACTACACATTATGTCTCTCCTTTTTCAGAAGATAAGGTAGCTATCAAGGGTAGTTACAGCTGCAGGACAGATTTTGCTGTGTACGTCCTGGCCTGCACCTGCGGCTTGCGTTACGTTGGGAGTACCAAGCTGCAGGTGCATGTCAGGATTTTGCAGCATCTGAGAGCGATTGTGAACAATGACAACACCTACCCTGTCGTGAGACATTTTAAAGTTACACATGATAATGATTTAGGTTGCCTAACATATTATGTGATAAATGCCATTGCACCCCTCAGGAGAGGAGGAAACAGGGAGAAACTGTTAAGGCAGCTTGAGACACGTACCATTCTAGAATTAGATAGCAAGGCACCAAATGGACTTAACACAACTGAGGACATGCATAACTATCTATAATAAGTGAACATATAGAGGAGGAGAGAGAGAGAAAACAAGATGAGAATGAGTCTAGATAAAGCAATGAAATGAGTCTCTACTGTATAATTGTGTTTTAAACACAATTTCTATTTAGTTGGAAATTATGATATTCATTAAACTCTTTTTAGATTTTTTATAGATTTTTCTAGGTCTTTTACCATCATATTCATACATTTTTCTTGTATTTTATATTTTTCCAAGCACTTTTACAGTGACAGTGGAGAGGTGTGGTGCAGCGGCCAGGGCAGCTGACTTCGGAGCACAGGGTTCACGGTTCGATCCCCGGCTCCGGCGGCAGCTCAGCTCAGCACCATGTGACACTGGGCAATAGCTCACTTAATTTCCACTACGGCCCCCAGCGCCTTGAGACCCGTAAGGGTGAGTAGCTGCGCTATATAAAAACGGACTTACTGAAGTTACTGTTATTGGCCGCTATCACTTTATATATTAGGTGTCACAAAGGAATTTTTTATCCGGGTTTTAGGTTCATTTTTAAATACATGCACTTGCACGGTTTTTAGATAGATATTTTAGTCGCACTTAGCACTTTATGAACAACACATGGCAATGAGTATTAAGGAACTAAAGCACTTTTCGAAAATCATGGCATATGCAATAGGTACATTTGGTTTGTTTAAGCATTTATGCTGACAGAATGTTACAAGATCAATTATGTGGTCTTTGTATTTTCAAATAATTTATGAAGTTTTAATATTTATAGATTGGGAGTTCTGCAACATTTATTTATTTATTTATTGTATTTATACGTAATATTTGTGCACAATTGTACTTTATCATGTATACTTTAGAATTTCTATATTGTACAGCCGGAATACATTGCTGATATACAATGTATTTTCATGGGACTACAAAAATGTATAATGCCACAAATCTTTACCTGCAATAAGGAAAAAGTCTGCAATGTATTGTTCAATGCGCTAAGTGCTGACAACATAGTGTTTCTTCCATTGTATTGATCATGTGACTCACAGGGGGTGGACACCCAGCATTCAAAAAGATCATGGCGGATAGTGTTCTCTATGTGTGAACAAGGGCACAGGGTGCTCGAAACGCGTCACAAAGTGAGAGGAGAATAAACAACTTGCCTGCCACCACTTTCCGGGTCTGTGTCTCTCTGTTCGCCAGTGTGGAGGTTCGGAGAGTGCTTTTTGGAGGAAATATATATATATATATATATACACACACACATATATATATGTATGTATGTATGTATATATATGTATATATGTATGTATGTATGTATATATATGTATATATATATATATATATATATATATATATATATATATATATATATATATATATATATATATATATATATAAGATAGATAGAAATATAGATGGATATATATATGATTATCAGTTAAAAAAATAGGACTATATAAAGTTGAACAATTCATAACTCAATGGGCAAGGCTAATCATATTGTCATTGAAGTTAATAAAAGAAAATAATAGGGCACCCTATTCTCTTAAGCAATCTAGGTAAACCATACAATAACAAATACTGTGTTCCCGAAGGTAATCTTTTATTCAATGACTGATTTCAGCACTTAGTCCCTCACTTAGCATATGGTGGTTTGTACTTTGTTAAAGCCAGGGCAGAGGAGTGTTTTTACTCCACTGCTCTGGTGGACTTCTGCCCACCAAATTTAGAGCACTCCACCAGGCAGGTGTAGATCGCTGTGCTTCAGAGGAGGTGCTTTACCACAAATCGTTTTCCTTTTCAAAATCTTCAAAGAAGGTTTTGCTTTTGAAAATAAAAATATCCCTGTCATGCTTAGAGGTGTAGCCAAGGGGCAGGGTTTCATTTATTTGTTTTCCTATTCTGGAACATCAGGCTTTCCCTGGCTGGTCCGTACATCAAAAAATTGTCTCTGAATGGTTGCCTACATAAGGTGGGCAGCCTCAGCTACATTCATTGATGGGTCAGTGTCAGTTCCCTCAAGTCTAACTTGAGCAGGGGTACAAGGTTAGTGGGCAGATTTGTGACTCTGCCCCATTTGTGAGTTTGAAGAATGGGATGCTTTTCCTCCACAATGGCAGAACAGAAATGTGCATCAGACTAGTATATGTCTGTCAGCCATATTTATGTTTTTGAAGGCTATATTCGTGAACTGCCAAAAAAAGAGTAACATTCGTCGGCAATCTTGGCCCCCTTGTCAGTGGTTCCTCCTTACTTTGTTGGTGGCAATATGTTTGTCAAAGCTGATGTGGCAGTACACGTCCACCATTTTTAGATATTTCGAATTATCCACTCCCATGTGGTCCCACACCAGGTGTTATGACAATGGTGAAACAAATACTAATATCTGTTCCCTCTCCTACAAACATGGCTAAACAAACAACCCAAATCATTTGCCACTCACACCACAAATCTGTGCCACACACCAGCAAATGTCACTACCCCTCGTTTTTCTGGGAATGAGCTAACTGTAATGGTGGATAAAATTGTGAGAGCTAAGCCATCCTTGTTTGGAGCACAGATGGAGACCACTACTATATGTCAGTATGTGAACATGTGGCCCCGAATAGTGGATAGGGTGAAAGCTGTGTCCAGTGTACGATGCTCACAGAAGGACAAACACAAGAGGTGGAATGACTTGAGGGGGAAGGGTGCATTCCCTCCATTTCTGGTCCCACCAGCATGCCAAGGGGACAGGTTGTGGGTCTCCCAGGCCCCTCAACCATATGCCCTGGGTGGTGTGGCGATCTTCCGCACTGAAGACATCATGGGCATCGAAGACAGAGTGGACAGTGATAAGTAGATTGTTAAATTCTATTAGAGAAGCTGGGCTGTTCATTCCATAAGGAAACCCTTTTTAGTATTACAATCCTTCTCCATTAAGCAGCAGCTTGTCCCTTATATGCAGCCTCACTTGAGTGACAGTCTTAGTAGTCCATAAGTAATGTTTTCTCAAATCTAGCGTTTTATCCTTGCCACAAACTACAAACATATATTTGCATACATTATGTAGGCTTCCACTCAGCTTGGCAGCATAGCAATACCACAACATCTGCAATACTCATATGTTGTGATCAAAACAAAGGTCCATGATGAAATGCATGCCCTTTGCTCAGAACTGGAATTGGTGGAGGGAATGGTGCACATCCCTAAAATTCAGACATTTGGAAGCATTGCTGCAATATATATTATTATTCAAATGAAGGAAGATGACCAATAAAATGATTCCTGTTTGAGAAAGAAATTGGTCATATTTAATTGCATGTAGGAATAGTGCAAACTAACACCCAATTACACCTACACTCACTTTGCACACATCCCAGGTCATGTTTTGATGTCAAAGAAACATCTGTATGGATGTGTCATTCAAGTGAAACACACCTTCTCTGCTACAACTCTGTATTGAACTTTCACCCTTCACCCAAATAAAAAGACGATGTCAGTCAATGGGATTACATAGAATCAGTATGAGAAGCATACTAATGGCACAACGGAAACATTCTCTGCAGGATAGGTATGCCACTATCGAGGAAACTCTGAAAGGTTGGGGCTCTGGGGCACAGTCCAATTTTGCACATGCCTGACAAACTCAATGTGGACTGGACCTGTGAATGCAATTATATCAGGGACATACAATAGCATTACCAAGTGCCATGCATGTGTAAGTAATGTGTAAGTGCAACTTGTGAAAGCAAACACAGTATAAACAGCATGTGTCACACATCTAGATAAAGTAGGTGTAAGGTACACACATGAAAATGGACACATGTCCATGCAGAACTCCACAAAGTTATGACAAGTTCACACCCTCTATGTGTGGATAAACAAATATCCAACTTGAACACGCCTAACACATATCCAATATCCATCATAGTGATAACTAAATGTTGTGGACATTCCCAAGGACAAGCTGAAATACTTGCTATATCAAATAACACTTAATGCAATGTCTGCACCAATCTCAGTTCATCACACATATACACCGATCCAACATTACCCCTTGTCCTGTGTAAGTTCAGCACTGGGCCCAAGGACACATCATACTAACCGTTTAAAATGGATCAGCAATCAGGGATCAACAGACACAACTGTACTCACACATCACTGACAATACAAGAACATCATAGTGTTAGAATAGTAATGGCAGGACCAATATCTTCAAAAATAAGAAAAGTTTTATTTCAACTCAAACAAACCATCAAGGGAAACAAAGGCTAATGGCCAGTCCATTGTCATGTCCTCCGCCACAGCACAATGCTGTGACACCAAACTTGCCCTTTTTGACACTGCCAGGGAATATCCTCACAAAGTGGCATATTTTGGGCACAGCAGGCACCTCGAAGATGCTACTTGGGAGGGAGGGCCTGAGGGTGGGTTTCAATCAATCAATCAATCACAGAATTTGTAAAGCGCACTACTTACCCGCGAGGGTCTCAAGGCGCTGGGGGAGAAAAAAGGGGGGGGGTGCTGCTACTGGTCGAACAACCAGGTCTTGAGTAGCCTCCTGAAGGTCAGCAGGTCTTGGGTCTGTCGTAGGCTTAGTGGAAGGGTGTTCCAGGTCTTGGCGGCGAGGTGGGAGAAGGATCTGCCGCCGGTGGTGGTTCTTCGAATGCGAGGGACGGTGGCGAGGGAGAGGTCGGCGGAGCGGAGTTGGCGGTTGGGGACGTAGAAGAGGAGTCGTCTGTTGAGGTAGGCTGGGCCAGTCTTGTGGAGTGCCTTGTGTGCGTGGATGAGGAGTTTGAAGGAGATTCTCCTGTTGACGGGGAGCCAGTGCAGGTTCCTCAGGTGGGGGTGATGTGGCTGTGGCGTGGTACATCGAGGATCAGGCGTGCGGAGGCGTTTTGTATGCGTTGCAGTCGCTTGATGAGCTTGGCCGGGGCTCCCGCGTAGAGGGCGTTCCCATAGTCGAGTCTGCTGCTGACGAGGGCCTGGGTGACTGTTCTTCTCGTGTCTGTCGGGATCCACCTGTAGATCTTGCGAAGCATGCGGAGGGTGTTGAAGCAGGAGGATGAGACTGCGTTGACTTGCTTGGCCTTGGGTGGGGTCTTTTTGGGTTTGTGGGGTTCGGGGCTGAGTACAGTGAGGTGGGAATGCTGTTTCAAGTGGGTGGAGTGGGATGTGAAAGGGGTGAGTTGTCCTTGGGAGGGTTTTATTTGTTTTTTTTAGATTTTGGGCTGACTTCAGGAGGCGGGGATGCTGTTTCTCTGGGGTGGAGTAGGAAGTGGAAGGGGTGGGTTTGTCCGTGGGATAGTTTTATTTTTTTATTTTTTTATTTTGGGCTGGGTTTAGGGGTGTGGGGATGTTGTTTCTCTGGGGTGGAGTGGGAAGTGGAAGGGATGGGTTTGGGTGTGGGTGTGGGGGAGTTTTATGGGCTTTAGGAGAGTAGGGCTCGGGTTTCACAGGGGTAAGGGCAAGGGCAAACAAGACATCATCACAGGGAAAACGGGTAGGATGTTCAGGATGGAGTTCAGTTTAGGAGGAAGAGGGAGTGGAAGTGTGAGCTGGGTCTGCTGTCTGCTTTGTGTGTTGTGTTGGTGTCTGTTATGTGGGTGACTGTGAGCGTTTGCATTTTGTGCCTGTGTGTGCAGTGGATGTACTGGGTGTTGTGGAGGGCTCTGTGTGTGTTGATTTGTTGTCTGCAGATATGGTTGTGGATGTGGAGGGGTCTGTGTGTGTTGCTGCGTTGTCTGCAGGTATGGTTGTGAATAAAGAATTTAGATGGGGAAGGGGCAGCAGGTGGGGTTAAAGGTTGGGATAGGTGGAAGGCTTCTGTGAGAGAGGTGGCCAGAGCATGCAAAGATCTCTGTAGGCGAGACATTGCTGGTTGCTTTCCCCTGGATGGCATTCAGGACTGCATTCTGTTCCACAGAGATGCTCCTTAGGAGGTCAATAGCCTCCTCACTCAGGGCAGCGGGGCTAACAGGGGCAGGAGCTAAAGTGCCTGGAGCAAAGGAGACTGGCTCCCCTTTTAGGGGAGCGGGAATGGCCAACTTGTTGGGTGACAACAGGGAGGGTGGCAATGGAATTGGGGGTGGCAGACAAGGCTGAAGGTGGTAATGATCCTGTTTGGTCCATCACCACTCGGAAGTTTCCACCAGAGGATGACTCAGTACATGAAGAGCTTGAGCTTCTGTCCTCCGATGCACTCCCCACACCCTCCTGGTCACAGGGTCCCTCCGTGTCTGATGTCTCATGTCCGGAATCGCTGTGACCAGCTTTGTCCCTGACATTGCCCTGTTCTCTTCGACTTGTCCTGGATGTATCTGAAATGACGTGTACCATGTGTTTATTGCAACTGCATTTCCACACCTGACCATCACAAATCAACTGAAAACATTGAAGAAGTCCACATATCACACCAGCTTCATGGTTCACTCTATGGGCTTCAAATTTAGCATGAGCAAATGCATGCATGCTACATAACCTGAAAAGTGTTGGGTCCACTCATGTCATGAGCCCAGGCAGGCCTAAATGCATTGATGGAGTTGTCTACACTCCATTCTTATGTCCACACTAGGATAGTTAGCCACCTTGCATACTTTGGCACTTATATTATACCATTGTAAAATGATGTAACCAAATAGGATGGATACAAGTTTGAGAATCACACAATGCTCACACAATGCCCAGAGTTGAAAAAATATACCTATTACTCATAACACATCATGATGTGCTAAAGGTCAAGTTCAATACCAATGTACCACCAATTAAAGTGGTGGCAGACATCATGTCACATGCAAATGCTCACTGTACACTGATGACACTTAACACTCCAATTTACATCATATGTCCACTACCTGAAAAGTCAAATGAAAGCTGTACACATATAGTTGAGCTATATATCACATTTAGCATATAAAGTTGCCTGAAAACATTGAGGTCCTAACATTTGGGATGTAGATACTCAGAATTCACACAGCACAGGACTCCATATAGCCATAAAAACATCCCCAATCCTGCTTGGTACAGGTGATGACACCAGTCAGATATTGTATATCCACAAGACAAGACACCTTTGAAGGTTTTGTGTGTCCCTGAATATCTATGACATGAGGATGTGGGATCACTGGAGTCCCAAGGGGCAGGCACCTCACACCACTCTTTGCTTTTGCATACTCAGATTGTCTTGCAAGGATGATGTAGACACTCAGATATGATCTCTACAGTTCTACATCTCACTCACTTATGCATGTCACCAGTCAGTGAATGAGTGTTTTGAAACACTATTACAGATGAACCATCAACTGGCTAATGCACACTGGCCAACATGTAGGCACTAATGCTGATGGCACCCGTGATGTTTGCACTCTCATTTCACTGTATGACCAATACTTACCAATGGGAACTGTTGTACAGTCACTGCATGTAATGTGCACTCTATGTCAAGTCACATGTAATAGGGCCATCATCACATGAGAGACATTAGTGAGAGAATATCACTCCTCACACAAGGAAGACAAGTTGCCTGTGTGGTACGATAGTCACCCAGATTTATTAAGAACATGAGATAATTACTCAATTCACTCAGCCAGGTGTCAGCTCAAAAGGAAACAATTGGATGTGGACACAACTCTCCTGTGTTCAAGGTCAGAAAGACAATAGGCACAGCACAGCTGCATGCACCTACTACCAGACCTACATTAACAATGACTCATCTTGTGTGTGGCACATGGGTCGACACCAATCTGGTTGTTATGTCTGTCTGTAATATTCAAAGTAGGCAATATTGCATGTATGACTCTGGCCAAGACTCACCCCCATTTAGCTGCTATTGGGCCTTCAACTGCCCATCAGGGTCTGGGTAGGCCACCGCCAGTATGCAAGCCAGCAGGGGTGTCAGGCTCCACCGTGTGCCCCTTCCCTGTTGGGAGGACTTACCCAGCTGGACCTACACAATCTTCTGGGTCTAGCTCTGCAGGTCCTCCTACCTCTTTCTGTAGTGGACGCTAGGTCAGTTGAAGACCCCCATGGTCCACACCTTCCGGGCGATGGCTTTGCAAATTACCTTCTTCTGATGGGTGTTGACCTGCATGGGTACAATAGATGTAGAAACAGGTTGTAACTGGAAGTAAGAGGATAACTGTAGGGTTGATACATATTTTGTTGACATCGAGCACAAGCATTCATCAAGAGTCAACATAATACATGTGTCCATATCACATGCTAAGTAGAACCAAAGCATGGATGCACAGTTTTGTGGTCATCTGATGATTAACCTCAAACCTGGTCATAACCTACACTGACTGAGGCAGCCCACTAACATTATGTAGGCCAGGCCCATCCTACATGGATTGGGATGTGAGGTACCATGACACACAGCACACCATTTGGACCTTCTGAAGGTTAAACTACCTGTGCATGACTGTCCAGAGACCTTTACTGCCAGGCCCATATGGATTTGGGGCCAGATGTACGACCCTAAATTGCATGCGCAAATGGGTTAGCGACCCGTTTGCGCATGCAAAAACGAATAGGGCCATGTACAATTCCTATTTAGCGCGTCACAATTTTTTTTGCGACTCGCTAAATAGAAATTGCGACTCGCTATTAGGAAGGGGCGTTCCCTTCCTATTAGCAACTCACAAGCCATGTATAAATGTTTTTCGACTGCAATTGCGGTCGCAAAACACTCGCAATTTACCGCCCTCTTCAAGAGGGTGGTAATGCATTCGCAAATGTGAAGGGGTCCCCAGGGGACCCCTTCCCCTTTGCAAATGCAGGGGAAAATATTTTTTAGGGGAAGGCAGTGGTCCCAGGGACCACTACCTGCCCTTAAAACATTAACCCCTTCGCTGCTAGGCCTTTCCCCCCCCTGTGCTAAGCCTTTTTTTGGCTATTTGGGGTAGTGCGCGCTTAAGCCCCTGTAACTTTTTGACCACAAAGGTATCCACGCCAAATTTGCGTCCTTTTTTCTAACATCATGGGGATTGTAAAGGTACCCAGGGTTTGTGGATTCCCCTGGAGGGGACCCAGAAATTAGCCAAAATACAGCAAAATTTTGTTTTTTTGGGGAAAATGCGAAAAAGGGCTACAGATGAAAGCGTCTTGTTTTTTCCCTGAAAATGGCATCAAAAAAGGGGTTGTGGGGCTGAAATAACCATCTTCCCAGCTTTCAGGGACAAGCAGACTTTTGTCAGAAAACCAACTTTTTTGACACAGTTTTGGCATTTTTCTGGGACATAGCCTATTTTTGCTATTTTTGTGCTTTCAACCTCCTTCCAGTTAATGGTAGAAATGGGTATGAAACCAATAATGGATCCTGGAAAGCCATACATTTCTGAAAAGTAGACAAAATTCTGAATTCAGCAAGGGGTCATTTGTGTAGATACTTAAAGTTTTCCTTATAGAAACTAACAGTTAAATAAAGGAAAAATTTAAAATTAGTTGAAAAAAACAGCCATTTGTGTCAACGTTTTCACTTGTAACTTCTTCTAATTATGACAGCTATTTGAAAGCAATATACCGTTATATCCGCTGGACCTTTCTGGTTGTGGGGATATATAGGACTTGTAGGTTCACCAAGAACCCGACGAACCCAGAGCCAATAACTGAGCAGCATCTTGCAATGGTTTTTTATTATGTACCGGGTATATAGCAATTATTTTGGGAAAATGTATACATGGAAAAATTGTTATGAAAGACACCTATGTATTTATGAAATGGGAACAAAATGTAGATTTTAGAAACAGTAGATATTTGCACATTTCCGAAATTGAGAGTACCCATACTAGCATGAGAATTATAGGTCATTTTTCAAAATGACTTATTTTTACACATTGTCTTTCATTTGGAAGGCAGAAATGCATCGAAAGTCAATAGGTAATAACAGTTGCTCTACAATTCTGTGTTACCCTAAGTCTCCCGATAAAAATGGTACCTCACTTGTGTGGGTAGGCCTTGTGCCCACAAAAGGAAATGTCTCAAAATGCAACGTGGACGTACCACATTTTCACAATGAAAAATTACCCTTTTTTTGCAAAGTGCCTAGCTGTAGTTTTTGAACCCTAGCTCTGCGGGCACTTAGGGAAACCTAGCAAACCTATACATTTTTGAAAACTAGACACCCAGGGGAATGCAGGATGGGGTGACTTGACTGGCTCTCACCAGGTTCTGTTACCCAGAATCCCTTGCAAACCTAAAAAATTGGCACAAAAAACACATTTTCCTCACTTTTCTGTGGTGGAAAGTTCTGGAATCTGCGTGGATCCACAAAATTCCACCCACCCCGCGTTCCCCAAGGTCTTCCAAAAAAAATGGTACCTCACTTGTGTGGGTAGGCCTAGTGCCCGCGACAGGAAGCAGCGCAAAACGCAACGTAGACGCACCACATTTTCACAGTGAAAAATGACCCTTTTTTTGCAAAGTGCCTAGCTGTAGTTTTTGAACCCTAGCTCTGCCGGCACTTAGGGAAATGTTAGAAATGGGGGTCTCTAGTTGGCAATGGCTGGCCACTGTCCAAGTAGGGACCCTTCTTCCTAAGTCAGAGTGAGAGGGCTACCCTCTTTAATACCCCTGCTCAACCCTGTGGTAACGTAGCACGAGCAGGTAGGCTTATCTCAGAGGCAGTGTGTGAAGCATTTATGACCATACACAGTAACACAGTGAGGAACACTACAAAGGGACACCACACAAGTAGTTATAAAAAATTAGCATCTTTATATAAAGGCAGATTTATCACAAGACCAATAACTGTAAAAGCCACAATACTGTCAAAAATAGGATAGCTGTTGAAGGACTGTCAAAAATAGTTCAAAGGTTGCAAGAATAAGGTTCAAATTCAAAGCAGGGGTCTCTGCGCCCTTTCTCGTTCAGAGGTTGCAAAAATAAGGTTCAAATTCAAAGCAGGGGTCTCTGCGCCCTTTCTCGTTCAGAGGTTGCAAAAATAAGGTTCAAATCCAAAGCAGTGGTCTCAGCGACCCTTTCTCTCACAAAGTACCTGAATTCAGTAGCAAAACCAACAAAATGTCGCAAAGAAGTGGTAGCGATGATTTTCCTCACGCGAGGCCGGCGATGCGTTAAATCCTTGCCGCAAGGGAGGATGATGCGCCGATCTGCTGATGCGTGCGGAGACGGTGCGACCAACTTCTGCACGCTAGGCCGCCGATGCGATGACTTTCTTGCCGCGAGGGAGAAGTCGATCGCGACGAGCCTGTTGCGTTGTGCGATGGTGTTGCGATGCGAAGAAATGACGCTCCGCGAGGAGCGACGAAATCCGGTGCGATGTGATGAAAATGGCGGACGCACGGCGTCCGCAATGCGATGTCTTGAAGCGATGATTTCTTTAGGGGTTGCGAGCGCTCGGCGACAGCAGCGCGATGATTTTTCCAGCGCGTCTCGGCTGCAGCGGCTCGCAAAGGGGCGTCAGCGATGGTTTCGTGTTGCGAGCCCTCGGCGGCAGCAGCACAATGATTTTCCCAGCGCTCTCAACTGCCGCGGCTCGCAAAGATGCGTTAGCGTCGATTTCCCACACTCTCTTCTCTGATGCAAACTAGAGGCCCTGGAACTCATAGGAGCCTCATCAGCAGATAGCAATCCTCGCAGGGAGGAAGCAGGAGGTTGGTGGTGGAGTCTGATGTGCCTGAGACTCCAGCAGGAGGCTAGCTCTTTTCCTAGCCCTTGGGTAATTGCTGGTAACAAAAATAAAAGTTCTCTCAAAAGTTCCTTTTCCTCTTCTTCAAGGTCCAGTGGTCACTGCTGCAGGCCAGTGCAAGAAACAACACACAAGCACAGGGACAGTCACTTCCTGCAGATTCCTCCAGTGGCACGGACAGAGTTTCCTCTCCAGATCCAAAAGCAATACAAATTGGAGGGTTTGAGCACAGATATTTATACCCCAAAAGTCTTTGTTCTCAGAATCTACAAGTCACTGAACCTAGCCAGAACCAGTTCTGCTCAGGCCTGGAGCATTTTGTTTACCAGGCTGCATCCTTCCTTTCAGAAAGAGGGGTCTGCTAGCAGACACACAGTAGGAGGTGGAGCCAGCATTCACATTGCCAGGCACAGCCCTATTCAGGTCAAGGAGCCACCCCTCCCCACACTCTAAATGCAGATCTCTCTATTCAACCCAGGTCTGACTCAGCCTGCCCTGCCCCTCTAAAACCAGACAGCCAATACACATAACAGCCGAGCACACTGGAAGGCTTAGGCAAGAAAAATACCTACTTTCTAAAAGTGGTATTTTCAAACACAGAATATAAAAATAAACTTCACTAAAAGGTGTATTTTAATATTCTGAGCTCAGGCATACTAAATTCGTTTTTCTACCATGTTCCTGGGGTCAGTTAGGACTATAGAATGTAATAGTCAAACTGCCCATTCTAGCCTATGAGGAATAGGTAGCCTTACAGTAGTGAAAAACGAAATGGGGTGTAATTCACTACCAGGACATGCTACACACACCAAGGCATGTCCTACCTTACACATACAATGCACCCTACCATAGGGGTTACTTACATGATGCCAAGGGAAGGTTCAGGGGCTGGGAAGTGGGGGCACTTCACAGCCAAGATGGCAGTTCTGGACTGCACACAGACACTGCAGTGGCAGGTCTGAGACACACTTTACAAGCTGCTTCTGTGGGTGGCACACATCAGTGCTGCAGGCCCACCAGCAGCATTCGGTTTACCAGCCCTGGGCACACACAGGCCATACTACTAGGGACTAACAGGTAAACCAAATAAGCCAATCAGGGATATACCAATTCACATAGACATATTTACACAGGGAGAGCATATGCACTTTAGCACTGAACAGCAGTGGTAAAGTGCCCAGAGTCATAAAACCAACAGGAACAGGTCAGCAAAAATACAGGAGGCAGGCAAAAAGTTTAGGGGTGACCCTGCAAAAAGGGCCATTTCCAACAGGAAACCTAGCAAACCTATACATTTTTGAAAAGTAGACACCCAGGGGAATCCAGGATGGGGTGACTTGACTGGCTCTCACTAGGTTCTGTTACCCAGAATCCCTTGCAAACCTAAAAATTGGCAAAAAACACATTTTCCTCACTTTTCTGTGGTGGAAAGTTCTGGAATCTGCGTGGATCCACAAAATTCCACCCACCCCGCGTTCCCCAAGGTCTTCCAAAAAAAATTGCACCTCACTTGTGTGGGTAGGCCTGGTGCCCGCGACAGGAAGCTGCGCAAAACGCAATGTGGACGCACCACATTTTCACAGTGAAAAATGACCCTTTTTTTGCAAAGTGTCTAGCTGTAGTTTTTGAACCCTAGCTCTGCCGGCACTTAGGGAAACCTAGCAAACTTATACATTTTTGAAAAGTAGACACCCAGGGGAATCCAGGATGGGGTGACTTGACTGGCTCTCACCAGGTTCTGTTACCCAGAATCCCTTGCAAACCTAAAAATTGGCAAAAAAACACATTTTCCTCACTTTTCTGTGGTGGAAAGTTCTGGAATCTGTGTGGATCCACAAAATTCTACCGACCCCGCGTTCCCCAAGGTCTTCCGAAAAAAATGGTACCTCACTTGTGTGGGTAGGCCTAGTGCCCGCGACAGGAAGCAGCGCAAAACGCAACGTGGACGCACCACATTTTCACAGTGAAAAATGACCCTTTTTTTGCAAAGTGCCTAGCTGTCATTTTTGAACTCTAGCTCTGCCGGCACTTAGGGAAACCTAGCAAACCTATACATTTTTGAAAAGTAGACACCCAGGGGAATCCAGGATGGGGTGACTTGACTGGCTCTCACCAGGTTCTGTTACCCAGAATCCCTTGCAAACCTAAAAAATTGGCAAAAAAAAACACATTTTCCTCACTTTTCTGTGGTGGAAAGTTCTTGAATCTGTGTGGATCCACAAAATTCCACCCACCCCGCGTTCCCCAAGGTCTTCCAAAAACAATGGTACCTCACTTGTGTGGGTAGACCTAGTGCCCGCGACAGGAAGCAGCGCAAAACGCAACGTGGACGCACCACATTTTCACAGTGAAAAATGACCTTTTTTTGCAAAGTGCCTAGCTGTAGTTTTTGAACCCTAGCTCTGCCGGCACTTAGGAAACCTAGAAAACCTATACATTTTTGAAAAGTAGACACCCAGGGGAATCCAGGATGGGGTGACTTGACTGGCTCTCACCAGGTTCTGTTACCCAGAATCCCTTGCAAACCTAAAAAATTGGCAAAAAAAACACATTTTCCTCACTTTTCTGTGGTGGAAAGTTCTGGAATCTGCGTGGATCCACAAAATTCCACCCACCCCGCGTTCCCCAAGGTCTTCCGAAAAAAATGGTACCTCACTTGTGTGGGTAGGCTTAGTTCCCGCGACAGGAAGCAGCACAAAACGCAACGTGGACGCACCACATTTTCACAGTGAAAAATGACCCTTTTTTTGCAAAGTGCCTAGCTGTAGTTTTTGAACCCTAGCTCTGCCGGCACTTAGGGAAACCTAGCAAACCTATACATTTTTTAAAAGTAGACACCCAGGGGAATCCAGGATGGGGTGACTTGACTGGCTCTCACCACGTTCTGTTACCCTTGCAAACCTAAAAAATTGGCAAAAAACCCACATTTTCCTCACTTTTCTGTGGTGGAAAGTTCTGGAATCTGCGTGGATCAACAAAATTCCACCCACCCCGCGTTCCCCAAGGTCTTCCGAAAAAATGGTGCCTTACTCGGGTGGGAGGCCCAAGTACCCGCGACAGGCAAGGGCCCACAACGTATTGAGGCGACCTCAAAATGGCCTATCACAAAACGACCTGGTTTTGCAAGGGGGGTCCCATGACGTTTTGGCCGGGGCTCGGCGGCCACCTAGGGAAACCTACCAAAGCCACACATTTCTGAAAAGTAGACATATGGGGGATTCCAGGGAGGTATGGCTTGCGTGGATCCCCCAACATTTTCTTACCCAGAATCCCCTGCAAACCTGACATTTTGCTGAAAAAATCCCTTTTTTCACACATTTTTGTGAGGTAAAGTTGTGGCATCACGGGGCTGACACAAATTTCCTACCACCCAGCGTTCCCCCAGGTCTCCCGATACAAATGGTGCCTCACTCGGGTGGGAGGCCCAAGTTCCCGCGACAGGCAAGGGCCCACAACGTATTGAGGCAACCTCAAAATGGCCTATCACAAAACGACCTGGTTTTGCAAGGGGAGTCCCATGATGTTTTGGCCCGGGGCTCAGCGGCCACCTAGGGAAACCTACCAAACCCATACATTTCTGAAAAGTAGACACCCGGGGGATTCCAGGGAGGTATGGCTTGCGTGGATCCCCCAACGTTTTCTTACCCAGAATCCCCTGCAAACCTGACATTTTGCTGATTAAATCCCTTTTTTCACACATTTTTGTGTGGTAAAGTTGTGGCATCACAAGGCTGACACAAATTTGCTACCACCCAGCATTCCCCCAGGTCTCCTGATAAAAATGGTGCCTCACTCGGGTGGGAGGCCCAAGTACCCGCGACAGGCAGGGCCCACAACGTATTGAGGCGACCTCAAAATGGCCTATCACAAAACGACCTGGTTTTGCAAGAGGGGTCCCATGACGTTTTGGCCCGGGGCTCGGCCAGCCACCTAGGGAAACCTACCAAACCCACACATTTCTGAAAAGTAGACACCCAGGGATTCCAGGGAGGTATGGCTTGCGTGGATCCCCCAACGTTTTCTTACCCAGAATCCCCTGCAAACCTGACATTTTTCTGAAAAAATCCCTTTTTACACACATTTGTGTGTGGTAAAGTTGTGGCATCACGGGGCTGACACAAATTTCCTATCACCCAGCGTTCCCCCAGGTCTCCCGATAAAAATGGTACCTCATTCGGGTGGGAGGCCCAAGTACCCGCGACAGGCAAGGGCCCACAAAGTATTTAGGCGACCTCAAAATGGCCTATCACAAAACGACCTGGTTTTGCAAGGGGGGTCCCATGACGTTTTGGCCAGGGGCTCGGCGGCCACCTTGGGAAAACTACCAAACCCACACATTTCTGAAAAGTAGACACCCGGGGGATTCCAGGGAGGTATGGCTTGCGTGGATCCCCCAACGTTTTCTTACCCAGAATCCCCTGCAAACCTGACATTTTGCTGAAAAAATCCCTTTTTTCACACATCTTTGTGTGATAAAGTTGTGGCATCATGGGGCTGACACAAATTTCCTACCACCCAGCGTTCCCCCAGGTCTTCCGATAAAAATGGTGCCTCACTCGGGTGGGAGGCCCAACTACCCGCGACAGACAAGGGCCCACAACGTATTGAGGCGACCTCAAAATGGCCTATCACAAAACGACCTGGTTTTGCAAGGGGGGTCCCATGATGTTTTGGCCCGGGGCTCGTCGGCCACCAAGGGAAACCTACCAAACCCACACATTTCTGAAAACTAGACACCCGGGGGAGTCCAACGAGGTATGACTTGCGTGGGTCCCCTAACGTTTTCCTACCCAGAATCCCCTGCAAACCTCAAATTTAGCTGAAAAAATCACTTTTTTCTCAAATTTCTGTGTGGGAAAGTTCTGGAATCTACGTGGATCCACAAATTTCCTCCCACCCAGCGTTCCCCCGGGTCTCCTGATAAAAATGATACCTCACTCGCATGGGTGGGTCAAGTACCCGCGACAGAAAAGGGCCCAAAACCTATTTAGGCGACATCAAAATTACCTATCACAAAACAACATGGTTTTGCAAGAGGGGTCACCTGGGTTTTTGTCCCCGGGCTCGGCGGCCAGCTTGGGAAACTACCAAACCCAAACATTTCTGAAAGCTAGCCACCCGGGGGAGTCCAGCGAGGTATGGCTTGCATGGGTCCCACAACGTTTTCCTACCCAGAATCCCCTGCAAACCTCAAATTTAGCTGAAAAAATCACTTTTTCCATACATATTTGCGTGGGATCACCGTGCCGGAACAAATGTCCTACCACCCAGCATTCCCCTTTACCTCCCGAGTACAATGATACCTCACTTGTGTGGGTGGGCCAAAGGCCTGTGACTGGGAAGAGCCCAAAACATAGGGATTTAGGGTATAGCACAGAGAATTCTAAGCGCTACATTTTTAAAAAAATACGTTTTTAGCCAGTTTTGCTTTGGACACCCACACAAGTGAGGTATCATTTTACTCGGGGAACAAGGGCAACGCTGGGTGGTAGGACATTTGTGCCAGCACGGTGATTCCATGCAAAAATATGTGGAAAATATGTTTTTTCAGCTAAATTTGAGGGTTGCAGGGGATTCTGGGTAGGGAAACGTTGGGGGATCCACGCAAGCCATACCTCATTGGACTCCCAGGGTGTCTAGTTTTCAGAAACGTGTGGGATTGGTAGGTTTCCCTAGATGGCGGCGAGCCCGAGGCCAAAACCAGGTGCCCCCAAAACCAGTTAGTTTTGTTATAGGTAATTTTGAAGTCTCCACAATACGATTTGGGCCATTTCCTGTTCAGCCACTATGCCTACCCACACAAGTGAGGTACCATTTTTATCGGGAGCCCTGGGGGAACGAAGGGTGGAAGGAAATTTGTGGATCCACGCAGATTCCAGAACTTTCCCACACAGAAATTTGAGTAAAAAGTGATTTTTCAGCTAAATTTGAGGTTTGCAGGGCATTCTGGGTAGGAAAACGTTTGGGGACCCATGCAAGCTATACCTCGCTGGACTCCCCCGGGTGTCTAGTTTTCAGAAATGTGTGGGTTTGGTAGGTTCCTAAGATGGCCGCTGAGCCCGGGGCCAAAAACCCAGGTGACCCCCCTTGCAAAACCAGGTTGTTTTGTGGTAGGTAATTTTGATTTCTCCTCAATACGTTTTGGGCCCTTGCCTGTCGCGGGTACTTGACCCACCCACGCGAGTGAGGTATCATTTTTATCGGGAGACCTGGGGGAAAGCTGGGTGGTAGGAAATTTGTTGATCCACGTAGATTCCAGAACTTTCCCACGCAGAAATTTGAGAAAAACTTGATTTTTTCAGCTAAATTTGAGGTTTGCAGGGGATTCTGGGTAAGAAAATTTTGGAGAACCCACGCAAGCCATACCTCGCTGGACTCCTTCGGGTGTCTAGTTTTCAGAAATGTGTGGGTTGGGTAGGTTTCTCTAGATGGCCGTCGAGCCCGGGGCCAAAAACTCATGGGACCCCCTTGCAAAACCAGGTTGGTTTGTGATAGGTAATTTTGATGTCGCCTCAATAGGTTTTGGGCCCTTGCCTGTCGTGGGTACTTGACCCATCCACACAAGTGAGGTACCATTTTTCACGGAAGACTTTGGGGACGCGGGGTGGGTGGAATTTTGTACATCCACGCAGATTCCAGAACTTTCCACCACAGAAATGTGAGGAAAATATGTTTTTTGGACATATTTTTAGGTTTGCAAGGGATTCTGGGTAACAGATCCTGGTGAGAGCCAGTCAAGTCACCCCATCATGGATTCCCTGGGTGTCTAGTTTTCAAAAATGTATAGGTATGCTAGGTTACCCTAGGTGCTGGCAGTGTTAGGGTTCAAAATCTACAGCTAGGCACTTTGCAAAAAAAGGGTCCGTTTTCACTGTGAAAATGTGGTGTGTCCACGTTGCGTTAGGGCCGTTTCCTGTCGCGAGCACTAGGCCTACCCACACATGTGAGGTGCCATTTTTATCGGGAAGACTTTGGGGAACGCGGGATGGGTGGAAATTTGTGGATCCACGCAGATTCCAGAACTTTCCACCACAGAAATGTGAGGAAAATGTGTTTTTTTTGACAAATGTTTCGGTTTGCAAGGGATTCTGGGTAACAGAACCTGGTGACAGCCAGTCAAGTCACCCCATCCTGGATTCCCCTGGGTATCTAGTTTTCAAAAATGTATAGGTTTGCTAGGTTTCCCTTTGTGCCGGCAGAGTTAGGGTTCAAAATCTACAGCTAGGCACTTTGCAAAAAAAGGGTCCGTTTTCACTGTGAAAATGTGGTGTGTCCATGTTGCGTTTTGGGCCGTTTCCTGTCGCGGCCACTAGTCCTACCCACACAAGTGAGGTACCATTTTTCTCGGAAGACTTTGGGGAACGCGGGGTGGGTGGAAATTTGTGGATCCATGCAGATTCCAGAACTTTCCACCACAGAAAAGTGAGGAAAATTTGGTTTTTTTGCCAATTTTTTAGGTTTGCAAGGGATTCTGGGTAACAGAACCTGGTGAGAGCCAGTCAAGTCAGCCCATCCTGGATTCCCTTGGGTGTCTAGTTTTAAAAAATGTATAGGTTTGCTAGGTTTCCCTAGGTGCCGGCAGAGCTAGGAACCAAATTCAACAGGTAGGCACATTCCGAAAAAAAGTCAGTGCCTAGTGATCTTTCTGCCGCCCTGGGGAGGGGGGAAATCAGGGGCTATTGCCCCGATATGCCCCCGAGGGGGCAGAAAGACTGTGGCTATTCTTTTGGGGGTCAGGGGCATTGGGATGCCCAATTTGGTCAGCCCCCACCCCTGCGTATAAAAAAGCCAGCATAATCGCTGGCACATAGTGGGCTTTCTGCCCCCCCGGGGGCAGATCAGGGGCTACTGCCCCCATCTGCCTCCTGGGAGGGGCAGAAAGACAGTGGCATCTTTTTGGGGTGGGTGGGGGCATTGCCATGTCCATTCTTGGCAGCCCCCACCCCGAACTTTGTAAAAAAAAAATCCCTGGTGGCTAGTGGGCTTTCTGCCCCCGGGGGTGCAGATAAGGTGCTATTGCCCCATCTGCCTCCCAGGGGGGGGGCAGAAAGACTGTAGCATTTTTTTGGGGTGGGGCATTGACATGCCCATTCTGGGCAGCCCCCACCCCTACCTATATAAAAAACAAAAATCCCTGGCGCTTAGTGGGCTTTCTGCCCCCTCCCCAGGGGGTGGGCAGATCAGGGGCTCTTGCCCCCATCTGCCTCCTGGGGGGGGCAGAAAGTCTTTTTTCTTTGGGGGTAGGGTGGGGGCATTTGCATGCCCATTCTGGGCAGCCCCACCCCGGGCCTATAAAAAAATAATCCCTGGCATCTAGGGTGTTTCTGAACCCCGGGGGCAGAAAGACTGGAATTTCATGGGGGAGGGGTGGGGGCATTGGCATGCCCATCTTGGGCAACCCCCACCCCTAAATTTATTGAGGGGAAAAAAACCCTGGTGTCTAGTGGGCTTTCTGCCCCCGGGGGGCAGATTGGGGACTACTGCCCCATCTGCCCCCAGAGGGGCAGAAAGACTAATTTTATGGCCGGGGGTGGGGGCATCGGCATGCCCGTTTTGGGCAGCCCCACCCCTAATAAATATCACATAAAAAAATCCCTGGTGTCTAGTGGGCTTTCTACCCCCAGGGGGCAGAAAGACTAATCATGCCAATTTTTATGGGGGAGCAAAGGCCCTTGCCCAAGGGCCGCTCCCCCTTCCTGGTGCCTAGTGGGTGGATCCCTGCTTGGGGATCGCCCTCCTGGGGCGATCCCCAAGCAGGGATCCACTAGAGAGGAGTACCATTGGAAAGGGAGATTCTCCCTTTCCAGCGATACCTCTCCTGAGTTTCTACGTGCTCAGGGGGCTGAGATAGCCCCTGAGCACATAAAGCTGAAGCTGAAATGAGCCTCTTGGCTCATTTCAGTTTCAGTTTCACTGAAATGACATCAGCGCGACGTGCGCGCGGATCGTCATTTCAGGGAAACCAGGGGGCCTCAGGAGCTGGGAAGCTCTTCCCCAGCTCCCGAGGCTTTAGAGAAGAAAAGGGAATCCCTCTGGTGCCCGCACCAGAGGGATTTCCTGTGCAGGGAGTCATGAAGAGCTGGACTCGTCATGAGCACACGACCACTGTGTGCCATGACGAGTCCAGCTCGTCATGAGCATGGAAGGGGTTAAACGAAAACGTTTCATTTTTAAAAAGCATCCTGTTTTCCTTTAAGGAAAACGGGCTGCATTTGAAAAAAAAAATTGCTTTATTTAAAAGCAGTCCCAGACATGGAGGTCTACTGAGCCCAGCAGGCCACCATCCCTGGGAGGGCCATGCAATTTGCGACCCACTGTTGTACATGGCATTTTGCGACTCGCAAAGTGCGACTCGCATTCGAGCGCAATTTGCGACTCGCAAATTGTCATGGTCATACATCTGGCCCATGGTCCATAGACGCGAGTACCATAGCATACACAACATCCTAAGCCTAAGGTCACAATGTAGGGCTGGCATCTGAGAGCTGCCTCTCTAGGGGATGTTTGTACATGTGGACTACTTATTAGAATATCATAGTATGTCAGAATATGTTTGTGTGGTATGATACTACCAGCACAGAACACACCTTGTGTCATATGTGGAACTGTAATAGGGTTGACATTCAACATAATATTGTATGTGTAGTGTGATAAGAAATATTGTAACCAAGCAGATGATTCACATTTCAAAATCTAATCTGAAGTAACCCACTATCTACACAGTTCATGTCTCAGATGTGCCAAAGGCCTGTACAGTGGTAGCAACACTATTGGAAAAGTGTCAACAGACCTGTGTGAGTGAGGGAACTGTCAGTGACAGAAAAACATTGTCACTGTGGGTCAATGTAAAGAGGTATCTGGTCAGAGGGTCACCTCAGTCACGATTCCTTATATTATCCGTGTTGCACATATCCGGGCTACTAGTGAGACATATAACTCTTTCTGGGAACATCCATGGATCAGCTGTCTACAGGGATATTACTCTGTGCCTCACTTCTCCTGCCACAGTAATTCAGGCCCAGGCTGGTGCATGACCCAGTCTGACTTAAACTCATTGCTAGGCCTTGCTCTCTGCAGCCTGTGCCTACTGACACCACATGGACCTCACATTTACACCAATTCAGTATATAAAAGTGAATATTCTGCCCATCTCATATGTGACTATATGGTTGTGTAGCACTATGAAGGAGTATGTGAGGTACAACTACCTCCCAGACAACTGTTGTACAAAGCCTGATGTGGGTTGAGTGATCTGTGGGACAGTACACATGGCTAACATCATCCTCAAATGCTTATAACAGTATACAGACATGGCTCATGGTGTAAAGCCTATACACAACTATGCACATTTGCCATAATGTGATCTGAGAAATCATTGTAGCTACTATAAACTTGAGCCCTGCATAGATAGGCCTACATGTCATTTGAGATACTCACATCTTTGGCCGCTGACTGAGGTTTTTAAACTTGTTAAACTGTTGATATTGCTTGCTGTTTTTAGTCATTTAGGGCCAGATGTAGGTAAAATCAGTTTAGCAAGTCCTTAATAGCGATTTTTAGGGAATCGCTATTAAGGACTCGCAAAATGCTATGTAGGTAGGAATCTCAATACTTTTAGCGATTCCTACACATTCCTTATTTGCGGCTCGCAAATTGCGAATCGCAACTAAGGAATGGCTTCCCATTCATTCCTATGGTCCAAGAGGTCCATAGGAATGAATGGGAATGCTGCGCAATTTCAAGGGTGCAAGGGTTCCAAAAGGACACCCTGTTGCACCCCTGAATTGTGAATGTGTGCACTTGTGGCGCACATACATGCCCTAAGGGCATGTATGTGTGCCACATGGCACTTTGAAATAAGCAAAAAAGTGCTTTTTGAAAGGAATTCGCAACTTACCACCAACTTCAAGTTGGTGGTAATTTGCGATTCCTTAAGGAAATATCGCAATTTGCGATGCCTACTAGCATAGCATTTAGGGAATCGCAAATTGCGATTCTCTAAATGCTTGTGCAAAATAAAGAATCGCAATTTTTGCAATTCCTTATTTTGCAAGTAGGTATTTGCCTACCTACATAGCACACAGCTGAATTGCGATCGCAAACGCTGATATTCTGCAAATTCCAGCGTTTGCGATCGCTATTTCGCTTGCTACATCTGGCCCTATATGCCCCCTCGCACATCCTGTATAATTCACGCTCATTTGCACTTAACATTACCGACTTTTCGGTGTTAGTAAGGACTGATTTTTACCTTCTTTTTATTAAGTGCTGATCTTCTTTCCCACTACACCGCTCTCTGGTCCACCACGGCTTCATTGTACTGATTATGTGGCGGGAGTTGGACGTAGTAGGGCAGTTTGCAATGCTTGACAGCCGCCATTTTGAACGGTCGACGTTCTAGTCTTTTTAGTATTCGTAATAGAGCTGACGTTGCTCTAGTACTTAACCTGCCTGGAAGTGGACGCGCAGCGGACGCGCGTAGCGTGCGCGCCGAAGGTGTGCCAAATGCGAGCCCGTCTTCGCCCACCCGCGCTCGGCCCACCTCAGCGCTAGCCACGCTGCCGGTTTCTGGGTCCAGTTGGAAACCATGCTTGAGTATTCACGAAGTAAGTTACTGGCACTATCTACTGCGATCCCGCAGTGCCTGGGTCCAGTCCTTGGTTGTGCTACTTAGTCAGGAACTCAGTTGTGCCTGGTATGCAAACTTATGCTCACAAACATCAATGGTACATACTCCAGGAAATTCTAAAAACTTAAAGACAGGGACTTATCTGCCCCTGCGGGTCTTAGAAGCCAGCAGAAACTACAGTGTGCTCTCATCAATGCACGCTCGTTAATCAAACATAAGTTCGAATTTGCGAACTTTGTTGATGAGCAGGCCCTCGACATACAGTTTGTTGTGGAAACCTGGGCTGATGAGACCTCGGGGCCTGACCTGGTGATGGCTGTTCCGCCAGGCTTCTCTATTACCAGGAAAGATCGCATAGGGAAAAAAGGGGGTGGGCTAGCCATTGTCTTTCGGGGCTATTTGAAAGCATCCTTTAAAGAGATTTCTACTGGTACGGATTGTGAAGCGCTCTCTTTTAAGATTACCATCAATCCCACATACTCTTTTAACAAAATGCTGATTTATCGACCCCCGGACCTAGGGCCAATTTCTTACATACTTTGGGGCAATTACTCGAATATAAAGTCAACTCCCAAGATTATACTATTCTTGGGGACTTTCACTTTCATCTAGATAATCAGCTTAACACGGATTCGATTGCCCTCATGGACCTATTAACCAGTGAAGGTCTAGAACAGATTACAGAAGGCCCCACCCATAGAGATGGCCACCTCCTAGATGCTGTCTTTTCAGACTGTCCTTTTCTTGAATTCAAAAACATCTTGCAGCTCCTCTGGTCCGACCACGCAGCAGTTATGCTAACTCTCACCCTGCCTGCCACAATTGGCAACAGACCTCCTCCTACTAGAAGTCTTAGGGGCTATCTATGGTATCGCCTGGATAAAACTAAGTTCAACTCTCACCTAGACTTGAGCAGACCCATCCTATCCCAAGATCCAGAGACAGCCTCCTTAGGCTTTCATAACTGGATTGGGTCAGCAGTCCATGCAACTATTCCTCAAAAAGCAGGGAAAACTACAAGGATGACCGAACCCTGGTTTTCAGAAGAACTTAGACTTCTTAAGAGGCGCTGCCGCAGATAAGAAAGGCGCTGGAGACACTCATATGATACAAAGGAAAAAGAATGATACAAGGAACTATTAACCCATTACAAAGGCATGATCCATAACACCAAGATCAACTACTTCTCTGAGAAAATTGAAAAAGCAAAGAATAATTCCAGAGAATTGTTTATTACAGTTCAAAAACTCAGCTGAGTACAAGAAGCTAGACAGAATATACCAGACCAAGCCTTTTGTAATACCTTTGGCGTCCACCTTTTGTAGTAAGGTCATGAGTATCTATGATTTGCTTGCAGCTCAACCGGTATTGGATAATTTTTCCCAGCCCGTACCCCCTGATGTTGGAAAAGAGGATTCTCAGGACTCTAGTTTTCCTATAATTTCCCATCCTCACTCTTTTCGTTCGGGTACAGAAAGAATGGGTCTTTATGACCCCAACATTCCCTACTCCTCACATCTCTTTGAGTTTCCACCCATAACGAGTGAGCAAGTCATCAAATGTCTTTCCGTCACCAATTCCGGTTCTCCATTGGACCCGTCCCCCCCCCCAAGATTATTCACTCCGCGACCGAGTTAGTCACGTGTCATATTACTGAGCTATACAACCTTGTCCTCAAAACTGGAATTTTCCCTAAAATGTGGAAAACGACTTCCATTTTACCACTTTTAAAGAAACCGAACCTGGACAAATCTGATCCAGGCAACTTTCGTCCAATTACCCGACTGCCTCTACCAGCAAAACTTCTGGACAAATATATGAATCAAGTACTGGCCTCTTTCATCAACCATAATCACATTCTGGACCCTTCACAGTATGGTTTCTGGAGAGGTCATAGCACTGAGCTTGCTCTGATCACGGCGTCAGAAGAAATCAGGCGCTCTGTGGATAACGGGGGCATGGAGGCCTTGATATTACTGGATCTTTCGGCAGCATTTGATACGGTAGATCATAACCTCCTACTACATCGCCTCTATGAAATAGGCATAGCAGGCCCTGTTCTATCTCTTTTCAAATCCTTCCTTACGGACCGAGAACAATTTGTGGAAGTGGACGGTCTCAGGTCCCATAGTTTTAAACTTCCATGTGGGGTCCCTCAGGGCTCATCCCTGAGCCCAACTCTCTTTAATATATATGTGGTTCCCCTGGCTAGACTTATCACATCTCATGGCTTTGCCATGGTGTCATATGCAGACGACACCCAGATCATAGTTTCTATCTCAAACAACACTGGGGACACTGCTCACAACTTTCATGCCTGCATGCGACAGATGAGCAGCTGGATGTCCGAGAACTGCCTCAAGTTGAACTCTAATAAGACTGAGGTTCTCCGTTTTGGCAGAGATCGATTCATCTGGTCCTCCCCTCGGAGCTGGGCCCCCCCTACCCCTGCCACTAAGGCAAAGAATCTGGGAGTCATTTTGGCACCACCTTGCCCTTCTCCCATCATGTGAAAGCGATCACTTCATCCACCTGCTATACATTGAAGATTCTGAGGAAGATATTCCCATACATACCGTCAGACCTACAGAAAACGGTGGTTTCTGCATTAGTCTTGTCAAGGCTTGACTACTGTAACGGCCTTCTGATCGGTATAAATAAAGCACTTCTTGTGAAATTGCAAGTTTTACAGAACTCTGCTGCCCGTTTGCTCTTTGGTATCCCAAAATATTCCTCGGCCAAGTTGGCCCTCAAAGCTCTACATTGGCTTCCAGTGGAAAAGCAGATTAATTGTAAGTCCCTCTGCATCGCCTTTAAGGCACTGCATAATCAGGAACCCTCTTATTTGATTGACCACTTCCGCTGGTATACCCCGATCAGAAATTTGGTTATTTACTGCATAATTTCCGAATTCTCAGGCTCTAGCCTTTAATTTAATCTCAGTGATGGCCTGATGTTGGTTGACAAGCGCCTAGACACCCCAGGGTATTAGCCGCGCTATACAAATAAATAAATAAATAAATAAAATAAAAATAGATGCACCTCACACAAGTAGAAATCCCCCTTATCACACATTGCAATGGTGTTCTTCTATTTACAAAGTACAGGGCACCATAATCCAATACATGTGTTTCCTATGTAGGCTCCACACAATATATGCAATCAACATAATGCTTACACTCTCACACTCAGAGACACATTGTAGCCTATGGGAACTGAAAAGAAGCAGTTAACTAGAGTTACATGTTTAATAGAGATTATTACCTGTTGGTCTGGTGAGCCTAGAGCTGACCATAATGGGGAAGGACCTCAGCTACAAGGGTATCCAGCAACTCTGGAGTGAAGAGACGAGCCCTCTCACCAGCATGGTGTGCCATAATTGCTCCTATAGGTGGCAAACAGCAGCTAAAATGGAGGAGGTGTTGATAGCAGCAGTGTCAGGAGGCAAGTTAGTAATTTTTCAAACCACTGCATATATGTACGCCACGTACACGGTCATTAGCATTGGCGCACACAGCCCACGACCGTCACTATCACCAACGTTAGCCAATGACTGTGTCTGCAGTGCATGCGACCACCTACCACGCAGTCGACTTTCTCCGGCAGCGGACGTTCGAAATGTCATATTATCGAGGTCAGGCACCCTCCATGTTAGCGGTTGGGAAAATAGTATTGGTGACCATTAAGTGCCTCACCACCACTACAAATGAGGGCAAAAATGTTTACTTTTGAAAATCTCTGTTCCCATGTCATGTTTAGTACAAAACATCATCTGTGTAGTGTATTACTGTGCACATATGCAAAATGTGCGTTGTGCACTGTACACTACGGTTGGGGGTATTTCACATGAAATGTATTCATACCCTCACTATGGTGCCAATTTACTATTTCTGATGTGATGATGTGCACAGATCTGTTACAGGCCTGTGAAGGCCACCTTGGGGATGACTGGTGGAATGTTCAACATTTGCTTCTGATGATGTGAACTGTGTAATGCTTCATGAAGCATCAATGTTCAGATACATGAGTTTTGCCTCACTCTTCATATATGTTACTCTGCACACTGCGACCAATATACACTTTTGTGTTACTCATCACATTAGTACCCTGGGAGAGGGAGGAGATGCCAGGGTCCAGTGTACTGCCCATTTCCAGACCTTCAGACCATGAAAGAGAGACATGTGAAACAGAAATTTCATTCGAATCGTCAAACAATACTGGACTTATGTCATCAGTTGGAGCCTGACCTCATACCTCACATCACTAATCCTACATCAATCCACAACTTGTGAAAATCATGTCTGAATTGCATTTTTTGCCACTGGCTCGTTTCAATTCACTGTCTCTATTTCAAGTGGAATGTCACAGCTATGTTCATTCGGGTACTCCAAGAGGTGCTAGCAGCACTGTTGAGACATGTCGACAGCCGCATCCAGTTCCCCAGTCATGAGGTTTTGGCCACTGTGAAGGCAGATTTCTATGCTTTTGGTCACATTCTACATGTGATTGGACCCATTGATGGCACCCATATTGCATTAGTACCACCACAAGGCAGGGAACAAGCGTACAGCAACAGAAAGCGCTTCCATTTTATCAACATGCAAGTTGTCTGCTTACTGGATTTGTACATCTGAAATGTCTGTGCCCGGTTTCCAGGATCTGCACATGATTCCTTCATACTGCGGAACAGCACCATACCCCAGCTGATGTCACAACTACTACCAGAGAGGGCCTGGCTTGTAGATGAGTGTGAACTGTCCTACCTTTGTGAGGGTAATGTCAGATAGTGTAATCTGAAAGTGTGTAACTTATTGCATTTCTGTCTGTCTTCCATCTAGGAGACTCAGTGTCTCCCAGCCGTCCATGATTGTTGGCACCATTGAGGAATCCTACTACGCCAGGGGAACCCCACTTCAATGAGGCCCATGGAAGAACAAGGTGGCCAGTGGAGCGGACTTTTGGGCTCCTGAAAGCCAGATTCAGATGTCTGGGCAAGGCTAGTGGAGCCCTACTCTGCTCACCCAGGAAGGTGTGTAAGATCACCGTGGCCTGATCCATGCTCCATAACATTGCCCTGCGATGGAACATCCTTTACATCGGAGAGGATGCAGGCTATGAAGTGCCACCGGGTGAAGAACCTGAAATGCCAAATGATGATGATGATAGTGGTGAAGAGGAAGGATTGGACTTGCATCAAGATCTCATGCTTCTCCTGAGTGTAAATATGGCGTGAGATGTGATGGCTTTGACTATTATTGCAACTCTTGTAGTGATGCTGTGAGGAGGATGTCAATGCTACATACTAGGAATTTATGGGTCGGGCAAAATATGGGGAAAGGTGTTTGTTTTTTAAGTGTAGCTTTGTTCAGCAGTAAATGTTGTCTCGGACTGTATTTTCTAAGAGTTGATGATTTGATTTGTGCCATTTGTATGGTTTCTTAGCTAATCCCTCTCTGTGTTGGTCTGTTTTAGATTCTTTCACCATGGCATCTTCATTTGGACATTTCAGAGTGGTGTCAATGGAAGGTACATGATGCTGTTCAGATGTACGGTACGGATTGGTCCTGGCAATGTCTGTCACAGAGTTTGGGTGTGCAAAGCTGGTACATCTTGCACAGGGATAGGATGGAAGTCACTTGGCTTCCATTGAACTTGTTCCTTTTGGTGTGTTGGTCCTAATGCAATATGTGGGCCATCATGTGATCCAACACAATGTTGTGTTGGACCCAATTCATGCTATTCTGCCTTCACATTGGCTAATTCCTCATTGTGTATGAACTGAATGTAGCTGTTGATGTGTCTTCTCATTGTAGGCCAAAGTGCTTGTGGCACATCACTGACATTTGTATGTAACATTCCAGCAGAAGCAAGCAACACTGGATTGAAATGACTCTGTGGTCAGAAACAGTTTTACTGACATGTGTTTGTTTATTGTTTATTTGATGTAGGATTCCCTTTGCGAGGTAGGCAATATGGCTCCAGCTGATGATGTAGACTTAATTTATTGTTGCCTATTCTGTTGAATATAGTCAGATGTATCCCCTCCTTCCATGTTGTGACTTTTTGCAAGTGATTATGGGCCACATGTATCAACAAATCTTTGCATATGGGCTGATTCACATGGTACTGATCCTGGGTTGAACATTGTTTAGATTATACCCATGCTTCCAGAAGTACCTAGATTTTGACATTGCAAAGTCCACATGCTAGTACATTCACATTGTTATATGTGAGAATTACAACAGGAGACAATGATTTGGTGAAACTTACACAGTGAAAATCAAAAGTGCGGTTTTCAGTCATGGTGGATGAAACCATTGTAGTAGAGTCCAAATTGTCTGGAGTCCAAAGTCCAACATACTACTCCCATCAGATATGAAAAAGTGGGCAAGAATAGTCCACAAAGTGAATGTGGGGCAAGGTTTCTTACTGGCAGTAGTGGGTGTCCCTACCTCCTGGATTCTTGCATGGACGTCCCCTCTTTTTGACAGGGGGGGATCCGCAGATGCTGAGATGGGAGCGTATGCAGGCATGCCCTCCTCTGACAGGGCCTACCTTCCTGTGGCTGCAGCAGATATTGATGGCCTGGATGGACTTTGACCACAGGAAGGGGCAGGTGGAAACGCAAGGCAGAGGGTGGTGTTGATGACCTGCAGCACTCCAACCAGGGAGGCCATGTTGGTGTTGATGCCGGTGACCTCGGTGTGGATGCCGACAAAGCTCCTGGTATGTGCCCCTCTGCAGCTGCTTAATTTCCTGGATTTTGGTCAGTACCTAACCCGTCACACATTGGGAGTCCTGGTAGACTCCCAGGACTTGGGTGAAGGCAGCTTGGGTGTGCTTGGCCCTAGTGGGCTCACCCTGCTGGTCCACAATTACCCTTCCATGAACCCTACACCACGGGCCTGTGCCCTTGGCACAGACTGCACCCTCCCACTAGTTCCTCAGTGACCAGGGTGGTGATAGCCACCTCACAATCCAGGACTGGGGGGCACAGGATGGTACTGTTATATTCCATATAGGTACCCTATATAGGTGCAGGTAACATTGCAACCTTTCACCTATATTCTTCCCTACATTACACACATAACGGTTCTTAGGCACTGACCTTTTACCTAGATATGACACTGCATTCAGAACGCAGGTTTTTCCCTGGTTCGATTCTCATACATTATGCATAAGGCTTCTTGTAAGCACAGCAGAACTAACAGTAGGATTACCATCTCCTGTATAATATCTCTGTATAAAGTTCAGGCCCAACATCATCCTTTAGCCCGACACAGTAACACAGCAAGGTAGGACCCCTGGGGAGACCTATGGGTATATATACAGCTCATCTTGCTTAGGAAGGGAGAGGAGACCGTGACTTCCCGGCTGACACACTGACCAGAGACGCTGAGGTTCCTGCATTCAGACACTCCAGCTAGCAGTGGTCTAACATCCCTCGCGGGGTGTCCAACTCGAGACCAGGACGGGGACCCACATTCTCTAATTCTCAGGTAATGGGGTTGACTAGATCCTAGAGGGATTCTTCGCATAACACCTACATAGATTCTAGGTACATCTAGTTAGGGAGGCATCGTAGGAGTACGCACTTTTTATCATATGTTTTATGTACGTGTATATATTCATGATTTCTGCAAGATGGTAGAACTATACCATCCCTTTACTTTCGTAGTATTGCTAATCATATATCTCTGCTACTGTCTAATGGTTGTTGCAGCTCATCTATTCTTCACTAGAATAACAACTGTTCAATAAATACTTATTGAAAACGCCCAGACTGTTTATTCTGTGTATCTCTCTGAGACAAACTAAGTAAGCACGAGTGACTGAGCGAAAGGTAGTATATTGTTTCCACGATCCTGGGGGATCAGGGTTGTCATGTTCTGAGATTGCCAAGAACTATTCTCTCCCCGATAAGAGGAGACTCTAGTGGCACTGTGAGCTAGCTGATACAGACAGGCTAACGTATCCGGTGGGGGTGCACAGAATCAGTCTGCCACCAATCCCACAGTTTATGTTATCCAAACGCGCAGATCCTGTATAGGTTATATAGGAACTACACGACATTACTGACTGTGCTAGGTACACAGGTGGTGGGAGCAGTGGCTGGCTGTGTTGTTGCTGCTTTGGTAGGAGGTGTTGTGGACACAGCAAGCCTCACTGTTGCCGTGTGTCCAGGCTGACCAGATGGGCCAGGACCGTAATCCATGTCCACATCTCCAGGAGCTTTGTCTTCGTTGAGATCTTCCTCCTGGGGAGGAGCAGAACTCTGTTCAGTGTCCAACCTCTGTACATGTGCTGGCCGATTGACCTGTTGAGAAACAGAGAACATTGTTATTGTTTGAAGTGAGGTATCTACATCCACGTCGTTTGTGTCAAAGTAAATAGGGACTTGAAGCAAACACAATAAATAGAGATTAGTATTGTCATCTATCTGCATGGAGTTGCAGTTATTTACTAGACATTTGAAGACATTCAATAAATGTAGTAGATTTCATCTGCTCATTAGATGTGCAGATATGTGGCATTTTGGTTTTAGGGATAGACATGACATCTCCAAAACATTTCAACCAACGCAGTGTAGTCATAACATGCGCATTTGTCCATTCCAATGCCTAGTTGTGAGGAGTGCAGAGTCAAGGGGTCACCTGCCACTGCTAATCAGCTGAGTTTCCTTCATGGCTTACATATATTAGGGATACACAGTTGTTAGGGTGTCACTTATTGTCAGGTCCTTGAATCCTCGGAGTCGTACGATGCTCAATAGGGTCCACCTCCCGATAGCCCCAAGGTCTGATTGACACAACAGACTCAATGGGGTGATCAGGCGAGGGAAGGAAAGGATGGGGTCAGCGGGGAGGAGACCTGTAACGAGAACAAATAACTATGAGGTCAAGCCCCTACACCTTGAAGCATAATAAATGACCATAGACTAACTTGGAGGAGTGGCACGTATACCTGTAAAGGAAAATAACTGTTCTTCGTCCTGCAAGTGATGTTCCTCATGTAGAGAAGCCACCACAAATCTATGAACAGATAACAGCATTAATGCACAGTACTACAATGCCTTTTCTGTGCAATGGGGAAGGGAGCTTACGCTACATACCAAATAGTGTTTCAAAATGATGCTGTACAGGGGGGAGCAGAGCTTCCATCTGGATATGCTCAACAAGCCCCTGTTGGTGGATACATAATAAACATGGCCAGACAACAGTCTCGTTATTGAGCACCTATGATTCTGTTGCCCCTTTGTGTGTATTCATTATAAACAAAACACGAGTTGCCGTGACAAAAGACTCCAATCCTTCTTGGAACCTTTTCAAAATAGTACTAATGACCAAACAGCAATGTCATGTGGTCACGTTAATCACACAAGAATATATGATGCCAAAATGTTGCCAAGCAGCTTTTCTTCTTCAATTACTGAATGCCATACTCAGTTAGGTAGCACGTTACAGTGGTTAGCCCTGCTGTGCAATTGCCACGGTTACCGCCGTGATCGGGACCAAGATCAGCGTATGTTGCTACTCGACCAGCCCCGCAAGAGCCTTCAATGCGGCTCATCCAACGGTGCCAGCCAGCAGCCAAAGACGTACTTCCTCTTGGAAGTATCAACTAAAATGCCCTAAAGGCCCAACAAGGAAGGATAAATGCAGAAGTAGAAACTGGTGCTAACCGCACCCCTACCGATACTATGTCCGTTCGTAGCACCTTCTGCCTCCGACTCAAGAATCAACGGCACCCGATCCCTGTCCCGGAAGCCTCCATATTCCCGGCTGCAGCCATGTCGTGACGTTACGTGCGTCACGTTCTCAATGCCTCATGGGAAGTGTAGTTCTTCCGAGGCATCTAATCTGTGCCGTGCCGCTTTGCAATGGCAGTGTTCCTCGGCGGCCAACACGGTGCGCCGCAACACTTATGCCATCAATAGTTTCAGTTGATGAGACCAGAACACCATCAAGCAAAGGATTCAGACATATATCTTGAGTAGATCAATGTCTGTACATTGCACAGCCCATGATGAGTGAACATCAGTTGTAACATGGCAGACAAGTGAGAAGGGGCAAAAGGAGTCTAGCAGCTTGGTTAGAGGTCCAGTCACAAGGCCTCATGGTAGTTGTATTCACTTCAATCTCACTACCCCAACACTTGACAAATGTAAACTGCTTGAATAGTGAACCTCAATCTCACTTTACCAACACTTGACAAACGGTTGGTGTATCATACCTGTTGGCAACATGCATTTGGGATGGACCATACATTTACATTTTAACACACATCATTTGTCCTGGAGTGATATTTATATGGCTATCCACTTACAAACAGCATTGCAACATGTGGAAGGTCATGGAGTTGGATACATGTGCTCTTATATGCACCAATACACATTGACACAGACAAACCAACATCAATACTTTGAGTATTACATGTTAGAAAAGTAGATAGAGAACACAATAGCAAAAGCAGAGTTGAGAACAAACAGGACACTGTGAAAGTTATTGAAGTGTAACTTAGTAAAGTCCACTCCCCCAGTTATTCCTGTCAAGCCCTCAGAATGCAGGATTGCCAAGACCTTCTTTTCCCAGGGAAATCAAATCAAATGTGGCACTGGGAGTGTCACTGGCAGTTCTCTGAGCCTCCAGGTTGAGGTTGTTGTACCTATTATGCACCCTCAACCTGAGGTCAGTCCACCTCCTCCTAATGTCATTCTGTGTGCACAGGGTGGTACCAACAGCATTCCCTCTGTTGACTATCCTGTCCCACATTTCAGTTTTCCTACTGAGAGGAGTATGCTGGACTTGGGAACTAAACAGTTGGGGCTCTACTCTAATATTTCATCCACTGTGACTCTGCCTCAGTGAACAGTGGATTTTTTGGCCAGGTATGATGAAAAACAAAATAAAAATGTGAGTGACTATATGAAAGGAAAAACAAACAAGTGATGCAGGTAAAAATGTGCAAAACTAAAATTGCAGGTTGTGGAGATTGCTAAATGAGAAGATGAAAAAGGGCTGCCTTAGCTCAAAATGCACAAACAGTGGTGCCTCTTTTATGGGCTTTAGTTGAGAAGCAAAGGATCTTGGTCATGGATGGGGTTTGTTTTATAGTGTGATTTGCTGGCGTGTGCACTTGGCAAAAACACATCAGCTGTGTAGTTTTTAAATGCATCCAATGGTTACTGTTGTGTTGCTTTTTTTTACAGCGGAGGTCTACTGCCATTGGGTAACTGCCGCTAGGAAACCTCCAATATGACTGTGTAGTCGTAATAGGCTCGGTGGGTACACTACAGCCCGACGGCGTTGGAGGATGCAACGCCAACATTGCAGACCGCCATGGTCCCGGCGGGAAGAGTGCTGTGGCCGGAATTTCAGACAGCAGCACAACTCATAATACGGCAGGCAGTGCGGTGTCCTGGACCACCAGACTCGCAATCGGCCCCTTAGTCCATTTTGTAGTATTTACCCGCCTGCTGGACTGAGCACATATTGTCCATACTCCAGCAATAGGTAGTATGTATTTTTTTACGTGTCATGCATATGTGTACATTCAACGCTTGTGCAGTCAAACTATACAGACATGCATCAACATAGCTGAAAAAATATTCACTGCCATCAGAAAGACCGGCGCCGACCTATCAAAGATATCATAATACGGCGGGCGGGAGACCGCTGCCGTGGCGATCTTTAACAGGCCCTTAGTGCAGATGTTTGGAAATGGATACTTTGATTGAAATTATAGCAATAGCTTCATATAGCTGTGTGGGGTTATATTTTTAGAATTGTTTAAATCATGACTTGTTCAAAGTCTAAGATTTCTTTTGGGGGGTAGTAGTTATTTGTTTCATGTTTTATGTGATTTAAGAGCTCTTAATAAGTGCTGCTTTGTTTATTTGGTAGTAGGGCATATATAAAAATATATATATATCCAGGCTCCTTGTTGCTGCCAATGGTCCCAAAGAGAAGCCTTACGGACCTTGAAGAAAGACAAGACAATCATTGTGAAACCATGCGATAAGGGGGGAAATATAGTTTTGCAGATAAAAATGAATTACTGCAATGAGGCCCTTAGACAACTGGGGGACAAAGAGAGTTACATTCTGGCAACAGAGATGGACTATACACTGAGTATACAGGCATTTGCGCAGATGATTCAGAAGTGGTTCTGCAGGGGTATTCTGTCAAAAGAAGAGTTTCACTTCCTACAGAACAGGCATCCAAAGATCCCCACATTCTACCACCTACCTAAAATCCACAAAGATGCCACTAGTCCGCCAGGTCGACCGATAGTCTGCTCGATAGGGAGCTTAACTGAGAATTTATTGAGATACGTAGACTATTTCTTATTTCCCCTTGTGTTACAACTGTCTTCGTATACGAGGGACACAAAGGACTTTTTACAGCAAATCCAGGGGATTGAGTGGGAAACGGACTTTGTGATGATCACTCTTGACGTACCGATCCTGTATACCAGCATCAGGCATACAGATGGACTGGAGGCAGTAAAGTATTTTTTGAAGGGACGGCCTCTTAAATTTCTGGAACATAACAATATGCTGGTGGAATTTTTAGCATTCTGCCTCAATAATAACATTTTTCTTTTCCAGGAACAGAGGTACAAGCAGATACAGGGTACGGCGATGGGCACCTGCTTCGCCCCCAGTTACGTGTACTTGTTCGTGAGCTGGAGGTCAGAAGCAGGTGGCCTGGGCCGATACGATGGATGAGTGGGTGGATAAGATTGTTTGTTGGAGGAGATATATTGATGACCTCTTCATAATTTGGAGAGGGTCAATGGAATCGGCCAATCAATATATCTCCTGCCTGAATAACAACAACCTAAACTTGAGATTTGTGGGCGAGCTGAGCACCACACAGGTAAATGTTCTGGACCTAAGGGTGTTTGTCAGCGCTAATAGAATTTATACAGCACTATACAGGAAGATAACTGCTGGGAACTCGATCCTGCATGGAAAGAGTAGTCACCCCATCAATCTTATCCAGAGTATCCCCTATGGGGAACTCTTGCGAATCAAGAGAAACAGCTCAAGGAAAGAAGACTATAAGCAAGCAGCAGAAGAGAGTATCGAACGTTTTAAAGTGAGGGGATACTCTATGAAAACACTCAAAGCAGCTCAGGTTAAAGCAGAAGGTAAACACAGGGGTGAACTCATACAGAGTGAAGGTAGACAGAAAAGAGAAAATGACTAATAATTTCAGACTGATAACACGCTATTCGAACGCAGCTAAAGAAGTCAGAGCCATTCTACGAAAAAACTGGCAAATCATTAAGACAGATGCGATAATTGGGAAAGATCTGCCATCAGAGCCAGGAATAACATTAAGGAGATCACGGTCTATAAAATATCATTTGGTGGATAGCCACCTTGTGACAATGAAACGACAACAGGGTCTACAAGACCTCCACGGCTCTTTCCCGTGTGGGAAGTGTAGGGGGTGTGCCAATAGCAAGAGGGTCACCACATACAAAATACAGGGCATGGTCAAAGAAAGAAAGATAACCAAATTTATGACCTGTAGTACTACATATGTGGTGTATTGCTTGGTTTGCCCATGTAACCTACGATACATGGGCAGTACGATCAACCAAGTCAAAATGAGGATCTTGGAGCATCAAAGAGCCATTGCCAGCACAGATATAAATTACCCTGTTGCACGACATTTCGCTAATCGTCATAATAGCCATAGGGCACTGCTACAATATTTTTGCCTTGATCACGTACCCAACGACCCGAGAGGGGGCGATAGGGCGAAACGACTAAGGAGATTAGAATCTCGCTTTATAATAGACCTCCAATCGAAGTCTCCAGGGGGCCTCAATAGTGGAGAACTAGCTGTTCACTTATGAAATTTTCTGTAGGGGGAGAAGAGCTGCCGCTGAGCATTACCATGGTCATGGCATTGAACAGCAGTCTAGATGTGTAATAATCTGTGGTCACAATATGGAAAGGCCCATCCAGGGCTAGCACAACGATCAGCAATGTTAAGATAAGGAGCAAGGATGGAGCGCTAATCATCCATGCAACTTGAATTTGACAGTGGTACAGAAGATGGCCTATACAAGGCATAATGTCATGATGTGCCGTTCCCAGCAGTCAGGGTATTTACCATGATGAAGGGGGTAGTCCACAACTGGCAGTAGGGGGATGCAGGACTACTAGTGTGTTATGGGAGCCACAGTAACGAGGGTATTTACACCTCTATGAACAACAATGAATGGCACAAACGCAGGTCTTCTGTACACAAGGTTAACAGCGATAACATGGTTTTGACGCTTTTGATGCTCTTCATGACTGTAAATATGTAAATACTGATCGTATTGGATATTATGTAATGATCATATCTATGCAAGTATGCTTAAGATGAATTAATAGGCTGCTGGATGAATTGTATATAGTAGTAGCATGTTCCAAGATGGCGCTCAAATAATGAGTTACGATGTTTGTCCGCTTTTGCTTTTCATGAATTGATCATGTGTTAAATATCGCTATAGTTACGGCGCGCGCTGACATTGACAAAGGCTAAATGCTGAAACGCGTTTGTTTTGAGGATTGAATTGCAATAAATCCGAAAGTGGGATTTAACCAACGTGAGTGCTGGTCTATTTACTTCTGGGAGTGAGGCGCAGGATATATATATGTATATATACATACACCAGGTGCACAATGCCCATAGGGCTAAAAGGGCTTCAGCCCCCCGTTGTGTGTCTCAGCCTGAGCTGCTGTGGGCTCGGCTGGGCAGTGTCTGGAGCACGCCTGTGTTTTTCACAGGTCTTTAAAGACCATATCCATATTTACATACATTTGTAAACTGGTTACCGAGGCTTAGTTTTGTTTTCTGGTTCAAGTACCCCCTGCCCTAGTGTGAGAATGCATTTCATGAAAAGGAA
The DNA here is from genome assembly GCA_963921515.1 of Calotriton arnoldi. Lineage (NCBI taxonomy): Eukaryota > Metazoa > Chordata > Amphibia > Caudata > Salamandridae > Calotriton > Calotriton arnoldi. The sequence continues at coordinate 1,388,693 of CAWUFW010000039.1, forward strand.
TATAAAGTAGGGTTGCCAAAAGAAAAATGCCAGTCATGTGTTGCTTAAAGAGCCCGCAAAGACCTCTTCTTGACACTAAGGGGCTCATTACGATGACGGACGGAAGCCCATCCGCACTGGTGGCGGTGGCGGAAAAGGTTCAATTCCCCACTCCGGATGCGGTCATTGCGACCACCGAATTACAATGGTCCAACAGAGGCCATTTTCCGTCCGGCGTGGTCTGTCAGGCTCCGCACGTTTCTTGCGTACGCAAAGGTGGTGGATGGAGCCAACAGAGCAAGACCGGCGTGCGGAAACACGTCTCGTCCACCAACCAGATTACGATGTTGCAAACAGCCCTTCCCACCGCCCCATAAAATCCACCACTTTGCGGATGGTGGAAACACAACAACGGAGAGGAAGAGCCGATACAGAACACATCCAAACCACCAGAGCCGCCATGGATCCTGCGCCACAGGCCTCCTCGCTGCTCTACCTGCTGCACCTCCGGCAGACCAGGCGCCGCCACGCTCAACAGCAGAGGTACATACCAAACATCTCCACGGATGCAACCCATGAACAACTACAACTCCCAGCAAGCGTGGCGGCACCACGATGAATGTGGCAACCTGCCAAATGCAAAGTGCGAGGCCCACCCAATCCTCATGAGTGACCCTCGGTGCCCCTGAAGGTAATTGGGGCCAATGACGAGCCACGCAGTTGTAGAGCGCGCACACCGCAATGTCAAGAAATGTATGCCGAATTCCCCCATTGGCTGATGGCTCATTCGCATAGTGGTTGCCACACCGTGGCGGCCTGGAAGCTGCGACCGCAACCCTGCACCATTCAATTGGGGCCATTGCGTGTCATCGCTGCAGATGCCTGCTACCGCGCATGCGAACACATTCTGCATTTGCATTGGCACCATGCGAATTACATCACACATCACAACTCATTTGCCTAAAGTGATTGGTGCACCCCATGTGTAATGTTGTGGGGCACGAGGCCCCCATGCATATAAAGTAACCACACAGACACCGTACATGTATAGGAGAACTGGCCCAGGGCACGTGCATCCGGCCCCGTTTGTTGGCAGTGTCACATGTCCAGTGACGCCTGTGCTGGGTGGCTGTGGGGTGGGGGGTAAGCCAGCCCTCTGGGAGTGGCTGGTACATCAGAACAACTAGAACAGTGACCAGCTGGTCACTACACTATGAAGGTGTGAGAGAGTGTGACCCTTGAGTCAAGTCTCCACACACATGGTATGTCCAAGAAAAGGAGAGTGAAATAACATACATAGTCATGCCTCGTGGCCAGCATGGACTGAAATGAGGGAAGGAGTCAAAAAGGACAAAGGTTGCTCGCACTGTACCAATGTTGTGCAATGAAACATCCAACCTGTGAACATCGCTTGAACATCCTTTAACATCTGACTGGCATCTTTTGGCCAGGGGTCGACTTGTGACGGGCCAGTGACGTAGGCAGACAATCAGAGGTGTCCATTGTCTGCAAATCAGACATACTTGTAATCCCTAGCACTCCCAACACACGTACTGGTGTGGCGTGCAGTGTGCATAGCTGCCATTGACTATAAATGTTCCCACACACATCATAGGAGTGCACAAGTGGAACAAACAAACATAGCTCTGACCGACATCATCGGTCATTGTCAGCCATGTGGGCATGTATACACAATCCATGTGCATTTGTGCCTCATTCAGGTGAACATTGCACTGTCTGTCACGCAAATTCCACAGACACTCACGCAGGACTGACCCCATAATGTCCACATGTGTCTGTCCACCGTGCTGTACATTCATGTTGCGTTGTCCAGATGACACTCACTGCCCTCATCCCGTAATGTTGGTGTGTATTGTGGGACTAAAGCTTGCGGTCGTGCAGTGACAGCAGCTACATGCAACTCAGCACTGATGTTGGGAAACACAAGTGCTGTGCCATCTAACCACAGGGCAGCTCATCCTTGATGTAGCAGTGTACTATATGCCATACACATCGACTTCTTTGGATGTCGCAGTGACAGTATATCGAGTGAGTGAAGAAAAACAACATCTGAATGCAGGTCACTTGTGCATTTCACGTGACCATGAGTCCTGTCAATGTTGTGGTTGTGTGAGTCTCTGGGTAAGCTGTTCACCACATCTCATCTATAACTCAGCCCATGCTTGTGTAACCTGATATACGTAGGAGGAGACCACCCATCTTTCGACCTGTCCCCGACCTGGCGACGATGGAGGACATCGAATTCATCAGGAAATTCCGTTTGGTTCGCAGCACACTACGAAACCTATGTGCCCAGTTGGAGGCCCATTTGAAGCCCAAAAGAATATATCCGGCTGCATTGTCTGCTACAGTGAAGGTTATGGCTGCACTGCATTTCTTCGCTACTGGATCTTTCCAGTACGCTGTGGCCAGCGCCGGTGGGATGGCACAGCCCATGTTCAGCATTTGATGCCTTACAAGGACAGTCATGTCCACTTCCCGAGGATGGATGGATTTGCAGCTGTGAAGGGGAAGTCCTATGACCTGGGAGTCATTCCAAATGTTGTGGGAGCCATTGATGGTACGCACATTGCCCTCGTTCCACCACAGGCAAGTGAACACATCTATAGGACCCGCAAACACTACCACTCCATCAACGTGCAAGTGGTATGCCAGGCGGATCTGATCATCACACAGGTGTGTGCAAAGTATCCTGGGTTGGCACATGACTCCCACATCTTGTGGAACAGCACCATACCCCAATTGATGGCCAATCTGCACCCCGAGCGGGCCTGGCTTGTTGGTGAGTGGGCTGTGTCAATGAATGTGATGTATGTGTGACATGCTTCTCTCCTCACATATTCAGATAACACTGTTTGCCTGTTTGTCTCACACCTAGGTGAGTCTGGGTATCACAATCGTCCGTGGTTGCTGTCCCCACTGCGGAATCCAACAACGCCGGGGGAATTCCAATACAATGATGCCCATGGGAGGACACGTCGTGTGGTGGAGCGCAAATTTGGACTGCTGAAGTCAAGATTTCGGTGCCTGGACAAGACGCGTGGGGCACTTATGTACTCACCACAGAAGGAATGCCAGATGGCAGTCGCCTGCTGCATGCTACACAACCTGGCCTTGCACAGAATGATCCCCCTGATTCTGGACGACGATGAACAGCAGCAGCCCCCGCTCCCAACCTACACATGCCCAGTGACGATGACAGTGGTGAGGAAGAAGGCCTTGACCAGCGTCAACACCTCATTGTCAACTACTTCCGTTGAGTGTAAGTTAACAATGAGCAACTATGACTGTGTCTGTGTGCCTTGCTGTTGTCACACAAACTTTGAGAATTGCTACTGGCATTTTGTACACATACAGGACTATGTGCAGGATTAGAGAACTTGTGCAGGCAGGGACTGAGCATCCAGAAGCACCCATAAGCACAGGGCCCAATTGCTATAGTGCCTCACTAGCTCTACCACTCACTCAGAGGTATTCAAGCGCCTGTACACAAGTAGAATAGTTGAAGACAATAAACACGTTGAAATGTGAATTTTTTACTACAGTGTCAAAACAGGCAACACACGTGCCACAACAATTTGAGGATGCATGAGTACAGATACAGTTTCCATTGTGACACATCCATATCACATGAAGCAAGATGTCATATCAATAGTCCCTCTGGACAAAGACCCGCAAGCATATCCCCCCACCCCTTGCTGGGAGGAGTTGTATGAGATGTCCCAGGTCTATGTGCTTTGTCAGCAGACCCCATTCCTCAGCCAATACATGGTAGAATGTACATCCCATGTGCTGTGTCGCTCTCATCACTGGATGGATCATTCTCCAAGTGTGGGGCAACTAGCCCGCCTCCCCATGACATCTAAAAGGCACCCGTGACCTCTAGCAGCTGTGACACTTTGTTGAGTCGGGGTGCTAGGGCCTGACCAGAACAGAATGACAGCGGACAATGTCCTCCGACCACGGACAGAATGGGCAGGCAGTACTCCTGGACCGCGCAGAGAACAAGCTCTGCGGACACTTCTCATGTGACAGACAAATACTAATGTACTTGCAAAACGACTATGCCATGTAAATTTCATGTGCTACAGCTGCATGATGGAAGCCGGGCTCATGCCAATCGGCAATGTCCATGACGGTCAGATGACAGCCTCACCTTGCTCAGGTCTGTGGTACCAAGCGAAACAGACCGCAGAGGTCAGCAGAGTCAAAGCAAATGCAGACAGGGCAAAAGTCAGAGAGCTGAATGACAATTCCTGTTAGTAGGCGTGAAAAAGGTAAATGGATATTGAATTAGTCACCATCAGTTCCTGTTGCTGTTAAGCAGTTACGAATCCAAGAAGGCACAGGCAGCTTCGAAGGCAATCAGTTCCAAAAGATGATCCAAATCATCTTCAGCAAAAGGGACCGCCATCCAATCCAGCAGTATGAAGGAACAGATGTGCTCCTCGCACCACGAGGATGGAAGGAGCATCCCATGGCAACCTGGGAGAGGTTCGATGTAGCCCTGGCACAGGAGCCTTTGCGCAAACGCACAGGTGCAGCTGGCAGTCTGTCTGACACATTGAAAGACATCCCACAAACGTGTATCACCGGAGCAGTCCTGATCGTAGACCAACAAAGGACTCACCCAGAGCTCATGATCCAGGGCAGCAAGGGATGTGTTGGAAAGGCAGACATTCATGGCCCAGTGAAAGGGGCATCATCGACAACAGAACACAGGTTGCACGCAGGTGAAATAGGCATAGCGGAAGGTTAGCCTATAACTGATGCATAGCGCAGCTAATGGGACACATCCAAAGAGAAGCTGCATGCGGTCACGGTACAGTTGCAACTGACCGGGGTTCGCCTGGACCACAGGATGGGCAGACATGGCGTGAGAGCACTCTTAGAACCAGCGCTCAGCTGCACAGCCACAAGTAGTGATATCAAACCGCTAAATGCAGTCTGAAAATTGGAGGAATGACACCCGGTAGTACTCCAAAAATAGCATGAAACAAAGGGACAAGGCCAGAGCCCACAAGTTTGAAAAAAGTGTGCATTAGCCTTCAGTATCAGAGGCTTTCGATGATTTCTGTGTCAGTCACCCGGAAAAAAGTGGGAGTGCCGTGTTCAGCAGTGACTGAATCGTGCAGGACGGTCAAGGCACCGGGAATTCAAAGGTCTCAGGGCTGGTGTGTGAGCGACTACTTGTTGAAACAGAAGCCCATTGTGCCTGCACACTTATTGAAGTATGCTTTCGCTGTGGGATTGTGAGGCCACAAATGACTATCCACAATCACATATGGGGGGGGTAAGGAGTACATTGGTACAGCAAGGAACACAGTGTGCAACAGTTCCTATATACACGATGGCTGCCCTGTGACCGCAGCAGTTGTGCACATTCAGGAGAAGATAACTTCAGTTGTAAGATTTAGTGTGGGTATGTTGTCAGGGACTGGTGTTCATGTGGGTAAACATGCATAGATCGTACATGTCACTTTGAAATACCTGGGCAACATTACTTGAGTGTGTGAATGCGACAATGTCACCATCGTCCACATGACAGGATGTGTTGTGATGCCGGCTCTTGTGCGCACACTGCTACGGATTTCCTTGTTCTGCGCTGTGTGATCTGTGACAACTTCCATCATGTCCATGATGATGTTATTAGGGGGATGGGAGCACACTGCTTCACCTCCCAGCACAGTTCACCCCTCTGCATTCTGGTAAATGCAGTTCAGTCATGAGGCTTACTTGTCATGTGACTGAGGTGTTTCACCTGAGTTGGGCAGTGAGAGGTACAAAGACCCCAGTAGATTGTGGCAGCTTCCTCAGCAGACACCGATCACAATGTATCTTACCCCTACTGATGTGGTAGGATAACGCGACACACATGTGTCTAGAGTTTCACTGCACTGACCTGCACCAACCTTGGTGACACACGACAACGGTAACAGAAGTAAGCCTTTCAACTGAACTGCATTTACCAGGATGCTAAGGGCCAAACTATGTTGGGAGGTGCAGTCGTGTGCTCCAGTCCCCCTGCTGTCCATGTTGATGGTGTTTGCCGGTGTTGTCTGTAATGCATATTGTACAGTGTTGCCTCGTGTGTGTGCTTTTGCGGTTATTCCCTGATATGGCAACGCACTGTTGTTTCCTTGTGTCTTCCCAGGTTCCTCCACTCTCTCAATGGATTTTCGCTTTTACATATTCGGATACATTGCAATGTGAGTCAACATGCTACTTACTGTGATGAGAATGCTCTTGACACGAAGGCATACTGTTGTGATTTGTGTTTATTTTGCAATGTGTGACAGGTGAGGGGAGGAGTAGAAAGTGATGGTACACGGATAGTTAGGGTAGAAGACACAATGGTAGAGTTCTACAGTCCAACCGAACACTTCCATCCGGGAGACATCCATTACCACGCAGGCATTGCATCGCAATGCCTTTACATCGCGGGTATTACAACGCAAGTCGTTACAACGACTTGCGCTGGATGGCGCTCTAACCTAAGGAATAGTATGTTTTACTATTCCAACACCTTCCCTACTGTACGTAGACTGGTGTTGGAATAGTAAATGATACTATTCCTAAGTCCAGCGCCCTCCAGCGCAAGTCGTTGTAATGACTTGCGTTGTAAAAACTGCGGTGCAACGTACCTCAATCATTTTGATCGCGTTGTAACGTCACATATTCCTTCCATCCTTGTGGCAATGTGGTTTGGTATTTACAGCAGAGTCAATGCTTGGTGTTACAGTGGTGTCATCAGCGGTTGCTCCGAGGACTGGTACGGCACGGTGCTGTGCTACGTGATCCTCCCGGGGTCTTTTTCGGATGCCCCCTCTGCCGTTTGGCCGGGGGGGAACCTGCTGCATGCTCAGAGGTGTCTGAGGATTTGCCGTGGTGTGACTCACCCCTCCCTGTGGCCGCTGCTGAGGTGGTGTGACTATCATCTGGCTGGCCATGGGGGGGGGGTTGGCAGCGATTTGAGCCGCATGCATGTCCCTCAGGACACCCACAAGCTGACCCATGTACTCCACATGTTGTCCCAAGCGAGTGTCCATGGAGCTCTGCAGCCGGCGGAGTCCCCGCAGTTCTTCAAGGACCTGGCCGATCTGTCCCTGGTTCTGCTGGTATGCACCAAGGACAGTTAGCACGGTGTCCAGGATCTCAGTCTCATTGTCCTCCTGTGGCTGTACCCCGGTTGGCCTCCCACCTGCTCTGCTGCCACCTGTGGCGTTGCCAGGCGCTGCCGCCGCACACCGTCCCCAGCATCCCCGGTCTGCCTGGTGGTATTTGCAACTGCTGGTAAACGGACAGTGTTGGAGGCAGCGGTGGTGATGGTGAAGGTGGCTGCCACACTGGTCGTTGCTGTAGGGGTCTGCGTTGGTGGTGCAGCTGTTGTGGGAGTCGTGGTGGTGGTGGTGACAGTGGGGCCGGAGACTGAGCTGTCTTGGGCACTCCGGAGGGGCCAGGTAGGTCCTCCTCATCCGAAAAGACCAGGGAGTCTGCATCCGAGGGTTCACCTTCCTGGGGGGGAGACTGGCTGGGCTCATCCATGGCACGGGTGCCTGCTGTTGCTGGCGAGTCACCTGTTGAAGAGAGGTTATGTTGTCAGCATGTTCAGTACACAGCACAACTTTGATGTTCATGTTTAGCCCATTTAATTTGAAATGACCTTACTTTTTAGCTTGGCATTACTATGCATCCATAACAGTTTGTCAGCAGTCGAACGTGATGTGGAGGTACATACATTGCCCGTTAGCTATGTGTCATGGCTGAAGATACAAAATCATTTGTACAGATATTGTATTTCCAAGGACATGTCCTCTGGTACCAACTAGTTGCTCATCCGATTCAGTTTCTGCTTGGACATTTGTGTCTTTTCTATGAGTATCTGACTACTATGCCGCAACTTCATGATTTGTGTTATGCTTTTTGTACTTACCTCCTGTGGTTTGTGAGGTTTGACAGAGTTTCCATGCATGTGTTGTGTTGACCCGAGTCTTTCTGCTTTGAGGCAATGGGACTTTCACATTGGCTTTTTGTGATCGCGTTCTTGTATTTTGCTTTGCAGTTACATGTGACTTCATCAGCGACACTGTGCATCATGTGGCCTCTCGATGATATTGGCTGTATGTGAACTGCCTACAACTTAGGGGGGTTCCAGTGTTGGCTACCAAGTGCGGGATGTGGGGATCATTTGGATCCATGCTGTCTGTGAGGGAAGACAGAGGGCCTTGTGGGAGTTGTGGCCTTGCTGTCAGGGCTCAACGACCCCCTCCCCAGTGAGATGGCTACCTACCAGTTAGGAGGCACTGTCGACAGAGTTAGCTGACACATGGCTGTGGGGTGGGGAGGGTGGGCCATGCTGTTTGAGAGGGAGGCCAGGGTGCATGAGCTGACTACCTACCTGTGAGGTGCGGCTGAGTGAGGAAATGCTCGCCTTGTGATCCATTCATATTGAAAGCATGCATTCCACATGAGTTTGATGTGGGCTTGCGATTGAGGCTCAATTGTTGTGCACAACAGTACATTGCAGTGTGATGGGGGACATTTGTTAGTACTTACCAGCCTCCACTCCACCCTCGATTCCTGTGAGACTCTCTGGATGCAATATGGCAGGCACCTTCTTCTCCCATTTGGTGAAGGTTAGTGGTGGAATGGGAAGTCCGTCACCAGTTCTCTGGGCTGCCGCGTGGTTCCTCTGGGCCCAATGCTTGACCCGGCCCTTGAGGTCGCCCCACCGCTTCCTGATGTCACGCACAGTGCGTAGGGTGGTCCCTACGGCATTGACTTTGCTGTGGATCCTTGCCCACATCTGATTCTTGCGCGCAAGTGGGGTGTGTTGGACCAGGTGCCCAAACAAATGTGGCTCTACCCTGATTATCTCGTCTACTATCACTTTCAACTCTCAGTCGGTGGATTTGGGCATTGTCTTGGGGGGCATGGTGCAAATGGTTGAGGGGTGCAGGGTGCAAGGTAGTAGTGGAGATATGTGAAGTGTGTGAGGTCTGTGGGTGAAAGTGGTGTTGTGTGGAGATAGGTGGGTGTGATGTTGTGCAGTGTGAGTCAATGGTGTCTTGTGTCTCTCTCTCGGCTTGTGGTGTGCAAAGGATGCTGGTCCAAGAAGGGTTGGTTTTATACTGTGGTATGTGGGTGTGTCCACATGAGTGATGACCTCCAGATGTCTCTTCCATGCTGCGCATGGCTTTCCTTACCAGGCGCAAGTTTGGGTGTATCATTGTGGTGTGTGTGTTGTGATTGAGGGCAGCAGGGAGTACAGGCACACTTCGGGCATAGTTGTGAAGTAGGTTCCGTCCGCTATTCATTTGGCCTATGTGCGTGCGTGGCAGTCGGACGCAGTGCTCGGCCTGCCAGCTCCGCATTCTCATCGTAATTCGCCGTGCGGTCATGGCGTGGCGGGGGCGGCCTTTTCAGACAGTTGAACAGCTTTCCCCGTCCACCACGGTTGGATTTGCAGCTTTTGCGACCGTGGTGGACGGTCTTTTGTGACATCCGTCCGCCAAGGACATTGCATCGTAATTTGACCAACGGAAATGCCGCGGGTCATGCGGGGGGATTTTTCCCAAGACCACGGCAATCGGAGGGCTTTTCCGTACGCCATCATAATTGGGCCCTAAATAGGTTTATAAATAAAAAAGTATGTATTCATTTGTAATGTGACTTTTCTGTCTTTGTTCCCTTTAATTATCAGTCATGGATCATTCAAGCTGCCCTACAATACAATTAAAAGTGCTTTCTATTTATATTTGCTGTTCAAAGTATGCACAGATAAATGCTGAAAATAAGGCTTTAGGTGACTGCTTATCTTTTTACCGTCTGGGACATCAAAATAATGAGCTGGCAACCCTAACCATAAGACTGGAAGTTTGTTGCAGGATCAGCACATTATTTATTTCCTCCACCCTCGATCCCTGATTAATGCCATAAGAGCAATAGTTTAACTCATATATGAGACCCTACGCCCCGTCAATAACAAGCTGAGTTACTTCAATTGTCTGGGAATGCACCCTGCATTCAGACAACTCACTCCTCATTCTCGCCCTTCACTTTCACGCTCACCCTGCACCAGGGACGGCCAGCATGGTTCGCAAGTGTCGGGGCGGGCGTGGTGGGGTTGCAGGGGGGGGAAAAACATAAAGAAAAGAAACTGACATTTCCGCCGTGTCCCGTATCTCTGCTCTTGCTCTCCTGTCTCCGCTCCAGGAACAGGAAGCAGGCAGCCAGCTCCCTCCCCTTAACCAATCACAATGCTGCAATGCAGTGTTGTGATTGGTCTGAGCGTTGTGACACGGTGCTCAGCCAGGCTCTGGAGGGGTGGGAATTTTCTCCATGCAGGCTGTAATGCAGTCTGCATGGAGAAGGGGAAAAGGCGCATGACTGGTTTGGGCAGCCCGAGAGGGCCGACCAAACAGTCATTGCGCACTTAGGAGTGGGCAAACCACTCCTCCCCTGCCCTGCATATTGTACAGTGTTGCCTCGTGGTGTGCTTTTGCGGTTATTCCCTGATAGGGCAACGCACTGTTGTTTCCTTGTTGTCTTCCCAGGTTCCTCCACTCTCTCGATGGATTTTCGCTTTTACATATTCGGATACATTGCCATGTGAGTCAACATGCTACTTACTGTGATGAGAATACTCTTGACACGAAGGCATACTGTTGTGATTTGTGTTTATTTTGCAATGTGTGACAGGTGAGGGGAGGAGTAGAAAGTGATGGTACACGGATAGTTAGGGTAGAAGACACAATGGTAGAGTTCTACAGTCCAACCGAACACTTCCATCCGGGAGACATCCATTCCCACGCGGGCATTGCATCGCAATGCCTTTACATCGCGGGTATTACAACGCAAGTCGTTGCAACGACTTGCGCTGGATGGCGCTCTAACCTAAGGAATAGTATGATTTACTATTCCAACACCTTCCCTAATGTACGTAGACTTGTGTTGGAATAGTAAATGATACTACTCCCAAGTTCAGCGCCCTCCAGCAAAACTGCGATGCAACGTACCTCGATCATTTTGATCGCGTTGTAACGTCACATATTCCTTCCATCCTTGTGGCAATGTGGTTTGGTATTTACAACAGAGTCAATGCTTGGTGTTACAGTGGTGTCATCAGCGGTTGCTCCGAGGACTGGTACGGCACGGTGCTGTGCTACGTGATCCTCCCGGGGTCTTTTTCGGACGCCCCCTCTGCCGTTTGGCCGGGGGGAACCTGCTGCATGCTCTGAGGTGTCTGAGGATTCGCCGTGGTGTGACTCACCCCTCCCTGTGGCCGCTGCTGAGGTGGTGTGACTATCATCTGGCTGGCCACGGGGTGGGGTTGGCAGTGATTTGAGCCGCATGCATGTCCCTCAGGACACCCACAAGCTGGCCCATGTACTCCACATGTTGTCCCAAGCGAGTGTCCATGGAGCTCTGCAGCCGGCAGAGTCCCCGCAGTTCTTCAAGGACCTGGCCCATCTGTCCCTGGTTCTGCTGGTATGCACCAAGGACAGTTAGCACGGTGTCCAGGATCTCAGTCTCATTGTCCTCCTGTGGCTGTACCCCGGTTGGCCTCCCACCTGCTCTGCTGCCACAGACTTGTGGCGTTGCCAGGCGCTGCACCGCACACCGTCCCCAGCATCCCCGGTCTGCCTGGTGGTATTTGCAACTGCTGGCAAACGGACAGTGTTGGAGGCAGCGGTGGTGATGGTGAAGGTGGCTGCCACACTGGTCGTTGCTGTAGGGGTCTGCGTTGGTGGTGCAGCTGTTGTGGGAGTCGTGGTGGTGGTGGGGACAGTGGGGCCTGAGACTGAGCTGTCTTGGGCACTCCTGAGGGGCCAGGTCGGTCCTCCTCATCCGAAAAGACCAGGGAGTCTGCATCCGAGGGTTCACCTTCCTGGGGGGGAGACTGGCTGGGCTCGTCCATGGCACGGGCGCCTGCTGTTGCTGGCGAGTCACCTGTTAAAGAGATGTTATGTTGTCAGCATGTTCAGTACACAGCACAACTTTGATGTTCATGTTTAGCCCATTTCATTTGAGATGGCCTTACTTTTTAGCTTGGCATTACTATGCATCCATAACAGTTTGTCAGCAGTCGAACGTGATGTGGAGGTACATACATTGCCCGTTAGCTATGTGTCATGGCTGAAGATACAAAATCATTTGTACAGATATTGTATTTCCAAGGACATGTCCTCTGGTACCAACTAGTTGCTCATCCGATTCAGTTTCTGCTTGGACATTTGTGTCTTTTCTATGAGTATCTGACTACTAAGCCGCAACTTCATGATTTGTGTTATGCTTTTTGTACTTACCTCCTGTGGTTTGTGAGGTTTGACAGAGTTTCCATGCATGTGTTGTGTTGACCCGAGTCTTTCTGCTTTGAGGCAATGGGACTTGCACATTGGCTTTTTGTGATCGCGTTCCTGTATTTTGCTTTGCAGTTACATGTGACTTCATCAGTGACACTGTGAATCATGTGGCCTCTCGATGGTATTGGCTGTATGTGCACTGCCTACAACTTATGGGGGGTTCCAGAGTTGGCTACCAAGTGCGGGATGTGGGGATCATTTGGATCCATGCTGTCTGTGAGGGAAGACAGTTAGGAGGCACTGTCGACAGAGTTAGCTGACACATGGCTGTGGGGTGGGGAGGGTGGGCCATGCTGTTTGAGAGGGAGGCCAGGGTGCATGACCTGACTACCTACCTGTGAGGTGTGGCTGAGTGAGGAAATGCTCGCTTTGTGATCCATTCATATTGAAAGCATGCATTCCACATGAGTTTGATGTGGGCTTGCGATTGAGGCTCACTTGTTGTGCACAACAGTACATTGCAGTGTGATGGGGGACATTTGTTAGTACTTACCAGCCTCCACTCCACCCTCGATTCCTGTGAGACTCTCTGGATGCAATATGGCAGGCACCTTCTTCTCCCATTTGGTGAAGGTTAGTGGTGGAAGGGGAGGTCCGGCACCAGTTCTCTGGGCCGCCGCGTGGTTCGTCTGGGCCCAATGCTTGACCCGGCCCTTGAGGTCGCCCCACCGCTTCCTGATGTCACGCACAGTGCGTAGGGTGGTCCCTACGGCATTGACTTTGCTGTGGATCCTTGCCCACATCTGATTCTTGCGCGCAAGTGGGGTGTGTTGGACCAGGTGCCCAAACAAATGTGGTTCTACCCTGATTATCTCGTCTACTATCACTTTCAACTCTCAGTCGGTGGATTTGGGCATTGTCTTGGGGGGCATGGTGCAAATGGTTGAGGGGTGCAGGGTGCAAGGTAGTAGTGGAGATATGTGAAGTGTGTGAGGTCTGTGGGTGAAAGTGGTGTTGTGTGGAGATAGATGGGTGTGATGTTGTGCAGTGTGAGTCAATGGTGTCCTGTGTCTCTCTCTCTCGGCTTGTGGTGTGCAAAGGATGCTGGTCCAGGAAGGGGTTGGTTTTATACTGTGGTATGTGGGTGTGTCCACATGAGTGATGACCTCCAGATGTCTCTTCCATGCTGCGCATGGCTTTCCTTACCAGGAGCAAGTTGGGGTGTGTCATTGTGGTGTGTGTGTTGTGATTGAGGGCAGCAGGGAGTACAGGCACACTTCGGGCATAGTTGTGAAGTAGGTTCCGTCCGCTATTCATTTGGCCTATGTGCGTCCGCCAGCTCCGCATTCTCATCGTAATTCGCCGTGCGGTCATGTCGTGGTGGGGGCGGCCTTTTCAGACAGTTGAACAGCTTTCCCCGTCCCCCACGGTTAGATTTGCAGCTTTTGCGACCGTGGTGGACGGTCTTTTGTGACATCCGTCCTCCAAGGACATTGCATCGTAATTTGACCAACGGAAATGCCGCGGGTCATGCGGGGGGATTTTTCCCAAGACCACGGCAATTGGAGGGCTTTTCCGTACGCCATCATAATTGGGCCCTAAATAGGTTTATAAATAAAAAAGTATGTATTCATTTGTAATGTGATTTTCTGTCTTTGTTCCCTTTAATTATCAGTCATGGATCATTCAAGCTGCCCTACAACACAATTAAAAGTGCTTTCTATTTATATTTGCTGTTCAAAGTATGCACAGATAAATGCTGAAAATAAGGCTTTAGGTGACTGCTTATCTTTTTACCATCTGGGACATCAAATTAATGAGCTGGCAACCCTAACCATAAGACTGGAAGTTTGTTGCAGGATCAGCACATTATTTATTTCCTCCACCCTCGATCCATAAGAGCAATAGTTTAACTCATATATGAGACCCTACGCCCCGTCAATAACAAGCTGACCCCTGCATTCAGACAACTCACTTCTCATTCTCGCCCTTCACTTTCACGCTCACCCTGCACCAGGGACGGCCAGCATGGTTCGCAAGTGTCGGGGCGGGCGTGGTGGGGTTGCAGGGGGGGGAAAAACATAAAGAAAAGAAACTGACATTTCCGCCGTGTCCCGTATCTCTGCTCTTGCTCTCCTGTCTCCGCTCCAGGAACAGGAAGCAGGCAGCCAGCTCCCTCCCCTTAACCAATCACAATGCTGCAATGCAGTGTTGTGATTGGTCTGAGCGTTGTGACACGGTGCTCAGCCAGGCTCTGGAGGGGTGGGAATTTTCTCCATGCAGGCTGTAATGCAGTCTGCATGGAGAAGGGGAAAAGGCGCATTACTGGTTTGGGCAGCCCGAGAGGGCCGACCAAACAGTCATTGCGCACTTAGGAGTGGGCAAACCACTCCTCCCCTGCCCTGCTCCGAGAGCAGAGCAGCCCTGCCCACCCGCAAAGCAGCAGGAAGCATAAAATGATAATAACGCAAAGGTATTATCATTTTATGTTTCCTATATGTACGCCACGCACTGCTTAAAAGCAGTGGGGCGACACTCCTCTGCCATAGCGGAAGAGCTGCCACTGCCCTGCACTCACAGCGATCACAATGCGCTCACACTGATCACCATTCACTCACACCATTCACCCGCTCACCCTGCACTCACAGTGATCATGCTGCACTCACAATGCACTTGCGCTGTTCACCCTGCACCTCACCCTGCATTCATATGATCACACTACTCACCCTGCTCTCACGTGACACTTTACTCACCTGTCCCCTCCACATCTCAATCTGCAATGTCACTCAAACAAGCCCATCACTAACCATGCAGTCATTCGTCCCACTCTGTACTTACATCTGCATCCAAATTCATATGGTCACCTCACTCACACTGCAATCACTCCTCTTACCCTACTCTCACATATTCGCAATGCTCACCATGCACTCACATGGGCGCTCCTGCCACCCACACAGTGCAGAGGGTTAATGTGCCCTCTACAAAGAACGTGTACCATGAAGATCACAGAACTGAGTGTGAGTAAACTATGGGGCATATTCTCAAGGACCTATCGCCGAGTTAGCGGCACTTTATCATAGCCAAAGTGGCAATAGATTTATCGCACCATTCACAAGCTGGTGGTAACAGCCGATATCGCCAGTTTTCCTGCGATAGCATCCGCAAAAAACATCGCCACGGATGACACCGGCAACTAACGCTAATGAGATGCAGAGTTGGCGTTCCTGTGCAAAAAGCCACGAAAACACCACTTCGCAATATTCTCTACGACCAGCCCGATCTGCGATAAGATCACAAAACAGGCAATAAGGCGCGTTAGCAGCAGGGATTTAACACCTGCTCCTACCTGGTGTTAAGTCGGACGACAACCTGCACCACAAAAGGGAGGCCAGACCAGAGCCACACCTGAAGAACAACAGATGCCCTGGAGCTACTGATCATGCAGCTCGGAGCCCAAGAGGGCCACAACACCCACCGCCACCACACCCAGGCCCCCCCCCGGGGCCCTACCACGGACAAAGTTATTTAACATCAAGTCTACGAAATCATGAACAAAACAATTCGCCTGATGTCGCACAAGTGCAACAATTAACATTCATGTGTGGTCAGAAAAAGGAGAATCATCCATTCCTCTTTAAATTTCAAAACAAATGATTTTATTCAAATTCAACTCAAAACAACTATTCGGAAGAGCCATGGCGGGTCTTCTCTGGACAATCTGTAAGACACAGCCTGCATGACAAAATTCAAAATAAGAAGGTGTGTCATGCGCTAATCAAAGGACAGAGAGAGAGAGATAGAGAGAGAGGAAGAAAGGGATAGAGAGAGTGAAAGGGGGAGAGAGGGAGAAGGAGAGAGAGAGAAACAGAGGAAGAGAGAGAGAGACAGTGAAAGGAAGAGAGGGATAAGGAGAGAGAGAGAAACAGAGGAAGAGAGAGAGAGACAGTGAAACTAAGAGAGGGAGAAGGAGAGAGAGTGCCGACACTGCGGACCCAGGCCTCACTGCTCACCTGCTGCAACCGGTGTGTCTCCAACCACGTGCGGTATACACTGCAGTCCACCAGCTCCCCTATCTGAAACAGAGTCCAGATTTATGAATGGCAGAGTTCATATCAGTGCACACGCCATCATCGCTTGGCCGCACCTGCGCACACAGGCTGCTGCACCCCAGCACCTCCTGCCGACCAGCGGTGTTTGCCCGCCCCTGAACACACAGGCTGCTGCACCCCAGCCCCTCCCGCTGCCCAGCGGTGTTTGCCCGCCCCTGCGCATCCAGGCCTCACTGCTCACCTTCCGCCACCAGCATGTCTCTGCATAAGGGCCCACCACGTGCCGGTGCAAGCTCCAAGCCCGGGGCCCTTGACCTTGGCAGCCTCCACATCATGCAGCCTGCCCCGCGGGCCAACAGGTCACACACATGATTTTGGGTCTTGATTTCGCAATGGCAGAGATCATATCAGTGCACACGGCATCATCGCAGGCTGCACACCCGCTCAGAGCGCTATAGGTGCCACTAACTCTGTGAACCGTGAGGCAACGCCATGTGGCGGTAGGCCCGCGCTGCCTGCTGGCTCAGGCCTACACTGCGGTCCAGCAGAGCTCACACAACCATTACCAGTCCGGACCGCCAGGACGGCGCATCATCGCAGGCTGCACACCCGCTCAGCACCTAAGGTGCCCCTACCTCAGTGCACCGAAAGTCACCATCCAGTGGCGGTAGGCCCGTGCCGGCCACAGTGTTTCCGGTGCCACCAACTCTGTGCAACGTAAGTCATGGACCCTTTCTGATTGAGTCCCGTGAAATGCCAGGCGGACGCAGCCATGTCACCTCCGGCAGTGGGGAAGCACTGGGACACGTAGCGTCCTCGTCCCCCCCTTTATACGTACGCCGAGTGGGCTGGGTCGGCGTACACCAGGCCAGCGTAGGGGTGTGAATAATTATCCCTGGGCTCTGGGCGTGGTTCATTTCTGGGCTGGACAGGAAACCAACTGATGCGTGTGTCTCTGTTGCAGTGTCTGCGCCACACGGCCCGCAATCGACAATGTTGCAATGTTGCATGCA
Source organism: Calotriton arnoldi (assembly GCA_963921515.1). Classification (NCBI taxonomy): domain Eukaryota; kingdom Metazoa; phylum Chordata; class Amphibia; order Caudata; family Salamandridae; genus Calotriton; species Calotriton arnoldi. The sequence continues at coordinate 1,406,060 of CAWUFW010000039.1, forward strand.
CCCAGAGGGCAGCCGCGCACAACGGTATTGTACAAGGAGCGCAAGGCCGCTCGGGCTCTTGGCTCATGCATACCAACTGTTGTGTGTGCATCGCTATTGGTGCACCATAAGCCTAAGGCCTAGCCCCAATTGCAGCGCGAAAGCCGCATCACATTTCCAGGATGCAAGCAGTAGTCAGACAAACATTAGGGACGAAAGCTCCTTTGTCTCAATACATAAGGCGGAAGGACATCTGCACCTCCGACCTTGGTCTTGCATGCGGCAGGCACCCCCTGAGAGAGATACCATAGCAGATGATGACGACTCCCACACTACGCACAGCGCTAAGATAGACCAACGTATCCACACCCCACACACAGAAGTCCTTGCTCGAGGTACTCTTGCATGGAATGCCCTTGACACTTACGTACACAACAACCCATACGTCCAAACGTTGCACACACATACGACTCATTGCTTCGAGCTGTGGCATATCATCCACATAACTGCCGCAGGTCAGAAGAGTGCCGGTTCTACGAGAGCCACCAACGCAATGGCAGAACATCCCGGGCGCATGCACAACGCCTGTCACGTGGAACTGTACCATGACCGAATGCTGCCTGTTAGTGTCTGATGCATTGGTCTGCATGTTGTGGCCCTTGTCTTGCCTGTACTGACACGCACATGGCAATAAAGTCTACGCAACTTCACTAGTGTTCAACTGTGATGAGTGTTGATTAGAATGACAAATCGTGTGCCTCAATGAGCATTGTCCGTACACAGGGAGGGACTGACTGACGCGTTTCACTTAGGGGTGAGTCCCTATTGCCAGCTCCACCTCTGTGAGCCAGACATAGTGGTTGGGATAGTTGCTGATCGACCTGTGCTCTTATGTGTCTTCAGTAATGTGAGTATGGTGTCCACATTCTTGTCATGTAGATCAATGTGATCCATCACTACAGGCTGTGTCCACCCAGTTGAGTGTGAGTAGGTATGCGAAGAGATGTTCTGTTGTCAAATGTGATGGGGGACACTACTTTAGGCCTGCCAACGACTTTGACATTTCATACCCATCCCTATTACTAACATTGCATGGGCCAAAGTTGAGGATTTGCACGATTGTTGTTTCAGAGCAATGAGGCCACAGCTAGTGCACACATTCCCAGTCATCTCACTTCCTATGTGTGTCACGGTCAAACATGCGCATTGCTTTCATTTCCCAGGGTGTACCTATTTGGGCAATCAATGTCCTTACATTCATCCACACTTTCATACTTGATCGATTATGGACATGACACATCTGTGTAAATTTGAATGATTTATTCACATTCGTTAGGGTGTCGGAGCTGGAGCAGTACATGGCCATGCAAACCCCACATTACATTGTAGCCCAGTGGAGGGCCAGCCAGAGTCATTTAGGGATTGACAAGTACATCGGAAGGGGAAGAGTACAGTCCGCAGTCTGATTGTTGTGTCATTGGTAAGCAAACAAAATATGGCAGTCCATGTCGATGTCCAGGGTGAGTGTCGCAGAGTGTTTCGGGGGACAGCGGGAGGTGTTGTTACAGGGCATGATGCAGAGGGCAGAACCAAGCTGAAACAGGGCATATGGCGGAGAAGAATGCTACTGGCTCCTTCTTACTACAAAGGTGGAATCACCTGCATCTTCGTTCTCTATGTCATCTGTCTGACATGTGGGTGCTGATGTTTGGTCTGCAGCACTGTGTGTCACTGACACATCAGGGGCCGGAGATGTGTGTGTAGAAGTACCAGCAGCATTCATCAGCAACTGCCTTAGTGACAGCAATGCAATGATGAGGATCTGCAGGGCATGGAAGATCCCAACAACTTTTCGCTGGTGTGCATCGGTGGCAGCCATTCTATCCGCATGCATCCGCTCCATGTTCTCCATTATCCTCAGCATCTGTGCCAACTCTCGACTGACATCGCTGAGGCCACTCTGACTAGACAGTTGTTCTCCTCTCAGAGTCATTACTCCAGCGATGTCGGGCATGGATTGTTGGACATCATGGAGCGAACTGTGGGTGTCCGTTAGGAAGTGTAAGTGGTCCCTGATGGGACTTAGACACCCACGTATGGCATCTGGTTTGGCTGCCATGAGGTCGAACCCCACCCGCACCTGTTCAGCCACCTCCTTCTGGCAGTCTAACACCTGGCCTTGGAATGCGATGTGTTCTTCGGTGAGGTGCTGGGAGCGAGCCGTGGTGATGGGTGCTTCCTGCTGTATGGTCTGTGCAGGGGGTGGGGTCTCCTCGTTGCAGCTGGGCTGCCCTGCTCCTGGAGGTGGGTTGCCGTTGCTGTCCATGAGCTGTTGTAGTGCATCGGTGTCGAAGGTGTGGAGGTCCTCTCCATCATCACTGATGAGTTGTCTGGTCTGCTCTGCAGGAGGTGTTGATTGTCCCTCTGCAATGTGAAGGGGAGATGCATGTTAACATTTTGTTGACATGTATGTTGACGCATTGTTCAAGTTTACATACAGACTGCATGACAGTGTACATTGTGACTGTTTGGGAGGAGTTGACTATTTGATGCGGGACAGTGGACATTTGAACTACATCACGGATGTGAGGTTGTACACGTACATTATCATCTCACAGTTTCCTGCTATGCCAGATGTGATTGGCCAGTTTCTACGCACAAGTGGAACCAGTTGTGTCCTCTGTTCTGTAGTGAGAGTGTTGCACTTTGTACCACATTGTCGTCAATGATGTTGTGCTGTTGTTGCTATGTGTGTGTGCTGCATTGTGGGAGAGTCGCCCCTGAAGCTGTGCTTTTGCTGCCCCTTATCCTTTGAGGCGGTGTGCCTTTGACTTCTGTGCTTCTACGGTGCTGAGATTTTGCAGACTTGGCTAATTTTGGCTCTAGTTTGGATTTTGGACTCTTGGGCATGGTTTATCCGCAGATGTGTTGTTGACGTCAGGGGTTGTTTGTGCACGTGGATGTGTCAGAGTGTGACCTGCTCCTTTCCGGATGTGTTCCACACTCAGCCACCTCAGTGTCGTGGCGTGCACCATGTCATGATGATTGGACTGCAGCCATGCTGTTCGTCATGCAGTGTCACTTGCATTGTCAGTGTGGCTCACAGACACGCAGCTTTGCTGGTTTTAACACGTGTGCATGGGTTGGTTGTGAGATTGGTGCTGTGTGGGGAGGGACCCCTTAGTGCCCATAGTGGACAGGGGCCTACTTGCTGTTTGTATGTGTGCTGCAGTGTGCCAAGGGGATCAGGGACATGATCCAGAGTCATTGTGGGTGTGCAGTGTGCTGTACTTAATTGTGCATGTGTGCCATTGTGCCCATCTCCCCCGTCCCCCAGTCCCTGTTCGGTACTCACCCTGGTGCTGTTGTGTCGGGTCATGTCGAGCAGTGTCCGGACCCCCAACTCCTGCCACCGTCTCCCCACTGATGACTGTGGCCACCATTTCCTCCATCTCATCCAGCTCCTGGTGTTCCGCTGGACTGCCACCTCCAGTCTGCATTGCTGCCTGATGGTTGTCAGCGAGTTTCTTCTTGGTTTTGCGCTTCGCATCATTCCAGCGCCTCTTGACCTCGCCAATTGTCCTTCTCCTCACTCCGACTGGATTCACCTTGTCCAGGATGGACTGCCATGTCGCATTTCTATTTGCCAATGACACGTTGGAGGTGACGAACAGTTGTTGGTGGTGTTCTATCACCTCCGTGATGATGATCCTGTTTTCCTGCGGACTGAACCTCGTCTTCCTCGTCTTCTTCTCCTTGCCCTTCCATGACCCCGAGGTCCCAGGCTGTTCCTCCTGGGGGCTTGTGGGGTTCTGGTCGTCCTCTGTACTTGCTCTGGCTTCCTCCATGGTGCTACGCAGTTTTAATTATTTTGTTTGTGTTTTTCTGTGCTTTTATAGTGCATTTTCCCGCATGACGCGTGGGAATTGCAGGCCTGTCGCTGGTTATCGCATATTTTTTTATCGCGGGTGGCCACATCGCAACTTTTTTCGCGTTCGTGTTTTGTGTTTTTTCGGCGTCGCGTTAATTTTAACGCGGTCGTTTGGCGCGTTATCGTGAAACTATTGCATGGTGCCGCCGGGTTGAGAATACAACGTTAACAGGGTGTTATTTTCCCGTGATGGACTGCGATGTGCAAAGTTGCATTAGGCTAATTTTGCGATAATTATCACACGTTCTTGAGAATATCCCCCTATGAGTAGCGCTATAAAAAATTAAATGTTTGTCAGAAAGGTGCTATAGAGAGATGAGGTGCATTGTTGGTGAGGGGTAGTGAGGGAATTCATGGAGAAGGAGGAAATGGGGGAGGGGACACCAAAAAACATTGTTGCACCATGTGCGACCAGTGCTTGGGCCAGCCCTAGCTGGGAGTGTTAGCCCCCCCCCAAAGTTCGGGTCTAGTTGAGCCCCGATGTACACTTAGTAATATTTAGGTCGGTGTTTACTTGTTTGCAATCAATGGTTATTTTGGGGGCGGGGGTTTATTTATGTATTTTCTGATTTGTACATTTTTGGGGTGAATGATAAATATTTTGTTGATATAATATATTTTTATTTAAATTAAATATGTGTATACCAAGTTTTGGGTTTATTGAAAGTAATTCCTTAACCTATAAAGTTATTTTGAGCGCTTTATTAATGATTATATAATTAATTTGGCAATAATGTTGTACTTGATATTGTGTGGAACAATATTTTTGACATATTCTATGTCTACTTAAAGGTAACAATTTTTTTGTTCTGAAAATTTTGCTTTCGATATATATGTAAAAATGTATATTTTTAACAACGATATTTGTGTTCTCGAAATTTGCGGTTTTTATACTTAAGTATACAGAGTCAATATTTTTGTTATCAGCATTTAATTTCCGATATTTTCGTGTCTCTTTATTTGTTGGTTCAATACTTTGTGAGTGATCCTTGATTCTATTAGGAGTTTGTAGTGTTTTGAAGATACTGGATCATATGCTAGGTCAATAATTCTTATATTTTCATGGGTTAATTCAGATTTTGTTGAGTATTCAAAAAGTCGTGCTGGGTTTTGGAGGTATCTCCATATACATTGGATTAAATGATAGTAATGCCCATGTATAGCTGTTTGTGGGTATATTCTTAAATTATAGAAATCATTGCTGGTTCAAAGTTAATTATTATTTTTGGGGGATATTAATGATTACATTTTGATTCTTTTTCAGTTAGCATTTCGTGGTATGTTGCATTTATATTGGTAAATGTGCATACACTAACAGTATGTTTGGGTTGTGGTATTCAACGTGAATTTGTGTGAATGGTGGAGGACATGGTTTGAACATGCACCCATCATCCGCATGCTGCTCTGAGTTAATCTAAGTAGGTTGTTTCCTGTTGCATAAATAGTTTTTCTCCTGTCATTTCCAGTGCTGTCATACAAAAGAAAAGGTGTGTTGCAGTGTGATATAGTTATGTTTTTTGGATATATTTATATCTTGGAATGTTTTTGGAACAACAGGAGTTTCTGTTGTTGCTTTTGTAACTCTGGATATGATGCCCAAGAATTGATCAATAGTTTAGTCAGAAACATTTGGAATTAAATAATTTAAAATTGGCCCTGTATGCTTTTGTGAGCTCATGCTAGCTTCCTTAAGGTCTTATAGTGCATTTCTGACTTGATTTCCATAATGTTAGGTAGGTAAATATGCTCTCTTAAGTGTTCCATGTTTTATTTTTTGGAGTAGCCCCCACTAACATGCATTATATCAATACATTTCCTGTGTATTTTGTCACTGCTTGTTTTTTTCTTAACTGTAGGTATATCCTTTGTGAGTTAATAACAATTTTTATGTTGACAATTGGATGTATGTGGCACTTTCTGACATTCTATCTGTGTGGGTTTAGAATAATACATTAATTATGAAATAGCATCCTGATATAAACATGTATTATATTTCTTTTTCATTTATACTGACAGATTTGATAAAGTTTTATTTTGTTGAAGTGAATTTAGGTTTTGATTTTTTGGGAAAATTATGGTCCAGGTGCTTAATTTTTTCTTGAAAAATTTACCTTTGTTAGTGTTATATGTCTGAAAATTATTTATGCATTTGTTATAGTTTGTTGTATTTTAGTTTCATTTTGAAACTATAGAGTGGTTTGGTTTGTTTTAAACTAAGTGATATTTACGGATTTTTTAAGTTATGATTGTTAAGTTTGCAATTCAAAATGATGATAATCTTATTTTTTTCTTGTAATTTTCTGTTTTGGTCTGCTCTTGTTAACTATATTAAATGAACATGAATAAAAAACTTTGACATATATTTGTGACTGTTGTTATTATGTAGTTAGTAATATTTTACTTTATGTTGCTTACTTTTTAAAATTGCATTTCTTGTTCTTGGAGGTGGCTTTTTTATCTCTTCCGTGCACAAACTAATTTGCAGTTTTGGCTTTTTTGCCTTAATTTCTTGCACATTTCTGTGTCCACATTACAGATGATTTTTAAAGTAGTTGTATTAGTTGATTAGTTCTAAGTTAGTTAGTTTTAAGTTTAATTTAATTGGTTGTTCTGTTTGGGATTTTAAATGTTCATGTTTAGACCCTTTGACTACTTATTAGTTGAAAGGTGAAAGCTAATTAGTGTTTATGTGTTAATGTGTATGTGTATATATATTCAAAGTTAGATTTATTTTAGTATTCATAGTGGTTCAATGTTATACTATTTATATTTAATTAGACTATAATTTCATACAGTTTTATTAGTATTCATTTGCATTTTTTTCTTGGAGGTGGCTTTATTGTGCTTCTTTTATATCTCCTACATCACTGGGAATTGACATTTCAGTTGCATTGCATTGCATAAAGATGTTTCTGTTCTTGCATTAACCCTTGAGGACTCTCGCTCCTATACAACGCTATCACAGTGCATGGCTCTTGTGACTTCAGAAGCCTGGCCTTGCTTGCAAAATACTTGTTGCACCTGCATCTGCTTTTTCTTCTTACTGTGCTATTCACAACAAACGTAGCTATATTTTCAAAACTAATGGCTCATTCTGTGGAATGATTCTAGGTTATGTGCATCTGCTTACTGTGGAAAGTGCTATGAAATACTGCAGAGTGACATTGAATCCTCCTCCAGCAAAGAATTGTGATAATCCTGCCATTCCCAGGGTTAAGTTAAATCCTACTTGCATTAATAAGCTTCTAGCAATACCTAACCAAAAAGAAGTTTTTTAATTTCTGAAATGCAGACTTATGACCTTTAAACAAAATGATCTGTGGTGGAGACACACCACATTTTAAATACTCAAAGCCTGATTCACGAATGTAAAACATACTTTTGAGTAGTGTTTATACTTTTGAGTAAGTTTACTACTCTTCAGTATTCACAAACTCAGAGTATAAGTTACTGCTAAAAATAAATATTATGTCCAGGACTTTACAAGGGTAACCAGCTAACCACTGGTTTTACAACACCCTCCCATAGAAAATATTGGATGTAGGGACTTAAAATAAAACCCCATAGGAAGTAATGTTGAATGAAATTAAATTATTTAAAATAGTTAAAAATATAAGTAAATATAAAAAAAAGGAAAATTAAACATAGGGAGACTTCACAGTCGGGGTGGAGATCTTCGCATGGTAAAGTATATAAAAAAATAGCTACGTTATTTAACATGAAAATAAATATTACAAATATGTTTATGCTAAATATCAATGTTAATTTGTTTGATATATGTACTTTAAATGTAGAACAAAATAACAACTGCTACAGTACTAATATATTATTTTTGAAATAAACTTTTCACAAATAGAAATACATTAAATAAAATATACAGTATTTTGTGTGGATAAATTAAAAACTAAATTCCCACCTAAATAGAAATATATTTCTAATGTCCCTCACTAATTATTATAAGTAATGATTAAAGAATGTATTTACAAAGGATAAGCTGATGGAATCTTGAATTGAGAGTTTTGTCCCAATGTGAATTAGGAGGGGCTGTACCTCTATTTTTTTTTTCACAACGTAATTTTATTGTTGACAGTCGACACATGCCTGATGTCTGAAAGAACACCAGTATTACATATGCAATTTCAAAAATAATGATATCAACATTTCCACAGTTTCTGTAGCGTCTTATATAGATTAAATATTTTACTACAAACCTTACTATAAACATCAACAAAAGTGCCACATTATGTCTGCAAGTAAGTTTTATATACGTGAGTCCCAGCCCTTCATGACAATAGTAGAGATCTGTACCATGTAACTCTCGGTTCAATACAGTCATTACAATTGTTCTTCAATAGTAGCGTCCGGGGGAACCAGTTCTAGATAGAGCACTCTGTAGTCCGCCCACCTCTTCCAGATTTTAAAATGTTGCTGGGGGCACCCTCTCGCCCTAAAGACTTGGATTTCAAGGCCCATTATGAAGTCTAAGCCCTTTTTCCACACCGCCACTGATGGCGGGGATTCATCCTTCCATGCCCTAGCGATGTCTCTCTTTGCCAGGGTTAGGCCAAGGAATAGCAGGTGACGTTTGTATCTCTTGCCACCCAGGCCCTCGGTGATATGTAGCATGACCAGTCGTGGAGAGAGCGGAATGTCCCACCCCAAAACCTCTGACAAGCATGTGGTCACCCCTCTCCAAATCCTTGACAGCGACATGCACTGCCACACTGTGTGCAAAAAGGTGCCTTCGTCTGTCGCACATCGCAGACAGTGCGGAGATACGATCAGACCGGCACGCCATAATCTATGCCTGGTGTAATAAGCCCGATGTAAGTATTTGAATTGGATGAGTCACAAGCGGGCCGCAATCGCTGCACTACGTGGGGACTCCAGGGCTTCCACCCAATCATCCTCGTCCAGGAGACCCAGGTCTTGCTTCCACTTATCCCTAGTTTTGTGTAGTGTTGTAGGTGTATTGTTAAGGAGTGTACGGTAGATCTTGGTGATCTTATGGTCTCCCAGCTCGCCCATGAAGACATTTGCCTCAATGGGGTTAAAATCAGGTATATCTGTCTGTTGTGTTAAATATGGGGAGAAGGCATGCCTAAACTGCAGATATCTATAAAATTGTCTGCGAGGCATAGCATATTGTGTCTGAAGTTCCTGAAAGGACCTCAAATTTCGACCATGCATAACTGCCCCCACTGTGTCTATGCCGATAGTCTCCCAGCCACGAAAACCAGACAACTGTATCAGCTGAGGTAGCTGTCCATTACGCCATAAGGGCGTCTCTCTCGTAAGCCTCCCCCACCAGCCCATGGAACGGAGTGCATGTTTCCAGACCGTGAATACCGTTCTGGTTGTGGGTGGCAGAGCCTTAAGTGTGGATGTAGAATAAAGCGTCATGTGTAATGTGTTGTCACCCAACAGCCAGCACTCAACCGCATACGCCTGGTCTCGATGATCACCATACCACCAGTCATTAAGGACGAGAAGGTGCGCGGCCGCATGGTATGCCTGTACATCTGGGGTGGCGATGCCACCACAGTATGTGGATTGAAAGCAAGTCCTCAATGCTACCCGTGCCGCACCACCTCCCTAGAGGAATCATGCTAGGACAGCATTTAGTTGATGAAACCACGTCTGCCGTATGAAATATGGATGATGTTTGGAGCTGATATAGGAGCTGGGGCAGGGAGACCATTTTAAAAATGGCGGATCTGCCAAACAGGAATAAAAGCAGGTTGGACCACATTTTGGTCTGATCACCCACCTGTGCCCACAGCTGGGCCAGATTTCTATGCCATGCGAGAGTCTGCGATGCTGAAAGAAACACTCCCAAGTATTTGAATCCATCCTGGACCACCTCGACTTCTCGCGACCATTCGCCCAGTTGATCGCCAACTCGCAGTGGCCATAGATAGGACTTGCCCCGATTCCTGTACAAGCCGGACATCTCACCAAAGATTTGCATGATTCTGAGAAGGCGTGGGCCGGTCCTATCGGGGTGTGTAAGGAAGAACAATACGTCGTCCGCATACAGTGCTATACGGTCCGAGAACCCCGCCGCCGACTCAAAACCACGGACCTGCGCATCTAATCTAACCCAGGCTGCCAACGGCTCCATGGCCAACGCAAATAAATACGAGGAGAGAGGACACCCATGACGTGTACCTCGCCCGATAGTAAAGCATCGAGAGATGGAGTCAGGTACATGGACCGAAGCCGTTATGTCAGTGTATAAGAGACGAATGAGATTCAATAGACGGGGGCCAATAGTTAAGTGGCCAAGTAAAGCAAAAAGATAGGTCCAACTGAGGGAGTTGAAGGCCTTGTCAATGTCCGCAAGAAGGAGCGCAGCTGGTCCCTTAAGTCGGTCTACAGCCGCTATGGCATTGTGTGCATGCCGAATATTATGCCGCGTTGCGCGGCCAGGCATGAAGCCAACCTGGTCTGGATGGACCAGGTCCGTGATATGAGGAACCAATCGATTGGCGATTACCTTGGCCAGCAGCTTAGCCTCCACATTAAGAAGAGATATCTGGCGATATGACGAGTAATGTTCCGGGGGTCGACCCGGCTTTTGGAATACAACTATTTCAGCGTGCCTCCAATCCAACGGCAATCTACCGTTCTCCACGGCCGCCTCGAGAGCCGAAAGGTACGGATTCAGCAGCTGAGAGTGGTATTTCTGAAAGAACTCGCATGTCAAGCCGTTTGGACCTGGTGCTTTCCCCGTCCGCATATCCAGCAATGTGGTGTGTAATTCCTCCACCGACAATGGGGCATCGAGTGTTGCGCGCACATCGTCAGAGAGGGTCCGCGGAGGGAGATCATCAATGAACTTCTGAACGAGTTCCGCAGGTATTGTCTAGCGGGGAGCATATAGGTCGGCGAAATACGTGGTGAAGCAATTCGCAATGTGCGATGGGTCTCTAGAGATTTCCCCGCCCGGGTCCCGTACACTCGGGAGGGTGCACAGACGCAGCGTCTGTTGACATAGGCGATGTAACAAAGCACTGGACTTATCCCCCCATTGATAAATCCGGCTGCGAGTCGCGAGCCAGTAAAGTCGAGCTTCATCCAGGAGTTCACTAGCGTATGATTGTTGTACACTCGATAGCTGCCTGCGTGCAGCACTCGCATTCTCTTCTCTACTAGAGCGCTCTAAGTTAAAGCAATTGAGCTTCGAACTGCAGTAATCTCTTGCGTCGCTGATGGCGTCTCGTGGCGCAAAAGGCAATATCCGCCCCCTAAGTGTAGGTTTCATCGCTTCCCATATGGTTACATGGGAATCGACCGTGCCCGTGTTATGTAAAAAGTAATCCGTGAGGGATGTGTGAATGTGCAAGCTGTATTGTACGTCCTGCAGCAGCCATGGTGACAGTCGCCACCGGAATTGGGCACGTCTAGGATCTAGGGATATTTGAATGGAAACTGGTGAGTGGTCCGACAAGCCCCGGGGCAAAATCCCCGCAAACACCAGTCTGTGGGCATGATCTGTGGAAAGGAAAATGTAATCAATGCGAGAAAAGGACTCGTGCATTCCCGAAAAGTATGTGTATGCTTGGTCTGTGGGGTGTAGTGCCCTCCAGGAACCGACCCACCCCATCCCCTGAATCAGTGGCAATAATCTAGAGTGTTGGGCCGTTGTTGCCCTCTCAGCGGCGCGCCATCGATCTCTAGCCGGACATAGTACATCATTCCAGTCAACCCCAACAATCGTTAGGCAATGAGGAATTTCAGTCCATAGCACTGTTAAGCGTTTCACCATGTTCCATGCTGGTGGAGGGAGCATAAATGCTTCCCAACACAAGGGGTTCCCCGTAGAGCATACCATAGACCACCACAAATCTACCCAGAGGGTCCGACCACGTCTTACAATGAGCGAATGGGATATTACGGTGTATAAGGATTGCCACCCCGTGGGAACCTCTAGCAAACCCTGCATGATAAACGTGCGCATACCCAAACCTAGCTAGGCAGGGCATCTTGGTGCCCATGAGGTGAGTCTCCTGGAGAAAGAGGACGTCCGCCCCGTACCTCTTGGCTTGCCGTAGTATGGCTCCCCGCTTGATCTTATCAAGAAGGCCATTAACATTCCAGCTAATGAGCCGAAGGTCCCGACCACCAGTCCCCATCGAGCTCTGTGTCATGGCTGACATTGAGGCATATGGACAAACATCGATATTTGAAAGGCGGAGACAACCCAGTAAACACGTATGCAAAAACGAATAGTGGCACTAGTAAAGCATAAGCAAAACCCAAACATTACCCAAGCAACCCCCCAACCCCAATAACTCATAAACGCTGAAGTATCTGTTGCGGCAGTATGTGGCCGCCGCTCCCAACTAAATCTATATACAGCTGAAGCCTGAATATTCATTACATCTATATTGCAAATAGTTCATATAGTGACAGAGTCTCAGTGGCGTATCAGTTAGGAGGCCGCAGGCTCCGGCTGATCGGCTGACATTTGCCTCCGGGATTTGCTACGATTGTGGGACCGCTTCTTGGAGCGTGATCGGCGCCACTGTTTACCGTCTGCATCCGGTGATCCATGCCTAGTGCCCCCGGATTAAGAGTCCGAGTCCAGTCGGGGCGGAGTATGCGGTTTGATCTTAACGGTTTCACCCATCCAGCGAAATACCTCCTCTGGGGTCTCGAAGAAATATGTACGTACCTGATAAGCCACTCGCAACCGGGCCGGATATAACAAGGAGTATTGCAGCAGAAGACCCCAGAGATGGGCCTTAGCCTCGACAAAGGATTGTTGGCGCTGCTGTACCAGCCTAGTATAATCTGGAAATATCATAATGCGCTGGGAGACATAGAGAAGGGTATCCTTTGTTCTAGCGTGCTGCACGATAACATCCCTGTCTTTATAATTGAGAAACCGTGCTATTATTGGGAGGGGCTGGGCGGCGGCTTTTACAGTAGCGCACGAAGAGCTCGCTTGATTATGAAACAGGGAGAAAGAACATCGGATGGGAGCCACTCCTTGAGCCACTGAGTAAGAAAGTCTGCCACGTTATTTTTCTCACATCCCTCAGGATATCCAACAAAGCGGAGATTATTTTGGTGGGAGCACCCCTCCGCATCTTCCACCCGCACCGCCAGGCCCCTGGTGAGTGTCTCTAATGTAGTTACTTTTTTCTGACGTGTGCCCACCGTGGTCTCTACAGTCGAAATCCTGGATTCTGTTTCCGTCATGCACTGTACTGCATTTCGAAGGTCTTGCAGGAGCAACATTACGTCTGAACCTACAGCACCTATCTTGGCTTCCAGCATTTCCCAACACTGCGTTATCGCTGCCAACAGCGCCGCATTATCTGGCATAGTCGCCTCCGTGGTGCTTTGTACAAATGCCAGGGCTGCAGCTCCGGCGTATTTATCTATCGTGCCTTGTTTGGAGGAGGCGCCGGGCAACTTATCCTTCGCCATGGTGAGTCATGATGGAATGGATGGTGATTTGAATGTGGGGGCGCAGTGCCCTAGTCGCTCTACGTTCGATCAAGTTGTAGTGTCAGGGCAGCCGGTGTATGGGTTTCGGAGAGGGACTCGGCTTGGGGGAGGCCACCGCACCCACAAGCCGCACCAAACCTCGTTTGACCGCTTCTGTGTGCTGGGCACCCCCACCTCCCCTAGTGGGCGCCTCGTCACAACCCCGGGTGTCAATACATCAGATGGGCGTACTGCCCAAGGAGGGCCTCCACACGGGGATCCTCCTCTGCCACCAGCAGGTGTTTCATCTGAGGCCCAGTCCATCTCACACTGCTCTATATGGAGGTTTTTGTGTAGGCCTCTCACCCCTGCGCTCCCACTGCACAGCAGCACCTCACCCAGTCAGTTACAGCAAGTGGCAACAGCCTCAATGTCTCCTCCCAGCCTTTCACTCTCCTGCGGTAGACTGGACCAGTTCAGGATATTCTTGGTGGGGCCGAGTCAGGCCTACATATATATGCCAGCCTCCTATGCTGTGGCTTAATCCGGTCGCCCAGTCGTATTATGGGTGCCAAGGCTCACTTCAGGGCGGCCGCCCCACTGCTACGGCTCGACTGGCCCTTGAAAATTCGCCTATGGAGCCAAACGTGGGATCTCAGTACGTCCGCTCTCCAGAAGCACCGTGCCCCCCGGGGGCACAGCACGGATCCGGGGCCGCAGCTCCACATCGAGGCCGGGCTAGCCTCTACTTGCATCCGGCCAATTCGGGGAGGAAACCTCAACGGAGCCGATTCCAGCAGGGGCGAACCCCCCAGGGCAGTGCCACGCATGTCAGTCTCCTCCCGCCGTGGTCCGGTCCGACCGCCGAATCTACGGGCTCGTCGGCTCCCAGCGCTCATGGCCACACACAGCCCGCCAAGGCCTGGCACCACTGAGGCACACCCGGGTGCCTGTCTCGTTTCCGGGTGTCGCACCGTGACCCGAACTGGCCGCCGAAGCCCCAACGGCCCACGTCAAGCCCCTCAGACACTCACCGGCAAGCCAGGTCTCTGGCAGTGTCACTCTAGGGAGCCCCACTGCTCTCGCTGCACACCAACGAAGCAGCTGCTGGGTTCACTGGTAGCGAGTTTCGCCACGGGCCGTCTGCTATACCGCCGGGTCCCCGCCGTCCAGTCCTGATTATTACACCATCAGACCCCACTGATAACTGCACAAAGGTAGCAGCGGGCACCACCAAAACTCCGACCAATTTAGAGGATATGCGGGAGAAAGGATTAATGACGAATTATTGTCAGGCTGTGGGAGCTCTGCTAAGGCGCATCCGCCATGTTGGACCGCTGAGCCACACCCCCCCGTGCCTCTATTTTTGAGTATATTTTTGTATCGACTTGTTATAGCCTATGATTTCAAACTTTAGTATGTGCTGTCAACCTTTTAGCGACCACAATCTGTTAACCGTAAATTTGAGGGGTCCAAGTGTATCTTCAAGGAGCTCTTTAAGGGCCCATATAGTTCCTCAGATACGTAGCCAGGGCAGATGACTAAAATGGGCAATGGAGAAACCAGAACATTTTGTTAATACCCTATCCTATTGCTGTGCCAATGAATTAGAAACTTGCTTAAATCCTTCTACCCCATACCATATGCTTTTATTAGCCTGCGGCTCTATTGCAGAAAAGGTAGCTGAACTTCTCTTCTTGCCAAGTACAAAACCCTCCCTTATCGCTCCAAAATGGTTTAACTCTAGTTGCTCAATGGCCTTGCATAATTTAAAAAGAGCGCTTTCAATAGCCCCTAGAGATAGGGCACAAGTAGCCTTTTGCTGGCATATTTATAAGGAGGAGTTAAAGAAAAGGAAAGGAAGCTTAAGGGAAAAGGCATGAGAGGAGTTGGTAGAAACTTATTCTGTAAAGCATTGCTCAGCCTTCTAGCTTATCATTAACCAGCCCTATTTTGCCCAGGAGAACGCTCTGAATCTATGTCACCATATACCTTGCCAGGCCTGAGTGACTCACTTTGAGGGTATTTGAAGCTGTATAGGCCAGATAGTCACTGAAGAGTTGATTCCAGTAGAGCAGGAGAAATTAAGCCTTGTTTTTAAATTAGAAGAAAACACACAATGTATTATAAGTCTCACAAGGCATAAGGCCCGAGCTCTGATGGCATACTGCCTGATTTATTTATTCTACACTTGGAACTTTGGGTGCCACTGTTGACCCTGAGTTGAATGCAGGGGTAAGGGAATTTTCACCTCCATCCTGGTTGTCATCAGTTATTGTGTCAATAAAAAAAGGGGACAAAGACAAACCAGAGTGTTATAGGCCATTATCACTTTTGGACTTGGGTGTTAAAGTCCTGGGGCTGGTGTTATTGGACAGAATGAGAACTTGGGCTGATGATAATAATATTGTTTCTGATTCCCAATATGGTTTTCAGTTGAGTAAATCTACCATAGAACAGTGTTTGAACCTTTAAATGGTGATTAATAAATACACTATTGGCCGTTCTGTAACAATACATCTGACCTTCATGGACCTCATGGCCATGAAGAGCCCTTTGAATATAGGATTGGAACCAATATAGCTTACTTTTTACACGACCTCCACGCTGAAACTACTGCCACAGTTAGATACTCAAACGACACAGCATGTACGGTTAGTTTTATAATGAACCGCAGGATGCGGCATGTGTATATCCTGCCCTGTTTTTGTTTTTCCTGTACATAAATGAGCAGGAAAAGGCCTTAATTGCTGCCAAGGTGGATTGTCCATCTATTGGTTCCCGTCCGTTACCTGTACTGCTATACGTGGATGATGCAGTTCTGATGGGGAGAACGGCCAATGGCCTGCAAAGCTTGCTGAACTCCTTCGATTGCTTTATGAGAGACTGAGACCTGTCTGTCACCCTCTCTCAATATTACATTATGGTGGTGGGATCTAAGTCAACAAGAACTAAGACCTATACCTTGAACCAGCATACTTTAGCAAATGTTGGGACTTTTCCCTATTTGGGGGCATTGTTTGAGTCAAAACTAAGTTGGAAACCCCTCGTTGAGGCCAAGTAGCAGAAGCTTAGGAAGTCTGTAGAAGCTGATTTTAGATTCGATATGAGGCTGGGTAGTAGATCACTTAAAGCCTTAGTTAAAATCTACGAGGCTAAGTGTGTTTCAAGAGTACTGTATGGAAGTGACATTTGGGGTACCTTCCAGTATATGAGCTCCAGATAGAGGAAAGCAAATGTATAAGAGTGCACTCTGTGTTCCACAGAGCACATCAAACGACTGTGTGTATGAGGAGTTGGGGCTACATATCTAAGTGACCAGATAGCCATGCATCCGCTGCAGAGCCGGATTAGGATTTGGTCACAGGAGGAATAGGGCCTGAATCGTTTAGTCATGAGGGATTGAATGTCATTGATTATGCCTCAAAAATACCCTAGTTAAGATATATAAGGGAATCCTGTTTTGATTTGGGGAGAAAGAAGGTATTTCTTAACCCAGAGGGCATTAGTATAAGGAGATCTCAAATGGGTAAATGAAAGGTTCAGTGACCAGGTGATTTTTACTCAGGTAGGAGACTTAGTTAATAAAACACAAAGTGTGAACATATGATTTTACCACCACCACTCTGGAGATGGAGCCCTATTTAACCCTGATGAAGAACAATAGGGATAGATGTCTGTTAACTCGATTTAGACTTAACTTGTTGCATTTGCTTTAGCTTCGCCATAAAGGGCTTTAATATGATGTCGATCAGAAAGACCGTCCGACCAACGGGGCAGCAGGGAAAATCTGACCGACTAATGTGCGATGTCTCCGACTGCTGTATTATGATGTATACCAGGCAAATCTCCGACCGCGACGGTCGGTGATGACTCCGACCCAACCGCATTGGTCGGAAACGAGTCCGATCTGACTGCATCTGTCGGAAAGTCTGTTTCATAGGGATTTCCAATACGCAAATGCATTGGTTGTACCGCCGACACGATTATGATGCATCCGATGCGTTTGCAGTTCCATGGAGATTTGTGTGTCACATGGCAAGTGTAAAGCTGAAAAACCCATGCCAAATAACCCAACATAAACCATAGTCTGCACTCACAAAATGACACAGCTGATGTCATTTGAAAGACACACCTCCCAATCCACCTATAAAAAAAAACCCTTACCAGACCATGATCCTTTGCTATCACAATCCTGCAGTTGGACGGGGACCATTGCTATTCCCTATTACACTGCAGCCAGCCCTTCACCCTCTCACGCACTGCAAAACCATCACTCTTTGCACATATCCCATCTTTTATTTTTTTTACTTTTTCTGAAAACACCTTCTATTTCACACTCATATTCACACTCACAAAATCACAATGTCCAAGAAGAAGCAGCCACGTTTCACAGATGATGAGTTGACAGTGCTTGTGGATGAAATCCTCAGAATAGAGCCACAGTTATTCGGGACCCTAGTCCAACAGACTTCCATCAGCCAGAAAAATCAGATGTGGGACATGATAGTCAGCAAGGTGAATGTAGTAGCCCCCAGCCTGCGCACAATGTATGGCATCAAAAAGAGGTGGTACGATGTCAGGAGGAGGGTCAAGCGTTTTGGCCAGCAAAAACCACCTTGCCACACAACAGACTGGTGGTGGCCCTCCCGTGCCAACTGTGCACTTTACTGCCTGGGAGGAGAAGGTGCTTGCCATTATTCCGCCAGAGAGCTTGTTTGGAATCCCTGAAGGACTAGAGTCTGGTAAGTAAAAACTAAACATGTGTCACAAGTTATCAATGACACCTCAGCAGATATCACTGTAATGGTCCAAGTTAGCTAAGTATTAATTGAACTAAACAAAGTAATAGTCAAAGAATAAGTGATGTGTAACTAATGCTGTTAACCTGGATACCTACAATGAAGATCAAAAGTCACAAAAACATTGAGATTAACAAATGTCAAGCTGTATTCTGGAAGTGTATACCCTGCAAGTCAGCATGGCTGCAACTACAGAATTAGTACACATCTCAAACCATGGCCCATAACTACAGTGAGCGCTTACCATGTATGTAATGCTAACTGCTACATCAAGTAATCCGAGCTCACAAAAGAATAGGACCACACCTACCATAAGTCACTCACACCAGACCTAAGAACACCAGGCACCTGTGTGAGCCATCTTGCTATCACACTTCCCCTCGCTGTCAGGAAACCAGAGGCCCAGGTGGGCTGGTTGGGCTGGGTGTGAAGAATGCTTGTAGGACAGGGCCTGATGGGAGTTGTGGCTGAATCAAACTATAGGCACCTATGTCAGCCATCTTTCCCTCACTGTCAGGAGCCCATAGATTCAGGTGGGCTGGATGGGAGGAGGAGTGTTTGCAATGACCACAACTCCCATCAGGCCCTGTCCCAGAAATATTCCCCCCAACCAGTCCATCTGGGTCTATGGTTTCCTAACAGTGAGGGGAAGTGTAGTAGCAAGATGGCTGACACAGGTGCCTGTAATTTGAATTGACCACAACTCCCATCAGGTCCTGTACTCCAAACACCAGGCACCTGTGTCAGCCATCTTGCTACTGCACTTCCCCTCACTGTCAGAAAACCAGAGGCCCAGGTGGGCTGCTTGGGCTGGTTGGGAGAAGTATTTGTAGGACACCGCCTGATGGGATTTGCGGTCATTGCAAACACTCCTCCTCACACCCAGCCCACCTGGATCTATAGGTTCCTGCCAGTGAGGGGAAGTGTAGTGGCATGATAGCTGACACAGGTGTCTGTAGTTTGAATTGACCTCAACTCCCATCAGGTCCTTAACTCCAAACACCAGGCACCTTTATGAAGCCATCAGTGTTACAAGCAACAGGTGGTCAGCCCCCTCCCTGGGGTTTTGCATCTGTGGTGCATCAATGTGAGGCCCAAGGGAGCCCCCAGGTCTCCTGAGCCCCTCAACAATGGGCAGAAAAGGTAAAATGATTGCCCCAAATACCCTGCCAGCTGGCAACTGTAATGAGATTGTTTTATTCGCCCTTCATTTTCTGCCAGACTTGCTTTGCTGGCACCCCTCCCTCGGCCTAATCGCTGCATCTGCATGATGACAGCGATTAGCCACCACACTTGAAGGTGCTATAGCTGTGAACTCGCCCTGCCCCTGTATGAATGGAAAGCAGGGTATCCTACGGGGATCCCAACAAATGGAAAAATGTCCTCCATTGTGACCTCATGTGTCAATGGGAAGTGCTCACCAGGTATTAAGGGAAAGGGAGAAGAGTGTAAAATGGTATGAGTGGTGATTTTGGTCAAAAAATTATCTTCTATCGTTTTTTTCGTACAAGCAGAAGTTAGGCAGAATTACATGAAGCACAGCTCAAGCTTAGCCTCAGAAAGTTGTGCATTGTTCATTTGTGTATTTGACGAGATACGAAGGGATAATAAATGCTTGAGGCAGGAATTGAGCAAGCAGAGATGGACTTGAAGGGGTGGTAATGGAAGGGGATTGTGCTGCACTGAATTTGGGCAGCCTAGTGGACTGGGACTCACCTGAAGTATTTAGGGCCCATCAGCTGTGCAGGGGCGACAAGGGCCTGTGTTCCACCTCTGCACAAAATGCAAAACAAGGTAAGAGGTGGGGTAGAACTGTGATGAATTGCAGCACATGTGGGAGAGAGATCACTGTTTGAGGGGCAGACCAATCAAAATGAGCGTAGAGGTGAGAAAGATGTAAGAGGAAGTAGAGCATGGAAGGGGGAGGTGGGCGTAAAGAGGGCATTACCAGTGAAAAAAGGTGAGGCTGAAAGGAAAGTGTAGAGGTAAAAAGCAGTGCAAGGGTAGGAGACGTAGACTATATGACAAATTTAAATGGTGAGTGGAGGACATGTTGAGGGGTGGATATCAGAGTGTAGGACCTTGGAGAGCATGTAAAAGGCTGGGCGAGATATGCAGGAAATAGGTAGATGTTTCAGAGGTAGAACCAGCTAGAGAAGGTTAGAAGCTGGCGAGATATGAGCGGTGAAGTGTGTAATAGGAAGGTGAAAGATGGATGTAATAGGGGCAGAATCAGTGAGAAAGGTAGTAGACAATATGAGAAATGAGGTGAAGTATATAGCATGGAAGTGAGATGTATATGTAAGAGAGGCACAGTGCGGCAAGGTAACAGGCTATGGCGGGTCAAAGTGGAGAGGTGGATGTAAAGGGGACAACCAGCAATGACAGTTAGGATGCTGGATGGAGAGATGCTATGTTATGTTATGTTATGTTATTCAGACTCAATATAGTGCAATGAATCACACCGAAGGGGTATCTCAGCACTGAGGCATAGTTCCAAGCTAAAAGAGGAAAGAGGAAGAGGTCAAGAGGGCTGATCTTTCGTAGCTTCTTGGTCAGAAAAGCCACATTTTCAGCAGCTTCTTGAAATATGCAAAATGAGAGCGTATGCAAATGTGAAGCGGAAGCCTGCTCCAATGAATAGGGCGCAGATAAGTAAAGGATCTACCGCCCTGCCTAACTGTGCGAATACAACATGGGCAGAGCAAGAGTTGATCCTTAAATCCCAAATTTCTAGTAGGGTGGTAAAATGGTTTGGAGATACATTGGTCCTTTCCCTGACATAGCTCTGTGTGCTAGGCACATAAGTTTGTAAGGCACTTGCATTCTAATGGGAAGCCAGTGTAGTGATTTAAGTGTGGGTACAGAAGGTGTGCGGGGAGGGAGTTTGAGGACAAGTCGTGCAGCGGTGTTATGGTTAAGCTGAATTCTAGACAGGAGAGAGTCATTGGCCGCTGCCATGAGCACATTGCCCTATTCTGAGCAGCTCACCACTAGTGCCTGCATGAGAGTCTTTCTTGTGTGTAGAGACAGCCATTGAAATACTTTTCTCAACATGAGTGTTGGTACCAAAACAGATGCCACATCTAGATTTCACTTGCTCTTTCATTGAGAGGCTATAGTCGATTAGAATGCCCAGGTTTTTTGCCACCTTTTTGGGTTGGGGGGTGCCTAATTCGGATGGCCAACAATTGCTCATCCTGTAGTCATGTGCCCTGCCGAACAGCACTATTTCTGATTTCTCGCCATTAAGCTGTAAGCAGTTGTGGGACATCCAAGAGGGAAATTTCCTCATGGACTCTCTGAACTTCAGTTTAGTGGGTTTGGGGTAATGGAGATAATCAATTGAGTGTCATCAGCATATGAAATGACATTGAATCCACTGGACCTGATTACTTGAGCTGAGGTGCCACATAGATGTTAAAGAGAACTGGGCTTAAAGATGAGGCCTGGGAGACCCCTCTGCCTAGTGACATGGCCCGAGATTTAACAGAGCTTAAGTTGATAACCTTGGTGCAATTGCTGAGGAAGCTTTGCATTGATTCTATGGCTTTGCCACCGACAACAATCTCAGCGAGTCTTTGAATCAAAATCATGTGTGAGATGGTGTAGAAGTCAGCTAAAAGATCAAGCAACACCAGCATGGCTGGGCAGCCCTCAACCAGAGTGAGTCTTATGATATCTCGAACTCCCATGAGCGCTGTTTCAGTGCTATGGAAGGCTCTAAACCCAGATTGTGGGGTGTTCATTAGGGTATTTGATACCAGATTGTGGGTAAGTTGTTGGTTAACAAGGTCTTCCATAATCTTGCCTGCGTGAGGGAGAAGGGAGATGGGCCTATAGTTTTCTGGATTCAAAGTGTCAGCATTAGGCTTGTTCAGTATGGGCATTACCAGTGCTACTTTCCAAACCTGTGGCATAGTGGCAATATCAAGTGAGAGGTTGCCCAGGGCTGTGATGGAGGGTCTAAGAGAGTTGGCAAGTCCTACCTCTATATGAGGGGGACAGGATCAGAGGGAGAACCCAATTTGATCTTGCTCATTATGTCTCACACCAACTCTGGCATGAAGGAGTCCAAATGTTCTTGGGCTGTAGAGCAGTTATGATTCAAGGGCATGATGGATAGAGAGTCAGTAGAAGGGTTGTATTTGTGAAGACTCTTATATGTATTCTCAATTTTATCCTCAGAATGGTTAGCTAAGGAATTACATGGTTCCTGAGAGGTCAGGATAGGTGGAGTGCAAGCTGTCGGAACGAGTAAATCCTTTGAGTTTTTTAAAAAGTTATTTGGTGGAATTTTCAGTGCTGTCAATTCTATTGATGGGATGCGACTTGCGCGTGGCTATAATTTTTTTAGTTAATTAGGACTGACTTATAGATCATTTTGTCAGAGTGGGCTTCTGGTATACACCATCATTTTTCTAGTTCCTGCAAACTGATTTCTCTTGCTTAAGTTCCTCAGTAAACCATGGAGCAGGGGATCTAGTGGACTTGCGGTGATTAGGTCTTAAAGGTGCTATTGTATCTAAAGTCTGCTGAAGAGACTCCTGAAAGCTAGTAAGTGCACTGTTGATGTCTGAGTATTCTGGAACACGCTGAGTAGGAAAGTTGGCAAAGAAGGAGGACTCAGAGACATTCTTCCAGGGCCTGATCAGCCCTTGAGGTTTAATGTTCCTACTGGTTTGAATCACATTGAGAGACGTTTGGAAACTAAGCATGAAGTGATCTGACCAAGTTAATGGAAAAGGGGAACTAACGTGGAGGTCCAAGACATTTGTAAAAATAAGATCTCGTATATGACCAGCAGTGTGAGTGCGATGGGCTCCATAGCTGTACAGGAAATGTGGTTGTTTTTAGGCCTTATTTGCCTCCCCTTCCACCAGCTCTGACGAGGTGGTTGGACCAACACTGACGGCTCGTTGGAGATATGCATTGTAATAGAATGGGCAGTTCAAGGGCAGGATGGCGCTCCGATCGGCTCCATTGGACCTTCCTGAGAGCTTTGCGGTCAGATGTTACCATCTGAATCGGAAGAACTGCGTCGGTCGGTATGTCATGTATTGTTAGTCCTTAACCACAACAACCTGGAAATGATCCAGGAAAGGGAACTAGAGGCACGGGGTATTAGGAGAAGGCAGCCTCCACATCAAACTGATTAACACACAAAGCCTCTCCTAATTATTGACCTAATTGCTATAATGCCTGCTATATGAGTGTAGGCATCTCACAAAAGGTGAAAGACTGGTCTCACACACCACCTGGTGTCATGCTTCATCATTGACCAGTCCTCGCCCTCTAAAAACTTGGTTTGATAGAGGGCGGGCATGCACCTGAAGACAGGGATGCACTTCTAAAACTAAGTGGGGCCCTTAACAAGAAAGTGAAGTTAAAAAGCCATTACGGATGTCAAACCTCTTTTAATGTAACTGACATCTGTATGGGGTTTAAAAGAAATGATCGGTGTATTGGGGATATCGTGGTCCCCCACCGTATAACTAATGGTCAACATGTTTCTGCCTAGTGGCCCAAAAGGGTCCGCGGCATTCATCAGGACCTATCATACACCAACGGGCTCCTACCTTACCATTCAGTGTAGGTGAGGTATCCACTATGTGGGGTGATCAAGGTCACCCACCACAAATTTGCGGCTGTGTTATTCCAGCCCTATTCCCTGGGACCTACTTGCCCCATAGGTAGAGTGAGAAAGGAGGACCCCTTAGGTCACGTGCCTGTTGTTGAAAGGATCTCCCGCTACTGCACCTATGTCTGCATGTCTCACCTCCTCGCTGGTACCTACCCAATACACCGATCATTTCTTTTAAACCCCATACAGATGTCAGTTACATTAAAAAGAGGTTTGACATCCGTAATGGCTTTTTAACTTCACTTTCTTGTTAAGGGCCCCCACTTAGTTTTAGAAGTGCATCCCTGTCTTCAGGTGCATGCCCGCCCTCTATCAAACCAAGTTTTTAGAGGGCGAGGACTGGTCAATGATGAAGCATGACACCAGGTGGTGTGTGAGACCAGTCTTTCACCTTTTGTGAGATGCCTACACTCATATAGCAGGCATTATAGCAATTAGGTCAATAATTAGGAGAGGCTTTGTGTGTTAATCATGTATTGTTAGTCATCATAATACTGTGGTTGGAGCGACCGCTTCCAACGCGACATCGGCTGGTCAGACTGACCACGACAAGACCACGGAGGCACTTCCGACCGGCATCGTAATCGGCCCTAAAGTTGTTATGATGTTAAATCCCTTGGCCCCAGTGACTGCGATAATAAATCTCCACAGGATACATCGCATTTCATGATGTTCTGTGTATATCGTAAGAAACCCAGGAGATCTTTTTAATTCCTTTATTTAAAGGGAGTGCCTTTAAACAAGTTTGCTCAGCCCAATTGTATCTGCAGATGCTGCCAGGTGAATTTGTTGTTGCAAATGTTTTCAAATGCTGCTGTTTCTATACGGAGTAAACAGGATGAATAATTATGCCTTCTCACAAACGTGACGGATAGCCCATACACCATATTACAAGTTCCATAGGATATAATGGAATTGTAATTTGGCAGACCGTCACGCTCGTGACTCAGAAACCCTGGCGGCCAAGAACGTAATCAGGCCCTTAGAGTTTTGTGTTTATACATGAATTGTGTTTATGTATTGTTTTTAAGAATGTTTTTTATGCTGTACTTATGTTGCTGCTGTCTTTTATGGTTTTAAGATACAAACTGAATAAAGATGATTATTATTAAAAAATAGATATCAAAAGTAATTATTGTAATTAATTATAATGAATGTAATTATTTTTAATAAAATGAATTGTTACTTTTTATAAAATTCAAAATTGGTTATTAAACAATTATAATTAAATAATAAATATGTACAATGTTCATATATTTTCTACATTAATTTATATTGTTTTATAAACTACAAACAATTTTAAATAGTTTAGTTTAATTTACCATTATTTCCTATGGGGTTTTATTTAAAGTCCCAACCACCATTACTTTCTATGGGAGTGTTTGTGGTACCAGAGGTCGGCCATCTGTAGTGCTGGACTTACTGCAAAAGTGCAGTTTGTGAATACTGAAAAGTGGTAAAAGTACTTAAAAGTGAAAACGTACTTAAAACTGAATTTAGTGAATTAGACCCACCATTTCCAATGCATTTCACAGACTTGCCTGCTTCTGTATTCCAAGCCTCTATCACCACTGGCATTGCTACTGTGTCAATGAGGACCATAATAATTTACAATAGATAAAGATTGATGAACATCTGCATTTTTGGACTCACCGTTCGCTTACCTCTTTGGCAGATTTTCAACAGTTTTGTTCTCATACGTTTGATTATATTAATTATAATGGTAAACCTATGAATTTGCTGTATCCTTTGCAGGAGCACTGTCATCATGCAATGGCTTTCTACTTGGCAGTAGAGCTGCTTTCCAGTTCAGAGAAGTACTGGTCTCTGGAGGTTCATAAGTTTCTTCCACCAGTTGCAAGACCTCTTTTCCAGTGCTGTACCTACTCTCATAGAATTAGATTAGAACATCCAAAGGTTTTTCTTGAGGATTGGCGGAAGATGATCTATTGGCTGTTTATTCACCATTCATTTTGTGGAGTTTTTCTGCTGCCCATCATCACATCTGGTTCCTATAGTGTACCTTCGCTTGTGTCTCTTATGCCACAATGTATGGGACGCGTATGGCACCTCATTCGAACTTAATGGTTTCTGCCCCTCAAGCTTAAGTTGCTTTTGAGGTACCACAACAATTTTAGCAATGCCTTGATCAATTGTACCTAATCTGATACCTTCTACACCTGCTGCATCTTCGCTTATAAGCTTGGTAATCTTGTGCTACTTTTTTTCATGGTTTCCATCACATGCTTCTCACCATCCCCTTCGACCGTCCAATCCATGTTTGATACTTTGGATTTGGAGGTTCCAGGCTGTTCAATGAAACAAAACTGACCTTAAAAAGAGGATGGTGTTCAGCCGTTGCTGCTGTTCCCTGTGGAGCCATCTTTTTGATTATGGCTTTTGCACCTGATTTATTATTGACTTGTTGCGAAGTCGATCTATAGATAAGATGATTGCCTTTACTTGACCGTTTATCATTATGCATGGTAGCTTATGATTCATATTTTTCATAGAGACCTTCCTATCATTCTAGGGGTGTCATGTATTTTGTTTGATGTGTATTTTAGATACCCCCTATCTCAAGTATTTGCTTTTTTGCTTAGGCCACATAAGCCGGTATTCATAGGCAATTGCAGATGTATTTATTTTCATTATTGTGCACAAATGTGCATTACTTTTATCGCATGTTTTAACAGTATGCTTTCATATCATATATTTAAGTATTCATTTAAATAGATGGTGTTTAGGAGAAAGCATAAGAGCTTTAGGCTTTAACATGACTGTGCAAGGAAATTCTCATGTTACTTCTCTCACCTTGTCAATGTTGATTTTTCTCAAAATAAGCAGCCTGGAAAGATTATAATAGCTATTCAAGACATACCAGAGAGAGATCAGGCTATAATGACATTCCAGACAGCAAAGCAGTGCAGCTACTTACTGAGCCACTTCAAGGGCACTTGGTCTGTTTATCGCAACATCTCTTCCCATGGAGATATAATTTACTCTTGTCACTCAGAATAACCTAGGGACTGGCAAAACTTATGAAAAACGTATGAAGTTCATGCACAAAAGTGTATTGACTTTATTGAACTACTTAAACCCTCGTTATAGCAATACCTTTGGTACTTAAACACTAGGGGCCTCATTTATGAGGAATTGGCATAGGGCAGTGTAGGAAAGTGGGTTTCTGTTGCAGTAACCCCCCCACTTTTTGCCTGATAACTGATGCACTTTTCCTTGGTGTGCCCTGGATCCCTGCCAATCAGGTACCCAGGGCCTGTGTTCCTTCCCTAAAAACTGTACTCAGCCTAAACCCAATTGGCATCTCTGGCCACAGGTAAGCCCCTGGTAAATGGTACCCTAGGTACCCAGGGCACTGTGACCAGAGAAGACCTAAGGGCTGCAGCACTTATTGTGCCACCCTTAGAGGCCCTGTACCCTGACACACACACACTGCCCTTGCAGGCTGAGTGTCTTGGTGCAGAACAAAACAGAGAGTCGACATGGCACACATCCCTGTGTGCCATGCCCACAAACACACTGCCCTGGCATACCTCAGTCACCCCTCTAGCTGGGTGCCCTATGCCAGTGGTGAGGGCACAGGTGCATGAGCCCTGTGCCCCTACAGTACCCAGGCCCATTCCTGGGCACTGTAAGTGCAGGGCTGCCATTCGAGTATATGGTGCTGGGAGGTCGTCAGCACGTACTCCACAGCACCATGATGGCTGCACTGAAGACTGAGAAGTTTGGTATCAAACTCCTCAGCACAGTAAACCCACACTGATGCCAGTGTGGGATTTACTGTAAAATGCACGATCAGAGGGCAACTTAGAGTTACCCCTAAACCTAACCTACAATCCACGTCTTGTCTGAGGGGCTGCCTAGGCTGCCACACAGCAGACATGTTGCTGGACCCCTGGGTAGAGAGCCATCCGCTCTCCCGGGCCTGCAACAATGCACGTCCTGGGTGAGGTGCTAGGCCCCCTCCCCCAGGATGGGCAGGGGAAGCTTCAAAGGCATTCCGCCTTTGTGAGCTTCCCCAGACCACTTGCTGTACTCAGCAACTGGTCCCCACCGGTTCCTCCCCCATCCTGGTGGGAAGACTGGAGGGAAACACCAAGGGAGGAAAGGGGGTGTGCCACCCTCTGCCAACCCCACCCCTCAGGTGGGGAGGCGAGGTGAAGCACATCTCCGGGCTCTCGCCATCTTGAAGATGGGGAGCCCTGCCCAATCAGGACTAGGCTCCTGCCCCCTCCCACAGGAGAGTGGCAGGATAGGGAGTGTAGCCCACCCCAGGGCAGGGACCCATTGGTCCCTGCCCTTTACCTACCTGTAACGCCCCTAAATCTAGTATTTAGGGGCACTCCTGAACCTTCCTTCCTTAGATTCCCGCAACCTAAGAAGAAAAAGGACGAAAGAAGACGCCCAGCAGAGGAGACTGCAGAGAACAACTGACTTGGCCCCAGCCCTACCGGCCCGTCTGCAGTTTCCAGAGATCCTGCGCCAAAAATAGTCTTGTCCTGCAGCCAGCGACCTCCAGAACCCCAGGGAGGACTGACTGCCTTCAACAAAGACCGGATCTCCTGTGAACAGCAGCTCTGTTCAAAAGAAACACCAAACAAAGACTCGAGCCTGCTGAGGAGAAAGAAACCCGACGCCTGGAACCACCACTGCACCTGTCGCTACAGCCCGAGTTCAAGTGGCCCACCGGTCCCAGCGAGGTCCCCCAGCTCTCCAGAGTCCGAGTCCACCGTGGGTTGACCCTCCAGGACTCCCCGACGTCGCCTGCAGCCTCTGCAGCGGAGAACCCCCAACCGCGAGTGGCCCGGTAAGGTGAAATCCGACCTCAAAGACACCCCTGCATCCAGACGCCCTGCGCCTGGAGAAAGGAACCCGAGGTGCACCCTACGTCCCCGAGCCCTCCAACTTACCTGCCCAGCTGTTGGTTCCTCCTGGAAGTCTTCCTGGACCGAGCCTGCAGCTGAAAACCAAAACCGAAAATTTCCATTGAAATCAACAGGGCACCCGACCTCAAAACAGCACTCTGCACCCGGCCGCCCTAGTGCCGCTGAGGGTGCCTCTTTGGTGCTAACTTGGTCCCCAACGTGCCCTGAGCTTAACCCTAGGAGCTTTGCTCCCACAACCCCGTGGCCTGCTTGCCAGCCGCCACCAACGGAGTCCCCCTATCCTCCATAGGATAACATTGGGCCTCAACACTCTGCACCCGGCCGCCCTAGTGCCGCTGAGGGTGCAACAACAGTGCATCACTGACCCTGGGAGACCCCTGAGTCTAACCCCAGAACCCTAACTCAAAAGACCGATTACTTACCTCGAGACCGATAACTCATTTTTCCTCATAGGATAACATGGACACTTTTTCTTCCAAAAGTTTCTAAGTGTCGACTTTTGAAAACAAGAATATTCTTTAAAAATCGTACAGACTACCAAAACGTAATTACTTACCTGTTTTAAGTAAATGTCCCAGGGCTGAACCTAGGAGTCCAGCACTGGATTACAAAAGTAACGTTAAAAGTAACTTACCGGCGAATTGAATTTTCTTACATAGGGATCCATTGACTGGTTTTCTGTGAAATTTCTTCTAAGTGTCCACTTTTGAAATACCAAAATATTGCTTAAAAATCACAACAGTAACGAATTCCGAATTACTCACCTACTATCAGGAGAGACCTCAGTACTGCATCTTTTAGTCCAGTACCGACCATGAAAAGTAATTTTTACCGTACTTACCAGTAACTGGAAATTCCTCTCATAGGATATCATTGCCTGCTTTTTGTTGAAAAAGTTTCTAAGTGTCGATTTCTGAATCATACAAATATTCTTTAAAAATCGTACAAACTACAAAAAACGTAATTACTTACCTGTTTTAAGTAAATGTCCCAGTGCTGAACCTAGGAGTCCAGCACTGGATTACAAAAGTAACGTAAACATACTTTGCTTGCAAACTGTATTTCCTTCCCTAGGATAACATTGGTAATTTTACCCAGAAAAGTTTCTAAGTGTCAACTTTTGAAATACAGTAATATTCCTCAAAAATCACTACCATAACCAAAACGCTTTTTCTCACCTGTTTACAGGAAGTGTCCCGGGACTGAATCCAAGATCCAGTCCGTGGTTAAAAAAGTAATCCAAAAGTAATCTATTGCATTTAACCAGAAATTTCCATTGAGCTCAATGTATAATTGTGTTTAAAAATTGTGTTGCATATTGCAACAACTGTAACTATTGCATTCAAAAGTCTATTGCCAATTGAACAGTAGTTAACTAAAGCATCTCATTCTGAGAAAGTATATTTTGACACCCATTGTTGGTTCTAAAATAAAACAACTATATTTTTATATACAAACCATTGGCCTAGAGTTCAGTTCTTGAGTGTGTGGCTTCATTTGCTGACTGAGTGTGTACAACAAATGCTTTACACTGTCCTCTGATACTGCCTTACTGCTCGACCAAGCTACCACTTTAGAGAGTAAGGTTATATCTAACTTTAGCCTCTGCCAAACCTCTGGGGACTGTGGACTCTGTGCACACTGAACCTTACTTTGGTGCAGTATATACAGAGCCACTTTCTTACATTGGTGGATCAGCGGTTGGGATACAAACTTGCATTGTTGGACTACTTGGTTACCATCTGATCACACGACAGAACTCTTAAATTGCCTTTAGAATTCTGATTTTTTCAAATTGGCATTTTACCAAATTACTAAAAGTCTTGTTAGGGCCTTGCTTAAGTCCCTTTAAAATTGTAGAAAATAAAAAGTCACTATAGTCAAGGGTAGAGGGGTTAGAACTTTTGTTAGAATGTCTCAAGAAAACAACCCAGCTATTAGTGAAAATAATAATGACATACAGGACATGGTTGAGGAGCTCGACCTCACCCCTTATCTTCATTTGTCTTTCAAAGAGATAAGGTCCTTATGTAAACTTAAAAATATACCAATGGGCCAGCATCCAACCAAACAAGGGCTCCAGGAGCTCCTGGCTGAGTATGCTAAGGCCCACCCCTCTGAGCATGGTGATGACCACGCAGAGGAGGAAAGGAGTGAGGAGGATGGGGATGGTAACCCACCTCCACCACTTCCTAGGGAAGACAGGGTCACTGCACCCTTATTTCCAAGAGTAAACCTCTGGGGACCTAGGGGCCACCTAGGTGGTTCAGGTCCCAGAGAGGACACTGAGGATAGCCTTAGTGAGGAGGACCACCTTTAGCAAGGTTGGCCAAAGACTGGACCTAGAGACCAGACTCCTGGCTCTAGAGAAGGAAAGACAGGAGATGGGTTTAGCACCCATCAATGGTGGCAGCAATACTAAAACTAAGGATAGGGAGGAAACTTCTGATCCTAAAATCCCCAAAGGGATTGTCCCTAATTCTGAGGAAGGTGATGACATCACCAAATGGTTCACAGCCTTTGAGAGGGCTTGTGAAATAAGAAAAGTAAAGAAACCTCTCTGGGGGGCACTCCTGTGGGAACTGTTCTCTGGTAACTGCAGAGACAGGCTTCTGACCCTCTCTGGGCCAGATGCAGGGTCCTATGACCTCATGAAGAATACTCTGATTGAGGGATTTGGGCTCACTACTGAGGAGTATAGAATTAGATTCAGGGGGCTCACAAAACCCAGACCCAGTCCTGGATTGACTTCGTAGACTACTCAGTAAAGACACTGGATGGTTGGTTAGCTGGACATAATGTGCAGGATTTTCCTGGACTTTACAATTTGTTTATGAAGGAACACATACTAAGTAATTGCACAAACGAAAAGTTGCATCAGCATTTGGTAGACCTAGGTCTAATTTCTCCCCAAGAATTGGGAAAGAAGGCAGACCACTGGGTCAGAACAAGGGTAACTAGGACATCCACTGGGGGTGACCAAAAGAAAGGGGTCACAAAGCCTCCCCAGAAGAAAGATAGTGAACCCCTTAAGGATAAAAGTAAGGAGTCCCAGGCAGCCCCCCAAAAACCTGTCCAGGAGGGTGGGCCCAAAGACACCTCACAAACTAAACCAGGGTACCAAGGTAAGAATTGGGATCCCAACAGAATATGGTGTCACAACTGTCAGAAGTCAGGACACCACACCAAGGACCCTAGCTGTCCTAAAAACAAGATCCCTAGTACAGCCCCAGGGGTGACTAGTGTAGCCCCAGGAGTTGCCAGTGTAGCTCTGGAGGAAGGGTCCTCAGATGAGGAAGTCCTCCTAGCTTTCAACTGGAAAATGGGCCCAAGAGGTAAGCTGGAGATCCCAGAGGGGAGTAGACACTTCCACCGCCTACTGGTGAATGGAATCCCAGCCACTGCCCTGAGAGATACCTGTGCCAGTCACACTGTGGTGCATGACAGGTTGGTACTCCCACACCAGTATGTCCCAGGGGAATCAAGGAGAGTAAGGGCTGTCCCAGGGGAGTCACTGTTAGGCCTGTGGCTGTAGTGCCCCTAGTCATAGCTGGGTCCCTTAGATGGAGAAAGGTGGTAGTCAGTAAAGACCTCCCCCTTGATTGTCTCCTGGGGAATGACCACTTAGAGGTGGACCTGAGCCAAAGAGAGGCACTGGCCCAATGCCAGGTCTCACCCAAGAAACTCTGGGGGCTCAACCTGCAGTCAGTGCAGCTGAGCCCCAAAAGAGTAAAAAGGAACAGGGTAGGAAAGGTGGGCAACTGTTAGCCACAGTCCCAGAGGGCCAGGGAGATTCTATCCCAGTGAGGGAAAACTCCAGAAGTGGCCCTGGTAAAGCCCCCTAGCCAACAAGAAGACCTGACTAGTCAGGCAACTGTCCAGCCTGAGTTGGTGGCTCCTCAGCTGGCAGAACAAAGGGTGGAGGAAGGGTGCTCACTACAAAGTTTAGTGACCCCCCACCCTAAAGCAACAGGCAGACAGCCAGGACCCAAAGAGACCTGTAAGATAGCCCCTTCACTTGCCAGACAGGAGCTAAAGGTGTGGTTCTGGGCACTGACAGCTGTCAGCAGCCTCTGCTGGGTGTTAGCCTTCATGGCAGCCCTATCCTTGGCATGGTGGCCTAACCCCCTGCCAAATAACAAGCTAGGCCCCTGACCCTATTGGTCATGGTGGGGTTGCTCAAACTGTGGGTGACCTCTGTGGGTAAGCTGGGCTTTGCCCTGGCTAAGTTAGACTTTGCAGAGGTGGGCACCTCTGAACCCAAACTTAAAAGATGGGGTGAAGACACTAAAGAGCAAGGAGAGGAGCTTTGGGAATTAGGTCCTGAAACTGATGAGGTAGGCCAGCTCCCCAAAGGGACTGACCTGGACAGAAGGATATAAGGCGGAGTAGGCCCTGCAACTTTCAAACCACTTCCCCAACTCTTCCTCGCCTGAAAGACTAGACAGGCTCTCCCAGCGTTGGCTGAGTCTCCTGGCCTTTGGGCTGGGGGGCTTGTGTAGGAAAGTGGGTTTCTGTTGCAGTAACCCCCCACTTTTTGCCTGATAACTGATGCACTTTTCCTTGGTGTGCCCTGGATCCCTGCCAATCAGGTACCCAGGGCCTGTGTTCCTTCCCTAAAAACTGTACTCAGCCTAAACCCAATTGGCATCTCTGGCCACAGGTAAGCCCCTGGTAAATGGTACCCTAGGTACCCAGGGCACTGTGACCAGAGAAGACCCCTAAGGGCTGCAGCACTTATTGTGCCACCCTTAGAGGCCCTGTACCCTGACACACACACTGCCCTTGCAGGCTGAGTGTCTTGGTGCAGAACAAAACAGAGAGTCGACATGGCACACATCCCTGTGTGCCATGCCCACAACACACTGCCCTGGCATACCTCAGTCACCCCTCTAGCTGGGTGCCCTATGCCAGTGGTGAGGGCACAGGTGCATGAGCCCTGTGCCCCTACAGTACCCAGGCCCATTCCTGGGCACTGTAAGTGCAGGGCTGCCATTCCAGTATATGGTGCTGGGAGGTCGTCAGCACGTACTCCACAGCACCATGATGGCTGCACTGAAGACTGAGAAGTTTGGTATCAAACTCCTCAGCACAGTAAACCCACACTGATGCCAGTGTGGGATTTACTGTAAAATGCACGTCAGAGGGCAACTTAGAGTTACCCCTAAACCTAACCTACAATCCACGTCTTGTCTGAGGGGCTGCCTAGGCTGCCACACAGCAGACATGTTGCTGGACCCCTGGGTAGAGAGCCATCCGCTCTCCCGGGCCTGCAACAATGCACGTCCTGGGTGAGGTGCTAGGCCCCTCCCCCAGGATGGGCAGGGGAAGCTTCAAAGGCATTCCGCCTTTGTGAGCTTCCCCAGACCACTTGCTGTACTCAGCAACTGGTCCCCACCGGTTCCTCCCCCATCCTGGTGGGAAGACTGGAGGGAAACACCAAGGGAGGAAAGGGGTGTGCCACCCTCTGCCAACCCCACCCCTCAGGTGGGGGAGGCGAGGTGAAGCACATCTCCGGGCTCTCGCCATCTTGAAGATGGGGAGCCCTGCCCAATCAGGACTAGGCTCCTGCCCCCTCCCACAGGAGAGTGGCAGGATAGGGGTGTACTCACCCCAGGGCAGGGACCCATTGGTCCCTGCCCTTTACCTACCTGTAACGCCCCTAAATCTAGTATTTAGGGGCACCCTGAACCTTCCTTCCTTAGATTCCCGCAACCTAAGAAGAAAAAGGACGAAAGAAGACGCCCAGCAGAGGAGACTGCAGAGAACAACTGACTTGGCCCCAGCCCTACCGGCCCGTCTGCAGTTTCCAGAGATCCTGCGCCAAAAATAGTCTTGTCCTGCAGCCAGCGACCTCCAGAACCCCAGGGAGGACTGACTGCCTTCAACAAAGACCGGATCTCCTGTGAACAGCAGCTCTGTTCAAAAGAAACACCAAACAAAGACTCCGAGCCTGCTGAGGAGAAAGAAACCCGACGCCTGGAACCACCACTGCACCCGTCGCCTACAGCCCGAGTTCAAGTGGCCCACCGGTCCCAGCGAGGTCCCCCAGCTCTCCAGAGTCCGAGTCCACCGTGGGCTGACCCTCCAGGACTCCCCGACGTCGCCTGCAGCCTCTGCACGGAGAACCCCCAACCGCGAGTGGCCCGGTAAGGTGAAATCCGACCTCAAAAGACACCCCTGCATCCAGACGCCCTGCGCCCTGGAGAAAGGAACCCGAGGTGCACCTACGTCCCCGAGCCCTCCAACTTACCTGCCCAGCTGTTGGTTCCTCCTGGAAGTCTTCCTGGACCGAGCCTGCAGCTGAAAACCAAAACCGAAAATTTCCATTGAAATCAACAGGGCACCCGACCTCAAAACAGCACTCTGCACCCGGCCGCCCTAGTGCCGCTGAGGGTGCCTCTTTGGTGCTAACTTGGTCCCCAACGTGCCCTGAGCTTAACCCTAGGAGCTTTGCTCCCACAACCCCGTGGCCTGCTTGCCAGCCGCCACCAACCGGAGTCCCCCTATCCTCCATAGGATAACATTGGGCCTCAACACTCTGCACCCGGCCGCCCTAGTGCCGCTGAGGGTGCAACAACAGTGCATCACTGACCCTGGGAGACCCCTGAGTCTAACCCCAGAACCCTAACTCAAAAGACCGATTACTTACCTCGAGACCGATAACTCATTTTTCCTCATAGGATAACATGGACACTTTTTCTTCCAAAAGTTTCTAAGTGTCGACTTTTGAAAACAAGAATATTCTTTAAAAATCGTACAGACTACCAAAACGTAATTACTTACCTGTTTTAAGTAAATGTCCCAGGGCTGAACCTAGGAGTCCAGCACTGGATTACAAAAGTAACGTTAAAAGTAACTTACCGGCGAATTGAATTTTCTTACATAGGGATCCATTGACTGGTTTTCTGTGAAATTTCTTCTAAGTGTCCACTTTTGAAATACCAAAATATTGCTTAAAAATCACAACAGTAACGAATTCCGAATTACTCACCTACTATCAGGAGAGACCTCAGTACTGCATCTTTTAGTCCAGTACCGACCATGAAAAGTAATTTTTACCGTACTTACCAGTAACTGGAAATTCCTCTCATAGGATATCATTGCCTGCTTTTTGTTGAAAAAGTTTCTAAGTGTCGATTTCTGAATCATACAAATATTCTTTAAAAATCGTACAAACTACAAAACGTAATTACTTACCTGTTTTAAGTAAATGTCCCAGTGCTGAACCTAGGAGTCCAGCACTGGATTACAAAAGTAACGTAAACATACTTTGCTTGCAAACTGTATTTCCTTCCCTAGGATAACATTGGTAATTTTACCCAGAAAAGTTTCTAAGTGTCAACTTTGAAATACAGTAATATTCCTCAAAATCACTACCATAACCAAAACGCTTTTTCTCACCTGTTTACAGGAAGTGTCCCGGGACTGAATCCAAGATCCAGTCCCGTGGTTAGAAAAGTAATCCAAAAGTAATCTATTGCATTTAACCAGAAATTTCCATTGAGCTCAATGTATAATTGTGTTTAAAATTGTGTTGCATATTGCAACAACTGTAACTATTGCATTCAAAAGTCTATTGCCAATTGAACAGTAGTTAACTAAAGCATCTCATTCTGAGAAAGTATATTTTGACACCCATTGTTGGTTCTAAAATAAAACAACTATATTTTTATATACAAACCATTGGCCTAGAGTTCAGTTCTTGAGTGTGTGGCTTCATTTGCTGACTGAGTGTGTACAACAAATGCTTTACACTGTCCTCTGATACTGCCTTACTGCTCGACCAAGCTACCACTTTAGAGAGTAAGGTTATATCTAACTTTAGCCTCTGCCAAACCTCTGGGGACTGTGGACTCTGTGCACACTGAACCTTACTTTGGTGCAGTATATACAGAGCCACTTTCTTACAGGCAGCGCCGGAAGTCTTCTTGCAGAGCTGCCCCAAGCCAACATGTAAGGGCAGAAATGCACCAGTTTTATGAAATACAGAGCATTCCTGCCCTTTTCCCCTGCACTGGCACACAATTTGCTGCCTAGTGCCAACGTAGGTAGCTTTGCACCATGGTGCAAGGGTGCCTCCGTCCTAGGGAGGATTGTTTTTGTGTGGGAAGCGGTACCTTCCTGTACAAAAACAATCTAGAGAGGTGTTTTCCTCTTTCCATGTATGCTGAATCCATTTCATGTGTTCAGAATTGGTAAATTGATCCATACCTGTACTTGCTAAAGGGCCTCTTAGGATCTACTGGGTTGTGTTTACAGAATGCTTGTTAAAACTTAACAATCAAATATATTACACATCCCCGGTACTTAAACTATGGTGAACAAGACTTTGATTATAATATAAAGGATGAATTGCATCCACAAAAATCGTAAATATATACCATAGCTGAGCCACAGAAACTAGTTGTTTATTTGTAGCACAATCAAACATAAATATGAGTTGTATGAGATATATTCAAAATGTGTGCGTCAGATATCAACACATTTATATATATATGTGCAATGCCATAACTATTGATGTTTAATATTATGTCTGTAAAGGATATGGCTTGACATTTTAGTCATTTACATTTGATGAAGCTGCTTTTCAATCTATTCTAAGATGGTAGTGGCATTAGGTATGTGTTGATGAGGACATGCTGGCTCTCAGTGCCATATGCCTCAGACATGAAGCTTGACCTGTTTTGTTGCTGTCATGATTCTTTGACAGAACAGCAGTCCTTTCCATGGATTACCAGACCAAAATGGAGTGCCCTGCCCTGGCTAAGCATGCAAAGCAAGGTGACTGAATGAAGTGATCACTCTGCATAATTCACACATACACTTCAAATATGTACCCAGTGTAGGAGATTGTGTTTATTTTTGCAATGCCCACACACTGCCAAGCTTTTAAAATACAATCTTTTCAAATTAAGTTCATCAACCCATGTAAGTGGCACATCACACTTCACTCATGTTTAGTTTAGCACCATGAAGACATGCCCCTCCTTTGTAAATAAATCACAACCAGGGTGGCTGGCTAATGAATATGTGGTGGAGATAAGCAAGTCAGACTGAGGCAGACCGTAGACACAGGCCCATGCTGAAAGATCTGGCAGTGCATTACGTAGAACACCTTTATGTAATATCCAAGGAATGACGCCATTTTTGTACACACATGATTTTGTTGGTTAATGAATATTTAAGTAGAGAGCTACATGCCGCTAACTTCTTGTTATTTTTTTATATACCCACTGTATAAGTCAGCCCTCATGCCGAAAAGAAAATCTAGCCAGCTGTTGCCAAGACTGTATGTGCACATGGGGATCTACCAATGCCACAGCATACATGTCTGAAAACGCTAGGAGGACCTTTGCCAGGGGAGCTGGTACTGCTTTACATCAGCTGTGAAAGGGCACTCAGCAAAAGCAAAAGGTGGGGCACAGTGTAATACCCACAATGTGTCACATAATCTAGGTTGTCAACCCCAACATGGCAGAGCTGCTGCAAGCCAGACAGTAGGGGCAAGAGGATGTGTTTCACACATTTACTACATAGAAATCATTGAAAGTTTCTGTGAGTTTGATGATGTGTAAGTAATCCACATGTTTGGATGCTCTTATGTGAGTTGTAAGTGGAAACATGCAGGTTGTGGATGTGCCATATGACAAAAATATTGTCTGATTTACTCTACTAACATTGTGATGCTTGGCAAACATGAGGGCCTTACTTACAAGCCCCTTGCGCTGCCGGTATATCACTTTTTCCCATATTAAAAGCGAGGCATCGGCAGCGCAATGGGCTTGTAAATAAGCCCCGAGTATCTTTTATGTTATATCTGCCTACCAAGAATTCATTACATTGTATATTCTAAAAAGACATGGTCTGAACTGAGCATTTTTGTGTATTAATGTTTCTTTTTAATATATATCTTCCACAAAATGTTCTTTCTGATAAAACTGGGTGTTTTTGTAGAGTGGGAAGGAGGAGTGTGAGCTATATTTTACGTATGTTGCTCAACATTTTAGATTCCATGACTTATTGTTAGCCAATGTTGCATTGCAGTCTTTGTGGTGAAGGATCAATACATATGCATACAATTTACTGAAAAGAAACTGCTGAAGTGAAGTTTTCAGTGTTGAAAGTTCTTGGAAAAAATGTGATCATTCTGGGTACTTATGGATTAGATCAGCGGTTCTTTACGTGTGGGTCCGAGACCCCTACTCAGGGGGTTCTTGACTGTATAGAAAATAAATAATATTAGCAGATTAATAAAACATATGTAAATAAAGAAGAAACATTTAAAATTGCTAAACTTTCTGTAAACCTGAAATAATTTGAAATTGGATGCTAAAAATTAAGTTGGGATCCTAAACTTGATTCATGGGTACAGCATGCATACTGCAAACAGAATATAGAATTGAAGAAGGGTGCTCTCAATTGAAGTGATGACAAAAAGAGAACATGCATCAGGAGCAATAAAGACAAAGTGAAATGCAAAAGTCTAGGATATCACTTCGTCTTTTAGAATGAAAAAAACACTTTTAGAAAGCCCTGATCTTCCAATTAAAATTTCTTTTTTTCTACATTTGTTTGTGAATTAAATGAAATATTTCATTATTTGTGTATTTGGTTGATCTGTACTTGTTTCTGTTTTTGTGTGTATGGGTTTGCGGTTCAAATCATAGAAATTGCTTTGGCCGGGGCAGTTCTTCCAGTAATGACTCAGTGGTGGTCCCTGGATTCCATTAATAATGTAGTGGTGGTCCACAGAAGTCAAAACGTTGGGAACTGCTGGATTAGGTCATCCGGGTGTATGTTTTTGTGTAATTTGACATTTTTTGTTTTTGTCAGAGTTTGTTATGTATTAAAAAACAACATTTCATATTTTTTTTTTTTTATTTCAAGTGAATTTTTATTAGTGTATATATGCACCTTTGAGGGCGAATGTGGGTATATATATGGCATAGTAACATTCACATATGTGTGAGGGGTGGTGTGCTTTATGAAACCATACATACATTATTTCTGATATCATATATGCCATCATTGCTACTTTGATCGAAATGTAACTTTTTAAAAATGAAACTGTTGCGAAATGACCTTTGTATTATGACAACAGCAGCCAAAGGTTAATGGCTTGTCCCAGATACAACCCCAGGGTTTGTAACAGCATGGCCCTCTTGCCTGTGTTGACTGCGATGTGACTGTTGGTAGGATTTCACTTTTTAACATATTTTTCACCATAGCAGATGGCAAATATTAAACTCCTGATCAGTGGTCATCTGTTTAATTCTGACACTTTAACCATAGATATAGGTTTAGGTATGTGGAGGAGTCAGAGGACAGAGGATGGTGGATTGTTAACTAAACAACCAGATTCCTAATAAAACGAATGGTGATGGAGAACTGCAAAAAAATTGGCTTTTGACCGTTTGTTCTCATTTGCCAAACTCTAAATAATGATGAATTTTAAAAAGTGATGGGTGGAATGCTTGAATTAATAGCAGCTGCGTCCCAGTCTGTCATTTTTCCATTTACCATGCCACCTCAGGTTAGAACCAGTTGTATGCAAATTAGCCTTGGACCTGCTCCAATAGGAACAATCTAGCCCAAACTGCCAAACCAAGGTCTCTCCGAAATGAAAAACAAGCAACCCAAGACTGAATTCAGCCTACTTGAACCTCTAAAATTGAGTGCAGCTTGGCTCCATTGGCACAGGACCATGATACTTATGTCTGGGCATATCCAACACATTTAGGGCATCACAATCAAGAACACAAAAAATGATGCATGGGATGTTTGAATTAATCTCAGCCACTGGTAAGTTCTTAGGATCCCAGTAGATCGTTTTTTTCTGACCATGCCACCTCAGATTAGACCCAGACATATGCAAATCAACCTTTGTCCTGCTCCAACCGAAACTGCCAAGTTACGTCCTATCCGAACTGGAACACAAATAATTCAAGTCTAATTTTTGATCTCTTAAGTCAGTGAATCTTGATTCCGTGGCAGAAGAGCATGAGACCCACATCTAGGAATACCTGCCCCCCCTACAGTGTCACAATGAAGAATACAAAAAAGTGTAAGCATAGGAAAAGATTTGTGTGTTGAGTACTCGTTAGCATTTTTAAAACTAGAGGATTATTGGGAAAAAAGGTGGTAACTGATTTCTCTTCTATGTGGAGCCCAGGCCACTAGTTGCCTAGTGACAATTGTGTCTATGACCATAGTTATCCAAGGGGAACCATCATTGGTCTGATGTAGACTAGCGTGCCCAGGACTTCATTTAGTTTCTTCAGAATGGGAGTGATAATGGCATGCTGCAACTTCTATAGAACTGTTCCCATACCAAATGTGGGATTGAAGAGGGAGGGGAACAGAGCTATGACTGGTGGACTGAAGTAAAAAAAACACAATGTTAGAAGTGCCAGAAAATGGCAAGGCTGCACAGAATATTAATTTTAATGATGCACATTTTGCTGGAATTTTTGCTCATTTGCTTGTTTTTGGGCCTGATATTTTAACCGTTCCTAAACTTCCTAAAGACTGTGGTGCTCAAAGTGGCAGCTTTCCAAGTGTGATAACCAAAAGCCCTATGGATCAAAGAGACATTGTGAGTCACAAATGACTTTTCTTGTCTCGGTGCTAACTTTGTAAAAGATAACAATTTACACGGGCTCAGAAATCAGAGGGCTAAGTGTCTGTACGAGACAATGAATTGAGTGCCAAAGAAAGGGTGTGGCAACTGAGAGTTCCTCTTTCTTTTACAATGACTAGGAAATGTATCAGTGTTACGCAAATGCTCCCCCGGTTGCAATGCATTGTAGTTGACAACTGTTGGCTCCACAGAATCGGCCCTTGAAAGTTTGCACTAAGCAAATGACTGCTATCGGCTTTAAAGGGAGCACACAATGGTCCTGTAGCTATTTCATTATGCTTCTTTTTTGCCATTGCCACACCTGCCCCATTAAGAGCCCCAGGTTGCGCACATTTTGCAAGTGTAAAGGTAGATATATGACGGGGCAGATTTACAAAGAACTGACGCATCTGCATAGATGCGTCAGTTTCCTTGTGCCAGTGCCATATGTCCTTGCGCCACCATGGATGCGCTGTATTTACAATACAGTGCTCCATTGTGCAAGGATTAACAGATGCGTCAGAAATTCTGACGCATCTGTTGGCACAAAAGTGACGCATTGCTGGAGTTGCTCATGAAAGTGACGCAACTCCAGCAATGCGCCACAACAGATGGGTGAGTCCCATTCAAAAAGCCCTGTGTCATACCTTACGCCTGGTCTGAGAAGGCGTAGGGATTTTGACGCAGTGAAGACGTAGAGTGATGCAGTGAAATCTTGTAGATTTCACTGCGTCAGTTCTACATGGCTTTTTGCGTGGGAACGCCCACCCTGCATACATTATACCTGATGCAGGTATAATCTGACGCAGGGCTTTACTCCTTAGATGCGTCACGTTGTAAATTGGCCGCATTCTTTACACCGTGGCTGCGTCACAAAAGTGACACAACGGCGGCGCAAAAGTGTTGCAAGGAGCTTGTAAATCTGCCCCGAGGTCTGTAACCCATTTCAGGCCATCAAATCCCCATTCTTAGGTGGTTGCAATGATTTGAAGATGGAATACTGACTCGTGTATATTAATGAGTCAATGTCGGTAAATCCTTGCAACCAGTGGACAGAATTGGTCAGATCGCACAGCATCTACTGTGCAAACAGCACCCAGTTCACATGGTCAATAATATATTTGTTCCTGGTTTGTGAATTTGACTCATTATTAGAAAAGGTGTGTAAGAAGGAACTGCATGATGTCGTGTTCAGTTTTAGAAAGGAATACGTTGATAATAATGAAAACAAAAGGCAGCATGCTCCCGAAGAGTTGAGTAATCTACCTTTAGCACGTATGCTGAAACGTTGTCCCCATTCGTCTAGAAACAGTGACAGAGTCGTCCTCCCATCCACCTAAATCTAGAAAAGCTGTAGATGATGTAACAGACTCTTTTCATTTAATTTAGTTTGTGTATTTAATCCCAGCTTTAAAGCTTTTAAACCTTCTTCATTTTGATCCATGCTTATTAACTATTCTCTTTGAACATGAATAACCCTTAACATACTTCTCTATTTTTCTAGCAGTCTGACTGATTTCCTCTTTAGTTTCACGCTGTGACTGTATAAAGAACCTGGACTTCCCGTTGTACTTCACGGGGTACTTTTATAACACAGAATGCTGGCGAGGGAGCCTATTACAAAACAGAAAAATGGGATTGCAATATGCCGCATGCATCTAAAATGTTTTAAAATGAATGACAACATTAAAGGCAGCCATCTGTTGAAATCGGCAAGACTAGAATAACATATTCTGAAAGCTTACACTGTGAGGGGTGAATTTAAATGTACGCTTTAAAAAAAGAGACGAACGCTGCTATATTAGTGTTTCACGCAGAGGAGTTATTACAGTTATTAGTTCAGGCGAGTACTCTCCTAGACTGCTTACAGAGATGAACTTTCATGAGGACAGTTACTAAAAATGTCCAGCCCAGTAAATTATGGAGGCTCCTTTCCCAATCTGTAGTAATTGCAGACTGTAATCACTGGGTCATAATTGACCCTGTGCCATCAGAGATGGGCTTCGCCATAATGCTGTCTGAGGCAGGGCCTACCTGACTCTGAGATAGCTCATGCGTGTGGGAATATACGAGAATGAACTTCTCTGTAGTCTGCACACTACCACTCCTGCCCTGTTCATACGTGCACGTGTCAATGCTACTCAGATAATCTGAAACTAGTAATATCCACGAAACTAAGGTGAATTTCTTTTTGACTTGTAATTGAATGACCTCAATATTTTCATAACAAGCCTTAAACAACAACTTAACTATAAGTTCTAGCAGGAGTTAAAATGCATTCTGTATTCTGTATCGAGATGGAGAACATGATGCGCCCCGTGCCCATTGAAGATGGCATATGATCGAGGGCAAGCATGTAAAGCACGAGACGGGCTATAAAATGGCATTCATGAATTAGGCCATTTCACTGCCAGTGAAGAGTAACTATTAATTCCAGCTCTCACCTTAAACAAGCATTTAATATTCAGGACTCACACTTGAGATTACAAAATGGGGTGCAAGGGATGCACGTACTTCTCTGTAATAAGGAATTTGGTGGTGGTGTTGAAATTCCTGCATATTAAAATGAACTAGTTCCTAAATTACACATGACAAATAAAAGGATATGAGCATGATCCCTCTGAGAGATGCACAGAGTGTGCTCAGGGGCGTAGTTTCTTTTGTGCAGCGGGTGCAGTGACACCAGGACCGAGATGCCTGATACCCCCAGGACCCTGCAGCAGGCAAGGGGGGCATTTCCTTCCTTTCACTGGGGCCCATGGCACACTAGCTATGCTAGTGAGTGTGCCACCCATAGCAGACATTTGGGGATATTCACAAGAACGTGTGATAATTATCGCAAAATTAGCTTAACGCAACTTTGCACATCGCAGTCCATCGCGGGAAAATAACGCTGTGTTAACGTTTTATTCTCAACACGGCGGTACCATGCGATAGTCACACGCTAACGTTTCAAATGACCGCGATAAAATTACTGTGATGGCAAAAAAACGCAAAACACGAACGCGAAAAAAGTTGCGATGTGGCCAACCGCGATAAAAAAATCTGCGATAACCAGCGACAGGCCTGCAATTCCCACGCGTCATGCGGGAAAATGCACTATAAAAGCACCGAAAACACACAAACAAAATAATTAAAACTGCGTAGCACCATGGAGGAAGCCGGAGCAAGTACAGAGGACAACCAGAACCCCACAAGCCCCCAGGAGGAACAGCCTGGGATCTCGGGGTCACGGAAGGGCAAGGAGAAGAAGACGAGGAAAACGAGGTTCAGTCCGCAGGAAAACAGGATCATCATCACGGAGGTGATAGAACACCACCAACAACTGTTCGTCACCTCCAACATGTCATTGGCAAATAAAAATGCAACATGGCAGTCCATCCTGGACAAGGTGAATGCAGTCGGAGTGAGGAGGAGGACAATTGGAGAGGTCAAGAGGCGCTGGAATGATGCGAAGCGCAAAACCAAGAAGAAACTCGCT
Organism: Calotriton arnoldi; assembly: GCA_963921515.1. Classification (NCBI taxonomy): domain Eukaryota; kingdom Metazoa; phylum Chordata; class Amphibia; order Caudata; family Salamandridae; genus Calotriton; species Calotriton arnoldi. Next base: position 1,450,867 of record CAWUFW010000039.1, read on the forward strand.
GACAACCATCAGGCAGCAATGCAGACTGGAGGTGGCAGTCCAGCGGAACACCAGGAGCTGGATGAGATGGAGGAAATGGTGGCCACAGTCATCAGTGGGGAGACGGTGGCAGGAGCTCTGGATCCGGACACTGCTCGACATGACCTGACACAACAGCACCAGGATGAGTGCCGAACAGGGACTGGGGGGACGGGGGGAGATGGGCACAATGGCACACATGCACAATTAAAATTAAGTACAGCACACTGCACACCCACAATGACTCTGGATCATGTCCCTGATCCCCTTGGCACACTGCAGCACACATACAAACAGCAAGTAGGCCCCCGTCCACTATGGGCACTAAGGGGTCCCTCCCCACACAGCACCAATCTCACAACTAACCCATGCACACGTGTTAAAACCAGCAAAGCTGCGTGTCTGTGAGCCACACTGACAATGCAAGTGACACTGCATGACGAACAGCATGGCTGCAGTCCAATTATCATGACATGGTGCACGCCACAACACTGAGGTGGCTGAGTGTGGAACACATCCGGAAAGGAGCAGGTCACACTCTGACACATCCACGTGCACAAACAACCCCTGACGTCAACAAAATCCGAACTCGAGCCAAAATTAGCCAAGTCTGCAACATCTCAGCACTGTAGAAGCACAGAAGTCCAAGGCACACCGCCTCAAAGGGATAAGGGGCTGCAAAATCACAGCTGCAGGGGCGACTCTCACACAATGCAGCACACACACATAGCAATAACAGCACAACATCATTGACGACAATGTGGTACAAAGTGCAACACTCTCACCACAGAACAGAGGACACAACTGGTTCCGCTTGTGCGTAGAAACCGGCCAATCACATCTGGCATAGCAGGAAACTGTGAGATGATAATGTACGTGTACAACCTCACATCCGTGATGTAGTTCAAATGTCCACTGTCCCGCATCAAATAGTCAGCTCCTCCCAAACAGTCACAATGTACATTGTCATGCAGTCTGTATGTAAACTTGAACAATGCGTCAACATACATGTCAACACAATGTTAAAATGCATCTCCCCTTGACATTGCAGAGGGACAATCAACACCTCCTGCAGAGCAGACCAGACAACTCATCAGTGATGATGGAGAGGACCTCCACACCTTCGACACCGACGCCCTACAACAGCTCATGGAGAGCTACGGCAACCCACCTCCAGGAGCAGGGCAGCCCAGCTGCATCGGGGAGACCCCACCCCCTGCACATACCACACAGCAGGAAGCACCCACCACCACGCCTGCCTCCCAGCACCTCACCGAAGAACACATCGCATTCCAAGGCCATGTGTTAGACTGCCAGAAGGAGGTGGCTGAACAGGTGCGGGTGGGGTTCGACCTCATGGCAGCCAAACTAGATGCCATACGTGGGTGTCTAAGTCCCGTCAGGGACCACTTACACACCCTAATGGCCACCCACAGTTCGCTCCATGATGTCCAACAATCCATGCCCGACATCGCTGGAGTCATGACTCTGAGAGGAGAACAACTGTCCAGTCAGAGGGGCCTCAGCGATGTCAGCCGAGAGTTGGCACAGATGCTGAGGATAATGGAGAACATGGAGCGGATGCATGCGGAAAGAATGGCTGCCACGGATGCACACCAGCGAAAAGTTGCTGGGATCTTCCATGCCCTGCAGATCCTCATCATCGCATTGCTGCCACTAAGGCAGTTGCTGATGAATGCTGCTGGTACTTCTGCACACACATCTCCGGCCCCTGATGTGTCAGTGGCACACAGTGCTGCAGACCAAACATCAGCACCCACAGGTCAGACAGATGACATAGAGGACGCAGATGCGGGTGATTCCACCTTTGTAGTAAGAAGGAGCCAGTAGCATTTTTCTCCGCCATATGCCCTGTTTCAGCTTGGTTCTGCCCCCTGCATCATGCCCTGTAACAACACCTCCCGCTGCCCCCCGAAACACTCTGCGACACTCACCCTGGACCTCGACATGGACTGCCATATTTTGTTTGCTTACCAATGACACAGCAATCAGACTGCGGACTCTACTCTTCCCCTTCCGATGTACTTGTCAATCCCTAAATGACTCTGGCTGGCCCTCCACTGGGCTACAATGTAATGTGGGGTTTGCATGGCCATGTACTGCTCCAGCTCTGACACCCCACCGAATGTGAATAAATCATTCAAATTCACACAGATGTGTCATGTCCATAATCGATCAAGTATGAAAGTGTCGATGAATGTAAGGACATTGATTGCCCAAATAGGTACACCCTGGGAAATGAAAGCAATGCACCTGTTTGACCGTGACACACATAGGAAGTGAGATGACTGGGAATGTGTGCACTAGTTGTGGCCTCATTGCTCTGAAACAACAATCGTGCAAATCCTCAACTTTGCCCCACGCAATGTTAGTAATAGGGATGGGTATGAAATGTCAAAGTCGTTGGCAGGCCTAAAGTAGTGTCCCCCATCACATTTGACAACAGAACATCTCTTTGCATACCTACTCACACTCAACTGGGTGGACACAGCCTGTAGTGATGGATCACATTGATCTACATGGCAAGAATGTGGACACCATACTCACATTGCTGAAGACACGTAAGAGCACAGGTCTATCAGCAACTATCCCAACCACTATGTCTGGCTCACAGAGGTGGAGCTGGCAATAGGGACTCACCCCTAAGTGAAATGCGTCAGTCAGTCCCTCCCTGTGTACGGACAATGCTCATTGAGGCACACGATTAGTCAATTAAATCAACACTCATCACAGTTGTACACTAGTGAAGTTGCGTAGACTTTGTTGCCATGTGCGTGTCAGTACGGGCAAGACAAGGGCCACAACATGCAGACCAATGCATCAGACACTAACAGGCAGCATTCGGTCACGGTACAGTTCCACGTGACAGGCGTTGTGCATGCGCCCGGGATGTTCTGCCATTGCGTTGGTGGCTCTCGTAGAACCGGCACTCTTCTGACCTGCGGCAGTTATGTGGATGATATGCCACAGCTCGGAGCAATGAGTCGTATGTGTGTGCAACGTTTGGACGTATGGGTTGTTGTGTACGTAAGTGTCAAGGGCATTCCATGCAAGAGTAGCTCGAGCAAGGACTTCTGTTTGTGGGGTATGGATACGTTGGTCTATCATTAGCGCTGTGCGTAGTGTGGGAGTCGTCATCATCTGCTATGGTATCTCTCTCAGGGGGTGCCTGCCGCATGCAAGACCAAGGTCGGAGGTGCAGATGTCCTTCCGCCTTATGTATTGCGACAAAGGAGCTTTCATCCCTAATGTTTGTCTGACTACTGCTTGCATCCTGGAAATGTGATGTGGCTTTCGCGCTGCAATTGGGGCTAGGCCTTAGGCTTATGGTGCACCAATAGCGATGCACACACAACAGTTGGCATGCATGAGCCAAGAGCCCGAGCGGCCTTGCGCTCCTTGTACAATACCTTTGTGCGCGGCCGCCCTCCGGGTGCATGCAACATTGCAGCATTGTCGATTGCGGGCCGTGTGGTGCAGACACTGCAACAGAGACACACACATCAGTTGGTTTCCTGTCCAGCCCAGAAATGAACGACGCCCAGAGTCCAGGGATAATTATTCACACCCCTACGCTGGCCTGGCGTATGCCGACCCAGCCCACTCGGCGTACGTATAAAGGGGGGTGACGACGCTACGTGTCCCAGTTCTTCCCACTGCCAGAGGTGACATGACTGCGACCGCCTGGCATTTCACGGGACTCAACCAGAAAGGGTCCATGACTTGCGTTGCACAGAGTTGGTGGCACCGGAAACACTGCGGCCGGCACGGGCCTACCGCCACGGGACGGTGACTTTCGGTGCACTGAGGTAGGGGCACCTTAGGCGCCGAGCGGGTGTGCAGCCTGCGATGATGCGCCGTCCTGGCGGTCAGGACTGGTAATGGTTTGTGTGAGCCCTGCTGGACCGCAGTGTAGGCCTGAGCCAGTGGGCAGCGCGGTCCTACCGCCATGTGGCGTTTCCTTGTGGTTCACAGAGTTAGTAGCACCTATTGCACTGAGCGGGTGTGCAGCCTGCGATGATGCCGTGTGCACTGATATGATCTCTGCCATTGCGAAATCAAGACCCAGAATCACGTGTGTGACCTGTTGGCCTGTGGGGCGGGGCTGCATGATGTGGAGGCTGCCAAGGTCGCGGGCCCCAGGCTTGGAGCTTGCACCGGCATGTGGTCGGCCCTTTTGGAGACACGCTGGTGGCGGAAGGTGAGCAGTGAGGCTTGGGTGTGCAGGGGCGGCCAAACACCGCTGGTCGGTGGGAGGGGCTGGGGTGCAGTAGCCTGTGTGCGCCGGGGCGGCCAAGCGATGATGGCGTGTGCACTGATATGAACTCTGCCATTCATAAATCTGGACTCTGTTTCAGATAGGGGAGCTGGTGGACTGCAGTGTATACCGGCACGTGGTTGGAGACACACCGGTGGCAGCAGGTGAGCAGTGAGGCCTGGGTCCGCAGTGTCGGCACTCTCTCTCCTTCTCCCTCTCTTCCTTTCACTGTCTCTCTCTCTCTCTTCCTCTGTTTCTCTCTCTCTCCTCCCTCTCTTCCTTTCACTGTCTCTCTCTCTCTTCCTCTGCTTCTCTCTCTCTCCTTCTCCCTCTCTTCCTTTCACTGGCTTAGGGAAAATTCCTTACAATTTAATGGGGAAAAAACAGAGATATTACAGTGTGCTGCTAGTAAGCCTCCACGTCCGCTCTCAGCTGACTTCTGGCCTATTCCCACCGATAAACCTTTGACGCCATCCCAATCGGTACGTAATTTGGGGGTGATGTTTGATAACACACTACAGCTGGAATCTCAAGTGAACAAGTTAGCTGGCTTGTGCTTCTCGCTGCTCAGAGCCCTTCGTAAAATTCTACCGCTGCTACCGATTCCAGTAAGGGCACAGGTGGTGAGAAGTACTATTCTGAGCAGACTAGATTAGTGTAATGCCCTGATGCTTGGGGCCCCTATTACTTTGATAAGGAAACTACAGAGAGTTCAAACTTTGGCTGCGAAGCTAGCCTTAAATAGACATCGCAAGTCCTCTGCCTCTTTAGCTTTGAGGGATCTTCACTGGCTTCCAGTTCTGCAGAGAGTACAGTTTAAGTCACTGTGCCTGGTCTTTAGGGCAACACATGGAATGGGACCAAGGCCATTGCAGAGCAAGTTCACATGGTATACTCCATCTAGAAATCTTCGCTCTGCTTCAACAAATCTGGTGTGTATCCCTAAAGTTAGAAGAACCCGGATGGGAGGTCGAGCCTTCAGCTCCGCAGCCTCGCGGCTGTGGAATGAACTACCGATCGACCTCAGACAGACTGAGAATCTGCTACTTTTCAGGAAAAATTGAAAACCTGGTTGTTCCCCAGGGATTAGGCCAGCAATAGATGGTATTTCTCTCTTCCAGTAATGATCAGGCATAGATTTGAGCAGTGCTGGTAATTGCAGCGCCAGGATACCCGTACGGTGGAAGGGCCTGATTCACAGAACTAACTTACGTCAAAAACGTAAAGTTAGTACTTTTTGGTATTCACAGAATACACTTACTCATTTTGGTATTCACAGAATGAACTTACTCATTTCGGTATTCACAGAAGTTAGTAGTCCTAACTTTAGGACTCCTAAATGCCTTCTGTGAATACCGAAAGTCTTAAGTTAGGATTTTTCTCAGTTTAGGAGTAGTAAAGTTAGGAGTCCTAACTTTACTACTCCTAAACTGAGAAAAATCCTAACTTCAAGACTTTCGGTAGTCACAGAAGGCATTTAGGAGTCCTAAAGTTAGGAGTCCTAACTTTACGACTCCTAAACTGAGAAAAATCCTAACTTCAAGACTTTTGGTATTCACAGAAGGCATTTAGGAGTCCTGAAGTTAGGAGTCCTAACTTTACTACTCCTAAACTGAGAAAAATCCTAACTTCAAGACTTTCGGTATTCACAGAAGGCATTTAGGAGTCCTAAAGTTAGGAGTCCTAACTTTACGACTCCTAAACTGAGAAAAATCCTAACTTCAAGACTTTTGGTATTCACAGAAGGCATTTAGGAGTCCTGAAGTTAGGAGTCCTAACTTTACTACTCCTAAACTGAGAAAAATCCTAACTTCAAGACTTTCGGTATTTACAGAAGGCATTTAGGAGTCCTAAAGTTAGGAGTCCTAACTTTACGACTCCTAAACTGAGAAAAATCCTAACTTCAAGACTTTTGGTATTTACAGAAGGCATTTAGGAGTCCTGAAGTTAGGAGTCCTAACTTTACTACTCCTAAACTGAGAAAAATCCTAACTTTAAGACTTTCGGTATTCACAGAAGGCATTTAGGAGTCCTAAAGTTAGGACTACTAACTTCTGTGAATACCGAAATGAGTAAGTTCATTCTGTGAATACCAAAAAGTACTAACTTTACGTTTTTGACGTAAGTTAGTTCTGTGAATCAGGCCCACAGTGCGCTATACAAGTACTACCTACAATACAATACTGTCTCTCTCTCTTCCTCTGTTTCTCTCTCTCTCTCCTCCCTCTCTTCCTTTCACTGTCTCTCTCTCTCTTCCTCTGTTTCTCTCTCTCTCCTTCTCCTTCTCCCTCTCTTCCTTTCACTGTCTCTCTCTCTCTTCCTCTGTTTCTCTCTCCTTCTCCCCCTCTCTTCCTTTCACTGTCTCTCTCTCTCTTCCTCTGTTTCTCTCTCTCTCTCCCTTTCTTCCTCTCTCTCTTTCTCTCTCTCTCTGTCCTTTGATGAGCGCATGACACACCTTCTTATCTTGAATTATGTCTTGCAGGCTGTGTCTTACAGATTGTCCAGAGAAGACCCGCCATGGCTCTTCCGAATATTGTTTTGGGTTGAATTTGAATAAAATCATTTGTTTTGAAATTCAAAGAGGAATGGATGATTCTCCTTTTTCTGACAACACATGAATGTTAATTGTTGTACTTGTGCGACATCAGGCGAATTGTTTTGTTCATGATTTTGTAGAGTTGATGTTAAATATCTTTGTCCGTGGTAGGGCCCCGGGGGGGGGGGGCCTGGGTGTGGTGGCGGTGGGTGTTGTGGCCCTCTTGGGGCTCCGAGCTGCATGATCAGTGGCTCCATGGCATCTTTTGTTCTTCAGGTGTGGCTCTGGTCTGGGCTCCCTTTTGTGGTGCAGGTTGTCGTCCGACTTAACACCAGGTAAGAGCAGGTGTTAAATCCCTGCTGCTAACGCGCCTTATCGCCTGTTTTGTGATCTTATCGCCGATCTGGCTGGTCGTAGAGAATATTGCGAAGTGGTGTTGTCGCGGCTTTTTGCATGGGAACGCCTACTCTGCATCTCATTAGCTTTAGTTGCCGGTGTCATCCGTGGCGATGTTTTTTGCGGCTGCTATCGCAGGTAAACTGGCGATGTCGGCTGTTAGCACCAGCTTGTGAGTGGTGCGATATATCTATCGCCACTTTGGCTGCGATAAAGTGCAGCTAACTCGGCGATAAGTCCTTGAGAATATGCCCCATTGTGTGCACACTCTACATGTTGTCCAGTGCATTGGGGCCACACAGTTAGAGTCTGAGCACGCATTGAAGGTGCAGTAGATGACACCACCCTTGCCTTTCATCTCTCTCGAATGGTAGGTTGTGATTGTGGTTGTAGTGTTGAGATTGTGGAGTATGCCACCAGCATGGTAGGTGGTTGCTGTCACAAGAGATTGTTGTAGTACCTTTATCAGCATGCCCACTCTTGCATTGTTCTGTCTCACCAGTGAGCCTCCCCAGACATTGTGGTCTAATAGTATTTCAAGATTTGACTGTTCAAATATGTTCAAACTAGGGAGGAGGGACTCTGTGCACAGCCAGTGTGCAAGACTTCATTTTTAGGTCTCGCATAGGTAGCGCATGCGCTGCCTCTCCGAGGCATCAAGTAATCTGTATGTTGGGTGAAACTCCGCCTATTGCCGGGTAATTTCTCCTGCCGCTTGCCATTTGTTTAACGTTGGCATAGCTGTTGTTATCTGGCTTTTTACTGGCTGTTGATCTGATACTGAGTTCCATTTAGTCCGGAAGCAGCAGCGCCTAACTGCTGTTTTCGTCCGCTTGCATTTTAATGTGTGTTTGAGGGGGCTTTATTTTATTTCTGTTGACCTTTTAGCAGTCAGGGCGTGAAGCATGAGTGTTTTAACGGCAGCGTATTGGCTTCCAGGCGGCATCCACTTCCGCTGCCCTCCTTCACACAGCCTCTCCGGACTGGCCCGCCCGCTGTCCCCGTATTATTTTAAAATATGGCGGCGCCGAGCACAAACACCGGGAGCTGCTGGCCTTACTTTCTACTTCATGCAGGGGGCAGGGGGCAGCGGTGCCAGGCAGCGCGGGGAGGGGGCAGGCATTGTTTCCACTCTCAAACCTGTAGGGCACTCCCCGTCTCCATCAGTCCAGGCAGCGGGTCGCAGGGGACGGGAGTGGGCGTGAGTTAAGCATGATGCACACTGTGCAGCCGCGGGCATCCCTGGTAACCAGGTCCCGTTAATCGGGACTCGCCCTGGGCGATAGATGAGCTGTGGTCGCTCTGTCAGCCTCTGGGGGCGAAAGCTGGGGGCACGTGCTCCTGTCACAGCCGCTGCGCCGCCGGGAAGGGGCTTCCACCCTGGCCTCGCGCCGTCCCGAGCCCCACCGAGCGCAACAGGCTCCCAAAGTTTAACGGATTCCAGTTGTCTGCCTTTGTTATAACTGTGCTTGAGGAGAATAAACGGAGCCGAGCGAGCATCCCTTGAACTTGCTGCAACCTGGCTGTGTGCTCCTGATGGTGGCAGTGATTGTGTGTGGAGGTTTGAGGCGTGCGCCTCATTTCTCATTTATAACTTATCCGCAGGGCCCTCTCCTGCCGCCGATGCTCCGCGGAGGTTGCGGCTGCCCTCGCCCCAGCCTCCCCGGGGAGAGCTGGCTGTAGCCCCACTACCAGCGCACGGTACACATGGCAACGCTGCCTCAGACAGGAAGGGGGCTCTCTTCCTGGCCTAAAACATTTCTATTTATTCGCTTTCTAACTTTTTCCCAAATATTCCCCACTCTAACGCAGACTAATGGCCAGAATTAATAAAAACGTACCGTCTGGCACAAATATCGCCAGAGTTGTTGCCGGTGCCTTTTGGGGCTCTACATGTCTTTATTATCCGCACGTGTAGGTTTCAGCCTTTGAATGGTGCTCTCAAGCAAACAGCACAACACTTGTGTTATAGTAGCAGCAACTTGTTTCATATTGTGCCTCAAATCACGTTTTTTGTAAGCTGCTGCACATAATGGATGCCTCTTAATCAGAATGTAATGCTAGTCCCGTCTATCGCAGTCTTCGCACTATAAAGGATGTGGTTAGAGTGCATAAGTCTTTAAATGCTCTACTTTGACAGATGGCGCCTGGACACCCTACTCCTGAGTATTAGTGTCCTCGACAAATAACGCGTCATCATTAGTCAATTTACTGACCTCACATGGTACTCGAACCTGTGACCTTCAGATCACTGCAGATATCAGCAACGAGTGTTCTCCTACGAAGTCATCTTGCCAGCTTATGTGTTATGCTGCTAGTAGTTGCACTGCGCATCTTCACACAGTAAGCGAGGTGCCTATCTGAAGAGAATGGTGTGTCCAGAATATTACTTAATGTTGGTGTGTGTGGTCAGTGTGAAAGTAGCATGTGTTCTACTCCATCGGGGATCTTTGTAGTGTGAGTGTAAGGAGTTATGGAAGAACCTTTGTGTTTATTTCATGTCACTGGGGTGAACGGCGTCCAGTGTTGGCTTCAGAGAACTGTTCTCAGATTTGGCATTGATAGGTCGTTACATAGCGTTGACATTACGTTGTGCACGCAGGGTGTGCCATGTTCTGCTGAATGTTGCTCAGATGGTGCGGAGGGACCACTCCGATGGAAGAGGTGGCGTGGATGTTTTCTAGTTCACAACAAAAACACGGATTTGCAATGCAATATGTCTCTCATTTGTTAAAGTTAGAGTTGTTGGCTTTAAAAATGGCAATGTTTTTTACTTTTGCTTTTTTATACGAATGCCAATAGCACTATGCAAATATAATTACTCAACTGCAAATAAAAGACAGAAGTAAAAAACATTGCCATTTTCAACGCCAACAGCTCTAACTTTTAACAAATGCGAGAACTATTGCATTGCAAATGCTTGTTCATAACATGTTTGCAGTCTCAGTACTGCTAACTTATTTCTGGACATCTTTCTTTTCTGGACATTTTTTCGTACATTTCATTTGCATTGGAATTCTTCATGGCTGCCTAGTCCTACCATTACAGGTCTGAAGGTGCGTGCATGATGCTCCTATCATAAATGTTGGTGTAAATAGCTGTCAGGAAGCTGGGTGCAGTGTCACAAGCTCTGACACCGCACTCAGCGCACCGCAACTCAGCTTGTACTAGGCACACTCTGAGCCTACCCAGAAATGCAAGCTACATAGTAAGCCTTTGAAAATTCACCGGCACCAAAACCTTTTTAATCAAAGTAAGAGGCACGTCTGTGCCACATTGTCATCGAGCAATACAGGTCAGATCTTGCTACTGGAAACACAACCTGCAGATCATGCATTTGAGTGCAATGCGGGGCAACTTGTAAACCTCCATACTTTTAAGGTTGACAAATTGAGTGCAATTTAATTAGGCAACAATAACATCTGTTAATTCTAGTGCTTAGAAATTGCAAAATTGTGACAAAGAACTCTCACTATATTTACTGTCTTACTGCATATTCTCCAAAAGTTAGTTTCTTTGATCATGTCACACATTATCCATTCCTTCTCTTTGAGTATCTCTCTGAGGTGTATTTCTACCAGCTGTTTGGCTTGCGCTTTGTTCAGAGAAGTTCTTTGTTCCTGATAGTCATTATTCAGCAGTACACTAACTGCAACATGGTTTTATCCGTAAAGGACAAGTCTTCTATATCTACGTAAGTGAAAATCCATTTTTGCCTATTCAGCACGAGATGCCTTGTTAGCGTTGTGCCTTATATTTCACATTATAAAATGACAAGAAAGAAGAATGAATTACAGTTCATGTGTGAATGCTGAGCATCAGGGAACAATACTTTATTACAAATGATAGATCTGCGGTGTTAACACACCTACATTTGTTAGGTGACATCTAATCTTGCAAGCATGCCTGATTTATGCACATTCTCAATAATAAAGTCCTGTAGCTTTAATATATCTTTCACTCAGCAATAGTGGATAAAAGTCATGTGAATTTTTTTCGCTTTTCGAAAACACAAATATTTAGCCCTTTTTCCGTGACATTAATTTCGGGAAAGTTGCTTGGACAAAATATCGGATACAAAATATCATCCTGCAGAAATATTGTGTCAAGAATATTGGGCATTCACATATATTGTGGTAAGGAATATCGAAGATAAAAATGACTTAAAACCCAATTTAACTTGGGCAACAGGGAAGTCTTTAAATATTACGCAATCAGGGCCTTCCTATCACGTAAGGCCGGTGGGCCCGCAGGATTCACTAAATGTGAGTTAATCGAGAAATTACATGCACCCACCGCCCCCCGAATTGGAATAATCTATGACTCCCTAAATAGCCTAATGCCCGACGACCTGTCAAAAATCTCTAATAAGTGGCAGCAAAAATGGAACACTACCAACAATGTCTTTTGCCTAGCACTTAAATTTGCCCAAAGCGATTTATTATCAGCCAGTTTGCAGGCGCAATTCTATAAAACGTGCTTCTTTCTATATTTTACACCGAGCAGTATCGCAAAGTGGGGACCGGCGAAGGTATGCACTGCCCGCGATGCGCTGAATATAGCGTAGACTCAGTCCACATGTTTGCTACTTGCGCCGAGCTTGGGCTGCTTTTAATCAAGATACAAGACTTTCTTCGACAGGTTTTATCTCGAAACATCTTACTAACCCCTACGGCAATCCTGCTGGGAGTACAAGATACGGTTGATAGAAAGAATGGGGGGGGCACTTATATTCGTTGCTATGGCAATTTACAGACTATGCATAACCTCAGCCTGGATAGATCCCAATCCCCCCTTATTTTCACAGTGGTTGGCCCGGCTATACTCAATATTCACCCTTGAAAAAGCTATATACTCTAAAAAAGGGCATCCGGGCCAAAAAGAAAGGGCTAGTTATCTGGGAACCTCTATCTTCCTGGCTGCACCAAACAAATTCCCAATAAAGCTAAGCAAGGAGGGAAATCTTCCTTGGCGTCCTGACATGGGCAGTACAAACACGAGTGGGTAAAACTGACCATAGCTTTGACACCGTCCAGTTGGGAGTGGCTTCGTATAGCAGACCCAGCCAGGGGGATTAGCCAAAGTTGGTATACTAATTATCTGTATATTATGTATTAAATTGTAGTATTTTTGTATGACGTATTTCTGCACGGGCCACTTTATTCCTTAAGGAACTATCTTTATGTAAATCGCTGAAATTTCATGCTCTATAGTATTGCATTTTTACGCTGATTCTGTAGATTATGACCCTTAAACTTTCTTTGATGCCCTATATAATGAATTCAGCATGGGTGTTAATTACGAATATTTGTTTCCTAGTATTGGCATATGCTGTATTCTCAGGCTCGGGGTGGGGGGGGGGCTGCTACGCTATGTTGCTTGATTTCTCTGTTTTTTCTGTTAATGGTATATTTAAAAATCAATAAAACAATTTGGAAAAAAAAGAAGTTAAAAATATCGTTTTTCGTATTGTTTATAATATCCATGTAAAAAAATATCTATGTAGTAATAGCATGAGGTATAATTTTATTTTTATTGCTAAAAAGTATGTAATGTATTGCATTGTTTAAATATGTGTTTATAATTTATTACACATTTTTATATAAGAAGTTGTTTGATTTATTGAAATGTTTAAATTTCTATTTTTAATTGTATTTGTATCATTATTGAAACTTTTTTTAGTTGCAGGATGTCAGGGTAATAGGGAATAAGAATGGCGAGGCTTTAAAAAATATATATTTAAATTTTAAGTTTAAGTTAATAATTTTTAAGATATACAAATTATTTGTATTGCAGAATACATTCTGTTATATTAATTATTTTTGTTTTTTGTATTTTATGTGAAATAACATATACTTTAATGATATTGTAGTTAATAAAAATGCAAATATATTAAAAAAAATTACGTTTTTATATAATTTTTGCAAAGTATTATATTTGGATTTATTTAGATGTTTAAGTTAAAAATATGGTAATTTTTAATGGAATTGTTTTAATTGTATAAAATAATTAAAATTTAGAAAATATTTCAGAAAAATGTAAAAAAATTACAAAAACTTATTCTAGGTAAAAATGTGAGAATATTTTATACAATGTATTTAGTAAGATTGCTAATTTGTAACACATGTAATTTTAGGTTTTTAAAGTTTATAAATGAAGATAATGTTAATTAAAAAATTGAAGAATTTAATATTAAAAAATCACAATTTAATTTTTTTAATTTAAATTTATTTAAACATGTTAGTAGTTTAAAATAGTATATTATTATTATTTTTAAAGTATAAAAATGTAGTAAAATGTGAGAATTTGTACTACAAATTGTGTATTGTGTTCTTCAAAAATATAATATTCTAAGTAAAATGTTTTATTGAGCTGGATTAAAAAAATACAATTGTTTTTTGTAGACTCCTCAAGTTGGTTTAGTTTGGAGTGCAATAGTTAATGTCACCCCTTTAGTGTCAAAAATCTTCCCCAAGTTAGTGTAGGTTGGAGTGGGAAAAGTAAACATCATGCCTTATGTGCCCAACATCTTCCCTAAGTTGGTGTACGTTGGAGTGGGAATAGTAAATGTCAACCCTTTAGTGTCTAACACCTTCCCCAGGTTGGTTTAGTTTGGAGTGGGAATAGTAAATGTCACCACTTTAGGTCCAACACCTTCCCTAAGTTGGTTTAGTTTGGAGTTGGAATATTAAATGTCATCCCTTTAGGGCCTTATTATAAGTTTGCCGCACTTGCTGTAGGACCGCGGCGGTCCCAGGAAGACTGCCAAGCCCATGGTGAACCCGCCCATTGGATTTCAAGTTGAATCCAGGCTGGGCAGGCGGTGTAGTGGCGGTGTCACCATGTCATGCATGCCACACAGTGCATGTGCGAAGGTGCAATTCTAGGGGAGAACAACATGTGCCCCCCCCACGCAAACCTAAGGGCAGATATTCCCTGGGGCCCTGTAAGGACCCCTTTCCTGCATTTCTGCCACCCTTTTCATGGCTGGGTCCTTGCCATGAAATAGGCAGTAGAAATGCAGGTCATAATGTGCTCGGCGGTGCCAGTATCAGCACCTGCCTTCATTTCCTGCCCCTTTCCACACCACCACCGCTGTCTGATTCTGGATCTTAATGGAGACGGCGGTCTTGTGGCGGTCCCATCACCACCATGTAATACGGCAGTCAAACCGCTGAGGTGGTGGCAGTCGGACTGCCACCGCGAGTATGGCGGTTCCCAGGACCACCGTATTCGTAATAAAGCCCTAAGGCCCTGATTACGAGTCTGACGGTGCATGGACCTCCAGAGTCGCACGGACGTGGCAGTCTCCCAACAGCTCTATTAGAAGTTGGGCGGTTGGTCGCCCTAGCCCGCCGCAGACTCCACTGAACCGCCATTCCCTGGGGGTGCTGCAGCAGTGTAGTGCCATCCATATGCTTGGTGGGACGGCTGTGGTACCTCCAAGCATATTAGGAGTTTCCTCTCCACCAGGGTTTTTTTGGCGGTTCCTCCCCCATGAAAACCCTGGTGGAGAGGAAACAAAGGGGGCTCTGCAGGGTCCCCTGGTGCCCCTGTGCCCTGTGGATGCACACAGGAGCACAAGATGTGCACCCCTGTGTGCATGCACACCAGTTCCTGCATGGCATGGACTTTTCAGTCCATTCTGTACAGGAACTGTTTTTGGTGCTCCCATTGCGGTGCCCGTTTTTAGCAGTACTGCCGTGGGAACGCCAAAAAAAGCTCACCAGACAGGATGAAACTACTAATCTGGCAGGCGGCCCGACCACGGCTTTGGCGGTGCGGCAGCAGGGAGGACCTGGCGCAGCACAGCAAAGTCGTAATCAGGCCCTAAATGTCCAACACCTCTATGAGTTGCTTTACATTGGAGTGGGAATAGTAAATGTCATCCCTTTAGTGTCCAACAACTTACTCAATATGGTTGAACTGCAGTGGGAATAGTAAATTTCATCCTTCTAGTATCCAACACCATCCCGAAGTTGATTTTGTTGGTGTGGGAATAGTAAATGCCACCCTTTGAGTGTTCAACACCTATCCCAAGTTGGCTTAGATTGGAGTGAGAATAGTAAATGTCAGCCCTTTTATGTCCAACACCTTCCCCAAGTTGGTTTACATTGGAGTGGAATAGTAAATGTCACCCCTTCAGGGTCCAAATTATTCTATGAGTTGGTTTAGATTAGAGTGAGAATAGTAAATGTAACCCTTTTAGTGCCCATCACCTTCCCCAAGTTGGTGTAGGTTGGAGTGGAAATAGTATATGTCACACCTTTAGTGCCCAACACCTTTCCCAAGTAGGTTTAAGTTGAAGTAGGAATAGTAAATGTCACCTTTTTAGTGAATAAGATTTTTACAGTATTTAGTATAATAAAAACATGTGACACATATGTTTAAAAAATAATTTTTTGACAATTTGTATTTATTATACAGTTTTACATTTTGTTAAATATATTTTTAAATAAAAATAGTAGTAATTATAAAGTTAAGTAAATCAAATAATGTATTTTTTATTTGTAAAAAATGAACTAAATTACATTTTATCTATATTTTTGCATAATTACTTTTTCACATGTAATTTTACCTTGTATATCTTAAAAAAATATGTTTAACCTTTTTAAAAGCATTTTTAAACATTATTTAACATATTTCTAGTTAATATATATATCAAATAATTGTATATATTTTATACAAATATTTAATTTATACTTCACAAATTTTGCAACATCTTTACAACATTGTTTGACATGTTTGACATTTTTATTATTTTTTACATTTTGTTTTACATTTATTAAACATTTTTAATACATTTCCCATTGATATCTATAGGGAAATAGTCTTTTTTTAGACACATTTGATGTCCATATTTTTTACTGCTAACTTCTATTTTGCAGTCTATTGGTGTTGTTTTGCATCTTGTTTCCAGAAAACAAGTCACAGTTAGGTATTGCTAATAGTCGGAAGAAGTAAGTCCTTTTTTAAGGATGTTTTAAGGGTTTTGATGGTAGGGGTATCTAGGATGGATTTTTAAAAGCTGGGTATAGTGTTGTTTGAGTGCTTACTATTTATTTTTTATTGTGTTTTTATTAGTGTGTTGTTCTATTTTGTTATATCGCATTTGTTACATTGTATTACTAATGTATGATTATGTTCTGTTAAAATATGCAATGTTACTTATGTTTTGATGATTAAACATAATGTGGGCCTAATTACAAGTTTAGCGGTCCGGGAACCTCGCGGTCCAACCGCCGTATTACTAGATGGTTGGATTGCTATTACAAAGACCGTGGCTGAACGACCTACACCACCAGCAAACCGCAGACTGCCGGGGGTCGCGGTCAGAGAAAAGCAGCTGCCATAGAGTGGTACAGAGGAGTTTCACCACAGTTTGTATTAAGAGTTGGCTTTCTGATAAGCTGACCAAGGCGGTGGGACAACCAGCTTCAAGTCGGTGGAACTGAAGGATTTTGGGTGTATGTTAAGCCCTTTCCTGTTTTTTCGATCAGAGTTCAATGTGGATCCCTTTATTCAGGTCCCCCTTCACAGTAGCATCTTCACCTCGAAGAATAAAACCCTGTTTGCGGTGATCTACAGATAAGTCCTTTTTATACCATATACCCATTGCTGGACTGGCCATATATGGGCCGGACTTCAGCAATAGGTAGGTGGTATTTTTCCTCATGTTTCATGCATATGTGTACATTTGACACCTGTGCAGTAGAAATGTACATACAGGCATCGATACATATGGAAAACCATTACCCAACACTGCATGACTGCTGCAACCACACTGCGGGCCCTGCGGTCAACTAGTAATAAGCTGGTCTAAAGACCGCTAGCGCTGTGGACTACTGGTAGCCGTGGATTCGGTTTTCGGGCAGTTGGACCACCAAACTCGTCGTAATCAGGCATTGTATGTGTATAATTGGGAATGTTATGTATTGCACAGGTGGGTGTTTAATTTTTCTTTTACAGGTTTTTATCTACAAACGATTTTGACGGGAATTTGGAGTTTATGATTATTTTTTAAGGAAATCAATTTTGGTATATTATAAACCAATTGTTTTTATTTCGATTTCCTTTTTTTCGGGTTTCCTGGAGCAGTTCTCTTTCTAAAATAGTTTTTCGGGTTATTTATGGAACCTACACACTTTGGATTGCATTGAGGGATATCGATTGAATTGTTCATATTTCTTTATTTTTTGGGGCTTTTTGGAACTATTCTCTTAATTTTTTTATGGATTATTAATATTTGTTATGTGGAGGTGGAGAAAGATCCACAGATAGAAAATATTGAGAGCCTTATTGCGAGTATGGTGGTCCTCAGGACCGCTGTACTCGTGGTGGCGGTCTGGCCACCACTGCTTGTCCGCCTGCAGCATTCTGAGTGCTGCATCTGCCGGGATCCTGCTGCGGGCAACAGTGGAAAGAGGCAGGAATTTGCTGGCAGTGTCACTGCGGCACCGCTGAGCATATTCCAAGTTGGCTTTCCACTACCCATTTCATCGTTGAGAGCCCGCCATGAATTGGGTGGCAGAGAGGGAACTAAGGGGGCCCTAACAGGACCCGCTGCCACTTCTGGTTCTGGGGGTGCATGTGGGGGGACACATGTTGTGCCCCCCTGGAATTGCACCCCTGTTCCTGCATGGTGTGGCAAGCATGCCACACCGTGCAGGAACAATCTGCAGGCGCTGTCAACGGTGGAGGTCTGCTGTTAAGGTTCGCCTATAGGCCTGACACAGTCACCGCCGTAACACTGCTGCAGCGCCACCTACCCTGGATTACACTAATAATCTGGTGGGCAGGCGCACTACAGGCTTGGCGGTCCTCCTGCCAGTGCAGTGGTGGCAGTGCTGCAGGAGGACTGCAAACTAGTAATAAGGTAAAGTGCTATATTGATTTTTTGTTGTGCGTGGGAAAAGTTGCATATTGTTCATGTTATGTTTATGTTATAATTATGTGGAGTTGTTTGGATTATGTGTTGTATTTATTTAATGTGACGGTTTGACTTGTTTTTTTAAGTTGGTTAGTTACTTAGGGGCCCATTACGATACCCGGCGTAAAAAAATCCGCCAGGCATGGAAGCGGCAAAAATCCGCCCGCACACACCGCCTGAACACCGACCACGCCATCATGAGTACACAAACTGAAAACCGCCATCGGCAGAAAAATCATACAAAATACCGCCCACCATCGTCCGAGTCGGAGTCAAACCGCCCGCCACGGACGGAAACACGCACGACAACACAAAACCGCCCGCCCACACGGCCGACACACCGCACGTGAAATTACGATCGCACCGCCATGAGCGCGGAAAAACAACAAATATACCGCCCGCCAGCGCAAACAACGCCGATGAGAATCGACACGGCAGAAGCCATGGCGCCCACGTACCTGCACAGAAACCATCCGCACACAAAACCAATAGCACACAACATGGCCAACAAGTCCACACAGCAAGGCACGCACAAATACACAAGCACAGTACACATCCCGAAAACACCCCCGGACAAACAAAAAATACAAAGGCCAGAACCCCAGACACAACACACCTGAAAACAACAGACCATGAGGACACACCCACATAGGTGAGTACAAAAGCAGCACTCCCACAGACCACAACCCCTTGCTACATTGCAAACCAGAGAGGAGAGGAGAGGACACAGTGACACAGCAAGGACAGCAGCACACCACAGAAACGCACACATCACAACCACCACCACCACCACCACCAAACACCGGCACCACAAACCCCCTGCACATTACACAACACACACCGCACCAGCACCACAAACACCATGGCACCACAAAGGATGCCCAAGTTCACGCCCATGGAGCTGACGGTCATGGTCGACGAGATCATCAAGGTGTACCCACAAATCTATGGGAACATGGTCCAGCACACACCACTAGCCACCAGAAACAGAATGTGGAACCGGATCGTAGACCAGGTCAATGCAGTCGGGACCCTGCCCAGGAACAGAACCGAGATAAACAAACGTTGGAATGACGTAAAGAGCCTGGTCAAGAAGAAGGAGGGCAAAAACAGAGAGCTGGCTGCCGTCACTGGCGGAGGGAATCCCGCGCTCTTTAAGACCTTCAAAGCGTGGGAGGAGAAGGTGCGAGTCGTAATCCATCCGGAGATCCTCGCCGGATTAGCAGGGGGAGTGGAGGCTGGTAAGTACAAACTAATGTATACCAGCACACCGCTATGTACACACATGCGCAACCACCATGCCACAGCTCCCAGGGACAAACACCCCCATGTCCAGCACACAATACACAACACATCACACGCACATGCAACAGACACTACCACACACAGCCCAAACCGAACAACTGTAAGATGCGTGGGGACATGTGTACACTAAGCCAGCCACGTAACCACCAACAGGTCCCCAAATATGCCAGAAGCGCCACAACGAGCACCCACCACACCCATGTGTCCGCCACAGCTGCACCAACTGACAAGTAACAGGTAAGTGGCAGGAACACAAAGTGCAGTGGGTCGGAGGGGGACAGCTGAAGTACAACACCCACCAGGCCCCCACTCCCACAGACCAGCAAGGTGGAGCACTCCCCACACCCATGTGTCAGGCACAGCTGCACCAACCGACAAGTAACAGGTAAGTGGCAGGAACACAAAGTGCAGTGGGTCGGAGGGGGACAGCTGAAGTACAACACCCACCAGGCCCCCACTCCCACAGACCAGCAAGGTGGAGCACTCCCCACACCCATGTGTCAGGCACAGCTGCACCAACCGACAAGTAACAGGTAAGTGGCAGGAACACAAAGTGCAGTGGGTGGGACGGTGGACAGCCCAAGTACAACACACACCAGGCCCCAGTCCCACAGCACAGCAAGGAGGAGCATCCCCCACACCCCACACCCACGTGTCAGCCACCGCAGTGCACAACGACAGCCGAAAGGCAGACATCACGGTCCACAGCAATCGGTGTCAGTGGGTGTACAGCCACCCCCACAACCCACTACACCCCCCCACCCCCACAGACCTGCAACATGGAGCACCCCCGCTAAGAGCCATGTGGCATCCAGTACAGTGCACGCACGAACAACTTGCAGGTGGGAAACTGGACAGGGCTGGATTACTGGAGGCATGAGGACCATAACACCACCAACACATGGGACATGTCACGTAGCACACGAACACGCAGCACCGCCCACCGTCACGAACAAGTGAACAATGTGCACACGGACATGAACAGCAGACTCACACCCCACATGACCCATCACAGACATAGCAACACCCAAGGAGCCACGTCTGCATGCACAAGCCACACTGAATATAGTCCCACACGGCAGCCACTGTGCAACTCATCACACACAACCGAAACAACATTGAAGTCCTGTCCATGTAGCCCCTACTGCCTGTCAACCACACACCCCACAACTACACCTATGTAAGACAAACAACACTAGACGCAACAGAGCGGAACAACAGAAATGCACACGAACACCACTGAACCCATCAAACACACAGACACACCATGCACATACAACATACCATCCATCCCATCCGTCAGCCCCAGTCTCATGAAAGGCATGTCATCCGCACAGCTGCCACACATACAGCAGTCACGCTAAGACACATGCCCATGACCAACCATGTGCCAGAAGCCAATTAAGCGCACGACACACTGTGAGCAACAACACACAACATGGGCCACACCCCCCGAGCACTGCAGTGATGCACATGGCACAGGGCAGCACGCACACCAAGGAGATGGGACAACTGCAATACGTTGGCTGGCACACAACTATCACTCACTCATAACGATGCGTCCAATGCCATGTCCAGTAACCACAACAGACAGCAAATATGCAGGGCATGTCAGGCATGCACACACCTCAGACCATGCACTGTCATGCTGCCACAACACATGTCACGTTCGGCACCCATGGCTCACAGCATGTACCCCAAAAGCATATACCCTCCCAAATGCGAATCTGGGGCATGGCCCCCATGTTGCCATATGCGTTCCTAAGCGTTCCATTTGAACCCCAAAAGCATATTCCCTCCCAAATGCGAATCTGGGGCATGGCCCCCATGTTGCCATATGCGTTCCTAAGCGTTCCATTTGAACTCCAAAAGCAAAGTACAAACCAGACCCAGGATGGGCCAGGAGCCCGCATACACCAGAGTCACAATGAGTAGGGGCAAAGCAACACACCCATCGGCATGGCCAATCCGTCCCATGCCACATGTGCACAGCACACAGTCCCATTGCCTAGCACACACACCTACAGATGCCACAGCCACACACTCGCCTCCGGGAAACCCATGTACGAGATTGCACGAACTGCCAATGTCAGACGACTAATACATACTTCGCCAGGTGCAACACAATAACAAATCTCATTCTCTCCACAGGTGACGAACTGCTGGACGCTGGGGACGGAGACAGCAGCCAGCACAGCCAGCCTACAAGCCCCCAACGAGGACACACGGATCTGGAGGATCTGTCCACCTCTTCGGACACGGACCACCAAGCTGGCCCATCTGGCGTGGCAGCGCCCAGCCGCTCCCCAGGACCCCTCCTACCCACCAACCCATCATCCAGGGATGCTGAACAGTCCCAGTCCCCTGCTGCCACTGTCGTTGCGGCCACACCCACGGTCATTGCGGCCACTACCACTGCCGCAACCGCCACCATCGCCGCACCGACCACCACCGCCTCCACCACCACCACGTCTTCGCTGGCACCAGCCCCAGCGCAGGTGGTGGCCCGGCCGACTGGATCCACCCTGGGAGCCACAGCGAGGACCGTGGTGAGCAATGTGGCTAGTGGGCAGGCCGGTGGCAGCAGGACTGGTAGGAGGAGCAGGGTCAGGGAAACGCCAGCCTCCCCTGGGAGCCATGCCCTGCCTCAAATGGCCAGAGTCCTTGGGGCCTATGAAGAGGCCCAAGGACAATGGGCCAGGTCTGCTACTGACACGCGGGAGGTGCTGGGGGTGCTGAGGTCCATGGACGCCCATATGGGCCAATTCGTGTCCCGTATGGACCAACTCGTGGACCTCATGGGCCAGCTGGTGGTGGCGGTGGGGTCACAGGCAAGGCCAGCAACACCACCTCCGCCACCACCTGCTAGGGCGCAGGCTCGGGCAGCAGTGTCCACTTCCCCTGCGTCCACAGCCAGTGAGCACACCTCACCCACCACCAGCAGGTCGCCACCACACACCCCCCTCCCAAACGTGGAAGGGGCCGTCCGAAGAGGAAACAGATCTCCCGGGAGGACTTCGCACGCTCCAGTCGCAAGTGAGGCAGCCAGCCAGCCTTCCGCCAGCCTTCCTTGACCAGCCACTGCATTGACTTGCTCTACGATCCCACTCCACACAGCCATCTGGATGGCATGTGTGTGTTGGACTATGGACATAGAACCAGTGGGTACACCCTGATCATCACGCAGCCATGACCGACAGCTCATTGTCACTGCACGCACCACTTTTGTCATCACCTTACACACAATCACATGTCACAGTTTGTAATAAATGCACCTTTTTCACTAACTGCTGTTTGTGCCCTGTGTCTTTATTGTACGGAATACAACGGCCACCTTGGGCGGAAAGGCACCTGATGCGTGGCATGGAAATGGAATCCGGAGGGCCTGTAGGGACCTAGGGGTGGGAGACAGAACAGGAGCACATTCAATGAGTGTGTCACACACCCATCACACAGTACATGTCAACAACTACAAGCAATGTACACACATCGCACAGAGCAATAGGGCACAATGCCACAGTCACCAACAGTGGCATACTACCCTGGCCATGGAGCGTTGACACACTGCACGCAGTGAACATACGGCCACCCTGACACAGCACACACACACCTGCATAGATACAGACACATCATCCGTCGTACATGGACACTCACCGTCAAGTGAAGTAGCGGGCGATGAGCTGCTGGCGCACATTCCCAGCTTCCTCCTCTCCGCTGTCCACCTCACTCGAGCTGTCCTGGTCTGCGGGCTGGGGCCCTGGTTGATCTCCGTCATCCACAATGAGGGGGATCTGCTTCCGAATGGCCAGATTGTGCAGCATGCAGCACGCCACCACTATCTGGCACACCTTCTGTGGGGAGTACGCCAGTGCACCCCCGGTGCGGTCCAGGCACCTGAACCTGGACTTGAGGAGGCCAAAGGTACGCTCGACCACACGTCTGGTCCTCCCATGTGCCTCATTGTATCGATCGTCTGCTGGGGTGCGAGGATTCCTCAATGGACTGAGCAGCCATGCCCCATTCGGATACGCAGAGTCACCTGGGTGTGAGGGACACAGAGAACCGTTGCTATTCCAACTGGACAGGGGACAGCATCGCACAACCAGCACGCTACACCACTCCACATACTCACCGACAATACAGCCACGATCCTGTTGCAGATTGGCCATCAGTCGTGGCAAGATGCTGTTGCGCATTATGTGTGCGTCATGGGCCGAGCCTGGAAACTTTGCACACACGTGGGTGATCACCATGTCCGCAAGGCACACCACTTGCACATTCAGGGAGTGCGTGTGCTTCCTGTTGCGGTACAGGTGCTCAGTGGCCTGTGGTGGAACAAGGCCAACATGAGTGCAGTCAATGGCTCCCACAACGTGTGGGATTCTGCCAAGGGCATAGAATGCACCCTTCACTGCCGCCAATTCACGAGCCCTGGGGAATCTGATGTACCTGTTCCGGTACAGCATCATGGCTGCCAGTACATCCCTCAGCACCTTGCTGAACATGGGCTGGGACATCCCTCCTCCACTGCCCACTGTGTGCTGGAATGACCCAGTGGCGAAGAAATGCATGGCGGCCATCACCTTAGCCGTGGGGGTGACAGCAGTCGGATACACCCTGCGGGGACGGAGATGGGGCTCTAACATGGCACACAGTCGATGCAGAGTTGGCCTGTCCAGCCGAAACTTCCTGATTACCTCTGTATCGTCCATGTCCGCCAGCAATTGGTATGGGCGGTCAATGTTCGGTCTCCGCCTGGGTTAAATGGCAGAGGACACATGTCAAAGCAACACGGCACATAGCAATTTCGCATACACATCACTGACATGACTGAGCAAGCACATGAGCCACAGCCCAGCTGTCAAGCTGGGACGGCACGGCCACAATACACTTACACAGGTCTCCCAACAATGGCAATGGCAAGTGAGACATACCACTGCCATGTGCATGCACATGGGGATCTAGGCCCCAATGACTTGCGGGGCGTGCTGATGGGGACTGACTGCATATTCGTCAAGCGGCAACGCCACAGCAACATGAGTGTCTGCTGAGCATGGTACTGCTTCCGAGGCTGGATGAGTATGGCACACGACGACGACGATGTGGGCACGGGCTGAGCGGCCAATACAAGTGGGACCTGTGGCACGAGGGGATATGAGACAGTAGTAGGTGTCAGCACTGCACCCTATGTACAGCACTGTACGGATCACAGCTCCCGAAACATTGACTGGTGCCACATTGACAGCCCAATGCCAAGACGGCTGTGTGCTTGCAGTCACACGTCACAGGTGAGAGGTTACATTGCACGTGCCAGGTGGCAGTCGTACATAGTGGGAGCTGGCATGTGTGTGCATGTGTCTCCTGTTCAGGATCCACCAGATGGGCGCTGACTCTGTACTGACCATTGGACACAGCATGTTCCGTGGAAGGCTTGTGTGTGTGGGATGGTGGCACTGGATGTGCCTCCGTTGGGTGGGGGGCCATGCACAGGGCGGGTACGTCGATGATTGCGCATTGTTGGTCACGGTGGGTGCACCAGCTAAGATGTGTTGCCCTGTGTTCAATTCCTATGTCCGCATGATGATGGACTGTGGATGTGGGCAGACTACACATTGGTCGATGTGCTGTCTATATGCATGTGCCTTCACACCAGGCACAGCTGCCCCTGCACATGTGACCCCTGCTGGACTCGCTGCTGGGTCTGTGGAGCTGATGCACCTTCTGCGCGTGGGGCGGACAGCTCTCCTCACTTCCCTCATTGCGCATGTCATGTCTTTGCCGCAGGTGACATGGATCATGGAGGGCCCACATGTACGCGTGGGTAGGCTACACATGATTGTTCACTGGTCGCCACCCCCAGTCAGTGTTTCGAATGGGAAGATTGTCGTGCTGGTGGTATGTTCGATGTGGCGGATGGGCGGGCCTAGGTGC
The DNA here is from genome assembly GCA_963921515.1 of Calotriton arnoldi. NCBI lineage: Eukaryota > Metazoa > Chordata > Amphibia > Caudata > Salamandridae > Calotriton > Calotriton arnoldi. Next base: position 1,476,262 of record CAWUFW010000039.1, read on the forward strand.
GGGATTACATTCCGGACATGGGGGGTAGTTGGATTGGCGACTAGTTGCAGTACACACGGGACACGTCTCTTCCTTTCCACATCTGGGTCATCCCTTGTACTAACTGACAGTGATACAGTCATCTTCGCCCCAGCCCTCATGTCCTCCCCTCGCCCCCAATATGCATGCTCACCTGCGAGGCTAGCGCTTGCACAGGCAGCCCCAAGCTCGCACCAGAGAGGGCAAGGAGTGCATGTGTGGGTCCAGTTGCATGAGTGGGCTGTCTCAGGGTATGATGTGTGGCGGGACGCCGTCCACCTGCGTGGTGCCCCAAATGGAGACCCGGCCTGCATGGACTATGCATCACAGTCTTCGCCTTCCGGATCCGCCACCTGCGACACCCAGTGGCTGTGGCTGCCCTTGCGGCCATGCCGCGTCCGTCTGTGGCTGATGGCCCACACATTCACTCTTTGGCCTCTCTGGGGAGGGCTCCAGGGTGGTGGCGCACGCGCTTGCACTTAGTCGCAATGGCATGTGGCGTGGTTGGTATGATGGGCAATGGATGGGATGGTGCGAGCCACCTCCCGTGACGTCAGTGCTGCTCGTGCTGTGGTGCGTCCCCCTACACTTCCATTTGACTTTTTGCCATGCTGGACGTTGAGGTTCTATTGCCTGCGTGATATGACCAGGAGGAGCGCGAGGAGACCTCTCACACACCATGCTCCACTGCCATCCCGTGCCCTGTATCGCCTGTGCGGATTGACTATGTTGGGGTTACACCTGGTCGACTGGGGCTGTGTGTGCCTTGTCAAGGGGCATGGCGGGCGCACAACAGGATCCAGCTTGTCCACAGAGGGTGGGCTGAGGTGCGCCTGGTACCGCTTTGTACGTGTGCCCGGCTGCTGTGCACACACGTGTTCACTCCCCCCGACAGGTGTCCTCTCACAATGCCCAGGGAAGCGGTGGTGTACTGTTCATGACCCCTCCCAACACGGCGTGCTCCAACTTGGCATGTGCGCATCTACCCGTCGCACCCACCCACCTGAGCACTGCGTCCATACGACTTCACACGACACATGTGTGTCTTCCACAGTAGTGCTACTCATTTGCGTTGACATCCAATACCAGTGGACTACATGGTCATGTCACGACTGCCGTGTACTTCACATACTCTCATCCTCTCTCATTCGTACTTGTGAAATGAGTCAGCGGAGACAGTTCTGGTTTCAAACATTATATTGAGTCTTCTGTCCTCTGTGATGCAGTATAGTGGACACTACTGGCAGCGGGATACATGTTGAGGATATACTGAGCATGATTACAAATGGGATAGGGTGTGGGGTTACATCTGCTTGGCCAAGGCTGTGCTAATGTACATTTACGTATAGCTGCGGAGCTGCGGACTTTGACACAGACGGTATACATGTAGCCTACCAGACCGCTCGGCATCATGGGCACAGTCCATCTCAGTTCCATGTGACAGGTTTGCTGCGGTTGTTCCTCATGCACGCGTGCATGTGAGATGACATCAGGGCATGTGCTTGCGTGCATGCAGCGGCGTGCCACTTGTTGTTGCACTGTGGTGGTTACTGGACATGTCACAGTCACTGGGGTCGTGTTGTTGTTGTATGCACTTGTCGTCCATGCAAAGGTCCTGGTATGGGATTCCCGGGGCGGGGGTGGGAGGGGTGCAGCACCCACAGACTCCAGGCGACCTATTCATGTCCACTGAGCGGTGTGTGTGTCCATGGGCGCTGGATCCATGTCGTGTCCTGGTTGTTCGTGCAGTTCCGTCCATGTGGGTGCGATGCACAGAGCCCATGCCACTGCCTCCCACGATGCATGCGGTGTTCCTGGATGTGATGGGGAACAGTGTGCATGTCCCGGTCATATCCGATGTCATGGCGATGTCGTTGATGGTGTGGTTACAGTTGCCGGTCGTTTGGTATGGCTGTTGTGGTGGTGACTGGCCAGTCCGTGCGGAAGCTGAGCATGGGTGCGGGGTTGGACTTCATAGGTCACTCGGGGAACCTGCGTTGTGGTCCGACGTATTTACAGGTTGTCAGGTATGCGATGCCGTCCAGCAGGGCTTCCATGTCATTGGTGGTGTCCATGTTTGCCAGCCAATGAAGCGGATGGTGGCTGTCAAGGTGTTGTTCGTAGGTTGTCCCTTGGAGGACCATGATGGGGCATGCTGGGTGACATTCGATGTAGCTGTTCTCGATGATCCGTCGTGTGGAGGCACAGTGGTTCCATTTCAGTGCGCGTGCGATGTTGGCCACATACGCCATGCCCCCATAGGCAGAGCAGGCCCTGTCGTGTGCGTCCAGAGGGAGGAGTAGTGGTAGCAGGTCCGCCTTCAGACATGCCGGGTTGGAGAGGCATATCTCGACGGGATGCTGGTAGGGACACCTCCGACAGTAGAAGACGGGCATGACGCAGCTGAACAATGTGATGCGGTAAGTCAGTCGGTAACTTACGTTCAGCAGGGACAGGAGATCGCATCCCAATGTATGTATCGTGCTGGTTTGGTACAGCTTGAGCTCTTCGGCGTAGTTGGGTAGGTGTGTTGCGGTTGCCATTTTGCAGCGGTTCGTAGAGGTGGCGTGCTCCGGCTGTGTGTGCAGTCTGCAATGTGCACGCTCCGGGGTTGCTGTGAGCTCTGTGTAGTCGTGGGGAGACAGGACTTGTGTTCTGTTGGCTTGTTTGGAGGACACGGGCCCTCTTCCCACATGCTTCTCAGACAGTTCAAGGTCGGTGCTGTGTGACTCCTTCCAATTAACTTGCATGTGGCCGACATGGGGGAGTGTTTTCTTCTTTCTTCCCCGTCCGTTGTGTGCTTCTGTGATATGCGCTATCTGCCGTGTGGTCGGTCTCCTCGGCATGCCTGTGTTGGTCTATTCTTGGACAATGGCTGTATTCACCGGCTTCTGTCGTAGGGCTGTGGTTTCGGTGTTGGAATGGAAGGTCATTCAGTGCTGTCTGCTCTCCCTTGTGTGGGCGGCAGGCTGCCTTTCCGCTCTGCGTTGGGCCTTGTGTGTGGATGTAATTCTTGGGCCACCTGTTGTCGGTCCCCGGGCTCTTTGGTGTTCCGTTTCATGTGTCTTGTTCATATGTGCAGGGTGGTATGGGTTTTTCAGTGTGGTACTGGCGTTCCTCTTCCCGAAGGGAGCCCTGCTTCTCCTAGTTGGTGTTGCCGCCGCTGTGTGCTTCGCCATGTTTGTTACACTGGGGTGTGTCCTGCTGTTGCGTGACTTAACTGACATGTGTGCGTCGGTTGTGTGGCGTTGGGTGTTGTCCGTGAATTGGGCGTTGGGGACATGTCTGTGGCCGGCCTGTCACGTGTCATGTGCGTTCGGGGTGGGGCTGGTGTGTGTGCTGCTTGGTTGTGTCCCTGTGTCTGTGTGCGACGCATGCATGGCGCTGCGGTTGGCCTCTGCGTTGTGCGCATGTGTGGCGGCGTCATCGGCGCTTTGGGGCCGTGACGGGGTGGTTGGTTCCTAGTCCCAGGTGGTGTGTACACATGTGTTCCGCGATGTTAGGATTTGGCCTGTGTGTCATATGTGGATGCAATGGTGGATGTGTAGTGTGCACGCGCTGGTGGGGGGTTGTCCGCTTTATCCGCCCTTGCACTGTGTGCGCTGTTTGCGTGCACTTGTGTGTGTGCCTACCTGCGTCTCCGCGGTACGTTGCGTCCTTGGTGGTGCATCAGCAGAAGCATGGGAAGGGCCTGCAGTGCTGGATTCATGCCCGGGGTGCCGCTTCTTCGTTGTCCGTGCTCTGCATCCGTGTTTCCGCCTCTCTTTCACGTGCGGTGTCTCTTTGCCGTGGGAGCCGTTTGTTTGCGGCATCGTAATTTGTGCGCCGGGCGGGACGTGTTTGGTCGGACGGTGTGTGTCAGTTGTGCTGCGCCGCTACGTGTGCGGGCGCACTTTGATGGCGGACGGTGTTGCTGGCTTGCCGGCGGTGTTTGGCCTGCTTTTCGCATCGTAATTGGGCGGGCGTGTGGACTGCTGCGTGCCGGCGGTAACTGGTGGTTTTTGCATCCGCCAGCACGGCGGTAGTGCTTCCGCCCGCCATCGTAATGGGCCCCTTAGTAATTTATTTGTTTTAATAATTAATATGTATATTTTCATTATATCAGTGCTTCATGATTTTTGACTTTATGAACTTATTTCACTAGTGTAATAAAATATTTATATAATTATCATAAAAAACATAAATTTGGTTTATTGGTTTGTAGAGTTTGCTGTAGTTTTTGAGGTTTTTGGTAGGTTTACATGACTTTTAGAAGATGGACTAGGCTATCACTTCTAAGTAGTCTAGTCTTTTGTTACATTTCATAATTTTTTTGTTTGTTTGTTAAGTTTATGTCCAATTTGGGTAATAGATTGTTCTATTCTTAGTTCTTGGAAGCTTTGCTCCTTTTGTAGTAGTAGTAGTAGAATTATTTTTTTATTGTATGGTTAATTAAAGCCATGACAATGTAAACATTTAAAATAGACATATTATACAGAGCTTTATAAAACCATCTAACACAAATGAACGCATGATGTCAGAAAATAAGGCGCACTATTTAAAAGCAGCTGTGGTTAACTTAAAAGCAGTGTAATTATTTAAAATCATTTGCAAGTAAACCAAAGTGCAGAGTGCATGACTGTCAAGAGTGCAAAAATGTGTGATAAAAAGGTAGGCTTTAAAAATAAAAAAAAAGCTGGCGGTCAGGGGGCTTCTCAGAATTTTTATGAGGTTTTTTTTTTTAGAAGGTCCTGCACCACCTTAATGTATTTGCCTGTTCTTGTCGATTCGGAAGGGACCATGGTGCTAAAAATCAAGGGCCTCATTTGCAAGAAAATGCTGCAGCGCGGCACCTCAGGCCCATTTGCTGCGCCATGCTGCAGCATTTCAGAACACAGGGATGTGTCATATCTACAAGGATATGATGGATCCCTTTGATCTCCCCTGCACTGGCACACAACTTGCTGCCATGAGCCGACGCAGGCACCCTTGCACCATGGTGCAAGGATGCCTGCATCACGGGGATGATTGTTTATGTGCAGGAAGGCTATCTGCACATAAACTATCTCAAATGGCGTTTTTCAACTTCTATGTGTGCTGCATTTGCACACATAGAACTTGCAAAACTTATTTTTTTAATGATTGTTTATGTGCAGGAAGGGACATAAACCAGAGGTGATTTACTCATTCTATGTGTGCTGCAGAATGCAGCACGCATAGAAAGAGTAAAAAAACGAGGAGAAATGAACACATTTCTCCTCGTTGCGCCTCCCTACGCCTCCCCTGGAGAGGCGTGGCATTCAGACACATTTCCAGGTTTCCGATTTCTCGTAACTCTGGAAATGTGTCAGGTTCCATGGATGTTGCGTGGGAACATCCACAGCAACACCCATGGAATGCCTCTTTCACGCAAAGTGCTGCGTGTAAAGGGGCCGTATTTACAAGAACAGGAAAAACCACATAGGGTGGCTTTTCCTGTCCTTATAAATATGGGGCAGCAAAATGCGCTGCCTGTTCGTCACAAAAGGTGACGCACCTGCGGCGCAAGGAGCTTGTAAATAAGCCCCCCAGTTCATGGCTTCGTTACAAGTCCTTATGCCATGAGTTAAAAAGAGTGGCTTTAATAGTAACTGCCTAAAATGAAGCAACGTCGGGCAGCAACATAGTAAGTGCATAAAAGTTTCAGATTTGTAGCCGCACAGCCTGCACTTGACAATGTTGGAAAGAAGCGGCCAGTTTGGATTAAAGTGTTTAATTTGTAGTGCCAACATCCTTGCAGCCAGTATTTGGGTAAGGCACACTTTCCCGATTGCGCAGTTAAGGGTTGCTTTTGCAGACCAGCATGACAATCGTTATCGCACGAGGTTGACAGGGCATTTAATGATGGAGTGGATTTTATGTTTTCCATATCCATAGTCTTCGCGTGAATTTTTATCTGTTTTTTCAGTATATTTTTCACTGCAATGTGCATGAGCGATGAAGCGTTTAATGCAGACAGGTCTATCTGGAGGGTGTCCGCTTCCTCCATTAGGTAGGTGGACCAAGGACGATTTTCAGCATTAGATACGTTTTGAAGGACAGACTTCAAGGTGCAAGGCATGGTAAAGATGCATCTGTGATAGTATTGTAGAAAGGACCCCATATTGGCCCACAATAGACCTTCCAATCCAAATTCAAGTCTCACCAGAGATCCCCGGATGTAATATGGCAGCCTGAACACTCTCTTGTAGACTTTTAGGTGTAGTTTTTCCATAGTTTTAATGAGTTGTCCCGGGAAAGCCTCACTACGATAAGTAATTGCGAATGGTTAGACGGCCCTGAGCACTGTACGTATTGGGGCTGAAGTGGGGCTTTTGAGGGCAGCATTTAGTTGGCAGAGCCTGGTGGTAATTAGTGCGACCTTGTCTCTGAGATGGCTCAAGTGTGTTTTCGCACCGCAGTTTGCCGAGAGCCAGATGCCCAGATAGTTATAAGATTTTGCTCCTGTTATTTGTAAGGGGCCGAGCAACCAGTAACGACTTGATGGCTTGTGCCTCTTCCCGAAGGATATCATCTTTGTTTTCAAGGCATTTACAATCATCTTGCTTGCCATGTTGTATGTGTGCAGGGCTTTTAGGGCTCACTGGATCCCTATTTTAGAGTGGTCAAGCAAAACAATGCCGTCCACGTTCTGCAATATCTTGATCTTGACTTTTCCTATCTTTGGAGGAATTAAATTGGCGTGTTTAAGGCCGAAGACATGTCTGCTGTATATAGGTTCAATAGCATTGGAGCTAAGACGCATCCTTGCTTTAGCCCTTGATTCGTGTTGGTTAGGGCAGTGTCTGTCAACTTGACCCTCACCCAAGTTAATGTATACAGCAATATGATAGCGTTAAGCAGTTTGCTAAGGATACCCCACGCCTGGAGTTGGCTCCATAGATTGCCCCTGTCCACCAGGTCAAATGCTGAGGAGCAGTCGACAAAGCATGCATAAAGAGCTAATTACTTCTGGCTGTTTGTCTGATGTATGAGGTAGGAAAGAGTGACTATATTATCCAGTGTGGAGGAATTCGATCTGAATCCTGTTTGACAAAATGGAATTATTGCATTAGTTGTTGCCCATGATTCAAGATCTTTTAAAATGGTAGAGAGGTATATCTTGGCCTCAATGTACAATAGGGCAATCAAGTGGTAATTGATGGGATTCTGTCTATCGCCCCTGTTAAAAATTGGGTGCAGCTTTGAACATCTCCAACTATCGAGAACTTGGCAGGAATTAAGGCATGTGCAGAACAGTAGAGTAAGTATTGCAGGCCACAGTGCTAGATCATCTTTGAACAGTTGAGCTGGGGGCCCATTTGGGCCAGGAGCACCTGATGCTCTTGTTTTGTGTACTACTTTTTGGATGAAATTAGTCGTGTACGTGGGGTCGAGTCCCTTTGGATCATCAGCAGAGTCTAAAATTTCAGGTGAGAAAACACATATAGTTTTTTTACGTGCAGGCTCCACATAGCTTTGTTGATGGAGTTAGCTCTGGTGTCATCCTGGCATGTTTTGTTTCTAATATGCCTCCATAAATTGGCCAGATTACGCTTGCTCATAAGAGAGTATACGTATTGCCACTCCTTGTCCATCTGCTGTTTTTTTTACCAGCCATACCAACTACTTATGTTGTTTTCTTGCACCCCCAGTTCCTGCTTTGATTTGTTGGTTGTGGGTTTTGTGGCTTGCTTTAGTCAGCTTGCAAATATTCCGTGAGCTAATCAGAATGGAGTGGTTTTTGTTAGAAGATTTTGGCAGAAGGTGGCCACAGCCTGGGGCAGAGTCCAGTGATTTATGTAAGCCCCTGATTATGGATTCTCAGTGGGTAAATAAATGTTCACAGCTTTGGGCCTGCAGGTACTGGCCAGTGGTAGCTTTCCATGCTATTAATATCTGCAGAAAGACTGGGCCCAATTGTATTCTCCAGATTAAAAATGCAGATTCGTCATGGAGAGTTGCCCAGTGTCTTATGACCTTCACGTTTGGATGAGCTAGGGTTAAAAACTGTACGGAGTGGAAGGTGGTCACCCTCGTGTAGAGAGAGTTCTTCAAAGCTTTTGAGGTGATCCACAACTTTTCCAGACATAGTCGATGTGCTTAACCCCCTGAATGTTTTCTAAAACTGAGGTGATGGCTCTGAGTTTTCAGTTGTGGTCTGGATGGACTTCAGGCCATGTTTGCCTACGGTTTTGTCAAGCTGTTTGCTCAAAGAGTTTGTAGGTAGGCCATCAGCGGACGTTGATCCTGGTTGTCGAAGGTGGAAATCCTCACAAATTATTGTTTCATAGTTCACATGATCACAAAGTATCCGATCCAGGTTATCACTTAGCTGGCCCAGCCATTTCGCTCACACTGAGCCGAAGCTGTCAAAATAGACATTAATCAAAAGGATCCTAATTTGAGAGGCTGTTGCCTTAAGTCTCTCCAGTGCGAGCGCTTGAAGCATCTCATTTTGAGCTGGTATTTCTGTTACTCTTAGTTTCAGTCTGAGGATACAATAAATTGGAAGGCCCCCGATGGCCTCCCAAAGATGTTGTTTTTTCTTGCTGCTTTATGGACCCCATGGAAGCCGGTTATTTTTAGTGGGGTTAATTACCACGTTTCTTGTAGGCAAAGTATATCAGATGCCATTAGCAGTGATTTTGCGGTTTCTGACTTCAGTAGTCTTGATAGCCCAGCCACATTCCATGTCAGGAGCTTTATGGATTGTTGTGTTTAAGCTGAGTACGTCTTAATTCTAGGAGCAGTTCATTGCCTCTCTGGACAGGGCGAGTGGTACCCAGCTCCAATCAGGTGCATGTTCTCCCCCGATTTGTCCTGTTGCGACCTTCCTGATGGGGCCCATCGTTGGTGAATAGGAGCGGGATATGTGTATGTTCCCTGACGGTGAGTGGCAAAATGGGTGCCCTTGTCCCTGTTAGGATGCTGTAGGGGCAAGCTTTTAAATTGGGGGGGTCGATTGGCTTTTTTAGTGGCGCTAGATATTTTAGAGCTGGGACTTTAGAGATTCATATGCCCCATTCCTCTAGGATGGCTTGCATTCCAATATAACTTCTGCCAGTCAATTTGTTTTTAGTGTTAAGACTGTAGCTTCCCTCCCATTGTTACACTCTGGGGTAGATTTGAACTCAACACTCAGAATATCCTCAGACATGATTTTTAACTGGCTGGGAATGGCCTGAAACAGCCTTGTCGTATAGTTCCAACTAATCCGTAGGACCTGCGTGTTTGTTTGAACAACATAAACTTTGGGTGAGGTGCCTAGACTGATTCGGGGCACCCCTACAGGATATGTTGACTTAGAGACCAGCTAGCTCACAGTGCCACCATAAGCCCCCCTAACCTTACCAGGGAGGAAATGGTTTCTGGCATCCACTGAACATGACAACGCTGACCCCTCAGAGATCGTAGAAACAGATCAGAACCTTTCGCTCAGTCATTCGTGCTTACTTGTGCTCAGAGAAATATACAAAATACACAGTGGGACGTTTTCAATATATTTATTGAACCAACATTATTCTTGTATAGAATACATGTGCTGCGATAATCAGTAGACAGAAGCAGATGAAAGTGATTACGAGCACCAAAAGAGTAAATAGTAGGTACAGCTCTACCATGGTGCTAAGATAGTGTATATATGCAGGCATATAAACAAGGCAGTAATCAGGCATACTCCTACTATGTAAACCCTACTCTAAGGGCCCGATTGCGATGTCGACGGACTCGCTCTGGAAATGGAACCGAACGACCTCCTGTCATCGGTTCCAGCCCAGCTATTAGAACCCTATGCTTTGCTATGGGAGCATGCATTCCGAACGGAATGCATGCTCCCAAAGCAAAGAGCAGAGGTGCAGTTCATCCCTGCACCCCGTTGCAGGCACCTCAAGGTGCCTGCCACCGGCCGTAGGGATCAACATGGGGGCACCATATGTGCCCCCTAGGCCGCCATTCAGCAGCCTTGCACCCATGGAGGCCCTGCTGGGGGCCTCTAAAGACAGTTTCACAATGTCTTTCTGTGTCGGAAAGGCCAGCACAGAAAGGCAGTGGGAAACTGCCATCGTAATCCCTCGGCCGAAAAAAGCCGGCCAAGGGATTGCTAAAGGCCTTCCAAATGGCGGACTGGCTCTCCGAGCCATTCGGAACTCCTGTTTGGAATGATTTCCGACCGACTCCATCAAAATGGGTCGGTCGGAAATTTTTCCAAATAGGAAATTACGATGTGATAAGAATGGCTTCAACCGACGGTCGGAGCCATTTCTTACCGCATCGTAATCGGGCCCTAAATATACCTAGAGTGTGTGTAGGAGTAGAGCCAAGAATCTTCCCAAGGGACAATCCCATTTCCTGGAGGGAGAGAATGAAGGACCCCGTCTTGGTCACGAACTGGACACCCCTCACAAGATGTCAGACCACTGCGCAGCGAAGTCTCAGCATGCAGGCACCTTCGGTGTCAGCTGTAGTGCCTTCTCTGCTAATCGATCGGGATGCTCATTATTTATAATAGAAAGCAGCCTTGTGATGTACTTTGTAGATTAGTGATGTTATGGATATGTAGATAGCTCTGTCGCCCTGTGGATGAAGATAGAACAACATTTGTACATAGTGCATAAAGAGGCCTTGTACATGATGTTTGAAGAATCGTGATAGTGTTGTGCGAAGCTAGATGTATAAACAAAGTATTTTCAGAGAAACTAATCCAACATTGTCGTGTATGCAAATATGTGCAAACATTCATGGCAGAAATGTTATTGTGAAAAAGAGGACAATGTAGGAATTGAGCAGCTTCGCTACATGGGCCTAACCTGGGAACATAATAGCCTTAATAATTTTGGAGCGATTCAGGACATCGGGGCTCCCCTCTGAAGAGTAATATGGAATATGCACCAACTTTTTCGGTCTGTCATCACCTGGGCAATTGCCAGGTTGGCCTTCATTACAAGTTTGGGTAAAGGTTGAGCATTCAAAGGAGGTTGTTCTAACCCTATCAGGCGAGATCGATGTTCCTTATAGTTCATCTATTTGTTTATGGAGGAATTATCTTCCTGCAGTTTCTCTATCAACACCCGCCCAGGTGATTGCTGCACCCTCTGTATGTAGGTGTTATGCGCTGTGGGTGGAATTGAGGAGCTTTGGTCTATGCTGGAACTTGTGTTGTACTTAAGTGAAGAGAGTGCTGATGTCAGGGCACCTTGAGATAGGGGTGTGGTCAATTGCACTGCTACTTTTGTATTGCTTTGATAAATTTGTATAATGCAGGTTGAATTCTGCCTAGTGTGGTTTGGAAGGAATTGTGCCATCCTTCCACTGCATTGTTTGTTTTGGCTTCCTGTGCCCCAGTGCTGTCATAGACATTCCACCATGGTATCTGGAATCTAGCTTCGCACCTGTGTGCTGATCGATGCAGCCTGCCAAATAGGCCTGGGCATAAAACTCCCCTCCCGTCACAGAGTTTGCTGAAGTCGGCAACTCCGCGTTTCGCAGAAAACTCAGAATTACCGATAAACTCCGCACTCATCAACAGAGCAGAGTTGTTTTTTGTTGGTGGGCTCGAAATGTCTTTTTGCACGTGTGGGAGTGACTTGCCAGGTGCTGGCGAATGGCAACTAGATTTCTTAGCCGTTCGGGAGCGCCACAAGATTTTGCTAGCCACCCGCAAGCTCCCGCAAGAATATGCGGTCGCTAATAAGTCTTTCAGCCGCACCAGCGAAATTTGGCAATGTTTTGTGACATACACAATTTCAAACGCAAACAATCTACCGTGGCTGCAATCTAGGAAAGATTATCTCCTCGAGAAGCATCAAACTCTTCCCAAAATGACAATTTAGAGTAAAAAACCTCCTCAATTGGACCATTGGTTTTTTTTTTGTGAGGAGTCCTTTTTAAAAAAAAAAAAAAGAATTCCAATAGGAAGGAAGTGTCCCAGAGTCTCCAACTTTCTTTTCCTGTGCAGCAGGCTCCTTCTAGTGCTTTGTCCATCTCCTGGTCACTTTCTATTTGGATTTGGAGCAGGAAGGATCTCCCTTTGTGTCTGCTGCTTATATAACATTGGATTTAAGGACTTTGTATTTCACAAGTAAGTTAAAAAAATGTTGTGTAAGGGTTTTTTTGTTTGATAGAGGGAATGCCCTAGGATTTATTTCATTTTATATTCAATTTATCGTGGTGGGGTTGGCCTGCAGTTTCAGTAGGGGCCTAGTTATTTTATGCATGTAATTTTTCTTATTTTATAAAGGAAAAATGTAGCACAGATTAGTATATTTTTTCTATGTTTTCTAAAATTTTGCAATAATCTTTTAATTCACTATGTGGCCTAGTCTGCCAATGGGCCTTTCGGCCAGTAGGCCCAGTACTAATCACGAGTGCATGAAACAAATGTTTCTGTGATGTGGAATTTAAAAATATTTAAGGCCATGGATGGCATTGGATTAAAATACAAAATGTGTTTTTTTGTGGTGTTTCACATTTTTTCCCCTGCAAACAGTGTATAGGTGGGGCAATGTTTCTGGAGGATGTGTGCTATTGTAAATTTTTTTAGCCCTGTTAATTTTCGTTTTTGGCATGGCTGAATGTGTTCGCTGTGTTACTATGCCTCCTTTGTCTGGCCAGTGTGTGTATGTATGTTTGCCATAGGCCACCATTTACCTTTCTTCCCCATGCCATGTGGCCAGTGGACATTTTGTATAGTCAGGGTTTATAGCCCCGCATGTGTCCTTTGTATTTCAGGCCTCCTGCTTGTTGTTGTGACCATGTGGCTGGTGCCCATTTTGTGTAGCCAGCCAGTGTGCTTTTGTCATAGGCCTGCATGTGTTGTTCTTCTATCATTATGTTGTGGCAATGTCTCCTTGCTTGGTGTTTCACCATGTGGTTGATGGCCATTTTATGTAGGCAGCCAGTGTGCTTTTGCCATAGGCCTGCATGTCTTCTCTTTGTTCCCAATGACTTCTTGGTCAGTGTTGTTGATGACCATGTGGCACTGGCTGGCAGCCATTCTGTGCTTCCAGCCAGTGTGGCCTTTTGCCATATTCTTGCATGGATGGTTGAGAAATGAGATAGCAGCTTGAATAATTATATCCTTGCAGATATTTTCACTTATTTATAATTTATTTACTTGTTTTTTTATGTTAGGTTTTTTAATTGTAACTTTTTAGTTTTAATATTTTAAGTTACATTTTAAGAATGTTTTTATTTAAATGTTTTTAATTTTTTTTTTTCATTTTTAATTTTTTTTCTCCCATTTTCATAACATCTGCCACCAATCAACCCCATGTCTGCTATAGTTGCACAACAGCATTCATTGTCTAAGGATTTTTCAATTTTTTTCTGTTTTATATAGCGCAAACTTGACCCGAAGGTATCAGAGCACTTTACATGGGTATTGTATGTGTGACATCTGTATGCATGTTGTAGGGAAGCACCATAGAGACATATTGGGTTTATCACGGTCCTGAAGAAAGCCTAGGACCCCTTATGGGGCCACAACAGGGCTGAAACATGTCGACCTGATTAAGTGGACAACTAGCACCATAACAGGGTTATTATTGTCCTATATTTCATGTTTTTTATCAACCTTCCACTACCAATGAATAGCATTTAGAATAGGTGACTGGCAGGCGGTAGGGACCCCTCTTTTTTTCATTTCTTTCTCACCTTAGTTTCCTACTAATATTGGAACTATTGCCCTAACATGGGCTCGTTCGCCATTAGAGGATTCTTTGGTGAATGCGGGATGGCCAATGATGAAGCCTGACACCTGGGAGGTGTATAAGGCCATCCTGTTCAATTTATTGCGCACAACTGTTCTGGTCCATAATATTGGAACGTTTGAGTAGCTAGAATCATTCTTCAGTGAAGGAGCACCTACACTGTAAGGTGAAAAAAAGCCCCAATAGGTGGGGTTGATAACAGAAGGGCCCATTTGTTTCTTTAGTGAAAACACTTTAAATAAGCACCAGCTGCGTTACAGACGGACACATTCATTTTTTGTTAGGCACAGGGAGATTAAGTGATCTGCCCAGAATTACAGGATGTTGAGCGTCCCTGCCAAGACTCGAACCCGGTTTCCCAGCGTCGAGGTCGACCGCTCTAGCCGTAAGGCCACATCCTCTCTTTTTCCATTGTCATATGTCAGCTGCAATTACCTAAGTCCCGCATCCCACATGATGCACATAAAGCAAACAGTTACATCTGTATGTTGTTTGTTGTTGCTCTTTCTTATCCTGCCTAAGTGTACACCATGAATGTTTATGTTGTTGTGGTTTTACAAATGGATATACTGTATTGTTAATTATAATAACTTAAGTAACTAGTGAGTAACCACACTAAATTATAATGTTTGTTTGTACTGCTAATTGAAGTGCAACAGTGCCACATTTCATTGATGTTCTTCTTCTTGCTTGCTTGCTTTTAGGGGAACAAAACATTGCCCACAGTACTGTCAGACAGAAGGCCTGTAGATGACATGACACGTGACTGACCACACATCACGGACATCTCTTCAGCTTGTGAAGTTAAGCGCCACTGCCAACTGACAGCTTCAAGATGGCCCCAAAGAAAGGTGCTACCAAGAAAGTAGCCAGTGATAAGAAGGAGCTTACCACCACTGGTGTGTGGACCCAGACCTTTCTTGGGCAAACAAAAAAACATGTGCCTGCTGCACCGGCCTCTGGGGAGCAGGCTGGGAGCAGCATCCCGGAATCAGAGGACCCACCGCAACCTAGGCCCATGCCCATGTCTGTCACTGAGGCAGTCAGTCTAATCATGGCAACAACGTTGAAATGGACTTATCTCTTTCGCAAAGTACTGTCCAATCGGTGCAGGAAACTCAGATAAGTTGACAACAACAGCCGCAGCCAGCAAGTATAGTTCCTCCCAAAGAAGGAGCAGTTAAGGAGATTGAGCTTCATGCTGAGGAAGCAGAAGAAGACACTCTTTCAGAAGATCCATTGTCTTCCAGATCACAAGCCCCTCTTCTGATGATCAAGACTCCACTTGGATCCCGCCTCAGTCTTAGAGTGAGACACGTCACAAGAGGCTAGGGAAAAGGAAGGTTCCTGAAAGCTTTAGTCTTATGAATGTAGAAGAGGAGGATGACGACCAGCCTGTCATCATGGATGTTAGCCCAGCCCCAGTGGAGACCGATGTTACCCCATCCCAACCTACCCTTAGGGATGTGGCACCACAGATACCACCACCACCATCACTGCCATATTTGCAAAGCCCGGTCAGCGACCTACATCCACAATCATCACAGTAGAAGTAGGTACTGCAGAGAGGCAAACATCAAAACACGCACCTACCGCCACTTCTTCCAACACTGGCAGTGGCACCAGTGCCAGAAAGTTGACCTCTCCAATTTGGGACTTCTTTACGGTTAGCAAAAAGGAGCCAAACATTGCCACATGCTCCATTTGCGGAGCAAAAGTTAGTTGGGGTAAGCTTGGTACAAACTATGGTGCCGGAGGCCAAACAACCCATTTGAGAAAACACCACACAATCCAGCGGGAGGAGCACCTTAGCGGCCAAAAAACTGCAAGTGGTGCTGGTGAAGGGGGTGAAAGCCTGAGCAGGGAATCCAATCCGATCATGGTGGAAGGTGAAGAAAAGGAAGACATTTTCGTTACGCAAATCAGCCCTGTCCCTAGCAGTGCAGTTGTATTGCCCTCATCAGGACCACACAAGACTCAGGTCGAGACAACAAGGGAAGAGTGTACAGTGACTGCCCTGCTGAGACGCACATTGAGCCTACCACTGTGTGCTCTCAAGAAGTCACCTGCATCAGTGGCACCAGAAAAGAAAAACATCCAGGCTACTATTCCTGGCATGTTTAGGCAGGAGGGGCAGTACGAACTCAACCACCCAATTGCACTTTTGTACAACGCAAATCTGGCTAAAATGTTAGCGCTGGACCTCCTCCCTTTTTCTTTTGTAGAAGGGGGGGTCCTTCTCGAATTTGTGGTAGCCATCTGCCCGAAATGGAAGGTTCACAGCCGGTCCTATTTTGCCAGATTTGCTGTTCCAGTACTTCATCCCAGTGTGCTGGAATTGCTTAAACAAGCTTTGCAGCCGAGTGCTGTTCACACTATCCACCTGATGACAGACATGTGGACCAGTTGCAAAGCGACTGATTACATGTGTATCACTGCACACTGGATCTCCTCTGTGAGGGTTTGAGAAAGGAAATTTGCACGTATTGACACTGCTGAGATTTTGTATGGCGTTTGGAAGCATGCGACAGTACCCATGTTCATCATGGAGAAATCCCATACTGCTGCAAACATCTTGGAAGACTTTAACAACCAGGTCTTTGAATGGCTGTGACCAAGAAGGCTTAACATTGGATTTGTTGCCACGGACAATTGCAATAATAATATATTTAAGGTCATGGCAGATGGTGGCTATTTCAGGGTCCTGTGTTTGACACACTGCATCAACATCATTGTATAGGACTTTCTCAAAAAACAAGACTGAGTCAGCAACTTACTGTCCACCTGCAGAAGAATCTGTACTCTTTTCAGCCATTCTTTTAAAGCCCGAAAGCAGCTGACGGTCATTCAGTGTGATAATAGAATGCCAGTTAAAGCACTGAGACAGGAGGTGCCAACACGCTGGAACTTGACTTATTACATGTTGTAACATCTGTTTCAGCAGTACAGACCGATCAATGAATATGTCATGCAAAGAGGGGATGCAGCAGTAAAATGCATGATTATTGAGATGGACCAATGGTGCCTAGCCAAATGCCTGACAGAGATGCTGCTTCCTTTTAAGGTTTTCACACGGGAATTCAGCAAGGAGGACAGCACCATGGGCCAAGCTATCGCATTGTTGCATAGGCTACAGGAACAGCTAAAGGACGTGTCTGAAATGTACGCAGGTATGGAGGAAAAAAAAGATGTGCATGAGTTGGTGGAGAGCTTAATCCTTTGCTTATCTGTTAATACAAGGGTCCAAAGAGACATTGTGTCATCAAAACATTAAATCTGAGCCACAATTCTTGATCTACGGTACAAACATTTACTGGCCACTTTCAGTTATTTTTGAGATGGGGCTTAAGTCCAGTTCAGAGGCAAAGACAAAAGAGGTCGAGCAGAGTGGAGCACCAATGACTATTGAGAGGATGGTCCAAGCCTATCTGGATAACCCAACAGAGGTCTATCTTGATCAAAACCCATTGGTATATTGGTATGGGAAGAGGTGCCAATGGCCAGTGCTCAGCAGGCTGGCAATAAACTATCTGGCTTGCCCGGTTGCCAGTGTGTCCACTGAGCATGTTTTCAATGCTGCGGGTGCAGTTGTCACAGTGAGAAGGACCAGTCGCTCACCCCAAAAGGTAGAGAGATTAACCATGATTAAAATTAATCAGCACTTTATACCACCGGATTGCACCATACCTGAAGTACAACAGGAGGAGGTGAGGTTGAGTGATCAGACTCAGGTCATGATAGTAGTATGTTAGCTGACCTACTTATGGGCAAACCACCTGAGTTTGAGGATGAACTCTACTTCACTGACTACTAGGCCTGGGCCACCAACCATAGAACTTTTTCTCTCTATCGCTGAGCTGCTTTGACGACAAAAAAAAAAGATATAGCTAGGGGAACATTATCTTCTTTTGTTTGTTTCTGACTGACTAATGCAGCCCCACCATTTTAGACGCATTTTCTTGCCGGATTGAAGTTTCACAAGTTTGCACAAGTTTGCAGTGAAGAAGCCTCCCCCTCTCCCCATCAATTCCCTCAAGGACATTGGAGATACAAATGTGTGCCTGCCTTCATCCCGTGCTTATCTATCCTTTCTTAGTTTATTCCCCTAGTCGGACTGCCCCACATATTTTGATTTATAAGAATGGCCAATGTCTGTTTCGTGAAACAATGGATCGTTAATGTGCCACGGTGACCATGCTTGAAAGAGAACAGGTGAATGGCTTGGATTGCACGCTAAGTAAATTTTGTTTGTGAGTGTGTTCATATGATTCATGTGGTGGCAGGAAGTGATACTGGGTGTTTGTTTAACTCTAACTATTAAGCTTGATTGTGTTTGTGATAATTTACAATGTTGGTGGCCCAACGACGGGTGATAATTTGTTTTCCTGAAAGTGATTTTTTCCTTCCTCTTTGCCACTTAGCGAGATTTGTTTGCCGGGTCCACACTGCTTTGTTTTCTGCTTCACATTCCTCACAGACCAGACCAGTCCCTTTAGCTAACAAACACAAATCTAGTCTACACAAAAAAATACTGAATGTGTTTCTCTTGATGTTCATCAACAGCATTGCACTACAGGTCGATCTATCGTATTAGAGTCGGGTGTCAGTCGGTATGGAGTTGGACATGTTATTCAGAGTTAGGAGGATGATGGAAGGACTCAGGGCGTGATGACCACTTCAACAAGTGCCTCCAGAAGAAGGAAGTTATCAACTTCACTGAAACCAACCGATTTGGTGATGACTTTTAAGAGGCCTACCCAACTCTGTGGAGTGGTGGTGAGGTGAGAGAGGTGTGTTGATTTTACTTTATTTGAAAATGAAATTTTGTTTGGTGTGTGCACTGGCTGGGTCAAATTTAAAACTATGGCCTCCATTATGATGTCTGGCAGAAAGACATCCGACAGCTCATCAGAGGCTTTCCGCTCAACATCATAGGTTTCCGTCTGACTCCTGTATTATGATACTGGCGCTCGGAAGGTAACCATCGGGGCGGTGGGCGGAATTGTAATCCCAAAATGGCAGCAGAGCTAGCCTCAGCTCTGACATCAGTATTACAATGTTGCTTTCCGCCTGCCCTTTCATGGCGGTCCGCCCGCCATTAAAAGGCAGGTGGAAAGTGACCCCTTCCCCCGGCCCTCCGCATCATAGCACTCACGCTTACCATAACTGACGGAATGAGCCAGGCACCCAAAATTGATGGACAGTCCAAGAAGAATGCAGATGCACCTCCCCTCTTGGTAATACAGTATAATATTTTCTTTTAATAATCAATTTTTAGAACTGTGTGTGTTGTTTGCTTCACTCCTACATAATTTGTAATGTATTTGATATTTGTCAAACCTAGGTGACAGAACATTTAGATATATAATAATGTAACTTGTATCTCTCTGGGGCAGATATAATGTATGGTTTGCATTGCATTTAGGCTAGCTTACCTGTACTCATTCCTTTGTTTCTTTTTCCTCCCGTAACAGATTGATGATGGTTGGCTGCTCATCGCCCAGATGAATATTGTCTGTGTGTATTGTTTGTCTTTGTCACACCTTTCCCAAAATACCCTTTCCCATCCATTCATCAAACCCCTAACCCTCTTCCCCTGGGCTGTGTGATTTATTGAGGTGCGACTTAATAATTTACACCATTAATTGATCACACACTTGGTGGGGCGGAAGCGGTGAAAGCAACACCAACTCAGTGCAGGATCTTCAGTTTTACTCTAATGAAACAATAGTCCACACTGGCCCCATTTACCCACCCACGCATAAAAGTGAGCAATACTTTTAGTTATAGAAGAACATCATTTGTCAGTATCATCATTCAGGCATTGTGTGTTGCGTTAAATGCTTAACCAATAACCATGTCCACTCCAGACTTTAAGTCCTCTTAACAAACCACAATTCGAGTGTCACTTTTGTTTACTCGAAATACTAGTTCACCATTGCTCTGAATAATTTAGTATTGTTTCTTGTTTGTTATTCAGCATCAGGTATTCTTTGCTGTGTAGTAGTCTGATCTCAAGTGTTTGTAAAGCTATGATATATTATATAACCCACTAACTCCATTTAGTTGCTTGCAATGAATAATCCTTCTGATTAAAATCCTACAGTTGGAGTTCACCTAGGTGGGAGTGTGACTTGGCTTCTGATTTCTGCACTGTTGTTAGTGTGCTAGCCTGCTACTACTACAGCCACGATGGCAACTTGGGAAACCCTGCAGCCCTTGCTTCTTCTATTCGATAAGAGAACTATGGTTCATTGTTCTACTAAGTTGGTGTAGGCAAGGCAAAGGCAACCCCCCATTAGTAGTCATTATAGGTGCAGACTGCAGAGACTAGGAGCGTAGTAGGACAAGGGTAGTACCACAAAGGCATAGCACATACCTATTTGCTGTTACACACTATCAGCCAATTTTAAAAGTAGGTTGCACTAAAAGGCAGCAGTGAAAAGTAAAACACCCCCAAAAACCTAGATTTGAGGCATAAATAAAGAAACTTAAATATTTATTAATAAACCCACACAAAAAACCTATCACTTTTAGCCACCTTCAACAATAAACTGGCCCACCCCTCTCTCCAAACAAATGAAATTTCCCCGTCCCCAACCATTGTCCAAACAAAATCAAAATGTCCATTGTCCCTGAAAAAAAAGTCCAAACTGTAGAAAGTAACAGAACCCCGATCCCAACTCCGCATCCCCACCCACAACAAACAAGTCCCACCCACCAAAATAAAAGTAAAAAAGGGGCAGAGGGAACTAGGGATGGTGGGCCAGGCTCAGGAGCTCATTGAGGTGCTGGTCCATTCGTCTCTGCCGGGCTTCAATCAGCGCAGGCCTTGAAAGGACGCAGCGTAGTAGGGTGCAGTCTAAGAGGAGGGCAGCAGTGTGTGTTTCTGGTGGGCAGCTGCCTGCAGACTGCGGTGCCGATGTTGTGCATGGGAAGCTGGAGGTGCTGGTTCTGGGGCCTGGCTAGGGCCCTAGGCAGCTGCCTCCACCTGGGCCACCAGCCGCTGGTATTCGGCCCACATTGCCTCCAGCATCCACTGCTGCATCCAGGCTGCTGCATCCTGGCAAGATGGGCCCTGGTGTTGACCAGGAGGCACTATAAAAGAAAACAAAAAGACAAATTGTAAACAAGGCTCTGTGCCAAAAACCTGTTTCAAATTATGTAGTGGGTGGCACAGTAGCAGTACATTGATGGTCCCCTAGGGCCATTCGGTTTGATGTGAAGTCACAAGCACCATTACCCACTCTCATAAAACTAAAGGCAAATGCTCTAACTGTCTGAAAGAAATTAAGGCAGAATAAACACAGCAACACATCAGTTTTAAAAAACTGCTGTTTTCTTTTCTTTTGAACAATTCCCTAGTGAAGTGCTTAAATGGTTTGGGGCTTCACAAATTAGGCCCATTTACTAATAAATGGTCTAGTTTTAGCTATAATAATGATTCTGGTATGATCAGACAACTTGGATTTTCTTTTAGCATCTCTAGTCTGACCTTTTCATTTATATATTTTTCATAGGAGATCAGTCCATTGCAAACTGTCCAAAGTGATAGGACCTTTGTCTCTGTGAGTTTGGGAAGCCTGTTGGATCTTGGGTCAAGGTATTTTGATTTCCCCTTAAATAGCTGGTCATACAAGCTATCAACAGGGATTGGCAAACAAGAATCCTTGTTTTGCTATTTGCATGTTAATTTTGTTATCGCCTCAGGCCTATTTAACCTCAACTCCCTCAGCTATAACTAGCATCCTTTTGAGCAAGAAGACAGTGGGAAAAGCGATGCACTGCAGTACAGTCAGTGAATGGATTAAGGACCATGATATAGCTTTGGCACGTTCGTCACAGACTATCCAATCCACAGAAGTCAAACAAATCACATTATCATTTCAGCAGTGCATCATTCTTCTAGTATTCCTAATCTTTATCCTTGGCTTTGATATGCACCATTTAAGCTTTACATTCTCTCATCCACTCTTTCACCATAGAAAACTAGTCATCATTATCCAATCAATCCATCAATCAAAACGTAGTTCTGAACAAACCTTTCACCAACAACCATTTATCTACCCATTCATCCTTGCTTTCAACCTTCCTGATTTGCCTTAACTTAAACAGGCATTTCTTTCAACCATGTACCCAACCAGGCAGGCATCCTTCCAGTTTCACCCATATATAACCTTTCAGCCATCATTCACCCAGCCATGCAGATTGATTTCTTTCATCATCACCCACCTATATGCATCCTTTCACCCACGCATCCTTTCACTAATATATTACACACATTTCACCCATCCGTTCATCTTCCATCCTCTTTTGCCTTTCCCATCAACCAGTCATTCTTGAAGTTCATTTGTAAACATTTGTCTGCTGAGTTGCAGATAGAAGAGGACACAACTACTCAACTCCCACTGTATCTGCTAAAGCGTGGTGTTCATGAGTCAGTCAATGCTCTTGCAGTGAGTATATTACTATTTGTCAATAAGTAAGCAATGTGACTTACCACTGCCCGTCCCTGCTGTCACTGGTACTCCCCCCTAAGTGGTGACCATTGCATCCGTGTCCCCTCCGCTGGCACCATCCCTGCTCGGCTAGAAAAAACATTACACATTTATAATTTTAGATGCCAGATACGCCTCCCCCTATTTTTTTTAAAGCAAAATACTACCACAAAACAAAACATCACTACAGTGTGGTTACAGTATCTTTATCTTCTATCAAAAATTCAAAACATCACGTTGGGCGTTTTGTTGGTTGGCAATCATTGAAACGCCAGGTAGGCAAGCCAAACAAAACCTTTTTGTAATGGAGGGGCAGACCAATAATGAATGTGAGTTATTGATGCGCAATGAAGTGGTGCACTAATTGGTCAATGAAGGACATATGGTCTTATTTGGCAAATGCAATGGGGCCGTCCTCCTCATCATACTTCCAGCCATGCTGCACGGTCATTAACTACTGGTATACTATGATAATAATACATGCACAACACTGAGGTTCCACCATGACCATGGCTACTCTCTTGTTTTACTGTTTGAGGATGAGCAAGAAAAATAAAGCCATCTGAACAAACATGCGTAGAATACCTTAACTGGGCATGCAATCTTCACAGTAGAGTACCTGACTAAAATGGGTTCTATGAGTCTTACTGTACTACCAGTCTATAAGGGGGGAGGGAAAGCTTACTGACAAAGCAGAAGAAAAAGGAAGCTACAGACTAGTACAGTTAGTTTCGAAGTCAAGTACAGAAACTTGAAATATAGAGAAAGTAAGTAATAAACAGGATAATATAGGGATAAGAAGAATTTAGGAAACAGATCAATGTGGAGTTGGAAAAGAAATAGGAGATAGGCACAGTAAGAAGGAAAAAATATCTAAATGTGGAGTGGTAAAAGAATCAAGATAAGGAAATAATAATAATATTAACAGGAGAACTTACTGGGCCCAGCAGACCCATCAGCACTAGTGGAGGCACCTCCAGCCCCCTTGCCCGCCGGCGCGTCAGTGGTGGCATTAGCCGGATCCCTCCTGCCCCTGGATGCTGATGTAAGAAATAAACAAAATAAAATTAAAAAAAAGATTAGTTATACAGTTAATCTCCCCAAAAATATTTTGAATGGGAGATGCAAATGCAACAACGTGATTGAACTTTTATAAATCAGATCTCCTCTCCTATTAGTGTTGTTGACCTATTCCTTAATTTCCTAACCCTATTCCAAATTTCCTAAACTACATTTTGAAACTACTAATACATTGCAATGAATGATCTTTGCTTCTCATTCTCGATCTCTCACTCTTTGACGAGTCAACTCAGTCTGCATTTTTTTCAATGCATACATGCTGATGCATGCATAGTTATTACACATCACTGGGAAATCGCTTGGGTTGGGAGTTGAGACTGTACGAGCTACAAAAAATAAAGGCACAGAGAAGTGAGAGAACGCACTTGCTCACTAATACCAATAACTACCACTATCTCAGTGACAGGACAGAGGAGTCTCTGCATGACTCCTTAAATGAACAGTCCAAGTGAGCACCAACGAGTAGGATTAGGTAGCGGCCGCCGAGCACCTATCTACTCTAGGACAGTCGCGGCTCCTGGAGGGAGTGCTGCGGGGCGGTGGGGCGGGGCAGGGGAGGGGCAGGGTGGGGGTAGTAAACTCCGGCATACGGCTGAACGGAGGTAAGTACAGAAATAAATAAATAAAACGAATTACATTGCGCGCGCCGCATCGCCATTTGGCCCCTCCCCACCGCCCCGCAGCACTCCCTCCAGGAGCCGCGACTGCTCTAGGATGATCACATAATATTTGTAACTTAAACTTAACTTACTTGAGTGTGAGCAGCATGCTTGCTATTTGGGAAAAATATATTAGCATAGATAGAACACACCAAATAAGCCCCGCAGGTTGAGCAAGTCCTGGTCCCTATCCAGCATGTCCGCCCACCGGTGCGTAAGCTGTTGTTGGGTGCGCCAGATCCCAGAGCAGTGGTGCACAGCCAGGGGCACCCTCTCCCACTGCTGCTTACACTCCCAGAGGGCGTACCTGCTACCAGGCCAGCCGCCTGTTGCCAGGGTGGAGGGGAGGTAGCACTGCACATAAAAAGCTAGCGCAGCCACCTCCATCTCAGTGAATAACGCTTGGGCTGCACCTCTTCGGGGCACTGCTTACTGCAAGGTAGGCGGCTGCAGGTGCTGGTTCGGGGGGCCTGCGCTGCCTCTCCCCTGCTCTGCCATGCTCCTCGGTGGGGGCCAAGGAAGAGAAGAAAGTAGAAGAGAAACAGGAAGGAAAAAGATAGAAGGAAGGGAAAAAAGTAAGAAAGTAAAGCAAAAAAACAAATAGTACGAAAGCCATGCAAAAACACAAAAATAATTAGAAAAACGTAAAATACAAAAACACAAAGACGCAGAGTAAGGTATTGATAAAAAATGAGGGGCAGATGGGTTTCAGAGGGGTAGGATTAAGAATATTAGGCAGGGATTGGAAAAAAGGCCCAGCGCCATAAACAGAGCAAAAACCAAGATGGCCACGCCCATGTGAAGTGCATGGTGCCGTTCACATGCGATTTCCGGCATGAGAACGCACTTCGCATTACATATGACTGAAAACATTGCACAAATGGGCACGGCAAGCAACTCTGCCCGCTCGCGGTACTCCACGTAGCGCTGCCGAGTTTTTTACCACTTTGCGGAGTTCCGCGTGGTCTGTGGGGATAGTTTCTGACTGTCCCTGGACTTCGGTCTGTACTTTTCTGGGGTCAAACTATACTTTCTGATCAGGGCTTTTTTCATGGGAGGATACCTCATCCTGTCACCCGTATCTAGGGCCAGTAGGGTCTCCCTTCCCTCAGTAGGGTTTTCCTTCCAGAGACTACGCCCTCCAATCGCCCTCAAGGATCGTGTGCATCTGTAGGGCAATCTCATACGCATCAAACCATCTGTCTATGCCATCAACCACTCAACATTCCTGTACCAGACCCTTGGGAATGTGGACCCTCTTGTTAAAGGACACTGAAGAAATGCTGCTACCACTGGACTCTATATGCTTAGTTTTCATATCCCGTTCTCTTAGGCTCCTCTCATGAGCCAAACGCTCTGCAGTAATTCTGTCCTCCATGGTCAGTTTTTCCCTGGTTAAGGCTCTCTCAGCCTTAGTTGTCTCTATGGAAAGTTTCTTTTGCTCTGCTTCCATGGCCAGCTTTCTTTCCTCTAAGGTTTTTCCTTTCTCTAATTTGAGCTTAATCAGCTCCAATTTTAATTTTCTCTCCTCTCTCCTCTCTCCTCTATCCTGTCCTCCAGCTCCTCTGGGGACAGGCCTCTGGATGATACACTGCTCCCTCCCCGGGTAGGAACACCTACTCCTGGCACGATGTTGTCTCCCTGCTCATGGTCCAGCTCATCATCATCATCCAGTACCTTCTACTCCTCTGGGGTTACATTTACTGGAATACGAACTTCTTCCCAGGCCCTCAGCACCTTTTGCAGCTCCACCTTCCTGGTGATGCCCTTTGCGTTAAGCTCACTCACATTGCAGAAATCCTTGAGCTGGGCCACCTCTAGGTTGGCCAGCTCAAAATCCATTTTTGCAGGTGCAGATGTAATTTCTCCAGTCAGAGACATTATTTTGGTAAACAAAAATTAAAAATGCCAATCAGGGAGAATTGAAAAGGGTTTGAATTCGTCTTTGATATGGATAGTAGTGTGCACCAATTACTGCATGGCTCTGCACAAATACAAGTCCTATCCTCACCGCTGATCAACAATGTTAGAAATTGGGTTTCTAGTTGGCAGAGGTATGCTCCCTGTCCAAGTAGGAACCACAATCCTAGTCAGAGTAGGTCACAAACACACCTTAACCTGTTTTTGCCCTCTGATAGCTTGCCACGGAGCAGTCAGGCTCAACTCAGGAAGCAATGTGTAAAGTATTTGTCCAACACATCAAACAATAACACAGTGAAAACACCACAAAAAGAATCCACACCAGTTTAGAAAAATAAAGATCAATTTTATAAATAAAACAAGACCAAAACTATATAAATCCAATCAGTAGAAGATATAAATTGTTAAAGATTAATTGCAAAAATAGCACTTAGAAGCAGTAAGTGCCTAGAGAGTTAATTGGTCGCGCTCTACCGGGACAAAGTCAAGTGTTCAGGTGACCAAGATGGAGCGTGGCCCAGATACAGGGCATACGCAGGGCTGGCTGTGCAAAAGTACCTTGATCCTGGTCACAAACAACGAGATGCAGGGTGCAGCCGAGCAATGCATCTGTGATCCCCGTGCAGTTGGGGTGATGCCCCGGATTTCTCAACATAACGGTGGTGATGCATTGGTTCTGTGAGCGATACACTAGTTTCGAAGTGTGGTGGTTCTGAATGCGATGCTCCAGGCTTCTCCACCCCAGAGAGGAGATGCATCGATCTTCCTCCACGCAGTGGTGACCCGTCGGTTCCAGAGCAGCGGTTCAAAGTGCAATGTGGCAGTTCTGAGTGTGATGCACTAATCCAATTCCTGCAGCAGCAGCGATGCCACAATTCTGCTCATGCGTCGGTTCTGGAAGTTGCAGCACTTTATACCCACTTCCAAGGGCCCGGGACTGGGTTTGCACCACATGGCAGAGAAAGACTTGCAGCAAGCAAAGTCCAGGTGCTGTTTGTAGGTTGAAGAGAAGTCTTTGATATCCCTGAGACTTCAGAACAGGAGGCAAACCAACAAGCCCTTGGATATACTTAGGTTCTGCAATGCAGAGATGCAGGTCCAGTCCTTCTCATTCCCAGGCAAGAGGGCAGCAGACCAGCACAACAAAGCAGTCCAGCAATCACAGTCCCTCCTGCAGCACAGCAGTCCTCTTTCCTGTTAGAATGCCCTACGTTCCAGAAGTGTTCTGAGTTGGTGGTATCAGAGGACCAGTGCTTACACCGAGTGGGGCCTTTGAAGTGGGAGAGACTTCAAAGCGATGCCTTTGAAGTGCACAAGCCCCTGCCTTTCTTATCCTGGCTCCAGACTCACTAGAGAGGGGTATGCAGTCCTTTGTGTGGGGACAGGACACAGCCCATTCAGGTGTCATTGAGAGCTCCTCCCTTCCATCCTGCCCAGGATGGCCCATCAGGATGTGGATGGCGCATTGGTCACACCTAAGCTCCCTTTGTGTGTGTGGCTGTCTAGAGGGAATGCACAAAGGTAGCTGTCACCCACCCCAAACATGTATTCAGAGACAGGCAGAAGGCAACTAATTGTTACAGTAAAAAAATGCCAACTTTCTAAAAGTGTCATTTTTATAATTGCAGTTTAAAAGCCAACTTCAAAATAACTTGTGTTTTTAAATTGTGATTCCAGAGACAACAAATGTGGGAGTGCCATCTCTTTTTAATTGGAAATTACACTTATAAAATGTAATAAGGTAATCTCAATGTTATCCTATGGCAGAGATAGACCTTGAGGTAGTAAAAAATGAATTTAAGAGTATTCCATTACAAGGACATGTAAAACCTAAACGTACATGTCCTACTTTTTAACTACACTGCACCCTGCCCATGGGCTGTCCAGGGCCTACGTTAGGGATGACCTATATGTAATAAAAAGGAAGGTTTGGGCCTGGCAAGTTAGTTAACTTGCCAGGTCGATGTGTCAGTTTTGAACTGCACACACAGGCACTGCAGTGGCAGGCCTGAGACATGTTTAAAGGGCTACTTAAGCGGGTGGCACAATCAGTGCTGCAGGCCCACTAAAACCATTGATTGTAGAAGCCCTGGGCACATGTGGTGTACTTTACTAGGGACTTCTAAGTAAATTAAATTTGCCAATTGTGGATAAGCCAATGTTACCGTGTTTTCAAGTATAGAGCAGATGCACCTTTTGCACTGGTTAGCAGTGATAAAGTGCCCAGATTTCTAAAGCCAACAAAACAAGATCAGCAAAAACAGTAAAAACAGGAGGTTTGAAGGCAAAAAATCAGGGGAAACCTCGCTAAGGATGCCAGGTCTAACACTTCTTTTAGTATGTGCTTTAGGAGGAGACATTGTATGTGTTTTTGAGTAGCTTATCTGCCAATCTCCTATATGTCATCCAGTGCTATTGGAGAGAATTGCACTGTCACCTGTTTCGACCCTGGTGCACTAATGACAACATGGAAATCTAGTCTTGGCACATCTAGTTCATATTTTAATTGTATTATTAGCCTTCGGGTATAGAATGTAAAAGTTTAAGTTGTGGGTTCTTGTTATTTTGGATGCAGTGTGCGGCAGTAGATCTAGTATCATTGTGGATGTATTTGGTGCTGTTGTAGATGTTACTTTTTTATGGGTTTTGGTGATATTTTCCTTTTTCTTGAAGGTAGTATTGCTCAGTTGGTGTTTTCTGTTGGTAGCATGAGCGTCTTGCGTGCAAAGTGACATGTTGCTAAAATGAATGACTACTAACATTGTATGTTGCTTTTCAACAGTGACACATTTCCATCTACAAGTCCCTTAGTTTATGATTCATACTTTTTGGGTGGTAAATTTGATTTATCATATGTAATTTGTAAGCAACATGTTGCCCTTGCCTTAAGACTGTGCTTGTAGTTTAAGAGTATGGCATATGTATATGAACAGATTACCTTGCTGTGAAATATTATATGACATTCAAGCATGATCAAATGCTAAAATGTACTCTGTCGGTAAATTGACATTGGTGGCTCAACCTACTGAGTAACCTTCTGTTAGCAGTCTTCAAATGGTCTTGTAATTTCCAATAGCCATGAAATAGTGTCCGAACCGTGTGTATCTGATGAGGCACAAAGTGTGTGCTACTGAATTTTCTCAGTTGCTGTTAAGAAACAAAACCTTGCCATTTGTATGGCTTGAGGTGCTCTGGGGTGTTGTTGCATCTATAAGGACTTGTTGTATTTGCCAGAACTGTCTGTTGAGATTTTGTACTGGTAGACTCATGCATTAAGACACTAGAGCAATTTTATGTCATGTTAATTTATGTTATGTTACATTACATTACATTATGTTATGTTATGTGCATTTGTAAGCACACTACTCACCCGGGAGAGTATCTTGGTGCTAAAGCCGGAGTTGAATGTCATAAAAGAGCAAATCTAGGAAAGTACAGGACCTTGGATGTCGGCTTTGTGCTGTCATTGAATAAGTATGGGCGGGAGACGGTGTCAAAAGCTGTGGAAAGATCCAGTAGGATGAGGATGGGGTGTCACCTCTGTCCATAATCATCCAGTTGTCATCCTTGACAGTGAGGAGGGTGGTCACTGGTGGTCACTGTACTCTGGCTGGGCCTGTATCCGGATTAAGTGGTGTCGAGGAGGTGGTTATCATAGAGGTGGGTGGTTAGGCATTTGTTTATCATCTTTTTCATTACTTTTGTATGGTAGAGTAGCAAGGAGATAGACAGGTAGTCAGCAAGTGTTTTTGGGTCTGCTGACAGTTTCTTGAGGTGTAGGAGTACTGTGGTCTGTTTCCAAGCATCTGGGCAGGTGACTGCATTGCCGAGATCAAGGTGCTGGCTCCACTGATGGAGTCCGGTCCTTTGATGAAAACATTGTGACAGCAGGGGTCGGAGGGTGCTCTGAAATGTGTGGATTGCATGGTTGTTGCATTTTCTTGAGTAGTGATTGTGGGCCAGGGGGTCAGGGTAGTCCTCTGGGTGTTGGTAGAGATGGGCAGAATGGTTTCAATGGTGGAAAGATTTGGTTGGGGCTCAAAGTTTTAATAGATGCTGAGAAATAGGGACAGCTGGATGCAGAGGTCCTGAGAAGGAATTATGCTAGTGGAGCTTGCTGCTGGAGAAGTCAAGTCTTTCACTATGGCAAAGATTTCCTTGGCACTGTTGGTGCTGCTTTCGATGAGGTCAATGAGCACAGAGCTTTTGGTGGTTTTGATTTGCTGATGGTAGCAGTGAGAGCTGATTTGTAAGTGCTCTTGTCGGTGTTCTCACTTTGTCTCCATCTGCATTCAAGCTGGTTTCAATAGCATTTGGGTAACCTGAGCTCTTCCGTGTACCAGCTTGCTTGTGATCTGGTTCTCATGACTTTGTTCTGTGCAGAGTATGATCAAAGTGTTGAAGTTGGAGATGGATTCAGGGAGGTTGTTGTTTTGTCGAGGCCGGTAGTGCAGGAGTTCGGATGACCAGGATAGTTCTGAGATCTTGTTCCAGTTCCACTGAGAGGATTTGGTGATGGTGTTTCTGTGGTGGTGTGGGGTGGCTCTGCTGAAGTTGATGAGGGTGTAATTGGAGTAGGGGATTGGTGTGGGCTTGTCTTCTGTGATATTGATGAAGCTGGTTAAGATGGGGTCCAGTAGATGTCTGTCGTCATGTGTAGGACCTTTCACTTCCTGGGTGACTCCTAGGTTAGACAGGTCCTTGAGGAGGTTGGTCGTGTTGAGATAAGTGAGGGCCTCCAGGTAGTATGTGAGGTCACCAAGGAGGATGTTTGCATTGGAGTTGAGGATTTGGGGGGTGACTAAGTCCACAATGGTGTTGCTTAAGTGTTCTGGCAGTAGATGAGGGCACCACTCAAGGTGTAGTTGTTGGTGATGAGGTCAAATGTTCCATGTATGGAATAGATTCCTTGATGATGATAGGTATTTCGCCTCTGGTTCTGTTTGTCTTGTTCTGTCTTGCGATCTTGTATACGGGGGCATTGCTGTGGCAATGACGGGGCCGACGAGGGAGTCAGGCAGATTTTGGTGACGAAGAGTAGGTCCGGTGAGTGGTTGTGTAACAGATCCTACATTTTGGTGGCATTTTAGTGAGTGTTGAGCAGTATGTAGGACAGGACAGGGAGGAGTGCGGTGTGTTACGGTATTAGTGTGTGGTCATGTGTGTTGGGTATGTGAGTTGCATGGGGATTGTGAGTTGGTCGCAGGAGGTGCATGTAAAATGGCAGGTGGTGCAGGAGAATGCACCTTTAGTGTTAGGTTATAAGGTGTGGCAGCAGTGCTGGGAGATGCGACTGGGAATCAGGGCAAGGAGGATCACAATGCAGTAGTGACGATGGGGGAGGTGGGTGGGAGGAGGAGCTGGGATCTTTGCACTGGCAGCACTGAGCCTTCTAGTAAGTGAAGATAGAATTGGCAGGAAACCATTGATGCCACTTCTTGTGCAGATGGATTATGGGAAATCCACTTATGTCTCTTCCTGTGCAGATGGATAATGGGAATACAGTGATGTCCCTTCCTGTGCAGATGAATGATGGGAAATGTGTCCACTTGCTTGGCTTCTTCTTTTAAAGACAGTTTTGGCAGGAAACCAGTGATGCCACTTCCTGTGCAGATAGATGATAGGAAATCCAGTGCTTTTACTTCCTGTGCAGATGGAGGAAGGGTAATGTATTGATGTCAATTCTTGTGCAGATGGATGATAGGAAATCAAGTGATGTCACTTCCTGTGCAGATGAATGATAGGAAAATACATCTATTTGGGTGCAGCCCACTTCCACACATTCACATGGTACACATTGGTACTGCACTTTATTTCTTATGATACTTGATGAAAAGATGGTCTAGGGAAGAACTATTTATATGCCAGCTGGCTAGTAGTTACCTGAATACTGCCTGAAATAATTGCTGAGTTTATTATCCCATTTCTGATAATCTCCTTCCACATTTAGCATTAGTGCTTCTGCATACTCAAATGCAGTGCTACCAAGTCCCTGCTTACTGGGTAATCTAGAGACATGTTCTGATGATAATCCCACAATCTCCTCTCTTTGAGAGCAGTAAGTGAAAACGGATTTACAGGCTCATCACCATCAATCAATCAATCAATCAATCAATCAATCAATCAGGGTTTATAAAGTGCAGCTAATCACACAAAGGGTCTCATGGCGCAGGGGGGGGGAAGAGGAGGAAACTGCTGGTCCATCGATAGCACTGTAGTTCAGTCAAAGAGCCAGGTCTTGAGGTCCTTCCTGAATTGAGGCAGTGACGGTTATTGCCTGAGGTGGAGAGGCAGGGTGTTCCAGGTCTTTGCTGCGAGGTAGAAGAAGGATCATCCTCTGGCTGTGGTCTTGTGGAAATGTGGTACGGTAGCCAGGGCCATTAGTTGGACAGAGTGGAGGTCTCTGTTGGGTGTGTTGAATGCGAGGCAGTGGTTGAGGTACGCAGGTCCTGCGTCATGTAGGGCTTTTTAGGCATGTGTGAGGAGCTTGAAGGTGATCCTTTTGTTGACTGGGAGCCAGTGGAGGTCTCTCAGGTGGCCGGTGATGTGGCTGTGGCAGAGGATGTTGAGGATGAGTCTGGCAGTGGCGTTCTGAATGTTCAGCAGTGTCTCGAGGATTTTCTGGGTGATGCCGGCATAGAGTGTGTTGCTGTAGTCGATTCTGCTGCTGATGAGTGCGTGGGAAACCATCTTTCTGGACTCGATGGGGATCCACTTAAAAATATTTCGGAGCAGGCATAGTGTGTGGAAGCAGGATGATGAGACGGCGTTGATCTGGCGGCTCATGGTGAACAAGGAGTCCAGGATGATACCTTGATTCTGTGTGTGGTCCGTAGGTGTTGGAGGTTCCAAGTGCTGTGGGCCACCAGGAGTCATCCCC
The DNA here is from genome assembly GCA_963921515.1 of Calotriton arnoldi. NCBI lineage: Eukaryota > Metazoa > Chordata > Amphibia > Caudata > Salamandridae > Calotriton > Calotriton arnoldi. Next base: position 1,509,023 of record CAWUFW010000039.1, read on the forward strand.
AGCGGTGGAATTGGAGCCCATGATGAGGACTTCAGTCTTCTCAGGATTGAGCTTGAGGCAGCTGTTCTTCATCAAGGTGGTGACAGCCTTCCTACTGTCATGAAAGTTATTTTTGAAGTGGGTTTGTTGGTGATGGAGAGAAACAGCTGGGTGTCATTGGCGTAGGAGACAAATTGAGTACATGGTTCCTGATGATGACTGCGAGTGGGCCATGTAGATGTTGAAGAGAGTGGGGCTCAAGGAGTAGCCCTAAGGCACTTAGAAGCTTATCGCTGTGGGTTTTGAGAGGAATGGTGCAAGTCTGACTCTGTGTTCGGCCGGTGAGGAAGGAGCAGATCCATTCCAGGACTTTGTCGCTGTATGCATGGCATAGGGTGCAGTGAGGAACGCTATTGAATGCGGCCGAGAGGTCCAGGAGGATGAGGGCTGCAGTTTTGCCTGGGTCGAGGAGGGTGCGGACGTCGTCTGTGGCGGTGAGGAGGGTGGTCTCGGTGCTGTGGTTGCTTCGGAATCTGGATTGGGAGAGGTCCAGGATGTGGTTCGCTTTGATGAACTCAGAAAGTTGTGCGTTGATGGCCTTCTCAATGACATTGGCTGGAACATACCCCATGCTCCAGATAAAGGGCAGATAACAACACCTGAAGAGTACCAGGAGATCCTCACCAGATTTGGAAGCACAGGAGTAAGCAGAGTGTTCATCAAGGAGGTAATGCCAGATAACGCTTGGAATACTAAATGCACAAAGTCTTAAAAAGAGGAACCACAAAGTAGGTAAGGGGAAAAACAATGGTGTGGCAAGTGGCAAACAGTGGGCAAGCTCAGTGGAGAGGTAACCTACGGCACAGCAAGTTGCGAATCACAGAGCTGCAACCTGTACTTATCTGAAATTCTCACCCTACACTACTTATCGGGAGTGAGGTCTGATTGGTTTTCTGACTCAAGGTGTACTGCCAGTCTCAGCTCCATCTTCCACATGCCCATATGCTACCTTCTCCAACCAAGCCCAAGTCTGGATCTACACTTCTTGTTCTGTGATGTTTTGTATGTGAACAACTAAGGGGTGCCTTTCTTTTTTCTTTTTCACCTGGCTTGTCTTAGGAGCACTGTCTAAGTGTTTCCTCAAATGTATACCATGTGACACTCTATATGCATATTTCTCAAAGTTATGCCACTGAGGGGACTGCAAAGTGAAGATGGCACTCAACGGCTTCCACTGATCAGAGTAGTGCTACGTATTTCATGTGTGGCTAGAGTTGTGCAGAGCTATGAATGCTACCACTGAGTGAACTGCACAATCTTAACTCTTGCTCTCTAGTGGACTCCTCTACCTAGCATTGTGAACTTTTAGGGATAGCTGGAACAAATACTGGTTGAGCTGCTTCCTTTTCGGAGTTCAGCCAATTAGGTCACTGTAAGGTGTATGAGGGCCCTCACCATCTGCTAGCTCGATGTCATGTTTGTGCCAGCATCCATCCTGTCTCTTCATGTCTGGTTGTCTCTCTGGCAACAGGTTCAAATTTCTGGTGACTGCCCCATCAGTGAATAGCGATTCATGAGTCTTGTGAGGTCTCACAACAACTATAGTTCCCATGACACTTGTCACCATCTTGGGTATAGACTTCGATAAAAGGTCACAGTTCCTGTTAGTGTATGCTTGCCTTGCATGATAATAAAAGGACAGGACCCTTTTCAGCAGCTCCAGTTCTTCAGAGGGTTTTCATATCATTGTCTACTTTGCAGGCTTCAGCTTTCAGCCTTGCATATTGTTAGAACCCAGCAACACTAGTGAAGTCCCGTAAAATAGGGAGACAATTTAATTCGATAATTTGGGCAGAGGATGCAAATGTGTGCTGCTCAGTTTGTAAAATACACTTACTTGCATACCAGCATACTCGCAACCACAGCATATGTGTTGTCAAGAGTAACTCCAATGAAGTCAAAGAGATGCAAGAGACTACTAAACCAGAGACTAATGGACAATATTATTTAATGTTTTAATTTGTACCTTAGGGGGGTTCCTCTTGGAACTTCCACTGCACCCAGAGGGCCAGGGTACCCCTCCCATGCTGCCTTATGCTTTTTTTAAATGTGTATTTTTACGACAAAGGGACTGAGTCCCCGAGTCCTAACATGGCGGCCACAACTTTTTCTTCAGGTTGCGGGCAGCCAAACAGATTGCGTGCTTTGAGCTCACGGCACTGTGGATCTGCAGTGGTACAGCAGCACAGAATATACATACATTTTGAACCTTAATTTCTCCAAACTAGTGAATGCATGTAAACCAAATAACAAAACGCACACTTTCTGGTTAAAGATCTAGCTTTCTGACAAATTAAATGAAATTAAGTGCACCTTTTTTATTTGAATAGCTGTTCAATTTTCCTATGGAACATTGCATGGGAAAAAATGTTTTGCCCCTCCCTCCCCCCCCCCTCCTTTTCTTGGCCCAAAACTTTCCAGGAAGGAGTTGAAGCGGATGAACCTTTTTTTTTATAGAAAGCCTTGTGAAGATTCATCAAACAACATCAAAGGTAATAGCAAACAATTTTTCTTTCTAAATATAAATTAGTCTGCTGTTTGGAGATTTATCCACATTTGGGAAAGAATAATGTAATACTAAAGAAATGTTTCAGAAAAAGGAACGAATCTTCAGAAGATCATCCTTCTTGTGATTTTGTGCTTGAAGAGGTCAGGGATAAGAGCGGAATTATTGGAGGGTTGAACTCCAAGAATTCTCAGTGACTCTTTGTGAGGTATTTATGCTATTTCTTCCCTGGGGAATGTTTTTAATACATGGCTGAATAATTATCCTCAATGAATATGCATACAGTTAGCCTTATCACTTTCTACACATGCCATGCCTCGTGACTAACCATGAAATGGCTAGATTGCAGTGACATGTATCTGGCCCAGGGGCAGCGACTGCATCTTTCTGCAATTTTAGAAAGGTCATCTCTGCTGACAGCACCCCTGGCTACATTCTCAAATCAATTAACCCAGCATTGATACAATTCAACTTCAGGAACATGGCTCACACTCCATCACGAGTTTGTTCCCAATGATATTCAATGGAATTATCAAATGATTTGAAAAGGTACATCCTTTGGGCTATGCAATGCTTTTTTGCATCAGTGGATCAGCTGCGAAGAGAAATAAACATGTTCTGAGTAAATGTGAGCGATTCACGCAACTAGACAGTTCAACGTGCTCATTTATGCGTAAAATCATGAGAGGTTATCTGTGGATGGCAGAAATACATCAGTGCTTAATGTGTGCAAGAGTAAGTGCCGGGCTCAAGGTTTTGCTCAGTAGCCCCGAGCTGCCGCTATTGAATGTCAGGGTGCCGAATACCAAGGCTCGGTAGCCTTGGTTCCGCCCCACGCCTCTTTAGATCAGCACCATACACTCCACGCTCCTTTATCTCACTCGTATAGGCTATTTTTAGTCCCTTACTTCTCCCTTTGCTACTGTTTTACTATCTGTCTTCTTCATTCCCACTTTTGTGTATTTCTCCCTCTTGTTATGGTCAAAGTTTGATGAAGAAAAGAAAGTGGCCAGCAATGACAGCCGGTGGGCGCACCATCAACCACCGGCTCAAATTAAGCACTACATAGTGTAGTACAAACGGCACCTGTATGTGCTTCTGTATCACAAGAGTATTTGAGCTAGACGTGTGCAATGTTTTTATTGCACAAGCATAGTTCTGAAAAAATTCCAATGATTGGCCAGGCAGCACGCCGAGTTTTTCGCTGTACGTTCCTCTAGAAAATATGGGATGTGCAACACATTTTAGGATTGGTGTAGAGCACGGGTACTCATAGTACGGCCCGCGGGCCGCCAGCGGCCCGGCAAGCCTTCCTTGGCGGCCCGCGGACCTTGCAGACATCGTACCTGTGTTTTTTTGTTTTTTTTTACCGAATGTCAGCAAACACAGACTCTGCTCTATGGGGGCCGGGCGATTCCAGCGATAGTCCGAGTGGAGCTGCAGGGGCGCTAAGAAGAGGTGAAATACAACAAAGCCTCGTTATCATGCAAATGGTCTTTTAAAGACCTGTGAAGTACTCGGGTGCAACTGTGTGTGTGCTCGGGATGCTGTCTCAGCCCGGGCTGCCACACACGCAGGGTGAGGTGACAGAGAATGATAGAGCCAGCAGGGTGTGAGAGCCGGGTGAGGTGACGGAGGGCAGCAGGGAGTGAGAGCCGGGTGAGATGGCAGAGGGTTACAGAGGGCAGCAGGGAGTGAGAGCCGGGTGAGATGGCAGAGGGTTACAGAGGGCAGCAGGGAGTGAGAGCCGGGTGAGGTGACGGAGGGCAGCAGGGAGTGAGAGCCGGGTGAGAGGGCAGAGGGTGACAGAGGGCAGCAGGGAGTGAGAGCTGGGTGAGGTGACTGAGGGCAGCAGGGAGTGAGAGTCGGGTGAGGTGACAGAGGGCAGCAGGGAGTGAGAGCTGGGTGAGGTGACAGAGGGCAGCAGGGAGTGAGAGCCGGGTGAGGTGACGGAGGGCAGCAGGGAGTGAGAGCCGGGTGAGGTGACGGAGGGCAGCATGGAGTGAGAGCCGGGTGAGGTGATGGAGGGCAGCAGGGAGTGAGAGCCGGGTGAGGTGACTGAGGGCAGCAGGGAGTGAGAGCCGGGTGAGATGGCAGAGGGTGACAGAGGGCAGCAGGGAGTGAGAGCCGGGTGAGGGGACGGAGGGCAGCAGGGAGTGAGAGCCGGGTGAGGTGACGGAGGGCAGCAGGGAGTGAGAGCCGGGTGAGGTGATGGAGGGCAGCAGGGAGTGAGAGCCGGGTGAGGTGACAGAGCGTTGCAGGGAGTGAGAGCCGGGTGAGGTGACAGAGGGCAGGGAGTGAGAGCCGGGTGAGGTGATGGAGGGCAGCAGGGAGTGAGAGCCGGGTGAGGTGATGGAGGGCAGCAGGGAGTGAGAGCCGGGTGAGATGGCAGAGGGTGACGGAGGGCAGCAGGGAGTGAGAGCCGGATGAGGTGACAGAGGGTTGCAGGGAGTGAGAGCCGGGTAAGGTGACGGAGGGCAGTAGGGAGTGAGAGCCGGGTGAGGTGACAGAGGGTGACAGAGGGCAGCAGGGAGTGAGAGCCGGGTGAGGTGTGAGAGCCGGGTAAGGTGACAGAGGGTGACAGAGGGCAGGGAGTGAGAGCCGGGTGAGGTGACGGAGGGCAGCAGGGAGTGAGAGCCGGGTGAGATGGCAGAGGGTGACAGAGGGCAGCAGGGAGTGAGAGCCGGGTGAGGTGTGCGTTAAGAGCCTGTGATGTGATGTTTCCCGCCAGCCTGTAGTCAGAGAGTTGAGCCAAGGCTAGGGAGCTCAGGCCTGGGAGGGAGACAGAGAGAGAGGGAGACAGAGAGAGAGGGAGACAGACAGAGGAAGACAGAGAGAGGGAGACAGAGAGAGGGAGACAGAGGGAGGGAGACAGAGGGAGGGGGACAGAGGGAGACAGGGACAGACAGGGACAGACAGAGATAGGGACAGACAGAGACAGATAGTGGCAGAGACAGGAACAGGGACAGACCGATAGAGGCAGAGACAGAGAGGCAGAGAGACAGAGATGGAGATGGAGAGGGAGAGGGAGAGGGAGAGGGAGGCAGAGAGAGGGAGGGAGACAGACAGATGGAGAGAGAGGGAGACAGAGAGAGAGGGAGAGAGAGGGAGACAGAGAGGGAGGGAGACAGAGGGAGGGAGAGAGGGAGACAGAGAGAGAGGGAGACAGACAGAGGGAGACAGACAGACAGAGGGAGACAGACAGAGGGGGAGACAGAGAGGGAAACAGAGAGGGAGACAGACAGAGAGAGACAGAGGGAGACAGACAGAAGGAGGAGGGCGACAGGCCGAGGGAGGAGGGCGACAGACAGAGGGAGACAGAGGGAGGGAGACAGGGGGAGGGAGACAGAGGGAGGGAGACAGAGGGAGGGAGACAGAGGGAGACAAACAGAGGGAGACAGACGGAGGGAGACAGATGGAGGGAGACAGACGGAGGGAGACAGGGGGAGAGGGAGGGAGGGAGACAGAGAGAGAGAGAGAGGGAGGGAGAGAGAGAGAGGGAGGGAGACAGAGGGAGGGAGAGAGAGAGAGAGAGAGATAGAGAGAGAGAGGGAGGGAGGGAGAGAGAGGGAGGGAGGGACACAGAGAGAGGGAGAGACAGAGAGATGGAGGGAGAGATAGAGAGAGGAAGGGAGACAGAGAGAGAGAGAGAGGGAGGGAGACAGAGAGAGAGAGAGAGAGAGAGAGAGAGATGTGTATGCAGGGTCCTGTGGCTCAGTGGACGAAGGCGTCCGCTGCAGGGGCCTGTGTTCCACCTCATGGTCACAGTTTTTTTTTGCTCTAGCCCCGCCCCCTCCCCCAATGACCCCGCCCCCAACGGTGCGGCCCTCAGCCTCAAACCACACTGTAAATTTGGCCCCTGAGAGAAAGTTTGTGAGTACCCATGGTGTAGAGTCATTTCACACATTTCATCAGCTTGATGTTTCCCAAAATATGTATAATGGAAGATACATACATACATACACGTACACAAGGAATTTCGGTCACACCTCTTCATCCATTGATCTGTTCAAGTGTAATCCACATTTGATTGTGCGCAGCTATATCCATGGGGTAGTAGGGCAGCCCACTTCATTGATTAGAAGCCTGGCACTGCGAGTGATTCTTTTTTGTCTGCTCATATATGCACAGAGCCTGAAGGGAAGTACACTTTACTGCAGGGCTGGTGTACCAGGTTTAAAGGGCACTCCTTTCTCTTTTTGGTATTTCTGACAAATGTTTTTTAGATATTGCATAAAGATAAAATAACAATGACTTGAACACTTGTCAAAGTCAGGCTTATTGGTTTTGCCAGTGCTTGTTCTCGTATGTGCTAGCAGTAGATTCTCACAGAACCTATATGTGAGTAATCATTTTCTGTGAGTATTAATTTGGTACTGCTTGAATCTGTCATGTATTCCTTGCTTGAGCCCAAGGTACCAGAGGTTAAGAGTTTTTTAAGTGGACTGCTTTGTAACCTATCAGGATAGTACTCTTTACAATGATGGGGTTCCTACCCCCAAATTCATAATTTCCCTATTTCAAAGCAACAAAGTGAGCAACAATATTTTGTGAGACCATAAAGAGAAACATTGTGCATTTGTATAAATAAAAAACGAGGTTTGGACCATTAGGATTGGGATATGTTGATGTCTAGTTGACTTTGTTTATTTTCATGAAGACTCTTCATGTTGCAAAAACGCATCACTCCACCGAGCACTCTGGCAAGACCGGTATTTATCTTAGCTCACAGGACAGCATTGCCTGCTTACAAACGTAGCAAGATAGCTAGAATATTTAGAAAAATAAATTCTGCCTCAGTTAGGTGGTACGTTAAAATACTCCAATTTCTAGGGTAAATTCTAAATATAATGTAGAACCCTTTAGCTGGATTTCTTCCACCACACTGCTTTGCTTGCAATTAGCTCCTCTAGAGCCCCGCCCCCCCCCCAACATAGCATGGCTTTCCTGCCCACCCTAATGCGCACAATATGCCAGGAGCACTTTGGGCAAAATCGCACAATGTCCTCCAGCCCACCATAACAATGATGGTATGGACGACCAGGTAATAGTTTTCAGATTTTTAAAAGACAAACCCCCAAATTGACTGTTTAAAATATTAAATCAATATCCAATAGGGGCTGGGAGATTTCTCCTAGAAATGGAGAACAATTATACATTTTATCTGCCCAGGGCAGCCAATGCGTGTCTAGATGTCTTAGGAAATAAAAAATGCATCAGCCATGGGGTTTGGAAGGCAGTCCTAGAAGGGTCCGCTTTCTCTCACCATATGGCCTACTGAAGTCCAGCAGTGGAACTGATGGTGGCTCCTTCATCTAAAAGACAGCAATGAGGCAGGAAACCAAGAGTTTGGAAGATGGGACTGCCACTGATGTATGGCAAGTGTGCAATTAACCCCATCTAAAATGAGGCCACAAATTATTAGCTAAATTAAGTATATAAATACTATATGGCATAGGGTGACTGCATTGCCTTGGCATTCTCCTGTCTAGTTACAAATATCAGTGATATAGCATAGCACCATAGCAAACAGATATATTATTACAGTAAATGATGGAGGTACACCTGACTCTTCTAATAGGCCTATAAGGTTTTCATGATCTAGTTCATCAAATGTGTACTTCACATAAAAGATGCAAGAAAGAATTTGCCATTAACCAAATAGATGTATTTCAAAAATAAATTTCAGAAGATGTACAGACTATCTGCCAAATGTAGTAATAACCTGGATGCAAAAAGATGTACCGAATTGCGCCGAAACATTTTGCGACCAGTAACGTACTTTGCAAACCGACCTGGTTGGCAGGCCACTATCCGTGTGTTTGCTTTTCAAAATTGAAAACAGTTTCTAAGCAGCCTCATTTCCTTAATGGATATGTGGCTGCTTTAATAAAACAAAGGGGTTCATTTTTAAACATGTCGTTGAAAGTTGGCAGTGGTCTCTTGGACCGCTGCCTACTCCTCTAGAAGCTGCCACCCTGTAAGAAAGTGCCTCTTTGACATTGTTAGCCCCCACTTTTTGCTTGATGCCTGGTGTGATTTCGAACTGTAAGTGCACTGGGACCTTGCTAATCAGGTTCCCAGTGCCAGAACTCTTTCCCAGAACTGTACCATGATTGGCACAACTTCAGCCACCCCTGTAAATCCCTTGTAAATGGCACCTCTGGTACCTAAGGCATGGGTACCGAAGAGGGCCCACTGGGGCAGCAGCAGAATTTGTGCCACCTCAGAGACCCTTCACCAAGACCATGCAAACTGCCACTGCAGGCTGTGTGCCTTGATGCAGAGAAAACCGAAGAGTTGACATGGCTCACAGACATGTGTGCCATGCCCTCGTATACTGCATGCAGTTTAGGTAAGTCACCCCTACTGCAGGCCTTACAGCCCTAAGGCAGGGTGCGCTATATCCCATGTGTGGACATATCTGCATGAGCAGATATGACCCTACAATATCAAGCCCATTCTTGAATATTGTAAGTGCACAGGGAAGCCATAGGGAGTACATGGGCTGGATACTTGTCATTACGAGTTTCCTAGCTCCAAGATGGCTTCACTTTACCCTAAGTAGTTTGGTACCAAACATCTTATCTTAATAAATCCTCACTGATGCCTGTGTTGGATTTATTAATAAATGCACACAGGAAACACTTTAGAGGGTCCCTTGAAAACCTACTGAGCACTGGTGTGGTCTCTGACTACTCATAGCCAGCCTCCATCTACCAGACATGTGTCTGACCTCAAAGGGTGAGAGCTCACGCTCTCAGAGACCTGAAACAAAGCCTACTTGGGCGCTCCTTCAGGCCGGAATCGTCTTCCAGAGTGGGAAGCTTCAAAGGCAATGCCACCTTTGAAGTGCAATCCAGGTTCCCCAGATAGTGGAGGATACCAACACCCCTGTCCTGGTCCCCATTTTGTGGGAGGACAAGCGGAACAATTAGTTAGATGAGAAGGAATGTCCACATTGAGCCAGCACCACCCCTAATGTGTGGCAGTAGATGTGGACCCCTATCATGAAAATCCACTAACTTGAGAAGGTGGGACAACAACCTATCAGGGCTAGGGTAGTGCCCCTTCCCACAAGAAGGGGTCACTTACAGGGTGTAGCCACCCTAAAGGTAGGTAGCCCATTGGCCACTTTCTTTCTCCCCCTTTAACACCTCTACGTTTAAAATTTAGGAGGCATGCCTGGAATTTGAACTTCGACACACAAGAAGAAGATATGGACCAAGAAATTTTGCTGCCTGAGTGCTGAAGCCCTGCTGCAGAAAAAATTGGTGCCAAACCCTGTCTGCAGCCGTAAGGACTCAACAATCATGGTGTGCTGTTTCGTCCCGCAACTGTGAGGCCTCCAAGAACCCCAGAGTTCCTCCAGCCGTCAAGAAATTGCCAAGAACCTCCCTTGGAGTGAATGTATCACTCCCCTGCACACAGCAGGCACTGAAACCGCTAAGCCCGGTTTGTCAACTTGCTGCTTCCTTGTGACTCCGACACAGCACTCAAACCAGAAAAAGTTAATCAGCTCCGGAGGATAAGATCTGTCTCCTTACCAAATTTGGAAACACCAGGTCCTACTGGAGTCGCACCATATCAATACCCGGGGTATACCACCCTTTCCAGCAAACAGCAAGACAAAGAGTACGTTTCGCACTCCATCTATCCCAGTAACAAGCACCCATCGAGGGACATCAAGACCACTGTGACCCACCCCATGAGTGCCCCAGCTGTCCCAGAGTTGCCTCACCAAGTTGCCAGCTCCAAACCGCAAGGACATCGGGATGCACGGTGCCCGAATGACCTATCTGCTTTGCACCCGGCTCAACCAGCCCCGGTAACGATGATCCAGCTGTGCTTCCATGGTCTTGAGACCCTTGCGACCTCCTCCCTCAAGTGGGACTCCCAGGACTTACCTTTATGTCCTCCTGTGCAGTGTCTTTTCAAGTGGCCCCCTTCATCGCAGTGCACCAGATACCAACAACCTCAGCATCCTGCTCCCGGCCAAATCTGGGACGCTCCAGATTGGACCTGGCCCTGCTATCAGCCTAAAATGAGAAGGTGAACTTTGTGAAAGCATTGCCTGATTTTATATGTATTTTTCTGCTTTTCTCTATTGACTTCAATGGTGCATAATTACAGACAAAAGTGATATATTTTGCAAACTCTGATTTTTTTTTAGTTTTAATAGTACTTACTGTAAATCGAAGTTCTTGATCTTAAAAATTACATAAAAATCAATACTATTTTTATAAATTGGGCTCCGATTTATTCTTGATTGTGTCTCATTTATTGCCTCTGTGAGCACAACAAATGCTTAGCACTACCCTCTGATAAGCCTTGCTGGTCGCCCACAGTAACACAAATAGAGCGTTAGTATTATCTACTTTTGCCTCTGTAAACTAATAAGGGACTCACAAGACTCTCTGCACATTGTACTTTGTTTTAGCACACTAAATAGAGGTCCAGCTTCCTACACACCACGATTCTCAAAGGAAAGGGTCCAAATGGGACCCCATCCCATTTGAAAAACAGTTAACCTCTGAACTGGCAGTCAGTAACTGGTCAATGTTTTGCAAACGGAATTAGGTTTGCAAACATTCACACATATTGTACCGAATTGCAATTGGAAGGGACACCTAAAGCACATTCCTTCCAAACTGTGATTCGGTATCCATTTCGAATCTCATTTTAGGAGTCAGTTAAATTTAACTGACTCCTACACTGAGTTTAGTGCATAGACAAATAATTTTAGGTGGTGGGCAAACTCTCTGATTTTGTAAATTGGAGGATTTGTGACTACTAAAAGGCTTAGTACATCTGGCCATAGATTTATTATCTATTGCCCAATCTACTAATCTGCAGAGGATTCATTTTCCAAATATGTTCCCCTGAACATCCATAAGTAAAATAGGTTTATTATTTTCTGGGCAATCTTTGGTTTATTTCTATATTTTGGGACAATTATATCTGAACACCAATGGGTTTGTTTACAAGCCCCTTACGCCACCGATGCGTAATTATTTATATGGGAAATGTGACGCACCGGCGGCGGAAGGGGCTTGTAAATAAGCTCTCAGGGGTGGATAACCTGCTCTTAGGACAAAACCTCATTAACCACACCACACAAAATAAGCACATAACATTAAATACAGTCTTAAGGAGTAGTGTTTTCTCGTGTATCTGTGTAGTAACAGCATTAATCTCTGAGATCGCAGACTATCTCACAGTCCTTACTAGGAGGAAGGCCCTTCAGGCAATTCAGGGTACACAGGGAAGAACATTATTGGCACAATTTAAAACCCAGTTTTAAATAATCTATTGGTGCATCAATTGCAATTGCATTAAAGTTCAACAGGACAGGGTTAACTTTATCCTCACTACCAAATGTAGACTCATTTAGAAAATAAGACATTACCTTTTTCCCTCATATTTTGCAGTCTAATGTGAACATTTCTATACTACTTTCTGACTTCACTTTGCCTAGAAAACCTATCATAGATTAACACAGTCTACAATGTATCCCAATCACATGTCGCTAATGGGCAGCCCATTACATATGCTGCATTATTCCTCCTTTATATGACGTATGCGTGTTGTAACATGCACTTCAATAAAAAGACACATGATTTGAACAGCACTAGAAGCGCATGGTTGTATGTATTTTTGAGAGGGCAGCCAGTTAGTGATAGACACTGATTTCCATAAGTCAGGGAATCACTGTAAAAACACCAATGAAATCTAAAAGAATGATCACCGAGAAACATAGATTGGTTTCTTTTAAATGTTTAACAATATGTGGGGCAACCTCCTTTTTATTTTCCATAATGAATGTGCGGTAGGTGTCGAGATATAATGTAAAATCAGTGGTAAGTCTGGCATGCCCAATTAGCTGAAGGAGGGCTCATAAATTGTGACCTATACACTAATATCACTCACACCCAACAGAGTGAATGACATCTGAGTTTCAATATTTTTTAATAAGTAAATTGAAGTCACAATCACTGGTGATGTCTGAAAGTTGAATTGAATCATATAGAAATAAGTCAACAAGGGTTGGATGGACTTTGTCTCACAGGGCTCTGACTCCTCCAAAAGGCCTGATTGCAGCAGAAGTTAGCTGAAATGGGCCCAAAGGTTGTTGGGGCTGTGCATGGTGTCAGCTACACATGTAATAGCTTGCCCAGCATTTAACAGGTAAAAGACGGAAAAGAGTCCTGCCCATGCGATGTTAATACCTCACATATTACATCACTTATGACATGTTGAATGACACCTTTGATAACACCACTGATTACATCTCAGATTCCATCATTGATGTCTTCACTGTGCATGGCAGGGACGGAAGTTATAGTTTCTTGATGGCGCAAGTTATAGTTATTTCAGTTAACTCTAACTCGTGAATCTCAGTGTGTTTTCTTAGTTCAAAATATGATGTTACTGACATTTTCACCTCACAGTGATGTCATTCTAACTTTTGTTTTCTGAAGTTAATTTCTAAGGTTTTTTTTCATATAAAGTAAGATATTATCATACCTAACTATAACATTATTTTTTACCTTTGGTTTTTTCAGTGAATATATAGACATTCGCCTAAACGAATTACCTCTAATAAACACAGGTGTTTACTGTATTACCGGAGTGCTAGCACAACTTTTTCACAATGATTTGGTGAACCATTTTTGAGGGAAAATTGTTTTCTCTCATATTTTTCTCATAGAGGTTATAGAAGGGTCTTCAGAAACTAAAATGAGAGCATATTTTCTGTAAATTCACGCTGGCTTCCATGGCCAGGGAAGAATAAAGTCTGATATACTGAGTAAAACATACTTGCAACTGCAGCAGCATCATGTCAGTTGACACCCAAGTGTTGAACTGCAGCCTTCCACAGTGTTCTGATGCACAACTTGAGCGCTAGCATTCGTATTTATGCCAGAAGTGTGGCACTCTTGAATCCATCTTGATTGAATCAAAGCTGTGAAACTTAAAACAGTGAGAGGAGGCCAGGGGCAGCAAGATGAACATCCAGGGCAGGTGGGAGAGGCAGTGGCATCACAACAGACCACGTTTTGCAGCCGGGTTGGTTGGTGACAGTATAAAGGACCATGGTGTGGAAGAGGGAGGGGGCTGGGGTATGTGCTGAGGACCATGAAATGCAGAGGGAAGGGGGTAGAAGCTGGACACAAGCAGATGGGACAGGGGCAAAAAATGGAATATGAAGGGCAGGAGGGAGGGGATTAGGGTGTGGACTCGGACAATGGAAGGCAATTAGTGGAGGCAACGACATCGGCAGCAAGCTGACCATTCTGGGCACGAGGGAGGGGCAGTGGCAACACAAAAGACCATTAAGGGCAGGCAGGAGGGGCAGTGTCAGCTCAATTGATCGTGGAGGGCAGGAGGGAGGGGGTAGCAAGTTGACCAAGTAGGGAGCAGCAGAGTGAGCACAATGGACCGCACAGGACTGGAGCATGAACACAGACAACGGATGGCAGGGGAAGAGGCAGGGGTAGAGACAACCTGAAGGCGCAGTGGCAGCACATTGGACCATGCAGGGCAGGAGGGAAGTGGCAGGGGCATAGACTTGGACAAAGGAGGGCGGGGAGAAAGTGGGTAGGAGCAGCAAGCTAAACACAGAGGACAAGCAGGAGGGAAGAGGCAGCTCAAAATACGGCACAGGGCAGGAGGGTAGGGGCAGGGACAGACTCAGACAATGGAGGGCAAAGGGGATGGGTCAGGGTCCGGTACTGAGGAAAGGCTTACATGGACAGAGGCAGCACAATAGACAATGGAGGGCAGGAGGGAGGGGGCAGGGGCCCACACACAGAGAATGAAGGGGAGGGAGGATGGGGTGGGACCTACAAGCTGACCTAATAGGGCAGGCCAACCTTACCATCCCCTAAATCCTAAAAACACCCTGACCCCCCTAAATCCCTACCCACCCCAAACCCTAAAAAAACACCCTTACTACCCACCAGCCTTACCAACCCCTAAACCCTAAAAATGCCCTTACAACCTATTCCCATACCCACCGCAAACCCTAAAAACACTCTTGCCACTTTATATCCTTACCCACCCCCAAACTCTTAAAACACCCTTACCACCTTATACCCATACCCAACCAAACCCTAAAAACATCCCTATCAACTCAATACCTGTACCCACCCCTAAACCCTAAAAACACCCTTGCCACCCTTGCCACCCTCTACCCCTACCCGCCCTAAACCCTAAACACATGATTGCCACCCTCTGCGCCTACCCACCCTAAAACCCTGAAAACACTCTTACCACCCTATACCCTTACCAACTTATAAATCAATAAAAACATACTTGCCACCCTATGCCCCTGCCCACCCCTAAACCCTAAAAACACCCTATCCAGCCAATGGCGCGTGGCCCCCTCCCCAAACCTCTGAGCGGCACCTGGGACCACATCCCCCAGGACCTAGGAAAAAGAGAACGGAGGGGGCGTGACTCCCGTCCCAGAACCTAATTAGGCCCTGGGAACCCCATCCCACAGGGACAAAACAGATTAAAAAGGTGGGGAGGCAGTGCAGGCCCCTTCCTGAGCCTTAAAAAAGCCCTGGGGACCCTATCCCTTGGGGACGAATAATAAAATAAAAGGAGAGGCACATGTCCCCCTTCCTAGAGCCTACTTAGGCCCTAGGGACCACATCCCCCAGTGCCAAAATGGCAATAAAAGGGGAGGAGGCTGCATGGTGTGACATGGTAAAAACTTTTATTTTTTGACAAATGTATTTATGGACATAATCTTGTGTTTGTTTATAGAGACCTGGCCACCAGTATCATTGCTGTAGCAGTGAAACCATAGCCACCACAAAAGTGTATGCAGACACTAACCCCACATGTGTTTCTATGGTGAATTCTGGCTTGAGGCCCAAATTTGGTATTACTCTATCCTCCACTCTGGGAAGATGAGCAAACTGAATGTTTTATGCACTTAGTTGGTAGGAGTATTTTGCTGGAAAAGATTTTGGAAACGGGGTGCCACAGCACAAAGCTGTGGCAGCCAACATTATGTCTCCAACTATCCTAGTGTTGGAATGAGTCACTGCAGCTAAAACAGCAGTTTGCACTGCTCCCTTTGTGGTTTCAGCAGTCAACTAATTCCCTGCAACGTGTATTCCTACGCATTGATGGCTCAGTGTGTGGATATCATGAGCCTGCGGCAAACTTGCTTTAAGGTGTGCCACCTTTCCCCAAAGCAAGTTGTGCTTGATGGCATACACTTTTGAATCTCTGAATCCATTCTGGGTCCAATAGTGTAAGTACTTATTGTAAGACTAGATACAATAATAGGAAATTAACACTATACGTGTGGAGAATTCTGGATCTGTATTCTAAAGTGACAGAGTTAGAACTTTCATTACAGCCAGCTGTTCAGTACAGTCACCGTATTGACTGCAAAAACGTTTTTAGAGGTTGGGGTGGAATTCTCCATCCCTCATTTTACCCTTTACTGCTGTGCAAGTGGCGGAGTATTGATGTTTTGTTCCAGCTGTTGGCAGGGCAGAACCATCAGTGTAAGCTATACATTTGTACTGATCTAGAGGCATTATTTCATTGAGCAGAGGACATTTTTGTTCCTATTGAATGTAAGCCAGTTTTTGCAGTGTGGAGTCAAATATGTAGTCTACATCTGTTGCTGTTAGTGAATTGGGCGTTTGTATCCATCTAGGATGTACAACTATTGTATTTGAGATGCTAGCCTTTGTGACAGCCTCTAAGGCTGGAACGGGAGTCACGACAATTATGCTTTTCCCCCTGAGCAAATGATCTTTCTCTCACTACAGTGGTCTGTACCGCTGTGAGAATATTTTCTTTTGGTGCAAAACTCATTTCCACATTGGAAAATAAATGATATGTATATGCATACCCAGTGGTCCCTGCAATTACATGGGTTACCAAATTTGCTGTGCTTACACATGTGTGTAAGTGTTTAGTAACTAGCATGTCAGTTTGTACTGCACGCAATATCTGTGAATATTCTGGTGTCCAATGTGTGCTTGAAAAGTCTGGATGGATCAGGCAATAAAAGAGTTTTACACGTTGGGCATAATCTGGTATGTATGTTCTGCCAAAATTTAGAAAACCCAATAATGATTGGAGCCTCTTTAATGTGTTTGGTGGTTGTAAGAGCGCATACTTCTCTAGGAAGTGTGCCGCTAAGCTCTTGCCTTCTTTTGAAAACTCGTATCTCAAACTCAAGAGACTGAGATAGGCAATTTTTTGATTTTTGGAAATCAAATTTGTAGCCAATGTGAGCAAATCCTAGAATTTTGCGATCTACTTTGGCCAGGTGTGTTTCTAAGTCATCATCTGTGAGATATATGTCATTGACATAGGACAATGCTTCATTGTCACAGGTCTGTAACAGTCCTGTTGCCCGGGTAAAGAACAAGCCTGGGCTATTCATATACCCTTGTAGCAATCAACAGAATTGTTTTTGTGACCCGAGGGAGGTAATGTTGTCAAATACCGGCTCTCAGGTGCTATTTGTTTTAGCAGAAACAACTATTTGAAATGTATAATGTTGTTTTGTACTTTTTGCACAATAAGGGCCAGATTTACATAGGTTTATGTTTGCGATTACCTAATAGTGAATTTTTGTGCTTCACTATTAGGCAATCACAGACAGCTATGTAATACAGTTTGTTTTACACTGTTTGCGATTCCCAGTGGGTTGCAAATAGATCTACCTCATTAATATTCATGCAGTAGGTCGCAATTTGCGGCCCATTGGGAATCGCTAAAATCACAGAGATGGTGGCCTGCTGGGGTCAACAGACCACCATGTCTGTTATTGCTTTTAAATAAAGAAATGTTTATTTTTTTAACTGCAGCCCATTTTCCTTAAAGGATACCGAAATGCGTTTTAAAAAACAAAAAGGAAAAGTTTTCTTTACATTTTTAAGAGTAAGCAGTGGTCCCTTGGACCACTGCGGCTCTTAAAAACGTTTTTGCAACTATTTACCAAGGGAAAAGGGTCCCTTGTGGACACCTTCCTATTTGCGAATGAGTTGCCACCTACGTGAAGTAAGTGGTAAAAATGCACATGTTTTGTGTCAGAATTTCGGTAGCAAAACATTCACACATACCACTGCGAGTCTCTATTAGGAACGGACTCCCTGAAAACGCCCCTTCCTAATACCAAATCCCGAACTCATTTTGGGTATTGGTAATAGGTTACCGAATCACTAAGTAGGGTTTGGGTCATTGAAAAATGCTTTTTTCTGGTCACAAACAGCTCAATTCTGCGAATCGGGCCATTTGCAACCTAAAAAAAGCATCATACATTGGCCCTATGCTGTCCATTAGTGCTGCGCCATGTGCATTTTGTACTGCAAATCTGTGAGTATGACTGTTTACTTGTCTATAGTCTAAGACCAAGTGATATGAATGATCTGGTTTCACTACTGGAAACAAAGGATTGTTCATTGGTGAGGTGCAAGACTCAATTATACCTTGATATTCAAGTTGTTTTAGTATTTCTCTAATTTGTTGTTTAGTCTCATGTTTGATGGATGGGTTATTATGGTTGTACTTGTGGGTTTGACCTAATAGGTATAATATGGTATGGGGAGTCTTCATCCTAGCCCACGTGATTGCGGTATAATACAAGGACTTGTACAAGGGCCCACTCCTTGGCATACGTATGTTGAATTGATTCTGAAACAAGGTTGGAGAAAAACGGTAATATCACACTTTTCCCTCGTGGGTCTTGTTTAACAAAATCAGGTGGCCAAAATCTTTCAGCCAAGAGAATGTCATAACCAAATGTTAGGTTCTCCCAGAAGAGAAAGTTAATAGTGTGAGGTATATCACCCTTCATATGGAGCTGTAATTCATACAACCTACTTGGAATACTAAGTCTCTGGTCCCGTGTTTCCACCTGGACAAACTCACTAGTTGCTGTTGCCAGCAGACACTCCTGAAGATTCGGGCGAACTACTGTGACTTTTGCCACGCTGTGTAGCAGGGTAATAGTCTACTCTCCATTCAAAAGCAGAGTCCTCACTATGTGTGGCATCTTTAAGTGAGATCCCAACCTTTTTTATGTTTTTTAAATTGAAGCTTCTGTTGTGGTAGGTTTTCTTCCTTTTTTACTATAAAGTCAGATGAGCGTTGTGAGTCCTTCTTCGGTTTCACATACTGCTCTGACTGTCCTTCTCTCTCTGAGTGTTCTTTGGATGACTCCTGAAAGGAATGAGAAGGACATGTATCAGTATACTGATACCTATCAGTCTTTTTAATTCGTTCACAGATGGGCAGATTATAGTGCTTTTCAGAGAATTCCTGTGGAGGAGATCCACTCCATGGATTAGTCTTTTCCTCATTTCTTTTATTATCCCAGCCATTTTTAGAAGACTCTGGTGCCTTTTTTGAGTTATCCTTTTCAGAATTACCCCTAAGTTGTGGTTTATTAGGTCTGGCTCTTAAATTATCTCGACCTATGGATGTAAGGTGTCAGCAAAAATTTTTGGTAGTTCTCGCTCCTGACCCGCTAATGGTATTTGTGTGATATGTTGGCATACTGCCAAGGCTGCCGCTTTCCCTTTAATATTACTTAAAATAATTGAGACCACTGTGGCATAATTGTCAATAAGCTTCGTCTCCAAATCCAGGGCGGGCTGCTCCGTATTTATTTTGGATCTGTTTTAGCACCTCTGGTAAAACAGCAATGGATGGTGTACCATGAAAATTATGGTATAGACCGTTGCAAATACTGCGCCCCAAGTAGCTCAGTCTACAGGAGGAACCATCCCTAAAGGTAGGCACATGGTGAGAATTCTATGTTTATTTTGAGGTCTCGAATGGGGAAATACAGCTTCAAGTGGATTTGTTTTTTGTGCCATCCAGAACAGAATTTCCCCCCAATCCAGTGGAACTTTTCCCGTCTTTGGATTAACAGTCAGTGGGCTAATTGTTAGAATTGCTAAATGCGGTTGTGCAGCTTGAGCATTCCTCACTGGGCTTATTGCCATTGCTCGTATAATGTGTTGTGCCATACATCTGGATAACCTAACTAGACCTGTCTATAGTGTACGCAGCTCTGGTTCTGTAAGGTTTACTATGACCTGGTAAGGTGTTTAACCGTCCAAGACTAGCCATGTTGGCCCTTCATTGCTGAGGGTAACCAATCTAAAATCATCTCTTGCCTGCAGTAGGGTGCCTTGGAAGCAATTTGTGTGTTCCTGGAATGTGAATGGTAGTTCTTCATAAACTGTGTAGTTGTTTGGAACTGCTAATATGGTATAGTTGTAAAAATGTCTTGATTGCGCATTTGCTGCTGGAAATATTACCCATGAATAGAATACCTCTGTTCTATATGCTTCATGTACCTCTGCCACAAAGGTAACAGCCCCACTCATCAGGGCAAGTCCCTGTTGTTGCAACATTTGTGTTACTACATGTCTGCAAATAAGTGATATGTTCACTGGTGCTGTGTTAGCCATTTAAAATGTATGGAATTCAGAGAAGGTAACTATAGTGGGGTATCCTTTGAAAGGTTCAAGCTTGAAAAACCTACAGACAAAAATATGGGTTTCCTATTTAGCTGAGGAGGATTTATCCCTAACACCATGGACATCTCTGGTTAATTGGTGGTTTGAGTCTTTGGGCACACTTAAGAAAACTACTCAGGAGACCCATTAAATAACTACCCAAACTAGAACGTTGATGGCGTCGTGTAGTACGGCTCCTACTATTTCAGTAAGACTGTGCATTTGGGCAACATACAAATCAAAACTATGATTAGGGCAGGGCCCGGGGGATGGGGTACCCATGTCCATAATAGGCTCAGGGAGGGGGTAGCACTGTACCCCTCCCCGTTTCAATAAAATAGGTCCCTGGGGTCCCAAGGTCCTAATAAGACCCAGGGAGGGGTTCTGCCCACTCTACTTTTTTCTGCAATGCGGCTCCGGGGGATAGGGTCCCCAGGGCCTGATAAAACTCGGGTCACACCTCCCTCCCCTTAGAATTTGGCCCCGTGGGATGTGGTCCCCAGGGCCCATTAAGGCTCAGAAATGGGGGCAGCTTGGTCCCCTCCATTTCTTGCCCCGGGGAATGGGGTCCTCTGGGCTTATTAAGGCTGGAGGAGAGGGGTCGCATGACCCCCACCTTAATATATAGGTTTTGGACCTAGGGGATGGGGTCCCTGGGGCCCAAAGGCCAACACTAGGCTGCGAGGCCGAATTCCGCGAGCAGCGTGGGTTTAACTACCTGGGTTCAACCCACCATCACGCAAGGTGGGGTTGGCTTTACGAACGGTAACAAAATATTACTTCATCTTAAAAAAAAAAACTAGAAATTCACTGAAAAAACAAAGGTTAAATAAATATTATAATTTGGTGAAATGTTCAGTAACAGCATAATGTTTTAAACTAAATTAACACACAGAAATTCACCATTTATAGTTATCTCAAGTAACTATATCTCATGCCCTAAAGTAACTATAACTCACACCCTCACCATGCACTGCTAATTACCCCACGTATTACATCACACTTAACATCTTTTGTGACATCATTGATAATATCACTGCAACATTTGCAATTAAATTATTGATGAGAAAACTGTGTATGGGGACGTGAGGTATAGTTAACCTTAGGGCACAAGTTATAGTTAATTGCCATTATTTCTCCTGCATAGCATCCTTCTCCGTAGCTGAGTAGGATGGCGTATGTGTGTTAAATAAAAAATAATGTAAATTTGTGATGATATACATACAACACTGATCCAATGCACAGTCAATGGTAATTAATATCTTTTTAGTAAATCAAGATAGCATGAAATGGTCCGCTACCTAAGAGCATAAATGGAGGCACTGGCATTTGCTCTCAGGAATATGAAATTTGTGACATTGTTCAACAGTATGACATTGAATTTATAGCACATGCAAGTGTAAGAACATATATATATATATATATATATATATATATATATAGAGAGAGAGAGAGAGAGAGAGAGAGAAAGAGAGATATAGATATAGATATATGTATTTCAACACACCCGTTCACTCTTCAGTAACAGGCTCAAGCATGCTAGAGTTCTGTTCCAGTGGACTTTATTTGTGCCTCAGGTGACGCGTTTCAACCGTCAATGCGGTCTTTTCCACAACCTGCAACTACTGAACTAATTTATACCATACATATATATATATATATCTTCACTAAACGAACCAAAGGTTACACAGACGTTAAAGTTAGGCTCAAGTTTCACTTATAAAAAACCAGTGAAATTCAGCTGTTATAGCTAGCTGAGCAAACTATAACTCACTTCCCCGCAAGAGCTCACGTATTGACTCATGAAATGGTCAGGGACATCACTGATGACATCTCAAATGATATCACTAATATCATCACTGATGACATCATCCAGTGACTGTGAATGTTTTTTTAAAAGTGTATGAGTGTTGAATATATATACCAAGGTGTAGTGATGAATCAGTCTGTGCTTGACTGACGGTATAAGTGAGCGATTAGGTGTCTCAGAGAATGTATGGGTGAGTGACTAGGTTTTTCTGAATGTCTCTGTCAGTCTGTCAGTTGGTGTCTAAGTGGCTGTATGGGTTGGTGTGTGGGTATGTGAATGGCTTTATGGGTAATTCATTGGTTGTCTGAGTACCTGTATGGGCGTATGAATGGCTGTGTGGGTGGGTGAGAGGGTGTGTTACTGCCTGCATTGATGAGTGAGTAGGTGAGTCAGTGGCTGTATGGGTTAGTGAGTGCAACTGTGAGGAGCTGTATGGGTGACTGAGCCTGTGTATGGCTGTGTTGGTGAGTGACTGGATGTGTCAGTGGTATATGGGTAAGTAATTGCATATGTGAAAGGCAGTATAGGTCAGTGTTGGAGTATATGAGTGACTGTATGTGTGAGTGAGTGATTGTGAGAGTGGCTGTATGGGTAAGTGTGTGCTTGTCTCATTGACATTATGGGTGAGTGAGTATGTGTTAGTATCTGTATAAATAAGTGAGTGTGTGTGTATAACTGTATCGGTGAGTAAGTGGCTGTGTGTTTGACTCTATGGGTGAGTGACTTGGTGTGTGAGTAGCTCTATGGGTGACTAATAGTGTGTAAGTGGCTGTATGGGTGTATTTGTGAATATATCAGTGGCTATATTAGTGAGTGAGTTGGTGTATGAGTAGCTGTATGTGTGTATGAGTAGATGTGTGTGTAGACCTATGAATCAGTGAGTGGGTGTATAGGTACTGGTAAGGGAGTGTCAATGGTTTTGAGAATGGTAGGAAAGGTTATATTAGGGTGTGAGTGGGTGAATTAGAGATTCTGTGGATCTAGACCTCTCCTTGGACCCTGAAAAAGCATTAGACTGAATCAAATGGTCCTGTATGTTTGCCACCCCTAGGAGAATGGGTCTCAGGTCGAATTCACCTCTAAAGTCTGATGGATATCTGATAGGCCCACTTCTCAGGGTAACTGTGGGGGCTTCCTCATAGATCCTTCCATTAACAGAGGAACAAGACAAGGTTGCCCACTCTCGCTGTTGTTATTTTTATTGGTGCTGGGACCTTTAGCAGCTGTGATCTGCCAGTTAGCTTACAGTGTTGGTATCCCTACACCAGTGGGCCCCTCTAAGATCATTTTGTATGCAGGAACATTCTCCTCATGTTTTCTGACTTGCACACTTTTCTCCTAGCTCTGCCCTTCTGTCCATCAAAGCGGAATATTCAGCACTGTCTGAGTATAAAGTTAATTGGGATAAGAGTCAGGCAATGCCTCTGTCCAGAGGAACAATGAAGGTGGTTTTCAAGGGATATCACTTTCAATGGAGACCAATCAAACCTAAATATTTGGGTGTGTACATTACATGAGGGCTGGAAAGCATGATCTCTGTTAATCTGAACCCCCTTATCGCTTAAACCCAAGCAGAATTCCAGAAATAGTCCCTGTTGAATCTGTCTCTGTGAAGTAGGATACAAGCTGTCAAGATTGTGGTCTCTCCCAGACATACATATGTCTTGGAAATGCTGCCCCTGTTTGCCCAGACACCCTTGCTATGACTGATTAATAGTGACGTCAAAGCTTTCGTATGGAGTGACATTGTTATATGGCCGCTAGGGTCATTGTCGACATTGCTAAGTTGGCATGAGCACGGCTGATATGATGCTACTTTTGCGCACGTTACTACATAACTTTGTTTTGCAAGACTCTGTTTGTGCCTTTCACATGAGAACTGTCTGCTTTCTGCGTTCTCTGCCTGGTCTTGGAGTTTAGTCTGAACACGATGTGGAAGGTCGATAAACAATGCCCCTTGTTATTCTGTTCTGGTCAGTCCTTAGCATCTAAACAAAACATGCTAACGCAGCTGCGCTACTGAAAACTCGTGCTTTGATATTACAGGGATGCATGTTGTTCTAAACACACTTGGAGAGGGTCCTTTCCAGGGAGAAGAGCTATGCGGTTCCTATGATGTAAAGCGTCCATCTAGGCACTAAGGTGGGGGGTCCGCTGACAAAGCCCAGAGATCTTCATTTATATAATAGACACCTTACCAAGGGAAGGGTGGTTAGGCCTTCCTTTTTCCACTGTCTATATATAATGACATCCCCCTTTATATTCTATGGAATTGTAACAATGCTAATTGTTCTAAGTTTATGCATTTCGCTGCTGGTAGTGGCTCGTATACTGCATTATAGAGCACGATAGTTAAAATAAACATTTTGAACTATAACTGTGACTCTGACCATTCTTATTGTGGACAAGTAGGAGTGACCGAGTGAAAGGGTACGTCTTGCTACCGCGATTCCTGAGAGAGTCGGGAGTGTTGTGTTCTGGGTTGTCTAATCATTTGTGGCTTCGTGATTTTGGAGGAGAACGAATGAGACACTATAGTTAGTCGGTTTTGGGATTTTGGGTACTAAGGTGGTAGGTTGGTACACCCCTATACACACCAAGGTCCTGTTTTCCTGCGCATAGTTCTGTGTAGGTGCAGAATCCCCGCAACATGGCGCCACCAACGTTTGGTCTGGTTCTTATCTGCGAGACTCCAGAGTAGTGCTTGTGCTTGTCCACAATCCCCTCACATCGGTTTCCGGAGACAGTTGTGACGGTGTAGCCTCCTATATTGATGTTTTATAGGTTTTTCAAGCTTGAATTTTAAAAGGTCTTTCTCTTTCTAACTAACCCGTTATTGCCTGCCACACATAGGTTGTTATTATCTGCTATTGATTATGGCGGTAGTCATTCCACCGCCTAATCGGGCTGCAATATTTGACTCAACACGGGGTCCCTAATGCTGGTGTTGCGCTCATTTTTGTTGTAGAGGCGGATGCAGCTTACCACTTCGAGGTGTTTTATTCTTCGGTCACCTTTCCGGTGGTAGATGGAACGGATAATTTGTTTCACGAATATACTGCCACTGCCCATCCTCAAAATTATTGGCCTTATAGGCCTCTTGAAGTTCCGCTAACGGCTTGGCAATACCAAATATGGTTTAATGGCGCCCTTCCTCACCCAATAACGCCGGTCCGTTTATGCCCTTTATCGATAGATGAGGCCACGTGGCCCGTTTTGGCTGGGTATACTCCATACCCAAATTATCTTAATGCTACAGTCGCAGAGCTCCGCGTATTACATACTTCACTGATACGTATACATAGAGCTGTTATACAGTTCATGTCGTGCAACTTCCAGATGGGACCAACTGACGTTGCTGCGCAACCAGCTGGACCTGGTAGTGTAACCATCAGTCCTGTTATGGTTAATTCTGTGATGGGCAAGCGTCCGCAGAATAAGGATGAATTCCCTTATTGGCTTGCTGAAAAATTTGGACAACTCGAAGCTGTTTTTCCAATTACCACTCCTGTGGAGAAACACAGGATCCTAACCATAAGTTTACCTAAAGGCTTAGTTCCCGAATTAGCTGATTGTAACACTTGGGGTAAAGTGTTTGCAGCGGTATATTCCATGTGTTTCGGCATCCCTTCAATGACCGTGCTCCCTTCCATGATAAAGCGTGTTCAGGATGAACACGGAGCCGAGGTGGCTCTGGAGTTGGGGATGAGATTGGTGGGGGTGTTCGACATTGTTGCTGATATGATCCTTGCTAATGTTAAGGGTGATGCTGTAAGCTTGCAAGTAGCTAACCACTTGGAGGCTGTGGCAGACGCAGACAAGCAGCGCGAATTACCAAAGATAATTGCTAAAACTTATAAAACTTTAGGCCGCAATAGTCTGGGAGTTAAGCCTATTACTCAAACGCAAACGCAATCTCAAACTCACAAAAACTGATCAAGATGGGCACCCGTTCTTTCCTAAAAAGAACTAGAGAAATCAAAAACAGGGGCAGCAACAGCAGAAGCAAGGTTCGCGCGCTGGTTCACCGACACCTGAGTCTTCTGAGCGTACTTATAACTTGCGCGACCACGCAAAAATTAAGACTCCTGATAGATTTCAAGTCCCTGATCAGCGCTCTCCTCGTTCTTTACAGGACACATCGGACTCTCAAGTCGGTGGTGGGGAATGCCAGGATTGTGCCAAAGGTCCGACCACACAACAGGGACGAGATCAACCTCGACAGTTTGACGTTAAAGCCAAACAAGAGGATCTGCCTCGTTTTCGAACCCCATATCCGAAGAAAAAAGTTGCCGCTTTAACTGCGAAGTATGCCTCAGACGGTGAGAATGCGACTCCTAGACTGGACATGGGCAGTGACTCTGCTCGACAACGCAGCGGAGGTTACCATAGTGCAGGAGGCACTGCGTCCCTGTCTGGAGGCGACAGCAACTGATACATTCATTACAGTAGAAACAGCAGATACCCGGGTTGCCCCCCTGGATAGACTCTATGAGATTGTATTCCAAATTGAAGGTGATATACAGCGTCCAATCAGAGCGGTTTTCTGGGAAAATCTTACCTCCTCATATGACATTTTGTTGGCGGAGGCAGATTGGCCTCCACCATGTGTGCTAGCCGCTTCTGGGGGGGAGGACATGATACTTCCGAGTTTTTCGCGTTACGTCCCTGAGGAACATGCAAAGGCTTACTCAGCTGAGTGGGCTTTGGCCCTTACCCCAGCGGTGTACCGTAATCAGGTGGGCTGGGATATTGATTCACCGGCACATGAGATACCATTACGGTCTATGCCACAACCACAACTGCAGTATCCAATCAGACGTGAGGCTAAGACTCCCATTTGTGACATTCTAACTCAGTTGGAGTATCAAGGAGTGATTGAATCCTGTGTATCACCGATGAATAATCCTCTTTTTCCGGTATCAAAACCTGACGGTTCATATCGCATTGTATTGCATTATCAAAATTTGAATAGTCATTGTCGTACATTTGCGGTGCAGAACACACACAGCTCTGCGCTGGTGAACAACCTTGTTCGTAAGAAATACAAAACTACACTGGACATATCCAATGGTTTCTACAGTCATAATCTGGCTCCTGAAAGCCGTGACTTGACAGCATTCACCGCGTCGGAAATCAGAAAAAATGTATGCGCCTGCCTATGGGGTATAAGAACAGCCCCGGGGCTTTTGCTGCGCATGTTGTGTCTTTGTTGCACGAGAATAGATCCAGATGCGTTCTCGTATGTTGATGATATTTATCTGACGGATGATGAACTAATGCTGCATCTTGTCCGATTTTGCTAAATCACACATTGCTCATTTTGCGGTGCTCTTT
Source organism: Calotriton arnoldi (assembly GCA_963921515.1). NCBI lineage: Eukaryota > Metazoa > Chordata > Amphibia > Caudata > Salamandridae > Calotriton > Calotriton arnoldi. Next base: position 1,536,228 of record CAWUFW010000039.1, read on the forward strand.
TTGGGCTATGAGCTCATTAGTGAAGGTAGGGTGTTAGCCCCCCACTTTCTGGAGAAATGTGCACAATTGCAACCTCCCTTTGCTGGGATTTTTGAATTTCAGGAGGACATACATCCCCGATTATGCCCAGCGTATCAAACCGCTTTATGCCTTGATACAACCAAAATATTCTTCTGCCAGCTGGCTTCCGGAACATACCACTATTTTACAATCTTTGCAATCTGATATGCTTGCAACTAACTACTTGTTGACGCGTGATAATACCATGAACCTGGTGATACGTATAGTGCCGGGGATGGTGGGTTTCACCTACTTGACGTTCAATGAGGGGGACACAGTACCTATTGCATACAAATCACATGTGTACACTGCGGCAGAAATGCGTTTTTCGAATGTTGAAAATGTTTTGACGGCGGTCAAAATGGCGATTCTGAAAGAACGCTCGCTGGCGCAAGGAAAACGCATTCTTATGGTCATGCCTTTACCTGCCTTAGAAGCAGTGACTAAGGCAAGTGTACCCAACTCTAAGGCACTACATCCCTGTTGGATACAATGGGCTACTTCTTTGACATCATCTGATGTCACGTTTATCTTTGACAGTAGAGAAAATGTGACTTCCCCTTGAAAACCAGATATCAGACACTCTCTAACTCACACACACTGGATCTACACAATACATAAACAACTGATTGAGATCGTTTATCTTTGATCCTGCACTTCAGACACAGGAGTTTTTACAGTATGAATACGTTCATCCTCCTCCGTTGTCGTTGCTTCCTTTAGATGAGTACAAATGTATCATTTATACCGATGGCTCTGCTCAACCGGCCACCGGTTCCAAACACGCTTATTCAGCGGCTTGCGCTATTGTGGCTAGTTCAATTGTAAATGGAGAATTTAAGTCTTCCATAGAGCACACTCAGGCACTTGGAGACTGTACAGCACAATTGGCGGAGCTGCGTGCTCTTGTTCTAGCCCTTCAGTTTGCCGATCCTAATGTGAATACTCTCATTGTTTGCGATTCTTACTACTGTGTTCAATCTTTTAATGACAACTTATTCTTTTGGTCTCAGAATGACTATTGAGACTCTGAGGCAGCGCAATCAAGCATAAAATGATTTGGGCTCGAGTGGCAGACCTTAAACAACGTCTGCCCCTCATGCAAGTTATCCATACTCTTGGCCATCAGCGTGTGGGAGCACATGCTCTTGGTAATTCTTTGGCTGACGAAGCGGCCAAATCTGCAGTAGCCACATGTTCTGTAGCAGCAGTTACAAGGTCCATGGCTAAAATAGATAATGATATTCTGGCAGCAGTAGCTGCTACGAAGGAGGGAACTGCTTATCCGCAGGGTTTCCCTTCGAAGTACTCTTATCATCTATCTCCTGAACAAGTTCCTTATGCTAAGATTCCATCAGTTGGGGGATCGGGTGATTCCCAACATGGACCGCAGACTTGCTTTGATCATGGCCGCACACGAGGGCATGGATTCTGCACATGCCGGAGTATCTGCGACAGTCTCTATTTTACAGCAACGTTATTGGTGGCATGGTTTATATAAACAAACCCATAAATATGTGCTTTCTTGTGACATTTGTCAACAAATCAAACTGTCTACGGTCTCACGCCCACCACAAACACAGCTATGTATTTCTAATCGGCCATTTGGCTGTGTATATCTTGATCACTGCGGTCCTTTCTCTTCTGATACTGCGTATAAATACATTTTTGTTGCAGTTGATTCGTGCACTAGATTTCTTTGGGTTTGGCCACAATGCAGTGCTGACGCTCGAAATGTCATCAGGGATTTGCGTGTCTTTGTTGGGATGTTTGCCTGTGGCACCTTCCATTCAGACCAAGGTCCAGCATTCGCCTCTAAGGTGACAAGGATGCGATGAAGTCGATGGGGGTGATGGTGCAGTTTTTGGCTCCATACAGGCCTGAGGGCAACTCTATTGTGGAGCGAATTAACCGAGACTTAAAGCAATCCTTGACAGCTAGAGTCTTAGGTACTGGCAGGAACTGGCAGGCCCATTTGTATGGAGTTCAACATGCACTTAACAATCTCCCTAGAAGATCTCTGGGTGGGCGGACCCCATACGAACTGCTCTTTGGCATTAAAATGTTTGTGCCAGACCTTGATGGTCTAGACGTTGTGGCGGCTGCCGCAACCTTTGACGTAGATAATCATTCTTCTATGTTACAGGATCTACAAAAGACCCGTGACAGCTACGCAACTGAACATTTGCCCTCTTCCAATGATGCATCAATGCTGATTCCAGTCACCGGCTGGCTTCCTAAGATTGGGGATCATCTGGTACAAGAAAAGCTGGAGAACAAGAAAGAATTTGGTCCCTCTTATCGTGCACCGGTCCCGGTTCTTGGATTAAAGGGTACTCATACAGTGATTCTACCACCTTTACCTGGTCGCAAAGACAATAGATATATTTCAGTGGACAATGTCAAGTTACACCATCTGGCTGATTCTGAATAGTGTAACTCCTGCTGTTTTATGCAACGCTATCTCAATGAATCAGGTGCATTCGTCCACTTCGAATCATCCTCGTATTACAGAGGGTGAAGTGGAAACTACTACTTGACCTTTTACCTGTCCCCACACCTCCCTGTTCCACTGCAGAAGTCGAGTATACTTATCCTGCGGAAGAGTCCCAGAGTGAAGTGCCGAACATTCCACGTCAACATCAAACTGATGCCGCCATACCGCCTTTGATGAATATGGGTGCAAGCGGTTATTTTGGGGACCGTGCGAGCTTCTCCTATGACTCTTCCTCATCGTCTTCTACGTTGGCACTTCCACCGACAAAAATAAGTATTTTCATCTCTTGGTTTAAAAAGACTTACCTGGTCCCACCCTGGACCTACATCTGGTTGGTACTTATCCTAATTTTCCTCTTCATGTCAATAGGATTTGTGACTGTATTTTTTACTCATCAATGGTCATTCCCTGCCAGAACGCTCTGCTGTGAAATTGGTCGATGGAATTCATCCCATATAATGAAACGTGATCAGGCCCTCGTGAACATTTCGGCTTTCCCAGTTGCAGATGGCATCGTTTGGGATAAAGTAGTGTTAGAAATGGGGGTCTCTAGTTGGCAATGGCTGGCCACTGTCCAAGTAGGGACCCTTCTTCCTAAGTCAGAGTGAGAGGGTTCCACCCTTTGATAACCCCTGCTCAACCCTGTGGTAACGTAGCACGAGCAGTTAGGCTTATCTCAGAGGCAGTGTGTGAAGCATTTATGACCATACACAGTAACACAGTGAGGAACACTACAAAGGGACACCACACAAGTAGTTATCAAAAATAAGTATCTTTATATATAGACTTAACACAAGACCAATAACGATAAAAAGCCACAATACTGTCAAATAGGATTACTCTTGGAATGCTGCAAAAATAGTTCAAGTGTGCAAAGAGGAGTTCAGTTCAAAGCAGTGGTCTCTGCGACCCTTTTACCTACAAAGTACCTGGATTTCGTAGCAAAAACCAACAAAGTGTCGCAAAGAAGCTGCAGCGATGAATTTCTGCACGCGAGGCCGGCGATGCGTTAAATCCTTGCCGCGAGGGGAGGATGATGCGCCGATCTGCTGATGCATGTAGAGACGATGCGACAAACTTCTGCATGCTAGACCGTTGATGCGATGACTCCCTGCCGCAAGGGAGGAGACGACCTTGTTGCGTGTGCGATCGGGTTGCGATGCGAAGAAATGGCGCTCCGCGAGGGAGCGACGATCCTGATGCGATGAAAATGGCAGACGCTCGACGTCCGCGCTGCGATGTCGTGAAGCGATGATCTCGGTGCGATGACTCGATCTTTGGTTGCGAGCACTCGGCGGCAGCAGCGCGATGATTTTTCTGGCGCTCTCGGCTGCGGCGGCTCGCAAACGTGCGTTAGCGACGATTTCAGCACTCTCTTCTCTGTAGTAGAACTAGAGGCCCTGGAACTCACAGGAGCCTCACCTGCAGATAGAAATCCTCGCTGGGAGGAATCACGTCACCACTGATGGATGGCCACCGGACGAGAGCTCCTCCACTGAGCTCCTGGGTTAGGGATCACCATATCGGTCAAATATCCCTGTACAACCCGGCCATCCATCGCCCTGCTGCCCTCCTACATCATCACACAGCAACACAGCGCAAGCTTGGCCCAGCGGCACCGCACAGACCATCGTTTTTGGACCCCTCTCACCTCAATTAGGACCGTCGGCCATCGATCAGAAGAGCTGGCCGCTCGATGAGTCCGTCGGATGCCTCACTGCTGCTGACTGACGGAGCCCCAGCCGAGCGCTGCTCCGCGAATCCAGCCGACATCAACAGAGGGCTGGGTATCCATCTCCAACGTGGGCTGCTGGGGGACTGACCGAGGATGATCGCCCAGACTCTGAGGCATCGGTGAGTCCCCCCCCCCCCGCTGCAGACCATTCAACAACCTGGGGGCCCGAGCCTGAGACCCGCCGGGAACTAGCAGATTAGCGCAGAGCACAAAGGCGAGTTTCCAGCTGGCAACGGGAACACCCAGCTCGAGCCAAGTCCCTGGGGAGCTGTTGCCGCCTCGCCCCTGATGCAGGTTCCTCCATACCGGGAACGATCGCGCTCAACACTGCAGGGGGTTCCTCGGAGCTGTGAAACGGCTGGGACCATCAAGGGTGAGCCTGTCCCGAAGTCAAAATCTTTAATTGCAACAACCCTGCAGAAGAGAAGCCTCCCACCATCAGGATCATAACTAGGGAAACCCCTCGATGTCCAGGCTGCAGGAGTGGGTCTACTATCAGATTTGTAGCTGTACAGTACAGCTGTTGGTCTGTGGCACAGCAGTTTTATTGCCCCAGCCATTTTGAGCACAGAACTGCTCCTCCATACTGCCTCAAGCCTATTCCCCACGAAAATGGCAGCAACTGGCAATGGCAATAGAAAGAGGACTACGCCAAACAAACAAACAAGGGTCTACAGCTGCACCTTGAGCCAGGCTCGATAAGTTGGCGGCCATCTTGGAATTGCTCTGACTTGCTATAGTAGTCAATGAAAGACTTGTTGGAATTGAAAAGTTCAGGGATCTACTTCTTACCTACGACCCAGCCACATTTATTTATTTATTTATTTATTTATTTATTTATTTTTAAATTCCTATGAAGATACTATCCAAATGATCACGGACATAAGGAATTCAATGACAATAAAGACACCGACAGGGACTACAGCAAAAAGCGTAGATGTTTTGGGAAAGACAGTGGATTGCAGTATACATCAAAGAGGATGTCACTACTACGCAAGTACGTTTGAGCCTCTGCCCCAACGCTTAGACAGCCCGCTCCCTCAAGACAGTCCACCAGGGGACACATGCTGCTGTGATGTGGTTCCCTGCCTCTAAGAGACCAAGTCAGTCACTATAGCTTCCCTCGCTTGGTATGTGGAGACCCATCCCCTTTGCTGCTTACTGACCCATTTCGTTCCTATAGTGCCCAACCCTAGCAAGCATGGCAGGTCCCGGCCTGACCGCTACTGGAGAAAACTCATATACCCTGGTTTACCCCCCAACCTCTCCAAAGCCGCTGCAAAAACTTTCAAGCACTCCACCCTGAAAAATCACCCTGAGACATTGATCTCTGACCTGCGTTACAGCGCGGACAACGGCATAGTCATTAATGACCTCATTTTCTACTCCAGAAGAACCCCCTCTTGGCGCAATACCTTTGCGCACCTCCTTAATGTACGCGCAACCAGGAACATTCCACACGGCACTAAGCTCACAATAGCGCCCTCCTCAACCCTGCGAGCCGACCTCACCATCACCCTCTACAAAAGCGGCATCGTTTTAATCCAAGCCTCAACCAAAAACCTCAATAATTTTGCTGACCTTTTTACCCTCCTCAGAAACCATGTGCACGACCCTGGCAAGGCAACCAACACCGGCCTCGACGACCCTCCGACCAGCCTGCCTAGCGTGACTAGCCTCCCACAAACCACCTCCCTAAGGGTTTCCAACACAGTTCATCCTAACCCCTCTAGCTCGTCTCCCGGCCTTGCCAACACAATCGTCCCGAGACCTTTGGTCTCCTCCCCACTAACTCCCCACTCCGACTCTGAGACTGGTACGCTTCCAAAGACCTACGATACAGGTCGAGCTAGCCCTGCTAGCCCACAGACCACCCCTCCAAGTGTTCCTAACACGGTTCATTCTAACCCTTCTAGCACGTCTCCCGGCCTTGCCAACAGAATCGGCCCTAGACCTCTGGTCCCCTCCCCACTAGCTCCCCACTCCGACCGTGAGACTGAGACGCCCCCAAAGACCTACGACACAGGTCGAGCTAGCCCTGCTATCCTATCCCGTATGCATGACGATAGAACTGCCTCTGAACCACTGCCCCCCTGTCCTTTAGCGCCTCCCTCTTACATGGATATCGAAACGCTGCACTACAGAGCTGCCAAAATAATTCAGAGCATCCATTCTTCCATTCTGGATCTAACGAACCTCCTTCACCTCGCCGAACTCTCCTTCGCTAACCTAAAGCCCCTGCTGAACCCCACCCCCCCTCTTATCACAGTGCTTCCAAAACACCCACTACCTCTATCCCTGAGACACCTTCGCCCTCGCAAGCATCCTTGCCACCTCTCGGAGGAGGAAACCCTAGCTCTCGTCCTCTCCTACAACCCTACCCTCGCCACACCAAGTCCGCTAGACCTCACTGAAAAGGAAATCCTTGCCATCCTCCGGGACTACAACGCAGCCCCAGTTACCCCATGCCTATTACACGTGAGGGCCGAACATCCCATCTGCACGGTCACTATCAACCCCAGCAGATCAGCTACCCTCCGTAACAGAAGTGTGATTAAAAGCAATCTAGTGCCTGTACCCCTGTCCGCCCCGACTCCCGACACTCCCTCCGACCCCTCTCTGACTGGTCTCTTAATTAACTGCCGATCGGCAGTTAAGCATGCCGCCGATATTGCTGCCCTCATCCTGAACAAAAATTTCGACTTAGCAATTCTAACAGAATCTTGGCTCAACGAATCCTCATCCCCATGCCTGGACCTCTTAGTCCCTCCCAACTATAACATTGCAAGGCTGGACAGGCAACCTAGCAAGAAAGGAGGAGGCATCGCCTGCATCTATCGCTCTAACCTTCTTGTCACGGAACTTCTGGCGGATACCACCGACTCCTGCGAATACCTCGCCCTCTCCATTTGCAGCAACTCCGCCCTACTGTGCAAACTGCACATCTTTTACCACCCCCAGGCAGGAATGACTCCTTCACTGACCACCTCATGGAAATTTTCACAGCTAAGAGTTCCTCCAACGCTAAAGACATTTTCCTTGGCGATTTCAACCTGCACTGGAATGATCCCAAGGATCCTCATGTCAACGCCATCAAAGACCTCCTGGCCGATCAAGCCCTGACCCAATCTTGCTCACTCCCAACTCACTCGAAAGGGGCCATTCTTGACTGGATCATCTCTAAGGAATCAACAATCAAGCTTATCTCTATAGACCCATGTGACTGGTCTGACCACCACGCCATCACCTTCCTAGTACCTGGCACCCACAAGACTAGGGCACCGCAGCCGGTGATTCCTAAACGCTGGGTCAGAGACACCAAGAACCTGGACCACAGAGAACTGGAGGCTCGGTGCAAATCTGACCTCCCCCTCGCATATCACAACGGTCAATGACCTCAACGATCACTACTCTGCGACCATATCGAACATTCTGGATGACCTAGCCCCACTAAAACTAAAAAGAACCCAAATCAAAGATAGAAACCCCTGGTTCACTGGATCCCTCAACAATGAGAGGAGATCCCTCCGGCAAGCCGAAAGAATCTGGAGACAGCACCCCTCTGCCGCACATCTAAAACTTCTCCGCCAGGCCAGAAATACCTACAACAGGAACATCCTCAACTCAAAAAAAGAATTCTTCAGATCGGAACGGGGGAACACCAAGAACAGACCCCGTAAACTCTTTGAACTGGTCAAACATCAATCCAACAAACTGGCCAAAACATTGAAAGAAAATCCCAAGTCTCTAATATCATCCGAGGAATTCTCCTCTTTTTTGCGGACAAAATCAAAGCCTTAGGTAACGAACTTAGTTCCGCCTCATACTCTCTACCCACTACTGACCTGCCTCCTCCTTCCACGCCGCCCCGACAGGCTTCACCTAAGAATCAAGCACACTGGACCGACTTCACACTCTACGACGAAGACTCCGTCTCTAAAATCCTATCTACCTTAAACCCGAATAACCATTTTAACGACCCGCTCCCCTCCAACTGCCTAGCTGCCGCCGCCCAATCCATTATTCCTAGCTGGACTGCAATAATTAATGCCTCTCTCCGGCAGGGATCGATTCCTGACTCTCTGAAAGCCGGCCAAGTCCTCCCCATTTTGAAAAAGCCGTCGCTGGACCCAGCCTCCCTGACAACTTCAGACCTATTTCCAACATCCCTCTCTTAGCTAAAGTGTTGGAGAAGTGTGTGCAACTGCAGCTAAGTCAACACATCAACAACTTCCACCTACTCGATGACTTCCAATACGGATTCAGACCTGGACACAGCACTGAAACCACCATGCTCCACATCGTTGATGATGCCCTCCAAGCCCTTGACCAAGGCAAAACATGTCTCTTAATCCTCCTAGATCTATCCTCTGCCTTCGACACGGTCAACCATGGAAAGCTACTCGAACGCCTCAAACTCAGGATGGGATTGGATGGCTCTGTCCTAGAATGGTTTAGATCCTTCCTCCAAAACCGATCACAGAGATTCCTAATCAACGGCAACCTGTCTGCTCCCTCTCCGGTCACGATTGGAGTCCCTCAAGGATCAACGCTGTCCCCCACCCTCTTCAACCTTTACCTAGAACCGCTTGCCGAAGTCCTACGCACTGCAAATATCTCCTACCATATGTACGCTGACGACACTCAGATCTACATCAAAATCTCATCCCTCGAGGAGATTCTCTCCCTGAATGAGGCCCTGAAGCTGACCGTCCAATGGCTCGCCTCCAATCAACTCAAACTCAATGCAAAGAAAACAGAATTTCTCCTAATTTCCCTCCTAAAACCAACCCTGAGATTCAGATATGGATTAAGGCCATCACAGCCTTAAATTACCCACCGACCATTGTGGACTCGGCCAAATCACTGGGAATAACCCTCGACTGCAACTTGAACATGCGGGACCACATCAACTCGATGGCCAAATCAGCCAGATTCCACCTGAGCTACCTTTGGAAACTGAAACCCTTCCTTGACGCTCCCGACCTAAAAATGGCAGTCCAAGCACTAGTCATCTCCAGACTGGAATATGGCTGTTCTACCCTCTCGGGTCTACCCAAGATCTCCCTGGCACCTTTAAAAGCCTGCCTCAACGCGGCCGCCAGACTACTTACCGGCACAAGGAAATTCGATCACATTTCTCCACACCTGAAAGCGCTGAACTGGCTTCCTCTCGAGGCCAGGATACAGCTTAAGCTGGCATGCATCACACACAAGGCTTTATACTCAAACTCCCCTGCATACCTTGCACAGAAACTTGTGGTATCCGGAGGAATCAGAAACTCCCGGTCCGCCAGAGACCTCTTGCTCCAGCCTGCACGTTTTAGGAAAAAAAAACTTACAATCGGGCTTTCGCTGGGGCCGCGCCAAGAATATGGAACTCTCTCCCACCCGTCATAAGAAGAATCCCCTCTCTGGCACGCTTCAAAAAGGAGGCCAAAACCTTCCTTATGGGTAAATTCTTCGTTTAAACTTTTACCTTCAACCACCACAGAGACCCTGATCAACTGCCGACTATTGCCTCCCTCGGATGACCTAGTCACCCCTCCAAGAAACCTGGGGCCTTGTCTTGAGTAACTGCAATGTAAACTGTACCTATGTATCCTTCTATCCCTTATGTATCCAGCACCCCGCCCCTCCCAATCGATTGTTTACTCTTGTGATTCCATGCCTTTTGTACAACCCTAGGATTCTGTAAAGCGCTCTGATACCCTAACGGGTCAAGTTCGCGCTCTATAAAACATAAAAATAAAATAAATAAATAAATAGGAGGCTGGTGGTGAAGTCTGATGTGCCTGAGACTTCAACAGGAGGCTAGCTCTCTCCTAGCCCTTGGGTGATTGCTTTAGCAAGATTAATAAAAGTTCTCTCAAAAGTCCTTTTCCCTCTTCTTCCAAGTCCAATGGTAACCACTGCAGGCCAATCCAAGAAACAGCACACAAGCACAAGGATAGTCACCTCCTGCAGATTCCTTCAGTTACACGGACAGAGGTTCGTCTTGACATCCAGGAGCAATACACCTTGTAGGGGTTTCAGCACAGATATTTATACCCCAAAAGTCTTTGTTCTCAAAAGCTACAAGTCACTGAGCCTAGCCAGAACCAGTTCTGGTCAGTCCTGGAGCACTTTGTTTACCAGGATGCATCCTTCCTTTCAGAAAGAGGGGGTCTGCTATCAGACACACAGTAGGAGGTGGAGCCAGCATTCACCTTGCCAGGCACAGCCCTATTCAGGTCAAGGAGCCACCCCTCCCCATACTCTAAATGCAGATCTCTCTATTCAACCCAGGTCTGACTCAGCCTGCCCTGTCCCTCCAAAACCAGACAGCCAATACACATAACAGCAGAGCACACTGGAAGGCTTAGGCAAGAAAATACCTACTTTCTAAAAGGGGTATTTTCAAACACAGAATATAAAAATAAACTTCACTAAAAGATGTATTTTAATATTCTGAGCTCAGGCATACTAAATTCGTTTTTCTACCATGTTCCTGGGGTCAGTTAGGACTATAGAATGTAATAGTCAAACTGCCCATTCTAGCCTATGGGGAACAGGTAGCCGTACAGTAGTGAAAAACGAAATTGGGTGTAATTCACTACCAGGACATGCTACACACACCAAGGCATGTCCTACCTTACACACACAATGCACCCTACCATAGGGGTGACTTACATGATGCCAAGGGAAGGTTCAGGGGCTGGGAAGTGGGTGCACTTCACAGCCAAGATGGCAGTTCTGGACTGCACACAGACTCTGCAGTGGCAGGTCTGAGACACACTTTACAAGCTGCTTCAGTGGGTGGCGCAAACCAGCGCTGCAGGCCCACCAGCAGCATTTGGTTTACTAGCCCTGGGCACACACAGGCCACGCTACTTGGGACTAACAGGTAAACCAAATAAGCCAATCATGGATATACCAATTCACATGTCATATTTACACAGGGAGCATTCGCGCTGTGGCACTGAAGGGCAGTGGCACAGCGCCCAGAGCATCTAACACCAGCAAAAACAGAGGAGACAACAGCGAAAAATGGAAGGGAGACCCACGCCAATGGTGCCAGGTCTAACACGTGTCCCCTCCAGCTGAAATGTGGGGAGAACTACCCATCCCCTTGCCAGGTCTAACAAGTAGCATTCGAAATCCATGGTCCGCCGGAGGTCCTCAACATACCATACGTGTTTCGCTTTTCCTTAGGAGACGTGATGACACCGGACATACATTCTGATGATTGGGATGTACAAGCAGTACATTCATTGTTTTCAGATTTAAAGTATTATGCTGCTTTTGATGCTGAAGATTTGTACTTGAATTCTGCCAATTATGCTGATTTATTCTGTTATTAACACCATGGCCATCACTTCTTACACAAGATGAACACGTTAAGACCTATTTTTAATTACACACAATGGGAACATTGTCCAACTCCTTTACAGGGAAGTTCTAAAACACTTAGGGATAAGTTCACCTTCTTCACGGATTATGACACGTCCAATCCTGAATCCTATTTCTTCAAATTACAATTGACGTCACAATCGAAATGTATTCTGACCCATACTAAATTAATATATTCCAATTCCTATAGATCTGAATTGGCCACACAGGGTTATGATCACTTGAGTGTTACCATTGATTTAAAAACAATATGGGGCACTAAGGCTTGGCAGGTTCAGGGAACTGAGACTTTACATCGTGCCTGCCTAATACCTGCACAAATGTTATTTTTAAATGATACGGTATATCAAACTACTTGCATTGGCCTGGCAACTGCAAAAAATGAAAATAATCCGTCCATTCCATCTTTGGCTGAGTACGATAATTGGCGCACACACACAAATTATTCAATAGATGTTTTGCAAACTCTTTTTCGGAATGGCAATTTCAATGTTTCTGATGTTGACCCTAGCGGTTGGTTGCTGTGGCAAACCAGTTCAAATTCATACCAACTGCGTTTTTATAATATAATGCCTGGTTTCACACAGACTAGACCGGATCTACGTTTTTCGCACTCACATTCAGTCACCACATATTCGGTGGGTAAATTGTGCTAGCAATGGTTGGAATACTCCACGTTATCCTCAGTTAAACAACACTTGTCCCACTTGTCGGGTGACATCAATTTGGCAGATTTTCTTCTAGGTCCTAGGACCCCGAGAACAAAAAGATTCTTCTATGCTGCGTACAATGAAATATGGAAATTATCCCAGATGGAGGCAGCACTTCGTCTGCGACAGATTGACAAAGCAAATTTGGAAAAAGTGCTTGCAGTGGTCGACAATAGCATTAACATACTGTCTTCACACATTTATACCTTGGAAAATATTGTTTCATCTGTTATTGATATTGTTCAGACTGATGTGTCTGTGTTATAGCATGGTCTAAATCAATTACAATCAGTAATGCAATTTGCATGGACGTTACAGACTCTTAAAATGGGTAAAGTACCTTGGGATTATTTGAATGCTTCTGCTTTGTTTTTGCCATTTAATTTAACTAATAAACAGCGGTTTATGTCCATGAAAGATGCTACATACACATTATTACACATTGAACAATTAGAACACTTGCCGTTCTCTGTGGCGGAGACAGATTCAGCTGTATGGTTAATTCACGGGGTTATCTCTGTCCCTTTCTCGCTGATCAATTTAAATCTTGCATGAAACGTTTCCCGATTGGCCGCTTTGAACCCCTGGGTAGTAAGTTTCTCCATGAGTTATGGTCCTTACCTTTCACTTACAGATGACATCAGGAGGATAAGGAAGTTTTCCTAACAGGGGAGGACTGCGATTCCACAGTTGGACATTCCCTAGTTTGTAAACACGTTAAGTTGCATGGCGCTTGTAATGTTTCGGCAACTAATCTTGCTTGTTTTTTTAAAGGGAGTCCCGTCCCAGCAATAATTCCCGCTTTTACATTGCTTACTAACGGCAGTTATCTTATTTTGAATAACCATGACTGCTGTGGTTTACGGGCAGGAATCCCGTATATAGTAACAGTTTCACAACGTGTTACTTGTTGTAGCAATGTGCTTTTTCCGCCCCCGCATGAGAAAGTAGATATTTCCATTTGGCCTTCCATTCCGACTTTGAAAACAGATTTGAACAAATTAAGCAGGCTCAAAGCGCTATTGTTTCAACAAGAAGTGGCTCTCACTTCAGCTCAAGAGACCTTCGAATTACAGGTGGCTAGAACTTCTAGCGAGATTCAATCACTTTTGAACACGAATCTCCCACTGCATTTTGGTGAGCTGATACATTAAATATTTCATGTGTCTGACACCGAAGACCTTGCTAATTTTTTTAAACTGGTGGGATTCAGCCTTGTGACTTCTTTTCAGACGATATTTGGAGTAGTACCGGCCTTTATTCATTCTATTTTTTCCAGCATCTTCGGAGGATTCCTAGTAATACTGGCGCTAGCTGGTGGAATCCTGCTGCCTCTTTTCCTGCTACGCAATGGCTGCTCATCTTGTGGTACTGCACAGGCCAGGCCAATTGCAACTGTACCGTGACCGAATGCAACAACTTTTTGGATGATTGCCATTAGCGACGCTTAGCATGAGTTATGGACTAGCTTTTCGCTTTGCCTACTTTACTTGCGTGCAACCTGTGTTCTACTGTCAACGGTGCCCCTTCTACTGGGCTTTGGATTTATGCCTCTCCAATACGTCATGTTCGGAACCGGATTATGACCAGTTAATGGGTCCCTTACTGGCCCATGACCAGGCCTGTTCTAGGAATGGACGTACGGCGCATGCGGCTGCACTTGGAGTATTGGCAGAGTGGTATATCTGTGTGGCTGCGCAGAACCTATTGCAACAGAGCTTTATTGAATATCACGCAAGTTGCCTGGATATGCTCTTGGAGGCATCGGATTACGAGGAGCATGTTTGTTCCTTCGGCCTACTTGATTGGATGGCATTTCTCTTTGCTGCTAACGATAGGGATGACCTTTTGGAATGCATTGCATTGACAGGGTCACGTGCTTTCATGGATACACCACCTCCATGTTAGTCACGTCCATTTATCCACATAATAATTATATATATTATTATTATTTTTTAAACTTTTTCCAAAGTGTTTTTTTTTCATACGTTGTTGAACTCTGCTTACCCTTGAAATCTGTTTTGGTCCTTTGTCTATATACTATAACGTTACCAAGGGGAGGGTGTTATATGGCCGTTAGGGTCATTGTCGATATTGCTAAGTTGGCATGAGCATGGCTGCCATGATGCTGCTTTTGGGCACGTTACTACATGACTTTGTTTTGCAAGACTCTGTTTGTGCCTTTCACATGAGAACTGTCTGCTTTCTGCGTTCTCTGCCTGTTTTTGGAGTTTAGTCTGAACACGATGTGCAAGGTCGATAAACAATGCCCCTTCTTCTTCTGTTCTGGTCAATCCCTAGCATCTAGACAAAACATGCTAACGCAGTTGTGCTACTGGAAACTCGTGCTTTGATATTACAGGGATGCATGTTGTTCTGAAACACACTTGGAGAGGGTCCTTTCCAGGGAGAAGAGCTATGCGGTTCCTATGATGTAAAGCTTCCATCTAGGCACCAAGGTAGGGGGTCTGCTGACAAAGCCCAGAGATCTTCTTTTATATAATAGACGCCTTACCAAGGGGAGGGTGGTTAGGCCTTATAGTCCTTTTTCCACTGTCTATATATAATGACATCCCCCTTTATATTCTATGGAATTGTAACAATGCTAATTGTTCTATGTTTATGCATTTCGCTGCTGGTAGTGGCTCGTATACTGCATTATAGAGCACAATAGTTCAAATAAACATTTTGAACTATAACCGTGACTCTGACCATTCTTATTGTGGACAAGTCCGAGTGAGCGAGCGAAAGGGTATGTCTTGCTACCGCGTTTCCTGAGAGAGTCGGGAGTGTTGTGTTCTGTGTTGTCTAATCATTTGTAGCTTTGTGATTTTGGAGGAGAACGAATGAGACACTATAGCTAGTCGGTTTTGGGATTTTGGGTACTAAGGTGGTAGGTTGGTACACCCCTATACACCGAGGTCCTGTTTTCCTGCGCATAGGTCTGTATAGGTGCAGAATCCCCGCAGAAGCTTTCGTATGGAGTGACATGCACCTGAGATTGCGAATTTCTAAGCTAATAGCACACAGAAACTCCATCCGTCCCAACTGACCTACATGTGCTCTTGAACAAAAGACACCCTGTCATGGGTTTTCATAGAATGGTCACTTAAACATAGCAAGGCTAGAATCCAATAATTGTACTGGCATAAGACCCCCAGATGCCTCTTCTTGAAATCTGTCCTCCGAACCATGATGCAAACCTGGTTACATTCCTACAAAATATGGCGGGTCAATGCCAGACTGCACACCAAGCCCCCCCTGCATAATGCCACCATTTGTATAGGGGGCAGCCCACCCATTGGAAGGTCTTAGAACAAGCTAACCTTCACAACCATGACCAACTTGTATTGCATGGAGAGGTGAAATCTTTTGAGTCACTCCAGGAAGAGTACCACATTCCCACACACAGAAATGGAAATATTTACAATAAATCCACTGTCTTACCATCCTCCTGGGGTCCCAACCATGGCATGTCCCAGATTCATCCATTCAGCAATATCTTAAACACTGTATAAGAGGGGGTGATTGGGAAGAAAATTTGGAGAACATAGACAGGGGTGTGCAGGAATATAGACAGGAGTGTGTAGGAACCTAGGATACATTTCTGCAGGACTGGCACTGGATCCCACAAAAACTATTCATGGTAGAGATATTTGACCACTTGAACAGTTAGAAGTGTGGTTGTTTGAGCTGTGATACATCCCATAATTGATTTGACTGCCCTGGTCTGCTTCACAAATGGTCTCAGGTAAGCCATACTGTAGGCGCTGCTTTGAATGTGACAGTGTCCTTAACTAAATGACTGGTATTATTACACAATATGATTGGTGCCCTCACGCTTTTCACCCATGAACAATGTTTGCTGGCCTCAGCAGTTGCAACAGTCAATATTTGTATCCCGAGGCATTGATGGCCCTCCCAAGTACCAACTCACAATGACTGGATCACTGAGATGCACAAAATAGCTTTGTATGAGAGACTGATTTACAAGGTCCAAGATGCCACAGAGACTTTTCTGCTCATTTGCTCCATATTTCTCACTGCGTCCGATGCTCCTCCAGGAGGTGATGCCCTCTTAATGCTCTCTTCCACGAGTGTTACCCACTGCCTTCGTTGATAGGAAGCTATCCCCCATTCGATTCTGTCATGTCCTGGGCCTGAGAAATGTCTTTGTCTGTACTTCCATCCACTTTGGTCAATGGGAACCCTTTTCACCCACCTCCTCCTCCTGGACATATGGATCTGTATCTGTATCTAACCTCCCATCCTGCCCCCCTCATCCCCTTTCCCATGGTACAGGATAGGAGGTAGGTTTCTTGCCTAACCCAATGTGCATGGGCTCCCCCCCACATCTGCATAACTGCTGCATCATGGTTCCTGGAAAGCCATATGGCCTCCCCCTACCAGTGATGGAGTTCTCTTCTTAGCTGTTGCCCGCATCAGGAGTTTATGGCTTCAGCTCCACTTGGGCTAACTAGACTCACTAAGGCAGTGGGAGTTGATTGCTTGTTGGGGTTAGAGGTCCATATCCTTGGCCTTGCTTCCCAATATTCAGCACGCAACACCACCATGTCCTGTTGTTCAGCCTCTATTGTTGTGCAGAGTGGAGACACATGTTTTGCCCACCAATAACCATTGCAGAGGACTCTTGGATATCTTGAGAATTTGCATTTGTTACTGTTTTAATTTGTATTTGTGCTTATGGATGTATCAGTGTTTGTAGCTGCTTTTCCACATTGTATTTACAGGACTCTCTTGATACAGTGATGCCTTTTGATTTTCTTGTATCGTTCATTGAAATTACAAATAAAGACTATAAAAAATAAAAACAAATTTGCACTGATGGGATTTAGCATGCTCCTTTCTGGGGCCTGCCAAAGCTAACAGGGTTTGAGTAGAGATTATCTTGAAACTGTGTTTTGGCACAACCGGATTGGGTTTATTGATTGGTTAGGGAACCACCCTTTCAAATTTAAAACACCATTTCTGACAATGGAGATCTCTGCAATTGTAAAGCCATTTAGAACCAAAAGCAATCCCTTTGTGGATTCCTGGCATGTGTAAAAAGATAAATATGATTGTAAACTTGCATCTACAACCACATTCACCATTGTGAGTCAGTCCTTTTAATAAATCAGGTTATTGGCTGAGGGAAGTGGAAGCCCTACTCAAGCAACAACCACAATTCTTGTCAGGGTGAACCACAAAATTCACTAAATTAACCTGCACTTAACCCTCTGGTACCTTGACACAAAAGCAGTCAAGTCTAACTTAGGGGCACTGTGTAACATTTTTATGCAGCAGTCAAACAGTAATAAAGTAAAACTACCACACCAGACTAACTCCAAGCCAATTTAGAAAAACAGAGAGATATTTAATAAATAAAATGATATCAGAATGACAAAAATCGGTCAGTCGAACCTTAGATATGCAATTTTAAACTTTTAAGTAGCTATAGCGTGTACAAGCACTAAGCGATACTTGTGTTCATCTGGTCATGCTAGGCAGGGGGAAAGCCACAAGTTTAGGCTGACTGCAATGGAACATGAGCCAGATACAGGGACCAGGATAGTTCCACTGAAAAAGTTACCTTCTCAAAGTACAGTTGGTTGCCGTTGTAGCGCGAAGAGCAAGCCTGGTGCCGTGCATGGTCATTGCTGTAGCACAAAGAACCGGTCAGGGGCCGCAGATAATGATTGCTGGAGCTTCACCTTGGCAGTCACCACTGGCTGTCATTGCTGTAGAGCGAAGTACAGATCTTGCATTGCTGGTCATCGTTGGTGTTCACTGTAGGAGTAGGATTAACCAGAGCTTCATGTTACCAGTCATCAAGGGCAGAATAGTCTCTGTGCTAATGGGCCCGTTTGCAATGTGAAGAGCCCAAAATATCAGGAGTTCTCCCTTTCTTGAAGGGGAGGGCTCTCTGATACTAGCCAACGGTTCAGGACCTGGAGGGCACCTCTTGAGGATAAGAGACTCACTCTTGCAGATGCCAGCAGGGCTTAGGCAATCCAGTTGGAGGTCCAGACAGGTCCAATGCAGCATGTCAGCTATGCAGTTGCAGGGTGTTTGTTGTGTCCCTGTAGCTCAGAACAGGAGGTCAGCCAACTGGCCCTTGTAATCACACAGGTAGCCTGGGAAAAAGGGAGCAGGCTCACCCCCTGGACCACAGGATGTATCACAGGGGGCCACAGCGGCAAGGAATGCACTTCTTTCACCTGGATCACAAGGCAGTAATAATGACAGCACCCCACAACCAGAAGAGAAGGAGGTGGGAGCCCTTCACAGTGGCAGGCCCATCTCCCTAGTGAGTAGGCCGAAGTCCAAAATGAGGTGGCACTCTTTGGTCCTCCGGCATGTGAACAGGGGCTAGGTGGGGGTAGAACAGAGGCAAGTCTCATACCGTAAAATCGGGGAATGCTGGTCCACTCTGACTATGGCAGACTCGCAGTGGAGTCTGTATGTAGTCACTGGGAGCATGCGCTCATATGGGCAAGTGTTTTTTGAAGACACTAATGTGAATGCATGTGTGCTTCATGTTAAAACACTGACCCTCCAAATTACTGGTAGGCCCCCTTGGAAAATGAGGATGCGTCGCACATCAAATAAAGCATTTGTGCTTCGTTGAACAGCAGTCTACTCTAGCCTACCCTAGTCCTTGCATACGGAGAAGTCTCGTCTCATACCCTTTCACAGGGCTAATACCAGGAGATATCCCCTAAGGCCAGTCTAGGTCTTTTGAAGGCCCTGTGTGGATGATCTGGGGGCCTCCACAAAGCAACCCCAACTGGGGATGAGGGAGTGAAATCTACACCTTCCCCCATGGGCCAGAACAGCAACTCACCTGCCAGAGCCCGAGCTCAGCAGAGCAGCCTCCAGTCCTCCATCACTTGGTCGCATGCAAGTGGCAGACAACCCCTGCCTCTCGGGGTGCACTCAAAGTCCAGCCGGCCATCAGGAGGCCGAAGCATCCAAGACCAATCCCTGGGCCCAAGTCAGCAGCCCGCAGTGCTGCCAAGCCCAATCACAGCACCTCTGACTCCCAAGCATGTCACAAGGAAGGTCACAGATTTACCTACCCGGGCCCTGGTTCGAAGGAGTGACCCCTAGTTCTCTGCTGTACAGCCGTGTCTCGATGATAGGCTGGTTCTAACTCCTCAGCCCCTGTTTAATATCCGCAGGTGCCTGCAGGCCGCAGCTCCAGAGGCCACACCAATGGCCTCTGAACATGGACTGCGGTGCCACTGAATCTCTAGTTGCAGCAATTTCAGCCCCCCAACTGCAGCCACAGTATCGGAGGTGGCACAATAGAGGGCAGCAAGTTCCCAGGAGCACCATCTCTGGCAGGATTGTGTCAGATTATAGAAAGGGGTAGGGAGCAGCCTCCAGCTGCGATCGCTATCTTGCCCCTTTGGCCATGTCCCCTGTGAATTAATCAATTTATCTAAGCATCTCATTTTCTTCAAAATTAAAATAACTAGCTTTCTTTTTAATACAAAAGCCTTGTCAACTACATACTCAACAAAATGTTTCTGGTTTTGCAAAGCTCTTTTCTTTAATTGCTTTCATGCTTCTCATAATATTACATACTACTCTTCTGATAAAGTTTTTTAAATCTCTTTTTCTTTAAACTGCCTGGTTGGCCTCTTTATTTTGAGGCATTATCTTTTTTTGAAGAATAATGTGATTTTCGTTAGATGTAGGCACATGTGGCATTCTACTCACACTTGTAGAAGAACGTTTACATGATGTTGTTATTTTTCTTTTTAAAAAGACGGGGTGCTCTTACTTGATTTGTATTTCCTTTTACCATCATTCTCTTTGTCTGACTGTGTTTGATGATTCAAGACTTCTTTGTAGTACTGTTGGTTTATCTTCCTTTTCTTCTGTGGTTTTGTTTGCATCTTCAAATGTACGGAAGCCCTACAGACAAAATAAAACAAACATAATATTTATTTAAGCTTTTTAAATACTTATTATTAATACAGCACAGTGCATAAAAGGATTAAGAGAAAAGCTACATTCTGTGTGACTATATTTCAATATACTATACATTGAGCATGTTACAGTTTACCAAAGGAACGATGAAAGATAATTAAGTTTGATTTAAAATTACAGATTAGTAATACAGTTGTATACAGAGTGATTGGCTCACTTTTAAGAGAGCATCCCCTCTATACTAATAGGTGTGTCAGAGGTTATAGGATTGTTGTAAAAGGGCTCAGTGAGTAATTCACCCTTACACAAAGGCATCTCCTCTGAGATAACATGGTGTATGAATGGGTTTACAGACAGCAAGATCTCTACTGATACCCTTGAAGAGAGTAAAAGAGAAAAGGGCTAGGGTAGAGTTTGCTTTTGGTACATTTCATGAAGTAGTAACTTCTTGTTACACAGGCTCATACAGAGTGAATGGTTCACATTTATAACAGCACACCATCTCTCCTGACAGCACTGTACAGGTTAAACAATGTGTGTGAATCGCTTTAGTAATAGAGACATGTATCTCAACAGAGGTTTTCTCATAGTGAAGAGTGTGTTTGCTTCAGTTTACCAACACCTATCTGTCAACTGACACTTCTCAAGAGGATAAAGGCTATATGCAGTAGGATATATATGAATACTAGGCCTTCTATTACCACACCGTAACAATCCTCAGATTCTGTATGGCTCAGTTTCAGGAGGCAGGGGCTCCTTTTCTTATAAATGTATAAAGGCTAAATGCTTTTTTAATGACAACTGTTAGAAAGTGGGTTTCTGTTTGACAGAGGTATGCACCCTGTCAAAGCAGGAACCACAATCCTAGTTAAGGTAAGCCAGATGCAGATAAGCACCATAAATTAACTTGTGCTCACCCTTTGGTAGCTTGGCACAGAGCAGACAGGCTTAACCTAATAGGAAATGTGTAAAGTATTTGTGCAACACTTCAAACAGTAACACAGTGAAAACACCACAAAAAGACTCCAATCCATTTTTTAGAAAAATAGATTATGATTTTATAAATGAAACAAGACTAAAACCACATAATCCAACAGGTAGAAGTAGAGGTATGAATTTTGAAAGTTTAAAGGTAAAATTAGCGTTTAGAAGCAATGAGCGCCTATGGAGGTTATCTGGTTGTGTAGGACCGGGGCAAAGTCAAGAGTTCAGGCTGACCGTGCCAGAGTGGGCGTCGGATAAAGGAGCCATGCAAGGCCCACTTAACAAAGGTACCTTGATCCTGGTTGCAACAGCTAGATGTGGGGGCTGCCAAGCGATGCATCAGTATCGATCCCGCAGTCAAGGTGATGCGCTGATTTTCTCCACAATGATGGTGATGTCCCGGTTTTGAAGACAAAGCACCAGTTGCATCTAAATCGGGCAGAAAGGAACCTTTGGTTCCATGGTTCACAGATGCTCTCTGGATTGAAAAACAAAATTGCGAAAGGCTTGAGAGAAAATGGAGGTCTTACTATGATGTACGTGAGAAAGAAATGCATAAACTCTTTCAAACTAAATACGAAGGATTACTCAATCAAAGAAAAGACAGCTTTCTTCACACAGCAGATTGAATCCTCGAAGAATTCCTCCAGGGAATTATTTCAATTGATTAACAAACTCACTAAACTTCCTGATAATAAGGGAGCTAGTAGCAGTCAAACCTGTGACTCTATTGCCTCACATTTCTGCGACAAGGTTGACCAAATTTACAAACTTTTCGCTATCAGCTACATCCCAGTTGTTAGTGATGATTCCCACAACAATCCTTGCTTTATCAACAAACCCAATACCCCAAATGACTCTGATCTAACCATCTGTACTGAATTTGCTTCAGTCACCCCAAAGCAGGTGGTTGAGCTTAATTCACTCCACAAAATCAGGGTCACTTTATGACCCTTGACCACCTTCAGTGCTAAAACTGATTCCAGAGCCCATGGCACTAATCCTGACCAATATATTCAAATTCATGTTTGCGACCAGACTTTTTCCAACAATATGGAAGAAGGCCTCAATCCTCCCTCTTTTGAAAAAGCAAAATATTGACCCAGAGGACCCAGGCAATTATTGCCCTATCTCTAGACTATCTTTCTGCAAACATTGTAGAGAAAATCATGAATCTTTAACTGACCCAATTTATCCAGGTTAACCATCTCCTAGACCCCCCACAGTTTGGGTTTAGACCTGGGCATAGCACCTAGACTTTCCTGATCAAGGCCCTCATTCTCCTTGACTTATTGGCGGCCTTTGATACGGTCGACCAGACTGTCTTGGTCTACCACCTGGAGGCACTAGGTATAAAAAAAACACGGCTCTCTCACTGCTCAACTCCTTTCTGAAAGGAAGAGAACATACAGGGATGTTGGATAATTTCACCTCTAAACCATTCTCTCTTCCTTGCGGGGTCCCGCAAGGGTCCTCACTAAGCCCGAAACTTTTCAACTTATATGTCCCAGAACTAGCATCGCTAATTCGATCCTTTGGTTTTTCCCTCACTTCATACGCAGATGACACACAAATCGTGTTGTATACTTCTAACAATGCTAACATCATAAGCTCTTAGCTGCACAATTGCATGAGAGCTATTGGGACCTGGATGAGCAATCATTGCTTAAAGCTAAACTCGGGTACAGCCGAGGTTATCCCTTTTGGAAACGATCCACAATTCTGGATCCCTTCTAGTTGGCCATCCAAAATGGGACCACTCACAACAACCCCAGTCACAAAGGTCAAAAATCTTGGTGTGATAACTGACGACAAGCGGAATTTTAGCAAACAAATTAATTCTGTAATCTCTTCCTCCTTCAATACCCCGAGGATAATCAAGAAAATCCTCCCATTCGTTCCAACCAACACCAACAGTAATCACATAGCTAGTGTTAACAAAAATTAAACAGAGTACACTTTGGTTGTGATACTGTTTCATGAAACACTAACTCCTTGTTATACAAGTCCATACAGAGTGAATGGCTCCCATATATAACAGGACATTATCTCTCCTGACAGCCCTCTACAGGTTAAACAGTGAGTGTGAAGGGAATCGCTAAAGATGCCATCTATTTTTGTTTCTGGAGAGTAAAGAGGGTGCTTGGTTCAGGCAAGAAACAGCTATCTCTCTACTAACACTTCTGGAGAGCATACAGGATGTGTGTGGAAGGATGCATGGAACCACTAGTGCTTCTATTATCACAGTTTAACAGGGCACACATTCTGTATGGTTCAGTTTGAGGAGAGAGGGGCTCCTTTTCTTATGTACAGGCTGAATGCTACCTTTTTTTTTAATAACAATATGGCCTTTCTGTTAAGCGTACCACTCGTTCCAAACCATCGGCAGAATGGTTTAATGAGGAGCTCCTGTCATGGAAAAAATTGTGCAAACGTCTAGAGCATATGTGGTGCAAGGACTTTAGTTCTAATAGTAAAGCCTTTTAATCTTCGGCCCAGAAGGAATATCACAAGCTTATTCGTATTATGCAAAGACATGTTAATGCACGTAAGATCGAGTCCTCGTCCAGTTCCTGTAAAGAACTCATCCAAATTGTTAACTCTCTATCCTCTCTAGAACATGAATCCGCCAATATAGTCCCATCCTTACAGAGTTGCCAATTGATTGCCTGCTTCTTTTTCGACAGTCGCAAAAATGTATGATTCCTTTCCTGAGACATTAAGAGATTTTCAGTGCCAAAATGCCTGGTTTGATTCTCCAGCTCCTAACGATGGCCTTGCCACTTTCACTCCCCCCTCCCTGGATGATCTTTGTTTACTTCTCATTAAGATAAAATCTGGAGCTTCCTCTTATCCGATTCCTCCAAGAATTTTGGTCAAGGGAATGGAGTTTATCTTACCCAGGCTGAGAAATGTGCTCAACGTCTCTTTTAAAACTGCCATAGGCCCTAGTAAGTGAAAGCATGCTATTGAGAAACCTCTTCTTTAAAAAACCATCATTAGATTCATCTCTTCCAGAAAATTTCAAGCCCATTTTGCTTCTCCTTTTTTTTTAAAGATCGCGTAGAGATATATTAATGCTCAATTGATTGAGCCCTACATTGTTCAATATTTATACCCGCCCCCTGGCTGATATCATCAAGCAACACAATGTTACTATTGTGTCCTATGCTGATGACACACAGCTCATTGTCACTCTATTTCAGGAGAAGAAGGGGATGCACCCCAATTTACATCATGTTTGAGGGATCTTGCAGAATGGATGAACAGGAGTTGCCTTAAGTTGAATGGTAATAAAACCGAGGTACTTGTCAGACCCTGAGCCCAAAGTGAAAAACGTGGGTTTTCTGTTCGATTCTAAACTTACTTTTGACAGCCAAGTAGCTTGTGTGGCTGGGAAATGATTTTCTTCCTTTATCTGACAGGAAAACAGTTGTCCAGGCTCTTGTTGAGTCCAAATTGGACTACTGTAACATACTGTAACATACTGTACATTGGAACTACACACAGCAAATTAAATAAACTTCAGAGAGTGCAGAATGCGGCGGCACATCTTCTGCTCAAACTTCCGAGGCAGGCACCTGAAGGCCCTGCCTTGGAAGATCTTCATTGGCTGCCTTTGAGAAAAATAATTTCTTTTAAAGCTATGTGCTTTTGCCATAGGATTTTTAATGGCAGGGGCCCACTTTATCTTTCTCCATGAATTAAATCTTACCAACACAGTAGAATAATTAGATCATCAGATGCCACATTGGCAACAGTTCCTGTTATAAAAAGAGCTCACTTGGGTGGTTCTTCCTTTGGCTTTCGGGCCGCAAAGCTGTGGAACACTCTGCCTCTTTACCTGAGACAAGAACCCATTGAGGTAATATTTTGGAAGAAACTCAAAACATGGCTGTTTAGGCTAGCCGAACTCATGGCTTTTCTGTTGATTCCGTATCTTCCTTTCCTTTCTGCTCAGCTTTCTCTCTCATTCTTATCGCTTATGCACCCTAATAGGGCAATCCTAGCATGGGGATACTCAATTAGATGCAACCATTTGCACTTTAAAAATTGTTAACATAACATATCTATTCACAGTGAAGGATAGGTGTGAAAGGCTTTACTGAGAAAGTCAACACTCTGTTTTGTCTGAGTGAATATAAAATTAGAATTGAAACTTTCCTTCATGGTAGCAAGGAAATGTTATATTCTATGTCAGGACCGAAAGTTCAGAGTATGCAAGTTTGAAACTGACTGACCAGGCTATTCCAGGGATTGGTTTAAAATAGAAAGTCTTAAACGTAGAGTCTGGGGACCAATCTGCAGCTCTGAGAATATCCACCAATCACCCTCCCAAAAAGAAGGCTTTTGAGACCATTACACCTCTAGCAGAGTGCGCTCCGAAGAAGGAGGTATCAAAGCATGCTTCCTGATAAATCCACTTCGCCCACAGTGTGATAGTAGTTGCAGAAACCGGCTTAATTGATTTCTTAAGGGCTATGAGAAGTTGCTTCGTCCCCAGAGGATGTTACTCTTAAGTCATTGCTTCATATGCTCTGAGACACCAAACCACACACAGATTGGGATGAGAAGGAAAAGCAGGGTAATGCACTACTCTGGAATTAGTTTTGGATCTCCTGGAGAAAGAAAAAGGGACCCCATCTGGGGTAAATATGCCCCCTGTGATTTCTAGCACATCTGACACGCTTCTACAGAAAATTAGACATAGTAGGATCACCAAATTACTGGATAATTTCCTGCAATACAGATATTTGTTATCCTGCCATGTTAACAACAGACTTAGAACCACATTTACATCCCATAAAGAAGAATAACGTAGTTCTTGGGGAGTAGACAACCGAATACCTCCTAACAGTCAGCATCAAAGGGGGTGTTCCCCAGCTAGTACATCGTGGAATGGTAAATGTCCTGCTGAAATAGCAGATCTACAAGCATTAATCATGTGGTACACCAGTCCGGCACCCACCAACTCCCATAGAAAATTAACAATATGAACTACATCCATCCCCACAGGATCAATATCCCTTCGCAGACACCAGTGTGACCATCTACGCCAAGTTGAACCATATTGCTTGATCGTAGAGTCAGCCCAAGATCTCTAGATGAGCAACACAGCCTGTGATGAAAGGCCTGGAAAATCCTAGCATCCAATGTAATCCTCCACACCATGAGCCGCAGACTGCCTTCCTGAACCAACTGGTGCAAGTTGCCGTGATTGTCCATCAGAAGAAGCAGATTCTGGGGAAGTGGGATAGGAAAATCCATAAAAAGTTCCAGAAGAACTGGATACCAAATGTGTGATTTCCATAGTGGTGTCACCAGGATCACCTCCGCCCTCTGATGCCTGACCAACGCAGTGAATCTGGCGATCACCGAAAACGGCGGGAACACATACCCCTGAAAGTGGCATCTGTCACCTCTGCCAAAGGATCCAGACGTCGACTGAAGAAGTGGGGTAGCTTATGATTGAGTTGGGAGGCAAAGAAATCCACTTGACACGGACCCCATTTGTGCATAATTGCCTGAAACAGAACTGGATCTAGCTTCCAAGCGCGAGAATCCCTCAAATGCTGGGAGTTTCAATTTACCGTCTTATTCAGCCAACCCATGAGGTACTCTGCCGTGACCGGTATCTTATTTACCAGACAGTGGTTTGAAAAAATCCCTGGCCAGATCTACCAAAGCCTAGGAGCGAGAGCCCCCTAGCGATTTATGTAACACACTGCCGACAATCCTGGGCAGGTGCTGGAGAGATACTTATTCCCTCTCTAATTTCTGCGCAATTCCCTGCAGATGCGCATCATTTTCCTTTGGGGCAGTCTGAGGTACTGAGCCACAGTGTCGATTTCAAAGCCCAAGAACACCAAATTTTGCATAGGAAAAAGCTCTGATTTCTGACAGTTGATGATAAAATCTAGGTTCTGACGCAGAGATATTGTCAACTGCAATTGCATCCCTAATCTGACCCCATCCTGATGCATCAGTAAAATATCATCTAAACAGACAATAAGTCTGACTTCTCACGCTCAGAGCAATTCTATGGCCAGTTATCACACCTTGGTGAAGCACCATGGGGCAGAGGAGAGACCGAAGGGAGACATGCAAACTTGAAGGCTTGTTCAAATTGCAGGAAGCATCTGTGTGGGAGAAAGATTGGGATGGTGAGTTAGGTGTCCTTCAAGTCCAAGCTGACAAGCCAATTTTTTGGTAGAAGGATATCCAGAAGGAGGTAAATACCCTCCATTTTGAAGGGACAGTATACTACCCATCTGTTGAACTCTTGCAAGATGACAGTGAGGGACCCTTTTTTTTTCTCCACCAGGAAAATGTTACTGCTTTAATCCCCTGGGGTGATGGGTTTTGGGGGCGATCAACCCTTTTTGCAAAATTATTGGAACTCTCGGTCTACAACCTGCAAGCCAGCTTGCGAAAAAACTAGGGGCCGAAATCACAAACCTTGTTGAGAGGTACCATAGAATTCTATGTGAAAACCCTCCACAGCATGTAGTACCCATGCGTCCCTTATTATGGATGCCCAAGTCTGAAGAAACCATTTTAACCTGCATCCCACCTCAGGTAGGAAAAATAGGTATGGCTTACTGTTAGAGCCCCTAGGGGCATTGCTGGCTACTCGGAAGGCACTTCTTCCTGCGTGGCCCCGATGGTTGCCCCATGAGGGCAAGAAGCCTCCAAACTTCTCTTTGTCCTGCCAATGCAGGGAGAGCTTGGTCTGGAACTTGTGGGGGTTGGAGTTCTACATGGAGATGGAAAAGCTCCCCTTACCACTTCCGGCACTACCAAAAATCTTTTGGTCAAAGACTTTACGGATGGACTAATGGACCTTATCTAGAGAGGGAAAGGTGGTGACAAACTTTGTCAATTCCTTAATAAAAGGGTCTCCGAAGACACTCCCATCTGCCACAGCACAGGCCTCTGTGGTTGCCAAATTCCCCCAGTGTGCGGTTGATTTTAGTCAATAAAGAGCATCTGCTCTGGGTAGAAAATACACAGCTTGCATTCCCCAAGAAACATGCTGCCCGCTGAGCTCAGCCAGAGAGAGTTACAGTGTCAATCAAATCGCCTGATTCACGGGGCACCTCTGCCATGTCCAAGGTTTTTGTAAGTGAGCCCAGTACATCGAAGACCTTATCCTGGTAGGATTTCCAGGAACGGTCCAGACCTTTTTTTGGATCCTTGAAAAAGTTTGTGATAAAGGTCACTATTTTACCATCAATCTCGCTGGTACCAGCCACCTTGCCCGCCAAGCAAGGTCTCGGGCACTCTACCTGCAGACGCTTCCAAACCTCTTTATCTATGGGTTTATTAATACGGATAGCCATGTACACTGCCACCTTATTGATAGGAACCCAGTCCGCTAAGTGGGGGTGATAGATAACTTCCAGATCTAGCATTTCCTGTGCACCCAATGCATCCTGCGGAGTAGACACACCCTGATAATCCAGCCTGGGTCAATCGGCACCACCCTCCGGTCACCATGGTCATCTACCTCCTGAGTGGAGAAGGAATCATTGTCATTGGGGGTAAACCCAGGTTTGGAATCGGTGTCCTGATGTGCAGAGGCATCAAGGAGCATTCCCAGGAAAGCTGTGTGTAATCTCTCGAAGGCATCCCAAGGGAGCGATACAGCCATGGCCTTGGTGCAAGATTTTGTCACCCATTCAGCCTGACGGGCATCCTGAGTGGCGCTAATGGGCGAAGGCCCCGCACCTTTCCCTGAGGGGTGTACAATGCTGTGTTGGGCTGTAAGCTGGACTATTTGCCTTCTCAGGGCTTATAAGACTGAAGAAATCTCTACCTGTAGGGAGACGTCAATGGCGTCTACTAACTCCATGTGGATGGGGAGGAGTGACTGCTTCTCTTCCCTGGCCCCCCGGAACTCAGTGTTTGAACCTGCCATGGGTGATCAGGTAGGTAGGTGCCTAATAGAATAGGCAGGCTTTAGATAGTGATCAGCCCCTTTGCTATCCATACCTATATGGCCCTTAAAACCTTCAGTGGCTATCAGTGGCTAAGAAACAGTAGAAAAAACACTTTGCACTTGCCAAAGCTTGTTAGAAATCCTTTAAACAGGTACACGCCCTCTAATTATAATGGGCTCTTGAGTAAAATATGCTCCATGGCTAGAACAACTGCACAGCTGGAGCTAGACTGAGCCGATGAGGGAATACACACAAAATACCAAGAAACTGACAGAGGTGGCGCCCCACGCACTCGAGGCCACAGAGCGTCTCTGATTCCAAGTGGAAAGCGGAAACGATGAGCTACGTGGAAGAATGAATGCCAGGAATTCAAAGAATGTGGAAGAACTGAGTGCGCACCCTGCACCCCCTAGAGGGCACAACGCAGCTCGGCAAGCTGAATCGCCGCACCAGAGAGTTTCAGCCGTGTGCACCGGACACCCCCTAAAGCCATCTGTACTCCGCCGTGCAGCGCAGAGCCGTTTCTCAAGCTCCTGCTGATGCATTCAATACTGCGCTCGCTTGGAGACAGAGACCTTCACAAGGCCATCCTCGCAAGCATAAACAGGCACAACTTTGCAATGTAAATCACCACAAACATGAATAGAAAGCAACTAAGGAAAAGCACTTATCTGGCTGCTGAGTAGTGATGAAAGAGGAAGTGCTTTTTCTTGTGGATGATTATATAAAGCAGACTCTATGGTTTTTAGATTGTTGGAAATTCATGGGATTTCTAGTATTTACTGTTCCATGTGGGTATATGTGAGACTGTGGTTCTGACCCTCTAATATGCCATGAATTTCTGCTTTTTGATCAACCTGATCTTTGACCTTTTACTGTGGGTCAGCCTTATAACCTGTGACTCACCCAGAGTAAACTCATGGTAAAATGGACTGCGAGTGTTTACCGCCAGTGTCTGCCTTTTAAAATAAGGCCGCTGTGACACAGCAAGGATAAGAGACACTTGACTGATTACACGTCAACATGGATGCACAAGCGAGTGCACACATGTGAGAGCTGCTCGTGGGAGACTCCTGTCTAGGCCTGGGGAGAGTTTGCAGAGATCAGCTACGTGGAACTCCGCAAAGTGACCAAAAAACTCTGCCATGCTACACGGAGTTCCACAAGCAGCGGAGTGCATTACGGCATGCCGTTCACGCTGATTTGTAGTGCTGGGTGCTTGTCTCACGCTATAAAATCAACGCAAACTGCACCATGTGCAGCGCAAGATGGAGCTGATACTTTATGCCCCTCGAGTAGATGTTGACTGTAGCGGTAGCTTCCTTAACGTAAATGGAAGGTTTCTCAATGCGAGCGGTAGCGACCATCCGCAACCACCCGCGTTGAGAAATCTCGCAAGGAGGTGGTCTGGAGTAAGATTTTCATTGCTCGCTGTAGGACTTGGCCTTTTTGGCTAAAGTTCCCTAAACTTTTTGCTTTCCCACTAGACCGTTTTCCTGACATAGAGTTGCCAATTTAGATGCTTTGGGGTACTTTGCCACTGCTGATCAGTGTCGAAGTACAAGTGTTCCCTGTGTAAAGTGTAATGGTAATTGGTTGGCCATGATTGGTATGTTTGCCTTACTAGTAAAGTCCCTAGTGATGTGCACTGTGTGTGCCAGGGCTAGTAATGCAAAGGTGCGCGGAGAAGGGAACTCAGGCCTGCAGTGTAGGGCCTGCGCACAGTTTGCTAAGTTAGCATGTTGTCCTGACAAGTGCAACCACTTGTCAGGCCTTACTTTCCCTTTTGCGTACACAGTGGGCACCCCTGTGGTAGGTCCCGGGTAGCCCCTGGGCAGGGTGCAGTGTAAGTAAAAGGCAGGACATATACTGAGGTGTTTTATGTCCTGACAGTGAAACACACTCCATTTCGTTTTTCACTGGTGAAAGGCCATCCTGCCCATAGGACAGAATGGGGGAGGCTGGGTATTGTGTTTGTTAGCCTAGTTTCCCATAAGTTTAAAATGGAGAGGTGACGTTTAGTATGTATGAACTCACAGTGTCATAACACATCTTTCTATGAAAGTGGTTTTGTCACTGTGTGTTCAGAAACCACTCTTTTAGAAAGTGGCTGAGTTTTGTGCTTTAAGCATTTCTGTGTGTCTCTGCTGAATGTGGATTGACTGTCTGGATCTGAGAGGGGAGAGGAGCTGGGGGAGGTCTTGACCCAGGGAGGGGTTGAGATGGCACCAGGCTGACCTGCAGCTGGAGAGTAGGTGGAGGAGAAGCCCTGGGAGGTGAAGAGGCCTGGGTTGCGGCTATAAAACAATTGACCCATCTCCGGCTGAGTGATTAAGGATCCAGACCCCCAGTATCAAAGGGAGAAAGGTGACACTGGGAGGGAGACACCCAGAACTGATTTAGGCAGGGGTCAGGGACCCCTGGGCACAGCGAACTTCAAAGACATTTAGGGGTATAACTATGAGAGCTGAGACCCCTGAACGTTGGAATAGAAATGGATTGAGACTGAAAAGGCTTGGACCCATTTCGTGGTCAAGAGGAACCTCTGCTAAGGGAGGAACAACTGAAGAGACTGCTGGGAAGGACCGACCCTTGCTTCATGATCTGGGGCTGGTCTGCAGTTTGCTGTTTTAACCAAGGAAAAGGCTGTTGGGACTGTGCTTTGTGCGCTGGGTCCCCCTGCTTGAAGAAGACTGTGCTTTGTGCTGTGTCTTGTTACCCCAAGGGCCCGAGGTGAGCTGGCTCCCTGTTTGGAAACACAGGAACATAAAAGTTTCCGGAGAAGTTTCAAGCGACGCGGTGGGCGCGTGTTGTGGCAGCTTGAGACCCTCGGAAGTTGTGCCCTATGATCTTGGACACACGGAGGAGAAGTGAGACTCGGACGCGCTGGGTGCGTGTCGTGGTGCACAGGAGGCGTTGGTGAAGAGCGCCTGGTCAACGTGTGCACCGAAGGTGAAGTGAGTCTCAGATGAGCTGGGTGCGTGTCGTGGTGCACCGCAGGCATTGGTGAAGAGCGCCTGGTCAGCGTGTGCATTGGAGGTGACGTGAGACTCGTATGCGCAGGGTGCGTGTCGTGGTGCACCGCAGGCGCTGGTGAAGAGCGCCTGGTCAGCGGGTGCATCGGAGGTGAAGGGAGTCTTGGACGCGCAGGGTGCGGATCATGGTGCACAGGAGGCGTTGGTGAGGAGCGCCTGGTCAACGTGTGCATCAGAAGTGGAGCGAGTCTCGGACGCGCAGGGTGCGTGTCGGGGTGCACCGGAGGCGCTGGTGAAGAGCGCCTGGTCATCGAGTGCACCGGAGGAGAAGTGAGGCTCGGACACGGTGAGTGTGTCGGGGTGCGGCCGAAGGCATTGGTGAAGAGCACCTGGATATCGGGGCACCGGAGTTGGAGTAAGTCTCAGTGAAGCAGTGTGCGTGCTTTTGGTGCAACCTGGGACTGTGGAGGTGATCGGCTGATCATCGTGTGCACCGCAAGAAAGTGAGTCTCTGCAGGGCGGTGTGCGTGTCTTGGTGCCAACTGAGACCGCAGGAAGGAGTGCCTGGTGAACGTACACTTGGAGTCGACGTGAAGTCCCATCAGCGTTGTGTCTGTGGCTTTGTGCCAGAGGAGACCCGGAGGGTGCTGTGGTGAACGTGCACCCGGAGTAACGTAATCTCAGAGGCGTGGGGTACGTGTGCCCTGCGGCCGCCTGATACCTTCCTAACAGTCGCGGCCCGGCAGCCCCGGAGGAGCTGAGCTGCCAGGCCGAGCCGCTGAGGCCCATTGAGAAAGTTCTGCACGGAAGGCCCAGTTCGCTGAAGGAGGAGAGGAGAGTGGGGTCGCGCCCCCCCAGGTAACGTGGATCACTGCCTGGGCGGGGTGCGGGCTCGGAGGGACACTGTCTCGGCCTCTCAGTCCTTCTGGCAATGTGAGCCTTTGCTTCGGCTCAGATTGGGGCCCGTACTGACCAAAGGAGTGGCAGTTCTGGGGCCAGAGTGAGATGCTGTACTTTATTGTCATCTTTGATACATGTGGAGGGCAACTGTTATCGAAGAGGCTGACTGTCGTAATACACATTGCCAATATTGCTGCTAACAAACTGCCGGAATGTCTTATGACGCCTGACATTATTTCTGCATAACGAAGTACACGATTGTAGCGCTACGCATTGCATTTTTTCTCCATTGTAAAGTACAGGATTGTAGCGGCCCGCATTGCATTATTTCTTCATTGCAAAGTACATGATTGTAGCTAACCATTGCATTATTCCTTAATTGCAAAGTACATGATTGTAGCGGTGCGCATTGCATTATTTCTTCATTGCAAAGTACGTAATTGGGGTGTGACGCATTGCATTATTCCTTCATTGCGCAGTACATGATTGTAGCGGTACGCATTGCATTATTTCTCCCATTGCAAGGTACCGGGGTGTATCGTTATGCATTTATTATTTCTCCTTTGCCCAGCACAGGATTGTATCGTTACACAGCGCACTATTGTTTGTCCATTGCAACGTGTGTGATTCTAGCATTGCAACCAGCATAGCATTTTGAAAGTGGTGGTTGGGATTTGAACCTACCAACCAGCCGGAACGAATATTACCCTTTATTATATGTTGGCTTTTGTATCGTGTGATCTGATTGTATATCTTTTTATATAAAGTTTATACTCGTTTTATCAAACTCGTGTGGAGTCCATTTGTGGTGTCACCAGTGGGTTGCTGTGAGTGTGGTTGCACATACTGTACACTCGTGCCTTGGAGATAGGCCTGGCTGCTCATGCCAAGCTACTAAGGGGGTGAGCAGGGCTATCTCAAACAGTGTCCTTACTTGGCCTAACGTTGAGTGAGGAGTCCCGGGTCTCGCATTTGGTGACAGTGGTGCGGACTGGGACTCCGGCTTCCAACATTCGTCTACATAACGTTAGTGAGCGCAAGCATGAAAAACTCCGCTCCGCTGAGTTTTTCGGAATTGTGTGCACTACGCGGAGCGCGGAGTGGGAATAACTCCACAAACTCCATGGGTGGAGCAGAATGTCTTGCCCAGGCCTATTCCTATCATGCGCAGCCCAAGAACTGTGCACAGGTAGCCCGGCACAGAAGGGACTATGCAGGGTTGGGTAGTGACCTGGAATAGGCTTTATAATCTGGGTGTGCACACGTAGGGAAATTCAGTGTGCTTTACTGTCTTGACTGTAGTGACGCTCCATTATTCTTTTAGGGAACGGCTGCTTTAGGGCGTAGCTCTAGCTCCTTTTCGCCTACAGACTCCAGAGTTGCACAAATGCACACTGTAACCTATATGAAAAGAACAATTCTGTAAAGTCCCAAAGCATAACTGTACAGCTTAAGGGTCACCCAGGAATGTCATATTTCTCTGGCTCAGCTCAGGATCAGAGTCCAGGTCTGCTGTCACCCTGCTGGGCTGGGTTAATTACTTGTCCCTCCAGCAGCAGGAACAAAGACCTCCCCCCACATAGGGCGAAATTACCCTTGATTAGGTCAGCTCCTTAGAAGGAAGGGGTGGGGTGGATTGTCCTGCATCAATCAAACAGCTGCCATCCTTTGCCAGGAAGAGGGCTGACCTGAGCCCACTGAACAAAGGGAGGGTTCCAGTCTCTGGAGCTAAATCAGTAGGAGGACTCCCTTGAAATTTTGCTGAGACTGGCCCTGGCAGTGATGTCAGCGAGGGGTGGAGCTGAGACCCCTAGAGTGCATGTGGCTAGTAACTCCTGGGTGACACCATCTTGAGGTATCCCAGAAGGCTATGCAGGAAAGTTGAAACAGGGACAGATAGGTGAAGTGGCACCTCAGGATAGGCCAGAGGTGCATCCATGTTGGCACCTCCCGCCCCCTCTTAAAAGGTCTTGCGCAGGAGGGAGAGCTCTCTGTAGGATGTGCTTTTCTTCTGGACACTGGAAGCAGACCCTGTGGACAATCGGAAGGAGGAACCCTCTGACTGCCATCTGGCCGCAGGACTCTGACTATGATTGACCCTAGGACCAGTGGGGCACTCCCTAGGACCAGGGACGCTGGTCTCCTTGCATCCCCTGAGGATCAGTTAGGGGAAATACTGGGATTCTGTGCCAAGAAGTAGAGGAGCAGCAAAGTGAAAGGCTGGTGCAGGGAGCCAATGAAACCAGCTACCTGCAAAGTTTGCCATCCTTGGAGGCCAGGAAGCCTGAAGAGAGTGCTCCAGATCTCATCATCGTCATGGAAATGGTGGCCTTTGACCCTGTTTCCAGCAATGAAGCGTGTGGGGCTTCACAGCTGGTTCCAGGTCAGCCCCTGTGGTGGACCAGGGAACGGGGTCTGCCCCCGAGAAGCAAAAGAACAAAGGGGAAGTGCCATTGCACTCTCTCCTGACACGAAGTAGGGGCCACGAGTAGCCCAAGGGAACACCTTTGTGTCCCCCACAAAAGCCTGAGACGGGGCCCAGGACCCCATCCCTGGGCCCGAGAAGATTTGAGTACAGGAGAGTGCTATAGCGCTTCCCCATGGAGGAGAAGAGGGGCCCAGAACTCCATCCCTGGGCCCTGCTGTTGGTTTTGAAGAGGGGGAGTGCTGCTGCACTGCCCCATGTGTACCGCTTTCCCCGTGCCTCGCACCCATGTCTGGCAGGGAGCGGAGAGGCCAGGCAGTGAGTTTACATCTGCCCGAATGAAGTGCTGGCTCCCGTGGCAGCACACAAGTGTGCTGGCCATGCAGGGAGCAGGCAAGAGCAGCCGGGGGTGCGTTCCCTGAGCTGCTCTCCCATGCTGGCAGATGTACGTGGAGTTCCCAGTTGGGACCGGGCACCCCGATAAACAGAAAGCATGGCGCGAGGTTGCCTTTGGGGCAAAAGGAAGAGCGGCTCTCCCTGGTGCAGTGGGAGAGCCCCTGCATTAATATGCAGGAAAGCAGTGGGAGGAGCGCCCCATAATGTCCTGCAGGGCGTGCCCACATTTTTGGAGTAAAACTCACTCGTTTGGGCTTTGTGGTGGCCCCAGGAGAGCGGGTGGCCACTAAATGAATACAAAAGATGTGGGGGAGCCGCAGGAGCAGTGCAGCCTCCCCCCAAAATCAGTTAACAAGACCCCACCCTATGTTGGGCGGGATTTGGAAACAATAACCCCTCAGGGGTTTTGGCGAGTTTTGTAGCATTTCCCAGACTGGAGTTTTTTTTCTACTGATGGGAGTGCTGAAGACTATGGCTACAATCCTTGTGGCCTGAAAGGGTGCAATGTAAATTTTCATGTTGAGAGACTCTCTCTGTATATTTATGTAATAAATTGTAACTATAAAAGTGATGTGTCCTTTAGGGACTATTCTGATGTGCATAGTTTATGCAAATACCTTCTAGGGGTGAGTGATGTAATTGCCCATGGTGTATTTATAAATGTTCGATCTGAGTTATTCATACTAAAACTAATGCTGAAGTCACTAACTCCTCCATGCACATCTCTTATTCTTGCAAATGCTTTATTTAAATAATGAGACTGAAAGCCACTTGTGATCTAAGTTTGCATGCTTTATTGCCAGTATTAAGCACTCGCAGTCATGGCTAAAGGTAATTATTAACCCAGGGCGGAGTTCGCGTAGCCACGCTACGCGGAATTCCGCAAAGTTGCAGAAAAACTCTGTGAGCTACGCGGAGTTCCACGAGCATGCGGAGTTGCTTGTTCCGCTCGTTTGCGATGTGTTTTTGCCGTTCGGGAACGCATATTGCGTGTTCGGTGATGCTTATTGCGTGCTCGGGGGAAATATCGCGCAAACTTCACCACGCGGTCGTCAATGGGCGCGGCCATCTTGTTTTTCACTTTTTGCTATGGTTCTGGGCCTGTTTTTCTATCCTCCCTATATCTTTTCAATCCTTTGTTTCTAGAAACTTTTTTCTGATCTTTTTTATTGATTATTAGGGCTCCCGGTTTTATGGTATTTATTTTTTTGACTTTTCCCTCTGTATTTATCCATATTTATTTTTTGTCAACTTTATCTGTATTTATCCGTATTTATTATGGGTTTTGTGAAAAAAATAAAGCTGAAATTGGTATATTTCCACATTTATTTACCCAATAAATATGGAGTCATGCTTGAATGCCTGCCAGGTTTCAGTAATATGAACACCCGCAGAAGATAAATCAATGCAATTATATGAAAATATGCACATTTCTGTTTCAGCCTTGTGCATATTTACTGCTGTTTAAGCCTCTTTACTAAAATTCCTTTCTTTTTTAACCCTCTTACCTATCAATCCACACAGTTACTGGCCTGGTAGCCATTGAAAAGTGTATTTAGAATCACTCAAAAAGCACCTAATTTCCGTTTTTATCCACATTTAAAATAAATACAGACAAGAAAATAAATGGTTTTTGGTCTGCATTTATCTGTAAAAATCAGTAAAAACAGAAAACAGGGAGCCTTATTTACTATCTATCCCTCTCTATTCTTGATTGTATATTTTGCTTTTTTCTCTTTTTTGTGTGCTTTTTAGTGCGTTTTTCACTCTTTTTCTATTACTTGCTTTAAATTTTTTTTTACTTCCTTTCTTACTTCCTACATTTTCTTTTCTGCCCCCACACCCCCAGAACCATGGTGAAGAGTGTTAAAA
The DNA here is from genome assembly GCA_963921515.1 of Calotriton arnoldi. Lineage (NCBI taxonomy): Eukaryota > Metazoa > Chordata > Amphibia > Caudata > Salamandridae > Calotriton > Calotriton arnoldi. The sequence continues at coordinate 1,574,058 of CAWUFW010000039.1, forward strand.
AGACTAAGGGCCAGGGGAAGCGGTCGCGGAGCGAGAGCCGTGACCACCTTCCTTGCGGAAGGCCCGGGCCTTGTTTTCGGAGGTGGAGGTGGCTGCATTGGTTTTTTTTGTCCAGCGCCACCTCCCCTTACCCCTGGCAACAGGCTGCAGGCCTGGGTCCGGGTACGGGCTCCGGAAGCGTCATCAGCGGTGGGATCGGGTGCGCCGAGCAGTGTTTCGCTGCTCTGGGGTCCGGCGCACCCATAACCAATTGACGCACTGGTGGTCCAACATCCTGGACCGGGAGCAGGACCTGCTGGACCTGCTAGGTGTTGAGGTCCCGGGGCTTGGTGAGCAGCTAAATATATTACTATTGTGTTCTTCTGTTCTGTGTTATTACGAATATTTTTTTTTTGCAAATAGCTAATATGCTGCTGCTGCTTACATGCAGGTAACTTATGTTTAAAAATCTTATATTATGTGATTGTTATTCTTCCAGACAGGTCCTCAGCGCTACTAACTAATCATACTTGTTTGCAACCTTGCGCTCTCAGATAGGAAAGACTCCAGTCCTTTCCTTTGTACTGTCAGGCTGTTCTGTCACTAAGATAGTGGTAGTAGTTAGTTAGTTAGTTAGTATTTGGTAATTTAGCGGCCCGCGTGATGCGTCCTCTCACATGACTTCAGTCCTAGTAGAACCTTTTGTAGTTCGTATAGTGAGTGAATAGCAACCAACCAATTTGGTGTATGCAATATGCATGTGTCCATCTATGCAGACTTAGTAATTGGCCCTTCAAAGGGGGTTGGAGTTGAGACTGAGAGATGATTGGGAATGAGATCGGAACTTAGAAGCAAATATCATTTTTTTGCAATTCATTCCAAAGTCTGGAATTGGCGGGCTAGGTATGTTTAGGATTCAGGAATCGGAATTGAACTGTGGAATAATAAAGATAGGATGGTGCGCGACTGCGATACTAGTCTACTACTAGTCGATCTGATTTAGGATAGGTCAATGTTATTGCAATTGCCGTTTCCTGTCTAAAAATATTTTTAGAGCGATTATTTAATATTTATTTATTTAACACAAATCATTTTTTGTCTCTTTAATTATGTCTTACTTGATCAGCATCCAGGGGCAAGAAGAAGACTGGGTCTGCTGGCAGTGCTGAGGCGGGTGCGGGAGCCGGAGGGGCCTCCCAGGAGCAGCAGGAAGCGGCCTCAGGCGCAGATGGCTCTGCTGCTGGCCCCAGTAAGTCCTCCTGGTGTTGTTATATTAATATTTCCCTAACTTTTACCGCTCTATTATTTCCATTTCCTAATTTTAATTTTTCCAAAATCCTCTTCAGTCCATCTGTTTCTAAATTCTTGTTTTTGCTCCATACCTACCAACATTGTTTCTAGTGTCTGTTTTTTTTTTACATCAAATCAAACTGCCTCTGACTAACCTCTGACTCTGTATTAGTCTGTCTGTAGCTTGCTTTCTTCTGGGTTTCCAATCAGCTTTCCCTCTTCCCTTATATGTGGATTACCTAGTAGTGGTACTGTAAGACTCAGAGAACCCATTGGTCCTAGGCTACTACTAGTACTAGTAGTAGTAAGGGCCCCTTAATACTACTAGTACTAGTAGCACTAATCTGCTGTGCAGATTGCATGCCTAAGTAAGGTATTCCACGCAGGTTTGTTGAGATGAGAAGGCTTTCTTTTACTGTCTCATGCTCAATCAGTAAATGGTGGTCACTCACGTTGGACACCCCAACGTGGTGTATTTTACTTTTTCTAATCCAGGCCTAGTGCTTTTTTTATTAGCAGGAGTTGATGGTGAACACTGAACAACTGATTACCATGCACCATGGCTGGAAGTAAGTATGAGGAGGAGGACGGCACCATTATTTTCCAACTAAGACCTCATGTCTGCCCAGTTGGCCACTCTTTCTTCTTTTCAAAAAATGAGATGCACCAATAGCTCTAGCCACTGAGTCCAGTCCTTTGGGTTGTCCTCTTCTTGAGAGGCTTTTCAAAAATTGCCCAATTGGATATTATTTTGTTATTTTTGATAGAACATACTGTCTACTCTACTCAAGTATTCTAGTATCAGAATTGTAGATAGTGATGTGTGTGGTGTATGTATTATTAATTATGTATTATTAATCTTGCTAATGAAAAAAATAAATAGAGGAGGCATATATGGCATCTAAAAAATGTGAAATGTTTTTTCCAGGCGTACCGACAACCAGTGCCTGGGCCAGCGGTGAGGGCCATGCCACTCTGGAGGGAGCGGATGCGGCAGCTTCAGGGGGTGAGCCAGCAGCAGTGGCGGGTGGTGGTAAGTCATATTCCTTACTTATTGAGAATGATGAATACACTCGCTGCAAGGGTGTACACTCAGTACACTCTACTTCTGCTGAGACTAAGTTGTTGTGAACACTGAACAGTTGAAGAAGATACCCTTTACTTAACATTAGCATTATCGGCAGAGGTTGAGTAACTAATGGCCTATTCTATTCTATTTTCAACTCAGCAGAGAAAGTTTTATGATGAAGACAAAGAGTCAGACGACATGTAATATATGACTGGCAGAGAAGGATGCGTGGGTGAAGGAAGGGGCCCTGGGATGCATAGAGGTGGCTGATGATAGGATGCATGGGTAGTTGAAGGATGGGGGAAAGGTGAAAGAAAGCAGAAAGGATGCCTGCCTGGGTGGGTGAAACTGTATGGGTGAAAGGAATCCTCTGGGGGGTTTGAGGGGTCAAGGACGCATGGGTGGTGGTTGGTTATATCTATGACAAATGTCATAGATATAACCAGCCCTGCTGCTTTAGGCACCGGAACATAGGAACTACATCGCTACAGATACGTGGCTTCAATCTTTACCTGAATCGATCGCGGGAGTCCTATTCTTCAGGAGCAGGACTTTGCTAGTGGTGACTCTCCATTCGACAAAGCTCACCACATCGCTGCTGGCTGTGAGGGGCCCCCCGGGTTGGCGCCGTGACCGGAGGCAGTCCCGCGGAGGAATCGGCAGGACACCGGCACACGGTTTGCATGAGGACATCCCAGGAGTAGGGCGCATCGCTGGAAGCATCACTGGAGGCAGCACTGCATTGTCTGGGGTTGCGAAGGCGGCATCCCACCTTCGCAGGGGAGCTGCCACGGCGAAGAAGGAGAGCGGGAGTCCCAGGGGTGAGCATGCATATCGGAAGGAGCGTGCAGTACACGACCGGGCACTCTGACTCCCCCCCACTCGATTCTCTCCTCGCAATGGGCACTCGGGTCCCCAGGGGAGATGACCCAACCAGAGCCTATCCTCCCTCATCGCCGATGAGGAGCGATGATTGAATCGGCTTCGTGACCCCCTGATGATCTACTTGGCAGGGTCGCAGCTACTAAATGCAGGTATTTTTCCCGCCTTCTTGCCGCAATCAGGACTTTCCCCCTGGGCACCTGCTTCTTACATCTTTGTTTTGTGCAAGCGGCAGCACTCAGTGTATTTGGGTCACATCGCACCTGCTTATTTAATAGGTCGCGAAGCACTAGACCGCACGGCATTTCAACCTACACAAACTGATGCGTGCTGCAAGAAACTGACCACACAGATTCCTTATTGGTTTATTGTTAATCTGGACACATCACACCTGCTTAGTTAAAAGGTCGTGGAGCACTAGACCGCACGGCGTTTCAACAAACATAAAGCGATGCGTGTTGCAAGGAACCGGCCCCACGGATCTCTTATTGTTTTAATGGTTAATCTGGACGTTTCCCTTATTTTTGCCTCGTCTTTAAGTTCATTTTCTCCTGCGCATTCCAACACAGGATTATTAACTGCATCAAGGGCATGTTAATTATGGCAAAGCCACCATTTTGATCACACAGTGTTAATAGCAGCATTTCCTCCCCTCAAAATGGCAGACTTAACTAACTAAATCGAGAGGGCTGTTCCTTCTCCACACCAAGCCATGATCAAAAACATAGGACTACCTCGCTCTACACAGTACTAAAAGAAACAAAGGACCAACAACTGCAACCTATGGTAAGAGATAGAGGACTGTAACTAGAAAGACAGGCTCATGGAAAGAGCGATAGGACTACGCATTTGAGCCAAATCATCACTGGTCAAACATGCAGCCATCTTGGAATGGCTTTTCTATTTAGGTATATCTATCTATAGCATAACCCTGAACTCTCCTTTAGATTACCTAAACTACCAAATCACGGAGGTAGATTTGGCCATAGTTTCTGACAACCACTAATTCAGTAGAATTTATTCTGAATACTATATGAACTCGACCCCTACTCCGACATTTACACAAACTATGAACTAGTTCCCCTCTATCTAAGCCCCTCTTCAAGGCATCAATTCCCTCTATCTATCATACTGCTGATCCTCCCACCCCTACCTTAGTTCCTCTTCAATGCAACAATTCTCTCTACCTCTCATACCCTCTGACCACCCCACCCCACAAAAAAATAAATAAAATCTTCACTAGTGACTCTACCTCGTTCTATTCTCCGACCCCTAGCTCATTTGCAACAAAGACATGGAGTTAACAGGCCTGCACACTTACTCCATTAAATACCCCCCTAACCTTACAAAAATAGCGGCTAAAAGTTTCAAACATAGTCTATTAAAATCTCACCCAGAAATTCCAATTTCTGACACCTATTTCTCAAACTATAAAGGACATATAACAAATGACATCATCTTCTATACCAAGAGAAGGGCCCAATGGCAGAAAGCCTTTCTCGCCTTATTCTCGATTGCATCCACTAAGAAAACACCACATGGGCTTACACTATCCATCATTCCCTCCACGTTCTATAAGGCGGCAGCGACAATCACCATATATCATAATGGAATCATCCTCCTGCAAGCCTCCGACCAGAACCTGATCTTACTGGATAACATCTTTCCGCACATCAAAGAGAAGGTTGTTAGACACCTTCCCACCCCCCCAGCAGACCACTCTCCCTGCATGCAACCCGACCAGCCACAGGACCCCCCCACTAGTCCTCCATCATCTAGCACACGAGCGTCCCCTCTCCTCTAGCTGTCCCATCCCGCATCCATTCCCCCTCCCACACATTACACAACTCCACTTCCACTTCCTCTATGCCTATCACTCCGCACACGAGCGTCCCCTCTCCTCTAGATGTCCCATCCCGCATCCATTCCCCCTCCCACACATTATACAACTCTACCCACCCCACCGCTCTCGCTATGCCCAGCATCCCCACTACAAACGCGGCCCCAACCTCCCCCTACACCTGCACATCCGATCAGCCAGCGTTCCTACAGGCCCCCTCATGTCGAACCTCACCGCCTCTCCCCCTACAGCACACAGCATTACCCCGTTGCACCCCTTCCCTACTTCCCCCCTTACAGCGGATCACCACACTAAAAAACAGCCATTCATCGGACCACCTCACTTCTCACCTCACGAACACAGTCTTATAACCCCCCCTCACCTACCTACAGACCAGGTGAGGAATAAGTCAACTCCGGCTCCGGACCCTAGACTCGAGGAGATATTACTAGCCCTACTTCAAATTAAAGAAGACATCCAAACTCTTCATGACCTTATCCTGACACAACCAAACCCAAACGCGAATTTCTTCCAACAATCACATGCTAGCTCCATGTCACAGGAACCCCCTAGATGGAAAACAATACCTGACCCCAATGCCTTAACCCGCCCGTTCAGAATAAAAAACTCACTCTCACCACAATATCTTACCTCTCTTCTACATTCCTACGAACCCCCAACTCCGCCTCCCCTCTCTGCGCTCACACACAACACACCGATACTGTCCTCTATCCAAGCCATCCCTTCCAACCCCGATAGAGCCAGTAGACACATTACCAGAGGTATCGTTGAAAAAAACCTCAAGAAAGTTCCCATCTTACAAGACCACAACACCATACCTACCAAGGCCCGGCTAAAATGTATCCTACTAAACTGTAGGTCGGCCGCGCGTCATGCCGCTGATATAGCTGACCTCATACTAAACAACGAACCTGACCTCACAATCCTAACGGAAACATGGCTAAACGATTCATCCTCGCCCATCCTAGACATACTAGTCCCACCCAACTATCACATCACAAGACTAGCTAGAATTGACAGGCTTGGAGGTGGTATTGCCTGCATACACCGGAAATACCTCTCCGTGAAACGTCTCATCTCCCCGGTTTTCTCCTCCTGTGAATACCTACATCTTGAAATCTCTAATAATAACACCCCAATATGCTCACTTCACTCACTTTACCATCCACCAGGAAACAACCTTACCTTTATTGAACACATAATGGATATCCTAGCCACAAATGCCGGACTCCAGAACAAGCAGATATTCCTTGGGGACTTCAACCTCCACTGGAATAACCCGGATGACCCGGAGGTCAATAGCCTCAAAACTTTCCTGACTGACCTTAACCTATCCCAAATTTGTGACAGCCCAACACATGAAAAAGGATCAACCCTAGATCTGGTAATCTCCAAAGCGGACTCCACCCAGCTGGAATCTATCCTCCCTTGTGACTGGTCCGACCATCACATCATCACTTTCTATATCAACAAAGTAGTTAAACCACTCTATGTCCAACCAAGAGAACGAAAATCTGGAAGAGAAACCTAAAAAACGTCAATCCTTCCTCACTTGCAACCGCCTGCCCTATCTTAACGCCCCATCTGATAGCTCACATGAAGTACACGATCTAACCAATCACTACTTCCAATCTATGAACATATTATTAGACAATTTAGCCCCACTACAATTGAAAAGTATCTCAAACAAAGTCTCAAACCCATGGTATGACGGTAGGTTAAATGATGACAGAAGAGCACTAAGAACAATTGAGCGTCAATGGAGAGCAGCACCTTCCTCCCTTCCCCTCAAATTACTCAGAAGCACAAGAAACGCCTATTACAGGAAAATCAGACGCTCAAAAATCGACTTCATCAGCAATTAATTGAACCAATCCAGGAATCGCCCCAAAAGACTTTTTGAAATAATCAAAGCGCAATCCAAGGGTGTCTCCCACTCATCTCAAGTTAATCCAGAAACACTCCCCAACTGCGAGGCATTTGCATCCTATTTCACAACAAAAACGGAAAACATAAAGACAGACCTATTGAAGGACCTATCAGCCCTCACCAACCCTCACATGATCGCCCCAGGAACCCCCTGCAGGAACCTGCTTAGTTGTTCCGCAAAGCTCGACCCCAAAAACAATGCAGATTGGTCTCATTCAACCTCTACAGCGAAGAAACTATTCTAAAAACGCTTACGGCCTTAAATCCCTCCAATCACTTCGTTGACCCACTCCCAGCTTCCCTCCTAAAAGACTTCATACCGACGTTAGTGCCTCTATGGACCAGGATTATAAACACCTCTCTGCTTCAAGGATCCATCCCAGATATCCTCAAAGCTGGTCAGGCCTCCCCCATTTTAAAGAAACCATCAGCGGACCCAGCTGACCTAAATAACTATCGCCCCATATCCAACATCCCTACCCTGGCCAAACTCCTAGAAAAATGTGTTCACACGCAACTTAGCCACCACATTGATCACTTCAATCTGCTCGACAATTTCCAATCTGGCTTTCGATCAGGGCACAGTATTGAATCCGCCATGACCCACATAATAGATGATGCCTTAAAAATATTGGACCAAAACAAAGCATGTTTACTAATCTTATTGGACCTATCCTCCGCCTTCGACACCATCAAACACGACAGTCTATTAGACCTCCTGAAACATAGAATGGGGCTATAGGGAATGGTTCTCAACTGGTTCACTTCCTTCCTTCAAAACAGAACACAAAGTTTCAAGACCAATCAATCTTTATCCAAACCTACTCCTGTCACTTTAGGAGTACCCCAAGGTTCCTCTCTCTCCCCGACACTCTTCAACTTGTTCATGGAACCACTCACAGAGCTTCTCAACTCTACAAAGATCCAATATCACATGTACGCAGACAACACACAACTCTACATTAAGGTACACTCACTGGAGGACATCAAATCCCTCAACTCTACGCTCCAAAAAACGCAGACCTGGCTGGCAAATAACCATTTAAAATTAAACACCCTAAAAACAGAATTCCTCCTAATAGCGCCCCCCAAACAAACAACCACCATCATGGAATGGATAAAGCACCTAACAGACCTAGACGGCCAACCGCTCATGATCGATTCTGCCAAATCGCTAGGTATAACTCAAGACAATAAGCTAAATATGCAGAAGCACATCAGTGCAGCAACAAAAGGAGCAACATTTCAAATGAACACCCTAAGAAGACTGAAACCCTTCATACCCGCAAATGACTTTAAACAGGCAGTCCAAACTCTAGTAATCCCCAGAGTGGAATATGGGAGTGTCGCTCTCTGCGGCCTCCCCAGAGCAACGACAGCCCCACTAAGAGGATCAATCAACGCAGCCACCAGACTAATCACAGGTTCCAAAAGAAACTGTCACATCTCCCCGGACTTGTGTGCCCTTAACTGGCTACCCTTTGAGGCCAGAATCCATTTGAAAATCGCCTGTATGACACACAAGGCATTGCATCACAAAACACCACAATACCTTGCAGAGAAACTAGTACCATCGGGCGGCAATAGAACCAACAGGAGCTCATGTAACCTTCTTTTGAAGCCACAACATTTAAAAAAAAAAGAAAACCTATAACCGCTCCTTCTCAGGAATGGCCCCTAGGATTTGGAATGCCTTACCCCCAAAAACAAGACAGAACCCTCACGCGGCATCCTTTAAAAAGGAAGTTAAATCGATTCTCCTGACAAAATTCACTTGATCTATCTGATGCAGGAGTGTAGATATGTGCTATGTTGGAACGGTTACCGTTTGTTTGACCTATTATAAGCAATAATATTTTCGTATGTTTATGCATATTTTCCTCTGTCTATTCCCTCTATTTCCTTTATTGTTGTAAAGCGCTCTGATACCCGCAAGGGTCTTGTCCGCGCTATATAAAACCTTCAAAATAAATAAAATAAAATAAATGTATGTTGTCGGTGAAAGGTTTATGATAGCCATGTTTGGATGGATGGATGCCTGGAGGGTATCATAGTAGGTGACGAGTCAGACTGGATGAAGAGAATGTAAAAGAAAATTAAACCGTGCCAGAGTACCAAAAGCCAAGGGTGAAGAATAAAATAATACTAGAAGAGCAATGCAATGATAAATGAAAAAAGCCCTGGGAAGAACAAGGACTGTTTTTTTGCAAGCTTTTTAATTCAAAGGTTTGAGGTTGTATTTCAGAATGGAATACTCCCTTGACTCACAGTAGTTTGCAAGCACAACATATATATTGTGCATGACTATGTATTATGTACCCTACCCACCCATCATCAATCGCCTATCTCCGACTCTGAGGCCCACTTCCGCTCCAGTCCATACCCATGTCATTTTGACCGTGTCAGCCATGGGTGGCCTATCGGCTGCATGGTTAACTACTTACAAATCAGTATGTCATCATCATCATCATCACGTGAGTGACTTGATGCCGTGCCGTATATCATCCATCAACATTCATATTAAGCATGCCATGTGCCCCTTATTGCAGTAGTCAGGTTGAAAGTGAAATTGAGCATTTGCCATTGATTTAACAGAGTATGACAGTAATGGAAAAATAGATAATCATGTAGTACAGCTGCCCCACCTGCAGACAGTAGTAAAGTAACGTGAGTCTGCGACACCTGTATGCCTGTCCAGGGCACAAGCTGACTGAGCTGGCATGCCTACAAGATTAATTGTGCTAAACAAGAGAGAGAAGAAGAATACTTGTCTACTCCATAGTGCCTAATGCCTGAAAGTCTAATCATCAGTCACATCCAAATCTTAGGGGCAGAGGAAGTGAGGAGGATACAACAACTGCTAGTGCTACTGTGCACTATAAATGTGTGTAATTATTTTGTGTTACTGTTTTGCTGAGAGTATTGGTTATAATTGTCTTTTTTCTTTCGTGATATAGCTACTCCTTCCCAACTCAACAGGCAGGAGTTAGCAGCCAGGGCCCGGCAACGGAAGCTGGAGGCCATCCGGGATGAATATCGCCGGCTGGTTGTCCTGCCAGAGGAGGAGGCGGCACCTGCAGCTTCCTCCAATGCCCCGGGCCCCAGCCAGGCCCCCTGTGCCTCCGGTGGTACAGCGCCGTCGTCTGGCAGCCGCCCATCGCCTATCATCATCAAATTCATCATCCACTGCTGCCTACCCCTGTTGTTCCTGCAGGAACTTTCGGCACTGCATGCTCTTCTGGATGGCGCGCCTAGAGGCCTGGCTGGAGGAGGTCCTGGAGTGCACTAGCCGGCACGCCCGCCGCTAGACCTCAGTCTTCGACCCTTGCCCCTTTTTTAATCTTTTTTTTGGTGGGTGGGATGTTAGGAGTTGGGGAAACCTGGGATGTTCCTGAACTTCTTGATGTGGACAATCATGATATTTATTTAATTTACTGGACATTGGTTGGGGTTAGGGAGTGGGGTGGGTCAGGTGTTGTGGGTTTCTTCTTCTAGCTTATATTTGTTAGGGTAATAATTACTTATAGTTTTACAATACATATGATGTAAATCTTTTCTGGGGGGGTTACTCTTTTACGTCACCTTGTTTGTTTCCTCCTTTTGCTGCAGGGCTGCAGCCAGTTTTTAAAATCTGCCACTAGTGTAACACACCAACAGATAGATGCAGTACCCTCACTTGTCCTACTACTGTCAGTCTCTCCTCCTAGTCTATGCATTCTTCAACTAAAATCCATTTCTAGTATGTACTCAGAAGGATGTGGGTGTGTTTCCATAGTATATACATTATTGCCTCCCCCACACTTCTTCTCTTACCTGTGATTGATGTTTAGGCGTAGCGATGGCTGCACCGTGATGGTTTGGGTTCCAAAGGAGCCATGGTGGGTGGTGGTAGCAGTAGTAGACAGTTGCATTTGCAAAAAAAGAAAATGAGACAGTCAGTCACCTGAGGGAGACTAGGGAATGAGTAGTAGAAGTACAGTACACAAGAAGAAGACTGCCAAACAAGAAACCATGATGATGAATGATAAGCAATGCTAAAGTAAAATAAAACATAATGGTGGCAGGGATAACCTAGTACAAGTTACAAACTGAAGTTTACTTGACCCATGAAGTGGACAAGCGTAACCTTTAGTGCTGGAAGGATGATAATAAATTGATGCCGGCAATTAATAATAATTATGATGGGTTAATTATGTTCCTCTGGAAAGAAAATAAAGTGCGAATACTGAGCATGGGTGGGCAATCTAATCTATATGTTGCCAGTGTGGACGATATATATATATATATATATATATATATATATATATATATATATATATATATATATATATATATCTATGTATGTTTGTATGTAAATATATATATATATATATATATATATATATCCCTGGACTTCGCCCACAACATCCACTCCTGGACAGACGAAAACAGACCCTTTAAGGTGCAATGTGTGATTTATTCCAAATGAACGCCCTGCACCATCGCCATTACGCGTTTCAGCATCCACGATGCCTTGATCACATGACGCGCTGACGTGGTGCTTTCACCTATTTAAAGTGCCAGTGCTTAACAATCGTTCATAGACATAGAAGAACAGATACAATGTATCTACATCCTTGTATCATGGGCAATATTGTGTCATTGTATAGTAATGTATCGAGAAAAGTTTCCCCAGACAAAACCACATTTCATATAATTATTAATAAATAAATAAATACATGAATATATATAGATGACAGGCATAGCATAGTAAAAGGTAGCTTAAAATATGCTAAAAACAAGCTAAAAACAACATCACATAAGACTTAAAAGAAAACAGTAAATCATTTTCTAAAAACCCATTGTACATAGTTGCTTTAGCTTATGTGCCTGAACAAGTGAGTATGCCGAGTTTGAATACCGCACTTTCTCACTATATGGAAATGTTTATAATATAATAAAAACATGACCAACAAAAAAGAAACAAGGAAAAGTAATAAATTGTGCCCTAGTGGGCTTTGTTCTTGGCCTATGTCAAATTGAAACAATTGTGTATGATTTCTAAACAAACTAATCTGCCACCAGTTCCCTCACGGCCGTGATTTCGAAACCTGGTATAAGACATTAAAAATTACCATTGTGTGAAAGCTAAAACAATGGAACAACAAATTGTTAAAATAGTATAAATGTAAAAAATGTAAAAAATTGAGGCAGCATATGTAAACCCACGAGATGTATAAAAAATAGGTTAAATGCATAAAATCCATGATGAATACAGGCACAATAATCATGATGAATCATGATAATTACAGGCAGGTGTAGAAATCCTCACTGGAATTCAAACCGTTAGGAGTTTTGCTATCTAACTCTAGTATATAGTGAGTTTCCAGTTTCCTCAGCATTGACTCATGGTTGCCTCCTCGTCTGAGAGGCAAGACTGTATCGATAACAAAATATCTCAGATCCTCCAAGTTGTTATTATGTGAGGCTTTAAAATGTCTTGCCACCGGATAGGCTTCATCATTGTTAGTGATGGCCCTAATATGCTGGAGTATTCGTTTGTGGACCTGCAGCTTGGTACTACCCACATACTGCAGGCCACACGAACACTCCAGCACATATACTGCATATTCTGTTTTGTAGTTGAGTTTTTTGTTGATGACTACAGGCTTAGGTTTAAATGGAGTTGTATAAGATGTTCTATTTATCCCATATTTACAGGCCTTGCAAATGGCACATTTGATAAAACCATTCCTCGCATTAAGCCATGTTGTCATGGATTTAATCTCAGGGCTGCTTTTTACAAGGGAATTACTCATGGAGCGAGCTTTTCTAAACGTGATTTTAGGGCTATTGGTAACTATGCCCTCTAAAACCGAATCATTCTGAACCAAAGCCCAATTTCTATTAACTATTTTCCGTAGGGCTTTTCCGTGGCGGTTATATGTCAGAATGAGACGTGCTGATTGTACGCTCTGCTCCTGACTGCAAATGCGAGGATTGGATCTAGCTGTTAATGTTTCAACCCTCTCTTTCTTGTTAACCTTGTCTACAGCCATTCTAATAACATCCCTGGAATACCCTCTGGCTAGGAATCTTTTTCTACTCTCCTCCTGTGCCTGAACGTATTCCTTGTCTGTGCTGCAGATCCTGCGTATTCGCAGCATCTCCCCATAGGGGATGCTGTGAATCAAGTGTTGAGGGTGATGACTAGATGCATGGAGAATGGTATTCCCCGCAGTTGGTTTCCGATGAAGCTTTGTTTCCAATTTGTTGTTAACCACAAACACTTCTACATCTAGAAAAATAATAGCCTCCTTACTCATTTGGGCAGAGAATTGTAAGTTCAAATTGTTCACATTGATCTGTTCAATAAATTTTAGGGCATCCCGTTCTATACCTCTCCAAATCATGAACAGATCATCTATGTACCTGTACCAGCAAAGGACATGTTTGGAAAAAGTTTCACTGTGTGCCGCCATGAGCACCTGTTCCTCCCAATACCCCATATGCAGACAGGCATAACTTGGAGAAAAACAGATATATATATATATATATATATACACACTTAGAGCAGAAGAAGATCCTAGCCCTGCCTTGAGTTAGTGTTGCTTTCACCACATCCGCCCCAGCAAGTATATGATCAATTATTGGTGTAAATTTAATTTAGTCACACCTCAATATAAATCACACAGCCTGGGGGAAGAGGGTTAGGGTTTGATGAATGGTTGGGAAGGGGTATTTGAGGGAAAGGTTTGACAAAGACAAACACTACACATGGACAACACACAATCTTGGCAGACGACCATCATAACTCTGTTAAGGGAGAAAATGGAAATGCATGCATGATGATGACTTGATGATGATGAGTAGTACTAGACTAGTAGTACAGGCCAGCAGTATATTATTAATTATTATGCAATTGCCTTGCCTGTCTGCCCCCAGAGAGACCCAAATATTACATACATTTTATGTTCTGTTGTACCGGGCTTCCTTTTAAAGCTAGCAAAGAAAATAAAAAAATAGCTGTAGGGGACACATATATAAGCAAACATAATAAACAACAACACACACACACATAATGATTGAAGAGAAAAAATGAATCAAATAAAAAGATGATACTATAACTATGTTATGGTCAAATTGGGAGTTGCATCTCGGCATTCCTCTTGGTCCTTCCTTCCATGGAAGCTCCGTCCGTCAATCTTGGGTGCCACTGCCTGCCTGGCGGATGCGGATTGGTAAGGTAAGTGTGAGTTGTTTTTCCCAGTATAGCACAGGGTAAAGGCCAGCCTGTGAGTGTAGATGGAAAAACAACAGGGATATTGAAAAATCAAGGAGAAAAGTAAAGTTAAAATGCATAAATTAAGGAGGAGTGCAACAAGAACACCTTCAAAGGCGGCATGGCTAAATCATGTCTTCTCTGTTTCCAGCATTAACCTACAACAACAACAGGACAGAGCAGGCCCGCGGCCCCCACCCAACCTCCACTTAGCTTAGATTTTGAGCCAGACAGCACTGAGCACACATACACAACAACATAGCATTTTCCAAATTAATTAACTAAATCAATGCACCGCTGTCAGTCATACCACTACACGCGCCTCCACCACTACATAGACATGTAGGTCTGGTGTGGTTGTTGTTGACTTGTTTACCTTTTAGGCCACTTCATGAAACGACCCGAGTTATTCCATCAATCATCTCCGATCCTGCTGACTGACTGTGAGTATGGTATGGTCATCATGGTGTCCAACTCTGTACTGTACCGAGTGAGTCCAGAATCAAAAATGCACTGGATCGGCCTGCAGTAGTACGATGTTGTTATTAAACAACAAGAAGGGAAACATTGACTTGAGTCACTTTTTTGTGTGTAGATTAAATTCTAGTAGACATCATGCACAACAACAACACAAACACCAATCACTCAGAGTCAGCGTGCAATGCATGCCATCATTTACCTGTTCTTACGGGGCAGTCCATCTCAGCTCGGAAAGGAGGATAGCTATAGTCAGGTTCTTTGGAGGGACTTGACGAGGCAGGCACACATTTCTTGTACTATTCTCCATCCAATGTCTGGCTTGAGGGAAATGGATCTAGGGCGAGTCAGGACTCAGAGTGGACTGGAGCAGGACTCTATGGAGAAGACTTACTTCTCCACTGACTGCACACAGTTGCAACTCCAATCCGTCAATAAAAGAGTAAAACGGTGGTGATGGATTTGTTGTGATTCGAACCAGAAAGACAGAGACACACACAAATAATAAAAGTAAATAAGCAAGAAAGAAAGTAACAAGTCAAAAGCCTGGTTGTTGTCAGGGAAGTAGAGCTCATCCTCAACCTCTGGTGGTTCACCCAGAAGTAGGTCATCTAACACACTACTTCCATGACGGAAGTCGCTGTTATCATCTTCCTGCTGTGCTACTTCAGGTATGGTGTAATCCGGTGGTATAAAGTGCTGATTAATTTTGATCATGGTTAACCTCTCCACGTTTTGGCGAGAGAGACTGGTCCTTCTCACTGTCAGAACGGCACCAGCAGCACTGAAAACATGCTCAGAAGAGACACTTGCGACAGGGCAAGCCAGATAGTTTATCGCCAGCCTGCTGAGCACTGGCCATTGGCGCCTTTTCCCATACCAATACAGATATGGGTTTTGATCAATGAAGACATCTGTTGGGTCATCCAGATAGGCCTGGACCATCCGCTCCATGCTCAGGGGTGCTCTGCTTTGCTCTGCCTCTTTTGCCTTTGCCTCAGCACTGGACCTAACTAGCCCTTGCTGAAGAAACCATTCTTGTGCCAATTTTGGTGGGGCTGATGCTCCTGTTCTTGATGTTGTTCTTGGTGTTGTACGTGGTTTTGACTGCTGTGAGTCAACCGCACTGCCCTCAGACTCTGAAGTTGAACTTGACGCCAGCTGCCCTGCAGTACTTGTTGTGGCCTGGAGTAGCGGGCCACTAATTCCCAGCCGTTCTTTTTCTAAGCGACTGACTTCCGCAGCTATCCAAGTTTTGTACTTGGCAACATCCCCTTCTAAAAAAGGAAACAATGTGTTCAGTACTGGTTTGTACCGTGGATCCAGAATTGTGGCAGAAATGTAATGGTTGGATGACACAATGCCTCTTTGCACCCTTGTATTTTCAGATAAGCGAAGGGTTAAGCTCTCCACCAACTCATATGCTTCTTTTTTTTCTCCACACCTGCGTACATTGCAGACACCCCCTTCAGCTGTTCCTGTAGCATGTGCAACAATGGGATAGCCTGGCCCATAGTACAGTCCTCCTTGCTGACTTCACATGTGACGAGCTCGAAAGGAAGTAGCATCTCTGTCAGGCATTTAACTAGGCCCCATTGGTCCATCTCAATGATCATGCCTTTCACAGTAGCATCCCCTCTTTGCATGACATATTCATTGATTGGTCTGTACTGCTCAAACAGACGTTCAAGCATGTAATAAGTTGAGTTCCAACGCGTTGGCCCTCCTGGATGAGTGCTTTAACTGGCATTCTATGCTCATGTTGAATGATCCTCAGCTGCTTCCAGGCTTTAAAATAATGGCTGAAATGTGTGCAGATTCTTCTGCAGGTGGTCAGTAAGTTGCTGACTCAGTCTTCTTTTTCAGAAAGTCTTGAACAATGACGTTAATGCAGTGCGCCAAACACAGGACCCTGAAATAGCCACCATCGGACATGGCCTTAACTATATTACTGCCATTGTCCGTGGCAACAAAACCAATGTTAAGCCCTCTTGGGCGCAGCCATTCAAAGACCTTGCTGCCAAAGTCTCCCAAAATGTTTGCAGCAGTATGAGATTTCTCCATGGTGAACATGGCTACAGTTGCATGTTTCCGAGTGGCATTAAAAATCTCAGCAGTGTCAACAACACCTGCTTAAGATATCTTTTCTCTAACCCTCACAAAAGAGATCCAGTGTGCAGTGATGCACATGTAATCAGTGGCTTGGCAACTGGTCCACATGTCTGTTGTCAGGTGGATAGTGTGAACAGCACTCGGCTGCAAAGCTTGTCCAAGCAATTCCAGCAAGTCGTGATGTGATGCTGGAACAGCAACTCTGGTGAAATAGGACCAGCTGGGAACCTTCCATTTTGGGCAGACAGATGTCACAAATTCAAGAAAACCCACCCCTTCCACAAAAGAAAAAGGGAGGAGGTCCAGTGCTAACATTTTAGCCAGCTTCGCATTGTACAAATATGCCATTGGGTGGTTGCGTTCGTACTGCCCCTCTGACCTAAACATGCTGAGAATGGTAGCCTGGATTTTTTTCTTTTCCGCTGCCACTTATGCAGGTGACTTCTTGACGCCAGATGTTTTTAGGCTCAACGCATGTTTTTTCTTTGTGGTACTCTCTTGCCTGGGACCTCTTGGTGTCTCAGCCTGACTCTTACTCTTGTGCCACTGCAATGTTGCTGATGAGGATGTGGGCGGTACCACTGCACTGCTGGGGACAGGGCTACTTTGTGTACCATAGAAAATGTCTCCCTCTTGTTCACCTTCCACCACGATCGTATCTTCTACTTCTTCATCCCCCACCAAAAGCAATGGGTGCAGTTTTTTTGCCTCTAAGTTTCACCTCCCACTGGATCAGGTGGTGTTTTTTCAAATGGGTTGGTTGGCCTCCGGTACCATAGTTTGTACCAAGCTTACCCAGACTAACACCTTGTCCACAAATGGAGCATATAGCAATGTTCACCTCATTCGTGCTAACCGAAAAGAAGTACCAAACTGGGGAGGTCAACTTTCTGGCGCTGCAGCTGGTGCCACTTGCAATGCCAGATGAACTGGTAGGTGGGTGTGAAGTTTTACTCTCTGCAGTACCTACTTCTACTGAGGTGGCACTTGTGGTGGATGTATGTGGCTGCCGGCGAAATATGGAAGCTGGAGGTGATGTTGGTGGTATGATCTGTGTTGGTGGTATCCGTGCCACATCCCTGACAGCAATTTGGGATGGGGTAATGTCGGTCTCCACTAGGGCGGGACTAATGTCCATGATGATGACTGGCTCATCATCATCTTCCTCTTCTACAACTACCTCCATAACTCTAAGGCTTTCTGGAACCTTACTTTTCCCTAGACTTGTCTCGTGGCGTGTCTCACTCCCAGACTGAGGTGGTGGGATCCAAGTGGCGTCTAGATTATCAGAAGGGGGGCTTGCAGAAGAAGTTGATGGACTAACCCTCCTTTTCTTTGCTGGGGATCTGGAAGACAATGGATTTTCTGAAAGAGTGGCTTGCTCTTCTTCCTCTGCAGAAAGCTCTATCTCCTGAACTGCTCCTACTTCGGAGGAACAACTACTATTGGGGGCGGTTGCGGCTGTTGTTGTCCACTTATCTTAGTTCCCTGCATTGATTGGGTAAAACTTTGCGATAATGATAAGTCAATTTCAACATCACTGCTCGTCGGCGTTGTTGTGATTAGACTGGCTGCCTCTGCGACAGACAGGGGCTTGGGCCTAGGTTGGTGGAGTGGGTCCACAGATGCCGGGGTGCTGCTCCCAGCTTGCTCCCCGGACACCGCTGCTGCAGGCGCAATTTTTGGTTTCCCAAAAAGGATCTTGGGCGACACACTAGTCTTGGTAAGTGGCAGTGCCTTCTTCTCACTGGCAACTTTCTTGGTACTGGAGGACCTGGTACCTTTCTATGAGGCCATCTTCTTCAGATGTCAGCAGCACGCAGTGGTACAAGTTGAAGAGATGTCTGTGGTCACACGTCATGTGACGTCGTGTGCAGCAGGACGTCTGTCTGGCAGTACAATAGGTGATGATGCCTCCTCCTCTTTTGTGCACCTAAAAGCAAAGAAGCAAGAAGAACATCAGTGAAATGTGGTATTCATTGTTGTGGTTCAATTACTACTAGTACAAACAAACAAATATTATATACAACTTTGTGTGTGGTCACACTTATTAATATTATTATTAAATGTATTACCTCAGTTATTTAAAAAAACATAACAATACAGTGTAGACATTTGTGAGACTGACAAAAACAAGGGCTTTCATGGTTGGTGTACTAGTGTACAGTACACTGAGGAAGGATAGGAAAGAAGAAGAACAACAACAAAAATACAAATGTAACAGGCCCTGTTTGGCATTCCGTATCACGTGGGATTCAGCATTCAGGGAGCTGTAGCTGACAATGGATAGAAGCAATAAGCCAAGAGGAAGAAAGGAAAGAGAAAGACATGCAGACCTAATGCAGAAGCACACTGGCTGCCTTCACAAAATGGCCACCAGCCACATAGCCAGGCCACAACAACAAGAAAGGGAAGACAGACAATACAGGCCTATGGCAAAAGCAGTGCACACTGGCTGCCTTCACAAAATGGCCACCAGCCACATGGCCAGGCCACAACAAGAAGCAATAAGCCAAGAGGAACAAAGGAAAGAAGACATGCAGGTCTATGGCAAAAGCACTACCACCACCAAAAAATGGCCAC
Source organism: Calotriton arnoldi (assembly GCA_963921515.1). Taxonomy (NCBI): domain Eukaryota; kingdom Metazoa; phylum Chordata; class Amphibia; order Caudata; family Salamandridae; genus Calotriton; species Calotriton arnoldi. Next base: position 1,593,501 of record CAWUFW010000039.1, read on the forward strand.
CAGCCACATGGTCACTCACAACAACAACAAGTAGGAGGCCTGGAAAACAATGAACTCAAGCAGGCCTATTATAGACACAGACTTTACAAAATGGCCTCTGGCCCCATGGAGAGGCTCAGTCAAGGCAAATGCTGGCCCAATATTACAAACAAACACACTCACACACTGGCTAGACAAAGGAGCCATGCTAAACAACACAGCTTTAATACTACAATGCCAAAAACGAAAATCCACAGGGCTAAAAAAGGTTTGCAAGTTACACAACAACCACACACATCCAACAAAGGAATATATTTTAAAAAAATGAAAAAAGTGAAAAACCCCCAAAAAACACATTTTGCATTTCAATCCAATGCCATCCATGCCCTAAATGATGTTTAAATTCAACAGACACCAGAGAAATAGTTGTTTCATGCACCCATGAGTAGCTCTGGGGCTACTGGCTGAAAGGCCTATTGGCAGACTACTGGGCTAGTGAATTAAATAAATATTGCACATTGATTTCAAAAGTTGGAGAAAATGTAGTAAACTTTGCAACATGTTTCCTTTATAAAAGAAAACTAGAAGAAAAATGACACAGAAAGAAACAACTAGGCCCCTTCTGAAACTACAGGCCACCCACCACAATACATTTAAAAAACAAAACAATGAAAAGTACAAAAAAATGTATGTGCAATCCCCCAATCAAACAAACAACACCAATTTTCCAACTTGTGAAATCTCAAATCCAAAAGTCCTCAAATCCAATGATTTATGATGCAGCAGACACAAAGAGGGATCCTTCCGGCTCCAAATCCAAATGAAAAGTGAACAGGAGATGGACAAAGCACTGGGAGGAGCCTGCTGGACACGAACAGGAAGTTTGAGACACTGGGGCACTTCCTTCCTCTTAAAAAAAAAAGTAAAAAAAGAAAAAGGACTACTTGCCCCAAAAATTCAAGCCAAATGTCAATCTGAGGAGTTTTTTTAATCCAAATCATCATTTCGAGAAGATTTTGTGCTGCTCGAGAGAGATTCTTCTCCAGATTGCAAATTCTGCGTGTTAGGGATCGCGATCTTCACAAAACTTACGCCGGAAGTCCGATGGCGCGCCCGAATGATGTGTTCGCGATCGCACACTCTCGCGGGACTCATGGCATTCGCGAACGGTTGGGAAATCTCGTCAGCGATTGCAGGCATCCCGGTAAGTAATTCCCGCGCGCGTGAAAACGCATTTTGGGCACGCAAACGCAAAAGAAACTCTGCTCCGTTGCGGAGCGCCAAGTTTTCGGTAAATCGGCGTTCTACGCGGAATGCAGAGTTGCCAAAAATACACAAACTCCGCGAACGGAGCGAAGTTTTACGCCCGGGCTTAGTAATTATTGCATTTATTCTTATGATGAAATTCTTGATGAGTGGCTGCTAATGAGGTTGACAGCCACTCGCTTTATTACCAATATTAACTGCTCTCACTCCAAGTTATGCTCAACCCTGGCATTTAGGGACAAGATAATGTTTCAACATATGAGTTGTGGTACTAGAAACCCTCCTTTGGGAGAGATGAGAATGATTACCCAATGTCATCATGAAGTTTTTCCATCAGCTTGTGTATAGTTGTAAATTACTGCATAGTATTGATTATTGTGGGTGTAGTAAATGCACTTTTTCCTTTTCAACAGAAAAAGCACAGACTGGACAATAATTTACTGAGTGTAATTATTGTGTATCTGTATATGGTGATTACTAGCCCACACCACCTCCCTTGAATAGGCCTTGAACTGCTCTGCTTCGCTATCCTATGATAGTCAGGCAATACAATGAATTGTTTGGTTCCCAGTGAAGGACAAATGTAGACCAATTACTTGTGAAGGTCACACAACTAATGACTCATTTTCTAACAGTATAATGTTTGGTATGGCTGCTGAGCAATAAAAATAGAAAGAGTAATGCATAATCTGAGCCTCCAGGGCCCGACATAGAATAAGCTGTTCAGTTCAGTACAGTAAGACCACCCTCTGTAATAATTTCTCTGACCACAATAGACAGTTTATGTAGAATCATTGAGTGAATATGTAGGTCCTGTGCTACTATATTTCAGCATGCTATATGGTCAGCATAGTAGAGTGTGATCAACAGTGATCTAATCTCATCCTACCCTGTAACAGCAGTCTCTGTAAGTGACAGCTTCATCATCTGTGGAGAAAACCTTAGAGAACTAGTACTTCCTGTGTTACATAGCTTTATAAACAGCAAGATTTCTACTGATATCTGTGAACAAAGTGAAGTGTGCACTTAGAAGGCCTCAGGTAAAGAGTAGCCCCTCTGCTACTACGTTTCTTCACAGAGGAGATGGGGGATAGGAATGTTTTATGTAAAACTTGAAGGTTGTAATACAGTTCTGAAAAGAAGTCGCAGCAGTCGCGGTAAGGTGAATTTCTTTATTCAGTAGGAGAAGTCATAAGTAACGACCGGCCAGAGCAACAGCACCATAAACTGCCGTTCTGACCGTTCCACATGCCACCATTCTGAGTTGGAACGATAATGGTGGCATGTGCACTTAAAGTTACACGAACCCCTAAACCAGCACAAGACCCAACACATCTTTCCCCTTAACCAAACAAACATGACAAAGTTATTATGACTATAAATCAAAAACAGCAAAATGCAATGCAAGAGAATAAACTATCATTACAGTCAAAAATTTCTAGACATCAATATTTGACATAATCTTTTAACCAAATTGAAGGCTTCTTCTCTCTTACAGAAGTTCTGGATTTAGACTCACTTTGACTAGAAACAGGGCTACCGTGAGGCAAATCTACATCAACATTTCCAAATGAATTCTGTTTGGATAACTTCTCCATATTCCACCATTTGCCATCATTTAACTTAACAGACCTGTTCCTTGTGAAAATGATTTGTTTAGGACACGAAAACTTAGAATGACCCTTGGTGATATGACCAGGTAATTTTACCTTGACCCAATCCCCTACCTTAAAATCAAACTGTTTTCTTCCTTTAATGGGCTCATTGGTGGTATATTTATTCTGGGCTTTAAAACATTCAGCCTTCACTAAGTCACGATTGACCTTTGGAACATTAAGATCTTGCATCCATGGCCTAACCAACTTAGATGCAGCAGATCTTCCCTTTAATAATGTGAAAGGCGAGACTTTTGTTACAGCATTAGGTGTGGTACGTAAAGCCCACAACAAATTGGAAAGTTCTTTCCTCCAGTCTAAACCATTCACCACAGATAACTGAATGCTATCTTTGATAACTCTGTTGCAGCATTCCACTAAACCATTGCTGCGGGGATGATATAGTGAAGTGGTGATGTGTTTGATGCCCCAATGAGATAAAAAACCTTGAAACTCCTTGGATACAAATTGTACCCCGTTATCCGTGACTAACTCAACTGGAGCACCTTCCTTTAAAAATAGAGATTCCAGAAAATTAATTACTTCAATTGTAGTTGCCGATTTCACGAATTTAACTTCAGGCCATTTAGTACCATAATCCATTAACACTAAACCAAACCTACTTCTCTCGTCCAATACATACATTGGACCAATAATATCAAGGGCTAATTTAACCCAAGGTTTGTCAGGAACGGGAATCGCTTCAATGGGGCTAGGAAATGTCACCTGAGATTTGTCACTGGTTGCACATGAGATACAATCCCTTACAAAATGTTCCACAGAACGATCCATACCAGGCCACCAGAACACTTCCCTAAGTCTTCTCTTCATCGCTCTCATGCCTATGTGACCTTCATGAGCCTAGATTAAGATTTTGTTCTGAAGAGACTCTGGTACAACCAACAAATCCGTTCTTTTAAGAATACCTGACTGCAAATTTAGTTCGGGAAAAACATGCTTAAAAGAAGCTACATTTTCATGCTTAGGCAACCAACCTTTACCAAGCATTGAAATTACAACTTGCAGCAACACGTCATCCTGAACCGCAGATTTCCATTCTTCTTCTGAAATGCATGAAAAACTGGAATCGACTAATGAAGCTACAACGCAAAACTCCTCCTCCATCTGTTCACAAGATTGGTCAATTACTAAAGACAATCTAGACAAACAATCTGCAAAAATATTCTTAACACCAGGAATGTATTCTAACTGAAACTGGAATTCCATCAATCTAAAGTGCCATTTGGCAATGCGAGGAGTGGCATTAGCAGCTCCTTTGGTGGTAAGTAAATTAACCAATGGCTTATGATCCATGCGAATAGTGAATTCAGAACCCCACAAATATTGTCTGAAATGATCCACACCCCACCAACAAGCTAACGCTTCCCGCTCTATCACGGAATAAGTGGACTCTGCACCTCTCAATGTGCGTGAAGCAAAAGCTACTACCTCTTCCTTTCCCTCTCTGACCTGTAGTAGAACAGCCCCTAAACCATATTGACTGGCGTCGGTGACTATAATGGATTTATCATGTGTGTCAAACGGTTGAAGAGGAATGGCCATGCTTAGTTCAAGTTTAATGGACTGAAATTCTTTTTCTAGTACAGATGACCAAATAAATTGTTGGTTCTTTTTCATTAATGATCTTAAATTGTGTGTCTTGCTACTACAATTAGGAATGAACCTGGCATAAAATTCTAACATGCCAAAAAATGATCTGAGCTGATCTTTGTTCTGTGGAGAAGGAAACGATTTTATAGCATTAACTAAATCTTCTTTAGGTTCAACACCTTTGGCAGAGATTTTATAACCAAGATAATTCACTTCATTGACAGCAAATTTACATTTTTCTGCTTTTAAGGTTGCACCATGATCTGTAAAAATGGATAAAACAGTGGCTAACGTCTTGTCATGTGACTCTAAATCCTTACTGTGAACCAAAATGTCATCTTGAAAACATTTTACATTAGGTACATTCACAAAAATAGATTCCATTACTCTTTGAAATACAGCTGATGCTGACGCCAATCCAAAAGGCATTCTTTTGAATCTGTATGCACCCATTGGAGTGACAAACGATGTAAGATGACGACAGTCTTTCTTCAACGAAATTTGATGATAAGCTGATGACATGTCCAAGGTAGTGAATACCTTAGCATCTTTAAGAGACGTTAGCATTTCTGTGATGTTCGGTAGAGGATGCCTATCTACCCATATCTTGTCATTCAAGTCTCTCAAGTCTATGCACATCCTGAGAGTACCATTAGGTTTTCCTGGCTAAAACCACTGGAGAAAGCCATTCGGAGCTCTCTATGGACTCAATGATACCTTGACTGCAAAGAGATTCAAGTTCATTAGACAATTCCTTCTTCATGGCTATAGGAACTCGTCTACATTTGTGCACTATGGGTTGAATACCTTGCTTAAGAATAATCTGATGCGAAAAACACCTTATTTTGCCTAGTGTATCACTGAATACAGAAGGAAAGGAAGATTTCCAATCATGGGAGTCTACAGTGCTTATAGACGCAAAATGATCTCTAAGCAAAACCTGTTCGGAACTGTTGGGATCTAAAATGATTCCTAAATTTTTCTGTTCCAACCAGCCAAGAAGGGATGATTTATCTTCAGCAACATAGACAGTGGCAGTAGTACAATTATTTTTAAATGTTAGAGTGCAATCAAATTCCCCCAAGACTTGAACAGGCTTACCACCGTAAGTTACTGGTTTAATCAAAGATTTCCTCAAAGGAATATCAGTTAACTTGCACCATTCTTCAGGACCAATTAGTGTGAAAAATGAACCAGAATCAGCCATCATGGGAATGTAATTGCCATTTACACCAATTTGACAGTATGGTCGTTTTACGGTCTTGGATTGAAGTTTTAAAACAAGAGAAGCATTTTCAGAAAAACTAGGATTCGAGAATGTGCTATTTTGTGATGCATTGCCACAAACGTCCATAACATTTACTATTTGAGATTTGTTCATCAAATCTTGAGCTGTACTAACCATGTTAGAGGAAGATAACATCATAATTTCATTGCCATCCTCACTGTCGGAATTCTGATCAGTTTCAGGTTTGGCTTCAATTGAAAGAACTTTTTAGCGTGATACTTTGCATTGGAATAACTAGGTTTCGATTTGCAAACTTTGGTGAAATGACCTTTCTTTTTGCATTTAACACAAAATTTATCTAATGCAGGGCAAAAAGGAGCATTACCCAAATGATTTCTACTGCCACATCTATAGCATTCAAACGTTTTTCGTTTGTCATAGTTAGTTTCTTTTTAACTACAGCCTTATCAAGGGCAAGAGCATGTATTTTGGTATCCAAAGCTATTTGGTCCATATATATAGCTGTGGATTCCATATTTTTTGCTATTTCTAAGGCTTTGTCAAGAGTTAAATCTTGTGTAGTTAATAACTTTTCTTGAACCTTTTTACTATTTGTTTTCTCAACTAATTGATCTCTCAACATTTCATCTTGAAAGGTTTTGTAGTCGCAGGTGGAAGCTAAAATCACTTACAAAAGTATCAACCGGTTCACCAGGTAACTGTTTCCTCATATAAAATTTGTGTCTCTCCATAATAATATTACGTTTCTTTTTAAACCTGGTGTCTAACATTTTTGTGGCTGATGAATACTCATCAACAACGTCACCTTCGCCCATGACTACAGTGTGAGGTAAGTGTTTCAAAACTTTTCTTCCTTCAGTGCCTAAGGAGTGACGCAGTAAAGCAAATTTTTTCTTTTGAGTGAAAACTTCAGCTTCAATGGCTTCTAAATAAGCCTCGAAACCTTCAAACCATAACTCCCATTCTACAGGAGGTTCACTTGGAGTGGCAAGGAAAGGAGATGGAGGCAGTACAGATTGTTGCATGGTGCCAGTTGAAATACACTGCAATTAACAATAAACAGAGAGAAAAAAAACAAAAACTTGAAGGATGCAAGTATCGATACACAGCTAATAAAGATGAATCAGATTAAAGCTGTGCACTTCAGCGATGTAATAACCTGAATGCACGATGTTCAAAGTCATACAGGGACTTTGAAGAGCCAAAATGTACTTATTTAAAGCTGTGCAAATCAGCGTTGAATAGTAGGCTGTTTGCACGATGGCAGAGAAAATGTACTTATTTAAAGCTGTGCAAATCAGCGTTGAATAGTAGGCTGTTTGCACGATGGCAGAATAATCCACAATCCACAATGCTTGCTGATGAGACAAGAAATAAAGTCTCTTTAAAGATGGCCGCCACAACGTGATGTGTAGCTCTGTGAAATTCGTGCTGAGCAATACAACATAAGATGCCCAATTTAATATGCGAGGCAGGATTGCAGGGAACGAAATGGTGCTAGTTTAAAGCTGTGCGAATCAGCGTTGCATAAATAGCTGTGCGCACGATGGCAGAGTATCATACTTTCAGTGCCAGTTGAAAACAAGGTTTCTTTCAAGATGGCCGCCACAACGAGATGTGTAGAAATGAAATTCGTTGCTAGGCAATGAAAATCAACACAGCACTGCGCTGCGTGGTGAAACGTCGGGTTGACGTAGAGCAAAACTCCGGATCAACGCGCATAGGAGAGCGCGAGAACACCTGAGGTGGCAAGCTGAGCACGAGCGGTCTGGATTTGGTATACAATCTGACGAAAGTCATGAAAACCTACCAGACTCAGCATATGTTCCGGGGAATGCTCTTTCGTACCTTCAACGACGCTCACTATAATTTATTGAAGAACTGCCAAGTCGTCCAAAGCGGAGAGGAGAACACGAACCAGTCGCGAACAAGTTCTCCTCTGCTGTCGGGAAGCTTCCAGCCGGTCCAGGGTCCAACTCCTGTCATCGCCAGTGAAAAGAAGTCGCAGCAGTCGCAGTAAGGTGAATTTCTTTATTCAGTAGGAGAAGTCACAAGTAACGACCGGCCAGAGCAACAGCACCATAAACTGCCGTTCTGACCGTTCCACATGCCACCATTCTGAGTTGGAACGATAATGGTGGCATGTGCACTTAAAGTTACACGAACCCCTAAACCAGCACAAGACCCAACAAGTTCTATACAGAGTGAATGACTCACTTCTATCAGAACATTCCTTCTCAACTAAGTATGTAGAGCTTATAGGTTGGGTGTAATTGTCTTACTGAGTACTCCAGCCCTGTACAAAGGCATCTCCTCTGAGAAAACATAGTGCATGAATGGCTTTACAAACAGCAAGGTCTCTACTACTGCCTCTGTAGAGAGTAAAGGGTTAGAATACTAGGCTTTAGATATACACTAGGCCTTCTCCTATGAAATGTAAACAGGGTACAGTTTGGTTATGGTAGTGTTTTATGAAAGAGTAACCACTTCTCATACAAGTCGATAGAGAGTGAATGGTTCAGTTTTATAAGAGCACACCATCTCTCTTGACACTCATCTAAAAGTTAAACAGTAGCTGTGAGGGGCTTTACTAACAACATGGCCTCTCTACCGAGACCTCTCCACATGTTAAATGCTGGGAGTAAAAGGCTTTTGTTAGAAACCCATCCCTCTACAAAGACCTTTTTCTGTGAGTGAACCAAATGTGTGATTGCTTTATGAAGCAGAACCTTCTTTAATTACAGCACTGAACACAACAATTTTAACAGTGCGCACATTAAATAAGGTGCAATTTGAGAAAACCATGAGTATATTTCATACAATTCCATACAGCCTCAACACTAACACATCACTACAATATAAAACTCTATGTAGGTTGTATAACAGACCCACTGTGCCTTTTTTCGCCATTATCACAGGGTATACAATCTCTACAACAATTTTTCATCCATTAGATTCTTATCTTAGTAATCTATACAGGGCAAATACTTCATTTGTATAGCAGCATATCCTCTTACCTGACACTTTTCTGCTGACTAATACCTACATACTATAACCATCATTGAGAACGTCTCTACCCTTCAAACAACTTTTATATTAGTGAACACCATTTCTGACTGTGTTTTGGACACCCACTGTCCGAAATTATATATCGTTAGTACAATAGTTTTAATATACATTAGCCATTCCTGAGAAACACCTATAACTCAAAACAAAAGTATCTCCATAGGCAACTCTGAACTCAACAACAAATCAAAGATAGGATCAGCTAAAGGTTAATATAAGCACTGTTCATTTATTTTGCCATGTTAAATATCCAAATGAATGGTACTCTCATAATGAAGAAACATATTAAAAGTCGTTTCTAAATGTATTATATAATTTAAATAATTAGTAACAGACTTCAAACTTTAATGACAATATATTTTTAATTACCTGCAAATAAAGCTGTATACACCAATTAAAATAAAAAATTAAATGACCTCTGATGAGCACAAGTTAAAGAGATTACACTTCCTTCACCTCCAAATCACCAAGGACAATCATCTCAGGTGTATGAGGGTATGCAACAGATATAAGTGCCTTGCAGCCAATCGTATCATAGCTTTTTTTGAATTTTGTAGAGGGAATGTCAACTATTGGTTGACCCTAATAAACTATCATGCTTGCATTCTTCACACAACAAATGCACATGTTACAGAGTACACATACTACATGTAACATAATCCCCTTTAATGGTTTTTCTAAGCTTTTATTTTAGCTTCATTCTAAACATTCACAACCTTTGCTTTATTTGTGTTGCTTTATAGTTGTTTAACCAGTTAATAGCACTTGTACTGTAGTAATGCACTCTTTTCTCTCCCTGTACAGTCTAGCTCGCGAGACTCTCGTGAGATCGAGCAAAGAACTTGTGGCAGGTTCATTCGGTAAACTTCCATGAGACTCTCGCAAGAGTCTCGCAAGATCGTATGAGGCCCCCACATCAAGCTTAACCTGCAGCAGCTTGTCCATGACTCTCGCAAGACACCAGCTGGATCATAGCACAATTCGAAAACCACCCAATAGAAACGTTCCTCCTGTTTTACAAGTGACTGCACAAACAGCAGTTGGTCACAACTTAACCTACTTGTATAACTGCCAAAAACCTACCAATTACATTTATATTTTTGTCTCCCTCCCATTTTTCTCCTCCCTTGTAAGTCCATATTCCTTCTGAAGCTTACTCATTCTTCTGAGCAATCCTCTTGTGATTGACATTCGATACTGCAGCATGGTTCGCCTCTGGATTTTGAGACACAGTTTCATCCACTGGGCTAGAGAATATGTCAGTAATTGTGGTATTGACAAAAATCTTGGGTTTCCAAACTTGGACATCACTTGGATTGGCCATACTGGTATGAAGTGGCATCAGTTGTTACCAATGGTTGAGAGCATTTTGGATTGTGAGCAGCCAGACCTGATGATAGTGTACTGTGATGGGAATGACCTAGGCACAATCACAGGGGTTGTGCTTGAAATGCAAATGAACGAGACCTTCTCACAATTGATGTCTCTCTTGCCTCCCACTGCCTTTGTATATTCTAATATATGGCAAAGGGAAAAATTACAATGGTCAAAAGAGTGTTGCCCTAAGATTGAGAAGTGCCGGAAGCATGTCAATAAAACTGTTTCTGCATTTCTCTGTGACCATGGCATCTACTTTATATATCATAGCAATATCTGTTTTGATATGCCAGGTGTGTATAGGAGAGATGGAGTGCACTTCACTGAAGAAGGGAACAGGTTCTTGCTTAATAACATCAAGAAATGCATCCAGTTCTATGTATAACTGAACAATACAGTCTGTAAACACAAAGGCTCTTGTCAGAGCCACCATATTTCTACATTATCTTATCATGCCATGTTATAACTTCCTTTCTTTTTTGGATACTGACACCGGCGGGAGCACAGAAATGCCTGCCTTCACCTGTATATTTCTCCGATTCTCACGAGACTCTCGCAGGGTCGTAAAACACCTTGTCGCAGGTCCAGTAATTTCCAATGCGGTTTCACAAGACATTCTTGGGATCACCCTCACCAGCAAGCCTCACTCCCTGAAGCTTGCACGCTAATCTCGCGAGACTCTTGTGGGATCGCAACATAATTCTTTGCAAATAGTAGTATATGGAAGGGACTAGCCTCTCTACTGAGAACCCTCTCTTGGATAATGGTATGGTGTGTGGATGGACTAGCCTCTCCTTCAAGACCTCTCTCTCAGATGACTGGTGTGCAAAGTAGGGTGTGGGGAGGGACTGACCTCTCCTTTCAGACTTCTCTCTCAGATGGCAGGTGTACGTAGTAGGGTAAGGGAAGGGATTAGCCTCTCAGTTCAGACCTCTCTCAGATGATGGGTGTGTGGAAGGAATAGTATCTTCTTTGGAGGGGCTGGCCTCTCCTTTGAGACCTCGGGTGTCCATAGTAGGGTGTGTGAATGAACTGGCCTCTTCTTGGAGACCGCTCTCTCAGATGACATGTGTTTGTGGTAGGGTGTGTGGATAGACAGGCCTCCCCTTCGAGACATCTCCCTCAGATGACTGATGCCTGTAGTAGGGTATATGGGGAGCGACTGGCTTCTCCTATGATATCTCTCTCTCAGATGACAGGTGTGTGTAGTAGGGTGTGTGGGTATATGGACTGGTGACTCCATTCAGATGTATCTCTCATATAACAGGTGTGCATAGTAGGGTGTGTGCATGGACTGTCCTCTCCTTTGAGACCTTTCTCTCAGATAATGGGTGTGTGTAGGTATGTAGTAGGGTGTATGGGAAGCGACTAGTTCATGCTCATGATTTGTGTGCATAGTAGGGTGCGTGGATGGACTGGTCTCTCCTATGAGACCTCTCTCTCTCAGTTGACAGGCATGAATAGTAGGGTGTATGGGGAGTGGCTGGCCTCTCCTTTGAGACCTCTCTCTTAGAAGATAGGTGTTCATAGTAGTGAGTGAGGAGGGAATGGCCTCACCTTTCAAACCTCTCTCTCAGATGACGGGTGTGCAAAGTAGGGTGTGTGGATGGATTTCTCTATCCTTCAAGACCTTACTCTCAGATGACAGGTATGCATAGTAGGGTGTATGGGAAGAAACCTCTCCTGTAAGAACTCTCTCTTAGATGATAGGTGTGCATAGTTGGGTGTGGGGAGGGACTAGACTCTCCTTTTAGACCTTCCTCTCAGATGAGGGTGTGCGAAGTTGGGTGTGTAGATGGTTTAGCTTCTCTTTTCAGACCTCTCTCTCAGATGACAGGTGTGTATAGTAGGGTACGTGAATGGATTGGCCTCTCCTTTCAGACCTCTCTCTCAGATGACAGGTGTCCATAGTAGGGTATGTGGATCGACTAGACTCCTTCTCAGATGAGGGGTGTGTGTAGTAGGGTGTGTGGAGAGAGACTGGCCTCTCCGCTGAGACATCTCTTTTGGATGATGAGTGTGCACAGTATGCTGCATCCAGGGACTCTCCTCCCTACTTACACCCCTCTCTTTGTTGATGGGTGTGCATAGTAGGGTGTGGGAGGAACCTTAACTCTACTCACAACTCTTACCAAGCCGATGGGCATACATAGTAGACTCTGATAAACACCATCTCCAGTAAGACTCTTTCCTACAGTAACATCACATACTCCTTTCTACTTTTTACAATCCTGCAGGAGTCTTGCGAGATCATAACATTTTTTTGCAAAAATCAATCTTCTAATCATCACAGCACTTATCTCTTACACACTTCCTGTTAGAAATGGAGTTTCTGGTTGGCTAGGGTATTTACCTAAGCCAAGCAGACTCCACCACTCCAGTCGGGGCAAATAAGTTACACACCAAAGATAACCTGTGCTCACTCTCTGGTAGCTTGGTGCAGAGCCGAAACACAATGAATACACCACAAATGTGACTTCACACGAGATAATATAAAAATATAGTATATTATACATAAAATCAGACCAAAATGAATAAAAAATACTGTGCATATTATGCAAATAATGAGATAGCACTCGTTATCCTGGACAATGCAAGGATCAAAACGACATACATTCTAGCATCAGTACATGTAATGCCAGTTTAGTTAGAAAAAAACCAACACATAAATCACTATATATCACCATAAAACCATAAATACTTTCTAGGTAATGTAGTCTTGTTTAGAGGCAACCATATGAAATCACCATATAACCACAGCGCATAGGGCCCAGCGCCTCTGCGCTCCTACCAGCAGGAGTATGGTAGATTTGGGAGCCTCATCAAAAATGAGAGCATTTATAACCCAGGTGTGACTGCATGAGCACTTGCATGCCTACTCATTATGATATGGTAATTTAGGTCGATCTTGAGTGACAACCAGGGGGCCTCCGTTGAGGCTTCACCCCTTAATGCCACTGGAGAGAAAATATGCCTTCAAAGAACAAAGACACTGCCCGACGAGGGGATGCACACACCGTAGAATCAGCGGGGAGCCCTCGCTGGGTCGCCTGCTTTTGGGGCATTCAAAATGAAGCTGCCCGCAAGTGCGCAGTGCAGCTGCTGACCCAAGTGCAGCCTTACTCTTTGAAATGACCATTATGGTATAATGGGGTAACCCGTACTAGTCCACGGACCTGGGTAATAATCGGTATAGGAAACAGTGGTCCTAGACTGTCTTATGACTTCGATTCTGTGTTAAAAAACATTCATTAGTCAAAAAACATAAATGTACCAATATTTAAATGTAAACAGCAATATCCACACCGACCCTGGTGCAATGAGGGTAATTTAGTCCTCTGCGGGCGGGTCTTCCTCAGGTCGGAAGGAGGAGGGGTTAGGGGGGGCAACCTAGGGTGAGGTTCAGTCAGGATACAGCCCCTCATGTGGTGGTCCGCAGAGGAATTGCTGTATGTTAAGTTGATTTCAGGAAAGTGAAAACAGCAGTGTTGATAGTTTTAAACACAGGGGAATAAATCACCCACAGCATCTCATGGAGCAGTAATCACGGAGTCCGGGGCATCCAGTTGGCCTCCTCGAGTCGAAACGTCGACACGCGCTCTAGCCTGTACCTGATGCCACCCCAGTCCTGCCTTTCCACAGATGAATCTTCTCTGTGTCACAACGGAAAACCATAAAAAAGAATATTTTGTGAATATGTACAAACTGGCACCACTATGAACTATGACCAGTTCTATGATGTACAAATTGAATGATTATTGAATCTACCGTTTGGATTGCCCTCCTCTATTTTTATCTATCCTACTTCACGAGCACTTCTCCACTTCACACTCCCCTTTGGAGCAACCTTTCACTTTAGATTGAACATTGAATATAGTGACCTGTTATAAAAGATTTTGAGCAATAAACAGTCACTATCTGTAGCGATATTTGTGTGCCTCTTGTTTTTTTTTAGGATATTGCTGTTTACATTTAAATATTGGTACATTTATGTTTTTTGACTAATGAATGTTTTTTAACACAGAATCGAAGTCATAAGACAGTTTAGGACCACTGTTACTCTTTGAAATGGGCTGCACTTGGTTCAGCAGCTGCATCACTGAACCAAGGATGTGTGAAGGAACACGGGTCAGCGGTGCCTCCTGGCCAACCCCCGCACAGTACCTGGAGGGTGGAGGTGGTCTTCACAACCCCTCCGAATTGATCTGCAGATGTCAGTGAGCCTCAGGAGTGGCACCCGCTGCGTCTCAATAATCAAGCGTTCGTTGGGGGTGGTTCCGCAGTTGTGGTCATGCCCCCCGGGTGGGGTTTACACTGGCGTCACTCATCAGTCACGCATTACCAGAAGTGAGGGAAGGCTGCGCTGGTGAGGGATTTCCCTCAGGCCAATGGCAATGCGGTGCACAGAGAGCGGGTGCCTTGACACTGCATTCCTGCTTCACAGGCTGCTCACCGGAAATGAGAAGTGCTCAGCATGCACTACCTTCTTTAACCAGTGCTCAACATGTGCTGATGAAAATGATGTTGACGGCTAGACTTGTGAGTCCCACGGGCGATTGTGGGTGGTATGATGGAATGCTTCTGAATCCTCTAAAACTCCAGCAAGAACAGGGAGGGGGCACGCCAAGAGTCCCCGGAAAGCACTGGGACATAAACACAGAGACAGGAAGCAGGCCAGCACACCGGTTTACTTGAGCTGAGTGGCAGTCTCTCCAGCAGCCCAATAGGCAAGCAGGTCAGCACAACAAAGCAAGTAGTACCAATTGCGGTTTTTACTGGCAGCACAACATACTTCTGGCAATGTGCAGTTCATAGAGCCAGCAGCGCCTAGTTACAAGTCCATGCACTGTCTAAAAACATGAGGTCATAATTGTCTTTGATCAAGGGGTGACTTCAATGGAACCCTTTCAAGTGCACAGCAATGCCTTTCAACCCAACCCAACCCCAGTAGAAGGTAAATCAGCCCTTTGTGTGAGGGCAGGACACAACCTATACAAATGTAAAGTGTGAACAACCTCTCCTCTTCCAGCCCAGGAAGACCATCAGTATGCAGATGAACGCAGATCCAACCCCTGTCACACACAGCCCTTCCTGTGTTGTGGCTGTCTGGAAAGTATGCGCCAAGTGTATCTGTCACCCTAGCGCAGACGTGTATTGGAGTCAGGCTGCAAGGCACAAAGAGTCAAAAGCACAGAGAAATGCCCACTTTCTAAAAGTGGCATTTCTAAAATAGTAATGTAAAATCCAACTACACCAATAAGCAGGATTTATCACTAGCAATCTAAACATACCAAACAGTCCATTCAGATCAGGAATTACCACTTAAGAATATATAAGGGACAACACCCTGTCCATAGCGCTACCCATGGCCTAATTAGGGGTGACCTATATGTAATAAAAGGGGAGTTTAAGGTTAGGCAAGTAGTTTAAATGCCAAGTTAAAGTGATAGTAAACTGTGCACACAGGCTGTGCGGTGGCAGGTCTGAGACAGTTTTGAAAGGCTACTTCTGTCGGTGGCATAAGCAGTGCTGCAGGCCCAATAGTAGCATTTAATTTACAGGCCCTTGGTATATGGGAAATCACTTTACAAGGGACCTACAAGTAAATCAATTATGCCAAACAGGTGTAAACCAATCATACATTGTTTAGGGGAGAGAGCACATGCACTTTAGTACAGATTAGCAGTGGTAAAGTGTCAAGACTCCTAAATTCAACAAAAAGGTAAAAAAATAGGCAGAGGAAGTCAAAATGTTTGGGGATATCCCTGCAGAAACTGACAGGTTCAACACATCAACAAAAACAAGTAATGCAATATGCATTCCTTTTAATAGAGTACATTGAGAACTTATCTACTCCTTTTATTATTCCCAATCGCGTGAGAGTCCTGCAAGATCGTAAAAATGAGTTGAAAACAATATATATTTATTTTCTTCACAGTAGTTATCCCTTCGTCACCTCCTTTCTAAACTTAGGGGACAGCATGCCTTTCTGCTGCCCCCTTATAAAGCTTTTTTATTTCACCTCCAATTTTTCACAGTGAATAGTAATGGCGGCCATTTCATCTCTAACATTCCAACAGCCAGCCAATTGGAGCACTCACTCTTGTGAGACTAGTGGGATGCTCTTGCTCCCATGAGAGCATGAAGGCTCATGGAAAAAACTTAATTTCTCAAAAACTACTGAATGGATTTATGCCAAATCATAAAAAGCACAATGTGTGGACAAAGATCTAGCTTTCTGTCAAATTTGATATAATTCCGTTCAGCAGTTATTGCTAAAACCTGTCTGAAAGAAGTCTGTGAAAAATGCATGGGGATTTCATGTTTTGGGACCTCCCTTTTTTGTCGACCCCTGCTTGATGGATCGCCCTGAAACTTTCCATAATGGAGCTAAGGTGGAGGAACTTTTTTTTGGAAAGTTTCATGAAGATTCATCAAATGGGGCCAAAGTCATTAGCAAACTAAAAAATGCTCAGTCTATGGAAAAGCAGAACTAACTAAAACTATAAATATATTACCTACTGGGGGTCATCGGTAGGTAGTTATAGTTTGGACTTTTTTTCAATAGAAGGAGGGCTTCCGCTCAGCCCTCGTTCTAGGCCATTTGCGGCCCCAGGGACCACCACCTCCCTGGGGCAGGCCCTTGAAAATCAAAGAAGGGGGGCCAGAGGGGCCACGTGCACCCCTGCCTGGAGACATACATGGCCCGGGGGATAGCCACCCCCGTGGGCCAGCTCCTGCTATGTCACGGGGTTCCCACGCCCAGGACATAGCTGTATGCTTTAGCTTGGCGGGAGCTCGCAGCTACCACCAAGCTAAAGCAAACACTCCACTTTCAGAGGGCGGGAGCTGTGAAAGCGCTCCAGCCCACTAGAAGATGGAGGTTTCATCTTTTTCCCTGCCCGCTCTTTCTTTGCCCCCGCTGGGCGGATCTTTCTGAAATGTTCAAGACAGGAGCTGAAGTGAGCATCAAACTAGTTTTGAAAATTTTGTGAGGATTCATCAAACAATGCCAAAGTTATTGGCAAAGGAAACAACTCTCTTCCTATGGAAACTACATCATAACTATAACTACCTACTGATGACTGGCAGTTGGTAATATATATATGTATATATATATATATATATATATATATATATATATATATATATATATAGAGAGAGAGAGAGAGAGAGAGAGAGACTTCCATCAAAACGGTCTAATTAGGCTCCAAACCCCATTTGCATAACCTGTTCTTAATGAAGCATTAACCGTGCACTCCAAATACAGGCATGGTCACCGACATCCGTCCACCCTAACGTCACAACGAGTTCTTAGAAACCAGACCCTTAAGCTTCGGGAGTTTCCCTAGCACATGACTATTGATTTCTCCAAGAACTCATCTATTATGTATAAACCGTTATACCTTAAGGGTTCATTCCTTACGTCTTCCTCTGTCCGACTTCACGTCAATGCTAACATTCCAAGACACCTACCAGGTATAAATATACCTTCCATTGCCCGAGCAAGTTAGAGGAGACCTCGACTTCAGAGGAGCCCGTATCCCGGCCTGATGCACTGAGAAGACGCTGTCATTCCTGCACGCAGACAAATCCAGCTTCCAGTGTTCTGACTCCCTTCGCGGGGTGTTAGAGTTCCAGATCCGGCAAGAGATTCCCACCTCTCTCATTTCTCAAGGTATGGAGCTGACTAGAACCTAGAGGGACTCTTGGCATACATACTATACTTAACATACTCTTAGTATACCAGACTAGAGAATACTCCACCTACTTCTACCTTTCCCTATACCTAGATTAGGTTAGGTACATTGGGGTAGAACTAGCTCAGAGACGCATCGTATGAGTACTCGCAATTTTAGCTCATGTTATTTATGTACGTGAATATATGTTAAAAAGATAATGCTAGTGCAGTATTATTTATTTCTACTGCTTACGCTGTACATTATTTATCTTGCATACTGTCTTGTGATCATAACAGCACATATCTCTTACACGAGAAACAAGACTGTTCAATAAAACCTTTTTATTGAACCGCCCGTCTTTCCTTTCTGTGTAACTCTGTAGAAACTAAGCATGCACGATTGACTGAGTGAAACTGTTATCTATTGTTTCCACGATTCCGAGACGTGTTCCGCTTCTAAAGGGAAACAAAGTTGTCATGTTTTTCGGTTGCCAGAAACTACTCCCTTCTTGTTCTCAAGGAGTTTCTAGTGGCCTCTGAGCTAGCTGGCACAAGTAATTAAGTTTAATATACTCGATAGGGACATATCGACCTTAGTCCTATGTCAAGCCTATAGGTTATATTATTCCAATGC
This sequence comes from Calotriton arnoldi, assembly GCA_963921515.1. Classification (NCBI taxonomy): domain Eukaryota; kingdom Metazoa; phylum Chordata; class Amphibia; order Caudata; family Salamandridae; genus Calotriton; species Calotriton arnoldi. The sequence continues at coordinate 1,612,019 of CAWUFW010000039.1, forward strand.
GCAGAGCCTATTAGGGAAATAGGAACTACACTACAGTTGAAAACATAATTTTTTCTAATACGATGGACTATGCAGCCGCGGTCTTATTTTAAAGAGAGAACGTATATTTCTAGTGCTAATTTTAAATCCACCATTAAAGGCTGGCATTCCAAGGTAACTTTCTGTTTCCTGAGGTCATTAAAAATTTGATTAATTTTGGCTCTGGGTCCAGTTAGGCCAGAAATATGACGACCTCCTTCGATGTATAGATTTCTGTTTAACAACATTCTACTTTGTAAGCAATGTTTTGGGCAGATGATGTGCTATGTTTAAACAATATTCTATAGAGAGACACGTTAAATGAATGGTTTTAATTCAATGTGCTGTTTATGTCTATGTTGCAATAAAAGAAAATCATATCATTAACCAAGTAGGTCGCCTGTATCGGTCTATTTTATGGGAATACAAATAATAACAGGCAGTTCACAATATCCACAAAACCTGCCCTGTTGCCAAGAATGTGGGAACTATTGGCTCAAGCAGCTTGTTTTGAATGCTGGCAAACGTTAACACTGAATATGGTAGGAACAACACATTCAACAATTTACCACTCTGAAGTACGCTAGCACAAACAGATTTTCACAAAAAACCTGAGTATGCGCTTACTGACACAAAAGAGCATTCACCTGCATCAGCATGCTACTAGTGCGGGCAGCACACAATCACAGCAGGACAGCAAAGTAATACACGTGCTGCATTGAGAGCAGGCAGGCTGAAATTCAGCGATAAAAGCAACTCCGTCGGCATAAATGAGATTAAGAGAGAACTGTTTGAGCAATAATTAGGTAACAGGAAGCATCATTTGAACCAGTGTTTGTGCTCAGTAGAAGAAACACTGAATACAGAAAGCACTGCTGTGAATGATAATCCGCAATGTGTTTGATAGCACTACATTTTAAGGGAATAAGAAAAAGGGTAATTTTACCTTGCGGACATACACGTATAGCTCATGTATGATTCTACATGTAGTAATTCATTTGCTAATAGAGAACAATGATGGGTGTAATGATCGAAATAATACCATCCATGGGTAATTGCTCTGGGCATCATTGCACTTAATGCCTCCCTCCTGCTCCAAAAGAAGCCGGGTGGGGGGGATTTCGATGGACGATGATGAGGGAAAATTAAATAAATAATTAGTGTTCCCTCGTTGTCGTCCGTCAAAATCCCCCCCACCCGGCCCCACCGCCCCACCACTCTCACCTGCCCGGGCTGCGGCTGGTCCCTGGCAATGGTCTGCCATATTGTGCTGGTGTCCAGATGTGGTGACATGTTTAATGTGCATGGATGCATATCCTGATGTGCAATGAGAGCAGTTTTGGACAAGTTCTTTGAATGTCAGCAGCTGTGAGAGCAGTGAGCCTCCAGCGGTGCCAAGCAGGATCAATAGTGTTTGCTGTGGGTTGTGAGTTGCTGAGGTGACAACGGCCCTTCAGGCCCAGTAGGAGTGTGGGCCATGCCAATGGATTCCTGTGTCCAGCAATATGGCTGAGGTTAACAGGTAAGTTGTCCCATAGCGGTGATTGGGTCATGTTTGGGGCAGCCAGACATGCAGAGCGCGGTATGACCCAGCTTTGCAATGGGGGACCTGGACTTGACCGTGTGATATACATGCAGTGAAAGGTGTGTGACTTACCTAGGGTGGGGTCGGCAACGGCATCATATTTCATAGTAATGGAGCAGGTAGGGCAGTGGCAGGACTTGTAAGGCAGGATCCATGGCATCCCAGGAAGTGGAGAGAGGCATGGAGTTGAGTTTGTGCCGTTTGTCCCTCTGTTTCTGCCAACTCTGATGATCTTGTTTAACCACCTTGGCCGGATGGTCTAATAGGCACATCGTACTAGGGTGGGTGGTTGGAGCGGCTTTCTGCCCAGCTGTCTGTCTCCATTGGCCCCCTTCCGACACTGGTGTGGTCATAATTTTCTGTCTGAGTCAGAAGGACCGCGTCGGTCAGAAAACTGCCATCTATCCCCATTGTAATATATTGGTCGGGAGGACCGCTTCCTACGCAACTGCATTGATCTTTTCTGACTCAGACGGGACCGCGGAGGCCCTTTCGAACACCATCGTAATCAGGCCCTACTTTCTTGCAAGCAGAGGTGTGTTGGTTCAAATGTGAAGGGGTATGAAGATAAAGAGTGCCTCAAAGCACAAAACATGTGTAACTTTGTGGTTTCTTTTTTTATTTACAATTGCTCACACACTATTCTTGGTTGATACTAATCCATAGCTTTTAGAGGTTGATACATTTGGAGTTTGGCAGAATACACATTTTCTGACATAACTAATGTGAGGAAAGTGGTTTATTATTTGGTGTGGTTGTGTGACCTCACTGTGTGATAAACTCACAAACCCATCTTGGGTACAGTCAGGTTCATTTGAAAGACCTTAGCTCAACCGTGGGTACCTGTAGCTTCGAGTAATGAGACTTTGTCACAGAAACACGTGTAAAGCATCTAGAAGTATCAAAACAGCTGAATAAGAAAGAAACACAACGTAAAGGAAATCCAACATGAATTTATAAAAATACCTCTTATTTTTATGAATGTTTAGACACTAAAATGAACAAAATCCACTGGAGGATTTCAGAGATATAAATTATTAAGTAAATAATGAATCACTGCTTTTCATTCAAGTAACAAACAATCCTTGGCAACAACTGCAGTTAGCGGTTACTTTGGAAATCATTTGTTAAGTTGTGTTTGGTTACTCCGACCTGCTTTGTGTGACTAACTCTGGCAGTGAGCGAGTCTCAGGGCCAATAATACCTGGAACAACGCTTACCCTGCAGTCAAAGCAGCCTCCAGTCCAGTTCCAGACTCTATGGGTGTACCGCCGTAGGCATCAATGGATTGGCCCTGATTCAAGGGATACAGGATGCTGATGATGCTGAAGGATGCTGAGGATGCTGATACAGTTGACAGGAATCTTCCTGGGCCACCCCTCGGTCCATGAACAAAGTTGGGCAACTTGGCCACAGACGTCGATATCCCTCTAAGTCCAATTGAATTCCAGCCAAAACCCAGCTACCATTAGTCTATTGGTCTCCGGTTTAACCGCGGCTAATATCTGTGTTGGGTGACCAAGCAGCTCTCTGTTGACTCTTCCGTGCCTTGGGTGCATCTTTTGAGTCTCAAGATTCAGTCACCCAGGCTGCGCTTTAGTGGTCATTGGTGATCCAACTATTGTGGCTACCAACTCGCCAAGGCAGGTTTCTTCAGCTTTTGTCACCCTGGTGCTGTAGCAGGAAGTGCCACTTGGAGTTCACCTCTTCTGGTGGGAGCTCAGAGATGACTTTTCCTTGAGCAGGATGCCACAGGCACAGTCCTCTCTTTGCTATCCCAAGGATCAGCAGCTGTATCCAGTCTTTGGTGAAGCCTCTCCTTGTAGTGTCCAGGGAACAGCAGGGCAGTCCTTCTTTGTTCCGTTTTGCAGCACAGATGTGATCCGAGGTCTGGGTGCCTGGGATGCTACTTTTGTGACCAGAACTTGCCCACAGGGGAATTGGCTACTAGGTCCCATCCCACCTGATGATATCTTCTTGTCAAGTGTAGCATCTAGTTGTCCCAGAATGCAACATTCTGCCCACTCTCAATAAGGCAGAGCCCTTCTCTTGGTATGTAGTTCTCCATAACCCACCCAATAGGTGTGGCTATTTGGGAGCTTCTCTACCCTTGAAAAAATAGTTGGTCAATGGCTTATTCTTCTCTGCTCAAGATGTCAGCTTGTCTGCAAAAACAAAAGAGCAGCTTGTCCTCTATGTGATCACCATTTGCTCGTCAAAGGTGGCATCCCCTTTGAAGCTTGCATTGTGGGCTTGTTTGGCTTTCCTGCCAGGGGGAGGTCATACCTCCTGCCTTGGCAGACCTTTTGTGTTCCTCCCTGAGAGCTGTTCACACCTTTCCCCAGGAAAGCAGAAGACTGTCTACATGACAGCAGCTTGCGTACAGCCTGGGTCCAACTAATTAGTGTGAATGTTTACAAAATACATGTGCTCCTAATGCAAGATAGCTGTGTAGAGGTGGCTCTCTGTGTAGTGGACAGTTGACTTGTGTTCATCATGTTCCACACAAGTTTTTTTGTTCTACAGAAAATGTTTTCAGCAGGCATAAGATCTACATAGTAGATACTATCATTTGTAAGCAGACTTTAGTTATTAGACAGAATCCTGTCAGCATGACAATTTCTACATAACATAGAAGACTGTGGGCATCAGGTGCTAACCTATGTACATGTGCTAGTTTTGCTTGAGAAGATGGACTATCTGTAAAGTTTTCACCATTGGTGCAGGTAGTATGATGTTTAGCACCTTCAGATCTTGGTTATTTTGATCAAATAGTGGCTTAATTAGTAGATAATTTTTAATACTCTGTGGTGTATTTCTCATGAAAGTTTCACTGTTTGCAAACAGTGTAATATAACTAACTCCATAGAGTAAGCACTATTTACAGTATGCAGTCCTCTACTGATATCAACTTTATTTATTTATTTCAGTGAGTTTCAAGGGTTTGATAGAGATAAAAGCTGTCTGTAGTAGGGTATTTGTTGTGGAACTGACATTCACTATTTTTATGTGTTATAAATTGGGTTTCTGTTTGGCAGATTATGCACCCTGTCCAAGCAGGAACCACAATCCTAGTCAGGGTAAGTCAGATACACAACAAAATTAACCTGGCTCACCCTCTGGTAGCTTGGCACAGAGCAGGCAGGCTTAACCTAAGGGGCAATATGTAAAGTATTTGTTCAATACATCAGACAGTAACACAGTGAAAACACCACAAACAGACTCCACACCAGTTTGGAAAAATAGATTATTATATTCTGAATAAAACAAGACCATAAGTGTCAAAATAGATCTAAGAAGCAAATAGCGAATAAGGGGTTAAACAACAATGAGCTGGACCAGGACAAAGTCAAGAGTTCTGACCACCCACAATGGGGTGCAAGCCAGCTACAGGACCCATGCAGGGCCCGCTGAGCAAAGTACCTTAATCCCTTCTCGCAGAACGAAATGTAAGGTGCAATGTGTTGATGCTCCCCACTCAGTTGAGCTTGTGCTGGATTTCTTCATGCAGTAGGTGCGATGTGTTGGGCCTTGGACACAGTGTTGAAAGTAGAGTGCGGTGGTTCCAAAGGCGATGCACCGGGTTCATTCCACACTCGAGGCGATCTTCTCTATGCTGTAGCAGCGATGCTTTGGTTCCGGATGTAGTGATTCCAGAGGCACTGCAGCAGTGCTGAGTGCAATGCACTGGGTCCAGACCTTGCAGCGATGGTGAAGTGTCGATCCCAATCTTGCAGAAGGCAATGCATTGGTTCCGATTAGCGCAACACTGTCGTTGCGCAGGTTCTTGTCAGATGAAGCACTTTAAACTCACTTCCAAGGGCCCTGGAGGGACACCACTTGGCAGAGCAAGATTTACAGCAAGTAAAGTCCAGGTGTTGGATTGAAGATGAAAGGTGAAGTCTTTGATATCCCGAGACTTCAACAACAGGAGGCAACCAAACGGGCCCTTGGTGAAACTTAGGTTAAATGATGTAGAGAGCAGGTCTAGTCCTTCTCACTCCCTGGCAAGAGGCAATAGGCCAACACAGCAAAGCAAGATAGCAAAGTGTCAGTCCTTCCTACAGCACACCAATCAGCAGGCAGCAGGCTAACACAGAAAGCAAGTTAGCAGAGTGGTAGTCCCTCCTATGGCATAGCAAATGTTCTTCCTGGCAGAAAGTTCTTAGTTTCAGCAGTGTTCTGAGTTGGTGGGGTCAGAGACCCAATAGTTATACCCCATTTGACCTTTGAAGTAAGGAGACTTCAAAAAGATGCTTTGAAATGCACTGCTTATGACCTTACATATTACATCACTCATGACACGGTCAGTGACATCAATGATAATATCACTGATGACTTCTCAAATTATAGCACTGATGACATTACTGATGATATCATCCAGTGAATATAAGTGTTTTCCAAACATTTATGAGTGTTAAACATATATACCAAGGTACTACAATATATATATTATGTGAGTGGCTGTGTGTGCATCCGTGTTAGAGTGGGTGTCTTAGTGCCTGTATGGGTGTGTGAGTGGCTGTGTGAGTGGCTGTATGGGTGTATAAGTAGGTGTGTGTAGCTGTGTGGGTGAGTTAGTGGCTGCGAGAGTGGCTGTATGGGTGGGTGACTGGGTGTGACAGTGGCTGTATGGTTGAGTGAGTTGCTGTGTGAATGGATGTGTGAGTGGGTGTATGGGTGGTTGAGTGGGGGTATAAGTGACTGTATGTGTGAATGAGTGGGTGTCTGAATGGCTGCGAGTGAATAACTGGCTTTGTATGTGGCTGTATGGGTGATTGAGTGGCTGTTTGAGATGGTGGTTGGTTAAGTTAGTTGGTGTGTGAGTAGCTGTATTGGAGAGTAAGTGTATGTGTGAATGGATGTTTGGTTGAGTGAGCGGATGTGTGAGTGATTGTATGGATGTGTGAATGGGTATGTAAGTGGTTGTGTGTGTGAGTGAGTGTGTGAGTACTTGTATGGGTGAGTGAGCGGCTGTGTTGAGAGGCTGTATAGGTGAATAAGAGGGTGTGTGAGTAGCTGTTTGGGTGAGCGTGTGGCTCTGTGAGTGGCTGTATGGGTAAGTGAATGGTTGTATGAGTAGTTGTATGGGTGAGTGAGTGATTGTATGAGTGGCTGTATGAGTGAGTGGTTCTATGCAGGAGTGAGTGGTTGTGTGAGTACTTGTATGGGTCTGTGAATGGGTATGTGAGTTGTTTTGTGTATGTGTGAGTGGGATTATGAGAGGTTGTAAAGTGGTGTGAGTGGATGTGGGTGTGTAAGTGCATCTGTGGCTGATGTCATCATTGATGGCATTTGAGTGAGTGATGTCACTGACCATGTCATGAGTGATGTAATATGTGAGGTCAAAGCAGTGCATTGCAGGTGCATAAGTTATAGTTACCTAACTATAACGTCCCTGTAATCTTTGTTTTTTCCAGTGAATTTCTAAGGTTCATTTAATTCTATTTCCTAACTATAACATCCCTCTAATCTTTGGTTTTCTCAGTGAATTTCTAAGTTATTTTTAATTTTAAATTCCCATTTTCTAACTTTGCCTTGGGATCGGCTCTGGCTCTCTTGGATGGGCTCTTAGACTCAAGCCATGCCCTTGGATGGGCTCTGGCCCTCCCGCACAAGCACTAGAAAATAAAATGAATTATAAACAACCATTATGTGCAATGTAAGATAATGTCTATCCATTCCCTGTTCCTCACTTATTTAATGTACATTAGAGGTGGTTATATAATCAGTTCAGCCCATAATCCAACTGCCAAGTTGTTACCTGGAGGACGATCAGCTTGTAATTTTATTCTCTTGCCACACAACAGGATTAATCCAAAGCTTTTGTTGACAGGAATGTTGTAATTGTTCACTGTGAGCTACTGATGCCCAATAAAAGAAAGCAGGTGACAAACCTAAAATGGAGAGTTAGTCAAGGGCAACCGTTAAGTATACCAGGAAATAATTAAAGAAGTTCATAACCAATGTACGCTATTTAGAGATGAGTGACTAGGTTGAATGACTGTTCGTCAGAGTTACTGCAGTGAAATAAGAGGAGGGGGGATTATGTAAAAATAGAAAGCAGTGGGTATGAGTGGGAACATGTAAGCATGTGTGTAGATATTTGTGCAAACAGGTGGAAGTGTATGTTAAGATAGAGTGTGCGAGTTTAATTTAGGCTTAGACATGCATCTTGAGGCTCATTGGCAAAGCTTTTCCGTGCATGAAAAAAGTCATAATTTACACATGACAAAATTAAGCATATATCACAAATCCAGACTTGTCTAAGGAGTGGTAAATGGCGTGCTATACAGCATTTATGTAGTAGTTGCATTTACAACATTCACACATCTTTGCAATACACTTACTGCACTTGAAACACTTACTGGTGTAATATGGCTGAGTACCAATGAAATACAAAATCAAATAAGTGTCTAAGAACTGGTTTCACTTTTCGAAAAGTACACCTAAAAGGTAAATTAATACACGTTATTTTATTGTGAAAATATTTATAACTTTTAGATGCTGCTAATTTGGGGAACAATTACTGGAATACCTAGTTAAGACTTAGGTGTCCGTTATGATATCGGGCGGTAAAAAATCCGCCATCCACCATAGCGGTAAAAATACGCCCGCCTACACCGTCTGAATACCGACCGAGCAATTACGATGCCGCGAAGCGTACACCGCCCGCGGCGGAAAAAAACCCAAAATACCGCCTGATCATGTCCGATTCTAAGTCCACCCGTCCGCCACGGATGCAAATACGCACGACAACCAAAAACCGCCCGCCCTGACGATCTAGACACCGCCCGTGAAATTAGGATCGCTCCGACATGGCGCGGTAATTACACAAATACACCGCCCGCCATCGTAAACAACAGAGATGGAAATGGACACGGCGGAAGCCCTGGCGACCACGTCCCTGCACAGAAACCATCCGCGGACCCAAACAAACACACACAACATGGCCAACAAGTCCACACAGCAAGCCACGCACAAACACAGTACACATCCCGAAAACACCCCCCTGGACAAACAAATAAACTACTAATCCCAGAACACCAGCCACAACACACCTGAAAACAACAGACCATCATGACACACCCACATAGGTAAGCACAAAAGCAGCCCCTTCACAGACCACAATCCCTTGCAACACTACAAAGCCAAGAAGAGAGGAGAGAACACAGCGACACAGCAAGGACAGCAGCACACCACAGATACGCACCCATCACACACACCCCCACCAGCACCAGCACCAGCACCACCAAACACCAGCACCACAAATGACCTGCACATCACACACCACACACACACACCGCACCAGCACCACAAACACCAAACCACACACCATGGCAGCACACAGAATGCCAAAGTTCACTTCAACTGAGCTGACGGTCATGGTCGACGAGATCATCAAGGTGCACCCACAAATCTTTGGCAACCAGGTCCAACAGACAACAGTAGCCACCAGAAATCGGATGTGGAGCAGGATCGTAGACCAGGTCAATGCAGTAGGGAACGTGCCACGCAACCGAGGCGAAATCACCAAGAGGTGGCACGATATGAAAAGGGAGGTCAAGAAGAAGGAGGGCAAGAATCGGCAGCTGGCTGACAGGACTGGCGGAGGTAATCCCGCGCTTTTCAAGAGCTTCAAGGCGTGGGAGGAGAAGGTGCGAGGCATCATACATCCGGAGAGTCTCACCGGAATACCAGGGGAGTGGAGGCTGGTAAGTACAAACAAATGTATACCAGCACACCGCTATGTACTCACATGCACTACCACTATGCCATAGCTCCGAGGGACAAACACCCCCATGTCCAGTACACAATACACAAGACATCACTCACACATGCAACAGACACTACCACACACTCAGCCCAAACCGACCAACTAACAAAACCATGGAGGCATGTGTACAGTCAGCCAGCACCGCAACTCCCACCAGGTCCCCTTGTACTCCAAAAGTGCCAGAAGGAGCACTCACCACACCCACACCCATGTGTCAGCCATAGCTGCAGTAACCGACAAGTAACAGGTAAGTAGCCGGAACACAAAGTCAGTGGGTGGGAGGGGGACAGCTGAAGTACAACACACACCAGGCCCCAGTCCGACAGCGCAGCAAGGTGGAGAACACCCCACACCCATGTGTCAGCCACTGCAGTGCACACCTTCAGCCGACAGGTAGATATCTCACCCTACATGGAGGGGTTTCTGTGGGTGGTAAGCCAGCACCACAACTCACAACACCGCCCCCACTCCCACAGACCAGCAACATGGAGCACCCCTCCCTCCCATAACCATGTGGCATCCATAGCATTGCGCACTCAAAAACAACCTGTAGGTGGAAAACTGTACAGGGCGGGGTGTCTGTAGGCATGAGGACTGTATTACGACTAACACATGGGACATGTCACGTAGCAGGGAACACGCAGCACTGCTCCCTGTCACAATCATGTCACCAATGTGCACACGGACATGTATTACAGAGTCATACCCCACATGACCCATCACAAACACAGCAACACCTAAGGAGCCACGTCTGCATGCACAAGTCCCACTGGAGCACAGACCCACACGGCGGGCACCGTTCCACTCATCACACACATCAGCAACACCATCGAAGTCTTGACCATGTAGTCCTAACTGCCTGTTACCCACACATCGTACAACAACGCCCATGTAAGTCCAACCTGCCTAGAAGTAACAGCGTGGGACCACAATAATGCACATACACACCACTGGACCCATGAAACACACAGGCACACAATGCACATTCAACATATCATCATTCTCATCTGTCAGCCCCTGTATCATGAAAGGTATGTCATCCAAACAGCTGGTCCTCATACAGTAGTTATGCAAAGATACCTGCCCATGACAAATAATGTGCCTGCAGTGACTGAAGCGCACGTCACACTGTGATTAACAACATACATAATATAGTCAACACCCCAGGAGCACTGCATTGCTGCACATGTCCGAGGGTAGCACGCACACCAAGGAATTGGCCCATCTGCAATACGTCGTGTGGCACACAACCATCACTCACTCACTACAATGCTTGCAGTGTAATGTCCATAAATGATAACAGTGAGCAGATATGCTGGGGATGTCAGACATACACACACCTTTGTCTCTGCACTGTCATGTAGCCAAAACACATGTCCCGTTCTGCACCCATATGTCACAGTATGTACCCCAAAACCATATTTCACCTCAAAAGCGTTGAGGGGCTGTACCCCCTTTTCCCATCTGCATTTCTAAGCATTCCATTTGAACCCCAAAACCATATTTCACCTCAAAAGCGTTGAGGGGGCTGTACCCCTTTTTCCCATCTGCGTCTCTAAGCGTTCCATTTGAACCCCAAAACCATATTTCACCTCAAAAGCATTGAGGGGGCTGTACCCCCTTTTCCCATCTGCGCTTCTAAGCGTTCCATTTGAACCCCAAAACCATATTTCACCTCAAAAGCGTTGAGGGGCTGTACCCCCTTTTCCCATCTGCGCTTCTAAGCGTTCCATTTGAACCACAAAAGCATATTTCACCTCAACATCGTCGATGGGTCTGGAGCCCGCATACACCGAACCACAAAATGTAGGAGTATAGCAACACACACCCATCGGCATTGCTAATCCGTCCCATGCCACATGTTCACATCACACAGTTCCATTGCCTTGCCCATGCATACACACATCGTACATCCACACACACGCCTCTGGGAAACCTGTGCACAACAGTGCACGAACTGTGAATGTCAGACAACCAATACATACTTTGCTAGGTGCAACACATTAACCTATCTCATTCTCCCCACAGGTGCCGAACTGCTGGACGCTGGAGAGGGAGACAGCAGCCAGCACAGCCAGTCCGCAAGCCCCAACCCGGACTCACGGATGTAGAGGAGCTGGACACCTCCTCGGACGTGGACCACCCAGCAGGCCCATCTGGTGTGGCAGGGCACAACCGCTCCCCAGGGCCCCTCCTACCCACCAACCCATCGCCCAGGGCTGCTGACCAGTCACAGACCCCTGCTGCCACGGTCGTTGCGGCCACCACCACCGCCGCAACCACCACCACCGCCGCAACCACCACCACCACGTCATCCCTGGCCACAGCCCCAGGGCAAGGGGTGGCCCGGCCGTCGGGGTCCACCCTGGGAGCCAGAACGAGGACCGTGGTGAGCAATGTGGCTAGTGGGCAGGTCGGTGGCAGCAGTACTGGTAGGAGGAGCAGGGTCAGGCCAACGCCATCTGTGCCTGGGAGCCAAGGCCAGCCGCAAATCGACAGAGTCCTTGGGGCCTATGAAGAGGCCCAAGGAGAATGGGCCAGGTCGGCTAGCGACACGCGGGAGGTCCTTGGGGTGTTGAGGGCCATGAACGCCCATATGGGCCAAATGGTGGCCCTCATGGGCCAGCTGGTGGTGGTGTCGAGGGCACAAGCAAGGCCAGCAACACCACCTCCGCCACCACCTGCTGTGGCGCAGGGTCGTGCAGCATCGTGTTCCCCTGCGTCCACAGCGAGTGAGCACTCCTCAGCCACCACCAGCAGCCCACCAACACACCCCCTTCAAAGCGTGGAAGGGGCCGTCCGAGAGGAAACAGGTGTCCAGAGAGGACTTCGCCCGCACCAAACGCCAGTGAGTCAGCCAGCCACCTTGACCACCTACTGCATTGACTTGTAATATGATCCTACCCCACACTGCCATGTGAATGGCATGTGTCTGTTGGACTGTGGACATAGGACTAAATGGGTACACCTTGAGCATCACGCAGCCATGACCGTCAACTCATAGTCACTGCACACACCACTTTTGTCAACACCTTGCACACAATAACATGTCACAGCTGAAAATAAAAAAACCTTGATCACAATCTGCTGTTTGTGCCCTGTGTTTATTCAACGATGTGCAACCGCCACCATGAGCAGAAATGCATCTGCTGCGTGGTATGTCGATGGGACAGGAGAGGCTGTAGGGACCTAGGGGTGAAAAACAGAACAAGAGTACATTCAATGAGTGTGTCACACACTCATCACACAGTACTTGTCACCAACTACAAGCAATGTACACACATCTCACAGAGCAACAGGGCACAATGCAACAGCCACTGTCAGTGGCATACTAACCTGGACATGGACCATTGACACACAGCACTCAGTGAACAAAAGGCCTCCGTGACAGAGCACACATACACCTGCACAACTACAGCTACTTCAGCCGTCGTAAATGGACACTCACCGTCAAGTGAAGTAGCGGGCGATGAGCTGCTGACGCACATTCACAGCTTCCTCCTCTCCACTGTCCTCGTCACTGGACCCGTCCTGGTCTGCAGGCTGGGGCCCTGGATGATCACCGTCATCCACTATTAGGGGGATCTGCTTGCGAATAGCCAGATTGTGCAGCATGCAGCAAGCCACTACTATCTGGCACACCTTCTGTGGGAGTACGCCAGTGCACCCCGGTGCGGTCCAGGCATCTGAACCTGGACTTGAGGAGGCCAAAAGTCCGCTCCACCACACGTCTGGTCCTCCCATGTGCCTCATTGTAGCGGTCATCAGCTGGGGTCCGAGGATTACGTAATGGGCTGAGCAGCCAAGGCCCATTCGGATAAGCAGAGTCCCCTGGGTGTGAGGAATACCGAGATTAGTTGCAATTCCAACTGTCCCCAAGACAGCATCGCACAACAGCCACGCTACACGAGTACACATACTCACCAACAATCCACGCACGGTCCGGTTGCAGATTGGTCATCAGACGTGGTAGGATGCTGTTGCGCATGATGTGCGAGTCATGGGCCGATCCTGGAAACTTCGCACACACGTGTGAAATGACCATGTCCGCAAGGCACACCACTTGCACATTCAGGGAGTGGGTGTGCTTCCTATTCCGATAAATGTGCTCCAGGGCCTGTGGTGCTACAAGGCCAATATGGGTGCAATCGATTGCACCAACAACGTGGGGGATCCGTCCAAGGGCATAGAAATCACCCTTCACTGCCGCCAATTCACGTGCCCTGGGGAATCTGATGTACCTGTTCCTGTACAGCATCATAGCTGACAGTACATCACGAAGCACCATGCTGAACATGGGCTGGGACATCCCACTTCCACTGCCCACTGTGTGTTGGAATGACCCAGTGGCGAAGAAATGCAGTGCAGCCATCACCTTAGCCATGGGGGTAAATGCAGTTGGATACACCCTGCGAGGACGGAGGTGGGGTTCCAACAAGGCACATAAGCGATGCAGGGTGGGTCGGTCCAGACGGAATTTCCGGATTACCTCCACATCCTCCATGTCTGACAGCAATTGGTAGGGGCGAAGTATGTTTGGTATCCTCCTAGGAAAGATGGAAGTGGACACATGTGAAAGCAACACGCCACAGGGCATTTCCACATACACAAAACACAAATGACTGACCAAGCAATAGAATCACAGAACAGCTGACAAGTAGGGACAGCACAGCCACAATACACTTGCACAGGTCCCCTGCCAATTGCAATGGGCAGTGACACACACCATTGCTATGAGCATGCACATGGGGATTTAGGCCTTAATAACTTGTAAGGCATGCTTATGGTATCAGACTGCATATTTGGCAAGTGGCAATACCACGGCAACATAACTGGCTGCTGTGCATGACACTGCTTCCGAGGCTGGGTGAGTATGGCACACACCAACAACGCTATGGACACAGGCTGAGCGGCCAAAACAAGTGGGACCTGTAGCACGAGGGGATATGAGACAGTCATTGATGTCCCTACTGCACCCTATGTACAGCACTGTACGGATCACACCTCCAGAAACATTGACAGGTGTACACATTGACATCTCCATGCCAACACGGCTGTGTGATTGCCAATACACATCACAAGTGACACGTAACGTTGCACGTGCCAGGTGGCAGATGTACATAGTGAAAGATGGCATGTGTGTGCATATGCATATCCCATGCTCCCATGCCAATGTGTACATGATGATATGCTAACAGACATGTGGAGGCTGGGCACTGGCCGTCACTGCCTATGCACACAGCATGTTGTGGCCCTGTCCATTGTGGACCTGCTCCCACACACAAATCATGGCCACACCTGCAGATGCATTGCGCACATTATACTGTGTGGTGCACATGGCATCAGCGGACTGTACCCGCCATGGGCCAGGCCCTTGCGGCCAACTCCAATGACCCTCGCGGTTGCACACTGCGTGTTCCACTATGGAGGTAAGCGTCCCGGGCCAGCTGGGAGCAGGCCATCGTCTGCAATTGAAGCTGGCAGACATGGTACACAAATTGCAGCAGCTTTGACCCACTGAACCTGCCCCAGGGGGCTATATGAGTGTGGGAGTGTGACCGGCATTACCACAGCTACCTGGGATTGCAGCCTGGCATACCTCAACAACACCTGCTGCTGCCACCTGTCCACCTTCACGTCGATGACGCTGAGGATATGTCCAGGTCCACTCACCAGCGAGGAGCTGGAGATCCTGGATTCCGAGCTCCACGCACACTGCACATGGCTATTCCTTGCGAAAGTTGTGTGTGAGAGACAACTGCAGTGTGTGTGGGAGTGCATGTGGGGGACACACATGTCGTTGATCCGCAGCACTATGAGTCAGAGCCTGTGGGGTTCAAACATGCACTGCTCACCATGCTGACTGCAGGTGGCAGGGGTATGTGAGCTCTCGGGCGCTTTGACATATCTGTCCCTCCCGAGTGGTGGTACATGGCAACTTCATGTCAGACATCCAGTGACACAGACAATTGGCAATGCAGGTCTCAGTGCACTTTTTGTTCGTGTGAATGTCAGGCTGGGGCCATGCTGCCCTTCTCAGTCCCAGCAGGCCTGGCCTGCACATTGACTGCACAATGCCAGTAGGTGACATCACAGACTGCCTAGTGGGTTACATGTGTCTCCTGTTCAGGACCCTCCGTATAAGCGCAAACTCAGCCCTGTCGATTGGACACACCATGCCTCGTGATAGGGATGTGTGTGAGTTAGTGGCACTGAATGTGACCTCCGTTGCGGGGTGGGGCATGCACAGGGCGAGTACGTTGATTGTTGCGCAGTGTTGGTCACAGTGGGTACACCCACACAGATGTGTTATCTTGTGATATTTTGCTAGGTCCGCCTGACAATGGACAGTAGATGTGGGCAGACTACACATTGCACGATGTGCTGTCTATATGCATGTGCCTTCACACCAGGCACAGCTGCCCCTGCACATGTGACCCCTGCTGCCCTCAGTGCTGGGTCTGTTGAGCTGATGCGCCATCTGTGCGTGGGGCAGACAGCTCTCCTCACTTCCGTCATTGCCCATGACATCACTTTGCCGCAGGTGACATGTATCATGGAGGGCCCACATGTACGTGTGGGTGGACTACACAAGACTGTCCGATGGTTGTCACACCCAGTCAGTGCTACGAATGGGAAGGATGTGGTTCTGGTACTCATTTATATGTGTCGAGTGTGCGGGTCTAGGTGCGGGGCTACATGCAAGACATGGGAAGTTCATCGGCTTATCTACTAGTTGCAATACACACGAGACACGTCTTTTTATGACCACATCAGGGTGATTCCTTAAACTAACTGGAAGTCAGACAGTCATATGTTACCCTGTACTCATGGCCTCCCCTCGCTCACCCAAATATGCGTTTGCACCTGAGAAGCCAGCGCATGCACAAGCAGCTCCAAGCTCGCCCCAGAGAGGCCAAGGAGTGTATGTGTGGGGCCAGTTGAACAAGTGGTCTGTCTCGCGGTATAATAAGTGAGCGGGACGCCGTACACCTGCGTGGTGCCCGAGTCGAGACCCGGGCAACATTGACAATGCATGACAGGCTCCGCAGTCCGGATACACCACCTGCAACACACAGAGGCTGTAGCTGCCCTAGCGGCCCAGGCCGCGTCCAACTGGAGCTCATGGACCCACACATTCACTCTTTGGCCTCTCTGGGGCGAGCTTGGAGCTGCTTGTGCACGCGCTGGCTTCTCTGCTGCAATGGCATGTAAGGTGTGTGGGAATATAGGCAATGAGTGAGATGGTGCGAGCCACCTTCCGTGACGTCACTCCTGCTCGTGATGTGTGCGTCACCCCACTACTTCCATTTGACTTGTGCCATACTACATATTGAGGATGTGTTGCCTGCGTGATGTGACCAGGAGGAGCGCGCCATGACCTCTCACCCACCATGCTCCACTGCCATCCCGTGCCCTGGATTGCCTGTGCAGGTGGACAATGTTGGGGATACACCTGGTCGACAGGGGATGTGAGTGCCTTGGCAAGGGCCTGGCGGACGCACAGCAGTATCCAGCATGTCCACAGAGGGTGGGCTGACATCTACACCTGATGCAGCATTGATCGTGTGCCCGCCTGTTGTGCACACACGAGTTCACATTCATCCCCAGACAGGTGGTCTTTACAAATTCCCAGGAGAGCGGTGATGTACTGCTCCGGAATCCTCCCAACACAGCGTGTTTCAACATTGCATGTGCGTACCTACCCGTCACACCCACCCACCTGAGCCAAGCATAACTCCCGCTTCACATGACACATGTGTGTCTTCCACAGTTGTGCTACTCATTTGCGTTGACATCCAATGACAGTGGACTACATGGTCATCTCACGACTGCCGTGTACTTCACACACTCTCATCCTCTCTCATTCGTACTCGTGGAATGAATAAGCAGAGACACATATTTACTTCAAGCCATGTATTAGGACTTATGTCCTCTGTGATGCAGTATAGTGGACACTACTGGCAGCGAAATGCATGTGGAGGATATACTCAGCATGATTACACATAGCATAGGGTGTAGGGGTACATGTGATTAGTTGTTGACTGTGGGATGTGGGCTTCAGAGTTACAACTGCTTAGCCGTTGCTGTGCTAATGTGCATTTGCTAATTACTGTGGGGCTGCTGACTTTGACACAGACAGTATACATTTTGCCTACCAGACCGCTTGACATCATGGGCACAGTACATCTCAGTTCCATGTTACAGGTTTGCTGCTATATTTACTCATACACACGTGCGTGAGGGGTGTCATCAGGGCATGGGCCTACGTGCATGCAACGGCGTCCCACTTGTTGTTGCAATGTGGTGGCTACTGGACATGACACAGTCACTGGGGTCATGTTGTAGGGGGATGCACTTGTTGTCCATGCAAAAGTCCTGGCACGGAAGTTCAGAGGGAGGTGAGGTGACAGCTCTCACATACTACAGCAGACCGAATACTGTCCACTGACCGGTGCATATGTTCATGGGCGCAGGATACATATTATGGCATAGTTGTACGTGCAGTGTTGTCCATGTGGTTGCCATTCACAAATCCCATGCCTCTGCCTCCCCCTGTTCATGCAGAGTTACTGGATGTGATGAGGAACAGAGTGCATGCCCCGAAATTATCCGATATCATGGCAGTGTTGTTAATGGTGTGGTGTTAATTGCAGGTTGTATGGTATAGTTGTTGTACTGGTAACTGCTAAGTCCATGCGGAGCCAAGCATAGGTACGGTGTAGGACATCATTGTTCAATTGGGGGTATTGCGTCGGGGTCCGACGAATTGACAGGTTGTCAGGTAAGCGATACCTTCCAGCAGGGCTTCCATGGCATTGGTGGTATACATGGACGCCATCCAATGAAGCGGATGGTGGCTGTCAAGGTGTTGGTCGTAAGTTGTCCCTTGTAGGAGCCTGATGGGACATGTTGGATGACATTCGATGAAACTGTGATCCAGAATACGTCGTGTGGAGGCACAGTGGTCCCATTGCAGTGTGGGTCCGATTGCAGCCACATACGCCATGCCCCCATAGGCTGAACAGATCCTGTCGTGGACGTCCAGGGGGTTGAACAGTTGTACCAGGTCTGCCATTCATACATTTTCACTTTTTAATGCATAATATAACTAAAGAAGTGGCAATGCATCACTTGTTTTTATATTCTTCGATACTCCCGTAATTAGAAAGAGAGAGAAAGAGAGAGAGAGAGAGAGCATGCAAGGGAGTGTGTGTGTGTGTGTGTGTGCAAATTCATTCTATATGTGTCAGTTTTTTATAAAAGCATATAGCAATTGTTGCTTTTCTCTCTTTGAATTAATGGTTGTAAATTACTTTATTAACACCTTTACAACATCGAAAGTGGCATTTATTTTCTGTCTTTATGTGCTAACTGGATTTTTTTTTACATTATATTTTCTGAAATCAAATTCTTTCAAAACAATATCGAAAAGTGTTTTTTTCATGAGGAAAGAGTCAGATAAATGAAATATTTTATGATTCTGTGATGTACTGTAAGCTACATTTCAGTAGGGTTACAAAATAGGCATGAGTCAAAGGTGGTTTATGTAAATCAGGTAGACATTCTGTCACTACCTAGCGCTTGATCTACCTGCTAGCCTTGCAAGCCACGTGCTATGTGAAGAACACCACTGCTCACCAGAATGAGGAAATTACAGCAGATCTCTTTCCTGTGGACTCTCGATGCCAGTGGCTGTAATTCTTTTTTATTATGGCAACAACGACAAATGCTACGTCTGGCAGAGGCTCGGAGGATGGGTGCCGAGAGCATCTCAGCATGGTATAAAATGAAAGACCGCCTTTGAAAGGTGAGTCATGTGACGCATGCCTCATTGCCAAATATATTGCAAAATGCACTGCATTGTATTAATATTAATACAGTGCTTTTCATACCCCGAACAAGGCTTGAAGCACTATAATCCTAATGGCAGTCTGGGCCTGGTGTAACCAAGGCTTATTCAAGAGCCATAGCCTGTTTTTCATTTTTTTAAATTTTTGACGGAGTCGTGGATCCGCCAAGATTTTCTGCAAAAATTTAAAAAAAGAATGCTTTCGGCTCTGTTGGGGTACAGGGGGACTCCAGGACCAGAGCTATAGGGTCAGGGTATTTCTACCCTGCCCCCTTTTCTTTTTTTTAAACGTTTTTTCAGGAACTCGGCTGAAGATGAGTCCCAAGATGGCTGCAAACACTTCCTGGTTTGAAGTGTTGGCAGCCAATCAGCTTTGAGCACGGGGACTGTTGGATCTTCGGAGGATCCACGTCCCTATATATACAAATTTGGATTCTCCTTCATATTTCCAAAACGTCTGAAAATCACAAAAAGGTTTCTTTCTTGACCAAGATGTAGCTTTCTGCCAAATGTGGTGTAATTCAGTTCAGCAGTTCGGGCGGTAGCCATGTCTAACGTTCCTATTGGAATTAACATGGGAAATATTAACATGGGAAACACACCTTTTGTAACACCCCCTTTTTCTTGGCCCCTGCTTGACAGATTTCTCAGAAACCTTCCATGCACAACATGAATCAAAGGGGGAATTTTTTGTGGAAAATTTCATGGAGATTCATCAAACAACACCAAAGATATAGGCCAGTCAAAAAATGCTTTTCCTGTGGAAACTAGGTCCTATATATATTACCTTCTGGCAGTCGCCAGTAGGTAGTTATAGTAAGGACCTAATTTTCATAGGAACATTTTTTGTTTAGCTAATAACTTTGGCGTCGCTTAAACGAATCTTTGCAAAATTTCATACTAGTATGCACCTGAGTTCAGCTGCTGTGTGGAAAGTTTTGCAGTGATTCGTCAAGCAGTGGCTGAGAATAAGGGGGCTCCCAAAATGCATTTTCCCCATGAAATTTCCCATGGGATTTTTAGACACAACTACATCCCAAACCGCTTAGCAGAATTACACTAAATTTGGCAGAAAGCTAGCTCTTGGTCCAGAAAGAGCCCTTTTTCTTATTTGGTGTAAATCTGATCAGTAGTTTTTGAGATATTACAAGAAAAGAAAATTTGTATATCTAGGTACCCTCCGCGGATCCACCAGCGGTGAATAGGTGGCTCCACGAGACAAAGCAAGGTCCTAATTGGCCGGCGTTTTATAAATCGGGAAATGGTCCCCTGGGCTGAAAAGTAGCATTTAAAAAAAATGAAGGGGTTAGGTTAGAACTTTCCTCACCCCATGTGTGAGTTATAGATGTGGAGAAAAGCATGTACAATGGGCAGAAAAATGCCAGGAAATTTCTTTTTTTGCCAGGCGTAAGATCCGCGAAGCATTCACTGGTCTCAGAGTGATCCGCTATTCTTACTGCGTATTGAAAATATATATATATATATATATATATATATATATATATATATATATATATATATATATTATCTACTGGCGGTCGCCAGTAGATAGTTATAGTTACAACCTATTATCCATAGGAAATCCGCGACATTCTATTTGAGATAACTCTCTTGCCGGTTGACGTATCTTCGCGAAATTTTCAAACTTTGTGGCCCGCTCCGGTCCGCTCCTTCCCTGAAAGTCTCGGGGAGATTCGTCAAACGGGGGCCGAGAAAAAAGGGGGGTCCCAAAACGCGTTTTCCCCATGCATTTTCCCATAGGAAACTTTAGACACGGCTACAGCCCGAACTGCTGAACGGAATTACACCAAATTTGGCAAAGAGGTAGTTCTTGGTTCAGAAAGAACCCTTTTTGTTAAATGGTGTAAATCCGTTCAGTAGTTGCTGAGAAAATCAAAAGTAAAAAGATAGTGATATCTATGGCCGAGTAGGGTCCGCGTACCCTCAGCGCACCCTGCGCGCACCGTCCCGATCACGAGCTGCATGTTAATTGGCTGTCAGCTGGCTGTCAACATTCCGATTCAGGAAATGTTGGCAGCCATTTTGTCCCTCGGTAGAACCGAGGGACAGAAACAAGTGCGCAAAGCGCACAAAGGGGGCTGGGTAGAAACACCCTGACCCCCTAGGTTTGCTCAGGGGGTCCCACAAGGACCCCCTGGGCAAAAAAAAAAAAAAAAAAAAAATTTAAAAATCGGCAGGATGCGCTCAGGGTGCGCGACTCCTGCCGAAAAAAAAAAAATCGAAGCGCGGTCTCTCGCGCTTCGATGTTAATTGGCCCCCGGGTGGCCCAAGTTCCGGGGGCATGGGGGGGGATAATTTAATGTGTGGGGGGCCTCAAAGGGCCCCCCAAGCCCCGGGGACCGCCACCCCCCGGGGCTTTTTTTAAAAAATGGTGCGGGAGTGCTCTGAGCCCTCCCGCAGCCCTGGGGACCACCACCTCCCCGGGGCTTTTTTTTTTTAAATTAAAAAACCTGTGTGGGGGGGGGCTCCAGCCCCCCCACATGCCCCGGGGACCGCCACCTCCCCGGGGCACTAAACATTTAAATATGGGGGTCCGTTACAGACCCCCAGAGCCCCGGGGACCACCACCTCCCCGGGGCTTTGAACTGAATGGGAGGGGGGCCGTGTGGCCCCCCTCCTGGAGCCCTTGATGGCCCTGGGGACCGCCACCCCCCAGGGCCGGCTCCTACAGTGTCCCGGGGTGCCTACCCCCGGGACACTGTAGTTTGCTATGGCAGGACGGGAGCCTCGCGGCTCCCGTCCTGCCATAGCAAACTGCTTTGGATATTGGAAAAGAGAGCAGGGAAACCTGCTCTCTCTTCCAATATCTAAAGCAAATTGCTTTTCCACACGGGGAGCTGCATGTCAGCAGCTCCCCATGTGTAAAAGCAATGCCGGCTCTCGAAGGACGCGGGGAGCCGGCGGGACCGTGGGGGCATTGGGGCTCCCCTCACGGTCTCCATCATTATGTATAGACCCCGGGGGATGGGGTCCCCGGGGAGAATCCAAATTAGTGATAGGAGCTATCAAAAATTTTACGGAGAAATAAGGAGTCGCGCACCCAGCGCGCCGCTCAGCGCGGCCCCTAGTGTGAACGCGTTGGGTGCGCGACTCCCAGCGCGGCCCCCTGGTGTAAACGCGTTGGGTGCGCTCAGGGTGCGCGAATCCTGCCGAAAAAAAAAAAAAACGAAGCGCGGTCTCTTGCGCTTCTATTGTATTTTGCCCCCGGGTGGCCCAAGTCCCGGGGGCATGGTGGGGGGGGGTTATTTTATTTGTGGGAGGCCTCAAAGGGCCCCCCATGCCCCGGGGACCGCCACCCCCGGGGCATAATTGAAAAAATAGTGCGGGAGGGCTCTTCTGCCCTCCCGCAGCCCCGGGGACCGCCACCCCCCGGGGCTTCTTTTTTTAATTTGAATAAGGTGTGTGGGGGGGCTCCAGCCCCCCCACATGCCCCGGGGACCACCACCTCCCCGGGGCACCTATAAAATAAATGTGGGGGTCCATTACGGACCCCCAGAGCCCCGGGGACCACCACCTCCCCGGGGCTGTGCACACGATGGGAGGGGGGCCGCACGGCCCCCCTCCTGGAGCCCTTGATGGCCCTGGGGACCGCCACCCCCCAGGGCCGGCTCCTGCAGTGTCCCGGGGTGCCTACCCCCGGGACACTGTAGTTTGCTATGGCAGGACGGGAGCCTCGCGGCTCCCGTCCTGCCATAGCAAACTGCTTTGGATATTGGAAGAGAGAGCAGGGAAACCTGCTCTCTCTTCCAATATCTAAAGCAAATTGCTTTTCCACACGGGGAGCTGCATGTTAGCAGCTCCCCATGTGGAAAAGCAATGCCGGCTCTCGAAGGATGCGGGGAGCCGGCGGGACCGTGGGGGCATTGGGGCTCCCCTCACGGTCTCCATCATTATGTATAGACCCCGGGGGATGGGGTCCCCGGGGAGAATACAAATTAGGGATAGGAGCTATCAAAATTTTTACGGAAAAATAAGGAGTCGCGCACCCAGCGCGCCGCTCAGCGCGGCCCCTAGTGTGAACGCGTTGGGTGCGCGACTCCCAGCGCGGCCCCCTGGTGTAAACGCGTTGGGTGCGCGACTCCAAGGTAAACGCGTTGGGTGCGCGAATCCCCCAAATATTTTTGGGAAAACAGTAAATATACATGAAGTATATATGTTTATATCTTGGGTGGCTCTAAAAAGAGCCCTTGTGTTTATTGATACATTATGGTACCTACAAGTAAGTACCGATGCAGAGTCTAAAGTTGATGAGAAAGATTCGGTTACCCTCATCTGTAAAATGAACACCGTCTCTCCTATAGATGCCATGTATATTAAAACGCAGATTGTTGTTGAAAATGGACCCCATCCTATAATCTCTGAGATAAGCAGAAACAGCTTTATTGACATGTTTCCTAGCTTTCTCAAACTGTGGACAAAAATGATTGGACCACTGCCATTTCTGTCTTTGGCATATGTTCGAATAGACAAAGGCAGTTTGGGGGAAAAGTGACATGAATTCTGCAAAGGTGTCCTTCATAAGCATTTCCAGACCTACCCCAGTCAAAGTGCCTAGGTCATTGCCACCACAGTGCACAATTATGAGGTCAGGGTGTTGGAGATGCAAAAAGGATTTAACCAATGGCATCAATTGGTGCCACTTTAATCCTCTCTGACCAATCCATTTAATGTCTACATTTGGCAAAGCTAAATCTTTGTCAATACCTCTGCTTTCAGCATACCTTTTGCACCAGAAAACATAGCTGTGTCCCACAATCCACACTGAAAGCATCTTGAAGGGATCAATGTAGGTAATAAAAAGATCTCTGTAGCTGAGGTAGGTAGGAGGGAAAATGAAATCTATCTAAAATGGTGGACAACATGCTGTTTTTAAGAAAGTAGAGATTTGATTGGCTGTTTAAGAACACTCTACATTCTAATATAGGGTGCATTTTTCTTTGTTTAGAAAGCATGTTTTTTATTGGTTATAATGAAAAGTTTGCAAGGTACAGCAGAAAGGATTAGTGAATGCTTTGCAAAGCCAACCACACCTGCTGTTGTCATTTGCAACATTGTGTGGTGAACTTGTGACCTGGCAGCTAAGTTGAATGTTGCATGAGCTGTTGCTATGGAAACTGATATTCAGAACAAGGGGGAAAGATGTCAGTTGAAAAGTATTATTCTCTATGACCAATGGAAATTCGTTTTACAATTTGAAAAACACTGGGAAGTCATGTGTATATGTATGAAAAATTAGAGGGAAAGTTTGCCATTACTGGTTTTATATTGGAGAGTGTGCTTATCTACATTCTGTGCGAAAAAGAAAATCCTGATTCAGTGTGTGAGATTTTTAATTGAACAGATTTATTTAATAGGTGAGCTATATATTTTGAACGTTTATTTAAAAAAGATTTGATACTTTAATGAAACTGTGTTTTTTGAAATATATTATTAAATGTATTGATGTATAGTTTAATTATTTTTAATAGTATGGGGCAGTTTTAGAAGCCTCTTGTGCCACTTTTGCGTCACTTTTAACATGGGAAAAGTGAGGCAAATGTGGCGCAAGGAGCTTGTAAATTTGCCCCTTTGTATAGTAATATATATATTTTTAAATGTGTTGAAAGGAATAGTTGAATAATTATTTATTCTACTATCGTGTTGTCAAGTTTCTGTAGTATTAGAACTCAGTCACTGCTTATGGATTTGCAGAATAATTCAGGCATTCATACTACCAATGCTGTAGTGAAATATGTTGAATGTATGCCGTCACCTAACCTCTTCTAGAGTAGTGTGTCTCTTTTGCTAAAGCACAGGGAATAGTTTTGGTTCTCTAGATTCACACTGTGAGTATGTGTGCACTTCTGCAACCATTGTGACAGAAGGTTGTGATTACTTTATGTCTTTGCTGACACATAACTGCTTAAAAGTCTAACCTGTTGTCAAGTTGTAGTAGTAGTAGAACTTAGTTACTGATTATGGATTTGCACAATGACTCAGGCATTCACATTAGCAGTGCTGTAGTGAAATGTGTAGAATGTATGTAGTCACCTAACTGCTTCCAGGCTAGTGAGTCTCTTCTGATAAATTTCAGAGAATAGTTTGGCTTGTGTAGAATCACACTGTGAGTATGTGTGCACTTGTGTAACCATTGTGACAGAAGCATGTGTTTACTTTATGTCTCTGCTAACACTTAACTGTTTAAAAACCTATCCTATTGTGAAGTTGCACTAGTATTAGAACTCAGTCAGTGCTTATGGATCCGCAGAATTATTCAGGCATTTATACTAGCAATGCTGTAGTGAAATGTGTAGAATGTATGCAGTCTCCTAACCTCTTCCAGACTAGTGCGTCTCTTTTGCTAAAGCCCAGGGAATAGTTTTGGTTTTGTAGAACCACACTGTGAGTATGTGTGCACTTGTGAAACCATTGTGACAGAAGCATGTGGTTACTTTATGTCTTTGCTGACACATAACTGCTTAAAAACCTAACCTGTTCTCCAGTTTTAGTAGTAGTAGAACTTAGTTACTGCTTATGGATTCGCACAATTAGTGAGGCATTCACATTAGCAGTGTTGCAGTGAAATGTGTCGTATGTATGTAGTCACCTAACTGCATCCAGACTAGTGAGTCTTTGTATTTGCAATTCTCTAATCAGCCATCCAGCATCATGTTGTAATCCTTTTGCTGCGCCAAAATCAAACCACTTATACATTCACCCAGACACTTTCCTTGTAGTACTCTAATCATTCATTCTGTACCCAAGTACTCATTCAGTGAACCAGGCCTTAGGACATAGACTGCTTCAAACCGTAAATCACTATGCATGTGGTTCTCTAACCACCTACACACTTGTCTTTCACACCTTCAAATCCACAGTCAGTATCCATACACTCCAGCAAACATCCTGTCACTCCCCTTGCAGTCCTCTGTTAATTCATTCTGCAACACCTAAAAATCCATTCGCTGCGCCAAAACCCAACCACTTATAAATTCACCCAGGCACTCTCCTTGCTGTGCTCTAATCGTTCATTGAGTACCCAAGTACTCATTCAGTGACCCAGGCCTTAGCACATAGACTGGTTCAAACCCTTAACCAGTATGCATGCGGTTCTCTAACCACCTACACACTTGTCTTTCACACCTTCAAATCCCCAGTCAGTATCCATACACTCCAGCAAACATCCTGTGACTCCCCTTGCAGTCCTCTGTTGACTCATTCTGCAACACCTAAAAATCCATTTGCTGCGCAAAATCCCAACCACTTATACATTCACCCAGGCACTCTCCTTCTAGTATTATAATTGTTTAGTCAGTACCCAAATACTCATTCAGTGACCCAGGCCTTAGCACATAGACTGTTTCAAACCTCTATCCACTATGCATGCAGTTCTCTAACCACCTACACACTTGTCTTTCACACCTTCAATTCACCAGTCAGTATCCATACACTCCAGGAAACATCCTGTCACTCCCCTTGCAGTCCTCTGTTGACTCATTCAGCAACACCTAAAAATGCATTTGCTGCGCCAAAAACCAACCACTTATACATTCACCCAGACACTCACCTTGTAGTACTCTAATCGTTCATTCTGTACCAAGTACTCATTCAGTGACTTAGGCCTTAGCACATAGACTTCTTCAAAACCTTAATCACTATGCATGCTGTTCTCTACCCACGTACACACTTGTCTTTCACACCTTCAATTCCCCAGTCACTATCCATACACTCCAGCAAACATCCTGACACTCCCTTTGCAGTCCTCTGTTGACTCATTTAGCAACACTGACAAATCCATTTCGTGTGCCAAAACCCCACCACTTATACATTAAGCCAGTCACTCTCCTTGCAGTACTTTAATCGTTCAGTTAGTACCCAAGTACTCATTCAGTGACCCAGGCCTTACCATATAGACTGCTTCAAACCCCTATCTACTATGCATGTGGTTCTCTAACCACCTACACACTTGTCTTTCACACCTTCAAATCCCCAGTCACTATCCATACACTCCAGCAAACATCCTGTCACTACCCTTGCAGTCCTCTGTTGACTCATTCAGCAACACCTACAAAGCCATTCGCTGCACCAAAACCAAAACACTTATACATTAAGCCAGTCACTCTCCTTGCAGTACTCTAATCGTTCAGTCAGTACCCAAGTACTCATTCAGTGACCCAGGCCTTAGCACATACAGTGCTTCAAACCCCTATCCACTATGCATGCCGTTCTCTAACCACCTACACACTTGTCTTTCACACCTTCAATTCCCCAGTCAGTATCCATACACTCAAGAAGACATACTCTCACTTCCCTTGCAGTCCTCTGTTGACTCATTCAGCAACACCTAGAAATCAATTCACAGCGCCAAAACGTAAACACTTATACATTCGGCGAGGCACTCTCCTTCCACTACTCTAATCGTTCAGTCAGTACCCAAGTACTCATTCAGTGACCCAGGCCTTAGCACATACACCGTTTCAAACCCCTATACACTATGCATGCAGTTCTATAACCACCTACACACTTGTCTTTCACACCTTCAAATCCCCACTCACTATCCATACACTCCAGCAAACATCCTGTCAGTCCCCTTGCAGTCCTCTGTTGACTCATTCAGCAACACCCACAAAGCCATTCGCTGCGCCAAAACCAAAACAGTTATACATTCACCCAGGTACTCTTCTTGTAGTACTCTAATCGTTCATTCAGTACCCAAGTACTCATTCAGTGACCCAGGCCTTAGCACATAGACTGGTTCAAACCCTTAATCACTATGCATGCAGTTCTCTAACCACCTACATACTTGTCTTTCACACCTTAAATTCCCCACTCACTAACCATACACTACAGCAAACATCCTGTCACTACCCTTGCAGTCCTCTGTTGACTCATTCAGCAACACCTACAAAGCCATTTGCTGCGCCAAAACCAAAACACTTATACATTCACTCAGGCACTTTCCTTGTAGTACTCTAATCGTTCAGTCTATACCCAAAGAAATCATTCAGTGACCCAGGCCTTAGCACATAGACTGCTTCAAACCCCTATGCACTATGTATGCGGTTCTCTAACCACCTACACACTTGTCTTTCACACCTTAAAATCCCCAATCAGTATCCATACACTACAGCAAACATCCTGTCACTACCCTTGCAGTCCTCTGTTGACTCATTCAGCAACACCTAAAAATCCATTTGGTGCACCAAAACCAATACAGTTATACATTCACCCAGGAACTCTCCTTGTAGTACTCTAATTGTTCAGTCTATACCCAAGTACTCATTCAGTGACCCAGGCCTTAGCACATACACTGTTTGAAACCCCTATACACTATGCATGCCGTTCTCTAACCACCTACACACTTGTCTTTCACACCTTCAAATCCCCAGTCAGTATCCATACACTACAGCAAACATCCTGTCACTACCCTTGCAGTCCTCTGTTGACTCATTCAGCAACACATAAAAACCATTCGGTGCACCAAAACCAAAACAGTTATACATTCACCCAGGAACTCTCCTTGTAGTACTCTAATTGTTCAGTCTATACCCAAGTACTCATTCAGTGACCCAGGCCTTAGCACATACACTGTTTGAAACCCCTGTACACTATGCATGCCGTTCTCTAACCACCTACACACTTGTCTTTCACACCTTAAATTCCCCAGTCAGTATCCATACACTCCAGCAAACATCCTGTCACTCCCCTTGCAGTCCTCTGTTGACTCATTCAGCAACACCTACAAAGCCATTTGCTGCGCTAAAACCAAAAGAGTTATACATTCACCCAGGCACTTTCCTTGTAGTACTCTAATCGTTCAGTCTATACCCAAAGAACTCATTCAGTGACCCAGGCCTTAGCATATAGACTGCTTCAAACCCTTAATCACTATGCATGCAGTTCTCTAACCACCTACACACTTGTCTTTCACACCTTAAATTCCCCACTCACTAACCATACACTCCTGCAAACATTCTGTTACTCCCCTTGCAGTCCTCTGTTGACTCATTCTGCAACACCTAAAAATCCATTTGCTGCGCAAAATCCCAACCACTTATACATTCACCCAGGCACTGTCCTTGTACTACTATAATTGTTCAGTCTATACCCAAGTAGTCATTCAGTGACCCAGGCCTTAGCACATAGACTGCTTCAAACCCTTAATCACTATGCAAGCAGTTCTCTAACCACCTACACACTTGTCTTTCACACCTTAAATTCCCCAGTCAGTATCCATACACTCCAGTAAACATGCTGTCACTCCCCTTGCAGTCCTCTGTTGACTCATTCAGCAACATGTACTAATCCATTCGCTGCGCCAAAACCCAACCACTTATACATTCACCCAGGCACTCTCCTTGCAGTACTCTAATCGTTCAGTCAGTACCCACGTACTCATTCAGTGACCCAGGCCTTAGCACATAGACTGCTTCAAACCCCTATGTACTATGCATGCGGTTCTCTAACCACCTACACACTTGTCTTTCACACCATCAAATCACCAGTCAGTATCCATACACTCCAGCAAACATCCTGTCACTTACCTTGCAGTCCTCTGTTGACTCATTCTGCAACACCTAAAAATCCATTTCCTGCGCAAAAACCCAACCACTTATACATTCACCCAGGCACTCTCCTTGTACTACTATAATTGTTCAGTTTATACCCAAGTACTCATTCAGTAACCCAGGCCTTAGCACATAGACTGCTTCAAACCTTTAATCACTATGCATGCTGTTCTCTAACCACCTACACACTTGTCTTTCACACCTTAAATTCCCCAGTCAGTATCCATACACTCCAGCAAACATCCTGTCACTCCCCTTGCAGTCCTCTGTTGACTCATTCAGCAACACCTACAAAGCCATTCGCTGCGCCAACACCAAAAGAGTTATACATTCACCCAGGCACTTTCCTTGTAGTACTCTAATCGTTCAGTCTATACACAAAGAACTCATTCAGTGACCCAGGCCTTAGCACATAGACTGCTTCAAACCCCTATGCACTATGGATGCGGTTCTCTAACCACCTACACACTTTTCTTTCACACCTTCAAATCACCAGTCAGTATCCATACACTCCAGCAAACATCCTGTCACTCCCCTTGCAGTCCTCTGTTGACTCATTCTGCAACACCTAAAAATCCATTTGCTGCGCAAAAACCCAACCACTTATACATTCACCCAGGCACTCTCCTTGTACTACTATAATTGTTCAGTTTATACCCAAGTACTCATTCAGTAACCCAGGCCTTAGCACATAGACTGCTTCAAACCCCTATCCACTATGCATGCACTGCTCTAACCACCTACACACTTCTGTTTCACACATTTAATTAGTCATTAGAAAAGAAAGTGCTTAAATGTTTTGTATATACAATGTATTTGTTTAGAAATACAAAAGTATAATTTATATATTTATTACAATTAATGTATTTAAAATTATTTTTTACAGATATTTATTAGGATCATTAAAATAAACTTATCATGCCTAAAAAAACAGAAAAGAGAAAAGGAAACAAAAAGGGCTATTATTTGAAGAAAAATCAACAAACAATATTGGAAGAGCAACAACATGTGGGGAAAAACAATAAGTCTTCTGGTAAGAGAACAAAACAATTTATTCAAAAACTTTCAAAGCCAAGAAACAGTGTGCAAAATGTGGAAAATATGGAAAATGGTTCTACCAGAAAAAAGAATATGAATAAAAACAATACAAAAAATGGGAATTTACATTCAAAAACCACAATGTATGGTAAAAGAAGGCAGAGTCAGTATAAAGAAATCAGAAAAAAGATTTTTTATAATAGAGTTGTTCTTAATTTGTTGAAAGATGTGAGGAAATCTAAAAAAAGAGCAGTATGTTATCGAAAGAAGAAGCATATTGAAACTGTAGTTGAAAAGACTTTTGAATTAAAAAGGAAATTATTCATTTTAGTTTTAAACAGAATTCGATCTCTAAATAAACCAATCCATTTATTAAAGGATAAAAGTAAGAAGAAAAGAGTAATTAACAGAACTAATTTTTGTGAATTTTTTTTGGGTGAATGGAAACACACTTCAAGTTCAGAGCCTTTCTTTAATGAAGAGAGTTATTTTCAGACCAATAATTTATTGCATACAGTTGATACAAGTGGTCGAGCTTATGAGGTTAGAAATGGTTGTCCAATTGAGAAAGAGAAGATGGTTTCCAGAAATGTAGAAGAAGTGTTAGCTGATGAAGTTGTAGGGAGACGACCTAAAGCCCCAGTGTATACTTGGGATTGCAGTAGTATTTGTAGTATACGACAAGAATCTATTGATATTTTACGCAATTTCTTACGACAGTATACTAAAAAAAGTGTTAAGCAAAAGATTAAGATGTTGCAAGGACTAGACCCTTGCAGAGTGAGAAAAAATACTGGTTTGCAAGGACATTCTCTTGCTTGTCTTTCTAGAAAAGTATGTCAAAGTGTTTTTCATCATTTTAGGATGTTAGCAGTACATCATTCTGAAATCCGAAAGTTAGTCAGAAGATTGTATTATGCTAAAAGTCCAGCACTAATGTTAAATGAGTTGAACAGTGCTCTTTTGCGTGGGTCAGTATCAGATGTGAAAAAGGTTTGTGATAAAATTGAGTTTTGTTACTTTGGTCCTGGAGAAGAGAGTGCAGAAACTGACACATTAATACAGGAAAATGTTGAGGAGAATGTGCAACATACCACTACAAAAAAATTTGAAGATGAAATTACAAAGTTTGAGGTGATTTCATGTGAAAGGCCAAATTATACTTGTATTTGTTGCCGACGAACTCACTATAAAATTCAGACTAGGACTGTTGATCTGTATTTACAAAGTGAAAGAGAAAATAATGATAAGTGGAAGGAATTTTCAACTTATTTGTTCGTAGAGGATTGTTTTGATTTGGGTTCTGATCAGCGTATTTGTAAATATTGTTATAACAAATTAAACGAGAATAAAATGCCTGCTAGAGCTGTCCATAATAATCTAGAGTTGGTAACTATTCCTCCAGAACTGATAGATTTAAATACATATGAGTCTATTCTGATTCAATGTGTGCACCCATTTCAAGCTATTGTTCGTATGGAGCCTAAAACAGGTAAATTGCCTCCTACAGATTTACAGAGAGGATTAAAAGGAAGAGTTGTATATTTACCTCTAGATTTAAAGAAAAATATTGAAACTATTGGTGGAGAGAATGTAGAAAGTGAGCCACTACTTATTCTAGTTAATGGTGTTCCTACTAAGAGTAAGAAAATCTGGCAAGAATTAGTGGATGTTAGGAAAGTGCAAAAGGCAACATTATATCTGATTCAAAACAATGATTACTACAAAAATGTACATGTGGAAGAAGAAGAAATACTTTTAGGAGATGATACTCAAACGTCAAATGGACAAATTGAAAAAGTGGACATGACCAAAAGTGAAGAAATCTATGAACATTATAGTGTACATCCACTTCATTCGAAAGAAGTGATGGGGAATACAATTGAATTATTCCAAATGAAAAAAGCAAAGGGTACTCCCATGAGTGTATGGGAGAAAAGTTTGGAAGCTCGTTGTTTTCCGCAGCTGTTTCCAACTGGAAAAGGTGGACGATATGATGAACGACCAGTGCAGATTCCTGCATCTGAATATCGGACAACAAGATTGTATGCAGAAGACCCAAGGTTTCGACAATGTATCCCATATATATTTCATCTTTTGTTTGAGAGTGACTTATCTGGACTTTCATATGCAGTCAACCACATTTTGAAAACAGGAGTACATTTTCAAAATGTTTCTGCAAAGCAATTTATGGATAAAGTACATGAGAGAGACGATCATCTAGAATCTCAGTTGATTAATTTGATGGCATGTCAGCGTGGTACTAATGAGTATTGGTACCGTCGTCATGGAGAACTTAAATGCATGCTAAGGAACTTAGGTACTCCTACATGGTTTCTTACCCTAAGCTGTGCTGAATACGCTTGGGATGATTTACTTGAATTTCTTCGTGAGGCTAATTCAAATGTAAAAAATATTGAATACAAGACACCTGGAGAATTGTGCTCTTTGGATCCTGTTAATGTATGCAGGTATTTCAATCATAGGTTTGAAGCTATGATGTCTTTTATCTGCAATAAAAAGAATCCTCCTCTTGGAGAAGTTTTAGATTTTTTTGGGAGAAAGGAGTATCAAGCTAGAGGTGCTCCTCATATACATATGCTGTTATGGATTAAGGATGCACCTAAATTCGGAACTGATTCGGATGACACCGTTTTGTCTTTTATTGAGGAATATGCGACATGTGCTATACCAAAAAGAACAGATGAGAACAGCTTAAGAGAACAAGTGTTACGATTCCAAAATCATCGATGTGGAAAATACTGTCGACGGAAGTACAAGTCTAAGGAAAAGTTTTACACCAAATGTCGTTTTGGATTTCCACGTCCTGTAATATCCAAAGGAAGAGTAAACAGTTTTATGTCAGCTATGAGACATACCATCACTAGAAAATCACCCAAAAATACATATAATTTGAGAAGAACAGAAGAATCAAAATATATTAATGATTATAATCAAGTTATTCTCTCAATGTGGAATGCTAATATGGATATTCAGTATGTTGCGGATAATTCCATTGCTGTTGCCCGGTATGTCACATCTTATATAACAAAATCTGAAAAGACAGAGTTAAAAGAAATGTGGGAAGAAATTGCTCATGAGAAGAGTCTTAGTAAGAAGTTATACAGTTTCAGTTTGAAGATGTTATCCCATCGAGAAATTGGAGCATATGAATGCTCAGATCGGTTATCATCTGCAAGTTTATACTCAAAATCTAGATCAATTATTTGGGTGAGTCTAGGTCTTGCTGCAACACGAAATCGAGTACTTAAATCTGTACAAGAAATTGAATATTTAGCAGAAAAAGATCCAGAAAGTACAGATATTGTCAAAACAAACATGTTGGATACATATTATCCAAATAGAAGTCATAATCTTGACAACATATGTCTATATGAAGTGCTGCAATACTACAGTTTTAAACGGAATACTACAGAAAACATAAACGATGGAAAATATGCAGTTATTGGTTCTGAAGGATGTTTGGTGAAACAAAGGAAAGGAAATTTGATTAATCACAGAAAACTGAGTTGTGACACTGAACAGAAAAGGGAATTTTAC
Source organism: Calotriton arnoldi (assembly GCA_963921515.1). Lineage (NCBI taxonomy): Eukaryota > Metazoa > Chordata > Amphibia > Caudata > Salamandridae > Calotriton > Calotriton arnoldi. Next base: position 1,646,419 of record CAWUFW010000039.1, read on the forward strand.
TATTTAGCACTTTTGCAACTCTTCAAACCGTGGCGTACAGAATTGGAATTACTTGGGGAGTTTGAGAGCTATGAAGATTCCTTCAATGCTTGTAAAGATACCATAGAATGTCCAGTTTTTGCTAACTATCTAAAAATGTTGAATGATGAAATGGATCAAGAAGCTACTATTGCAGCTGAGATTGCTAGAGACAGTTCTCAAGATAGTCAAACTTCTGCTCCACTGAGTGAAGATCCACTAGGAGAACCAATTGTTCAAAATGAAGCAGCAATTGCAATGAATGAGGTGGAAATAGCAATGCATCAAGCTCAAGAAGATATTATGGACTTAGGAAACTTGGAAGAACAACTAAATATTGAACAGAAAGAAATATATCAGCAAGTGAGACAACAGATTGACCATGGATTTCTTCATGAAAAGAAAGAATGCACATGCACATCATTTCAACCTATCCGAATGTATGTCAGTGGTCAAGCTGGAACAGGAAAAAGTTTCTTAATTAAAGTATTGACCAGTTATCTGCAGAAAACAACTGACTCACATTTGTCTTGTGTTGTAACTGCTCCAACAGGGTTGGCAGCACACAATATTAAAGGAATTACATTGCATCGTTTACTTATGCTACCTGTAGAGCATGAAAACAAATTGGAATATCATAAGCTATCTGGAGAAGCTTGTTATGAAGTTTCAAGAGTGCTAAAGAAAATGAAACTTCTAATTATTGATGAAGTAAGCATGGTCTCAAACTTAATGCTTGCTTTTGTGCATTTAAGAATGCAGCAAATTCTTAAAACAGAATATGATGTCTTATTTGGAGGAAAACATGTGATAGTTTTTGGAGATCTCCTGCAACTTACTCCTGTAAAAGGACAACCAGTATTTAAAACACTTGTGCATGAAGACACCAGAAAGTCTTTGGGAAGTGTTGGCAACGTTAATATTTGGTCTTATTTTGAATACAAAGAACTCATTACAAATATGCGACAGGCAAATGATGTTAATTATGGATCTATACTTCAAGATATAAGAATTGGAGTTCTCACAGAAGAAGGCAAACAAGCTTTGCAAAGTCGACTATTTAAGAATTTGTTTCCAAATGAAAATATAGTTCCAGAAAAAATGTATAGCAAAATTGCTGAAAGTAAATCTATAATTTGTTTAATGCCAACACTCCGTGAGTGTTCTATTTTCAATGAACAACTTTTGAAGCTAGAAAATCAAGAAATCAAAAAAATGGAAGCCATTGATAAAATAGAGCATGAAGGAATTACTATTATTTTGACGGACAAATTGAAAAATAAATTGAATTCTTTAGAAAAATCCATATCTAAAACTGCTGGTTTAGAAAAGAATTTATATCTATGTGTCAACTGTCGAGTAATTTTACGGCGGAATTTGGATGTAGAAAAAGGTTTAGTTAATGGAGCAATGGGGAAAGTTGTGAATTTTGTTAATTATCAAAAAAGAGATGGAATCGAATTTTTAAAAATTAAATTTGATCAAATTGAAGAAGTAAAACAAATTGGTTGTTGTTCTGTTCGTTTTTTGCTTGTTAAAGATTTGTATGTCCGTAGGAAGCAAAATACCACTTTCTTTGGCATATGCAGTCACTATTCATAAATCTCAAGGATTGAGTGTAGACAGTGCTTTGGTGAACATTGGAAGTACTGTGTTTAAAGAGGGTATGGCATATGTTGCTTTGTCCCGAGTCAGAACTTTATCTGGATTGTTTTTGATTGATTTTGAAGAGTCAAAGATTACTGCAGATGCAAACTGTGTAAAAGAGTATAATAGGTTAAGAAGAGCGTATACTCCAAATTTAGGTGAATATCCTGTATTTGAAAAGTGTGTAGTACATCGAAAAAGAAGATATGAGAATATCTGTAGTGAAGTTATAGAGAAGGAAAAAAATAAAGATAATGTTCAAATTGAAAGCAAAAAGAAAAAGGATAGTATTGAAGAGATTGTTGGGTATCAGTTAGAAAACAGTTCAGGTATCAACTGCTATGCTAATGTAGTGATCAATGTAGTATTTTTTCTACAAAGTTTGCAACAGCAAATTATGGGAAATCGTGAAAAAAGATTTTGTTCCATATTGCATTGTTTTTATAAAAAATTGAACACTAATAAAAGGAAATTACAAAGTGTTTCTCATATTCGTAATCTTTTGGATATATGTTCTGGTTGTACACAATTTACGCAGGATATTCAACAAGACGCTCAGGAATTTCTAATGTATATGCTTACAGTATTAGAAAATGAGGGAATACAAATTGAAAATCTTTTTGGCCTTCGTTATAAATGGGAACATGAATGTGAAAATTGTATGTTTACATGTACAACTAACATAGATACTGAAAGATTTATATATTTGACATTACCAGACTGTAAAACAGTGTCTTTCAATAAACTAGTTAAAGCAGCAAATCAAAACATGGAGTGTAGCCAATGCAAATCAAAAATGTTATCAACATTATTTATACAAAGATTTGGACAATACATAATTTTAATGATACAACGTTGTAGAGCTGATGGAAGAAAATTGGAAACTTTAATTAAAGATTTTGTAGCAAGTCAACTATCTATATCCGGAAGGACTTTTGTAGCAGTATCAATTATTTTCCATCATGGTCCTTCTACAACATCTGGACATTACACTGTGTATTTAAAATGCAATAGAGGATGGACATATTGTAATGATGCTCAATTGGATTTTAAACAACGTTTGCCTAGAGAATTACCAAATTCCTACTTAATATTTTTAAAACCAAAGTTTTAGGAACATAATTCAACCTCTGAAGAATTTATTGATATTTCTTAATATGATTACTATTGGACAATTTTAATTTAAAGGATTTCAAAAAAACTATTTGGCCTAGAGGAAAAGTATATATTTTAATTATGGACTTTTTCTTCCACATCCTCTCAGCATATATTTTGAAAGAAAAACATTTACTGTGTATACAATTTCAAGTTATAACATTTTCTTAGGAGAGAGCATTTTATATACCTGTCATTTGTATTATATGGTATGTTATTCAGCAGGAAGTTTTTATGTAATGTTCATAAATAGTTAAGTATATTTTAAATATTTTACAAGTAGTTTTGGGTTTTTTAAAACAATCTTATTGATTGTTTTGTTTTTTTGCCCGCTGTTATGTGATGAGTAACATTGAAATCACTATTTGTAGTGAAATTCAATGTATTCTGAGAACAGCAAAAAAGACAAAGAAAATAATTTTTAAAATGTGAAAATCATGTTCTGTTATAAAAAATATAATATTATATATTATAACGATTTTTTCTTCTCTTTTACAGGTCCTAATTCTACAATTTTTAATTTTTCGGAAATTTTAGTTAACAAAACAAGTGGGAAAAATAATTAGTGTTTTTTATAACTATTATTGTGAAGGTAAAATTAACTAAGTGTTAAAATAAAAAATGGTCTGTGAGAGGACACTGGTGAAGAAAGGGGGATGGACGGTGTAGATATCACTGGAAAGATGCTCTGTGGCTGTTTTAATTTATATAATTAAGTTACCTTTTAGTACAACTAAATTACTGCTTATGGATTTGCAGAATGAGTGAGGCATTCACACTAGCAGTGTTGTAGTGAAATTTGTAGAATGTATGTAGTCACTTAACTGCTTCCAGGCTAGTGAGTCTTTGTAATTGTACTTTTCCAATCAGCCATCCAGCACCATGTACTAATTCATTCACTGTGTCAAAACCCAACCACTTATACATTCACCCAGGCACTCTCCTTCCAGTATTATAATCGTTCAGTGAGTACCCAACTACTCATTCAGTGACCCAGGCCTTACCATATACACTGATTCAAACCCTTATCCACTATGCATGCCGTTCTCTAACCACCTACACACACGTGTTTCACACCTTCAATTCCCCAGTCACTATCCATACACTCCAGCAGACATCATGACACTCCCTTTGCAGTCCTCTGTTGACTCATTCAGCAACACTGACAAATCCATTTGGTGTGCCAAAACCCAACCACTTATACATTCACCCAGACACTCACCTTGTAGTACTCTAATCGTTCATTCTGTAGCCAAGTACTCATTCAGTGACTTAGGCCTTAGCACATAGACTTCTTCAAAACCTTAATCACTATGCATGCGGTTCTCTACCCACGTACACACTTGTCTTTCACACCTTCAATTCCCCAGTCACTATCCATACACTCCAGCAAACATCCTGACACTCCCTTTGCAGTCCTCTGTTGACTCATTCAGCAACACTGACAAAGCCATTTGCTGCGCTAAAACCAAAAGAGTTATACATTCACCCAGGCACTTTCCTTGTAGTACTCTAATCGTTCAGTCTATACCCAAAGAACTCATTCAGTGACCCAGGCCTTAGCATATAGACTGCTTCAAACCCTTAATCACTATGCATGCAGTTCTCTAACCACCTACACACTTGTCTTTCACACCTTAAATTCCCCAGTCAGTATCCATACACTCCAGTAAACATGCTGTCACTCCCCTTGCAGTCCTCTGTTGACTCATTCAGCAACATGTACTAATCCATTCGCTGCGCCAAAACCCAACCACTTATACATTCACCCAGGCACTCTCCTTGCAGTACTCTAATCGTTCAGTCAGTACCCACGTACTCATTCAGTGACCCAGGCCTTAGCACATAGACTGCTTCAAACCCCTATGTACTATGCATGCGGTTCTCTAACCACCTACACACTTGTCTTTCACACCATCAAATCACCAGTCAGTATCCATACACTCCAGCAAACATCCTGTCACTTACCTTGCAGTCCTCTGTTGACTCATTCTGCAACACCTAAAAATCCATTTGCTGCGCAAAAACCCAACCACTTATACATTCACCCAGGCACTCTCCTTGTACTACTATAATTGTTCAGTTTATACCCAAGTACTCATTCAGTAACCCAGGCCTTAGCACATAGACTGCTTCAAACCTTTAATCACTATGCATGCTGTTCTCTAACCACCTACACACTTGTCTTTCACACCTTAAATTCCCCAGTCAGTATCCATACACTCCAGCAAACATCCTGTCACTCCCCTTGCAGTCCTCTGTTGTCTCATTCAGCAACACCTACAAAGCCATTTGCTGCGCTAAAACCAAAAGAGTTATACATTCACCCAGGCACTTTCCTTGTAGTACTCTAATCGTTCAGTCTATACCCAAAGAACTCATTCAGTGACCCAGGCCTTAGCACATAGACTGCTTCGAACCCCTATGTACTATGCATGCGGTTCTCTAACCACCTACACACTTGTCTTTCACACCTTCAATTCCCCAGTCACTATCCATACACTCCAGCAAACATCCTGACACTCCCTTTCCAGTCCTCTGTTGACTCATTCAGCAACACTGACAAATCCATTTCGTGTGCCAAAACCCCACCATTTATACATTAAGCCAGTCACTCTCCTTGCAGTACTCTAATCATTCAGTTAGTACCCAACTACTCATTCAGTGACCCAGGCCTTACCATATACACTGATTCAAACCCCTATCCACTATGCATGCCGTTCTCTAACCACCTACACACACGTCTTTCACACCTTCAATTCCCCAGTCACTATCCATACACTCCAGCAGACATCCTGACACTCCCTTTGCAGTCCTCTGTTGACTCATTCAGCAACACTGACAAATGCATTTGGTGTGCCAAAACCCAACCACTTATATATTAAGCCAGTCACTCTCCTTACAGTAGTCTAATCGTTCAGTTAGTACCCAACTACTCATTCAGTGACCCAGGCCTTACCATATAGACTGCTTCAAACCCCTATCCACTATGCATGCCGTTCTCTAACCACCTACACACATGTCTTTCACACCTTCAAATCCCCAGTCAGTATCTATACACTCCAGCAAACATCCTGTCACTCCCCTTGCAGTCCTCTGTTGACTCATTCAGCAACACCTACAAAGCCATTCGCTGTGCCAAAACCAAAACACTTATACATTCACCCAGGCACTCTCTTTGTACTACTCTAATTGTTCAGTCTATACCCAAGTACTCATTCAGTGACCCAGGCCTTAGCACATACAGTGCTTCAAACCCCTATCCACTATGCATGCCGTTCTCTAACAACCTACACACATGTCTTTCACACCTTCAAATCCCCAGTCAGTATCTATACACTCCAGCAAACATCCTGTCACTCCCCTTGCAGTCCTCTGTTGACTCATTCAGCAACACCTACAAAGCCATTCGCTGTGCCAAAACCAAAACACTTATACATTCACCCAGGCACTCTCTTTGTACTACTCTAATTGTTCAGTGTATACCCAAGTACTCATTCAGTGACCCAGGCCTTAGCACATACAGTGCTTCAAACCCCTATCCACTATGCATGCCGTTCTCTAACAACCTACACACATGTCTTTCACACCTTCAATTCCCCAGTCACTATCCATACACTCCAGCAAACATCCTGTCAGTCCCCTTGCAGTCCTCTGTTGACTCATTCAGCAACACCTACAAATCCATTTGCTGTGCCAAAACCCAACCACTTATACATTCAGCCAGTCACTCTCTTTGCAGTACTCTAATCGTTCAGTCAGTACCCAAGTACTCATTCAGTGACCAAGGTCTTAGCACATATACTGCTTCAAACCCCTATCCACTATGCATGTGGTCCTCTAACCACCTACACACTTGTCTTTCACACCTTCAAATCCCCAGTCACTATCCATACACTCCAGCAAACATCCTGTCACTACCCTTGCAGTCCTCTGTTGACTCATTCAGCAACACCTACAAAGCCATTCGCTACGCCAAAACCCAAACACTTATACATTAAGCCAGTCACTCTCCTTGCAGTACTCTAATCGTTCAGTCAGTACTGAAGTACTCATTCAGTGACCCAGGCCTTAGCACATACAGTGCTTCAAACCCCTATCCACTATGCATGCCGTTCTCTAACCACCTACACACATGTCTTTCACACCTTCAATTCCCCAGTCAGTATCCATACACTCAAGAAGACATCCTGTCACTTCCCTTGCAGTCCTCTGTTGACTGATTCAGCAACACCTAGAAATCAATTCACAGCGCCAAAACGTAAACACTTATACATTCGGCGAGGCACTCTCCTTCCACTACTCTAATCGTTCAGTCAGTACCCAAGTACTCATTAAGTGACCCAGGCCTTAGCACATACACCGTTTCAAACCCCTATACACTATGCATGCAGTTCTATAACCACCTACACACTTGTCTTTCACACCTTCAAATCCCCACTCACTATCCATACACTCCAGCAAACATCCTGTCAGTCCCCTTGCAGTCCTCTGTTGACTCATTCAGCAACACCCACAAAGCCCTTCGCTGCGCCAAAACCAAAACACTTATACATTCACCCAGGCACTCTCTTTGTACTATGTACTATGTACTTTGGACTTTGTATTTATTTACTTACGTTGCATCCCTGTGCATCAGAAGTAGCACAGGACACTGCAGCTAAAGAGCTTACATTGTCACACTGCTATACATTCACAATGTACTATTAATGCATTCTTTCAGTCAATTAAGTTATAGATATACATTCAACCAACCTTTCACACATTAACATAGAAATATAGTTCTTTCTTTAACCAGAGAAGTTAGTTCTGAAAAGAACTTTTTTTTTTCTTTTTTTCTTTTATATATATATATTTTTTTTTTTACTATTTTTTTTTTTTGGGTGTTTTTTTCGGAAATAATAAACAAAAAAAAGGAAAAAAACAGGAAACCTCAGGAATTACATGTCATTCCTGGAAAACACAAAAAAAGAAAAAAAGTCTAACAATGATGATTGCGCTGTGCAGCACAAACAGCTTCCACGGATTGTTCTCCATAAGAGATCAGTTTGTTGCACTTGACACAGTGCTGCTTTAAAAATGCAAATTCAGGACGTATGTCCAGAGATGTTAATGTTGTTGGTGTGCCAGATGTAGAAGGAACTGCACGTTGTTGATTCCTTGCAGCTCTCCGAGACTCCTCCCGAGCCAGGTTTAGTGGGTGAATTGTTTTTAAATGCTTATACATAGAGGCAGTACCACAAGAATATTTCTTGTCGACACTACCTCTAGACAGCACCCTCTCACAGATCCGGCAGGTGACTTTCGTGGCATTCACCTTTTTTTGGCCCTCCGGAAAAGTGAAAAACTTCCACACCACCGACACATGCCTTTCTGGACGTGGATTTTCCTGCACAAATTCTTCTTCTGAAGAATGTTCTGAATCCTGTTGTTGCTGTTGTGCAGAAGCCATCTTCTTATTTGAGCAATCCCAGTTCTTGTTGAATGCAGAGATGTGTCTCCAAAGAAGCTCAAAGAAGAATGATGGAAATGGGTGGGGTCCTTCAATAGTTACAATGGGAAATGTTATCAACCAATCAAAAGTTTTTTTTTCAAGTCACATGGGATCCGCGTACCGTGCGCACACGCAGCACGCACCCAACGCGAAGTTGCGAAATTGCATTTAAAAGTAAAATAACTTTATTACATGTAAAAATATATTATTTTTATGCATAAGTAAGATAATGTCTGGCCCTAATATGTGTTTTAAAGACATATATATGTCATTTTAGAACATATAAAAATTCGCGGGAGTCGCGTACACAGCGCGTACAGCACGCATATGACGTCACGCGGGGCGCGTGTCCGCGCAAGCGCCGCGTAGTATAATGCACATGTATCACGAATGTGTAAACGTAGGAAGCGCGAACCGGTCGCATACTAATCGCGCACAACACGTAACATACGTATATCACGTAACTGTAAAACACTCACCCATCGCACACCCTACGCGGATCCTTCACGACTTTAAGAAAATGGCGGCTACAATTCGCGCACTGATCTTGTAAGGTACACTGCCGGTGCGCGACTCCAAAAAAAAAAAAAAAAAATGTTTTACATTTATTAACAAATTAGAAAACAAAACAAAAAATATTTATGTTTCAATATTTTTGAAAACATTTTTTTGCAATTTATATTACAAATATATAAATATTTTTTTTAAAACAAAATATTTACATTAAACAGATAAACATCTGTAGAAAATTAGTATCAAAAAAATACATGTAAAAAATATTACAATTAAATATTATCATTTAAAAAACCGTTGAAATTCACTGAAAAAACCATAGGTTTCAGGCGCGTTATAGTTACAAATTAGCATTTAAAAAACCTTTGAAATTCACTGAAAAAACCATAGGTTTTAGGGACGTTATAGTTACAAATTAGCATTTAAAAAACCATTGAAATTCACTGAAAAAACCATAGGTTTCAGACATGTTATAGTTACAAATTAGCATTTAAAAAACCTTTGAAATTCACTGAAAAAACCATAGGTTTCAGGGACGTTATAGTGACAAATTAGCATTTAAAAAACCTTTGAAATTCACTGAAAAAACCATAGGTTTTAGGGACAGTTATAGTTAGTTGGACATTGCACTCGTACAAAACCCGTGAAATTCCCCCGTTATAGTTAGTCCAGCTAACTATAACTCGCGCCCCGCAATGCACTGCTGATGACGTCACATATTACATCACTCATGACATGGTCAGTGACATCACTGATGACATCACTGATGACATCTCAAATGACATCACTGATGACATCATCCACGTGATAATCTGATGCACCTCCTCACACCCCAATATAAACTTTGATACACCCACTCTAAATTACAGACTGCCATTCGCAAAACCATAGACACTCCAACACCAATAACTACATACCCACTCACTGATTCTTAGGTCTACGCACACATCCACTCACTCACCCGTACAGTCACTCATACTTACGGTCACTCAGTACAGGACTATCATATGCACTCATACTCCTATATAGACACTCAAACACCGCCACTCATCCATAGAGGTACTCACACACCTAGTCAGTCATGCAAATAATTAAACACACTACCATTTACTCACCTATACAGTTATACACACACCAGCTCACTTACTCATACAAATAGTAGCACATTCTTACGCTCTTATACAATCACTGATACAAGCACACACTCATCCATACAGCCACTATCACAATCACTCACTCTCGCTTATAGCTATTTATATACTCCAACACACATATATACTGCCTTTCACATATGTAGTTACTCACACATGTACCACTGGGACATACATTCACTCACTAACACACTCTTACACACACTTACCCACCCATACAGTCTATCACAGATGCACTCTTGAAACCATCCACCCAGTGAATCACCCACTCACACATCTATGCACAGAGTCGCACACACCCCTCCCACACAAACACTCAGGCACCCATACAGATACTCAGACAAGCATTCAATAACTCATATAGACACTCATGTAGCTATTCACAAACACATGCAGCCACTTACACAGCAACAGACAGACGGATACAGACATTCACCCAGTTTAGTCACTAACCCATGCATTCAGTAAGATACGTTAAATCACTCACTTATAGAGTCAGTCACGCACCTACTAAATCATCCATACAGACACTTACACACCCACTCATTCTTCAATACGTCTTTCCCTATATATATTAAAAATATTTCAACTTTACAGAAACACACAGTCACTGGATGATGTCATCAGTGATGTCATTTGAGATGTCATCAGTGATGTCATCAGTGATGTCACTGACCATGTCATGAGTGATGTAATATGTGACGTCATCAGCAGTGCATTGCGGGCGCGAGTTATAGTTAGCTGGACTAACTATAACGGGGGAATTTCACGGGTTTTGTACGAGTGCAATGTCCAACTAACTATAACTGTCCCTAAAACCTATGGTTTTTTCAGTGAATTTCAAAGGTTTTTTAAATGCTAATTTGTAACTATAACGTCCCTGAAACCTATGGTTTTTTCAGTGAATTTCAAAGGTTTTTTAAATGCTAATTTGTAACTATAACATGTCTGAAATCTATGGTTTTTTCAGTGAATTTCAATGGTTTTTTAAATGCTAATTTGTAACTATAACGTCCCTAAAACCTATGGTTTTTTCAGTGAATATATATATATATATATATATATATATATATATATATTCAAACAACCTCCTTCTCCTTAAACAAAAGAGTCCTGTCACTCAAGGGAGGGTGGGGCTGAGAACATTTAATTATTTCATGGCTGTTAAACCAGAGACGCGTTTCAACATAAAAATGCCTTTTTCAATCTGGATTTTAGAGCGTGTTGGTAAGTATTGTAGTGAAAAGTCCATTCTTGTAAAAATGAACACAGCACGCAAAAGTCTTTCCCGAGTGAGCTGGCGTCCTGGTAGACACTCTATTTCCAGCCTCCTCAGTGCGTGCTGTTTAATGTTCTGTTAACAAGCCACTAACACGCTCACTGTTCTTAACGATGTTCCACACAGCGCTTGCAGTCCTCTGTTCTCTCCACCCTTGGATCGCCACTTACCCTCTTCTTCGCTGTACACAAACAGCGCCCTGCTCCGAATTCCTCCATACTGACCTACAAGCCCAGGGACAAGGCTTCAGTGTGAGGAGCCTGCACATCTCGCGGCGAGCCCCTGTGGCCTCTCCCTATAAGCATGCAGCTGTGCAAGGTACGGGGGCTGAAAGGTTGCTTACTCCGCCTTCTCCTCCAATTTGCGGTCTGCCTCTCAACTCCTGAACGCAGGTGGTGCACTTGGTGGCGCTACCGCCAACGCGCCAAATTATTCAAACAACCTCCTTCTCCTTAAACAAAAGAGTCCTGTCACTCAAGGGAGGGTGGGGCAGAGAACATTTAATTATTTCATGGCTGTTAAACCAGAGAGCGTTTCAACATAAAAATGCCTTTTTCAATCTGGATTTAGAGCGTGTTGGTAAGTATTGTAGTGAAAAGTCCATTCTTGTAAAAATGAACACAGAACGCAAAAGTCTTTCACGAGTGAGTTGGCGTCCTGGTAGACACTCTATTTCCAGCCTCCTCAATGCGTGCTGTTTAATGTTCTGTTAACAAGCCACTAACACGCTCACTGTTCTTAACGATGTTCCACACAGCGCTTGCAGTCCTCTGTTCTCTCCACCCTTGGATCGCCACTCACCCTCTTCTTCGCTGTACACAAACAGCGCCCTGCTCCGAAGTCCTCTGCACTGGCCAACAAGCCCAGGGACAAGGCTTCAGTGTGAGGAGCCTGCACATCTCGCGGCAAGCCCCTCTTGCCTCTCCCTATAAGCATGCAGCTGTGCAAGGTACGGGGCTGAAAGGTTGCTTACTCCGCCTTCTCCTCCAATTTGCGGTCTGCCTCTCAGCGCCTGAACGCAGGTGGTGCACTTGGTGGCGCTCCCGCTAACGCGCCAAATTATTCAAACAACCTCCTTCTCCTTAAACAAAAGAGTCCTGTCACTCAAGGGAGGGTGGGGCTGAGAACATTTAATTATTTCATGGCTGTTAAACCAGAGACGCGTTTCAACATAAAAATGCCTTTTTTAATCTGGATTTTAGAGCGTGTTGGTAAGTATTGTAGTGAAAAGTCCATTCTTGTAAAAATGAACACAGCACGCAAAAGTCTTATATATATATATATATTTTTTTTATATATATATATAGACTCACACATCCACTCTGACACCCATACAGACACTGTCACACCCACTATGATACTCAACAGACACTCGCACACCCAGTCACACACACAGATACTCTCACACCCACTCTGATGCCCATACAGACACTCTTACATCCATTAACACACACAGACACTCTCACACCCACTGTGATGCCTATACAGAAACTCACACCCACTCATACACACATATACTCTCACACCCACTCACACACTCAGACACTTTCACACCCACTCACACACAGACACTCTAACTCCCACTCTGATGCCCATACATACACTCTCACACCCAGTCACGCACCCAGCAATACACTCTCACGCCCACTCTTACACAGACAGACACTCTCTCTCCCACTCTGAGGCCCATACAAACACTCTCATACCCAGTCACACATCAAGACAGATGCTCTTATACCCACTGTGACGCTCAGACAGATACTTCCACATCCACTCTTACACCCACACAAACACTCTCACACCCAGTAACACACACAGACACTCTCACACCCACTCTGACACCTAAACAGACACTCTCACACCCACACACCCAGACAGAAACTTTCACACCAACTCTGACACCCATACAGACACTCTCACACCCACTGTGATACTCAAACAGACACTCTCACACCCAGTCACACACCAAGACAGATGCTCCTACACCTACTGTGACACCCAGACAGCCAATCCCACATCCACTCTGACACCCATACAGATACTCTCATGCACCCAGACACTCTCAAACTCACTCTGACACCCGTAGAAGCGCCCTTACACCCGGTGATACAAACAAACACTCTCACACCCAGTGACACACATAGACTGACACTCTCACAACCACTCTGATGCCCATACAGACACTCTCACACCCACTCACACACAGACACTCCCACACCCACTGTGATGCCTATACAGAAACTCTCACACCCACTCATACACACATACACTCTGACACCCATACAGACACTCACACACACTCATACCCACTCACACACAGACACTCTCACTCCCACTCTGACGCCCATACATATAGTCTCACACCCAGTCACACACCCAGACATATACTCTCACACCCACTCTGACACCCATACAGATATCTCACACCCACTCTGACACTCATACAGACACTCTCTCACCCACTCAAACACATATACAGACACTCTCACACTCTCACACTCACACTGGTGCCCCTATAAATGTTCTCACACCCAGTGACACACACAGACAGTCTGACACCCACTCTGAGACACACAGTCAGGCACCCTCTCAGAGACTGACAGAGACAGTCAGACATCTACTCACAGACCCCCTCAGCTTCTCACACACCCACTCATAGACTCAGATACCCCCATACACACCTTCTCACACTCACATGTATTCACTTGCACACTTTGGGCCCGATTCCAATCTCGCTAGGAAAGCCCTCCGTACGACTCGGATGTGGAGGGCTTTCCGAGCGAAACGTGCTCCGGGAGTCCGGACGAGCGAGTACGATGTTGCCGTAGGCTTAGGACTCGGTTTGCTCAGACTCCCATTGAACTCTATGGGAGCCCATCTACAGACACATACACAGGCTCCCATAGCAGATAAGGGGTGGGTGGGGAAAAGCGTACACCCTGTGGCGGGCACCCCATGGTGCCCGCCACACTGTGCATGCTCGGATTGGAGGGACCCATGGGCACCCCCCGTGATCGGATCGGAGGGCCCCGGGTGAAGGGGGGCCTGCTTCTGCCCCCAAAAGTACACTTCCGACAGCCATTTTGTCTCGCTGAGACCGAGGCGAAGCAGCTGTCCAAATCATGCATCGTACTTGCTAGGTCAGAAATCGGCTCAATTGCACGGCACATTTCGGCTACAGACGAGACGTACGGAGCAGTTCAAGTCCGGAAACGATTCGGTCGGCGCCTATGCGATCTTCGCATCGTAGTTGGTCGTTCGGACCTGTGAACGATTCGGTCAGAAATAAGGGCTACAAATCGAATCTGACTAAGCCGAATCCGATTCAGAGGCCTTCTGAATGACATCGGAATCAGGCCCTTTGTGTTAGAGTGATGATCCACTCACATATCCATTAAGACATTCTGTAGTGTTACTGGCATTTTGGTTTGTGGATCTGCAATGGATCCTCAGATCCACATGAGATTTAAGAAATTAGAATTGAAAATAAAAAACTACCTGTCTTCAGTGAAAGGGTTGGCTCTGAAAAGAGCCTTTGTGTTTATGATGTGCAGGTGATAACTACACATAATACTCGGTGCAGTCTTTGAAGTTCTTGAGGAACAACCTGTTTCCTTTCGCTGTCAAGTGAATGCCATCATTTCTATATGTACCCTCCATGTCAAAGTGTACTTTATTGTTAGAGATGGAGCCCATGTTGTGGTCTCCTAGGAATGCAGAAACAGTTTTATTGACATGTTTGCTGGATTTGTCTATCTGTGGACAGAATTCATTTGACCACTTCCATTTTTGCCTTTGGGAAATGTTAGAGAACATCAAGGCAGTTTGAGGGAAAAGTGCTATTAATTGAACAAAGGTATCCTTCATTAGGATTTCCAGTCCAACCCCAGTAGGTGTGCCTAGGCCATTGCCACCACAGTGCACAATCCTGAGGTCTGGATGTTGGCAGCCCACAGTGCTTTCAACCATAGGCGCAATTGATGCCACTTTAACCCTCTCTGGCCAAACCAAGGGGGTCATTAGGATGGGGTAACGATTGCCACTGCCGGGCCGGCGGTGGCGACCGTTACGCCATACTACAGTGAAATACCCCTCACCATACGATGATGGCGGGGGTATTGCGGCGGACGCAAAGTGCGTCCGCCGCTTTTCTGCCGGTCGGCAATCATTATGATTGCCTGCCGGGCGGACTTGGGCCACTAATATGGTGGCGGTGCCTAGCAGGCACCACCAGCCATATTAGGATGCGTGTCCTGAAAGACCTTTCCATGGCGGCGATGCCGCCATTGAAAGGCTGATGGGGAATTGGTTTGGGGGCCAGTTGTGGGCCCCCTGGGGTGTGGTTGGGTGCACTTGGGGGGTACCTATGGTACCCCTCTACATTTCTATGCACAGAGTGGCAGGCACCGTGCGGTGCCTGCCACGTTGTGCATGGAAATGCACGACATGGCCATTGGACATTGCGGCGGGTGCTGCAGCCAGCAGCACCCGCCGCAATGTTGAATTGCCAGATGCGACGCGACAGCACACTCTCTGGCCCAAAACACAAAGCTATGATTCACAATCCAATCAGTAATTTCTCCAAGAAGTGTTTTCTTTTTTTGCAGATGAAGGACAGCATAGTTTCAAATCTGTGCTTAAAGTACCAGCAAACATATGCCGGTCTGAAAGAAAAAAGTTCTCCTCTTGTCTTGAATTTGAAGCCTTTATTGTTATAGTTTGTACCATTGTATGGATATTCTGCGCAACTCAAAGTTAGAATCCAAGTTGGTATTCCTAAAAATCTCTATCCTGTAATTAGTTAGATACACATTGTATGCAGTTTAGGGGGTTTTTCTATAATCATTATGATTGCTTTTTCCCCACTGTACATTGCTGATTTTTTCAACAGTAGATCACTTTTGGTGTATGAGTATAGAACCTGAGAAAAATAAAAAAGGGAAAATGCACCCACTGAAGACATTTGCACGGTCAAAAGCATGTGTCATTTCACACAGTGAGTAAACATCTCCCTTACATTTTTGAAGGAAGGTGCTAATATAATGACTGCAAGTGTTGGTGGTTCTCCCAAGAGTACTGTACAGGTGGAGTGTCCTGCTGCACCTACTTTGCTCTGCATGATTTAGTTGTGGCCCCTTTCGGGAATTGTTTCTAATGGGTGCACAGAGAGAATATCGAGTTCAAAATGTCGACATACACAAATATCGAGTTTTAAATATCGTGATACAGAAATATCGTCAGGAAGAATATCTTGGTCAAGAATATTGACTTGCAGGTAAGATATATCGTTTTTGGAAATATCGAAGTTGTTAATATCATTTGCAAAAATATAGTTGTTTAAAATATCGATGTTTTAATTAGTGTTATGTATTTTAGTATGTATTTTTAAAGTATGTGATCTATTTTTTTGTATAAGATTTTGTTTTGTTTTTTAATATATGTGTTAAATTTTTAGTAGTTATTAATTTTATCTTAATTAAATTTTGCATTTTTAAGTTCTGTAGCGGGTTGTGGGTTTATAGGGGAATAGGGTGGGAAGTAATTTAATTATGATAAATTAATTATAATTTTTCATGTATTAGTATTTATTTAAGTTAGATTTGATAGTGTTAATTGTGGGAATTAATTTATTATTAATTAATTAATTGGCTGTTAATTATTATTAATTAATTAATTGGCAATTATGTTAATTGTGTCATTTTGTGAGAAGTGGGTTGTGGTTTTACAGGGGAATAGGGTGGGAAGTAATTTAATTATAATAAATGTATTCATATTTTTTATTTATTAATATTTATTTAATTTATATTTTATAGTGTTAATTGTGGGAGTTATTTTATTATCAAATATTTATTAATTGGTTGTTAATTATTATTAGTTAATTAATGTGTAATTAATTATGTTAATTGTGTCATTTTGTAGGAGTGGGTGGTGGGGTTTATAGGAGAATAGGATGGGATGTAACTTATTTATAATTAATTAATAATTGTTTGTTAATTAATGCTAATTAAAATATGGCAATTGTGTAATTAATTTTTTATGTAAGTTGTGGGGTTTATAGTGGTAAAGGGCGGAAGTAAATTATTTTAAATGAATTAATAAGTTGTTAATTGATATTAATGTATTAATGTAAAATTAGTTATGGAAATTGTGTAATCATTTTTAGGTGTGGGTTGTGGTGTTTATTGGGGTAGAGGGTGGAAAGTAATTTATTTTTGATTAATTAATAATTAGTTGATTATTAATATTAATTTATCAATTGATAAATATTTATGGTAAGTGTTTATTGTTATTTTGTGCGTGTTTTAGTTTTATAGGGGTAACATTTGGGGAGTAAATTAATTTTTATTTGTTTAAATTTTTTTTAATTTAATAATATTTGTTTAATTGATAACTAATTATGTTAATTATGGAGGAACATGTTTAAATTAAATGTGGGTTGTGAATTGTGTGGTGTTATAGGGTAGAAAATAAAAAATATAATATTTATTAATAATTAATGTTTTTGTTTATAAAAATCTTCTATAGCAAAATAGTTTTTTGTTTTTAAATTATTTTTGAATTTGTTAAAATAATCTTTCTAGGTATTTGCTAGATCTTTTTAACATTCTAATCTGTTTATATCTTTTGTAATATTTAAAGCCTTTATATATGTTTTATTTTTTTGTTTTTTAAAATATTTTGTGTTGTTGTTAATTTGTTTGTTTTTAATTTTGAACTGGTTCCAGTGGAAGTATTAATTTTTACCCCTCCGCTATCCAACACTTTCCCTACTGTTGCACAAACTGAAGAGGGAATAGTAATTTTAACCCCTCCGCTATCCAACACTTTCCATATTGTTGCACTCACTGAAGTGGGAATAGTATTTTTTACCCCTCCGTTATCCAACACTATTCCCTACTGTTGCACTCACTAGAATGGGAATAGTAATTTTTACCCCTCCCCTATCCAACACTTTCCCTACTGTTGCACCCACTGGAGTGGGAATAGTAATTTTTACCCCTCCGCTATCCAACACTTTCCCTACTGTTGCACCCACTGGAGTGGGAATAGTAATTTTTATCTCTCCGCTATCCAACACTTTCCCTACTGTTGCACCCACTGGAGTGGGAATAGTAATTTTTACCCATCCGCCATCCAACACTTTCCCTACTGTTGCACCCACTGGAGTGGGAATAGTAATTTTTACCTCTCCGCTATCCAACACTTTCCCTACTGTTGCACCCACTGGAGTGGGAATAGTAATTTTTACCTCTCCGCTATCCAACAGTTTCCCTACTGCTGCACCCACTGGAGTGGAAATAGTAATTTTTACCCCTCCGCTATCCAGCATTTTTCCTACTGTTGCACTCACTGGAGGTGGAATATTAAGTTTTACCCCTCCGCTATCCAACACTGTCCCTACTGTTGCTCTCACTGGAGTGGGAATAGCAATTTTTACCCCTTCCGCTATCCAACATTTTCCCTACTGTTGCACTCACTGGAGTGGGAATATTAATTTTTACCCCACCGCTATCTAACATTTTCTTTACTATTGTACTTACTGGAGTAGGAATATTAAGTTTTACCCCTCCGCTACCCAACACTTTCCCTACTGTTGCACTCACTGGAGTGGTAATAGTAATTTTTACCCCTCCGCTATCCAACACTTTCCCTACTGTTGCACTCACTGGAGAGGGAATAGTAATTTTTACCCCTCCGCTATCCAACATTTTCTTTACTATTGTACTTACTGGAGTGGGAATATTAAGTTTTACCCCTCCGCTATCCAACACTTTCCCTACTGTTGCACTCACTGGAGTGGGAATAGTAAGTTTTACTCCTCTGCTATTCAACACTTTCCCTACTGTTGCACTCAATGGAGTGCAAAATGTAATTTTAAAGACTATTAAATATTCTAATGTTTTAATTTATAGTATAATTTTTTTATTAGAGTTTATGTTATAATTGTATGTAAATATATATATATATTTATTTGTAAATTTGTATATAATTATTAAATTATAAAATAAATTAAAATTAATAGTTTAATTGTTTTAAAGTAAATAGATATAAATATATTACATTTTATTTATGCATGTTTAAATATTTTTTACATTAAATTCATTTTATTATATTTGTTAAAATGTATATTAAATCTAAATAATTTTTTTAAAGTTAATTTTATTATTTAATATATTTAACATTAATTTTTATTTAAATAAAAAAATCAATATTTTGTACATCTATATTTTTGACATCGATATTTTTGTTTCAATATTTTTGTACTTACAATTTTAAGTATAGGATGTCGATATTTTTGACATTGATATTTTTGCATCGATATTTGTGTATTGGGATATTTTGGGCATCGATATTCTATCAGTGAACCTTTCCAATTGCTTAAACATAGAAGTTGTCCAAGGTAAATAATTTTTTGTAGTGTCCCTGGATAACTGCTTGCTGCAAGTATTGCAGTAGAGATATTTATCTGTAACCTTTTTTTCCCTTGATGGTATTACAATATGCTTCAAAACATCACTTCGTTTTGTGCTTCCAAAAGTGTATTTGTAAATAGTTAAATAATTTATGTTATGTTTATTTGTTAATTGTTTGGTCTAAATTGTTTTGTAATTTGTTGATAACATGTATTTGTAAAGTTATAAAACTGTATATTAGTAATTGTACTTATAGGTCACAAACATACCCATACATGTACTCATACATGAACATGCACACCTATGGAGTCATTTAGCCAGGTACTGACACACCTGCACATACACTCATACAGCCATTCAAAATTGCATACTGTCAGTCTTACACCCATTTACACATGGAAACTGCTAATTAGATAGACTCAAACACCCATACAGCCATTCACACACCCACTCACACACTCATACAGTTACTCACACACCAAGCCATACACCAATACAGTGACTCATACACCCAGTTACACCATGATACGCCCACTCACACACCCAAACACATACACCAATACAGCTACTCCCATACCCAGTCATGGGTATGAGAGTAGCTGATAAAACTACACAGAGACTGACACATTCATGCACAGACTAATGCAGCCACTGACACAACCAGGCACTCAAGATACAGCCACTGACAGACCCAGGCTCACACTGATACAACCTCTGACACACCTAGGGACACACTGATCCAGCCACTGATATACCCAGACACACATTGATGCAACTACTGATACACCCAGCCACACTTCGATAGAGAAACTGACACACCAAGGCACATACTCATACAGGCAATGAAAATCCCAGTCACATATTTATAAAGTGAGTTAGACATTCAGCCAAACACTGATAGTGTCTCAAACACCAACATACATACTGATATAGTCAGTTATACACCCAACCCAGACACTAACACAGCCAACCAAACCCTAATGCATTCAATAATACCCCCAGGCATACACTGATTCATATAGTGACACACCCAGGCGTACACCAATGCAGACACTTACACTGCCAGGTATACACTAAAGCAGACACCGACACATCTAGTCAAACATTAATGCATTCAATAATAAACCCAGGCACATACTAATGGATACACTGAAACAGCCAGGCACACACTTATCCATACACTAATATACACAGTCACACACTAATGCATATGCTCACACACCGAGGCAGACACTGACTCATACACTGACACACCCAGGGACACACCAGTGCAGACACTGACACACCCAGGCTTACAGCAATGCAGACACTGATACACGCAGGCAAATACTAATGCATCCCATAACACAGTCAGGCACACACTGATGCACATACTGATACACCCAGGCATACACTGATGCATAGACTGACACACCAAGGCATACATCAATGCAGACATTGACATACCCAGCCAAATACAAGTGCATCCAATAACACACTTACACACACACTGATGAATACACTGACACACTGAGGCATACTCTGATGTATACACTGACACACCCAGGTATATAGCAAAGCAGAAGCTGATACACCCAGCCATACACTAATGCATGCAATATCACACCCAGGCACACACTGATGCATACACAGACAAACCTAGGGACATACCAATGCAGACACCAACACACCCAGGGGTACACCAAAGCAGACACTGACACACCCAGCCGAACACTAATGCACCCAAAAACCCACCCAAACATACACTGATGCATACACTGACAAACCCACTCTTATACTGATACAGTTACTGACACAGAGGTAGCCCTTTGTTTGACCAGATGTTGGTTTTAGCAAGAGCCTTTTTTTATCTAGAAGAGTTTTTTAACAGTTTTTAAACTTTTTTCTTATTATTTTTTTAACAAAACGTGAACAGGGTAGTAAAAAGGGTAAGGATGGGGAAATGCAAAGAAGCAACTGGCTTCAGTCTTCAAAAAACATAACGAACAGCGATGCTTCTTCATTGTATCCAAGAATGCACCCACAAAATATATTTTTACAGAGACAAGCATGTGGCATTTCTTGCAGTGAATAGCCATGTCACTCAATTCTTTGCAGGCAGCTGACATTGTAATGACTGCAGCTGAGGATGGTTCTCCCAAGGCTGCTGTAGAGGTCAACTGTTCTTCTGCTCCTGCTTTGACCCTCATCATCTGGTTGTAGACCCTTTCATGACTTGTTTTTAGGTGCTTCCACATGGAACTTGTCCCATGTGAATACTTCTTTGCAGTGCCTCTGGATAACTGCTTGCCCCATATATTGCACTGCACATATTTTGCTGTTACCTTCTTTTCCCCAGAAGGTATAATAAAGTCCTTCCACACATCTCTTTCTTTTCTGCGAATTGGAGTGTCTTCCTCCTCATCCTCAACAGATTGTGGATGCTCATCTTGGATGTAGCTTCAGCCATTCTGTAAAAGCAGAGCACCACTTGTTCTCAATCCTCCTTCTAGAGACTTTACTGGAGAATTAACTGCTTTTGGCTGTGGTTTTCCATGTGGAAAGATGGGGTCCTAATATATCCAATCAGAAGACAAGGTTTGGGTGTGTTTTCAAGTGAATCCACGAATTCAGTCTGTAAATTTGTGGATTCGCAAAACTGGTAAAAGGGTAACTCTGTTGAAAAACAGATGAATGTTGGTTCATATATACTTGTAAATATGTTCACACTGATGTTGTTGATGAAAATGGAGGGGTGTACATATTTGAAATAATTTATAACATTTTCAGCAAATCTGCGGATTCAGCCTCACGGATTTGTTTCGATCAGGTGATGGGAATTAAAAACCATAGAGTAGTAGTCCGTCTATGTTTATGGACCCTAAATGGTACCGCGAAACCCCAAAAAATAATTTAAAAAATACAATTTGTTTATTTACATTTAAAAAACTCATTTAGTTTACATTAAGTAGATATGTGATTTTTATGTTTTTAAACATATACAAAGTTTATTTATAAAGAAAAGAATGTCTACAGTATGAAAATATATAAATAAATTGTGATACACTTAAGGCCCTCTTACGATGCGGTCCGAAACGGCTCTGACCGTATTGTAATATGCCTGTTGGATTCCTTTCCAATCACCCCATTACAATGGAGGTGGTCGGAAAGGAATCTGAACAGTCATTCCGACTAGCTTTCGATGTGCTCGGAGAGCCTGTTTGCCAGTCGGAATGCAGCCAGTTATCCCAGGGGCGGCTCTTTTCACCCTTGGGATTACGATGACAGGATTTGGAAGCCTTTCCATGCCGGCCTTTCCGACACAGAAAGGCTGTCAGAAGTCGACTCCTTTGGTGCACGGCCTCTGGTTGGAGGCCGAGGGGGCCCCTCGAGGTGCCTGCCTCGGGGTGCAGGAATGAACTGCACCTCCTATTTTACAATAGGAGCATGCATTCTGAACGGAATACATGCTCCCATTGTAAAATATAGGAATGCGACCGAACAGTGTTCGATCGCATCCTAATTAGTCTGTAGGGACCGCCGACCGGGTGCAGGTCGGTCCCATGACCAAGACAATGTCGGGCGGAGGAAACTCCACCCGATATCGTAATAGGGCTCTTTCGTATAAAAAATAAGCCCTATAAATAAACTGAAAAACACTAAACATTAGAGGGACATAATACTTTAGAATTGAGTTTGAAAAACCTTTGAAATTTATTGAAAAAAAACAAAGGTTACTGGGATGCTATAGTTAGAAAATAGAATTAAAAAACCTTACAAATTCACTGAAACAAATCAAAGGTTAAGCAGTTCATTGCGGGGGCATACATTATAATTAGCTCAGGTAACTATAACTGCTGAATTTCACTGGTTTTGTATGAGTCAAATCTGAGCCTAGCTATAATGTGCCTGTTACCTTTGGTTTTTTTAATGAATATATGTATTCAAAACAACTCCACCTGGATCTGATCGAACTCCAGGGCGGTTGCCTCCATATGTCGTAAGGGAGGCACTCGCCCTGGAGTATGGCAGGTCCTGGTGGAATTGTTTTGAATCTTGATTTAATATCGTGTTTGAACCGCCACTTTTGGATTAAAGGAGGCATCAATCTTGTTGACAGAGGTCGGAAATGATTTAATTGAGGGTAGTGCGGTCATTGGACTGATACCTCCGGGTGTGTGCACAAAGACTTTTTCAGTTGCGGCTGTGGCAATATGAGAATAAAATCATTATGTATGAAGAGACACAGCTCCCTGGGGGACAAGAGGCAGTCCATTCAGGGCAGAAATCTCTGGGAGGGCTGTGCAAATATTGCCATTTGCTTGGAGAAGTGAGATTGTGTTCCTGACGTTTTCTGCCCCTTCAAGGCAAAAATACTTCTTGGTATATTTGCAACCTTTATTAATGTGGAATGTAAAAACATGAGTACTTCCATATGGAGTGAATGTGAAATGGATCACGCAGACATGGAAGCCAAAAATATAGTATCTGCTGTAAGACAGCATGAATCCTCCTTTGCTAGCCATGGTTAAATCATCCAGTTGGAGCTTTTTATTTGACTTTTAAAGAAATTAAATCAACATGATTGTGTCAACTTAATTTTTAATACAAGCATTGAGAAAGGCATTCTGCTGAAATGTGTTTGCTTGTAATAAATATGGAATTTATGACCCGAGAGTGTTCGAGGCTGTTTTTTGGAAACTGCATGCACTGAAAAAGTGAATGGCACAGAAAAAAGTGAAAAGCAGATCTTTCATCTTTCTCCAAAATCATCAATATTTTTAATCAAATGTATATTTCAGTAATTAACAGAATGCAATGTGTTTATAATAGTGATCATTATAAAAATGTTTATTAACATTCTAATAAAAAATGTCTGTGAATTTTTCCTTTAACATTGTTTTTATGTTTGCAATTTGTGGGCTGAAAGATGTTAATAAATGAAAAAAATAAATAAAACCAACATGTCCCTGGGTCTTCCTTTTAACAATTTTCATACCACAACATGCAATCATAAAAATAACCACATGGCATTTGCACTTCAGCTGAAGAGCATAAAGCTCCAGCTCAGAGTGCTTTAGAAAAATATTGTAAGTTCTCCTGGGTTCATGGATACTGTTTTTTATGTGGTTGGCGGGCTGCGTCACTCCCTGCAGCATGCCACAACATTAAAATAATGTTTGGTGGCGTGCCTTCCTCTTCTAGGGCCTCTTCTTGGGGCACCACATGCATGAAAATATGCTATATTAGTCATTAAAAAGTTATATTGGTTGTCCCCATGCCCACCCAGGACACCCTGATTCTTTTATTTGGATTGGGGGCCGCTGGAGGAGTCTTAGACTTCCCCTGGCCCAGCTGGCTGGTGTGGCCAGCAATTATTATTACTTTTTTAAATATTGGGAAAGGGGTATGCAGCCACCCTCCCTGATCCAATAGTGGCCCTGGAGACCCTACCCCCGGGGGCCAAAACATATATTTAAAGGGGAGGGGTTTGTGCCCCCCCTACCTGAGCAAATAGTGGCACTGGGGACCCCATCCCTGGGGCAAAAACATGTATTTGAAGGGAAAGGTGATATTTGGACCCCCTCCCTAAGCAAATAGTGGCCACAGGGACCCATCCCCCTGGGCCTTAGGTGGGTACCCCAATGCCCACCCGGGCACCCACAAGACAGTACGTTGGGGGTGCGTGGGGGGCTCCAGGGACTCTTGGCATTATGGGTGCACCGGGAGCTGACATTGCTTCCACCTGGCAGAATCAGGTGTTTTTCACTGATACTGCGGTGCAGGAGCAATCTGAGTTACCCTGACCGCAAGAGTGCTGGCAAGGAAACAAATATCTGCTCCCACCAGGTGGGAGTGTTTTTAAAGCTTCCGCTGGGTGGGAGTAGACAAGTGTTTATACCCGTGCTCTTGCAGGCAGGGAAACTGTGTCCCGGTGTTAGGCTCCCTGGGACAACACAATAGAGCCGGCCCCTGGAAATGGGGTTCCTGGGGCCTTGAGAGGTTCTGGGAGGGGGCTGAATGCCCATTCCCCTTTAATATTGATTATGGGCCCAGAGGATGGGGTCCCCAGGCACTTTACAGGCTTAGGGAGGGGGCTGAATGCCCCTCTCTCCTTTATATTTATGTTTTGGCCCCAGGAGATGGGGTCCTTAGGGCCATTACAGGCTCAGGAAGGGGAGCCACATGCACCTTCACCTTAATATTTCTGTTGTAGACCTGGGGTCGCCAGGGCCTTTCCAGCCTTTGGGTGGGGGATTGCACACCCCCTCCCCTTTATATAAACGTTTTGGACCAGGGCCTTTACAAGCTCTGGGAGAGTGCTGCGCACCACCTCCTATTTATATTTATGTTGCCTTCCCAGGAGATGGGTTCCCGGGACAATCCAGGCACAGAGAGGGGGGCCATGTGCCCCCTCTCCTTTAAAATAATTTCACAGTCCCAGAGGATGGGGTCCCCAATGCCTTTACAAGACCAGGGAGGGGGTCTGCGAGCTCCCCTTCCTTATATATATTCCGGCCCCGGGGAATGGGGTCTCTAGGGCCTTTACAGGCTCAGAGAGGGGTGCTGCATGACACCCTCCTCTTTATATTTATGTTGTGGCCCCAGGGAATGGGGTCCATGGGCATTTAAAGGGTTGGGGAGGGAGGCTGCATGCTCCCCTTGCCTTTATATTTATGTTGCAGCCCCAAGGGATGGGGTCCCTGGGGTCTTTACAGGCTTGGGGACAGGGCAGCGCACCCCTCTCCTCTTTGATATTGATGACAGCCTGGGGATTGGGTCCCCAGGGCCTTTACGGACTCAGTGGGGGGGCTGAATGGCCCTTCCCCATCATATTTAAGTTTTGGCCCCAGGGTATGGGGTCCCTGGGGCCTTTACAGGCTCACGGAGAGGGGGACTGTGTATTCTCTCCCATTTATATTTGTGTTGTGGCCCTGTGGGATGAGGTCCGTGGGGCCTTTACAGGCTTTGTGAGGTGTGCTGCACACCCTCTCCCTTTTATATTTATTTTGGACCATGGGGAATGAGGTCCCGGGGCTTGTAGAGGCTCTGGGAGGGGAGTTGTACGCTCCCTCCACTTTATATTTAAGTTTCGGCCCTTGGGATAGGGTCTACAGGGCCTTTACAGGCTCACAGATGGGGTCTGTGCTGCCCCCTCTCTTTTGATGTAAACGATGGGCCCGGAGGGGCACACTCACCCCCTCCCCAAATAATGCAAAAATATTGACCCCCAGTACCTGGCCCATTCTGAGGGGTCATTTAAAAGTTAAAAAAAATGGCAGCCACAATTTATTTTTCCATGATCCCACAGGAGTACCACGGGATTGTGGCAAAAAGCTTGATTTTTTTTTTTTGCTTTGGACCCTTGGTTGGGGGATGGGTATCCATACCATGCCCCTGTATATCTATTTTTTACAGCATTTTCAGGACAGAGGACTGAGCATCCAGTGTCCTGTGATGGCTGCTGCAACATTGTTTTTCTTGTTGTGGCCAGTCAATCAGAGTGCTCACTCCCGCTGGAATCTCATTTCCATGCGAAAGAAGAGGCCCAAGAAAATAAATGTCCCCTCGGCCAATCAGACTGCTCTATTTTTTTAAAGTTGTATTTGAAGGACTCTCATAAGACCCTCTTAAAACCAACTTTCCAGATATAAAAATATTTTTGCTCCTTAATTTCTCAAAAACTACTGAACCGACTTACACCAAATCACAAATAGCACACGTTGTAGACCAGAAACTAGCTTGCTGCCACATTTGATGTAATTGTGTTAAGCAGTTTTTGCACTCCATGGAAAATGCACAGGGATTTTTGTTTTTGGGAGCCCCCTTTTTCTCATCCCCTGACTGGTGGATAACCCCGAACCTTTCCATGCACAAACGAAGCAGAAATAAGAACAGTTTTGGAAAGTTTCATGAAGATTTGTCAAATGGTGCCAAAGCTATAATAAAAACAAACAAAACAAAAGGCATTACCTATGGAAATGCAGACCTAACTAAAACTACTATACATATATATATCTTCACTGAAAAATCAAAGGTTAAAGTGACGCTATAGTTAGGCATGGTAATAAGAAGTTAGCGTGTGTTAAAAAAAATAGAAATTCACAGAAAAAAACAAAAGTTGGTGTTAAAATGAGATAAGAACTAACCTTTAACAACAACAAAAGCACTGAGATCTGCCAGTCATAGTTAATAAACTAACTATAACTTGCGCTCCGGTCATGCACTGCTTATGACCTCACCTATCGTATCACTCATGACATGATAAATTATATAATTGATGACATTTCTAAAAACATCTCGAATGACTTCCCGTTATCGGTGACATAGCATACGAATGCAAAATTTGCATGGTGTGTGATCATATAGAGAGGAATTGTTTGTACTTATTTAATTCATTAACAGGTAACTAAGTCACATTAATCGACTCATTCATTATTTACATCTCAACTGGTTCCACTTCATGCCTTGCTACAATTATTATTCTCTACTATCTAGTTCCATCTCACTATAGCTCAAGTGGGTATGGGTATGTCCATTCATGATGTGTACTGACTGACAATAATAATATTGTTTTTTGTCTCTCATCCTAGGAGACACCTTATCCTATGTGATACATCTTACCCCAGTAGCACATTTGTGGCAAAAAAATCTTTCTTTCTGATCTCTCATCCAAGGGGGATAGCTCACCCATGTGATATATCTAGCCGCAGTGGGATATATGTGGCATCTCCACAGTTCATTATCACAATATACTTCACAACCTGTCTCAGTGGAAAATTCAAAAACACCAAAAAATCACACTGTGGCTACATGTCTCAAGACTTAAAGAATCTTCCATTTGTGCAAGTATCAAATATTCTTTGCAATTTTCGAATGATAGGCTCATGTATTGCAGTCAATGTGAATGACTAGTTCCTCTCCCAAATTTAAACCATTTTGGGCGTATTGCTCCCAATTCAATAATACGGCTCGATTCAAGTTTTCTCAAGGATTTCACTGTATCTCTGCCTTTTTTGACAATGCAAAAGAAAACTGATCATAATTCAGCATTAGGATAATGTTCCTGGTCAAAATGTCGTGCTATTGGGTAGGACAGATCCCTATGCTAAATGGCCCTAATATGTTCATATACTATTTTTTTCTACAGCATAAATTGTATTCCCTTCACATTCTAGGCCACATGGACAAGTTAGTACATTTACACAGAGATTTGAGCTATAGGTGATACTTTGTTAATTTGCTTCTTCTGTTCAGTAGGGTACATTTGTCCTGTTTCAAAAATCCTTTTATAGATCTCATCGAATTCTCCCCTTCTTGTAGTTTTAAATCATCGTGTACCAGTAAGTTTTTAAGTGATTTTGAGCTGTGATATGTTATGGATACAAATCTCCTCAATTCCTTTCCAGTCACACTATCTTCCTTCAAAATTACCCAGTGCTTGGTCAGTATCCTTTGTATATCACCAGCCCTGTTGTTTTATGTTGTGATAACTCCTTTAGTGTTTTAAGTTTCAGATAGCTTAATTTCATCTGAGTAGCAAGTTCACAATAATACGGAGGTGCGCAATGTATAATAGGTTTTGCCCGGGTGTAAATTATAATTTCAAGTTATAACTATAACTTTTCAATTTCTTAGGTTTGTGTAGTTTAAGTTAGTTTTGTATTGAAATAATAAATTATGTTTTCCTAACTATAACTAATCTTAAACCTTTGTTTCTTCCATTGAATTTGTATTTTGTTTGTAAAATATGTATTTCTAATCATAAAATGTTGTTTACTATGGCATTAATTCTTTAAAAACATTTTTGGTACTGAGGTACTTTCATGAAATGTCAAAGTTCATTAAGGGTGTCAGCGTCGTCGGTGTGATCATTTTGTTTTCGCTTGCGCTTCCTCAAAAGTACTGAAGTATTTCCGTAAATTGATATTATGGCAAAGAAATATTTTTTATTTAAATATTGATCCATGGTTTCATGGAAAGTTATGTTTTCTAATGGTATATGTGTTAGTATTGTAACTGTAAGTTGTGTTTGTGAACTATATGGGCACCTTGACGGTATCAACATACCAGTGCGGTAATTTCACTGAAACAGTATTTTATTGGCTCAGAACTCTGTCAATTGTAGGAAAAAGAAAGTGTTTACCCCTTTGCCCCATTCAATTTGATATGTTCAAATGAGAAGGTTGTGCTCTTTGGCTGAGGTAAAATCTTCTGTTATGAAGCCACCTTTGAAGTTTTGGAGAACTGCAATGGCAGTAGAAGATGATCCTGTGCTGTTGCAAGAGGAGGAAGCAGAGGAAGAAATTAAAGGATTCATTGTATGTGGTATTTTCCATTGCCACCTCTAAGGAAAATGGTGAATTCAAAACTTTCTACCTGCAATATATGCAATAAAGTTATTTCCCCTAGGAAGGTGAAACAATACCCGTTTGGTACCACATGAATGAGAAGACACCTGCAGGCAATCCATTCCACCAAGCTGATGAGCAGGGAGAGAAGGTGCCAGAAGGAGATAGAAGAGGCCGAAGCAGGAACATCGGCAGCGGCCACTTCTTTGGTTACTGCAAACCTTCAACTTCTTCTGCTTTGTCAGCACCTTCACCACCACCTGCTGCATCTGCCCCTCCAGTAGCACCTTCTAATTCTTCTGTCCATCAGCACCTCCACCCACACCTGGTACATCTTTCACACTCCAGGACCTGCTCCTAGTACCACGGTGCAAATACATCTTTTGAGGCCAACTCGGGAAATCATAGAGCAATGTGGCAGTACGGCAACATACGGTCTCCTCTGCCATACTGTCATTGCGGCGGGAGAGAGGAATATGACCATCCATTGTGAGATTGTTATGACTTACAAGTGTCTCCCAAACAGCCTTAGTTTTTTTTGCCTTTATTGTCCTCCTATTCTCTGTTGAGACTATTGTTTTGGTTAGTTATGTTGCCCTTGCAAAAAACAAAGTTCCCGAAAAAAAAAAGAAGAACAGAAAGTTCTTTTCAGAACTAACCAAATATTCCACAATATAAAGAGATTCTACTACTATTAACCATATTGTTTCAGGTATCAGAAATACTAAATTGGAATGAAAATAGAAATAAATGGTAAGTGTTAGGTAAGTAAAACATGTGCCTTAGGGTCACTTCATAGAAGATGGCAAGTTAATAATAGACTATTAGAGTTATATCTGATTGTATTTATTAAACATAACACTTAGTCAATCCATCATCGTAATCCTTTATGTGATTTCAGACAAAAGTAACATTTCTGTTACTCTACTATGTCATCATATGGAACATTGCCAGTTGAAGATGATAGTATGGTAGTAGTCATCATGAACTTTATTTTTTAAGAACTCTACCAAGTTCTTGGCATGGATCAGTAATTAATTTTAGGCATTCCAATTTGTTATCATGCTCCACAGGTTGTAAGAATAGATGATGTTACGTAATTCCTTTGATGTTATGTGCTGCTAAGCCAGTAGGAGAAGTAACTACACAAGATAAATTAGAGCAAGTAACTTCATACACATAGCAGTAATTACTTTAATAGCAAATCTTTTCCCTGTGCTTGCTTGTCCACTTACATATTGTAATGTAGGTTCATAAGTAGTGAATTCACATATTACATTTTCATGTTGAAGCCCATTATCTACAGATTCTTTTATGTATTTTTAAATTTCTAGCTCTTCCCTATTTCAGTGACATACTAAGATATCCAAATTATGTACATCCTTTTTGACCTGGTCCATTGCATTTAGAACCTCATCAATGACAACCATAATTTCAGTATCAATAATTGGTCGTCCAAGTGGGTCAGCAGTCTTGGAAGTAGAAGCATTATTATGGTTATCCATTGTGGTGGCAAAGATATAAGACACTTAAGTGGAGTTAGATAGGAAATTGAGGTGAAGGAGACCTTTTCCATCTTAATGTCTGTGTTTCTGAACACACATTTTTTGTTCTCAAAGTTTTGTCAGAGACAAAAGCGGAAGTGGCCTACTATAAATGCTGAAAAGTTTGAAAAGACTCAAAGTCATGTGAACAAGGCAGTGTCAGCATCGCTTGGCAATCATAAAATGACTTCAATTTTTCATCTAAATATAAAATGTTGCAATGCAGCACTGTATCACCCAGATGGTGTATATTTTTCTACCTGTGTAAATCATATTTTCAATTTAAACCTAGCTTAACAAACATATAAAATTTGTGTTCATTAAAAAAACAAAGGCAATTTTAAGAGCCACCATATAGTATGTCTAATTTTATTTTGTCATATACTTTTTTTTTAAATTTCAATAAGTACCACAATACTTTCTAGGAAATACCACAGTACATAGTAAACATTTTCAAAAATATATAAATTTAAAAGAAAATACTTTTCCCTACTTTTACAGACTTAGCTAACCTGCTTTGTTTCTTCCTATAAATTACAAAAAAAAGAATAATAAGCTATATTTCATCTTAAAACACAGAACAAAGACAAAGGGGCCGATTCCGATTCGGGCCGGAAATCTCTCCGACCGAGCCGGACCCGGAGAGATTTCCGACCGAATCGGACCCGTGCAGCCCGACCGAACGAGTAAGATGCGTCCGTATGCTATCGTACTCGAGTCGGTCGGACTCCCATTGAAGTCAATGGGAGCCGGTCGTACAACGTGTACGCGGGCTCCCATTGCCTCAATGGGTGTGAGGTGAACAAGGGCGCCCCCTACAGCGTGTACGCGGCGAAGCAACTCGTGCCGTACACGCACAGGTAGGGGGGACCCATGGTTCACCCCTGTGTGCGACTCGCGTGGCTACGCGTACAGGGGGGTCCGACACGGACCCCCGAAGTACTGCTCCGACTGCTTTTTCGAGCCGGGCGGCGCGTGTCGGTCGGACTGCTTGCGGCGCGCATCGTACTTACCCGGCCGGGGAACGTCTCCATTGCGCGGTGCGAGTCGTGTCCGAGCGAGTCGGTCGGTGCGGTTTGACCCGGGAACGTGTCGGTCGGAGCGGTTGGGACGCCCGAACGAGTCGGTCGGCGATTTCGCATCATACTCGCTCGTCCGGACGCACGTACGAATCGGTCGGGAAATAGGGCTCCGAATCGGATCCGGTTAAGCCGAATCCGATTCGGAACCCTACCGGCCGCGATCGGAATCGGCCCCTAAGTGTGTTCCAAACAATATGGCTGCCTTTTTACTGGGCAAGGGCTTTCGTTAACTAATAACATTGGGGCATATTAGCAAGACTGGCGATAAAATCATCGCCGTTTTAGCGGCAGGAAACTGCCGCTAAAACGGCGATAATGGGCTTGCTAATATGCGTTATAGAATTCCAATAGAAGCCCAGGTTAGATGTGCAGGACATCTAACCTGGGCATCTATTGGAATTCTATAACGCATATTAGCAAGCCCATTATCGCCGCTTTAGCGGCAGTTTCCTGCCGCTAAAACGGCGATAATTTTATCGCTAGTCTTGCTAATATGCCACAACATTGTCTTTCATCATCGCCATGTACCGCGGTATGCCACGAAGGTATTGCGGTATATCATGGCCCAATATATCACTAGGTTTTTTTCCCTTATTACTTAATAACAACTAAACAAATTCAGAACAAATAACAAATAGACCCTTTCTGCATCTATATTTCTGCCAAATTTAATTTCAATACATTTGGCCGTTTTGCCTCTAGATCTGCTTAAAATTTCCATGAAAAATGCAATGGTGGAAAAATGTGTTTTGGGACTCCCATCCTTTTTTGCACCCCTTTAACTAATCACCAGTAAACTTTGCATCATCAGCCAATGTAGAAAAAAGTATAGGTCTGCAAAGTAGAGAAAGTGTTGGATTTTGAAGGGGTCAGATTTACTACTCTCACTCCAATGTAAGCAACAGTAGGGAATGTGCTAGAGTTTGGAAGGGTCAGATTTACTATTCCTACCCAGCCTCTGCAACAGTAGGTAAAGTGTTGGACTTTGGATGAGTCAGACTTACTATTCTCACTCTAACATATGCATCAGTATGGAATGTATTGGACTGTGAGGGGTCAGATTTACTAATCCCACTCCAACGTAAGCAACACTAAGGAAGAAATTGCACTTTGGAGGTGTAAGATTTACTATTCCCATTCCAACAACGAGCAACAGTAGGGAATGTGTTGGACTATGGAGGGGAAAGATCTACTATTCTCTCTCAATGGATGGGTTAGATTTATTATTCCCACTCTGATTGAATCAACAGTAGGGAAAGTATTAAACTTCAGAGGGGTCCGATTTTCTATTCGCACTCAAATGCAGGCAACAGTAGTGAAAGTGTGGACATATGCACATTATATTGAAAATAATACCAGTTTTAAATTATTTTAATAAAAAACCTTAAACATGATATAATATGTAATTAAATAAATTATCTAATTAATAAATACATATTTAATTAAGTCAATATTTTTAAAATAATGTATTAAATATTTTCTAAAAACTACATAATTAATAATCAATTTAATTAATTTAAACATAAATCAAATGTTATAATCAATTAAAATAACACATTTAAAAAAATTCCTATTTTACTGCCCTACAAACTCAACAACTCATCAGAAAAATATTGAAATAAAAAAACTTTAAATATATTGCCAAATCATAAAAAAGAAAACTGCACTAAAAATATTTAAACATACCTAGGGGCCTATTACGATGTTGGTCGGAGTTTCCTCCGACCAACACCGTAGCGGAAACAGGACCGACCGACCGACCTCCGATTGGCAGTCCCAACTGCCTAATTACGCATTCTCCTATTTCTCAATGGGAGCTTGTGTGACGGCTGTAAACTGGCAGTATCACAGGCTCCCATAGAAAAATGGGATATTGTGTTACCATGATTAACAGGAGGCACCATAGGTGCCACCTCGGCCCCCAATCGGAGGCCACAAGGGGAAGGGGGCCCTGCTAGGGGCCCCCAAACATGCTTTCTGACAGGCTTTCCATGTTGGTAAACCCAGCATGGGAAACCTGTCGGAAACCGTGCATCATAATCCGGACGGCGTAAAACACCGTCCATTTGGATTACGGGCTGGTTCCAACTGGTCGACAGGTGTTGGAAGCCAGCACGATGGATTTCACAATTGTATGACACGATATTTGTGGTAATCGATATCTTTAAAACCACATTGTAGTGGAATTCCGATAAACAACATGCACAACAATGTACCAGCATTATGAATATTCTTGACAAACTGAGGTTTCAAGTATAATTGTTTGATATAATGCACACATCTTGTTTGCCTCCCTTCTTTATGTTATTGCTATTGTTGTATTCATATTATTATTTATATTTGTTTTATTGTATGATGCCCTTGAAGCAAGAAACCGGCATTTGTTGGTGAGTTACACATAATAATAAGCAGAACAAAGGCCCATTATACTATAGATGATTTTCCCAGTTATCACACAACATATAGGGGCATATCTACGAGGACGGCGATAAGTCAACGCAAAGCGCCCTTAGCGCTTTTCTACTTATCGCCGTCAATCGCTTGATTATATCGCCCTGGTAGCGCGTTATCTACAACGCTTTTCCCCAGGGCGATATAATTACCAGCGATAGCGGGGGAAATCGCCGTTTTGCAGGGAACATCGCTGGTTTTCCCGCTTTGTTCCCTCCAAAACGGCGATAACCTTGCTGATACGACCCTGTGGTCGTATCAGCACAATCCACCCCCATAATAGGTATGCCTAAGTCTGCATTTTAGCAGACGTTAGTTTTCGGCGAAAACAGCGGTTTTCGCCCAAAACTAACGTCTGCTAAAATGCGTTAGCAGCCTTGTAAATATCGCGATGTGCACATCAGCGATATTTACAAGGTTGTACTGCCCAGTGACGCCCACTTTGCATCTCATTAGAGATGCAAAGGGGGACGTCGAGTAAAGGGGTGCTAACATGCGCCAATGCATGTTAGCACCCTCTTGTTAATAGGGCGATGATTTTATCTCCGCTTTTTTGGCTTTAGAAGCCAAAAAAGCGGAGATAAAGCCCTTGTAGATATGCCCCTGAGTTTTAAAAACACCCTTATGAAAGGAAGTAAGTACAAAAATTCTAAAGCGCACCAATGCCGAGGTGTCTTGGCGCTAAAGTCCTATACCAGAGCTGCACAGAGAGGGAGTCCTACTTAGAGCAAGAAGCGAAGAGCCAGGGGGCATATTATCAAGGGCCTGCGATAAATATCGCAAAGCGCGCTTAGCGCTTGCATATTTATCGCCGGCTATCTCTGGAATTTATCGCCCGGTTAGCGCGTTATTAACAACGCGCATCGCCAAGGCGATAAAAATGTCAGAGATAGCGTGGATTTCGCCGTTTTCCATGGGAAAACGGCGATATCCTAGATGATAGGGCCTGTGGTCTTAGCCACAGAATCCACCCCCCATGTTAAGTATGCCTTAGTCAGGAATTTAACAGACGTTAAATTCCTGCGTTAAGGCATACTTAACGCGATTAAAATAATCGCTTCCCGCATTGTAAATATCGCGAAGCTGCCTTCGCGATATTTACCCATGTTGTTTCCACAGACACGCCTACTTTGCATCTCATTATCGATGCGAAGTCAGGCGTGCTGGAAACGGGAGCAAAATCAGCAAAACACGCGATAGCGTGTCTTTGCTGATAAGGCGATATAATTATCGCCGCTTTTCGGCCGAAAACGGCCGCAAAAGCGGCGATAATTGTTTATCGCCGCCTTGTTAATATGTCCCCAGGGGGCATATTATCAACGGCCAGCGATAATTATCGCTGGCCGTGCTTAGCGATAGATTACTTATCGCTGGCTATCTCCGGAAATTATCGCCCTGGTAGCGCGTTATTAACAACACGCTTCTCCAGGGCGATAAAAATTCCAGAGATAGCGAGGTTATCGCCGTTTTGCAGGGAACATCGCTGGTTTTCCAGCGATGTTCCCTGCAAAGCGGCGATAACCTTGCTGATACGACCCTGTGGTCGTATCAGCACAATCCACCCCCTATGTTAGGGATGGCTAAGTCGGGATAATAGCAGACGTCAGAATTTGGCGAAAACGGCCGTTTTCGCCAAAATCTAACGTCTGCTATCATCCTGTGGGCTGCCTTGTAAATATCGCGATGTGCACATCGGCGATATTTACAACGTAGCCCATCTGGGGTACGCCAGTAACGCCCACTTTGCATCTCATTAGTGATGCAAAGCTGGGCGATAAGAGAAAGGGCGAAAAGCATGGATTCACGCGTTAGCGTGTCCTTGCTAATAAGGCGTTAAAATTATCGCCGCTTTTCGTCCGAAAACGGACGCTAAAGCGGCGATAATTGTATCGCCTGCCCTTGTAGATATGCCCCCAGGTTTTTAACAATTTCTTGATAACTGCCCAGATCGACTGAGATCTCAGACGGAAGGGCGGGCATGGAATTTCAAAGCTTGAAGGCTGAATACGAAGAAAAAGGGTAAACACTGCAGTACACATTTCAATGGAAGTTCCTGAAATGTAAGACACGTTTGTTAAGATATGAGCTGAACTAAATCATGTGCCTAATCAATAGCAACACGATCGAGGGTATTGCATTGGAAACAATATGATAAACATTGATCACCTAGATTGCCTCCAGCAGACAGGAAAGTTGTGTACTTGTTTAATCAATGTGCCGAGCGCAAGCTGGTTTTCGATTTGTGTGAAACATAACATAACATTTGTGCTG
The DNA here is from genome assembly GCA_963921515.1 of Calotriton arnoldi. NCBI lineage: Eukaryota > Metazoa > Chordata > Amphibia > Caudata > Salamandridae > Calotriton > Calotriton arnoldi. Next base: position 1,683,769 of record CAWUFW010000039.1, read on the forward strand.
ACTCTGGGCAAAGGAATATGTAGCTCGATACAGACTAAGGGGCATATTAGCAAGACCCACGTTAAAATTATCGCCGTTTTAGCGGCAGGAAACTGCCGCTAAAACGGCGATAATGGGCTTGCTAATATGCGTTATAGAATTCCAATAGAAGCCCAGGTTAGATGTGCAGGACATCTAACCTGGGCTTCTATTGGAATTCTATAACGCATATTAGCAAGCCCATTATCGCCGTTTTAGCGGCAGTTTCCTGCCGCTAAAACGGCGATAATTTTAACGTGGGTCTTGCTAATATGCCCCTAAATTCTTAATTAATGTGGTTTGATTTCTTGACTTAGCCAATAGATGTTAACTTGACCTTGTAGACACACATAACGTGTCTGTAAAACAATTTCGATTGGTTTATAAACGCGTTCAGAAGCCTCTCAAATGCATTTTATTTGTTTAATGTGTGCACACGTTTGCATTGCAAAAATCTACTTGTATTCATCACACATAATCAGTGAAACATAGATCCCTATTAGCCAAATTCATTTTTTGAGTTGGCCCCTTTACAATGTCACTTTACCCTCTGAACAAGCACGTCAGAGTATATGTTCCCAAATATGATAAAATGAATGTAACACATTTATAGACTTTTAGTTAGCGCACATTATTTGCGTAACATAGTTTGGATTATTGATGACTTCTGACGCTGTGCCGCTTTCCGAGTTCTGTGCCACAAATATTTAACTTCACATATTAAGGTAGGAACGCTAAGTCAATTATATCATGATATATTAGGATGCGCGTGCTATCCTGATGACGTGGACGCTGGAGTCTCATAAGCAATGTATTAATAAGGCAGGGATAGAACGATATGTAGGATCTTAGACTTAAGATCCTGAACTTAGGGACGGAGGAAGAAGCATATGGTTCAATCATAGCAAAGGCAGTAGCTTTGATTAAATGGCAGATAATGAGAATAAGTTTGAATATGTAAAAAAAAACTAAATTACTGTAGATTATATAGGAAGTTCATATATTGAGTGGTGTAAGCAGTGTTGAGAATTTCTTGTATTGTCAATTTCAGGATCACATTTCTCAAAGATGCACAGGTACAAAGGAACAAACATACATTGTGGCATATTTACAAGCCCCTATCGCCACCACAACATCACTTTTTACGACGCTGTGAAGGCGATAGGGGCATTGCCTTATTTACAAGGCAGTGTTAAGCCACTTAACATGGCTTAACGCCCCTTGAAAATAAGGCACTCTTTCACACTACACTTAGCGTGAAAGGGGGGTTTTGCTGTGGGTGTTCCACCGCAACACCCATTGATTTTGACGCTGCCCCATATTTACAAGGGTGGGGTAAATATGGGGCAGCGCCAAAATTAAAACCAGGGAGAACCTGGCGAAATGAGGAGAAATGGTCAATTTTTCCTTGTTTTTGATGTTTCCGTGTGCAAAACGCCTTTGATTTTTTATGTGCAGGAAGGTGTCCATTCCTCGACATAAACAATCAAAAAAAAAAAGACGTTTCGCAACTTCTATGTGTGCTGTATTAAGCAGCACACATAGAAGTTTAAATTCGCCATTTCAGATTGTTTATGTGCAGGAAGGGACACCTTCCTGCACATAAACAATCATTCCCCACAACGCTGGCACCCTTGCACTATGGTCCAAGGGTGCCTGCGTTGGCGCTAGGCAGCTAAATTTAATGCCAGCGCAGGGGAAAACGCAGGGCTGCACCATATTCTTGTAAGTATGGTGCAGCCCTGCGTTTCTAAAGTGACGGAGCGTGTCATTAGCCTTCTTGGCTTAACAACATGCTTCGTCACTTTCCTTGTGAATATTCCCTTTTGTATTTAGAAATGTTTGCTTCCTGTTTAATAGTAAAACTCCAAATCTGTATTGTTTCAGCTATTCAGCTTACAATTAATACATAGAACATTCACATAAAATAAATACAGTTAAAAAAACCTAAAACAGCGATCCCACTCCTAGCATCATTTACCTAGCGGAATCTAAAAGCATCTAATCGGCATACAACTAACCTTTCAAAGTGCAAGTGTGTCACAATTCTATGATTGGGATGACATAATCTAATTACATAATAAGTGGTTTAAGTAAATTTATCATTTAAAATTTTAAAACGTAGGGGCATATTAACAAGGCCCGGCGATAAATATTGCAAAGCGCGCTTAGCGCATGCATATTTATCGCCGGCTATCTCTGTAATTTATCGCCCGGTTAGCGCGTTAACAACAACGCGCATCGCCGAGGCGATAAAATTCCAGAGATAGCGTGGATATCGCCGTTTTCCATGGTGGAAAACGGCGATATCCTAGATGATAGGGCCTGTGGTCTTAGCCACAGAATCCACCCCCCATGTTAAGTATGCCTTAGTCAGGAATTTAACAGACGTTAAATTCCTGCGTTAAGGCATACTTAACGCGATTTAAAAAATCGCTAACCCTCCTTGATAATATCGCGAAGTTGCCTTCGCGATATTATCCCTGTTTGGTTTCACAGCCACGCCTACTTTGCATCTCATTAGCGATGCAAAGTTAGGCGTGCTGGGAACGGGCGCTAAGTCAGCAAAACACGCGATAGCGTGTCTTTGCTGATACTGCGATGAAATTATCGCAGCTTTTCGCCCGAAAACGGACGCAAAAGCGGCGATAATTTCATATCGCCGCCTTGTTAATATGCCCCGTAGTTTCCCTGTCATTTCATTGCGATACATTTCCTCAAACGCATTTAAACAAATGGTATAACCTTGGTACAGCAATAACTGCAGCATAGCTTGGTGCAGATATTAACACATTTAAAAATACTTACACACATACACAATATGTGACTAGGTGACAGTACGGTTCCAAGTGGTCCATGCAGGTTGTGCTCATGCGGTTACAGGGATTAATGTTAGTGCCAATATGGCATCTACTATACAGCTGGATCTACTCCCCTGGGTCAGTTTTTGGCAGTGTTAACAACTCTTTCATGCAGGGCCAAATTGACCATAAAAACAAGGCTATTGAATTCGAAATAAATTCATCATATGTCCTAAACGATGATACTGACCTAGTTGATGTGATCTTGTACAATCTAAAGAAGGGCAGAAGCCATGTTTTGCGTGCTTGTACATATTTTGTGCAAAAAAGCAATAGGTGCAATATAGTACCCCCCAAAAGACAGTCAAAACTTCACTTCCTTTGCATGCATGTGACAAGATATTCTCTGGTAGGCAGGATTCCTAATATGGACTTGAAGTATAACATGGGTTTCTGTTCGGGATGGAGCAAATCCATAGACAACTTACTACCTGGACACTGCCTACCTTCGAAATAATCTCCCAGTATGCTGTCTAGTTTAATTTGGGAGAGCTTTGTCTCCCACCATAGTGCATAATAGCGCTCCTTTACGAGTTCTGCAGGATCCCGTCTTACTGCACTTGGGTCAGCCCTTACGTACCCCATTTCCAGCCCATTCAATATACTTTTCACATGAGCCAGCCGACTCCTCGGTGACTTGGGCCACTGAAACTATTGACATCTTCCAAGAATTTTACGTAGATTGCTATCTTCGGTTCCGCTCTAACCTGATACATTACAGGTTTTAAGGTTGCTTAATCAGTAATTGGTATGAACCCAAGTTCTGCATAAAGTACTAATAGGGGGATACCAGGCCCCAGTCTTAACAAGGCCCCTAGAAAGACATTTTCCACTACTTGCAAAGGGCAGAAGCTACAATAGCCCCAGAGCTCAGCCCCATATAGCTGAGCCATTACTGATTTCTGTTTTGTAAAATTTGTTTAATAGTGAATGTAGCAATCACATTTTGCTTCACTCTATATTAACTCAAGACTTAAGCATAAGGTCGAAAATGGAAGGAGCGTATGACAATTTGACTGCAAACATTTTAGAAGCATTTAATTGAAGATATACTATTGTTTGTATGTAATGCAACTTTTAACAAAGTTTGATAATTTAATTTAATTTAATTTTAGCCTTATTTTTAAAGCACAATCCTGGCTTCGAGACACATTAGAGTTCTTCACATTTTAGAAACCACCAGGTACACCTGAGTTATTAAAGAGCACAAACCCTGTATACATGAAGTATTAATTACTCTGCTCTGTGATGTTGCACTTGGAGCAATATCATCAATCCATCAGTAAACGACAATGGCACAATTATTGTTTAAGTCCTTGTCACCAGTTGACTGGACTACAGAAAGGCACTCTATGCCGGAACCACCTCCCATCTCCTCAAACAACTACAGACCATAAAGATCACCTGAGCCAGACTCATCCTCGACCTCCGCAAATGGACCAGCATCACCCCCACCTCAGAAGCCTCTACTGGCTCCTCGTCCAGAAGAGATGCCAGTTAGAGCTGGTGACTCATGCCGGACCCTCCTACATTAACCACCACCTGACTTTCCACCAAGCAAATCTGATCCACCTTCCTTGCCCTCGCACATGTCCGCAACATCAGGCGAAGCCACAGTGGAGGTCGTTCTTTCACCTACCTAGCCGTCAAATCCTGGAGCAACCTCCCACTCCAACTTCAAACCTACCCCTCACTCGCTGACTTCAGGTGGGGTCACAAATCTCACCATCCCCAGCGCCTGGATACCCCAGGGATGATAAGCAATGCTACACACATAGCGACTGATTGATTGGTTTATCTGTATAAAACATTGACACTCACCTAATCTACTTTGAGAAATGAAGTTGATATGAACCAAAAGTAGGTACTGTAAACACTTTATTCTCTATGGAGGGACTTTACTATGTATCACACTGTTTCCAGACAGTGAAGCTCTCATGAGAAATGACCACAGAGTATTGAAAAAAATCTGCTAAGAACAGTTTCCACTCTATGCAACAGTTGTAAAAAAAAGAAAATCACTATTTGCTAAAAATAACCACAATCTGAAGGTGCTAAAGATCATACTAGCTGCACCCTTCACACTGTGGTCAAAACTTTAGAGCTAGCTCATCTATTCTAGCAAAACTATCACACATGCATATCCTAGTTCCTGGTACACACAGTCTTCTATGTTAAGTATAAATTATCATGCTGACAAGTTTCTCTCTAATAACTCAAGGCAGCTTACAAAAGTTAATATCTACATATCTACTACGTAGAATCTTTATACTGTAGGAAACTTTATATAGAACCAAAAAACTTGTCTGTAGCATAATGAACACAAGTCAGCTGTCACCTGCACACAGAGTTACTCTTGAATAAGAAAATGTATAATGTGTTCAATACCTCCACACAGCTATGGTATACATCGTAAGCATAAATGTAAGTATGACATTAATTTGAAAAATGATAAATGATTAATATAACTATAACTTTAGAATGTCTAATGTTTGTGTAGTTTAAATTTTTCCTAGTTATGACTAATCTTTAACCTTTTTTTGTGAATATATATGTATAAATATTTTATAACAAACTCTACACATAAATTCTCTTTTCATTGTAACGGGCCCAGACTACTGAATAAAATAGGCAGAAGTGGAAAACGAGAAATTAGAGTGAAAACTGTAATAGAAATAGGAAAGGGAGGAACCGACTTGGCAAAATCAAAGTCGAGGCAAGTACTGAAAAGCTCTCAAGTATTGCAATTAGGGACCTCCACAAAGAGAGGAAGGAAAGATCAGACATTGGGAAGGAAAGGAAGGAACAACTGGAGACACCAGCCTCATGACTGGGAGGTCCCCCCCCCCGATTTCGGAATACTGACATAACATAATAACTGTACAGGGAAGGAGGTCAATCATAGAAACTCCAATTGGGTTGAGTGTTTATAAGGGAAGGGAGCAAACCTAGGTTTAGAATTATAGGCCATTTTGAAAATAGCAGTTGCAAGAACTAACGATTAGAACAAAATATGAATGGCGATTACAGATGAAAAGCAGCTCGTGAAGCTCAGGATTGACTGGGAAATTGATGATAAATCATGTGGTGTGTGAGTCCAAGGAGCAATCTCCATCCTTTTCACCAGCTCTTATGAATAACTGAGTGATTAGGAAGTGAAGTCTACAAAACAAGTTTACCGAAAGGCAGACTCATAGTAAATAAGAAATGGCACATAAATGTATACCATTCCAACATTATAACCTAATGTGTAACATTGACGGTGTAACATCATGAGAAGTCACATCTCTCACTTTCAGATCATTATTGAAATTTATCCAGCCTTCAATGCACCCCAGATGTCTTCAAATGCTGCCATTTTGTCATTTAACTCTGTAGAAAAGTCTCTCATGTCCCGCCACAATCATCATTTCTTACTTCTACTCAAAAGTAGGTGGAGCAGGTGATTCCCTTTTACACAAAGAGCGAGCAGATCTTTGCAACTGCCATTGAAGTATGCAGACATCTCCTCTTGTGGTTATTCCATCTTTGATTCTTCAACATGTCACGTAGAATTGCTTGGGGTCAGTTGGCACTTTGTCCAGTCATTGCAAGTCTGCAGAAAGTCACAGATTATTCTCCAATACCTGTCAAATGTGGTACAAGTCAATAGAACAAAGACAATATCATGGCTTTATTGTGGATATATTCAGCATAGGGACGGAGGTGCAATTTCCACTCAGTGTAGCTAGTGCAGTGACCAGTGACATCCATGGATTACCTTGAAAAAGTTCACTTTTAGACAACCTTCATGTAGATCACCGTCATTGAATTATAATAATTTGAGCGAGTCTTCTTCAGAGAATGGAATTTTTGACCTGTTTAACCAGACTAATTGCAGCTCTGTTCATTTTGCCTACAAGTTGCATCTTCAAATTACGGTGTCATATAGTTCAAATACCACTTCTTTAAATCTGCCCTTCAGGGTCAGGTAGTCAGTGATAGGCAATTGTGACAGGGCATGACAGTGTAGGAGCCAATAGAATTTCAGGTAATGTAGCAGTGTTATTTACAGTTTTGGTTGTTTGGCAATTGTATGTCCTATTACAAAGCCTTGAATGCCTTGACATGTACATCTAGTGTGTTGTATGTTCTAAAACTGCAATCAACAAAATTATAAGTATGCTAAGACTTCCATCTTTTCAGCAAGGGGTAATTTGCGTAGGTTACTCCAGTGAGGGCCCCTGTGGATGCCTGGATTCCCAGGAGGAGCTGCACCTCTCTCGCCTGACGACTCGTGACCTGAAGGGTAGGTCGCGGTGCGAGGAGACCAGCATTTTATGGGCCTCACAAGGGGGCCCAAAGGAGTGAAGAGGCAGATGTTTGAGAGGCCTGCTGGTTGCTGCAGTGCCCGTGATGCTATTGCGCCTGTGGCGGCCGGTACGCATCCCCGCCAGCACGACCTGCCTGGCGGTGGCGAGAAGGGCAGTCGCTCCTAGAAACATGCAGACCAAGGCTGGAGGAGCTGACGGGAGCCAGCCGAAGGCTGCTGGGGGCCGCACTGGAGGCTGAGGGAGGTGTGGAGCAGCGCCATTCCGTAAAGCAATTGCATCCAGATATTGCTGAGGCCTGAAGAGTGGCTGGACGTTAACACACTGACCCAGAAAATACTGCCTGACTGAGGAAGACCACGATTAGGTTTCATCATTGCCCACTGGCGGGTGCTGGGTTTGCCTGGGTGCCCGTGCACCGGGCATGCATCTTCAGAAACCCGGTGAGCCCTGGGAGGCCTGGATGTGGCATAAATTGTACTGCTGATATGGATATGGGGCCTGGCCACTGACATACCTGCGTGATTTTCTAGTGCCTGATAGTGGGGTAGCCGCTTTCACTGGGGAGAGCCGTGCTTAACACTTCACACCGCTTTGGGAAGGAATACATTCCCCACCAGCCCTAGAACTCCATGAATGCACGCTAAAGTGCAACGTTGACCCACGGCAGTGTAGCCGCTTTCATGGGGGGGAGCTGTGCAGAACACTCCGCACCGCTGGGGGAAGGACTACATTTCCCATCCACCCCAGAACTCCATCAATGCGATCCAAAGCGCAACATCGTCCTGTGGCATGGTACGCACATGTGGGCACACCAAGGCCACACCTGTCAACGCCTGGAAGAGACCGGACCAGGCCTCCCCTCTAAGCCGAGTGCTTAAGTGCCTCCATCGTCATCACACGGCCATGGGGAAAAGATAGGCAAACAACCTACCTCACAGGGAGAAATATTCAACACCCTGGACTCGTTTCTAACCAGAGCGACCAATATCTTAATTGAAGAAATCATAGTCACTGAACGCCGTCCCTCAATAGACGAGGTAAGGAGAGGCCTGGAGGGAAATGTTACATCCAGTAGGGGGACATCTCCGAACTTTGGCACGCCGGTAAATCACCATATGGCTCCACGCAGTCCAGGCCCCAATGCCCCCAGCCTAGTTAGTGTTGAATTAACCACCCCTACAGAACCCCCAGGGAAGAGAAATAGAGTAGCAAGGAAAAAGAAAGCCCCCCATGGACATAAACACTGCAACTTTGGAGGTCTCATCAAAAGATGGCATCACCCATGATGATTTGTGTGGAAAAATCGAAAGCATAGTCCTGATGCTGTTGCACCCTTTACAGAACAGATTGTTAAAAATAGAAGAACGCCTCTCTATCCTAACTGGTTTTATTACCCGTCTGGGGGAAGTTAATGTTACTAAGGGTGGCCAGGGTGCGAGTGATATGCAGTTTCTTTCTCTTACCCATTCGCATCAGAGGCACGAAAATCTCTCAAAGGGTAACAATAGGATGGAGTGGGTAATCCACCAATTCCCCAAGCTGACCCAATCACACTAGAATCACAAAGGCCCAATTTTCACGTCCAAACTGCAAATAGACAGTCGGCTGAACCCTTAAGTTGCCCACCAGCCCAGGCAGTCGATCTGCCTGGCATACCTGACACATGTGGACAAGGTCCCGGATCAAGAAGGGAGATAACTGAAAGGAGAAAGAGAGCAAGTGAGCTGAAAGCTCAGCCTGATTTCAGGGGCCAAAAGTTAGATCTACCCCCCACAGCTTGCCGATACATTCTAACACTGGTTAATATGCCCGAATTGAACCAGTTATAGTCAGAGACACCTGAACAGTTAATGGCAAAAGCTTTGCACTGGTTAACAACACACACAATGGTAGACTACACACTGAATGGGCATATAATCATGGCCAGGAGAGTTCCATGGGTTTTGATGGCGATTGCATAGTCATCAATTTCGATGATAGCTGGTTGGTGAAGGACTTTCTAAGGAGGTTAACTCATATGCAGACTTTAGTGTCTCAAATTTACACACTACTCTTGGGGTTCTTCTACAAACCTACTTATTTGGAGCCCCCACAGAAGGGGTGGAATAGTATCGCCACCCGCAGATTCCCACCCAACGTACTTACCTTAACACTGTATTAGCTAAGCACAAACTAAGTACAAGAAACAGATTTGAGCCATTGGGACGCTTGGATTCCTGTGATTGACTGAGATGCTGCCCGACATACTCACAGGAGCAGAGGAGTAGTGCACTTAATCTCCGGGTGCAGGCAAAACCAAAGGATGAGAGTATGCATATGTTAAAAGCAATCACATGGAATGTTGCGGGTCTAAAGCGCAAACTCGATAATTCAGACTGGCTTACCATGGAAGCGGAGTTTGATATATTATGTTTCCAGGAAACTTGGGAAAAACAAAAGGCTTTTGTGGATGGGTTCCGGTCATATCAAACTCCTGCCATACCATCTAGAACAGGGGGGGCGAGAAGGGGCATTCTTACTCTGATAGCCACCAACGCCAGTGTAAATGTTCTAAAGTTTTGGAATGCAATCCCATATTTCCATATCCTGCTCTGTGAAGGTTCTGAGGAGTGGTACTGGATCTTATTGAATTATTATAACAAAAAGATTTGATGGTGATAGTCACACGGTGGTCGGCCTATTGGAAAAAGAGCTAGATTCCCTGTGTGTGGAACATCCTAAGCAGCTTAATATAATGTGGCTAGGCGATTTCAATGCGCGCAACTGTGATCTTATGCATAAGCCAGTGTGTGGGGGGTGTGATGGCCCACTTCACCATAGTGAGTATGACGAAACACTCAATAAATAGGATACTGGTCGCAAGGAACCTGGAAATAATTAATCCTGTGGAATCATATGCCGGACTATTAATAAGGACTTTTGGGTCCCACACTATGGGTTCTACCATTGATTATATTGTGGCTTCCAATATGTTGGGTGCCTTACTGAGGAAGATAGAAGTGAAGCAATTATATTTTAGCGACAATGCAGCCCTAACTTTCCTTATGATCTGGGGGGTCAAGAACAATACCACAGACAGTAAGGTCTCTAGACCACTCTTAACCAGGAGAAATGGTTATAAACTCAAATGGGCAAAGGTAGATAAGGAGAGGTTTCTGCCGATGATCCCGGCCCAAAGACAATCAGACATTGTGGTCTGCCTGGATCCTAACTTTTGCCCAGACAGCTCGCTGGGGGCATTTAACACTATGTTGGTGGAAATTAAAAGTCATCTGATGTGGCTTTATCCCAATAAACAGCCCTCAGTAGTTGAATGGCTCAATTCAGCCTGCTCACGTTCTTTAAAGAGCCTACATAAAGTATTAAGGGAAATTCCTAGAGATAGCAATAAGGTTCCGAATTTCCATGAGCGGTATTGAGCAGCCTTGAGGGCCAGACTAAGAGAGTTAAGAGAGGAAGCTTGGGCGAACCTAAGATCTTCAGTATTGAGAAAAGATAGCAGAGAATTCTGGAGAGTCATAAATGCTCCTTTTCTGAAAGATAGAAATGGCCCGTCTTTAGATCTCCATAATGAAGAGGGTGTTTGGGTAGACTACTTTGAAAAACTTTTAGGAAGACAGATGACTCTTTGGTCTCTCCAAATAACATGTGGCGTAATAGGCCAGGGTGGCAGCCTGGCCTTTGATTTAGCCGAGGTGAGGCGAGGAACGTCACAGTGTAGCTCGGACAAAGCTCCGGGACCAGATGGGGTTCCAAAAGACTGTTTCTTGGAACTCCAGGATCTTTGGGCACCTATACTAGCCAACATCTTTATTGCTGTAGACAAGATAGGACCCCCTGATTCATGGAAAAAAATCATAATCATCCCCATCTTTAAGAAAGGAGATAAGGCACTGCCGAAAACCTATAGACCAAGCTCCCTGCTAGATGGTACTGCCAAATCGATGGGTCGACTTTTATTGAACAGGCTAGAGGAGTGGGCAGAAAAGATGAATGTCCTCATTCAGACAGACTATATAGATTTGAAAAGGGGAAAGGAAAAGTAGACCAATGCCTAAACTTAAGTATGGTAATAGCCAAATACACCATGGCAAAGAAAGGCCAAATATACATGGCCTTTATGGACCTTTCCCCCGCTTTCGACTGTGCCACCCACTTTAAACTATGGCTGGTCATGGAAAGCATAGGCAAAGATAACTCCATTATTGTGTCTATCCCCCAGATGTACCCCCAGGCGACTGCCTCCGTCCGGTATAGAAAGGATGGAGAGTGCACTAGGCTCTTTGAAATTCTCTGCAGTGTCAGGCAAGGCTCCGTTTTGGCCCCCTTCCTATTTTCCTTATATGGGGGTTCAGGCAGCACTGTTTGGAGTCAAAAAAGATGTTCCTCTTTTTAACTCCACCGTCTTGCCCATACTTCTATATGTAGATGACATGGTCTTCCTAGCAAGAACTGGGAGGGCTTTGCAGAAACTAATTAAGGGGTACACTACATACATGGAACGTTTAGATCTGCGGGTTAATGAGGCAAAATCTTATGTTCTACTGGCAGTTGATTGCCTCAAGAAACTTCCAACTTTCCAAGCAGATTCTATAAGCATAGAGGTGGTGGACACATTCTCCTATTAAGGCATATTTTTTGATAGAAAACACTCTTGGAATCATATGCTAGCTAGTAGAGCACTCTATTAGCGAAAAGTATATCGGGCATCTTTTCATTTGTCAAAAGGCTGGGTATGAAATCCACCCCAGAAATGTTGGATATATACATTGCAAAAGCAATTTCTGTAGCTACATATGGGGCTGGGGTTTTTAGTTTGGGGAAACTGAGCCCCATCAACGTATGGAAGATAGTTCCTTCAAATGGTTGTTAGCCCTACCAAGGGCCTGCTCAAATTACAACTGTCATGCAGAACTAGAGACCCCATATTTATCTGACATTATCCACCTTAAACCAATTTATTGTGGCATTCTATATGGTGCAGGGAGACGGTGACTTTGAATCAGATTTTATTGAGAGACTGCCTTGAGATGGATTCTGCACATAAGATAACATGGTTACAGTATGTTAAGAGTACCATGAGGGCGCTTGGGCTCGTAGGACTATATGAGGACCCGCCCAGCTGCTCCATGATCTCCAAGTCTAGGATGAAATCCATCTTCCTACAGAAAATAGCAAATGAAAGATGGGAGACTAATAGCAAAAAATGATCAATGAAGCGTTATTTAAGGTTCCCTCCCATTATCCAGATTGTATACTTCTATCTAGCTACAGTCTCTAATCCCCAGCACAGGTTTATTCTAGCGAGATTTCAATTAAACTATATACCTTTGATGTTGGGTTATCCTAACAACATATATTCTCAAGGAGATCTGGCTTTATGCCGTGTGATGGGATGTCAGCATGGACAGACCTACATACACTTCTCTTTTGCAGTTTTTATACTGTCCAAAGGAAAAGATTTATAATCCCACTTTTGAAAAAATACAACTTCAGACGATGACGACCCGCCCTCAATTTTCTCCAAATGTTGGCCGATACCTTGGTATATTACTCCCTGGCCACATTTGTGTGACCTGCCTTGAAGAAAAGGAGAGCTCAGATAGCTATAGATAGGTGACTATTGCAGGAGCTACTGTGTACATGGATTTAATGATATGGCTTTTAAGAATGGTTTAGTTTCTCTCTTCATGATGATGTAGAAATATTTTAGATGTATTTATTGATTGCATCGCTTTTATTATATTAATATTTAAATTGTTTCCATTTTTAATATTATATTTACTGTAAAATGTATTTTATGTCCACTTTTGTACTTTATATGCTATGAAATTTAGCGAAAAAAAGATTTTTGATTCATTTATTGATTGTGTAGATTACTCAAGGCATTCCCATAAAATAAAATTGTTGAGAAAAAAAGAAAAAATCGTAAAAGTAGGATAAAAGAGAAATAGTTGACAATGTCTTATCATTATGTTTTTCACTGTAAGCCAGTTTATTGATTGTCCAAAACAAATGATTTCCGGAGCCATCAGGTAAGCTGCATCTTATAGAGATTTTTCATTGTGCTCAGACCATGCATAACTTTATAAGGAAAATCCTAATGAATAAAAAATGTTTACAAATAAACGTTATTAAATTATTAAACGTGCACATGAGCTCGAGTTAAGAAATCGGGGTTGTTTGTACCACTCTGAATTTCAGTTTACCTATTATATCAGGTGATTCGGAATTCTTATTTTCAAAATGTGCTTTTTTGTCAACACTACTTGTAGTTGGAGGCCAAAAATATGGAGAAATTCAAATGGGAGGAACAAATGTCCTACCAGTCTTCATTTCCAACAAAACAGTACCATTCATGTGAGAGTTGGCCTATTGCACAGGACATGAAAAGGCCCACAAATGTGACAATAAGAAGAAAGGAAATGATGCATGGATAAAATAAGCTATGTGCAGGTGGTTGTCTATAATAATTGGGTATGGGGCTTGCCCACTTGTTAGAGAAGCATAAAAAACCTAGACTTTTCTGAAAGCTAGATACCCTGGACAGAGTTCAGGGTGGAGTGGCTTTTGTGGAGCACTCAATTAATTCTTAACCAAAGAGCTCTGCAAATGTCAAAGCTTGTGTGAAATCACAGAATGTACACATATTTCTCTGAGGAAAAGCCTGGAATCTGCATGGAATGACAAATGTCTTACAACTCACAATTCCCACACTTATCCCAATAAAATGACACCCCATTGTTTGGGTGGGCCTATTGTCCTAGATAGTGAAGGACCCAGAACAGAGCACTGAACTGTCAAGTTTCTTTGGCTGGAGGTGACTGCGGTGCTTGAACCATGGTTCAACTGACACTCAGGGAAATAAAACTACCTCCGACATTTCCGACAAGATACTCAGAGGAAGTCTGGGATAGTGTGGCTTGCATGGATACCACTTCTTTTTCTTACCTAGGAAGCAAAATTTGGGTAGAATTACACAATGCCCTCATATTTCAGTAAGAGAAAGTTTCAGAATATGATGGGAATGGCAAAACGTTCCTATTTGTTTCGGTGGGTCTATCATCCACAAATGAAAAAGCTACAAAAAGTTCTGTGGAAATTTCAAGATTTTTTATTTGAATTATAATCATTCTTGGCATGTGGGTAACTGTGATACTTTGGTCTGGGATTGCATGAGATCCAGGCAACCCTATCAATCCCAGACATTTATGAAAACCTAACAACAAAAGGAGTCCATGGTGGTGTGGTATAAGGGGATCCCACAACCTTTTTTTTTTTTTTACCAAGAATGGACTGTGAATGTCAAACTTTGTATGAAATAACAGACTTTTATAATATTCTTCTTTAAAGACGAAGACGAAGCGTGGAGTATAAAATAGATGGGTTTATTGAAGCTGGAGAGAAAGCAGTTCATTTCAGAAAAAGCCTGGGCCAACTGACTCGTGCTGGAATCTGGGCTATCACAAGATTCTAGCCCAAGATTCCATCGACCAGCATTGGCCAGGATACAACACATCCCCTATCGTTAGCACATTAACAATTAAGATAAATTGGTAAAAGATTACACAAAGAGTCTACAAGTGAAAAAATAACAAAATTTCCAAAACAATCAAATGACATATGTGGAATGATATGCAAAAATAATAACATATATACAATGTCACAATTGAGTGATACGATCAGGTACAGTGCGTTCACCATAAGGGTGTGAACACGTGGCTTACATTTGTAGAACTATGACATGACATAATCTTTGCACCAAGCTGGTTTGAATTTCAACCTTGAAGATTATGCCTTATTTGACACATCACTGTTTTGTTGTTCAATCACAACATCTCTTGGTCCAGAAAACGTATCTACATTAGGCCATAAACATTTAGGCACTTTAACAACCTTGCTAATGCTCCACACATTTCCATCAGACAACTCTACTACTTGGTGCCCCACTCTGACTATTTTCATGGGAACGGAAAATTTGGATTCTCCAGATTTAATTAATCTTCCCTTCTTCACACAAACCCATTCACCGATATGAAATTGAAGCATGGGACCTCTATGCATCTGAGAAGACTCTTGTTTATCATTTGATAGCCATCGGCTACTTTGGAACGATCAACTCTGTTTCTCATTTCCATCATCCACATCTGGTTCAAGTTACACACAGCCTTCCTTCCCCTCATTTTCTCAAACGGAGATATATCTCCTACTGTTCTAGGAGTAACTCTATAATTCCATAATAGATCTTTGAGTGCTTGAGAACAATTATTTCCACTAGCTAAAGCCAACTGTATACCTTCCTTCAAAACTCTTATCCATCTTTCCACAATTCCGTTGCTTTGTGGATAATATACAGATGTTCGTAAATGACTAATGCCATGTTTATCCAAATAATCCTTCATCTCAGTTGACCGTAACTGCACACCATTGTCAGTAACCAAACATTTAGGAAATCCTTCCATTTCAAACACTTCATTTAAAAATTGAATTACTGTGTGTGAATCAACTTGATGAACTAATTTAATTTCTGTCCACTGGGATAATTGATCAATAAGAACAATGACATACACCTGACTTTTGGACAAACACATGGGACCGGCAATGTCAAGTGAGATTCTCTCCCATATCTTTTCTGGTCTAGAAACGGGAGCTTTCTCATAGTTGATAACTTTTTATGATTTATCAATGATGGCACACTCAACACAAGATCTAACCTTTGTTTCAATACATCTGTCAATGGCCGGCCACCAAAACTCCGAACGTAGTCTGTTTTTCATACTAGACATGCCAGGGTGACCTGCATGAGCCATGTCTAACACTTGTTGCCGCATATCTTTAGGTACCACCAACTGTACACCACGAAATAACACATCATCTATGACTGATCTTATCTTATCTTATCTTAATTGTGACTTATAGAGCGCTCGTTCACCAATTGGTTTCATGGCGCTGATAACTCATTTGCAATATAGAAATAAGGTGATAATTCCTTATCCAAATCTTTCTTATGTGGCCATTGTGAATGGTTATATTTGATAACCTCTTGGATTTCCTCATCATTATTGCAGGCATTCTTCCATTCATCTTGTTTAATGCATCCATTCGATACTACACAAATGGATACAACTCTCTCCATGTCCTCATCAATAACGGACTGGTCACATTCCTCCTTAACCGGTAAATGAGATAGGCAATCTGCTAAAATGTTCCCGGCACCTGGAATGTATTCCACACTGAAATGAAAATCTTGCAATTTGTACTGCCATCTAGCAATCCTTGGTGTTGCTTTACCACATCCTGAAGTAGTAAATAGCTCTACCAATGGACGATGATCTGATCTAACTTTAAATAGGGTACCATACACATATTTACGAAAGTATTCTATGCCCCACCAACCTGCCAGTGTTTCTTTTTCCAGAGTTGAATATTTAACCTCAGCATCTCTAAGTGGTCTTGATGCAAAAGCAATGGTGACAAGTTTTCCATCCTGATTCTGCATCAAAACTGCACCAATACCAACATTACTGGCATCAGTAACAATGACAGAACTACAACGCGTGTCAAATGTTGCCAAAGCAGAAGTGGAAGATAATTCTTTCTTAAGATTTATAAACTCTGTGGCACATTCTTTACACCAAATAAATTGTTGATTTTTTTTCATTAAATTTCTCATATGTTTGGTCTTATCGGTAAACAAAGGAATAAATGTGGCATAATATTCAGACAAACCAAGAAAAGATCTAAGCTGATCTTTAGATTGGGGTTCTGGAGCTTCCTCAATTGCCTTACCAAATTCTGCTTTGGTGATATTCCTTTACAACTGATATTATGACCTAAATAGTCCACAGAATCCATTTCAAATTTGCATTTTTCTTTGGTCAATGTCATTCCATAGTTTTGCAAAATGTTAAGAACTTTGCACTAAGTCTCTGCATGTTCTTGCTTATTGTTCCCAAACACTAATATATCATCCTGAAAATATAAAGTATTTTTAACATCTTTAAACAGTTTATGCATAACTCTCTGAAATACCGCAGAGGCTGATATCAAACCAAAAGGCATCCTCTTGTATCTAAAAGCCCCTTCAGGAGTTCTGAAGGAGGTGTAAGGTTTGCTATCCTCATGCAAAGCAATTTGATGATATGCATTGGATAGATCCAATGTTGAAAACACAGCAGCCCCTTTTAAAGCTGAAAACATTTCATTTATATTTGGCAATGGGTGCCGATCCACCCACACACATTCGTTTAGGTCTCTCAAATCAACACATAGTCTAATTTTTCCATTAGGCTTGTGGACCACTACCACAGGAGACAACCACTCAGACGATTACATTTCTTCAATTATGTCTTGCTTACATAATCTGTCTAATTCTTCTTTTAAAGCTTGCCTCATAGATAAAGGAACGTTCCTAACTTTGTGAACTTTAGGAAAGGTATTGCGTTTTAAAATTATTTTATGAACAAAATTCTTCAACAATCCTAGTTTTGATGAAGAGACATTGGGAAATAATTTCTCCCATTCAGTTGTTTTATCTTCATCAACTTGAGCTATGAAATCACTGTATCCTAGTACCTGTTCAGGATGATTGGGATTTAGAGTAATGAGCAAATCCCTTTGTTGTGGCCATCCTAATAAGCAAGATCCTTCTTTAGCTACATACACATTGGCAGATATGGTCTTACCTTTAAAACTGATTTTCGCAACAAAATATCCCAAAACATCAATAGGTCTATTGACGTAACCAACCAATTTTATGTCAGATGGTAACAATTGTGTACTGGGTAATTTCTTTAGAAACTGATCACCAATTAAAGTATGATAGGCTCCAGAGTCAGCCATAACTTCAATATCTTTACCATCAATGTTAACTACACAGAATGGAGAATCTTTTTTCTTATCGTTGACTTCATGGATGCAAAGCATAAATTACTCAACTAAATCATCTGACTCTTGACATATTTCCTTGATATGAGCAGGTTTGTTCACAAATTAGTTTTTATTCATACACATTCTGGAGTAGTGACCTTTATTTTTACAATACCTACACATCTGTCCAATAGCTGGACAAGATCTGTCATTTGCTAAATGACCAGGTATCCCACATTTGAAACAAATATAATTGTTTCTTTTTACATTTTGAGTACTAATTTTAGTTTTTTCCTTAAAATTATCTTTTGATGATTTATCATCTGATTTATCATCACTCACCTTTTTTTTTACAACTTGAACTTCAGAAGTAGGTTTTGCGGCTAATTCTTTCATACCTAACTTCATATCTTCGAATCTATGACTAATGCCAATAGCTTTCTCTAAAGTAAGGTCTTCCGCAGCTAATAATTTCTCTTGTAATTTACTGTCCCCAATTTTGTGTACCATTTGATCACGCAACATTTGATCATGAAATTCTCCATACTTACATTTCGCAGCAAGGGCTCTTAAACCATTGACAAATGAATCAATAGATTCATTGGGCAATTGGGCTCTACTCAAAAATGTATGTCTAGCAACCACTTCATTAACTTTATTGATATATAATGTATCTAATTGTGAAATTGCCATGTCATATACATCAACATCATCATCATCATCTTCATCAAGCAGAATAGGTGGTAAAAGACTTAAAACACGTCTCCCTTCTGCACCTAAACAATGTTTAAGAATAGCCAGTTTATGCTTATCAGTGTATACTTCTCCTCCAATAGCCTCTAAATACGCTTCAAAACCATCTTTCCACTGTCTCCATTATAACACAGGATCACCTGGATTAGGTAAGAAAGATAACGGTGCAACAATACCTTCCATTTTATAGTAAATACTTATACTATATGATATGTTGTCCAGAGTATGTGAATCCCTGTATTGTGTTCACTTATTCGTAGGAAATCACGATGTTGGGTGTCTGCAATAAAAAGGTCTTGTCACTTGGGCGAGTGAATTAAAGTAAAAAAAAAACAAAAAAACAAAATAAAATATGATGACTAGAGTTGGTGTGCAGATCACCGCAAAATTATTAGATTTCCAGTAGTGAATATTAAAAAATGGTAGGCTTTGTTGTACATTAAATTGCAAAAATCACAGCAGAATTGACTTTTAATTAATTCAAAATGGCCTCCGATATCCATTGTGCTTGTTACTATGTCAGGTTGATCTTGCTCAGCGGGTGGAGATCAGGAAACACTTGAGCCAATCACGTGATTGTACGCGGAGCATGCGCAAAGTGAGCCCCTCTTTGTACAGTCACCAATCGCAGGACGAAGGAGATGCAGCTGGAAGAGCGTGAAACATGTCACAATGACGATGACGTGCGCGGGAAACAATGGAGCAGACTCGCGCTGGAATGCCTCAAGAGAGTGGCACAGGGACAGACGCGTAGAGAAACAGTCACAGGTAGATGCTCGAGCTTCAGCGCGCGCATGCAGATGTCGGGTCTTTTGAGGGGAAGACGCTCGCGTCACGCGCCACAACACGCGCACACCAAATTTCAGTCTTTGAAGAAATAAAGTATAAATGGTTCACTGGTACTCACGACTCGCTTCTGAAACCAATCGCCGAGTTCTCCCTCTTGACAACAACGGAGACTCGCTTCTTCGCACACGCCAGATTTGAAGTGCGTGTCACGAACCTCTTGATCTGCCGCGATGTACTCTTTGTGCCGGCAGTGCTCAAGGCTTTTCTACACATTGAACCCGCTCGTCGCCAGTATAATATTCTTCTTTAAAGACGAAGATGAAGAGTGGAGTATAAAATAGATGGGTTTATTGAAGCTGGAGAGAAAGCAGTTCATTTCAGAAAAAGCCTGGCCCAACTGACTCTCGCTGGAATCTGGGCTATCACAAGATTCTAGCCCAAGATTCCATCGACCAGCATTGGCCAGGATACAACAAATTTCCTACCATTTCTATGTGGGAAAGCTGTAGAATAGATGGGTAATGACCACACAGTATTCATACACTTCCCACAATAAAACCTCACCTAATTTGTGTGGGTGAACCTATCCCCAGGGTTAGGAATGGCCTCACAACATACTGTGGAAACATAAAGATTTTTGCTTTCATTTCTAATCATTCCTGGTATGTGGGTAGCAACAATATTTAGGCTTGGGGTTGGCTGGCACCCAGGGAAACCCACCAACCCCAGAAATGTTTAAAACTGTACACCAGTGTGAGTTTAGGATGGTTTAGCATGCATAGGTTTCATTACTTTTCTTGCCCAGAAACCCTGAAAGCAGAAAACTTTGGCTCAAGTTTCAGATGTTTCTCATATTTCTGTAAAAGAAACTTCTGGATCCTGAGGGAAATGACAAACCCCCAACCACCCACATTTTTCTAATAAAAAGGTACCACACTTGTGTGGGGGGACCCACCATTCACACATGGGGTAGATGTTGCCTTCGGCCACAGGATCTGGCATGAGCTAGGTTTTCCTACCAATAACACACAATTCTGAAAACTAGATATGTGTAGAAGTCCAGGGTGCTGTCACCTGCAGGGATCCCACCAATTTTTCTTAACCCAATGCACTGCAAATGTTGAACTTTTGCTACCATCACAGAATTTTCTCACATACCTTTAAGGAAAAGTTCCAAAATCTGCAAGGGACAAAAACAGTAATACCACTCGGCATTCCCAAACTTTTGACAATAAAAATGTTACCTCACTTGTATGGGTGGGTCCATTGTCAAGGACAAGAAAAACCCCGAATTAAGGTTGAAACGCCATGATTTTTGCTTTGCATTATAATCTATAATTTTGATAACTGTAGTATAAAGAGGCCCAAGATTGGCTGGTACCTAGGGATACCTACTTCACCCAGACATTATTGAAAACTGCACACCCAGGGGAATCCATGGCAGTGTGGCTTTGGTGGATCTCCTTATGTTTTCTTACCCATGCCATGCAAATTTCAAACTTTGGATCAAATCATGGAATTTCCATACATTTCTTTGAGAGAAAGTCCTGCAATCTATGAGCAATGACAAAAGTAGTACCAACCAGCATTCCTAAACTGCTCACCTAAAAATATGTTATCCTACTTATCTAGATGGTCTTTCTTCCTGCATAGGGAAGGACCCAAAACACTCTGGAGACCATTGGAATTTTGCTTTGAATTGCAATAGTTTTTGGCATGAGCATAACAAGGTTATTTGGTCCCATATTTGTCCGACACCCAGGAAAACCAACCAACCAATCTCAAACATTTGTGAAACTTAGGGTGGCTAGCCAGAATGTCACTCTTTTTGATTACCCAGGATGTTCTTCAATAAAGAATACTATGATAAAAATAACCAATTTCCTCTGAGTTTCCATTCCAGTTGCTGGAGTAATTGATTGGATGCACTCAAGGAATCCTGCCAACCTGGGGCATTTATGAAAACGTGCACACCAATGAATGCGTATGACCTCACTATATGTGTACCAATAAATAACAACACCTAAAAGTGAAAAACACATATCAAACGAATTAATAATACTACCTTCAGAGATGTCTCAGTCAAAGGTAATGTAATGCGTAATATCATCTGCAAGATGATTTACTACATCTGTAATTGCATTTGTTTCATTAGAGGTGACGTCATGAGTATTGCATTTGGTGCACAAATTATGGTTTGTATAGTGGTTGGGTGAGTGATCGATTGTGCTCCTAACCATAACTTCTGAGTTGTAATGCTTTTTCAGTAGTTTTAGTTTGTAACCATGACTGCACTTTAACTGTATTTTATAGGTGAATTTCTCTCTCTCTCTCTATCTCTCGCTCTCTCTTTCTCTCACTCTCTCAATAAATATACAAACAATTTACAAATTGATAAATAAGTAACAGCCTCTACTCATCCCTAGAACTCAACCATTTGCTCACATTTATCCACAATGTCTCAAATTCAAACAATTAAAAAGAACTCAACATCATCAGGTTCTGAGCAATACGATAGATACAAGCAATTTTTTTGTACCTTCCATTGTTTTATAATGTTTAATAAGCAAAGCTTTTCAAATTTTTATATAGTCAATGCCTTCTTGTGTTTAGCATAACATTCACTAACACGTTGTATTTGTCAGAACACCTTCTGGCGCCCAGCCCTCCCTGTGCATGGGGCTTTTGACCGTTATCTGCAAAGCTGGCCTACACAGAAGGTTAGCTGCAAGGACATGTTGCCAGCCAGGCAGTAGAGCCAAGCCCCGCTGAGCACAACCAAAGATCGCAAGGAGTGGCAGTTGGCTGTTGGCTGTGAATTGGGCATTCGGTGCAAGGAGGCGCATGTGGTACATGATGAAGAATCACCAGAAATTCACAAAATATTTTTTTTTAAAGTAAAGCTATGGTTAACTTCGGTAATAAGACCTTTACGTACATACCTCTGAAAATTCACAAAAAAACTGTTAAAATAGAGTAATGGTTACAAAATGAAACCTAAAAACAACTGAAATTCACAACTTATGGTTAGGTGAACTAATCATGACTTGTGCACCCGTCATGCACTGCTTGTGACCTTGTTTTAGACATGACACCCTTGGGTGGTAGTCCCCAAACTTTTTGCCTTCACCCCTCCTGTTTTTCTGAACTCATTTTCATTTGCTGTAGGACTCTGCAAACTTTATCACTGCTTACCAATGACTAAAGTGCTTGTGTTTTCTCCTTTAAACTTGTTAACTTTGGCTTACACCCAATTGGAATTTTTAATTTACTTGTAAGTCCCTAGTAAAGTGGTATACCCTATACCCAGGGCTGGTAAATTCAGTGCCACTAGTGGGCTTGCAGCATTTGTTTAAATAGCCCATGGAAAACCTGTCTCAGACTAGCCATTGTAGCTGAATGCGTGCAGTTTTAAACAGCCATTTTGACCTGATAAAAATAAATATTTTGACATGCCTACACCTTCATTTTTAATACATATGTCACCCCTAGGGTAGTCCCTAAACAGTCCATATGGCAGGGTACAGTGTATTTAAAAAGTTGTACATGTACATTTAAGCTTTACAGGTCCAGGTAATGAAAATATCAAAATGTATTTTTCACTACTGTAAGGCTTAACTCTCCTATGGGATAACATTGGGTTACCTTATTACATTTAATAAATGATAACTTTTCTTTAGGATCAAGTAGAAATATCATGTTTGGTGCCTGAGGAATTTAAATATAAAATCCTCTTTAACCCCTTCGCTGCTAGGCCTTTTCCCCTCCTGTGCTAAGTCTTTTTTTGGCTATTTGGGGTAGTTCGCGCTTAGGCCCTTGTAACTTTTTGACCACATTAGGTATCCATGCCAAATTTGCGTCCTTTTTTCCAACATCATGGGGATTCTAAAGGTACCCAGGGTTTGTGGATTCCCCTGGAGGGGACCCAGAAATTAGCCAAAATACAGCGAAATTTTGGGTTTTTATGGGAAAAATGCAAAAAAAGGGCTACAGATGAAAGCATCTGGTTTTTTCCCTGCAAATGGCATCAAAAAAGGGGTTGTGGTGCTGAAATCACCATCTTCCCAGCTTTCAGGGACAAGCAGACTTTTGTCAGAAAACCATAATTTTGTACACAGTTGTGGCATTTTTCTGGGACATAGCCTATTTTTGCTATTTTTGTGCTTTCAACCTCCTTCCAGTTAATGGTAGAAATGGGTATGAAAGCAATAATGGATCCTGGAAAGCCATACATTTCTGGAAAGTAGACAAAATTCTGAATTCAGCAAGCGGTCATTTGTGTAGATCCTTCAAGTTTTCTTTATAGAAACAAACAGTTAAATATAGGAAAAATTGAAAATTATTTGAAAAAAAAAGCCATTTGTGTCAACGTTTTCACCTGTAACTTCTTCTAATTATGACAGCTATTTGAAAGCAATATACCATTACATCCGCTGGACCTTTCTGGTTGTGGTGATATATAGGACTTGTAGGTTCACCAAGAACCTGACGAACCCAGAGCCAATAACTGAGCAGCGTCTTGCAATGTTTTTTATTATGTCCCGGGTATATAGCAATTATTCTGGGAAAATTTATACATGGAAAAATCGGTATCAAAGACACCTATGTATTTCTGAAATGGGAACAAAATATAGAGTTTAGAAACAGTAGATATTTGCACATTTCCGAAATTGGGAGTACCCATACTAGCATGAGAATTATAGGTCATTTTTCAAAATGACTTCTTTTTTACACATTGTCTTTCATTTGGAAGGCAGAAATGCATCGAAAGTCAATAGATAATAACAGTTGCTCTACAATTTTGTATTACCCTAGGTCTTCCGATAAAAATGGTACCTCACTTGTGTGGGTAGGCCTAGTGCCCGCCACAGGAAACGGCCCAAAACGCAACGTGGACACACCACATTTTCACAGTGAAAAATGACCCTTTTTTTGCAAAGTGCCTAGCTGTAGTTTTTAAACCCTAGCTCTGCCGGCACCTAGGGAAGCCTATACATTTTTGAAAACTAGACACCCAGGGAAACTCAGGATGGAGTGAATTGACTGGCTCTCACCTGGTTCTGTTACCCAGAATCCCTTGCAAACCTAAAAAATTGTCCAAAAAAACACATTTTCCTCACTTTTCTGTGGTGGAAAGTTCTGGAATCTGCGTGGATCCACTAAATTGCACCCACCCCGCGTTCCCCAAAGTCTTTCGAGAAAAACGGTACCCCACTTGTGTGGGTAGGCCTAGTGCCCGAGACAGGAAAAGGCCCAAAACGCAACGTGGACACACCACATTTTCACAGTGAAAAATGACCCTTTTTTTGAAAAGTGCCTAGCTATAGTTTTTTAACCCTAGCTCTGACGGCACCTAGGGAAACCTAGAAAACCTAGACATTTTTGAAAACTAGACACCCAGGGGAATCTAGGATGGGGTGACTTGACTGGCTCTAACCAGGTTCTGGTACCCAGAATCCCTTGCAAACCTAAAGAATTGTCAAAAAACCCACATTTTCCTCACTTTTCTGTGGTGGAAAGTTCTGGAATCTGTGTGGATCCACAAAATTCCCCCACCCCGTGTTCCCCAAAGTCTTCCGAAAAAATGGTATCTCACTTGTGTGGGTAAGCCTAGTGCTCGCGACAGGAAACAGCGCAAAACGCAACGTGGATACACCACATTTTCACAGTGAAAAATTACCCTTTTTTTGCAAAGTGCCTAGCTGTAATTTGTGAACCCTAGCTCTGCCGGCACCTAGGGAAACCTAGCAAACCTATACATTTTTGAAAACTAGACACCCAGGGGAATCTAGGATGGGGTGACTTGACTGGCTCTCACCAGCTTCTGGTACCCAGAATCCCTTCCAAACCTACAAAATTGTCCAAAAAAACACTTTTCCTCACTTTTCTGTGGTGGAAAGTTCTGGAATCTGCGTGGATCCACAAAATTCCACCCACCCCGCATTCCCCAAAGTCTTCCGAGAAAAATGGTACCTCACTTGTGTGGGTAGGCCTAGTGCCTGCGACAGGAAACAGCGCAAAACGCAACGTGGACACACCACATTTTCACAGTGAATAATGACCCTTTTCTTGCAAAGTGCATAGCTGTAGTTTTTGAACCCTAGCTCTGCCAGCACCTAGGGAAACCTAGCAAACATACACATTTTTGAAAACTAGACACCCAGGGAAATCCAGGATGGGGTGACTTGACTGGCTCTCACCAGGTTCTGGTACCCAGAATCCCTTGCAAACCTAAAAAATTGTCAAAAAAACCACATTTTCCTCACTTTTCTGTGGTGGAAAGTTCTGGAATCTGCGTGGATCCACAAAATTCCACCCACCCCATGTTCCCCAAAGTCTTCCAAGAAAAATGGTACCTCACTTGTGTGGGTAGGCCTAGTGCCTGCGACAGGAAACAGCGCAAAACGCAACGTGGACAAACCACATTTTCACAGTGAAAAATGACCCTTTTCTTGCAAAGTGCATAGCTGTAGTTTTTTAACCCTAGCTCTGCCAGCACCTAGGGAAACCTAGCAAACATATACATTTTTGAAAACTAGACACCCAGGGAAATCCCGGATGGGGTGACTTGACTGGCTCTCACCAGGTTCTGGTACCCAGAATCCCTTGCAAACCTAAAAAATTGTCAAAAAAACACATTTTCCTCACTTTTCTGTGGTGGAAAGTTCTGGAATCTGCATGGATCCACAAAATTCCACCCACCCCGCGTTCCCCAAAGTCTTCCGAGAAAATTGGTACCTCAGTTGTGTGGGTAGGCCTAGTGCCCGCGACAGGAAACAGCGAAAAACGCAACGTGGACACACGACATTTTCACAGTGAAAAATGACCCTTTTTTTGCAAAGTGCCTAGCTGTAGTTTTTGAACCCTAGCTCTGCTGGCACCTAGGGAAACCTAGCAAACCTATACATTTTTGAAAACTAGACATCCAGGGGAATCCAGGATGGGGTGACTTGACTGGCTCTCACCAGGTTCTGGTACCCAGATTCCCTTGCAAACCTAAAACATTGTCAAAGAAAACACATTTTCCTCACTTTTCTGTGGTGGAAAGTTCTGGAATCTGCATGGATCCACAAAATTCCACCCACCCCACGTTCCCCAAAGTCTTCCGAGAAAAATGGTACCTCACTTGTATGGGTAGGCCTAGTGCCCGCAACAGGAAACAGCGCAAAACGCACGTGGACACACCACATTTTCACAGTGAAAAATGACCCTTTTTTTGCAAAGTGCCTAGCTGTAGTTTCTGAACCCTAGCTCTGCCGGCACCTAGGGAAACCTCAAACCTATACATTTTTGAAAACTAGACACCCAGGGGAATCCAGGATGGGGTGACTTGACTGGCTCTCACCAGGTTCTGGTACCCAGAATCCCTTGCAAACCTAAAAACTGTCAAAAAACCCACATTTTCCTCACTTTTCTGTGGTGGAAAGTTCTGGAATCTGCGTGGATCCACAAAATTACACCCACCCCGCGTTCCCCAAAGTCTTCCGAGAAAAATGGCACCTCACTTGTGTGGGTAGGCCTAGTTCCCGCGACAGGAAACAGCGCAAAACGCAACATGGACACACCACATTTTCACAGTGAAAAATGACCCTATTTTTGCAAAGTGCCTAGCTGTACTTTTTGAACCCTAGCTCTGCCGGCACCCAGGGAAACCTAGCAAACCTATACATTTTTGAAAACTAGACACCCAGGGGAATCTAGGATGGGGTGACTTGACTGGCTCTCACCAGGTTCTGGTACCCAGAATCCCTTGCAAACCTAAAAAATTGTCCAAAAAAACACATTTTCCTCACTTTTCTGTGGTGGAAAGTTCTGGAATCTGCGAGGATCCACAAAATTCCACCCACCCTGTGTTCCCCAAAGTCGTCCGAGAAAAATGGTACCTCACTTGTGTGGGTAGGCCAAGTGCCTGCGACAGGAAACAGCGCAAAACGCAACGTGGACACACCACATTTTCACAGTGAAAAATGACCCTTTTCTTGCAAAGTGCATAGCTGTAGTTTTTGAACCCTAGCTCTGCCAGCACCTAGGGAAACCTAGCAAACATATACATTTTTGAAATCTAGACACCCAGGGAAATCCAGGATGGGGTGACTTGACTGGCTCTCACCAGGTTCTGGTACCCAGAATCCCTTGCAAACCTAAAAAATTGTTAAAAATAAACACATTTTCATCACTTTTCTGTGGTGGAAAGTTCTGGAATCTGCGTGGATCCACAAAATTCCACCCACCCCGTGTTTCCCAAAGTCTTCCGAGAAAAATGGTACCTCACTTGTGTGGGTAGGCATAGTGCCTGCGACAGGAAACAGCGCAAAACGCAACGTGGACACACCACATTTTCACAGTGAAAAATGAACCTTTTCTTGCAAAGTGCATAGCTGTAGTTTTTGAACACTAGCTCTGCCAGCACCTAGGGAAACCTAGCACACATATACATTTTTGAAAACTAGACACCCAGGGAAATCCAGGATGGGGAGACTTGACTGGCTCTCACCAGGTTCTGGTACCCAGAATCCCTTGCAAACCTAAAAAATTGTCCAAAAAAACACATTTTCCTCACTGTTCTGTGGTGGAAAGTTCTGGAATCTGCGTGGATCCACAAAATTCTACCCACCCCGCGTTCCCCAAAGTCTTCCGAGAAAAATGGTACCTCACTTGTGTGGGTAGGCCTGGTGCCCGCAACAGGAAACAGCGCAAAACGCAACGTGGACACACCACATTTTCACAGTGAAAAATGACCCTTTTTTTGCAAAGTGCCTAGCTGTAGTTTCTGAACCCTAGCTCTGCCGGCACCTAGGGAAACCTAGCAAACCTATACATTTTTGAAAACTAGACACCCAGGGGAATCCAGGATGGGGTGACTTGACTGGCTCTCTCCAGGTTCTGGTACCCAGAATCCCTTGCAAACCTAAAACATTGTCAAAAAAACCACATTTTCCTCACTTTTCTGTGGTGGAAAGTTCTGGAATCTGCGTGGATCCACAAAATTCCACACACCCCGCATTCCCCAAAGTCTTCCGAGAAAAATGGCACCTCACTTGTGTGGGTAGGCCTAGTGCCCGCGACAGGAAACAGTGCAAAACGCAACGTGGACACACCACATTTTCACAGTGAAAAATGACCCTTTTTTTGCAAAGTGCCTAGCTGTATTTTTTTAAACCTAGCTCTGCCGGCACCCAGGAAAACCTAGCAAACCTATACATTTTTGAAAACTAGACACCCAGTGGAATCAAGGATGGGGTGACTTGACTGGCTCTCACCAGGTTCTGGTACCCAGAATCCCTTGCAAACCTAAAAAATTGTCCAAAAAAACACATTTTCCTCACTTTTCTGTGGTGGAAAGTTCTGGAATCTGTGTGGATCCACAAAATTCCACTCACCCCGCATTCCCCAAAGTCTTACGAGAAAAACGGTACCTCACTTGTGTGGGTAGGCCTAGTGCCTGCGACAGGAAACAGCGCAAAACGCAACGTGGACACACCACATTTTCACAGTGAAAAATGACCCTTTTCTTGCAAAGTGCATAGCTGTAGTTTTTGAACCCTAGCTCTGCCATCACCTAGGGAAACCTAGCAGACATATACATTTTTGAAAACTAGACACCCAGGGAAATCCAGGATGGGGTGACTTGACTGGCTCTCACCAGGTTCTGTTACCCAGAATCCCTTGCAAACCTAAAAAGTGTCAAAAAAACACATTTTCCTCACTTTTCTGTGGTGGAAAGTTCTGGAATCTGCGTGAATCCACAAAATTCTACCCACCCCGCGTTCCCCAAAGTCTTCCGAGAAAAATGGTACCTCACTTGTGTGGGTAGGCCTAGTGCCCGCGACAGGAAACAGCGAAAAACACAACGTGGACACACCACGTTTTCACGGTGAAAAATGACCCTTTTTTTTGCAAAGTGCCTAGCTGTAGTTTTTGAACCCTAGCTCTGCCGGCACCTAGGGAAACCTAGCACACCTATACATTTTTGAAAACTAGACACCCAGGGGAATCCAGGATGGGGTGACTTGACTGGCTCTCACCAGGTTCTGGTACCCAGATTCCCTTGCAAACCTAAAACATTGTCAAAGAAAACACATTTTCCTCACTTTTCTGTGGTGGAAAGTTCTGGAATCTGCGTGGATCCACAAAATTCCACCCACCCCGCGTTCCCCAAAGTCTTCCGAGAAAAATGGCACCTCACTTGTGTGGGTAGGCCTAGTGCCCGCAACAGGAAACAGCGCAAAACGCAACGTGGACACACCACATTTTCACAGTGAAAAATGACACTTTTTTTGCAAAGTGCCTAGCTGTAGTTTTTGAAACCTAGCTCTGCCGGCACCCAGGAAAACCTAGCAAACCTATACATTTTTGAAAACTAGACACCCAGTGGAATCAAGGATGGGGTGACTTGACTGGCTCTCACCAGGTTCTGGTACCCAGAATCCCTTGCAAACCTAAAAAATTGTCAAAAAAACCACATTTTCCTCACTTTTCTGTGGTGGAAAGTTCTGGAATCTGTGTGGATCCACAAAATTCCACTCACCCCGCATTCCCCAAAGTCTTACGAGAAAAACGGTACCTCACTTGTGTGGGTAGGCCTAGTGCCTGCGACAGGAAACAGCGCAAAACGCAACGTGGGCACACCACATTTTCACAGTGAAAAATGACCCTTTTCTTGCAAAGTGCATAGCTGTAGTTTTTGAACCCTAGCTCTGCCATCACCTAGGGAAACCTAGCAGACATATACATTTTTGAAAACTAGACACCCAGGGAAATCCAGGATGGGGTGACTTGACTGGCTCTCACCAGGTTCTGGTACCCAGAATCCCTTGCAAACCTAAAAAAGTGTCAAAAAAAACACATTTTCCTCACTTTTCTGTGGTGGAAAGTTCTGGAATCTGCGTGAATCCACAAAATTCCACCTACCCCGCGTTCCCCAAAGTCTTCCGAGAAAAATGGTACCTCACTTGTGTGGGTAGGCTTAGTGCCCGCGACAGGAAACAGCGAAAAACACAACGTGGACACACCACGTTTTCACAGTGAAAAATGACCCTTTTTTTGCAAAGTGCCTAGCTGTAGTTTTTGAACCCTAGCTCTGCCGGCACCTAGGGAAACCTAGCACACCTATACATTTTTGAAAACTAGACACCCAGGGGAATCCAGGATGGGGTGACTTGACTGGCTCTCACCAGGTTCTGGTACCCAGATTCCCTTGCAAACCTAAAACATTGTCAAAGAAAACACATTTTCCTCACTTTTCTGTTGTGGAAAGTTCTGGAATCTGCGTGGATCCACAAAATTCCACCCACCCCGCGTTCCCCAAAGTCTTCCGAGAAAAATGGCACCTCACTTGTGTGGGTAGGCCTAGTGCCCGCAACAGGAAACAGCGCAAAACGCAACGTGGACACACCACATTTTCACAGTGAAAAATGACACTTTTTTTGCAAAGTGCATAGCTGTAGTTTTTGAAACCTAGCTCTGCCGGCACCCAGGAAAACCTAGCAAACCTATACATTTTTGAAAACTAGACACCCAGTGGAATCCAGGATTGGGTGACTTGACTGGCTCTCACCAGGTTCTGGTACCCAGAATCCCTTGCAAACCTAAAACATTGTAAAAAAAAACACATTTTCCTCACTTTTCTGTGGTGGAAAGTTCTGGAATCTGCGTGAATCCACAAAATTCCACCCACCCCGCGTTCCCCAAAGTCTTCCGAGAAAAATGGTACCTCACTTGTGTGGGTAGGCCTAGTGCCCGCGACAGGAAACAGCGAAAAACACAACGTGGACACACCACATTTTCACAGTGAAAAATGACCCTTTTTTTTGCAAAGTGCCTAGCTGTAGTTTTTGAACCCTAGCTCTGCCGGCACCTAGGGAAACCTAGCACACCTATACATTTTTGAAAACTAGACACCCAGGGGAATCCAGGATGGGGTGACTTGACTGGCTCTCACCAGGTTCTGGTACCCAGATTCCCTTGCAAACCTAAAACATTGTCAAAGAAAACACATTTTCCTCACTTTTCTGTGGTGGAAAGTTCTGGAATCTGCGTGGATCCACAAAATTCCACCCACCCCGCGTTCCCCAAAGTCTTCCGAGAAAAATGGCACCTCACTTGTGTGGGTAGGCCTAGTGCCTGCAACAGGAAACAGCGCAAAACGCAACGTGGACACACCACATTTTCACAGTCAAAAATGACACTTTTTTTGCAAAGTGCCTAGCTGTAGTTTTTGAAACCTAGCTCTGCCGGCACCCAGAAAAACCTAGCAAACCTATACATTTTTGAAAACTAGACACCCAGTGGAATCCAGGATGGGGTGACTTGACTGGCTCTCACCAGGTTCTGGTACCCAGAATCCCTTGCAAACCTAAAACATTGTCAAAAAAAACACATTTTCCTCACTTTTCTGTGGTGGAAAGTTCTGGAATCTGTGTGGATCCACAAAATTCCACTCACCCCGCGTTCCCCAAAGTCTTACGAGAAAAATGGTACCTCACTTGTGTGGGTAGGCCTAGTGCCCGCGACAGGAAACAGCGCAAAACGCAACGTGGACACACCACATTTTCACAGTGAAAAATGACCCTTTTTTTGCAAAGTGCCTAGCTGTAGTTTTTGAACCCTAGCTCTGCCGGCACCTAGGGAAACCTAGCAAACCTATAAATTTTTGAAAACTAGACACCCAGGGGAACTTGACTGGCTTTCACCAGGTTCTGTTAACCAGAATCCCTTGCAAACCTAAAAGAATTGTCAAAAAAAACACATTTTCCTCACTTTTCTGTGGTGGAAAGTTCTGGAATCTGCGTGGATCCACAAAATTCCACCCACCCCGCGTTCCCCAAAGTCTTACGAGAAAAATGGCACCTCACTTGTGTGGGTAGGCCTAGTGCCCGCGATAGGAAACAGCGCAAAACGCAACGTGGACACACCACATTTTCACAGTGAAAAATGACCCTTTTTGCAAAGTGCCTAGCTGTAGCTTTTGAACCCTAGGTCTGCCGGCACCTAGGGAAACCTACCAAACCCACACATTTCTAAAAAGTAGACACCCGGGGGATTCCAGTGAGGTATGTCTTGCGTGGATCCCCCAAAGATTTCTTACCCAGAATCCCCTGCAAACCTGAAATTTTGCTGAAAAAATCACTTTTTTCACACATTTGTGTGTGGAAAAGTTGTGGCATCACCGGGCTGACACAAATTTCCTACCACCCAGCATTCCCCCAGGTCTCCCAATAAAAATGGTGCCTCACTCTGGTGGGAGGCCCAAGTACCCGCGACAGGCAAGGGCCCAAAACGTATTGAGGCGACATCAAAATTGCCTATCACAAAACGACCTGGTTTTGCAAGGGGGTCCCATGACGTTTTGGCCCGGGGCTCGGCGCCACCTAGGAAACCTACCAAACCCACACATTTATGAAAACTAGACACCGGGGGATTCCAGGGAGGTATGGCTTGCATGGATCTCCCAACGTTTTCTTACCCAGAATCCCCTGCAAACCTGAAACTGTGCTGAAAAAATCACTTTTTCACACATTTGTGTGTGGGAAAGTTGTGGCATCACCGGGCTGACACAAATTTCCTACCACCCAGCGTTCGCCCAGGTCTCCCGATACAAATGGTGCCTCACTCGGGTGGGAGGCCCAAGTACCCGCGACAGGCAAGGGCCCAAAACGAATGGAGTCAACATCAAATTGCCTATCACAAAACGACCTGGTTTTGCAAGGGGGTCCCATGACTTTTTGGCTTGGGGCTCGGCGGCCACCTAGGTAAACCTACCATACCCACACATTTCTGAAAACTAGACACCCGGGGGATTCCAGGGAGGTATGGCTTGCATGGATCCCCCAACGTTTTCTTACCCAGAATCCCCTGCAATCTTGAACTTTTGCTGAAATAAATCACTTTTTTCACACATTTGTGTGTGGGAAAGTTGTGGCATCACCGGGCTGACACAAATTACCTACCACCCAGCGTTCCCCCAGGTCTCCCGATAAAAATGGTGCCTCACTCGGGTGGGAGGCCCAAGTACCCGCGACAGGCAAGGGCCCAAAACGTATTGAGTCGACATCAAATTGCCTATCACAAACCGACCTGGTTTTGCAAGGGGGGTCCCATGACTTTTTGGCCCGGGGCTCGGCGGCCACCTAGGGAAACCTACCAAACCCACACCTTTCTGAAAAGTAGACACCTGGGGGATTCCAGGGAGGTATGGCTTGCGTGGATCCCCCAACGTTTTCTTACCCAGAATCCCCTGCAAACCTGAAATTTTGCTAAAAAAAAATCACTTTTTCACACATTTCTGTGTGGGAAAGTTGTGGCATCACCGGGCTAACACAAATTTCCTACCACCCAGCGTTCCCCAGGTCTCCCGATAAAAATGGTGCCTCACTCGGGTGGGAGGCCCAAGTACCAGCGACAGGCAAGGGCCCAAAACATTTTGTGATAGGCAATTTTGATGTTGCCTCAATACGTTTTGGGCCCTTGCCTGTCGCGGGTTCTTGGGCCTCCCACCCGAGTGAGGCACCATTTTTATCGGGAGACCTGGGCAAACGCTGGGTGGTAGGAAATTTGTGTCAGCCCAGTGATGCCACAACTTTCCCACACACAAATGTGTGAAAAAGTGATTGTTTTCAGCACAATTTCAGGTTTGCAGGGGATTCTGGGTAAGAAAACGTTGGGGAATCCACGCAAGCCATACCTCCCTGGAATCCCGCGTGTCTACTTTTCAGAAATGTGTGGGTTTGATAGGTTTCCCTAGGTGGCCGCCGAGCCCCAGGCAAAAAAGTCATGGGACCCCCCTTGCAAAACCAGGTCGTTTTGTGATAGGCAATTTTGATGTTGCCTCAATACGTTTTGGGCCCTTGCCTGTCGCGGGTACTTGGGCCTCCCACCCGAGTGAGGCACCATTTTTATCGAGAGACCTGGGTGAACGCTGGGGGGTAGGAAATTTGTGTCAGCCCGGTGATGCCACAACTTTCCCACACACAAATGTGTGAAAAAAGTGATTTTTTCAGCAAAATGTCAGGTTTGCAGGGGATTCTGGGTAAGAAAACGTTGGAGGATCCATGAAAGCCATACCTCCCTATAATCCCCCGGGTGTCTAGTTTTCAGAAATGTGTGGGTTCGGTAGGTTTCTCTAGGTGGCCGCCGAGCCCCGGGCCAAAAATTCATGGGACCCCCCTTACAAAACCAGGTTGTTTTGTGATAGGCAATTTTGATGTCGCCTCAATACGTTTTGGGCCCTTGCCTGTCGCGGGTACTTGGGCCTCCCACCCGAGTGAGGCACCATTTTTATCGGGAGACCTGGTGGAACGCTGGCTGGTAGGAAATTTGTGTCAGCCCGGTGATGCCACAACTTTCCCACACACAAATGTGTGAAAAAAGTGATTTTTTCAGCAAAATTTCAGGTTTGCAGGGGATTCTGGGTAAGAAAACGTTGGGGGATCCACGCAAGCCATACCTCCCTGGAATCCCCCGGGTGTCTAGTTTTCAGAAATGTGTGGGTTTTGTAGGTTTCCCTAGGTGGCCGCCGAGCCCCGGGCCAAAAAGTCATGGGACCCCCCTTGCAAAACCAGGTCGTTTTGTGATAGGCAATTTTGATGTCGCCTCAATACGTTTTTGGCCTTTGCCTGTCGCGTGTACTTGTGCCTCCCACACGAGTGAGGCACCATTTTTATTGGGAGACCTGAGGGAACGCTGGGTGGTAGGAAATTTGTGTCAGCCCAGTGATGCCACAACTTTCCCACACAAAAATGTGTGGAAAAAGTGATTTTTTCAGCTAAATTTGAGGTTTGCAGGGGATTCTGGGTAAGAAAACGTTGGGGGATCCACGCAAGCCATACCTCCTGGAATCCCCGGGTGTCTAGTTTTCAGAAATGTGTGGGTTTGGTAGGTTTCCCTAGATGGCCACCGACCCCGGGGCCAAAAACCCAGGTAACCCCCGTGCAAAACCAGGTTGGTTTGTGATAGGTAATTTTGATGTGGCCTCACCAGGTTTTGGGCCCTTGCCTGTCGCGGGTACTTGATCCACCCACACAAGTGAGGTATCGTTTTTCTCAGAAGACTTTGGGGAATGCGGGGTCAGTGGAATTTTGTGGATCCACACAGATTCCAGAACTTTCCGCCACAGAAATATGAGGAAAATGTGTTTTTTTATACACATTTTGAGGTTTGCAAGGGATTCTGGGTATTAGAACCTGGTGAGAGCCAGTCAAGTCACCCCATCCTGGATTCCCCTGGGTGTCTAGTTTTCAAAAATGTACAGGTTTGCTAGGTTTCCCTCTGTGCTGGCTGCGCTAGGGCCCAAAATCCACAGGTAGGCATATTGCTAAAAACAAATCCGTGCCTAGTCGGCTTTCTGCCGCCCTGGGGGGGATATCGGGGGTGGGGTTGCCCCGATATACCCCCAAGGGAGGCAGAAACACTGTGGCTATTTTTTTGGGGGGTAGGGGCATTGGTATGCCCATTCTGGGCAGCCCCCACCCCCACACATAAAAAAGCCAGCGTAATCGTTGGCGTATAGTGGGCTTTTTGTCCCCCCCGGGGGTGGCAGATTGGGGCTACTGCCCCATCTTCCCCCCAGCGGGGGCAGAAAGGCTGTAATTGTTGCGGGTGGGGGGTGGGGGCATTGGCATGCCCATTTTGGGCAGCCCCCACCCTAGTAAAAATTTGCCTCAATAAATCCCTGGCATCTAGTGGGCTTTTTGCCTCCCTGGGGGGGCAGATTGGGGGCTACTGCCCAATATGCCCCTCAGGGGGGGCAGGAAGGCTGTAATTTTTGCAAGGGAGGGGGTGGGGGCATGGGCATGCCCGTTTTGGGCAGCCCCACCCTAATTCAAATTTGCCCCAAAAAAATCCCTGGCGTCTAGTGGGCTTTTTGCCCCCCCGGCAGGGCAGATTGGGGGCTAATGCCCCCATCTGGCCCCCAGAGGGGGCTGAAAGTCCACTAGACACCAGGGAGTTTTTTGGGCAAATTTTAATTAGGATGGGGTCTGCCCAAAACGGGCATGCCAATGCCCCCACCCTAATTCAAATTTGCCCAAAAAATCCCTGGCGTCTACTGGGCTTTTTGCCCCCCCGGGGGGAAGATTGGGGGCTAATGCCCCCATATGCCCCCCAGGGGGGGCAGAAAGGCTGTAATTTTTGTGGGGGAGGTGGTGGGGGCATGGGCATGCCTCTTTTGGGCAGCCCCCACCCTAATTCAATTTTTGCCCCACAAAAATCCCTGGCGACTAGTGTGCTTTTTGCCCCCACGGGGGTGCAGATTGGGGGCTACTGCCCCATCTGCCCCTCAGGGGGGGCAGGAAGGCTTTAATTTTTGCGGGGAGGGGGTGGGGGCATGGGCATGCCCGTTTTGGGCAGCACCACCCTAATTCAATTTGCCCAAAAAAAATCCCTGGTGTCTAGTGGGCTTTTTCCCCGCCCCCGGCGGGGCAGTTTGGGGGCTAATGCCCTCTGGGGCAGAAAGCCTACTAGATGCCAGGGATTTTTTTGAGCTAATTTTAATTTGGGTTGGGGTTGCCAAAAACGGGCATGCCAATGCCCCCACCCTAATAAAAATTTGCCTCAAAAAATCCCTGGCATCTAGTGGGCTTTTTGCCTCCCCGGGGGGGCAGATTGGGGGCTACTGCCCCATATGCCCCTCAGGGGGGGCAGGAAGGCTGTAATTTTTGTGATGGAGGGGGTGGGGGCATGGGCATGCCCGTTTTGGGCAGCCCCACCCTAATTCAAATTTGCCCCAAAAAAATCCCTGGCGTCTAGTGGGCTTTTTGCCCCCCCGGCAGGGCAGATTGGGGGCTAATGCCCCCATCCGCCCCCCAGGGGGGGCTGAAAGTCCACTAAATGCCAGGGAGTTTTTGGGGCAAATTTTAATTAGGATGGGGGCTGCCCAAAACGGGCATGCCAATGCCCCCACCCTAATTAAAATTTGCCCAAAAAATCCATGGCGTCTACTGGGCTTTTTGCCCCCCCGGGGGGAAGATTGGGTTTAATGCCCCCATATGCCCCCC
This sequence comes from Calotriton arnoldi, assembly GCA_963921515.1. NCBI lineage: Eukaryota > Metazoa > Chordata > Amphibia > Caudata > Salamandridae > Calotriton > Calotriton arnoldi. Next base: position 1,721,365 of record CAWUFW010000039.1, read on the forward strand.
CAGGGGGGGCAGAAAGGCTGTAATTTTTGTGGGGGAGGGGGTGGGGGCATGGGCATGCCCCTTTTGGGCAGCCCCCACCCTAATTCAATTTTTGCCCAAAAAAAACCCTGGCGACTAGTGGGCTTTTTGCCCCCACGGGGTGCAGATTGGAGGCTAATGCCCCCATCTGCCCCCAGGGGGGGCAGAAAGCCTACTAGATGCCAGGGATTTTTTTGAGCAAATTTTAATTAGGGTGGGGGTTGCCAAAACGGGCATGCCAATGCCCCCACCCTAATAAAAATTTGCCCCAAAAAATCCCTGGGGTCTAGTGGGCTTTTGCCCCCTGGGGGCAGATTGGGGGCTACTGCCCCATCTGCCCCCAGGGGGCAGGAAGGCTTTAATTTTTGCAGGGGAGTGGGTGGGGGCATGGGCATGCCCGTTTTGGGCAGCCCCACCCTAATTCAAATTTGCCCCAAAAAAATCCCTGGTGTCTAGTGGGCTTTTTGCCCCCCCGGCGGGGCAGATTGGGGGCTAATGCCCCCATCTGCCCCCAGGGGGGGCTGAAAGTTCACTAGACGCCAGGGAGTTTTTGGGGCAAATTTTAATTAGGGTGGGGGCTGCCCAAAACGGGCATGCCAATGCCCCCACCCTAATTAAAATTTGACCAAAAAATCCCTGCCGTCTACTGGGCTTTTTGCCCCCCCGGGGGGAAGATTGGGGGCTAATGCCCCCATCTGCCCCCCAGGGAGGGTCAGAAAGGCTGTAATTTTTGTGGGGGAGGGTGGGGGCATTGACATGCTCATTTTGGGCAGCCCCCACCCTAATTCAGATTTGCCCCAAAATATCCCTGGCGTCTAGTGGGCTTTTTGCCCCCCCGGGGGGGCAGAAAGGCTGTAATGGTGGCGGGGGGTGGGGGCATTGGCGTGCCCGTTTCAAGCAGCCCCCGCCCTAAAAAAAATTGTGCAAAAAAAATTTTCTGGTGTCAAGTGGGCTTTCTGCCCCGAAGGGGGGGCAGAAAGGCTGTAATGGTGGCGGGGGTGGGGGCATTGGCGTGCCCATTTCAAGCAGCCCCCACTCTAAAAAAAATGCACCAAAAAAAAAATCCCTGGCGTTTAGTGGGCTTTTTGCCACCCCCGGGGGGGCAGATTGGGGGCTACTGCTCCATCTGCCCCCCAGGGGGGGCAGAAAGACTGAATTGCGCCCATTTATTTATGGGGGAGCGAAGGCCCTTGCCCAAGGGGCCGCTCCCCCCTCCCTGGTGTCTAGTGGGTGGATCCCTGCTTGGGGATCGCCCTCCTAGGGCGATCCCCAAGCAGGGATCCACTGGAGATTCTCCCCCTTTCCAATGATACCTCTCCCGTCTTTCTACGTGCCCGGGGGGCTGAGATAGCCCCCTGAGCACATAGAAAGTGAAACTGAAATGAGCCTAAAGGCTCATTTCAGTTTCGGTTTCTGTGCAATGAGGACAGCGCGACGTGCGCGCTGATTGTCATGGCACAGAAACCAGGGAGGGGGCCTCGGGAGCTGGGGAAGCTCTTCCCCAGCTCCCAAGGTCACAGGGAAGAAATCCCTCTGCTGTCTGCAGCAGAGGGATTTTTTGCCCCTGGCCTCATGACGGAATGGTTCCGTCATGAGCACAGGGGCACCAATGCTCATGACGGAACCATTCCGTCATGAGCATCGAAGGGGTTAATGGTAAAGTGAGATTTTGAGGTCACAATTCTGAAAATCTCACTTTTAGAAAGTGGGAATTTTCTTGTTCTAGCCATTTAGTGTCTGCAGCCTGTTTCATGGGTCACACGACAAAGTGTATATTTGGCATTTGACCTTTGTGTATTCCTCCCAGAGAGAGTCAGAATAGTGGGTCTGGGTGCTGGCAGAGTGGGTCATCCTGACTTGATGAGAGGGACGGAGCTGACACCTGTCACACTTGTACTTAAAAGGACCAGCCTCAGCTTGCACATAAAGGATTTCACACTAGCCTATTGGCAGGGAGGCAGGGAACTCCAAACACCACTGTAGGGTGAAAATTCCAAAAGTTTCTTCTTCTCCAAAGAGGGCACCAGGTATAAAATAGGGCTCTCAGAACCACTCTTCAGTACACTCCTGGACCTGTGGATACTATAAAAGAAGGACTTCCTTGAGGTTAGAAAACTACAACTCTGCCTGAGGCCTGCCCTGCTGCCTTAGAAGGAAGACTGAACTGGCATCTTTCATCCCAAGCAAACATGACTTCAAGGGTCAGCTGACTGACCCCCTGTTCTGAACTACATGGACACAACAAGCTAGAAGCAACTACCCAGCTGGCGTGCTGTACTGGACCTGCATGGACCTGTAACTTGCCCTGCCTGAGTCCTGCTGGCCTCTGCTGGAGTGAGTTCCTGATCCCCAAGAAGTGTCACTCAGGGCTTGGGCCATTGGTTAAGCATCAGTGGAGTTCCTCCAATTAAATTGAGAAATCCTGAAGGTGTGGGCTATTCGCCACCATGAACAGGGCCATTCACACCAAGATCTTGCAATGCATGCTGACCACCGACGCAAAGCTCTGGTGAACCCAACTCACTGCACTACATCAACCGCATGTGATGACCGGCAATGCGATATTAACACCGTGCTACAGCATCAACAGCCCGCGATGACCGCCATCACAAATTTTCAGCAAAGACTGCCCGTGAAGTCTGACAGGATCTTCGCACTACAGCATTGATCATCTGCTATGCACGATCTGCTCTTTGTGCTACAGTGGCGACTTTCTGCAACGCTCTCCCTGCTCCTCGCAACCTCCTCCATTGTGAGGGGACCTTTTTGTGCTGGACTTTAGAAGGCAACTTTTTCAGTGGGAATGTCCTGGTCTTTGTATCCGGCCTGCACTCCATTGTGGTTGGTTTGAACTTGTGACTTTCACTTGGTCTTGCACAACCAGATAACCATGAGTGGCACTCATGTTTTTAGGCACTATACTTACCTTAAATCTTTTAAATTGCAAATCTCTGGTTCTACTGATTGGGTTTTGGTCATTTCGGTGTCAAATAATTTATTAAATTTTACTCTATTTGTCTAAATTGGTGCGGGATTTTTCTTGTGTAGGTTTTCACTTTATTACTGTTTGTGTGCTGTATAAATAGAATATGTGATGTTACAACGCGTGGTGTTACCACGCGGTAGGTAACAACGCGGTCGTTACATCGTCCGCGTTGTTACCACGCATGGCATTACTTCGCAAGTCGTTTCAACGACTTGTGCTAGATGGCGCGCTGGACTTAGGAATAGTATAAATTACTATTCCTACTCCAGTTAGCGCAACAGCAGGGAAGGTGTTGGATTTAAAATTCAACACATTTCCTGGTGTTGCACGCCACCTAGCGCAAGTCGTTGAAACGACTTGCGATGTAATGCCATGCGTGGTAACAACGCGGACGATGTAACGTCTGCGTTATCAACCCGCGTGGTATTACCAGCGTTGTAAACGCTGTCTCCCGTATAAATACTTTACACATGTTAATTTAGTGACTTTTTATGGTTTACCCTGACAAGGATTGTGGATGCTGCTTGAGAAGGGCTCTCACCCCCTCAACCAGCAACCCAATTTCTTACACCTTGAATATGACTTCCAACATAATGTGCTAAATTACATCATTGATGGCATCACTGATGAATTGAAACCAGGCATAAGAGCAGGGATTGTTTGAATTTTATATGTAGAGCACTTCAGTCAGACATGATTGGTTTGGTGAAGGCATAATCATCAGAATGCACAAGCACATGTTCCTCTGTATAGACTTGGAACTCTTTGGTGACTTAGGTGATCCTTTTAATGTGCAGCAGTGGTTACTTTATCATTCATTTCTCTTTGTGTGTACTTAGTTGACACTTATGAGATTGTTGCCCCTGACTGTTCTAATTGTGCGGGTGTCAAGGTGTGCACCTCTGTGGAAGAGAATGTATAGGAGCTGGTTTACCACGGAGCCAGAACTATTTAACCATACCATACCAAAACATTTGCAGAGCGCTCGGCTACCACCAACGGCGGTGTCCCGGTGCTAAGTGGTCAGGCAGGGGGGAGGGGGACGGGCTAGGGCAAATCGAACAGCCATGTTTTCAATGCCTTCCTGAAAGTGGATTCCGACTCTGCTTTACGCAGGTGGTCAGGCATAGAATTCCAAAGAACGGCTGTTCTTACTGCGAAGGCTCACCCGCCAATCCTGGATTTAGAAAAGCGAGGGGTGTGGAGAAGCCTCTGAGGGTTAGATCGCAGGGTTCTGTTCTGATGGTAATTCTGAAGTCTCTGTTTCAGATAACCTGGACCTCTATCTCTTGTGGCTCTAAAGGCCAGAGACAGTGCCTTGAATTCAATTCTCCTTTTCACTGGCAAACTATAACCTCAGGAGGTAAACATTGTCTTCAAATGTAATGAAATGAACACTTTTATACAAATAATCTTTCCTATATTTGAGTGTAGTCCACCCATGTCTCCTTATTTAGCAACCTAAGGTGAGACAGGTAGAAACTATGTCAATATCAACCACACAAAGCTTTGCAATGTCTTAAAAATTATATTTTATTTTCTTATAAGTATTTTTTATGTGTATTTTTATTAAATATGCCTCTTGTGTGGGAATGAAATTCCAATGCTCATTCGTAGCATACAACACCATCTCACTTTTAGAAGGATCCTAAAAACACAGCTGTTTTGTTAATTTTACATGTCTGCCATTCTTTGTTCATTGGTAACCTGTGGCCAGTGGTTTTGCTAGCACAAAGATGCTTTTTGAGTGTGACAGAACTCTACAAATATCATATGATCAGGAGGATGATAAAAGGAATTAAATTTACTTTTAATGTTTAGTTTAAGTTGATTTGATTTAGGGCTACGTTTAAGTAATAACAGTGGCACCTTAATTAGCAGTTCTTTTATTTGAGGTCTATGTTTTGTTGGGTTGTTAGGTTCTATGCTTGGTTCTCCTTGTGAACCAAATTAAACCCCACTTTCCCTTCAAATTTCACCTTTGGGGATCCAATAAATTCCTTTTTTGTCCATCAAGAGGTAGTATTAAATTGTCAACACCCCGTACCTGCATTTAGAGCCCTACGTCCATTACCCGTTTACTTAATAATTGGTGCCCAGTATAGTCTTGGCATTTAAAACATCTCATGAGCTCCCCAGTTTTCAGGTCGTAGCTAGCACCTGGAGCTCAACGACCAGTGCCAGGAGGGACCCTATGATAAAGCATGCCACTTTTCAGATGGATGAGAGCTACCTATCCAGTTGACAGTGTGACCCCCCAATTACATGCGAAAGTCCACACATGTTTTCCTTATAGAGAGAACAGCATGAGATAAAGATCGTGCAAGTTCTAATGATCTTGGAGAGTCAGGTATTTTTTTGACCTATGTTGGGACTTGGAACTAGTAATATGGACTTGAAGGAAGGAATAGAGTGAAAATATGTATGCTCTATAGTATTAATTTATCTCATGGTTCTATCACCTTATTAACAATTACCTTTGGACCTACATATGGGAATAGTAATATAATGTGTCTTTCCTTAGATTTCATTGAAGAATTTCCAGTTGGGAGTTACCTACCTACAACCATAAAATCAAATTTATGTTCTAATTATTGATTTTGACAATTATTACAGGCCCAAAATGTTATGTATTATCTTGAAGCCCCAAGTAATGAAGTGAAATCCACGCAGTGGGAGATTTTCCAAAAGTAGGTTTTTTTATTACAAGCACCCCACACAAGTACTTCCCACTAAGGATCCAGTAACAACTGACCAAGATGTTCCAGTAGTCAGAAACCTTAGAATCATGACATACAAAGGTTACTCCTTTTCATAAGTAAACACACACATACAGAGTAAAAGCATAAACAAGCATTGGTTAGCATAACCTGAAATACATTTGAATTACCACACACCTCCCCCCTTAACAAAGGAAGGCACTAAAAAAAGAGAAAAGGACACAGAACTAGAACTTACATATTTTCTTCACTTTTGAACCTCCCTACTTTGTTGAGATTCCAGACACTACCATCTTCCACCTTGACTGCATTGTGGAAACGTTTGACGACTCTGAATAGACTAATGAACTTGGAATCACTGTTTGACAACACCAGTTTCTACCAAGTTGACACCTTTACAGACATCATAGAACACATTGCGCTTTTCAACACATACTCTCTCTTTTTCACTTCCACCCTTCATCAGTGCCAGTTACACACACACATTCTTACCCTACTTCAAAGGGAACCTCTCCCATGGTGGTGTGTGGAGAAAATCTAAAAGCCAATAGGAAACTCTTGAGTCCCTCCTTCCAGTTCCTTGCAGCACTCATCTCCAACTGTATACATTCCCTAATTCTTCTATTAAAATGTTTCCACAGTGCTATTACCTTCTGGGTGGTACAGTGAGCATTTCTTGTGCTTGATATCTCTCTCACGCATGAATTTCTCCATCTCTGCAGACACAAACTTTGGCCTATTGTCTGTCAAGACACAATTGGGAAGACCTTCATGACTGAAATCACTTTCCCTGTTTCAATGCTGCTAACTATCCTAATCTCAGCCCACCTTGAGAACTGATCAATTAACACCGACTAATAGTTGCAATGGTCCCACAATATCTATTGATACAACCTCCCGAGGTTTAGACAGACAGTCTTTATAGCACATGGAAGGATTCCTAACCTTGTAGACCTTATCACTGTTAAAAAAAGTCAGGACACTCCCCGATCATTCTCTCAATTATGAGATCCATCCCTAGCCACTAATATTTAAGGCAAATCCTTTCATTGACTTTTGTCATGCCTTGAATCCCATCATGCCCTGACTTTATGATCTTCTCTCTCAATATCATGGGGACAACCAGTTTTAAACCTCTCAAGATTACCCCATCATCACATGACAACTCATCACTTATTTTCAAGAAACCAACTAACTCAACATATCTTTTCACCTTATTACTCCAGCCTTCACACAGTGCTCCCCTGACATGCTGAAGAACAGAATCACCATTAACAGCTTCAATCCACTCCTCCTGAGATCTTCACCCACTTTTAACACTACACACCTTCACTTTATCCACATCTTTTTGATTTCCTTCTTCCACTACCATACTAGGTCTCGATAAGCAGTCATAAACCTTGCTCTGTGGCCTACGAACATATTGCACACTGTAATTGTACCCTTGAAGACCTCCGATCCACTTACAAATCCTCACATAAATCATGTCCATAACTTTCTTAGTAAAAGCGTCAACCAACGGTTTGTGATCAGTATAGAGCTAACTCCTTCCCCCAAACAAAATGTTTGAACTTCTTGACAGACAAACAAACAGTCAGCACTTATCCCTCAATAGTGGAATACTTTTCTTCTGCACCACACAAAGATCTGGAAATGTAGGCAATCGGTCTAAGTTCACGTTCCTTCTCACTCCTCTGCATCAGCACAGCACCCAAACCTTTCATGCTGGCATCAGTCATGATGACACATGGCTCAGAAGGAATAACATTTTTAAGAACATTTAGAGTTGGATAACTCTTCCTTAATGGTTGAAAAATTCTTCTGACACTCCACATCCCATCCTTTTTGCCAGGGAACTCAAGTGAAATCCACGCAGAAGGAGATTTTCCAAACGTAGGTTCTTTATTAAGAGCACTCCACACAAGTACATCCAACTATGGATCCAGTGGCAACTGACCAAGATGTTCCACTAGACAGAAGCTTTGGAATCACGAAATACAAAGGAGGGTTCTCCTTTTCATAAGTAAATACACAAGCATAAATAAACATTGGTAAGCATATCCTGAAATAAATATGAATTACCACACCCCACCTCTCACCAAGTAGGTATGATTTAGGGTATTTATGGAAAGTTAAGGAATAATTGATATATTTAGTCAAAGCAAACACCTTATGACTGAATGGGCTTTCTGCTATCAAATGACTTGAAAAAGTGTACCACTTTGTGCAGTATAACTAATGGTCTCATTGAGATTGATAAAAATGTTATAGAAATACTTAAGATGTGAGAAAAACCGGCTGAACACTTTTCTCCATTACTTTCAGTTGTAGGATATGTATCCCCAGCTCTTCAGACCAACAAAGAATGGGGAGTTGTATGCAAGCATTGATTACCGTCCCATGAGTTAGAGCATGATTAAGACAAGTTACCCTGTTTCTTGGTTCATGTGCTATAAGAGCAGATCATACCCACAATGCTTTGAAGGGTGCTTAACATTTGGTAGGAATGAGACAAGTGAACACCTGAAAGTTCATGCTCAGGAATAGTTTTGGCTCTATGATTATAAGCTCAAGGAGTTCATGCTCTAGAATGCTATTGCAGTGTTTAAATTTAATATAGTACTTTAAGGATTAAATCAGTTTATTCACATTTTGTACACTAAGAGTATACGTTTTTGGTCCCTTTAATTTTAAAAATAAATTCCCTCCTAACGTAAAATAAAGTATTTTCATTATATATTAATAAATATTAAAAATGATGTATAGAATTAAATGCAAATGAATTAATTATATTCCATTACAATGTTAAGTTCCATTCATTTTTAAATGAAAAAATATTGTTAAAATATTTTATAATTAAATATAAATATGTGTTTATTTTTAGATATTTTCCCAGCATTCATTTAAAATTCTAGTGTAAATAAACTTAATGTAGCACTATTTTGTATGGTTTTATTTGAAGTCCCTATCCCCATTGTTTTCTATGGCGGGTGTTGCAATTTCAATACTTGGCCATATATGGTGCTGGAATTACAGCTGTTTCTTTTTGTCAGTAGTAACCTACTCTCTTAAATTTGGCTCTAACCCTTTTTTTCAGGAGATGAAGACATACACTCGGATTTTGTGAATAGCCAAAAGTAGTAAAATTATTTGAAAGTGCAAAAGCAAATTACATGTGTCAATTACTCACAAGTGTAAGTTACCCCCAAACAGTCCTAAATATTTTTTACAAAAATATTGATCCCTTCGAGGTAATAATAGAAAATCTGCACCTAATGAAGCAATATTTTTGCAAACGATGTTTTAGCCAGAAGATTCATGTTAGACAATATTTTTGTAATGGACATTGTGATATGCAGTGAAACTCACTAAAAGTGTTATTCCATAATATTTTCCTGAAATTTGACAAAACTTTGCACACAGAGATTACGCAATTAAATATACCACTAGAATCCAACAGAACTGATTTGGAACTCAGTATGTCTATCACTTTTGGTTGAAGTTCTCCCACTATTTGTTAATAGGCAGAGGGACATTAGGCCTAGATTTACTATAATTTAGCATCAGAGTTGGGTCACTTTTGAGGAGCAGCCCCAACGCAAAATTATTTTTGGCATTTACTAAGCCGCACAAAAGCCACTTTGTGTAGTTTACTAACTACAAAGTAACACAACGCAGCCTGTAGCACTGCCTTGCATTTCTTTGCATCAGTAGGAATTACATGGGTGGAACATGGGCGTTCCCATGCATCTGCCTATATATTTTGACACAAACACAGATTTACAATGACCTGTTGTAGGAAAGTGGGTTTCTGTTGCAGTAACCCCCCCCACTTTTTGCCTGATAACTGATGCACTTTTCCTTGGTGTGCCCTGGGTCCCTGCCAATCAGGTACCCAGGGCCTGTGTTCCTTCCCTAAAAACTGTACTAAAGCCTAAACCCAATTGGCATCTCTGGCCACAGGTAAGCTCCTGGTAAATGGTACCCTAGGTACCCAGGGCACTTTGACCAGAGAAGGCCCCTAAGGGCTGCAGCACTTATTGTGCCACCCTTAGAGGCCCTGTACCCTGACACACACACCCTGCCTTTGCAGGCTGAATGTCTTGGTGCAGAACTAAACAGAGAGTCGACATGGCACACATCCCTGTGTGCCATGCCCACAAACACACTGCCCTGGCATACCTCAGTCACCCCTCTAGCTGGGTGCACTATGCCAGTGGTGTGGTCACAGGTGCATGAGCCCTGTGCCCCTACAGTACCCAGGGCCATTCCTGGGCACTGTAAGTGCAGTGATGCCATTAAGAGTATATGATGCTGGGAGGTTGTCATTACAAACTCCACAGCACCATAATGGCTACACTGAAGACTGAGAAGTTTGGTATCAAACTTCTCAGCACATTAAACCCACACTGATGCCAGTGTGGGATTTAATGTAAAATGCACGACAGAGGGCAACTTAGAGTTGCCCCCTGAACCTAACCTACAATCCACGTCTTGTCTGAGGGGCTGCCCCAGCTGCCACACAGCAGACATGTTGCTGGACCCCTGGGTGGAGAGCCATCCGCTCTCCTGGGCCTGCAACAATGCACATCCTGGGCGAGGTGCTAGGTCTCCTCCCCCAGGATGGGCAGGGGAAGCTTCAAAGGCATGCCACCTTTGTGAGCTTCTCCAGGCCACTTGCTGTACTCAGCAACTGGCCCCCACCGGTTCTGACCCCTCTCTGGCGGGAAGGCTGGCGGGAAACCCCAAGGGAGGAAAGGGGATGTACCAGCCTCTGCCAACCCCACCCCTCAGGTGGGGGAGGCGAGGTGAAGCACAACTCCGGGCTCTCGCCATCTTGAAGATGGGGAGCCATGCCCAATCAGGACTAGTCTACTGCCCCCCTCCCACAGGAGAGGGGCAGGATAGGGGGTGTACCCACCCCAGGGAAGGGACCCATTGGTCCCTGCCCTTTACCTACCTGTAACGCCCCTAAATTCAGTATTTAGGGGCACCCTGAACCTTCCTTCCTCAGATCCAGCAACAACAAGAAAAGGAAGAAGAAGAAGGACGAGAAGCCGTGCAGAGCTAACAAGAGGACGACGCCCACTGACTTGGCCCCAGCCCTACAGGCCTGTCTCCCCTCGAACCTGCTCCTGCAAAACCCCGGCGTGTCCAGCGGCCAGCAACCTCAAAAACCCAGAGGACCTGCCTGCCTTCACTTTCCAAGCTGTTTCTCCCGTGAACACCGGACGTGTTTGAACTGCAGCTTCTGGTGCCAGCCAGGAACTGCGAATCCCGCACACTGCACCCGCCGACTCTGGCCCGAGCTCGAGTGGGCAAATACCCAGAGAAGGTCCCCCCGGCGATCCTGACCCGAGATCCGGCGACCCCTGACCTGCCTCAAGCCTCCTGACGACGCCTGCAGCCTCAATCCAGAGGACCCCCCCCACCGCGACCAGACCGGGTATGAAAATCCGACGTCCCAAGGCACCCCTGCACCCGACGCCCCACGGCCTTGTGTGCCCAAACCAACGGTGCCCAACCAACCCTCTACATCCCAACTTACCCTCGAAGTGGTGGTTGCTCCTGGAAGGTCCTCGTCCCCGAGCCTGCAGTGTTTCTTTGTCCCGGAGAATCTCCATTGAAATCAACAGGGCACCCGACCTCAAAACAGCACCCTGCACCCGGCCGCCCCAGTGCCGCTGAGGGTGCCCCTTTGGTGCTAACTTGGTCCCCAACGTGCCCTGAGCTTAACCCTAGGAGCTTTGCTCCCACAACCCCGTGGCCTGCTTGCCAGCAGCCACCAACCGGAGTCCCCCTAACCTCCATAGGATAACATTGGGCCTCAACACTCTGCACCCGGCCGCCCTAGTGCCGCTGAGGGTGCAACAACAGTGCATCACTGACCCTGGGAGACCCCTGAGTCTAACCCCAGAACCCTAACTCAAAAGACCGATTACTTACCTTGAAACTGATAACTCATTTTTCCTCATAGGATAACATTGACACTTTTTCTTCCAAAAAGTTTTTCTGTGTCGACTTTTGAAAACTACAAATATTCCTTAAAAATCGTCCAAATATCAAAAACGAAATTACTCACCTGTTCTCAGGAGAGATGCCAGTGCTGGATCCAGGTACCCAGCACTGATTAGAAAAAGTGACCACAACTGTGATTTTCCGATAACTTGATTTTCCTCCATAGGATAACATTGACTGGTTTCATTTGGAAATTCTTCTAAGTGTGGAGTTTCTAAACTTTAAAATATTCATCTAAAATCAGCCGAATTACGAAAACGAATTTACTCACCTGTTATCAGGAGAGATCCCAGTGGTGGATCTTGGTGCCCAGCACTGACCCTGAAAAGTAATCATAACTGTACTTACCGGTAACTTGAATTTCCTTCCATAGGATAACATTGCCTGGTTTTTGCTGAAAAAGTTTCTAAGTGTCGATTTTGCAAACTTACAAATATTCGTTAAAAATCGCCTGTATAACAAAAACACATTCTTTCAACTGTTTACAGGAGATGCACCAGTGCTGGATCCAGGATCCAACACTGAGTTAGAAAAAGTAACAATAACCCCACTTACCTGCTAAGTGTATTTCCTCCCATAGGATAACATTGGTGATTCTATGTGAAAAAGTTTCTGTCAACTTTTAAAATACAATAATATTCCTTAAAAATCACAACTGTAACCAAAACGTTTTTACTCAACTGTTTACAGGAGATGTCCCAGGACTGAATCTAGGATCCAGTCCTGTGGTAAGAAAAGTAATCCAAAAAGTAATTTATTGCATTTAACTAGAAATTCCCATTGAGCTCAATGTATTATTGTGTTTGAAATTGTGTTGCCTATTGCAACAACTGTAACTATTGTATTCAAAAGTCTATTGCCTATTTGAAAAGTATTTAACTAAAGTAACTCATTCTGAGAAAGTATATTTTGATACCTATTGTTGGTTCTAAAATAAAACAACTATATATTTTGATACAAACCCATTGGCCTAGAGTTCAGTTCTTGAGTGTGTGAGACCATTTGCTGACTGAGTGTGTACAACAAATGCTTTACACTGTCCTCTGATACTGCCTTACTGCTCGACCGAGCTACCACTTTAGAGAGTAAGGTTATATCTAACTTTAGCCTCTGCCAAACCTCTGGGGACTGTGGACTCTGTGGACACTGTACCTATTTGGGAACAGTATATACAGAGCCACTTTCTTACATTACCTTACATTACCTTACATTACATTACATTACCTTACATTACATTACATTACAATACCTAGGTTTGTGCCAAAATGGTGTCTACACGACAGAGACATAACAAGGAGAAATATTTGTATTTCTCCTTGTTACTTCCTCTTTCCATGTGTACTGCATGCCCAAGTACAAAGAGGAATATGCCTCTTTGAAATGTTTTTGTGTAGGAAAGTATACCTTCCTGCACAAAATAAATCCTTACCATAAAGCAGGCTCCCTTGAACTAGGGAGCATGGGTGAATGCGTTGGTGCTAGGCAGCACACAGTGCGACAGTACAAGGAGAGCAGAAATCCTCCATATATTTGTAAATATGGAGGATTTCTTCTCTCTCCCTTTCACACACTGCAGTGCAGCAAGTTCCCATTGTGTGCCACTTTGCGGGAAATAATAATAAATATGCTCCTAATTTTCCTAAGTTGTAGGTCTGTGCTTCATCTGTGTGTTGGAAAGTGGATTATTAGTAGTGGTAAATATATATCTACCACTGGAAATAAGGCCACTAACACAGACTAGGGCTCAGAATAGGTCTCAGAAAATTATTCTCATGCTCAACCTTGGCAGCTTGGCTGCGAGACGGCAAGGTTTAACTTCGGAGACAGGTATGTAAAGCATTTAAAAACACATTAATTCAGTAAATAATTAAGAGAGAGCACACAATGAAAATCCATCACCAATTTGTAATAATAGGAAATATTTGTATCTTTAAAAGACACCAAAGTGAAAAGAAATCAATGTAGGGAACCTGAAATATGATTTTTTTTAAATTAGCACTACATAGCACATAGAAACCTATAGCGCTTATTGGGACATCTGATCGCGCTAGACCGGGACAAAGTCAAAGTTTCAGGCTGACCGTGATGGAGCTGCGTGCGGGCTACCCCTTGCGGCAGGCCTAGGTCAAAGTTTTTACCTTCTGACTTAGAAACTTTTCTGGAGCTTTTTCTCCCGGGGTCCCTCGTAGCTCTCCACCAGTCTGGATTCGGTGAGGGTTCGCCGGCTTGCCTTGCGACAAGCTCCCAGTCAAACCTATGGAAGTCAGACCTCTGGAGCATTCCAGCAGGACGAAGCAGAGATCCAGGCCGGCTCACGGTTGAAGGTGGGTGGCTTGACTCTCGCAGTTGGTCCCAGTCAACTCTTCTATCTTCAGACTTAGAAACTTTTCTGGAGCTTTTTCTCATGGGGTCCCTCGATGCTGTTGAACCAGGCCGGATTCAGTGAGGGTTCGCCGGCCTGGGTTTCGACCAGATCCCAGTCAAACTCTGTAAGTTGAACCTTCAGAGCTTTTCATTGGGACGAACCTGGAGGGCAGGCCGGTACGAGGTAGAGGGTCATCGGCTTGGCTGGCCAGGTCGAGTAGGTCCACTTATGGAGCTTTTTTCCAAAGTTGCTCCAAACTTCTTCAAACTTCAGGAACTTCTCCCTGAAGTTCCTTTGAGGGTCCCAAGGTGTCCAAAACTTACTTCAAGGGTCTGGAAGCTCTAAGATTGTCCTTGAAAGTTTGGCACTTCAATTCACACAATCCACTTGGACAAAACCCTTGCAAATCCACTGGAAGCACTACAGGCTGGGGATTCTTGGTGGTAATGGTCCAGGTGAGCTCTGTTAACCTGTAGCTTTCAGGGAGTGCACTCTTTAATCCTTTTGAAGCAGATTTGATCCACAAGGCTGTAGTTCCAGATTGTGCAGCAGGTGCAGTCAGTCAGAGTGCAGGGCCTGGTTGGTGCAAATCAAACTTCCATCATGGACCCTTCTTCTTCTGTAGTTTCAAGCAGCAGATCTGAGAGGCTCTGCCCCTCTCAGATACTTATTCGATGTTCTCTGGGTCAAGCAGGAGGGCATTCCTGTCCAATGAGGTGCAGGGCAACAGCACAGAGCATGACCATTTCCTCCAGAGTGTGGCAGTATGGTCTCCCAGAAAGCACTATTCTTCCAAAATTCAATATGGCTGAAGTCTCAGCAGAGAGGCAAGAACTAGCTAAACCAACCTCCAGGATGGGTCATCTCCATAGTCTCCCTTCCACTGGCATCTGCACATTCCTTCCTTAAGCCTGCCATGTGGGTGGGTTCAGAGGGGGGTGGGCATAGATGAACCTGGCTTTCTATGCCTGTCCCCCAGGGCCTATGAAGCTCATGGTTTACGACTCCTCCCCCTTGCTCTGGCATTCCTATGCAGCAGAAACCTCTCCTCCCAGTTTTTCTCTTCACCCCAGGTGCCACTTATCACTTCATCAAAGCAACCTGGCTAATCCACTTAACTCTGACCAATCAGGGCAGACCACTGGAAGGCTGAATTTTTGCTTACAGACAAGAAAGTCTTATAACTTATTTTCTGTACATTTTAGGATAAATTTAAGAATAGCATATTGTTGGCTGTATCAATACCATTCTCCTAAGTCCTTGAATGATATTTTCTGTGGTCCCTTGCTGTAGTTATTAATGAATAACTTAATGCAATGTGAACCTATGCGGCTGGAGATCTACAATGGGGACAATGAAATGTCTAATTTCTCCAGCACCAGGGCCTATAAAAAAGTTTTTATAAGGTCCCTGCTTATACCTACAGGACCCCCCACCCCTGGGACACCCAGGGGATACTTTAGTGGTTCTGAATATACAAAAATTATGTAGAACCTCACTGCACAGTGCTCCTAGCACAAAATTCGATTTTGGGAAACACTTTACTACAATGGGGGAAGTGAAATGTGCAATTTCACTATTCCCCAAAACATATAAAGCATCTTTTAGAAGGTTCTGCCTTATAAGTACCTGGTCCCCCCGCCTGGGATGCCTAGGGGAGACCCTGTGGTACCTAATATGCCAAAATATTGTAGTTTAATAATTTATAAGTGCCCCAAACCCCAAAGCTGAGTTAGGCACAATCTACATTTCAAAAGCAGTCTTACAAAACAGGGTTGCTTTTAAGCTAACTTAAGGCCTCAGCAGTTTACACATGCTAGAGCAGAAAGTGCTCTGGCCTCTAAACTGCCAGGCCCTATTATATACTAGAGACTAAAAGGTAGTTTTAATCCCCCTTCCCTATTATGTACTAGGTCGTTATAGGGAAGGTCATGCCAATCATAGGGGTACCCTAACCCATAGTGTACCCTAGTGTATGTAGGTGTTTTCACTGTATTATAAGTGTGTTTTCAGCATAGCAATGGCCCTGGGCATGGTAAGGTAGAGCCCAGGGACAGTCAGAGTCAGTTGCCACCAGTACCAGTCAGCAAAAAATGTGAATGTCTGGGGAGCCAAAATATGCATTGAAATCGAGAGTCTAATTGAGCTTGGGCCTGGTTTACAAAGGGCTTGGGCCTGGTTTACAAAGGTCTGATTTTGAAAGTCAGAAATGTGCTCATGGGGAGCTATGCCTGCAAATTGAGTAAGTGCATGACTTTAATTGTATTTACAAAGAATTCCAGGGGTATTTTCTGGCACAACATTTAGTCATGCTGAATTTTCATTTGATGTAAAAGTATACATGCATGCATTTGAGGCGAATGTGCATTTGCACTCTCACCTATTTTGTGTCTTAATCCCCCATTAGATATTCCCACCCTGGAAACACAGTACCACCACTCCTTACAGGAGCACATGTTTATTATTTAAGTAGGGTGGAAAAGTACATGCAAGAGTGTAGCGGTAATCTTCGAACACAATGAAGAGGCACCACATAGGAATCAGGAGAATCACAGGTTTATTATCTACACCTCAGCCACAGCCCAGAAGCCAACTGCTGTCTCACATCAGTCCCCAGGGAGGCTGCCATGGAACCTTGGTGACATTAGGGTTCCATGGACAGGAGTCAATCCCAGCATCCGTGGTTCCTGGTCCAGGGCTAATTCCCAATGACCACAAACAAGCCAGTGCTCCACAACCCATGACAGGATGTCACAAAGAGGTATGATAATCCTCACACTGTCATGATTTTGTTGGTGCACACTAACATTTGCAGGTTGATGTATCCAGAATTATGAACAAGCCCATTAGTAACCCTGACATTAGTGTCTAAATCATGAGTCTGTCAGATTGTTGTGCTACCATCAATTGCCAGTGCAAAAACCAATCAGAATTTTCCCCAGGTATATATTGGGAGGTCAAAGCTGCTCACAACTTATCGGATCACTAACAGAATATCGAAAACACAAACATTGTTTGGGCAGAATATTGCATCTAAAATATTGACGACCAAATTTTCGTGAAGGTAAATGCAAATAGGTAAGTATAGAATACTATTCTTAACTCCACATCTACGCACCTTAAAGATATATTTCTCGTCAAGGCACATATATGTGAAGTTATCTATAGTAAACTTTACTTACCTAAAGAAACTTACCTACACAATATTTTTGTCCTCAATATTTTTAACACAATATTTTGTCCTTCAATGTTTGTGTTTTCTAAATTCTGTCTAAATACCCATACTGGCCGGAGGAAAAGGCTAAAAAAATATGTGAAATTGATTTTCTGGCATAAAGTACCACAATCTGCAAGATATTCACCATTTTATTTGAGAAACTTGTAATTGGGAATTTTAATTCAATTTCTGTAATACTGATTGATTGGGGTGTGAGCTCTGGTCAAGCAGCAACCACAATCCTTGACAGGGTGAGGCAGAAGCCAACCCTAAATTACCCTGTGCTCAACCCTCAGGCAGTTTAGCACAGAGCAGTCAGGCTTAACTAAGAAGGCAATGAGTAAAGTATTTGTACAACACTTCAAACAGTAGTAAAGTGAAAAACACCACACAAAAAAGGATCCAAGTTAGAAACATAGAGCAAATTTTAATAAATAAAACAAGACCAAAATTACAAACATCCAATCAGTAGAACCGGAGTTATGAATTCTATAGAATTTAATGAAAATAGCGCCAAAAAGTACAAAGCACCTGTTGTGGATGTCTGGTCGTGCCAGACGGGGACAAAAAGTTCATGACGACCTCAATGGAATGT
This sequence comes from Calotriton arnoldi, assembly GCA_963921515.1. Classification (NCBI taxonomy): domain Eukaryota; kingdom Metazoa; phylum Chordata; class Amphibia; order Caudata; family Salamandridae; genus Calotriton; species Calotriton arnoldi. The sequence continues at coordinate 1,739,284 of CAWUFW010000039.1, forward strand.
GGGCCGACTTCAGGAAACCAGTCAGGCCTGCTGAACAAAGTACCTTAAATCCTGGTTTGTGGAATGTTGCGAGGATCCATGTCGAAGATGCGTCATGCAGCCAAAGCGATGCGTTGGTTCCAAGATGTGGCAAGGTTGCAATGCGAGGACTTGCGTTGTAATCAAGGATCCTGTCGATCCAACTGACATATTTAATTTACTTGCAAGTCCCTAGTAAAGTGGCAATACCTGTGCCCTTGGCCTGCAAAATTTATGTTACTAGTAGGCCTGTATAATTGATTGTGTCACCCACTTAAGTAGCCCTTTAAATATGTCTCAGGCTTGCCATTACAGGCTGTGTGTGCAGTTTTAAACTGCCACTTTGACCTGGCAAAATAAACGTTTTAATTGATAATACAAGTGTACACTGTCACTTGGCCTGGCCGCACAGCAGAGATTTATTTTTACTATTGTGATCAACAATATCACACATATATGAAAATGCTCAACAAAATGTTTCAAGTTGTATGCACTTGTTTATTCCGATTGGTTTTTTCCCATGCTTGCAAAATATTTTTGTTTTGAACACAAACTTCTTTTGTCAAAGTCCAAGCATCAATGTTCAAAATAACACTCGCTCTTTTAGAGGTGTTGAGATCTCTTCTTTCTTGTATCACAACGGTTGAAGGAACGTTAATATCTGGATTTGAGGCAAGATTTACCTTGTTTCCAATAGATTGATTACACTTTTTTTATCTATACCATATTTGCACAGTTACCATAGCATTTCTTCCCTCTATGTTGTTGAAATATGTAAATAAGAAAACTCGTCGACTATTTTTTACAGCTGCCTCTGAAAAAGGGATCTTCCCCGAAATGCTTTGGGCACACACTACAACTTATCAAGACAAGCCTAGCCTTCTTCTGTTCAGATAATAATTCATCAAATAGTTTATCGTGTTATTTTGAACATTGATGCTTGGACTTTGACAAAAGAATTTTGTGTTCAAAACAAAAATATTTTGTAAGCATGGGAAATTACCCATCGGAATAAACAAGTGCACACAACTTGATACATTTTGTTAAGCATTTTCATATATGTGTAAGATTGTTGATCACAATAGTAAAAAAAAAAAATTCTGCTGTGTGGCCCGGCCACGTGACAGTGTACAGTTGTATTATCAATGAATTAATCATTGAGGGAGGCAACCTCGTTCCTGACCAGCACGCTAACATATACTAAAACACAGTTTATCTAGTAAGTTCCATACTTTTTCAGTTAACATCGGGTGGGCGCAACACCATTTCTTCAAAATAAACCTTTTGCCAGGCCCAAAGCTTCTTTATTAATACATATATACATCACCCCTAAGGACAGCCCATAGGACAGGGTGCAGTATATTTAAAAAGTGCGATATGTAATCTTTGGTTTTACATGTCCTGGTAGTGAAAAACTCTCAAATTTGTTTTTCACTTCTGCAAGGCCTACCTCTCACATAGAATAACAGTGGAATTACCTTATTATATTTAATAACCTGTCATTTTCAAATAGGAGCAGGTTATCAGTTCATGTTTAGTTTCTTTGGAATTGTATTGAAAATTAATAACTTATGGTGAAGTCGGGTTTTAAACTACGATTTTGAAAATGACACTTTTAGAAAGTAGTCATTTTCCTGTCTTAGCCCTTTATTTCCTGTAGCCTTTCTCTGGGTCATATGACTGGGTGCACCTCACAGTCGAGCTTTATGTATTACATCTAAACAGCTACACCCAATAGAGAGCTTAGGTGTGCCTGGAGGACTATCACTGGCAGGATGGGAGGGTGGAGTTGAGCACAGCCCTACTTACACTTGAATAGTGTGTGTCCTGACTCCACACAAAGCACTTCATACCTCCTGTAGTTAGTCTGGAGTCAGAACTGGGAAGGCTGGATGCTTGGGGACTTCAAAGGGAAACCTCTAGAAACTTCTCCCCACTTCAAATGCACAACTGGGTATAAATACTGGACTTCAGACACCAACTTTTCAGTACACTTCTGGGCCCCAAAGAGACTTTGAAAGGCTAGTTGGCTGCCCCCTGACTAGAGCCTCAGGGACAGAAGGATCAAACAACATTGAACCAGCACCTGAACTTTGCCATCTGTGAGTCTACCCTGCCAAGTGGTGCCACACCGGTCCTGGACCCTTGAAAGTGGGCCCAAGGTGCTCTGCCAGCCTCTGTGGATTTATCGGAACCGATGCATCTCCTCTGCTGTGGGTCAAAACCCCGAGCCGAACTGACGCATCACTGTTCCTGCATGGATCAGAACCATAACAAAGGCCCATATCGCAGCCCATTGCCTCATCAGAACCACCAGTGCATGATGCATCCGGGACACTGGCCCTCGCATTCCTTGTCAACGGCAGCCTAGATGACGGCGACGGACTCCGCATTCCAGCCTCACAGCACCTCAGAACCGAAGCATCGCCCTGACTGCACAACGCATCCTTGATGCTGGACTTTACAAAGAAAGCCCTTGTTGATGAGATTCTCGATAATGGGGCAGAACTTCGCTATGCACTTGGAACCAACACATCACTTTGGCTGCGCAGCACATATTCGATGCAGATCCTCACAACGCTCTGCAAAACCAGGATTTAAGGTGCTTTGTTTCTGGAGGGCCTAACAGGGTCCCTGTACCCGGCCTATGCTCGACCACAGTCGGACTGAACTTGTGACTTTGTCCCGGTCCGGCACAACCATATATCCGCAATTGGCACTTTGCGCTTTTTGGTGCTAAAATCTTTAAACCTGCATATCTCTGATTCTACTGATTGGATTTTTGTCATTTTGGTCTTGTTTTATTTATTAAAAGTTGCTCTATTTTTCCAAACTGGTGTCAGATACTTTTATAGTGGGTTTTTACTGTCTTGCTGTTTGAAGTGTTGCACAAATACTTTACACATTGCCTCTGAGTTAAGCCTGACTGCTCTGTGCCAAGCTACCCGAGGGTTGAGCAAAGGTTAATTTGGTGTTGCTTGTGACTCCACCCTGAGAAGAATTGTGGCTTCTGCTTGAGAGGGGCTTCACCCCCCACCCCCCCAAACCAGTAGCCCAATTTATTACAGTGTTTGATTGATGGCCCAGAAATGGCCTGGGCCTAATTGGGGGGAGCCTTGGGTGTTGGCCACCTTGTGATGCACGGGTCAGGCGGGGACTGGCTGTGCACTTACCTGTAGGACTAGTCCCTATTCATTCAGCTGTATTAACAGATGCCCATCCACACGAGGTGGAACCAGGCCCATTATCTCTGGGCCCACAATTATCAGGTCCAGCATTTGCAGACTCAGGCATTCATGGCCCAAAAAAACCGAGGGGCATATTTGCAACAGGCAGCGATAATTATCGCTGACCTTGTATACCGCATTTTTTTCTATCGCTGGAATATTTCGCCAGGCTAGCGTTGTATTAACAACGCTTAGCGCCATGGCGATGTATATGCCAGCGATAGCGCCCTTTTCCATGGAACATCGCTGGTTTTCCAGCGATGTTCCATGTAAAATGACGATATACTTGATGATACGACCCTGTGGTCGTATCACATGAATCCACCTCCCATGTTAAGTATGCCTTAGTCAGGAATTTAACAGACGTTAAATTCCTGCGTTAAGCATACTTAACGCGATTAAAATAATCGCTTCTCGCATTGTAAATATCGCGAAGCTGCCTTCGCGATATTTACCCATGTTGTTTCCACAGACACGCCTACTTTGCATCTCATTAGCGATGCGAAGGTAGGAGTGCTGGAAACGGGAGCAGAATCAGCAAAACACGCGATAGCGTGTCTTTGCTGATAAGGCGATATAATTATCGCCGCTTTTCGGCCGAAAACGGCCGCAAAAGCGGCGATAATTTTTTATCGCCGCATTGTTAATATGCCCCCGAGCTCTTCAGAATAGCTCTCAGAAGAATACCATTCAGGGGCACTCCAAATAAAGCCTCAGTTGCCTCTTGAATCAAAGTTCTTCTTCATTTTCTTCTGCATTTCTGTTGTGGCCACAGAATAATAACCTACAGTTTAACAATATTATTTTTCTGAGTTACTGGATGTTTCTTGTAGAACTCGACTCCGAAGAGAACACAATGCCCCCATTGACTTGCAGGAGATTCATTATTGTTCTATGATAACCGCTTTCTCCTATGACGTCTACCACCATTTAGACTAAGGATTTCAAGAGCACTCAACATGGAATCAAATATTGCAAATATTAGTCTCGGATCTTAGGGAATAACTTTTACATGTCGTAATCGGTGTAAAGAGCTTTGGCGCTTGTTTTCTCAGAATTATTATCCCGGCGGTAGCTGGGTCAATTACTGACCATTCTACTGTGCTTTGTTCGCAAAAGAAAAACCTTTGTTAGTTTGTACGTAAGCATAAAAATCCCTGTAATGAGATTTCTTAAATTGCTGGCTGTCCTCGTGTAATATTGATTGGGTGCATTGGTGCTGCATTAACTCTGAATAAAATGCCATTTCTTTCTCTTTCCAGAAACTGGTAATTGAGCACCGAAGGTGAGCCCAGGGTATACCCTGTAGCTGCAATCTCACGGAAAAAGGTGTCATAAATGAACTGAAAAGTCTGCATCAGCAAATGAAGGCGCACTGACACCCCCACCCCCCTCCCCGCCGAGGGTGTTTTGTGTACTTTTGTGATGATGTAAGGTTTGGCCTTGGTTTGCTTCAAGGACAGCTGTGATTGCAAACACTCTGTCATGAACAATATGGGCAGTCGGTGCTCTTATAGAACACGCAGGAAAGGGATACAGGGGCATATTAGCAAGGAATAGCGATATTTATCGCTAACCGCGCTTAGCGCGAATTTGTTTAACGCCGCCTATCGCTGGAAAATATCGCTGAGATAACACCCTATTAACAAGGTTTATCTCCATAGCGATAAAATTTCCAGCGATAGCGGCAAAATGTGAGAATATCGCTGGAAAAGCAGCGATATTCTCGCATTATCGCTAAGGTGGATTCAGCATTAGAATCCACCTCCTATACTTTAAACAGGTAAGTCATCCTCACTAGCAGGTGATAAAATCTAGCGATAAACGCGCTTAGCGCGAATTATTTTATCGCTTCGCCTGCCTTGCTAATAGGGGGTAGTGGTGTTAGCGACTGTTTTCAGTCGCTTTAAGTAGGGAACGCCTTCCTTGCATGTCATTAGCGATAATTATCGCTGACATGCAAGGCGATGGAAAACGTGGCCTCTAACGCCTGAAAGTTGTCGCTAACGCCTGTTAGCGACAGCATGCTAATAGGGCGATAAAATTATCGCCGCTTTAGCGGCAAAAAGTGCCCCTATGTGTTTTCTCCAATCTAAGAAATGGGACCACGGAAAGAATGTGCAGTTGCTCCTTCTAGAGCTTATAAAATGTTCCTTTGTTAAATGCAGGATAAAGCTCACAGTTGTGCATCCTTACTTCACCTCGCCTTCCAAGCCAACATATCGCTAATGAAACTTTATGACATCTCAATTTCTGTGGGTTCGCCCACCGGTGAGCAAATCAGCCCACCAAACCCATGGGCTTAACATTCCTTCATTTGTTTTACGGCGCCTGTGCCCCAGCCCTACAAGCCCACTCTTCGACATTATTTCTGGGCCAACCTGTCCTGTAAACCTCAGCTACCAGCCCAGCCTTAAATCCTTCTGAGCCTACTGTTCTGGTACCCCAGATTCCCACCCCTCCACTTCATCCTAACGACTTGCCTCTGGACGCTGTTTTTTGCCCTGTCTGCTGCCCTCCAATTACGGGGACCACCAGGACCAGTTCGCCTCGCGGCAGGAGCCGCGTCACGGACCAGCGCCAGCCGGTGCTTTAAAGCTCGCACAGGCTCCCGCAGCCCGGGAGCCTCTGGACGCTGTTTTTTGCCCTGTCTGCTGCCCTCCAATTACGGGGACCACCAGGACCAGTTCGCCTCGCGGCAGGAGCCGCATCACGGACCAGCGCCAGCCGGTGCTTTAAAGCTCGCACAGGCTCCCGCAGCCCGGGAGCCTCTGGACGCTGTTTTTTGCCCTGTCTGCTGCCCTCCAATTACGGGGACTACCAGGACCAGTTCGCCTCGCGGCAGGAGCCGCGTCACGGACCAGCACCAGCCGGTGCTTTAAAGCTCGCACAGGCTCCTGCAGCCCAGGAGCCTCTGGACGCTGTTTTTTGCCCTGTCTGCTGCCCTCCAATTACGGGGACCACCAGGACCAGTTCGCCTCGCGGCAGGAGCCGCGTCACGGACCAGCGCCAGCCGGTGCTTTAAAGCTCGCACAGGCTCCCGCAGCCCGGGAGCCTCTGGACGCTGTTTTTTGCCCTGTCTGCTGCCCTCCAATTACGGGGACCACCAGGACCAGTTCGCCTCGCGGCAGGAGCCGCGTCACGGACCAGTGCCAGCCGGTGCTTTAAAGCTCACACAGGCTCCCGCAGCCCGGGAGCCTCTGGACGCTGTTTTTTGCCCTGTCTGCTGCCCTCCAATTACGGGGACTACCAGGACCAGTTCGCCTCACGGCAGGAGCCGCGTCACGGACCAGTGCCAGCCGGTGCTTTAAAGCTCGCACAGGCTCCCGCAGCCCGGGAGCCTCTGGACGCTGTTTTTTGCCCTGTCTGCTGCCCTCCAATTACGGGGACTACCAGGACCAGTTCGCCTCACGGCAGGAGCCGCGTCACGGACCAGCTCCAGCCGGAGCTTTAAAGCTCGCACAGGCTCCCGCAGCGCCCGTCGGAGCCAGGAGGGGCAGGGCTGGGCCCCTCCCTAACATCTGCTTATGTGGATAAAGGAGAGCACTGATAATTGCTCATCTAAGTTGCAGGTACAGCGGCGCCAGAGGTCCAGATTGGATGTTTGTTATTTGTGAGGCTAGGTTTCTATCATGAGTATTCGTAAGGGGGTAGCTGGGACCTTGGATGCTTTTATCATAAGGGCGGAATCTATGTTAAGTCACGAGATTGAGCTTACCGAACGACGGTTGTCGCTAGACTCTCTCACTGCACATAGATGACTATCATTAGGTCCCCCCCTTGCTGGTGGGGCCCCACAAGATTGTATGCCTGTAAGCCTGCCTAACCAGCCCCAGTCCCCTGCCGTACCTGTGGCAGAGGTGTCAGAGGCGGTCATATCGTCTCCCGTTACCCCTTAGGCCGCATCAAACGGGCCGTCTTTAGGCACAAGGGCAAGGACTACCAAAACCCGCAGTAAGGAAAATAAATACACCTCAACAGTGGGGAGCAAGAAGGGAGCCAATACTAATGGCTATAAACAGAAACGACAGGGGTCTGGGGCCGCGAAGACCCAGATGGTTCAATTCTGTTCTATTAGCACTCAGACAGACATTGCTTTTTTGCCATCAATTCAGAGTGCCTCTGTCACTGCAGCTACTGTTTCCGCTGTTGCAGGAGATGTTGTTTCTGGCTTGGACATTGTTATGGATACCCTGGACAAGGCTTTTATTCGGTTAAAAGAGCATATGGATACTAACTTTATTTCCCTTAGGGAGCGGGTTGATCGGGTAGAAACTACAGTGATTAATCAGAATAATCAAAAGGAGTTCTTGCAGAATACTGATAGTGCAGGGGGGGTATTGCCCGCTTTAACAGCGATGGGCACTAATCCTACTTCACTTACTGCACATATAGGCTTCCCTCTTGGTAATCTATGTATAACTTGTAGGAAAGTTAAGGAGCTGGTTGCTCCTTGTCAGACCAACGTGTTGGGTGGTAAAGTAGTCCACCCCACAGCCCCTAATATATATTACACAGCAGGTACTCACCAAAAGCTACCTACCACCAGCGCGCCTGATCCTGTGGTGAATCTATCTACAGGTACCTCAAAGCCAAATAATGGGCTCGTGAAAACCAGGGGTAGGGGTGGCGGTGATACCAATGGGGAGATTTTAGGCCTACCTCCAGAGGCTTGTCCATATGTTGTAGTATTAGCAGGGGTCCCTACCCTTGAGAAAGGTCAGGGGGAAACATGGTTACAGTTGAGAAATAAGTGTGCGGATTGGTTGTCTAAAGATAGGAGGTTCGGGGTGGCAGACATGCATAACATCATTATGGCTAGAAGGGTAGGCTGGGTCGGTATGACATCAAAAAATATCGAGGGGGACTGCATAGTGGTCAACTTTCGCAGCACGCTTGTGGCTAGATCAATTTTGAGGGCCCAGGAAGATCTTGCCTTGAATTCCACCAGTATCTGTGCACTACCCTTGGGCTACTTTTATAAGCCAGCTCCAATACCTTTGCCTATTGATGCCCCCTTTCCCTCAGTGGGTAAAAGGTTTTCCCCCTTGTCTGATCTTGACAGCCAGGGTTGACTAATCTCGCACACGTTATCTAGTGAAGATGGCCCCCTTTTATCAGAGACATGTCAGCACACATACACACAGTCGCCTGAATTATTGAACCCTGCTTTACATGATAAGGTTAGTCCTTTAGTGGCTAGTGGGGAGTTACCCTGCAATTAACAGAGTTTAACCTACATCTGTAGAAGAAGCCCGGCTATAAAGGGAAGGGAAACCCTTAACTGTCATATCATTAGCTGGAACATTGCGGGTCTGAGAAGCAAAAAAGAGGATCCCAAGTGGCGTAACATGCTAAAAGATTATGAGATAATTAGTTTACAGGAAACCTGGGATACGGAAGATAATTTCTGGGTAGATGGGTTTCATTCATATAGTGTCCCCGCGCAGCCGTCTGCCTCAGGTAGAGCGAAGGGGGGTCTTTTAATGCTCTTTTCCCTAAAATTAGCAGGAGTTCATAGGAGGGTGGATGTGGGTTCCCAAAATTGTTTGGCAATAGAATTTAATGCACACAATTCAAAGACATTTTTGTTTGTTAATTTTTATAATTCTGGTGTTATGTCCATGGTAAATGAACATTTAATTAATCTGAAACTTTTTTAGAGGCGTACCAAGAGAAACAAACCACTTATTATTCAATTATAATTATGGGAGATTTTAATATTCATGTTTGCAGATTGAACTGTCAGGGGGATAATTATTTAGGGCCCCTGATCTTTCAAACCCCTAATTTTGAACATACACAGGCGGGGGAAAGTCTTGAGGAACTCTTAGCAGAAGCTGATCTTTATGAACCAGATTTTCCCGTCACAAAGGAAAGGATTCCTACTTTTAAAGCGAGAGGTATAGATACTATTATAGATTTTATTTTTCTCTCTCCTACACTGCTGTCTCAGGTAATTTTTTATAATGCAAAGTGGACTCATTTTAGTGACCATAACCCTGTTATTCTTGTCTTAGACAATGGTTGTGGTCAAAAAGGGAGGTTGGAGAACCCAGTGGGTGCCATCCGTCTGAAAACATCTGACCAAGGACGCAGACTAAAATGGGCTAAGGTAATCCCGGACCAGTTTTTCCAGGAGTTATATGATAAGGCAAGGGATCTGTTCGAAACCTGCCTTGATAACTTTGGGCAGGGGGAGGGAGTCCTTTTGTCCTTTGAGGGCATTTGTGCTCAGGTGAAGTTAGACCTCTCCCTACCTATAATAGCTGGGAATTTCCTGGGAGAAAGATGGTTTGATAGGGATTGCTCTGAGACCCACCGTAAACTGATAGCTGCACTTAAAAAGGTCCCACGTGATAAAGACCATGTTGCTAGGCTAAGAAAGGCATATAAATTTGCAGTGGTTAAACGGAAGAATGAACTTAAAGAAGAAGCCTGGAATGCACTTCTATCCTTGGAGGTCATCAAGGATAGCTCTAGATTCTGGGCCATTGTTAATCAACCTGCCCTTTCAGGGTCTGAGAATTGCTTTGTTGATTATAATATTACAGAAGATCAATGGTTCGCACATTTTGAAGATATTTATGAGTCCACTCCTAGCCTGGATTCATCTGATAACCTAGATCCCTGCAGGGTCTCTCCTATTATGGTTTTCGACGCAGGTGAAGTGGAAATGGCCATTATGCAAATGGCCAGTAATAAGGCCCCTGGACCAGATGGTGTCCCAGCAGATCTGTATAAACAAAACCCATCGCTCTGGGCTAAAGTTTTGACGAATGTCTACAACAGGGTTAGTTATCAGGGTTTTCCGCCATCTTGGTCGACGTCTATTATAATCCCGGTGTTTAAAAAAGGCCAGAGAGTGGACCCACGGTGTTATAGACCAATTTCACTTATTGACTCTGCAGTAAAGGTTTTAGGGAGAGTTATTTTAACAAAGTTAATGGACTGGTTGGATGAGAATGATATTTTAACTAATCTCCAATACGGATTTAGAAGCGGTAGAGGCACTCTGGACCAGTGCCTTAATTTACATCTTTTAGCAGGCAAATACATCATAGCCAAAGAGGGGTCGCTTCAGTTAGCTTTCATGGACCTCTCTTCGGCTTTTGATCTGGTAAACAGATCTAAGCTATGGCTTGTCCTGCTAGATATGGGCATAGACCCAAGCTTAGTTTACTTCCTGGCAGACCTCCATAGTGATCTTTCGGCAAGGGTGAGGGTTAATCAGGATGGGAAATGCACACAGCATTTTAAATCTGGTAGAGGCGTATGTCAAGGCTGTATATTAGCCCCATTACTTTTTACGTTGTATATAAATAAGTTGGGCAAAGTTTTAGATTTAGCCAGCCTGGACATACCACGAGTAGGGGACAGGGTTATCCCTGTACTCCTATACGCGGATGATGCCGTGCTACTTGCCCGCACTGCTGTAGGGTTACAAAGACTTTTGGATTCCTTTGGGGCTTATATGAATTCATTGGATCTCGTGGTCAATAAAGCAAAATCACAAGTTATGACCATGGGCTTCAAACCGAGGAAATTCAAAACCCTGTTCTGTGAAGGTACTGAGCTGACTCGGGTTAGTTCCTTCACTTACCTAGGGGTAGTCTTTGATGAGAGGGGATCTTGGGTACCCCAACAGAAAGTTAAGAATAACATAATGGCTAGGGCTACGGCTGCCGTGCATGGATTTGCCCAGCGTTTGGGAGCCAAACCAATTGATGCTATGTTGAACATCTACAGGTCAAAATGTTTGGCCATCGCTTTATATGGCGCGGCCATCTGGGGTTATAAGACGATGGAGGGGTGCAGGTGTGTGAAAACAAGTTCCTGCGTTCCCTTCTGTCGGTCCCCCAATCAACCCCGACTTTCACAATACATCAAGAAATAAGAGTGGGTTACGTAGGAGATCAGTTGAAGTTGGCCCCGGTGGTTTGCTGGCTCAAGACCTGGCTTAACTCAGATTTAACCCTGAATCACATGATTTTAAAGGATTGTGTTTCCATGGATCGAGCTAACAATATTCCATGGCTCGCCTACGTCAAGTCCGCTTTAATTAAATTAGGGCGGCAGGAATTATTTGACCAGCCAGATAAAATAAAGAAAGAGGACCTGGCATGGGTTAAAACACATTTCCTGAATGGGCTGATGGCGGAGTGGGAGGAAATTGAGCTAAAAAAATCCACCGTTAGAGCATCTTTCTTATTGAAAACCTCCCCCCTGATTGAACCCTATTTAAGATGGGTTACGAGGCCCACACATCGTGCACTTTTAACTAGGTTCCGTTTTAATTTAATTCATTTCTCCCTAGGCAACCTGCAAGGCTGGGGTAGGCCATGTGACCTGGGTCCTTGTACGTGTGATGATTTCTCAACCCAGGACACATTGCATTGTATGATGTTTTGTGAATTTTATAGCGTTATTCGTAGGATGTTTTTAATCCCAATTTTGAAGGGAAAGGGTTTTATTCAGGAGAAACCCGCCTTGTTTTATCTCCAGCTGCTGAACAATCCGCAGGAAACTTTTTATATTGCCAGTTTTCTAGTTGCTGCTGTGAGATTGAAAAAAGTGTGGTTCCACCCGATACCTTACAGAGTTACTACTTAGTTTTTATTACCTGGAATTATTGTGTTTTTCCTGTGTCGATCTTTTGATTTGCTTGTGTATGGTAGCCCTGATATATGTAATTGGTTGAAGTTTGATTTTATGTGAATCTCCCTTTTTTATTAGATTGTTTTTATTTTGATGAATTGGATCTGTGTCTTTTTAAGTGTTTTAATATATTGTACTATGTGGTGTACTTTTATGGTTTTTAGTAACCGAAATAAAGTGGTTTGATGATGACTTGCGGGCCCTCGGTGGGTCTGTTATCACTTGGGCTAGGTTATTTGTCTCCCGTGCTCCTTTTAGTACTTCAAACCGGGGAGGGGGGGCTATAAAGGTGTCGATCCCCTTCCCAGGCTTGCTTTTTGTTCATGTTGTGTGAACCACTCCCCCACTTAACACCCCCACACACACACACCTCGCTTTGTAGGGGCAATGTGATTAAATACATTTTAGCACTGGGAAAAAAAGCATTTTGTTTGTAAAATCATTATTTACCCAAATCAGACCCGGTGAGTGTATCTTTCCAAATGAACTGTTTACAGTTCTAACGTAAAATGCTTCACAATTCATGTTGATGACCTATTTGCAAGGAGGCTCTGGAAGGACAATAGCAGCAGGCCACAAATCACTGCTGTCAGGCTTTGCCCGCTGTTGTTTATTTTAATGTAAGCACATTCTGTGTTATTATATTTGTACAATAATTACAATGTTGTCATCTAGATATAATGTGCTAACGAATGCAAGCATATGCCTCAAAAAGTTTGTGCCATGTGTCTGTGGAGGACCCCTCTTGGTGTGCCATCCATGTCTCTGCCCCATTTTTTATTCCCTAAATTTGCAGTGGTGTATGGCACCGGTTGTATGATTAAACAACTACCTCGTTAATTACGAGTGCCTAAACCAGGAAGGCTAAACAACGAACAATGCCAAATCACTAATTAATGAACCACGACTTACTGAACCACGAAATATATTAATTTTAGATATAAACCGAATCTACCACTACGTTCAAATCAACTCATCTAACCCACGTTTTATTACCAGTGCGGGCGTTTTTAGCTAAAGTATAAAATGCACAACGCAGTCATGGGTTAAACAGAGAAGAACATAGTAAGTGTCACACGTTTATTTTTAATGCAAATGTCCATGTTGTTTATTTGTCCTTTAAATGTGCAGTATTTACAAGATAATAGACAATCCCGTTTCAGGGCAGTCACTACCAAGGCCTGTGACACTCGCTGGCCTTGAGTGATAATTACCGAAATAAAAGAGAGGGGTCCTACTAAACCAAAGGGACAGGACACCAAAAATAGACACTTCTGTCAAAAGTAAAAATCCCTTTGGGCTCTTTTAAAGCATACTGTAATCCCTACTAGCATCCAATCACAAACCACTCACCAGCACCCATCAGAAACCAAAGACATAATATAAAGACTGTCGTGTATTTCTTATTTATTAGGATCTTTTAAATTTCAAGTATCAAAAGTCCTAATTTTGATGATACATAGAATTCCTTTACTCCTATTTTGGCTTGGTGTTGCTTGGGTGTTTTCTTCAACAAAGCACAAAGCGACACTCAATGTCTGGTAACCCTAGACATTGAGGCCTTATACACAAATATACCACAGAAATCTACAGTGCAGGTGATTCATGAAATTTTAGAGAATATAGAGTTGGAGGGGGTTAATAAAGAGTTCATTATCGAGTGCACGGATTTGGTGTTGAAAAACAACATTTTTCTTTTTAAAGATCAGTTATTCCATGAAAAGAAGGGGACTAGTATGGGCGCAACCTGCGCTCCTAGTCTAGCTTGTCTGTACGTTGGAGAATTTGAAAAACATCATATCTATAACGAACTAGCACCATTCTATGAGAACATCAGTGAGTGGCATCGTTTCATTGACGATGTGTTCTTTATATTGAATGGGCCCATACAACAATTAGATGAATTTCTCAGTTGGTTGAATTTAGGGGATGAGAATCTCCGATTCACGGCGCAGTGTAGCAAGGTGAGCGTTGATTATTTGGACATTACCATTGGGGAAATGGGTGGAAGACTGGAGGTTGAACTGTATACTAAACCAATGGATAAAAACACTCTACTACATTACTCCAGCTTCCACCCTAAATCCCAAAAGGATAATATACCATTCAGCCAATTTCTCCATCTTAGGAGAAATTGTACTGTTCTTGAGAATTTTTATAAACATTCAGAGGTACTGAAAAACAAATTGAAAGATAGAGGTTATCCCAAAAAGTTAATATCTCACTCATTTAAAAGAGCACGTTTTTATAATCGAGAGGCGATGTTTGAGGAATCTAAGAATAAAGAGAAGATGACTAAAGTGGTGTTTGTGAGCCAATTCTATGAAATCAGCAATAAGATCAAGAATGTGATAAATAGACATTGGAACATATTGAATAATGAAGAAAAAGTAAAATTAGAGAAACCTATTTTTGCCTATAAATGTAATATGAACCTCCGGAATCAGTTGGTCCATACATATAGGGAGACATTGGTTCAAAGTCAGAGAACCATTGACAATTCACGAGTGATAGGCAATACTAAGTGTGGTAATTGCTCTCTGTGCCCACAATGTATGGCAGCTAAGGAAGTGCAACATAATGGTAGGACTGTGGTTGCACACACATTGAATAACTGCCGCAGTAAAAATATTATATATTTTCTAAAATGCCCATGTGAACTAGCATATGTGGGGGAGACAGGCCGAGAACTTAGGATACGTCTTCTCGAGCATAGATCTGCCATTAAAACTAGGAAGATTAATGCGCCATTAGTTGCCCATTTTTTAGAACAGGGTCATAAAGAAACAGATTTTAAATGGTTTATTTTAGAATAAGTGATGATGAATAAAAGAGGAGGTAATATGGAGGCTAAAAGGAAAGCGAGAGAACAATGGTACATCTCCATCCTCAATACCATTAGACAGGGACTCAACTCACGGGAGGAATGGGAGAAGTTACTGCAGTAGTACTAGAGTTGGGAGATTTCTGTGTTCCAGCTAGGTACTGTCAAAGGGGATTTTTACTATTTGGAGTTTATCATGTATGATCTTGAATTAAGATTCGGAATTATTCAGGACAACTGACATCAGGCTTCTTTTGTCTTTGTCTTTTGTAGGTGCTATGTATAGAAATTTCCGATGCACATTAACATAATACTATATATATAAAAATAATATATATATGATATTATCAACGATCGATAGACGGGCAAGGCAGATATATATATATATAATGTTTTAGGTAGGTCAGGCCCATATACATTACTGAGGCAAATCATTTATAATGAAACGATTGTGGCAAAAATGGCGGCCGTGTTCTACTGTTTACTTTGGTCCGGTTTGGAACCAGTTAGCTGCGGTGTATTTGAGGTAATGAGAGGCAGTACATTTTGTTTTGTTCAATAATTTTTATTAAGTTTCAGAAAAAGAGAACATATAATAATCCAATAAACACATTATAAATAAATTACAATGAAAAATTGTAAGAGAAAGGTAAGAGTGATAGAGGAAACAAGAAAGAAGAGAAGTGAAGAAAGAAAGATAAAGAAGAGAAGAGAAAAAAGAAAAGAAAAGAAAGAGAAGGGGAGTAAAGAATTTTAGATACTAGAAAAGAATTAGAGATTAAGGTGTAGGTGCATGTGCAGAGAGATAAGAAGTAAAGGGTAACCAAAGTAGATCAGATTTAATTTTCTGAGACAAGGTAAGAGAGGAAACAGTAGTAATTCTGTGTTCATCGCAAACAAAGTTCCACCAAGTTAATAAAGATATTTTAGAATTGTCTTTCCAACAGGACAAAATCACTTTAAATGCTAAAGCGATAAATAAGTCAAACAACAAAGTAATATTATTAGATACATCAAAAGCAGGTGAGGAGGAACCTAGGAAAACATTTTGCATTGTTAACGGAATATTACATTGGAATATTCTCATACATTTAGACCAAATAGATTGCCAAAATTTAAAAACATTTGAACATTCATAAAGTTGGTGAAGAAAAGTCCCCGTATTTACAGAACAAGACCAACACAGTGAAGAGGAAGTAGGGGAAAACTTAGCTATGTGAACAGGGTAATAACAACTCTACTATAAATGAAGTACAGGGATTGGGTTATACGAGCTGCAACAGAGGTTTTAAAGAGCTTGAGCCATAATTTGTCCCAGAAGGGAATAGGTAATGATAAAGATAAGTCTGATTCCCAAAGTAATTCAACCGGGGATTTAGGTTTCTCAGAAATATGAGATAACAACAGCTTATAAATAAAAGCAGCCTTAGGCGTATGATCATGAGGAATATTATGTAAAGGCGAGGGGGATGTAAGCAATGTAGGAGCTAAAGGGTAATTGTTGGAGGATAAAAAGACTGCAGAGCAGTTGCTATTAAATGATAGTTATCAAGAAAAGAGTCAGGTAAGTTATATTGGGATTGTAGTTCCTGGAAGGGGAGAACAGAATCATGTTGAATAAATTGATGGATAAAGATAACTCCCTTCTCCTTCCAGTGCTTGTAGTAAAATGATTTACATTTATATTTAATAAATTTGTTATACCAAATAGTGGAGGACAGAAAACACTGATACGGGTCTAAACCATCAGAGAGGGTATTATATAATAATTGTCGGGAGTATTTTAAAATAGGGTTGTCTGTTATGAAGGAGCAATTAGACATATAAATTATATCCCAAAAGAAAAATCTTTTAGAAGGGAACGTTCGAAAATAATCCAACGAGGGATAGGAATATCAACAAAATCATAACTTAAAGCAAAACTTTGACGAATTAAAAATGCAGAGTGATATGATTTAAAGTCTGGGAAACGAACACCCCCTCCATCTTAGGACGTTTAAGTTTCCGAAGAGCAATGCGGGGATGTTTGTTGTTCCACAAAAATTTTGTACAAATAGAGTCAATCTGTGAAAAATATGAAGCAGGAATTCGAAAAGGTATCATGGACAATGTAAATAGGATATGGGGTACAATCATCATTTTGATAGTGTCCAATCTACCCCACCAGGACAAAAAAGGGGGACCAGGAAAGAAGAAGCAATTGTATTTTGGTAATCAAGGCATTAAACGTATAATTAATTGTTTTAGATAGTGTAGATGAAAACCATATACCTAGATATTTACAGTACATTTTAATAATTTGAGAAAATCGGGTAATTTATGTATTAGATTCTGTGGGAAAACAATATTCAAAGGATTAAAATACGAATTAGCATAATGGGGCCCGCAGGGTATATCCACTCTAAGATGGCGGTCTATATTTTATGTCTAATTACGGGAGTCCGTTGTTTATTGCTGTTAAATCGATCGCAAGAGACGCAATGGGTGCGCTTATAAGCAGAGCCTGAATCGAGCTGGATTACACCGACTAAAGAGCAGGAGAAAGGAGTACGTGAGGAGACTTTTGAGTCCCGGTGAGTGTATAAAGCGGGGAGCAATATAAACTAGATTGGGAGGCACCCCTAAGTGTGGGGAGTTCTTCATGTGGTGGTTTTTGTCCCTTGGAAATTTGTATATCACGGATGTTTACGGTTCCGAGTTTTTGCTCCCATTTTGAACCACGGTTGAAGTGCGTGCGTGGTTGGGTAAATGAATACTAGCGCTGTTCACATTATATTTCCGTGGTAGTAAGTAACACACAGGGTGTCTTGGTCCTGAGTTTTGGTTTGCTCTTGAAGCACGACATAAGTGTGAGGTTGGGTACATGTACATCAGCGCCTTTTACAAAAATCTCCCCAAAAAATATAAAATATAAGGTAGAGTGAGGTTAGCGCGGGATTGTGTTCATGAAGAGTTGTTTAGCTCTTATTTAGATGAGCTTTGGACTTAATACACTCAATCTATGTGGTCTTCTCTATTGTACAGGCAGTCTGTTTGGAGACACTGAATGCACCAATTTATAAAGGGTCGTCTTTCTTGAAGTCCATAAACTTTCTTTAGACTATCCGAAGGTTCGAGGGCCATAGCTCCGGTGGCGAAGGATATTCGTTTTATTTTTTTTAAACAGGTACAATCTATATATTTTGTTGATGACAATTCTACTATGAGATGTTAACGTAGGACAATATTAAATATTTGTTTGTACGTTATTTTTAGATGCAGTATAACCAGTGAGGTTTTGGTCCCTGGGCGTCGTCCTATTCTGATCGCTTTTTTAAGAAATTGACAGAGTGAGAGAAAACCTTGAGGTAGCTTTGTAAACTTAAATGTTTTTGGGCACTGATTATTAGTGATTAAAGAATTTAGAGATCAAGGAATGGATAACAATAACTCGTGCTTTTCGCCATTATGTGCTATATATTTTTCAGGGAACATGTATATGCCCTTATCCTGAGTAATAATATTGTGGCTCATCTGACAAAGGAAGCCGTCATTGGGGAGGAGAGATATTTCTTCCTTCAGCTTATTGTGCATCGGGTGGGTAATACCCTTGATCTTATTATAATATAGAGAGAATGTGTATAGTTTAGAGTGGTTTGAGTGGGTTCTTCCAGTGGGGAGGACGAATAATTGAGAAGGCACTGGTTGGAACCAAGATTATAATATGAAGTACTTGTTGCATGGTATAAAATATGTTGTAATGTTTAGATAATGATGTCATAAATATTTAAAGTGCAATATGAGGTATATGCAAATGAGCAATAAAAGTTTCTTAATATGGGATATATACAAAAAGTTTTTATTAAAGTTTGGTTATTAATGTTTTTTAGATCAATATTGTGGGAGACATTGAACAATAGTTTTTTAGCCTGAAGAAGGTGGTGAATATAACGATACCACCGAAACGCGTTGCTTTGTGCTTTGTTGAAGAAAACACCCAAGCAACACCAAGCCAAAATAGGAGTAATGGAATTTATGTATCATCAAAATTAGGATTTCAGTAACAAAAATTCCTATGTACTTGGAGTGTTTTCCTAATGTATCGGGTTGTTGATGATTTTAGAGATGATAATAATTCTCCCTTTTTAAATGGGTATGAAATGTTTTTAATATATATGAATTGATGATATATGTGTTTTGTATAGAGAACTTTTGATACTTGAAATTTAAAAGATCCTAATAAATAAGAAATACACGACAGTCTTTATATTATGTCTTTGGTTTCTGATGGGTGCTGGTGAGTGGTTTGTGATTGGATGCTAGTAGGGATTACAGTATGCTTTAAAAGAGTCTAAAGGGATTTTTACTTGAGTGATAATTAAACAGGATGGGACAGTCTGATGCCTGAGGAACGGCGCTCAATCACTCCCAGAAATTACTATGTCTCCCCAATAACTCACGCCTCTATCCCACAAATGCCATCTCCGGAACAAAGCATGTCACAGATCAGACTAACACGTCCCTGGAGCGCCTTGCGGAAACGTTTCTTTTCTATGCAAAATGAAAGTCCGTCACAACTGCTGCGGTAGCGCTCTCTCCAAGTTGCTCTTTTTAATGTAGTTTATGATTTCAAACATTAGGAAGCACAAGAACACAAATGGCTCCAATTTCTGTAGCTCATTCTGAGCTTCATCAATGTCATGGAGACCGGTGTTCACAGAAGCAGCGATTAAACATGTACGTGGGCTGGTTAATATTCATTGTAATTCTGTGCCATATTCTCGACATTCGCGGCTTCGGCTCAGTGAACTGGATTCTCTATAACTTTAAAAATAATTTCTTTAAAACAAAAAATAATGATAATTTGTTAATTAAACTTACTTTTAGCTCGTTGTAAATGAAGTAGTGGTTAAGGAAGTCGTGGTTAAGGAAGTCGTGGTTCAGGTCCAGGTCGTTATTTATGAGTCATTGTTCAGCCCACTCGTTCTAAAAAAATCGTTGTAAAGGCCGTTTCCCGATTTAAAATCACATTTATGTACACATTCACCCTTGCTGAAGGTGTGTTAAAGCACTTTTAGGAGCCCAAATTATCTTTAGCAGGAAAAGACATTTAGATGCAAAATCACGTTAGGTGCACAATCGCATTTAGGTGCAACAGTGTGCTTTGAGATTTGGGAACAAAATCGCAAATAGCTGAAAAATGTCATTGAAACGCAAAAACACCCCCATACAGCATCAGGAGACTGGAAAAACTTTTCAGTGTAGAAGTTACATTTATGGGCTTCAACATATTTCTCTGCAAAATCATATTTATGTGTGTAAAAAAGGCATAGGAAGCCTAAATTCCAACCAGAGTTTAAAGGAAAATAGCAGGTAGCACAGCAAAAGGTTAAAGTCAGTTGTCATTTCAACTGACAAGACCTCTCGCTAGAAAACTGTCAGCTAAAATGCATCTAAAATCAACCTAATATATATATATAATATAACCTCATTGATGAAACAACAGCAGATATACTTGTTCATCCCAAACCAAGACCTGGGAGATTTTATATGCTTCACAAAATTCACAAAATGAACAATCCTGGCTGTCCCATCATCTCTGGCAATGACACAGCCACTGAGAGACTATCTTTATTTGTCGACCTGCACCTCCAGCCCATTGTACAGGAACTTCCATCATTTGTTAAAGATACCAGTCACTTCCTTCAGATTATTGAAAAATTAAACCAAACCTACACATTTGATGATGATACTCTTCTGGCTACATTTGATGTTACATCATTATACACCAATATATCACATGAGGATGGGCTTATGGCATTATCTGAAGCTCTTAATAAAAGAACTGTGAAAAAGCCATCAACAAATGTGCTTACCAACTTTGCAAGAGTTATCCTTAAATCCAACAATTTTACATTCAATGGTAAACACTATCTGCAGATACAAGGGACTTCCATGGGCACTCGGATGGCTCCATCCTATGCAAATATCTTCATGGGCAAACTAGAGAACTGTATACTTGCTACTTATAGCATCAAACCACTGGTATGGCTAAGATACATTGATGACATATTTATAATATGGAATGCAGGAAGTAGAGCATTGGAACAATTTACAGCTTATATCAACAATATCCATCCTACCATCAAATTTACCAGCAGCAATACTAAACAGAAGCATCATCTCCCTTTTCTGGATGTGCTACTCACCATTCATGAACAAAAAATTACAACTGATCTGTACCACAAGCCTACAGATGCTCATTTGTATCTAAACTGGACTTCATGTCACCCACACCACACTAAACTGAGCATCATCTACAGCCAAGCACTCAGAATAAGACGCATCTGCAGCAATGAGGAAACCTGTAAAGACCATCTACAGGAGCTTGCTACATTATTTAAAAGGCGAGGCTATCCTCTGCATATCATACAGCAACAAATTGACAAGTCTTTGCAGTTACCCAGAGAAGCACTTATTTGGAATACCAACGGCAGAAACAAAAGTGACAGAACTCCATTTGTGGTTGACTATCATCCATCAGCTCCCAACTACAGAAATATAATGCAAAAAACATTTCCCTTACTGTCTACTTGTGAAAAATTGCAAAAGGTTTTTCCAAAACCGCCAGTCATTGCTTACAGCAGAGCTCCAAATTTACGATCTCTTATTGTGAGAGCTGAACTCAAGCAAGTTGCTAACAAATGCAGGGGTTCATTGCTGTGACTCTAAAAGGTGCATCACGTGTGAATACCTTTTACAAACATCATCAGTAACTAGTTCTGTTACGAGAAGGACCTATGGAATAAGACAGCATCTTACATGTCGCTTCAACATGCATTATTTATGTGATTCAGTGCCAACGGCAAAGCTGTAAAAAACAATATGTAGGCCAAACAGTGAATGACCTCCGTACACGATTCAGGAACCACAAATCGGCAATAATTAATAAGAAAATTGACCAGCCTGTAGCCAATCATTTTAACCTTGTGGATCATTTACTATCAGATTTGAAGATTTTCCCGTGGAACATGTCTCAAAGGAAGAACTACTGGACTCAGAGAAAACTTCTGGATGTACCGTTTAAAATCACTGCATCCAGATGGACTGAACATTACTGATAATACAACCTGATTACTGCATATCTCAAGAGCTCTCAGGACTGCATTGATTCCACATTCCAAATGGAATCTTCACTCATGATGCTTTTTGAAAATTCAGCTGTCATCTGTGCAGCCACTGAGCAAACCATCTTGTACTACCTGAGGAAGGCGGAAGCTGAAACGTTGTAGTGGAAATATATTTTTGTTCTTTGGTGAATCTATCTGTTTGAGTCACTTCTTTCTTGGATATATATATATATATATATATATATATATATATATATATATATATATATATATATATATATATATAAATTCCAATCAAACAGCACTCCTTAACTTCCTTGCGGCGATAAAGACTGCACGGACTCCTCTTGCTTGTGCTAGTGACTTTTATTGATTCGTCTCTCTTAGTTATGTCATGACGCGTTTCGGGCGATAAAACGGCCTTGATCACATAACGACTGCATTGCGGTGAGACATTTTGGGGCATATTATCAAGAACGGCGTTAAAATTATCACCGGTTTAGCGGAACTGCCGCTAAAGCGGCGATAATGGGCTTGATAATATGCCCTGGAGAATTCCAATAGAAGCCCATGTTCACACCAGAACATGGGCTTCTATTGGAATTCTCCAGGGCATATTATCAAGCCCATTATCGCCGCTTTAGCGGCAGTTTTCTGCCGCTAAACCGGCGATAATTTTAACGCTGTTCTTGAAAATATGCCCCTTTATATTTTTTTCAACCTTGTCATGTGACCCCAAACATAGAAGAAATACTATAGTGCAATCATATATACGTTTGTTAGAAGCTCATTGATGTATTCAATTATACACAGTTATGGTGTCAGTCAACACAATCAATTTGTATAATTTGTTGATTTTAGCGTATTTTATACTTGGATCATAATTGTACATAAAATGATCGCGAAAACCAAAAAGTGTAAATTGGCCTCCTTTGTAAATATGTATCACCTCTCATAGATTCAGTGACCTTAAAATATATATAAATTTATAAATAAATATATAAATATTTAAATATATAATATCAAATAGTGATTTAAAATCAATATATAAGGTCATTTTAAAAGTGTGTTCTAATATACATCAGTTTACAATTATTATATCTGCTTTAATGCACATTTTCCAAGCTTCAAAAATGCAACTCATTGTTTCTACCAATATATCCGTTGTATTACACCTTCTATAATACCCAGAACCTATGTCCAAGTTCCCCATCATTAGTCTATGATCTGCTATAAACGTATAAGATGTTCATTCTTCTTCTAACCTCCTGAAGTGCATAGTGCTTAAACTATTTATTATGTGCAAAATATGCTAAAAAGTGCTATGTGCTATACAGTACCTTATTTATATATAGTGCAAAATTGCCTATATTAAATACACATCTATAAGATCATATGCTTTTTTGGGGGGATTTTTTTCTCTAGTTTTTATGACATTATTAGATAAAAAAGTGAACTATATATTAGTGAGTCTAAGACGGCTAGTAATTTAGTATGTTGTATTATCTCAGTTTCAGAATCTATTATATACCAGCAGCACTAACGATACAGTATTACGGTATTGCACCATGATTGTTAAAGTGCAGGTAATGGTGAAATTACAAAAAGTTAAGGAGGTCCTCTGTGGTGTTTAATCCTCCAGGGACCTTACTGTCAAGTTCCATTATCATGCGAGTTTCCAATTGTCTCAGCATGAGTTCTCTATTGTCCCCTCGTTGTAGTATAGGGATTGCATTTATCACATAATAAGACAGGCATTCTAACTTATTATCATGCTCCTACTTGAAATGACGTGCGACCGGGTAGGTACTGTCACTGTTCACAATCGCCCTCAAGTGTTGCAGTATGCGTACGTGTAGTTTAGGCCGCAGGTGCACGTAAGCACATATACTGCATAGTCAGTACGACATGAATATTGGCCCTTGATGGATATACTTCTAGGGCTGAAAGGGGTGTCATAATGGGCTTATTTATCCCAAACTTACAGGCTCTGCACGATGCGCATTTAAAAAAGCCATGTTTTGGTTGGAGCCACGTTGTCCTAGATGTTATTTCTGGGCTATTTTTTACCAATTGTGACCTCATGGACACTGCCCGTCTGAAGGTGACTGTTGATTTGATGGTTAAAGAAGGAGCAAGTACTGCATCTGTCATCAATATAGGCCAATTTTTATTGATAATGGCTTTAAATTGTCTTTCTTGCCTACTGTATGTAGTTATTAGACGAGGGGCAGCCCTTTCATTCTCTATGAAAGTGGTCTTTGACTCAGGTTCTTGTTCTATTCTGTTCTTATCCTTCTTACTTGTTAGTGAGAATTCCCTATTTGTTGATTCTACTTTCTCACTGGCTTCTTTCAGAATAGTTTCGTTGTATCCACGTGCTCTAAATCTTGACAATGCTTCATGTGTGCTTTTGTTCAACTCTTCCCTAGTGCTACAGATCCTTTTTAATCAAGGGAGTTCCCCATATGGGATACTCCTAATTAAGTGGCGTGGATGTGAGCTTTTAGCATGCAGAGTAACATTTCCTGCTGTCGGTTTCCTATGTAAAGTTGATTCTAATTTGTCACCAACAGCATAAATCATAGTATCTAAAAAGGCTACGCTCTGCTGACTGATGTGTGGTGTAAATTTAAGATTAACGTCATTAGTGTTAATTTCTGCAATAAAAGACTCAACACTTTGGCGGTTCCCTTTTCACACTAAAAACACATCGTCTATGAATCGTAGCCAGTGTAATACATGGGCATTAAAAATTCCAGCATGGGTTCCTCTTAGGACCTGTTCCTCCCACTAGCCCACGTGTAAACACGCATAACTGGGGGAGAAACAGGCCCCCATTGCTACTCCGCGTTTTTGTATTTACAGATCTTTGTCAAACATGAAGAAGTTGTTGAATAGACACCATTTTATCAGTTCAAGAAGCATTACATTATGACTATGAAATGTCAATGGTCTAGTATCCAAAAAATGCTTAACCGCAGTTAGTCCGACATGGTGATCAATACTTGTATAGAGTGACTCTATATCCAATGTGATTAAAAACGAATCATCATCCCATTGTATGTGTTGAATCTTGTTTAAAAAGTCACTCGTATCTCTTATATAGGATGGAAGTGCCCGCACATGGCTCTGAAGAAAATAATCTACATATTGACTTATGTGTTCACTAACTCCTCCAATGGCCGATATAATAGGTCTGCCCGGTGTTGGCACAGTTTCTTTATGGAGTTTTGGAATTAGATATAGTGTTGGGATCACCGGGAAATCATTTTGTAGAAATTTGTGTTCTTGACTGGATATTAGACCTTGTCTTTTCCATGCATATCAATCTTTTTTAGCATCGCTATTGCTTTTTTATACTCACTCATAGTCGTTTTTGCATAACATTCAATGTTGTTAAGTTGTTTTTGTGCTTCCTGAATGTATTCCTTACGGGGCCAAATAACAACGTTGCCTCCTTTATCGGATTTGTTTATTATGATATCCTGATTGTTTTAAAGTTTTTTAATCAGGTTCTCATATTGCCGATTTCTGTATTTGAGTCTTGTTTTCCCATAGGAGGTTTTACGGTAAAGTTCTTTAACATCTTCAGTCAATCTGTCATGAAAAATGTCTATTGCATCCTTTGGCATCATCGGGTAAAAGGTAGATTTTGTCTTAAAAGGGCTCATGCCCGCACTTGGCTGGATTATGTTAAGGGCTGATAGTCTCTCTTGCATTGATCCTGGTTCTGTTTGATCTCTTTGTTGTTGATTAGTTTCGTTGCTTAATTCATGTAAAGTCAGCAATGTTTGTGCATCCGAAACCTGTAGATTCATATTTATCATTGTAACATCCCTTTCTTGGTTTTCTCCTTCACTCTGTTGTTTGTTACCTTCTTTTATTGTGAAGAACTTTTTTAGTTTTAGCTTTCTTATATAATTATATACATCAATCCTTGTACGTCCGTAATTAAAATTACTCTCTGGGCAATAGGTGAGCCCAAGGGCTAACAGCTGAGTCTCTGCTTTAGTTAGAACCACCGATGACAGATTTACCACAGTGTTGTCGTTTTTTGTTATCGCCTGCGCCATTGGGGTTTCTTTGGTCTTCCTCCCCCTGAGTTTGCGCCTTGCTCTGCGCTTCTGGTTTCTTCGCTGTTTAGCGTTTTTTTCTGATTCCTTGGGCGTAGTGTCTGCCTGCGGTCCCATAAAAAATTCAATTCTTCCGCTGGGCTCAATTTGTTGGTTTCATTTGGTGCATTGCTCACATTAAACCTCCCATCATCTGATTTGTTATCACTGGTTAATGAGCTCAGTTCTGAGGTAGACCCCTCTATGTTGGCTATGCTTGTAGCTGCCGCTTCATTTGTAGTTGATGTTGATTTGGTGGCATTGCCTAGCCTTGACCTTTTCACATTGTCATATTTGATGGGAAAATGTGAACACTTGACCCAGTTCGTAATCGGCTTTATCGCGGGCGAACTTATAAGCCTTTTCCTTGTCTTTATTTTATCTTCTTGTTTTTTTATTCTGTCATCAATTTCTTGTCTTGTCTTATTGATGTATTCTGTTTGTTCTAATTTGCCCAGTTGTTCATTTATCTTTTCAATTTCTTTTAACAGTTCTTCACAGTCAATTTGTGCATATTGATCAGGATTTTAACCAAGTTCATCGATGCTGTCAAGTTGTTACTAGCCCATTCCTTTAACATGTTAGGGTTCGGGTTTTCGAAGCTTGGTGCCAAAAGAATGCGTAGCCCTCGGGGAACCCGTCCTGCCTCCTCATATTTTTGTAGGGACTTCTGTTCCCACCATTTTGTTACTTCACTGCGCATGCATTTTTCAAGCTGTTTTAATAACAATTTTGCATCGGTTTCATCTGTACTCGTTTGTGCTGTTTGGCTCCGTACCGTAGTGCTCGGTAAATTACTGAAAAGCTCGTCTGCTGCCGCATTGCGTCTGCTGACATATTAACTTCTTATGAGAGCCCCGCGATTCCTTCACATTTCGCCAGGGAAATCTTCTATTGCCATACCTCCCCACCTGCTTTTCCGCTACACTCACTCACCGCTCTTGAAGCTGCCTCCGATGTGTCCTCCAACTCAGCAGCTGCTGCTCCGTGGCTGGTGATGAATTTCTTTATTGCGCAAGGGGCTGCCGTCGTAGTATCCTTCCGGATATATTTTTAAAAAAAATTAAACAAATAGTCCCCCAAGGAACCGGTCGGAGCACCCATGGGCCATAATCTTGAATCTATTACTATGAAGACGAGTTTCAACAATCCGCTTTATTCATGTCAGTTCCTTTGAAAAATGTAATAAACACACTTTTAAACACCACTTAATTGATTCCACATGATATTTCATGAACAACAACAGAGAACTCACAGTTTAGAATGGCTCGTTGATTTTCCGCCATCACAGTGTGTACCTCTCAGCATGATAGTACCCACATATTTCTTTGCACCTTAGTAGTTATGTCAGCTCTCAGTGAGTGTGAAGCCAGAATATATCTATCAAACACACCAGATAATTCATTATTGTCCTCTGGTAAGTGAAACATTTTCAAAGTGTAAATTCAATTGTTTCACCCTTGTTTTACCACAATTCTCAGCTCTCGGTATATATATATATATATATATATATATATGTCTGTGTGATCAAGGCAGGTGTGCCGAAATGCATTACAGCGTACATGAATTAAACGAGAGACAAAATTGCCAACCCTACCCCCGTGTCGGTGTCCGATTCATCAGGGAGATTCAGAGGTGGTGTTTATATATATATATATATTCACTGAGAAAACCATAGGTTTCAGGCACGTTATAGTTAGAAATTAGCATTTAAAAAACCTTTGAAATTCACTGAAAAAACCATAGGTTTCAGGCACGTTATAGTTAGAAATTAGCATTTAAAAAACCTTAGAAATTCACTGAAAAAACCATAGGTTTTAGGAAAGTTATAGTTAGTTGGACATTGCACTGCGACAAAACCCGTGGACTTCCCCGTTATAGTTAGTTCAGCTAACTATAACTTGCGCCCGCAATGCACTGCTGATGACGTCACATATTACATCACTCATGACATGGTCAGGTGACATCACTGATGACATCACTGATGACATCTCAAATGACATCACTGATGACATCACTGATGACATCATCCATGTGATAATTTGCTGCATCTTCTCACACCCTAATATAACCTTTGATACACCCACTCTAAATTACAGAGTGCCATTCTCAAAACCATAGACACTCCAACACCAATAACTACATACCCACTCACTGATTCTTAGGTCTACACACACACACATCCACTCACTCACCCATACAGTCACTCATACTTACGGTCACTCAGTACAGGACTATCATATGCACTCATACACCTATATAGACACTCACACACCGCCACTCATCCATAGAGGTACTCACCCACCTAGTCAGTCATGCAAATATTTAATCACTCTCCCATTTACTCATCTATACAGTTATACACACACCAGCTCACTTACTCATACAAATACTAGCACATTCTTATGCTCTTAGACAATCACTGATACAAGCACACACTCATCCATACAGCCACTCTCACAATCACACACTCTCGCTTATAGCCATTTATATACTCTAACACACATATATACTGCCTTTCACATATGTAGTTACTCACACATGTACCACTGAGATATACATTCACTCACTAACACACCAATACACACACTCACCCACCCATACAGTCCATCACAGATGCACTCTTGAAACCATGCACCCAGTGAATCACCCACTCACACATCTATGCACAGAGTCACACACACCCACCCACACAAACACTCAGGCACCCATACAGATACTCAGACAACCAATCAATAACTCATACAGACACTCATGTAGCTATTCACAAACCCATGCAGCTGCTTACACACCAACAGACAGACGGATACAGACATTCACCCAGTTTAGTCACTAACCCATGCATTCAGTAAGATACGTTTAATCACTCACTTATAGAGTTAGTCACGCACCTACTAAATCATCCATTCAGACACTTATACACCCACTCATTCTTCAATACGCCTTTCCCTATATATATTAAACATATTTAAACTTTACAGAAACACACAGTCACTGGATGATGTCATCAGTGATGTCATCAGTGATGTCACTGACCATGTCATGAGTGATGTAATATGTGACGTCATCAGCAGTGCATTGCGAGGACGTGAGTTATAGTTAGCTGAACTAACTATAACGGGGAATTTCACAGGTTTTGTACGAGTGCAATGTCCAACTAACTATAACTTTCCTAAAACCTATGGTTTTTTCAGTGAATTTCTAAGGTTTTTTAAATGCTAATTTCTAACTATAACGTGCCTGAAACCTATGGTTTTTCAGTGATTTTCAAAGGTTTTTTAAATGCTAGTTTCTAACTATGCCTACAGAGGTAGGACATGTGAAGAAAGAAGAAAAACGCACAGAAAGAAGCAAAAGAAATGCAGAAAGAAGCAACAGAAGTCCACAAAGACGAAGAAAAGTGCAGGAAGAAGCAAAAGATGTGCAGAAAGAACCAACAGAGGAGCAGAAAGAGGCCTTGTTGCAAAAATCATCCTGTGCCAACAACTTTCTCAGACGGTACTGGTGGTAACTGACTCTGACTAACCAGAGCCAGTGCTATGCTAAAAGACACTTAGAATACAGTGAAAACACCTACATACACTAGGGAACACTATGCGTTGGGGTACCCCTGTGATTAGCATGACCTCCTCTGTAAGTCCGTAGGTACATAATAGGGCAGGGGGATTAAAACTACCTCTTAAAACGCGCTATGGGGCTGTTAGCATAGTGGTGAAGGGAGGGGGCCTGAGGTGACATGTGCAAACGCGCCCGTGACGCGTTTTAAGTTGCGTGATTAAGTCCCCTTGAATCCTGAGGGTCCCTGAGGCCAACTAGCCCACCAGGTACCTACAGTTAGGACCACAGAGCTGAGTTGCAGAGAGGCGTTCCGAGGCCACGACCTTTTCACCTCTCTGCAACGCAACTGTGTTGTGCTTACTGAAGATACCTGGTGGGCTAGTTGGCCCCCAGGGTCCCTCAGGATTCAAGGAATTAATTCCCAACTTAAAACGCACCACAGGGCGTGTTTGCGCACATGTCATCTGGAGGCCCCGCCCTCCCTTCACCACTGTGCAAACGCGCCCCATGGTGCGTTTTAAGTTGGGGGATTAGGTCACCTGAATCCTGAGGGTCCCTGGGGCCCAACTCAGCCCACCAGGTACTTCCAGTAAGCACCACAGGCCTGTGTTGCAGAGAGGTGGTCCAAGGCCACGCCCCTTTTACACCTCTCTGCAACGCAGCTCTGTGGCGCTTACTGGAGGTATCTGGTGGGCTAGTTGGACCCCAGGGACCCTCAGGATTCAAGGGGACTTAATCCCCAACTTAAAACACGCCACAGGGCGTGTTTGCACACATGTCACCTCAGGCCCCGCCCTCCCTTCACCACTGTGCAAACGCGCTCTGTGGCGCGTTTTAGTTGCGGGATAGTCGCTTGAATCCTGAGGTCCCTGGGGCCCATCTAGTGCACCAGGTACTTCCAGTAAGCGCCACAGGCCTGCGTTGCAGAGAGGTGGTCCGAGGCCACGCCCCTTTACACCTCTCTGCAACGCAGCTCTGTGGCGCTTACTGTAGGTACCTGGTGGGCTAGTTGGACCCCAGGACCCTCAGGATTCAAGGGACTTAATCCCCAACTTAAAACACTACACAGGGCGTGCTTTGCACACATGTCACCTCAGGCCCCGCCCCCTCCCTTCACCACTGTGCAAACGCGCCATGTGGCGCGTTTTAAGTTGCGGGTTTAAGTCCTCTTGAATCCTGAGGGTCCTGGGGCCCAACTAGCCCACCAGGTACCTACAGTTAGGACCACAGAGCTGAGTTGCAGAGAGGCGTTCCGAGGCCACGCACCTTTTTTCACCTCTCTGCAACGCAACTCTGTTGTGCTTACTGAAGATACCTGGAGGGCTAGCTGGCCCCCAGGGTCCCTCAGGATTCAAGGGGAATTAATTCCCCAACTCAAAACGCACCACAGGGCGTGTTTGCGCACATGTCATCTGAGGCCCCGCCCTCCCTTCACCACTGTGCAAACGCGCCCCATGGCGCGTTTTAAGTTGGGGATTAGGTCACCTTGAATCCTGAGGGTCTCGAGCCCAACTAGCCCACCAGGTACTTCCAGTAAGCACCACAGGCCTGTGTTGCAGAGAGTGGTCCAAGGCCACGCCCCTTTACACCTCTCTGCAATGCAGCTCTGTGGCGCTTACTGGAGGTACCTGGTGGGCTAGTTGGACCCCAGGGACCCTCAGGATTCAAGGGACTTAATCCTCAACTTAAAACACGCCACAGGGCGTGTTTGCACACATGTCACCTCAGGCCCCGCCCCTCCCTTCACCACTGTGTAAACGCGCCCTGTGGCGCGTTTAGTTGCGGGATTAGGTCACCTTGAATCCTGAGGGTCTCTGGAGCCCAACTAGTCCACCAGGTACTTCAGTAAGCGCCACAGGCCTGCGTTGCAGAGAGGTGGTCCGAGGCCACGCCCCTTTTTACACCTCTCTGCAACGCAGCTCTGAGGCGCTTGCTGTAGGTACCTGGTGGTCTAGTTGGACCCCAGGGACCCTCAGGATTCAAGGCGACTTAATCCCCCAACTTAAAACATGCCACAGGGCATGTTTGCACACATGTCACCTCCGGCCCCGCCCCCTCCCTTCACCACTGTGCAAACGCGCCCGTGGTGCTTTTAGGTTGGGGATTAACTCCCTTGAATCCTGAGGGTCCCTGGGTGCAACTAGCCCACCAGCTACCTCCATTAAGCACTCACAGAGCTGCGTTGCAGAGAGGTGTAAAAGGGCGTGGGCCTCAGAACACCTCTCTGCAATGCAGCCCCTGGCGCATACTGGAGGTTCCTGGTGGGCTAGTTGGCCCCCAGGGACCCCCAGTATTCAAGGGGAATTTGTTCCCATCTGCAAACGCGCCAGGGGTCGCGTATGCAGAGTGCTGCAAGGAGGGGCGTAGCCTCCGGCGCGATGCCGGTCTTTTATTTTTATTTTTTAAGAAGTGGGGCTGTGTGGCCCCCTTCTTTTCTAATTTATTGGCCCTGGGGACCCCATCCCCCAGGGCCTGCCCCCTATTTAAAAAAAAAAAAATTTGGAAGGGGGCCGCGTGGCCCCCTCCCAAGGCTCCTAATCGGCCCCGGGGACCCCATCCCTCGGGGCATGGCCTTTATTTTTTTTTAAATTGTTTTGGAGGGGCTGCGTTGCCCCTCCTCAGGTCACTTATGGCCCCGGGGACCCCATCCCCGGGGCCAACCTTTGTTTTTTAAAAATTTTGGGGAAGGGGGCCACATGGCCGCCCTCCCGGGCCACTTGTTAGCCCCAGGGACCCCATTCCCCGGGGCTGGCCCTCTCCGTTGGGGACCGTGGGGTCCCCAATCCCCCCACGGTCCCGCCGGCGCCCCGAGTCCCTCGGGAGCCGGCATTGCTTTTCCACATGGGGAGCTGCTAAGATGCTGCTCCCCGTGTGGAAAAGCAATTTGCTTTGAATTTTGGAAGAGAGTGCAGGTTTCCTGCTCTCTCTTCCAAAATCAAAGCAAGTTTGCTATGACAGGACGGAGCCGCGAGGCTCCCCACAGTCATAGCAAACAGCAGTGTCCCGGGTGAGCACTCGGGACACTGCAGGAGCCGGCCCTTGGGGGTGGCGGTCCCCAGGGCCCTCACAGGCTCCAGGAGGGGGCCGCGTGGCCCCCCTCCCAACAATTGCACAGCCCTGGGGAGGTGGCGGTCCCCGGGGCTTCGGGGGTCCGAAACGGACCCCCACTTTAAAATTCTTAGTGCCCCGGGAGGTGGCGGTCTCGGGCGTGTGGAAGCGGCTAGAGCCCCCCACACAGGTCATTTAATTTTTCTTTTAAAGCCCCGGGGTGGCGGTCTCGGGGCTGCGGGAGGGCTGAGTGCCCTCCCGCACCATTTTAAAATCAAAGCCCCGGGGGTGGCGGTCCCCGGGGCATGCCCCCGGGACTTGGCCCACCCGGGGGCCATATAACAATGAAACGCGGGAGCCCGCGCTTCATTTTTTTTTTTCACGGCGGGATCCGCGCATCCTAAGCGCATCCCGCCAATTTTTTTAAAACAAACAAAAAGCTTTTTTGGTCCCTGGGGGTCCTTGTGGGACCCCCTGAGCAGGCCTAGGGGGTCAGGGTGTTTCTACCCTGCCCCTTTTTGCGTTTTGTGCACTTGTTTCTGTGCCTCGGTTCTACCGAGGAACAAGATGGCTACCAACACTTCCTTGTTTGGAGTGTTGACAGCCAATTAGCATACAGCTCGTGATCGGGAGGGTGCGCGGACCCTCCGCGGCCATAGATATATATGTGTTTTTACTTTTTTTTTTCTCAGCAACTACTGAACGGATTTACACCATTTAACTAAAAGGGTTCTTTCTGAACCAAGAACTACCTCTTTGCTAAATTTGGGGTAAATCCGTTCAGTAGTTTCGGCTGTAGCCTTGCATAAAGTTTCCTATGGGAAATTGATTTTTTGACTCTTATTTTTTGAATTTCTCCGCAACTACTGAACGGATTTACACCATTTAAAAATGGTCGCTTTCTGAACCAAGCGCTACCTTTTTGCCAAAATTGGTGTAATTCCGTTCAGCAGTTCGGGCTGTAGCCGTGTCTAAAATTTCCTATGGGAATTAACATGGAGAAAACACGTTTTGGGACCCCCCTTTTTTCTCGGCCCCAGCTTGCCGAATCACCCCGAAACTTTCAGGATAGGAGCGGACCGGAGCGCCCCATGAGTTTTGAGAATTTCGCGAAGATTCGTCAACCGGTGCCAAAGTTATTTCAAATAGAATGTTGTGAATTTCCTATGGAAAATAGGTCCTAACTATAACATCTCTACTGGCGACCGCTAGTAGATAATATATATATATATATATATATATGGGGATTTTAACGCGTGTTTAAGATGTATTAGCACACAATATTTGTTTCTCAAACTGCTCACAATTTGGCATTCATTACGCAGCTTTGTGTACTTACACGCTCAGATGATTGAAATTGGGGACGCCATTGGCACCGATTTCAGCTTCCAGGATACATATGCGGGAGGACTGGGGCTATCACTGGCTTCAGAAGACAGGCAGCTTATTTATAGTCTGCTTACACTTGCGGTACTCACTGGAGTAAAACATGATGTCACACATGTGCTTTACTGCATTTTGCCCACAGTCATACGCTGCAAAACTCCTCGGTCACCACCATGAACATAGTAGAAACACTGCCACTAACACATCTGTATAAATATCACCCTTTCACCAGTAGAGCGCTATGTGATCAAGGCTGCATGTCTGGTGGCCGTAACGCGTCATTTGGACATTTGATGCTCGAATAAATCATCATTTTACTTTCTAAACTTTGCCTTTGGAGTCTGTTTCCTGGTGTTGCGCCTTTCTTGGATGGTGGTACCCCTGGGATCCTGCTGTGGAATATATATATATATATATATACATATACACATACACACACATATATATATATGAATTTCTATGGTTTTGTATGGGTAAAATGCCAGCCTAACTATAACAACCCTGTAACTTTGAATTTTATCAGTGAATTTCTATTTTTTTTTTTAACAGGACCCTAAATTCGCAGAAGATCCGCAGATTTAAGTTTTGGGTAAAAAACAAAACACAATTTTGGGAACATAAGAGTTCTTTGGGATCAGCATACCTCTATCCTGACCCCTTATATGTGTTTGACACTTTATTTTCAATGTACCCAGCCGATGCGAAAAACAAAATGGCGGGGGCAACTTTTCTTTCAAGCTGGGGCCAGCTAATCAGGTCCTTCCATTCCCCTCCTGATCCTCAGCGTGTTGTTCTGCGGATCCTCTGCATTCCTAGAAATCTATATTTTTTAACCACTAATATCTCTGACACTACTGAAAGGATTTACACCAAATTATAAAAAGCACGTTTTCTGGACCAAGAGCAAGCTTTCTGCCAAATTTGGTGTAATTCTGTTCTGTGGTTCGGGCTGTAGTCGTGTTCAAAAATTGAAAAAATACAATAGACATAGAGTGGGGAAAAAGTGTTTTGGGACCCCCCCTTTTCTCTGCCCCTGCTTCACAGATCACTCTGAAACTTTAAGCGCATCAGCTCAACTGACTGAAGTATACATTATGAATATTTTGTTAAGATTTGTTAACCGGAGGCAAAAACAAAAAATGTTCTTCCTATGAAATCTTTAGTCCTAGCTATAACTTGGTAGGTTATATATATATATATATATATATATATATATATATATATATATATATATATATATATATATATATATATATATATATATCCAGTAGTTAGATTTAGTTAGGAACAAAGTTTGTATAGGAAAAGTGTTTTTGTTTTGCCCATAACTGTGGCACTGCTTGATGAATCTTCACAAAATTTTCAAAAAACGTCCCCTTTTTAGGTCTCGCCTAGCGTTGCAGCGTGCATGGGCTGCTCGCTCTGCGAGACATATTGTGGTAGAGGAGATTTCAAAAGGGGACTTGAAGCCCCGCCCATCATTTTCATTGGCTGGCATCATCGTTTATGCTAAACGGTGGCCTCCGATTGAAAATGAGGCTTCTTTGTTACCGCCCTGTCTCCTTTTGGGATGGCCCATCCGGACTGGATCGTTTGCTTAATGGCTGTCGTGAGGGTATTTCTTATCTAAAGGAGACGTGTAGTGACAGGTCATGTTTCCGAAGTCTGTTTTTTTTTTTTAAATGTGATTATGTCTGCCAGTGACGACATTACAAAACAGCACCGCGCACAGTCTACACCGAAATAAAACGTTCACGCTACTGTATTTTTCCTCACCCTAAATCTAATGTTTAGTTTAATCAGATTTCTGTGCTGATATACATACAAAATCTCCCCCCTCTGCCTCCAGAGCACACATGTGCACCATCTCCCCCCTCTGCCAGCCGCCGAGGCTCCCTTCAACACTTCAACCAGTCACTGCTCAACACCAGAGTCCAGCCTTCCTTCGTTGTTTATTGAGGTCTCAAGACGCCCCTTCACGCCCAAGGGGCTCCTTCTGCTTGGCCTTGCTGTAGGGATGTGCTAACAGAAAAAAGGTGTGAGATCCCCATCACTGCAGATATAGGTGTGACATCACTATCACTGCAGATATAGGTGTGAGATCACTATCACTGCATATATAGGTGTGAGATCACTATCACTGCAGATATAGGTGTGAGATCACCATCACAGCAGATATAGGTGTGAGATCACAATCACTGCAGATATAGGTGAGATCACCATCACTGCAGATATAGGTGTTAGATCACTATCACTGCAGATATAGGTGTGAGATCACCATTACTTTAGA
Source organism: Calotriton arnoldi (assembly GCA_963921515.1). NCBI lineage: Eukaryota > Metazoa > Chordata > Amphibia > Caudata > Salamandridae > Calotriton > Calotriton arnoldi. The sequence continues at coordinate 1,775,517 of CAWUFW010000039.1, forward strand.
TATAGGTGTGAGATCACTATCACTGCAGATATAGGTGAGATCACCATCACTGCAGATATAGGTGTGAGATCACTATCACTGCAGATATAGGTGTGAGATCAACATCACTGCAGATATAGGTGTGTGATCACCATCAGTGCAGATATAGGTGTGAGATCACCATTACTTCAGATATAGGTGTGAGATCACTATCACTGCAGATATAGGTGTGAGATCAGCATTACTTCAGATATAGGTGTGAGATTACTATCACTGCAGATATAGGTGAGATCACCATCACTGCAGATATAGGTGTGAGATCACTGTCACTGCAGATATAGGTGTGAGATCACTATCACTGCAGATATAGGTGTGAGATCACCATCACTGCAGATATTGGTGTCAGATCACTATCACTGCAGATATAGGTGTGAGATCAATATCACTGCAGATAACTGTGAGATCTCTATCACTGCAGATATAGGTGTGAGATCACCATCACTGCAGATATATGTGTGAGATCACTATCACTGCAGATATAGGTGTGAGATCACCATCACTGCAGATATTGATGTCAGATCACTATCACTGCAGATATAGGTGTGAGATCACTATCACTGCAGAAAACTGTGAGATCTCTATCACTGCAGATATAGGTGTGAGATCACTATTACTGTAGATATATGTATGAGATCACTATCACTGCAGATATAGGTGTGAGATCACCATCACTGCAGATATTGGTGTGAGATCACTATCACTGCAGATATAGGTGTGAGATCACTATCACTGCAGATATAGGTGTGAGATCACCATCACTGCAGATATTGGTGTGAGATCACTATCACTGCAGATATAGGTGTGAGATCACTCTCACTGCAGACATAGGTGTGAGATCTCTATCACTGTATATATTGGTGTGAGATCACTATCACTGCAGATATAGGTGTGAGATCACTATTACTGCAGATATAGGTGTGAGATCACTATCACTGCAGATATAGGTGTGAGATCACCATCACTGCAGATATCGGTGTGAGATCACTATCACTGCAGATATAGGTGTGAGATCATTCTCACTGCAGACATAGGTGTGAGATCTCTATCACTGTATATATAGGTGTGAGATCACCATCACTGCAGATATTGGTGTGGGATCACTAACACTGCAGATATAGGTGTGAGATCACCATTACTTCAGATATAGGTGTGAGATCATTATCACTGCAGATATAGGTGAGATCACCATCACTGCAGATAAAGGTGTGAGATCACTATCACTGCAGATATAGGTGTGAGATCACTATCACTGCAAATATTACTTCAGCTATAGGTGAGAGATCACTTTCACTGCAGATATAGGTGAGAACACCAACACTGCAGATATAGGTGTGAGATCACTATCACTGCAGATATAGGTGTGAGATCACTATTACTGCAGATATAGGTGTGAGATCACTATCACTGCAGATATAGGTGTGAGATCACCATCACTGCAGATATTGGTGTGAGATCACTATCACTGCAGATATAGGTGTGAGATCACAATCACTGCAGATATACTTGTGAGATCTCTATCACTGTAGATATTGGTGTGAGATAACTATCACTGTAGATATAGGTGTGAGATCACTATCACTGCAGATATTACTTCAGATATAGGTGTGAGATCACAATCACTGCAGATATAGGTGAGATCACCATCACTGCAGATATAGGTGTTAGATCACTATCACTGCAGATATAGGTGAGAGATCACTATTACTGCAGATATAGGTGTGAGATCACTATCACTGCAGATATAGGTGTGAGATCACCATCCCTGCAGATATTGGTGTGAGATCACTATCACTGCAGATATAGGTGTGAGATCACTATCACTGCAGATATAGGTGTGAGATCACTATCACTGCAAATATTACTTCAGCTATAGGTGAGAGATCACTTTCACTGCAGATATAGGTGAGAACACCATCACTGCAGATATAGGTGTGAGATCACTATCACTGCAGATATAGGTGTGAGATCACTATTACTGCAGATATAGGTGTGAGATCACTATCACTGCAGATATAGGTGTGAGATCACCATCACTGCAGATATTGTTGTGAGATCACTATCACTGCAGATATAGGTGTGAGATCACAATCACTGCAGATATACTTGTGAGATCTCTATCACTGTAGATATTGGTGTGAGATAACTTTCACTGTAGATATAGGTGTGAGATCACTATCACTGCAGATATAGGTGAGATCACCATCACTGCAGATATAGGTGTGAGATCACTATCACTGCAGATATAGGTGTGAGATCACCATCACTGCAGATATAGGTGTGTGATCACCATCAGTGCAGATATAGGTGTGAGATCACCATTACTTCAGATATAGGTGTGAGATCACTATCACTGCAGATATAGGTGTGAGATCAGCATTACTTCAGATATAGGTGTGAGATTACTATCACTGCAGATATAGGTGAGATCACCATCACTGCAGATATAGGTGTGAGATCACTGTCACTGCAGATATAGGTGTGAGATCACTATCACTGCAGATATAGGTGTGAGATCACCATCACTGCAGATATTGGTGTCAGATCACTATCACTGCAGATATAGGTGTGAGATCAATATCACTGCAGATAACTGTGAGATCTCTATCACTGCAGATATAGGTGTGAGATCACCATCACTGCAGATATATGTGTGAGATCACTATCACCGCAGATATAGGTGTGAGATCACCATCACTGCAGATATTGATGTCAGATCACTATCACTGCAGATATAGGTGTGAGATCACTATCACTGCAGAAAACTGTGAGATCTCTATCACTGCAGATATAGGTGTGAGATCACCATCACTGCAGATATAGGTGTGAGATCACCATCACTGCAGATATTGGTGTGAGATCACTATCACTGCAGATATAGGTGTGAGATCACTATCACTGCAGATATAGGTGTGAGATCTCCATTACTTCAGATATAGGTGTGAGATCACTATCACTGCAGTTATAGGTGAAAGATCACTATCACTGCAGATATTGGTGTGAGATCACTATCACTGCAGATATAGGTGTGAGATCACTATCACTGCAGCTATAGGTGTGAGATCACCATTATTTCAGATATAGGTGTGAGATCACTATCACTGCAGATATAGCTGTGAGATCACTATTACTGCAGATATCGGTGTGAGATCACCGTCACTGCAGATATAGGTGTGAGATCACCATTACTTCAGATATAGGTGTGAGATCACTATCACTGCAGATATAGGTGTGAGATCACCATTACTTCAGATATAGGTATGAGATCACTATCACTGCAGATATAGGTGAGATCACCATCACTGCAGATATAGGTGTGAGATCACTATCACTGCAGATATAGGTGTGAGATCACTATTACTGCAGATATAGGTGTGAGATCACTATCACTGCAGATATAGGTGTGAGATCACCATCACTGCAGATATTGGTGTGAGATCACTATCACTGCAGATATAGGTGTGAGATTGTGAGATCACTCTCACTGCAGACATAGGTGTGAGATCTCTATCACTGTATATATTGGTGTGAGATCACTATCACTGCAGATATAGGTGTGAGATCACTATTACTGCAGATATAGGTGTGAGATCACTATCACTGCAGATATAGGTGTGAGATAACCATCACTGCAGATATCGGTGTGAGATCACTATCACTGCAGATAGAGGTGTGAGATCACTCTCACTGCAGACATAGGTGTGAGATCTCTATCACTGTATATATTGGTGTGAGATCACCATCACTGCAGATATTGGTGTGAGATCACTAACACTGCAGATATAGGTGTGAGATCACCATTACTTCAGATATAGGTGTGAGATCATTATCACTGCAGATATAGGTGAGATCACCATCACTGCAGATAAAGGTGTGAGATCACTATCACTGCAGATATAGGTGTGAGATCACCATCACTGCAGAAATAGGTGTGAGATCACTATCACTGCAGATATATAGGTGTGAGATCACCATTACTTCAGACATAGGTGTGAGATTACTAACACTGCAGATACAGGTGTGAGATCACCATCACTGCAGATATAGGTGTGAGATCACCATCACTGAAGATATAGGTGTGAGATCACCATCAAGGCAGATATAGGTGTGAGATCACCATTACTTCAGATATAGGTGTGAGATCACTATCACTGCAGATATAGGTGTGAGATCTCTATCACTTTAGATATTTGTGTGAGATCACCATCACTGCAGATATTGGTGTGAGATCACTATCACTGCAGACATAGGTGTGAGATCACTATCACTGCAGATATAGCTGTGAGATCACCATTACTTCAGATATAGGTGTGAGATCACTATCACTGCTGAGATATGTGTGAGATCACCATCACTGCAGATGTAGGTGTGAGATCACTATCACTGCAGATATAGGTGTGAGATCACCATCACTGCAGATATATTTGTGAGATTACTATCACTACAGATATAGGTGTGAGATTACCATCACTGCAGATATTGGTGTGAGATCACTATCACTGCAGATATAGGTGTGAGATCACTATCACTGCAGATATAGGTTTGAGATCACTATCACTGCAGATATAGGTGTGAGATCAATATCACTGCAGATAACTGTGAGATCTCTATCACTGCAGATATAGGTGTGAGATCACCATCACTGCAGATATAGGTGTGAGATCACTATCACTGCAGATATAGGTGTGAGATCACCATCACTGCAGATATTGATGTCACATCACTATCACTGCAGATATAGGTGTGAGATCACTATCACTGCAGAAAGCTGTGAGATCTCTATCACTGCAGATATAGGTGTGAGATCACCATCACTGCAGATATAGGTGTGAGATCACCATCACTGCAGATATTGGTGTGAGATCACTATCACTGCAGATATAGGTGTGAGATCACTATCACTGCAGATATAGGTGTGAGATCTCCATTACTTCAGATATAGGTGTGAGATCACTATCACCGCAGATATAGGTGTGAGATCACCATCACTGCAGATATTGATGTCAGATCACTATCACTGCAGATATAGGTGTGAGATCACTATCACTGCAGAAAACTGTGAGATCTCTATCACTGCAGATATAGGTGTGAGATCACCATCACTGCAGATATAGGTGTGAGATCACCATCACTGCAGATATTGGTGTGAGATCACTATCACTGCAGATATAGGTGTGAGATCACTATCACTGCAGATATAGGTGTGAGATCTCCATTACTTCAGATATAGGTGTGAGATCACTATCACTGCAGTTATAGGTGTGAGATCACTATCACTGCAGATATTGGTGTGAGATCACTATCACTGCAGATATAGGTGTGAGATCACTATCACTGCAGCTATAGGTGTGAGATCACCATTATTTCAGATATAGGTGTGAGATCACTATCACTGCAGATATAGCTGTGAGATCACTATTACTGCAGATATCGGTGTGAGATCACCGTCACTGCAGATATAGGTGTGAGATCACCATTACTTCAGATATAGGTGTGAGATCACTATCACTGCAGATATAGGTGTGAGATCACCATTACTTCAGATATAGGTATGAGATCACTATCACTGCAGATATAGGTGAGATCACCATCACTGCAGATATAGGTGTGAGATCACTATCACTGCAGATATAGGTGTGAGATCACTATTACTGCAGATATAGGTGTGAGATCACTATCACTGCAGATATAGGTGTGAGATCACCATCCCTGCAGATATTGGTGTGAGATCAATATCACTGCAGATATAGGTGTGAGATCACTATCACTGCAGAAATAGGTGTGAGATCTCTATCACTGTATATATTGGTGTGAGATCACTATCACTGCAGATATAGGTGTGAGATCACTATTACTGCAGATATAGGTGTGAGATCACTATCACTGCAGATATAGGTGTGAGATCACCATCACTGCAGATATCGGTGTGAGATCACTATCACTGCAGATAGAGGTGTGAGATCACTCTCACTGCAGACATAGGTGTGAGATCTCTATCACTGTATATATTGGTGTGAGATCACCATCACTGCAGATATTGGTGTGAGATCACTAACACTGCAGATATAGGTGTGAGATCACCATTACTTCAGATATAGGTGTGAGATCATTATCACTGCAGATATAGGTGAGATCACCATCACTGCAGATAAAGGTGTGAGATCACTATCACTGCAGATATAGGTGTGAGATCACTATCACTGCAAATATTACTTCAGCTATAGGTGAGAGATCACTTTCACTGCAGATATAGGTGAGAACACCATCACTGCAGATATAGGTGTGAGATCACTATCACTGTAGATATTGGTGTGAGATAACTATCACTGTAGATATAGGTGTGAGATCACTATCACTGCAGATATTACTTCAGATATAGGTGTGAGATCACAATCACTGCAGATATAGGTGAGATCACCATCACTGCAGATATAGGTGTTAGATCACTATCACTGCAGATATAGGTGTGAGATCACTATTACTGCAGATATAGGTGTGAGATCACTATCACTGCAGATATAGGTGTGAGATCACCATCCCTGCAGATATTGGTGTGAGATCACTATCACTGCAGATATAGGTGTGAGATCACTATCAATGCAGATATAGGTGTGAGATCACTATCACTGCAAATATTACTTCAGCTATAGGTGAGAGATCACTATCACTGCAGATATAGGTGAGAATCACCATCACTGCAGATATAGGTGTGAGATCACTATCACTGCAGATATAGGTGTGAGATCACTATTACTGCAGATATAGGTGTGAGATCACTATCACTGCAGATATAGGTGTGAGATCACCATCACTGCAGATATTGGTGTGAGATCACTATCACTGCAGATATAGGTGTGAGATCACAATCACTGCAGATATACTTGTGAGATCTCTATCACTGTAGATATTGGTGTGAGATAACTATCACTGTAGATATAGGTGTGAGATCACTATCACTGCAGATATTACTTCAGATATAGGTGTGAGATCACAATCACTGCAGATATAGGTGAGATCACCATCACTGCAGATATAGGTGTTAGATCACTATCACTGCAGATATAGGTGTGAGATCACTATTACTGCAGATATAGGTGTGAGATCACTATCACTGCAGATATAGGTGTGAGATCACCATCCCTGCAGATATTGGTGTGAGATCACTATCACTGCAGATATAGGTGTGAGATCACTATCACTGCAGATATAGGTGTGAGATCTCTATCACTTTAGATATTTGTGTGAGATCACCATCACTGCAGATATTGGTGTAAGATCACTATCACTGCAGACATAGGTGTGAGATCACTATCACTGCAGATATAGCTGTGAGATCACCATTACTTCAGATATAGGTGTGAGATCACTATCACTGCTGTGATATGTGTGAGATCACCATCACTGCAGATGTAGGTGTGAGATCACTATCACTGCAGATATAGGTGTGAGATCACCATCACTGCAGATATAGTTGTGAGATTACTATCACTACAGATATAGGTGTGAGATTACCATCACTGCAGATATTGGTGTGAGATCACTATCACTGCAGATATAGGTGTGAGATCACTATCACTGCAGATATAGGTTTGAGATCACTATCACTGCAGATATAGGTGTGAGATCAATATCACTGCAGATAACTGTGAGATCTCTATCACTGCAGATATAGGTGTGAGATCACCATCACTGCAGATATATGTGTGAGATCACTATCACTGCAGATATAGGTGTGAGATCACCATCACTGCAGATATTGATGTCAGATCACTATCACTGCAGATATAGGTGTGAGATCACTATCACTGCAGAAAACTGTGAGATCTCTATCACTGCAGATATAGGTGTGAGATCACCATCACTGCAGATATAGATGTGAGATCACCATCACTGCAGATATTGGTGTGAGATCACTATCACTGCAGATATAGGTGTGAGATCACTATCACTGCAGATATAGGTGTGAGATCTCCATTACTGCAGATATAGGTGTGAGATCACTATCACTGCAGATATAGGTGTGAGATCACTATCACTGCAGATATTGGTGTGAGATCACTATCACTGCAGATATAGGTGTGAGATCACTATCACTGCAGCTATAGGTGTGAGATCACCATTACTTCAGATATAGGTGTGAGATCACTATCACTGCAGATATAGCTGTGAGATCACTATTACTGCAGATATCGGTGTGAGATCACCATCACTGCAGATATAGGTGTGAGATCACCATTACTTCAGATATAGGTGTGAGATCACTATCACTGCAGATATAGGTGTGAGATCACCATTACTTCAGATATAGGTATGAGATCACTATCACTGCAGATATAGGTGAGATCACCATCACTGCAGATATAGGTGTGAGATCACTATCACTGCAGATATTACTTCAGATATAGGTGTGAGATCACAATCACTGCAGATATAGGTGAGATCACCATCACTGCAGATATAGGTGTTAGATCACTATCACTGCAGATATAGGTGTGAGATCACAATCACTGCAGATATACTTGTGAGATCTCTATCACTGTAGATATTGGTGTGAGATAACTATCACTGTAGATATAGGTGTGAGATCACTATCACTGCAGATATAGGTGTGAGATCACAATCACTGCAGATATACTTGTGAGATCTCTATCACTGTAGATATTGGTGTGAGATAACTATCACTGTAGATATAGGTGTGAGATCACTATCACTGCAGATATTACTTCAGATATAGGTGTGAGATCACAATCACTGCAGATATAGGTGAGATCACCATCACTGCAGATATAGGTGTTAGATCACTATCACTGCAGATATAGGTGTGAGATCACTATTACTGCAGATATAGGTGTGAGATCACTATCACTGCAGATATAGGTGTGAGATCACCATCCCTGCAGATATTGGTGTAAGATCACTATCACTGCAGATATAGGTGTGAGATCACTATCACTGCAGATATATGTGTGAGATCACTATCACTGCAAATATTACTTCAGCTATAGGTGAGAGATCACTATCACTGCAGATATAGGTGAGAATCACCATCACTGCAGATATAGGTGTGAGATCACTATCACTGCAGATATAGGTGTGAGATCACTATTACTGCAGATATAGGTGTGAGATCACTATCACTGCAGATATAGGTGTGAGATCACCATCACTGCAGATATTGTTGTGAGATCACTATCACTGCAGATATAGGTGTGAGATCACAATCACTGCAGATATACTTGTGAGATCTCTATCACTGTAGATATTGGTGTGAGATAACTATCACTGTAGATATAGGTGTGAGATCACTATCACTGCAGATATTACTTCAGATATAGGTGTGAGATCACAATCACTGCAGATATAGGTGAGATCACCATCACTGCAGATATAGGTGTTAGATCGCTATCACTGCAGATATAGGTGTGACATCACTATTACTGCAGATATAGGTGTGAGATCACTATCACTGCAGATATAGGTGTGAGATCACCATCCCTGCAGATATTGGTGTGAGATCACTATCACTGCAGATATAGGTGTGAGATCACTATCACTGCAGATATAGGTGTGAGATCTCTATCACTTTAGATATTTGTGTGAGATCACCATCACTGCAGATATTGGTGTAAGATCACTATCACTGCAGACATAGGTGTGAGATCACTATCACTGCAGATATAGCTGTGAGATCACCATTACTTCAGATATAGGTGTGAGATCACTATCACTGCTGAGATATGTGTGAGATCACCATCACTGCAGATATAGGTGTGAGATCACTATCACTGCAGATATAGGTGTGAGATCACCATCACTGCAGATATATTTGTGAGATTTCTATCACTACAGATATAGGTGTGAGATTACCATCACTGCAGATATAGGTGTGAGATCACTATCACTGCAGATATAGGTGTGAGATCACCATCACTGCAGATATATTTGTGAGATTACTATCACTACAGATATAGGTGTGAGATTACCATCACTGCAGATATTGGTGTGAGATCACTATCACTGCAGATATAGGTGTGAGATCACTATCACTGCAGATATAGGTTTGAGATCACTATCACTGCAGATATAGGTGTGAGATCAGCGTCACTGCAGATATAGGTATGAGATCACTATCAATGTAGATATAGGTGTGAGATCAATATCACTGCAGATATAGGTGTGAGATCACTATCACTGCAGATATAGGTGTGAGATCACCATCACTGCAGAAATAGGTGTGAGATCACTATCACTGCAGATATATAGGTGTGAGATCACCATTACTTCAGACATAGGTGTGAGATTACTAACACTGCAGATACAGGTGTGAGATCACCATCACTGCAGATATAGGTGTGAGATCACCATCACTGCAGATATAGGTGTGAGATCACCATCAGTGCAGATATAGGTGTGAGATCACCATTACTTCAGATATAGGTGTGAGATCACTATCACTGCAGATATAGGTGTGAGATCAGCATTACTTCAGATATAGGTGTGAGATTACTATCACTGCAGATATAGGTGAGATCACCATCACTGCAGATATAGGTGTGAGATCATTGTCACTGCAGATATAGGTGTGAGATCACTATCACTGCAGATATAGGTGTGAGATCACCATCACTGCAGATATTGGTGTCAGATCACTATCACTGCAGATATAGGTGTGAGATCAATATCACTGCAGCTAACTGTGAGATCTCTATCACTGCAGATATAGGTGTGAGATCACCATCACTGCAGATATATGTGTGAGATCACCATCACTGCAGATATTGATGTCAGATCACTATCACTGCAGATATAGGTGTGAGATCACTATCACTGCAGAAAACTGTGCGATCTCTATCACTGCAGATATAGGTGTGAGATCACCATCACTGCAGATATATGTGTGAGATCACTATCACTGCATATATAGGTGTGAGATCACCATCACTGCAGATATTGGTGTGAGATCACTATCACTGCAGATATAGGTGTGAGATCACTAGCACTGCAGATATAGGTGTGAGATCTCCATTACTTCAGATATAGGTGTGAGATCACTATCACTGCAAATATAGGTGTGAGATCACTATCACTTCAGATATTGGTGTGAGATCACTATCACTGCAGATATAGGTGTGAGATCACTATCACTGTATATATTGGTGTGTGATCACTATCACTGCAGATATAGGTGTGAGACCACTATTACTGCAGATATAGGTGTGAGATCACTATCACTGCAGATATAGGTGTGAGATCACCATCACTGCAGATATCGGTGTGAGATCACTATCACTGCAGATATAGGTGTGAGATCACTCTCACTGTAGACATAGTTGTGAGATCTCTATCACTGTATATATTGGTGTGAGATCACCATCACTGCAGATATTGGTGTGAGATCACTAACACTGCAGATATAGGTGTGAGATCACCATTACTTCAGATATAGGTGTGAGATCATTATCACTGCATATATAGGTGAGATCACCATCACTGCAGATAAATGTGAGAGATCACTTTCACTGCAGATATAGGTGAGAACACCATCACTGCAGATATAGGTGTGAGATCACTATCACTGCAGATATAGGTGTGAGATCACTAATACTGCAGATATAGGTGTGAGATCACTATCACTGCAGATATAGGTGTGAGATCACCATCACTGCAGCTATTGGTGTGAGATCACTATCACTGCAGATATAGGTGTGAGATCACAATCACTGCAGATATACTTGTGAGATCTCTATCACTGTAGATATTGGTGTGAGATAACTATCACTGTAGATATAGGTGTGAGATCACTATCACTGCAGATATTACTTCAGATATAGGTGTGAGATCACAATCACTGCAGATATAGGTGAGATCACCATCACTGCAGATATAGGTGTTAGATCACTATCACTGCAGATATAGGTGTGAGATCACTATTACTGCAGATATAGGTGTGAGATCACTATCACTGCAGATATAGGTGTGAGATCACCATCCCTGCAGATATTGGTGTGAGATCACTATCACTGCAAATATTACTTCAGCTATAGGTGAGAGATCACTTTCACTGCAGATATAGGTGAGAACACCATCACTGCAGATATAGGTGTGAGATCACTATCACTGCAGATATAGGTGTGAGATCATTATTACTGCAGATATAGGTGTGAGATCACTATCACTGCAGATATAGGTGTGAGATCACCATCACTGCAGATATTGTTGTGAGATCACTATCACTGCAGATATAGGTGTGAGATCACAATCACTGCAGATATACTTGTGAGATCTCTATCACTGTAGATATTGGTGTGAGATAACTATCACTGTAGATATAGGTGTGAGATCACTATCACTGCAGATATAGGTGAGATCACCATCACTGCAGATATAGGTGTGAGATCACTATCACTGCAGATATAGGCGTGAGATCACCATCACTGCAGATATAGGTGTGTGATCACCATCAGTGCAGATATAGGTGTGAGATCACCATTACTTCAGATATATGTGTGAGATCACTATCACTGCAGATATAGGTGTGAGATCAGCATTACTTCAGATATAGGTGTGAGATTACTATCACTGCAGATATAGGTGAGATCACCATCACTGCAGATATAGGTGTGAGATCACTGTCACTGCAGATATAGGTGTGAGATCACTATCACTGCAGATATAGGTGTGAGATCACCATCAATGCAGATATTGGTGTCAGATCACTATCACTGCAGATATAGGTGTGAGATCAATATCACTGCAGATAACTGTGAGATCTCTATCACTGCAGATATAGGTGTGAGATCACCATCACTGCAGATATATGTGTGAGATCACTATCACTGCAGATATAGGTGTGAGATCACCATCACTGCAGATATTGATGTCAGATCACTATCACTGCAGATATAGGTGTGAGATCACTATCACTGCAGAAAACTGTGAGATCTCTATCACTGCAGATATAGGTGTGAGATCACCATCACTGCAGATATAGGTGTGAGATCACCATCACTGCAGATATTGGTGTGAGATCACTATCACTGCAGATATAGGTGTGAGATCACTATCACTGCAGATATAGGTGTGAGAACTCCATTACTTCAGATATAGGTGTGAGATCACTATCACTGCAGATATAGGTGTGAGATCACTATCACTGCAGATATTGGTGTGAGATCACTATCACTGCATATATAGGTGTGAGATCACTATCACTGCAGCTATAGGTGTGAGATCACCATTATTTCAGATATAGGTGTGAGATCACTATCACTGCAGATATAGCTGTGAGATCACTATTACTGCAGATATCGGTGTGAGATCACCGTCACTGCAGATATAGGTGTGAGATCACCATTACTTCAGATATAGGTGTGAGATCACTATCACTGCAGATATAGGTGTGAGATCACCATTACTTCAGATATAGGTATGAGATCACTATCACTGCAGATATAGGTGAGATCACCATCACTGCAGATATAGGTGTGAGATCACTATCACTGCAGATATAGGTGTGAGATCACTATTACTGCAGATATAGGTGTGAGATCACTATCACTGCAGATTTAGGTGTGAGATCACCATCACTGCAGATATTGGTGTGAGATCACTATCACTGCAGATATAGGTGTGAGATCACTCTCACTGCAGACATAGGTGTGAGATCTCTATCACTGTATATATTGGTGTGAGATCACTATCACTGCAGATATAGGTGTGAGATCACTATTACTGCAGATATAGGTGTGAGATCACTATCACTGCAGATATAGGTGTGAGATCACCATCACTGCAGATATCGGTGTCAGATCACTATCACTGCAGATATAGGTGTGAGATCAATATCACTGCAGCTAACTGTGAGATCTCTATCACTGCAGATATAGGTGTGAGATCACCATCACTGCAGATATATGTGTGAGATCACTATCACTGCAGATATAGGTGTGAGATCACCATCACTGCAGATATTGATGTCAGATCACTATCACTGCAGATATAGGTGTGAGATCACTATCACTGCAGATATAGGTGTGAGATCACCATCACTGCAGATATATTTGTGAGATTACTATCACTACAGATATAGGTGTGAGATTACCATCACTGCAGATATTGGTGTGAGATCACTATCACTGCAGATATAGGTGTGAGATCACTATCACTGCAGATATAGGTGTGAGATCAGCGTCACTGCAGATATAGGTATGAGATCACTATCAATGTAGATATAGGTGTGAGATCAATATCACTGCAGATATAGGTGTTAGATGACTATCATTGCAGATATATATGTGAGATCACCATCACTGCAGATATAGGTGTGAGATCACCATTCCTTCAGATATAGGTGTGAGATCAATATCACTGCAGATATAGATGTGAGATCACCATCACTTCAGATATAGGTGAGAGATCACTATAACTGCAGATATAGGTGTGAAATCACTATCACTGCAGATATATAGGTGTGAGATCACCAATACTTCAGACATGGGTGTGAGATTACTATCACTGCAGATATACTTGTGAGATCTCTATCACTGCAGATATAGGTGTGAGATCACCATCAGTGCAGATATAGGTGTGAGATCACCATTACTTCAGATATAGGTGTGAGATCACTATCACTGCTGATATAGGTGTGAGATCACTATCACTGCAGATATAGGTGTGAGATCACCATCACTGCAGATATTGTTGTGAGATCACTATCACTGCAGATATAGGTGTGAGATCACAATCACTGCAGATATACTTGTGAGATCTCTATCACTGTAGATATTGGTGTGAGATAACTATCACTGTAGATATAGGTGTGAGATCACTATCACTGCAGATATAGGTGAGATCACCATCACTGCAGATATAGGTGTGAGATCACTATCACTGCAGATATAGGTGTGAGATCACCATCACTGCAGATATAGGTGTGTGATCACCATCAGTGCAGATATAGGTGTGAGATCACCATTACTTCAGATATATGTGTGAGATCACCATCACTGCAGATATTGGTGTCAGATCACTATCACTGCAGATATAGGTGTGAGATCAATATCACTGCAGATAACTGTGAGATCTATATCACTGCAGATATAGGTGTGAGATCACCATCACTGCAGATATATGTGTGAGATCACTATCACTGCAGATATAGGTGTGAGATCACCATCACTGCAGATATTGATGTCAGATCACTATCACTGCAGATATAGGTGTGAGATCACTATCACTGCAGAAAACTGTGAGATCTCTAACACTGCAGATATAGGTGTGAGATCACCATCACTGCAGATATAGGTGTGAGATCACCATCACTGCAGATATTGGTGTGAGATCAGTATCACTGCAGATATAGGTGTGAGATCACTATCACTGCAGATATAGGTGTGAGATCTCCATTACTTCAGATATAGGTGTGAGATCACTATCACTGCAGATATAGGTGTGAGATCACTATCACTGCAGATATTGGTGTGAGATCACTATCACTGCAGATATAGGTGTGAGATCACTATCACTGCAGCTATAGGTGTGAGATCACCATTATTTCAGATATAGGTGTGAGATCACTATCACTGCAGATATAGCTGTGAGATCACTATTACTGCAGATATCGGTGTGAGATCACCGTCACTGCAGATATAGGTGTGAGATCACCATTACTTCAGATATAGGTGTGAGATCACTATCACTGCAGATATAGGTGTGAGATCACCATTACTTCAGATATAGGTATGAGATCACTATCACTGCAGATATAGGTGAGATCACCATCACTGCAGATATAGGTGTGAGATCACTATCACTGCAGATATAGGTGTGAGATCACTATTACTGCAGATATAGGTGTGAGATCACTATCACTGCAGATATAGGTGTGAGATCACCATCACTGCAGATATTGGTGTGAGATCACTATCACTGCAGATATAGGTGTGAGATCACTCTCACTGCAGACATAGGTGTGAGATCTCTATCACTGTATATATTGGTGTGAGATCACTATCACTCCAGATATAGGTGTGAGATCACTATTACTGCAGATATAGGTGTGAGATCACTATCACTGCAGATATAGGTGTGAGATTACCATCACTGCAGATATCGGTGTGAGATCACTATCACTGCAGATATAGGTGTGAGATCACTCTGACTGCAGACATAGGTGTGAGATCTCTATCACTGTATATATTGGTGTGAGATCACCATCACTGCAGATATTGGTGTGAGATCACTAACACTGCAGATATAGGTGTGAGATCACCATTACTTCAGATATAGGTGTGAGATCATTATCACTGCAGATATAGGTGAGATCACCATCACTGCAGCCACCATCACTGCAGATATAGGTGTTAGATCACTATCACTGCAAATATTACTTCAGCTATAGGTGAGAGATCACTTTCACTGCAGATATAGGTGAGAACCCCATCACTGCAGATATAGGTGTGAGATCACTATCACTGCAGATATAGGTGTGAGATCACTATTACTGCAGATATAGGTATGAGATCACTATCACTGCAGATATAGGTGTGAGATCACCATCACTGCAGATATTGGTGTGAGATCACTATCACTGCAGATATAGGTGTGAGATCACAATCACTGCAGATATACTTGTGAGATCTCTATCACTGTAGATATTGGTGTGAGATAACTATCACTGTAGATATAGGTGTGAGATCACTATCACTGCAGATATTACTTCAGATATAGGTGTGAGATCACAATCACTGCAGATATAGGTGAGATCACCATCACTGCAGATATAGGTGTTAGATCACTATCACTGCAGATATAGGTGTGAGATCACTATTACTGCAGATATAAGTGTGAGATCACTATCACTGCAGATATAGGTGTGAGATCACCATCCCTGCAGATATTGGTATGAGATCACTATCACTGCAGATATATATGTGTGAGATCACCATTACTTCAGACATAGGTGTGAGATTACTAACACTGCAGATACAGGTGTGAGATCACCATCACTGCAGATATAGGTGTGAGATCACCATCAGTGCAGATATAGGTGTGAGATCAGCATTACTTCAGATATAGGTGTGAGATTACTAACACTGCAGATATAGGTGAAATCACCATCACTGCAGATATAGGTGTGAGATCACTGTCACTGCAGATATAGGTGTGAGATCACTATCACTGCAGATATAGGTGTGAGATCACCATCACTGCAGATATTGGTGTCAGATCACTATCACTGCAGATATAGGTGTGAGATCCATATCACTGCAGCTAACTGTGAGATCTCTATCACTGCAGATATAGGCGTGAGATCACCATCACTGCAGATATATGCGTGAGATCACTATCACTGCAGTTATAGGTGTGAGATCACCATCACTGCAGATATTGATGTCAGATCACTATCACTGCAGATATAGGTGTGAGATCACTATCACTGCAGAAAACTGTGAGATCTCTATCCCTGCAGATATAGGTGTGAGATCACCATCACTGCAGATATAGGTGTGAGATCACCATCACTGCAGATATTGGTGTCAGATCACTATCACTGCAGATATAGGTGTGAGATCAATATCACTGCAGCTAACTGTGAGATCTCTATCACTGCAGATATAGGTGTGAGATCACCATCACTGCAGATATATGTGTGAGATCACTATCACTGCAGATATAGGTGTGAGATCACCATCACTGCAGATATTGATGTCAGATCACTATCACTGCAGATATAGGTGTGAGATCACTATCACTGCAGAAAACTGTGAGATCTCTATCACTGCAGATATAGGTGTGAGATCACCATCACTGCAGATATATTGTGAGATCACTATCACTGCAGATATAGCTGTGAGATCACCATTACTTCAGATATAGGTGTGAGATCACTATCACTGCTGAGATATGTGTGAGATCACCATCACTGCAGATATAGGTGTGAGATCACTATCACTGCAGATATAGGTGTGAGATCACCATCACTGCAGATATATTTGTGAGATTTCTATCACTACAGATATAGGTGTGAGATTACCATCACTGCAGATATAGGTGTGAGATCACTATCACTGCAGATATAGGTGTGAGATCACCATCACTGCAGATATATTTGTGAGATTACTATCACTACAGATATAGGTGTGAGATTACCATCACTGCAGATATTGGTGTGAGATCACTATCACTGCAGATATAGGTGTGAGATCACTATCACTGCAGATATAGGTTTGAGATCACTATCACTGCAGATATAGGTGTGAGATCAGCGTCACTGCAGATATAGGTATGAGATCACTATCAATGTAGATATAGGTGTGAGATCAATATCACTGCAGATATAGGTGTTAGATGACTATCATTGCAGATATATATGTGAGATCACCATCACTGCAGATATAGGTGTGAGATCACCATTCCTTCAGATATAATTGTGAGATCACTATCACTGCAGATATAGATGTGAGATCACCATCACTTCAGATATAGGTGTGAGATCACTATAACTGCAGATATAGGTGTGAAATCACTATCACTGCAGATATATAGGTGTGAGATCACCAATACTTCAGACATAGGTGTGAGATTACTATCACTGCAGATATAGGTGTGAGATCACTATCACTGCAGATATAGGTGTGAGATCACCATCACTGCAGAAATAGGTGTGAGATCACTATCACTGCAGATATATAGGTGTGAGATCACCATTACTTCAGACATAGGTGTGAGATTACTAACACTGCAGATACAGGTGTGAGATCACCATCACTGCAGATATAGGTGTGAGATCACCATCACTGCAGATATAGGTGTGAGATCACCATCAGTGCAGATATAGGTGTGAGATCACCATTACTTCAGATATAGGTGTGAGATCACTATCACTGCTGATATAGGTGTGAGATCAGCATTACTTCAGATTTAGGTGTGAGATTACTATCACTGCAGATATAGGTGAGATCACCATCACTGCAGATATAGGTGTGAGATCATTGTCACTGCAGATATAGGTGTGAGATCACTATCACTGCAGATATAGGTGTGAGATCACCATCACTGCAGATATTGGTGTCAGATCACTATCACTGCAGATATAGGTGTGAGATCAATATCACTGCAGCTAACTGTGAGATCTCTATCACTGCAGATATAGGTGTGAGATCACCATCACTGCAGATATATGTGTGAGATCACTATCACTGCAGATATTGATGTCAGATCACTATCACTGCAGATATAGGTGTGAGATCACTATCACTGCAGAAAACTGTGCGATCTCTATCACTGCAGATATAGGTGTGAGATCACTATCACTGCAGATATATGTATGAGATCACTATCACTGCAGATATAGGTGTGAGATCACCATCACTGCAGATATTGGTGTGAGATCACTATCACTGCAGATATAGGTGTGAGATCACTATCACTGCAGATATAGGTGTGAGATCTCCATTACTTCAGATATAGGTGTGAGATCACTATCACTTCAGATATAGGTGTGAGATCCCTATCACTGCAGATATAGGTGTGAGATCACTATCATTGCAGATATAGGTGAGATCACCATCACTGCAGATATAGGTGTGAGATCACTATCACTGCAGATATAGGTGTGAGATCACTATTACTGCAGATATAGGTGTGAGATCACTATCACTGCAGATATAGGTGTGAGATCACTATCACTGCAGATATAGGTGTGAGATCTCCATTACTTCAGATATAGGTGTGAGATCACTATCACTGCAAATATAGGTGTGAGATCACTATCACTGCAGATATTGGTGTGAGATCACTATCACTGCAGATATAGGTGTGAGATCACTATCACTGCAGCTATAGGTGTGAGATCACCATTACTTCAGATATAGGTGTGAGATCACTATCACTGCAGATATAGGTGTGAGATCACTATTACTGCAGATATCGGTGTGAGATCACTATCACTGCAGATATAGGTGAGATCACCATCACTGCAGATATAGGTGTGAGATCACTATCACTGCAGATATAGGTGTGAGATCACTATTACTGCAGATATAGGTGTGAGATCACTATCACTGCAGATATAGGTGTGAGATCACCATCACTGCAGATATTGGTGTGAGATCACTATCACCGCAGATATAGGTGTGAGATCACAATCACTGCAGATATACTTGTGAGATCTCTATCACTGTAGATATTGGTGTGAGATAACTATCACTGGATATATAGGTGTGAGATCACTATCACTGCAGATATTACTTCAGATATAGGTGTGAGATCACAATCACTGCATATATAGGTGAGATCACCATCACTGCAGATATAGGTGTTAGATCACTATCACTGCAGATATAGGTGTGAGATCACTATTACTGCAGATATAGGTGTGAGATCACTATCACTGCAGATATAGGTGTGAGATCACCATCCCTGCAGATATTGGTGTGAGATCACTATCACTGCAGATATAGGTGTGATATCACTATCACTGCAGATATAGGTGTGAGATCTCTATCACTTTAGATATTTGTGTGAGATCACCATCACTGCAGATATTGGTGTGAGATCACTATCACTGCAGACATAGGTGTGAGATCACTATCACTGCAGATATAGCTGTGAGATCACCATTACTTCAGATATAGGTGTGAGATCACCATCACTGCAGATATATTTGTGAGATTACTATCACTACAGATATAGGTGTGAGATTACCATCACTGCAGATATTGGTGTGAGATCACTATCACTGCAGATATAGGTGTGAGATCACTATCACTGCAGATATAGGTGTGAGATCACTATCACTGCAGATATAGGTGTGAGATCAGCGTCACTGCAGATATAGGTATGAGATCACTATCAATGTAGATATAGGTGTGAGATCAATATCACTGCAGATATAGGTGTGAGATCCGTATTACTGCAGATATAGGTGTTAGATGACTATCATTGCAGATATAGATGTGAGATCACCATCACTGCAGATATAGGTGTGAGATCACCATTCCTTCAGATATAGGTGTGAGATCACTATCACTGCAGATATAGATGTGAGATCACCATCACTTCAGATATAGGTGTGAGATCAGTATCACTGCAGATATAGGTGTGAAATCACTATCACTGCAGATATATAGGTGTGAGATCACCATTACTTCAGACATAGGTGTGAGATTACTAACACTGCAGATACAGGTGTGAGATCACCATCACTGCAGATATAGGTGTGAGATCACTATCACTGCAGATATATAGAATACCTACGTGTTCGGTATTCAAGAGTTTAAGCTATTGGCATTGTAAATGACAATGCCTTTTATTTATGTTTTAAAACGAAAACAAAAATAAAAGGCATTGTCATTTACAATGTCAATAGCTCAAACTGGTGTAAATGCGAGACCTATTGCATTGCAAATGCTAGTTGGTTCAGCTGCTGTGTTGAAAGTTTCACAGTGACCAGTCAAGCGGGGGTCCCAAAATGCGTTTTCCCCATGTTATGCCTATTGGAATGTTTCATATTTTGAAAACTACTACATACTGAACCACTGAACGGAATTACTCCAAATTTGACACAAAGCTAGATGTTGGTCCAGAATGCATGCTTTTTGTGATTTGGTGTAAATCTGTTCAGTAGTTTCAGAGATATTAAAGTTAAAAATATAGATATCTGGGGACAGGAGTCCTTGCAGTGGACTCACGGATTCTACTAAAATTCGATTGGCTGACAATACTTCAACCAGGAAGTATTGGCAGCCATCATGGGACTCGGCTTCAAGCCGAGTCCCACAAAAAGTAAAAAATAATGAAAAGGGGGCAGGGTAGGAATACCCTGACACTCCAGATATGGTAGTATGGTCTCACAGGGACCCTGCTGGGGGAAAAAAGTATTTTTTGAATTTAATTTTGCCACAAATTCACAGGTGGACCCACGGGTCAGCAGCAAAATAAAAAAAAAAGATCCACCAGCTCCTGCACGTCTTTTTTAGGCCACCGGGTGGGCCAAACACTGGGGGCATGAGGGCTTTTAAAGAAGGCGAGGGGCAGTAAATGTAAATTACTGGTGGCGTAGTCACGTGGCTCCCCCGCTGCCTAGGGGGTCGTCACCTCCCGGGGTACACAGATTTGTTTTAAAGGAATACAGGTGAAACACTATGGCCTCCCTCGCAGCCCTGGTGACCACCACCTCCCAGGGGCAGTAATAATATGCGTGGCACATACATTATTTTAAAAAGAATGCGGGGTAGGCCCTATGGCCTCCCCTGCAGCCTCTAGAACTGCCACTTCCCTGGTCACTGGGACAGAAATAATATATTTGTGGGGGTGCCACGGGGCTCCCCTGCTAGCCCAGGCACTGCCACCTCCCCAGGGTACAAACAGAATAGATAAGGGGGTCCGCTGGACCACCACCTCCCGGTGCTAAATACTTGAAAGAGGAGGGCCCTCGTGGAGCCGTAGATGGCCCTGGGTTCCCACCCTGGGACTTTGGTGTTTGATATGGCTTGGCAGGAGCATTACCGCTCCCGCCAAGCCATATCTAGGGTTCCAAAAAAGTGCTGAGGAGTTTAAAAAATGCATCTACATTAACAATCTTAACCTACACTTCACAGGGGAAGTTAGCAAAAGCATGATCCATTTCCTAGATTCTGAGGTTTTTGTAGTAAATGGAAAACTAGAAACCCAGTTATACGGGAAAAGCTCTGCGGGTAAATCACTCCTACATGTATCTAGTTTTTACCTCATCATGTAATAGCAAGCATTCCATATAGAGAATTGATGAGTGCAAAACTGCCACCATATTATAGCCTGTCAGAAAGACATGACACCAAGGTTTAAGCAGAGAGGATACGATACCAGGTTGATCACCACAGCACAAGAAAAGATCATCCAAATATCAAGAGTACAGATCCTTTTCAGTCGATGTCACAAACCCAAAACAGAAGATACAACACAAACAACTAACTAAGACGATCATGAGAAATTGGCCTATAATACGTTCAGATCCCATCATAGGCAAAATAGTTCCTACCAAACCTCAAATAACTTACAGGAGAGCTAGATTCATGAGGGACAATCTGGTTAGATCAAGTCTTGAGACAAGGAGAACAACCACCTGGCTAGTGGGAACAAATGGATTCCACAAGTGCACTAGTGCAGAGCCTGCACAAGAGGTGTTACCAAAAAGGAGTATTTGTCTCTTTTTTCCCATAGACCAATTCCACTGAGGGGCAGCTACAATTGCAAAAGTGATTTTGCGGTATATGTGTTAACTTGTAGCTGCACCCTAAGATAAGTGGGAAGAACTATGTTACATGTGCATAAACACATATTGCAGCATATGCGGGCCATAAAAAACAAGGATTTAACATATCTTATCCTGTGGTGAGGCACTGTGCCGATATCCATCAAAGTGACGTATTGCAGATGTCTTCTTTTGTGATCGACACCGTACCCCAAAACAGCAGAGGAGGTGACAGAGTAAAGGCATTGAGAAAACTAGAGAGCATGTACATCTCTAACCTAGACTCTAAGGTGCCTAACGGTCTTAATATGGAAGAGGACTTACATAATTTCCTATAATAACCACATGTAAGAACAGGGAACACTATGTGATACAATTTCCCCTTCAGGATTAATATTCCATCAGGCATGCCCCCGCAAGAATACCTAGCAACACATTTATATAACTTAGAACCCAGATTGTTCTGTAATAGGAGGAACCATATAATTAACAATTCCAATTTCAGAGATTCACAAATGATCATCTTTTTGTCCACTATGGCACCGATTATTTTAGGGTCTCGCACACCCAGGATTTTATACACAATATATGTTGTCTTTACTAAGTTTCTACAGTTTAAGCCACAGAAGCTATGAACCAGGCATATGAAAGCACTATGCTAATATTTAGTTTGGAATTCACAGTGTTGAAACACGGCAATTTACCATTCACATTTGTGTATTTAGAATATAATAGGGTTTGGTGAAGTTTCAACAAACCTATACAAATGTAAGAAGTATTTCATTTATGTCCATGTATGTGCTAACTCGATGCTTTAAAAGTACCATCAATGGCGCAGCCGCATCAGTGTGAGCAAGGTTGCAGCTGCGGCCGAAACGGGTCACGGCGATGGCACAACTTAAATGAAGAAGAACAAGCATAAACGGTGGTCTGTGTTCAGTCTGGCTTTGGAAATACTCCCGGATCAAATTGAATCGCAAGGAGACTCTGCTCTCTCGCTTAACTTCTAATGGCATTTTCAGTGTTCTGATGTGGAGAGAGCATTATGGAGCCCAGCAGTGCGTGAGGAAGAGAGAGAAGCTTCAGTGCAGAACGAACAGGAATTGTGTCCGATGCTCTGATAGAGACTCCATCGGTCAAACAAGGTATGGAAGGGGGCATTTTGGGAGAGCTCAGACTGACAAGGTATTAACCTTAGGAACTGTCACGTTGAGCTTGCAGTGCTGCTCTAGGATTCCAGTGCAGCTAATGGAGGAGGAGGTCAGAGGGAAGAATGCTGTGACTCGGTAAGGAGCACATTAGGTAATGCTCTGAGTGAGGTGAGGCTTGGGTGGTGGCGGAGGTGGCCCTCCTAGGTGCAGGTGCGGCTTGCTGCCACCCGGCTCCCCCTCTGTCTTATCCTGGCTTGATCCTGAAAAGTAGGAAAATTATAGGACTCTGCCCCAAATTTTGGAAGCCACAAATGCAGTAATCTTAGAGCAGAAAATAAGCCTGTGAAAGAGCTGGTGAAAAGTGCCAAATTCAAAAGAGCACTTCCCCCATGGACTCAATGAAGCAACATACAGTTCGAGAACCCGTACCCCTGCAAAGGTCCTAAAAACTGCAAAGGCCAGCAGAAATGACATGGGACAAGGGGGGAGACTTTGAAAATGGAAGAAGAGAGGGGAGATAGTAGTCCATCCACCAATTTGAGTGCCTCAGAGGTTTTTTTTCTGAATGTAGACTGCTGTTCTGACCTCAGGAAAGCGAATGGGGCCTCTGTGATCCATCTGTCAGGTGGTTTAGACACATTTATGGCTAAGAACTGGCTGTTTCTCTCCACTAAAACCCCACCAGCACAAGGGATGTCTTCACCCGCAAGCCAGGATCTAGCACAAATCCAGGATTTTGCGGTGATAGCCAGGGAGGTTTATCCAGTGCACCTCCTAGTACAAAAACCAGTGAGAATCCAACATACCCCCTTTTTGGTTCAAAGGGGATGAGATCCTTAAAGGAGGATGGTAGGGCATCTCTCAAGCCAGTGGAATCCGTGACAGGAACAAAGGAATTATCTCCCTTGGTCTCTGACACAAACCAAGTGCCCCAGGTGTCTCAAGCTGAGATAATATTGCAGGAAGTGCTAATATCTCAAAGAGCAAGCATGTACCTGACCTCCCAGGCTAACGCAGATGCCCTAAGTGAAATGGATGCTGCCCTGGAAACCTCACTTGATAAAACGCAATTGGGAGGGATTCTTCAAACGATTTTGGGTGAAATATGCACAGGAAAAGGCCCATTGGGAGGTTCAGGCTCAGCTCGAAATAACCAAAGACAATATTTTGCAATTGAATCAGAGACTCACGCAAGCAGAGCAGTGTAAATCGGATTTGTAGGACGCTCATAAAACCTTTGAATCATTTAAAGTAAAACACCAGCAAGAGATGCTAGAAGTCCATATGAAGCTTGATGAGTTCGAGAATCAGTCAAGACATTCAGATCTCCGCTTTACAGGTGTGCCAGAAGGACAGGAGACTGGGCGGGATCCCATAATATGTATTCCTGATTTGATTCTAAATAATGTCCGCCCAGAGTGCTTGCCTAGTGTGGAATGGTTCTCAATCATGCGGGCACATCGAGTTCCATTTCATCAGCCATGTAATGCCAAGTACCCCCATACTTTTCTGGTCAACTTTGGAGACTTTCCTACAAAATAATTAACTCTATCAGCAGCTATCAAGCAAAAGGGATTCCAGACTGCAGATGGTTTATCTTTTCGGACATGTCAGCAGTAGCAGCTCAGTGTCGTCGGAAGTTCAAATCAATGCTGGAACTCTTTAAGAAATACGGCATCCAGGCTGCCCTGGTGCAACAGTCTAGACTCAAGGTTCTCGTTAAGGGACAGTTCAAGACCTTGGCCTCGGTTCAGCAAGTGAATGAACTCTTGCAGCAGCTGCAGTTTCAAGATAAATGATTTATAAGTAATGTATATATGTGGAGCTGTGTCTCAGCGAAATCATGTTAAGAAACTTAGATGCACTTTAGCCAGTAATTCTCAGTGGCTGGATTTTTTTAAAGAAAGTATTGGTTCTGTAAGGATAAAGGGGTAACATATCCTGTTTGAGGCCACTATCTCTGCATCAGTTATGTTCTAGGCTTACGCAGTGTTTTACTCTGATAAACAGAGGCGTGGCGGCTGTCACTCAGAAACAGGCCTCAATGTGCCGCACCAAGGCACAATTAGTTTGGGTGGGTGGGGGGCAAGGCGAGCAATTCCTCCCCCAGAGTAGGGGAGCAATCCACAAGGTCACAGTGGTGCCCGAGGGTAGGAGTGTAGTTGTGGAGCACTTGCAAAGGAGAAAAAAAGAGCGGAAATATGGTGGACATGAAGGAGAGTGGGTCGGGGAAAAAATAGATCTTGTTGTGATCTAGATAAAACATATTTCTTTCAGGGCTTTGTAGGGGTATCCTGTCAATGCAGGGATAAAGAGCAGAAATATGATAGGCAGAAAAAAGGATACACATTGAGGAACAGTAGATATAATTGGGATCTGGTCGAAACTTGAATTGATAATATACAGGATGTGGTTAAATTATTTTTTCAATTTGGGGGTAGAGCGAAGACAATTGCCTTAGTGATGGGGGCTCTAAAGGGGCCTGAAAGGAGTCAATGTGATTTCTGCTCTTGAGGTGTTTAACGGCCAGTATTCTCTCTTGTAACGTAAATGGTATCGTTAACAAGCGCAAATATGGAAGCCTAATGAGATGCCTCTCATCTTTCTCACCTGAAGTTATTTTCTTACAAGAGACCCACCCCAAGAGTAATACCAGGAAGATATTTATTACCCATAAATACTCTCAGGTGCTCTTTGCATCCGCACAAGCTGCGGTAAAGGGGTAGTAATTTTTCTGGGACGAGGCTTCGATCGGAATGATAGAGAGACGATCCACGATCCACAAGGAAGATGGCTATGGGTGAAAGCAACTGTCACTGGGATGTATCTAAACTTAGTTAATTATTATGGCCCTATTGGCGATGATATAGACTCCCTTTCTCAGATCCATGACACTTCCTTGGGGGCAGTAGGCCTATTGATATTTGGAGGGGATATTAATTATATTCAAGATCTGGTCAAGTACATAGCTAATAAATCAAGCTTTCAGCTGGTTGATCTTTGGCGAGAAGGTCACCCAGAGTTGGCACACTATACTTGCTTTTTGCATCGATTTAAAACTGCCTCTCAACTAGATTTCTTTTTAGTCTCCAAGGCAATAAGTAGGGTGTAGACGGATACTTGTGCCAATGTCTTTTCTGACCTCTCAGTGGTCTCCATTGTGATAGATCTCGGCCCAATTAGTAGAGATAGGCCTAGGTGGCAGCTAGATGGATCTCTGCTGTCAAATCCAGAATGGGTAGCAGAGGTGAGAGGATTTATTTCTGAGTTTTTGTCATTAATAGAAATACGGCCTCATTGTTTGCAACATGAGAGGCCTTTAAGGCAACAATAAGAGGGAGGATCATCACCTTCAATGCAAACCAAACTAGAGAATGTACACAGCAGATAACGGGACTACAGGAAGCGGTAGATAACGTCACAAAAGTAAATGAGGTTAATATTGGGCAACTAGCTACAGCAAAGCAGAATCTTAGAGATGTTTTTAAGCTGGAAGAAATAAATAACTCAAATACCCATCAGCATCAACTGTATTAAGAGAACCAGCATATAGGCAAGTTCCTAGCTGGGTCTACTAGTACTAAGAAGGAAAAATCTATGATTAAATCAGTAGAGAATCCAAGTACTGGAAGAATTGTAACAGAGCAGGAGGAGGTTGCTCAAGTGTTCTTCCAGCATTATAGGGACATTTATCAAACTAATTACATAGCTTCTAGGGCTAGTATAGAGCAATATTATGCTTCTATCCAATGCCTCCAACTGCAGAATTCTTTATCTCAGGCTCTGCTGGAGACCCTCACACCTAATAAAATTTATGAGTCACTCAAGAAAATGCCTAGTGCTAAGGTGTGTGGAAATGATGGATTCCCCTAGGAGTTTTTTAAAGTATTCTCTAGTGATTTGGTGCCCTTTTTAGCGGATATCTTTAACTATATCAAAGAGGGTAGAGAAGTCCCCTCTACTTTATGGGAATCAACTATTGTAAGCTTCCCCAAGAAAGTTAAGAATCAGAGACTTCTGCATTCATACTGACCAATTAGTCTGCTAAATATGGATTACAAACTGTTGAGGAAAGCCTGGAAAACTCAAATAATGCCAGCAGCACACCTGCTAGTCCATAAAGATCAATGCAGATTTGTTGCGGGCCGTCTTATGTCCGCAAACACCCAGTTTTTAATACAGGCAATAGATTATTTCTCTGCCAATCATATAAAAGATTTAGTTATGATTATCGATGCTGAAAAAGCATTTGATCTGCTGAACTGGGATGCTTTATTTTTAGCCTTCAAAAATGTGGATTTTCCTCTCAATTTATCTCAGTGTTGGTAAATCTATACTAGGGGGCACAGGCCAAAGTAATGGGAAATTCTAGGATAGCTGCCACCATTGCAATTAAAAGAGGCACTCGTCAAGGGTGTCCTCTTTCTCTAATCTTATTTACATTTTTAACCTGCCTTTGGAGAAGAAACTTTGTAAAGGCAATATCAGGTCACCCATAGAGGGGATGACTAGGCTCAAATTATTTGCAGATGATATTATTCTTTATTTAAAGCCGGATGAGGAAAATCTAAGAGGAGATATGCAGATGATAGAAGGATTTACTGACATAGGCAGCTATAAGGTAAATCACAGTAAAACAGAAGTCCTTTTTTAGTATGATAGCCCAAGATCTTCCAATTTCTTGGCAGCCCCAAGCACGATGGCAAAGTTCAATAAGGTATCTGGGGGTATTTTTCATGAACACCTTTTCCCATCTGTATCATCTGAATTATGTGACAATGCTCAGAAAAATAATTGGGCTGCTTGAGAGGTGGTCTCTGCTCCCATTAACCATAATTGGACGAGTTGCACTGATTAAAATGTCAGTTTTATGATTGCTTTTATTTCTTTTTTCCTATAAGCCAATAAAAATTCCTAACAGCTTTTTTTAGGAGCTAGATTCATCAATAAGGAGTTTCAATTGGAATAAAAAGACACTGAGGATGAAGCTAAATGCATTACATTTAGAGAAATCACAGGGTGGATTGGCACTTCCCCATATACAAAGCTATTACCAGGCTGCCTTACTGGATATGTTACAAAGGTATTTCGATGGGAGTAGGATATTAGATGATTTTTTAAAAATGAAGATGGTGCAGGAATCAGAAATTAGCTTTCCAGCTTTTATAAAAACAGCAAAACTCTCAAAAATGGCCAGATATAAGCATCTACGAGAGATTAGAGGGTGGATGAATGCTGTAAGTAAGTTGCATCAGTCATCTTTTGATGGTTCATTTTTATTGATTCAGAACAGTAAGTTTCATGGGGTTGTTGTTAGCAGATAGGGAGGTTGGGTTTTGGAACTAGATAGATTTTAGGGCTTTTGGGGATTTTATCTTGCAGGTAAAATGCATCTCCTGGGAAGAGCTCCTTTCCAGGATTGGTGAACAATTCAAGAATTATTTTTTCAGTTTTGGACGGATAGCTCATATTCTGAAAGCCAGTATCCGGGGAGAGAGTCATGGACCACACCCTATTAGCAGAGTGAAGAGCAGACTGACAGGGATAGGAAATTGGTACAGATTGTTGTTGAACCAGTCTTCTCAAGGGGACAATAGTACCTTTTTATCCAAGATAACTGAAAAACACAGGGGCAGATTTACAAGAAGGTGCTGCAGCGTGGCACCTCAAGCCCTTTGGCTGCGCCACGCTGCGGCACCTTCAGAGCACAGGAATGCGACATATTTACAATGATATGTCGCATTCCTGTGCTCTCCACTGCGCTGGCGCACAAACAGCTGCCATGCGCCGGCACCCTTGCACCATGGTGCAAGGATGCCTGCGTCATGGGGAGATTGTTTTTGTGTAGGAAGGGGCACCTTCCTGCACAAAAACAATCACTTCAGGCATTTTCCTCTTTCAATGCGTGCTGTAGAATGCAGCACGCATTGAAAGAGGAAAAAACGAGGAGAAATGAAAACATTTCTCCTCGTTGCGCCTCGCTTCGCCACCCCTAGGGTGACGTAGCATACTGACGCATTTCCAGGTTTACGAATCCTCGTAAATCTGGAAATGTGTCTGGTTCCATGGGTGTTGCGTGGGAACACCCACAGCAACACCCATGGAATGCCCCTTTCACGCAAAGTGCTGCGTGTAAAGGGGCCGCATTTACAAGGACAGGAAAAGCCAGCAGGGTGGCTTTTCCTGTCCTTGTAAATATGGGGCAGTGAAATGCGCTGCCAGTGCGTCACAAAAAGTGACGTACTGGCAGCGCAATGGGCTTGTAAATCTGCCCCACAATGTCATCTGTCTAAAAGTGATTGGAACTCCATTTCAGAGATTGGGAATAAGTCCCTTCATGTTGCAAATTATAAAAGAATGTCATTCCTTGCTCGCTGGATGGCCTATTACTCCTCAGCGACTCTTCATTAAATTAAATTAATTAATTGGTGTCAGATAATTGTTTTCGTTGACATCAAAAAGGCGCAGGATGATGGCTACATACTTTTTTACTTGCCCACAACTTTCCAAATTTTGTAAGGAATTATTAGAGGTCACTAGTCAAGCTTGACAGTGTACCATAGTCGCATAGGCAAGTCTAGTTTTATTTGTTTTTTCTTTCAAATAAGCCAACAGTTAAATAAGGCTAGCCAATATTTCTTATTTATAGCACTGATGATTGCATGCTCCTTTATTCTTCAGAATTGGAGAACTTGCATGGTTCCATCAGTTCAGGGCTGGAAGGCCAAAATGCTACACACCATGAAATTTGAGAAAGTGTATGCAAAGAGAGTGGGAGGATTAAAGCGGTTTAACGCTACATGGCAATATCAGGAGCCTTTTTAAAGGTCAATTGGAGCGTGGAATCTCATAACTGAAGGATTGATTGCTTGTTTATGTAAGTGGATTTTTTGGCAATAAGATAAAGGAGCTGGAGTAATCGAAAGATACTCTGAACCTGGTTGCACTTTACACATTGCACTTTATATTGCACTTTGTATGCACAAATACACTTTCATTTGAATGTACCTAAATTCATTTAGAAAAGTGATTGGACACTCTAGCTGAGGCTGGGTCAATGAACAGCAATTGCACTTTAATTTGCGGCTTGCACACATGATAGATGTATAATAATGGTTGTGAAAGATGGGACTAGCAAAAATGGTATCTGTATAATGTATTACAGTATAAAGATTCATCTATATATATATATATATATATATTCACGAAAACTGCTCCTCACTTTCACTCCAAGTTTCAACGAAGCAGACGCGGACCACAAAGTAAGTGCTTCTTAAGTGTTTTTAATGTCGGCCATAACGCGTTTCGGTCCAGCCGGACCTTGATCACATGAGTTTGTTGTTTGTTCATAATTCAATACTCGGAGCCAGGTACAGCACAAGGCAAATGCCGAGCTGATTCTCAGGAGCCCATATTTATCACCGACAGCATTTGTGAATAATGCCCGTTCCAGCAGTTGTAAAGACAAGATTAAGGAGGTGAGCTCCGTGGAACAGTGAGCATATGAGTGCTATATTTAGTTCAAACAAAGGTGGTTTTATATTGAAGTAAATAACAAAACAAGGAACATATACAAACCTGTTTTTATGTTGCACCGCCAGAACGTTTGAATTATGCACAAACAACAAACTGTTTCCACGAAGCCAAAAGGAATAAATAACACCTTTTTTTATTTTACTGCTTGGACAGAAAAACTTTATTGTTTTAAACCACACTCCAGGTCATTGCACTAAGACTGCTTGAAGTTTTCACTTGAAGAGATGGAAAGCGTAGTAACTTTTCTATGTTTCCTCATTGGCAACACCTGGGGGTGGATATATAAAAACATGATCTTGATGGCATTCGTTGGTTGACAAACGCTGATCTAACAGCCGAAACGCGTTCCAGTTTTCTCAGAATGCTGTCTGCTTAATAAATGGTTTATGACGGAGTAAGAGTGCAGGACCCGTTTTTGATGCTGAAATTGGGTTTGTTTGCATTTTAAGAAGGCGTGATGTGGCATCGCCTTCAATCCTGCACCACTGGCGATCAGCTGCTCTTCCTAATTCCACATGACCCAGGCTGCAGTATTATGAAATGGAAGAGCCCCCGAGTACTACATCGGAAGAACCAAGGATAGATGGTTGTTTTGTAACTGAATTTGTTCGACACTTGGAGCGGGACTGCTACCCTTGGCGGGAACTTTCAGCGCTACAGAAACCCTCTGGATTTGATTTATGAAATACTCGGAGCCAGGTACAGCACAAGGCAAATGCCGAGCTGTTTCTCAGGAGCCCATATTTATCACCGACAGCATTTGTGAATAATGCCGGTTCCAGTAGTTGTAAAGACAAGATTAAGGAGATGAGCTCCGTGGAACAGTGAGCATATGAGTGCTATATTTAGTTCAAACAAAGGTGGTTTTATATTGAAGTAAATAACAAAACAAGGAACATATACAAACCTGTTTTTATGTTGCACCGCCAGAACGTTTGAATTATGAACAAACAACAAACTGTTTCCACAAAGCCAAAAGGAATAAATAACACCTTTTTTATTTTACTGCTTGGACAGAAAAACTTTATTGTTTTAAACCACACTCCAGGTCATTGCACTAAGACTGCTTGAAGTTTTCACTTGAAGAGATGGAAAGTGTAGTAACTTTTCTATGTTTCCTCATTGGCAACACCTGGGGGTGGATATATAAAAACATGATCTTGATGGCATTCGTTGGTTGACAAAGGCTGATCTAACAGCCGAAATGCGTTCCAGTTTTCTCAGAATGCTGTCTGCTTAATAAATGGTTTATGACGGAGTAAGAGTGCAGGACCCGTTTTTGATGCTGAAATTGGGTTTGTTTGCATATATATATATATATGTATATGTGTCTACCCCCTCGCCGCAGCCACCACCTCCCCGGGGTAAAATTCAAGCAAGGAGGGCCACTCGGTCCCCCTCCAGGAGCCATAGATGGCCCTGGGGACCGCCACCTCCCAGGGCCAACTCCTTCTCTGTCCCGGGGAGCCCACCCCTGGGACATAGCTTTTTGCTATGGCTTGGCAGGAGCTTTACTGCTCCCACCACGCTATAGCAAACTGTACTCCGCTTTCAGCAAGCAAGAGCATTGAAAATGCTCTAGCTTGCTGAAAGCGGAGCACAATTGCTATTACACACAGGGAGCTGCATTTTTAGCAGCTTTCTAAGTTTAAAAGCAATGCCAGCTCCCGCTGGAGGTGGGGAGCTGGCAGGGACTGCGGGGGCCATCAGGCTCCCACTGCGGTCCCCATCAGTGAAGAGTGGGTGCCCTGGCTGGGACTAGAGCACCCACAAGTGGGGCTGGGCCCTGGGGAATGAGGTCCCTTGGCCAAAATCAGCCTTAATGGGGGCCGCTCAGCCCCCCCCTTTAATTTATGATTTGTTTTTAAAAAAGGCCGAGCCCCGAGGGATGGAGTCCCAGGGGGATGGAGTCCCCGGGGCCAAAAATGGCCCAGGAAAGGGGGGCCATGCAGCCACTCACCCCTAATTACTTAAAAGAAAAAAAACGATCTGCAAGTCGCCGGAGGCCCCATCCCCTTTCACCACCACTCTGCAAATACATCTCCTGGCACACAACTGGTTGGGAGATGACAAACCCTTGTGCTACCTCCATTAAGTCCTAAACAGCAGGATTGCTGAGAGAACTTTGGAGGCCACACCCTCTTTCTCCACCACTCTGCAACCGCACCTCCTGGCGCACTGCTGGTTGGGGGATGGAGTACCCTTGGATGCTGTGGGTCCTTGGGGTCCAACAAGCCCTCCTCTTACCTCCAGGAAGTCCCACACAGTGTGATTGCTGAGAGGACTTCAGAGGCCATGACCCCTTTCTCCACCTCTCTGCAAATGCACCTCCTGGGGCACTGCTGGTTGGGAGATGAAGTCCCCTTGACTCCAGAGGGTCCTTGGGGGACAACAAGCCCTCATGTTATCTCCAGTAAGTCCCACAGAGCATGATTGCTGAGAGGACTTTGAAGGCCATGCCTCCTTTCTCAACCACTCTGCACACGCACCTCCTGGTGCACTGCTGGTTGGTGGATGAAGTCGTCTTGGCTCTAGAGTGTCCCTGAGGACCGACAAGCCCTCCTGTTACTGCAGTAAGTCTCACGCAGCGGAATCACTGAGAGGTCATTGGAGGCCATGCCCCTGGTCTCTCTCACTCTTCAAATGCACTTCCTGGCACACTGTTGGTTGGGGGATGAAGTCCCCTTGGATGCTGTGGTGTCTTGGGGCCCAGAAGCCTCCTGCTTCTACCAGTAAGTCTGACACAGTAGGATTCCTGAGAGATGGTTGGAGGCCAGTCCCCTTTCTACACCACTCAGCAAACACGACTACCAGTTAAAAAAAACCATATAAATACAGTTAAAAAACCAAAGGTTACAGGGACGTTATAGTTAGGCTCAGATTTGGCTCATACAAAACCAGTGAAATTCAGCAGTTATAATTACCAGAGCTAACTATAACTTACACCCATGCAATGCACTACTAATGACCTCACACATTACATCACTCATGAAATGGTCAGTGACATCACTGATAACAACTCAAATGACATCACTCATGCAACACTGATGACATCATCCACAGAACCACTCATACACCCCCTCACACCCCCATACAACCTCTTGTATGCCCACTCACACACCCACACAGCCACTCACCTACCCAATCACAGACTCATACCAGTATTCATATAACCACTCACTCCTCCATAGAGGCACTCACACACCCACTCACTTACTCGCACAGCTACTCACACAACTATTCTCTCACCCATATACCCACTCATATAACCAGTCTCTCACCCATACCCACTCACATAGCCACACACTCACCCATGCAGCTAATCACACACCCACTTATTTACCTACACAGTCACTCACACACCCACTCACTCACTCACCCATACTGTCTCTCAACACAGCCACTCACTCACCCATTCAAACACTCACATACTCACTCACACACCTACACAACCATTTACATACTCATTCACACAGCCATATAAGCTCTCACACATCCGCGGACTCACTTATACAGCCATTCACACAGAGATTCTCCAATGTAGCCACTCACACACCAACTTATTTAACCAAACACCCCCTCAAACAGCCACTCACTCACCCATACAGCTACTTACACACTGAGTCACTCACTCATACAGCCATTCCGACACCCACTTACTCACCCATACAGTCACTACCCACCCACTTAACCACCCATCAAGCCACTCACACTACCACTCATTCACCCATAAAGCTACTGACACACCCACTCACTCACCAATAGAGACACTCAGACAGCATCACTCTTATCCTCCAGCTACTCACAAACCCACTTACACACTCCTAGAGTCATTTACACACCCCTACAAACAAGGATACAGTCACACAGCCACTCACATAATATATGTTAGAGGTAGTATCACTCAGTAGAAGTGCACCTAGTATACTAATGAAACTTTTGTAGTAGGTTAGTAGATATGTTTAGAACTCACAAATGCTTAAAAACACTTACATTTACTTGATGATGTCATCAGAGATGTCATTTGAGATGTCATCCGTGATGTCACTGAACATGTCATGAGTGATGCAATATGTGAGGTCATAAGCAGTGTATTGCTGGGGGGGTATGTTATAGTTAGCTCTGATATCTATACCTGCTGAATGTCACTGGTTTTGTTCGAGTGAAATCTGGGTCGAACTATAACTTCCCTGTAACCCTTGTTTTATTTCAGTGAATATATATTATGTATAATAATATATTTCATACTGGCGGTCGCCAGTAGGTAGTTATAGTTAGGACTAGTTTTCACAGGTAAAGCATTTTTTGACTTGGCTATAACTTTGCCGTCATGTGACCAATCTTTATTAAAGTTTCCCAAAAAGTGTCAAGGTAGGTTCTGGTTGTCATGGAAAGTTTGGGGGTGATCCGTGCAGTGAGGACCAAGTATTTGGGACATGAAATAAGGGTGCATTTGTAATGTTAATTCCCACAGGAACCTTTAGCCACAGCCACAGCCAGAACCGCTGAATAGACTTTTGCAGAGAGGTAGATGTTGGTTCAAGGAGGTGCCTTTTTCTTGTTTGGTGTAAATCAGTTCAGTAGGTGTTGAGAAATGTAAGTTTAAAATTAGATATTTTGCGGGGGTTCCAAGATTAATCGCAATTGCACGCGCCAAAGGGAATGCTCTGATTGGCTGGATGCAACCTAAACAGAAAGTTGCGGCCACCATTTTATTGCACGGGAACCATTCCAAGGGCTTTAAAAGGCCACATAAGGAGTCAGGGTGGAGATACTCTGACCCCATGTTTGAGAAATGTGGGTGTTAGTAACACAAGTTATGAGTCAAAAGTTTTTTTTTTTTAATCATGCGCGATATCCAAGATGACATCACGACGGCCAGCGTGCCCCCGTGTTCCGTCGCAGGGACATCGCGAATATCGACGTCCTCACGAATATTGGTGGAAATATAAAAAAAATATATCCGTGAATCATTAAGGCACATTATTATAGAGATATTGAGATTTTGATCAATGTTTTTATAGAGTTATTTATATAGTGAGTTATGTACTGTGATGGTTAGAATTAATTATATAGTTATACTTTTTTAATGTAGTGGTGCCTATTGAATTCCTGCTTTTGCTTTCTGCTTTCATGATGTAACTGCGGGGATCGCGATGACCAATGTCATCACGATCTCCGGCCTCACTGAGAAAACAGAAAATAGGTTTTAGAGATGGTTGTTCTAGAAATACACTAGAAAAACATGAGTTTGAAGTGTACAGTAATAAACCCCTAGCGTGTAAAATACTGTAATATGTGTGCATATATGTGTTTTCACTTTATGGAAAAGGCGGGATCGTCGCGGTTAACGATGTCATCATGACGTCCCGAATAACTGCGAAAACAGAAAATAGGTCTGAAAGATGGTGTTTAAAGAAACTTAGTAGAAAAATATAAGTTTAAACATGCTTTAAAAGAAGTATGTATGTAGTAATATATGTAGGGCACGTGTCCGTGGGCATCACGATTATCGACGTCATCGTGGAATCCGGAGTCACCATAAAAAGGTTAAATAGGTTTTAGAGATGGTTTTTATAGAAACTCTCTAGAAAAACATGACTTTAGAGAATACTGTAAGAAACCCCTAGTGTGTAAAAAATAGTTGTATGTGGGAATACATGTGTTTTAGACTTTATGGAAAAGGTGCGATCGTCGTGGTTTATGACGTCATCGCGACATCCCGAATAACCCTGAAAACAGAAAATAGGTCTGAAAGATGGTTTTTAAAGAAACTTACTAGAAAAATATGAGTTTAAACATGCCTTGAAAGAAGTATGTATATAGTTATATGTGTAGAGCAATGTTCAGAATGGATTGTTTTACATATTATTTTTGGATGTGTTGGTGGTCATTGAATGGCTGCTTTTGTTTTCCGTTTTCGCGATGTGTCTGCGAAGATCCCCAACAACTGAAGGAAAAAAACCTTTAGAAAAAAACTTCAAAATATTTCAGGTGCTAGGGTGGCTCTGACAAGAGCCGTTGTGTTGGTTGTGTGTATATGGTTGCTATACATAAGACTGAATGCAGAGTTTCAGGTTACTTAGAAACACCCTGTTGCCTTCATCTGTTAAGTGCACTCCATCATTTCTATAAATTCCATACATGTCAAAACATTGATTGTTGTTATAGATACAGCCCATGCGATGGTCTCTGAGGAATGCAGAAACAATTTTATTAATATGTTTCCTGGATTTGTCAATCTGTGGACAGATTTGAATTGGCCACTTACATTTCTGTCTTTGGCATATGTCAGAGTACATCAAGACAGTGTGAGGGAAAAGCAACATCAGTTCTGCAAAGATTTCTTTCCCCAGTCAATGTGCCTAGGTTATTGCCACCACATTGTACAATCATGAGGTGAGGAGCTTGGGCATCTACAAGGGATTTAGCCAAAGCCAGCAACTGATGAAACTTTAACCCTCTCTGGCCAAACCAAGTAATCTGTACAGTTGGCAAACCCAAGTCCCGGTCAATACCTCTCTTTTTTGCAGCCTCTTTAGCCCAATAGATATAGCTGTGGCCCACAATCTATACTCTAAGCATTTTGAAGTGAAGGAGCAATAGTAGTCAGGAGAAGGCTGGAGCTGAATGAGGTAGTTTTCTAAAGGAAAAGCAGTTAAAATGGATGTGTTGGATGCCTTAGCAAGAAGTCTTATTATTGGCTGTTGTTTAAGAAAAGAAATGTAATACAGACATGGATATGCTTTTGAATCTGTGGAGTAAAGCATACCTGCTGTATCTTATTGGGAAGTAGCATGTTCCTTCTAGAATGTGCTGTGAACATGGGTTGCTAGGTACACTGAGCTAAGAGTGTATTGGGGGAAACAAAACATTTTTTTTAAAGTTGAGGAGTGATGACACAATTTAAGTGATGGCAAGCTTTAATTTTCAACTCAGGACCATATATTAAACTGTTGTGTAGTATTTAAATTTTTTTCAAATGAAGCTAGATATAGGTTTGAACTCCTGTTTTTTTCACGATTTCTCCATGATCATCGCGAATGCATCGCAAACACACAAAGATAGAAATTACTTTTTGAAAGGGAGAGAAAGAGTTAATAGATACTAACCATTCACAAGTGGAGATAGTGTAGTCTAAAATAAAAGAGATGATTTTATTTGCTGCCTTTCTCATTATCACAGAGTGCAAAGTTGAAGAGGTTGCCATTTCATGGTTGCTTTGTATGAGAGTGGTGTACCAATCTTGTGCTTAGTTTTTACAAATCTAATAGTGTCAAAACAATCCACAAAGAGCTAAAACAACAATATGATCTACAAAATGAATTCACATAACTTCTACATAACTTTTGCACTCATTCAAACACCCAGATAGTATTGAGATACTCATGCAAACATGCAGGCAGAACTATGCAGATATGGAACTACCCATGGAGTTCTGA
The DNA here is from genome assembly GCA_963921515.1 of Calotriton arnoldi. Classification (NCBI taxonomy): domain Eukaryota; kingdom Metazoa; phylum Chordata; class Amphibia; order Caudata; family Salamandridae; genus Calotriton; species Calotriton arnoldi. Next base: position 1,814,915 of record CAWUFW010000039.1, read on the forward strand.
CATACTGAGGGAATCATCTAAGCTCTACACGTATCTTCAAAGAATCACTTACGTACTACCTAGGTACTACCTATGCACCAATTCAATCATCTAGGGAGTATTCATGTATTCTACCACAAATACATGTTTTTACAAGTTTTACTGAGGAAAATGTAGTCTTTTAGAACCATCTGGTGAATTATATTAGGAAGCTGTATCACACTCTTTGCATGTAGTTAGAAGAATTAGTGAGCTATATGCTTTGATAGAGATTAACGTGCAGATTGTTATATGCACTGTTTCCCAAAATTTAAGTCTGATATATTTAAGTAGAACAGTACTGAGATACTAAATACACCACTAACATAGTGGTAGAGAGGCATCCAATAGCTCTTATGTTGTGTTTCGTATTTACAGTGGTGAGACACTGGATGTACTTGTACACTTGGGGCTAAATTTACAAGAAAGTAATGCAGTGCAAAGTCGCAAACCATTTGGCTGTGCCATGCTGCATTACATTTAAAGCAAAGGAATGTGTCCAATTTACAACAATATTATGGATCCCTATGCTCTCCCCTGTGCTGAGGCACAACTGGCTGCCATGCGCCAATGGAGGCACCCTTGCACTATGATGCAAGGGTGCCTGGGTAGTGGGGATGATTGTTTTTATGCAGGAAGGGACACCCTCCTGTACAAAAACAATCACAAGAGGTATTTGCATCTTTGTATGTGTGCTGCAGAATGCAGCATGCGTCGGAACAGGAAAAAAAGAGGAGAAAAAAGTATTTCTCTTCGTTGTATCTCCCTGCACCTCCCCAGGGGAGGTGTAGGATTCTGGTGCATTCCCAGGTTTACGAATTGTTGTAAATTTGGGTATGTGGCAGAATCCATGGGTGTTGCATGGGAGCACCCACAGCAATACCCATGGCATGCTTCTTTCACGCAAAGTGCTGCCTGAAAAGGGCAAAGATTTTTAATGCCATGAAAAGCTATGCAGAATGGCTTTACGTGGCTTTGTAAATATGTAGCACAACATTACCGCACTGGTGTGTCAAAAAAAGTGATGCTCTGGAAAGTGCAGGGGGCTTGTAAATACACTCCTTGCCTTGATGTTCATTTTAAAATTTACTACAGAAGGGATAAACTGCTCTTTCACCATGTATAAATGAGAAGTGAGATATGCTGTAGCTGTGTTGTACGACAGGGTGCTAAAATGTTAAAAGGTAGCTAATAAATAAAGTTTTGTGTTTTGCTCATGGTTTGTTATATTGAAGTAAGTGCATGTAGCAATATATCTAGGTTCATTTGTACATTTAAAACAGCAACATAACATGAAAACTGTTTTTGTATTATGTGTAAGTCAGTTTTAAAATAGTTGGTAGATTGGCTAGGTTAAAAAATTAAATACACTTGTTTTTTTACAGAACAATATCTACATAACTACACACAGTTAGAATGCCTTCAAAAGCTCAGATGAAAAAGCAACAGAAGCAACTACTGTATGCTTGCAGAAATGAGTTACAAAAGGGGCAAAATGCTGAAAAAGTGGTGAAAGAAAAAAGATTTACTGGTAAGAGGGCAAAGTCATTTCTTGAAAATATATCTGCACATTTGCAAAGGATACAACATAAAGAAAATGAAATTTTGACATTGAGAAACAATAAGAGTGGACAAAGTGTGCATTGCAAGAACAAAAAAGATTGTAAAAAACATTGACGCACCTTAACCAGGAGACAGAACCAGTTTAAGGAAATCAGAGCCAGGAAGTTTCGTATGAGAGTGGTTTTAAATCTACTGAGAAATTTGAAAAAGTATAGAAGAGGAGAGATGCACTGAAGCAGAAAGAACAAGTTGAGAGTAGTTGACAAGGCCTTTGCTTTGAAGAGGAAGCATTTAATTTTGAGTCAAATAGAATAAAGACTCTTGGCAAAACAGTGTTGTGCATGAGGAGACTAAACCAGAAGAAAAGATTAGTGAATAGAAGTAGCTTTTGTACAGTATTTAGTGGAGAATGGATACATACTTCCAGTACAGAGCCTTTCTTTAATGAAGAAAGATCTATCTCCAAGATAACAGATTAGTTCATTCTAGTGATGAAAGAGGATGATGTTATGAAATTAAGAATGGCAGTCCTATAGCTAAAGAGGTGATGGTAACTAGAAATGTAGAAGAAGCTATTGCAGAAGAGATACAAGAGATACAAGGAAGGCATAGTCAGGCCCCTGTATAAAAATGGAATTGTAGTAGTGTTTGTAGTATTAGACAGCAATCCATTAAGGAAATTCCTACGTATATTTCCAAGGCAAAGTTTAAAACACAAAATAAGTACTTAACAGGTTTATATCCTTGCAAGCTGAGAAAGCATACAAGTTTGCAAGGGCAGTCACTAGCTTGTTTGTCAAAGAAAGTGTGCCAAATAACCTTTCATAATTTTTGGATGTTAGCTGTACACCACACAACAATATGAACTTTAGTTAGGAGTCTGTACTATGTGAAAATTCCTGCTTTATGTTTAGGAGAAATGAATAGGGCACTTTTGAATAGTATTGTGACAGAGGTAAAAAAGGTTTGTGATGATGTGCTGTTTCGTTTCTTTGTTTCAGAACAGGACTGTAGGGAAATTGAAGAGTTGATAACAGGAGGAGTTGCAGAACAGGACACAGGTACTGCAAGTGATAGTTTTGAAGAAGAGATTACAAAATGTAAGACAGTATGTTCTGAAAATAGAGTATGTTTGTATATGTTGTCGATGCACTCACTACAAGAATCAAACGCAGACTGTTGACTTCAATTAAAAAAGTAAAAAATAGAATAATGATAAATGGCAAAAGTTTGCACTGCACTTATTTGTAAAACAACAATTTGACTTGTTCACAAAACAAGTTTGATGTAAGTGCTGCTACAATAAATTAGAGGATAAGAAAATGCCTGCTAGAACTGTGCATAACAAGTTAGAACTGGTTCCCATTTCAGAAGCACTTCAAGGTTTAAATATTTATGAGTCCATTCTTATCCAAACTATACATCCATTGCAGGCTATAGTAGGTATGGAGCCAAAGACAGGCAAGTTACCTCCAACAGGGCTGCAGAAAGGTCTAAAATGTAGAGTAGTGTATTTGCCATTAGGAGGCAAGAAAACATTGAATTGGTAGGGGTGGATAGAGATTTAGAGCTAGGACTAGTAATTCTTGTAAATGGTGTGCCTACTGAGAACAAAAGATATGGCAGGAGTTAGTAGATATTACCAAAGTTAAAAAAGCAACTTTATATCTGGTACAGAACAATGTTTACTATAGAAATGTGGAACGCCTGCAAGATGTGACACATCTAGAGGATCAGACTTTTCCATCAACAGGTCAGATTGAGAAGGTGGATCAGTCTAGAACAAAAGAAATTTATGAAGCTTATAACATCCACCCTTTGCATTCTAAAAAGGTTCTTGGTGATGCCATTGAGCTGTTTCAAATGAAGGAAGCAAAAGGAGCTCCATTAAGTCTGTGAGAAAAAAGTTTAGAAGCTAGGTGTTTCCCACATGTTTTTCCTACTGGAGTAGGTAGCAGGAATGACGAGCGGCCTGTGCAAATACCTGCAGCTGAGTATGGATATAGTAGACCTTATTCAAAAGACCCTCAATTTCGTCAGTGTATTCCATATATATTTCACCTATTATTTGAGGGTGACTTGTCTGGCCTCTCATGCCATGAATCATATTCTAAAAACAGGAGTTAATTTGCCTAATATATCAGCAAGAGAACTTTTAGAGAAAGTTCAAGGAAAAGATGAGCACTTGGAATACCATTTAATAAACCCAATGGCATGTCAGCTTGGGCCTAATGAACATTGGTATCAGCATCATGGTGACCTGAAGTGTATGTTGAGGAACCCTGGAGCACCTACTTGGTTCCTGACGCTGAGTTGTACTGAATATGCATGGGATGACCTGCTTGATTTCTTTCAGGGGGCAAATTCAAAGATAAAAGACATTCATCTGAAGATGCCAGGAGAACTGTGCTCACTAGACTCTGCAAATGTTTGCAGATATTTTAATCACAGATTTCAAGCAATGGTGTCTTTCATCTTGAACAAAACAAAACCTTCTCTTGGTGAAGTGATTGATTTCTTTTGGCGTAAGGATTACCAAGCCAGAGGTGCTCCCCATATTCACATGCTGTTGTGGGTAAAAAATGCCCCAAAGTTTGGAAGAGACAGTGATGAGTCTATGTTGTCTTTTATTGAGCAGTATGTAACTTCCTACATCCCAAAGGAGAGTAGTGACAACATGTAAGGACAACAAGCTCTACGGTTCCAACATCATAGATGTGGAAAATACTGTCAGCGAAAAAACAGATCAAACGGGTAATGTTATACAAGATGTTGTTTCAGATTCCCATGACCTGTCATCTCACAAGGAAGAGTCAACAGCTTTTTGTCTGCAGTCAGACATTCACTTACAAGGAAATCACCGAAAAATACATACAACCCAAGAAGAACAGAGGCCTCCAAGTACATTAATGACTACAACCCTGTGATTCTGAAGATGTGGAATGCAAACATGGATGTACAGTTTGTTGCAGATAACTCAACTGCTGTTGCTCAGTACATTATATCTTATATAACAAAGTCAGAGAGAAATGAGATGAAGGAGATGTGGGAGGAGATTTCAGCAAAAATTGTATCGTTTTTGTTTGAAAATGCTTTCTCACAGAGAGATAGGCTCCTATGAATGTGTAGCTTGGTTAAGCTCCGCTAGTTTGTTTTCTAAATCTAGAGGAGTTCTACAGGTGAGTTAAGGGCTTGCTAATACTAATAACAGAGTACTGAAGTCTTTTCCTAAAATTCAGGGGCATATGTACAAGGAGTTAACGCCACGTTAGCGGCACTTTTCTGCCGCTAATGCGGCGATATTTGTTTCGCCGTATTCACAAGCTGTTGCTAACAGCCGTTAGCGACAGAATTCAGGCAAAACCGTCCGTTTCCACCATCGCCACTCATGTTAGCGATAACTATCGCTAATGAGATGCAATGTAGGCGTTCCTGTGCAAAAACGCACGCTAACCACACTTCGCGATATTAACAATGATCGCCCGGGCCCGCGATACATTCAGAAAACAGCCGCTAAAGCCCGTTAGCGGCTGGGACTTAAGACCAGAAAAAAGGTGGTCTTAAAAATGGTGATAAAGAACAGTACATAAGGGAGACTAGCCCAGAGCCTCATTTGAAGACCCACTGATGCCATGGAGGTACTACTCATGCAGCTTGGAGCACCAAGTAGGCCACAACAACCACCGCCACTGCCACTGCCCCCAGGACCACCACGGAGGCAGCACCAAAGAAGACAGCAAGTCCATCGCCCATGTCTCACCCTCACAGACTTAACGCCAGAGGATGTGATCGCCCACTACAGGCTCAAAAGGTCATCCATCCTCCGCATCCTGACCCAGATAGCCCCCAGGCTGCAGGCACCAACAGAGTGGAGAACCAACATCCCTCCGCAGACAAAGCTGCTGGCAGTGCTGCACATGTTGACCTCTGGTACCTTCCAACCAACAACTGCCAGAGTTGGGGGAGTCTCACAGTCAGCCCTATCAAGGTTCCTCCCAATTGTCTTGGATGGCATCATCAGCCTGACACCCCAGCACCTACGCTTCCCCAACACTGCGCAGGAACAGCTTGAGACCAAGCAAGGCTTTTATGCCATTGCTGGCTTCCCGCAGGTGTTGGGGGCAATTGACTGCACACATGTCCTACTTGTGCCCCCTGCAGACACTGCACACATATACCGCAACAGGAAGCACACACATTCCATCAATGTGCAGGCAATTGTGGACCACCGGGGCTTGTTCACCAATGTCGTAGCCAAGTTCCCAGGGAGTGTGCATGATTCCTACATCTTCCGCCAGTCCATCATCAACCAGAGGTTTCAGGATGGCACATATGGAAATGCACTGCTTGTTGGTAAGTACTAACTGAACACACCACACACCTCAAGTCCACAATCATGTAACTCACAAATGTGAGAATGCACATGTAGCAAATTTCATACAATAGTAATATGTCCACCTACCATACACAACAACCCAAGTGACTGCGGTTACTGGGGCTAGCCTTGTAGACAAACTATCCCCACAGGCACAGCCTCTCCGCCACACATTAGCAAATGCTGGGAGAGGTGGGAACCAAGTTGTTGCGATGGAGGGTCTGGACCTATGAGGAAAGTATGAACACAAGGCCGAGTCTGGCAGCGGTGTCCTGTATAGTCTTGAGCTTGCAGAGCACAGACTTGTCTATAGGGCGTTTCCGTAGTCCAGTCTGATGGTAATGACTGCATGGGTGACTGTCTTTCTTGACTCGGGGAGGATCCATTTGAAGGTGTCATGGAGGATGCAGAGGGTGTTGAAGCAGCTGGAGGCCTCGGCGTAGACCTGTTGGTTCATGGAGAGGGAGGAGTCGAGTACGATGCCTAGGTACCTGGGGTAGTTGGGGGGGGCCTGCCGAAGGCAGTGGCCCACCAGGTGTTGTCACATGCTGATGGGGTGGTTAAGAGGATGAGTACTTATGTCCCCTCCTCGTTGAGTACCAGGCAGCTGTTGATCATCCATGTCGCAACTTCCTGCAATGCTTCCTGGAAGCCCAGTCTGGTGGGTGTGGGCGCCTTGGTGAGGGAGAGTATTGGGGAGAGGAGTTGGCCTAACGGCTAGGGCGTTCGACCTCGGACCTGGGGAACTGGGTTCGAGTCTCGATAATGACGCTGAACATCCTGTGATTCTGGGCAAATCACTTAATCTCCCCGTGCCTAACAAAAATGAATGTGTGTCCTCATGTAACGTAACTGGTGCTATGTAAAGCGCTCTGATACCCGATTCGGTTGCGGGTCAAGTTCGCGCTATATAAAACTCTGCAAAAAAAAAAAAAAGAGTATGAGCTGGGTGTCCTTGTAGGTGGTGAAGTATTCTTGGTGTCTTGATGTTGCTCTAGTTCTTCTCCAGGCGTCTGCAGATGCATCTGGCATCTTGGAGGTCGGTGGTGACCGAGGCGGCTATTCTTGCACGCTGTATGTTGGAGTTGCATAGCAGGGCAAGTTTGTATGCGCAGTTGGAGATCCATGTGTGGAAATACCTGGCAGCGCCATCGGTGTTGGCTGCAGCGGTGTGGGTGTTGCCGTTGATGGTGGAGTGGAGCAGCTCCTTGGTGACTCAGCTCCAGTTCCTTTGTGTGGTGCGGGCTGTGGGATTGAGTGGCTTGGGTTTCTCAACGAGGAAGTGTACGCAGTGGTGGGCACTCCATGTGGCTTGAGTGGTGTGAATGAAGTGGACGCTGTTTCCACATGTGACCATGGGGTCGAGGGTGTGTCCTGCCTTGTGGGTCAGTGTGGTGAAGATTTGGGTCAGTCCGATGTTTGCGAGCTGTGGCCAGATGGTACTGGAGTTGGAGTTGTTCGGGTTTGTGAGGTGGAAGCTCAGGTCAGAAATGAGTACGTAGTCCCTGGAGTAGATGCCGTGGTGTGTGATGATGTTGATGGTGTGGGCGAAGCAGGCCCAGCCTCCGGGGGCTCTGCAGGCGAGGATGCCACGGAGTGTTGCTTTGTGGCTGCTCTGGATCTGGAAGTGCAGGTGTTGGGCGGTGGTGAAGGTCTGGCGGCAGCAGCAGGAGAACTGGACGTGAGTTGTGTCTGGTGTGGCCTATTGGCAGTTGTACTTTCTCCTTGCGTTGACTTTGAGGAGGGCGGGTGAGTCGTAGCGCTAGACAGTAGGAGAACCAGGGTCACTGCTGCTGTTTGCGTTTTGCTTGCGGACGGGCGCAGACGGGATTGCCTTTGGCGCGCCATTGGAGTGCCAGTGATGCAACACACACAATAAAATAGGTTAGGGGGTAGGGCCGGGCAGCTGTGAGGCAATGTAATTTCCATTGATGCAGGTCAATTGTCTGAAGCTACACATGGCTAACCTGAATTCCAAAGTAGCACAAATCACACACCACAAAATATAAACACTGCAAACACAGCATGCACAACAACTTATGGACACATCTCTCCATTACATGTTTCAGGTGATCAAGGATATGCCCTCTCCCAATGGCTGATGACACCCCTCCAAGCCACAAACACCCAGGCCCAGAGGCAGTATAATTTGGCCCTTGGATGCACCAGGGCCATTGTGGAGCACACTTTTGGCGTGCTAAAGTCACGTTTCCGGTACCTTGACATCACAGGTGGTAGTCTGTTGTACAGCCCAGAAATAGTGTGCAAGATAATCATAGCATGTTGTGTGTTGCACAATATATGTGTACGCACCAATGCCCCATGGATCCAAGTGCCAGATGCACCGGATGATGCTGAGGATGATGAAGAAGATAAGGCTGGTGCTGCACAACCCACAGTTTCTGCTGCAGGAACTGCTCGAAGGAACCGAATCATAAACAATTTCTTCACCTGAGCACGTCACAATGTGGCAGTTCTTTGTGAAATTTATGTACAAAATGCACCTAAGCACAGTTTGTGCAATAAAACAACACAACACACATACCTTGTGTGCAGGTTTATCCTCTGCATAAGTACATCTCCCTGACAGGTGAAAGTCCAACATTTTGTGGTAAGTATTTTACAATTGTAATTTTGAGCGTGGGAATGTTTTTTGTGGTTTGAGGTGCTTTTTAGGGTGTCATTTGGGGTCAGATATGTTTATCAGGGTGTCATTTGGGGTCAGATATGCTTTTTAGGGTATCATTTGGGGTACAATATGCTTTTTAGGGTGTCATTTGGGGTCAGATATGCTTTTTAGGGTGTCATATGGGGTAAAATATGCTTTTTAGGGTGTCATTTGGGGTCAGATATGCTTTTTAGGGTGTCATTTGTGGTAAAATATGCAGTTTAGGGTGTAATTTGGGGTCTGTTTATCTCTGTAAAAACTTGCATGTAGCGTGCAAAATCTGGTCGCATTAACGTTAACGCAATGTTTTTTTCAGTATCGCGATGGAAAATCTATTGCTACACACATTGAACAACACAAAATATTACCCCTAAGCCAATTTGCGTGCAGATTCTCACCACAAAGTCAAAAAACGGGCTGCAAACACACAGGAAGTGATGTCTGCATGCTTTCTGCTTCCTGGAGGAGTGCTGTGCACTTTCACTTTCTCTTTTGAGCACATTGCTGGTGATTGTGGAGAATGTTGGAGGTGTATGGTGTTGTGGGCTGCAGATTTTTGATTGAGAGAGTGTTGCTGTGTCCTGTGAACTGTTGATAGTGTCTCTGTGAAGTTTTGTGTACTTGTTGTCACGTGTTTTTTGCGTCTTGTCCTCAATCTTGTCGGGTGTTTGTCTAAGGGGTAGTTTAAATAATTTCTAGTTGTTGGGGCATATATTGGGCATTTTTTTTCTTAGTGGTGGGTTTAGGTGTGTGCTGGGAGATAGTGGGTGTGGGTAGGGAGGACAGGATGTCAGAGGGGGCATTGGGGGGCTTCCTCTGGCTGGTGAAATTTTACCTGCCCTTGATGGTGGAGAGTGGGGGTCGTATCCTTTCTGGATATCCCGTCCATGTGCGGAAGGTCAGGTGGGAGTGCGTGAGAGCACAGATGTTGCGTGTCTTCGGTGCGGACAGGACTGTCCACCAATGGAAACACCGATGGCAGGATTGCGTGGGCCGTGAGGGTGATCTGTTGGACCACCTGGGAGTCATCATTGGCCTACAGTGTGGTAAGCTCAACCTCAAAATTGATATATGAACACTCATACGAAAAGCCAAAAATGCGGTGTGTGACACAATGGTGTATATGTGCACAAAAGTGGTGGAGTGAGGCGTTAGACGTCATTTGAATTGGATGATCCTGTGCATGGAGGCTCAACCTCCTGCCCATGCAGAATGTTGTCATTTAGCGGATCTGATGTGCACGGCATATGGCAGTACAATGGGCCTGATTCACAAAAGTTATCTGAGACAAAATCCTAACTTGATGACTTTCGGTATTCACAAAAGGCATTTAGGAGTAGTAAAGTTAGGAATTCTAACTTTACTACTCATAAATGCCTTTTGTGAATACTGAAAGTCGTCAAGTTCGGAGTTTGTCTCAGATTACTTTTGTGAATCGGGCCCACAGTTCTGCTGCACACAGGAGGGGGAATGTAGCATTGCTCCCTGTATTGCCAGTGTCATAGCCACTTCTCCCAGCTGCTACTTTTGGCATTGGCTCATAGTGATGCCACCCTTGAAATGGTGGTACAGCATCTGACTATATGCTAATTGCAGTGCACTACACATCCCTAGACACATCGCCCTATCTGCTCACAGTGGTCACAGCATGAGAGGGTTCCTTATTGACAATAAGGCATTGTTAGGCCACACGAAGGGGCTGAATGAGGACTTGCACTTTGGGAGAAGTCACTATTGCCAACACCACTTCACTGAAGCAGACATTGTGGTTCCAATAGCGGCTGGTAGGCATATGCCCTAACGATTCTTCATCTATGTGAATATGGTGTGCTCCATCTTGGAATGTGACATGTAATGAGCCCCATCACAACAAGCTTTGTCCACCCCGTAGAGTGTGAGTAGATCTGCAAAGTGAGACTTTGTAGCAATGGTAAAGGGAGATACTACTTGTGGCATGCGACTGACTTGGACATATTTGCACACATGCCTATTTCCATCATGTACGTAGGGCGAAGTTGGAATCTTGCTAGAATGTTGTATTTGAGCAATGACGGCACGGCTAGTTCACACATACCCGGTCAACTCACTGCCTATCTGGGACACAGTTACACATGGACATTTCTCATATGTCCCTTGGTGTACGTTTTGAAGGATTCACTGGGCAACCATTTGTACAGACTTCTATGCTTGAATAGTCATAGACAACACACACATGTGTAACTGAAATATTTAATTTTTTTAAATGCGCATTGTCTCTGTTGGAGACTGGGCCAGTACTTGGCTCTAACAAGCCCCACATTCCAGAGATGCCCAGTGGAGGGCTTGACAGAGTACTTCAGGGGTGACATGTCCCGAGGAAGAGGTTGAGTTCAGTCAGCAGGCTGATTGCAGTGTCATTGGGAACCACACAAATCATGGCAGTCCATACTGAGGTCCAAGGTGAGTGTCCAAGAGTGGATCTGGGGACAGTGGATGCTGATGTTCCGGGGCATGATGCTAAGCACTGATCCAAGGCAAAACAGTGCATTTAGCACAGATGGATGCTACCGCTTTCTTCTTCGCAATAATGCCGAATCATCCACATCTTCGTCCTCTGATGTGTCATGTGCCTCACATGTGCGTGGTGGTAGATTGGCTGCAGCACTGTGAGGAACTGACACATCAGGAGGCGGAGATGTGGATGTAGAAGCAGCAGCAGCATTCATCTGTGCCAAACCTTGATGCAGCAATGCAGTTATAATCAGCTGCAGGGCATGGAAGATTCCAGCTATGTCTCGTTGGTGTGCAGCCGTGGCAGCCATTTGTTCCACTTGCATCCGCTCCATGTTCTCCATTATCATTCGCATGCGGGCCAACTCCTGGCTGGCATAGCTGGAGCCACTCTGACTGGACAGTTGCTCTTGTCTCTGAGTCATGACTCCAGCGATGTCAGCCATGGAATGTCGGAGAGCATGGAGCGGACTGTGGGTGTCTGTGATGTTCTGTAGGTGGTCCCGAATGGCACTCAGACACCCACCCACACCTGATCGGCCATCTCCTGCTGGACCTCTACCGCACAGCATTGAAATGCCAGAAGTGGGTCCTCAAGGTCCTGGGAGACAGCTGTAGTGGTAGGTGCTTGCTGGTGGGTGGTTTGTGCAGAGGGTGGAGTTTCCACGACGCAGCTGGATGGCCCTGCTTCTGGGGATGGGGTGCTAAATGAGTCTAGCAGCTGTTGGAGGGTGTCCTGGTTGATGGCGGTGAATTCCTCAACTTCATCAGTGAAGAGTGGGACAAGCTGCTGTACAGGAGGTGAGGTTTCGCCCGCTGCAATGTAAAGGGGAGATGCAGTTAAATGTGTGTTTCAAGTATGATCATGCATTTGATGAGTTTACAAGCAGGCTGCATGACAATGTCCATTCTGACTGTTTAGGGGCAGATGCCTATTAGATACCGGATAGTGATTATTTGTACAACATCACGGATGTGACGTTGTAGTTGTACATTATCATCTCAGAGTTTACAGCTATGCCAAATGTGAATGGCCAATTGCTATGCACAAGCGGCACCAGTTGTGTCCTCTGTTCAGTAGTGAAAGTGATGCAATTTGTACCACATTGTAGTTAATGTTGATTATCTCTGATTTATGTGTCTGTGCACTGCATTGTGGGAGAGTCACCCCTGCAGCGTTGGTTTTAATGCCCATTATCCCTTTAAGACAGTGAGCCTTTCACTTAGGTGCATTTGCAATGATGAGATGTTGCAAGCTGGAGTAAATATGGGTCATGGACAGAGTTGGGAAACTCGTGCATTGTTTGGCAGCAGATGTCTTCTTTACATCAGGGGTTGTATGTACACAAGGAAGTGTCAGAGTGTGACCTGCTCCTTTAAGGATGAACTCCACACTCAGCCACTTCAGTGACCGTGGCCTGCACCATGTTAAAATGTTTAGGGTGCAGGCATGCAATTCATCATGCACTGTCACTTGCCTTGTCAGTGTGGCTCACAGACAGTCAGCTTTGCTGGGTAGTGCACATGTGCATGGGTTTGGTGCGAGAATGGTTATGTGTGAGGAGGGACCCCTTTAGGCAGATTGGCAATGATGGGATAATTGCTGTTTCTATGTGTGCTGCACAATGCAGTACACATGTACATCCAGGTAGCTTAGACTCTTGTGATTTCTCTTGTGTGCATGTCGTCAGTCATGTTTTTCCTTCCATGCATTGCTTACTGCCCTCCTGTTGGCTTACCTGTTGTGAGTGTGGTGCAGTGTGAGTTTCCATTGTTGTTGCAGGCTGAACAGACAGTGACAACACCCATTACCCTCAATGTTGGGCCCACGTATGGTGTGTACGTGGGCCTAGATTTGATGGATGTGGATTTCCAAAGGCATATTAGTGGTGCTCAGGCCCTATCACCCCCCAACCCCTCCCATGAGATGCAAATGGCAGGCTGATGTGTGTTTGTGTATTTGCCACGCAGATGGTCACATGGATGAGACATGCTGTCCTGGTTCAGAATATTGAATGCCGGGGTTTTCGTGTGGATGATGACAGACATGACTGCATATTTGTTTACTGAAACTGTATACTTAACAAACAGACAGGTTTACATGCACATCATGGTGTAATGGGCAACTCACACCAGAACTGATGTGGAATGCTGTTTTCTGTATTGCATATGTGTACACTTGTGATTGGAGGAGTGGATTTTGACCTAAGGGGTGATGGTGCCATTTTGCTACTTGTCATTATTTGATGCTACTTTGCTATTCTTGCTTCTTGTCATACTTAGGATGTCATCCTTCTTTACAGGGACATTGTAGTTCTGTGAGTATGGCACACAGACAAGTCATGTAGTACATATTTGGGTGACACATTCCTGATATGCATAGCCCATGCACTGTAGTGTTGTAGGCATATCCCCCCTGCTCATAGTATGACATCACATTTGGACTCAAGTCTGCTGAATGGGTGCATTGTGGGATATGCACCTTTTAGACAGATGGCTACATGATCACTTTGTTGTGACAATGCATGTGTTTATGGTATGCAGACTTATTAGATGCTTTCTCACTTGGTGTACAAAGGACTGCATCTCATGAACAAGCAAGGGGGCATATTGACTGGAGATGTGGCAAGATGTCTAAATGGCCCCCTTGCTTCAACACCACGCATATGCATGTGCCCATGTGTCTGATTCGTGTGCAAGATTGTTTATGTGCAGTAAGGTCCCCCTTGACGCACATGCACATTCTTGCACACAACTCAAACATACGGGCACATGCATATGCGTGGTGTTGGGGCAAGGGGGCCATTTTGATACCCTGCCGCATCTCCAGTCAATGTGCCCCTTTGCTATTTGATGTTGCACTTATTTTGTGGTCTGACGTTAATCTTGGACTCTATTCTTTGGGTACTTTTCTGTGCACATTTCCAGGTCTGTGAGCCCACCAATATGTGTCTTGCAATGTATTGGTTGAGTAGGGTGATATGTGTCTATGCCACCAGGGAGAAGGGTATCCGTGACATGATCCGCAGTCATTGTGAGTGTGCACTGAGAGATGTTTAATTGGGCATGAGTGGTATTGGGACCATCCACCCCGTCCCCCCAGTCCCTGGTTGTTACTCACCCTGTTGCTGATGTGTCTGGTCCTGTTCAGAAGTATCCTGTCCTGGAACTCCAACCACCGTCTCCTCGCTGATGACAGCGGACACCTGTTCCTCCAACGCATCCAGCTCCTCCTGTGGCACTGGACTCCCACCTCCAGTCTCCATTGCTGCTTTGAGATTGGCTGCAAGTTTCGCCTTGGTCTTGCGCTTAGCATCATGCCGGCGCTTCTTGCAGTCATCCACTGTCCTCCTCATCTCTCCAACAGCATTCACCTTGGCTGCGATGGACTGCCATATAGCATTTTTTGTTCCCAATGACACCGTGGAGCTGACAAAAAGCTGTTGTTGTTTTTCTGTCACCTCTGCAATCAGGACCTGGTTTTCCTGCTGACTGACGGGGTCTTCCTCTTCCTCTTCTCCTTGCCCTACCCCTGGGTCTCTGCCTGATCCTCCTGGGTGTTTGGGGGGTTGTTGTTTGCTTCGGTACTGGGTCCAGCTTCCTCCACGGTTCTTCAAATCTTCTTTTTTTGTGTGTGTTTGGACTACATAACAGGCGTTTTATAGTGGTTTTGCGGCCCAAATGTGAAAAAAGTGGCATCACGCTGAGTAGCGTGCAGTTTCTGGCCGCTAATTGGCCTTTCGCCACTTTTTTCCCGTTAGCATCAGGATTTTTATCGCCATGCCGCTGTTCTTTACGCGGGAAAGTTCACACGGTAAGATAAACTATCGCCATTTAGCGGCATGTTGGAAATACGCCGCTAACACGGCGATAGTTAACGGCGATAAAAAAAGTAGCGCTAACTTGCGTTAGCGATAGTTATCGCCAAATCTTGTACATATGCCCCTCAATATCTTACAGTATTTGAGCCACACAGTAGAGATATTCTGAAGAGTAAAAAGCTGGATACATACTATCCAAGAAGAAGTCCTCATCTGGAAAGGATGTGTCTCTATGAAATACTTCAGCATTATACTTTCAGAAATAATGTTAATGAAAACATAGATGAAGGTAAATTTGCCATGGCATGAAGGATGTTTGGTGAGACATAACAAAGGAAATGTATTCAACCATCGTAAGCTAAGTTGCCAAACTCCAGACAAAAGAGAGTTTTTCTATTTAGCCTTGTTACAGTTGTTTAAGCCATAGCGAACTGAAAGTGAGCTACTTCGAGAATGTTACTGTTATGAAGACTCATTCAACGTTGTGAAAGACAGCATTGAGTGCTGTGTGTTTATAGTGTATCTTCAAATGTTAAGAGAAGAAATTGACCAAGAAGAAACAATTGCTGCTGAGATAGCAAAAGAGTGTTCTCAGAGCAGTCGAAGTTCAGCACCTGGAAGTCAAGATCCTCTTGGACAGCCAATCATTGAAAATGAAGCTGCAATAGCTATGAATGAAGTAGAGAATGCAATGCAGCAAGTAAGATGGGACACTGTGGATCTAGAGCTACTAATACAGCAATTGAATGCAGATCAGAAAGGCAAGGTAAAGTAGAACATGGATTTCTCCATGAGAAAAAAATTGTGCACGTTGTACATACAAACCAGTTCTATTGTACATAAGTGGTCAAGCTACAACGGGAAAAAGCTTTTTGATTAAAGTTCTGACCAGTTACCTACAGAAGACAACAGATTCCAATTTGTTGTGTGTAGTCACTGCTCCAACAGTTTTTGCTGCTCATAATGTTAAAGGAGTCACCATTAATCGATTATTAATGCTACCTGTTGAACATTATAACAAATCAAAATACAACAAATTATCTGGTGATGCTTGTCATGAAGTGACAAGAGTATTAAAGAAATTAAAGCTACTAATTATTGATGAAGTAGCATGGTGTCTAACCTAATGCTAGCCTTTATACATTTAAGAATGCAGCAAATATTAAAAACTGACTATAATGGAGGAAAACACTTAATAGTCTTCAGAGACCTGCTACAACTAACTCCTGTAAAAGGACAACCTGTATTCAAGAAACTACTACATAATGAAACAAGGAATTCACTAGGAAGTATTGGAAATGTAAACATTTGGGAAAACTTTCAATACAAAGAGTTAATCCAAAATATGCGCCAAGCATCTGATATGCATTATGCAGATATATTAAAGGATATAGGAGTGGGAGTCATCACAAAAGAGGGAAAGACAGTATTAAAAGCCTGTCTCATCAAAAATGTGTTTCCAAGTCTAAGTAATGTTTCAGCTGCTGACGTACTGTATAATTTTTCTAAGGAAGAGAAGTCTATTGCTTGTTTGATGCCAACTCTTGAGGAGTGTAGTAAAGTCAATGAACAATTATTGCAACTGGAAGAAGAAGAGATCATAAAAATTAGAGCAAATGATAAAATAGAACACCAAGGCATAACAGTGCTACTAACAGAAAAACTGCAATCGAAATTGGATAGTTTAGAGTCTGTGTTGAAAACTGCAGGATTAGAAAAACAGTTACATATCTGCAAAAATTGTCGCTTAATCTTAAATCGTAATTTAAATGTTGAAAAAGGGCTAGTGAATGGTGCAATGGGTAAAGTGATGAAATGTATTAATTATCCAACCAGAAATGATGTGGAATACTTAGCCATAAAATTTGATGATATTGCTGAAGTTAAGCAGATTGGTAGAAGTGTTGTACGTTTCCTACTTGTGAAAGACTTGTATGTCCAGCGAAAGTAGTTCCCAGTGCCTTTAGCATATGCAGTAACTATTCACAAATTGCAAGGTTTAAGTGCAGATACAGGTCTTGTTAATATTGGTAGTAGAGTATTCAAAAAAAGAATGTCATATGTTGCTTTGTCGCGAATTAGAACATTGTCTGGTTTATTTCTGATTGATTTTGATGAGAAGAAAGTAAGTGCTGATGTGAGCTGCGTAACAGAGTATAATCAGTTAAGAGCTCAATATGCTCCTCATTTAGACCAGCATCCTGTGGTTCAAAAGCTATACTGTGTCCAAAGCGTAAAATATCAAAGCAGTCTATCAGAGTTGAACAGAAAGATGAACAAAAAGAAAATCAACAAGGAGGAAAGAAAAGAGAACTACAGCACAATGAGGAAATACAGGGCTATCACTTTGATAATAAATCTGGAGTGAACTGTCATGCAAATGTTAAATGGACTATATAATTTGCCTCCTTTTACACATTTTATTAAATAAAAGATAGATAAAAGAATGTCTTCACAACTATGTAGTTTACTTGAAGAATTATAAAGTGACAGAAGTATTATCCATTCTGCTACTGGAATAAGAAATCTCACTGATGAATGTACTGGATCAGTAGTGTTATCTCAAAATCTTCAGCAGGATGCTCAAGAATTTCTAATAGTAATGCTAGGACTATTAGATGAAGAAGATGTTAATATCAATGAATTATTTGGTTTAACTTATAAATGGACCCATAATTGTGAAAATTGTGAATTTTTGTCTAGCACTGAAATCAATTCAGAACGATTCCTCTACTTGACATTACCAGATTGTAACGCTGTGCCTCTTAAAGATTTAACTACAAACGCCCATCAAGATATGACCTGTCCAAAGTGCAGATCAGAACTTAGGTCAACGTTGTTTCTACAAAGGTATGGAAAATATGTCATAGTCATGCTACAACGATGCAGAGTGGATGGTACTAAATAAGGAACTGAAGTTACAAACTTTAAAGCTGCACAAATTTCCATCTCAAAAAGAACTTTCACAAATATAGCACTCATATTTCATGAAGAAGTTAATATAACCTCTGGACACTACACAATATATTTAAGATATCAAACAGGATGGACAGAGTGCAATGACATACAAGTGGCATTCAAATCAATACTACCTAAAAAGTTACCAAACTCATATCTGCTATTTTTAGAACCGAAGTTCTAAGGAGAATCTAGGATAAGAAAATATGGTATTGTGTTGACATATATGTGGATTATGTGTTTCTGAGACATTATTCGGCCTATTAGGGGTACTGTCTACTGCAAGATGTTAGAAATGAAGGACTCTTTTTAACTGCGGGAAATGAATTTATAAAACATTTGAGGACTACATTGTGTACTACAGATAAAAAGTAAATGGAGGTACTATAATACCAGTAGCCTTAATTTGCATGTGAAAAGTCTCTTCAGCACTGAAAAAATGTCCCCTTTTGTCTCTGCTACAGCAACTTCTACCAAGTACTATGTGTTATGTGTTTCATACATGGACTAAGAACATTTTAGATATCATTTGGCCTAACAGGGATGATGTTTCCAAAAGGATATGCAAAAATGAAGACTGCTTCATAATTGTTTGAGATTTTGTGCCAGATATAAAAATATCAGAAACAATTTTAACATTTAGGGGCAGTTTTACAAGCCCCTTGCAACACTTTTGTGCCACTGTTGCGTCACTTTTGTGACACAGCGGTGGCATAAACAATGCGGCCCATTTACAATGTGACGCATCCAGCGAGATGCGTCACGTTGTAAACCCATGTGTCATATTAGACCTGCGTCAGGTATAATGTTTGCAGGGTGGACGTTCGCACGGAGGAAAGCCTCATAAAAGTGACGCAGTGAAATCTACAAGATTTCACTGCGCCACTTCTAGGACGCCACTGCGTCAAAACCTTACTCCTGCTTGAAGTAGACGTAAAGAGTGATGCAGTGCAATAAGTATAGGCCTCAAAATGCATTGCTGGAGTTGCCTCGTGCTTGCAACACGACTCCAGCAATGAGTGACTTTTGGGCCAACAGATGAGTCAGAATTTCTGATGCATCTGTCACTCCTTGCACCATGGTGCGCCATATTGTAAATACGGTGCTTCCATGGTGGCGCAAGGGTATTGCATGCTGGCGCAGGGAAACTGACGCATCTCTACAGATGAGTCGGTTTCTTGTAAATCTAGCCCTTAGTTGCTTTCATTAAGGTAGTAACCTATCAGCAAGCCAGTATTAAAACACTTGGAGTGAGTGCAGTGAACAGTATGACATAGTTGTAATGATCTACTGTGCACATTTAGGGGCATATTATCAAGGCGGCGCTATGAAATTATCGCCGCTTTTGCGTCCGTTTTCGGGCGAAAAGCTGCGATAATTTCATTGCCTTATCAGCAAAGACACGCTATCGCGTGTTTTGCTGACTTAGCGCCCGTTTGCAGCACGCCTAACTCTGCATCGCTAATGAGATGCAAAGTAGGCGTGGCTGTGAAACCAACCAGGGAAAATATCGCGAAGGCAGCTTTGCGATATTAACAAGGAAGGCTAGCGATTTTTTAAATCGCGTTAAGTATGACTTAACGCAGGAATTTAACGTCTGTTAAATTCCTGACTAAGGCATACTTAACATGGGGGGTGGATTCTGTGGCTAAGACCACAGGCCCTATCATCTAGGATATCGCCGTTTTCCACCATGGAAAACGGCGATATCCACACTATCTCTGGAATTTGTATCGCCTCGGCGATCCGCGTTGTTGATAACGCGCTAACCAAGCGATAAATTCCAGAGATAGCCGGCGATAAATATGCAAGCGCTAAGCGCGCTTTGCGATATTTATCGCCGGCCCTTGTTAATATGCCCCTTGATTTTTTTTTGTTACAATCATTTGATTGTTTTTCCCACTGTTTAATGATGATGCTTCATACAAAGCACTCTTGAAAGTGAACAAGTATGAAAGCTGAAAACAGGGAAAAACAGTAAAACATTTGTCTATGTTGAATTAAAGTTTTGGTTAAAAAATGTTGTATGTTGTTTGGTTGCCTAGAGTTCAAAATGAAATTCTAATACATTTTTGTCTGTTTCTATTTTTTCACAGTGGCTGGAGGTTGAGATATATTACGTGTGTCAAATTACTAATCTAGTGATGTATTCATTGAGTTACTACTCATGTACTCATCCCATCTCCCAGGCACAACAGTTGCACTCGTCCAATCACCCATCCACCACCTAAGGAGTCATCCAATCACTCAGGTACTGCACTTGAATTCATCTAATCTCCCAGCCGCTACTCAGGCACTCATCCAATCACCCAGTCTCTAACGATGGGTCATGCCTTCACTTAGTCACGACTAATGCAGCTATGGAATCACCTAGTCACTACACTTGCACTCTTTTATTCATTCAGGCACTCCACTTGCAGTTATCCATTTACCCAGGCACTACACTTGCAGTCATCCAATCACCCAATCAGTACCCTTGCACTCATGTATTCACTAATATACTACCCATGCATTCATCCAATCACCCAGGCACTAGTCATGCACTAATCCATTCACTCAGGCACTACCCATACACTCATCCATTCACTCAGGCACTACTGATGCACTCATTGAATCACCCATCTACTACCCATACATTCATCCATTCACTCAGGCACTACTCATGCAGTAATCCATTCACTCTTGCACTATACATGCACTCATCTAATTACCCAAGCACAACCCATGCACTCATGCAATCACCCAGGCACTACTCAAGCATTCATGCAATTAACCAAGCAGTAGCAAACAGAAGGAGATGATGGACGGAGCACTGAAACTGTTAAAGCACTCACCCCCAGTCACAGATCTGGGTTGATTCCATCATCATTCTTTAGCTCAATATGCCACCCCAGTTCAGACCCAGCCATATGAAAATCAGGTTTGACCCTGTGCCTCATGGGAACAGTCCAGCCCGAACTGTTAAGCCAAGTCTTCCCTGGACCGGAAACTAGAATTCAGAGTCCGGTATGGGGGTAACACCCGTCATCAGCCAGGCTAGCTTGAATCCAGTGGCAAAGTGAGCAAGGGACCCACATCTGGGCAGACCCTGCTAACATAGGGCAAACAAAGCAAACACAAGGAGATGATGGACGGAGCGCTGGAACTTTTCAAGCATTCACCCCCAGTCACAGATCTGGGTTGAATCCATCATCGTTCTTTATCTCACTTCACCACTCCAGTTCAGACCCAGCCATATGCAAATCAGGCTTGACCCTGTGCCTCATGGGAACAGTCCAACACGAACTGCCAAGCCAGGTCTTTCCTGGACCGGAAACAAGCATCCTGAGACCGGTTTCGGGGTAACACCCCTCATCAGCCAGGCTAGTTTGAATCCAGTGGCAAAGTGAGCAAGGGACCAACGTCTGGGCAGACCCTGCTAACATAGGGCAAACAAAGCAAACACAAGAAGATGATGGACGGAGCGCTGGAACTTTTCAAGCATTCACCCCCAGTCACAGATCTGGGTTGAATCCATCATCGTTCTTTATCTGACTTCACCACTCCAGTTCAGACCCAGCCATATGCAAATCAGGCTTGACCCTGTGCCTCATGGGAACAGTCCAACACGAACTGCCAAGTCAGGTCTTCCCTGGACCAGAAAGAAGCATCCTGGGACCGGTTTTGGGGTAACACCCCTCATCAGCCAGGCTAGCTTGAATCCAGTGGCAAAGTGAGCAAGGGACCCATGTCTGGGCATACCCTGAAAACTTAGGGCAAACAAAGTAAACACATGGAGATGATGGACAGAGCGCTGAAACTTTTCAAACCCTCACCCCCAGTCACAGATCTGGGTTTCACTTGAATCCATCATCGTTCTTTATCTCAATTTGCTATCCCAGTTCAGACCGAGCCATATGCAAATCAGGCTTGACCTTGTGCCTCATGGGAACCAGGCAGTACCCATACATACATCCAGTCACTCAGGCACTATCCTTGCACTCATCTATTCACTCAGGCACTACCCATGCACTAGGCAAAAACCAAGACACTAGGGATGCACTCATCCAATCAAACTAGGCATTACCTTTACACTCAGGCAATCACCCTTGCACTACTCTTGCACTCATCCAGTCAACCAGGCATTATGTATGCACTCACCCCCAGTCACAGATCTGGGTTGAATACATCGTCGTTCTTTAGCTCACTTCGCCACCCCAGTTCAGACCCAGCCATATGCAAATCAGGCTTGACCCTGTGCCTCATGGGAACCAGGCAGTACCCATACATACATCCAATTACTCAAGCTCTACCCTCGTACTCATCCATTCACTGAGGCAGTACACATACACTCATCCAATCACCCAGGTACTGCCCATGCACTTATACAATGACCCAGCCACTGTCCATGGACTTACCCAATCACCCAGACACTATCCATGCATTCACCCAATCACCCATGCACTATCCATACACTCACCCAATCACCCAGGCACTACCCTTGCACTCATCCAATTATGCAGGCACTACTCAAGTGCTCATCCAATCACTCAGGTGTTGCCCAAGCACACATCCAATCACCCAGGCACTACCCTTGCACTCATCCATTCACTCAGGCACTATGCATGCTCTCATCCATTCACTCAGGTACTACAGATGCACTCATCCAATGACCAAGGCACTACTCTTGCACTCATCCAATCACCCAGGTGCTACCCATGCACTCACACAATCAACCAGGCACTACACACGCACTAATCCAATCACCCAAACAGTACCCATGCACTCAACCATTCACTCAGGCACTATCCATGCACTCTCCCAATCACTTAGGCACTATCCAAGCTCTCATTCAATCACTCAGGCACTACCCTTGCACTCATCCATTCAATCAGGCACTACTCATGCACTTATACAATCAACCAGGTACTACCCATGCACTAATCCAATCATACAAGTAGTACCCATGCACTCATCCATTCACTCAGGCACTACCCATGCACAATGCAATCACCCAGACACTATCATGCACATATCCAATCACTCAGGCACTATCCATGCACTCTTCCAATCACCTAGGCACTATCCATGCTCTCATCCAATAACACAGGCACTAACCTTGCACTCATCTATTCAATCAGGCGCTACCCATACACTCACACAATCAACTAGGAATTGCCCATGCACTAATCCAATCACGCAAGCAGTACCATTGCACTCATCTATTCACTCAGGCACTACGTATGCAGTCATGCAATCAACCAGGCACTACCCATGCACTCATCCAATCACCCAGGCAGTACCCATGCACTCATCCAATCACCCAGGCACTACCTTTGCACTCATCCATTCACTTAGAGACTACTCATGCACTCATCTAATCACTCAGGCACTACCCATGCACTCATCCAATCACTCTGGCACTAACCAAGCACTCATCCAATCACCCAGGTACTACCCTTGTACTCATCCCTTCACTGAGGCACTACCCATGCACTCACCCAGTGACCCAGGCACTACTCATGCACACATCCAATCACCCAGACAGTACCCATGCACTCATCCAATCACCAATGCACTATCCATGCACTCACCCAATCACCAAGGCACTATCCTTGCACTCATCCATTCAATGAGGTGCTACCTATACACTCATTCAATCACCCAGGTGCTACTATTGCACACGTCCAGTCACCCAGGCGCTACCCACAACTCAGACAATCAGCCAGGCACTACCCATGCACTAATCCAATCACACAAGCAGTACCCATGCACTCATTGATTAACTCAGGCAATCCCCATGACTTCATGCAATCAACCAGGCACTACCCACACACTCATCCAATCACCCTGGCAGTACCCATGCACTTATCCAATCACCCAGGCACTACCCTTACATTCATCCATTCACTTAGACACTACTCATGCACTCATCCAATCACTCAGGCACTACCCATGCACTCATCCAATAACCCCGGCACTACCCATGCAAACACCCACTGACCCAGGCACTAATCATGCACTCATCCAATCACCCAGACAGTACCCATGCACTCATCCAATAACCCTGGCACTATCCATGCAATCATCCAATCACCAAGGCACTATCCTTTCACTCGTCCATTCAATTAGGTGCTACCTATGCACTCATCCAATCACCCAGGTGCTACTATTACACTCATCCAGTCACACAGGCACTACCCATGCACTCATACAATCACCCAGGCACCACCCATGTACACATACAATCACTCAGGCACTACAGTTGCACTCATCCATTCACTCATGCACTACCTATGCAATCATGCATACATCCAGGCACTAACCTTGCTCTCATCCATTCACACAGGCACTACGCATGCGCTCATCCATTCACTCAGGACACTACCCGTGCACTCATCCAATGACCCAGGCACTACTCTTGCACTCATCGAGTCTTCCAGGCACTACCCACGCACTCACTCAACCAACTAGGCACTACCCATGCACTAATCCAATCACCTAAGCTGTACTCATGCACTCAACCATTCACTCAGGCACTATCCATGCACTCTCCCAATCACTTATTCACTATCTATGCTCTCATCCAATCACTCAGGCACTACCCTTGCACTCATCCATCTAATTATGCGCTACTCACTCGCTCATACAATCAACCAGGTACTACCCATGCACTAATCCAATCATGCAAGCAGTAGCCATGCACTCACCATTAACTCAGGCACTACCCATGCACAATGCAATCACCCAGCCACTATCATGCACATATCCAATCAGTCAGGCACTACCTATGCACTAATCTATTCACTCAGGCACTATCCATGCTTTCATCCATTCACTCAGGTACTACTCATGTAGTCATCCACTCACTCTGGCACTACCCATGCACTCATCTATTCACTCAGGCACTGCCCATGCACTCATTCCATTATCCATGTACCACTCTTGCATTCATTTATTCTTCGATACGCCACTCATCCAGTCATTCACAATTGCAAAAATGATACAGATACTTACACACACATTTATTTATTCCGTTTTTTTTATAACTGTAAAAATGTTTTTTTACTTTTTGAAGTAAAAATGAACTGCAACTGGCAGTGGAAAAACTTGAAGAAGCTCTCAAAAACATGAGAATACTTCAAGGACCCAAGGACAAAATCAACATTTGTGAGTCTTGCAACTGTTGCTGCAAGCTGTTATGCTCTGCTCACCAGCACTAACCACAACTCCACCATCCGTACAATAAGTGGCAATCCAGTTGCATTCAGGTGCGATGTCTTGAGACTGTTGTTGAACTTTGGAAGGCACTCATCGTCCAGGTGTTAATGCACTTGCTAAAGATGTAGATGGACGTTCAGCCTCTCGTTGTCTTTTTGCAGCTTTTAATCGGTTGTTGTGGAAAGTTTTCAGATGGTAGAGCACTGAAGTTGTTCCCCAACAGTATTTTTTATTTGTACCTCTCGACACAATTTTTGCCGCAGTTTTTAATTCTTTAGAAGGAATTGTGAAGAACTCCCATGCGGAGCTGCTTTTTTTCTGTGAAGACCTCTCATCTTCAGAGTCTTCATAATGCAGTTCCTGGACTTCCGGGGTTTTCTGTTGTTGCTGGTTTTCCCCCTGTTGTTGTAGTTGTTCTGTTGTTACAGTTGCCATTTCTTTAATAAATGTTATTAAAATTTTGCCAGAAAATGCCAGGCACTTTCTCTCACTGAAATGCTTTCAGAGAATGAATCAGAAAGGTGTATGGGTGTGTTCTTCCCATTGTTATAGTTGAAAAGTGTATCATACAATCATAATTCTTTGTTTCCTGGTCATATGATCTTCACGACTATCAGCGTCATCACGAAGACCAGAAATTGAACAGAATAATATTTTGTTTGAAAATATGTAATCAAATATAAATGTTAAATGACTGATATAATTAAACCCCAAATGAGTATCATTTACTGTAATATGTATAAATATGGGTTATAGACTTTACCAAAAACACACGTTCATCGCGGTTACCGACATCATGGCGACTTCTGACATTGCTGCGATCACACAAAACACCAAATATTAGACTTTTAGTTGAAAAAATTCTTCCAGAAGTTAGGTTTATAGAGTATATCAATAAATAACTTGTGTCAAATATTAAATAAATTATGTGTAAGTATGTGTCCCCGAGTTTTGAAAAAATAGGTGCACTTCGCGACTACCAGCGTCACCGTGAATATATAAAACATCACATTGAAGACGTTTTTTCACAAAACCATCACACAAACTCAGATATAAACTCTGCATCAATAAACAATTGTGTCTGCTATTAAGTAAGGTCTGTCTATATATATATATGTTTAAGACTTCCTCAAAAACATGCACCTTTCACGACTTCACTGCGGGTTTTGGGACATCGTCGCAAATATAAAAAAAATTACGAAAAAAAACAACGCTTATTAATTCACTGAAGAAGGTACAAGCTTAAAAAAACACCTCTTATAGAGCCATTTTAGATAGAAAATACAATTTAAAAACCTTACAAATTCATTAAAAAAATCATAGGTTACATGGACGTTCTAGTTGGGAAATAGAATTTAAAACACTTGAGAAATTCACTGAAAAAAACAAAGGTAACAGTGACATTATAGTGAGGATTTAGCATTTAAAAAACCTTAGAAATTCACAGAAAAAAAGCCAAAAGTTACAAGGGCGTTATAGATAGGGAATAGAATAAAAAAAAAAAAAACACATAAATACAGTGAAAAAAACCAAAGGTTACAGGGACGTTATAGTTAGGCTGACATTTCACTTGTACAAAACCAGAGGAATTCAGCACTTATAGTTAGCTGAGCCAACTATAACTTGCGCCCTCGCAATGCACTGCTTATGACATCACATATTACATCACTCATGACATGGTCCGTGACATCACTGATGACATCACTAATGCTTCAATAGTTAAATACATCCATAGATACTGCTGGGATGATTAAATGAGTGCAACTCTAGTGCCTGGATTATTGCAAGAGTGCATACATAGTATATAGGTGATTTATGTAGTGCATGGATAGTGCATGCATAATTGTTTAAGCCCATGCCTAGCACCTAGCCAATTGGATGACGATTTAATGCTGCCCATTTCTTTTTGGTTGAGTGAAAAGGTAGTGCCTGGATGCTTAGATAACTACATGGGTAGTGCCTGAAGAATTGAATAAGTGCATCAATAGTGCCTGACTAATTAGATGAGTGCATGACTAGTGTCTGAGTGACTGCATGATTCCATTGTTAAAGCTTCAGAGATTGGATGAAAGTGTACTGCTGGGGTGATTGGATTAGTGCAAGCCTATTGTCTCAGTAATTAAATGACAGCATAGGTACTGGATGGGTGATATGTTTACTATGATGGTACTCTCCACATAATTAGATGAGTGCATGAGTAGAGCCTGAGTGTTTCATCAGTAAACATGTGTGCCTCAGTATTTCAATAACTGCATGGGTTGTAAGTGGGGGTTTAGATGGCTGCATATGTTCTGCGCAAATGTTATAATGTTATAATGATTGCATAAGTCATTAGTTAGTATCTATGTGATTAGATGAATGTATGGGTAGTGCCTGCATAGTCCAATGACTACATCATTTCTGCCTGCCTGATTGCAAGGGCACATGTGTAGTGTCTGGGTAATTTAATAATTTCATGGATACTGAATCACTAATTTGATGACTGCCTGAGTCATGGCTGGGTGATTGCATGAGTGCTTGAATACTGCGTGACTGACTGTGAAAGTACCTTCATTGCTGTTAGATAACACTTGTCACTATATCTCTCACTCATTGGTTATCTCCTTCTGTCACTATCAAACTACCTGTTTTACTGTATATACGCTTTTCTACTGAGCTATGTGTGAGTGAAATCTAGGCTTTACACTTGATATACAATTGCATCCATGGCTCTCTAGAAACATACATTGCTTTGTTACTGAGCATTCACATGCATCAGTAAGTTTCTAAAACAGAAACATTTTGAAATGTTTCCAAGCACAAAACCTTTTGCGAATGGCATACATACATTATTTCTCTAATACTTCTTCTGCTTCTAAAACATGTATTCAGCTTATCTCAAACAAACATTACACTTGAAATGAAGCTAGCACATAAACTCTTGAAGCATTCTGCACTATTAAACAATTCTCAAATTTAAAGAAAAACACTGCCCTCACCATCTACATAAAATTTTCATCAGCCCTACTGAACATAGATCACAATGTATGTGATTTCTTAATAGATGTACACCTTCAAGCTATCTTTCCAAAAATATATACCTCTCTGCATCTTTAAGTAAACTCAAAAGTCCCACCGTATATATAGCTATGTGCAAGCACAAAAACCATATCTCAACATCTAAGCACATGCAAAGCGGTCGTATAAGTTAAAAAACCACATTGACAAACACTTCCCAATACATACCTAACAAGTATTACTTCTTTCTAATTCAAATACAGGTGGACAACATGTTCTCATCTTTTATTTCTGACTACACTAATCCTGTTTAATAATGTTACTAAAAGTACTACAACTCCTAAATAACAGATGTATCTATTCTGAACATAATGTTTAGACATTTAAAACATTCTTAGTTCCTCATTGCAACTTTCCACAAGACTATACTGTTATTTTTCAATAAAATACACAATGTAGTAAAGAGGCACTGATACATTGTTTTGTTACTTTGCAAAACATTCACCACTAACCACTTAAACACATACCCTCTAATAGATACAGTTCATCTCATATATATCACTGTGATACTCCTTTTGATCAAACTCCATATACATCTTCATTTCTGATGTACATTTTAAAAATGATTACAAAGTTATATACATACCAGTGATTTGAGTTTGTGGATTATATTGTTGTTTTAGCTCTTTCTGGATAATTTTGACACTGTTAAAATTTATAAAAACTAAGCACAAGAATGGTATACCACTCTCATACAAAGCAACTCTAAAATGGCAACCTCTTCAACTTTCCACTCTATCATCATGCAAAAGGCAGCAAATGAAACCATATCTTTCATTTTAGACAACTGCATCTTCAGTTGTGAATGGTTAGCATCTTTTAACCCTTTCCTTCTCTTTCAAAATGAGGTTCCTGACGGCGCGCTTCACGATATACTTGCGATGATTGCGGAATCATCGCAAAAATAAATGGGAGTTCAAACCTATATCTAGCTTAATTTTTCCAAAATGTAAATACTACACAGCAGTTTATTACAAAGTCCTGAGTTGGGAATTAAAACTTATGATGACTTACTTTGTGTCATCACTCCTCAACTTTTAAAAACATGTTCTGTCTCTTTAACATCCTTCCACCCAATACACTCTTAGCTCAGTGTACCTAGCAACCCAGTGGAATCAGTATGTCACAAGTTCACAGCACATTCTAGAAGGAACATGCTACTTCCAAATAAAAGACAACAGGTGTATTTTATTCCACAGATTCAAAATCATACCCATGTCTGTATTACATTTCATTTCTTGAACAACAGCCAATAATAAGACTTCTTGCTAAGGGATCCAACACACTACCTAATTTTATTCACTTTCATGCTGACAGCATCAAATGAAACATATCTTATTTTTTTTTTACACTCCTCCATTTCAACTGCTCCCAAGCTCCTCACCTCATGATTGTGCACTGTGGTGGCAATGACCAAGGCACACTGACTGGGGTAGGGCTGGAAATCCTAATGAAAGAAACCTTTGCAGAATTGATGTCGCTTGTCCCTCACACTGTCTTGGTGTACTCTAATATATGCCAAAGACAGAAATGGAAGTGGTCAAATCAATTCTGTCCACAGATTGACAAAGCCAGAAACATGTTAATAAAACTGTTTCTGCATTTCTCAGAGACCATCGCATGGGCTGTATCCATAAACAATCTGCGTTTTGACATGCATGCAATTTATAGAAACGATGGAGTGTACTTCACAGATTAAAGCAACAGGGTGTTTCTAAGTAACCTGAAACTCTGCATCTGGTCTTATGAGTAGCAGCCATATACACACAAGCAACACAAAGGCTCTATTCAGAGCCACCTTTGTACCTGAACCATTGTTAACTTTCTTTAAAAATATCCTTTTTTGTCCGTTTTCGGGGATCTTCGTGATGACGTTGCAATCTCTGCGAATAAGTCGCAAGAGCGGAAAACAAAAGCAGATATTCAATGGCCACCAACACATTCAAAAATAAATACAAAAATTCTATTCTGAACATTGCACTACACATATTACTAAATACATACTTGTTTCAAAGCATGTTTGAACACATATTTTTGTACTAAGTTTCTTTAAAAACCATCTTTCAGATCTATTTTCCCCTTTTCACGGTTATTCGGGACGTCACGATGATATCGTTAACAGCGACGATCAACATATATCCACACATATTACAGTATTTTACACACTAGGGGTTTATCACTTTACACTTCAAACTCATGTTTTTCTAGTGTATTTCTAGAACAACCATCAATAAAACCTATTTTCTGTTTTCACGGTGAGGCCAGAGATCGCAATGACCTCAGTAATCGCGATCCCCCTGGGCACATCATGAAAGCGGAAAGCAAAAGAAGGAATTCAATAGCCACCACCACATACAAAAATGATAACTATATAATTCATTCTAACCATCACAGTAGAAAACTCACTATATAAATAACTCTATAAAAAACATTTATCAGAATCTCAATCTAATACAAGGTGTATTGATGATTCACTGATATATTTTTGTATATATCCACCAATCTTAGTGACAACGCTGGTAATCACGATGTCCCCGCAATGATACACGGGGGCTGCGCTAGCGGTTGCGTCATCATCGCGAACATCGTGTGTGATTCCAAAAAATACATTTTGGACACACAACTTGTGTCACAAACACCCCCATTTCTCAATCATGGGGTCATAGTATCTACACCCTGACTCTAGTCTTTATGTGGCCTTTTACACAAATTTTCAGCCCCGGGAACCGTTCCCGTGCAATAAAATGGTGGCCGTAACTTTCTGTTCATGTTGCGTCCAGCCAATCAGAGCATTCCCTTTGGCGCGTGCAATCGCGATTAATCGGGGAACCACTGCAAAATATCAGCGGCCCGAGATAGCACTATAATTTTAAACTTAAATTTCTCAACAACTACTGAATGGATTTACACCAAATAAGCAAAAGGCACTTCCTTGAACCGACATCTACCTCCCTGCCAAATTTGGTGTGAGTCCATTCTGCGTTTCGGGCTGTAGGTCCAGCTAAAGGTTCCTATGGGAATTAACAATACAAACGCACCCTTATTTTGTGCCCCAAATTCTCAGAACACCTCCAAACTTTCCATAATAATAGTTCCCACCATGACACTTTTGTGGGAAAATTTCATGCAGATTGGTCAAACGACGCAAAAGTTATAGCCAAGTCAAAAAATGCTTTTCCTATGGAAACAGGGTCCTAACTATAACTACCTACTCCAACTGGCAGACCTAGTTTCCATAGGAAAAGGGTTTTTTGTTTGGCTAATTACTTTGACACTGTTTGATGAACATTCACGAAATTGTTAAAACTAGTGTGTTTGACACTTCAGCTGCTGTCTGGAAAGTATCAGGCTGATCCATCAAGCAGGGGTCAAGAAAAAGTGGGGATCCCAAAACTAATTTTCCCCACGCAGTTTCCCATAGGAATTGAAGACATGACTACAGCCTGAACTGCTGAACGGAATAACACAATATTTGGCAGCACGCTAGATCTTGGTCCAGAAAAGGTTCTTTTTGTGATTTAATGTAAATATGTTCAGTAGTTTTGGAGTCATTAAAGGAAAAAGATGTATGTAAATATAGAGATGCGGATCCGCATTGGATCCTGGCAGATTTGCAAATCCACAGCAATGCCTTGATTGGCTGGCTGCAACCTGAGAGGAAAGTTGCAGCCACACACACAGCGACTTACACACCCACACAACCACTCACAAACCTATTCAGCCACTCACACACCCACTCACAGACCCACAAACCCACTCACACATCTACTTACAAATGTACACAACCACTCACACACCCATACAGCCACTCACACACTGACTCACAGACCCATAAAATCACTTACACATCGATACAGCCACTCACACACCTACTCACACACATGCTCAGCCCCTCCCACACCCACTTTCACACCCACACAGCCATTCACACACCCACACAATCACTCACAAACCCACTGACACACCCACAAACAGGCAGTGATACACCTATAGAAATTGCAATAGCATATGTTTGTGTTAAGTGTGTTGTGTTTTAGTATTGAATGTGTGTAGCATAACTAGCAGAACCCTCATTTGTCTGAGAATTCATGAAATGAATTTAAAAAAGTACATTTATAGAAAGACTACATATATTACCTTACCTTAATTATTAATTTTGAAATTGGTAAATATATAATAAGAATAAATGTGTGAATAAAATGTATTTGTAAACTTGTGAAAATGCGTATTAGTAAATTGATCTTATGGGTCAAATCATATTACAATTTATATTAAAAAAACAGTGACATTTACTAAAAAAACAAAGGTTACAAGGAAGTTATAGTCAGGAAATAGAATTTTAAAAAACCTTAGAAATTCACTGAAAAAAACAAAGGTTACAGGAACTTCCAGTTAGGTTCAGATTTTACACACACAAAAGCATAGAAATTAAGCAGGTATAGATATCTCAAGTAACTATAACTAGTGCCCTAAGGTTACTATAACTTGCACTCTTGTCATGCACTGCAAATTACCCCACATAACACACCAGTCAAGATATCATCTATGATATCATTGATAATATCACTGCAACATTTGCAGTGAAATTACTGATAAGAAAACTGTGCATGGCAGGGGCAGCCAGAATTTGGAAACACTTATAAGGGCAAAATACAGCTAGGAGAGCATATAGTTAAGTGCAAACTTGCAGTTGGTGTAGGAGTAGGGTATCACAAGTATGTTGTGGTAAAATTACTTATTACTTGTAATGATGTGATGATTATATTTGGTTGACAGCACTTTGATAAGTAGAATCACCTTGGTGTAACATTGCATGATCATGAAAAGCCTTTAGGAGCACTAATTGCAGTTATATGCAAAATCCTATTTAGGTCAAAGTCACTTTTCAGAGTGAAATCACCCTTGTTGCAAATTAAATTGCATTGTGTTTTCAGATGTAGAAGCAAAATCGCAATTAGCTGCAAAGTTGGATTAAAATGCAAAACTACCCTACGTACAGCATCAGAAGGAAAGTGGAAACGCATTAAGGAGCAGAAGTTACAATTAGGTGCAAAATATGTGTAAGTCTAAAATCATATTTAGACACAACATCACCTTTGTAGCAACACCAATAGGAGTGTGCAAACCCTTTCAAGGGCATAGAACTAGTCCTTATAAGAAATTGGTTATTGGTTGAGAGGGGTGGGAGGCCCATTCAAGTAGCAACCACAATCCTTGTCAGGGTGAACCACAAAGAGTCACTAAATGAACCTGTGCTCAACACTCTGGTAGCTTGGCACAAAAGCAGTCAGGCTTAACTTAAAGGCAATGTGCAAAGTATTTATGCAGCACACATAAAACAGTAATAAAGTGGAAAGACAACACAAGAAAAATCCTAAATCAGAAAAATAGAGTATATATTAATAAAGGAAATTATGCCAGAATGATAAAAATCCAAGTGATAAAACCTGAGATATTGAATTTCAAAGTTTTTAGTGAAAATAGTAGCAAGAAGCAGAAAGGTCCACTCACGGTTATTTGGTTGCGCAAGACGGGGGGAAACCAACTGCGATGGAGCGTGAGTCAGGTACAGGGACCAGGTTAGTCTTTCTGAGTGAGGAGTTACCTTCTCAAATCTGGCGTGAAGAGTTCCGTATAAGTTGGAGTAGGGATCGAGGAGGAGGTTTTTGGTGCAAAGAGCATGTCGAACTTCGCGGACGGTCATTGGTATAGCATAAAAAGCCAGTCATTGCTGGAGCTTTGTGTATGTTGATCATCACGGGCGGTTGTTGTTGGTGCATGGAGCAGGTCTCATTGGAGAGTTGATGGTCTTCACAAGTGGCAGAGCTTTGGTGTGACAGGCCCAGTCACAAAGAGCCCAAACTTCAGGATTTCAACTTGTTCTTCTGGAGGAACTCTCACTGATGACAGACAAGGGTCGAGGACCTGCGGGGCACCTGTAGGGGAACAGGGCTCTCTCCAGTAGAGTTCAGCAGCAGGGTCCAGTCAGGTCTCTGCAGGTCTAGTTGGTACTGCTCAGCTGAGCAGTTGCAGGGAGGCCTCTGGATGCTTGTTGTGTCCTTGTAGCTCACACAGGAGGTCAACCAACTGACCCCTGGAGTCACTCTGAGTAGCTTGGGATCAAGGCAAACAGGTCTAATCTTCTTCCTTTCAGATAGTCAGACATGCAGTCCTTTCAGCAGTAGGGTAGGTCAGTCCATCTCCTGAATCTTCCACAGGTTCAGGAGTGTTCTGATGAGTGGTTCAATGGTTTCTACCTGGTGCCACCCTTACCATGGGGGAATCCCCTGACCTACCCCCAAAACGGGTTCTGGTCAGTTCTTCCTCTTCCCCTGGGTTTGGCTCTAATTGGCCTAGAGTACAGGGCAGGCCTGGTGTCAGGTTCCTTTGTGTGTGTGCTGTGGGCAAGGTCCTTAGAAATGTAATCTGGGCAGGGTACATATCCTCTCCATCCGTTCTTCCAGGAAGACCCTCTCCCAGATATACCCAGCACCGATTTTTCACTGTCTGGGCCCAATACACATTCTTGATGTGGGAACCATTAGGAGGCCCAGGCAGCTGGAAAAAGGCCTCAGAAACTATGAGCAGGAAAAATGGCAACTTTCTAAAAGTGGCATTTTCAATATTATAATGTAAAACCCCACTGTACCAGAGGATTTTAAATTACAATGAATTTGAGTGTAAACATTATGTTTTTTATCCGCTTCCAATCTGAAGTTAGCCCTTATTAATTGAAATAATGTAACCTCATGTTAACCTATGGCATAGATAGCCCTACATCACCGAAAAACAACTTTAGGAGTCTTATACTGCCAGGACATGTAAAACACAAACAAACATAGCCTACTCTTTAAATGCCATGCATGCAGCCCAGTGAGCCTTTAGTCCCTACCTGAGAAGTGGCTTATAGGGATTCAAAAGAAAGGGTTAGACCTGACAAAAGGTTTATTTTGCCAGGTTGAAATTACATTTTAAAACTGCAATACCGGCTACTGTGACAGGCCTCAGACATGTATTAAGAGAGCTACTTGTAGGGTGGCACAAAGAGTGCTCCAACCCTCTAATAGTATTTAATTTACAGGCCCTAGGTACATGTAGTACCATTTACTAAGAAATTACAAGTATATTGTTTGTGCCAATTTGTTGTGGCCCAATTTTACCATGTTTTAACAAGAGAGCACAATCACTTTAGCACAGATGGGGTAAGGTGCAGAGTCATAATGCCAGCAAAAATGAAGTCAGTAAAGTAAAGGAATGAAGGCAAAAAGTTTGGAGGAATACCACCCCAAGGATGTCAGATCTAACACTCCTTCATTGCAGTGGAGGAATATTTTGTTTCACTGTCCACTTACTGCAATGAAAGCACTCTTTCAGCAGCTTGACCAACATACTTTTTAGTGTAAGACCGAATTACTCCTCTTGCCTGATACAAACTGTGAGCTAAACTTTCTTCAACCAATGGCTGAAGGGAGTTGCCACATTCAAAATATTTTTACACCCACCCATAGTGCCTAAATGATATAGAGGAACTACACTAGCGGCAACTTTCGAAACCCACATGCCTCTATCAGCACTTGAGGCGAATTTGCAAGCCTTCATTACTTAAGGATGTATGTACATGACTGGGAAACACTATTGTTGCTCCTTGAACCACCTGCAATATTGGGCCAAGCAGCTGAGCTGAACCTTCACCTGCCTCTGTCCAATGGGCTTTAAGAGCTATCTACTCTGCACACTGCCACCTTGTCTCTCATTATCTGCTGTACATCAGTGTATCAATGCACCCTATCTTGCAACAGATTAAGGGTCAGATGTACGATGTGCAAATTAGCGCCTTGCAAATTGCGAGTTTTTTGCGACTCGCAAATTGCGAGGCGCTAAATTGAATGTACCTACCCCACCGTCGCCCAAATAGCGACTCGCAAGTGACTGGCAACGCAAAATTGCGAGTCGCAAATTGCGATACGCTAAAGGCTCGCAGATAGCGTCCGGGGTAGAAAACATGCATTTTGCATGTGCAATTAGCGTACGCGGTGGGAAGCATGCATTTTGCATGCGCAAATAGCGGGTTGTAATAAAAATTGAAAAAAAGAAGACTTCTCAGTTGAACTGAAGGACCCCAAACCAGGAAGTGGTATCTATGGAGATTCCTGATCAAAATTACAAGCACATGGCAAAGTGCAGCAGCTCAGTTGAACACTGCTATACAGAGAGAACAGCACAGCAAGATGGCCAGCAAGACATCTGAGAAAGAAGGGAAGAAGAGGCTGCGCAAACTTACATTTTCTGACAAAGAAATTGACATTATCATCGAGTGCTGCAACAATCACGAGCAGCTGTTCGGTCAGACTTCACATACCGTGCCAAAATCTGACAAGCGTAAAATATGGCATGACATGCAGCTGCGCGTGAATGCCCTCGGTGTTGCGGACAGGTCAATAGATGACATCAAGAAGAGGTGGTATGACCTCCATTCCAGGGCCAAGGAGAGGGTGGCTGAACGGCTGCGTGTTGCCCAACAAACAGGAGGTGGCCCATCCAGCCTCCCGGAAGCCTCCAAAGCAGAGGCAATGGTGGAAGCCACCCTAGAGCCAGAATCTGTCGTGGGAATTGGAAGCCTGGACACATCCCAACCTCCACCACCTACAGGTAAGTGAGAAATGAAAGCCATTGTATGTCACACTCAAGCCAGCACCCCATATGCATGCACCACACACAGGCCAAACTGCATCTACATGCTCCGTCTACACAACAAAAAAGTCACAGTTGGTGCATCATGGGAAATGTAGTACGTGACACAAACATTGCTGCTAGGGACTGACATGAGTTGTGAACATAGTACCACCACAGAGATAGTGACTCAGAACATTTCCTTTATTTCTCCTCTTTCAACATAGAAACATCTTTGGGAGTAGAACCAAGGGAGGAAGACACTGACTCCGAGCAGGAGCATGGCCAGATGGACCAACGGCTGGATGAACCCAATACTTCATTTTCATTGGGGAGTGCACAAGGGCTTGATACAACAGCCCCACAGCAGCAGCCAACCACACGTCGCATTCTGGGCACAAGGGGCAGGGTACCACATTTGACCCAGCAATCCCGAAGGCTGCTCCGATGCCGTAGGCACGCTCCTGCCAACACCATGGCAGTTAATCCATTTCCTTTTGCTGGCCTGGAGGATCCCATTCTTAAAATTCAGCACTGTGTCTTAAGATGTATGAGTCATGTGTGCTCCCTGGAAATTTGGCTACAATGTCTGTGATGATGTTGTTTGTGTCACAGACAACTTGGATGTTGAATGAATCTGTGCTTTTCCTATTACGGAATATGTATTGTATTCGTGATGGTGGGCATATGGGCACATGGGTCCCATCTATGCACCCTATGACCTGTGGGAATCTTGCTATTCAATAGAATTGTAATTTGGTATTTTCAAGTACCTGATTGTTCCTTGGCAGATAGATGTGTTCATGTATGGGGTGTAGCAGGGCATCTAGGAAATTGCGAAAGAAACGCGAAAGCGCACTCAGTGACATACCTCCAGCCACTGATATTACGTCTTGATAGCTACTAGTGGCCAATAGGTGGAGGGAGCACAACACCTGCACATGTGTTGGGATTGCATTGCTGCGCTGAGTTCTGCTTTCCAAAAGTGGCTTCAGGGTGTCTATGAGGTCTAGGATGACGGTGCTACTCAGCCAAACAATGTCAACCTGACTCTGAAAATCCTCTCCTGTCTCCGCCTCCTCTGTAGAGCAGCACGTATACGCATCCTCCTCGCTATCACGTACAGGGCAGCCATTTTGGAAAGGTTCCGGTGCATTCTGGGCCTGTTTTTATAGCTTGGGACTGGTTACCACCTGTTTCAGCTTAGTGGTAAATTGCCAGCGCAAATGGCCCATTTTGCGCTTAGTCGCAATTTGCGAGTACTCCGTACATTTGATTTTGCGAGTCGCTATTTGCGACTTGCAATTTTGAAAATGCAAATAGCGTACGCTTTTTCGGTGACTCGCTATTCACTCGCAACGCTAATTTAAAAATTGCGAGTGCATATCGTACATAGCGTACGGCCATTTTTGCATGCACAAATCATTTTGTGACCGATTTTGCGCATGCAAAATGGTCGTACATCTGGCCCTAATTCTTTATTAACTAAGCATTATAATGCAAATGCGCCTTCAATGGATTTACTACATTTACCCAAGAAAAAAAAAAACTTGATATGTCATGGTTGACACTAACATCTACCAAAGTCTGTAATGTTAGCTCATCCAAAAAGTCATTAAGGGGCAACCCATTATCTCTCTCTGTTTGTTGGATGGATTGATAGTGTAAGATAAGATAAACATCTGACACTGTCTCTCTAGCCCCTGCTAGTATGTGCTGTTATACAATTTAACAATGAACCGTGGGGCCAATGTTATTTACGAGGGTAAGGTTTGGCTTCGCTTGGGTCTTATTGAAAACACTTCAAAGCAAAAACTAAGGGGCATATTTACAATTCCCCTGTGGCACTTTCACGCTGCCGGAGCATCACTCATATTTACAAGGTCATGCAAAAGCCACCCTGCACAGCTTTTCATGGCCTTGTAAATATGGAGTAAGGCAATGCGGAAGGGGCATTCCATGGATGTTGCTGTGGGTGCTCCCACGCAACACCCATGGTTTTTGACACTGCCCCATATTTACAACATAGCGTAAATATGGGGCAGGGTCAATATTAACCCTTCCCAAAGCAGGCGTAACGAGGAGAAATGCTTACATTTCTCCTATGTTTTCCCCTTTCCACATCTGCTGCATTCTGCAACATGCATAGAACGAGGAGAATGCCCCCTCTGATTGTTTATGTGCAGGAAGGTGTCCCTTCCTGCAGAGTAACAATTATGCCAACAACACAGACACCCTTGCACCATGCACTCATGTCATAGTTAAAGTAAAAGGATACTTAGGGTCATATTTACAATATTTTGGCATAGAGCAGTGCCACAAGCATTCTAGTTGCAATGCCCTACGTCAAAAGCAAAGGGCAGGAATCCACCATATCTACAGGATACAGCGCATTCCTGTACTTTCTGCTAGCACACAAATTGGAGCCGAGCTCCAACCCAGCAGCGTTGGGGCTAGGCTGCAGTTTGTGCATTGGCAGAAAGAACCAGAATGCGCCGTATGTGTTGCCTCCACTCGCTGAGATGGACATTGACACACAAAAGTGACCATGATGTTTGTAACACACCCACCATTCAGCAGTTAGGTTCCAAATACCCAACACAGCCACAAAAGTGCTGTTGCTATATTGGAGTAATCCAGCTTCATATTGGACTTCTGCCAGTGCTTTCCAAACACCCAGTTGTGTATGTCAGGTTAGGGACAAAAATAAATTTCCATTTTACCATCTTTTGCTAACTAGTGACAATTCAGTTAATTAGTGAACTTAGATATTGAGTGTATGTGCACAGAAATGATTACTCTGCCTTCTACAGACTAGGGTTACAATTAGTTCACCCAGGTAGAATTCTCCTGAAGCAACTTTAAGTAGGTTTCTCTTCAGCACAAATTGCTCTAAGTAGATGTGAATGTCCTGCATGATTAGTGCTGAGTGCTGTAAATGGGGAAAAGATAAAAGAGGCCTTATAGCTCATGGGTCCCTTTTAAGGTCACACTGTCTTCAATACAAGCGATCCTAATTACAGGAACTGACACCAACAGGAAGGTCCCAACTTTGTTCTCAACAGGCTATTGTGAAGGAAAGATTGTAGCCTGTCATTGTACCATGCAAAGCTAAACCTGAAATCCTGCCATTCCTACTCATGAGTCAATGGTAGGGCATGGCAAGGAAGCCCCTTTGAAGACAGTCTTCCCAGTAATATACTGGAATCTCAATCTGGGCAATGGGTTGGAGCATAGGTGACCATTTGAGGGAGGTTGTTTTTGATAGGGAGAAGGCTGTCCTTGATTAGCATGTGCACACTCAGAAGTGGAAGTGAGGTGCCCAAGCAAGTAAATGTAAGAAGTGCTGCTTGTGCTTGAAAATGCAGAAAGTGATACAAAACATAGGTCATAATTTTACAGTGTGAGGTTTATGTGCTATCACATTTTATTGCTGAGCAACTCCTAAACTATTAGAGTTCCTCCTTTGAGAAATAAAACTGCTGTTTGAACAAAAGGAAAAAGAGGAGACTGTGAATACTCCTGTCAACTAAGGAAGAACTGAGGGAATTCTGCTTCTGTTTGAATCTTCGGAAATGAAGGCCATTCAGGGTCAGGTAAGCTGCCCTTCTGAAATTCTACATGGAAATGAGGACATCTTTGCAGAAGAACCAGAAGACCATTGAGAATTGACTTTGCTTGATCCCAGACCAAAAATTTAAAAATATCACACAATGTAATATGTGGACTAGTGCCCTGGGAACTGTTTCTGAGAGTCTAGGAATCTTGTAAGTGACCATGAAGACAATATTCAGCATATTGTTTACCTCCTGGGGACCGGAAAAAATGTGCTATGGCTTCCTAATGAAAGTACTCCATTTGTGGGTAAGATTTCCCTCATCACAAGCAGATTAGACTACAGTAAACCACAATACCTGAGGATCGCTAATCATCTGGCTCCCCATACACAAACGCTGTC
This sequence comes from Calotriton arnoldi, assembly GCA_963921515.1. Classification (NCBI taxonomy): domain Eukaryota; kingdom Metazoa; phylum Chordata; class Amphibia; order Caudata; family Salamandridae; genus Calotriton; species Calotriton arnoldi. Next base: position 1,855,693 of record CAWUFW010000039.1, read on the forward strand.
AATTCAAACTCCTCACGCATGCTTACATATGGAATTAGTCACAGAAGTGCTAGATCCTCAACTCTCCATCTCATGGTATCAGCTCAGTTGCTGAAATAATGTTTTCATTATTTATGTGATTGGACATACTTTCTACCCTTGTTGTGCCTGAGGTAATGGAATGCTATTTTTGCAGTGGGGTCTGTACATTTAGCTCTGCTCATAAGGGCAGGAGGAATTTAGCTAGGAAAGTGCAGTCTCTTTCTGTGAATCTCGTTATCACATGGAACTAAGGTAGGCTGTGAAATCGTAAGGGTTTCTCCTTACCTCTCACTGCCTTGTCCAGACACTGGCTTTATAGGCTCAGCTGGAGGTTACCTACTTGTGCCATAGTTGAGTGCTGACTCCGTGTACTCCACAGTGGTTTCTTGTATTTGCTAGCTCCTGCAACGCCTCACCATTCGCAGCCTTTATAACACAACAGCGTGCTTAGAGTTGCATGTTGCTTGCCTATGTGTGTCTCATGTCTTGTGCATTCTGGGGTGATTATCCACCTGCATGCTGGCATGTTAAATTTCTGCATGCAGGAAGGCGTCTAGAGTTGCCTGCAGTGCCTCTCAGTAACCATTACCTTATTGTATTGTCCCAAATTAGTCCGGATATAAATACATATGTGGTTAATTGCTATTTTGAGTGTTTTACATTATTTCAGTTCCCAATCCAAGATGGGCAAACCCATCCATATACATCACATCCTGTTTGGCACTAGAAAAGGAGAATCCAATTGAGTCCAGATGTGCCACAATTGTGCTTGTTTAATTGCTCGATCAACGGACTCATGGAACTTACACCTTCTCCATTTCCTACTTGATTTGTTCCTTGCTCCTGCTCTGCTAATTGGCCTGAACAGTTGGGAAGGTTTTTCTGGTCTCCAGGTTTTCCTTTCCTGGTGGATATTATTTTCGGGAGCAACTTAAGACTCCATGTTACATTCTGGTATCTGGGTTTGTTGCTGAAGATTGTCAGCTGTACATATGCACTAAGAAGACTTTACAACCAGTAGCCCTGAAGACTTGCTCTTGACAAGTTGCAACACCACTGGAATCTAACAATGGATTAGGTCCAAGACTTATTGACAGCGGTAAACAACTTACCTCTCCAAGTCCTGAGTTTGACCCAGAAGATGCCTTATTACACCAATATTTTGCTATATTGCAACAAGGTTCTTTGGATCCTCCTCTGGCTGGCTTGTTAGAACTAAATTTTGAGAAGAACACTAGCAAACTAAAGGCCTTTCTGAACACTTGTCTGATCCATCTGACATTTAAGCCCCACTTTTATGCCAGCGCTAGATCCAAAGAGGGCTTTACTGTCAGTAATACGACTGAAAATGCCTTGGCATGGGCTATGCTTTAAGTTTTAGATGCCAGCCTACTTCTGGATAATTCCAAGACTTGCAGAATTAAAAAAGATGTCCGCACTTCAAGATATAAAGTATTCTGCCCAAGGGGAGATTTTAAAGCACAGCCAAGGTTCCAAGGAATGATGTACCTTCAACTCCAAGTTCAAAGGCTTGATTGACTGACCTGATTCAGCTCTGTGTTCACTTTATTTAAAAAAAGGTTTGAAGGATGAGTTGAAGGATGAACTTGCAAGAGTTGCTAGACCAGCATGCCTACAAGATGGTATTAAACTAACCATCAACAGTTATTTTCAATAAAGGCGAACAGAAGAGTGTAAACAATTTCAGCTGTTACCCTGTTCAAGATACCATACAAGACTTCTGATCCAGAAGATGAGCCCATGCAAGTGGAATTCACTAGACGACCTTTGACTAAGGAAGTAAGAATAATACAACATAAATAAGGGCTATGTTTATACTGTGGTGAGAAAGGTCATAGTCTGAGCTTTTGCTCTGTACACCCTGTTAGTCACCCTAAAGACTTGGAAAACTAGAAAGCTCACTCCAGTGCAGGAAATAGAGGCAATTATTTATCAGACACCCCTGCCATCTCCTCTAAAATCTTCTAGCTTTGTACAACTTCAGGGAGAGTTACTGATTCATTCTCAACGTCTCTTAGCCCCTATTTTTGTGGACTGCAGGGCCTCAAATGTCTACAAAAATAATATTCAGTGTGCTTCAAACCATCAGATCCCAGTCCAAAAGAAAGACACTCCAGTTGCAGTAGCAGCTGTTGATTGGACATCAGTGGCTACTGTCCTAGTCAATGAGGAAACTCAGGTTTTGTCTTTTTGGATTACTGCGCATTTTGAGAAACTCACCATTGATTACATTTCCTCTTTTCATTATCCTACTATTTTAGGTATCAACTGGCTTGCTCAACATAATCCCTATATAAAATTGTCTTGTTGTTGTGCTTGGAGTTTTGCATTTCTCATTGTACAGCTGATAATTTTTCTTCTACTGAAAGTTCTGACTTCTTCATCATAGTGCTACCCAGCCAGTTGCACAATTATCTGAAATTCCTGAGGTTTACCATGAATACCTCGATGTGTTCCAACAGTCGACTACCAATAACTTACCTCCTCATCAACCTTATGATTATGAAATCAAAATCCTTCCTGAAGCTATAGCTTCTTGTGGGTGCATCTTTATTCTCTTTCCCTAGGAACGACAAGCTCTCAGAGAGCATCCTGATGCAAACTTTGAGAATGGTCTGTATACTCCATCTAAATTCCCTGCTGCAGCCTCTTTGATTTTTCAAGGTTCTTCAGTACTTTTGCCTGCATAGATTAAAGTGGCCTGAATTTAGTAACTATCCGGGATCATTATCTTTTGCCCGTCATTTACAATAATCTGGAGGCTGTCCAAGGGACTAAAGTACTCACTAAATTGGATCTGAGATAATCTTATCATCTGATCCAGATTCGAGCATGTGATCAGTGGAAGACAGCATTCAGAACACCTTTTGGGCATTACGGATATCGCACGATGCTGTTCAGCCTCTGTAATGCCCCTGTTGTCTTCCTACATTTTTATAAATTCAATCTTTTTATATTTAATCCTCCAGACCATGATGCTCTATTTAGATGACATCCTCAATTTTCTAAAGATCCAGCAGACCAACTATTTCATTTCAAACAAATCCTACAGCATCTGAGGGAAACTTAATTGAATGCAGAACCTGAGAAATGTCTTATTGGTAAGGATTTAGTGGATTACTTGGGCTATGTTCTTTTGTCTAGAAGTATAGTAATAGACTCTTGGAAAGTTCAAGCCATCCTGGATTGGCTTAATCCTCCTTTTGTAATGGAAATGCAAAGCTTTTTAGGACTAGCAAATTATTTCTGGAAATTCATCAAGATTTTCCCTAAACTATTCTTTGAGATTGGTGAAATACTTGAAAAAACCCAAGACCTTTCATTGGAATCATAGTGCCATAGTAGCCTTCATAAGGTGTGAGAAAGAGTTCATTCGAGCTCCCATCCTACATTAGCCCGATGACGCCAAGCCCATTTTTCTTGAAGCTGATGCCTCAGATCAGGCCATGGGAACTGTCTTAATTCAGCTTCAATGAAACAGTTAAGAGAATCTAATTGCCTTCTCTCAAAAATGTTCTCCTGCAGAAAGAAATGTTCTGTTCTGGAAAAACAACTTCCTGCAATAAAATCAGCTTTTGTAGAATGGAGAAATTTTTTCCTTCGAGCCCAATTTCGAGTAACTGTTTACACCGACCATAGAAATCTTTATATTCTCCTGTAAGCGGAATGTCAGAATAGTAGGCAAGCCTGCTAGACATTCTTTTTCCAACAATTTGATTTTTTTCTAACCTACATTCCAGGGATTGAAAATGTTATCAATGATTCCTTGTCTAGAAAATATCCTGAGTCAAATTGTTCCAGGACAATTGAGAAGATCATTGCTCCTCAAGCCTCCATTTCCTCAACTACCTCCACATTTCCTGAGGTTATTTGTCAAGAAACCAAGGCATTAATCTCCAGGACTGTGAAAAACATTTTCCTTGATTTCTGATAAAAGATACAAATGGTCTAATTTTTGTTAAAAACAAACTCTTTATTCCTTCTAAACATTGCATTCACAAGCTTTAATTCACAGCTGTGTCATGATTCCTTAATGTCTGAACCCAGAGGAAGAAGAGTCACATAAAATGTAATCAGTAAGAAGTTCTGGTGGCTTTCTCTCCACCATAATGTCACAAGATTTATCAACTCTCATGAGGACTGTGCCCAAAATAAATCTGACACTCAAAGAAAGGCACGATTATTAATGGCAGTTGAAGCTCCCTCCAACCTTTGGGAAATTATTCCTACAGATTTTATTGTAGAATTGTTGCTATCCAAGAATTGCACCACAATAATGGTTAAGTTGATTCATATACAAAGATGGCTCACATTCCTGCTCTTCCCAAATTACTAAATGTGTCAGAAATGGCTGATATTTTCTACATATTTCAAGTCCATGCATTACCTATGAATATCATTTCTTACCGCAGGTCTCAATACATCTTAAAGTTTTGGAAATCCCCATGTCATAAACTTGACATCCATATGGCAGTAAATTCTGGCTACCACCCTCAAGCCAATGGACAAACTGAAAGGTTAAATCAATATCTTGAAGATTTCTTAAGGTCCTACATTTCTGTTCTCCAAGACGACTTGAAATCTCTCTTACTCGCAGCAGAGTTTCTCGATGATTACTCAATCCATACTTCCACTGGCTTTTCTCCCTTCTTCGAAATAATGGGATTCCATTTTCAAACTTTTCAAGATTTATTAGAAACAGATGATCAGTTACCTGCAGTTGAAGATTCATTTGAAAGGCTAAAGAAGATCAGAGAGAAATTAATTCAAAAGTTTCAGATCTCTAAATCTAAACAGACCAATAGGCAAAAGGGAGAAACTTCTACGTACAAGATAGGAGACAGAGTTTTGTTGTCCTCTATCAACCTATCTCACTCTGTAGGTCTTAGTTTTCTCTTAGGCATTATGGCTCTTTTGAAATTTCTATGATCATTAATTCTGTTACTGTATGACTCAAGCTTCCCCTTTCCTGGAAGGCTCATACTTTTATGCTTCCCATTTAAAACCTTATCTTTGTAGTAAAGGTCTTCAGGTTAAAAAGAGACCAGCTACCATACTTCTTGATGGGTGGGCAATGTGAGTATCAAATTCAGAAGACTTGTGTCTCCTGGTATTTTAAAGGGAAGCTTCAATTTCTTATGTACTGGAATAGTTATAATCCTTAGAGCATTCTTGGGAGCCAGCTGAACAGGTTCATGTTCCCCTCTTTGTTAAACAGTTTTATTCAAATGAACCATAAGCTCGATAGACGAGGAAGAGTGTAAGGATTTTACTCTTGCCTCTCACCACTGTGGCCGGATACCAGTTACACAGGCTATGCTGTGGGTTTCGTTCACGTGCCATATTTGGATGCAGACTTGGCAGACTCCTCAGTGATTTCTTGGACTTGGCAGCTCCTGCCGCTCTTCACTGTTCTTGGCCTTTAGTACACGACGGCATCTATAGTTAACCATGTTGCTTGCCTTCGCGTGTCTCGGGTGCTAGACATTCTGAGACAATTATCTTCCTGCATGCTGGCATGTTAAATGGACACATGCAGAACGTTTTTTATAATTGTTACATCGCTCAAAATGCAGCAAAACAACCATTATCTTGTTGTTTTGTTCCAAACTATTCCTAATAGAAATACATATATGTTCAATTGTTATTTTAAGTGTTTTCCATATTTCAATTGCCAATCCAAGATAGTTAAACCCTTCCAGATACATCACATCCTGGTTGGCACTGTAAAGGGAGAGTCCGATTGAGTCCAGTTACTTCGCAAATGTGCTTGTTTGATTTTGCCCCCAGTTGGGATGGAATAGTCTTCTGCATGTAAGAGACATGTACCCCTGTCCGGAGTGCCCAACTGTACTGTTGTCTGGATCCCTATTGCAGATTTTTTTGTCATAGGTGAACATGGATCATGTGTGTGTGTCATAACATAGGGCAGTCTCACAGATTGAGGTCTTGTAGGACCAGGAGGGGTGCCCAAAGTGCTACCCTCAGAGTGGTGGAAGGCTATCTCCTTTTCCAGGAGTTAAGTAGCACGAGCATAGCGGTGGAGCGTACCGTGTAGTGGTCAGTGGTAGTGAGCAGGACCTTTTTACCCTGTGTCACTGGAGTGAGGTCTACAGGCTCTCTCACTTTTTTAAAGTTCCACTTCTGTGTGCTTAACTCACTCTTGGCGTATATCAGGTAGATGTAGAATGCTGCATAGCGCAGAAGTGGTGACTTTGTGTTGGTTGTATGTGTGCTTGGGAAGGGCACAGTACAAGGATAGAGCAGTACTGTGCAGTGCGCGTGTGGTTAGTATATGTACTGGGTGTATGTATGCATACGAGGAATACATTACACGAGAGATGTAGTGTGCAGTGCATGTGCAATGACAGCATGGGCTGAGTGTATGTGTGTTTGTGGGAAGTATAATACATGATGAGTGAAGAGTTGTGCAGCGCACACATAGTTAGTGAGTGTGCTGGCAGTGCATGTGTTTTGAAATAAGACACCCTGGTTAACAATAGAATAGCATCAGTGCTGAACAGTGCCCGCTGGTTGAGGTTGTGTACTGAATGCATGACCCAAAGTGTGCTGTGAAAGTACACTGAGTGAGTGTTCCTGCTATGGTACATTGTATGGAGGACCCTCAGTTCTATTTTGGGAAGCCCCTGCCTGCCTTGTAAAAACATGAGGAGGATAGGAGTCCCCCCAGACAGATATGTGTATTGCTGCATTCCTGTGAGCTGGGTGGGGCTACACTGGAGGGAAAAGGTAGAGACTCTCTTTGCATTTCAAAAGACTGCTCTTGGATTCAGTGGTAGATCACAAAGAAGGGGCCTAGATACATCCCAGGAAAGGAGATGGGACTGATGAGAGAATTATAAAGATTAGGGCTGGGGGTCTGAGAGTAACCTTTTGATGCCCACATCACTGTGGTAGACATTCAGATGTGAATTCTGGTCACTCCGATGATTTGTATTGTGGACAAGCAGTTTCAGAGCTGTGCCTGCTGTGGCAGACCTCTTTCATGAAGGACGATGAAAAGGGGATGTGACCACTTCAAAAGAAAGCAGAACCCCAACATAAAACTTCAGAGACCCAGAAACTAGATTTCCATTTGGTGTCTGGAAAAGGACTATAAGAAGGGGAGGATTAGGGAGCAAGATGGCATCTGACTAGGTCTCCTGTCCCACGTCTCTCCTTACCTCCTCGACCGCACAGCTGAAAGATGACTGGAGGGCCTCCTAGCCCCTGATGGCGACATTTCTCAGATGCTGGAATGCTGCAGAAACTTTGTGCCCTCTCAAAGGAGATCTGATCACCGTTGCCACGGAGGAAGAGGGTGCTGCAACATCGGGAGCTTGGCTTGGTTGTAATCGCTGTAGTATTTCCGACCCTGCACAACCGCTGGCTCAGATGGCAGGCAGAGGCTCAAGGGGTCCAAAATCAAAGCCCTCGGCAACAACGGCAGCTGGCTCACTTCCAGCTGCCAGCTCCAAGACAGCCACACACGTCAGGTCTCCCGGGTGATCAGCGCAGAGGCGAGGGGCAAGAGGAGAATCGAAGATGCAAACGGCTTCGAGGCAAGACCTGCTCAGCATCCTGCTCGAGGGAACAGTTCCATTACTCCTGCTGAGCGACAACCGGCAATTTCCAAGCTATTTCCACTTACCCAGAAGAAAAGTACTGCAGCTTCACCATTAGAGGCTGTAACTATTCCCGCCCAAGAGATTACTGCTGTAGTCTCAGAGTTACGTCCCACTGAAGAGGAAAAAGTAAGTGGGGTCCAGAGTGTAAATGGTGAGAATGATCTTGTTTCAGGCTCGAAGGCAGCTTCATGGGACATAATATCTATTGAGCAACTGGCGGATAAAAATGTGAGTAGTGAGAAGTCCAATTTAGGGGTGAGGAAAGATCTTATAGATCAAGTTAAAGTGATCTCCACCCCGCTAAGCCGCTGCCCTCTCTTGGCTCTAAATCCGATAGTCTCCTCAGATCCTCTAGCGGGTGGTGAGAAATTCTTTTCATTAATTGATTACTCGGATTCCTCGATGCCCAAATTAGAATCTTCATCTCCCACCCTGTCCTGGCCAACAAGCAGTAGCTCTCTAGATGAATCTGAATTGCCTAATAGACAAAAAAGCCGGTCTGGTGAAGGGCTGACAAAGAAAAAATCGCAGAGTTTGCTTAAAAAACAGACAATGAGTATTAAAAGCGCAGGCTCACGTCTGGGATTTACCCCCCCCCCCCTCCCCTAATGATGCTCCCAGGCTGAGATGGGACTACTCATCAATACAACTGTTAGACCAGCAAGGAGGGGGGATGGAAGGTCTAAATAATCAGGAACCATTACATTCAACAGAAGGCCCTGTATCCGTTGGCTCGAGTGAACCCTCACCATAGCTCATTCTGGCTACCATCAAGCAGATGCAGGAGTAGGTTCTGAATGATAATCACCGGGCTCGCCAAGCTTCAAAGAAGCTGCAGGGCACCGGCAGAAAGATCAATAAAACCTGCTCTGAGATATCAGAGAGAATGACAATGGTGGAGGCACGCACAGAAACTCTTGAGTCCGAGGTTGCAGAACCGAAAGCGGCGCACACTACTCAGGATCCTAAACTGTTAGACTTGACATGGAAGCTCGAGGAACATGAGAATAGACAAAGGAGAAACAAGTCAACGTGAGAATTTTGGGAATCCCCGAAGGCATAGAGGGATAGGATCCTAGAGGCTATATAATTAAAGTACTGAAGGGTGCATTTCCCGAACTTGTCGATTGGGAGTGGGAGAAAGAAATCCAGGGGGCACATCGATTCCCCTTAACCCCTAAAAAACAACAGCTGGGTAATACTGTTTATCCACGGGTGGTCTTAGTGTTCTTTGGTAATTTTCTGCTAAGACAGAGTATTTACGATCAAGCCCGCCCTAACTCAAAGAGAGAGTTTGAGGGTGTCTCTTTCTTTGCTCATCCTGATTTCGCCCACTCGACAGTTGAGAGGAGATGGGGACTGAGACAACTGTTCTCTCCATTTCAGAAACTTGGCGCTGAAGTGTATCTCCTGAATCCTGCCAAATTGAAAGTAGTGTTTAAAGGTCGCATTTCAAGTTTTTTTCAGAGATCCAGGCCCAGGAGTATTTAGATGAGATCCGGGGCGTATCTTGAAGTACTATTTATAATTTAAGGCAATAATCTGCACCTTTGGGGCGTAGGTCGCGTCTGATTGGGGAGAGCTGTACTAGAAAGAAAGAAGGGGAAAACGGGGGATGTATTAAATATATATTTATATACTGGAGGGAAAAAACACAAAGCCTATTTCCCAAGAAAAAAAAAGAAATAAGCTGAGCGTCAGGAAAAAGATACAGTGGGGTTTAAAAAAAAAAAAAAAAAAGGAGTGCACGAAAATAATTTAGTTTTGTTTGATTTTAGTTTTTCACGGATTGTGGTGTATCCGGTAATAGTAGTTAGAATATGGAGTGAGGAGATCGGGGAGGAGGGGGAGGCGGGCTGGGGTTGGAGTTTCTATTCCAAGTTGCCATCACGCAGGCCTAGCCTGATTGCCTGCTGGTTGGGTAAGGGGCACAGGGTGGGGGGTGGGGCTCGGAGGAAGGTGGGTGGGGGGATGGAGACGTTTCACGGGGGTGGGAGAGGGATCCCCACCTGTGCAAGAGTAAACTTCTAAGAACGAGGAGCTGGATTAAAATTGAGAACAAGTCTCGAACTGGTTCATGCTGTTGTCAAGATGTTAAAGCTAAGAGTCAGAGAACTTTTTAAAAACAGGATAATGGGGGATGACCAGAAGGTACGTATTGCCTCCACTAAAAAAAAGAACCAAAGTCTCTCTAGGTTTACAGTTCCTGAATGCAGATATCGTGTGTCTGCAAGAGACTCACATCGAAGCATCACAGAGGAACTTATTAGACACAATAGGCTATAGGCTTAGAAGTGGGACTTCACAAGGCGCACGTATAAGGGGGACACGGTCTTGGCACGAGGTAATTGGCTAAAATACTCTAAAATAGGGGTCGACACTCAGGGTTGCTGGGTTATGGTTGTATGCCACACCCCCCGTGGGGATAAATTTACGCAATGTTCAATATACGGCAGTATCCACGATGACCCAGCGGTATTCAATTAGTTTTCCTATGAATTGACCCATAGACCATTGCCTATAGTGCTTTCCGGGTATTTTAATGTTAATCTCCTGGGTAACTGGGACCTCGGAGGTAAAAAAAAAACCTTGGTAGAAAGCCCAAAGTCTATCAAACATTAGTAGGGATGTGTAAAGATCATGGTCTAATCGATGTCTGAGGTAGAGTGAATACGAATGTGCATGGCTATACTTACTTTTCAGCTCCTCATTCCTCACACGCCCGCTTGGATTACGTCTTTGTTTCAAACAGTTTTATATCGACCTGTAAAATTGAACTATATGCACGGTATTGATCAGATCATAATCCGCTGCTATTAGAAATTCGCGGTATGGGGGGAAAACACATAGTATGTGGAGCTTTGAGTGTGCACTGCTTGCTAATGAAGAATATCGCAGGCATATTATTGAGTGCATCCCAATGTTTTTTAGCGAAAACATTGGTAGCGCCACGATAAATACGGTCTGGGACACCTTTAAGGCCTGTTTGTGGGAAGAGACGCTTAGATTCTCGCTAAATAGGGGGGAAAATGAGAGACACACCATCTTAGCTAAACAGGATAACTTTGCAGCAGCAGAGGAACATTTTATAAAAGTTTTGCAGCAAGGAGGGGAAATAAAAGAAGCCCAACTTGGGGTTATTATAGCAAGAGCAGCAATTGACTCAATCTTTACAAAAAAGGGTAGCAGAAAAATATGCAGTCTGGAAAAAAAACACCTATGAATGTAGTGAGCAACTTGGGCATCTCCTGGCAGTGAGGGCGAGACAAAAGAGTACGAGTAATGAAATAAGAGAGGTCCGGGATCCACTTCATAGGCTGGTATCAGATTCAAAAGAAATCAGGGAAGCGTTCAAAAAATCCTATTAAATTATATATACTGAGGATACCAATGAAAATCCTATGCGGGTTGCAGAGTTTCTCAAATCAACAAGTGCAAATACATTATCTATTGATGAGCGAGTTTCCCTAGAGGGAGATTTATCATGGGATGAGATTTACCCTGCAATTGCTAGTCTTCCCTCTGGGAAGGCGACAGGAGTGGATTCAATTTCCTCGGAGTTTTACAAAATTTTTGCACCGCAATCACGAGGCCCATTGACCGCGCTGTTTAATAAAAATTTTAATGGAGCTCCCCCTCCGGGCTCATGGTCCAAAGCAAAAATCGTAGTATTCCTAAAAAAGAATAAGCCTCCGGCGGAACTAGGATCTTATCGTCCGATAACTCTAATAAACGGAGATTCTAAAATATACTCTAAAGTATTGGCTGTACGACTTGCCTGGATAATCTCCAAATTGGTAATTAGGCAACAACATGAGGTTATTGAGGGAAGGGATACTACTGATCACATTAGAAGAGTCATCGCGTTGTTTGATGCAGTACAAGTGTCAGGAGACCCAATGGCCCTGTTACTATTAGACGCAGAAAAACCCTTTGATAGGGTCTCCTGGCACTTTCTCTGGCAGCTAATGCAAGTAAGGGGCATGGGCCTGAAATTTATTCAGGTAATTAAAGCTCTCTATTACAAACCTATAGCTAATATTTGTGTTGCAGGGGGGGTGTCTGAGCCGGTTTTGATTACTGGCGGAAATCGTCAGGGGCGCCCATGCTGTCCACTCTTATTCGCCATGTATATCGACCCGCTTATACGCAAATTGCTTCAAAATATCGCAATCCCTCCAATTATTTTGCAGGGCTTCGAAAGCAAGAGATTAGCTTATGCGGATGACCTTGCAGTCGTGACCCCAAATCCAGAATCTGTTCTTAAAGCAATTGAAGAGGAAGCCTTGTGTTTTGGTAGATTGTCTGGCTTTTACTTAAATAAGGAAAAAACCCAAATTATCACCAATGATAAGATCTCTTTTGTAGATAGTCGTGTAGTTGATAAAGCGATATATCTGGGCTTTTCCATATCTGCTGATGTGGGCAAGATTGTAAAGCAAAACCTAGTTCCTTTGCTACTAAAGACTAGTAATGAATTATCAAGGCTGAATAACCTCCATCTTACAATGATAGGTCGATGCAATTTGATAAAAAATGTCTTTTTCAAAAATACTTTATTTCTTTAGACCTATCCCTTTAAAGTTCCCTAATTAATTAATAAAAGCTTTTGACAGGATGTTTGCACGATTTCTATGGGCATATTCTACACCCAGAAGAGCACTTGGATATATTTCTCTTCCGCAAGAGAGGGGAGGCTGGGCCTTCCCTAATCTTAAACTATATTATTGGGCCACTATGCTTCAATACAGTCGTATCTTATTTAGGGAAGCATGTCCTAGTGATCTGCCACAAATCGCCCCTACTATATTAGAATTGCTGATTGGAAAGGAGGCCTGGGGCTGTCTCTGGAGACAAATTGAACTAGGATATTATAAAAAAAGTGCGGTTTGAGTGCCTTTTGGGAGCTTTTAAAGTATGGTCAGCCCTTCGGAAATCATTGGGCCTCGGTCGTTTGAATTTTTATACCCCTATTCAGAACAACCTGCATCTCCCAATATTATTCAATGATGTGTATATCCAATATTGGGTCCTTGCAGGGGTATATGGGCTTGGTTTTTCAGATATTTACAAATTAGAGATTATTTACAGCGCAAAGGGGATGGGCCTATTGGCTTTGAGAAAAAGGAATTGGTGGAAATCATAATAGCTCAGAATCATGTCCGTATAGGTGCAATTTACAATTTATTAATGAAAGAAGAAATAGATGATCTCAACAAAGTCTATCAATAATGGCAAAAGAAATTTGAGATTTCCGAACCTGATTTTAAGAAAGCCCTCAGACTTTCTCAAACGGTTTTAATGTTGGCCAATCTAAAGGTGGAATTCTTCAAGACTTTTTTTATGCTATACTACACACCAGCCAGAATTGCTAAATGGAGCTCGGGCCAGGGAACTAAGTGCCCGCGCTGTGCCACTCTATGCGCCGATATAGTTCACATGTTTGCCACTTGCACCTCCCTAAATATTATCAAGAATGAAATTCAAGATTTTTTGTATAGTAAATTAAATATTGAAGTAATATTGACCCCAAAACTGATCATCTTAGGGATATTTGACAAAGAAGGTAGGCAAGATATTGAATGCTTTATGACGGTTGCAATGGCTATATTTAGATTGTTAATAGCCACCAATTGGTGTAACCCTTTCCACCAATGGTTGACCAGACTGATATTGGTTTCCAATTTAGAGAAAGCGGTATACGCCACGAAGGGCCATAAAGCCAGGAAAAAAGGGCGGGTAATTTGGGCACCCATGTGTAGAAGGCAGAACTAATATCTATTGTAAGTATACTATACCTGATGTGGCAGCCCTGGAATCTCTTGCTTTACATCACAATATATGATGATATATGTCTCGAAGCCCTGGTGCGATTAGCACAACGCAGTCGATCTGATATCCTGTGAATTATGAGAGAACTTTTTCTGTGGTATTGACTCTGCCATTACTCCTGGTCTGTAGCACGATGCATTTTAAACGAGTTTTAGCTATAATATGTATTTTGAACTAAGGGTTTTTAGATCTTTTATGACGGTTTGAGCTTCGTATTTTGATACTTTGGGTACTGTCATGAAATGTTATATAGCTATTGGCTCCATTAATGATTCAATCTGCTCTGTCTATCTTATGTATATTTATCTGAGGAATTTGGGAGCAGGTGGGGAGGGTGGGTCGGGGTTTTTGAGTTATAAGAAAAAATCTAATAAAGAGTATTTAAAAAAAAAAAGAAGGGGAGGATGAGTCCTCAAACATTTGTCATGTGAGAAGGAAAGCTCTGCATGACTTCTGCCTGTGACCAGGACAGGGGGCAATGGCCTGCTAGTCTCCCTGCTGGGTGAGGAGACATCACCCATAAAAACCAAGACCACCTTGCTTGGAGCCTGGAGCATCAGCGCCTGCCTGCTTGCCAAGACTAGTGTGCCCTGTGAGGAAGAGGAGACGATTGGGAATGATTTCCAGTGGGAAGCCCTCCAGTAAGGGCTCCCTGTAGAAGGTGTAAAGATTTGGCTGTGCACCAATAGGGCCATTGTGCAAGACTGTTTTTGGCAAACCCCGTATGCCAGGAGAGGGCCACCGTAGACTGTGCCCAGTATTGACCACTGTGTGGACACCATTGAACCCCTACAGCCTTGTTGCGGTGACCTCAGATGCCAGAGGGGGCCATTAGTGAAGACGTTGTGTGACCAGCATGCCAGGATTTGTGAACACCTGAGCGGCAACCCGATATGCCAGGAGGGGCTGCCTTAGTGTGCCTGAAGGCACATGAGGAGTCTATGTTGCATCTGGAAGGTGCCATGGCAACCCCGTATGACGAGGGGGGCTGCCAGGACCAAATCATCAAAGACTTTGGGCCATCGCCCTGGAGTGGAGTGAGGCTGTGCCCGGCAGGTCTAGCCACACTGAAGGATCTGACTTGACTGTCCTACGTGGACCAAGAGTATGCAGAGGGAGACAATGCACTCTCCAGGACTCCAGCCAGGAGCAGGACTGAATTCACCCACTGGGGACAAATGGCTGCAACACTCCGGAGAGTGAGCCTGTGCCAGCCGATGATGTTGCGTGTAGCACGAGTAGCCTGACATCTACAAGTAGGATCAGATTTTGCGAGTGCCAGTGCTGAGTGCACCCACTGTAACATTGAATGCTTCCGTGCTGCAGGCGTGGGTAAGACTTGAGCAAGGGCCTTTGGGTTCCTGAGGGATTCACTGCTAAAGGTGTGGCAGCACAATAGACACTCCTGAGGAGGCAAAAGGAGATTCTTAAGTATGGCCTAATAGTTTGCATTCCCAAAGAGTGGCAGTCTCAAACTCTGCTCTTTAATTGTGTGCCTACATCTTTTTCTTTAAGGAGAGTATAGGGTCCACATGTGGAAGCAGTCCATGACTGATCCCTATACCACTTAAACCTCTTAAGATACCTATCTCGGAGTCAGAACTACACTAGCCTGGATTTAATGGATGTCCGTTGCCTTTAGCCCCTTGGTTTATTACAAAACTCCTTGGAGTCTTCAGGAGGAACTTTAAGAGTCTAGTCAGCAGTGTCAAAGGGTGTTTGTGAGACATTAAAAACCCTCTTTCTCTTTGCTAAGGATATTGGCTAATTCACAAAGGTATTTTACTCCCATGTTTTACTTTGCATGCAAATACAGATATTCATGAGTGCAGATCCTTATAGTGAATCATAAAATGCTAAATTAACCTTTAAAATTGATTTTATCACATAGGAAAGTAGTTTATTATGAGACTATAGTAACATTCCATTCACTATGTCAACCTACAGCTACATTGTAAGGTAATTATATATTTATTATTCTTAACTCCATCCAGACTTACCTTGTGATGTAAGTATAAGCGGAATTATGAATACTAATTATGCTTACCTTACAATGTAGTTGTAAGCCAGTATAGTGTATGCAACCTTACTGCCATACGATATATTGTATGCAATATAGTTACCCCATTAGAAATCCTGCCACTATGGTGGATTTTTCTGTAGGCCTAATTCAGATAGACGTTTGTGCACCTAAGATGAACTTGTGAGTGCAAATTCCTTATTTCCTATGTTTAAACGTAAGTTTGGTTTTGTTCACACATAATATAACACTAATGTGGTAGATTTTTTCCTTTGGGCAAATTTACTCCCAGCAAGTTCAATGGTGGGGAATACTGCCAAAGTAGGTCAACATACAAATATGTATATGAATTTGTCGCTATTCACATATTTTGGCAGACACATTCCGACCCTCGTTATTGTCTTATGTCAGGAGCATGATTAAGGGCCACATGTACAACCATTTTATTTTGTGAGTCTCTAATTGCGTTTTTTTGCAACTCGCAATTAGAGAGTCGCAAAATGAAATGTATTAATGTGTCTCAGACACATTAGCAATTCCCAGTGGGGTCGCAATGGTCTTGCCTCATCGATATTAAAGAGGCAGGTCGCAATTTGTAACCCACTTGGAATGGGCTATAACACAGAGATGGTGGCCTGCTGGGAATAGCAGACCACCATGTCTGTGTTTGCTTTTAAATAAAGCCACTTTTTTTTTCCAAATGAAGCCTGTTTTCCTTAAAAAGTGAAACATCTCTGTTTCATGTTTGAAGAGTGGGCAGTGGTCTTTGGGACCACTGCCTGCTCTTAAAAACGTTTTTGCTGTCAGTCACAAAGGTCAAGGGGTCCACTGGGGACCCCTTCCCATTTACAACTGTATTACCAGCTACTTGAAGTAGATGGTAAACTGTAATTGTTTTGCGATCGCATTCTGGTTGCAAAACAAACATACATGCCCTTGCGACTCGCTATTAGGAAGGGACTCCCTTCATAATAGTGAATCGCAATCCCTATTTTGCGAGTCCGTAAAAAGTTACCGACTTCCAAAATTGGGTTGGTACATTGCACAAGCCATTTTAGTGGTCGCAAACTGGCCGATTCACCGTTTGCGACGGTTTAAAATGGTCGTACATGTGTCCCTTAGTCCCCTATCAAGGTTGGAGGGAGAAGGGTAAAAACTGTAAATTGATAAGGGATTAGGGAAAGCTATTTTCCACTGTGAAAAATATGTAATTTAAGGTGGAAAATATGCTTCAAAGTAAACATTCACTCTCAATTTATACTCACACTATCATACATGTAAGCATGTGTAACTATTTAACTTTGTGAGTGCTCTTGGGAAGCTGCTACCGTCTCAGCATTCGAGGTGTGTTTCTGAAATTCTCTATACATTTCTAAAATAAGAAATGTACTTTAAATGTAGGCATCAAACTTAGTGGAGTACATTTCTGATATTTCTAACAGTGGTGAGCACCCACAAACTGCATATTCATGGATATTCACAAACTTTTCACAAGTAGTCTTCCCACCTTGAACACAGTCAGAAATATCCTCCTGTCACACGAAGGAGTAAGCGTTTGTCCAGGGTGGAGAATAGGAGGGAAAGCCTCCATACCACCATGCCTAGCAGGCAGTGACCCCCAATTAAGTGGAATTTGGCTTTTGACTAAGGAGAGTTGTTCCCTTTTGCACCCTTCTCCTGTGGCATGATGGGAACTGGTAAAAATGCAAACATGTTTTTCTCTTCTCATATACACAGTGGAGTGAAGAAGGAAGGTAGAAATAAGTTTGATGAAAATGACTGTCTAGCAGGATGATTAAGGTTGATTAGTCTCTGTTTTTCCAGCCGCTGCCCGTTCAGGTAAGGGCGGTGGGGCCGGGTGGGGAGGGGATTTCGACAGATCATCCGTCGAAATACCCCCCCACCCGACCCCACCGCCTCACCGCGCTTACCAACACGGGCTGCTGCTGTTTTTTTCCTCAGTGGGTTTAACCTTGTAGATCTTTCCTGTAGCTGTCCTTGCTCTAAAGTATGTGTGTTTAAGTAACCATTTTAGTACTGTATTCGTTATTTGACACGTTTCATCACCTATCACTAAACGAGTCATTGTTTTATGGGCTGTGTCAATTTTATCATAACAAAATTTCGTTCAATTTTCCTCTGAAATAGTCGATAACAAATCATTCCAACACAATGCCTAAGTAAAGCATCCACTTTACGAGCACATTTCTGGCAGCTGATTGCTTACTAAATGGTTTGTTAAAGCATAGCTTGAAATTCTTGGTCCTGATTTAAGCATCTCAATAGAAATATTTCACAATAAAAGGCTTTAGGAAGAACATTTGCTGGTACAATGCATGTCTTGAGTGATACATACCAATCAATTGCGCTTTGTTGAAATATGCTAAATTAATTGCCATTTCTTCTCATTTTATTGTAATCTAAAAAAAAACTTGCTTGCATTCAGGGCACTGGTTGCATTTCTCATATAGCAGTCGAATTTATAAAAACATATTTTACAGTCACCCCATTTACTTTAATTCTTTCTCTCAATTTCTCTCTAATCATATGAATTTGGGGTCAGCTTTATGTAAATTATTGCAGGCATGTTAAGCACTGACCTGCCAGTTGCACAACAAAAGAGAGATTGGAATAGTTTAGAGGAGATTTTAAGATAAATTAATGCATCAACAGAGCTAATTAAAATTAAATGAGTCGGTTACTGGTTTCTTGGATGAGAATTCATGGGTCATTAATCCCTCTTTCTCCTAACAGCAAGCTATGCAATTAATGTTACATATAGAAAAAAATATTGGTGGGAACAAACAGTATCACAGAAAATGCACCGATAGGGTAGTTTTCAATATATAGGAAACATTCCAATTTGCATTTATAAAATCGACCATCCCAGGGTCGTGAAGTGTGCATCTTTGCACATTGTTTACATCAGCATCAGGGGCCCTCCTTCATGTGGTTTTAATGTCACACCTGTAAAAATAGATAAGCTCAAGGGTTCACTATATGTCCCTGGCGCCCCTTGTAGATGATACTTTGCAAAACTCCATTATTAGAAACAAATTTCCCTGGCAACCTTATCTTTTCAACCAAGCTCATAAGTTTCACATCCACACATCAAGGTACAGCTCAAAGGGTTATGTATTTTTATGTATTTCTCATTTAATTTTTGTAGCCAGAAACAATTCTATAGTTTAATTAAGTATTTCTCAATATACATAGCTTGTTTTCATGCACACAGGCATGTAGTCTGGGTATTCTCAAAACAGGTCTACATGAGAAACAAAGCTATTAAATTTAAAAACATATCACTCAAAGCACATTAATGCCACATATTTCATAATCCCAAAAACCTTTCATGCAACCATACACCTACTAAAACATTTTCTTAGAACTGCATTATCATTGATCTTGAATATTTTCACATTTTCATTCAATATTTAAACATTTTATATGTTTTTATTATTCCGTTTTGTGTTCTATATATGTAAAAGTATGATGGCAAAAACTATTTTTTCACACACTATTTTGTAATATTTTCCTAATCCGTTTTGTCTTTTGTATATGGACAGATGTGATGGCAAAAACTCAATTTTCACACAGTATTGTAGCTTTGATTCAATCTCTTTAATACACATTTTGATGTTTAGTACCTTCTTCAGGAATGCCACAATTCACTTTGCTTCCCATGACGTGCAAAACAGCAACATAATCCCTGCTGAGCCCTACATCTATATATATATGTACACATTGACAAGCAACGTTGGGCCTTTTTATGATGTGGTGCCGTCCTAAACTTCCATGAACTGTGTGCCAGGCACCACATGGTGCCTGGCACATGGTGCATGGATGTTTAAGGACATCGCTTTTTTTATTTCGGCTTGTGCTGGGGCCCTTTTGTGGGCCGCAGCACAAGCCGCAATAGAAAAAGGATTGTTTCTGACCGCCTACATGGTGGTCACATCCCAATCTGGCGGTTCCCACTCCAGATGTGATGCCATCGTAATAAGGCCCATTATTGTGTGCTGAGGAACCACCACCTATCAAATTCCTTCACCTCATAGTGAGCCTATAAAATCCACCTTATATCCCAGAAGACACCAGTAGTCACAACCGGTGTACTCATATTTCCCAGTGACTCATGAGACCCTATCCATTTTCTCTCCACTCACATCAACTATTTATTTGCCTATCATCACAAAGAACACTATGTCACAACCAATCTACTCAGTACAGAATTCAGCCAATGCCTCCAGAATGGGGCAGGGGAAAGGGACCAGCAGAGTGCAGATGAAACTAATCTTTAAAGGTTTCTTTACTGGGGATCAAACAATCTCCAGAAAGTATGAAGAGGTCAAGAATACATCCACTCAGATGTATCTGCTTGGCACAGAATTCAACCAACACCTCCAGAATAGGGCAGGGGGAGGGGACCAGCAGAGGTTCTTGCTGATAAACAATATCCAGCAGCTTACTACTGGCACTCTGAATGCAGTTATCATTTGTACGATAGAATATGAATTCTTGAATGCCACCAACCCACAGATGGCAAGCATCTATGGAGTGCCCAAAATGCATAAAGATCAATGAGATCCTCCATATAGACCTGTACTCACCACCATGGTCAATCACTGAGCAACAATCCAAATATGTGCATTCATTTTTATGCCCTGTAGTTCCATGTATTAAGTCATATATAAATGATACGAGGCACATGATCACATTCATTGAAAGGATGAGTTTCAATGAACATAGAGAATGACTGGTCACTGTAGATATAGAGTCAATTTTATAGCAACATCCCGCAAGAAGCAGCTATCAATGCAATAGAACTGTTCATGCAGAAGCATCTGAGAGATGTTTCAAATGTGTTTATAATAAAATGCCTGAAAATTGTCTTTCAAAATACTTTCAAATTCATGGGCAAACTGTACCAACATATAAAGGATGTAAGTTTGGGCGCTTCTTGGGCACCCAATGTGGCAACCATCTTTCTGAGCAATTTTGAAGACAAACGCATTCATAATGAACTTGACACTTCACACGAATCAGTCAAAACCTGGTCACTCTATATAGATATCTTTTTCATCTGGATAGGAGAACAAGAAGTTCCAAAAGAATGTATTTAATGGCTCAATATGTGCAATCATAATTTTAAAATTTTCAGCCAACATCAGTAAAGAACAAGTGGAATTCCTGGATATTTGGATCCACCATAAATCAGGACAATTGGAAGTAGATTTTTGTTTGTCAAGCCAACAGCATTGAATACTCTTCTCCACTTCAATAGTTTCCACACTAGGAGCCAAAAAAGAGTATTGCCTTTGGCCAGTTCCTTACGTTCAGGCACAATTGTATCAATATGGGAGACTATAATGATAAGTTAGTCATTACGAAGGAAACATTTGCCAAACGGGTTTATCCATGAAGACTTGCTTACAAACATGCAAGATATTATGATAGAGAATACCAATTGCATAATGAACATCCACGCAGTGATGCAAAATTGGTGTATGTCACTAGCCACTCGGTCCTGAATGAGAGGGTACTCCAAATCATAATTTCAAATCAGTGTATCCTAAACAGTGACTCAGAGAACAATGCCAAACTTCAAAAACCCATGTTTGCACATTGAAGAAATAAAAATGTGAAGGACAATGTTGTGAGATCTCATCTTCCTAAGGAGGCTAAATCTGTTAAAAAAAACTATTGACAGGAATCAACCTATCACAGGTAACCCCAAATGTGGCTAGTGCACAGTCTGCAACAATGCCATTGAGAAAGATAATTATATACATAATGGATATAGGTTTCAACCTAACACCTTCACCCATTGCAAGGCGAAGAAAGTCATCTGCTTACTCATTTGCTCATGTGAGTATGGATATGTTGGAGAAACAAGCAACAGTCTCTCTATTAGACCCACTGAACATAAGTATGCAGTGAAGACACAGAAATTGAATGCACCCCTGGTCAAACACTAAATAGAGAAAAATTATAAACATGAAGAAATCAGGTGGCTGATTATTAAAAAAGTGGTTGAGAACGAAGGTATGGACCAAGCAGTGACTAGAAAGCTGTGAGAAGTTTTTGAGATCTTTACATTAGAAACCCTTACTTGTGGTCTGAATGGGGAAATCCCTTAGGAGAATGCCATTTGTTACAGCCGGTGATGCAGTACTGATGGTAACTTTTCCAAGAGCAGGCTCTAAGCCATTGGAAAGTGTGTCTATAGTTTAGCACCTTTAAATAACAAGACACTTGAGGTTAGGTCCATTCAGAGATGGCTGCTCTGATAATAGGGAATCAGGAGCCATTTGGTTTCATTGTAGTACACCGGGGTCACTTCAATATAGATGAACCCTGAATACGATCAACTCCCCAGATACGTTTAGCAATGTATTATAGGGTCTGAGTGTTCTCTCCTAAACATGTTGTTAGACCTGGCATCCTTAGAGTGGTCTATCCCCAGACTTTTTGCCAATTGCTTCCACGTTTTGTTGATCTTTTTGTTGACCTTAGGACTCTGAGCACTTTACCACTGCTAACCAGTGCTAAAATGCATGTGCTTCTCCCCAATCATGATGACATTGGTGTATACCTGATTGCCATATTTGTTGTACTGGTAAGTCCCTTGTAAAGTGGGTTACCATATACCAAGGGCCCGTATGCTACTAGTGGGCTGCAGCACTGATTGTGCCACCCACAGAAGTAGACTTTCAAACCTGTCTCAGGCCTGCCACTGTAGTGAATGTGAGTGCAGTTTACTGAAACTTCAACTTGACATTTAAATCTACTTGCCAAGCCTTAAACTCCCCCTTTATTACATATAAGTTACCCTTAAGGTAGGCCCTAAGTAACTCTAATGGCAAGGTCCTACATAAGTAAATGTGGGACACGTACCTTTGTGTTTTTTTATGTCCTGGTAGTGACAAACAGCCTATTTTGTTTTTAACTACTGTGAGGCCTACTCCTCTCATAGGCTAGCATTGTGAATTCCTTAATATACTTTTAAGCTGTGATTCCTGATCAATCAATCAATCATTCAAACTACATTTGTATAGCGCAGCACTATCACCCCTAGGGGTATCTGGGCACTGAGGGTGCCATGTCTCGGTCGAAGAGCCATAGAGGAGTAGCCTTTTCATGTTTCATACGTTTGGAATGGTACTGATAAATCCTACTTACTGATAAATTTGGATTTAACATTACTTTTTTAGAAATGCAATTTTTAGAAAGTGAACATTTCTCTGCACTTACTACTCTGTATGCCTGACAGCCTGTCTCCAATACCTGTGTGGGGTGGGTGGCAGCTACACTTTGTGCATTCCCTCTAGACAGCCATAACACTTGAAGGACAGGTGTGTCTGAGTACCGATCTACATACATCTGCATTTTGATGGCCTTGCATAGGCAGGATGGAAGGGAGGGGCTAACACTTCACTGGAATAGGTAGTGTTCTGTCCCCACACAAAGGGCTGATTTATCCCCCCACAGATAGCCTGGCAGGCAGGACTGGGTTGAAAGGGACCCTTGTGCACTTCATAGGGCTGCTTCCAAGTCACCCCCCACATCAAAGAGACTTTTGGGTATAATTACTGGGTCTCTGACCCCATAAAATTAGACACATCTGGATCTTGAACTGAGCCTCTGTCAGAAGGACTGCTGTGGTGCTTAAAGGACTAATCTTTGGACTGCAGACTTGGAAGGCCTGCTTTTCCCGTGTTGCCCTGCTGCCTCCTGCTCTCTGACTCAGCTGAAGGGGAGATGGACTTTGCCTTCACTCCAAGTGATATCTTAGGGCTTGTTGGCTTCCCTCCTGTTTCTTGAGACTCAGTGATATCAAAATCTCTACCCCTGCTCCTGTGCCTGTTTCACTGGAAGTTGCCCAGATACTTGCAACACAGATTTCAACACTTCTCCTGTCTTTGTGTAGCAAAACCTGTGCAGCAACAAGATTGCAGGAGTACAATCGGTTCATCGCATTGGAACAAGCGCTATGCCTCCAGCTTAGTGATGTTGACGCATTCCCTCAAATTCATGGCGGAAGCCAGCGCATGGCTCGAGGACTCGCGACTCCGGCACCCGTCTTCGGAACGTATACATTGCCTTCACAGCGTGGAGAAGATCAACGCATCTTGTTGCTTGCAACCAGGAAAGGTACTTTGTTCAACAGGGCCTGCGTGATTTTGTAGCCGGCCTGTGCTTCCACAATGTCAGCCTGAAATTTGACTTTCCCTGGTCCAGCATGACATAAAGTAACTATTTGCTTCTAAGAGCTTTATTGCATTTATTCTTTTAAAATTCAATCACTCAACCTCTATTTCTTTGGATTTTTATTGTTTTGATATTTTGTATATAATAAAATAATCTATTTTTATAAACCTGTGTGGTCTTTTTGTGGTGTATTCATTGTGTTACTATGTGTGTGTGTGTTGCACAAATACTTTACACATTGCCACTTTAGTTTAGCATGACTGCTCTGTGCCAAGCTAACATAGGGTGAGCGCAGGTTACTTATAAGTCTGTATCTAGCTTACCCTGACTAGAGTGGTGGTTCCTGCCTGGCCTGGGTGCATAACTCACACAACCAGGAATCCCATTCCTAACATTTGTTCAGGAGCACTCTCCATTGTTTGCTTGTTACAAGCTAATGGGCAAACCTCCATTGTAACACTAATTGGATTTGTTTCAAGTTGGCTGCTATTGACAATAACTCAGTGAATTTAAAGCACGAGATTTGGCGGAGTCCGAAGTGATGGTGTTTACTTTGACTGTAGAGAGGCTGCACTGCCGCAAGGTAAGGAAGGTAAGATCAGTCACCCTTCGGCATCTTTCTCCCAGCATGAGTTAGGTAGTTAATTTCTGGCCAGAAGACTCGATATGTACAGTGCTCTCGAGACAGTGCCTCATGAGCACAGGACTGGTGAGCAGGGGTCACGGTTGCCCATTTATTTTCTCCTGGCAAGAGGCAGGTTATTTTCTGGCCGGAAGACTTGATTTGCACAAAGTTCTTAAGGCAGTCTTTCAGTACCAATAGGCATAAGGATTAGCATGTAGGGGACATGGTTGCCCGTTCACTGCTCCAGCAATAGCACTAATGATATATTCTTTTAGTAAGTAGCACCAGGGAGTGAAGGAATAAGCTGCTCATCATGTGTTCCAATAATAGCGCTGATGACACATCCTTTAAGTAGGAGCGCTGCTTAGTTCAGTATGTAGTAGAGTTTAGTAATCAGGTGATAATAGGGAGCACCATCTGGGGCCATATGTTTACTTCTCTGTTATTTAAGATGGCAACTTGAAACATATCAGAAATGAGGCAGGTTAGGTGACTCATTTTATATCAAGTATTTCATAGTGCGATCTTTCTATGTTTCGCAGCAATCTGAGGAAACATATTTTTGACTTCTTTGTACTTTCTAGTGGTTGTTCGCTCCCGAGTAAAGAAGCCTTTGAAGACTAGTTCCATCTGCACTTGAAAAACTGCACAGGTTTAGTGTTACCCCCCTCCTAATACACTGTTTTGGTTGGGTAGACTATGGTAGGGACCTTATTTACCTGCATGGACATATTGTTTTTCAGAAAGGATCTCTGCTGGTCCACTCCCCCAGCCCCATTCTGGAGGTTTGAATGAATTCTGTACAGAGTAGATTGGTTGGGACATATTGTTCTTTGTGATGGTAGGCAAAATAATAGGTGATGTGAGTAGAGAGACAATGGATAGGGTCTCATGTGTCACTGGAAAGTATGAGTGCACCATTTGTGACTACTGGTGTCTTCTATGATATAAGGTAGATTTTATAGGTTCACTATTAGGTGAAGGAATCCTAGTAGGTGACGGCTCCTCAGCACACAATATAGATGCTGGTATATGTGTACATATATATAGATGTACGACTCAGTAGGGATTATGTTGCTGTTTTGCAGGTCATGGGAAGCAAAGTGGGGTCTTGAATTGTGGCATTCCTGAAGAAGGCTTTACACCAATGCACACGTTGAAAAGATTGAATCAAAGCCACAATATTGTGTGAAATTAAGTTTTTGCCATCACATTTGTCCAATATAGAAGACGAAATGGATTAAGAAAAAATTATAAAACGTTTAAATATTGAAAGAAATGTTGAAAATATTCAAGATCAATGATGATGCAGTTATAAGAAAATGTTTTAGTAGGTGTTTGGATGCATGGAAAGTTTATGGGATGTATGAAATATGTGCTATGAATGTGTTTTGAATATGTTTTTAAATGTAATATTTTTGTTTCTTAGTAGACCTGTGTTGAGAATACCCATTGAGAATACCCATAATTAATGCTGTGTTGATGAAAACAAGCTATGTATATTGAGAAATACTTGATTAAACTATAAAATTATTATTGACAAAAAAACAAATGATAAATACATAAATAATTTTGCCCTGCCCTACAAACCTTAAAGTGAAGAAGGGGGCCCTGTTCTCAATATTGAACTTTTCAAAACGCATCCATTTTGATTATGATGACCAGTGATAAAAAGGCCTTGGTGGAGCTCGTGGAGTTTCACTTCATGGAATTCCATGGAGTTACCAAAAAACTCTGCAAGATTCCACGGAGTTCCAAAAGCCATAGGAATAGTCCAATGTTGACCGCGTCCCACGATGGAACCACTCCGTCCGTAAACCGCTGCATGAACACCACCAGCACAACTGTAAAATCTAAATAGGCTTGGTGCAACCCTGCCACCCTAACGGAGATGGAGTACTATTTGCCAGCAGAGGCGTCCGCTGTGTCGGTAGAGGTGAGCCATGTATACAATGGTAAACATACATCTAAATAGGGTGGGCAGGATTCCGTCAGCCTGATGGAGTACTTGGACACTGCGCCACGGAGTGACAACGGTACTCTCGCCATGATCTAAATCAGACCCTTAGTTTCTTTTTTGGACCTCAAAATCCTTCAGCAGAGCAAGTCCAGAGCTGTATCTGAAGAATTAATTCCAGAATTGAACACCTTTGCTTCAAAGTCATATTTAAGCTCTGGGGTCTTGGAAGTCCCAAAAAGTTCCAACTTTTCAGACTCTCTGGGGCAGTTCTCTCTTCAAAGGCACTGAGCATTTGCAAATATTTCATTCCACAATATGAGCTAATACATTCAGGTTGAATTTTTGTAATTTAGACACAGGTGACTACATGGCTCTTTCAGACTGATAAACAACTGAGCACAAAACAACGTGGACAAGTCCCTAAAGGGTTATGGTCATTGTTAGTGACCTATACCCTTATCGGGGAACGCAGACAACCAATGGTTGTTTTTAGAAGACCCCTCACCCACCTACCTAGTAGGTGGCATGCTTCATCATCGGGGTCCCAGCTGGATTGTCGAGTGCAATCCAGCTGTGCTTCGACGCCTGATTTACAGCGGAGCGGGTTTTTGTGAAAAGTGAAGTGCTATGTGAAATGTGAATAAATGATAAAAATGTCGCTAAGAAATGCCCTTGTAAACGTTTTAATGAAAGGGTCTTAGGACATGATTAAAAACATAGTCGGGATACTCGTGAGGTAAAAATGTGCCTCAATATCCCTAAAAGGTGTGGGTCAACTAGTTTCAGCCTTCTGCGGTATTAGTGAGTCTTTCGTCAGGACCATAAATGTGAGTGTGGCCAAAAATCTAGAAGGCCACTCCAGGTGTATATATCAGCGCATGCCCTAAAGTGCGCTGTGAATGTGGTGGGATCGTGTTACTTACAGATCCATCGCGATGAGTATCTGAAAAGGAAAAATATGGTAGACACATATATTTGTCAACATGTTGCTTGTATCATGCATGTCTAGTACTTCTGCGCTCCTCCATGCGTAGGGTTGCCCTGTAAATAACAAGGCTGTGAAATAGAAACATCATGCATGTGACCGGATGTGGGCATGCATGATGACTATTTAGTGAATGACCATGCGTGGCTACAATGTGCCGTAAGAGCACACATTTACGTTCTTTTCGTGGCCCTAGTGTGGTAACATTGAGGCTGTTATGCAAAATGTGACGCTGATGCGTACTATCAATAATTATGATTGGCTATAGTGGCAAAGGAGTCGCATTAGGGTACACGTGGTTGCCGGGAGTTAAAAACAATAGCTTATCTGGTGACATTTACTGCGCGTGATCTGATTGAAACCAAGAGAATACATAGAAACATGGCTAAAATAACACACGAGACAGACTGACAGATATGACGGAGATGCGGCTTACTTAAACTCAGCGTATATATGGACCCATGGATCCTGTCACAGAGAGAAGCTTCCTGTATTGAGACCCTGGGGGAAGTGAATGTATGCAGTAAAGAGCGAATTAGGATAACCGCGTTTTTGACAATCTTTTTTGCTGGGCGCTGCAACTTACTTCGTCTTAGGATAGCATCCGCTGTAACCTACTGTGTGGACAGGATCCCGCCGGTGTGGCGTTCATTGCGTGTGCGCAAACAAGTAGTTTCCTGAAAAGGGTGTGGTTACGGGGTGGAAGGTGTTGTCATGTCACTGAACATGCGCCGTGATAGAGAGGAACACTAGAACGGCACCAGCCCTTAACGTCGTGTCCGTGATGGCGCATTAACACCCGGGGAGTGAGTCGTGGCGTTTAGCGCTTGCGCAGTAAAGATTAGAATACCAGCGACGGTGCCTCTCTATTGTGATGTGACGCTTGGTTCATGCTCATTAACAGTTAGACAGGCAAAGATGGGAAATCTCAAATACGAGGTACCCGCAATGGTGCCAAAAAACGCCTGGAGGGTCTAACTAGCGCCACAAGTGATTATTAAAGTATTCATTAGAATACTGAAATGTGTTCACGTAATGTGTTAAAAAACACGTGGATAATTAACACATCGTATAGGCAGTCTCAAACGCTACTATGCCATAAGGTGTTCGTCCCAGGTTATTGAACGGGTGGGCGGTCCTTACTGGTAGAGTGCGAAGTTGACAGTGCAAAGTTGACAACTCATCATATTGCATACACTGCATGCATATATGACGCTGGTTTGTATGTTATGTTCTAGGTTGCATTCCTAGACCTACAAGGACTTCTACTATCCATTGTTATAACAGCTCCTTTGTGTCAGTGCCACAGTATTACAGGTTGACTATGTGTTAGGCCCCCCATATTATTGATGTTATAAGATGACCAAAAAATTGTACTGGTTGGTCATTGGAGGTATTTTATGCTCTCTGTAGGGCGATCCATGGGACATTGTCATTAAGTCCTGTTATATGAGTAGAAAGTCTGTATACCCAACATTGCTCTTTTTCTAAAAGTAGGTTCTGTAAATTGTTTGTGTTTGTGTCTAGTTGTTCAATAACCACCCAGGTCATGTCGTTGGTCGTATGTCCTGCTGTTAGAAAGTGATCAGTCATTTTTGTGGTGTTTCGCTTACAGCGGATGTTGCTCCTATGTTCCCATATCCTGGTCTTTATCTTGCGGCTAGTCATACCCACGTATCGGAGACTGCATGGGCACGTGATTAGGTATACTACATTTGCTGAGTTGCAGTTTGTATGTCTTTTGATGTGCCATGTTTTTCCCAATTCTAGGTTGAGTGTTTTTGTGGCTTTAGTGAGGTGGCACACACTGCAGTTGCCGCAGGGAAAATGGCCAGTTATATTCGGTAGACCCCACGCATTCAGGACCGTGTTGTTCGTGGTGATATGTTGCTTGGGGCGTGTGGATACCAAGCTGTCTCGTAGGCTTTTGTGCTCTTTTGTAGGAAAATAGTGGCTTCTTCCATTACAGTTTGCCAGATGTTACTATTTTCCAGTTGCTCTGAATGATTTTGGTTACTTTGTTTGAAATAGAATTATAAGGGGTTACGCAGGTGAGTGGGATAGCAGGTGCAGTTTTTTCAACATTTTCCAGTAGGCTGTCTCGGTTCTGGTTCCTAGCTCTTTTTTGTAAATCAGGCGTCGAAGCACAGCTGGATTGCACTCGGCAATCCAGCTGGGACCCCGATGATGAAGCATGCCACCTACTAGGTAGGTGGGTGAGGGGTCTTCTAAAAACAACCATTGGTTATCTGCGTTCCCCGATAAGGGTATAGGTCACTAACAATGACCATAACCCTTTAGGGACTTGTCCACGATGTTTTGTGCTTAATTTCAGGAAATGGACATGTTCCCGTCCAATTTCCTTACTCTCTAGTTGTTTACGAGTGATAAACAACTGAGACATTTGTCTGAGTTGCCACACAGAGATAGAAATCAATTTGCAAAACAAACCACAGGTTGATGTGTTATATGAAGAGGGTTGTTTTTCTTTATCGTTGCATGAACTGATTGGTATATTCCGAAACTATGTGGAGTCCATGATTATAACTAGAGGTGGGTGGTGAACTCTGCACCGCTGGCAAACTTTTGCCACTCTGCGCTCCAGTTGGAGCACGGAGTTCGGCAAAAACTCTGCCTACCACTGGTGAAGCAGAGTTTCTCAGAACACCCACTCACTCACCCCTAGTACAGATGTTGGCAGACAGAGCAAAAGCTCTCCTAGAAGGCGGGACATCTGTAGGAAAGGTGAGAGAACAGAAATCACCCTCTGATTGGATAATCCAAAAAGAAAATTCCTCTACCAGTGGGCGGGGCCTTGCGACCCTCTATATCATTGATGGCTGTGTGGGTGACCTATCAAACCCTCCAGCACTGTCAGAAAGTTTAAACAGCCCGGAGGCTCTGAGTTGTGCCAGCAGAGAGTAAGCTGAGTGTCCAGGGCCTTGCTCCCTGCTGCAAGCTGCCTCGAGCCCAGTCAGTGCATGCGCCGGCTGGTGCTTGTTGCCTGCAGTGATCTCCACCTCACCGCACCCCCTGCCTCTTGCAGCATTGGCGGAGTGTCCCTGGGCCCACATCAGGCGACGGAGGGTGGGCCTGTCAGATCCTACATTCTGAAGGCTTTGCAGGAATCCCTGATGGAGTGGAGAGTGGTAAGTAATACTGTGCAATATGTCACTAAACCTAAATGCCCTGTTTGATTTAAAGTTAGGAATTGTTAATGTGTTTTTCAATTCTTTTTACATACAAACCTAATGATATCAGTAACATCTTGTTTGGCTTGTGTGTTTGAATGCATTGGGATGTATGTAATATAACAGGTTTCAATCACCATTACATTTAGCATGATGTTATGATGCTTGTAAGTGTTTGTACACCAAATAACAAATAACATAATTGTGTTTCATATAGTAAATCTCTATTCTTTTTTAACTGCGGATTTTCACTAGGTATGTTCAAGTTACAAATTTGCAAGTCTTATGAATGTATCATTGAGTTAACTGCAACTACCATGATGCCTTGTTTCTGTTTTGTGAAATCATATTGCAATGTAAATCATTTTTTACACATGGTAAAGTGTCATTTATTGATCTATCACTATTTAATAGTCTTTTAAAAATGGTTTGTGTTGAAGGTGTGTATGTTGCCCATTTCTTACCAAGTTATTGAATTGATGTCATGAGTTGCACAAATCCAAGTTTGTTGAGCTAAAATTTCTAAGGTAGGTACATTTGAATAAAAGTGTTATATGTGAAAAATTTACTCTGGACTGTTAATATGATGATGAATGCTAATCATCCTTCTAAGTTGTGTAAATGTCTGTTTTTTGTAGCCTTCTAGACCTTGGAATGGTTAATTTCACATCTCTCCTCTCTAATGTGTTGTGTTGAATGGTTGGTATATTTCATGTAAAGTTTGTAAGTGTTTTCTACACTTCAGGACATCTTCTTACCTTGTTAATTGAAGTTGTTTTGTATGAAATGTAAACTATCAGTGTAAAAAAAGACAATACCACTGAAAGGTATAATCATGATATTGAGTTCCTTTTGCCTTTTAGGTTGCTACATTTTTTGCTTATAACTCATTGTATGTGTAATCCACACTTTTAAAATGTATCCATTCTTTTGACATACATAACAGGTCCAACAGCCAGAGCATGTGGCCAAACATCTGTCCCTGAGGAAACCTCCACTCCAGTCCAGGATCAAGCCTCCAGGGATGACTCCACTCCTGAAAGTCCAGATGAAGAGGAGCGGCCTGGTCCATCTGGTCTGCCTGGGCAGACGGCTCCAGTGAGTCTCACTCGGCCCACACCTAAACCTCTCACCCCAGATGTTGCAATATCTCAGCTCACAGATACCTCCACTTCCTGAGTCCAAACCAACACCACACTGATCTTGCTGGGGCAAGGTCATAGGTTAGTGGGGGTAGGGGTTGTGTGAGGGAACCTGTGGGCCAGCAAAGTGAGGCCACTGGGTTAACTATCACCCAGGCCACCATCAACCAAGTCTTGGGATCCTCCAATCAGTCACAAGACATGGTGGGCCAGGACCTTACAGAGCTCTGGGAGAAGAAGTGTCAGAGGAAGCTCAGTGTTCAGATAGAAAATCCCTGCTCCAATACAGGCTCCCTGATTTGGGTGCTACATGACATATTAAACTATATATGCATGGTTTTTCCAGTACCTTCTTCCCCTTTTTGTGGTCTAACAAGATCTGGGCTAACTACATCTACCTCAGCCACAGAAAGGGAGGCCCTGATACAAGAGAAAATACCTGCAGGCACCTCAGTTTCTGCAACTTTGGATCCACTAGCCCCAGGAGCACACTCTCATCCGGAACACCAGGAGAGGATGGCAAGACCACTACCATGACCAAGAGACACAGAACCTAATTTCCTCTAGTGTATGACTACCGTTCACTCTGTGGACACATTTACATTTCTGATACCAGCTGTATTTTGGACATTGGACCTCAAACAATTTGGGCTCTTCAATGATGATTTCATTTACCATGACTGACTTCCATTTGTTTGTTTTGTTTTTGGTTTTCATCCTGTTTTAGTTTATTTCAAGACTAACTAAGTCAAAAACTGGTGTTGTACTCATGCATGTTTTTCCTTAAACCATCATACATTTTAAAATGTAAACAATAAAATGATTGTGTTTTAAATGAATGAATTGCAAGTAGGTAAGGTTTCTCGTAATTTTCTACCATGACAGCAAAATACAAATACCAAAATCTCATAAACCAGTATTTTATTATATTTGAAAAAGATTGGCCTGTCAAATGTTTCTTAACCCCTTGTCATGTGGCCCATAGGGACATTGTTGTTTTCACTAAGTTAGCATGAGCATGTTGCAGCTTGCCTGCTGCTGTGCACATGTTACTATACGTCTTTATTTTAGCAATA
This sequence comes from Calotriton arnoldi, assembly GCA_963921515.1. NCBI lineage: Eukaryota > Metazoa > Chordata > Amphibia > Caudata > Salamandridae > Calotriton > Calotriton arnoldi. The sequence goes on from CAWUFW010000039.1 coordinate 1,888,405, forward strand.
TTTTTTATGGCTGCTTTCACATGAGAACTCATTGCTGTGTTCACTCTCTGCATGTTCCTGGGATTTTGACTGAACATTGTGTGCAGGGTCGAACAACAATGCCCCTTCTTATTTTGTTCTGGCCAGGCCTTAGCCCTTAGAAAAAACATACAGATGCTGCTGTTGTTTGGACAACGTACTTTGGTCTTACTGGAATACACGAATAGGTAGCACACACATGGAGAGGGACCTTTCCAGGGAGAAGAGCGAGACAGCACCTATGATGTAGATTTACCATCTATATACTAAGGTATGGGGTCTGCTGGCAAAGCCCAGAGATATTCTATTATATAAAAATGCTTCTTCTTAGCAAGGGGAGGGAGGTTAGGCACCATAGTCTTTTCTCCATTGTCTTTTTATGATGACATCTCCCTTCATGATATATGGACTAGCAGCTATGCTGAATGTATTTGTACTATGCATATTTCAGCTTGTTGTGGCACATATACTGCATGTTAGAACACATTAGTTAAAATAAATATTTTAAACTGTTTCGTGTCTCTGTCAGATCTTATTGCGGACAATTACAAGAGTGCAAGCGAAAGGGTGTGTCTTGTTACCGGGATTCCTGAGAGATCTGAGAGTGTTGTGTTCTGGGGTGTCTAATCATTTGCTTCTCTGTGAGTGAGTAGGAGAGCAAGTGAGACACTATAGCTAGTCGGTCCTGGGCTTGTGGGTACTAAGGTGGTAGGCAGACCCAGTCACTATACACCAAGGAAGGCCCTATAATCCTGCGCATAGTTCTGTGTTTGTGCAGAATCCCTGCAACACCCTTAACTGCTTGGCTTCCTCCCCCCCCCCCCAGTGCTGATCCCTTTTTTGGCTATTTGGGGTAGTTCTCGCTTAGGCCCCTTTTTGTCCACATAAAGTATCCACGTCAAATTTGAGTACTTTTCTTCCAACATCCTGAGGATTCTAAAGGTACCCAGGGTTTGTGGATTCCCCTAGAGGGGACCGAGAAATTAGCCAAAATATAGCTAGATTTTGGTGAACAATTGGAAAAAAGTGCTGAAGAAGAAAGCGTCTGGTTTTTCCCCTGAAAATGGTATCAACAAAGTGTTTGTAGTGATAAAATCATCATCTTCCCAGCTTTCAGGAACAGGCAGACTTTTGTTAGAAAACGAAACTTTTCTACACAGTTTTGGCATTTTAGTGGGACAGAGCCTATTTTTTTCTATTTTTTGTGATTTCAACCTCCTTTGAGTTAGTGCTAGAAATTGATGTAAAAACAATAATGGATCCCAGACAGCTATACATTTTGGAAAAGTAGACAAAATTCGGAATTCAGAAAGGGGTCATTTGTGTAGATCCTTCAAGGTTTTTCTATAGAAAGTAACAGTTGAAATTAAAACATATTGAAATGAGTTGAAAAAAACAGCCATTTGTGCCTGCATTTTCACCTGTAACTTCTTCTAAGTAGGGCAGATTTTTAAAAGCAACATACCATTATGTACACTGGAGGCTTATGGTTGCAGGGGTATATAGTACTTGTAGGTTCACCAAGAACCCGAAGTGCCCACAGCTAATAGCTGACCTGCGCCTTCTTATGGTTTTTCATTGTGTACCGGGTATTTAGCAATTCACTTGGTAAAATATAAAGAGTGAAAAATAGGTATCAAAGAAAACTTTGTATTTCCCAAATGGGAACAACAAATGGATACACATATATCCATGTGTATGTATACCATATATGTGGGTACCTATACCAGCATGTGAATTAGAGGGCATTTTTGAAGATGAATTATTTTTTACACACTGTCTTACATTTGGAAGGGAGAAATGCACAGAAAGTCAATTGGCAATAACACTTGTTCTACTAATCTGTGTTCCCCTAAGTCTCCATATAAAAATGGTACCTCACTTGTGTGGATAGGCATAGTGCCCGCGACAGGACACGGCCCAAAACGCAATGTGGGCACATAATGTTTTTCCAGTGAAAACTGACCCTTTTTTTGCAGTGTGCCTAGCTGTGGTTTTGGACCCTAGCTCAGCTGGCACCTGGGGAAACCTAGCAAACCTGTATATTTTTTTAAAACTAGACACCCAAGGGAATCCAGGATGGGGAGACTTGTGTGGCTTTCACCAGGTTCTCTTACCCAGAATCCCTTGCAAAACTCAAACTTTGTCAAAGAAACACATTTTCCTCACATATCTGTGATGGAAAGTTCTTGAATCTGCAGGGAGCCACAAACTTCTACCCACCTAGCATTGCCCAAAGTCTCCCGATAAAAATGGTACCTCACTTGTGTGGGTAGGCCTAGAGTCCGCAACAGGACACGGGCCAAACCGCAACGTGGACACACCACATTTTTACAGGGAAAAGTGACCCTTTTTTGGAAAGTGCCTAGCTGTGGATTTTTAACCCTAGCTCAGCCGGCACGAGAGAAAACTAGCAAACCTATACATTTCTGAAAACTAGATACCCATGGGAATCCAGGATGTGGTGACTAGTGTGGCTCTCACCAGGTTCTGTCACCCAGAATCCCTTGCAAACCTCAAACTGTGTTAAAAAAATACCTTTTCCTCACATTTCTGTGATGGAAAGTTCTGGAATCTACGTAGATACACAACATTCCACCCACCTTGCATTCCCCAAAGTCTCCCAATAAAAATGGTACATCACTTGTGTGGGTAGGCCTAGGGCCCGTGACAGGAAATGGGCCGAAATGCAACGTGGACACACCACATTTTTTACAGTGAAAAGTGACCCTTTTTTTGCAAAGTGCCTAGCTGTGGATTTTGAATCCTAGCTCAGCCGACACCTAGGGAAACCTAGAAAACCTATAAATTTGTGAAAACTACACACCCAGGGGAATCCAGGATAGGGTGACTTATGTGGCTCTCACCAGATTATGTTACCCAGAATCCATTGCAAACCGCAAACTTTCTAAAAAAAACACATTTTACTCACATTTCTGTGATGGGAAGTTCTGGAATCTGCGTGGATCCACAAAATTCCACTCACCCTGCATTCCCCATGGTCTCCCGATAAAAATGGCACCTCACTTGTGTGGGTATGCTGTTGTGTAGTTCCTATATATCCTATACAGGATCTGCGTGTTTGGATAACATAAACTGTGGGTTTGGTGGCAGACAGATTCTGTGCACCCCCACCGGATACGTTAGCCTGTCTGTATCAGCTAGCTCACAGTGCCACTATAATCTCCTCTTATCATGGAGAGAATAGATTCTGGCAACCTCAGAACATGACAACCCTGATCCCCCAGGATCATGGGAACAATATACTACCTTTCACTCAGTCACTTGTGCTTACTTAATTTCTCTCAGAGAGATACACAGAATAAACAGTCTGGGCGTTTCAATAAGTATTTATTGAACAGTTGTTATTCTAGTGTAGAATATATGAGCTGCAACAACCATAAGACAGTAGCAGAGATATGTGATTAGCAATACTACGAAAGTAAAGGGATGGTATAGTTCTACCATTTCGCATAAATAATGAATACATACATGTACATAAAACACATGATAAAAAGTGCGTACTCCTACGATGCCTCCCTAACTAGATGCACCTAAATGTACCTAGCATCTATGTAGGTGTTATGCCAAGAATCCCTCTAGAATCTAGTCCACCCCATTACCTGAGAGTTGTAGAGAATGTGGGACCCCGTCCTGGTCTCGAGTTGGACACCCCGCAAGGGATGTTAGACCACTGCTACCTGGAGCGTCTGCATGCATTAACTTCAGCGTCTCTGGTCAGTGTGTCAGCCGGGAAATCACGGTCTCCTCTCTCTTCCTAAGCAAGATGTGCTGTATTTATACCCATAGATATCCCCAGGGGTCCTACCTTGCTGTGTTACTGTGTCAGCCTAAAGGATGACATTGGGCCTGAACTTTATACAGAGATATTATACAGGAGATGGTAATCCTACTGTTAGTCCTGCTGTGCTTCCAAGAAGCCTCATGCATAATGTATGAGAATTGAACCAGGGAAAAATCTGCGTTCTGAATGCAGTGTCATATCTAGGAAAAAGGTCAGTGCCTAAGAACCGTTATGTATGTAATGTAGGGAAGAATATAGGTGAAAGGTTGCAATGTTACCTGTGCCTATATAGGGTACCTATATGGAATATAACACCCACTCCTCTTCCGACTGGACGACATATGTAACCTATTACTATACTACTACCATAACTAGATAGCGATACGCACAAAGTTAATAAGAACATCTCTAGCTAAAAAATTTTAAAAACTTCTAAAAAACTCCTAAAAACGTAAAAAATGTAAAAAGACATTTTTTCAAGCCCTAGCTCTAAAAGTGTCCGAAATTATAGTCCGAACCACTATAAGCATTTAAAAGCCACGTATGCCCAAAAAATGAAAGGAATGTCAATTTAGTTTCATAGTTCCAGATTTGAGCTTGTTTAGAAAAGGGCGAATTTCTCCTAGCACACAACGAGCCAAATGAGTCAAATGTTTATGTGTCCTGGCTGGTAGACGCAACATTTCCGTTGCTTGCTTCCTCAGTAGACGGCCCCTGTAACACCTTGCAGAGTATGTCAATTGAGCACAGATGATGTTCCACGCTGTCTGCAGCCAGTGCTGGGCCAGCCTGTGCGCCGCCCAAAGCCTGGGTGTCAGTGGAGGAGCCGGTGTTCATACCAACAGGTGCAGTTACTACCTGCAGTGGCTCAAGGAATGCCGCCATCAACATTGGAATACGCTGAGGACACTGCAGAACATGGGCCGTTATCAGGTCCAGTAACGCATTTGCGTCCGGTTGTGCACATGATAGGAGTGTCAAACACAGGTCTAACACGCATTCTTCTCCGCAAAAAAGGCATCGGAGGACAGGTAAGATGCAGTCCATCCAGACTGGTTGAAATGACAAGAACCAAGATGCACTTAGTTCTCTTAGGCGAGGCGTGCCTAGATGTTGTACCATGTGGTCACGGTATTTACGCTCCAGGAGAGCTTTTTTCATCTCCTTGGTGACTGGGACATCCATTGCGTAGCAAATATAAAACAATCAGGATACCTGCTGCTAGGAACCGGATGAGCGGAAGTCCTCCAAAGATGCTTCCAAATAGGTAGTGTATGAAGTTTGGGATAACTCCAAGTACCATCTGAAAGGTGCTCAGAAGTCCAGAACCTATGGTCTTAAATAGGTGGACAATGCCTGTCGTACCAGACATGTTAAAGATACGATATACCATTTCTGCGAAATGGAAAGGGCAGTTTGTATGAATGAGCGCCTGTATCTCTGCCGAAGACCTTGCGATCTGGAGATCAAAAGTCTCTCGAGCGGAGGTTAAGGGCACAGACAGTGAAGGCCATAACGGTGCCTCCCTGACTGTAAGTGTCGGTGGAAACAATACTTGCATTAAACAAGTAACCCTGGAGCTCACGGTTACCAGATATGCGATGCCCGGAAGCATGCCGCAGCAGCCTTGACTGTTCAGCATCAAGTAACTCCCATTTGAAAGTAGCCTGAATGCTGGAGTAATCACTGCAGCTGGGGCACCCCTCAAATGGCAGGACAAGTTCGCTACAGAACCATTACAAGCCCCGTGCAGCATTATATCTCGGCATATGAGTGATCCACTTAAAGCGTTCTCACAGTTTGTACCGCTTAGAAACACTTCTTGATCCCAACTCCGGCATCGAAATCTGTATGGTAATATCCATGATTCCGTAATGTATTCCTTACCCATGTCGTCATATCTGCCTACTTGCTTTTGTTCAAGGCAATTCTGAAACTGAAAAGTAGTGACCGGTAGAGTTATGTGGCCATGGATTAGCCATTCTGTGGACAGTGATTCTGCCACTGTAAATGCTAATCTATCCAGTTTTTCGATACACAGCATTGTATATTTAGCTCCCCTTTGTGCCATTTCTATCTGTTTATCTGTTAGATTGTATTCAGAAAACAGAGACGTACTGTTGATATAACGCCAAGGCACGTAGCCTGCACGCAAAGATTGCAGCATCCAGCTTAATAACATAATAGAACGTAACTGGGATTGCCCGTGTTGTAATATGGCCAAATCGTGTTCTAGTATGTCTATCTTAGAAGATACAATGTTGCCTAAGGAATATATCCTGGAGGTGAATGTAGTTAACCCATTGTCTACCACTGCTAGAGATTTTTCTAGATCTATATGGTCTATCTCTCGTAGTCTCTCTTCGGCCTCTTGTTGGGATATTTTCCATATTTCATTATAGACAGCATAATAGAAACGTGTCTGACGTGGCTTCCTGGGACCCATTAAAAAATCCCTAAGATCCACATCCTGTGACAGTAAGGATAAGTGTTGTTTCACCTGTGTGAGTGTTGAGGTTTTTAGCCAATCGAGGAACAACTTCCCAACACTGTAGGATGTCACTACCCCTGGATGTTGTCTGTGTACATAACGTGGATCTGGCCTATGGATACTAAACCCTTCGGCTTTACCCATGAATCTTGCCTGACAACTATTAGTGTCTGTGGGTCAAATCAACCATTTTTCCCAATCGGGGTCTGATCTGTTGTATTGTATGATGACATCTACTGTAATGTCTTCGTTTGATGTTATGTTACCCTCGGTGTGTGATGGAGTTGGCAACCGAGGTGTGTTCAAGTCTTTGTTCTTGGCTAGTCCAAGGCAAGACGTCTGTTGCACTGTCTCGTTCAAAAACATGATTTGTTGAGGGATGAGACATGCTCTAATCAAAGCTTCTGTTCCTGCCATTCCCTAGTACCCCAGACAGATTTTAGGTCTATGGAGTCTTTCCACTAGTCGAAACCTTGTTCGGACAACTGGGCAATAAAGGAAGCAGAGTAAATCTGTTTGGTGTTTGTCAACATATTTTTCTGTGCTGATGTAGGTGCAACCTTATCATAATATGAGGCTGGGTCGGACATATTGAACCCCGAAAAATATGGAAACTTCTGTGTAAATGTTTTTGAACTGCCTTTCCGTGGTGTTGGACAATGTTCCCACTGGTGGTATGTGAACACATTTCTAGGATTAGCAGATTTATGCAAAAAGTGATGACCATAGTGTTGATAACAATACATACTTTCGAAATCTGAGGGGCTTTCCAATATTTCACTATTAGAAAACGCAGCAGATTTTTCCAAATCAGATAACATGTGATTAACAGTTTCAAACTCCCAATCATCGGAAAATGTACTTGAGGTAATGATATCACTCAACGATATTTTAAATAAATGAAGAATTCTTAAAATTTCAGTTGGACCAAATATATCGAAATCAACCTTGTCCCACACTATACCATCCGGTATAGGAACTGCTGTAATGTTCACTGATGACAAGTCTCTTTGTTCTCGATGAGATGATAGGTGTGGTTTTAAAAATAAGTTCACCTTTTGGGCTGCAGAGCTTTGTTGAAGGTATCTTCCATTAACAAGCATGCTAAAAACTATTACTAATCATACCCAGAAAAGAAAGAAAAGTATCCCGGTGATTATCCATAGTTCTACCCAGGCTGACACCAGGTAAGTCTTTTTAGGAAAGTTCAGAAAGTCTTTTACTTGCTGTTTGCGTGATTTTTGGCTTGCGTCGTTTCCAGTTCACTTGGATCCAAAGAAAACGTATCAAAGTTTATGAAGTAGCCAGAAGCAGTTCGATCAATTGTCGGTATTGCATCAAGATTTGTGGAAATCGTGGTTTGCTCTCGTCGAGGCATGTTGACGTAGACATCTGTATTTGGTTTAATAGCGAGTTGTCTCTCATTTTGAGTTTGATTTTGAATTTGAACTTCAGGTTCAAGAAGAACGAGTTCCATAGCATTGTTGCATAGTCCATCATTCCCTGCAGGAGATTCTTCGAACGTGATGAGTCTTTCCTTTTGAACTTCTTGGATTGTAGCGAGAGGAGGGCGTCTGCTACTTTGGAGTCCACGTGGCCTACTACTCAGTATCGGCCACATAGTGTGGTTTGATTAGGTCAATTGAAACAAATCTTTTCTCCTTTTTTCCGGCAAGAGGCGGTAGAAGTACAGTTCTTGTTCCTTCAACTGTCTGCTATTTTCTCTCTGACCAGATCCCCGACTTTTGGGATCCAGACAGGTCTTGCCGTGACTGATTTGACTTCCCCAGTGGTGGTCTGCTTCAGATGGACATTACTTTGTTGTGTCCTGGATTCATTAAGATCCTGTAAAACAGCCAAACGATCATGGATGTCAAAAGGTTTTTCATCCGCCACTGTGCCTTCACAATCAAGATCAGGTACCCACATTCTTGTCCCAAATAGGACCTCATATGGAGTGACCCCCCTAGAGAACTTCTTGGCATATTGTTCAAAGCTCGCTGGACTCCATACAAATGTTTTACCCAAGTTTCACCTGTGCCTAATACTCTAGCTGTTAAAGATTGCTTTAAGTCCCGTTTTTTTCTCTCCACCACCAACTTTCCCTCGGGATGGTACGGAGATGAGTACCGCAATGCTACACCCAATCCTCGCATGGCCTCCTTGTAAGCCCGAGAGCTAAACGCAGGGCCCTGGTCAGAATGTAATGTGCCAATTGCGTATGTCCCTATGAAGACTCGCAAATCTTTTATAACAGTTCGAGCTTCAGCCGAGCGTTGGGGCCACACCCATAGGAATCTTGAGCAGGAATCCACTGCAACCATGATATACCTGTAAGCCCCATCTCTTTGTAAGGGGCCCTCAGTGGTCCAAGTAAACACACGCTAGTGGTTTGTCAGATATTAATAATGGTGTCTGTGCTGGACGTGTTACGGTGGAACCTTTCATCTGCTGGAAGATGTCACATTTCAAGACATAGTCTTTAGTCTGTTTTGTTAATCCAGGCCACCAATAGCGTTGTTTCAATAATGAAACAGTCGCCGTAGCTCCTGCATGTGCAGAACCTATCCCTTCGTGTGCTGCTAGAATTAAACCTAACCTACGATCCATGTTTGAAATTACTCTATCCCCCACTCCAGGAATCTGAGCAAATGGAATGTTATTGGCATCTAACTTGTAGGAGTACTTGAGTGGAAACTTTTTTGGTACTGCTCTGCTGTTTTTGCGACAAGCATTGATAGCTACCATAATCTCACCGTCTATTCTCGTTTTAGAATGAGTGATTGCAGCCACGGAAGCCGTGTGTACAGCCCCCTTTGAGGCTTCATCAGCCAATGAATTCTCTTCAACGTGAACGCCATCACGCTGATGACTCAGTGTATGTATCACGTGAGCTCTCGGTAGTTCGGTTTTCAACTCCACTACCTGTTCCCATAGCATTTTATGCTTAATTGTGCCACCTTTTGCATCTTTGAACCATTTTAAACACAGTACTGCAAATATTCATTATATCACTGTACACAGTAAAAGGAATCGCACAGAATTAGTGTAGGGAATTCTCGATCCATATTCACAAGTGCCAGTATCAAGGCTTTTAACTCTGCCAACTGTGCCGTGCAGTCTCCTAGGGACTGCATTTTTGTGCAACTTGCGTGGAACTTTCCATCCCGCATGCGACCTTTAACGATTGCACATGCTGTGCTATATTGTTGCTTACTCTCTTTGGCCGGTTGAGCAGATCCGTCAGTGTAGATAATACATTCATACTGATCTAGAGTAACCCTGGACGTAGGTTGCGTAGTCGCGCTACGCGTAGCTACGCGAAGTGTACTTTGCACTACGCGCGCTACGCGTAGCTACCCGAACTGCATAGTGCGGTAGGGAAATGCTGTTCGCAATGATTGCACAGTGCTAGATGCTTGTCCGCACTGTGCAATCATTGCGAACGGCATCATGCACAGTGCAAGCGGTCATTTTGTGCCGCTCGAGTAGATTTGTACTCGAGCGGCAGCTTTCTCAACGCGGACTGGTTGTTTCTCATCGCGAGCGGTCGCAAGCATACGCGACAACTCGCAATGAGAAACCTGACCTCCCCGCGTTGAGAATCTCGCCGGGAGGTTTATTTTCCATGCTCGCGATCGGCAACTTGATGTTGCTGATCGCGAACGAGGAAAAAGTCTCGCCGGGATGTTCATTTTGCTCGCTCGCGGTCACCAACTTGACGTTGAGGACCGCGAGCGAGCAAAAAATGCCCGCTACGCTACGCGTTTTTGCACTGTGCTACGTGCGATTTGCGTAGCGCGTAGATGCGCAAACTCCGCACACTCCGCGAGCGTAGCGTAGTTTTGAGCCCAGGCCTAATCTAGAGGCATTATTTCGTTTGGTAGAGGATATTCTTGTTCGTATTGCAGGAATGCTTCTTTCTTTAAATTTGGGTCGTACCTGTATTCTACATCTGTTGCAGTGAGAGAAATAGCCCATTGTATCCATCTTGGATGTAATGCTTTAGCATTAGGAACGCTTGCCTTTGTCGCAGCCTCTAAGGCTGGAACTGGAGTTACTACTATTATTCGTTTCCCCTGAGCCAGTGCTCTTTCTCTAACTACAGCAGTCTGTACTGCTGTCAGAATCTTTTCTGTAGATGCGAAGCGCATCTCAGCATTTCTGTACAAATGTGATTTGAATGCAATTGGTACTGTCTCACCTTCATTATATGTTAGATAGGTGTACCCAGATTGACCCGCAACTATACGGAACATCCAGGTTGCGTACGTTTACGCGTGTCTGTAAGTGTTGGGAAGCTATCATGTCAGCTTGTAAGAAACAAAGTGTATCTGTATGTTCCTGTGTCCATTGTTTTACTGAAAAATCAGGTTTTATTAAATCGTAGAAAGGTTTCGCTTATTCTGTGTAAACCAAAATGTATGTTCTACCAAAATTTAGGAATCCCAGAATTGATTGTAAATTTTTCAATGATTTTGGAGGTTGGAGCAGTGCGCATTTTTCAAAAAAATTGGCTGCCAGGCTTTTTCCTTCACCTGAAAGCTCATATCCTAAAAACAGGACACTGAGGTGGGCAATTTTTGATTTTTTAAAGTTGAATTTGTAGCTGCAGATGCAAATCCCAAAATTATGGTATTCACTCTGTTCAAGTGCTCCTCTAGGTCATCGTCCGTTAGATAAATATCATCCACATAGGACAATGCCTCTTCATCCAAATTTTGAAGTAACTCAGTTACTCTAGCCCAAAACAACTCCAGGCTGTTCTTATACCCCTGGTGGAGTCGACCAAATTGACGCTGGGTCCCTAGCGCTGAGAAGGCTGTCAGATACCTGCTTTCAGGTGCTATATTTTGGGGGAAAAATCCATTTGAGATATCAAGTGTTGTTTTATATTTTTTCCGCACATGTTATTAATTAATGCAGCACTGTGTGCATTTTGGACTGCAAATGTCTTAGTGCAAGTGTTTAAATGTCTGTAATCTAAAATTAGACAATATGAATTGTCAGGTTTCATGACAGGAAACAAAGGATTGTTCATTGGTGAGGTGCAAGTTTCAATCACCCCTTGGTATTCAAGTTGATTTAAGATCTCCCTGACCTGTTTTTTAGCTTCTTGCTTTATTGGATACTGCCTCTGTGCAGTTGGAGTATTTTTCAAAGGAATTATGTGGTGGGTTGAATCCTCATCCCATCCAACATGGTTTTTGTATAATGCCGGAGCCTCGGCTACCGCCCACTCCTGCGCATATGTGTGTTGCAAGTGCCTGGGAATATGGTTGTAGTGTGGTTTGTGGCCTCATTTCCTTCATTGCTAAGTTGGCTTAGGCCTGGCCCATTTTTTGCACACGTTACTTTGTGACTTTGTTTTCCAGACTCTGCTTGTGCCCGGCTATATTAGAACTGTCTGCCATTTTGCCTTTCACCTTTTCTCCTGTTCCCTGTGGGTTTCGTCTGCACAACATGTACAAGGTCGAAAAACAACGTCCCTTGTTCTTGCTGATCTGGTCAGCCCCTCACACTTAGACATAACACAAAATACAGCTGCACTGGAGAAATTCGTGTGCTTTTAATATTGTGATCTCGCTGTTTGTGACACTCAGAGAAAAACCTTTCCAGAGAGAAGAGCTGTGCTTGTCTGATGATGTAAACCTTGCATCTAGATATTGAGGTATGAGGGTCCGCCTGACAATGCCCAGAGGTCTTCTATTTTTATAATAAACTAGTTAATAGCACGGGGAGGGTGGTAAGGTCATTTAGCCCTATATCCACTGCTTTATGAAATGCTTTCCCGTTTGTATTCTATGGAATTGTAACTATGCTTATTATTTTATCGTTATGCATTATGCTGATAGTACTGGCACGTGTACTGTATCTTAGAGCACGATAGTTGAAATAAACATTTTAAACTATACTGTGTCTCTTATTATGTACGTTGTGGACAAGGATGAGTGAGTTATGAAAGGGTGTTCTTGCTCCCGCGAGTCCTGAGAGAGAGAGAGACCGTGTTCTGGGTTGTCTAATCATTGGTAGCATTGCTGCTAATAAGACGCTAAAGCTAGTCGGATTGGGATTGTGGGTACTAAGGTGCATGGTTGGTTCACCACTATACTCCAAGGTCCTATTATCCTGTGCATAGCTCTGTATATGTGCAGAATCCCTACAACATGGCGCCACCAACGTAGTGGGCTGCTTATCTGCGAGACGCTTGAGTAGTACTTGTGCTTGTCCACAACACCCTGCGCATGCGTTTCCGGAAACGTGTGTGAGGGTGATACCTCCTATATTGACGTTTTTATAGGTTCTTTCAAGCTTGAAGTTATTAAAAGGTGTTTAAGTAAACCCTATATTGTGCTGCCTCATATTAGGTTGTCGATTATTCCTGGTCTTAATGGCTGTGAATGTAAATATACCGGCACATAGCCGTGCTGCGCTCCGGGCTCATTTATTGGCTTATGGAGTGCCAGACGCAGGTGTCGCACTCATCTTTGTGGTGCAGGCTGACCCGGCTCACCACTTTGAGGTGTTTTACTCTTGGGTCACTTTTCCGGCGGTGGACGGAGCAGACGATTTGTTCCATGAGTACGCTCTCACTGCCTTACCCATTGCTTATCGGCCTTATCAGGCTCTTGAAGTACCACTTACGGCCTGGCAACACCGTATTTGGTTTAATGGCGCCCTCCCACATCCGGTCACCCCGGTTCGTTTAGGCCCCCTATCAATAGACAGGGCCACTTGGCCAGTTTTGGCTGGGTATACCCCTCATCTGCGTTATATGACGCTTGCGGTTGCTGAACTGCGTGAATTGCATACGTCTTTGATACGTGTGCACAGAGCTTTAGTACAGTATGTCACAGGCAACGTCCAGGGAGCCCCTCCTGGAGTTGCGGTGCATCCAGCTGGACCGGGCGGTGTAACCATAAGTCCCGTCATGGTTAATTCGGTGATGGGCAAGCGCCCACAAAATAAGGATGATTTACCTTATTGGCTTGCAGAAAAATTCGACCAGCTGGAGGCCGTTTTTCCAAATACTTCTCCTGTGGAAAAACACAGGATTTTGACGATTAGTTTGCCAAAAGATTTAATTCCCGAGTTGGCAGAATGCAACAACTGGGGTAAGGTATTCGCAGCAGTATATGCGAAGTGTTTCGGCACTCCTTCCATGACAGTTCTCCCCTCTGTAATTAAACGAGTACAGGATGAGCATGGCCCTGAAGCGGCTGTGGAATTAGGGATGAGACTGGTGGGAGTGTTCGATGTAGGGGCTGATTTGATCCTTGCGAACGTCAAGGGCGATGCAGTTAACTTACAAGTAGCTAATGCTTTGGCTTTAGTCCCAGAACCGGACAAGCCACGCGAATTACCGAAAATTATTGCACAGGCTTATAAAACCATTGGCCGCAATAGCCTGGGAGTTAAGCCTTTTGCTAAAACGCAAACCCAATCACAGCCACAGCAAAAAACTCAATCTGAGAAAGATGAGAAACCGTTCTTTACTAAAAAGAACTGGAGGTTGAAGAAACAGGGTAAGCAACAGAAAAAACCAAGGTCGCGAGGCGCATCCCCGGTTTCCGTATCTTCTGAACGCACTTATGATTTGCGCGACAGAGCGAGAATTAAATCTTCAGAGAGATTTCAAGTCCCTGATCCGCGTTCTCCTCGTTCTTCACAGGCACCATCGACCTCCCAGACTGGTGGAGGAGAACACCAGGATAGAGGCAGGGGTCGCGAGGCTCCACAGGGACGAGACCAGCCTCGACCACAGGTCCGAGGGAAACCCAAAGAATTTCCACGTTCTTGCCCACAGTTTCAGAAGAAGAAAGTTGCAGCTGTAACAGCGAGGTATGCCACAGACGGTGAGAACGAGACTCCTGAATTGGACGTGGGCCGTGACGCTCCTAGACAGCGCTGCGGAAGTTACCATAGTGCGGGAGGCACTACATCCTCATGTGGAGGTGACAGCAACTGACACATTCATTACTGTCGAGACAGCTGACACCCGAGTGGCACCCCCTGACAGACTATATAATATTGTCATTCAAATTGAAGGTGACATTGAGCGTGTTATAAATGGGATTTTTTGGGAGAATCTGACCTCTTCTTATGACATTTTGTTGGCAGAGGCGGATTGGCCGCCCCCATTCGTACTTGCTGCGCGTAGAGGGGAGGAGGTAATCCTTCCGAGCTTTTCTCGTCAAGTCCCCAGGGACAAAGCGGAGGCTCTCGCAGCTGAGTGGGCTGGGGCCCTGGCTCCGGCGTTATACCGCAACCACGTGGGCTGGGATGAAGACTCTCCCCCCCATGATATTCCTTTGCGGTCGCTGCCACAGCCACAGCCACAACCCCAATATCCCATCAAGCGGGAAGCTAAAGGTCCCGGTTCTGACATTCTGACACAGTTAGAATATCAAGGAGTAATTGAAACATGCGTATCACCAATGAATAATCCCCTTTTCGCGGTTTCTAAACCTGATGGATCGAACCGCCTGGTTTTGGATTACCGACATTTGAACTCTCATTGTCGGACCTTTGCGGTGCAAAATACCCACAGTTCTGCGCTTGTAGACAGTCTTGTTCGTAAAAAATATAAAACGACACTTGACCTATCCAATGGATTTTACACGCACAACTTGTCCCCGGAGTGCAGCCATTGGAGCGCTTTCACTTCCGGTGGTAAACATTTCAAATTCCGGCGTTTACCCATGGGCTACAAGAATAGTCCGGGTGTATTCGCCGCCCGTGTTGTCTCTCTGTTGGACAGCATAGACCCAGATGCGTGTTCGTACGTCGACGATATCTATCTGACAGACGACAAATTATGGCCGCATCTTTCCCGAGTGGACCGCATTATTCTTGAATTTGCGGTCTTAGGATACAAATTTAATTTTGCCAAATCTCACATTGCTGAATATACCGTTTTGTTTTTGGGCTATGAGCTCAACAATGAAGGTAAGGGCTTAGCACCCCATTTCTTGGAGAAGTGCGTACTTTTGTGCCCTCCAACTACACTGAAGAAGCTTCGGTCTTTACTGGGTTTTCTTAACTTCGGGCGTACTTACATTCCCGAATATGCCCAGCGTATCAAGCCTCTTTATGCCTTGATACAACCTAACTTTTCAAAGTCATGCTGGCTTCCCGAGCATTCCTCTATACTGCAGTCTTTGCAGTCAGATCTACTTGAATCTAAATTCTTGTTGACTCGTGACAACCACACAAACCTGGTGATTAGAATCTTTCCGGGAGCAGTGGGTTTCACGTACTTAACCTTTAACGAAGGTGCCACAGTACCAATTGCATACAAGTCACATCTTTACACTTCCGCAGAAATGCGCTTTTCCTCTGTGGAGAAAGTTTTGACTGCAGTGCAAATGGCGATTCTAAAGGAACGCGCACTGGCACAAGGTAAACGCATTTTGGTGGTAACACCGTATCCTGCCCTTGAGGCAGTGACGAAAGCAAGTATACCGAACTCTAAGGCTTTGCACCCCCGTTGGATACAATGGGCAACATATCTTTGACTCCTCTCTTCAGACAAAGGAGTTTTTACAGTATGAATTCGTTCATCCTCCTCCTCTGTCTTTGCTACCGCTTGAGGAGTACGAATGTATTATCTATACCGATGGTTCGGCACAACCGGCCACGGGTTCCAAGCATGCTTATTCCGCAGCATGTGCTATTGTTGCAGGTACCATTGTGAACGGTGAGTTCAAATCGACTGTAGTGCACACACAGGCACTAGGAGACAGTACTGCACAATTGGCCGAGCTGCGTGCTTTGGTGCTGGCACTTGAGTTCGCTAATCCGGACATGACAACTAGGCCTGGGCGGTAAATTCCGTTCCGCTCGCGGAATTTGCGGAATTTGGGTAATTTCGCGTTCCGCGGAGAACGTGGAATTACCAAAAATTCCGCGATCCGCGGCTTTGCGGAATTTTTTCCTTGTTCACGCTTTCAAAATGCGTGTTTGCGAGATATTTCTCCCCGAGCACGCAAACAGCGTTCGCGAACAGAAAAAAAGCATCGCGAACGGGCGGAACAAGCAATTCCGCGTGTTTGCTGAACTTTTGCGTGCTCGCAGAGATTTTTTACCGTTTCGCGGAGCTTTGCGTAGCGCTTCTACCCAAATTCCGCCCACCCCTAATGACAACTCTTATTGTATGCGATTCGTTCTACTGTGTTCAGTCTTTCAATGACAACCTATTCTTTTGGTCGCAAAACGACTATAGAGATGCAAAAGGCAGCACAATTAAGCATAAAATACTATGGGTTTGAGTGGCAGATCTTAAACAACATCTGCCTCTCACACAGGTGATTCACACTCTTGGCCACCAGCGTGTGGGCGCACACGCTGTCAGTAACGGTTTGGCAGATGAAGCTGCCAAATCCGCAGTAGCCACGTGCACACTAGCAGCAGTTACAAGATCCATGACTAAGATAGATAATGATATTTTGGCAGCTATTGCTGCGACAAAGGAAGGTGCAAATTACCCACGGGGTTTCCCTTCCAAATACTCTTATCAACTAGGTCCCGATCGGGTTCCTTACGTAAACATTCCAGATGTTGGTGATCGGCTGATTCCCAACGCGGACCGCAGACTTTCCTTGATAACGGCCGCACACTAAGGCTTGGCTTCGGCCCATGCTGGCGTGTCTGCGACGGTTTCCATCTTGCAGCAGCATTACTGGTGGCGTGGTTTATATAAACAGACCCGTACTTATGTGCTTTCTTGTGACGTTTGTCAGCAAATTAAGCCTTCAACGGTTACACGACCACCACAAACCCCGCTCTGCATTTCTAACAGACCTTTTGGGTGTGTTTACCTGGATCACTGCGGTCCATTTTCTTCTGACACTGCATATAAGTACATCTTGGTTGCAGTGGATTCGTGCACACGTTTCATCTGGGTTTGGCCACAACGGAGTGCTGACGCTCGAAATGTCATAAGGGATTTGCGTGTCTTTGTGGGAATTTATGCCTGTGGCACCTTCCATTCTGACCAAGGTCCAGCGTTCGCCTCTAAGGCGTACAAGGACGCAATGGGGTCACTGGGGGTGCGGGTGAAATTTTCGTCTCCATATCGGCCTGAGGGCAATTCGATTGTTGAGCGAATGAACCGTGACTTAAAGCAATCCTTGACAGCTAGAGTCTTAGGTACTGGCAGGAACTGGCTGGCCCACTTGTATACTGTACAACATGCACTTAATAATCTCCCTAGAAGACCTCTGGGTGGGCGGACCCCATACGAAATGCTCTTTGGCATACGAATGTTTGTGCCCGACCTTGATGGTCTAGACATGGCGGCACAATCCGAAATCTTTGATGTAGATAACCATTCTACTATGTTGCAGGACTTACAAGAAGCCCGTGACAAACTTGCAAACGAACATTTACCTTCAGCCACAGGCGCTGCGCTGCAGATTCCGGTTGCCGGCTGGCTTCCGAAGGTTGGAGATCTGGTCCAGGAGAAGGTGGATAACAAGAAGGAATTTGGCCCCTCTTATCGTACACCAGTTCCAGTCCTTGGCTTGAAGGGTACTCGTACTGTCATCTTACCACCGCTTCCTGGTCGCAAAGACAACAGATACATCTCAGTGGACAATGTCAAGCTACAACATTTGACCGATCCTGAATAGTGTAACACCAGCGGTCTCCTGTCCAGTCATTTCCAGGACTCATGTTTGTGGCCCTACAGCCCGAACGGACACTGATGTTGCCATTGAGATGGGAGATTTGCCTGATCGCCTGCTCGACTACCCGGATTCCCCCTGCAACGAGGAGACCGAGTATACATACCCCACCACCGAGTCGGTGGCTCACCTACCAACAACGCCACTGAGCCCCACCAGTTATTCCTTTGATTCGGATTCCACCTGATCACTTGTCCCGTCCAGATTCAGTATTTTTGAATCCTGGTTCAGAGACAATTTTTTGATTCCACCCTGGACATACATCTGGTTGGTACTATTCCTGATTTTTCTGTTCATGTCCATTGGCTTTGTGACAGTTTTCTTCTTACTCATCAATGGTCACTATTTACCAGAACGCTCTGCAGTGAACTGTGTCGCTGGAACTTTGGCTCCCCATTCTTCTTCCCACATCATGAAGCGTGACCACACATTTGTGAACATTTCAGCTTTCCCAGTCGCTGATGGCATCGTATGGGATGCGGTAAATTTCCAAATTCATGGACCAACCGAGATTATTAATGTACCAAATGTCCTCCGTGTTTCAATGGGTGATGTCGTTAAAAGTAATATTCATTCTGACGATTGGGATGTGCATGGCGTTGAATTATTATTTACTTATTTGAAATATTATGCTGCTTTTAATGCTGAAGATTTGTACATGAATTCTGCAAGTTATGCCGATTTATATTGTTACCAGCATTGGGGCAACCACTTTCTCCATAAACCAAGTACTCTGCGGGGTCCTTTTAATTACACCCAATGGGAACATTGTCCGGCCCCTTTGCCAGGTAGCTCCCAGACTCTTCGAAATAAGTTTACTTATTTTACAGACTTTGATAGATTGAACCCTGGGTCCTATTATTTTAAATTAAATACTTCGTCCACACAGACGATCATGTTGACCCACACCAAGTTGCTGTATTCGGGTTCCTTTTTAAACGCATTAGCAGTGGGTGGTTATGAGCACTGGCAGGACACCATTGACTTAAAGTCTATTTGGGGCACCAAATCATGGCAGGTCCGAGGCACGGAAGCCTTACATCGTGCTTGCCTAATCCCAGCCCACATTTTATTTTTAAATAATACAATCTATCAGACGACGTGTTGGGGTTTGGCTACTGCTAAACAATTAAATGCACCCTCCATTCCCTTGTTGTCTTCTACTCCCAACGACAGCGTGCATTTCAATTTTTCCCTTGCTAATTTGCAAACTTTGTTTCAAAACAATTCGTTTAATATCTCTTCACTTGTTCAGTCACCTTGGTTGTCTTGGCCCATAGCATCAAATGCCTGCCAACTGCGTTTTCATGACTCAGCTCCTGGTTACAAACAGGATAGGCCAGATCCGAGGTTTTCTGACTCTCGTACTGTTACAACATATTCTGTTGGTAAATTATGTAAACAGTGGTTGCAAGACTCTTTGTTAGATTCTGTGAAACAACATTTATCCCTCCTATCAAGTAACATCGATCTGTCCGATTTTGTTCTGGGGCCTCGTGGTCCTCGACCTAAGCGATTCATTAATGAACTCTGGAAGCTTTCGCAAATTGAAGCTGCTTCCCGTCTTCGGGAAATAGATCAAGCAAATTTAGAAAAAGTGCTTGCTGTTGTTGACAATAGCATTAATACCCTGTCTTCCCGCATTTACACATTAGAGAATATTGTTTCCTTTGTTGTTGATATTGTACAAGATGATGTTTCAGTGTTATATCATGGTCAGAATCAATTGCGTTCAGTGATGCAGTTTGCGTGGACTTTACAAACACTTAAAATGGGTAAAGTTCCTTGGCATTTTTTGACCACCTCTGTCTTATTCTTGCCGTTTAATTTAACTGAGAAACAGCAATTCATGTCCATGAAAGATGCAACATACACTCTATTACATATAGAAAAAATAGAGCCCTTACCATTCTCTGTGGCAGAATTGGATTCTGCAGCGTGGCTAGTTCACGGGGTTATCGCTTTGCCTTTTTCTTTATTTGAGTTCAGTTCCTGCATGAAACATTATCCTATTGGCCGTTTTCAGCCATTAGGCAGTGCCTTCTTGCATGAACTCTGGTCCCTTCCTTTCATGTACCGATGCCTTCGGGACGGAAAGGAAGTTTTTCTCACAGGGGAGTCATGCGATTCTACTGTGGGTCATTCCCTGATTTGTAAAAACATTAAATTGCACGGGGCTTGTAACGTTTCGGCTCAGAATCTTGCTTGTGTTTTAAAGGGCATTCCTGCTCCTGCTATATCACCTACTTTCACTGTGCTTGCAAATGGTAGCTATCTCCTTCTGAATAATCAGGACTGCTGTGGCATGCTGTCCGGCATACCATATATTGTAACAGTTTCCCACAGGGTTGTCTGCTGCAAGAATGTGCTTTTTCCTCCCCCGCACGACATCATGGATAGTTCCATTTGGCCTTCCATTCCAACATTGAAGGCGGATTTCAATAAATTGAGCAGAATAAAGGTGCTATTATTGAACCAGGAGGTTATGCTCACGTCCGCACGGGAGACCTTTAACCTCCAGGTGGCTAGTACCCACAGTGAGATACAGGCCCTTTTGAACACAAACCTCCCACAACATTTCGGTGAGCTGATTCACCGCGTTTTCAAAGCATCTCGCACCGAAGGTCTTGTGCACTTTTTTAAAGTTGTGGGCTCTGGCCTTGTCACCTCCTTTCAAACTATATTTGTTGTAATACCGGCTTTTATTCATTCTATTTTTTCCAGTGTCTTTGGCGGCTTTCCGTTGATCCTCGCCTTAGCTGCTGGTATATTGGTTTTGGTCTGTTTGCTACGCAATGGCTGCACTTCCTGGGGGCCTCCTCGACCACGGTCGGCTCCGGATGCTCCGTGAACGCATGCTTCTCAGCTTCGGCATCCTGCCCTTAGAGACACTCAGCGTGTCATATCGACTTTCTTTTCGCTTTGCGTATTTCACTTGCGTGCAACCTGTGATGTCTTGCTTAAGATGTCCTTTCTCTTGGTTCTTGGATTTTTGCCTTTCCAATACGTCTCTGTCGGACCCGGATTTTGGCCAGTTAATGGGTCCCTTAGTGGCCCATGAACGGGACTGTTCCGGCGATGGCTTTATGGCGCGTGCGGCTGCACTTGGAATGATGGAGCAATGGGATGTCTGGGCGGCTGCACAGACTCTCCTACAACAAAGTTATGTTGAGAATCACGCAAGTTGTCCTGCAATGCTGATCACTGCTCGCTCATGTGACGACCATGAGTGCAGTTTTGATTTGTTGAACTGGATGGCGTCTCTTTTTTCAGACGCTTCCAACGATGTCCTCTTGGAAGGTGTGGCGTTTTTCTGCACTTACACTCTATTGGATTAGGGAACGTCGCTTTCTGCGTCCTGCATCTCTGGATTTTTTTTTTTCCTGCCCTCACTGGAATTTTATTTTAACTGAACTTTTTTTATTCACCGTTCGTCATTGGGGACTGTTCACAAATAGACGTTTACATTCTGCTCCATCTATTTTAACTCTGTTTTCGTCCTATGTCTTGGCCTATGGACTGACCAGGGGAGGGTGTAGTGTGGTTTGTGGCCTCATTTCCTTCATTGCTAAGTTGGCTTAGGCCTGGCTGCCATGATGCCTTTTTGCACATGTTACTTTGTGACTTTGTTTTCCAGACTCTGCTTGTGCCCGGCTATATTAGAACTGTCTGCCTTTTTGCCTTTCACCTTTTCTCCTGTTCCCTGTGGGTTTCGTCTGCACAACATGTACAAGGTCGCAAAACAACGTCCCTTGTTCTTGCTGATCTGGTCAGCCCCTCACACTTAGACATAACACAAAATACAGCTGCACTGGAGAAATTTGTGTGCTTTTAATATTGTGATCTCGCTGTTTGTGACACTCGGAGAAAAACCTTTCCAGAGAGAAGAGCTGTGCTTGTCTGATGATGTAAACCTTGCATCTAGATATTGAGTTATGAGGGTCCGCCTGACAACGCCCAGAGGTCTTCTATTTTTATAATAAACTAGTTAATAGCACGGGAGGGTGGTAAGGTCATTTAGCCCTATATCCACTGCTTTATGAAATGCTTTCCCCGTTTGTATTCTATGGAATTGTAACTATGCTTATTATTTTATCGTTATGCATTATGCTGATAGTACTGGCACGTGTACTGTATCTTAGAGCACGATAGTTGAAATAAACATTTTAAACTATACTGTGTCTCTTATTACGTACGTTGTGGACAAGGATGAGTGAATTATGAAAGGGTGTTCTTGCACCCGCGAGTCCTGAGAGAGAGAGACCGTGTTCTGGGTTGTCTAATCATTGGTAGCATCGCTGCTAATGAGACGCTAAAGCTAGTCGGATTGGGATTGTGGGTACTAAGGTGCATGGTTGGTTCACCACTATACTCCGAGGTCCTATTATCCTGTGCATAGCTCTGTATATGTGCAGAATCCCTACAACATGGTCTGAGAAGGCCGGAAGAATTACCGTCTCTCCTTTAGGGCAATCCATGACGAATGCTGGAGGCCAATCTTGTTCAGTTAATAAAATATCATAGCCAAAAGTCAGGTTCTCCCAAAAGAGACCTCTTACTGTTCTACATTTGTCCCCCTCCATTTGGAGCATTATTTCATATACTTTATATGGGACACTTACCTAGTATCGGGTGTTTCTACCGTGATATAATCATTCAAGTCCGCTGTCACCAGAAATTCCTTCAGGTTCTGGCGAGCTATTGTTACTTCTGCCGCACTGTCTAGCAACGTCAGAGCCCATTCCCCATTCAGTAGTCGAGTCCTCAGAATTCTGGGCATGTCTGATCTTTAGAACTGCAACTTTCTTCTTTTTTAACTGTGGCATTTGCTTTGGTTTTTCTTCTTTTTTAGTAGTGTAATCTTGAGCGTGCTGCTTTTCTCTGGACTTTGTACGCTCTTCTTCTCTGTCTGACCGTCCTTCCCTCTCAGAGTTTTTCGATGAACCCTGAAAGGAACGAGAGGAACGTGTATCAGTATCCTGATACCTGTCAGGTTTCCTAATATTTTCCCTATTCCTAAGGTTGTACCTCTTTTCGGATGGCTCCTGTGGAGGAGATCTACCTCGGGATTGAGATCTATTTCCTTTAAAGTTTTGTTGTTTTTTATTGTCCCACTTCTTCTTAGTTGAAGCAGGTGTCTGCTTGGAAGTGTCCTTTTCAGGACTGCCCATCAGTTGTGGTTTTAAAGCTTTCCCACCCAAACTGTCTCTGCCTAATTCTGTATATGCAGTTTAAATTATTTTTGGTAGTTCGTGTTCCTGTTCTAATGGACTGAACTCCCTTAGGCATTGGCGGATAGCCACTGAAGCTGCTTCCCCTTTAATATTAGCCAGTATTATGGCTGATACCTGGGCATTGTTACCTAGTAACTTCATCCCTAAGTTTAGGGCAGGCTCTGCTCCATACTCATTTTGTATTTGTCTCAATACATCAGGTACTACTGCTAATGACGGGATACCATGAGTTCTGGTATAAATGGCAGCAAAGACTGTACCCCAAGTGGTACAATCCTCTAACTTTGGTGTTGTCCCCATGGGCAAGCAGATTGTTTGCATTCTGTGTTTTTCATACGGGGTAGTATTCGGGAATACTGCCTCTAGCTGCGTTATTTTCTGAGCTACCCAGAATGGTATTTGTTCACGTTTTGTGGGCATTTTACCCATTACCGCGTGTAATGTTTGTGGTGTAATTTTAGTTGCTGTACCCTGAATTTGAGTACCATTTGTTGCAACTATTGCTGGTTGGACTGTAAATGTCCTCATGACGAATTGCGTCAAGTTCCTATAGATTTTAATTAAATCTTTATGTTGTATGAGTAAGTCTCCTGGTGGCATTATGTCACTGTCAGGATGTGGTGTGTAGGCTGCTAATATCGGCCACGTTGCCCCTTCTCCTCCGAGCGGGCCGAGTCTTACTCTTCTTCTTGTATGGGGTAGGGTGCCTTTAAACCAGTATAAATCTTCCTAGCACGTGAGCGGGACCTCTATGTCCTCAAATGGACAGTATTCCGCTGGTGAATCTCCTTCTGTGTAGGAGTGAAATGTTTTTGTTCTTGCATTTACTGCTGGGAATGTAACCCACGAATAAAATACCTCTGTTCTGTTTGATTTGTATGCCTCAATCACGAAAACTACTATGCCACCCCTACATGATAAACCATTCTCTAGCAGTCTCAGGGTGACTGTATTTCTAAAATTTTCTGCAATTTGTATTGCGTCTGCATCTTCTTCTCTGGCTGAGACGTGTAGATCTACTCTTGCATTATCTCTGTCCTCAGTCATTTTGTAAAGAAGACGTTTTTCAAGGGAACTAAGATAAGGTGTTTTTGCACAATTTAGGAACAATGTGTCCTTCAAGCTTGATTAACCAACTGCCAATAAATAGGATTTTTTAGCCTACTCAGCTGTGGCGGAGTTTGTGCCCACCCACTCCAGACGTCTCTGGTGTTTTGTGAGTAGGGGTCTCTGAGATTAGCACGACTGAACTACTCAGATTCTACTGTTAAATAAGTACCCAACCAACGTTGGCAGCGCCATGTCGTGTAGTTCCTATATATCCTTTACAGGATCTGCGCGTTTGGATAACATAAACTGTGGGTTTGGTGGCAGACGGATTCTGTGCACCCCCACCGGGTACGTTAGCCTGTCTGTATCAGCTAGCTCACAGTGCCACTATAATCTCCTCTTATCACGGAGAGAATAGATTCTGGCAACCTCAGAACATGACAACCCTGATCCCCCAGGATGGTGGAAACAATATACTACCTTTCGCTCAGTCACTCGTGCTCACTTAGTTTCTCTCAGAGAGATACACAGAATAAACAGTCTGGGCGTTTCAATAAGTATTTATTGAACAGTTGTTATTCTAGTGTAGAATATATGAGCACCAACAACCATTAGACAGTAGCAGAGATATATGATTAGCAATACTACGAAAGTAAAGGGATGGTATAGTTCTACCATCTCGCATAAATCATGAATACATACATGTACATAAAACACATGATAAAAAGTGCGTACTCCTACGGTGCCTCCCTAACTAGATGTACCTAAATGTACCTTGCATCTATGTAGGTGTTATGCCAAGAATCCCTCTAGGATCTAGTCCACCCCATTACCTGAGAGTTTTAGAGAATGTGGGACCCCGTCCTGGTCTCGAGTTGGACACCCCGTGAGGGATGTTAGACCACTGCTAGCTGGAGCGTCTGCATGCAGGAACCTCAGCGTCTCAGTGTGTCAGCCGGGAAGTCACGGTATCCTCTCTCTTCCTAAGCAAGATGTGCTGTATATATACCCATAGGTCTCCCCAAGGGTCCTACCTTGCTGTGTTACTGTGCCGGCCTAAAGGATGACGTTGGGCCTGAACTTAACACAGAGATATTATGCAGGAGATGGTAATCCTACTGTTAGTCCTGCTGTGCTTCCAAGAAGCCTCATGCATAATGTATGAGAATCGAACCGAGGGAAAAACCAGCGTTCTGAATGCAGTATCATATCTAGGTAAAAGGTCAGTGCCTAAGAACTGTTATGTATGTAATGTAGGGTAGAATACAGATGAAAGGTTGCAATGTTACCTGCGCCTATATAGGGTACCTATATGGAATATAACAATGCCTAGAGCCAGCGACAGGAAACGGGCCAAACCGCAATGTTGACACACCACATTTTTACAGTGAAAACTGACCCTTTTTTTGCAAAGTGCCTAGCTGTGGATTTTGAGTCCTAGCTCAGCCAGCACCTAGGGAGACCTAGCAAACCTATACATTTTTGAAAACTAGACACCAAGGGGAATCCAGGATGGGGCAACTTGTTTGGCTTTCACCAGGTTCTGTTACCCAGAATCCGTTGCAAACCTAATACTTTCTAAAAAAACAAATTTTACCCACATTTCTGTGATGGAAAGTTCTGGAATCTGCGTTGATCCACAAAATTCTACTCACCCTGCATTCTCCACGGTCTCCCGATAAAAATGGTACCTCACTTGTGTGGGTATGCCTAGAGCCCGTAACAAGAAACAGGCGTAAACCCAACGAGGACACATTTTCACATTGAAAACTGACCCTTTTTTTGTGAAGTGCCTAGCTGTGGATTTTGAATCCTAACTCAGCAGGCACCTAAGGAAAAATTGCAAACCTATACATTTTTTAAAACTAGACACCTAGGGAAATCCTGGAAGGGTGACTTGTGTGGCTCTCACCAGGTTCTGTTACCCAGGATCCCTTGCAAATTTCAAACTTGGTAAAAAAAAAACACATTTTCCTCACATTTCTGTGATGGAAAGTTCTGGAATCTGCGTGGATCCTCAAACTTCCACCCACCCCGAATTTTCCAAAGTCTTCCAATAAAAATGGTACCTCACTTGTGTGGGTGGGTCAACTGCCCCCGGCAGGGAAGGGCCCAAAACGTATTGTGGAGACATCAAAATGACCTATCACAAAACAACCTGGTTTTGTAAGGGGGGCACCTGGGTTGCTGGCACTGTGCTCGGCGTCCATCTAGGGAAACCTACCTAACCAACACATTTCTGAAGACTAGACACCTAGTGGAGTCCAGGGAGGTATGGGTTGCATGTGCCACCCAACGTTTTCCTCTCTAGAATCTCTTGCAAGCCTCAAATTTAGCTGAACAAATCACATTTTTCTCGAATTTCTGTGTGGGAAAGTTGTGGGATCACCGGACTGACACAAATTTCCTACCACCCAGCGTCCCCCCTGGACAAACTCCCATACAATCATTCCTCTGACCCCTAGCTTGGGAGGGCAACCTACAGGGTTTAGAGTTGTGTCCTTCCCTGTATACACTCTCAAGCTGTGCACATAGCCAGTCCAGCTCTCCCACAGCATGTACATCTTGATTAACCCTGGGCGGAGTTCGCGGAGTTGCGCTACGCGAAACTCCGCAAAGTGGAAAAAAAACCTCTGCCACGCTACGCGGAGCTCCGCAAACAGCGGAGTGCGATAGAAAAATGCAGTTCGTGGTGATTTTCAGTGCCGGATGCTTGTCTGCACTGTGCAATCATCGCGAACGGCACCATGCACAGTGCAAACGAGTGCTGCTTTCCTTTCTGCCGCTCGAGTAGATTTTTACTCGAGCAGCAGCTTTCTCAACGCGAACGGGCAGTTTCTCAACGCGAGCGGTCGCGAGCATACGCGACCACTCGCAATGAGAAACCTGACCCCCCCACGTTGAGAAATGTCGCCGGGAGGTTTTTTTTCCACTCTCGCGCTCACCAACTTGATGTTGACGATCACGAACGAGGGAAAATCTCACCGGGAGGTGGATTTTCCTCGCTCGCGCTCGCCAACTTGTCGCTGGTGAACGTGAGCGAGGATAAAAACTCCGCTCCGCTGCGCAAAGCGGAGTTTTTCGGTACTCCGCGTAACGCGGAGTGCGGAAAACTCCGCAAACTCCGCGAGCGGAGCGGAGTTCACCGCCCAGGGTTAATCTTGATGCCATAGCGAGCGCGTTTGCTCAGAATGTACTGCCTGAACAGCAGCCGCCCTTTATACAAGATCAAGGACTTATCGATGGCTATATTTTTTCCATGAGTATAAACCTCTGGAAACCTGGCAGACAAATGTTCCATCACAGGCTGAATTTTGAGCAACCTGTCATGGTCTGGATGGTCCTAGGGCAATGCAGCAGGATTGTAATTGAAATGCAGCATGCAATGCAATAGCGAAAAACGATCTCTGCTCATGTATGGTGCAAAGATAGGGGTTAACCAAGCCGTGCGAGTAGACCAGTAGGACAGCAAGGTTGGTTTATGCACTGACCCCATTTTGAGCGTGAGGCCCAAAAATATCTTCAACTCCCCTAATGAAGTGGGAGTCCATATGTGTGTCCTAGAATGAGGCCCAAGAGTACCTCCATGCTCCCTCAGAAATTGCTCAGCACGCAAATTTGTTTGCTGCACAATTTCATCAAGGAAGTAAACATCCAAAAAGAGATGGACGTAGTCAATTGGCAAAAAAAATTCCATATCGACATTACATTCAGCGTCGTCAGTGAAAGGTGGAATTTGGGGCTGAGCTACATTGGGAGGCTGCCAAGAGAGCGCTCAGTCTATGCTTGCCGCTGCACAAGCCTGCTCTCTGGGTTGCTCTAACCTGCTACAGGTGTCTCGCTGCACAGACTGTGCTTGCGAAGAGACAGCATGACTGAAATCTCTCCTTAAGAATCACTGGAAGATGAGCTGTCGGATGTAACTGCATCAACTAAAAAATCACTCCCAGATTCTGCTCCATTGTCCTCTCCCTCAGATGCTGTCTCAGTATCTACTGTCTCAGTCTCTGATCCTGCCTCAGAGCTGGACTCCAGAACCAGATTTAGGGCAAGGGCAGCATTGATCCAACGATACACCATCTCTGCTAGTGCCTGAAACCTTCCTTTTAAAACACTATCCTACTTAGAAGGCAGATAGGTTGTTGATTTCAATGTGTAGGTGGGTGTGTGCTTGAGTGATGTGTGCAAGAGTCAGTAATGACAAAGTCACCTTACCTTGCCTTTCCAAAATCAGTAGGGTCTCCAAAAACACTAAGAAAGACAGAAGACAACACAGTATTACTTCTCCTTGCCACATACCCATCATCGCAGCCTTTAGCACTGGTGGCAGCCAGTGCGATTATCATTTTGGCACCCCCCTCCCATGAACTCCAAGAAACTACTATTATTCAGCGCCAAGATGCCTACAGGTGAAAATGTGCTTCAAAAATGCATACTATGACCTCCTTGGATTGCCTCACTACCATCCAGCAAACGTGCCCCTCATCTCTCCATAGACCCTCCCTCACATACATTTCATTTGTTTCAAAGCATTTCTAATGCCTGGCTTTACTAATCCACTTAGCTATCCACATAATACAGATCTGTTCTTTCCAACATGCCCTCTGCGATACTTTATGGTGCCAGAACTCCCACTACACAAAAGTCCAATATCTCTCTCTCTAGTGGGAACATAATCACAAGCATTATCTTGACATTTTTATCACAAATCACTCTTGTGTATATATGTGTGGTTTCCCTGAGGGCCAGTAGCATCCCTCAGGGAACCACACATGTTTAAAGAAAACTGGTGTGTATACATACATATAGATAGATAGATAGATAGATAGATAGATAGATAGATAGATAGATAGATAGATAGATATAGACAGAAAGAGAGCAGGACCCTATCAGGCTTACCCTTTTTGCTTTCACCATCACGATAAAAAAAAAATCTTAACTCTGCAGTAGAACCACACTTTACTGACTTTCATGTAACTTCAAAGAGACTCATAGTTCTTTCACAGTTTCATCATTTCAGAACTGAAGCATTTTCAATATGCTATATAACAAAGTCCTAGTTGTTGCTTATTTATATTATGCAAAAACAACAGTTGATGGACAGAATGCAGAACAATGTCATACATTCACCCCAGTACAGAGATCTGGGCCTAAATCCATCGTTTTTTTGCTCACCATGCCATTCCAGTTTGAACCCAACCATATGCAAATCAGTCTTGAACCTGTGCCTCATGGGAACAGTCCAGCCCGAACTGCCAAGCCAGGTCCTCCCTGGACTGGAAACAAGCATCCTAGGACCGGTTTCGGGGTTTCACCCCTCTTCAGCCAGGATAGCTTGATTCCAGTGGCATGGAGGGCACGGGACCCACATCTGGGCATACCCGTCCCACTCGGGGTGACAAATGCAAAAACAACAGTTGATGGACAGAATGCAGAACAATGTCATACATTCACCCCAGTACAGAGATCTGGGCCTAAATCCATCGTTTTTTTGCTCACCATGCCATTCCAGTTTGAACCCAGCCATATGCAAATCAGTCTTGACCCTGTGCCTCATGGGAACAGTCCAGCCCGAACTGCCAAGCCAGGTCCTCCCTGGACTGGAAACAAGCATCCTAGGACCGGTTTCGGGGTCTCACCCCTCTTCAGCCAGGATAGCTTGATTCCAGTGGCATGGAGAGCACGGGACCCACGTCTGGGCATACCCGTCCCACTCGGGGTGACAAATGCAAAAACAACAGTTGATGGACAGAATGCAGAACAATGTCATACATTCACCCCAGTACAGAGATCTGGGCCTAAATCCATCGTTTTTTTGCTCACCATGCCATTCCAGTTTGAACCCAGCCATATGCAAATCAGTCTTGACCCTGTGCCTCATGGGAACAGTCCAGCCCGAACTGCCAAGCCAGGTCCTCCCTGGACTGGAAACAAGCATCCTAGGACCGGTTTCGGGGTTTCACCCATCTTCAGCTAGGATTTGTATTATGCATCTAACAAGTACTGACAAAGCCAATAGTACTGGCTTATAGGAGTAATGTTGCTTGTTGTATTATACCTGGATGCCATGACCGAAGTAGCAAAATACCAGTCGGGCAGAACACTAAGCTAAGCACAGATTTTCCGCTTACGTGTTTTAAAGCCACTCCCTTAATTACTTCAGTCACATCTCTTTAAGCCCCCCCCAGCTTTTTTCATCCCACACAAAGCCCTGACACCGAGATATCTATATATATATCTAAAAGAGAGATTTTCTCTCTCTACATATATGTGTGTGTATATATATATATATATATATATATATATATATATATATAATCTATACAAAGAGAAATAGAGACTCTCTCTCTCTCTCTATATATATATATAAATATACAGATATAATATATATATATATATATATATATATATATATATATATATATATATCCCACACACAAACCTCCGAATAGGGAGCCACCAACCCTACAGGGCGGCGTCTTCAAGACGGGCACGGAGACGCCCGCCAATTTCACACTCCATGAAAGACACACAAGTGGCCCACTTCAGGAGATGGAGCTTTTAATTCGAGATTTTCAGCACAGCGCTTCCTGCAGTCCAACTAGTTTCGGCACTACAGCCTTGATCACGGGCAGGAAGTTTCACCAAATGCCTCTGTGCCTATGCTTTTGTAACGTCTCTGATCACATGACTGATAGTAGCCTGCATCTCCCAGAGTGCATCATTCCGTGCAGGTAAGTGTTGTTTTTGAGGAAATACTCGTTGTGCTGTCAGAAAGGTGGAACTCTGCTCAGCTACCTGATGCACACGTTGTTAAATAAATCCCAATGGAAATCAGTCTGAATGTTTTAAAAAATAGCATAATGCTAGATATTGAGACATCTCGATTTACAGGCTCCTGTCTCCAGAACGATTGGAAGGGGAATCATCCCCAGCCAAATCCCTTCCAGCGCTGCCGTTGTTTTCACCATTAGGCATCTCCTAAGTAGGTTTAGCGGCAGCGTGTGGGTCATGTTCCCTTGTCAAATTCCACACACAAACCTCTGAATAGGGAGCCATCAACCCTACAGGGCAGCCTCTTCAAGATGGGCACGGAGACGCCCGCCAATTTCACACTCCATGAAAGACACACAAGAGGCCCACTTCAGGAGATGGAGCTTTTAATTCGAGATTTTCAGCACAGCGCTTCCTGCAGTCCAACTAGTTTCGGCACTACAGCCTTGATCACGGGCAGGAAGTTTCACCAAATGCCTCTGTGCCTACGCTTTTGTAACGTCTCTGATCACATGACTGATAGTAGCCTGCATCTCCCAGAGTGCATCATTCCGTGCAGGTAAGTGTTGTTTTTGAGGAAATACTCGTTGTGCTGTCAGAAAGGTGGAACTCTGCTCAGCTACCTGATGCACACATTGTTAAATAAATCCCAATGGAAATCAGTCTGAATGTTTTAAAAAATAGCGTAATGCTAGATATTGAGACATCTCGATTTACAGGCTCCTGTCTCCAGAACGATTGGAAGGGGAATCATCCCCAGCCAAATCCCTTCCAGCGCTGCCATTGGTTTCACCATTTGGCATCTCCTAAGTAGGTTTAGCGGAAGCGTGTGGGTCATGCTCCCTTGTCAAATTCCACACACAAACCACCAACCCTACAGGGCGGCCTCTTCAAGACGGGCACGGAGACGCCCGCCAATTTCACACTCCATGAAAAGACACACAAGAGGCCCACTTCAGGAGATGGAGCTTTTAATTCAAGCTTTTCAGCACAGCGCTTCCTGCATATATATATATACATATATAGAGAGAGCGAGAGCTCTTTCTTTCTCAATATTTTTCAAGATGTAGTTTGCCAGGGGGCTGATCACGGCCCCCAGGGAAAGCACACAGCTATAAAAAAAAAATTGCCCCCACAGGGGGTTGGCCACTGAGCAGGAGGGCCAACCCTTTGTACTTTGCAACAGCAGCATAGAACTGCAAATTTCACAACTTTGAAATGTTCAAATGAAGATGACATAGTGAAGGGTTCTAAAACTGAGAAAAACAAAAAGGTAAATTAAATTGCAAAACAAAATAGACATGTAAATGAATATATTTTGAGGACACATTTTCTAAGAACAATCAAAGATGCAAATGCAAATGAACATAGTAGTCAATGTGTCAAGATTGTAATCAACAAACATTTTTGCCCTGGATGTCACTTTACTTGGCCTTTCAAACAAATATCCAGCACACCTTTTATGCTCATTACATTAAAAGTTGGTCTAACATTTCATAAAATAAAATACAATGATATACTTACACTCATGTGATAAGGTTTGCAATGAGATCTTGACGTACGTCAATTCCTTCCTCTTCACCACTATCATCTTCATTTGGCATTTCAGCATCCTCACCCAGTGGCTCTTCATGGTCTTCTTCATCTGCAATGTATCGGATGTTCCGTCGCAGGGCAATGTTGTGTAACATGCAGCACACCATAGAGATTTTGCACACCTTATCGGGTGAGAAGAGGAGGGCTCCACCAGACTTGTCCAGATATCAAAATCTGGCCTTTAGGAACCCAAAGCTCACTCCACTGGCTTGTGTGTTCTTCCATGGGCCTCATTAAAGCGGACTTCCCCTGGCATTGTTGGATTCCTCAGCAGTGCTAACAGCCATGGTTGGTCAGGATAAGCTCAGTCTCCTATATGGGATGAAAAATAAATTATCCACAAATTGTAACACAATTTTAGATCATTGCACTTTACAATAACAAACAATATAATGGCAGATAGTACTTACCTACAAGCTAGGCTCTCTCCGGTTGAATTTGTTACATTTGCAGGGGTATGCTGCTGTTTCATAGTACAAAGGAATTATGGGTTGATCCAGGACAACATGCACACATGCTTGTGATGTACCAATCTGGTAAGCAGACAACATGCACATTGATTTAATGGAAGTTCTTTCGATTGTGGTACACTTGTTCTCTGGTGTGTGGTGGCACTAACGCAATATGTGTGCCATCAATTTCTCCAACCACATGTGGTAGGAGGCCCAAGGGAAAAAAACCTTCACATTGGTGAAATCCTGGTTTTTAGGAAACTGAATTGAGCTGTTAATGTATCTCATCATTGAAGAAAGAACTTCTTGTAGCACACCACTGAAAGTTGGTTGTGACATTCCACCGGATACTGCCACAGTATATTATAATGATCCTGAGGCCACAAAATGGAGTACTGCCATTATTTTGGCTATTGGTGGTATTGATGTGTGATTCATATTGTGAGGCAGACGATCTGGCTGCAGCTGGTTACATAAATCAAAAATAGTTAGCCTATTCCATCTGCATTTTTTGATAATATTCCATTCTTCCATGGTAGCAAGGTCTGGAAATGGCCAGAACACTTGAGGCTGTCATCTCCTCACTCTCCCTGGGTTCATATGTCTGCATTAAATAAAAAAGAAATTGTTGTAAATGTTTGCTAACATATTTTCGTCTTAAATCACACTTTACATCTAGTTTTCAATGCATATACATTTTAATACATAATTATTCACAACCTTGTTACGTTTATTATAAATGTTTTTAAAAATGCACATTTATTACATGTGTATATTATTATTTATTATTATATCATTTTTTTTTATTTACATTTTTCTGTAATACTACTGTCACCTGCGGTATAAACACCAGCAAGCAAACCTTGCTTCGAACCACATTAAGGTACCATATTACACTTTTTTGTAAAAACAAATGAAGAACATTAGCATTTGCGACATGTAAACAGAGTAGCCACCATTTTGACTGCTGGTGATTCACTTAACAGTCACAAACACACTATTCCACAATAATAAATGGCGGCCACCTGACCTCCACGCCAGGACATTTGAAATTAGTTTGTTGTAATTTGGCAGCACTTAAGTTAAGCATTGGCTGAAGACAGCCTGTATTTAGAGGCTAAATTGTCCGCTTTGTGGAATCCATTTTGTATTTCTGGCAGCCATTTTGGCTGCCATGTGCTACCATGTGCTCACCATGTGCTCTGTCCTACCTTCCTGTCAACTGCTCTTGAAATCTGCCTAGAGACAAGTTAACTTTAGTTCCTCTTGCTTTGCACATGCTCAGTTGAGCTTGCAGCTGTTTCAAGTTTATAAATGTCAGGATGTGTCTACTAAAAGTAGAAACTGTTAGCTCCACCCACTTGTCGACTGTGCATTCTCTGTATGACCTTATATGTACCTACAACCAGCATTTGTGTTTGTACCGCCTTCATTTGAGCCCCTGTGTGGGTATAAAGGACCAGGATCCTTCCATTCAGTGTGCTACTTCATGCATTACTGAAGGGTGATGTGTGAATGTTAGCTCCACCTTATAAGGTTTAATAAACTCTGTCTTTTATATTTCAGTTTCTGTGCCAACTTCTTCCTAAGTGTCTGAGGACTCTGTGCAGAGAAGGAGAACCCCTAAGCACTGGTAGGCCTTGCTGAGGCTCACTATTACAAATTGGCGCTTCCAACGTGGGACTCATCAAAAGACTCGGATGCCCGAAGGACTGGTCGCGACGAAGGATTGGAATCTCGCTTTTGGACGCGATCGCTGCCTGAGGAGACCTGAGTCTTGGCACCCATGGCGTTTTTCCTTTCTTTCTGATCTGAGCATCCCGGCGGCGCCGGTCCTTGACTGAGATCTCTTCTGTTGATTTGCCGTGCAGTGACCATTTGGTCAATTTGAGAACTTGGCATTTGGAACCTGGACACCATTTGAGTGGTAAGAGCCGTTTTGCGGCACTTGCTGTTGGTTTGATGCCTTTGATTGGTAAGGTAGTTTTAGTAAACACTTACTGTGGCTTTGTTTGTATGATTGGCCAATTTTGGAATTTGTTTTGTAATTATATATGCATTGCAATACATATAGGCAGGTAATGAGGAGATTTTCTCTATTTGAAATTGTTTGAACAGCGCAACGTACAAAGAGTACCTTAAGCGCTACTTTGATTATAATACTGCATATTCTG
Organism: Calotriton arnoldi; assembly: GCA_963921515.1. NCBI lineage: Eukaryota > Metazoa > Chordata > Amphibia > Caudata > Salamandridae > Calotriton > Calotriton arnoldi. The sequence continues at coordinate 1,923,686 of CAWUFW010000039.1, forward strand.
CACTATTTTTGGCATGCCTGTTTCAGTACACTTCGCAGAAAGTGTTGCTGTTTTGGAGAGTACCGATATGGATTTAGTAAGTACTTAGTTGACTCCCCTCAGAGGGGATACCTAAATAGGTTTACGTATAGTAAAAGATATTTCTTCCTTGGTGACTAAGTACCCCATGGACTTAAATATGTACATAAAACGGATCCGGATCTGCGCACTTAGTAACATTCATAAGTGGTGATATGCAGAGCGCTTTTTGAGTGTTCTACTAGCCAAAACTGGCGAATTTGGTGTATTTTGGCTTCTTGAACATGGAACAGTCTTTTGGGCTACTTTTGAGAGCTCTTCTTGTAAATATGACTTACAATTAGTATTTACAAATAGTTTGGTTTTTGCGTACAGTTTGTAAGCTGTCTTAAAGTCCTAAGTGTTGATTTGTGGGTTAAATGTGTGTTTAAATGTCTATGTGGTTTGACATTGGTGATACTTGTGTGAGTAAATAGCGATTGCGCTCTTTGTGTAAGAATGGCTAGCTTTAAGCGCGCTGTATTGTGTGCTCTGAGTATATGACCCCCTTTTGTAAAAGTCTGGAATGAGCTCAATGAGTTTGTTTATATTTTTTTGCTGTCATCATTCTGTTATGCAAACTGTCATTTAGTTACTTATATATTAAATAAAAATCCAGAAATGAATTATATAACATACGCTAAACAGCTGCATGTTACTATTAAATTGACAGAGTAAGACACTATACATGTGTGCAAATTGCCACAATGCTAAAGATAAAATTAGAATTCGTATTCAATAGGATTAAAATAGGCCTCATACAGAGGAAGAAAAACGAAATTGTGTGTTTTGTAATCAATAGACTAAAATACACAATGTTTCAGCATTTTCCTTAAATACATTGTATTAGACATTAAAAGGCATGCACATCACCTGAGTGAATTTGGTCGTTGCTGAACTAAATACACATTATAGAAAGTTAGATTTGACTGCATTGAAATGCCTCAGTTTTTAAATAGACTGTGACATGCTTTCTTTCAGCACCCGAGAAAAAAGCTTTCCAACAGCTGTGTTTAAACTGACTAACTGAAAAGAAACTGTTTGACACAGCAAATGGGGATTTAACTCTGTCAGGGTATTTCAAATAATAAAGGGTTTTTTCCTGAGAAAGGCGTGAAAATTCGACGCTTGCTGACAAACAACAGCTGCATAAATAGCATATGGCTATTCCTGCTCACGACCACAGACAGGAATGCTGAGTCAGCACAATTTTAAGTCAGTGTAAAACTGGTATACAGGCCTGCCTTACTTTAAAAGTTTCAAAACACCAGTTTCATTATTTTAGATAACAGAGAACAAAATTGAAAGTAGGGATTTCCTTTCTTAATGCCTTTTTACATAAGTACATCTGTGGTTCTGATGTTAAATGATAACTGTCCATTAAAAGTGGCGCAGACTTTTCATGTTTCAAGTAAGGCTTCTGTGCTTAGGGTTATGAATGAATGCGTTTAAATATGATAGGCTACGAATTAAGCTTGCTTTTCCAATGTGGAATCATCAAAATGGTTGGTTTTGATAAAAAAAAAAAGAATTAATTATATGAAAAAAATATATTAGTAAAAATAAATGCTTTAAATTCGTTTTTAATCTTTATAAAGCCTAATCATCATACTGTGAATTCCTAGCATCAAAGTTGAATTTAAGCAGTGCTGTACCGGAAAAGGGAACTTAAATGTGAAATGTCACTTTACCCAGCCGTACAAAACTCATTTTTTATAAGGGTATACCTTATACATTTCTGATTTCCCCTTCCTGGGCTATCTAGAGAACACTCTGGGGGTTCCTATTATGCAAAAATATTGTAGGATATTCATTTTTAAGTGCCCTACCACCAAAGTCGAAATTGAGCTAAAGTCACTATTTTACAAGCAGTTCTACCACTCAGGGCAGGTTTCAAACTGATTCTCAAGCTAGAGCTAGTACATATGCAAATATAGAACAAACAGCTGACCTCTGTCTTACTAGACTGCACACCACACACTGTACACAAATGAAAATAAGTATACAGAAACCAGCAGACGTTATTATCCTACCTTTAAATTACTGGCAAACGGATCGGACAGGACTGCCTTTTAGCTGTGATTCTCCAGAGTTGCTTTGCATTACAAAACCGCATGGCAAGCCTTGCACACACAAATGAGCAGCTGCTGAACGGGTCAAAGGTCGGAGTTCTGCATTTAGCAACTTAGCAGGGTGAAGGGTAATGTTTGCTGGGACACTTCGACCTCCGAAAGGTTTTTGAAAGACGAGATGATAGCGCAAAGAGAGGAAGAGAAGCTTTGCTTCCTATTTTTGGCAAATACGCGCAGTCATATGAAACGAAGGAAAAACAATCCTCAGTTGAGCATTGATCTGCCATGTATATAAAAATAATGGTTTTAGTTTAAAGAATACTGTGTAGGGGCTAAGATAAGGAGGAAATGGATTTTAGTTTGCATTCATGCGCCCTCATGTTAATCTAGTACAATTGCTGTAGGAATTGGTTTAAAGTTAACTCAATTTGCTTGTGTTAGGCTGAATCAGAGAACAGCCACTTTCTAAGATATCTCCTACAAGTTTGTTTGTGCCCAGTTGCTACAAATAGGGGTTGAAAGTGTTGACAGAAGTAAAACCTGTTTCAGGTTTTCCTACTGTCAAAATGGGGAAGGAGGCTAGCTCCTCTACAAATTAAGGGTAGGCAAAATTATGTTTTCTCTCTTCTTTTTCTCACTTTTTTGAGTCTGTCTAAAGCTGTCTAGGAAATGGCCATGTGACAGTTATTGGCTATTCTGTAATACTGTTTTAAAATTGTTAGCATTAATAAAATGATACAATCTAAGCTATGTTACTGCCCATCCTGTATGAAAGAATGAGTAGAACAGATTGATGTTCCCTTATTTGATCTTTAAGGAGAACTGTATAGTGGCGGTTTCTGTTCAAAAATCTCAGGTGGCAACACTATTATTGTTTATGTTATTCTCATGTTCTATACAGTTTTGCAAGGGCATTGCTAGTTTTTATTAGCTAGTCTCTGTCAATAAGCTGACAGCCCTTATTAGAGCTGGAGATAGGGTTTTTTTCCTTTTGAAAATGATGTTACATAGTCCAGATCGTGAAAAGTACAATGCAGGAAAGACGCTCATGTGATCCTTAGCAAACATTTTGAAGGAAAATATTGTTTTATAGGAGTTTGTTTGTCATAACATGTTCTGCTGAAGAAAATGTACCCACTATGTTGAAGTTTAGTTCTTTTGCAATAAGAATCCCTGTTAAATTAGCAGTTTTAGATTTTCCTGCTGCGCCTATAACATGAGAGCATGGTCCTAAGCATAACATGTAAGAGAAATTATTTTACAAGTGTCTGCAGTCCTGTATAAGTAATGTAAAATCTATGAGTAAAAGTGTAGAACATTTCCTTTTTCTTGAGGGTTCTTCAGATTAGTAATATAGGAATACACCAATGTAAGTATTTGGAGTATGTCTGTATTGTTTTTCTCTTTTCCTCAGAATTTAGTAAATGAAAACAGACTTCCTTGGCTGTTTGGGATTGGGTGATGTATTACTCTTGTCAGTTCACCAAAACGTTCCTTTTATACTTGCCAATAGGTCCAGGGTTTTCTACTCTTAGATAGATGAAGTGGTTCTTGGGTGCCTTGCTAATGTATGGGGTGCCCCAGGACTAAGAAAGTATTCTGAGACTATCCTCTCTGTTGATAGATTATTTCTGTGCCTTGTCTAAAGACCTCTTGTTCTGTCCACCAATAGATATTTGCTGCCTTACAACCATTGCCAGAGGGGCCCGGACATCAGATCCAGCCTGGGGAGTCAGCGCCACTGCAGCTTGAAGCCAAAGTGAAGGTAACCAGCACAGGCGTTGCTGGCAACTAGGACCTCAGTGAAGGCGGAAGCCCTGGGATGTGAATTGTGTACCCCTGCCACTGTCTTGGGCGAAAGACGGGGTCACAAATCAGAAAGGAGAAATCATGGATTAAGTTTTTGATGCCCAGCTGAGAGAGTCACAGACCGACCAGAACGGCAAGGAGGCTTTGCTTGAGGTGACCCCTTTTGAAACAAGGGTTGCTTCAGAGATCCTAGCATCAGGCCTCTTAATCCTGGTCCCAAAGTGAATGCAAGTTTGCACCTTTGTTTGTTGATCAAGAGATACCTGGGCACACTGGATGCAATTTGTGGCCCTAACAAAAGAGCAGTGCGCCAGCAGAGCAATATAGGAGTTAGAGAAGGACTTGAGTTTAGGGCACAGGTGCTGTGCCTCTGGTGCCTGTTAGATTAAAGTGAAGAGAACTTGTGCACTGCTTGAGACACTGGACAGGATCGTTGAAAGACTTTTTCTTCTCAAACTGGGCCGTGATTCTTGAGTTGCGAGTTGTGCAGCTCCACCGTGGGAACAACAAGAGCCTGCCTGTGAGGCTCAAACGGACACAGGAGAAGACTCCCTCTGGCTGGTTCCACAACAGCTAAAATTTCCCAAGGACTCTTTTTTTTGTTAGTAATGTACCCCTTTGGTCGTCCCATTTTTGAGGAGGAGCAGCCCTTTGCGGCTCCTTGTCCTAATTCCTATGGCCCTGTGTGGTCCTCCTGGTCCTTTGGAGCCAGGATGGTTTTCGTAATAATCTGTCTGACTTCTTTAATATTTGCATTACTTATAATGCTTATTCTACACGAAAAATGTTTTCCTGAGCAGTTGACAAATATTACTTTGCCCTCCTCCTAAAAATATATTAAATTGATATTTTAGCCCTCACAAAAGAAATACTGGAAAAGTCTATTGAAAATGTTTTTATTAAGTATGTGCTGTTGGCTATTAATTGAAATAGATAGTCACTGAAATACATCAGAGCCCTGAAACTTAGAATTAGACTAGATGATTTTGGACTCTTGTTTCTGCTTGGAGCTGGAAGCTACTGACTATCCTGTGTGTAATGATTAATACTTTTTACATGCTGTGTATGTATCCAATGTGGTCCAATGCTTTGCTCCATTTTCATCTCTGCTTGTATACCTGGGAAGAGGGAACGTTGCTGAAACAAAGGCCCAACAAATGTTGAATAAAGAGGTGGCCGAAATAATGTTAATAGATGTACGGGATGAATATCTAGATTACCCCAGATAAGCGAATGTCTTCAGCCAATGCTGAAAGGGCCGTCTGTTGTAATTTGGCAGCACTTAAGTTAAGCATTGGCTGAAGACAGCCTGTATTTAGAGGCTAAATTGTCCGCTTTGTGGAATCCATTTTGTATTTCTGGCAGCCATTTTGGCTGCCATGTGCTACCATGTGCTCACCATGTGCTCTGTCCTACCTTCCTGTCAACTGCTCTTGAAATCTGCCTAGAGACAAGTTAACTTTAGTTCCTCTTGCTTTGCACATGCTCAGTTGAGCTTGCAGCTGTTTCAAGTTTATAAATGTCAGGATGTGTCTACTAAAAGTAGAAACTGTTAGCTCCACCCACTTGTCGACTGTGCATTCTCTGTATGACCTTATATGTACCTACAACCAGCATTTGTGTTTGTACCGCCTTCATTTGAGCCCCTGTGTGGGTATAAAAGGACCAGGATCCTTCCATTCAGTGTGCTACTTCATGCATTACTGAAGGGTGATGTGTGAATGTTAGCTCCACCTTATAAGGTTTAATAAACTCTGTCTTTTATATTTCAGTTTCTGTGCCAACTTCTTCCTAAGTGTCTGAGGACTCTGTGCAGAGAAGGGAGAACCCCTAAGCACTGGTAGGCCTTGCTGAGGCTCACTATTACAAGTTGACCGCGGTGGAAGTTGACTTTCTAGTGGGTGTTAACAGACCATGACAGACCCAGCAATAGGCTTTGTGTGAAAGCAAAGTAGGACAGCCAATGGATGTGTCCGTCATCGCTGTCGATGATCACGTAGGCCGTCTACATGTTAGTGGCATTTGAAAAGGAGCTCACCTGCTTCCTAATACTGCAGCCAACAAGACAGTCTCAACTTTTGCTGCTGTTTCTGACCTCTGGGAGCCATGATGCCAGGACGAGCTGTTGACAGGGCCCCAGCCTTCTCGCTAGAGGAGATGTAGTTGTGGCAACTGAGGTTCTATCCCTGTAAAGCCAGCGCTATGGTTTAACAGAGGAATAGGTACATGTTTAAAATGTATTTGTAAATCTATCTAACTGTTTTTTTAATACACTGAGTAGAATGTCCCTATGAGTTCCTGAGTGAAGTGTAGTGATGGAAGTGAAGTGTCATTTATTTTTTTACATTACATAAAACAATGATGTTGTGAATTGTTAAGCACATCATGATTAGAGAAAACTACAATATTAGTATTGTTGGAAGGTGGTTTATTGGTAGTGGTAGGTAGGTACCTAACACCAGAAAAAATGCCACAAACATGGTCCAGGGTCATTAATAGGGTCTCTATAAATTAGTCCCTTGCTCAACCCTTGGTAGCTGACACCGAGCAATAAGGCTTAACTTAGGAGATGGCATGTAAAGCATTTAAAAACACCATTACAGTAAATAAGTAAGACACAACACACAATAAAAATCCTACAATAATGTATAAAAATAGAAATATTTCTATCTTTAAAATGACACCAAACCAACCAAAATTTAAGGAGGCGAACCAGAGATATGACTTTTTAAAGAATAAACACTTTTTTGTGCTTAGAAACCAATAGCCCCACTTCTGGACATCTGGTCACGCTTGACAATGACAAAGTAAAAGTTTGAGGCCAATCAAAATGGAGCCCTGCACGGATAACCCACACTGGAGGCCTCGGTCAAATTTTAGCTTTGGACTTCAAAACTTTTCTGGAACTTTTTCCGTCGAGAGCCCTCGCTGCTCTTCACCAGTACCGATTTGGTGAGTTTACTGGCTTGACTATCAGTAAGCTCCCGGTCAAACTCTGGAAGTCGGATCTCTGGAGCTCTTCAGCAGGATTATCCTGGAATCCGGACCAGAGTTAAAGGTGGCCAGCTTGGCTCTCATGGTCAAGTCGGTCACCTTCTGGAGCTTTTTCCAAAAAGTTTCCCAAACTTCTGGAAGTCCTTCCAGAAGGTCTCCTGGTTTGTTCCAAGTGTCCAAAACACAAATCCAAGGGTATGGGATTTCTTAGATGGACCTCGGTAGGCCTGGACTTCACTTCCGACAATGCAGTTGCTCAACCCCTTAAAACTCCATTGGATGCACTCCAGGAGGTGGACTCTGGCTGGAGAAGGGTCACTGAAGCTCTGTTAACCTGTAGCTGTTTGGAGTCAACTCCTTACTCCTTCTTGAAGCAAGGCAAAGTCCTAAGAGCTGGAGTACCAGATAGTGCAGCAGGCACAGTCTTCACCAGGCAGGCACTTGTGTGCAGATTAGGATTCCAGCAGGATAATCCTCCTTCTTCTTGTAGCTTCCGGCAGCAGAACTGGGAGGCTCAGCACCTCCCACATATTTATCCAGCGTTCTCTGGTGACAAGCAGGGATGCACCCCTGTCCAATGAGGTACAGGGCAACACCTTAAAGCATGACAACTTCTTCCAAAGTGTGGCATAATCTTGTCCCAGAAAGCACTATTCTCCCAAAATCCATCATGGCTGAAATTTCAGCAGAGCAGCAACAGCTAAATAAAGCAAACTCAGAGTATGACTTATTTCCATAAACTCCCCCCACTCATATCTGTGAATTCCTTCCTTAAGCGTCCCATCTGGAAGGGAGAAGGCGTGGCCCTGGTTGACAGGCTTGCTTGACCTCTTCTTCCTTTGAAGCTGATGCTTTATGGCCCAACCCCTAGCTCTGGCAATCCTGTGCCCCACAGAGATCCCGCCATCAGATAGCCTCTGCCCAGCCATGCCACTTATCACCAATTCAAGGCAGCTTGGCTTATCCCCTCAGGGCTAACCAATCAGGGAACAGTGCTAAAGACTGGATTTTAGCTTACATAAAAGAAGGTCTTATAACTTATTTTCTGTACAAGTTATGATAAATTCAACAATGCCAAGTTGCTGGATTTATCGATGCCATTCTGTTCAGTCTTTGAATGATATTTTTCACCATCTCCTAGCAATAGTTATGCGTCCATAACATATTGCCATGTTAGCCTATGAGGCCAACTATCTTCAATGGGGAAAATGAAACGTGCAACTTCTTCCTCACCAGGGTTTATAAACCTCTTTTATACAGCCCCTGCTCATAATTACAGAACCCCCACTCCTGGAGCCCCTAGAGGAGACCTGGGGTGTTCCTAATATACAAAAAATTATTTTGGTTACTACTTCACAGTGCCCACAGCAGTAGTGAAATTCCTACACTGAGGAAAAATAAAATGGACAGCTTTCACTCACTAAGGTTTATATAACATCTTTTATAGGAAACCTGCTTATAGTTACATGACTTCTCACCCCTGGAACACCTAGGGGAGACATTGGGGGCACCCACAATGTATACATAAGGTAGATTATCACTTTTAAAGTGCCCATACCACCAAAGCTGAGTGTGCAGTTAATTTTACTTTTAAAAGCAGTGCTGCAACACAGGGCTGCTTTTAAAATGACCTCAGGCTCTCAGAAATGCACACATGCAAGTGCAACAAAGGCTGCTGGCCTCTAAACGGCCATGCCATGCCCTATTATATACTAGGGACTTATAGGTAGTTTTTATCCTCTTGCCCTATTATCTACTAGGGACTAATAGGGTATTTCATGCCAGTTATAAGTGCACCTCAATGCATGAGTTTGTGTTTAGCATAGCACTGGCCCTGGGTCTGGCTAGCAGAGCCCAGGGCACAGTCAGAGTCAGCTACCACCAGTGTCAGTCAGTTCCCCAAAAATGGGGGGAGAACAGGCCAAAATGGGTGACTTTCTAAGAAGTATGTGTTGTGTGCTTGGAGCCCTAAATTTCATTTGGTGTGTATTTTGAGATATATACGTGTATATGTATGATTTTCATGTGAAATGTAGAAATTTCGCATCAGGTAAAAATAGAAAACACCTTATATCTTATTTACTACTGTACAGAGATCAGGTGTTTCCAACCAGTCAGTTGGGAGCTCCCAGTAGCTCCCAGATATCTTAAGAGTAGCACACAGCCTTGAGTTTTAGGTCATGTCAAATAAGCTATATTCGGTTTAAAACAAACCATATAAGCACACATATAAAAATGCATTTCAATGATATATTAAAGCAATAATCACATCAAGCTACAGTGCAAGTGATATGTGAAAAGATAAATACCACAATATTAAACATCTACAGTATAAAACACACCTAAAAGGTGCATTTATATAATATGTTAGGATAAAAATGTAAATAAATAAGCTTTCCACAAATTGCTTGACAAATATAGGAAGAGATTACTTTGCCAGAAACCCATCCCTTTATTTATTTTACCCATCGTCACTTTAGAGATGTTCCCGGGTCATTTGCCTACAATATTCCGACAGTGAGGCTATGGACCGGTCTAAAGCAATTGTAACTAGAACAAGGCTTCTCTGCATATCCTAATATTTAGGCTCCAAACTAAAGGCTTAAAGATGTGCAGCCTCTGCTCCCTATAAAGCTCACAGAATAAAAATAGATGTAATTGCGATTGAAACAACACTGAATCACAAGGGCAAGGTAGCAGATAGTTGTTTCTGTAAACATTTGAAGTTTAAGACACCGAAAAATGAGCAATACCAAGTCTGAATCTAGCCAGATATAACCTCTGATATCGCAGGATTTTGGTCAAATAAAGTTCGATACCGGTTGTAGTGCACAGAGGAAAATATGTCCCAACTAACGTCAGGGGCGTAGCTAGGCCTTAGGCTGCCCGTGGCGGCCCCTGCGTTTGCCGCCCTCGGCAAAATGATAGAAGAGCGGGGGTGGTGGGGGTAGCGGTCGCGGCCGATTCTTGGGGCCGCAGGTAAGAGCGGGGGAAGGGGGGCCGGCTGCCGCCCCAAAACTCGTGCCGCATGGGGCGGTCCGCCCCCATCGCCCCCCCCTAGCTACGCCACTGACTAACGCTAATTTTATTTCAAAAGACGACCTTTTAACACATCCTGTTTAACAGTAATCTTGATTAACTGTTTGCGGGGTGTCATAAAGATAAATTGTGGGTATCGTCCACAGGTTGTTCTTAATGTGCACAAACCAGCCGATTTTGCTCGGCCATCTCAAATTAAGGCAATAAGTGATGACAGCCTGAGTCATTGCCACTTCTAGCCTTTCCCAGACAGACAACCATAAAAGGACCGGAGCTATTTTTATCCTATCAAGATATTGGAACCCTAGTTTTTCATTTGCTGTAATAGAAGGGCTAGAGTTCGAGAGGGAAATCAGTCTTCTTAAAAAACTGTTCTCTATGGTCTGGCATGATGAACAGATACCCCTGCTCCGTAAGTGGCAACTGAGGCAGATCTAGCTTTATAATCAGTGATGGTGATGTCTGATGGCAAAGATCTCAGCTTAGTAGCAAATTTGAATAGTGCAGCAAGTGATTTATCGAATTATGCTGCCCTAACACCTGTCAGATGTTTCCACTAACTAACTTTGTCGGAATAATAAAATAAGCAAAAGTGGAGACGCATTTGAGGGGGAGCACAGTGATATGAAAAAAAGGTATCTTACTCTGGGGTTGACCACACACCATGACAAAAAGTTTAGGGCCCGATTACGACTTTGGCGCTCCTGCACCGGTTCTCCACCAGTGTGGCATTACCAAAGATGTGCAAAGGCCGCCTGCATGATTATGAGTTGAACTCGTGCAGGCGGACGGTCCTTTTGCTGTTCCCACGGTGGTGCCCTGAAAAAGGCACTGCAATGAGAATGGCAAAAAAGTTCCAGCACAGCAAAGACTGTGAAGTCCATGCTGTGCTGGAACTGGGTGTGCGAGTAGATAGGCAGCTACATGTAGTGCACCCCTGAATTCATCCCAATGGCGGCGGGGTCATGGAGGCCCTATAGGGCCCCCTTTGTTTCCCCTCCGCCAGCCTTTTCATGGCGGTGAGCCCCGCATGAAAAGGCTCTGCAGAGGGTAAACTCATAATATGCTCGGCAGACCATGGCGGTAAAGCCTTGCATATTACATAGGCCCTCTGCGCTGTGCCATCGATAGGGTAAAGGCATTGTTGCTTAACTGTCACATATTTATTAAATAACAGGTGTAAGTTCAGACACTGGTTCATTTGACCCAAGGCCTTGTCTAATAACAAACTGACTAGGCATTAAAATATCATTTTCACTTGCTCAAACCTCCAGATGATCCAACAATATTTGCCCCAATACCTTAGCAGTAGAATCAATTAAGGATATAGGAGGCTAGCATTCAGGGTCACCCCAATCACGCTTTTTAAAACTTGGGACAATTTTAGCTTTGGACCAGGACTTCGGAGGAGCAGTGGCGATGGCACTCTTTAAAAAGCTAACCAGGATAGGGGCCCAAAGTGTAAGATTACTCTAAAAAAGTTCAATAGGGACCCCGTCCGGTCAGGGACAAAACGTCCTTCAGGGATATTGTTAACTGCCTTACGCCCACATGGTCTAAGCCTCCGGGGAGATAGCAATAGAGGCCTTTGGTAAAATATAACAATCATATACTGCTGAAAAGTGCTCCACCCAGGCATTTTCAGTAATTGTTGCATCTATCTTAGTTGCTTGGCAGTTTGAGAAGAAAGGGGCATTCACTACTTTCCAAAACTTGGTTGTACCTTTGTTAGCACAGGCCTCCCTTCTGACCTCTTCTTTCCTTGCATCTACTGTTTCCTTGTAAAGATTTCTAAGCTTCCTGATCTTCCCTATATCTCTTGGGTAGGATTTTAGGGCTAGTAGCAAATTTTTATGTGCATGAGAACATGCTACATTGAACTATTTTGTGCTCCTAGGGGGCACGTTGTTTTTGATCTACTGTGAGCAGTTCAACTGCCTTTTTACATATTCCCAAAAATGCCTCCATAACAGCAGCAGGGTCAGAACCAGTACTTAAGCATAGCTTGAAGTGCTCCCTTTCACAACTCAGGAGTGATACTCGAAATGCCTCCAGATCAACACCACTCCTTTTGAGATGAAGCCCCTTGGTTGCAGAGAATTTGACTGGGGTGACCCTCTGACTGGAAGTTGCTGCAGGCAACTTTACACTAAGACAGAGTTCCAATGGGTTGTTATCACTTATTGGCTATTAATTAATAGTTAACTTACACACCCTCCCAGCTCAAAATTTAGAAAGTGTAAGAAAATCGATCATAGAACCATTGCCTCTGCCTGTGAATGTGACCTGCGCAAGGATCTCTTGGGTGGCCAAATCTACCAAAATAAGGTCATAAATCATTAGCAAATTGTTCATGAGATTTCCACAAGGGTTTTTTCAAATTTCTATTTTTTTATTTTTATTTATGCAATTTTCATAACATATTCAACCAAAAAGGGTATCAGCATTTGTGTAGGCTTATAGATCACAAGCGTCGAGATCAGCACATTACATCAATCGTCAATAGACAACAGTGTGACAGTAGTAAAATAAAAATTAGCTGAGTGTTACAATGCAGGAAAAGACATCAATCAACATTCATGGTGAGCAAATAAGAAGTTAATGGGCCCCATATTTCACGAGGTTTAGAGGCGCTGGGCAATTACTCAGCGAAGCAGGTGAGTTGATCCTGACAGTATACCATGTCTTGCAACCATTGCTTATGTGTCGGTGCGGGTCTACCGCCCCAATGTATAGAGACTCTACGCTTAGCCAACAGCAATGCCACGGCCACCAATTTCCTATTAGTAACTTGTATATCGGTAACATTTCCCAACAAACACATTTGTGGAGTGCATGCTATTGGTACCCCCACCATTACCGTCAGACTTCGCCTGACCTGTACCCAAAATTCGGCAACCTTCGGACAGGTCCACGCTTAGTGTTGGAAATCTGCACTTGGTGCTCTACATCGTACACAACTGGCAGACTCTATTAGACCGTATTTATAAAGCTGAGCAGGTGTATAATACACTTGATGCAAATATTTAAAATGAATAAATCTAAGATTACCGTTTGCAGTTAGCTGTCCTGTCAATCTGCAACATTCCCTCCAATCATCTTCAGACAGTGGTTCAGAAAGAGTTGCATTCCACTTGTCCAGCGACCCACCCCATGTGGCTATCCCATCTTTCTGTGAGGCGCGATATAATTGTGTGATAAGTTGGGATCTCGTTTGAGTTGTGTAGATGAGTTGTAATGCCCCAAAGGTCTGGAGCGCCGCAGGAAATTGGGGGTACAGTGTGCGCAAAGCTGCACGCAATCTGGTGTATAGGAATACCCGCATTGCAGCATTTATCCCATCTTCTAGGAATGCTGAGACCCATACAAATTTCCCCTCTGGAAACACATCTCCCATCGTGTGCACTCCTACCTCATGGAGGACTTAGAGTGCACCAGTTTCACCGGACACTGAGATTGCAGTATGGTGCAAGAGTGGCATATTCGGTGCGTATAGCGGCAATTTCTGCGCTCGCCTCCCAAGTTCCTGCCATGCGCTGACTGTGCATTGCACCGTATCTATCTCCCCCTTTTCAAATATGGAATGCGTGTTTACAATCATAGCTTTGAGCGGTATCGGATGCACGGCACCCGCCTCTACCGCAACATGTGGAATGTAAGCCGGAGCTTGCTGCCAGTAGTAGGCATAATGCGCCTGTGCGCAGAGATAGTACAGTTGTAAATCTGGCGCGGTGAATCAACCCATGTCATATGGGAGTGTTAATACTTCCCACTTCACTCTTGGTTTTTTCCCTCCCCATGCAAGTGTAATCAGTAATGAGGGAAGAGTAGCAAAGAAATGTTGCGTTACACGAACGGGAATATTCATAAATAAATATAAAAACTTTGGGAGTTATCAGCGCTATCCTATCAGCAAGTGACAGCGGTAGTTTTATCCATCTAGCCACTTGTTCTTCAAGCCGTGTGACTGCTTTCCCATAATTAGTTTGGACAACCACCTGTGAGTCCCTGTGAATCCATATGCCCAGGTATTTTACCGGATCTGTGCTCCATTCCAGCGGATACCCAAGCTCTATCCGTTGCGTGTTATTGGTCAGGGGTAGGACAATTGATTTGGCCCAGTTTACTCCAAGCCCGGAATGCCATTCAAACCGTATATATTCTCTGATAAGTTGTTCTAAATAGGTTTCGGGGTCACGAACATAGAGCACCATGTCATCTGCATACATGGATACTGCAAGAGGTCGCTGGTAAAAGCGCAGTGCTGCCTGTGCATACCGTTGTCTTAAGATGCATGCTAATGGTTCTAACACCACTGCAAATAATAGGGGCGACAGCGGGCACCCCTGCCATGTGTACCATGTTGTATCTTAAATGCACCCGATGTCTGTCCGTTGACCCTCACGCGCGCTATAGGGTCCGTGTATAATAGTTTGATCCAGTTTGTATAAATGAAGGGCACCCCCATGCGATGTAAGACTGTAAACATATATGTCCAGGAAATAGAATCAAAAGCCTTAGCGGCGTCCAGTAGGACCACCACTGCAGGCAAAGTCGGTTCCAACACATGCAGCATCGCAAATAACGTACGTAAGTTATGCGACGTAGATCGGGTAGGTACAAACCCTGATTGGTTAGGGAGAACCATTACAGGGAGTAGCAAACGCAGTCGGGTAGCTAGTACTTTTGCCAAAATTTTAACATCTGTATTAATCACCGATAGGGGCCTATATGATTCACAACTGTCTGGCATCTTTCCAGGCTTTAACAGCGTTATGATCAATGCTTCTCGAAGGGTGGCCGGAAGACATTGTTCCTCATACGCTTCCATATACATCTCATGAAGACAGGGGGCCATTAAGTCAATGTATTCCTTATAAAACTCTGCTGGTAGGCCATCTGTGCCCGTAGGCTTCCCATTAGGCAACGCAGTGATGGCACCCCGAATTTCGTCTATCGTTATTTAATGCATTAAAAAATCTTGTTGCCCTCGCGAGAGCCATACAAGCGCTATATCGTCCAGATATTGTGCTATTTCTGCCTCCTCTGCCGTCATTCTACTTGTATACATTTTCTGGTAATACTGCACAAACGTGTTGAGGATTCCTGTTGTGTCATAATGTACATTGTCATCATCAGCAATAGTCTTAACTATATGATTTTTGCCCCATGGCTCAGCAATTCTATTGTCTAGTGCCTTCCCAGTTGTACCCCCTTCACGATAGTACCTGGCCTTCCATCTGCGCGACATGTGACGCACTTCCTGGTCCGTCGTTTCATTATACGCTGTAACCTTAATTCTAATATTTGCTAGTGTAGCGGCGTCTGCTGTAATTTCATACTCATGCTCCAGGCGCCCTAAGTCTTGCTCCAGCTTTCTCATGGTACCACGCAGTGACTTGAGAACCCCTGCTTGTAGCCCTATGCATACGCCCCGTATGGTCACTTTGAATGCTTCCCAGATTGTCCCCACACTCTGCACTGACCCTCTGTTGTGTGTAAAGTAGTTTGTGATAGCTTCTCTCACCCCTTCACGGAAAACCTGATCTAGTAAGGAGGGAGATTGTAGACGCCATTGAAACTGCATGGGTGTGTGTGGGTACGGACATGTTGAGCAAAACTGGGGAGTGATCTGACAATGTTTTGGATAAATGTTGGACAGTAGTGGTCCAGGTATTCACATCACTCGTAGCCAGCCAAAAGTCGAGGCGCGACCATGACTGATGCACATAAGAATGGCATGTACCCTCTTTCAAGCCAGGGTGCCGCAATCTCCAAATGTCTAGCAGTCCCAAGTCCCTCATACCATTAGTAACAGAGAGCGCTGCTTTTTTAAGTGTGAACTCTGCCGAGGTCATGCGATCTTCTTCAGGCATCAATACAACATTAAAATCCCCCCCACATATAATTGCTGATGGAGACAATTTGTGTATTTTACCCCACAGCGTCTCATAAAAACAGGGTCATCTGTGTTAGGCCCATAGATGTTTGCAATTGTCACTCGTGGTACCACACAATATACCCTGTACCAGTATATATCGTCCCAATTCATCTTCTTCCACATGCATAGTTTCAAAGGGGACGCTCTCTTAATCAATATCATTACCCCCTCGCATAGGAGGAGTAAGATGAGGCCAAACGCACTCCCACCCATCGAGTGGCCACTGCTGATGCTGCATGTTTAGTGAGATGAGTTTCTTGCAGCAGTGCCACTTGGACATTATGTCGATCTAAATAGGCTAATACTTGTCGTGTTTTCTTAGGATTATTGAGGCCTCTAACATTCCATGTTAACCATGATATTATATTATTCTTATTTTCTGCCTTTCCGTTCACTGTCTAATGCGCTAGATTGTCGTCTTGTATTGTACGATCTTGTACGTGCCATTATCAACCATTGTGCTGTGCCAACTCAGTTACACATGCATATAGTTCCCCCACAGCCCCTCCCACCCACTTCAGCATCCCAATTATGCTAAGGATCCCCTTCTGAACAACAAGATCAAATTCATGCAACCGCATGTCTCTCATCTAAGAATAACACCTAGAGTGGTGCCCAAAGTTAACCTTAAACCAATTTGGGGTATACCCTCTTAGGGGGTCGCCAGTAGCCGCCAGTCCCCCGTGAATTAACAAGAGGGGGTCAAGGTAGGTATATGAACAACCCCATCCAACTAAGACTGTGTGCATCAACGTACAGCCCAACATAAGATCTATGCAATTTTGAATACTCCAATAGAACAACAGTATGAGTGCACCAACAGCAAAACTCTTATGACTACATGTGTGATGTACATATTATAAAACATATGAGCGTAGCATTAGCAGCACACTAAGCATTGTCCACACAAAATAGACATAGCAATGCTAGTCATTCAGTCTCTCATGTGTAGCAGTTCATATTCTGGGTAATGCCACCAATCACTCATCATTGTGTAGCTCACGTGCTCAGTCCTCGGTGTCTGCATCCTCCCCAGCTGTTTTTTACAACTCCTGCCGCTCAATCTGACGCACGTACTGCATGGCTTCCTTTGGCGCTGTGAAGATCTCAGCCTTGCCCGTATGTTGTATTCGTAGCCGTGCTGGATACAGCATTGCATATTGAATTTTCAAAGCTTGCAACTTCTTCTTCACTGGATGAAATTCTCGTCCTGCTTGTTGTACAGCCACTGTGAAATGAGGGAACAGCGCAACTTGCATGCCCCGATAAGTGGTAGCGCCCTTTTCCCTGGCCAGATAAAGCGCTATATCACGGTCACGATAATTGAGGAGCCTGGCAATGATGGGGCGCGGTGGAGCACAGGGCACAGGTTTGGGTGCCAGGGATCTGTGTGCACGCTCCACAACCAACATGGCTGAAAAATGTTCCGCCCCTAGCATGTACTTTAGCATGGTCTCAACATACAGCTCCATTGTGCCCGTGTTAGTTGACTCAGGCACTCCTGTGATCCGCAAATTGTTACAACGTGATCTGGCTTCAAGATCTTCATTCTTCGCCTGTATCACCGCCAAGTGTTTTTCTATACTAGAGCACGATGCACTGACAACCTCCATCTGGTCTTCAGTAGTAGAGATGCGTTGTTCCGCCTCAGTTAATCGGGAGCCATGTTTGTCGAGCTTCGCCGCCATGTTGTCTATACGCAGATTAAGGGTATCTATCTTGCTATCGATCGATTGCAGACTATGTTGCATAGTGAGCATTGTATGTTCCAGTTTGCTACTGGCACCTGTTTCCAGTTCCAATTCAGTATCTGAGGCAGCTGGTGTTTGGGATTTTGTGAGCTGCTGGGATTCAAAGGTAAGTTTAGCCTGCTGTTTATCCGTTTTGCCCATGGCTCCTGTGTCATTACGCGGGCAGATCCGCTTGTGTGTGTGCCGGGTTAGCGTCATCTGGATTACAGAACGTTCCTGTTAGTGCACCACACAGTTAGGAAATTTCAACAGAAGATATACGCTGTTGCATGAGCATGCGTTGCAGCCCTATATATAGTACGATCCACTATGCAGGTGTCTTTCACCAGGGCCTCGGGGTATAGCCCACCGTTAACTGATGTCCGAGCTACTGTGCAAGAGTAATTGCTATGTCCGTGGTACAGTTTTGCCACCCCACACAGCTGAAAATAGCGGTAAATAGCATCACAATCACGGTGGAGTGGCAGTTGAACGCTGCAATTGGCCCTAGTCAGTTCATCGTATGTGCTCCCATCCTCTCTACCACCATTTCACACCAAAGTGATTGTACGCCAGTGCTGAGCACAGCAATCCACAATACGATTACTCGTTGTGCACTGTAGTTAAGCGCGAGTAAGGAACAGTACTGCAGCCGTTATCCCGCCGCTCCCAGCCTGCATAATCCTGATATATCAAATATAATCACCTGTGCACTTGTAATTCACTCACATTTATCCAGTCAAGCAGGAGGCATCTAAAAAAACTGCCGTTTGGTATCCACAGCCTCATTCGCGGCCATTGGATAATGTCAATTCTAAGCGATCACAACAATATCAGGAACCAGCAATCAGGTCTGTCGATCACAGGGCTCATGCAGTCCACTGAAATCGTTGTAGTCTAGGCCAGTCGCTGAATTTCACATACCGTGTCACATCGGCCACTCCGCGTGGCGCCGTGCTGCACTGCAGTCAGGCCGCTTCTTCACAGACTACTCTAGGCCGGAACCGTGAGGCCACAAGGCCGCAATGTGTTGCTATGGTGCCCGCAGCAGCAGTTCGCGCTCCCCTCCGCCCCGGCCAGACCCGTATTGATAGCAATGATGCAGTGGGACAGCACAGTAAGTAAGGGTTAGCAATTTTGCTACAGTTCACTTCTGGCGGGGCTGTGGACGGCCGCTCCGTTTTAGGCTACTCCAGGCCGATGCCGCATCATTGAAGGCCTCGAGGCCGCAGATGATTCGTTATGGTGCCCGCAGCAGCAAACCACTCGTTCCGCTGCCCCCACAGGGCCTGCACTGATATCACTGAAGCAGCCGGACAGTCCAGTAAAGTTTAGCACTCTCCGCTACATTGCTCGTATGCTTAGGCTGTGGGCGGCCGCGTATCACATTTCTCCCCCCGCCGTCCGGCCGGGTTGCTTGTGTGCACGCAGCTCAACAGCAACACCTTACCATGTCTCTTTGGGTGGAGGGGGGTGTTCAGGTCCTTCACTGCTTTCCGCTGTCAGAGCACCGGACACAGGCACTGCCAAGCCCTCAGCAGCGTTTCAGCTCCATGAGATTGTCGGTGCAAGAGTAACTCGCGGGAGCCGCCATGTTGTGCATTGCGCGTCTCTGCCGTAAACAGCCCACAGAACTCTCGGATAGCGATGTATAACCCAGCAATTTGTTCCTGTCATGCAGAGAAGCCAATATATGATCGTTTTACCGCTGGATGGCGGTGATTATGCAGGATATTTGCCGGATTATTACCTCGACCAGCAGAGAAGCACTAAAGTGCGGCCATCTTGCTTCGGGCTCTCTAGCGCCCCCCCAGAGATTGCCACAAGGGTTATGCTCAAAGTGGGAGTAATCACAAGAGTCTTCAATCCCCACATACCATATCATTCAAAACAGTACATAGTCTATGATTAAAATCCCACCATATTATAACATAATCTACTACCAGCCCAGCCAAAGTTGCATCAATAGCGTTTTTAAGAGAGACAATAACAGTGACATTATTTTTGTCAAAATTGTTATTATTATAAACATTTATCAGGACTATTAAAGGCAAACCTACAATTGTAAAGGAAATAATTTTTAAAAAAGCTGAATCTAAATAAACTTTCTCAATTTTGGCCAGAAATGTGGGTTAGGAGGCCACCACTATCTTGCCCTGAGGATGATGGTGTCTCCGGAGTGTATATTGAGGAAAAACTGTTTATGTGCACATTCGTGCAGGACCAAGTCTCCTGAAAGTAGACCACCTAATAACTTGACACATACCTGACCCAACTTTTATCAGCCAATTTGTTACTAATCCCTGCAGTATTCCAATAGAGTACACACACTCTGTTGCTGGGATTGCAACACTCTATTACCGATGAGCTGAAATTACCATCCAATGGTGGGTCATTGTCCTGCAGGGGCTCATCCCCCTCATTTGAATGATCAATGAGAGCTGGGGGGGTGATCATCTGAGCTACCCTTAATAATACTACCAATTGAACAGTTTGTTAGGCTAGAATGTGAAGCAGAGGGGTCGGGTACTGCAATTGGACTGGGCACCTCAGAATTTAGGCTGTGCTTAAGCGGTGGGACATTATTACCAGGTAGTCAGTCAACCCCATCAAGGGCAGCATAACGGTTATGTGTTGGCACTGTAAATACCTGTGACCTCGTGGTGTCATGCGAGGGGTTTGACTTAGGAAGCATGTTAGAAATGGGCCAATGGAACCATACAGATCCCTGGATAAGCTCCATGAGTGTTCCAAGACCGTTTAAAACAAATTGCACCAACTCAGGATCACGAAAATTGATTACAATACACTCATCAAATTCTTTTTTGGGTCATTTCCCAATCCACTGACCTCTGCAAAGAATATATGATGTTACAACACATACCATTACCATGCATACCATTACAACGCATGCTATTACAACGCATGTTACTAAACCTATCAAATATTGTTTGTAATACCTCCCAAAAATACTGAAAAAGAAATGTAAAATATTTCACAAAATGTAAACATCAAAATTGCAAAACGTTTCCCAATGTAAAGTACTCCTAAAAAGCAGTGAAATTTCATATGTTAAACCACTGGCAATAGGAAAAGCAGCGTGTGCATTCCAAATACAACATAACTAGTGTCCTTCCTCTATTTTCACTCTACCAGTACAGCCAAGCTTTAGACAAAATGGCTGTTGTTCTAAAAAGGAAAGAAAAGAACCCTGTTTTTTCACAATACATAATAAATATACATTCTGTCAGACTTTGAATCATGCGAAAAATACATTCCAGAACATATTTTCTTTCAAATTTTCGTAAACCTCTGAAAAACATATAAATTCAGCCGACCACCATTTTGTGCTCAGTGGTACACTGACTTCCCTGGTGACCACACGCTTTTGAGGTGCGCGGAGAAAAGCGATACTTCCCTATACAGACACTGCCTCCTATTGACTCAAGTAATTAAAACGTTAACATAAAACACACTCAATAAGAACACCAATAATTTCAAAACCTAATATTAATTTTCCCCAAAAATTCCCAGACTTTGCTCATAAACCAACAGCCTTAAATTTGAAGTACATTACCTGGAGACAAAGCACTGAAAGTTTTAATTAAATTGGTTTTTTTCACTAAAACTTTTTTTTTTTAATAAGGTGACCTTGACTGCAGGGAAGGTGCGGGTCAGTGGTAGGGGACAGCATTACTATTCATACTCCACCTTGTGCTTGCCTCAAGGAAGGTGCTGGTCAGTGGTGGGGGCAAAAGTACTATTCAAACTCTACTGGGTGCTTGCCTCAGGAAAGGTGCTGATCAGTGGTGGGGGCAAAATTAGTATTCCTACAACACCCAGTGCTTGACTCAGTGAAGGTGCTGGTCAGTGGTGGGGAGACAAATTACTATTCCTACTCTGCTGGGTGCTTGCCTCAGGGAAGGTGCTAATCAGTGGTGGGGTAAAATTTGTATTCCTATGCCACTGTGTGCTTATCTCATCAAAGGGGCTGGTCAGTGGTAGGGGACAAAATTACTATTCCATCTCCATCGGATGTCTGCCTCATGGAAGGTGCTGGTCAGTGGTGGGGGGCAAAAATGCTATACCAACTCCACCAGGTGCTTGCCTCAGTGAAGCTGCTGGTCGGTGGTGGGGGGCACAATTACTATTCCAACTCTGCCTGGTGCTTGCCTCAGGGAAGGTGATTGTCAGTGGTGGGGGGCAAAAATACTATTCCAACTCTGCTGGGTGCTTGCCTCAGGGAAGGTGCTGGCCAGTGGTGGGGGGCAACATTACTATTCCAACTCCGCTGGGTGCTTGCCTCAGGGAAGGTGCTGGTCAGTGGTGGTGGGCACAATTACTATTCCAACTCTGCCTGGTGCTTGCCTCAGGGAAGGTGATTGTCAGTGGTGGGGGCAAAAATACTATTCCAACTCTGCTGGGTGCTTGCCTCAGGGAAGGTGCTGGCCAGTGGTGGGGGGCAACATTACTATTCCAACTCCGCTGGGTGCTTGCCTCAGGGAAGGTGCTGGTCAGTGGTGGTGGGCAAAAATACTATTCCAACTCCACTGTGTGCTTGCCTCAGGGAAGGTGCTTGTCAGTTGTTGGTCATGAAATGTAATGCATTTAAAGTAAAACATACAGACATTATACTTTTTTCCACAGAACTTGTAATTTACCCATCAAAAAGGACAAAACATAAACATCATCAGGACTCAAATCTATCTACTCCAGCTCTTGTTTAAAAAGTGAAAGACCTTCAGAGGTAAAATATTTGGAAAACCTAGTTTTTCAAACCAAACTAACCATACTTTTCTCTTATGTACCCAAAAAGGAACCCACACAATGATCAGTTTAACAAAAAGAAAGCAAAACATTTAAATAGAAGTACTTTAGATAACAATCAGTTTGAATATCTCTACAGGCCAACCCAACAACCCCCAGAAGGGAGTAATCCAACTAAACCATATTCACTGAAATAATTCCTGAACCACCAAAAGGACAACCTGTCAAACAAAGAAACTAACAAAGGTAAAAACACTGACATTAACTATTTAAAAAACCTGTCTTTCTTTTCACAGGCGTCAACTACAAAGCACAGTACAAAATCCAGCAATAAAATAAAGAACATGGGGGCACATGCATCAAAGGTTTTTGCGAGCGCAAACGATGCGATTCGCAAAAATCGGCCGTTTGCGCCCGCAAAAAGGCCTTTGCGATGCATTAAAGTGTTAGGCACTCGCAATTTAAGAAATCGCAATTTATTGCGATTTCTTAAATTACGATTGCATTTAAGGAATCGCAATTTGCGATTCCCTAAATGCAATGCAACAAAAAATAAAAATTTGCGAATTTGCTATTAAGAAATGCAAATTACCATCAACTTTAAGTTGATGGTAATTTACTGAAATCTTTGAAAAATGCACAAAAGTGCATTTTTCAAAGTTACATATTACACACACACATGCCCCTGGGGCATGTGTGTCGCAACATGGGTGTACATAACAATTTCAGGGTGCAACAGGGTGTCCTTTTGGCACCCTTGCACCTTTGAATTGCATACGCAATTTGCGAGTACCAATGGAGTACTCGCAAATTGCGCATGTAGTCTCATTCATTCCTATGGGCCTCCAGGCCCACAGGAATGAATGGGAATCAATTCCTTAATTGCGACTCGCAATTTGCTAGTCGCAATTAAGGAATTTTAAGGAATCGCATTTTTTGGGCAAATCCTTCATGCATTGCATTTTGCGATTTCTAAATAGCGAATCGGTAAAATTCGCTATTTAGAAATCGCAAAATGCGGGCTTGATGCATGTGCCCCATGGTCTTAGAAAAGTCAAGAGGCAGTCAAGAAATAATAGCCACATTTTCTTTACAGGTTATAAGTAATAAACATTTCTATTTGTAAAAACTCTAACACAAAATTACTTTTTCTCCCCTGTTTTACAGACAAATACGATATGGCAACAGGAAGAGAGGCAATCTACATCAAATCTAACAGAGGCAATCGACTGCTAAAGTACGGTGGCTACCTTTATTGTAAGGAGAAATTATCTGAGCCCAGGAGTATGTGCAGTATTATGCATCCCATTGCTCAGGCAGAGCGGTTACTCTTGGTGACACTGTAGAACAAACCACAGAGCATTACCACTCTGACTTTGCAATGAAGACTGAGGTTAGAGAGAAAATCCAGTAGATCAAAACACCTGCAATGAACCCTGTGGCTCACTTTTGAGGGAGGTATCCCAAACATTCCTATGCATATAGCAAGTTCTATGCCCACAATTCCTAACCTCCACAGAATTATTCAAATAAAAAACACAGGCAAGTAACCCACAACGTGTAACACCTCAGACATTAACATTCCCCCTGAACTTACTGTAACCTTTACTAGGCCTGGGCGGAAAACTACGCTACGCTTGTGTAGTTTGCGCAACTACGCGCTACTCGAATTGCACGTAGCACAGTGCAAAACGCATAGCGTAGCGGGCATTTGCTGCTTGCTCGCGGTCCTCAACGTCAAGTTGGCGACCGCGAGCGAGCAAAATGACATCCCGGCGAGACTTTTTCGCTCGTTCGCGATCAGCAACATCAAGTTGCCGATCGCGAGCGTGGAAAATAAACCTCCCGGCGAGATTCTCAACGCGGGAGGTCAGGTTTCTCATTGCGAGTGGTCGCGTATGCTCGCGACCGCTCGCGATGAGAAACTACCAGTCCGCGTTGAGAAAACTGCCGCTCGAGTACAAATCTACTCGAGCAGCAGAAAACGACTGCTTGCACTGTGCAAGATGCCGTTTGCAATGATTGCACAGTGCGGACAAGCATCCGGCACTGTGCAATCATTGCGAACAGCATTTCCTACCGCACTACGCAATTCGCGTAGTGCTACACGTAGCTCGCGTAGTGCGAAGTGCACTTCGCGTAGCTACGCGGAGCGCTACTACGCGAACTACGCCCAGGGTTAACCTTTACCAATTAAACATTTCTTTTGCATGACAACGAAAACCCCCAGAAAAGGATACTAATCTTTAGCACACCCCATAGCCTTGTGACTTTGGAGAATAGTGATATTTGGATGATGGATGGGACATTTAAATCCACACTGATCCATTCACCCAAATATACGCTATTTCACGCCGATATCAATAACACTACTGTTCCTTTAGTGTACAGTTTACTCCCTGATAAGCAAACATCAACATACACAGAATTTGTGACAGTGGTAAAAACCACAATACTCAATAAAAGTGCTAGAAAAGTGATGATTGATTTTGAATTGCACATGCTTAACACCATTACTAAATTATATCCCAACACCCAAATTCAAGGATATTTTTTTCACTTTTCACAGACCTATTGGAGAAAAATTAAAAAAACATCCTTAGTAGAGGATTACATCTCAGACAGTAAACTGCACTATGAATTAAAGAAACTAATTGCTTTATAGCTCCTGCCAGTGTGGATGAATTCTACACATCAATTACTGAATCTGCGTACTTTACAAGTAATGATGACAAATTGACTATCTTACTAAATTACTTTGAAGACGCATGGTTTGGACATCTAAGTAGGTCATGTCACAGGAGGAAGCCAAGGTTCCCTGTTGATTGGTGGAACTGTTACACGACCTGCTTAGAGGGAGGTGGAAAGACTAATCATGCCAATGAGGGATGGCACAACTCCTTCAACAAATGAATCAGAAAACCTCACCCAACCTTTTATCATTTTTATGAAATTTGAGGAAGGAGAAAAGTTTCCAAGAAATGAGAATAGTGCAATTATTGACAGGTAGTCTGAACCCACATGTTTCAAAAAGAACAGAAGGAATGTTAGAGCTACTATTGGGTCAAATTCAACTGCAAGGAGAGCATGCATTCCGTGCGGAATGCATGCTCCCATTGTAAAGAATAGGATTGCGACCGAACAGTGTTCGGTCGCATCATAATTGCTGGTTTGGGACCGCCGACAGGTTTTGGTCGGTCCCACTTCCAGAATGATGTCGGACGGACTCTGGTCTGTCCGACATCGTAATCAGGCCCTTAGTGATTTGTAAAAAACCACCCTTCACCGAGAATCTTCAGCACTCCAATAATCAAATAATCCAAAGTATCAAATCCTTATTCCATGAAGGTATCCAACTCCTGTTGTAAACTATCAAAAAAGACACAGAGGCCCTAATTTGGATGTCGGTCGGAAAGCCTCTGACCACAGGTCGGAGGCTTTCCGACCGACATCCTTGGTTTGATTTTCGACCAACATATTACGATTACGCCGGTTAGAATTCAGACCTGCCTTTTAATCTGGCTGGCTTCCGATGGGCTCAAGGAGGCCGTCGGCCAGCCGGAAACCACCATATAATCCCTTATGTACGCTGTTTCTGCTGTACAGATTATGATGTCGGTTTCCGATAGGCACTCCATGTCGGGAAGCAAATTTGGGGGCCCCTAGCAGGACCCCCTTTCCTCCGCGGCCTCCCGGTTGTGGGCCGGCCGTGCATGGTGTACAAATTCCCATTTCTCAATGGGAGCTAGTGGTGCTGGCAGAATGTGTGGTCACATCGTAATACGGTGTGTGGAACCACCAAACTATGGCATCGTGAAAGGGGTCTGATTGTCATAGTCACATTTTCCCAAAAAACAACTGTTGGAAAAATTAGTGCATAGTCTAAAAAAAAATGGATAACCCCAAAAACAAATCCAGAAAAATATGTATTTTTTTATTTAAATGCAACAACAAATCCATGTATCCAATCTACTGTCCAGACAATATAAATCCAGCCTTATCCTTCGGAGCGTTGTCCCAAAATTCAACAATCCAAAGGTGCACATAGTCAAAATTTCATGCATAACCCAAACATCCAGTTCCAAAAATCCAAAATGTTGACAAAATTCAACAGCAGATCCTGAGCATCCATTTTGTCCTTTCTCCCACGTCTTTACAGTGCCATGAATACAGTATACGAAGGGGCTCATTACGATGCCAGTCGGACGAGTGTCCGACCAGCATCACAGTGGAAGTGGAACCGTCCGACTAGTAGTCGGCGGTTCTACTCCTAGTATTACAATGCGACCGCCAGCACGGCGGTCGAAAGTATGCCCTATTTAATTGCAGCTTGTGCTATCGTCTGAAAAAGGGCCGCAGCACAAGATGCGATTGAAAAAGGCATATTTTTAAGCATCCATACACCATGTGCCAGGCACCACATATTCCCTACAGCAGTGCCTGTACAGGCAGTGCCCCTATTGTAGGGATTACGGTCCGATCGCTGCACCGACTAGCCTCCTTGAGCCCATTGGAACAGCAGTGGTTGGCCCCTACGCCCAATGCCTCCGACTGCTGGATCAGAATCCGGCGGTCGAATAACTCTTGTACATCTCAGTGGGCCCGCCACTGACAGCCTGTCGGTGGTGGGCCTACCAACATCAGAATGAGGCCCTAAGTTTTAAAAAACATGTCGCAAAAAATGTGAAAAAGAAAAAAAACAATCATCCCAACTTGGGCCTACAACCTCTAGCTGGATGGGAATGAAAAAGTGGTTAAAACATTCAAAACATACATCTTACTACTGACATACATCTTACTACCTCCCTCCTTTCTCTTTACAATAAACTATGCCACCCATAATCTCTGTTTATTAAATTAAATTTGTCTTACCTGAACGCAGCTCTTCCTTGCTTCCGATCATGATTGTTACACTCCACCGACTGTAGAAAAAGACAAACAACCACATACGTGAACCCTGAAAACAAAAAGTAAAAAGGACAATTTCTCCCATTGATTTCTATAGAAAAGCGTGGGAAAACCCTTTAAAAAAATGTTTTACATATGTGCTTAACTTTCTTTCAGAAGTAATTTATTGTTAAAAATTATTTATACTCGGAAATATTTTTTAGAAGTTTTTTCAGATTTTTAAGGGACTATTATATATTTTTATAAAAAATTAAGTTGCATATAATTGTTTTGTCTGTTTTTGAAAATTATTTCAATAAATATATTTTTTTACCTTCTAAATGTGTGTTCTTTATTTACAGTTTACTTTAATGTTAAATAGGAAGTCCATCTCTCCATGCTTAACTTTTTTTTTATCTTACATTTAATTATTAATTGTTTTATAATTAATACTCATGTATTAACATTAAAACCAGAGTATTAATACACTCACCTGCCCAAAACCCCTATTTCTCTCACATCCTGTACCAGAGGGTGAGTGTTACACCCTCAAGAGCTTTTTTACATTTAAAAAAAAATTATTAAATTATGTATTTATTAATTCAAATAAATTAATGCTCAGGTATTAAAAGTTAATGTCTGAGTATTAATACACATCCCATGCCAGAAGGTAGGTGCTAGGTCCCAAAGAGTATTTTTTTAAATTTAAGTGAACAATAATAATATCTAAAATAACAATAAATGAATACCCAGTTATTATAATTAATGCATGAGTATTAATACACACCCCCACCCAAAACTCATATTTCCCTCACATCCCATGCCAGAAAGTGGGTGTTAAATCCCCCAATATAAAAATATTAAAAATTAAAATAAATTACTGCTCACATAATACAATTAATACCTAAGTATTAATACACCCCTATTTCCCTCACATCCAATGAGTATTTTTTCTTTTTTAATTTAATAATATCAATATTAAAAATCAAAACAAATTAATACCCCACACAAAACCCCTACTTCCTGCACATTTTCTCAATATTATATTTTGTAAATTATTTTTTAAAATCACAAACTTTATTAATTAAAAAATTAAACATCAAATTTTAATATCATTATTCAAATAGGAAAACGTACGTATTAAATTAAACCTAAAAATGCGTTGTCATTGTATGTGTTGTAATGGCATCTACATTGTAATGGCATGCGTTGTAATAGCATGTGTTGTAATGGCATCTGCAATGTAAAAGTTGTGTTGTAATGGTAGTTTCCCCTCTGCTAACACCTATAATAGTTTTAGCAAAAATATCACTACAAAAGGTACCAATGGCTGAACACATCCAATGCACCACTTTGATTTTCAGTTGGTGATCACACTCACTTTGAGGTACACGCAAAGGTGGAACATTCTTTAGTATAAAGACTTAAGGTGCACATTTGGGAGGCAGCTGCAAAGTTCGAAATTTGGGTCTCAGTTTTCTAAAAAGGGTCAGGCAGGCCTAGAGGATGAAGATAGCTAATTGTTAGATCAACAGCAGGCCGATCGCTTGCAGAGTTGACCTCGATAGATGGTTTATCTTGTCCATTACAGCCTCCTATCATAGTATCCAAACAATGACTGGCATGCTGAACTATAGTTTTGGGGGGGCGAGATCGGGTAACATTGCCTACATCTTGTGCTAGGGGGAGTTGATCTTATTGCCAACGATAGGTCAGACAAAGTGTCACTGATATTCTGGAGAGCCATTTGGCAGGTACTGCTTCCAATTAGATGTAATTGCAATGCAGAGTAGCCACATTTGTTAAACCAGGCGCCCCTATGCACGATGTCTGACCCTGCTTGCTTAATTCTTTATCACAAACTGAACCTCTCTCATCAGGGTCCACTTGAGCACTCACAGGGATTTATTGGCCATTGATTTTGTGTCTCTAGCTGGGCACGCGCATTTACCAATATTTTTTGTAGGGGGTATTTAAGAAATGTCCTTAATCGTGGAGTTTGTACCGCCCTCATCATGCCCCAAGGAGACCGCGGATACTTTAAGAATCTCATGTGATACATACGGACTACTTTGCAGATTATGTGGCACGGGACTTAAGTTACTGCCAAAACCACCTGAAGGTCCCCCAAGGGGATCATTAAGATGAGTTTTCATGGCTAAAGCAGGACCTGCCTGTCCAGAACCAGTTGTGAGTGATAGTGACATCTTTGCAGCACCTAGTCATTCTTCTATGGTCACTGTTTTGGAGTTGATAACATTCATGGCAGTGTTCAGATAACCCCACTGACTGGCTTTTGGTAGCCACAAAAGTAATAGCTGTTGCCTTACTCTTAGCCATTTCATACCTGCTGTCAAAGTGGTTAGCTGAGACCAAACCAAGAACCCTGGCCCATCCCAGCCTCATCTGGACATGGACGGGCACAGACAGGCCCGCTCTTGGCCTAGTCTTCACCCGGGTGTGTGCAAGGGCACGTCCTGCATGCGTGCGGTACGGCGGGGGCCTTTGGGCCCTTTAGTGCACATTGATTACAGCAAGAACCGCCTCCTTGGCCAACAGAATCCTGAGAACGTAAATCAGACCCCAGGAGCAACCTGGTTGTGGTAAACAGTACAGTGTGGCAATGAAAGTATCCCACATCGCGGAGGCCTTGAGGTGCTTTAAAGCGTGTTCGTTACAGCGAGCCCTGCCTCCTTAGCCAGCAGACTCCTGGGGGACGAAGTCCCACCCCAGGAGCAACCAAGTTGAGGCAAACAGAACAGTGTGGCACTGAACAACCTTGAGTTATTTTTTAAATGAACACAAGGTCATATTTTCATCTCAAAGTTAAGGGAACGCTGTGCTCATGTGACATCATGATCATCAGGCTGCAGATAGCAGGGTCTGACAATGAGACAGATTTGTGGCCCAGGTTGGGACTGAGTCACAGAGGTGAACTACTGAAGCACTGAGGTATTGGACTCTTAGAAAAAAATCCTTGTCAACTCAAAATTAGAGTTGTGAACAAAATGATGCTTCTGAGTGCTTTTAAATGGAAGAAAATTAAATGGAGAGTTATTAATTACACAAACAGTTTCAATTTCACAGGCTCCCAGTCACCCATACAAATATAGCCCCTTCATATCCACACATGTTCATACATCCCCAAAGAGCACGCTCTCACTGACACACATGGCAGCCCTTTCATAGTGCCCTTAGTCTTGGTATTTAGTTCAAACTATAGTATCTGGCTCTATGGACATTAGGCTTCAAGTCAATGTAGCTGGGCGTGGGGGTGTCTGTTTCTACTGCGCAAGTTGTTTAGCCTTCAGTGTTTCACAATGATATTCACCGATGAGAAGTAGCTTGTGACTGATGCAGTAAAATTGAGTTATATCAATACAGACAAACAGCAACTCACAAAACAATTATTTTTTCTTTCATTTCTTGTACTCATACAAGTAGACGCCCATCAGAAAAAGGAGATATGGAAGGCCATCACCAAGGAGGTGTGGACCCTGGGGGTCTACAAGCAATGCATCATTCACTGTCGCAAGAGGTGGAAGGACCTACAACGCTTGACCAAGAAGTCATCAGAAGTCCATTTCGGCAAGTCCTCCCCATGTGGGAAGGGCGTGCACTGCACCTTGACACCCCTAACGGCTCTCATACTTGCACTGACCTATCCGGACCTTGATGAGCAGTTGAGAGCCCAACAGCAGCATCTAAGGGGTAAGTTCTGGTGTGTGTTCTACATGTCAAATACTCATTTTTGTTACAGCAACTAATTTTGCCATCAATATTTAGTTTAACACCTGTCCAACGCAGAAGAAGAGTTCTTCAAAGTGTAGGTTTAGCACAACATGTATGATGATGTTTTTGTATATCGATTTGTGGAAAAGGATACCACCTAATTTCTGGTTTGAGCAGACACATGCCTGTCTATACAACAAATACACGAGTTTGTTTAATGTTATAAAGGACAGTTGTACTAAACAGGCCACCAGTCTTTAATGTGTCAGTTGTGATGCTCCTTCACTATTGTGAATGATGTAAGGTTAGCTCTATTACAGGTGACATAGCATCAAATGCATGTATAATACAGTGGATGTCACAATGGTCAGTATGTTTTATACACAAACCAGAGTGAGCAAGTGAGCCAAAATGTCTAGTAACATCAGATTAAATTACTACATTTTAGATTCAAAACATATCCCAAATATATTTTGATTGCAAAACACTATTTTATTCATGTTAAAAAGACAGATTTCCATGATGTCTTACTCCTTCACAAGTGTGCATGTAAGCCAGAAAATGTTTTTGGGAAAACATTTGTGAGAGGCATACAATTTTTGGAACACAGATAGGAATGTGTACACATTGATGACAGTTTAAAACATACCCCAAACCATTTTTCATTGTCCTTTGTGAAGTCCAGATGATAAATCAATGGTGGAGAAAAATAGAATACTTAAAGGGACTTTTGCTGATGGAATGTTCCATCACATATATGTAGGAGTATCCCATCTGGAAAACTCAAAATCAGGCCCAACTCATGACTCATTAGACAGGTGTAAAATGCATCAAGGTGTTATATATTGCATATCGTGAACTTCAAATACCTAGAGGTATTTAGGAGTCAAATGTGAAAAAGTATTGGCTCTGTACTGAAGTGGATTAGAAATGTATCAAGGCCAATGTATTTACTTTTGCTGGAGAAGTCATTTGTCAATCCACCCAAAAATATTTTTCTAGGTATTTGTGTGTGTGATACATTGATAAGCTACTTCAGTACAGAATCCATATAATATTTTTTACATTTTGAAAGATACTGTACTTACTTGAAGTACGTGCCACCATTGTGAAATGCCCAAACTAAGGAGACTGCCTTTCAGTTTATACAAATATTTGTACATCTTTGCATTATTTGTTGACACACATTAATTCACATTTTACTTTTTGTGAATGAAAATAATGCAGCTTTCGGGCCTTCTAAGCACACTGTACAAAGGTACTTTTGGTTTATTTCCTTTTTGGTGACATAAGTTCACTTTTCTAAACAACAAAGCACAACCATTCAGAGGTGTTAAAGAGTTCCTACAGAGAAAATGAAAAGGGACAAGAGACAAGATCATACATGATATAGGAGCTATCATGGGGAATTACAAAACTGTGACCAAATGGTTTCTGAAAATGCTGCCTACATGCATGAGCTTATGCCAACGTAGAACCAAGGTTTGGGAGCCTTGAAGCAGGTGCAATATGAACACTTGGAACCTGTTTTGTGATCAAAGTTCATGATCAGTTCTGTTTACACAGATACAATAAAACTAGTGTATAACTCATTTCAGCATAATCAGGAGCAGGCGGAAGAGACATTGGCCACGTATGTGGAGAAGCAGCTGGTTGAGACCACCAACACTGAGGAGCCTAGTGGCAAGGAGGTTGAGGGAACTGCAACGGAGGCCACCAGCTCAACATCATCATCTTCAGAGGCCTTCACAAATGAGCAGTCGCTAGTGATGGTGGGCCCTACAGAAACTCTACCAACTGCATCCTTTCTGCCACCCAGAGAACCATCTACACCCTCCCTCTTGCTCCCCCAGTTGGCCAAACACCACCCCTAAAAAGGGTGGCATCTCCTTTACTGCAGGCACTTCACCCCCTGCCCCTGTCCCCCTGGCTGCCCAGAGTGAGGAGGCTACTGACCTACTCTGGAACATCTCTGTAGGCCAAACTGCACTCCTGAATGCCATCCAGGGGCTTAGTGCCACATGCAACAAATTGTAGCTTACCTGGAAGGCATTCATAGTGCTATGTCTGGCCTCCAGAGAGCATTTACCGGCCTAGACTCCTCACTGCCTGCAGCCTCCCAACTAGCCCAACCTTGTGCCCCAACTCAGGCCCCTTCACCATCCCCTGTTCCCAGCACTGTCCCAAGCACACCCACTCCTTTGTACGCACCCACTCCAACACACACAAGCAGCACACCCACACATAAACACCAAAAACACAGGCACACACCTAAACAACATAGAGACACCACACCCACCACCAGCACACCCACAG
Source organism: Calotriton arnoldi (assembly GCA_963921515.1). Lineage (NCBI taxonomy): Eukaryota > Metazoa > Chordata > Amphibia > Caudata > Salamandridae > Calotriton > Calotriton arnoldi. Next base: position 1,957,030 of record CAWUFW010000039.1, read on the forward strand.
ACACCACCCCATCACCACACCTACAACCACCACCAGTACAACCACAGACACCACCCCTATGAGCACACCCACATGTTCTACCACCAGCACACCCACAGACACCACACCCACATGCATCACCACCAGCACACCCACAGATACCACACCCACATGCACCACCACATCCATAAGCACCACAACCACACCCACCACCTCAACAGCACACTCATCCACACACACATATATATTAGAAACACATTCCCACACTCACCCGAACAGCATATACCTAAAAAGAAACACACACACCCAAAGGTACATGACCAGACCCACATGCAACTGCAACCTCAACAGACACATGCACATCACCCACTGCCACTTCCTCCACCTCCCACAGCCAACCCACTCCCGACCATCCTACCAGTTTTCCCCATGAAGATTATTTATTTGCCCTTGTCTTGACCCCTTCTAAACCCCAAGCCACCCATCCTAAATGGCAAGCCACCCCTTTTCCTAAAACCAACCCACCCCACCCATACCCAAAACCACCACTCCCAAAGCCAAAACCACCCCTCCCAAAGGCAAAACAACCCCTCCAAAACCAAAACCCACCCCTTCCAAACTCAAGACCATTCCTCACAAACCCAAACCCCCATCCCAAGAAAGATCATTGAGGTTCCTACTCTGTGCCCACTAGATGCTCTTTCCTGTGGAGGTACCCCTTGGCAGTTATTTAGGTGGCAAGCTTTGTGCTACAGCACAAAAGTGCACTGAACATTCTGACCCATTGAACTGGCATTTATTTTTATTTTTTATTTGAGAGACGTATCTCTTTGGTGTAATAAACCAGCATTTTAATCTCACCAAGTTTGTCCTGACATTTTTAATTTCCCCTTGGCAATTTTTGATTACTGGCAATATTTCTGACTAAAATAATAAGTACATATTTGTATTTACCATCCTGGCCGGAAAAACAACATATTTTTTGGATGTTTACTTTATTAAGTCCATACACTGGCTAAAATTGTATCTCATGGTCATTTGTAATTAGGGGCAACCATTCACTAGATAATGGACACTTGCACCAACAAATAGATGTTTGAAATTATTTTTAAAGTATTACTACTGGTGTGTTTATTTCACCTTGATTACTGATAAGAATAAACACACATGCATTACACCTTAAAAATAATGTGACTATCGAATTCGGATACAATACAGCATTTGCACTAGACACAGGGAAATGTTACTTGGATAAATATGTTGAATGATTCAAATTTGGAACTGACAATGATTTTAGAGATAATTAATAAGGTAAAGGTTACACTGTGTCTAGTGTAATTTCTACATCATGTTACTTTGCACTTATCCCAATGATGTGTAATACATATGTTTTTGATTTGACAATTTTCAAAATGTATTTAAACACACCTGTATGGTGACTTTTTGATTTTTTGATTGATATCTTTTTTTGTGCAAGTGTCCATTATTTTAAAGGCAGCTGCACCAAAATTTGAAATACAATGTAGTCATACAGGTGTGTTTCTATACATTTCTTAAACATCAACATTACACACACATTTGCATTGCACATTGGTATTTTTTGATTGTAAGACAGATTTAAAATTCCAAAGTCCAGAGCAAATGTTAACAGGCAAGTCAAAAGGTAACAGGTAAAAGAGGCGCTTACTGTTGATTCTGGCCATGACGGTGTTGATTTTCTTCGTCATCAAACAAAAGTAGCAGAGGCAGAACTGGAAGATCGGGTCCATGGAGGAAAAGGAAGTGTGAAGGTGAGAAAAGGTGAGTTTCTGCCTTATATCCCTTCCAAACTGCCAACTCAGGTGGGGAGGTTTTACTGCCACAGTCATGCCGGCGGGAAGGCACATCATGATTGGCCCGGCAGACAAACTGGCTGTTCTCCCTCTAACAGCCATTTTTGCCCGCAGCGCTGTCGACGTGGTGAAGATACCTGGTACTATGGTGAACATACCTGGCGGAGTTGGTGGCACTCCGACAGTCTTTCGTCTAGCAATCCAACAGCATCTAAATAGAGTGGGTGGACTGCCTAGTAGGCAGATGGCAATTAAGTCGAAAAAGTGACGGCGGGACATTACTGCCAAGATCTAAACCAGGCCCTAAGTTTGACCCATCCAGTGGATGGGTCAAAGAATCTGATGGACAAGAGGACTTTGGTGGCCTTGAAAGTTGAGTTTTCCCACTCAGACGTTTTCACACCAAAACCAATAGCTTTAGTGGGATGAAATCTATCAACTATCCGTATTCAAAGGAACTTCATTGGATACACGCTTTAACTTTGCCTCTGAAGGATTTTTATTTCCATAAAAAGCACTAAGTCAGAAGGTAAAAATATTGACCAGATGACCTGCTTAGTGTTTCTGACCTATGTTCTATTGCAGTCGGTCTAAACTTTTGCCTACGTCAAGTGGCACCTTACTTTTTCTTAGTACCTTTGACTTAAAATTCCAAACATGCAGATTTCTGGTCCCCCTTATTGAATTAAACTTATTTTGCAGTCATTGTTCTTAATAATTGTTTCTTTTTTTCTAGAAATGAGTTGTGTAATTTGTATTATGTTGTATTTGAATGTCTGTCAGGTTCCAGTGTTGCTAAATGCTTTGCACATGTCCCTAAGTTTAACCTACCTGCTCTGTACCATAGCTACCAGTGGTAGAGCTATAGTTTAATTATGGAAACAGTGTGGTTGATCTGACAGGATTTTAGGATTTATTTCTTGGGCAGGTCTCATCACACCAACTAATAACCTATTGTCTTACATCTATCTATTTAATTAATTCCAAATGCTTACATGCACAGTACATGAAATAAAATGTTACATATATATGATTTTCTCATACAAAATGTGCTGCTTCTTTAAAATCAAATATAAAAACCGTTCAAAAAAATAACAATGCCTGTAATTATGACCATGGCCCAATCAAAGCCATCTATCTACAATTTTCTCATCTACACAATTCAATACTCTCATCAAAATTTGTCTTCATTCATGTTGATTTGATGAGCAAACAAGGAGTACATGTATTAAAGCCTTATTTTCTCATTGCCCTAAAAGGCATGGCTTACCTCTCCAAGCATATTCCCCACGTCAGTTTCCTGTTAATGCCTACACTTAGTCAGAGATGCATTTTAAAAAAAGTCATGCAATTGTGTTTACGTTGGGAATTTCCTGTATTAATGTTTCAGAGCAGTGTAATTTGCAAGGTATTCTTGATAAGTAGATAATTTGAAAAGTGCCTCCTGATCTGAAACTCTATCATCCATTTAGAACTGAGTTTATGCCTCACTAGCCACAATGTAATATTGGCTTTACTTAATCCAAAATGAATTAATTTCTCTGGCTTCATCAAAAGTCAGTCACCAACTCCCTTACCTTTCAATCCAGCTAATAGCCCATTACATTATGTCAAGACTTTATTTTCACCACCAGAGATGTTAATTGGAACCTTGAAGAGAAACAACCCTTGATCTAATAAGCATGATTTTACCAGGATGCTACATGTTCTTTATCTAACTCTTAATTGTATGCTGTGTTTGTATTATATTGTATGTATGACCAAGTATTAAACATAAAGCACTTTGCTAAGATCACCACTCAGTTTAACTGAGCTCATGGTTGATTTTGAAAAGTATCTTAGAAGATTCTCGCCAACAGATTTTACTGACTTGTACAATGACGTGTAATTTTCCCATCCAAAAACTTACCAAGGAAAGATTAATGAATAATTAAAAGACTTCATGACTCTGGAGTGTTTTTAATAAACGAAACTCAATCCATACGGTTTTAGAGCAGAGTTTTCCAGTATGAATTAGCCAATTAAGAGTGTGATTGATGACCATGTCTAAGTAAAAAATAAATCTTATACCGTGGTTGGCTTTTTGCCCTCAAGATGCCATCTAGACACATGGGTATTTTTTCTAAGGTGCATTGGTACTGTATTATTCAAATAATGTGTAAACTATTTGTTCTGTAACTACTCACCTCAAGTAATAATTACAGAACTTGTCAGTGTGAACTACAAAAGTGACTAAATTACCCTGAGCTCAGCCCCCTGGTAGCTATCGTAGGGAGCAGACAGGCTTAATTTATAGGCGTGATATAAAGTATTTTTGCAGTACCAAAACAGTGATAAAGTCAAAATACAACACAAGAAAAATCCCAAACCCAATTTAGAAAAATAGAGTACACTTTAATAAATAAACAGACACCAAAATGACAAAAAGTCAACCAAATACATGAATATCTGAAGGTTTAAATAAATATAGCACAAAAAGCATTAAGTGCCAGGGCGGGCAACTGATTGCAGTAGACCTGGGCCTTGATGTAATTTGAGGCCGACTATGATAGAGCGTGGGTCGGCTACAGAAACCAGGTTCTACCTAGTCTGAAGTTCTATCATTGAACGTAAGGTTGGATTTAGAGTTCGGCGGACAGGTTACTTTATCACAAACCTGACGGATATCCCATCCACCATGTTAAAGTGCCATTGCATATAATGTAGTTGTAATACTGTAGACGGGATATTTGTCATGTTTGTGATAGAGTAACCCATCCACATAACTCTAAAACCAGGCCCCTAGTCTCTGAGATGGAAGTCCAAAATATTCAGCAGGGCAAGGCAGCAGGCTGTGTCCAAGAAGGACTCCTGAAGGTTGGATAGCCATTAGATGAGTTCCCAGTGAAGCTGTTGACTTTTGGCGGGAAAGCTCTGAGTGGGAGAAATTAAAATTTCTTGCCCAAGGAAGTTTCCTTGCCATAGAGATACTTTTGCTGCCCTCACCCGGTGAAGATTTCTATGCTCAGTCATAGTCACTTTTTTGGACCTCAGATTCCTCCAGCAGGGCCAGCCTGCAGGCTGCAACCAAAGAGGGTTTGAAGAGACCAGACACATTGTCAATGAGATCCCACTGAATTAGATTTGTTGCTTCAGAAAAACTCAGAGAGGGAACAACCTGAATCATCAGCCTAGCAGCAAAACACCCTCATTAGATCTGTTTGACAGGTTTGTCCTGATCCTCTAAAAGTTAACCTAGCAAAAAAAATTAGAAGTGTAAGGATTCCAAGAATGTTAGCAGGAGTACACTTTGAGACATTCCAGGGTTCTTGACATCAAGAACAGCATTTGGGGGTCAAGAAGACACACTCCAGCAGAAGCCACCTGGAGGGTGTACGGCAGGTTCAGTTGGTATTGGCCAGCTGGGCAATTGCAGGAAGGGCCTCTTGTAGCTTGTTGTTTTCCTGTAGCTTCAATGGGAGGTCACTCTTGTGGGTGACTCCACAACCAATAGGGTGAAAGTTCCCAGGGGTAAGCTTACCCACTTTTGCTGTATTTCCTGTGTGCCCAACAGCCCACAATCCCACAGAGCTCCTCTCTACTTAAAGCCAAGATGGTGCAGAGCCTGTGTGCTCACCACAGAGGTGTGGCCAGAGAAATAAGCAACCCCCTTCTCAAACCAGTTCTAGGAACATCTTCCTCACCATTGTGATTGGAGCCTGGCTGAGTGAGGGAACAGGTGACATCTGATATCTGTCAGTGACCGGGGAGGCCCTTTGAAGGTAATTAAGTACCTGGGCACTGCTGACATGATCAACCTGCCAGAGGAACAGAAACACATCCTTACACTTAAGCCTCTGTCTCTGCTCTGGAAGCAGTTTTCACACCTCATTGAAGGTTAGGCACTCAGAGAGCTACAGCTGGAAGCTAATGCAAATTAGCCTCTAGAGGCTTTGGTCAGGGAAAAAGTAACTTTCCAAAAGTATGTGTTCCTTAATATTTATAGAAAATCTAACTTCATTAATGAGTACGGCTTTAGTAAAGATTACAAAGAATCCAATAATTACATTTCTAGATGTTTCCTAGTTGGAGAAAGCATTATTAATTTAACAGTGCATCCCAGTGTATTCCTGAAGATAGCTTTTTGGTAGGGGTGGGCGAATAATTCCGCTCTGCCGGCGGAGTTCACAGAGTTTTGCCCACTCTGCTATCCACTTGTATTGCAGAGTTCCATCGAATCTACACCAACCACCGTGTGGCAGAGTTTTTTTTCTCAAGCACGGCTCGCCAACGTTAAGTTGACGAGGGCGAGTGAGATTTTGCATCCCTTAGTGTGATTTCTGGGTGCTAGAATGCTCCCCTGCGACATTTGTCAAAGCAGGCGGTCACAGCAGGTCGCGACGGTTCACATTGAGAAAGCTGCCATGGGTCCACAACTGAAGGTTAATTTACAGGACCTTGGTAGATTTTGTACTATATACTAGGGACTTATCTGTAAGTTAAATATACCAATTAGTAGTATACCAATTTCATCATGTTGAAAGAAGGAAGACAGGCACTTCACTACTGGTTAGCAGTGGTAATGTGCACAGAATTCTGTGACCAAATCACATATGGCAAAGATCTGTGGGTAGACCACCCAAAAGATGGTAATTTCTTGCACTATTTATATTGGTATATTCCTTAGTCTGGTCACTCAGCCTGTGTAGGCTCTTTGAAGATTACAAAAGCAGAAACATATCCTTAGCATCTAAAATATTGTGATACAATATTACCAATTCTTGGAGACAAAGAAATTGTCTCACTCAAAAAGACTGGCTAAATTGAGAGTGTAAATGAATGGCTCTAGGCATAAAGGTTGTTTTATGCCATCCTAGAAATAATGCCCATAATTACACATTTCTTCTATTTCTAATGCCCCATTTCACATTCATATATCCTGTTATATGTGTAGGCTCTTCTGAGTAAGGAAAACCTGCCTTCTAATTCAACATTATAATACAGAGTATGTGTTAAATGTTATGAGATACAATTTCTCAGCTTTGCTTGACACATGGATCATAAGGCATTGTTCATAAACATTTTCAATCATTACTGAGCTACATAGCAATTGAGTGCCAACAAATACCAATAAGCCCCCTGTTGGTAGACTTTGCTCTTTACTGCAAATTTATCAAAACTAAGAAATCGATCAAGTAAACATTAATATAAGACCAGGTTTACTGCAAACAGACAATACCATAGCGAGAAAGAAATTGCACAAAATCTGGATCATTTCAGTTGAGAATTAATCCCTTCAAAATCAAGAAAGACATAAGAAAACGTAACAAGCCAGGCAGTGCTTACAATGGGATGCTTCAGCATTTGCAGAGATACTATTATTGTTATCTGACCATTACAATCAGTTTTTAAAAGCCTGACTTTATCTGTCGACTCCAGATTCCTCTTATATTAAAAAACTGAATGGAAGGAATTGGTATAGTCACTGGGACTGACTCTAGGACAGAACAGTCAAGCATATGATGTTTTACACAGAATTGGGCAGGTAAACTCCATGCTATGAAGCATTGCATATCTTTTCAGTTCTCATTTACTAATTAGGACTCCTCTTTGATAAAATAAAGGTCAAGGGGAAGAGTTTAGAGCCAACCAAGGTGGTAGCTCCTTGAGAGAGCTCTGCCATAGCACTGTATGCTACAGCCTGTATCCTGTCAACCAGGGCCTATCCCCTTTCTACTTTGAGCAGCTAATTCACCCTGACCCCGGAAGGTGAGAGAGGCCCAACCTGGTCGGGTTTTGAGGACCTGCCAGCCACCATGGAATCATATAATTTAAGCTGCATGCCTGACTTGAGGCCTACTGAAGAATAAAACTGCCTCTCTCCAGTCCAGTCTGTGGGCCCTGTCATACCATCCTGAGATGGAAGTTGGGAGCTCCTCATAATTACCAGCTGGCCCAGTGCTTAAGGGGGCTCCCTGTGAGGTAGCACTGGGCCCATTGTGTGGTGAGGCTACAAATACCACTGCAGCAGAGAGGCCCTTCCCAGCTCTGTCTTGCTGACTACTCTCCCTGCTGATGATTTGGCAGAGAGCACTCTAACATGCGTGAGTAGACAGTGCGAGTGCGGACCTCCAGGGGAGATTCTACTTGCTAACTGATTGCACCCATTCCTTCTACTGACCTAGAGACAGATATTACAAGCTATAGTTTGCCTCATTTCACTTCTTTGGCCTGCTTCTTTGAGAGGGAGACTGTGCTCACAAGTTCTCCTGAATACTTCATACACCTCCTGTGTCCATACTCGCAGGCCTTGGATAGCCCTGCTGCTCCCTTTCCTACCTCATCACAGCACTAGAGCTTAATGAGAAATGCAATGCTAGAGTGACTTGTGGAGGATAGTACCTCGGCAGCCCCTGATACTGCTTATTATGTGCCTTATAAATTGGTCCACAGGTATTACAGGTATACAATATTGGTTACCTTTCAATCCACAAGGTGGACTAGCCTCATGCCCATAAGCTGCATGCCCTTTAGTCATTAGAGAGGTTAGTGGGGGGCTACCCAGTACTGACTGTGCCCTGAACTGGTTCTTGTTAGCCTCAGGGGACATTAAAGGAGCAGTGAGGTCTCCTGCTCGGACTACACATATTTGTGGATGCTTTGGAACATATACTGACCACAGTTGTGGTTGCCTATACTGGGGACTTCTCTGACACAGTGATACTGTCTTCAGCATTGGCTGCAGGAGCCTCCCTTTCCACATGATGTTGAATAAACCAGCAGCTCACCAACTACTGGTCTTGGAGGTAGTGGTATTCCCAACGCCCCCTTAAATAACAGACACTTTGAAATCACAAAACCCTGCAATGGATAGCCTTCTAAAGGATACTGCAGCCATTGGTAAAACCTTTTCTGTGATTGACTCCAAAATGACAGATTTAATGACTGAAGTTAAATCAATGAGTCAGGAGGTGTCCACGTAACAGGCACATTTCAACAAAGTAGACAAAAGTCTTGAATGGGTAAAATCCTCTTACATGTCGGACTGGGGAAGAGATATGGAATTTTTACAGTGCAAGGTCACAGGCCTGGAAGAGAGGGCTCGGTGATACAACTTTCACATTTATGGGATCACTGAGGATGCAGAGAAAGAGGGAATGTTGAGCTTCCTAAGCAATCTGATCCAGAGGCTTCTGGGTCTTCACTTCACAGAACCGCTGGGGCTTCAAATGGCATACTGTATTCGTATCCATACGGCCACCAACAGTGTCTTCCTCGCCAAATCGTAGTGTGGGCCTCCGACATCAACATACCTGGTCCATCCTACAGGCAGCAAAGCATGCTAAAGATCCATACCTCTTTGAGGCACACTGTATTGCCTTCTCAGCGAATTGCTCCTGTGAGACAAATATCAAATGTAAGAAATGTCTTGCCTTCCAATGCAGATTCAATGACTGGGACCTCAAGTATGGCCTCCTCGGGCCTGCCCACATGATAGTGACCATATATGGTAAAACCAAAGATTTTTTCATCCCAGGGATCTAAAATTGTTTTTAGACATACTGGGCTGATCTTCACCAGGTTGTACAATCTCTTTTGACAAAGACAGAGATAAGCCACAATCACTTCTTAAACAGCTCCCTTTTATGTTTTCTTCTGTGATCTCCTATACTTCTTATTACCTAGCTAGTCCAAACTGATCCCTCTAGCCCAGATTACGTTACCTCTGCTTTTTGTTAGGCACTCACCCCCCTTCCATATTTGCACACGTTCTAGTACACGAGGTGGTCACCCTCCTTTACACTTCCCAACCTAGGATCTTCTCTGGCACGCCAGTGCTTTGAGTCCCTGGGAAGTGGCATATTGATTCTTATTCTTGGCATTGTGGGAGCCTTCTGTACCATTGGCTATACTGCCCAGTGTCTTGGGTAGACGACACATATGTTAGAAAATACATTGAGATGCCAAAGTCCCTATTGGTGATTATCCTGAATGTTATTGGTTTGTTGCATTATATTAAATATAAAAAGATTTTACTACAATACGAAATAGGTGACATTGCCTTGATCCAAGAAACACACCTCTCCCCGAAAGAAACCCTCAGCTTAAACAGAATGGGCAGGCACACTGATCAGTAGCAGTAGGTGTCTACTGATGAGATTTCCACTTCCTTCAGTTGTTCTAAAAAATATGGAATGGCCATTCTGGTCTGTCACAGACTACTTTGCAGAATAATAAAAACGTGGGTGGATAACAAGGGTAGATGGGTCTTTGCCAAAGTGCGATTACTCAACATGACATTGGTCATAGACTCAATTTTTGCCCCTAATGTGGATAAGAACCTGTTTCCGGCACACCTGTCCAGACTTCAAACTTATTTTGGGCGCATGCCTCTCCTCGTAGGGGGGACTGGAATCTACCACCAGATTCCAATTTGGATAGCAATGGACATCCAGATCTCCACAACCATTCAGAAAGACCCCTCCTTTGGGATCTCCAGGGCAAAAATAATCTCTTAGATGCATGGTGTTTGCTACATCCTAAGGACAAAGATTAATGACCATTTCATCATCCAGGGATGACTACTGCTGGATGTGATAGGCTGTGATATATTAGGGGCCGGGCTGTCAGTTCATAGTCAGGTCTAATAGAGTCTTCAGTTGGGATTATTGCAGCCTATGCCAAGCAGGTGGTGGATGAAGGTGTCTGCATACAAACAGCTTGAGCAAAACATATCCACTCATACATTCTAAACAATGATGGTTCAGTGAGTTCCCACAGGGCCCTCTGAGCAGCAGGGAAGGCAATTTTGAGAAGCATGTTTATGAGGGACTCTGCAGTGGTGAAACAGAGGGCTCTGGATGACCAGCATCACATAGAAGCGATGGTCAGATGCCTTTTGTACTCGTCATAAATATGTTCATTCCCTCCTGTCCAGAGAGAACTAGAAGTAACCAAACAACTCTTAATTAAGTTATTCACTGGAGCTCCTGAAAAGGCCTTAATCAAATTACAGTGGAGTCGGTGCAACCACAGTGAAAGGGTGTGTTGTTTTATTGCTACACAACTGTAGTAAAAGAAGTCTCAGCTGTTCATATCAGCAATCCGGGTAGAACACTGGGTCTTGCTCACTCATCCGATCGTCATTACGGACCATTTTGCTTGCTTTTATTTATCCATATATGCATCAGAGTCCTTGGCAACACAGGAACATATTGACACCATTCTAGCTCATCTGTGCATTCTGACTACTTATGAGGAGCTTAGGGCTCTCCTGGAAAGGGACTTTACAGAGGAGGAAGTGGCCCTACCCACCTGCAAGTCACCAGGAGAGGACGGGTATCCGAGTGAATTTTACTGGGACCTATGTTGACGAAAGTGTACCCAGAAGCAATGGACTCTATGAGCCTCATCCAACTTGGCCACTGTCACACTCCTTTAAAATGAGAACAAGGACTGATTAGAATGTGCCAGTTATCAGCCCTTTTCACTAATCAATGTTGATTTAAAAATCATAGCCAAAATACTCATGATTTGGTTACGCAAGGTGATTTCCCAACTCGTTCACAAACATCAGGTTGGATTTGTCTCAGGCTGCAGCTTCTGCAACCATCTCAGACACTTGCCCACATACTGTGGCTTATAGAGAATGATCCAGAGGAAAAACTAGCCCTCTTGCTAGACGCAGAGAAAGTGTCTGATCTTGTGGAACGGTTCACAGAGTGATGTAATTCAGGGAGATAAGATTGGGCGATTGCGTCATAGCTGAGGTTTGCCTCCCATATAGTATTCTCACACAGTAGGTAATAACTGGGGTGGCTTCTTGTCCCACACGTTTGAAATCCATTGGGGCACCCGCAGTGTTGCCCATTCCCCCTCTCCTAATTCTACTGATTTTGGAACTTCACTCCATGGCTCTATACCTTTCATCAGTGGTAGAGGGTATTTAAGTGGGCGGCTGTGTGATTATGGTGCTTCTTTACGCAGATATCTTGGTCCTACTATCTCACCCAGAATCTTACATAGTGGTTGTTATGGACATCATTGATGACTTTGCCCCCGTCTCATCACAAGATTAATTGGACTTAATGTGAGGCTTTGCCATTCTCCAGGGTTACCAATAATGGTTGTAGGCAGGTTTATACTATGAAGTGGGTTCCAGAGGGACTTCAATATCTGGGCACCCTTATCAAGAGAGGACTTGCAAACATGGTAGAGGATAACCTTGTGCCAGTCATTGACAGTTTGAAGGAGGGTCACTCACGTTCAATTACGTTCTCTGGATGCTGCCTCAGTGAGTTCCCTTCTCTTGGGAATCAAGGCTGACATTTGTGCTTATATTTGGAGTGACAACAAGCCAAAGTTGTGTTCGACTCAACTATGGGCTAATACTTTGGCATGGGTCTGCCACATATAACATCCTATGGGCTGGCTTTCCATATGTCTCACCTGTCCTCATATTTATGTGCCACAAAAGATTCCCCTATGAGACCACAGAAGAACGCTGCCCTACCCCTGTGCTGAGACGAGCCTTGTCCGACTTGCACGCATGTGCCCTGATGTGGCCACAGTAGAGCGCCACCCTACTCCTGTGCTGAGACGTACCCGGTCTACGATAGCTATCTAGGTCTCTGGCCGCGGTCGGAGGCGGTCTCTGATCCTCCTCACGCAAGTTCTCTTCTATGATGACCTCCCACCCTAATTTGGCCGCAACAGATCTGGGTCCTGATATCCGTCCCTGGCAGGCTGTAACTTGCTGGATGGGGGGCTCATCAAACATTTTAATTTGCCGTGGGGTAAAGTTCTTCACATTGATCGGCAACCTCCTCCTAAAAGCGGATATGAAATAAGTGAACGAGGTCAAAAACGGAAACTGAATATCATATACAAATTGTAAAAATTGTAATAATGAATTACACTATTGGAATTATCGTTTTTTAATTTGATTGTTTTTAAATTACTTATAGTGTGCTTTATGGTTGTGAAATACCAAATAAAGGCCTTTTTGACTGACTGACTGATATCCGTCCCTACAGCGACGATGCCCACGCCCGTGATGGCCCCAGCTATTGCCCCCCCTAACCTGCAGCTGATCCTGATATAGTCCCACTTCCAACCTTTGTACTCGGCCTGAGCTTTCCCATAGCCCCGATATGGTCCCACTACTAACTCTTGTACTCGGACCATGCCGGCACAAAACTCTCTTCGATGATATGCTCTCACTAGAATTATTTCAACTTGTGTTTTATATGTATGTTGATCTGCTATCACTATAACAAGTGTAATCTGTGTTTTTTTAATTTTTTTTATTTGAGTGTTGATGTTCAATTACAAATCTTTGTGCCGTATCAGATCTAAGCTCTACTGCGGTTCTACTATGGTAACTATCCCCTTGGTCCGCCAATCTGCTCATCACTCCTCAACTACCTGTGTCTAAGCCTGTCCTGGTTCGACTATTTTTGTAATTCTCCACTCAGGATAACCTACCCTCCTGGGTATACCCTAATTTGGCAAATTTTCTTCCGTGTCCTACCGACCTCCCCCGCTCACTTTTTCCCCCCAATTGCTGCTCGCCCCTTGCTTTTGCTCACTACTTCACCCCCCTTTACTCCAACCTCCCTCGCTCACCGTCTTTCCCCCTGATTCTCCACCCGCTTTACTACTTTTTACCCATCCCTCCCCCTCTCCCTCTTTCCCCCACCACTTCAACTCAGTGACCCAGCATGCACCCCCTCAACCACACCCTCACCCCCAAGACTCAACCCTCATCAGACATGGCCCCAACTCATGGACCATTACTTACCCTCCTAATCTCTCAAAAAATGCCAAGAAAATTTTTAAACATAAATTACTAATTCGGCATCCTGAAACACTAATTGTTGACAACTACCTCAGCCTTTCCTCCCCTATAAAAACCAATTCCATCTTCTACTCCAAACGCCCCTCCAAATGGAAAAGCATCTTCCTTCAACACCTCCCAGTATCCAAATCTATCAAAATTCCTTATGGATTTAAACTATCCACTACCCCTTCCCCGAGTTTTCTAGGAGAAATTGACATCTCCATATTTAAAACAGGTAATATCCTCATACAATCCTCTAAACACCACCTCTCCATCTTTGAACACCATTTCCAGACTCTGTCCTTCCTTCTATCCAAAACTTCGCCTAACCCCCCTTCTACCCAAACCCTAGATGCCCTTTGGCTCTCTCCATCTCCCTCGACTCTTATACTCCCTCCCCTAGATGTCTCTACTGCCAATGCTGTCCCTCAATTCACAACATCCAACCACTCAGTTCCTCCTGAGACCCTCCCCCCCCGGCTTCCAAACAACACCATCCGTCTCCCAAACTCACATGCTCTCCAATGACCTCCTCCCTCCAACCCCTAATGCTACCCCAGACCACACTCCTGCCACCTTACCCCCCCCGGAACTTCCACATTCTCCCCACTCGGCCTGACCCCTTCCTCACCCTCTCAGAACTGCAGTCCCTCCCCTACACCCGCGGTCACCCTTACCCACCCCCCTTACGGCCTCTCATCATCTCAAACCACATCTCCTGACTCTAGGAATGCCCCGTCCTTCTCATTGGCCCTCCATGCATCCCTCAACCCATGCACTCCTCTTATCCCCCTCCCCGAACTGTCTCCATCCCCTCACACCAGATTTTCTCCCCGACCAACAATTAACCCATCCTTCCCCCCACCTCTTCCCCAACCACGCTCACCCCTATTCCTTTAATCCAGACTCTGTCCAACATTGAACGCAATCTCTCAACCTTGACGACTGAACTCACACGGCTGAGAGAAGATTTCAACTCCCTCTACTCCAAGTCCCTCTTTAATTGCTCTAACCTTTCCTTCAGGCTTTGTGTTCTTAAATTGCTTTTATTGTGGTGCTTTTATTGTTTTAACTTTACCACACCATATTTCTGTAATTGAGTATTAACTGCTGCTTATATCAAATTTACTCTTATTCTGCTGCTTACCGGAATCATCCGCACTTTGCACTTTTACTGTACTCCTTGGTTTGAGTGGGTGCCGACCCCTTTCCGCCACGGCTGTTGTGCCGATTGCGCGGAGGGCGGACCCACCTCTACTTCTTTCCCTCATTTCCTCCACCAGGCACTTCCGGTTGGACGCGGTCTAGTCGTCCACCGGGATTTCGCATTTAACGGCCAGGTGGTGCGGACGCGCAGCGGACTCAAGTTAGCCCTGCTGGCGCCTCGCCCGAGCTCTTTTTAAGCCTTTCCTTCACGCTTTGTGTTCTTAAATTGCTTTTATTGTGGTGCTTTTATTGTTTTAACTTTACCACACCATATTTCTGTAATTGAGTATTAACTGCTGCTTATATCAAATTTACTCTTATTCTGCTGCTTACCGGAATCATCCGCACTTTGCACTTTTACTGTACTCCTTGGGTTGAGTGGGTGCCGACCCCGTTCCGCCACGGCTGTTGTGCCGATTGCGCGGAGGGCGGACCCACCTCTACCTCTTTCCCTCATTTCTGCCACCATTCACTTCCGGTTGGACGCGGTCTAGTCGTCCACCGGGATTTCGCATTTAACGGCCCGATGGTGCGGACGCGCAGCGGGCGCGCCACTGGCGCGCCGAAGGCACGCCTAAGCCAAGCCCGTCTGCGCCCGTCCGTGCCTGGACCGGGCACAGGGCCACAACCCCTGGTCCTTTGAATTCCCATATACTCAGATACACTGCAAGGGATCTACTCCTTCTTAACAAATCCAAGGATAATTGTTGTCTTTTAATCCCTGGTGGAGAGAAGGCAGACTGTCCTTGCGGTTTCACACTCCCACAACCATGGAGGATTAGAGCATTCCAGTCCCCCCCACTTCCCCTAAGCCACTACTCATCCAAACACCCAGAGAGTGCAGAAATTCATTGTGGCCTTGCAAATGTCAGATCCCTGGCAAAGCACAAGTACGAGATTGCACATATGATTTCCAGTCTTGATTTAGACATACTTTTTATTACAGAAACCTGGGCAGATGCTGCCTCTGACCCAGACTTTGTCACTGCAACCCCTACTGGATTTCGGGCTATCAGGGTCGATAGGCCACTAAAACGAGGGGGTGGAGTAACAATTATTTTTAGGGAGCAGTTCACAGCAACCTTCCATCCCACCTTCACGCCCTCTTATGAGGCTCTTCACATTGCCCTCGAACTCAGCCCAAGGTCGACCTTCAGAGGCATTTTATTGTACCGTCCTCCAGGCGCTAGAAGCACTTTTACTCTGATTCTAGATAGTCTTCTAGAACCAACTCTTTTAAACAATGAATTCACCATCCTCGGAGACTTCAATTTCTACCTTGAAGATAAGGATAATAGGGAGACGGGTGCACTACTAGACACATTGGGAGCTGTAGGTTTAGCTCAACTAGTACAGACCCCCACCCATGAGGCTGGGCATACGCTAGACGGCATCTTTACCTCGGCCCAAGGACTTATACTAAAAGAAACCCTTCCTTTGACATGGTCAGATCATTCGTTAGTTAAGTTAAATCTCCCAGTCACCACTGTCGGGCACGGAGGGACCTCTAAGCCCCCTCCCTCTACCTACATAGAGTGAAATAAAGTAGATAAAAAAGATCCTCCGAACGCATTTGGAGGGCTCACGACCACTACTAAACGGTCACCCAGAGTTAGCTGTCACCAAATATACTGAATGGCTTAACGACGCAGTTAAGGCCTCGGTGCCTACAAAAAAAACCTCAGGGAATAGGAGTACCCCTTCTGCCCCCTGGTTCTCTGATGCACTACGGAAGGAAAAGCAAAAGTGCCGTCGACTAGAAAGGTGTTGGAGAGCGAATTACCACACACCCGAAAGAGAAGCGTATAGAACTGCCCTAACACAATATAAAAACCTACTGATATCAGAAGAGAGGGACTTATTCACTAAATAGATCGAGAAAGCAAAAAACTCCTCTAAAGAACTATTTGCAGTAGTAAATAAACTAGCCGTACCCAAGAATACAGGGATCAAGGGCAACCAAAAGTTTTGTGACGATATTGCAGCAGCCTTTAAAGCCAAAGTCCTTGACATTTTTAAGGTCTTTGAGGATACATCAGTTCACCTTCCCACCACTCGACCGACAAGCCCTGACTTTAAAAATAACACCCTTCTTAGCTTCTCCCCTACTTCATCAGAAGCAGTGGTAAAATATATAAGAGAAGCAAAGTCGGGATCTCCTTCTGACCCATGGCCGCCGGCGTTTCTGAAAGAAATAGCAGAAGTGGTGAGCCCTGGACTCACAGAAATCTTCAACTCTATGTTTGACTCTGGCAATTTTCCTTCCAGATGGGAAGATTCCGCAATCCTTCCACTGCTAAAAAAACCCAATCTGGATGGGACTAACCCGAACAACTATCGTCCTTTAGCCCGGTTGTCGCTGCCAGCCAAAATAATCGAAAAAATCATGAATACACAACTATCCCAATTTATTCATGATAATAATCTGCTCGATCACTCCCAGTTGAATATGCCACCTTATTTCGCATGCTTTTACAACGCATGGCATTACAACGCGGTCGTTACAATGACCGCGTTGTTAGTTCGCATACCGTTACAACGCAAGTCGAAACAACGACTTGCGTTGTAAGGGGCGCTGGATGTTGGAATAGTATAATTTACTATTCCAACTCCAGTCTGTGCGGACAGTAGGGAAGGTGTTGGATTTTAAATCCAACACCTTCTGCCCCTTACAACGCAAGTCGTTGTTCCGACTTGCGTTGTAACGGTATGCAAACTAACAACGCGGTCGCTGTAACGACCGCGTTGTAATGCCATGCGTTGTTTCACATGCGTTGTTAACGCTGTTTACCCTCCCAGTTTGGCTTCCGCCACGAGCATAGTACGGAAACGGCACTCATTAAAGCCACAGAGGAGATCAGAGCGGTGATGGATGGTGGAGGCACAGCCGCCCTTGTACTCCTCGATCTGTCAGCCGCTTTCGATACCGTAGATCACTCTATCCTGCAACAGCGGCTGGAGAGCTTGGGGGTCAGGGGAATGGCATTAGCCCTGCTGTCCTCCTTTCTCAAGGACAGCAGACTAACAGTATCAGTAGATGGGTATCATTCAGAGCCTTATACCCTCCCTTGCTGAGTACCACAGGGCTCTTCCTTAAGCCCTTCTCTTTTCAATGTCTATATCTGCGAACTTGCACCTCTGATCCGGGACTTTGGGTTTAGTCTGACGTCTTATGCCGATGACAACCAGATAGTGGTGGCTGCCTATAGAAATCAGGCCTCTCCTGCCCAACAATTTCAGAATTGCATGAGTGCAATAAATAGATGGATGAGTACACATTGTCTCAAACTCAATTCTGAAAAAACCAAGGTCCTAATTTTTGGTAATATGCAACCAAACTGGGGCAATCTGTGGTGGCCGGCAGAGATGGGTGAATCACCAAAACCAGCACTCAAGGCTAAAAACTTGGGAGTATGGTTCGACAACAAATTAGCACTCTCACATCAGACAAATGCAATTGTCTCCGCCTCCCACTTTCTTATCAAGAAAATAAGGAAGATCTTTCCTTACATCCCCGCGGACACTAGGAAGACAGTGGTAACATCGCTAATCCAGTCCAAACTGGACTAGTGCAATGGGCTTTATTTGAACATACAGAAACAATGTTTAAAAAAGCTTCAGACCGTTCAAAACACAGTGGCGCGGCTACTGGTCAACATTCCTAGGCACAAATCGGTATCCAAAGAGATTCGCGGCCTGCACTGGCTCCCTGTATCACAACGTATCAAATTTAAGGCCCTGTGTCTGGCTTACAAAGCACTGAACCATACAGGTCCTTCTTTTCTTCAAAATCTTTTTGTCTGGTATGAACCAGCCAGACAACTCCGTTCTACAGGGGCCAGACGCCTGACAGTACCTAGAATTCGATCATATCACTGGGGCGGCCACAACTTTCTTTATGGCACCTCTAAACTCTGTAATACACTCCCGAGTGAGCTCAGAAGTGCTAGCTCCCTCACCATCTTCAGGAAAGGACTAAAAACCTGGTTATTCCAGAATTAGACGCCTGGTCGGGCTTACTGTGTTCTCAGTGCCGACACCCCCGGGTATTCGTGCGCTTTATAAATCCCGTTAACATTAACATTAACATTAACTCCGTCTTCCCTGACCCACAACGATTCTCTAATCCTAATCCGTGGAACACTACACCCCTTGGCTGCCGTACCCATAGGCCCCTCCGTACATCGAGTCATCTCACCTCTTCCGACCTCCATGACCTCTGCAACTCCTACCTTCCTAATTCCTCGATTAACGTTCCTCCCCCCTCACTCCAACATTCCCATTATTGTGGGGACCTGCAGATTCCCCCCTCCCCCCTCTCCCCAAGACCCCCACCCCAACGTACCACCATCCATTCACGCTCCCCTCCCATAGACTTCCCTAAACCCCTCACCTGCATTCTCCCTAGCTCCAACATTCCTGTTATTGTGGGGGCCAACAGATCCCCCTCCTCTCCCGTCTCCCCCAGACCCCCACCCCAATGTACCACCATCCATTCACGCTCTCCTGCCAAAGACTTCCCTAAACCCCTCGCCTGCATGCTCGTTAACTGCCGTTCGGCTGTTCGACATGCAATCGAAATATCAGAAACTATCCTTAGCGAAGCCATCGACATCGCCTTCCTCACGGAAACCTGGCTCAATGACCAGTCTACTTCTAGCCTTGACTTACTGTCTCCCCCGGGTTATTCTATCATCAGAAAAGACAGAACTGAGAGAATAGGGGGTGGATTAGCAATTATCTTTAAATATGAACTTCAACTTTCCCTTGTCAAGAACCCCGACCACAACACCTTTGAATACCTCAAAGCCGAACTTAAGTCTCAAGGTTCTCCCCCGATTCGTCCAGAAACAACATCCGTTTGAGCCGGCTTGCTTAAGAGCTACGCGGACACAGCCGCAAGCTAATCTGTGTGTTTGCCCACCAGTGCCTGAGTCCTATTACGGAGCCTATTACCGTCGTTTGGTCATCCCCCAGTCCACCATACATCCTGAAATCGAAAGATATATAATTTTCAGATGAATACATTTCTCTGAAGGTGCCTTTCTGTCTAAGACGATCTAACCCGAGACGCCAGACGAAAGCTACAGTGTGAGACACACACACTCTGTGTGATCACAAAAGAACATTAAGAAATATATACAGGTCCTACATTATTGGATCACGAGTACAGCGTGACCAGTGTCTACACTAAATCACCGTCGTAGCCCCATAAAGATAAGGTCGTGGCCCTCCTGATGAAGGCACACTAAGTGCCGAAACGCGCGTTGAGAAGATCCATCTTATAGCCACCACTTTTTTCATTATGTGTTTATTAATTATTGTATGTGTTCTCTTTCTACTTTAGATTATATTGTCATATGAGTACGTGATTTTTTATGTGAATTGTGTCCAGTCATAAGTATGTTGTCCATTGTCAATGAATTGTTTGAGCTGTTTTTTGAAATGTTTTTAACGCAAGTAAAATAAAATTTATACATGTTTTAATATAGTTTATTTGTGTTCACACTGAATTCTTCATATCATGGTCCTTTTGAAATGAGTTGTTAATTTGTCTCAATCAATTAATTGCCTAGGGATTTGTTCTCAAATATATCTACCACCCTCCTGGTGACCCACTTCCCTTCGTTGAGGAACTATCCAAACTTCTTACTCAATCGTCTCTCTCTAACTCTAAAAATCACTTCCTTGGAGATTTCAATCTCCACTGGAATGTGACTGATGACCCCTCAGTCAACCTCCTCACCAATCTCCTTGAGATCAATTAACTCAAACAACTCTGCCATTCTCCCACCCACTCCAAAGGGGCCACTCTTGATGCCATCATTGCCAACAACGACTTGGCTTCCCTCTCCAACATCATCCCCATCGACTGGTCTGACCATCACCTCATTCTGTTCTCTATCGCAACCTCGGCTCCACTCCCCCCCAACAATAACATTAAAACCTCTAAATGGACCAGAAATCTTAATCGCATCCCCCCTGGTGAACTTGAGTCTAAAATCCAAGCGCAACTTCTTCTCACCCCTCTCTCCCTAAATGCTAACGAACTCACAGAACATTTTAACAAAACGGTCATCGATGTCTTAGACCAAATTGCCCCGTCCAAACTAAAAACCCTAAGAAACATTCCATCTAAATCATGGTTCAATTCCAACCTCAATGACGAAAGACGTGCACTTAAACTTACAGAAAGAACATGGAGACAACACCCTTCCCCCGCCCATCTTGCTCTCCTCAGATCTGCCAGAGCCACATACAAGAAACATATATTCACGGAAAAGGCTTCCTTCTTCCGTACACAACTCGATAGTGCGAAAAACAGACCCAGAGAGCTGTTCAACATAATTCGAAACCAAACTTCCTCTACCCCTCCAACCCTGACGGCCACAACTGACAGATGCGAAAAAATTGCTAACTTCTTCTCTGAAAAAATAGCCATAATAGACCAATCCTTCCTAGCATCTCTGATCCCTCCTTATTCCCTATCTATCGCTAACTCTACCTCTCAACCTGCCTCGCTATTAACCCCCCCCCCGACTCCTCATCCCTCCTTCCTGCCACTTCCCCTCCGGATTCCAGCCCTTCTAACTCACAGCCTAAAGACAACGCCTCCTGGCACAATTTCCACCCCGTAACGGAGCTTGAAGTCTCTAACATCATCTCCAAACTTAAACCGTCCTCACACACCAAAGACCCTCTCCCTGCTAACCTTGTTCTGGAGCTTAAGCACATCATTGCTCCTTAATGGACCTCCATCATTAACTCCTCCCTTACCTCAGGTTGTGTCCCTCCCTCCCTCCAACTCGGACAAATCACTCCCATTCTTAAAATCCCAATGCTGACCCTAATGACCTTAATAATCTCCGCCCCATCTCCAACCTCCCCCTCCTTTCCAAAGCACTTGAAAAATGTGCCCTTCTTCAACTGGACAAACACATTGACACCTTTAACTTACTCGACTCCTTACAATATGGCTTCCAAAAAGGCTGCCGTACAGAAACTGCCATACTAAATATTGTAGACGACATCCATCACTCTCTAGATAATGGCGAGACCTGCCTACTCATTCTCCTAGACCTCTCTGCTGCATTTGATACTGTTAACCACCCTGCCTTACTTAATGTGCTCAAAGTTCGATTTGGCCTTAATGGCCCGGTACTTGAATGGTTCTCCTCCTTCCTCCAACACAGAACACAACAAATCAAAATCCAGAACTGCCTCTCTAACCCCACACCCGTCTCCCTCGGCGTCCCCCAGGGTTTTATTCTCTCCCCCTCTCTCTTCAACCTCTTTATGGAACCCCTTACCCTCATTCTAAAACAAGCTGGAATCAACTACCACCTCTACGCTGACGGCACCCAACTTTACTATAAGATCAGATCCCACTCCGATGTTCTACACCTTAATGACACCCTGTCTAAAATCCAATCCTGGTTCCACTCCAACCATCTCAAACTTAACCCTAAAAAAACGGAAATCATTCTCTTCTCTCCAAAAAACAACCCTCTTCCTATCCAAACATGGATCTCTGACCTTAATGCCCTCAACTGTACGCTCACCTTTTCAAACTCAGTAAAATCACTTGGCATCACCATTGACAATACCCTAACCCTCCAGGCCCACATAAAAAACTCGGCCAAAGGAGCGCTCTTCACTCTACGCCATCTCAAGAAAATCAAACCCTTCATCCCAGCTGACAACTTTAAATCGGTCGTCCAATCACTTGTCCTCTCGAAAATTGACTATGGTAAAGCTATCCTCTCCGGAACCCCAAAAGTCCACCTAGTCCCACTCAAATCTGTGCTAAACCTGGCGGCCAGGCTAATCACCGACTGCAAACGCTTTGACCACATCTCCCCAGCCCTTAAGACCCTTAAAAAGCTGCCCATCGAAGACAGATCCACCCACAAGATAGCATGCATTACTCACAAAGCCCTTCACCAAAAGGCGCCGCTGTATCTCACTGATAAACTTAACAAAGCAGGCTGCGCCCGACCATTGAGAAGCACCAACTCCCTCCTCCTTGTCCCACCCCTGACAAAAAAGAAATCCACACAATCTCGCTCTTTCTCCGGATATGCCCCCAGCATCTGGAACGCCCTCCCTAAAGACCTGCGCTGTAACCCCTCCTACATCAGCTTTAAAAAAGACCTCAAACTGCACTTGCTCAAGAAATATTGGGGTCCATAATCCTTTCCTTTCCTTTCCATACTTTTCCCCTTCTCTCTCCCTTTCCCCTCCTTTTCCCTCCCCGCCTTCCCCTTTTCTTACCCTCTTCCTTCCATACTCCCTCCCCTTAATTACTAAACCCCCTCCTCCTTTGTCTAATTTTTTCTCTACCCCCATTCACGCCTCCCCTCCCTCCACCCTCCTACCACCTAGCCTCCCTCCATCTCAGGCTACTATATATAATTCGACTACATGTATCCATTTTATTTATGTTTCATTTCTCTTTTTGTTTGACATATGCTAATTTGTATTATGCTACTTGTTCTTTATAATTCTGACCAATGTGATCTCTACGTTATGTGCAACTGTATTATGCCTGTTCTATCTTCACTCATGTAAAGCGCTCTGATACCCCCGGGTCCAGCCAGCGCTATATAAAACCTTTAAAATAAATAAATAAATAAATAAATAAAATAAATAAATGACACATCCTTAAGTGCCCCAATCTATAACTTCAGATCCACCTGACTGTGGCCTCGAGGTTCATCTCAGGGAATCCCATTCTTCATGCGACGGGGTCGCTTGGCACACTGGACATAGAAAGCTCTGTACAGCGCCCCTTGCGTCTCACAAGTGATGGGCTATTGGTGGTATCAACAAGTAACACATTGTCTCAGGGCAATATTAGTCCCTTTTCCGGTGGAACCACCGACATCTCCCCTTCTTCAACATTTATGGATTTGGAGTCAGTTCAAGGGAGTTGTGTAAGGGCTCCATGGTGTCCTCATCAAAATGTTACATTGTAGTCCTCTCCTTAGTATGACTATATTAGTTTAGCAGGTTCTAAGGGCAAGGACGTTTTACCTGAGGACTTGTCAATGCTGCTTCTATAGAGACCTCAGAGAATCTAGGTTGAAGTCACTCTACTTTAAGGTCTTGAATGATTGGCATTGGACTCAATGGAAGTTGAAACAGGCCCAATTGTATTAAAGTTTTTGTGCATTTTATATGTTTATGGATTATTAACAATGTGCAGGGCATTGATTCACTTCCAAATTTGCATGTGCACTCTGTCATGGTGTTATTGCATTTGAAATTAGTTTGCTATGTCTTGCGAATGTGTGTGTTTCTGGATTATGGTAAATAGGCTTCAATTTATCCCTCAAAGGCAGCTCATTGAAAATGGATGTCTCCCCCTATATGTTTACTGTTCATTTTTGCAGCACAGTCAAGCATAGTCATGTTTGTTTATTTCTATCGACATTATTCTTGCTATTCTTGAAGTAAACTTTCCAATAACACAGTAATGTTGCACTTTTGCAAGGCCCTTCCACTAGTTCACTGTACTCCATTGATTCACAATAGTTTGCTGCTGCTCTTGTAACAAGTTTGTCCACCATCTACAGTTGACATTACTATATAGTGGGCAAAATCTATATTCATGTAGTGTGGTTAGTGTTTAGATGCTAAGGTAATGCAATACTTTATAAAACCGTGCTCCGATTTTTTAAGGGTATAATTCTTTTGTTCACACAATTATGATTTTGCAAAATATAATGATTCCTATACAAGAAAAGTGTATATAAACCTTCAATTTAAGGGTGAGCTGGAAGATTTTCTGTTATTACCAGGGATGCTGTCCTATTGGTTTTACTGCACACCTGGTACTTGGAATGTGTCTGACTTGCACATATTTCTGTACTGTCTTATTGTTGTGTTGCAGCAAGGAACAGGCAGCAAGAATGTGGGGTAATTATATAATTTATTCTCATCAATGAAGATGTCAGCACCAGCATCTCTCTGTAACTGCTCCAGGCTCACCCAACCGCAACTGCCTGTATGGAACCTTGCCGTGCTACGCCAGGGACACATACATGGAATATAGAACATCATTCCAACAATAACAATCCTTTTTAAAGAAACAACCTATAAACCCCATACCACATCTCCCCCCTCGAACAAAAATAACAAAACAAAAAAATCTAACCTACAAACCAAATAACATCATAGCACAGTGTGTACCAAGTTACAAATAAGAATTAGAGAAAAGAACAAACTAATTATAATAGAAAATTAAATAACAAGAACTTATGACTTATAACATTGTACCAAACGTATTATCATGAAACAGAATAATCATCAAGGTACTTAGGTTTTCTTACACCTCTGCATTTGGGTAAGCGCCAAATCAAGATTATGAAGATTGAGATCCCTACACCCTGGCTCTTTTTTGGCCAAGACTTTGGATGCTTTCATCAACTTTGGCCTCATCCCCAAACTCACTTTGTTGACAACTCATTGAAAGAGTACCAACCCCTCAGTAATACAAAAGGAGACACTCCAGGTGCTGAATGGGATGTATTATGATAACACCAGATTTTATCAGCAACAGCCTCCTGTACCTACATTCCTACACAATTTGCCAACTGAATTGATTCTTTGAACATCCGATTCACCCTCTCAATCATTCCATTCCCTTGTGGGCTATACAATGTTGTATCCAAATAACCAAAAGGGGGGTGTGAAGAGGTAATGCTCAAAAGAGCAATGGAGGTGGATACGCCCTCCTCTAGTCAATATATAAGAAACAAAGAGATCCACCCTCAGAAAGGTGTATGACCGTGTTCTCCCAGACTACGCGTGGTGGAAAGCACACAGCTCTGATTATCGTTTTCTCTCTCATGGCACAGAAACGTATCTGTACAATGCATAATCCCATAGGCTGCATCTATCACCTTGGACTCGCATTTACCGGTCCTTTGGCATAGAGTGTGTGATTTATGTTTGATGTATGTTTGTCTTCGTATTGTTCCTATTTTCTGCCAGCAGGACACGACACCGGCTTAGCATCACTGATAACAATAAGGAAAATATATCACTATATATCACCTTCCTTACAGGTCACCACCTATTACGATGGATGATGTATATGTCATGTTTTTAAATGCTGTGTTTTTTCTTCCAGATTTTCATAGAGTAGCATACCTATTGGGGTATTGTATATTGTGCATGTTTATTTGGCATGCGCACCATGTAGTAGTGACTACATGTACATACACTTTTTTCTGATATTTCTTTGTATTATATTTTGAGTGTAGAAGGGATCCTTTTGGTCCTGATGAAGAAGCCAGGGGAGGGCTTCGAAACATGTTGACATAGGAGGGACTGCTCATCAAAGCAATGTACCTCCAACCTATTCCCCATTTTTAATAATACCAGCTCAAAGGAATATTAAAGTCTTTTTCCAAAGAGCCAGGTATTTTTAATTCATAATCACTCCTTCACTCACTCCTGACCCTTCCACTCACATTCCTACACTACACATAGTCTTGTTTTTCATAAACAGTGCTCCCACGTAGTCGTAGGTCGTAGCACGCCCCGTCCTGCAGCGGGGCGGGAAGACCCCTATGATGAAGCATGACACCAACGGTCCTTTTGGTGTGTGAGGGGTATTTAAACAAAGCTGTGTGCTTTCCACCATTGTAGGAAACACGCATAGTCTGGGAGAACACGGTCATACACCTGTCTGAGGGTGGATCTCTTTGTTTCTTATATATATAATGTTGTAGTAAATGTTTAACACCCAACCTTTTCAAATACTCCACCATCTGGTGAGAGACAAATCGGAGCCCATTGTCTGTAACCAAGTATGCTGGGACCCCCTCCATGTGAAACAGTTCTTTCAAAAAACTCAATCACACTAGCACTATTAGGCTTCCTCATTAATATGTACACATCCCATTTGGAATGGTAATCTAACACAATCAACACAAATCTCTTCCCTTCATTCTGTCCTCCAATCGGTCCAATAAAATCCATCTCCAACTTTTCCCAAGGACTCTCTGGATACTCCAGAGGACAAAGTGGAATGTTGTGAGAATGAATAGACTTGTCCGTCTGCTGACATTCTGTACAATTTTTCACCAAAACTTCCACATCAGTATCGATTCCTAACCACCAGTAATACAAACATAACCTTTTCCTCATTCTGGTGACCCCCACTTGCCCCCTAAGATCCGATTTTACCAATCTGCATCTCAGTTCACTTGGTAGAATCAAAGCAGAACCTCTCACAATTATTTCACCCTCAATACGTAATTTGTCTAATAACTTTGAAATACGGTCTCAATTCATTGATAATTAACATTGGCATGGTGAGCAAAAAAACGATGGATTTAGGCCCAGATCTCTGTACTGGGGTGAATGTATGACATTGTTCTGCATTCTGTCCATCAACTTGTTTTTGCATTTGTCACCCCGAGTGGGACGGGTATGCCCAGACGTGGGTCCCGTGCTCTCCATGCCACTGGAATCAAGCTATCCTGGCTGAAGAGGGGTGAAACCCTGAAACCGGTCCTAGGATGCTTGTTTCCAGTCCAGGGAGGACCTGGCTTGGCAGTTCCGGCTGGACTGGTCCCATGAGGCACTGGGTCAAGACTGATTTGCATATGGCTGGGTTCAAACTGGAATGGCATGGTGAGCAAAAAAACGATGGATTTAGGCCCAGATCTCTGTACTGGGGTGAATGTATGACATTGTTCTGCATTCTGTCCATCAACTTGTTTTTGCATTTGTCACCCCGAGTGGGGACGGGTATGCCCAGACGTGGGTCCCGTGCTCTCCATGCCACTGGAATCAAGCTATCCTGGCTGAAGAGGGGTGAAACCCTGAAACCGGTCCTAGGATGCTTGTTTCCAGTCCAGGGAGGACCTGGCTTGGCAGTTCCGGCTGGACTGGTCCCATGAGGCACTGGGTCAAGACTGATTTGCATATGGCTGGGTTCAAACTGGAATGGCATGGTGAGCAAAAAACGATGGATTTAGGCCCAGATCTCTGTACTGGGGTGAATGTATGACATTGTTCTGCATTCTGTCCATCAACTTGTTTTTGCATTTGTCACCCCGAGTGGGACGGGTATGCCCAGACGTGGGTCCCGTGCTCTCCATGCCACTGGAATCAAGCTATCCTGGCTGAAGAGGGTGAAACCCTGAAACCGGTCCTAGGATGCTTGTTTCCAGTCCAGGGAGGACCTGGCTTGGCAGTTCCGGCTGGACTGGTCCCATGAGGCACTGGGTCAAGACTGATTTGCATATGGCTGGGTTCAAACTGGAATGGCATGGTGAGCAAAAAAACGATGGATTTAGGCCCAGATCTCTGTACTGGGGTGAATGTATGACATTGTTCTGCATTCTGTCCATCAACTGTTGTTTTTGCATTTGTCACCCCGAGTGGGACGGGTATGCCCAGACGTGGGTCCCGTGCTCTCCATGCCACTGGAATCAAGCTATCCTGGCTGTAGAGGGGTGAAACCCCGAAACCGGTCCTAGGGTGCTTGTTTCCAGTCCAGGGAGGACCTGGCTTGGCAGTTCGGGCTGGACTGTTCCCATAAGGCACAGGGTCAAGACTGATTTGTATATGGCTGGGTTCAAACTGGAATGGCATGGTGAGCAGAAAAACGATGGATTTAGGCCCAGATCTCTGTAATGGGGTGAATGTATGACATTGTTCTGCATTCTGTCCATCAACTGTTGTTTTTGCATTTGTCACCCGAGTGGGACGGGTATGCCCAGACGTGGGTTCCGTGCTCTCCATGCCACTGGAATCAAGCTATCCTGGCTGAAGAGGGGTGAAACCCCAAAACCGGTCCTAGGATGCTTGTTTCCAGTCCAGGGAGGACCTGGCTTAGCAGTTCGGGCTGGACTGTTCCCATGAGGCACAGGGTCAAGACTGATTTGCATGTGGCTGGGTTAAAACGGAAATGGCATGGTGAGCAAAAAACGATGGATTTAGGCCCAGATCTCTGTACTGGGGTGAATGTATGACATTGTTCTGCATTCTGTCCATCAACTTGTTTTTGCATTTGTCACCCCGAGTGGGACGGGTATGCCCAGACGTGGGTCCCGTGCTTTCCATGCCACTGGAATCAAGCTATCCTGGCTGAAGAGGGGTGAAACCCCGAAACCGGTCCTAGGATGCTTGTTTCCAGTCCAGGGAGGACCTGGCTTGGCAGTTCGGGCTGGACTGTTCCCATGAGGCACAGGGTCAAGACTGATTTGCATATGGCTGGGTTCAAACTGGAATGGCATGGTGAGCAAGAAAACGATGGATTTAGGCCCAGATCTCTGTACTGGGGTGAATGTATGACATTGTTCTGCATTCTGTCCATCAACTGTTGCTTTTGCATTTGTCACCCCGAGTGGGACGGGTATGCCCAGACGTGGGTCCCGTGCTCTCCATGCCACTGGAATCAAGCTATCCTGGCTGAAGATGGGTGAAACCCCGAAACCGGTCCTAGGATGCTTGTTTCCAGTCCAGGGAGGACCTGGCTTGGCAGTTCGGGCTGGACTGTTCCCATGAGGCACAGGGTCAAGACTGATTTGCATATGGCTGGGTTCAAACTGGAATGGCATGGTGAGCAAAAAACGATGGATTTAGGCCCAGATCTCTGTACTGGGGTGAATGTATGACATTGTTCTGCATTCTGTCCATCAACTGTTGTTTTTGCATTTGTCACCCCGAGTGGGACGGGTATGCCCAGACGTGGGTCCCATGCTCTCCATGCCACTGGAATCAAGCTATCCTGGCTGTAAAGGGGTGAAACCCCGAAACCGGTCCTAGGATGCTTGTTTCCAGTCCAGGGAGGACCTGGTTTGGCAGTTCAGGCTGGACTGTTCCCATTGTGCACAGGGTCAAGACTGATTTGCATATGGCTGGGTTCAAACTGGAATGGCATGGTGAGCAACAAAAACGATGGATTTAGGCCCAGATCTCTGTACTGGGGTGAATGTATGACATTGTTCTGCATTCTGTCCATCAACTGTTGTTTTTCCATTTGTCACCCCGAGTGGGACGGGTATGCCCAGACGTGGGTCCCGTGCTCTCCATGCCACTGGAATCAAGCTATCCTGGCTGAAAAGGGGTGAAACCCCGAAACCGGTCCTAGGATGCTTGTTTCCAGTCCAGGGAGGACCCGGCTTGGCAGTTCAGGCTGGACTGTTCCCATGAGGCACAGGGTCAAGACTGATTTGCATATGACTGGGTTCAAACTGGAATGGCATGGTGAGCAAAAAAATTAAGGATTTAGGCCCAGATCTCTGTACCGGGGTGAATGTATGACATTGTTCTGCATTCTGTCCATCAACTGTTGTTTTTGCATTTGTCACCCCGAGTGGGACGGGTATGCCCAGACGTGGGTCCCGTGCTCTCCATGCCACTGGAATCAAGCTATCCTGGCTGTAGAGGGGTGAAACCCCGAAACCGGTCCTAGGGTGCTTGTTTCCAGTCCAGGGAGGACCTGGCTTGGCAGTTCGGGCTGGACTGTTCCCATAAGGCACAGGGTCAAGACTGATTTGTATATGGCTGGGTTCAAACTGGAATGGCATGGTGAGCAGAAAAACGATGGATTTAGGCCCAGATCTCTGTAATGGGGTGAATGTATGACATTGTTCTGCATTCTGTCCATCAACTGTTGTTTTTGCATTTGTCACCCGAGTGGGACGGGTATGCCCAGACGTGGGTTCCGTGCTCTCCATGCCACTGGAATCAAGCTATCCTGGCTGAAGAGGGGTGAAACCCCAAAACCGGTCCTAGGATGCTTGTTTCCAGTCCAGGGAGGACCTGGCTTAGCAGTTCGGGCTGGACTGTTCCCATGAGGCACAGGGTCAAGACTTATTTGCATGTGGCTGGGTTAAAACGGAAATGGCATGGTGAGCAAAAAACGATGGATTTAGGCCCAGATCTCTGTACTGGGGTGAATGTATGACATTGTTCTGCATTCTGTCCATCAACTTGTTTTTGCATTTGTCACCCCGAGTGGGACGGGTATGCCCAGACGTGGGTCCCGTGCTCTCCATGCCACTGGAATCAAGCTATCCTGGCTGAAGAGGGGTGAAACCCCGAAACCGGTCCTAGGATGCTTGTTTCCAGTCCAGGGAGGACCTGGCTTGGCAGTTCGGGCTGGACTGTTCCCATGAGGCACAGGGTCAAGACTGATTTGCATATGGCTGGGTTCAAACTGGAATGGCATGGTGAGCAAGAAAACGATGGATTTAGGCCCAGATCTCTGTACTGGGGTGAATGTATGACATTGTTCTGCATTCTGTCCATCAACTGTTGCTTTTGCATTTGTCACCCCGAGTGGGACGGGTATGCCCAGACGTGGGTCCCGTGCTCTCCATGCCACTGGAATCAAGCTATCCTGGCTGAAGATGGGTGAAACCCCGAAACCGGTCCTAGGATGCTTGTTTCCAGTCCAGGGAGGACCTGGCTTGGCAGTTCGGGCTGGACTGTTCCCATGAGGCACAGGGTCAAGACTGATTTGCATATGGCTGGGTTCAAACTGGAATGGCATGGTGAGCAAAAAACGATGGATTTAGGCCCAGATCTCTGTACTGGGGTGAATGTATGACATTGTTCTGCATTCTGTCCATCAACTGTTGTTTTTGCATTTGTCACCCCGAGTGGGACGGGTATGCCCAGACGTGGGTCCCATGCTCTCCATGCCACTGGAATCAAGCTATCCTGGCTGTAAAGGGTGAAACCCCGAAACCGGTCCTAGGATGCTTGTTTCCAGTCCAGGGAGGACCTGGTTTGGCAGTTCAGGCTGGACTGTTCCCATTGTGCACAGGGTCAAGACTGATTTGCATATGGCTGGGTTCAAACTGGAATGGCATGGTGAGCAACAAAACGATGGATTTAGGCCCAGATCTCTGTACTGGGGTGAATGTATGACATTGTTCTGCATTCTGTCCATCAACTGTTGTTTTTGCATTTGTCACCCCGAGTGGGACGGGTATGCCCAGACGTGGGTCCCGTGCTCTCCATGCCACTGGAATCAAGCTATCCTGGCTGAAAAGGGGTGAAACCCCGAAACCGGTCCTAGGATGCTTGTTTCCAGTCCAGGGAGGACCCGGCTTGGCAGTTCAGGCTGGACTGTTCCCATGAGGCACAGGGTCAAGACTGATTTGCATATGACTGGGTTCAAACTGGAATGGCATGGTGAGCAAAAAAATTAAGGATTTAGGCCCAGATCTCTGTACCGGGGTGAATGTATGACATTGTTCTGCATTCTGTCCATCAACTGTTGTTTTTGCATTTGTCACCCCGAGTGGGACGGGTATGCCAAGACGTGGGTCCCGTGCTCTCCATGCTACTGGAATCAAGCTATCCTGGCTGAAGAGGGGTGAAACCCTGAAACCGGTCCTAGGATGCTTGTTTCCAGTCCAGGGAGGACCCGGCTTGGCAGTTCGGGCTGGACTGTTCCCATGAGGCACAGGGTCAAGACTGATTTGCATATGGCTGGGTTCAAACTGGAATGGCATGGTGAGCAAAAACCGATGGATTTAGGCCCAGATCTCTGTACTGGGGTGAATGTATGACATTGTTCTGCATTCTGTAAATTAACTGTTGTTTTTGCATTTGTCACCCCGAGTGGGACGGGTATGCCCAGACGTGGGTCCCGTGCTCTCCATGCCACTGGAATCAAGCTATCCTGGCTGAAGAGGGGTGAAACCTCGAAACCGGTCCTAGGATGCTTGTTTCCAGTCCAGGGAAGACCTGGCTTGGCAGTTCGGGCTGGACTGTTTCCATGAGGCACAGGGTCAAGACTGATTTGCATATGGCTGGGTTCAAACTGGAATGGCATGGTGAGCAAAAAAACGATGGATTTAGGCCCAGATGTATGTACCGGGGTGAATGTATGACATTGTTCTGCATTCTGTCCATCAACTGTTGTTTTTGCATTTGTCACCCCGAGTGGGACGGGTATGCCAAGACGTGGGTCCCGTGCTCTCCATGCCACTGGAATCAAGCTATCCTGGCTGAAGAGGGGTGAAACCCCAAAACCGGTCCTAGGATGCTTGTTTCCAGTCCAGGGAGGACCTGGCTTAGCAGTTCGGGCTGGACTGTTCCCATGAGGCACAGGGTCAAGACTGATTTGCATGTGGCTGGGTTAAAACGGAAATGGCATGGTGAGCAAAAAAACGATGGATTTAGGCCCAGATCTCTGTACTGGGGTGAATGTATGACATTGTTCTGCATTCTGTCCATCAACTTGTTTTTGCATTTGTCACCCCGAGTGGGACGGGTATGCCCAGACGTGGGTCCCGTGCTCTCCATGCCACTGGAATCAAGCTATCCTGGCTGAAGAGGGGTGAAACCCCGAAACCGGTCCTAGGATGCTTGTTTCCAGTCCAGGGAGGACCTGGCTTGGCAGTTCGGGCTGGACTGTTCCCATGAGGCACAGGGTCAAGACTGATTTGCATATGGCTGGGTTCAAACTGGAATGGCATGGTGAGCAAGAAAACGATGGATTTAGGCCCAGATCTCTGTACTGGGGTGAATGTATGACATTGTTCTGCATTCTGTCCATCAACTGTTGCTTTTGCATTTGTCACCCCGAGTGGGACGGGTATGCCCAGACGTGGGTCCCGTGCTCTCCATGCCACTGGAATCAAGCTATCCTGGCTGAAGATGGGTGAAACCCCGAAACCGGTCCTAGGATGCTTGTTTCCAGTCCAGGGAGGACCTGGCTTGGCAGTTCGGGCTGGACTGTTCCCATGAGGCACAGGGTCAAGACTGATTTGCATATGGCTGGGTTCAAACTGGAATGGCATGGTGAGCAAAAACGATGGATTTAGGCCCAGATCTCTGTACTGGGGTGAATGTATGACATTGTTCTGCATTCTGTCCATCAACTGTTGTTTTTGCATTTGTCACCCCGAGTGGGACGGGTATGCCCAGACGTGGGTCCCATGCTCTCCATGCCACTGGAATCAAGCTATCCTGGCTGTAAAGGGGTGAAACCCCGAAACCGGTCCTAGGATGCTTGTTTCCAGTCCAGGGAGGACCTGGTTTGGCAGTTCAGGCTGGACTGTTCCCATTGTGCACAGGGTCAAGACTGATTTGCATATGGCTGGGTTCAAACTGGAATGGCATGGTGAGCAACAAAAACGATGGATTTAGGCCCAGATCTCTGTACTGGGGTGAATGTATGACATTGTTCTGCATTCTGTCCATCAACTGTTGTTTTTCCATTTGTCACCCCGAGTGGGACGGGTATGCCCAGACGTGGGTCCCGTGCTCTCCATGCCACTGGAATCAAGCTATCCTGGCTGAAAAGGGGTGAAACCCCGAAACCGGTCCTAGGATGCTTGTTTCCAGTCCAGGGAGGACCCGGCTTGGCAGTTCAGGCTGGACTGTTCCCATGAGGCACAGGGTCAAGACTGATTTGCATATGACTGGGTTCAAACTGGAATGGCATGGTGAGCAAAAAATTAAGGATTTAGGCCCAGATCTCTGTACCGGGGTGAATGTATGACATTGTTCTGCATTCTGTCCATCAACTGTTGTTTTTGCATTTGTCACCCCGAGTGGGACGGGTATGCCCAGACGTGGGTCCCGTGCTCTCCATGCCACTGGAATCAAGCTATCCTGGCTGTAGAGGGGTGAAACCCCGAAACCGGTCCTAGGGTGCTTGTTTCCAGTCCAGGGAGGACCTGGCTTGGCAGTTCGGGCTGGACTGTTCCCATAAGGCACAGGGTCAAGACTGATTTGTATATGGCTGGGTTCAAACTGGAATGGCATGGTGAGCAGAAAAACGATGGATTTAGGCCCAGATCTCTGTAATGGGGTGAATGTATGACATTGTTCTGCATTCTGTCCATCAACTGTTGTTTTTGCATTTGTCACCCGAGTGGGACGGGTATGCCCAGACGTGGGTTCCGTGCTCTCCATGCCACTGGAATCAAGCTATCCTGGCTGAAGAGGGGTGAAACCCCAAAACCGGTCCTAGGATGCTTGTTTCCAGTCCAGGGAGGACCTGGCTTAGCAGTTCGGGCTGGACTGTTCCCATGAGGCACAGGGTCAAGACTTATTTGCATGTGGCTGGGTTAAAACGGAAATGGCATGGTGAGCAAAAAACGATGGATTTAGGCCCAGATCTCTGTACTGGGGTGAATGTATGACATTGTTCTGCATTCTGTCCATCAACTTGTTTTTGCATTTGTCACCCCGAGTGGGACGGGTATGCCCAGACGTGGGTCCCGTGCTCTCCATGCCACTGGAATCAAGCTATCCTGGCTGAAGAGGGGTGAAACCCCGAAACCGGTCCTAGGATGCTTGTTTCCAGTCCAGGGAGGACCTGGCTTGGCAGTTCGGGCTGGACTGTTCCCATGAGGCACAGGGTCAAGACTGATTTGCATATGGCTGGGTTCAAACTGGAATGGCATGGTGAGCAAGAAAACGATGGATTTAGGCCCAGATCTCTGTACTGGGGTGAATGTATGACATTGTTCTGCATTCTGTCCATCAACTGTTGCTTTTGCATTTGTCACCCCGAGTGGGACGGGTATGCCCAGACGTGGGTCCCGTGCTCTCCATGCCACTGGAATCAAGCTATCCTGGCTGAAGATGGGTGAAACCCCGAAACCGGTCCTAGGATGCTTGTTTCCAGTCCAGGGAGGACCTGGCTTGGCAGTTCGGGCTGGACTGTTCCCATGAGGCACAGGGTCAAGACTGATTTGCATATGGCTGGGTTCAAACTGGAATGGCATGGTGAGCAAAAAAACGATGGATTTAGGCCCAGATCTCTGTACTGGGGTGAATGTATGACATTGTTCTGCATTCTGTCCATCAACTGTTGTTTTTGCATTTGTCACCCCGAGTGGGACGGGTATGCCCAGACGTGGGTCCCATGCTCTCCATGCCACTGGAATCAAGCTATCCTGGCTGTAAAGGGTGAAACCCCGAAACCGGTCCTAGGATGCTTGTTTCCAGTCCAGGGAGGACCTGGTTTGGCAGTTCAGGCTGGACTGTTCCCATTGTGCACAGGGTCAAGACTGATTTGCATATGGCTGGGTTCAAACTGGAATGGCATGGTGAGCAACAAAAACGATGGATTTAGGCCCAGATCTCTGTACTGGGGTGAATGTATGACATTGTTCTGCATTCTGTCCATCAACTGTTGTTTTTGCATTTGTCACCCCGAGTGGGACGGGTATGCCCAGACGTGGGTCCCGTGCTCTCCATGCCACTGGAATCAAGCTATCCTGGCTGAAAAGGGGTGAAACCCCGAAACCGGTCCTAGGATGCTTGTTTCCAGTCCAGGGAGGACCCGGCTTGGCAGTTCAGGCTGGACTGTTCCCATGAGGCACAGGGTCAAGACTGATTTGCATATGACTGGGTTCAAACTGGAATGGCATGGTGAGCAAAAAATTAAGGATTTAGGCCCAGATCTCTGTACCGGGGTGAATGTATGACATTGTTCTGCATTCTGTCCATCAACTGTTGTTTTTGCATTTGTCACCCCGAGTGGGACGGGTATGCCAAGACGTGGGTCCCGTGCTCTCCATGCTACTGGAATCAAGCTATCCTGGCTGAAGAGGGGTGAAACCCTGAAACCGGTCCTAGGATGCTTGTTTCCAGTCCAGGGAGGACCCGGCTTGGCAGTTCGGGCTGGACTGTTCCCATGAGGCACAGGGTCAAGACTGATTTGCATATGGCTGGGTTCAAACTGGAATGGCATGGTGAGCAAAAACCGATGGATTTAGGCCCAGATCTCTGTACTGGGGTGAATGTATGACATTGTTCTGCATTCTGTAAATTAACTGTTGTTTTTGCATTTGTCACCCCGAGTGGGACGGGTATGCCCAGACGTGGGTCCCGTGCTCTCCATGCCACTGGAATCAAGCTATCCTGGCTGAAGAGGGGTGAAACCCCGAAACCGGTCCTAGGATGCTTGTTTCCAGTCCAGGGAAGACCTGGCTTGGCAGTTCGGGCTGGACTGTTTCCATGAGGCACAGGGTCAAGACTGATTTGCATATGGCTGGGTTCAAACTGGAATGGCATGGTGAGCAAAAAACGATGGATTTAGGCCCAGATGTATGTACCGGGGTGAATGTATGACATTGTTCTGCATTCTGTCCATCAACTGTTGTTTTTGCATTTGTCACCCCGAGTGGGACGGGTATGCCAAGACGTGGGTCCCGTGCTCTCCATGCCACTGGAATCAAGCTATCCTGGCTGAAGAGGGGTGAAACCCCGAAACCGGTCCTAGGATGCTTGTTTCCAGTCCAGGGAGGACCTGGCTTGGCATTTCGGGCTGGACTGTTCCCATGAGGCACAGGGTCAAGACTGATTTGCATATGGCTGGGTTCAAAATGGAATGGCATGGTGAGCAAAAAAACGATGGATTTATACCCAGATCTCTGTACTGGGGTGAATGTATGACATTGTTCTGCATTCTGTCTATCAACTGTTGTTTTTGCAACTGGCATTACCCAACCCTTTACCATTCCAGCGAAACACCAAAGGCTTGTGGTCAGTGGATAGTACAAATTCCCTGCCCCACAAGTACGTAGTAAAATGATGTGTACCCCACACACAGGTCAAGGCCTTTCTCTTGATGATGCTGTAATTTTTCTCAGCTGCTGACAGCCACCTGGACACAAAATCAACAGTATTTTCCTTGCCTTCCTCCCTTTGACCAAGCACCGCTCCAATTCTCATACTCCTGTGGCCCTCACTGTAGGAGAAGAATATCAGGGCAGATCTCAAATGGAAGCGAGGTAAAGTGAGTGGGGTGTATAATCCAATAATCGAAGTGCTGCTCTTCCCCACTTGCACGTTGAGTGAAACACAGCATGAGTACAGCGTGGTGCAGTTTGCAGAGCGCAGGGGTTCTGCGCGAGAAACCTCCGCTCACGCCTAACGAAGTGTTGAGGCCCCCTGCTCCGAAACCGTATGCTGAAATCAGTAATGGAGAAGTACCCTTGTAATTACTTGCAGCTCTATGCATGAGCAGGCTTCTGCACAGGCAGTAGACTTGAAAGAAGAACTTCAAGACTTTGAGGAAAAGCCCGTCTAAAAGCTAACATGCTGACTTCCAAATAGATCTTGTCACCAAATTATGATGTGTTGCAACAGGGAACAGGCAGCAAGAATGTAGGATAATTATATAATGTATTCTCATCAAAGAAAAGTCAGCATCAATGTTTTTCCGCAACAGCTCCAGGCTCACACAGCTGCAACTGCTAGTCTGGAACCTTACCGAGCTACCCCAGTGACACATACTTAGAATGTAGACCAGCATTCCAACAATAACAATCCTTTTTAACCCCTTCGATGCGCGTGACGAGCTCAGCTCGT
Source organism: Calotriton arnoldi (assembly GCA_963921515.1). Classification (NCBI taxonomy): domain Eukaryota; kingdom Metazoa; phylum Chordata; class Amphibia; order Caudata; family Salamandridae; genus Calotriton; species Calotriton arnoldi. The sequence goes on from CAWUFW010000039.1 coordinate 1,995,184, forward strand.
CATGCTGCGCGGTAGCGCTGTGCGCATGACGAGCTCAGCTCGTCACGACCACACCCGCGATCGGAATGTCCAGCACACGAGCGGAATTCCGATCGCGGTCAAGGGGTTAAAGAACCAACAATAAACCCCATAACACGTATTTACTGAGAGCCTTCATGGCATTGATTCTTTTTGCATCAGCAGCTTATAATTTCTGTACCGCACCATTTGAGTTCTTGTAATAAATCCTTAAAATGTATTTTCCTAGCACTCATTTTTTGAGTCAATCCTTACAGAATTTACTGTATTTTGATATTCTTTAAGGTGCCTTACCTCGGGGACACATTAACTCATGAAACTGAGGCTTAAGACTGTCTCCGATTTATCCACCCATAGGCATGTTGGGAATGAAATATTTTTGGGAGTGCAATTTTAGGGTTTTCCTGCCGCCACAATTTCTGCCCCGTGGTCAGTGCTGTCTCTGTATGGGAGATAACTGTAACTTGTATTAAGTACTTTCAGGCACATGCATCAACCATTTTTACGAGCGCAAACGGTGTGATTCGCAAAAATCGGCCGTTTGCGCCCGCAAAAAGGGCTTCTGCGATGCATCAACCTGTCAGCCCTTCGCAATTTAAGAAATCGCAAATTATTGAGATTTCTTAAATTGCGATGGCATTTAAGGAATTGCAAATTGCGATTCCTTAAATGTAATGCATGATGGAATCGCAAATTGCGATTTGGCTAATAGGGGGCGCAAATTACCATCAATTTGTACTTGATGGTAATTTGCAAAAACTTTGAAAAATGCACTAAAGTGCATTTTTCCAAGTTGTAGGTTACACACATACATTCCCTTTGGGGCATGTGTGTGCACAACATGTGTGCACAGATCAATTACAGGGGTGCAACAGGGTGTCCTTTTGACACCCTTGCACCCTTGAAATTGCGCATGCAATCTCCCATTCATTCCTATGGGCCTGTAGGCCCAAAGGAATGAATGGGAAGGCATTCCTTAATTGCGACTCGCAATTTGCGAGACGCAATTAAGGAATGTTTGGGAATCACTATTTTTATAGCGATTCCTACATGCATAGGCTTTTGCAATTCCTTAATTGCGATTCCTTAATAATCGCAATTAAGGAATCGCAAAAGCCAACATTGTTGCATGTACCTGTTTGTCCTTAATGACTCCGCGCTCCTACCTGTCAAGTGTGTGTTCCTTAGTCATTGTTCCATCCGTCCCTCATACTGAACCTCGCCACACATATGCACAGATGGCTTGCTACCTCATGTGCTCTTGAAAAACTGTGCATCCTCCACCATTGGTGCCAGTCTACATACCCCACGGTTCATGAATGGCTGATAGAACTCCACAGGATAGGCCTCCATGAGCTCACCACTTACAAACTTAAGGATTAACTGGAGGTATTCAAAGAAGTATGGAGTGCCTTTGTTGCCTCAGAGGGATACTCTGATGGATCACTTTCTCCCTTAGGTTTCTCTTCCCCTTAGCTATGGGTTCTTCCGTGGTTGTGTATTATGAATGAGCTCTTTCGTTCCCATGCCTAAGTAATGACTTCATAGTACTAAACCGTGCACAAGTAAATTAAGCCAATATTTGTAGTAAGGGATATAGATATTGTAATTTATAGGTCTCTATAGTTGTTACAATTTGTTGATGTATTATTGTGTTTGCATACTAATGAAGAATTATCTCTGTGTCATGGTGCTTTCAACTGTTTCGGATATATGGGAAATTGCTATCCATATGTATGTATTCTTTCATCTGGCCTTGTTGACCTAATTTCTCCCTCTCCTCCCCTTCTGCCCATAACCCAGCCTTGTCACCTTTTCCCTCCTCCCTCCCTTCCATAGATGAGACAACAGTTAAAGCCCTCTGTTATATTGCTTTGCTAAATTATATTGGATTGTCAGCTATGGGTCCAACTCTCCTTTCCATTATGAATGCACTAATACATGTTGTCATTGTTATCATTGTACCTAAAGTTCAAAAGGTTACCCATATGAAATCTTCTAGTGGACTAGAAGGAATTTATGAATGCAATCAACTTAAAATCCCTGGATTTTATTTCTCTTAATTCTAACATTTGCTTCAAAGAGGTTGTTTGATCTAGTCAGAAAGAAGTCCACTTTGCCCCATTTGTTCACATTTTGATATTAAAAAGTAAGTATGGATTTAGATCTGTATGTTTATAGCAGATGCTTCACATGAAAAAATCCATGCAGTTGTATAGTATCACTTCTCTTCTCACAGATGTGTTCATGGATAAGATCAGCGTTTCGGCAAATTCCACATTGGTGTGGTTTAGTCTCCCTGCAGACTATTATTTTTTCATTTCCATTATAAATCATCTTTCTTGAATGCTGTTTTCATAGGTTTTCTTCTCATTTCTAGTTTGTCTTTCTCCTACTGCAGAGGTCTTCTTCTCCTCCTCCCTTTCCCTATTATATCTGTCATGTATTTCAAATAAACATTTGATGAATCATTAACATATTTTACCTACCTCATCATTCTTAATTGTTTTAACTTTTCTTGTTTTGGGGACATGTTTATTTAGTTTTACTGATAACTAGTGTTAGTAGCAGATAGATATTGCTCTTTGTAAGAGATGGGTTTTGCTCGTTTAATCTCTCTTGACATTTCGTTTTCTGATGACCCAGTTTTTAGCTTTTAGTCTAAGTGAGTCTCACCGACAGCGAATTATTTGGAAATGGGCTGCGAGTGCTAATCACCAGTGTCTGCCTTTTAGGAAAAGCTGCTACTGCACAGCTAAGGTAAGAGGCACTGAGCTGGTTACACGTGAACACACTCTTATGCCTATGTGTGTGGGCTGAACGTGTGAGGCTACCATCTAGCTAGTTCTGGTATCTCCACCCAGGTAGCCTGTCACAGAAGATATCCTTCATGGATTGGGGCTGACCTGGTGTAGGTCTTATAATGTGAGTGGGCATTTATAGTGTAGGTCTGTGGTGCTTTACTGAAAGGCTGGGTGCCCACTGCATTACACCTCTAGGGAGAAATCTGCACCACCACACAGTTTGCCCTAGAGACACTGGTCATGTATGAATCTTAGGGTAAACATGTTCCCTGAGTGCAGGCCCACCGTCAATTTTAGGATAACGGCACTCTTTATGGTACTTCCAGAATTATCATATTTCCCTGGCTCGTTCCTAATCAGATTCCACTCCTTTGTCCCCCCTACTGGGCAAAAATGGTTGCTCTGCTGGCCAGTTGGCAGATGTGCACCCCACAAAAGGCCTCCCCACACAATAGAGACATTAAAAGTGCTTAGCCTGTTCCTGAAAAAGTAAAGGGTAGAGAGGAAATTTGCATATGCTAGTTAACTCTTCATACTACACTTGGACTGAGCAAGCCTGAGCCCCAGAAACAAAGGTGTAAGGCCAACCCTCTGGAGCCCAACACAGGAGTGACTTTTCTTTGGAATTTTGGTGGGAAGGGATCAAGCAGTTGTATTTGTTGGGGGTGGTGCTGAGGCTCCCAGAGACGGTCTTTTATAATGACCACTTGAAGTTGCCATCTTTGAATGTCCTAGAATGCTGTGCAGGAGGATTAGGGTAGAGATGGAGTAGTGATGTGGGACCCTAGGATTGAGGAAGAGGTGCGTACCTTCCAGAACATTTCACCCCCACTTAAAACCCTCTGCAATAGTGATAGACATTTGAGAAGACACTGGACATGGGAGCATGATGGGGAAAGAATTCCCAGCTGGAAGGAGAAGCCGCCTGATCCCACTGCAAGGATTTGACTGAAGTACTTTGACTTCAGCTGGCACTCAGGGCTAGGATGGGTCCCTCAAGGGGAAGTGGCGCTGGTTCACTTATTCACCCTTAGGAAGGGTTGGGAGAATAGAACTGCTAGGGGGCCCTGGAGGGTTCATCTGAAAAGTCTGTTGACTGGTCCTAAAAGAGTGTGCACTTCAAGCAGCACACAGGTGATACATGATGGCCAAAGCCATGAGGCATGGGTAGTGCAGTCTAGAGACTATTCTGCTTGCTGGCTGAGGAGGGGCTGTGGAAAATACCCTTCCAAGCAGGAGAGAGCATCAGGCGTCCAGGCAGAGCACATGTCTGGTGAAAGGAGCTTTTAAAAATCAATCTCCACAACAAATAGCAATTTTAATTTCCAGGAGGACTGAAGAAAATGGTCTTGTGGGCTATAGAAAAAGTAAACCAAAATCATCACAATCATCCCTACTGGATTGGAGAAACTCTAATCAGGAACTTGATCTCCGGGGGTTGGGGGGGGTCAAGCAGGAAACCAGGGAGGGCCAAACCCGTAGGTCTCAGCGCAACCTTCCTCATTCAGTTTTAATGAGGAGAGGATGTGCATGGGGCCCACTCCCCAAAGCATACCTTGCACTGAGTACCTCATCTCTCAGGAGCCGATGCAAAGAGCAATTGCCCTGGGGATCCCATCTCCCTCTGAAGAAAACCTAGGGCCAGAGTACTCCCGTAGTATATCAGTGCCCCATGAACAGGGGACGTGCCTCCGTACTCCCTGTGTCTATTCCATGGATGAGTGGGAGCACACTGCTAGCACAACACCACCCGCAGCCATGGGCAGCAAGGACAAGATGAAGCTGACTGCTGAGCAGCACACCAAGAGTGCAGCATACAGTAAACTGCCAGAGGCCCCTACAGCCCCAATGGAAAGAAAGACTTTGGGTGCCACAAGAGGGACAGGAGTACCCGTAAAGCAAGTAAAAGCATTATGTGAAGCTGCAGGTTTATAAACAAAAGCTTCCCCACACAACAACAACGCCCCTATCTAAATATTCACTGACTCAGGAAAAACAGTGCCCCCGGTTCCTGTAGGTCACTCAAATATTTACCTATTTTTCTTTCATGGTGCCCCTGGAGTGAATAGGGCAACCATTAAAGATTGAAGAAAACTTTTTGGAGCTGCAGAAGCCCCCACCAGAAGATGGGATAATTTTCCCATGCTTATTAAGCGCTCTTGGAGCTTGTGCTTTTGTACAAAGATTCTAGAAGGTAGGTTCTAAAGCGGCAATAGTAACATTATAAAGATAGAAAGAGGACTCATGTCCCGATGTTATTGAACTGCCAATACTTTCTTTTACAATGTGCATCAAGTTTGTCATAATACATATTAATGAATATCATTAAGAGGTTATACCATCAGAGGATGTTGTTAGTGTGGTTTTCAATGAGTTTAAATGCCACATTTCTATATTTATACTTGTGGAGACACCCTGGTGACACCCTAGCAAAGCCAGTAGGCCTGAATTTTCAAAGTTGCACCCTATCATATGTGTAGGGGAACTGTGATTTATCTTTATGGCTTGTTGGAGTGCCAACGTACTGCGGGTGTCAACAAAGGTTTATCCATCTATATTATTGCAGATATTTGTAAGCAATCAGTAGCTTTTAGCAGTTATTGCATAATATAGTCCTTTTTATTTTCATAAGAAAAAGCACTGGACAGTGATTTATTGAGTGCTATTATTATGTGCCAGTGCACCAGTGCAACGGGGGGTGCTTGCCACATCACCTCTCCCAAGTAGGCCTTGGACTACTCTGCTTTGCTACCCTGATTGCCAAGTGCTACAGTGGGGAATATGGTTCAGAGTGAAGAGAAAGTTGCAGACATATTACTTGTGAAGAACGCACATCCTTCACAACTAATAACCCAATTTCTTACATCCTTCTATTAGAGTAGTTATTTCTGAGGGGGAATAGTGAATAAATTGTACTGTAACTGGTGTTCCTTTTTTCCATTAGCCTTTATCAACATCTGTGCATCAAATGTGAGGGTGTCTCCCCTTTGACAAACTGATTGCCATAGATGTAATCAGTTGTTCCATGTCAGTAGCTTTTGGAGCTAATGGTGGTCCAGGATTCAAAATCTGGTTTGTGGGTATGACAGCAGTTGGTGTTGATTAACACACTTAAGTGCCTCAAGAGCATCTCAGAATAATGAGATGATATTGACACTATAAGTAGGGGAGGATATATTTGGGTCTGCTGTTGGCACTTTGAAATCCTAATGACACTACAGCACAAAGTAAAAATAAATGAAAAATAGGACATAAATCAACATACCACATACACCTACAGTTGTCAAACATACAACCTGCATGCACACAAGACACAATTAATTAGATTAATCCACAAATGCAACACACTTAGACTGACTTTTCAAACGTAGCAGCAAATAGAAAGTGACATACATACTTCCCTGCATCACAACAATAAAAATGCAACAATGATGAATCCATACACATGAACATGTATATTGATCTGAACCTTTAACATCACATCTTTTATCACACCGGTCACCAGCGGTGCCTCATCAGCTTACAGCCTAGTCATAAAAGAAAGAAAGCCATAAGCATATCAATTTTACGACAATGTTTGTTGCACTGTTCTCAATAATAATTACTAGAGGAGAAGACATACAGGCAGAGGATCTCTCTTTTTGGCATGCCTAAGAAATAGGTAGTAATAAGATACCACTTCCCTGCTCATCTGATCATGAATGTGGTTGCAGAATGTGAGCAGGAGCTCACCCTAAGGCAGTCTCCTCTAATGTCACACCTGCCATGTGCTGTCTACACTGCACTTCCTTGTCTCTAGATCATTCCAGAGAACAAGGGGCCTGACTGCTGGCATGGTAGGGGGCCAATCCTGGTGTCTGAATCATGTATTTGTATGCATCACCAGTTGTGCTCTGGAGTTCATCATCATTCTACATTCACGACATGACAAGCCACGTATGACAATAATAATGTGGAACATCAGCTGCCATCGCACTGGGTACACAATTATCACAACTGCTGCAGCCAACACTGCATCAACATGAAAGCTCTCATTGACGCCATGTGCTGTTTCGGGCATGTGCATACCCCCCTTTCTTGGTTCAAAACATGACAACATCATTCAGTGGCTGAAGATGATATTTTGAACAAAGAGTGGGGGCATACATATGCCTGCAACAGCCCCTGGAGTCAATGATAGCTTGATTTTGATGCAGTGTTGGCTGCAGCAAATGTACTAAGTTAAGGTCTTAGTTAGCACCATGATCTGTATGAAGTCCATAGAGCATTAAGTAACTTGCCTAGATGAGTACTGGGGGGGATGCACTTCATAAGAGGTTCTCTCCAGAGCTTCTCTGTATGTGCCCGGCCTAAATAATCTGGGCAAGGTGGAAGACGAAGAAAAGTTTTACCTGGAAAAATGCTTGAATGTCTTACAGAGTATCCAAAAGGTCAAAGACAAGCTGTATAATGGGAACCATTCTTAAACCAACAGCAGTGAGGAGAAGGTTGAAACCATTGCTGACGGGTGAATCCCTAAATTTGGGGATCTAGTTTGTGAAAAGATCCACAACAAGCAAGCGTTTGAACAGGTCCCTGGGCCAGCAACCCACTGCTGCTGCAGCGTGAGTCCACTCAAACCTGCACCACGCTGCCAGCCTTTACACTGTAAACTGACTTTTGCCTCCACTCAACTGCCTTTTTCCCCTAGTTTGTCCTCCCATTGTTTCATTGACTCTTGCCTCAACTTAACTGCCTTTTTCCCCTTGTTTTTCCTCCCATCGCTTCATTGAATTTCTCCACCACTTAACTTCCTTTTCCCCTCGTTTTTCCTTCCATTGACTTTTGCCTCCACTTAACTGCCTTTTTTCCCCTCATTTTCCTTCCGCTGAATTTTGCCTCCACTTAACTGCCTTTTCCCCCCCATTTTTCTCCCATTGTTTCATTGACTTTTGCCTCCACTTAGCTGCCTTTTTCTTCCCCATCATCCTTCCATTGTTTCATTGACTTTGCCTCCACTTCACTGCCTTTGCCCCTTGTTTTCTTTCCATTGACTTTTGCCTCCACTTAATTGCCTTTCTCCCTCATTTTCTTCCCAATTGACTTTTGCCTCCATATAACTGCCTTTTCCCCCCCTTCCTTTTTCCCCATACTCTAATATTTTTCCTCCCTTCTAACTCTGCTAATTTTTCTGCCTTTTTATCTGGTTTGCACTCCCTCTTACCCTCTTGCGACCCCGCCCAGCATCCTGACTCCTCCCAGGACTGTACTTAATGCTGGTCCCAGCACGGGCGCCCAGCAGATGTGCACAGCAGGTGCACCACCGGCACGCCAAAGGAACGCCAAAAGCAAGCCTGTCTGCATCCGTCCGCATCTGGACTGCACCCAGCGCCATGACCCCTGGATCTCTCCCCACCTACTGCTACACCTGCACCAAAATAACAGTCCTGAACCCCAGACCAGGCAGCAACAACTGCAAACGCACAGCCACACCCTCAACGGCGGGACCCATCTCCTGTCAATATTGCCATGCTCCAGCATCAGGCTGCCGTCCAAAGAGCCCACAGCCACTGACCCAGGAGAAATCCAGTGCCTCCAGTTCAACTGTCGCTCCCTGTACAAGCATGCCACCAAAATATGGGATACCATTACCTCCCTCACACCCAATGTCGTTTTCCTGACAGAGACATGGTTCAACCTCGCCTCAGCACCAGACTTTGCCACCACCATGCCAAGCGGATACAAGATCATACACCAGGAGCGTGCCAACAAAAACAGAGGTGGTATAGCCATCATCCAGAAAGATTGCCTCCACTGCACAGCATACACTGAGGACATCACCCCCATAATGGAACACCTAAACTTCCAACTCAACCCAGACTCCAAAACCACCATTAGGGGCACCCTGGCATACAGACCACCAGTGCCACAGCCCGCCTTCTGTGAGGCTATCTTCCACTTTATTGCCCCCTGGCCATCAACTCCAGAAACCTTATCTTCCTCGGGGAGCTTAACTTCCACCTTGAGAACTCCAGTGACCTCCAACATGGACAGTCTTATCAAAAGCATGAAGAACCTTGGCCTCTTACAACTACTCACCGACCCCACACACTTAGCTGGGTATACATTGGACCCCATCTTCACAGCCAGTAACAGTATCAGATACAGTTACACCTCTGACAAAACTTGGGCCAACCACTCGATCATCCACTTCTCCCTCACAGCCATCCCTGACACCCATGGCGCCCTGTCCAGCATCGCCCACAGGAGCTGGAACAAGGTAACCGATGACCTCTTGACTGACACCCTCAACGCATTCACCCCTGACACTGCCTCCAACCTCGAGGTGGCTGTCAAGAACTTCAACACATGGATCACAGAATTCGCTGACAGTTTTGTCTCCCTCAAATCTGCCACCGGGCAGACCCACCAAACACACCAGCCGGCTCACCTCGGAACTCAAATCCTCCAAACGCACCTACAAATGACTGGAAAGATTATGGCACAGCAGCAAAATGCCCAACCATCAAGCCAACTTAGAAAAGGGCCTAAATCACTACCACCTGCTTCTGAAAAAGCCAAAAAGGACCCCTGACCACCTGCCTTGAAGCAAGCTCCATCCACAGCAAGGAACTCTTCAACATCATCAAAGAGTTCTCTGACCGCCAAGCAGCTGAAAAGGCCATCACTCCCACTCAGAAACTCTGCGACACTCTGGCAGACTTAATCTACAGCAAAGTCTTTGCCATCTACGAACGCTTCGACCCCCAACCTACTATCTCCAAATTCCACATTCTCTTCGCCCTCACTGACTCCACACCCTCCCCAAGGATCACAGCTTGGAACCCCCTCAGGGACCCTTATCCCCACCACATGTTCAACCTGAGGAACAACTCCTTCAGCAAAGAATTCACCTTAAGCATCAACACCTCCATCTCTGCTGCCTCCTTTCCAGCAGAATGGAAACCCACTGAGATCAAACCACTGCTCAAGAAACCCTCCGCTTACCCTAAAGAACTAAAAACAATCAGCCTATCTCCCTTCTACCCTTCCTGGCTAAAGTCCTGGAAAAAGCAATCAACCACCAACTCACCAACCACCTGGAGAACAACAACCTCCTGGACCCCTCCCAATCCGGATTCCGATCAAACCAGAGCACAGGGTCCACCCTGGTTGCAGCCACTGACAACATCAGGTCTCTCTTCGACCAAGGGGACACAGCAGCCATGATCCTGCTTGTTCTCAGCATCATTCAGCACTGTGCCCCACCCATCACACCATTCTAAATAGGCTCCATCAGAGGAGAATCCAAGGAGATGCCCTCAGATGGATTGCATCTTTTCTCACTAGAAGAACACAGAGCATCTGCCTGGCGCCCTACACCTTGTACCACTAAAACATCATCTGCGGCTTCCTCCAAGGCTCTTCTCTGAGTCCTACCTTGTTCAATGCATACATGGCCCCCCTGGCCACCTTGGTCAGAGCCCATGGTATGAACATCATCTTGTACGCAGATGATACTCAACTCATACTCTCCCCACCAACACCATAGCAAGCTTCCACAGGTGTATGACTAGCATCATCAGCTGGATGCAAAACAACTACCTCCAATTTAACACCGACAAAATGGAGGTACTCAACTTCAGGAACAACACTTCCCCTGGGACAACACCTGGTGGCCAGCAAAACTAGGCCCCTTCAGGATAGGAGCCTCAGCATCATACTTTACAGAAGGCTCACCATGAAAAGCCAAATAAACTCAGTATCCTCCGCTTGCTTCCTCACCCTACACATGCTCCGGAATGTCTTCAAGCGGATACCCATCAGCACAGGACGCACCGTTACCCAGGCCCTCATTACCAGCCACCTGGACTACGGTAACACCCTCTATGTAGGGATCACCACCCAGCTTGTAAACAGACTACAAACCATCCAGAGTGCAGCTGCAAGGCTCATCCTCGACCTCAGAAGGGGAGCCCATATCACCCCTCACCTCACATCCCTCCACTGGCTCCCCATACACAAGTTCAAAATGGTGACCCATGCCTACAAAGCCCTTCACAACATGAGACCGGCCTACCTCAAACCCAGGCTAAGCTTCCACCATCCACCAGACATCCGTGATCCGCCGCCCTCGCCCCCACTCCTCGGTACTGCAGCAGCAGAAGATAGGTGGCTGCTCCTTCTCCCACATAGCTGCCAAGACCTGGAACAGCCTCCTCCTCCAGCTCAGGACCTCCCCCACGCTGCAAGAATTCAGAAACAGCCTTAAGGCTTGGCTGTTCAACTGACGATGCCCAGCAGCAGAATGCCACTCCCAGCATTTGGATACCCTCATGGGTGATAAGTAGCACTTTAAAAATCCTGTTTGATTTGATTTGAACCATCCTACATACCATCTGCTACAGTGCTTAGGGTAAAAGCAAGTGAGCTGTCATTCTTCCTCCTTAGTTTGGTTTCAAAGGAAAACAGACAGGTGCCCATCAACCATGTGATAAAGAACTATGTGGCCAGTGTTCTACACCAAACAGAGCAATGAACTCCACTGAAAAATATGATACTGTGTCATCACTACAGTTGCAAATGTTTCATGCAACTTCGTACTTTATTATGAAGTACCACCTGAGCCCACATCAATTAACCTGATGCTTTTTCAAGAAATAACTATATATGAGAATCATCTGGGTTTGGCTCAGAGGACTTTTCATCACGCTCCAAAGTCACACTGGATCATACATTGCTTCACGCTTATCATTGGTTCCGTCACAAATACTTTTCCCACATTTGTCCTACTTCTGGACTACTCTAGGAGTGCAACCTCCTGAAATTTATGAACTACAGCCGCACCTTTCATCTCACAGAGCTCAAAGAAATCTCTACCTTGCACCCATCACAGCTTATCCTGTGCACAAGGGCATAGCTTAGGAAAAGATTCCATCTCAGATAATGAGACCCACTGAGACATTCCAATTACCTTATGTTTTGAAAGTTTCAATGAATGATATAATTATTCCTGGTTCAATTTCAGATGACTGGGATACAGAGACTGCAAAATGAATGATATTTGATTTACAGGCATATCCTACTTTGAACAATGAAAATACAATTTTGAATTTGGTTTATTATAAAGAAATGTATTGTTTTCATCAATATGTACACTATTAAATAGAACTAGCTAGCCTTGGGAAGTTTATAATTACGTAAAATGAACTCATTGTGAAGCTACACCTCCTAAGAGTCACCCAAAGTTTTTAAATAAGTTTCCTTACTTCCAGAGTGATGACAGGCCACATCTCTCAGCTTTCTATTTTTCACAAAATCCAACACGACAAAGGTATTTGAGAAACAGATGTTCGGCAGATTCAAGGTGAAGAAGCCTTATTTACAACATGCATTATACTTCAAGAAATAATTTTCTTGAACAAAACCATTCAGCTGACTACATGTCAGGGATTTGGTAAAATGAAGGGCTTTAAAAACCTTCAATACCAAAAGTTACTTTAAAACTGCCCAATACTTGGAAATCACAAATGAACATTTCTGTTTCTGATATAAATCAAATGATCCAGAATGTAACCTATAATTTCACTGAGTTCCCGCCTGAAGGTTTAGCCCTGTGGCACAATGATTCCAATACCGGCGTGCGTTGTGTCTTTGCAACACCCTTGGTCCTAAAGCTAATCGATCCTACCCACGATACAATGCACAAACACCTATATAAGTTAGCTCATATAGTGTAAGTAAACTTTGCCAACTCTGATTAGTATATTCCAGTCTTATGGCTGGAGACCTACATTTAGCATCAATTAAAGAAAACATGGATTTTTCTGACTGGCTTCTAGGATCACATCCCACTAGAAATAAATGATTCTTAGTAACAGGAATCTATGCTATTTAAAATGAAGCGAACACATTCTCAGAAAAAGAAGCTGCAGAAAGAATTAGGCAATTAGATCAGGAAAATATGAAAACATTCTTTGCATTATTGACAACATCATGCACATGCTCTCTAAGAGAGTATGCTCACTAAATCACATCCTATCCACAGCCTTAGACCTACTCAAAAGGGACTTAGGTCTGTTACAACATGGCAAAACTCAGTTAAGAGCTATTCTACAATAAAATTGGGCATTACAAACACTGAGATCAGCCTACATGCCTTGGCAACTTCTAAACAAAATAGCTATTTTTGAACCTTGCAATTTGACTCATGGCTAAAACTTTATCCACACACACTTTGGCGAGTATCGAGCAAGTGGAAGAAGCACCCTTTTTCAGTTAGCGACGTGCCACCTATCTCTGGCTAATACATGGCATTATTTCCATATCCATTAAAACTTTTCATTTTCCATGACTGTCAAAAATATAAATCATTAGTCTGGTATGAAACAATACATAATTCACAGCTGTTCTATTCGTGGAAGTTTCCATTCTCCTACACCTGCTTGAATGAAGATAACCATGTGTTTATTAGAACATCCAGGTGTAGAAAACCATTAGGGCACTCCCTTCTGTGTGATATAATTTGGTTGCACGGAATGTGTAAACTTTGATTAAAGTGTTAAGTTGTATTTTATCAGTCACTCCTACTATAACGACACCCGCACACCAGAAATTGCTGTACAATGGCTTCTATTTAGTTCTTACCAATATTACTTGCTGTTGCTTGAAAGCTATACAAAAGGGGATGATGGACGGAACGCTTGAGCCAATCAAACACTCACCCCCAGTCAACTGATCTGGGTTTAATCCATCATCATTCTTTAGCTCACTCCACCACCCCAGTTCAGACATGGCCATATGCAAATCAGTCTGACCCTGTGCCTCATGGGAACAGTCCAGCCCGAACTGCCAAGCCATGTCTTCCCTGGACCGGAAACAAGCATCCTAGGACCGGTTTCTGGCATTCCAGCCGTCATCAGCCAGGCTTGCTTGAATCCAGTGGCAAAGTGAGCAAGGGACCCACGTCTGGGCATACCCCCGCCAACTTAGGGCGAACAAAGCGATACAAAAGGGGATGATGGACGGAACGCTTGAGCCAATCAAACACTCACCCCCAGTCAACTGATCTGGGTTTAATTCATCATCATTCTTTAGCTCACTCCACCACCCCAGTTCAGACATGGCCATATGCAAATCAGTCTGACCCTGTGCCTCATGGGAACAGTCCAGCCCGAACTGCCAAGCCATGTCTTCCCTGGACCGGAAACAAGCATCCTAGGACCGGTTTCTGGCATTCCAGCCGTCATCAGCCAGGCTTGCTTGAATCCAGTGGCAAAGTGAGCAAGGGACCCACGTCTGGGCATACCCCCGCCAACTTAGGGCGAACAAAGCGATACAAAAGGGGATGATGGACGGAACGCTTGAGCCAATCAAACACTCACCCCCAGTCAACTGATCTGGGTTTAATCCATCATCATTCTTTAGCTCACTCCACCACCCCAGTTCAGGCATGGCCATATGCAAATCAGTCTGACCCTGTGCCTCATGGGAACAGTCCAGCCCGAACTGCCAAGCCATGTCTTCCCTGGACCGGAAACAAGCATCCTAGGACCGGTTTCTGGCATTCCAGCCGTCATCAGCCAGGCTTGCTTGAATCCAGTGGCAAAGTGAGCAAGGGACCCACGTCTGGGCATACCCCCGCCAACTTAGGGCGAACAAAGCGATACAAAAGGGGATGATGGACGGAACGCTTGAGCCAATCAAACACTCACCCCCAGTCAACTGATCTGGGTTTAATCCATCATCATTCTTTAGCTCACTCCACCACCCCAGTTCAGACATGGCCATATGCAAATCAGTCTGACCCTGTGCCTCATGGGAACAGTCCAGCCCGAACTGCCAAGCCATGTCTTCCCTGGACCGGAAACAAGCATCCTAGGACCGGTTTCTGGCATTCCAGCCGTCATCAGCCAGGCTTGCTTGAATCCAGTGGCAAAGTGAGCAAGGGACCCACGTCTGGGCATACCCCGCCAACTTAGGGCGAACAAAGCGATACAAAAGGGGATGATGGACGGAACGCTTGAGCCAATCAAACACTCACCCCCAGTCAACTGATCTGGGTTTAATCCATCATCATTCTTTAGCTCACTCCACCACCCCAGTTCAGACATGGCCATATGCAAATCAGTCTGACCCTGTGCCTCATGGGAACAGTCCAGCCCGAACTGCCAAGCCATGTCTTCCCTGGACCGGAAACAAGCATCCTAGGACCGGTTTCTGGCATTCCAGCCGTCATCAGCCAGGCTTGCTTGAATCCAGTGGCAAAGTGAGCAAGGGACCCACGTCTGGGCATACCCCCGCCAACTTAGGGCGAACAAAGCGATACAAAAGGGGATGATGGACGGAACGCTTGAGCCAATCAAACACTCACCCCCAGTCAACTGATCTGGGTTTAATCCATCATCATTCTTTAGCTCACTCCACCACCCCAGTTCAGACATGGCCATATGCAAATCAGTCTGACCCTGTGCCTCATGGGAACAGTCCAGCCCGAACTGCCAAGCCATGTCTTCCCTGGACCGGAAGCATCCTAGGACCGGTTTCTGGCATTCCAGCCGTCATCAGCCAGGCTTGCTTGAATCCAGTGGCAAAGTGAGCAAGGGACCCACGCCTGGGCATACCCCCGCCAACTTAGAGCGAACAAAGCGATACAAAAGGGGATGATGGACGGAACGCTTGAGCCAATCAAACACTCACCCCCAGTCAACTGATCTGGGTTTAATCCATCATCATTCTTTAGCTCACTCCACCACCCCAGTTCAGACATGGCCATATGCAAATCAGTCTGACCCTGTGCCTCATGGGAACAGTCCAGCCCGAACTGCCAAGCCATGTCTTCCCTGGACCGGAAACAAGCATCTTAGGACCGGTTTCTGGCATTCCAGCCGTCATCAGCCAGGCTTGCTTGAATCCAGTGGCAAAGTGAGCAAGGGACCCACGTCTGGGCATACCCCCGCCAACTTAGGGCGAACAAAGCGATACAAAAGGGGATGATGGACGGAACGCTTGAGCCAATCAAACACTCAGCCCCAGTCAACTGATCTGGGTTTAATCCATCATCATTCTTTAGCTCACTCCACCACCCCAGTTCAGACATGGCCATATGCAAATCAGTCTGACCCTGTGCCTCATGGGAACAGTCCAGCCCGAACTGCCAAGCCATGTCTTCCCTGGACCGGAAACAAGCATCCTAGGACCGGTTTCTGGCATTCCAGCTGTCATCAGCCAGGCTTGCTTGAATCCAGTGGCAAAGTGAGCAAGGGACCCACGTCTGGGCATACCCCCGCCAACTTAGGGCGAACAAAGCGATACAAAAGGGGATGATGGACGGAACGCTTGAGCCAATCAAACACTCACCCCCAGTCAACTGATCTGGGTTTAATCCATCATCATTCTTTAGCTCACTCCACCACCCCAGTTCAGACATGGCCATATGCAAATCAGTCTGACCCTGTGCCTCATGGGAACAGTCCAGCCCGAACTGCCAAGCCATGTCTTCCTGGACCGGAAACAAGCATCCTAGGACCGGTTTCTGGCATTCCAGCCGTCATCAGCCAGGCTTGCTTGAATCCAGTGGCAAAGTGAGCAAGGGACCCACGTCTGGGCATACCCCGCCAACTTAGGGCGAACAAAGCGATACAAAAGGGGATGATGGACGGAACGCTTGAGCCAATCAAACACTCACCCCCAGTCAACTGATCTGGGTTTAATCCATCATCATTCTTTAGCTCACTCCACCACCCCAGTTCAGACATGGCCATATGCAA
The DNA here is from genome assembly GCA_963921515.1 of Calotriton arnoldi. Lineage (NCBI taxonomy): Eukaryota > Metazoa > Chordata > Amphibia > Caudata > Salamandridae > Calotriton > Calotriton arnoldi. Next base: position 2,011,754 of record CAWUFW010000039.1, read on the forward strand.
ATCAGTCTGACCCTGTGCCTCATGGGAACAGTCCAGCCCGAACTGCCAAGCCATGTCTTCCCTGGACCGGAAACAAGCATCCTAGGACCGGTTTCTGGCATTCCAGCCGTCATCAGCCAGGCTTGCTTGAATCCAGTGGCAAAGTGAGCAAGGGACCCACGTCTGGGCATACCCCCGCCAACTTAGGGCGAACAAAGCGATACAAAAGGGGATGATGGACGGAACGCTTGAGCCAATCAAACACTCACCCCCAGTCAACTGATCTGGGTTTAATCCATCATCATTCTTTAGCTCACTCCACCACCCCAGTTCAGACATGGCCATATGCAAATCAGTCTGACCCTGTGCCTCATGGGAACAGTCCAGCCCGAACTGCCAAGCCATGTCTTCCTGGACCGGAAACAAGCATCCTAGGACCAGTTTCTGGCATTCCAGCCATCATCAGCCAGGCTTGCTTGAATCCAGTGGCAAAGTGAGCAAGGGACCCACGTCTGGGCATACCCCGCCAACTTAGGGCGAACAAAGCGATACAAAAGGGGATGATGGACGGAACGCTTGAGCCAATCAAACACTCACCCCCAGTCAACTGATCTGGGTTTAATCCATCATCATTCTTTAGCTCACTCCACCACCCCAGTTCAGACATGGCCATATGCAAATCAGTCTGACCCTGTGCCTCATGGGAACAGTCCAGCCCGAACTGCCAAGCCATGTCTTCCCTGGACCGGAAACAAGCATCCTAGGACCGGTTTCTGGCATTCCAGCCGTCATCAGCCAGGCTTGCTTGAATCCAGTGGCAAAGTGAGCAAGGGACCCACGTCTGGGCATACCCCCGCCAACTTAGGGCGAACAAAGCGATACAAAAGGGGATGATGGACGGAACGCTTGAGCCAATCAAACACTCACCCCCAGTCAACTGATCTGGGTTTAATCCATCATCATTCTTTAGCTCACTCCACCACCCCAGTTCAGACATGGCCATATGCAAATCAGTCTGACCCTGTGCCTCATGGGAACAGTCCAGCCCGAACTGCCAAGCCATGTCTTCCCTGGACCGGAAACAAGCATCCTAGGACCGGTTTCTGGCATTCCAGCCGTCATCAGCCAGGCTTGCTTGAATCCAGTGGCAAAGTGAGCAAGGGACCCACGTCTGGGCATACCCCCGCCAACTTAGAGGCGAACAAAGCGATACAAAAGGGGATGATGGACGGAACGCTTGAGCCAATCAAACACTCACCCCCAGTCAACTGATCTGGGTTTAATCCATCATCATTCTTTAGCTCACTCCACCACCCCAGTTCAGACATGGCCATATGCAAATCAGTCTGACCCTGTGCCTCATGGGAACAGTCCAGCCCGAACTGCCAAGCCATGTCTTCCCTGGACCGGAAACAAGCATCCTAGGACCGGTTTCTGGCATTCCAGCCGTCATCAGCCAGGCTTGCTTGAATCCAGTGGCAAAGTGAGCAAGGGACCCACGTCTGGGCATACCCCCGCCAACTTAGGGCGAACAAAGCGATACAAAAGGGGATGATGGACGGAACGCTTGAGCCAATCAAACACTCACCCCCAGTCAACTGATCTGGGTTTAATCCATCATCATTCTTTAGCTCACTCCACCACCCCAGTTCAGACATGGCCATATGCAAATCAGTCTGACCCTGTGCCTCATGGGAACAGTCCAGCCCGAACTGCCAAGCCATGTCTTCCCTGGACCGGAAACAAGCATCCTAGGACCGGTTTCTGGCATTCCAGCCGTCATCAGCCAGGCTTGCTTGAATCCAGTGGCAAAGTGAGCAAGGGACCCACGTCTGGGCATACCCCGCCAACTTAGGGCGAACAAAGCGATACAAAAGGGGATGATGGACGGAACGCTTGAGCCAATCAAACACTCACCCCCAGTCAACTGATCTGGGTTTAATCCATCATCATTCTTTAGCTCACTCCACCACCCCAGTTCAGACATGGCCATATGCAAATCAGTCTGACCCTGTGCCTCATGGGAACAGTCCAGCCCGAACTGCCAAGCCATGTCTTCCCTGGACCGGAAACAAGCATCCTAGGACCGGTTTCTGGCATTCCAGCCGTCATCAGCCAGGCTTGCTTGAATCCAGTGGCAAAGTGAGCAAGGGACCCACGTCTGGGCATACCCCCGCCAACTTAGGGGCGAACAAAGCGATACAAAAGGGGATGATGGACGGAACGCTTGAGCCAATCAAACACTCACCCCCAGTCAACTGATCTGGGTTTAATCCATCATCATTCTTTAGCTCACTCCACCACCCCAGTTCAGACATGGCCATATGCAAATCAGTCTGACCCCTGTGCCTCATGGGAACAGTCCAGCCCGAACTGCCAAGCCATGTCTTCCCTGGACCGGAAACAAGCATCCTAGGACCGGTTTCTGGCATTCCAGCCGTCATCAGCCAGGCTTGCTTGAATCCAGTGGCAAAGTGAGCAAGGGACCCACGTCTGGGCATACCCCGCCAACTTAGGGCGAACAAAGCAATACAAAAGGGGATGATGGACGGAACGCTTGAGCCAATCAAACACTCACCCCCAGTCAACTGATCTGGGTTTAATCCATCATCATTCTTTAGCTCACTCCACCACCCCAGTTCAGACATGGCCATATGCAAATCAGTCTGACCCTGTGCCTCATGGGAACAGTCCAGCCCGAACTGCCAAGCCATGTCTTCCCTGGACCGGAAACAAGCATCCTAGGACCGGTTTCTGGCATTCCAGCCGTCATCAGCCAGGCTTGCTTGAATCCAGTGGCAAAGTGAGCAAGGGACCCACGTCTGGGCATACCCCCGCCAACTTAGGGCGAACAAAGCGATACAAAAGGGGATGATGGACGGAACGCTTGAGCCAATCAAACACTCACCCCCAGTCAACTGATCTGGGTTTAATCCATCATCATTCTTTAGCTCACTCCACCACCCCAGTTCAGACATGGCCATATGCAAATCAGTCTGACCCTGTGCCTCATGGGAACAGTCCAGCCCGAACTGCCAAGCCATGTCTTCCCTGGACCGGAAACAAGCATCCTAGGACCGGTTTCTGGCATTCCAGCCGTCATCAGCCAGGCTTGCTTGAATCCAGTGGCAAAGTGAGCAAGGGACCCACGTCTGGGCATACCCCCGCCAACTTAGGGCGAACAAAGCGATACAAAAGGGGATGATGGACGGAACAGCTTGAGCCAATCAAACACTCACCCCAGTCAACTGATCTGGGTTTAATCCATCATCATTCTTTAGCTCACTCCACCACCCCAGTTCAGACATGGCCATATGCAAATCAGTCTGACCCTGTGCCTCATGGGAACAGTCCAGCCCGAACTGCCAAGCCATGTCTTCCCTGGACCGGAAACAAGCATCCTAGGACCGGTTTCTGGCATTCCAGCCGTCATCAGCCAGGCTTGCTTGAATCCAGTGGCAAAGTGAGCAAGGGACCCACGTCTGGGCATACCCCCGCCAACTTAGGGCGAACAAAGCGATACAAAAGGGGATGATGGACGGAACGCTTGAGCCAATCAAACACTCACCCCCAGTCAACTGATCTGGTTTTAATTCATCATCATTCTTTAGCTCACTCCACCACCCCAGTTCAGACATGGCCATATGCAAATCAGTCTGACCCTGTGCCTCATGGGAACAGTCCAGCCCGAACTGCCAAGCCATGTCTTCCCTGGACCGGAAACAAGCATCCTAGGACCGGTTTCTGGCATTCCAGCCGCCATCAGCCAGGCTTGCTTGAATCCAGTGGCAAAGTGAGCAAGGGACCCACGCCTGGGCATACCCCGCCAACTTAGGGCGAACAAAGCGATACAAAAGGGGATGATGGACGGAACGCTTGAGCCAATCAAACACTCACCCCCAGTCAACTGATCTGGGTTTAATCCATCATCATTCTTTAGCTCACTCCACCACCCCAGTTCAGACATGGCCATATGCAAATCAGTCTGACCCTGTGCCTCATGGGAACAGTCCAGCCCGAACTGCCAAGCCATGTCTTCCCTGGACCGGAAACAAGCATCCTAGGACCGGTTTCTGGCATTCCAGCCGTCATCAGCCAGGCTTGCTTGAATCCAGTGGCAAAGTGAGCAAGGGACCCACGTCTGGGCATACCCCCGCCAACTTAGGGCGAACAAAGCGATACAAAAGGGGATGATGGACAGAACGCTTGAGCCAATCAAACACTCACCCCCAGTCAACTGATCTGGGTTTAATCCATCATCATTCTTTAGCTCACTCCACCACCCCAGTTCAGACATGGCCATATGCAAATCAGTCTGACCCTGTGCCTCATGGGAACAGTCCAGCCCGAACTGCCAAGCCATGTCTTCCCTGGACCGGAAACAAGCATCCTAGGACCGGTTTCTGGCATTCCAGCCGTCATCAGCCAGGCTTGCTTGAATCCAGTGGCAAAGTGAGCAAGGGACCCACGTCTGGGCATACCCCCGCCAACTTAGGGCGAACAAAGCGATACAAAAGGGGATGATGGACGGAACGCTTGAGCCAATCAAACACTCACCCCCAGTCAACTGATCTGGGTTTAATCCATCATCATTCTTTAGCTCACTCCACCACCCCAGTTCAGACATGGCCATATGCAAATCAGTCTGACCCTGTGCCTCATGGGAACAGTCCAGCCCGAACTGCCAAGCCATGTCTTCCCTGGACCGGAAACAAGCATCCTAGGACCGGTTTCTGGCATTCCAGCCATCATCAGCCAGGCTTGCTTGAATCCAGTGGCAAAGTGAGCAAGGGACCCACGTCTGGGCATACCCCCGCCAACTTAGGGCGAACAAAGCGATACAAAAGGGGATGATGGACGGAACGCTTGAGCCAATCAAACACTCACCCCCAGTCAACTGATCTGGGTTTAATCCATCATCATTCTTTAGCTCACTCCACCACCCCAGTTCAGACATGGCCATATGCAAATCAGACTGACCCTGTGCCTCATGGGAACAGTCCAGCCCGAACTGCCAAGCCATGTCTTCCTGGACCGGAAACAAGCATCCTAGGACCGGTTTCTGGCATTCCAGCCGTCATCAGCCAGGCTTGCTTGAATCCAGTGGCAAAGTGAGCAAGGGACCCACGTCTGGGCATACCCCCTCCAACTTAGGGCGAACAAAGCGATACAAAAGGGGATGATGGACGGAACGCTTGAGCCAATCAAACACTCACCCCCAGTCAACTGATCTGGGTTTAATCCATCATCATTCTTTAGCTCACTCCACCACCCCAGTTCAGACATGGCCATATGCAAATCAGTCTGACCCTGTGCCTCATGGAAACAGTCCAGCCCGAACTGCCAAGCCATGTCTTCCCTGGACCGGAAACAAGCATCCTAGGACCGGTTTCTGGCATTCCAGCCGTCATCAGCCAGGCTTGCTTGAATCCAGTGGCAAAGTGAGCAAGGGACCCACGTCTGGGCATACTCCCGCCAACTTAGGGCGAACAAAGCGATACAAAAGGGGATGATGGACGGAACGCTTGAGCCAATCAAACACTCATCCCCAGTCAACTGATCTGGGTTTAATCCATCATCATTCTTTAGCTCACTCCACCACCCCAGTTCAGACATGGCCATATGCAAATCAGTCTGACCCTGTGCCTCATGGGAACAGTCCAGCCCGAACTGCCAAGCCATGTCTTCCCTGGACCGGAAACAAGCATCCTAGGACCGGTTTCTGGCATTCCAGCCGTCATCAGCCAGGCTTGCTTGAATCCAGTGGCAAAGTGAGCAAGGGACCCACGTCTGGGCATACCCCCGCCAACTTAGGGCGAACAAAGCGATACAAAAGGGGATGATGGACGGAACGCTTGAGCCAATCAAACACTCACCCCCAGTCAACTGATCTGGGTTTAATCCATCATCATTCTTTAGCTCACTCCACCACCCCAGTTCAGACATGGCCATATGCAAATCAGTCTGACCCTGTGCCTCATGGGAACAGTCCAGCCCGAACTGCCAAGCCATGTCTTCCCTGGACTGGAAACAAGCATCCTAGGACCGGTTTCTGGCATTCCAGCCGTCATCAGCCAGGCTTGCTTGAATCCAGTGGCAAAGTGAGCAAGGGACCCACGTCTGGGCATACCCCCGCCAACTTAGGGCGAACAAAGCGATACAAAAGGGGATGATGGACGGAACGCTTGAGCCAATCAAACACTCACCCCCAGTCAACTGATCTGGGTTTAATCCATCATCATTCTTTAGCTCACTCCACCACTCCCAGTTCAGACATGGCCATATGCAAATCAGTCTGACCCTGTGCCTCATGGGAACAGTCCAGCCCGAACTGCCAAGCCATGTCTTCCCTGGACCGGAAACAAGCATCCTAGGACCGGTTTCTGGCATTCCAGCCGTCATCAGCCAGGCTTGCTTGAATCCAGTGGCAAAGTGAGCAAGGGACCCACGTCTGGGCATACCCCCGCCAACTTAGGGCGAACAAAGCGATACAAAAGGGGATGATGGACGGAACGCTTGAGCCAATCAAACACTCACCCCCAGTCAACTGATCTGGGTTTAATCCATCATCATTCTTTAGCTCACTCCACCACCCCAGTTCAGACATGGCCATATGCAAATCAGTCTGACCCTGTGCCTCATGGGAACAGTCCAGCCCGAACTGCCAAGCCATGTCTTCCCTGGACCGGAAACAAGCATCCTAGGACCGGTTTCTGGCATTCCAGCCGTCATCAGCCAGGCTTGCTTGAATCCAGTGGCAAAGTGAGCAAGGGACCCACGTCTGGGCATACCCCCGCCAACTTAGGGCGAACAAAGCGATACAAAAGGGGATGATGGACGGAACGCTTGAGCCAATCAAACACTCACCCCCAGTCAACTGATCTGGGTTTAATCCATCATCATTCTTTAGCTCACTCCACCACCCCAGTTCAGACATGGCCATATGCAAATCAGTCTGACCCTGTGCCTCATGGGAACAGTCCAGCCCGAACTGCCAAGCCATGTCTTCCCTGGACCGGAAACAAGCATCCTAGGACCGGTTTCTGGCATTCCAGCCGTCATCAGCCAGGCTTGCTTGAATCCAGTGGCAAAGTGAGCAAGGGACCCACGTCTGGGCATACCCCCGCCAACTTAGGGCGAACAAAGCGATACAAAAGGGGATGATGGACGGAACGCTTGAGCCAATCAAACACTCACCCCCAGTCAACTGATCTGGGTTTAATCCATCATCATTCTTTAGCTCACTCCACCACCCCAGTTCAGACATGGCCATATGCAAATCAGTCTGACCCTGTGCCTCATGGGAACAGTCCAGCCCGAACTGCCAAGCCATGTCTTCCTGGACCGGAAACAAGCATCCTAGGACCGGTTTCTGGCATTCCAGCCGTCATCAGCCAGGCTTGCTTGAATCCAGTGGCAAAGTGAGCAAGGGACCCACGTCTGGGCATACCCCGCCAACTTAGGGCGAACAAAGCGATACAAAAGGGGATGATGGACGGAACGCTTGAGCCAATCAAACACTGACCCCCAGTCAACTGATCTGGGTTTAGTCCATCATCATTCTTTAGCTCACTCCACCACCCCAGTTCAGACATGGCCATATGCAAATCAGTCTGACCCTGTGCCTCATGGGAACAGTCCAGCCCGAACTGCCAAGCCATGTCTTCCCTGGACCGGAAACAAGCATCCTAGGACCGGTTTCTGGCATTCCAGCCGTCATCAGCCAGGCTTGCTTGAATCCAGTGGCAAAGTGAGCAAGGGACCCACGTCTGGGCATACCCCGCCAACTTAGGGCGAACAAAGCGATACAAAAGGGGATGATGGACGGAACGCTTGAGCCAATCAAACACTCACCCCCAGTCAACTGATCTGGGTTTAATCCATCATCATTCTTTAGCTCACTCCACCACCCCAGTTCAGACATGGCCATATGCAAATCAGTCTGACCCTGTGCCTCATGGGAACAGTCCAGCCCGAACTGCCAAGCCATGTCTTCCCTGGACCGGAAACAAGCATCCTAGGACCGGTTTCTGGCATTCCAGCCGTCATCAGCCAGGCTTGCTTGAATCCAGTGGCAAAGTGAGCAAGGGACCCACGTCTGGGCATACCCCCGCCAACTTAGGGGCGAACAAAGCGATACAAAAGGGGATGATGGACGGAACGCTTGAGCCAATCAAACACTCACCCCCAGTCAACTGATCTGGGTTTAATCCATCATCATTCTTTAGCTCACTCCACCACCCCAGTTCAGACATGGCCATATGCAAATCAGTCTGACCCTGTGCCTCATGGGAACAGTCCAGCCCGAACTGCCAAGCCATGTCTTCCCTGGACCGGAAACAAGCATCCTAGGACCGGTTTCTGGCATTCCAGCCGTCATCAGCCAGGCTTGCTTGAATCCAGTGGCAAAGTGAGCAAGGGACCCACGTCTGGGCATACCCCCGCCAACTTAGGGCGAACAAAGCGATACAAAAGGGGATGATGGACGGAACGCTGAGCCAATCAAACACTCACCCCCAGTCAACTGATCTGGGTTTAATCCATCATCATTCTTTAGCTCACTCCACCACCCCAGTTCAGACATGGCCATATGCAAATCAGTCTGACCCTGTGCCTCATGGGAACAGTCCAGCCCGAACTGCCAAGCCATGTCTTCCCTGGACCGGAAACAAGCATCCTAGGACCGGTTTCTGGCATTCCAGCCGTCATCAGCCAGGCTTGCTTGAATCCAGTGGCAAAGTGAGCAAGGGACCCACGTCTGGGCATACCCCCGCCAACTTAGGGCGAACAAAGCGATACAAAAGGGGATGATGGACGGAACGCTGAGCCAATCAAACACTCACCCCCAGTCAACTGATCTGGGTTTAATCCATCATCATTCTTTAGCTCACTCCACCACCCCAGTTCAGACATGGCCATATGCAAATCAGTCTGACCCTGTGCCTCATGGGAACAGTCCAGCCCGAACTGCCAAGCCATGTCTTCCCTGGACCGGAAACAAGCATCCTAGGACCGGTTTCTGGCATTCCAGCCGTCATCAGCCAGGCTTGCTTGAATCCAGTGGCAAAGTGAGCAAGGGACCCACGTCTGGGCATACCCCCGCCAACTTAGGGCGAACAAAGCGATACAAAAGGGGATGATGGACGGAACGCTTGAGCCAATCAAACACTCACCCCCAGTCAACTGATCTGGGTTTAATCCATCATCATTCTTTAGCTCACTCCACCACCCCAGTTCAGACATGGCCATATGCAAATCAGTCTGACCCTGTGCCTCATGGGAACAGTCCAGCCCGAACTGCCAAGCCATGTCTTCCCTGGACCGGAAACAAGCATCCTAGGACCGGTTTCTGGCATTCCAGCCGTCATCAGCCAGGCTTGCTTGAATCCAGTGGCAAAGTGAGCAAGGGACCCACGTCTGGGCATACCCCCGCCAACTTAGGGCGAACAAAGCGATACAAAAGGGGATGATGGACGGAACGCTTGAGCCAATCAAACACTCACCCCCAGTCAACTGATCTGGGTTTAATCCATCATCATTCTTTAGCTCACTCCACCACCCCAGTTCAGACATGGCCATATGCAAATCAGTCTGACCCTGTGCCTCATGGGAACAGTCCAGCCCGAACTGCCAAGCCATGTCTTCCCTGGACCGGAAACAAGCATCCTAGGACCGGTTTCTGGCATTCCAGCCGTCATCAGCCAGGCTTGCTTGAATCCAGTGGCAAAGTGAGCAAGGGACCCACGTCTGGGCATACCCCCGCCAACTTAGGGCGAACAAAGCGATACAAAAGGGGATGATGGACGGAACGCTTGAGCCAATCAAACACTCACCCCCAGTCAACTGATCTGGGTTTAATCCATCATCATTCTTTAGCTCACTCCACCACCCCAGTTCAGACATGGCCATATGCAAATCAGTCTGACCCTGTGCCTCATGGGAACAGTCCAGCCCGAACTGCCAAGCCATGTCTTCCCTGGACCGGAAACAAGCATCCTAGGACCGGTTTCTGGCATTCCAGCCGTCATCAGCCAGGCTTGCTTGAATCCAGTGGCAAAGTGAGCAAGGGACCCACGTCTGGGCATACCCCCGCCAACTTAGGGCGAACAAAGCGATACAAAAGGGGATGATGGACGGAACGCTTGAGCCAATCAAACACTCACCCCCAGTCAACTGATCTGGGTTTAATCCATCATCATTCTTTAGCTCACTCCACCACCCCAGTTCAGACATGGCCATATGCAAATCAGTCTGACCCTGTGCCTCATGGGAACAGTCCAGCCCGAACTGCCAAGCCATGTCTTCCTGGACCGGAAACAAGCATCCTAGGACCGGTTTCTGGCATTCCAGCCGTCATCAGCCAGGCTTGCTTGAATCCAGTGGCAAAGTGAGCAAGGGACCCACGTCTGGGCATACCCCCGCCAACTTAGGGCGAACAAAGCGATACAAAAGGGGATGATGGACGGAACGCTTGAGCCAATCAAACACTCACCCCCAGTCAACTGATCTGGGTTTAATCCATCATCATTCTTTAGCTCACTCCACCACCCCAGTTCAGACATGGCCATATGCAAATCAGTCTGACCCTGTGCCTCATGGGAACAGTCCAGCCCGAACTGCCAAGCCATGTCTTCCCTGGACCGGAAACAAGCATCCTAGGACCGGTTTCTGGCATTCCAGCCGTCATCAGCCAGGCTTGCTTGAATCCAGTGGCAAAGTGAGCAAGGGACCCACGTCTGGGCATACCCCCGCCAACTTAGGGCGAACAAAGCGATACAAAAGGGGATGATGGACGGAACGCTTGAGCCAATCAAACACTCACCCCCAGTCAACTGATCTGGGTTTAATCCATCATCATTCTTTAGCTCACTCCACCACCCCAGTTCAGACATGGCCATATGCAAATCAGTCTGACCCTGTGCCTCATGGGAACAGTCCAGCCCGAACTGCCAAGCCATGTCTTCCCTGGACCGGAAACAAGCATCCTAGGACCGGTTTCTGGCATTCCAGCCGTCATCAGCCAGGCTTGCTTGAATCCAGTGGCAAAGTGAGCAAGGGACCCACGTCTGGGCATACCCCCGCCAACTTAGGGCTGAACAAAGCGATACAAAAGGGGATGATGGACGGAACGCTGAGCCAATCAAACACTCACCCCCAGTCAACTGATCTGGGTTTAATCCATCATCATTCTTTAGCTCACTCCACCACCCCAGTTCAGACATGGCCATATGCAAATCAGTCTGACCCTGTGCCTCATGGGAACAGTCCAGCCCGAACTGCCAAGCCATGTCTTCCCTGGACCGGAAACAAGCATCCTAGGACCGGTTTCTGGCATTCCAGCCGTCATCAGCCAGGCTTGCTTGAATCCAGTGGCAAAGTGAGCAAGGGACCCACGTCTGGGCATACCCCCGCCAACTTAGGGCGAACAAAGCGATACAAAAGGGGATGATGGACGGAACGCTTGAGCCAATCAAACACTCACCCCCAGTCAACTGATCTGGGTTTAATCCATCATCATTCTTTAGCTCACTCCACCACCCCAGTTCAGACATGGCCATATGCAAATCAGTCTGACCCTGTGCCTCATGGGAACAGTCCAGCCCGAACTGCCAAGCCATATCTTCCCTGGACCGGAAACAAGCATCCTAGGACCGGTTTCTGGCATTCCAGCCGTCATCAGCCAGGCTTGCTTGAATCCAGTGGCAAAGTGAGCAAGGGACCCACGTCTGGGCATACCCCCGCCAACTTAGGGCGAACAAAGCGATACAAAAGGGGATGATGGACGGAACGCTTGAGCCAATCAAACACTCACCCCCAGTCAACTGATCTGGGTTTAATCCATCATCATTCTTTAGCTCACTCCACCACCTCAGTTCAGACATGGCCATATGCAAATCAGTCTGACCCTGTGCCTCATGGGAACAGTCCAGCCCGAACTGCCAAGCCATGTCTTCCCTGGACCGGAAACAAGCATCCTAGGACCGGTTTCTGGCATTCCAGCCGTCATCAGCCAGGCTTGCTTGAATCCAGTGGCAAAGTGAGCAAGGGACCCACATCTGGGCATACCCCCGCCAACTTAGGGCGAACAAAGCGATACAAAAGGGGATGATGGACGGAACGCTTGAGCCAATCAAACACTCACCCCCAGTCAACTGATCTGGGTTTAATCCATCATCATTCTTTAGCTCACTCCACCACTCCTGGCAAACTTTTCATGATAATGGTCTCTGAAACAATACAGTACTGTAGAAGGACCTTGTATTCACCTCCTCAACATGTAATCAAAAATGTCGCTTGGCCTAGAATTGATGACAGGCATGCATTTTGATTAAATTAGCAAACTGGTTGCAAATAACCAACATGGCTCAGAGATTCACAGGCTGTTACAGCCTCAATACCCAACTCATTTTGCTGATATCATGCATACGATTTTAAATTTGCCTTCAATAACTGGCATTGAGCATCTTTTTAAAAACATTGGAACTGGTCTGGTGACTGGTTTTAATGCAGTATATGCCCTGATTCCATCATTTTTTCATTCCTTGTTCTCCAGTCTTTTGGGAGGATTTCCAACCATTCTACTGCTCATCGGCTGTGGAACTGTGATCTTTCTCCTGATTTGATGAGCAAATAAATAACATGGAGTACAACTATCCAGCTGAACAAAGATCCAGAGAGATCTTAGCACATTATCTGGGACATGCTTGGCTTTCTGAACTTAGCAAGTGTTGGATGTTAACCTTTCGCAAAATCGACAATGTACAACTGAATCCTGTGTTCTAGTGTATGAACTGTCCAGCTGAAATCATCTTGGATTTACATCTAGAGCAACCTTCAAACCTTCAGTAGCTTTTTTTGACATCGAAATGTTACTGCAACCATTGCAATCACACCAGCGACAATGCTGAGCAATGCGCTTGTCACTACTACAAAATGTGAGCTATGATAGATTAAATACACCAGTGACAATGTTTGATGTGTTGTTTGATGACTGGTTTGATTCTCTGTTAATGTTCGAGCCTCCAAATGAGGGACTTCCACCATCCTGAAATACGTTGTAATTGCAGCCAATTGCTGGCCCCTCTCATGTGCGAACTCACAGCGACAACAAGAATGAACGAACAGAATTTTGTGACAGCTATATGTATGCTGCATGTGCCCTGGACAATGCTGATCAGCCGCGGCCTCTGCGGGTAAGGGTGGTGGGGCCGGCTGGGGGGTATTTCAAGAGATGACCACGAGGGAAATGTTATTATTTATTTAATTTTCCCTTGTGGTCGCCTCTCAAAATACCCCCCAGCCGGCACCACCGCTCTTACCTGCAGCGGCCGCGGCTGATGTTGATATGTCCTCACATGAGGATTAGAGCAGAACCCTAACCTACCACAGAGACTGTGTCGACAAGGTGAAGATTGTTTTATGAACTATTTTTAATTTCTCTGAACTATTTTTGCTTTTTCTTTTTACAGCTGCATAGTTCCCTTTGCATATTCAATATCATGTCTGATCTGTTTAATGACCAAAATGCATCCCTCGTAGCCAACTTAAATGCCCCATGTTGGGACAATGCATATGTTATAAATATATATTTCTATTTTACTGCTTGAAACATGCAAGGCTTAGAGAAGCTGATTCATGCATAGTTTACTGCATTTATCCTTGCTGAGTTATATAATCATGCTTTTATGATATTACATTATATTTTCTATCCAGCTTCATATGTATATTACATATCATATGAGATTAGTTTACTTGTAGAATTTTATGTTCTGAGAGCATGGATTTCCTATCAATTAGATAAATCCCCATATCTCTCACCACCCATATGGCATCACAATTCATACATACAACCCAGGGATGTTGTAAAGAATTAAGGCCTGACTTCATTCTAAGTATGCTGTGACTCCATTTTTAAGTAGGCTTAGACTCAATTTTCTCTATGTTTGCAAAATCATCAACATGTCCGCCTTTCACGCAGATGTCGTCTGTCCTTATCTTTTCAAGAACTGTGAGAAGCGTCAAGTCATTTAGATATAGAGATAAACAACACACCATGCGTTTTAGGAATAGAAAAAAGAAAGAAAGAGGGCGTAAGAAAGAAAAGAAAGGAGAGACATAGATATTGATAGCAAAATTCTTAACCAGTGCAGAAACTATCAACCATATTTTGAGAACGACAACCACCAGTATATTCAATATAAACATCATGTGGGATCAAACGTGATATTGGTAGACTTGGAGTGAACAGCTTGTCTAGATAAATACGAAGTAAGCAGCAGCCATAACAAGTCTCTTTCAATAAATATAGGGGTTGTGGTGGCATTAGCTCTATCCATTCTATGATGATGGCAAAGTAATTTCCATCACCCTATAAAAGTAATTTTTGTGGTATCTTTCCAATTTGATATAATAATTTGCAAAGCAATTTAATAAACAAATCAGTGAATTTCCCAACCATTTGTAAGATTGCCATAAGAGGGATGAGCCTCCAAAGAAAAGGTGAAGAATATTAAATGGTATATCAGTAGACAAAATTTCATTAAATTTATTCCAGATAAGTAGCCAAACATTTCTAACCAATGGACACTCAAAAAACATATGTAGGAGATCGCAATTGTCACAAGAACAAGACCAACATTTAGTATCTTTAGAAAGTTTAAATCTATAGAGTAATTTAGGGGTAAGGAACAATCTATTATAAAAAAATGTGAGTAGTACTTGCAGAGCAGGAAGTATTATGTATCTTGGTCCATATTGATTTCCTAGTGTGGAAGGAGAATTCTTGATGAAGATCTGATTTCCATTGTAATTCTATATTCGATTTTACTCGAAGGTGAAGAAGAATGTTCTTAAGGTGTTGATATTGAACAGCATAATGAGAAATTATGCAAAATTTCTGTTGAATGTCATTAAATTCTAGAAGGGAGTCATTGGGAAGTATATCACCTATGGTTATAATCCCTTTATGTTTCCATTCTTTCCATGAGAGAACTTGGTTATTCAATTTTGTGTGCTTGTTGTACCATATAGGAGTTTGAGCAAGGATTCTCAGAAGGGTAAGTAGAATTGATAAATAAAAGGTGTGGCTATGGAAATAGAGTGAGTGAGTATAGGCGAGAAGAGGGCCTCTGGGGGTTGGCAAATGTAGATAGCATCACAAAGTGAGAAAGTACATGTTCCATTTGACTCCAAACTGTTGAAGACTCCAAAAGGGGATGCTGATACTGAGGTCCAAATTTGTTTAAGGGTGAAAGCGGGATGACATTTCCTGAGATGAGTGAAATTTACTCCTCCATTGTCTTTGGGTTGTTGGAGTTTTGCAAGTGGTTTTCTAAGCTTACGTTTATTCCAAAAGAAGCGTATCAAAGAATGGTTAATGGTTTTTAAAAATGTAAGGGAAAGTGTGACTGGAAGCAAAGATAAATAAAAATGCATTTTTGGGAGCATCATCATTTTAATTGTGGCTAGACTTCCCCACCAAGACAAATATAGGGGGGCCCCGCTGGCAGACATACTTGAAATCATTTAATTGACCTCATTAAGAGTAATTGCAATAGTTTCTTTAATGATATTTAAATATAGAATGCCTAAATGTTTAATATGCTTAGCAATTCATGTAAAGCCCATGTCTTTAACCATATCGGGAAGACAATATTTATTTAATGGAATGACCTCATATTTCCCTACATTAGGTTTGTACCCTGAAACTGCAGAATCTTCATCTAATAAAGAGAAAAAGTCAGTGAGTGTAGTTTGTGGATTGGATATATATAACAAAATATCATTGCGTATGCCGTGAATTTTACCTCCAAATGTTTGTACTTAAAACCTGAAAAAGCTAAAGATCTGCAATTTCTTTTCCAAAAAGGGTTCTAAAGATAAAATAAATAAAAGGGGGGATAATGGACCTCTGGGATTCTCTGGTCCCTCTATGAAGAGAAAATTACAATGACTGTTTACCATTAACAAAAATAGAATTAGAGGGCTCGGGGTATAATAAACTGATATATATAAGGATGTGGGGACTGAAACTGAGCCATTTCAAAGCACCAAACATGAAATTCCAATTAACATGATCTAAGGCTTTTTCGGCGTCTAAGGTATGGCAGCTAAGGGGGTATTGGATTTAAAGGCCAAATGGATAATATTAAGGAAAATTCTGGACTTGTTGAAAATGTAGCGACCCTTCACAAAACCCGATTTGTGTTTACCCACTAAATCAGGAATAACTTGGTTTATGGGTAAGGCGAGTAATTTTAGGGAAAATCTTACAATCTGTGTTGATAAGGAAAATGGGTTTATAGTTTCCACAGCTGGATAAACTTTGCCTAAAAAATTAAAAGTAATCATTTTGAAACTAAAAGATGTGCAAAATGGGAATAGAATAGGACCGAGAAACCATCAGGTCCGGCAGCTTTTTCCTTTGAAAGTTTAGTAATGGCTGTTATAATCTCCTGCTCAGCAATAGCAGTATCAAGGGAAGAAAGATCCACTATTTGATCAGATATTTTAGGGATTTATTGAAAGACAGCATCCAATTGATCAGTTTTGAGTCAAGATCCTGGGGTATGTAGTTTAGTATAGTTATCTGTGAAACATTCTAATATCTTGGAATCACTAGTGTCTCTAAGCACATTACAGTCCGTTATGGTTGTTATCTTGGAATTTTGCTTCTTACATTTTAGATAATTGGACAGTAATTTCCCTGCTTTATTACTACCACCGAACATTTTTTAAATTACATTTAAGTATGGTACCATAGGCGCTGTCCCAAAATTGCTTATTATATTGCATTTTAGCTTGTATCAGTCTGGACAGAGTGTCCAGACTGTGTTCCAAGGATTTAATCTGTTTTAGTAAATGTAAGGATTCTTTAAGAGTTTTTTTTCTTGATTGTAACATAATTGAAACCCCTAGCAGTCACTTTGAAAGCTCGATAAATTGTTTGTCCTGTAGTAAGGCATTATTGAATCTCCACCTACTATGGTTGGATATATTTGTAGGTGTGTCCAAGTCTATTTATTATCACTTGGGCATGATCAGAGATATGAACGGAGCCTATCTCAGCATTTGACAGGAATTGGGAAACATTCAGTGTGAGGAATGGATAGTCTATTCTAGAATGTGAATGGTGGACCGGGGAAAAAAGTGAATTTCAAAACATCAGGATGGGAAAGTCTCCAAGCATCAACTAACCCCCTAAAAGATATAGCCCTCTGGAAAATGTTGTGCATTATGTTAGGGTTAAATCTAGTCTGGGAACAACGATCTAAAAAGGGATGCATTAATTGATTGCAGTCACTGCCCAAAATGAGGTTGTCTGATGAACATGAAGGTAATAGAGACGAGAAGTGGTCCCAGAAATGCGGTCCTACCCCTGTAGGCCCATAAACATTACAGAGAGAAAACTGAGTGTCATTAATCCTAACTTCCAATAATTGCCATCTTCCTGCATCGTCTTTGACTTTGTTTAACAATTGAAATTGTAAAGATTTACATACCAAAATAAATACACCGTTTTTGTTGTTAACTGCAGAAGAACCAAAAATATTCCCAACCCATCGTTTCCGTAAACTAACAAAGTCTTGGTTCTCTAAATGTGTATCCTTTAAGAAAGCAATTTGACAGTTTAGTTTTGAGAGGTAAATTAACACTTTTTGTTTCTTGACTGGATTGTGGAGGCCTTTAATGTACCAAGAGGCAATACGTACATTTTTTACTGAAAATTCATACAAAGAGCATTAAACAACATGACATAAATAAACCTATAATGTAGACAATAACCAGAGCAATAATACCCTCTTGGTCTGTTTGAATTGGAGGCCTGAGAGAAGCCTATTTGATGTGACCTCTGAATGTTAAGATCAATGGACATTTGTAGGCCTACTATCTTTGGGATATGAAGCTTCAAAAATGTAATCATGTCTTGCCCCTCCGAACCTTCAGGAATGCTGTAAATGCACAGGCTGTTACGTCAATTGCAATTTTCTCGAACTTCTGACAATTTTTTGAATTGCATTTCTTCCTTAGCCAAAAAGTCTATGTTTGCTGCGACATCCTGTGCATCACTGACTCGCTGTTGACCTCAGTAAGCCTTAAATCGAGTAAAGACCATTTCTCCTCAAATCTTTGAAGGCTGGGCTGGTCTTCACTATAAAGTGTCTCATATTCTTAATTCCTCCATAATATCTTCCAGTGTCAAGGGTAGCTGTGATTTAGTAGGTGAGGAGGGATCTTTCTTGATCCTTTTATTTGCATTTGCACCGGGTACTTTACAACCATTAGCATTAGACAAAGTGGTGTCAAAGGTTTTGGAAGAATGTGCAGCGTCCATATTATTGAATATGCTCTGCAGCATATCAGGACCCCTCCTGGGAAAAGCATTTGAACTGGCTGACAGGTTAGAAGTGTTTTATCAGCACAGAAACAGCAAAACCGAGGAAACTGAGGAAGGTCGATTAGGAAGGAATCATTCAAAATGCTAGAAAGTTCACTCAGCATTGAAAGTCAGTTCAGAAAACACAATAATGTATAATCATACCTCTGCACACAAAGTACCAGTGTCCCTCAAATGAAGAGTCATTCCATGGTAAGACTCGTCTATAAATAAAAAATGAAAGACATTGCATATGTTTTGGCAGGTGTCTCCCATTCTCAATAACTAGAAAGGCCACGCTCTGTCAGAGGCTGAGTAAAATGGGCCGGGAATGTCTCAAAATGGTGGCTGTAATCCTAGCGCAACCGGAGCAGTGGGTAAAAATAGAGAAAACAATGTTTAAAGACCGACTAGGGGTCTAAAAACTTACCCCGCTGCTCCAGGGCATTAACACCAATTATGAGGTGCAGAAAAGATTTCCAGTTCAAGGAGCGTTTCCCCCTTTTGAGGAGGTGCGCTACCGTGCAGCCATCTTGTCTCACTGACCCGTGCCACTCACTTTTAAAGTTTTTAATGAAAATGGTACCTAAAGTATCAAGAGACAACCGCTGCATCTAATCAACCAAAACTGGGGTAAAGTCAAAAGTTATGGATGACCGCAATGGAATGCAGTCAGAATAAGCAAGTTGTTTTGAGCCCAGTCTCAGCTTACCTTTGGACTTAGAAGAAATTTCGAAGAAAAGTTCCTGAGAAGGTAAAGTTCAATAAGACAAAGCAGCTGGCAGTGTCCAAGGAGGACACATTCTCATCAGGGAGTCATTGAACGCAGTCGAATATCTCCTGTGGTTGAGGCAGGCTGTAGCCGAAAAGACATCCACGGGGCCAGATACCACTTCAGAAAGGAGAAACTGAACAGGATGTGCTGCTGCACAGAAGATGGTGGGAGCTATCAGGAAGTCAGACCAACCAGCGATGCACTGCCGATGGATAGGCGAGCAGGTAGGTTTCGGGTTCCTGTTGGTTTTCCAACCACTTTTTGGTGGAAAATGTTTTAAGTCCCAAGTATCAGGTCATGGGTAGAGAAGCCCCTTAAGCACCACTTCCAAGGCTCTAGGACTGGTCGGGCACCACTTGGGGCCTCAGGACTCACTACAGGCAGAGGCCAGGTGCAGGGTTCAAGGTCCTTGGAGCTTGTTGTGCCCCTGTAGCTCACACAGTAATGTGCATAAGTAATGTTAAGATATTAAATGTAAATAGCCATTGAATGATATATGTGTTTGCACAGGAAGATTGGCTGTAGCTTCACAGAGTTATGCTGAAACAGAGCATGGGATTGATTCAGGCCTAATGTTAAACCTAAAATATTCCTACTGTCTGTGAGTAAGGAGGGGTGTGAGGTCAACAACATCTGGAGTGATTGTGAAAATCAGCTTAGGAAGCAGCTTTGGTGAAAACAAACAAGGCCAGCAATCCAAATGTCACTGCAGCATAGGAGGTTTGTCAACATTTTGTTTATTATCAAAAGACAACACCCACCACAAAAAATAGATTAATTTTTTTAAAGCAATGCACTGTTTGTTTTCTGTCCAGTACCACCACGGTGTTTGTAAACTGCTAAAGAAACAGGGATGATGCAGTACCGCAAGACCCACCCTTAAATGGGTGGACTTTCTGATGCCATTAAGTAAGATGTGAGGCAGAGAGGGTTTTCTGATTGAAGCAAGACGCAGCTTTAAAATGAGGAGCACGCTTTCTGCACATGTAAACAAGTAAATACTGAACGCTAAATAATGCCCTTTGTTTGATATCCAAGGTGGAACCTATGAAAGGAGCTACAATGTTTGGGAACATATCAGCAAAGGTCAATTGTGCTGTAAATTTAGAAGTGAGTGAGCATGGATTAGATGTTGCCATCAGAATTCATTGTCTTCTTGCAGCATCTGCCATTCAGCGTTGAAGTACAGATTTACAGTTCACTAGTCTAGATATGCCTTCTGATACTCACATGTTGTCACGGTGGGCATTTACACCAAGATGTTCTGGTGGCATATTCAAGCCCTCATTAGACTTGGCCTAAGTATAGTGCAGGGATACTGGGAGCCGGAAATTCGGCTGGTATTCCTGCACCAAATTACCTCTATTCCTAGGCTTTTCCCCATACTGGGAGAATAACTGTCAGTACCGGAGATATGGGGTCATTTACCCTCCAAAACAACACTGACATTTGCTGGTAGTTTTAAGCAGTCAGAAACTGCCGGCAGATGGCGGTGGGAGGTTGGGCTGGGACCGATATATTGCTATTGATTGTATGTACATCTGGCCCGAGGTTTCTGCAGATGTTTTTTCAAGGGGAGACTGTCAGTGAGCCAGCAGTAGGCGGACTTTTCTTCAACAGTTAAAACATTGTAACTCAGCAACGACCATTTCGAAGTAGCACAAGAAAGCTGTATTTTAGTGTTAGGAGTAGGCAACCATTCAACCAGTAAGAAAAGGATCTTGCCCTAGGCTCCTCCTGGTTGGCTGCTGAGTGCCAATCCGAAAAGCTCAGTTACATGCATTTGCATCATTGTGGGATGCTCTCTGCTGTTTATATTTATTTAAGACCCTGGCAGTTGACAGAGAGCCCCCAAAAAAGCAAATTTGCCTTGATCTTTACTTCTGATTGAAAACGATCCAGCCCTTTATATGAGTAACTTGAATCAGTTCACTCATCTCTGGTTCTGATTGCTATTCCAATATTATTTTCAGATTTGCTGAATAATAGCTATTCTTTTTTAAGAGAAGTTCAGTTGCATCACTCGCTTTTATGGCTATGCATCTTTATGACACTGGGGACATCCTGATAGAAGGCGATCTATTTTGTAAAGCATCAAATGGTCGAAATAAGGGGAGGTGCCCTTAATGAACATAAAGCATGGACAGTGAGAAGGCAGAGCATTCTTACATACAGGGAAATTACATTGCACATAATTACCCATCGGTGCTTTCAAAGGAAGTGCTCGGCAACTAGGCTTCGCTCATTGGTTTCTCTTCAGCAAGCTGAAGTAACAAGATTTCTTTTACAAAGAAGACAAGGAGAACATTGCACGCTGGCAACAAGAGTGGTTAATTAGCGTTTTGGAAGTAGCTTAATTTATCCTTCAGGAAGTTCAGGCAGTAATTCACAGATATTCTGGGATTCCCGGGGTGATTGTTTACACGCCCGCAAGAAAGATTTAGTCCATTTGTGCTGTAAAAAGGTGCGCACATCTTTCCTGACTGTCAAAGAAAGACGTCAGTGCACTGGGTGCGTCACGCAGCTAACATGCTGCATCTAAATAATTGCTTCATTAGTCGGTGAAACTTAGCTAGATGCCGAGCCTGGCGCTCTACCCAGTGGTGTCAGACAACTATGCCCAGGACGAAAATCGCGACCGGCACTGCAAGCAGCTGATTGCACGTTGCCGCTGAAAAGCAGGGTATAACACCCTCTACCCGGCTGGCTGCAGAGCACTGTCTCGCTCTTGATGACACGAGCCGCGGGCTTTGGTAATGTTTACCGCAGCGGCGTGCCAGCCGGGCCGCCCGCCTCCTTAGAGTCCCATCCTGGCCGAGCCAACATGCGCCGCCCCCCGTCGTGGCCTTTGAACATACCGGCGGTCCTGCGACAAACGGCCGCCCGGTACAATACAAACACTGCTGGACGCCACATGCGGGGAGCTGCGGCGGGCACCCCCTGTCATGGCACCTAAGGGGGGGGGGGGCAAGATCTGAGGGCCCGTAAACACCCAGTGGTGCCCGATCGAGGTGGGCCCGCGGCCTCCTCTACCATCGGGTAGCCCAAGCCAGGTTACCAGCCAGGAGGAAGCAACCTGGCGCTCGCTGCTCCCGCACCCCCACCAGGCAGCCACAAATTCCGGCGGGCCGAAGCCCTGGAACCGGCACAGACCCCCGAAGTTCCAGCCGCATCTGAGCCATCCTCGGGCTCGTCGCAACACGACACCAACCAAGTAATGACGGAAGTGTTGCCCGAATACTGTCTCTCCCTCCAGCCCTCCTAAAGATGAGGGTCAGAATGGGCCCTGTTGGGATCCCACTCGTGGCATGCCCGTCGCCCTAGGCTCAGTGGTGATTAATATCACCCGGCTACCTCGACCTTGCCATCCGCAATGCCGTTACTGATCAACCGGGGTTGCTGCGGTTCACCGAACCGGGCACCCCGCACTTCCAAAGCCGCCCCAGCGTCCTGAAGCTGGGACGGAAGCAGCCTGACTGTGGTGCCGGGGAGGGCCCTCTCCCTCGCTGCACGGGGCCCTAAACATAGTTCCCCCGCACTTTCCAAAGCCGCCACAGCGGCAGTGGAGGTGGACCCCCAAACACAACACAACGGGCCCACGCGGGCCGTGGCCTTGCTACCGACCCGCCGGATAGAGCAGCCAAACAGGGCGCTCGATGCCCCCCCCAACCGCCAGCCCCTGCGGGCAGAGGGCCTGTGACCGGCCCTCACAAGGGGGGTGGGGGGCCTGTATAACAATATAGAAATCTTCTATAAGGACGGACGACCGATTCGGTCAACAGGGAGGGAGGAGCGTCGCGGCAACACCCCCCCACGGAACGGACCCACGTCTGTCTCTCCCCCTCAGGGTAAACTAGCAGTTAAACCCACTGAGCCCACGCTGTGCAGGGTCCCGGCACGCGCCGAGCTAAGAGGTGTTCTGGGCACATCCCACGCAGCCCCTCCCGCAATCCAGACCTTAACACACGGGGGCCCGTGCCGGCCGGCTGTGCAGCGGGGCCGGGACGAGAGCAGCGGGCGCCCCCTTCATGAACCCCGAGCGCCAGAAGGTCCCCACGGAGACGCTGGTCGGGGCATTTACACTCTGGACGGGGAGGGGGAAACTACCGCGTCCCCTACGTGCATGCTTTCCCCAGCCTCGTTCCTGCCATCTGTCGGCCCCTCGTGACCGGGACGCCACCTCCCTGCCAGCTTCAAACTGTGCACACACGCCGGAGGCCCGTGCTGGCCGGCTACTCAGCGACACCGGGGACATGCTTTGCAGGATGCCCACTGCACAGACCCCGGGCGCAAAAGGGGGGGGAGGTTTGTGACACTAGGACACTGGCCCGTCGCAGGGGTTGTGGGTGAACAACGACTGCCATGGGATCGGCCAAAGGGCCGTGGGGTTACTCTCCCCGGGACGTTAATTTCCCCGGGACGCCAACCTGGCCCGGCCACCGCACACCCAGCACCTAACCGTCGGAAAGGGTGGGGGGACCGATGATCAACCCCCGGGCCAAAGCCTCGTGATTGGCGAGTGTGACGACTAACCTCATTCCCGATGGCAGCAGGATGCTCGAACAACCTCTCACGACGGCGTGTCCGGGCGCGCAAAAGAGGACGACAAGATGGTGGGGGAGGAATATATACCCCTCCCCCTGTCCTCGCGCCCGGAAGTGATGCTCGCCTAGCGCGCTGCGCCAAGGCTTGGGGGACTCCTCCCTGAGTCCCTGCGGGGGTGTGGGGTGCCCAGCTGGCACTAGAGGGCTGCCCTCGTTAGTGGCCCCTGCGGGGGCCTCGGACAGCCGCATTTCACAACTTCTCTGAGAGGAAAGTCCCTTCGGATTTATCGAATCAGTTTGTATTATTAGAAAAATATATTCTAAAACTTTACAAAGAATAGAATCAAAGACGTGGCAACTGTTTCAATTTTGGCTACACAGGCCGAACAGTTGGTACCCCCTAACTCCGTTTTTGATGCAGTCTAAACTGTTTAAGTGTTTTACGCTTTTGCGCTCACCAACAGGAGGATTTTTTCTGTTTTGGGATAAATATCCGAATGAACCGAGTGGGTAGATATGATTTGACCAGGAACAATTTTATTTAAAGCGTTGCAAGAAATGTTATCAGCCCCATGTACTTTGCAGCCAGTGGCCAATGTGGCTTCTGTTGTTTCAGAATGTACATAACGTTTTTTGCACATACGTGGCTGACCCTTGTGCTTCCAGATTAGTTACATGTATGAGCAAAGGGTCACTGGCTAACATGTGCACCTTTTTAAGCCCAGTACAACTCTTATTTTATTTGTGATTTTTATTAGCCAGTCCTAAAGCACAATTGCCTAATGTGCAAATGTAACATTGTAGTTATTCAACTATGTGTGCAGTCATGTCTGGCTGAGGCTGGCAGGGTTTATCCCAGACTTAACTTGGAAGGACTGTTTTAGGCCCGATTTCAAGTTATCCGCTACATTCTGATATGTGCGGTATGTGCGTGTGTTTGTGTATTGTTGGAAAGTGGATTATTGGTAGGGGAAAATGTAGGTCTGCCACTGGCAATAAGGCCACTAACACAGTATAGGACTCAGCATAGGTCTTAGAAAATTATTCCTATGCTCAACCCTTGGTAACGTGGCTGCGAGCAGACAGGCTTAACTTCAAAGACAGGTATGTAAAGCATTTAAAAACACCACTTCAGTAAATAATTGAGACACAACACATAATAAAAATCCAACACCAATTTATAAAAATAGGAAATATTTTTATCTTTAAAATGACACCAAAACGACAAAAATCCAATGTAGGGAACTGGAGATATGGATTTTCAAAGATTTAGCATTATATAGCACTTAGAAACATATAGCGCTTCATTGGAATATCTGGTCGCGATAGACCGGCTCAAAGTCAAAGTTTCAGGCTGACCGCGATGGAGCCCTGAGCGGCTACCACTCGCGGTAGGTCCCGGTCACAGTTTTTACCTTCGGACTTAGAGTAGTAGGTGGGTCCAGGGGACCAACAATGTCCATCCCCACCCTTTCAAATGGAACCCCAACCACTGGCAGTGGTATTAGGGTAGCTTTTGTCTTTCCCCCTGCCTTGCCACTGGCCTGACAGGTGACACAGGAGCTGCAAAACTCCTTTACCTTTTCAGACATATGGGGCCAGTAGAAATGGTTCACCAACCGGTTCCATGTCTTTGTCTGTCCCAAATGTCCTGTCAAGGGGATATCATGACCCAAAGTCAGGATGAACTCTCTGTACCTCAGGGGCACCACCAACCTCCTGGTGGCCCCCTCCTTCAGGTTTCTGGCCTCAGTATAAAGCAGTCCATCTTCCCAGTAGAGTTTGTGAAACCCACTGTCATCCCCTTCCTCTTGCTTAGAAACAATCCGCCTCAAGCTCTCAAGGGTGGGACATTCACGCTGTCCCTTACTGAACTCCTCTCTGGAGGGTCCACCTGCTCCTGTTAGTTCTGCCAAATCTGACCGCTCTGGCAGGGATGGAGTCCCTCCCACAGAGGCCAGATCCTCCCCATCAGGGTTAGATTCTGCCTGTACCTCTGGAGTTCCCTGGGCTGGCTCACCATGCCCAGTATCCTTGTCCTTGGATGCTTGGCCCTTTGTTCCAGGGTCCAAGTGTCCAGCCCCTCCCGTCTGGCTAGTCTGTGACCTAGTCACAGCAGATACCCACTCAGGGAGCTCCAATATTTTCATATGGAGTCCTCTCTCCACCTCTGACCACACAGAGACTTCAAGATCATTGCCCAGTAAACACTGGACTGGGATCACCTTTAACACAGCTACCTTCATAGGGCCTGTCACACCTCCCCATTCCAAATCCACCACAGCCATAGGATGGAGTTTGGTAGTGCTGTCTGCATAAGTCACCTGGTGAAACTCACCAGGTAACAACCTTTCTGGAGGCACCAGCTCATCCAGGACCATAGTTACACTAGCCCCAGTGTCTCTGATAGCCTCAAACTCAGTCCCATTCACCTTAGGCCTCTGCCTGTACTTGTCCATGTTTGGAGGTAAGGCAGCAAGAGTTGCAATATTCAACCCACCCAGGGACACTAAGGTTGCTTCCACCACCTGACTACCCCTCTCTGGGGCACCACTCTCCACCCCTACACTTACACTGGCAATCCCTGTGGATGGCCCCTTAGGGGGGAGCTTCTTGGCGCAGACAGCATCTCCCTGTTTGTGCCCTGGCTGGTTACAGTCAAAGCACTTACCCACTTTTGAGGGATCAAAGAACCTACCATTCTTTCTCTGATTCCACCTCCCTTTGGATTTGGGTTGGCTCAGGGCCCCTAACCTTGTGCAGGTTTTGGTGGGTCTTTGGAGGACTCCTTCTGGTTTTGACCTTCTTTCCCTTGGGCTTTCCCCTGGGGAGGGACGTGTCCTCCTTTCTTCTGGTCACCCCCCTGGTGCTGTATGGAAACCCGGGTTCTCACCCACTCATCAGCTGCTTCACCCAGCTCTCTGGGGTCTGTCAGCTTAGAGTCCACTAGATACTGGCGTAACTTCTCTTCTGCACAATGAGTCAAAATATGTTCTTTCAAAAACAAATTATACAATCCCTCATATGTGTCAACTTTGTTACCAACAATCCAGCCTTCCAGTGCCTTCACTGAAACGTCCACAAAGTCTACCCAAGACTTTGAACTCAATTTCTGGGTGCCTCTAAACTTCACCCTGTACTGCTCTGGAGTCAGACCAAATCGTTTGACTAAGCATGCCTTCATCTGCTGGTATGATTCTGCATCCTCTCCCTTCAGGGTCAGGAGCCTATCCCTCCCAGCTACTGGAATCAACTCCCACAGGAGTGCACCCCAATACCTAGAGTGGACCCTACTCATTCTAAGGGCCCTCTCAAAAGCTGCTAGCCACCTGTCAATGTCAGCCCCCTCTGTGTACTTGGGCACTATACCCTTGGGAAGTTTAGGCTCAAATGCACCACCCCTGGACATTTCAAAATCTTCATCATTTTCACTGCCACCATTTCTTTTGAACGCCTCCTCCCTCTCCCATCTCTTCTTAGCCAATTCCAATTTTTCCTTCTCCAAGGCAATCAAAGCTAATTGAGCCTCAAGCTGTCTCTCTGCAAGGTACGGTGGTGGCTCCTGAGTAAAGGACCCCTCCCCACTCCCACCATTTGGAATCATAGGGCTAACATTAGAGATAATGGAAGAGGCACCATCCTCACCCTCCTCTTGGGTGAGGTTGGGGGGAACACCCTCCATACCCCTTGAATCTCCTCAGCTACCCCAGCCCAGGCCTGTAGGGACTTAAGTAACCCTGCCTTCCTAATCCCGTTGGAAGCAGGCAGCCCCCTAAGCCTACACTGTACCCTAAGATCAGCTATCTTGAACTGGGACAGTTTAGCCAGGTCCAGCTCCATGGTTCCCTAGTTTTGGATCACAAAAACTAGGAACAACAGACTTAGAACAATTTGGAAAAATCAAAACAATGGATTAAAAACAGTTTAGTCCAAATTCCAAAAATCAAACTCAAAAGTTTTATTCTAAGGCAATTTAGAGGATTTTTATAATCTTAATTCACTTTACTGAAAGGTGTACTTTTAAACACAAGTCCTCATCCACACCGCTGAGCACCAAATGTTGGAAAGTGGATTATTGGTAGGGGAAAATGTAGGTCTGCCACTGGCAATAAGGCCACTAACACAGTATAGGACTCAGCATAGGTCTTAGAAAATTATTCCTATGCTCAACCCTTGGTAACGTGGCTGCGAGCAGACAGGCTTAACTTCAAAGACAGGTATGTAAAGCATTTAAAAACACCACTTCAGTAAATAATTAAGACACAACACATAATAAAAATCCAACACCAATTTATAAAAATAGGTAATATTTTTATCTTTAAAATGACACCAGAACGACAAAAATCCAATGTAGGGAACCGGAGATATGAATTTTCAAAGATTTAGCATTATATAGCACTTAGAAACATATAGCGCTTCATTGGGATATCTGGTCGCGATAGACCGGCTCAAAGTCAAAGTTTCAGGCCAACCGCGATGGAGCCCTGAGCGGCTACCACTCGCGGTAGGTCCCGGTCACAGTTTTTACCTTCAGACTTAGAAACTTTTCTGGAGCTTTTCTTCCCGGGGTCCCTCGAAGCTCTCAGCCAGTCCGGATTTGGTGAGGGTTCGCCGGATTGCCTTGCGATGAGCTCCCGGTCAAACTTATGGAAGTCCGACCTCCGGAGCATTCCAGCGGAGCAAACCCAGGATCCAGGCCGACACGCGGTTGAAGGCAGGCGGCTTGGCTTTCGCGGTTGCTCCCAGTCACCTTTTCTTCGTTCGGACTTAGAAACTTTTACTGAGCTTTTTCTCGCGGGGTCCCTCGATGCTCTTCACCAGGCTGGATTCGGTGAGGATTTGCCGGCCTCGGATTTCTTCTACTCCCAGTCAAACTCTGGAAGTTGGACCTACGGAGCTTTTAGCGGGACGAACCTGGATGGCTTGGCCGGCTCGCGGTTGAAGGCAGGCGGCTTGGCTGGCCAGGTTGAGTCGGTTCCTCTATGGAGATTTTTTTCAAAGTTGCTACAAAGTTCTCCAAACTTCTTGACCTTCTTCCTGAAGTTCCTCAAGGGGTCCCGAAGTGTCTCAAACTCACTCCAAGGGTCTGGAAGCTCCAAGATGGTCCTTGAAAATTGAGGACTTCAGTTCCCACAATCCACTTGGACAAAACCCTTACAAATCCACTAGTAGTTCTTCCAGTTGATGATCCTTGGTGGTGATGGTCCAGGTGAGCTCTGTTAACCGTTGGCTTGTAGGGAGTCCACTCTTTAGTTCTTTTGCAGCAAGGTAATCCACAGGGCTGTAGTTTCAGCTGGTGCAGTCTTCAGAGGATAGGCCTTAGAGTTTTGCACCCCCAACTTCTCAGCATGGCAACGTCTTGCTTCCTTAAGTTTCAAGCAGCAGATCTGGAGGGCTCTTCCCCTCTCAGATACTTATTCCAAGTTCTCTGGGTCAGGCAGGAGGTCACTCCTGACCAATGGGAGCAGGGTAACTCCTCAAAGATATGACCACATCCTGTAGAGTGTGGCATTATTTTGTCCCAGAGTGCATCAAATCTTCCAAATTCATAATGGCTGATTTTCCAGCAGGGAGGTAAGAGCTGGCTAAACACACCCCTAGGATGGCTAATTTACTTAGACTCTCCCCCTGCATCTGCTCATACCTTCTTTAATCCTACCATCTGCCTGAGGTGGAAAGTTCAGAGTTGTAAATGACACTGGTTTCTGCTCTCCTCTTTGAAGACCATGGTTTACGACTCCTCCCCCTGGCCTGGCATTCCTGTGGAACAGCACACTGCCCTGCCACCAGAGCTGGTTAACACCAGGGGCTCTTTATCACCTCTTCAAGGCAGCCTGGCTAATCCACTTAACTCTGACCAATCAGGGCAGACCACAGGAAGGCTGAATCTGGACCTACAAACAAGAAAGTCTTATAACTTCTTGTATGTACACTTTAGGAGAAATTCAACAATATCATATTGTGGGATTTATTAATAACATTCGGGGAATTCTTTGAATGGTACTTCTAGCCCTCTCCTATCAAGAGTTATTAGTTAATAACTTCCTACCATGCTAACCTATGTAGCAGGGGATTTGCAATGGGAAAAATTACTTGGGCCATTTTTTCAGCACCAGGACTTACAAAAACATATTTTATAAGTACTTTGAATCTCTAGAAATATTGCAGATCCTCACTTCACAGTGCTCCTAGCATCAAAGTCGAATTTGGGCAGCACTTTATCACAATGTGGGGAGTGAAATGTGAAATTTCACTTAACCCAGGGCATATAAAACTCATTTTATAAGGGTCTACCTTACAGATACCTGACCCCCCACCCCTGGGACACCTAGGGGAGACCCTGGGGGTTCCTAATATGCCATAACATTGTAGGTTATTCATTTTTAAGTGCCCCAAACACCAAAGTCGAGTTTGGGCACACTTTACTTTTTAAAAGCAGTCATGGCACCCAGGGCTGCTTTTAAAACTGACCTCAGGCCTCAGCAGTGCAGAAGGCTGCAGGCCTCTAAACTGCCATGCCCTACTATATATTAGGGACTGATAGGTAGTTTCAATTCCCCTGCCCTATTATATACTAGGGACTTATAGGGTAGGTCATGCCAATCACAGGGGTACCCCAACCCACAGTGTACCCTAGTGTATGTAGGTGTTTTCACTGTATTCTAAGTGTTTTCAACATAGCACTGGCCCTGGGCCTGGTTAGGCAAAGCCCAGGGTCAGTCAGAGTCAGTTGCCACCAGTACCAGTCAGCAAAACGTTGGGGGGTGCCCAGGGCACAGGATGACTTTGCAACATGTATAAATACACAAACACACACAAAGACACACACACTGAAAACTCTCAAGGTTAAAGTAACAGCTATAGTTAGATATACAAAAAACCTCAGCAATTCACTGAAAAAAACAAAGCATAAAGTAAGGATGTAGTTTAGTGACAATGGCCGTTGCAACCTTACTTTTTAACCTAATAAAACACTGAAATACCCAGTTATTGTTATCTCAAGTAACAATTTATGCCCTAAATTAACTATAGCTCACCCCCTCTGTGCACAGTGTTGTCATCAATGATGTCATGTCAGATGTTGCAGTGATGTCAATTATGTCATACATATCATGAGTGATGTAATATATGAGGTAAATAACTGTACCAAAGCAGTTAAAAAGTTAAACACAACTAAATAAAAACCCCACAACCAATTTCTAAACATCATGAAAATACTAATCAGAAAAAAAAGATATTAAAATGATTAAAATCCAATAAGGATAATAGGAGATATCAATGTTTAGACTTTTTTGGTTTTAGTTTCACTGGACCTGCACAGATTAAGGTCAACCACATTGAGCTGGAGGCCCGCTAAGCAATGTGCGTCAACCCTGTCAAAGATTTTACCTTTTGACTCAGTCCCTGATTCAGAGTTTGGCAGATGCCACTCCATCACAATTGTGTTGGCTGTCTAGCTCACCTTAGTAGGAGTGCATGAGTATGTTATGCACTTGTAATAAGGTGGGCAGGATATACAGCACATATTTGACTGGTCATCCATCCACTAACATCTAAAACAGGCCCTTAGTCTTTTTTATGGAAGTAGATATCCTACAGCAATGTCAGGTTGCAGACTGTATCCAACAAAGTCCTTTCACAGGTTACACTATTGCATGGTCAAAATTACTATGCTGGGATTAAGGGCCTCATATAGATTTGCGGCGGTGGTTCCAAGTACTCAGTCTAGTTGACGTTGGCCTGCCTGCCTTATTTAGATGTTGCGGCAAGGCCGAGGGGGTGAGGTCTTCTCTCCTAGCTAATAGTACTCTAATAGTAGTAGTCATTCTAGTGGGTTTGCGCCAAGGTGATTTAGATGTTCCAGTTGTGTTGGCAGTGTTCTGGCAGCGGAGTCCTGAAGGAGTGAGGCCATGGTGGTATGGAGACTGGTAAGTCCTACTCATCATTATCTTACTACACATATATGCTGTGAATATGTCATAAAGTATATGTAGGTAATGTGTAATGCCCTTATTTTGCATAGCACATGAGAAAAAATTGCATGTAAGAGTAATGCAAAAATGCATAAGGCTACGGCAATTGTCAACACATGCATCATGGTAATATTATTGTAAAAGTAACTTACCGTAGTTCCCTGATACAGCTGAGTTATTTGGTATTGTGATGCAGTCGAAGCAGCAAAGGGGGGGCCCGTATGATGGGGTTCAAGACGGAAATGGAAGTGGGAAACAGACAAAAAACAAAGTAAGTTCTTACCTCATTTTTTTTTTGAGTCTGCCAACTGAAAGTAGGAGGTATTCCCACCACAGTTGCCTCGACAGAAAGGCACATTGTAATCAGGAAGGCAGTAATCTGAACTGGACTCCCTCCGATAGCCATTTCTACCTCTGACACCTTCGACTCGGGAGCAAGACTCTGGCACAGGCGACGGGACTCCGAGGGTCTTCCCTCATAGACCCACCAACATCTAAATACCGCAGTCAGACCGCCAAGTTTCTGGGTGGGATGACCGTTGAAAAAGCAACGGCGGGACCTGAGCCGCCAATATCTAAATCAGGCTATAAGTCTCTTTTTGGGAACTTCAAACAAAACCTGCAGCGTGACAAGCCAGGAAGCTGTATCTAATCAGGGTGCATTGAAGCTAGATACCTTCCATGCAAGAAGCCACAGAAGTCTTTCATTGGGAGGCAAAAAGCTTGAAATCGGAGCAACCTGATTTTGTTCCCTGCGGAGGTATCACCTTGGTTGTGTAGCCTTAGTGGTTATTCATTGTGCTCCAGAGGTCCAAACATTTCTAAGTCCCAACTTTTAATCATTTTGGAGCAGTTCTTCCTAGTCACTGCTAAGCCTCCCAGGACCTCAGGGACTGAGACTGAGAGTCCAGGACTCACTCCAGCAGAGGCCACCAACACTGTCCAGTCAGGTTCCACTTACCACTTGCCAGCCTATTACTTCCAGGGCAGGCCTTTTGCAGCTTGTTTAATCACTGTAGCCCAGGGTTCTCCAAAGTCAGTCATGTAGGGCCAGATCAATGCCAGATTTTTAAAATAACTACATTTATCTAAAAGGGGATATTCTAAAAATCTGTCATGGATCCAGCACTCCAGGACTGACTTTGGAGAACCCTGCTGTAGCCACTTAGCAGGGCAGGCAACTGACCCTTGGAGGCAACTTCTCATACCTGGGTACAAGTGAGCAGGTCCAGCCTTTCAGTTCTCTTTATGGGCTACAGACTGCAGGCTTCTTCCTCTTCTGTTCTCTTCTATTCTTCCTCGGTTTTAGAAGTGTTCTGAGAAAATGGAGATGAGGTGTCATATTTGTGCAGTTCACTAGCATGTGGGTGGGGCTGACTCCTGTCCACTCCATACCAATGTTCAAAAAGTTCTCAAGGGCTAACCTTCACCCTTTTGAAGCATATTTTGTTTACCTCACTGCAAAATATCCCACAGTAAACCATTCTCAGTGAAATCCAACATGAATAAACCCTTCTGCACTTGAAAAGGCTGGTTTGTCTACAATATTGAGCAGCCTCCTCCTACCTAATCATATCAAACTAGATCGGCGGCAGCTTCCCCTCACTGGGAATGGAGCCCCCTGGCCAGAGTGTCTGAACACTCTCAGCTGCCCTACCTGAGATAAGCTGAGTCACATACCTCATACTCAGGTCATCCTCACAAAGGACAGATGCCATTTTTCCACTTGAGGAGAGGTTTTAAAACTCTTCAATGGTGAAGCACTGATATGAAAAGCATCCAAGACGTTCTTTCTGATTAGCCTACTAAAGATTTAGGTTATAGGCAGAAAAAATATAGCTTTCTAAAAGTTGGGTTTTCTGTATATTTATCAAAAATCCAACATCACCATTTAATTGATTCTGAAATAAATATTAAAACAATGTTTTCATGGACTCTGCAACTTTTTACAAACCAAATTTACAAAAATAAGCATTTATTTGTACTTTAGCTTTTCTCATAGATAAATCCACAGCACCTACATAATGAGCATAGCTTTTAGGGGCTAGTCACGGCCTTAAATTCTCACATGATCCAGATTTAGAGACTAGGTAACCTGGTTTTCAGGCCTATTAGGTGTGACTTCCTTGGAATGTAAAAGCAGGTTTCCCTCCTGTCAAAAAGTCATAGTCTTCTTTCTTGCAAACTGGTTTAGAAATTAGTAGATTGCCAAATGGTTAATAGACATGTTCTACCATTCTGTTTTTTCCACATGTCGCTGGATAAAAACGGTACACAACTTGTGTGGCTGGGCCTGGTGGCTGTGATGCAAGACATCCACAAAACATGACCTAGAGACAACACATATCACCCAGCAAAATCAATGCATTTTTTTTACCTCATGAAGGACATCAGGCATTTTCTTTGTATTGCTTTGTTGCAAACTTCTTGCATCTGCAGGGATCCACAACATTCCTAACACCCACTTGTCCCACACTTCTCCTGATAAAAACAGCACCCCACTTGTGTGGTTTAGCAACAGGATAAAATCAAACCAGGGACAATGGAAGTTCTATAATGTATGTGCATATATAATATTAAAATGGCAAACTAATTTAATTAGTTTAACATTAGATCCTATAAGGTGTTATTTAAATCCCTGCTGCTATTGTTTCTATCAGAGCATGTTGTAGTACCAGTCATTGGCCATGCATGGTTCCTTACTTACTCCAAGGCTGGGATGTTATGTTTTGGCACTATTAGGTCTATAGCAAATTTAAAGGTGCATTTTGTGAATTGCAATGGGTTCACCTTTTTTGGGTGTCTGTTATGCACTAGAATGTCCTTCCCAAACCCATCCTTAATTTTCTCATAACCCCACCTATTTTGTAGTAATCATTCCAGATTTTCTCACAATCCCACCTGGTCCTTCCCACATTTACTATAAAGTAGTATACTTATGTGTTCAGCGAACTCACTGAACACATAAGAGAGGCAGAAGTCTCCTGCCTACTGTACTACTGTAGAAGTGCTTTATGTACAACAAAATGCAGTATGTGAATCAGGCCCATAGTGATACGTTGATCACATGCAGCACTACATTACACTATTAACATTCTTCATAAGCCAAATTAAATAGCCAAATCAAACATTGAGGGACTTTGTTCCACTTTTGTCTGATAGAGTACATGTTTAGAAAGTGCTTCTATTTCTCTACTGTGAGGATTGCTCCGACTGATCCCGGTCGGTCATCGTAAATGATGTTATCACTGTTATACTTCTCTGGAAACTTTGATCAGTGATAGAAAATTAACAAAATTTGGGAGTTATCATATACCCACTCCTTTCGTGCAGATCAAGGCATCATTATTCGCTTTGATACATAATATATTGAAGGACGGTTGTCCATTTGTGATTCATACTTGGCGTTCTGGGTGACTTAAATCCTTCATTAAATATCGGTATCAAACATTAAATTGCCCTGAGGAAGTCCTTTTGATAAGGACGAAACGCGTCGGATGTGTCTTAAATCACCTGGATTATGTTTTAAAGACTTCATTTGAAATTAAAGGAAGAAACTTGGAAGAAAGCTTGTGGACATTAATTTTATATAATTTTTTGTCTAATTTGTTTGATGGTGCACCTGTGCTATTTTGTTATAATTGCTATTTCTCTGTATGGGAATCACACAGTGACAGTGGGTGTGTTGTCAGTGTGCACACACAATTCTGGGTAGTTCCAGACTATTCATATATATATTAGGGATAGTGGGTTAGGTGCTGAGGCCTATGGGGTTCCTCTGTCCAGTTTCTTTTTCTTACATGTTTAGAAATGTTAATGGCAGTTGTCTATGTAAGTTCTACTAAGTAGTGCAAAGTATCAGTAGGTTCCACACTGAGTCAGATTTTACTACTTTTCAGTATTCACAAAGGGACTTATGATAGTATCTTTACAAGTGCGAAGGCTCTGCACTCAGGGTGGAGGTTTCGCACTCAGGGCAGAACCTCCATATTTGGGGTGAAGAGACGGGTGAAGGAGATGTTCAGCAGGATAG
Organism: Calotriton arnoldi; assembly: GCA_963921515.1. Lineage (NCBI taxonomy): Eukaryota > Metazoa > Chordata > Amphibia > Caudata > Salamandridae > Calotriton > Calotriton arnoldi. The sequence continues at coordinate 2,047,434 of CAWUFW010000039.1, forward strand.
AGGTGGTCAAACGGCTCCCTGGTGGACAACCAGGATCCCATCTCCGTCTCACAGCACTTGAGAAGGAAGTTGTCTCTACCATGCAACCCCACCTGCTGCATGGGAAGCATGTGAATGAGAACCATAATACGGTGCCAGGTAATATGTGATGAGTTAACAATGACTTAATTTGATCAATGTGTACTATAAACTGCAAATGTGACTATGGAAGTCACTTCAAGTTTGTGCAAATATTTATGGTGATTTAGACTCTTGTGTGTCTCATTTTGTCTATCGCACTACAAGTCCCAGAATCCTATGTACTGGAAATATTAACTTCCAATTTCTTATTCACAACCATGGCCCATCTCTGCAGGTGAGTGCAATTTACTATGGCATTTGACACACAAAATTGTGTATGAATTAGGAACAAATACAGTTGTAATGTAAATGCATTTGAGTAAATATTTGAAAAGTTGGATATAATCATCATTTGCTGGTATTGTCTGTTGACTTCTACATTTAATTTCCTCACACAGCCAGAGTAGATCCACCCAATGGAGCAGAGGTTCCTGCACTTGCAGAAAGGCAACATCATGGGGCAGATGCAACACTGGTGAGTAAATATGGCCAGACGAGACTCCCATGTACTATATTGCGATCAGACAACCCATAGATATATTACAGAGAATCCATCAATAGTCTAACACATGTGAACTGAACTAGGATATGTTGTTAATAACATATGTCAACTAGAACCCAAGTTAAATTACACTCATATCATCATCATCAAAACTTTATTTTGATCACAAAGATCTTAAAATTACAACACAACCAAATACATTCGAGCATAAATAACACTTATATCATTTTGGGCACTGTGACTTTGGCCTGGAATTAACCTTCTACAGTGAACTCTGCTCCACGCATGGGTGTGACATATAGTTAGGCACCACACAGTGGGCAGATGGTAGACCCTGGAAAGTACACTTACAAATAACTTTATTGAAGGCTCATGGTCTTTTATATTGGATTGCATGTTAGCAGTATGTGTTATGCGTCTTATTACCCCTGTTGTCACTCATCTCTATATGCTCAGCTATGGTTCATAAGAGTATACTACATCATAAGTTGTTGGCTAGTGAAAGAATGACTCTACATTTACATTGAAATAAAGTATGAACCAAATAGCTTATGTTGTCTCATCTAAAGACGAGTAGCACTAACTGTGTTGAACGTGTATCCTATTGACAAATACATGTAAGATGATTCACATCATAATTTGTATTGAAATATGGATATGTATGGTTCTTTACAGCTGCTGTCAGGAGTACCTCAGTCATCCAAAGTACCTCACTCAGGGATTTGGTAGACATTCTGGCTACAGCAGTCACACCCACTAGCATCCTGCCAACAGGTAAGTGTGCCATATAGTGTTGTAAACTATTATCTTTCAAAATGTTCACAATAACCAAATCATTGTGAAAGGAAATTAAAAGATAGTGGCAAATATTTGAAGCACCTGAGGTTGGTGTGTGATATGATCCTAACATAATCAGTGATGTCTGTGTTTATATTGCATGTTCACTTATAATTCATGCTGAACATTAATTAAGCTGTCATCTCCTTTTGAAGCTGCTGGATCAAGGATCATGTCTTCTGTCACACAATCAAGGAGCCAGGTTCAGCAGCTGACATGTGGGATCTCATTACCACACAGAGCTTTAGCTGGAGCTGGTGAGTTTGATTTTGTATTGCACATCTGCATTGAACACCTCAGTGCTACAGTGTGAGTTGTCACATGTAGCTTCACACAAACCAGGTCATATGTGTGTTAGACATTTTGTTGTAGGTTGACTAGGGTATGAGCCATAATCAAGCAGCAACGACAATCCTAGTCATATTAAGAAGGAGGCAAACCCTAAGTTAATATGTGCTCACCCTCTGGTAGCTTGGCACAGAGGAGTCAGAGTTAACTTCAGGGGCAAAGTGTGAAGTATATGTGTAACACTTCAAACAGTAAAACAGTGAACACACCACACAAAAAGATTCCACGCAGAATAGAAAAATAGCTCATAATTTATTTAAATAAAACAAGACCAAAACAACAACAATCCAAGAAGTAGAACTTGAGATATGAATTATTAAAGAATAAACTATAAAATAGCGCTTAGAAGCAATAAACGCTTACTTGGGATATCTGGCCGCACCGGACCGGGACAAAGTCAAAAGTTCAGGCCGACTGTGATGGAGCTGCGTCAATGCCAAAGATGCAGGGTGCAGCCGAAGCAATGCGACAGTGTTGATCCATGCAACTCTGGTGATGCGCCGATCCTGATCTGCGCAGCAGTGGTGATTTGTCAGCTCTGAAGAGCTCGTCCTCATCATCGAGGATGGTGTTGATGGGGATACAAAGATCTTGCACTGGCCAGTGCATCATGCAGTGGTGGTTCCGAAGGCGACGCGTCGGTGCCAATCTACACAGCAAAGGCGATGCGCCGATTCTGGTCCGCACAAAAGGAGACATATGCCAGTTCTGATCCATACAACATGAGGGATGCACCGGTTCTGATCCATTCAACAGGGAAGATGTGCCGGTTCTGTTCCACGCAACAGCGGTGATGAGACAGTTCGACAGAGGATGCTTGGGTTCTGTTGGAGCAAGCACCTTAGGTCTACTTCCAAGGGTCCAGGACTCGGACAACACCACTTAGCTGCCAGGCTTACAGATGGCAGAGTCCTGGTGCAGAAGCAGGCAGGTTGAAATGGAAGTCTTTTATGTCCCTGATATTTCAGATCAGGAGGTCAGCCAGTTAGCCCTTGGAGTCACTCTGGGTTCAAGTGATTCAGGTCCAGTTCTTTTAAGCCAGGCAGGGGAACAGCAGGCAGCAGGGAAGCACAGCAAGGCAGGAGTCTAACAAAGCAGCAGTCCAGCAGCATGGCAGTACTTCAGCAGTGCAGCAGTCCTTCTTCCTGGCAGAGGCTTCATTGTTACGGAAGTGTACTGAAGTGATGGTTGCAGAGGTCTAGCACTTATACCCAGTTGTGCCTTTGAAGTTGGGGAGACTTCAAAGACAGGTCTTTGAAGTCCACAGAGGTCCTCCCTTCCTGCCTTGACTCAATACAGGGGGGTATACAGCCCTTTGTGTGGGGACAGGACACAGGCTATTCAGGCGTGAGGCTGGGTCCAGCCCCTCCCTCCCATCAACTCAGGATGGCCCACCAAGTCACACCTAAGCTCCCATTGTGTGTGGCTGGCTAGGGGGAATTCACAAAGCCCGGCTGTCACCCACCCCAGACTGATCAGAGACAGGCAGCAAGCACCAAATAGCTAAAGTAAGAAAATGGCAACTTTCAAAAAGGGGCAATTCCCAAATTGTAATTTAAAATCCGACTTCACCATCAGTTAGGATTTTAAATTAGGTTTCCAGAGACACCAGACTCGGGAGTCTTATCTCTTCCCAATTGAACATTATACTTATAAAATGTAATAAGGTAATCCCAATGTTTTCATATTGCAGAGATAGGCCTTGCAGTAGTGAAAAACTACTTTGGGAGTTTTTCTGTGCCAGGACATGCAAAAACTTTAAAGTACATGCCCTGCTTTTTTTTAATACATTGCACCCTGCCCTCTGGGTTATTCAGACCTTCCTTAGGGTTGGCTTATATGTATAAAATACGAAATGTGGGTCTGGTGAAAGGTTTATTTTGCCAGGTCGACAAAGTAGCGTAAAACTGCACACACAGGCTCTGCAGTGCAAGGCCTGAGACATGGTTAATGGGCTACTTCAGAGGGTGGCACAATCAGTGCTGCAGGCCAACTAGTAGCATTTAATTTGCAGGCCAGGGTACAAGAGTTTTCACTTTACTAGGGACTTATAAGTAAATTAAATAAGCCAATTGGGGATGAATCAATGTTACAACGTTTAGGGGAGAGAGCACAAGAACTTTAGCACTGGTCAGCAGTAGTAAAGTCCTAAAGGCATCAAAAACGAGGTCTGAACAGTGGAGGAAGTAGGCAAAAAGTTGGCGGAAGAACACCCTAAAGCTGTCAAGTTTAACACATGTCCCCCCAGCTGAAAGTGGGGAGGGCTGCACAACTCCTTGGGAGTTCTCTTCACTCAGGCTGAAGAACCTGGAGAGACTATCAGCATTGGCGTGGTCTGACCACGGACGGTGCTCCACCGTAAAGTCCATTCCCTGTAGGGAGATGGACCACTTCAACAGTTTGGGATTTTCTCCCCTCATCTGTGTGAAAGATCTGAGGGTATCTAAGGTTGGTTTGAATCTGGAAGTGAGTCCCAAACAGGTATCAGTGGACAGACCACAGCAAAACCTTCTCTTTCGATGGCACTCCATCTCTGCTCCTGTGGAAGTAGCCTCCTACTAATGAAGACTACTGGTTGGTCTAGGCCCTCCTCATTCAGCTGTGCTAAGATTGCCCATATGCCATGCTCTAACCTCTATCTGGGTTTTAGGTAATTGCCAGGCAAGGATAGTATCAATATTTGTCTGGAGGGGGCTGCACATTGCTCCACCTACTAGGTTACCCAGATACACCACAGAACCCTGTCCAATCTGACACTTCCTGGCCTTGATGATCAAACGTGCGTGTTGCAGGGCCTGAAGCACTTTGTGGAGGTGGTGCAGGTGTTCCTCTCAGCTGGAACTGTAGACAGCAATGTCATCTAAGTATGCGGTACAAAAGTCCCCCTTTCCAGCCAGGACCCTATTAACTAGGCCTGGGCAGAGTTAGCAGAACTCTGTGAAGTGATAAAATAATTCTGCTGCTCTAAATGGAGTTCTGCAAGTGGCGGAGTGAGGTAAGTTGCGCTTCTCGCGCTGATTTTTTGCACCAGGAGTTTGTCCCACACTGTAAAATCAGCATGAACTCCACCACATGCAGCACAAGAGGGTGCAGCTTCTTTCTGCCATTCGAGTAGAAGCAGCAGCTTCCCCAACGTGAGCGGCAGGTTTCTCAACGCGAGCGGTAGCGACATGCCTCAACCACCCACTTTAAGGAGGTGGTATAGCGTTGGATTTTCCTTGCTCGCCAACTTGATTTGGCAATAGGCTTGGGTGGTGAACTCCACTCAGTTTGCGGAGTTTTCAGAGTTTTCCGCACTCCACACTCGCACTCGCACATGCCAGGCAAGCGCGAGCAAGGAAAATCCAACGCAACACCACCTCGCAGAAAGATTTATCAACGCGACCACTCGCATTGAGAAACCATCCGTTCACATTGAGGAAGCTGCTGCTCGAGTAGAACATCTACTCAAGAGGCAGAAAGAAGCAGTGCCCTATTGCGCTGCGCATGGTGCCATTCATAGTGATTTTTCAGCGTGGAACAAATACCCTGAGCTAAAAATCAGCACGAATGGCGTGATCTAACACACTCCCTCACTTGTGAAACTCCATGTAGCCTGGCAGAATCTTTTGGTCACTTTGCGGAGTTCCGCTCAGCAGAACTCCAGGAACTCCCTCCAGGCCTAGTTGGAGAGCTGTGAGAGAGGAAAAAGTCTGCTCCGCGCCTCTACATGGAGTTTTTGCACTCAGTGCTCTATTCAGAGTGGTAAAAACTCCACAAACTCCATGAGATGAGGAGTGTATACCACCCAGGCTTACTGTTAACCAACCTTTGTAAGGTTGCATGGGCATTCTTCGAGGTAAAGGACATCAGCCAAAATTGTGAAGTGACCCTCTGGGTTGAGAATACTAACCTCTCTTTAGCCTCCTCAGTCAGAGCAATCTGCCAGTACCCTGATGTCAAATTAAAGGTACTGAGGAATTTGGCAGTGCCCAGCCTGTCAACCAGCTCATTATCTCCTGGTGATGGAATTGAGACCTCGGTAGTCCACACAGAACCGGAGTTCTGGTGTGGCACCTGGTGTGGCAACCTTTGGTACCACCACAACAGGCCTGGATTAGAGACTATTGGAGGGCTCAATCACCCTGATACCAGCATCTTGGAGACTTCCCCCTTGATGCTGGCCCTCACCCTGTACATTTTGTTCTTTACAGGTAAGCTGTCTCCAGTGTCAACATCGTGGACACACAGATGTGTGAGTCCGGGGGTGAGTGACAACAGTGAGGCAAACTGTCCTAGCAGCAGGTAACAGTCCCTCTGCTGTTCTGGGTCAGGGTGGAAGAGAGGTTGACACAGTCCACTGAACCATTGTGTTCCTGTGCAAAGAGGAGGTAAGGGAGAGGTTTGCTCTCCACTTCCACCCCCTCACTGTCACAAGGAGCATGATCACTTCAGACCTCTCGAAGTGAGGCTTAAATTTGTTCACATGGAGCACCCTTAGGGGTTTTCTAGGGGTCTGGAGATTCACCAAGTAGGTGGACTCACCCTTTTGCTCCTTAATTTTGTATGGGTAGTCCAGAGGTCCTGGAGATCCCTGGGCTCTACTGGCTCCATGATCCATACTTTCTGGCCAGGCTGAAACTCCACCAAAGTGGCCGCTGGTCATTCCAGAGCTTTAAGACGGCTTGACTGGCCTCCTAATTACTTTTGCCTTTTTCCAAAAGCAGTGCATCTGGTTGCGGAGGGTCAGCATGTAGCTGACCACATCCTGGAGGGATTTCCTGGGAACTTGCCCCCAGCCCTCCTTGACAAGACTAAGCGGTCCCCTAACAGGGTCAGCCCGATTCACAATTAAGGCTTTTGGTATTCACAAAGGGCATTTACTACTCATGAATGCCCTCTGTGAATACCAAAAGTTGTACTTTACAACTTTTGGTATTCACAAAGGCCATGTACGAGAAGTAAATGCTCTTTGTGAACACCGAAAGTTGTAAAGTTAGACTTTGGTCTCAGTTTACCTTTGTGAATCGGGCCCTGCGTCTATAGAGGAGCTCAGGCAGGTCCATAATCTTGTCCTTCATGGTCTTGTTGAATCTCTCCACAAGACAATTGGTATGGGGGTTATAGGGAATGGTGAAATTGTAAGTTACACAATACTCAGTTAGGATTCCTTCCACAGCTCACCTCTCTTGACTATCACAACATCTTGTACCCTGACTTTTGCCCATATCACATGCTGTTGGTAATAGCTAGCTGCATCTGGTGTTCCCCAGTTTGTTTGAAAAGGCTTAATAGCTTTTACAAATGTTTAACCATGCATATGCAAGGTCAGGTTTCAGGCACCACGGAAACATCCAGAAAATCCACCAGAATAAGCATCGAGCAACCGGCAGAGATGACCTCAACGTGAACCTTCCGGAAGACAGCCCTGATCAAATGAATCCCCTGTACCTGTTCCTTGCTATAGGAAATTGGAACAAAACCTTTGTGAACATTCTAAAACACCTAGAATATAGCCTCATCAAATTAATCATCTGCACCTGTTCCTTGCTATAAGCAATTAGAATGCGACCTTTATGAACATTCTAAAGCACCGTCCAGAAGGCAGCCGCATCAGGTTAATTATCTGCAGATGTTCCTTGTTACAAACAATTAGAATGTGACCTTTATGAACGTTCTAAAGCAGTCTTATTTAAAGACCGTCCACACTCCTCCCTTTCGCTTAGACTCTTCGCCTGCCACTTACCTATTTCCCCACTTCCAGGACTCTGTCTTGCCAGCTTCCCTGATCCTCCTGCATCAACCTCACTGCAAAGAACGTCCTGCATTAGACTTGTACCTGTATGGAAAAAAGAACAAGAAGAAAAGGAGAGACGCTTTAACAAACTTGATTTTACTACATGTTGAGCACAGTCACAACATTGTGCTGCAAACAAAGGTAACCAGTGTTTTTGTTCAACTTGTACATACTGTTGGCAGGACTCTGCCAGAGAGGACTTGGGTGAAGCCAACCTCATCCAAATTTGCTTGTGGGTTTGATGCTGAAATAATACTCACTACAGTTTTGAAAAGTTTGATAAAGGGGCCTCAACGGACAATCTAAATGAAAACAAAACAACAAAACTAAAGGTTGGTTGAGATTTGAAATTATTTCGTGAGGTGATACCTTAAGAAATAGATTTAATACTATACTAAAGCGTTATCACTTATTTGTTTATAGGTACCATATCTGCCGGTACCATTCATCAGACTGGTGTGAATGCCTGCTGCATTATTGCTGTTGAGTAGAGAAGCCACAGCATCTTTGACTCTATACACTCTCTCCATCCAACCCCCTTCCTCCTGGGATTTGCCACCGGAGCAGTGTCTCCTCTTGTAAACCGAGGGCATGTCTAGGGAGGATTCAGGAACTAGTATCGACCCCTCATTGGAGTCATCTGGGATCCAGGTAGGTGGCTTATGACACACTCATCCCACGTGGACTACATGTATGCAGACATAAATTTAGTGCCTCTGTAAGACACTACCTCTTTGGGGAACCCAATACGGGTGAAGATCCCCATCGGAGCTCTTGCCACCACAGGTGCTGTCACTGACCTCAGAGGGATAACCTCTAGGTAGCGGGTGGCATGGTCCACCAAGACCTGGACAAACATGTTGCCTAAGACTGTCTTGGGGTCAAAGGGACCAATGATGTCATTGCCCACCCTTTCAAAGGAGGTGTCAATGACTGATAATGGGATCAGACAAGAGTTTTGCTCTTTCCCTGATTTCCCACTGGCCTGGCAGCTGGGACAGCACCTGCAGAATGCATCTGAGGCGGTCTTCATTCTGGGCCAATAAAAGTGGGAGACAAACCTGGTGAATGTCTTTGCTTGCCCAAGATGTCTTGACAGGGGGATATTATGAGCCAAACCTAGTAGGAAGTTTCTGTAACACTGGGGGACCATCATACATGGGCTGCCCCAGTACCAGGTGCCTTAGGCTAACTATAGAGGAGATCATTCTCCCAGTAGATTCGGTGTTTCCTACAGGCTTCACCTGCTGCATGGGCTGAGGCCTGTCACCTCAAGCCCTTAAGCACTCTTTCTGCGCTGTGCAGAATTCCCCCCTGGTTTGCCCATTCTCGACTTGCCAGCCAGCAAGCTCAGATAGGTCACCTAAGGCGGCAATGTCTTCCCCGTTTGGATCGGGGGCGTCCTCCTCAGGGACCCCATCGACCTCCACCATGGGAACTTCAGGAGCTGGTTTTCCATGCCCCTTGCCCCTTTCCTTGGCAGTTGTCTGGGTCATTGTTCCAGGCTCTAGACGCCCTTGACTCCTTTCACAGGTAGCCATGGACCGTGTGGTCATACAGATCCACTCAGGCAATCCCAACATCTCCAAGTGAGAAATGAGCTCTACCTCCCTCTGGGTTTCAGGTCATTGCCTAACAGACAATCTACAGGCCTGGAAGGGCTCACAGTAACTTTTAGAGAACCTGAGAGCCCCCCGCCCCCCACTTTAAGGGAACAGAGCCACTGATAGATGGCTCACACAATTGTCGTAGACTATGACATGATAGAATGTGTTCGGTAGGACCTGCTCCTCAGACACCAGCTGGCAGTAATCATATTGGCTCCTTTGTTTTTCAGAGCTCCACCCATTGCCCATTGATGGTGACCCATTGCCTATACTGGGAAGTATTAACTGGTATATGGGCTTTTGACACCATCTCTTCATCTACCAGGGAAACTAGGGTTACCTCTATCTGCTCCCCAAAGCTAACTGGGACTATTTCCTCTCTGAGCGCTACACTCACCAACCCAGGAGTCTGCCCACCTGTGGGGGGCTGTGCCCTCTTGGTACATTTGGAGTCGCCCTTGGAGTGCCCATACTTGTAGCACTCAGTACATTCGGGTACAAACGCTCCTGACTTGTAATCAAAGAATCCCTTCTTCTTAGGATCAGACAGGGACTTGAGAATTATTTTGGGGGCATTTTGAGAACTCCTTACTTTTACATTTTTATCCCCCTCTTTCTTTTAGTTGGAATCCTGACCACCTTTGTGGCAGTCCTCCCAGATACCTTTTTGGAGACTCTGATGCTAGCCCAGAGGTTGGTATCCTCAGCAAGCTTCCTGGGGTCAGTCAGCTTAATGTCAACTAGGCGCTGGTGCAATTCTGTAAAGCAAATATTGAGCATGTGCTAGCTCATGATAAAATTGTATAACCCAATATAATCATTTACTTTGCTGTCCCTCACCCAACCATTCAGTGCCTTATTGGAATAGTCCACAAAATCTACCCTGGACTGGTTGAGGAGCTTCTGGCTGTCCCTGAATCTTTGGCCATACTTCTCAGAGGTTAGCCCAAATTTGACAAATAAAATGGCTTTTTAGGGGCATACTTGGTTTGATCCTGAGCCTCTAGTTTATGAAGTGTTCCCCTCCCCAGAGTAGGCATGTGTTTCCACAGACTACTCCCCAGTGCTCCACAGGAACTCTGTGAACCTTCAGTGAAACTTCATCAGCAGAAAACCATTTGTCAATGGTATCTCCCATCACATAACTGGGCACCAAATCCTTGAGTATGCAAACCCTTTTTCTTTCCTTCTAGCACTGCAGGTATGCTGCTACCATCACTGCTGGAATCTGCCTGTCTGGCATTGATATCCAGGTCTTTTATGCTCCTCTCATGAGACAGGATAATCTTCCTCTCCTCCAAGGCCCTTTCAGCCTTTTTCTCCTCTGCTTCTATTTTTAATTTATCCATCTGCAGCTTGAAATCTCTCTCTGCCAGTTCCTCTGAGGACAGGCCACAGGAAGAGACACTGATCCATGCCCTAGCAGGAGGCGCCAATACAGGTATCACCCCACTTTTACTCCAGGTGGTTCCTCAGAAGGGTCAACCTCCATCTAATCATCCTCTCCTGTGGTCTCACCCAGCAGAAAGTGAGCTTCTGCCCGGGTCCTCAGCACCTTTTGCGAATCCACCTTCCTGGTGGTGCTTTTAGCATGTCCAATCTCCTTACACAAGTCCTTGAGTTGGGCAACAGTGTATACTTCTATCTTGGCCAGCTCAAATCCCATTCTTGTAGATGCTGTTGTTGACTCAACAGCCATGGACATGATTTTGAGAAAACAATGCCAATTAGAGAGAATTTACAATGCCAATATGTCTTGGATGTGGAATAGTAGTGTACACCAAGTTACTGAATGGGACTGCACAAACACAAGTCCAATCCTCACCGCTGATCATCAATGTTAGAAATTAGGATGTAGGTTGACTGGGGTATGAGCCCTAGTCAAGCAACACCCACATCCTAGTCAGGCAAACCCTAAGTAAACCTGTGCTCTCCCTCTGGTAGCTTGGCACAGAGCAGTCAATCTTAACTTCAGAGGCAATGTGTAAAGTATGTGTGCAATACTTCAAACAGTAAAACAGTGAAAACACCACACAAAAAGATTCCACACCATATTAGAAAATTAGCTCTTAATTGAATATGGGTGATGGCACAGAATGAACATAAAATGGATAGTCTGTAACATCCTGTATTCAACTTCCTGGTTCGTATTTCGTGTTTGTCATTTCCTGTGTATTTTCATTGGGTTCCGGCCCGAGCCCAGAGTCTTTGCCCTGAGTGCAGAACCTGTGCACTAGGGGCGGAAAGTCAGCAGGTGGGCCGGAACCCAAAGATAATACACAGGAAATGCCTGTGTACGTGAGGGGGGTGCCAGTGCAGGTTGCGGTACAGGTGGCTGGTTGGGGTGGGGTACATGTAGGTGTGTTGGGCCCCTCCATGTGTTGACCATGAAGGAAGACTTTGAAACATTTTCAACATGCCCTCCATCATCTTCATGGCCAAGGCATGATGTCTTGCACTCTCGTCCTTATAGATTGATACTTGGTCATGGTGCATCCTTGATATGTTTTGTCAAGATTTCTTAATCTTGTCCAAGACACGGGTCTGCCTGTAGTGAGTCTGAAATGTCAGACAGAGTACCCCCATTACAGGAATATTCTGCCTTACATCAACCTGTCGTTGGAAAAATCCTCCTCCCACTTGCCAACATGAGTATTTGCCAGACCCCTCTGCATGGGACACCCTCTGATACTACCGTCAGGTCTACCAGAATGGGAAGCAGGGGGCATGTGGGAGACTGTGGGGAGAAGATTCATGCCTAGGGGATACCTGCTCAGCCCCAGGGGTATCAGGTCATTCAGATGCTTGAGAGTAGGCCAGGGATGCACGACCATGGGAGGAGGGCGTAGTAGAAGTGACACATCAACCTTGGATGTGACAGCTGTGAGGAGTTGATGGTTGTGTTGGAGATGATGAACTCTGTGGCTGGTTGGCTGAATGTTGGGAATGGTCACTCCTCAGAAGGGAAGTGGGAGGTACAATGCTGGACGGTCCTGATGTAGGCTTCAGTCTTTTGCCAATGGGACTACAGAGCACTCCTCCTCATCCGCGTCCTCCTCCACGACCAGCACCCGCTTATCTTTTTCGCCCTCATCCTCCTCTCCCTGAGCAGTGCTGGTCACTGACATTGCTGCTTGGAGGAGGATTGGGTTCTCTCCTCGGATTGCCCTCTACCCTCCACCGGTGGTTTGTTCACCTTCATCAAGTGACTCAATGCCCGCAGCACCTGAAAGACAGAGGTTGAAACATGATAAGTATTTGGTATAGTATATTGTGCTTTAAGACAAGGGTTAGAACCATTTTTCTTTGGATCTATCCGAAGTTCCACATGTGATCTGGTTTGTGTAAAGCTGAATGTGACAACTCACACTGTAGCATTGAGATGTTCAATGAAGATGTGCACTGTAAAATAAGCTCCAGCCACATCTCTGTGTGGTGTTGAGAGCACCTGTGATGTCAGCTGCCGAACCTCGTGCTTCACTGTATGGCAGAAGACATGGTCCTCAATCCAGCAGCTTCGGAAGGAAGGTACAGCTCAATTATTGGTCAGCATGAATTATAAGTGAAGATGCAAAATGAACACAGACATCACTTTTTATGTTGGGATCATATCACACAACATTAGATGTGGCAATATCTGAGAATTTACTTTCAAAAGGTTGTGGTTATTGTGAACGTTTTGGAAAATAAAGGTTTACAACACTCAATGGCACACTAACCTGATGGACGGATGCTAGTGGGTCTGACTTCTGCAGCCAGAATGTCCCCCACATCCATTGATGAGGCACATTGGATGACTGAGGTACTCCTGGGAGAAGCTGTAATGACACAAGCATATTCATATTTCTATACAAAGGTTGATGTCTATGTTTTGGCATGTATGTTTCATTAGAATACACTATCAACACAGTTAGTGCTACTCCTCTTTAGATGAGACAATATAAGCAATTTTGTACATACATTATTATTTAAATTTAAATGTTGAGTCATTCTTTCATTAACCAAAATGTTATGACGTAGTATACTCTTGTGAACCTTGTGAACCATATCTTAATATAAGGAGATGGGGGACAACACAGCTATTTGACACACACCACATACTGCTAACATGTGATCCAATATAACAGGCTATAAGCTTTCAATAAAGCTAATTTTCAGTCACCTTACCAGGGTCTACAATCCGCCAAGTGAGTGGTGCCCGACCATATGTCACACCCGTACTTGGAACAAAAGTCACTGTAGCATGTGATTTCCTGGGCAGCATCGCAGGGCCTAAAAAGATATGAGTGTAAATTATTTTCATTCTAGTTGAAACATGCTAAAACCAACATACACCAGTTATGACCACATGTGTGAGACTAATGATGAAGTGTACGTAAAATATCTATAGGTTGTCTGATGATAATGTAGTACATGGAAGCCACTTCTGGCCATATAAATGTACCAGATTGTGCCAGTGGGAGTGATTGATCTGTCCCATGATATAGCCTTCCTGCAAGTGCAGGAACCTCTGCTCCAGTGGGTAGATCTACTCTGGCTGAATGTGAAAATGTAATGAAAAAGTCAACAGACAAATACAATAAATGATGATTATGTACAACATTGTACATAGATACTTAATCACATTTACAATACAACTATGATGGTTATAGATTTATGCACAATTTCATGTGCCAGTTTAAGAATTTCTTTGAAATAACCAAAAGAAATGGGCCACTGTTTGTGAAGAAGAAATTGGAAGTTAACATTTGCAGTACTTAGGATTCTGGGATTTGTAGTGTGATAGACAAAATTCACCATGAATATTTGCACAAACATGAATTGACTTCCATAGTCAAATTTGCTGTTCATATTAAACATTTAATCATCACACATTACTTGACACCACATTAAGGTCATCATTCACAGGCAGCCCATGCAGCAGGTGGGGGTGCATGGTGGAGAGGATGTCCTTCTAAATTGGTTTGAGATGTAGACGGGGTCCAGTTTGTCCACCAGGGGGAGCTCTGGCCACCTCAACCCTGGTGAACTTCAACTTCACCCATCTCCTCTCATCCTGCCTCTTCTTTTAGACATCTGTGGCTGTCCGGACATCCTCCTCTAATTCACTGACTGCATTAGTCAACTGCTGCCATAGCGATGCCTTCTGTCTTGCACTACTGAGGAATGGAGGAAGACCATGTAGTTTTTTAAAGTTCCCCACAACAAATCTGGCAAACATGTCAGTCTCCTCCTCAGTGAAGGTCTTCTTCCTCCTGACATTTAGCATGCTGCCACTTGGCAGATGGCAAGGCAGGTGATGTATGTGTGTAGAGAAAACAGAGTCTTGGATGTGTGCTGCTTTAATGTGGTTTGCAGTGCACAGGTTGCAGGTGGCATAAATTGTCTGAAGGTGTGTGTAATCATATTTTCTCCGCCCAGAGTGCAGAACCTTCCCCAAGTGTGGAACCTTGTCAATCGTACAGATACTATTTGTTAGTCCCTTTGTGAATACCGAAAAGTAGTTAAGATAGACTTGTGGTCTAAGCTTAGACTTTTGGTCTAACTTTGTCTTTGTGAATTGGGCCATGGATGTTTGTTGAATTATATATAAAAATTACACAGGAGCCTGTGATAACTGGCGGAGTGCAAAGTTGCAGTATTGCAACGTTACAGAATTGTAAACGTTACCGCCTTTGCAAAGTGAAAATCTGGCAAAGTTTTTTAAAAAGGGTTCAACAAACAGGGCACTGAGCAATAGTTTTAAACATTTCTGCTGCCACGCAGAGCTTTGTGCTGAACACTGCCCAACTCTATAACCGCATATTGCCCCTCATCATCCATTCTGTACCCTGCAGCATAATGCAGGCCCCTGCATCCCCTGTGGTGCAAGGTGGTTCCCAACCCTTCAGAGGGCCCACAATGCTTCAGAGGGTCCCCATTCAGCCCAAGGCCATTCAATATCTGTGAGATCCAGGAGAGTCAGGGACCTCTCAATCCATTCTGCAGGAGGGTCCATTATTTTGTTGTTCCTGCCAGAGATGCTGTCATTTATAACAGAACTTCCAGCTGGTGGGAAATGGGAGGCCCGCAACTGCAAACACCACCAGTCAAAAATGCCTGAGTGCAAAAGGGGCAAAGAGGCAGACTTCTGGTAGGAGGGAATGGCTGGTTCTGGTATTTGTTTGCTATCAATCTAGGTACAGCCCGGAGTGTTAGTGGGGAAGGTTTTGAAGCCAATTCCCTTCTGACTGATGCCCCACCCTTATTGGTAATGCCATTCTTTGAAGGTAATTCCTGCTGAGGAAACTAAACATCACCTTGGGTGAACTCAGGTACATTTGCATGGTTTAGCGAAGAAAGAAGCTTCTCAACTTCAATTTTAATCTTTCAATTTTAACCTTTCCATAATTCTAATAATAATATAATATACATGTACGCAATCTGCATATACATTCATTTTCCAAAGGGGAAATAAGAAATGAGTTCTTTCATTCATGAACAGAACACCAATAGTTGTGCTTATTGACAGCACAGAGAGTTAAATGGAAGTAATAGGATTGGCAAATGAAACTTAAATAGCTGTAGATGTGCACATATTCTAATGCCACAATACTAATATTTTCAGGTAAGTGTATGGTTTTATTGCATATGGCTTTGTAAAACACTACAACCTTAAAAAATCAAAATGTGAGTGTACATGTTAAAAAATTTGGAAATGTGCTGATTGTAAATTTACCTTTTCACTAACCAAATAACCTACAACTATGGTTGCATACTAATGAGATTAGATATAAATAAGTATGATATATACAGATGATAATGTCTGAAAAAAAGATACCATAAATTCAGGAGCTCTAATTATAAAGAAATCAAGACCCTCTAAAACAAATTCTAAGCATACTGCAAGCATTATAACGAGTCTAGAAAAGAAATGGTGATTCTGCCCATATCTATATATGGTTTTGGAACTCCAAAGAATCTTGAAATTGGCATATAATGTACAGCAGAGTGTTCATAAGCCCACACATTTATCCGATTTGGGGTGCAAACGTCATGTATTGGTTATTTCAGGTCCTCTTATGAAGTAGCATTTATAAAGGGTGTATGCAACTTGCTTGCTAGCATTTGCTTTAATTTCCTCTACCTTCATAATCATCTTGACAATAACATTTGTCAGACTTGTATTACCTATTCAGACAATCAAAATACCTCATGTAATTCCAGGTATTCTTTGAAATCCATCAACATTCTGCTACTAAGCTGGTTGAGGTGGTCGCAGCATAATATTTTGTAAAGAGAACTAGGTCCTGGTACTGCTTTTCTAGGTCTGGAATTTGAGACAGCATTAGCTGTCTCACCAGACTCATGTTTTTTTTTTTTTAAAGTCTTAAATAAAAATATATCTATGTATACATAAGATGGAACACTGGGCCCTAAAATGTAATCTCTTTGTCAAGTCAATTTGTCCCCACTGGTCTTATGTACCTTTGTTAGCTGACACAAAGCATTGAAAGGGAGAAAACATCAACAATATATTTCTAATTTGTGAAGCCAAGGTAACGCCACAATAAGATTAGGAATTGCTGAATATGATTAAAGGCTTTTTTTGGATTACCAATCAATCCAGTATATGTGCAAACCAAGATTAAGTTCAGTAAGTACATCAATACAATAAGTAAGCTGACATATTTCAGTACATAAGTCCCAATAAAATGACATATCCAATTGCGATAATCATAAATGTATAAACACAGATTAAAGCAAACAGTTTTTTTATAAAGAAACTTCCCTTCTCTCTTCTAAACATTGATGAAATATAGGGTCATCCATCAAGGGTCTCTAAATCGGGAGCACAAAAGAAGAAGGTGACAGCATGATCAGACACTACTAGAAGTCTAAAGAAAAGAAGCAAGTGTTCAGCCTAAAGCTTCACACTTGAAAGAATAGAGAAAGCAGAGAGGTCTGTATCTCTCAAAGGCTAAATGGAATCTCTCCTAACTCTAACTATGAGAACACTAATTTCAAAACTAAAAGAGATTTAGACACATCTTATCTCCATTCACATCGCCAGGGGCCAATCAGCTCACTAATTGAGTACATTTGCGACATGGCTTCAGGTTCACACAGTATCGAACTAAGCCTCCGGTTCTCAACCTTGAACAACTTGCCATCCTGGTACATAATGAACAGAAGGCCTCTCTCGACCATTGTTTCCCCATGTTCACTGCCATGTTTCTCTCCAGGCCTCTCTGTCAGACATCTAATGCAGTCAATAAGTCTTTCTCTACCTAACGAAAATCATGATAATAACCCTGCAAGGAAAAGAAAAACAATGCTGGTGAAGCAAAATGTGTTTCAACTGAGGACTGCAGTCCGGCTAATTTTAGGTAAGCATTTACTTTGCATTTCGAATGCATGGTTATACATCCACATGTGTAACTTTAAACAGAGCTGCAAAACATGAGCAAATAAATACATGTTTATCTATGCAAAAATAGCTTGAAGTATAAGTGTAAAACCTAAGCAAGAAATATATGACTTCCTGCTTAAACTGAACATTAGTGCACACATATATAAATCTCTAGTGTCTACAGTGAATACATTTAATTAATGCATTTAAATGCTTCACAAAGGTTAATAAAGTTTAAGGCACACAGTGAATATAATGTCAAATGCACATATATAATTGCATTTCTGTGATGTGTAAGGGTAGAGGCTAAATTGTGCTGCTACACATACATAGAGGGGCTTTAGGTCAATGTTCTTCATATGTTGGTCTATTACATTGTTATTTACATTTCTCTGTCCATGAGGGCATACTGCATCTGGCAATGCGTTAGTCTACCTCAACCATTTGGCTCCCCTCTCTATGAGCGATGGTATTTTTGCTTGTGCAAAATGTGCATACCCACCTTAAAAATAGTCCTCTTCAGTGCCAGGGAAGACCCTGGTGGCATGTTTTATAGTAAACATGATGTATTCATTTTACAAATTTCATTTACATTTTTTTGTTTATTTACTTTTGCAAGAGTCTGACATGCGCCAGCGTGTGGATGCTGCTATGGAAGTTATCTCAGAATGATGTTTCCCATCCTTATTATTAATATAGTATTGTAAAACCATTCAGTGGTGGGCACAGTGCTTACGGCTTCATGGGCTACTATCTTTGGTTAGTTTTTTAATACATTATTCTTTACCAGTTAAGATGTCTGACTTGCTTTCAATGCATCAGCCATCTTGGAAGAATGATGCACAAGTAACAATCTTTGACTGTTTTTTACAATCCTAATTAATAATCAAGCTTGGAAAACACATTCTAAGTGTACACTACCATTCGCAAAATCAATAGCTCTGTGGTCGGCTACTAAAGGACAGACCTATTGGCTTTGACAACGTTTGCTTTAAAATGTATGGCAAAGGATTGAGAAGTGTTTAACGCCACACAATAACAAGAGTTTCTATGAAGGCAAGTGTTGAAGGTAGTAGCAGATCATTTTGTCTTTGGCATGTCAGTGGCATGCCTGATGCGCTCATTCAATGTTCAGATGCATTTCTTGCTGGCACACATACTGTGTTGGAGGTGAGGCTGATAGAAAAGTGGGTAGCTGGAAGGGACAGAGTGGATTAATTTACCCTGTCTCAGAGTCCTGGGTCCCCTCTACCAGCATAAATGGAAAACAATACCAAACTAAAGATCAAGTGTGGAAGGTAAGACAGAGGAAGAGATGCATGAAGAGAGAGACACCACCCAGGAATACAAGAAAATAAAAGTAGAGGAAATTAAAACTAGTGAAAAGCAGCAATGGAAAGAAAATTAAAATGAAGGAAGGTAAAATTTGTGTTGCCTTTTTAAACACAACTCAACAGTAAGTTGGCGAGCACTTGCAAGAAAAAATAACTCGCTTGATCTCCTCCTGGTGAGATTTCTCATCGCAGTCAGTGGCTGCAGGTCGCGATCGCTCACATTGAGAAGTCTGCCACTCGCGTTGAGGAAGCTGCTGCTCGAGTAAAATGTCTAGTCAGGTGGCAGAAAGCAGCAGCGCCCTCTGGCGTGACGCGTAGTGCCATTAGCACTGATTTTAAAATGCGGGACAAACTCCAGGCACTAAAAATCAGTACAAGCAACGCAACTTAACAGGCTCTGTGGAGCGCAGCAGAGTTTTTCTGCCCCTTCACGGAGTTCCGTGGAGTGAAACTACGTGAACTCCGCCCCGGCTTAGTATAGATGCATACATAGAGATTATGTTACACCACACTGGCTGCATAGGCTTGATCCCTCTATGCCCGGGCATTGTCCCAAATGCAAGGCAACAGTAGGAACTTATGTGCTGAATGTGCCCGAAGGTGAGGAAATTCTGGGAGAAAGTGATCAAGATGTTGGGGGACCTGTCAGAATTACCACTGCAGCCAACAATCCAGCTCTGCCTGCTGGGCTTAGTGGCCCGGGCCAAACAAACTAAACATGTGGTAAAATTCAGAAACTAGGGTTAGCTGTGGCAAAGAAATGTATAGCTGTGTGATGGATAATGAACCAACTGTTCACACACAAACAATGGCCATGGAATAATGTGAGATAGGTACTCTCCGAATGTGGGGTACGACACAGATTAGTATACACTGACACAGGACAAGGGGGTAGGATGGCATGGGATATGGCAGAGGTTCATTTACAGCAGAAAATGAAGGATCCTGTAGAGGAGCAGGCTGAAGAGCCTCTAGAAGGGTAATTTCATGTTGTTGAAATAGAACTGAAGTGAAGACCGTCTGTATGCGGAAGTTATAAATCTGTTTGTACTGTCTTAATCGTCTGCGTTACTGGATAATGATGTGGAGCTACTGCGGCATGCTCCTTCTCATGGATGGGGTTGGGGGTGGGAGAGGGACAGTTCAGAGGTTATATGGCTGTATTTCTAATAACTCAAAAAAAGAAATATGAAAAAAATGAAATTCTGCCCGAATGGATGAATGTCTACGTATGTAAATCCAGAAATATGTGTTTATGACCACTTGTCGATGAGCCAAGGGGAAAAAAGCTTCTGAAAACCCATAAAATAATAGGTTTGTAAGTATTTACTAGTGATGTGACAATGGCTTCCCACCCTGGAAGCATAGGCAGATATACTGCTGTCAGGGAGGATTTCAGGGTGAGATTTGGGGAGGAGAAGTCCCGAACATTGATGTGGGTTTAGTGTAAGGGGTTTCTCTATCATCTGTTTTATGTTGTGATATGTGTGTCATAAGTTCTTCTCCAGGACAACTAAATCAGTCTTCCATCCTTCTGAGGTTGATAAATTCATAACTACTGAGACATTCATCATGATTGGTCCAGTATTATGTGGTGGTAATATCACACTCCATATTCCTGCCACCATTGGTATTATTGGTCTTGGCTTTATCCAGGGGATCATGAGTTGGTCAGCTCCAGGTGCCTATGAAATGGAGAATAATGTGGGAAACTTTGGGGTACATTTACTACATTGTAGCGTAACGCAAAACTGCATCAAAAGTTGCTGCTTTGTGCCAAAGGGTGAGAGAAAAACAGCATCATATCAACGAAGGTATGGGGCTATATTTCTCTTCCATAGCACCTGAGCGCTTTAGGCTGCCATGCAGTAACATGCACACCCTGCTGACACAGAGCAAGTGTGTGTGCGTTCTATGAAGCATAGGTTTTGTACTAGAAAGGGACATTTCTTGTGAAAAAATACTTTCCTCATTTTGCATATATGTCGTACAGTGCATATGCCGTACAGTGCAGCATGCATAAATAATTGGAAACATTTTACATTTAAAAGTTGCTCCATTTTTACGCCCACCTCGAGGGGGTATAATTTTTGGGCAAATATCCCTGTCTACAAATGTTACTAAATAGGAATTTGCATTAAAACCCATGGGTGGTTGCATGGGATGACCCATGTGCCACCCATGGTATGCCCAGTTGACCCAAATTAGCCCACAGTATCACTACTTTGTTTTAAATTGGACAGTTTTCCAACACAAATTATGATTTGCGATGGAAAGTAAATCCAAGAACAACACTTTTTTGGGCTTGCATAGATTTTGTGACACAAACCAGGTGCAAAGTGTTAGTAAATCTCGGCCCGGCCGGTGTTTCCACACTGATCTTCATACTTAAACCTATATTTTCAGACATTTGTACTGTGGATTGCATCCTCGAGGTATGGCATGGAGACTTTCTTCCTGGGAAAAAAATACAGAACGACCTCACTCAAGTCTACCAGCTGCAATAATAGTACAGCACATGTATTCCCAATTCTGCGGAGCCTTGGAGTTTTCTTCAAAATCGGGAATACTGTGCCACTGGTAATCTGTTAATTATACAGTTTGAAACGACAGAAATGCAAAATTATTTGGGATGTAAAAATCAATTTATTATTATTCCAATCATGTATTCTGAATTCTGATATGCCTCGTGTGTACTGTTTTTTTAAATATCAAGAAATGCTTATAGCTGTTTAGGACATTAACATTCTATCTGATGCATAGTTTCTTCACGTCAGGGAATCAATCTGTATGTGCTTCTGCATATTTTATGTGGGATTACACTCATCATTGAGACACTTGAAGGCATGGAAAAGAACAAACAAAGAGAGTCCAGAACGCAAATAAAGCCATCTATATTAAGACAATATTGACAGCTAGATTTACTTGTACTACAAACCAGAGGCAATACAGCAATTGTAGTCTATTGAAGATGCCAAGGGCCATATTTATGACCTGGTTTTCCTCGTTCTTGCACCACGCAAGGTGGTGCAAGAGCGATGCAAACCCAAAGTCAAGAATTGCATTTTTCCATTCATTGCACCAGGCTGCAACAATGTGGGGCCACGCAGATTAGTTGTGGTATCATGCTGCTTCTGAACTGCATCATACCTGAGCTTGGAGTGTCTCCTTATCTGCTGCCTGAACACAGAGACACTCATCTCTGCTTTATTAGGAGGACTCAGCTGTCACTCCTCCCTCAGTTTGTTCTTCCTTGTCCAGGATATTGCTGTATCCTCTGTGGCTCTATTGGGAGGGGAGGGGTAACCAGCATCAGAATATCTGCCCTTTTGCTGGTTGTTTTAGCATCTGGGAATCACAGACCCAACTATGCAACTTGTAGCATTATCGCGAATGCCGGCTACAAGTAGGGTCTCCTGTTGGCCTCACCACCCCATGATGTCTTTCGAGGTTCTTCTCTTGCCTCCTGGGCTCTCTTTACACTCTCAGTCCTAGTTGAGCAGTCAAGGGCTATTTTGTTCAATTGCCACTTCTCTATTGATGCAGATATGAGGTGGAGGCCAGTGTGTGCAACACACATTATCTACCAGTGCTACTCTAAATGCGTTCATTGGAGAGTATGCTGCTGCCTTTATTGATGGGAGAGTTTCTCCTTCACTGCCCCACGTCCCACTTCTGTGGTGCCTCTCAGCACTCCAGACTGGTTTAGTATGCCTCAGCACCATGAGAATGGAGGAGCTGACTCTGATCGCTCACTGGTCACCCTCCACCTGCTGCCAATTAGGCTTCAACACAGTATACGCTGACCCGCTTGTGTCAGAATCGTCTGGTAATCATATTGTGGCTCTTCTGGCATGCTGCCCTGCAGTCTCCAGAAATCAGTTTCAGTCAACTTCAGGGTTCTTCAAAGTGTGTCATTTAGTCCAGCACACCCAGTGCACTCTCCGAGTGGCTGCACTCATGCAGTCCCTGGATATTACACTCTCCCATCAACGCACTGCTGGATACTTTAAGGATTCTGATCCTTACACCATGGCTTACAAGCCATGCCTCCCTGGCTTTTCAACATCTTAAACAAGAAACCTCCACTCCAGTCAATCAGTTTGATAAATCCAGGCATCACACATTTGATAACTAATTTTCAGTAAAAATCATAAAACTCCGCAACAAGATCAACAATGAACCGAATACCTTTATTTCAAGAGATCTTCCAGCTAACTGACCCACTTTTGGCACAATCACTCTACAAAGGTTTGAAAAAGTGACCACAAAATATAAAATATAGTAACAGTTTAAAAATACCATCCCTTCATCAATGGCCAATGAATGCAGATATGTTGTTATACATTTATGGTTTAAAATCATCAGTGCCTCATTCCAGAATGGCCCTGTATCTAATGCTTTCAAAATTGACCATGTACAACCACTAGTAAGGAAGGTGATGAGAATTAAACTGAAACTTTGGACCTATCACCAGACTCCCTTTCTGGCAAAAAAATAAACAAATGTGTAACGCAATGATGACACTCCTAACAATAGCCTCTTAGATACGGTTCCGTTGGGATTTAGATCAGGGCACAACTCTGAAACAAGGCTTCTCAAACAGAAGATGGTGTCCTCCAACTCCTTGACAAAAGGAAAACTTGCTTCCTCCTAATGCTAGGATTATCTGCTGCATTTGACAGAAGTGATCAAGACATCCTTCTTATTATTCTGTCAGAGTATTTGTAAAACACAGTCCAAACATGGTTGAAATCCTACCTCACCAAATTATTTCAACTGATGAAAATCAGCAACTGTGCATAGGAACACACTCCTCACCTTTTGGTGTGCAACAAGGCTCAATCTTGGCCTTATCTTTATCAACCGTTATGATGAGAATTGATTTGAATTCCTTCAATAACAAGGTGTTTCAGTTCCTCAGTAGTCCAATGACACTCAGATTTAGTTGAACATGAAGGTCACAGACAGGCTCCTGATTCTAACCAGGTGCAAATGAAGAAATGCGAACTGGGTGACGAATATGAAGCTAAAACACAAGCGGGCTCCTTGTTGTCTCATCAAATAAAACTGAACATTACATTGAGAATCACCTTCTGGCCTGCCACTAACTGTACCCTATTAACAGGTGAATGGCTAGTGAAGGTTCAGAATTTTGCTCTGGAATATTATTTGTATATGTTTCTCTTGTCATAAAAACTACTTGTCTATCAAGAAGTAATGCACTCTGGATCCCTTGGTTGTGTTCATGGTCACACTATACAAAAATCAAATAAATAAAAATTAATTGCCAATCACGATTAGCACCTCTTTGCAAATACTTTGCACACTGGCCCAGTGTTTTTGGTGAACATGCCTCATTCATCATTTTTTTTTTTTCATAGAATACTTGTTTGCTTTTAGAGATCAAAATAAATGTTCAAAGTTTCTATATTCAATTGTGCATTGCCTTTCTAAAGATGTCATCTGACAACATGCTTTTATCTAAAACAAACAACTTCACAGGTTTTACTTATACACTTTTCTAGATGACTTCAAATCATATATACTAACATGCGATAATAGTATACCATTTTATGAGAATAGTGCTACACAAAAAACAGAAAACGATCAAGGAGATATTTAACTTGTTAAGTTAATGTTTTAACATCAGTCATGAGAAGAAACACACAGGAAAGTCAAGTAAAAACCCCATAAAGCAAATACTTTCTGCGTGTAAGATTGCACATTTTAGAAGTAGAAGTGGTTCTTTTGACTTGCATTCTTTCCGGGTCCTTTTCATAGTTTACTCGTTAATGCTTTGAACCTCTTCTTTTACCCAATAAGGCCCACGTTTACCAAACTTCATGCAATACACAAAGCACCCATGCTGTGCTGCCTGAAGTAATATTTGTAGCACAGCATTGAATTACTTCATATCATGCGGCAATGATGGCACTGACTGGTTGCGCTACACATGATTTTGCATAACACAAGCTTCCTGACAGTGTCATGCACCAAAGAAACTTACAAAAGTACAGAAAAGACACTGATGAGAGAGGGAAGTGACCACAAATCGCTGTTATGATTGATCGAGCACCCAGGGAAGCAGGAACAACTTACCAATGATGGAAAGAATAGGATGGTGTTTGTAATCCTCAACTATTAGGTAGGTAAACATGTTGCCCTGTGACCAACATGCTGGCCAATATAAATGCAGAGGAAACTACAGGAAGGAGTGTGGATAATCTGAAGACATTATGGCATGGTACTAAGTATTACACCACAGAAAGGCTCGCACTAAGCTGAAAGACAGCACATGCAATAGCTGGTAAACAATGGCCCACTTCACTGCAACAGAAGAGCAGCTAATTTCTATAAGCACCCCAAGGTTGATGTGTAGACTTTAAGGCAAGCAGACAGAAAATATTGTGGCAAGGGCAACCACAGGTAATCAATGGAAAATACAACCATAAGCCAGGTCTGGCTCCCAGATTATCTATACCCAGTGAAGCATATGTTTCCTCAATAATCTTAGGCAATTCTCGCTCCTGCTGTGCAGGAGTGAATTCCCTCAATCGTTGGCATATAGCCACTGCTGCTGCCCCCCCTTTTATGCTACTTAACATAATTGCAGATACTTGGGCAAAATTGCCCATTATTTTTATACCCAGGTCCAGTGCAGGCTGTCCCGTACTCATTCTGTATTTGTTTCAGTACATCTGGTATGCTATTGAAGGGGTACCATGAGTTCTGGTATAAGCAGCAGCAAAGAATGTACCTCAAGTGGCACAGTCTTCTATCAGGGGAACCATACCCATTGGCAAGCAAATTGTTAATATTCTGTGTGTTTCTTGTGTGCCCATATGGGGAAAAACTGCTTCAAACAGAGCTGTTTTCTGTGCTTTCCAGAACGGGATTTGCTTCCGACTGGTGGGAATCTTTCCCATAACGGCGTTCAGCATTTGAGGGCTGATACCCATAGTAGCCAAGTGAGGTTGTGCAGCCTGAGAAGCCCTCGCAGGTTGGACTGTCAATGTTCTCATTATCTATTGTGTAAGAGTCCTGTAAATGTTTCCTAAATCTCTATAAACGCATTCCTGCTGCTGGTAAAGTAGCAATGTCTGGATACGGTGTATAAAATGCTAAGACCGGCCAGGTCGCTCCTTCTTTACTGAGCGGACCGAGTCTCACATTTTCTGTAGTATGGGGTAGGGTGCCTTTAAACCAATTAATATACTCTTGGTAAGTTAATGGGACTTCTAGGTCCACGTTTGGGAAATATCTTCAGGTAGTTCTTCTTCGATGTAAGTGTGAAATAACTATCTGCTTGCATCTGCAGGTGGGAATTTAACCCAAGAGTGGAGTACCTCTGTTCTGAATGCTTTGTGTGCCTTGGCCACAAAGGTAATGTTTAGAACAGCTGCTTGTTCTCTACCGTCCTTATTGAATGAATTTTATGGAGGTATGGTATGCACAAAGCGTGAAACTTTCAGTTCTCCAAGCTTGAATACCCTTCAGCTAATACATAGGGTATACCTACTCAGCTGAGAGGGGGTCTTTGAGAAAGCATGACTGAACTACTCAGATTAACTGTTGAATAAGAACCCATCCAACGTTGGTGGACAACATAAACTAGGGGTTTGGTGACTTACCTGATTCCGGACACCCCCGCAGGATATGTTGGCCTATAGACCAGTTGGCTCACAGTGCCACGGTAAGCCCTCCTAACCTTATCAGGGAGCGAATTGTTTCTGGTAACCACTGAACATGACAACCCTGACCCCTCGGGGATCATGGAAATGGTACAGAACCTTTCGCTCAATCACTCGTGCTCACTTATTCTCAGAGAGGTATACAGAAAATATACAGAGAAATGTTTTCAATATATTTATTGAACCAACATTATTCGTGTATAAAATATGTGTGCTGCAATGATTAATAGACAGAAGCAAATAAGTGATTACAGGCACCAAAAGTATAAATAGTAGATTTAGTTCTACCATGGTGCTAAAACAGTGTATACATTCAGGCATATATAAAAATGCGGTAATCGAGCTTACTCATACAATGCAAACCCTACTCTAAGTGTACCTAGAGTAAGTGTAGGTGTGGAGCCAAGAATCCCCCGAAGGGTCGATCCAACCCCATTACCTGATAGGAAAGAATGGAGGACCCTGTCTTGGTCACGAACTGGACACCCCTCACGAGATGTCAGACCACTGCGTAGTGAAGTCCCAGCATGCAGGGACCCTCAGTGTCAGCTGAAGTGTCTCCTCTCCTAATCTATCGGGATGCTCATCTTTTATAATAGTAAGCAGGCTTGTGATGTGGATATAGATTAGTGATGCTATGGATATGTAGAAAGCCCTGTGGATGAAGATAGAGATGACATTTGTACATAATGCAAGAAGAGACCTTGTACATGATGTTCAGGGCATTATGATAATGTTGTTCGAAGCTATATGTGTAAACAAGTTCTGTTTCAGGGAAACTAATCCAACATTGTTAAACATGCAAATATGTGCAAAGGTTTGCTGCTGTAATATAGGATGATGTAAAAAATAAGCTGCTTCTCTACATGGGCCTATCCCGGGAATATAACAGGGCCATGTCACATGTAAAAACCCCAAGAGGGAGATACATGCAAATCGCCTTAAACCCTACATTGACACAGCTGATGTGACCATGCTTATGGTTGCAGATGAGAAACTGGAGGTAGATAGTGTGCCAATCCCTGACCTCATCTCTCACAACCCGAAAGATGGGTCAGTTGATGGAGTGGTCTTTTCAGACACCCTCACTGCCCAACAGCAGACTGATTGCAGGCAAGTCCTCAATCAGTTTGCTGAGCTATTTTCCTTGACCCCTGCACAGACTAACTAGTGTACACATATTGTGGACACTGGTGACTTCCTACTTGTCAAAAGTAAAATACACAGGCAGTCCGATCATGTCAAGGAAAGCATCAAAGCTGAGGCAAGCAGGATGCTGGAGTTGGGTGTCATTGAACCCTCAGAGAGCCCCTGGGCCAGCCCAGTTGTGTTAGTCCCCAAGCCTCATTGCCAGGATGGATAGAAAGAAATGAGGTGTTGTGTGGACTACAGGGGCATCAATGAAGTTATCACGACAGATGCCCATCCAATTTAAAAAGCTGATGAGCTAATTGACAGGTTAGGGGCAGCCACATATCTGAGTACCTTTGATTTCACATCAGGGTACTGGCAGATAGGTCTGACCCCTGGAGCAAAAGAAAAAACAGCATTTTCTACTCCAGATGTGCACTTCCAGTTCACTGTGATGACCCTTTGGTTTGAAGAATGCCCCTGCCACCTTTCAGAGGTTGGTGAATAAAGTCCTTGCTGGATTGGACACCTATAGTGCAGCCTTTCTTGATGATATTGCTATCTTTTCTCCACCTGGCAGGATCGCCTGATCCACCCCCAAAATATCCTAGAGGCTCTGTAGAGATCATGCCTCACTACCAAGGCAAGCAAGTGCCAGACAGGGTAGGCAAGGTTGTGCCAGACTTGGGCCACCTTGTAGGTCACTACAGCCCTAATTCCAGACAATTCTGGATTGGGAAGCTCCAACCACCCAGAACTAAGTTAGGGCATTCCTTTGCTTGACTGGGTACTACAGGAGGTTTGTGCAGGGTTATGGGTCCATTGTGGGCCTCCTCACAGAATTGACCTCTAAGAAAATGCCCAAAAAGGTACATTGGACAGTGAGCTGTCAAAAGGCTTTTGACACCTTGAAAGAAGCAATGTGCTCAGTACCCATTCTAAAAGCTCCAGATTACTCCAAGCAGTTCATAGTGCAGACAGATGCCTCTGAGCATGGAATAGGAGTGGTCCTATCCCAGACCAATGATGATGGTCATGACTAACCAGTTGTTTTTATTAGCAGGAGGCTTCTCCCCAGAAAGCAGAGTTGGAGTGACATAGACAGGGAAGCCTTTGCTGTGGTTTGGTCCCTGAAGAAGCTGAGACCATACCTGTTTGGTTCTCACTTCCTTGTCCAAACTGACCACAGACCTCTCAGATGGCTCATGCAGATGAAAGGAGAAAACCCCAAATTGTTAAGGTGGTCCATATCCCTACAGGGAATGGACTTTACAGTTGAACACAGACCTGGGACTGACCATGCCAATGCAGATGGCCTTTCCAGGTTCTTCCACTTAGAGGATGAACACTCTCTAGGGAAAGGTTAGTCTCATCCTCTTTTATTTGCGGGAGGTTGTGTAGGAAAGCCTCTTTTTGCATAATTAGCCCCCACTTTTTGTCTGATGCCTGATGTGATTTCGAACTGAAAGTGCAGTATGTCCCTGCTAACCAGGTTCCCAGTGCCAGCTCTCTTTCCCAAAACACTGTACCACGATTGGCACATCTTCAGCTACCCCTGTAAGTCCCTAGTAAATGGTACCCGTGGCATCTAGGTCATGGGTACTACAGAGGGTCCTCTGGGGCTGAAGCACTGGCTGTGCCACCCCAGAGCCCCCTCATCAAGGCTATGCACTCTGCCAGTGCAGGCTGCGTGTCTTGTTGTAGTACAATTCAAAGAGCAGACATGGCACACAGCCCTGTGTGCCGTGCCAGCCAATCACTGCATAAAATATAGGTAAGTAACCCCTACTGCAGGCCTTTAGCCCTAAGGCAGGGTGCACTATGTCCTTTGTGTGGGCATATCAACATGAGCAGGTATGCCCCTATAATATCCAGTCCATTCTGTGATGTTGTGAGTGAACAGGGAAACCATAAAGAGTACAAGGGCTGGATACTTGTCAACATGAGTTTCCTAGCTCCATGATGGCTTCACTGATTTCTAAGATGCTTGGTACCAAACATCTTGTTTTAATAAATCCTCACTGATGCCAGTGTTGGATTTATTAATAAATGCACACAGGAGACCCTTTTAGAGGGTCCCCTGAAACCTAACCAAACACTAATGAGGTATCTGGCCAGTTTGCACCAGCCTGCCACCAACAGACATGTTTCTGAGCCAGCGCTCTCAGAGGACAGAAACAATACCTGCTCTGGGCGGGGTTATCTCACACCTCCTCCAAGACAGGATGGCCTTCCTGGGCAGGAAGCTTCAAAGGCAATGCCTCCTTTGGAATCCAACCCAGGAACCCTCAGATAGTAGGGAGGCCAAACCCCCTTTCCTGCTCCACTTTTGGCAGGAGGAAAGGAGTGGAAAATTAGTTAGATTCGTAGGAGGGTCCCCACTTAGCCTATACCCCCTCTAGGGTGGGGCAGGTGAGATGAACCCCTCTCCTGGAATTCCGCCATCTTGGGATGGTGGAGAAACAACCTATCAGGGCTAGGGCAGTCCCCCTTACCCCTGGTGGTGGTCACTAGAGGCACTAGAAACACCCTAAAGGTAAGTAGTCAATTGGCTACTTCCTGTCTCCCCTGGTAACACCCCTAATTCAGTATTTAGGTGGCACCCCGAGACCCAAATCTTGTCAGATTTGACAGACAAGCGAAGGGAAAGGCTGCTGCCTGAAAACTGACGCCCTCCTGCAGAAGAAATTAGCTGCAAACCCTGCCTGCTGCATGGAAGACTTGACAATCGTGGCATGCTGTCTCATCTTGCAACTGTGAGGCCTCCAAGAACCCCAGAGCTCTTCCATCCTTCAATAAATCACCTAGAAGCTCCCTTGGAGTTAAGGTATCACTCCCCTGCACACCACAGGCACCAAACCCTTGAAGTCCGGTTTGATTTGTCGACTTGCTGCTCCCCTAAGACCTCAACACAGCACTGAAACAAGAAAAAGTACAACAGCTCCGAAGGGTCAGATCTGTCTCCTCACCAAGGCTGGAGACACCAGGACCTAACGGAGCCACGGCGTACCAAAACCCATGCTACAGGACCCCCAACGGCAAGCACCGAGAAGAAGAGTCCACTCCAGACTCCAACAACTCCAGAAGAAAGCACCCATTGAGGGGCATTAAGACCCCTGAACCGACTTCCTGAGTGACCCAGCTGTCCCGAGATCACCTCTCCAAGTTGCCTGCTCCAGACCGCGAGGACCTCAAGACACACAACGCCCGGCTGACCTATCTACATTACACCTAGCCCCACTGGCCCCAGTAACGATGAACCAGCTGTGCTCCCATGGTCCCCAGGCACCTGCATCTTCTCCCTCCAAGGGGACCCACCGGACAGTCCTCCTGTGCAGTGTGTTTTCAAGTGGCCCCCTTCCAAGACCCTCAGCACTCTGCTCCTGGCTGAACCAGGACGCTGACGAAATTTCTCCTGCTGGAACTTTGGACCTGGTTGCAACATAGACCTAAAACGAGAAGGTGAACTACGTGAAAGCATTGTCTGATTTTATATGCCTTTTTCTGCCTTTTCTCCTTTGTTTTCAATTGTGCACAGAAGTTATATCTTGCTCGAACTGTGAAAATTATAACTCTGAGAATACTTACCTTAGAACTATGTTCTTAGCCTTAAAAATTACATAAAAATCAATATTATATTTATAAATTGGTCTCAGAGTTATTCTTGAACATGTGTCTCATTCACTGCCTCTGTAAGTACAACAAATGCTTAGCACTACCCTCTGATAAGCTGAACTGCTCACCCAGACTATCATAAAAAGAGTGTTAGTATTATCTAACTTAGCCTCTGTGTACCAGTAAGGGATCCACTGGACTCTCTGCACAGTGTACCCATTTTAGTACACTATATAGAGAGCCAGCCTCCTACACTAGAATCACAAGTGCTTCTTCAAAATCTTTCTGCACCCCCATAGTTTGAAGATTCTGCTTGAAATCTAATGGCAAGTACACAGCTCTGCCTTTAAGACCTTTCTGAACCTCAGTTGGAGGTAACTTCCCTGTCTTTGGTTGTATACGGACCTTAGCTTGGAATGGATGTATGCATTGTATCAGAATTGATTCCTAAACATTTAAATCTTGAAGTTCTGGTGGGATTGAAATTAGTTCTAACTTGTTATGGACTGTCCTAGCTGGCATTTCATTATCCTCCAACGTATCATACCAGTACTTACATATAGTTTGAAGTGTGCTCAAAGAACGCTTTCTTCTGCAAAAAAATATGTCACAAATTGTTGCCGCTTTTCATTGTTCTCTTTTTCACTTTTCAAATACAAATCCACTTTCCGAGTTTTACTTTTGTAGTGAGTGCATTGACAACAAATGCAAACACAGTTTGGTTTCTTTGAAGAAATGCTGTTAAACTTTGCAATCTCTTTTACAAAACTTTCAGTACTAATGAATGTGTCCTGTTCTTCTGCACTTCCATCAGTCAAGATTTACATTTCCCTAGACTCCTGTTCAGGACCAAAGAAATTAAACTGAATATCCTGCTACTGTACCATGCAATAGACATTTATTCATCTCTCCTAAACATAAAGCAGGAGTTTTCATGTAGTAAAGTCTCCTAACCAAATTTCACATTTTAGAGTGATGCACAGCTAACATCCTGAAGTGATGAAAGCTGCTTGTGCACACTTTCTTTGAGAAACATGCCATTGAATGTCCCTGTAAATTACTGTACTCCCTCACTTTGCATGGATCTAATCCTCGCAAAATTTCAATTTTTGCTTGATCCTTTTATCTGTAAATTGATGTGAAAATTCTCTAAATATGTCAATCGATTGCTGGCGAACACTACAAATACTACTACAGTTCCACTTGTATACATGGGCCTGTCTACTCCTCTTTTGTACTTCTTCACTACCTCTACATTCCTAAGAGCTATCTCCTCTCTTCCAATAGGAGTACCATTTTTTACCTCATAACAACGACCATGTTAAATCAACTGCATGCAATAGTGTGTTCTCTTGGCAATAGCTTTGCTCATTAAAATAAGGTTCTATACTAGAGGTATTCTTCCATTTGCCTTTAAAAATCTTGCATAAATTACTTCTGTTAATAAGACTTTTCTAAGTGTTTTTTTCTTCATACACAGTACTGTTTTGTCTAGTGTCATCATTCTATTCAATATTATGATAAATAGTTGCTTTGTCAACAATGCTCTCAATATGTTGTTTTTGCTTAAGTACAGCACTACTTATATTCCTTCATCCTTTTTAGCAAATTCTGTGTTACTCTAGTCCAAAACAGTTTAGCTCATAACTCCTAAAACTGTTTCTGTCTTCTAGATAAACTCTCTGTTTTCTTAGGATGTTTCTTACTGTGAGAAACTTGTGCTGCTTCCTTTTTCCTGCTTGAAGATAAAATTCCATTTCTACATAGCACTTTATTGTCATTTTGAATCTTCCGGATTATTTTATTCAAAAACTGCTTAGTACACTTGCCAGCCTCTCTTTTCTTTTCTGCACATTGCCCACCTTATTTTCTTTTTCTTTCTGAGTTTGAAGTTGTTACTACTATTTTTTCTGTTTCCTTCTTGTTTGACTTTTGTCAGGCATTATAAAACTTCTTTTTAAAATTAAAGTGGATTTCTAGAAAGCAAATAAAGAATACATTTACTTGTAAAGAATGTGCTATTAAATGAATTACTTTTAAGCAAACTAGTAAGTACATAAGTGCTGATTTTAGTTTCCATGTGCATATATGTGCTCTACTAGAGCAGAGCTGAGACATGTTTAAAGAGCTACTTTCCTAAATGGATGAGTTACATACCTAAGTCAGTGTGTCAGTGCCTATGAGGATGTTATTGAGTATGTAAGTAAGTATGTTGGTACGCTGCCTTTCTTGGTTACTCTGTAGATTTGAAAATCAATATGAAACTTGCTGTATTGATCTTTTGCTGGGTGTGTTAGTTAGTATTGTGGTATTTAACTGTGTGTGCAACTGCCTCCTATACTGCTGGATACATAAGATCTGTATGTGTCTGTGAGTGAGTGCATATTTGAGTGTCTCTAACAGTTTGTAGGTAGGTGTATTAGTGGCTCTTTCCTTTTTATATGTAGGTATGTGAGTTCCAGCATAGATAGGAAACTGCATCTATAAATACACATATGGGTCTAGGACTGTGCATATAACAGACTCAAACTTGGAGAGCATCTACCTTTAAAGCTCATACCTTCCTGTCTGATAGCCTACCTATAGCCTATCTCAGGACTGACTTACATGTAGTAGAAGAGGAATGAAGGCCTAGCAACAGGTTTTGATTCTGAACTGAGCCTACCAGCAAAATTGCATATAGATGTTAAATAAGGCTAAACAGTTTCTGTTTATCAAGAATTAGGATTCATGCTTACATTTGTGTCCCAATGCACCTCTTTCCCTACATCTTCTACTACCACTATCCCTTCACCTTTATATTGTTGGTTTTTTCAGACCCTCCCCCTGATGCTAACTGCTATACCAACTGTATCAGGTGCGGTTGAGTGTTTGGACTTGTATGCATATCACATACACCATACCATTTTTGGTAATATCACAAAACCCCATCACACATCTCCTCCTATTTTTCTCAATAAAACAACCTAGTTTTTAACACTAACATATTTATACCAGCCAATAAAATTACCTCTTTCAAATTTTTGGATCAAGACATGTTCATAACTGACTACTTTTTCAAATATGTCTTATTCTGCTGCAGCCTTTTCCTGTGTGCTACGGCTCCTTTCTTTGTAAATGGTTAGAGTGTGGATTGCGGGCCAAAGCTATGTGTTTTGGGTCAGTTAGTCTGCGAGAAAGAGTGATATTGACAGGGACCTGGGTTTGTCTAATGTGGATATTACTTGGATTGGACAGAGAGGTTTAAAGCGGCATCAGCTGCTTCCACTGTTTGAAAGTATTATGGATTGCGAACATCCAGACCTCATGATTGTGCACTGTGGTGGCAATGGCCTGGGTACTCTTACTGGGGTAGGATTGAAAATCCTAATGAAGGATACATTTGCAAAACTGACAACACTTTTCCCTAACATTGCCTTGGTGTTTTCCAACATATGCCAGAGGCAGAAATGGAAGTGGTCATCTGAATTATGTCCACAGATAGACAAAGCTAGGAAATATGTCAATAAAGATGTATCTGTATTCTTAAGGGACCATAACATGGGCTCTATCTACAATAAAAACCTGCACTTTAGAATGGATGGCATTTACAGAGCTGAAGAAGTGCATTTTACGGAGAAAGGCAACAGGCTGCTCATGAACAATTTGAAAGACTGCATCATCTTTTACGTGTAATAATAACATGCACATAATAAACACAAAGGCTATTTTTAGAGCCACTTTATTCCCAAAACACTTGTTATTTTCCATTTTAAATCCTTTTTTTAAAAATGTAACTCAAATCCGCGGATCAATCGCTGATTCGCAAATTAAAAGCACACATTCAATATAAAACAGCTCATCTAAAAAATGCTAAAAGAAAGTTCTGAGTGGATCAATGACTGTATGTATGAATCTGTGACTTAAAGTGTAAATCCCTAACTGGGTCTGTCACTTGGTATGTAAATGTTGATGTGAATATATGATGGGGGTGAGATTGTGTGCATGAGTATATGAGTAGTTGAGAAAGAGTGCAAATAAGTGTAACTAAAGTTCTGACAGTATCTGAATAGGTACATAAGTAGGTGTAAGAGTATCTGTTTAATATTACACATGGCTGTGACAGCACCTACAAAGGTATCTCAGTGGCTGTTATATTGACTGTATGGGTGCAACTAAGTGGTGTGACAGTCTCTCTATAAGTGGGTGCATGAGTTTCTGAGTGGGTCTGTGAGTGGGTGTTGGAGTCTCTGAGTGGGTCTGTCAATGGGTGAAGGAGTGTCTGAGTGGGTCTGCGAGTGTGTGCATGGGTGCCTGAATGGATCTGTGAGTGGGTGCGTGAGTCTCTCAATAGGTCTGTGTGTGGGTGTATGAGTCCCTGAGAGGTTCCATGAGTGGGTGGATATTTGTCTGAGTGGATCTGTTAGTAAGGTGCATGGGTGTCCAAGTGGGTCAGTGAGTGGGTGTGTGAGTCTCTGAGAGGATCTGTCAGTGACTATCTGAGAAAGTCTATGACTGGGTGAATCAGTGTCCCACTGGGTTTTTGAGTGGTTGCATGTCTGTCTCATTGGATCTGTGAGTAGGTGTGTGAGTGTCTAAGTGGGTCTGTGAGTAGGTGCATCAGTGTCTCAGTGGGTCACTGAGAAGGTCCATCAGTGCGTGAGTGGGGTCTCTGAGTGGGTGCATGAGTGTCTGAGTGGATCTTTAAGTGTGTACATGAGTCTCTGAGAATATCTATCAGTAGGTGTATGAGTGTCTGATTAGGTCTATGAGTGGGTGCTTTGGTGTGTGAGTGGGCGCATGTCTGTCTGAGTGGATCCATGAGTAGGCACATGAGTGTCCGAGTGGCTCAGTGAGAGCGTCCATGAGTGTCTGAGTGGGTCTCTAGGTGGGTGCATGAGTGTCTCAGTGGGTCTGTGATTGGGTGCATGTCTCTCTGAGGGGATCTGTGAGTAGGTGCATGAATGCTCGAGTGGGTCTATGACTGAGTGCATGACTGTCTGAGTGAGTTTGAGAGTCAGTGCATGTCTGTCCGAGTGGATCTGTCAGTAGGTGTGTGAGTGTCTGAGAGGGTCAGTGAGAGGATCCATGAGTATCTGTGTGGGTCTCTGAGTGGGTGCATGAGTATCTGAGTGGGTTTGTGAGTGGGTAATAACTGTTTGAGTGCACCTGTGACTGGGTTCATGAGTATCTCACTGGATGTGTGAGTGGGTGTGAGAGTGCCTGTATGGATATGTCAATGGGTATGACAGTGTCTCTCTGATAGTAAGAGTGGATATATATATAAAACTATTTTTACATATATATAGAATGAAGTTTCTCCACACCAAACCGGTAGCTTCCACCAGCGGGGAGAGTGGGGGTGAGCGGTTGTGGAACCCGCTCAAAATCCAGCACAGGCCAATCCTTGGAAATGTGAAAAAAGATCAGCAACCCGCACAGAGCATGCCTGCTTCAACAAATCTTTATTGGCAACGCGTTTCAACTCAAACAAGTCTTCGTCACTACCAGTTACATTGTATTGTGCACAACTTCCCTTAAAGAGCAAAAAAAGTGATAAACATAGAAAAAACACTAAAAAGGTAAATATACATGGCATGCTAAAGGGTTAGGATTAAACCTGATTAATGCATTTTGTAAATTTAGCAGAAACAAAAGCATATGGAGGAAATAATGTTGTTAAACAATGTGAATACACCATTTTCACATTTCATACATTTTGCTAAACAAAGAGGGAAAAAAAGGTGGTTATTAAATGCTGTCAATGTGCACCTCCAAGGAAAAACATTCCATATTTCAGAGTTCAACCATGTGGTGGAATTAATTCTAAACTAACCGCAATTCCCATGACTAGTGTCCTCCCCCAATTGTCGCCTGTAGAGCCAAGTGGATTCTCGAACAGTTACCCTATTAGGTGAAGCCTGTTGCATGTAAGCTCAAAAGCTCATTCAGGTAACTCGAACGCAAAACAAAAGCAAAGCCAAAAAATAAAATACAAAACTCCCCACATCCAGTAGGAGTATGTGATAACACCAAAGTGATTAAAAACTTCTCTTAACTGAGATGGCACAATCACATGTTTTACTTAGAGCTAAAGAGACCTAATGCGTCTGAGCGCTGGGGGAGTCCCGCAAGTACAACCCAAAGTTTTATATGCACTAGTGGGCACATACCAAACAAGAGCTCCCCACGGAGCTCCCCACAGTAAAGCAAAGGATAAGAAAGAAAATAGAATGCAAATAGAGAGACAGAGATGCCATCACATCAGCCGAAGTGAATGTAAAGTTCTTCACTCTCATCCACTTCACAACTTCACATTCACATCTATTTGCAGTAGGTAGTTATAATTAGGACCTAGTTTCCATAGGAAAAGTGTTTTTTGTTTTGCTAATATTCATTGATTGATTTGAGTTTTATTCGACAGAAATGTCATAAAAGCTATATATAAAAATATACATTGTTTCCCTTATAAAAAGAGAATAGATACAAATATACAACATTTTCAATCTTCATAAACATGATGCAATAAAATAATCAGTTGAGCCCCTAAACCAATAAAGCATGTGTTGTACAAAAAATATTAAAATATTATTAAAATAACTTTGGCACTGTTTGATGAATCTTCACGAAATCTTTCAAACGTATTTCCCAGCCACTTCTCCTGCTGTTTTGAAAGTTTCAGGGTGATTTGTCAAGCGGGAGTTGAAAAAAAGGGGACTCTCAAAATGCATTTTCCCCATGTTAATTTGCGTAGGGATTTTAGGCACGACTACAGCCAAAACCGCTGGATGGAATTGCACCAAATTTGGCAGTAACTTAGATCTTGGCATAGAGCAGTGACTTTGGGTAGTTTTGTGTAAATGTGTCCAGTAGTTTTAGAGATATTAACTGAAATCCAAATTTGTATATCCAGGGAGGTGGATCCTCTGTGGATTCACCCTCAGAGGATCCGCGGGGCAAGGTTTCACAGCAGAGCCCTGAGTGGCTGGGCGCAAACAGACTGGGAAGTTGCAGCCGCCATTTAATGTATTAAGAAACCGTCTCCGGGGCTGAAAATGTCTGTGCAAATTGAATAAAGGGGACACGGTAGAGATACCCTGACTCCAGGGGTGTGTTAGAGGGGTACCAGAGGAACCCATAAAGGCCAATAAATTCTTATAAAATTTTCTTGGGATACCCATCAGTGCTCAGCATGATCCTGTCCCCTGCGGAATCGCAAATCCTGATGTAGATCATCAGTGGCCCGACCCTTTGTCCACCACTCTGCAAACATGCCTCCTGGGTACTCGTTGAGGGATGAAATCATCTTGAATGCTGAGGTTCTTTGGGGCCAAGAACCCCTAATGTTACCTCCAGTAAGTCCCACACAGTGGGATTGCTGAGAGTTCGTCGGAGGTCCTGCTCCCTTTCTCCACCACTCTGCAAATGCACCTCCTGGTGCACTACTCGTTGGGGAATGAAGTCCCCTTGGATCCTGAGGGTCCTTGGGGGCCAAGCACCCCTCCTGTTACTACCAGTATGTCCCACACGATGGGATTGCTGAGATTTTGTCAGAGGACCCGCCCCCTTTGTCCAACAGTCTGCAAACTTACCTCTTGGTGCACTACTGGTTCGTGATGAAGTGCCCTTGGATGCTGAGGATTGTTGGGGGCCAAGAACCCCTCCTGTTACTCCAGTAAGTCCAACATAGCTGTATTGCTAAGAGCTGGTCAGGGGCCCCGTCCCTTTTACCACCACTCTGCATAATTGCCTCCTGGCACACTACTGATTGGGGGTTGAAGTCCCCTTGGATGCAGAGGGTCCTTGGGAGCCAAGAACTCCTCCTGTTACCACCAGTAAGTCCACACAGTGGATTTGCTGAGAGCTCAGCGGAGGACTGTCCCCCTTTGTCTAGCACTCTGCAAACACGCCTCCAGGTGCACTACTGTTTGGGGAAAGAAGTCCCCTTGGATGCTGAGGATCGTTGGGGCCAAGAACCCCTCCTCTTACCGCCAGTAAGTCCCACACAGCGGGATTTCTGAAAGCTCATCAGAGTCCCTGCCCCCTTTATCCAGCCACTGTACAGACCCAAATAGCCATTCACACACTCATAAAGCCACTCACAAACGCACTCACATGCCCTCACAGCTACTCACACACCCACTCAGACACCCACATAACCACTCACACACCCAGTCCCAGAGCCATACAGACACTCTTACACCCGCTCATTGACCTATACAGCCCCTCACACACCCACTATGAAAGGTTAGAGGTTACAGTTAGGAAATAAAATTAAAAAACCTTTGAAATTCACCAAAAAAGCTAAAGAATACAAGGACGGTATAATTAGGAAATAGAATTTAAAAACCTTAAAAATTCACTGAAAAAACAAAGGTTACAGGGATGTTATAGTTAGGCTCAGTTTTCACTCATACAAAACCATTGAAATTCTGCAGTTATAGTTACCTGAGCTAACTATAAATCCCCCCCCCCCGACAGAGGAATCACCGCTGCTTGCTTCCAACACTTTGGGACTAGTCCAGAAGAAGGTGAAGAAATACACATTTTATTTAGAAGATGATTGGGAACATCGATCGCAATTGGCAAAACACTGGGCAGGCAGGGGTCAAAGAGAGAGGCAGATTTAGATTGTAAAATCACCTGTCATGAGTCTTCTAAAGAGATCTGATTGACACTGAGAAGAAAACAAGCCACTTTAGCGTGGGCTTTACTGGACCCCAAACCAGGAAGTGGATCAGGACCTGTTTAAAAAAATGACTGCTGAATTTTGTCTACCTTCTCTTCAAAAAAAGGTGGACAATTTTTTGCACAGCTCTTTTGATGACAAAATCCTAGTGATGCAGGCTTTAGGATAAAAAAAATCTTTGACAACTTTAAAGGTTTCCTGTGTAGTGTTGCCTTTAATTACTTGCTGCAATACTACAGTGAATACATGCATTTGAGAAATGCTGAATTTGTCAAATTAATGTTACAGAATTTCTGCCATGTTCGTTTTTTGTGGCTCTGATATGTCTTATGTTTTCCAATACAGCTTCCACCATAGCACTTGCAAAGGAAGATATTTATATTTGGAAAAAAATGCTTTTTTATCATATCAATGATGATAAACATACCAAACACACTACAAGGCTTGAAGTCAAAGGCAAGTTGATGCTACTGTAGAACATCTTTAATTTGAGATGATGTTACCTCAACCATTTGAATTTGCTGATTGATAGGAGCTGAATTAATCTGATTATGATAAAAATGCCATATAATGCAATAAATAGGCCTTTTTTTAAATACTGTTTTCCAATGTATAACTGTCATTAAAGGAAAAATAGGTCATGGTCATACCGGACGTTTAACTCTATGAGGCTTTACACCTTTGAGAAAGCTTGATTCTTCTCCATAGTAAGCATTTTCTCCAGAACTTGGAGGATTTTTAGTTATCCGATCTCTAAATTAGGCTGTAAATGATACACTGCATTTATTTACCAGTGCATGACTCCAGCAGGTCCCCCAGAGTTAAACTGGTAAAGTATGGATGACGTATCCTAAAAATGTTTTGAACCATACTCTAGAAGAACATTCTAGTAGTACTGAGATCAGACAAATATCACCTTAACTTTAGAAAACTCTAAAACGGAGCTTTTCAGACAATCCTGGGGTACTTACTTGTTTGAGTATGTACTGATAAGCAAATCAATTAGCTGCACATTTCTGCACGTGAATTTTCTGACATGATTTATGTTTCTTATGGAAAACATTTTTACAGTGGGGAAATACCTTTCCCTGGCTCCTAATAAATTGTGAATATGTCTCTTCTTATTCCCACCATGGGCATGGACCTAATACTACCCTTCACATGAGTAAAGTGCACTTTGTGGACCTCATTTATGAGAGGGTTGCGCCACGTTTGCACCACGCAATGTGGTACATGTGTGACGCAAACCACTAAGTCAGATTTTTTAAGCCACACAAAGCACTTTGTGTGGCTCTGAGAGGCTTCAAAAATCTGGAGTAATGCAACGCAGCACAAATCACTGCGTTGCATCACTCTGCCCTGGGTAGACATTCCACGAGCATTGCGTGAGTGTTCCTACACAACTCCCATGGATTTTGACGCCTCTCCAGATTTACAAAAACTTGTAAACCTGGGGATGCGCCTAAAATGTACACCTTCCCAGGGGAAGTGTAATGAGGGGAAATATTTCTATTTCTCCTCATTTTTTCCTCTTTCTATGTGTACTGCATCCTGCAGCACACATAGAAAAAGGAATATGCCTCCCAGGATTGTATTTGTGCAAGAAGGTGCCCCTTCCTGAACAAAAACATTCCTGCATGCAACACAGGCACCCTTGCACCTTGGTGCAAGGGTGCCTGCATTGGCGTAAGGCTTCCAAAAGGACGCCAGCGCAAGGGAAAGGACAGGAATGCGCTGTAGTGACTTAAATAGGGCGCATTCCTGTCCATTCCCTGTCACACAGTGCAAGCAGCAAGGTGACTTGCTGCGCTGCACACTATCTGACTTCCTCATACATGAGGCCCTGTATCTTTAGTGGTATTGTACATGCCAAACGTCTGTGAACACCCACATATGCACATGCTTGATGGTGATCACTTACTTTGACAGGCATCCTCATCATAGCAAGTTCACATTCTGGACCTATGAACAGATTTACTACCGCCTAAAATGGCACCATATTGGTCTCATTTTATATGTACGTAAATCCACCTATAGATGTAAATTTGCATTTTGTCATAAGAAACATTAGGTTTCGCTCACAAATAAATATGTAAGTAATAAGTGGAAAGATAGGTAATGGACACAAAACTAAATGCAGAAAAGGAAACAAAGTAGATTGAATTCCCCCTTATCTCACAGCTTTGGATGGCACTAAAACTTCACTGCATAGACATTTGTGGAAGTAGCACAAGCCAAGGTTCAAGAAAGTTGGAGGCTGCGATCTGAAACATAGTGGGTGGTGCTGGAGTAACCTGGTAGTGAATGGTAAGCAATAAGACAACATCGAAAGAAAAGTGAAAGAAATAAGGCAAAACCAATGTCAAAAAAGATTGAGATAATTGATTCATGATGTTTTAGGGATCCAATTCTGTAATCAGAAAGATATCATTAAATTAAAACTCAATTAATAAACACAGTGAGAGTGTTGATGTGCTCAGTCCTTTATGCTTACATCCAAATCTGATAACTCCGAATAGGAGACTTTGTCTTTTCATTCACACTGTTGGAAGGTGGGTTA
Source organism: Calotriton arnoldi (assembly GCA_963921515.1). NCBI lineage: Eukaryota > Metazoa > Chordata > Amphibia > Caudata > Salamandridae > Calotriton > Calotriton arnoldi. Next base: position 2,090,018 of record CAWUFW010000039.1, read on the forward strand.
TAAGGAGTGGTAGGTAGGCACCTAACACCAGCAACAGGGCCAACAACATGGTACTGGGTCCTAAATAGGGTCTTTATAAATTAGTCCCTTGCTCAAACCTTGGTAGCTCGAGCAATAAGGCATAACTTAGGAGACAGGTATGTAAAGCATTTAAAAACACCAATACAATGAATAAGTAAGACACAATACACAATATAAATCCTACACCAATTCATACAATTAGGAAACGTTGCTGTCTTTAAAATGACACAAACCCATTAAAATCCAATGTAGGTAACCAGAGATATTCATTTTTAAAGAATAAACACTTTCTAGTGTTTAGAAACAAATAGCACCACTTCTGGCCATCTGGTCACGCTTGTCCGGGACAAAGTCAATGTTTGGGGCAGACCGCGATGGAGCCCTGCTCAAGTACCCTACGTGGTAGGCCTCAGTCAAAATTTTACCTTCGGATTTAGAAATGTTTCTGGTGCTTTTTCTGGCAAGAGCCCTCGCTGCTCTCCACCAGTCCAGATTTGGTAAGGCTTCGCCAGCTTGACTTTCAGGGAACTCCCGGTCAAACTCTGGAAGTCGGACCTCTGGAGCTCTTCAGCGGGACGAACCTGGAATCTGGGCTGGGTCACGGTTGAAGGTGGTCGACTTGGCTCTTGCGGTCAGATCAGTCAACTCCTGGAGCTTTTTCCAAAAACTTTCCCAAACTTTCCCAATCTTCTGGAGGTCCTTCCAGAAGATCTCCTGGTGGGTTCCAAGTGTCTAAAACACAAATCCAAGGGTCTGGAATCTCCTAGATAGTCCTTGGCAGGCCTGGACTTCACTTCCCACAATGCATTTGGTCAACCCCTGAAACCTCCACTGAACACACTACAGGAGGGGGATTCTGGCTGGAGAAGGGTCAGTTAAGCTCTGTTACCCTGCAGCTGCAGGGAGTCCACTCCTTACTTCTTCTTGAAGCAAGGCAAAGTCCTCAGAGCTGTAGTCCCAGATAGTGCAGCAGGTGCAGTCTTCAGCAGGCAGGCCCTTGGGTGCAAATTAGGATTCCAGCAGGACAATCCTGCTTCTTCTTGCAGTTTCAGGAAGCAGAACGGAGAGGCTCTGCACCTCTCACATATTTATACAGTATCCCCTGTCCAATGAGGTGCAGGGCAACACCCCAAAGCATGACAACTTCCTCTAAGGTGTGGCATAGTCTTGCCCCAGAAAGCACTATTCTCTCAAAATTTTAATCATGGCTGAAATTTCAGCAGAGCAGAAACAGCTAACTAAATATCCATAAACTCCCCCCACTCAGATTTGTAAATTCCTTCCTTAAGCCTCCCATCTGGCAGAGAGGGGGGTGGCCCTGGCTGACAGACTTGCTTGACCTGTTCTTCCTTTGAAGCCGATGCTTTATGGCCCAACCCCCTGCTCTAGAATTCTTGTGCCTCACAGAGCTCTCTCTATCAGATAGCCTCTGCCCGGCCAGGCCAATTATCACATAATCAAGGCAGCCTAGCCAATACCCTCAGGGGCCCCCAACCCCTGGAACACCTAGTGGAGGCCTTGGGGGTACCCACAATGTAAAAATAAGGTACATTATCACTTTTAAAGTGCCTATATCACCAAAGTGGAGTTTGCAGTGAGTTTTATTTTTAAAAGCAGTGCTGCAACACAGGGCTGCTTTAAAAATGACTTTAGGATCTCAGCAGTGCACACATGCAACTGCAGCAAAGGCTGCTGGCCTCTAAACTGCCATGCCCTATTATATACTTGGGACTTGTAGGTAGTTTTAATCCCCTGGCCCTATTATCTACTAGGGACTTATAGGGTAGGTCATGCCAATTATAAGTGTACCTCAATTTAAGGGTTTGTGTTTAACATAGCGCTGGCCCTGGGCCTAACTAGCAGAGCCCAGGACACAGTCAGAGTCAGCTACCATCAATTCCATTCAGCACCAAAAAATGAGATTGAACATGCCAAAATGGGTGACTTTCTAGCATACATATTCAGCAGAACCAAAAATTGGTAACTCAGCTTTGTCTGGAAAACCTATACAACACAGATATGCCTGTTGTACATAACAGGGCACCATGCACGAAAGAGGAAAGTCGCAGAGCAATTTTTGCATTGTACTGCAACCAGCCTCTCCCTTTGGTGTGCAAGGAAAACTCAAACCCATCTCAATGGAAAGGGTCTTTGTGCAAGAAGTTACAAAACGCCCACGTAATGAATATTAATGAGACATGAATTAAGCTGAGACTGCTTTTGACAAGGAACAAATGCCGGGAGGGAGGCCCACGTGGGACAGTACTCCTACATCCAAGCAATCATGTTTTCATTGTGCATGTCCCTTAAAAATATAGGGGTCAAAATGCTAAATATAGTGGCAAATCGTGAATGGAGCATGAGTGGAGTGCAAACAGTGGTCTCTGGGAAAATCCCCATTATGTAAACATAGAGTGTAATCTGCCAAATGTTGACAATTTACACTTTGCAAATAGTTATTTACTGGCTTTAACAGGCCCTTATCATCCCATGCCTTGAGACAAAAAAAAGGTTGTGAAGTATTTGTGCATGTCATTGTGAATGGCAAGGGGTGGGGGGGGGGCTTGCTTGCCCTTTGAGATATGTGCATAGGTGTTGTAATAGAAATTACGAATTGTAACAAACTTTTTTATATTGTTAATTGTGGCTTTGCATTCACAAATAGAATGCAACATCTTTTGTGTGCTAGGCTCCAGAAACATACAGAAACATGTACACTAATGAGTGATATTTGTATTGAGACAAAAATGCTGGGATTGTGATAAGAAGCGTACTTTATTGATTCCACAGACAAAGATTTAGGTGCAGGTTAATAAATGTAATGCGTTGTACATTATACACCTGACATTGCCTATGGTTATAGCAAAGTAAATGAGGCGTGTAACTTCGATTTGTATTTATGCAAATGAGATAAAAATACAGCTGTATCCCAGGCACACGCACAGATGTTTCCTGTACCTGAACATAATGAACAACGTCTGCCTAGGACCTGAAGAAGCAGATTTACATCCTCTAATTGTGTGCTGGTATTTTAACAGATTGGAAAGGGCTTTTCAGCAGAATACATTTCTTTCAGTGAAAATTTGCAAATTGCCGATCTGGTCTATTTATTTCACTTTGGTAGGATTTTTGGAGCTGTAGGGCGAGACTGCAATACAGATTTGCATTTATCGACTGTGTGCACATTGTTCATTATTAATCATTTTAAAGAGAGACCAATACCTTTTTACGTCGAACCTTCTATTGAATTGCTAACAAGATGTACTTCTTTTTTTTAAGTTTCCTAAAACCACTACATCAATTCACATCTTTTTCAAAAACATCATAAAAGCATTAAATACATTGGCAAAGGACCTTGCATATTACAATAATATTAAAATCATGTTCCGTATATCACAAGAAAAAATGGAAGGAGTTTGAGAAAGGCAAAGCACAATGGACCGTGGAGCGAAGGAGGCAGGGGGCAGGGGCACGCACACAAACTATAGAAGGAAGGGGGAGGGGGTAGCAAGCTATCCAAGGAGGGTAGGCAGCAGGCGTATTGGCATCTCAACAGACTGCAGAGTGCAGAAGGGAGGGGGCAGGTGCATGAATATGGACACGGAAGGCCAGAGGCTAGAAGCTGCAAGCTGAAAAAACAAGGCAGCCAGCAAGAGCAGAAGCAGCATCAGGGACCTTGGAGGGCAAGATGGATCAGTAGGGGAATGCTCACAGACAGCCTGGGCAGAGGGGCAAGGGCAGAAAGATGAACAGAAGGACAGATAGCAGCTGAAGTGGGACCTCAATGGACCATTGATGAGGGATGGGAAAGAGGCACACACATTGACTATGGAGAGAAGGGGGGAGAGTGGCAGGGGCAGAAAGATTAACAGGCAGGGCAGGTGACAGGGGCAGTGGCAGCACAACAGATCATGGAGGGCAGGAGAAGGGGCAGCATGCTGAATAGTCAGGGAAGGCAGCAAGGGTAGTGGCAGTATAAAAGGCCATGGAGGTCAGCAGGGACTGGGTAGTGATGCATACAGACAACAGAGGGTAAGCGGGAGGGAGAGAGAGGCAGTAAGTCTACCAGGCAGCAGAGGTGCCTGGGGCAGTGGCACATGCTGAAGATGGGGGCAGGGGAAGGGGGCAGGAGCAGCAAGTTGACGGCAGAGGGCAGGCTGGGAGGCACAGGGGCACCAAGCTTATCACAGTGGGCAGGCGGCATGGGCAGCAGTAGCACAACAGTCAAGGGAGGGCACAACAAATGGAGCAGAGGCACCCACAGAGCGAGCAGAGGGCATGAGTGATTGGGGCAAGGGGAAGGGAAACAAGCTGGACAAGGATGTCAGGCTGGGACGAGCAGGAGCAGCATGTTGGCCACGGAGGGCAGGAGGCAGGGAGCAGGTGCACGCAGCAGGAGGACAGAGGGCAAGCAGGAGCTGTGTGGGTTAAGAAGCAGTAAGCTTTCCACAGAGGGGAGACCATCAGGGGCAGCAAGCTGACTGCGGTAGGCAGAAGGGAGGTAGCAAAGGTAGCAAGCTGAGTATTCAGGAAAGGCAGAAGCAGCACAACAGCCCACGGAGAGAGGATGGAATGTGGTAAGAAGGTTGCGGTAGGGACAGCAAACTGGAAAACGGAGGGTAGAAGGCAGGGGTAGGGGCAGCAAACTAACCACAAAGGGTAGGCAGGTAGGGGCAGCAAGCTGACCATGGAAAGCAGTCAGGAGGGGGTAGGGGTAAGCAGACAGAGAACGGAGGGCAAGGGAAAGGGAAGGAGAAGCAGCACACTAAACATGAAAGGAAGGCCGATATGGGCAGGGCAGACAGTTGACCATGTAAGACAGGAGGGAGTGGGCAGGGGCATGCAGAGGGAGAATGGAGGGCAGGCAGGAGGGGGCCAGGGGCAGGAGCAACAAGCTTACCACAGAGGGAATGCCAGTATTGGCAAGATCAGCAAGCTGACCACGGAGGGCATAAGGGAGGCAGAAGAGGCAGCAAACTGATTATTCAGGGCAGGCCAGCATGGGCAGGATAAGCACAATGTACCCTGGAGGGCATGAGGGTGGGGGCAAGGGCACCCACAAGGAGAATGAAGCACAGGGAGATGAGGTGAAGGGCAGTGACAGCAACATGACCAAGGAGGGTAGGACAACAGGGGCAGCACAACAGAGCTCTGAGGGAAGAAGGGAAGAAGGGAGTGGGCATGTGCACACACAGAATGTAGAACAGGCAGAAGGGGTCTATTGCAGCAAGATGACTACGAATGGCAAGCCGGCAATGGCAGTGGCAGAAAGCTCACGACGTAGGGCAGGAGGGAAAGAGCAGGGACACTAAGATGGAGAATGACAGGCAAGCTGGAGGGGTGTAGAAGCAGGGGCAGCAAACTGACTATTCCAGTGGAGGTTGTCATTGGCAAGGTCAGCAAGCTGACCACAAAGGGCAGCAGGAAGGCAGTAGGGGCTGTCAGATGGAGAACAGAGTGCAAACAGGAAGGGGCAGGGGCACCAAGCTGACCACAGGGGGCAGGATGCTGTAGGTTGGCCACCCATGGTGGGTCATCAATGATACCATTGCAGATGCCATCAATTATGTTGTGTAAGATGTCATGAATGATATGTGAGGTCATAACCAATCTATGGTAGGGGCACAATTTATAGTTAGTTCACTGAACTATAACTGGTGAATTTCAGTGTTTTTTGTTTTTGTTTGTAAGCGTTAGTCTTTAACCCATTCCAACCCTTAACTATACCATCATTTTAAACTTCGTTTTATAAGGGAATTTATGTTTTTATTTAATGAAGTAGAAGATCATATTACCATATTATTTGTTTTTTTCAGTGAACATTTTGCATCTCCTTCAAAATGGTGAAGCCCAAGACTACTAGTCACAACCAGGTGACAGTATGGAGGAGGAGCTACTCATATGTGCCTTTGACTTTGGATGTTCAGTTGAAACAATACTGGAAGGACACAAAGACAAATGTAATGCTATCCTTCAGGTGATAATGTACACCAAGTAGCACTAGATAGTAACATAAGGTTACTATTAATGTTAATTTACTAGAATCTGATCACAAGAATCTTGCAGAGCGAGTGATGATTAATGAATCTTCTCTGTCCTCGCTATGCCCCAAACTGGCAGAATTACATGCCCAAGTGAAAGTGGAACTGGAGGTGGTCAAGCAACTCAATCACAGAGCAGAGGAGACATAAGGATGCTCCTACCTCAACAATGTGTGTTTGATTGGACTCCTGGAGAACTCTAAAGGCACTGCTCCAGAAGATTTAATTGAAAGATGTTTGCTCCATAAGGTGGCACGCCACAACATTCTGTGGTGGCGATACCTCACAGGATCTAAATTTTGTTAGCTTGCATTTAAAAAAAATGCACCATTGTTGTTTATTTAAATGGTGCTTTTTTAAATGCAAGCTAGCAAAAATCTCACTTCCAATAAAAAACTAATGGAAACGTATGCTCAGCTGCAAGTTTTCTCTTTATAATTGCATTAAAGATGCAGTGTATTATGTAGCTAATTAATTCAATTCAATAAAAGCTTTATTCGATTTTTGTAGAAAAATCATAAAAGCACACATAATAAAAACAGACGTTAATTGCTTGACTTAAACTAAATGAAATAGCATTACTCAAAACATCATTACAAGTACACAAGTTAAACAACCAACTGTAATGGGTTACCATTCAGATTCCACAGGAAACCTAGTAACAGTCTGTGGTACTGCATCCTTTCCTTGCTTTTTGGAATATGTTTTAGTACTTATGCTACTGTTGAGTTTTTTTTTACCAAAAAAAGAAAAAGCCCAAACATTAGCATTTGCAATGCCAATACCTCAAAGTTTATTAATGCGAGACCTATTGCATTGCAAATGCTTGTCTAATTAAGGGGTTGTAGTGTAGCTCCTATTTCCCTAATAGGCTCTGCGCATTGGAATAATATACCCTATAGGCTTGACATAGGACTGAGGTCGGTATGTCCCTATCGAGTATATTAAACTTAATTACTTGTGCCAGCTAGCTCAGAGGCCACTAGAAACTCCTTGACAAACAAGAAGGGAGTAGTTTCTGGCAGCCGCAAAATATGACCACTTTGTTTCCCTTTAGAATCAGAACGTGTCCCAGAGTCGTGGAAACAATAGATAACCGTTTCACTCAGCTCAATCGTGCATGCTTAGTTTTCCTCAAAGTTACACAGAAAGAATAGACGGGCGTTTCAATAAAAGATTTATTGAACAGTCTTGTTTCTCGTGCAAGTAATATGTGCAGTTACGATCACAAGACAATATGCAAGATAAATAATGTACAGCGTAAGCAGTAGAAATAAATAATACTGCGCTAGCATGATCTTTAGTAGATATTCATTTACATAAATAACACAGACTAAAAATGCGAGTACTCATACGATGCGTTTCTAAGCTAGTTCTACCCCAATGTACCTAACCTAACCTAGGTGTAGGGAGAGGTATGAAGTAGGTGAAGTATTCCTTACTATGGTATACTAAGAGTATGTTACGCCTAGTAAGCCTAGTATGCCAAGAGTCCCTCTAGGTTCTAGTCAGCTCCATACCTTAAGAATGAGAGAGGTAGGAATCTCTTGCCAGACTCGAACTCCAACACCCCGCAAGGGAAGTCAGATCACTGGAAGCTGGACTCTCTGCGTGCAGGGATGACAGCGTCTTCTCAGTGCGTCAGGCCGGGAAACGGGCTCCTCTGAAGTCGAGGTCTCCTCTAGTTTACAAGGGCTAGGGAAGGTATATTTATACCTGAGAGGTACCTCACAATGTTAGCATTGACGTGAATCGGACAGCGGAAGACGTCATGAATAAACCCTTAACCCCTTCGCTGCGTTCGTCGGCCAACGGCCGTCGCGAGCACTACCTCCGTAGTGCTGCGCACATCCGTTGGCCGACGCGGCCCCGTCCACTCCGCTAAACGGCCGCACCGCCGTGGAATTGCCGCCGTGGTTAAGCGGTTAAGGTATAACGGTTCATGCATAATGGATGAGTCCTTGAAGAAATCAATAGTCCTGTGCTAGGGAAACTCCCGAAGCCTAAGGGTCTGTTCTTCAAGAACTCTTTGTGACGTTAGGGTGGACGGATGTCGGAGACCATGCCTGTATTTGGAGTGCACGGTTTAATGCCTAAATAAGGACTGGGATTTTATGCCTATATAAGGGCAGGGCGAATTGTGCCTATATAAGGACATGATACAGGAAAACCTATATACGGACATCCTAAGAGGAATACAACACCCACTCCACTTTCGTGTGTACGATAAGAATATAAATGCTAAACATTTAAAATGCTAAACATAAAATGGAGTACCGCATATTGCTAAAATATTTCTTAAAACCATTTAAAAGGCATTTAAAAAACCTATTAGAATGCAAAAAGTACTGTACATTTTTAAGCATTGCTTCTCATTTCAGGCATATATTTGAAAATAAAATGCAATTTGAATGAAATAAGCAGTAATATTTACATGTGACAAAAAAAACGATTAATAAGTTTGTTCAAATTCAAAGTCATTTCATGTCATGGAAATTAATGAACTTTTTAGACTAACACAATGATAAAGTGTCTGAGGAAGTACCGCGAAGTCCGTACTATAAGAATAGTTCTACTTCAAGCAGATTGATGTGCCATTTAATTTGAAAAAACTGAAAAAAGTTCAATATGGGAAGAGTTCCAAGTTTTTGAAATATGAAGGCCAAATTGTTACTGCATCTCTGGAACACTGTGGGCTGAATCAGAGTCAGTGTACGGGTCTGGTGTAAACATGCGATCATCTATTTCTGTAGACAAAATATCGTCCACTGTAGTTGGTGACATTCGGAACACCTCGTGTAGTAGATTAATTGCACAGAGATGTGAAGCATCGCTTTCAGCATAGGATGCCGCAGCAATGTTCGCGTCCGTTGTTACCTGTGTGCCTGTAGATCCATCTCGTACCTCAGCAGCAGCCGGAAGCGTCTGTGAGATCTCAATGAATGCTGTCATCAGGATTGGTAGCCTCTGGGGACAACACAGAGCATGGGCCGTTATCGGGTCCAGCAGAGTATCGATATCCGTTGGCGTAGCTGATGGAAATGTTAGACAGGTGTCCAACACGCATTCTTCACCGCATAGCAGGCATCGTAGAACAGGTAAGATGCAATCTTGCCAGATTGGTCTGAACGACATGAACCACGTGGTATTAAGTTCCCGTAGACGATTCATGCCCAAAAGCTGTACTATTCGCTCACGGCACTTTCGTTCAAGGAGAGCTTTCTCCATTTCGCTCGGAGTGATGTCTGCGAATAGGCTGGCCATAGCGTAATAGCAGGAAGAGAAATAGAATTCCGGCAACAAGTGCTAGAATTAATGGTATGCCACCAAACACCGAATGTGCAAAGTTTGGGATTATTCCGAGTATTGCCTGGAAAGGTGTTAACAGGCTGGAACAGATGCTCTTAAATACATGTACAATTCCGCTTGTATCAGACATGTTAAAGATACGTCCTATCATTTCCACGAAATGTATAGGGCAATTTGTACGTATTAAAGTCTGTATCTCAGCCGAAGTCCTTGCTACTTGTAGATCATAGGTTTCTTTGGCCGAGGTCAAAGGCACTGTTTGTTGTAAAAGCATGGCTTTCATTCTGCTTAAAGTATCAAATCTTATAAAAGAGACGTTCAGCGAAGGCCACAAAGGCGACTCCCTGACTGTGTCTATTGGGGCAAACAATACTTGCATACAGCAAGTGACCCTGGAGTTAACCGTTACTAGATATGGGATGCCTGGCAACATGCCACAGCAACTCTGATCATTCAACATGAGGTAACTCCCATTAGAAAGTTGTCCAAACGTTGGATTAATCACAGCAGCTGGTGTACCCTGCTGGTGGCAAGACAAATTTGCCACAGAACCATTACAAGCCCCGTGTAAAGAAATGTCCTGACATATTAGTGAACCGCTCAGTGCATTTTTACAGTGTGTACCGCTCAGAAACACTTCACGATCCCCACTCCAACATCTATATGTGTATGGTAAATTCCAAGATGTCTTAATGTATTCCTTACCCAACCTTTCATATTTGCCTGCTTGCATTTGTTTGAGGCAATACTGAAACTGAAAAGTAGTCACAGGTAGTGTGATTTTGCCATGAATAAGCCATTCTGTAGCTGGTTTTTCTGCCACTGTGAATGGTAACTTTTCCAGTTTTTCAATGCCCAGCACTGTATACTCTGCTCCTCTTTGTGCCAGTTCGATCTGTTTATCAGTTAGATTGTATTCTGCAAACAGAATTGACGTGTTGATAAAACGCCAAGGCACATAGCCCGCTCGCAAAGATTGCAGCGTCCAGCTTAATAACACAATAGAACGTAATTGAGATTGGCCTTGTTGTAACATCGCCAAATCTTGTTCCAGTATGTCGATAGCAGAGGATACAATGCCATCCAATGAATATATTCTGGAGGACAAAGTTGTTAACCCATTGTCGACCACAGAGAGAGTTTTCTCTAAATTAATACGATCAAGTTCACGTATTCGTTCTGCGGCCTCCATCTGTGACACTTTCCAAGCTTCATTATAAGCAGCATAGATGCCGGCATATATGAAACGTTTTTGACGCGGTTTTCTTGGTCCAAGCAAGAATTCCCTAAGGTCTGCGTCTTCTTTAAGTAAGGATAAGTGTTGTTTCACATCCTGTAGTGTAGATTTATGCAGCCAATCGAGGCATAATTTTCCTACACTGTATGTTGTTACTACCCCCGGATGCTGTCTTTGGACGTATCTTGGGTCTGGCCTATGAATAGTAAAGCCCTGAGTTTTATTCAGGAATCTTTCCTGACAGTTGTTCGTGTCTGTGGGCCAGATCAACCATTTTCTCCAATCAGGATTAGATCTGTTGAGTTGTAGTATTTGGTCAACTGTAACCGCTGCCTGTGTATTGTTATCACTTGCAGGTGTTGGTACAGAAGGTGTTTTCATCTCTTTGATCTTGGCTAGACCAAGACAAGATGTTTGTTGGATAGTTTCATTCAAAAACATTATTTGCTCAGGGATGATGCAGGATCTAAATAAAGCTTCTATCCCCTGCACTTGCCAATCTTTAGTACCCCAGACAGTTTTTGTGTCAATTGTGTCTTTACAAAAGTTGAAACCCTGTCTAGACAGTTGGGCAATAAATGCTGCAGAGTAAATCTGTTTTGTATTTGTTAACATAATTTTCAGTCCTGTTATGTTTATATTTTATAGTAAAACGTTTCTGGATCAGATGTATTGTAACCTGAAAAATATGGAAACTTATTAACAAATGTTTTTGAACTACCTTTTGGTGGTGTAGGACAATGCTCCCATTGGTTAAACAAACACATTTCTAGGGTATGCTGATTTATGCAAATAATGATGACCATAGTGGTTATAGCAATACAGCTGTTCATAGTCTGATGAACCCTCTAAATATTCACTTTTAGAAAATGCAGCAGATTTTTCTAGGTCAAACATTATGTCATTAACAGTCTCAAAGTCCCAATCATCTGAATAGGTACTGGACGAAATAAGATCACTTAGTGAAATTTTAAACAAATGTGGAATGTTCAATTGTTCCGTTGGGCCGAAGATATCAAAATCTGTTTTGTCCCACACTATACCATCCTGTATAGGAATGGCTGTGACTTTCACTGTTGACAAGTCTCTTGCTTCACGATGGGAAGATTTATGAGGTTTCAAAAGTAAGTTCACATCTTTTCTTTCAGTGTTCACATGGATGTATCTGCCATTTATAAGCACGCTCATAGTCATAACCAAAGCTAGCCAAAGCAGGAAAACAAATATTCCAGAAATAATCCAGAGTTCAATCCATGGTGAAACCAGATAAGTCTTTTTCAGAAAGTGAAGAAAGTCTTGTACTTGCTGCTTGAATTTTGATCTTGCTGGCGTCGTTTCAGGTTCACTCGGATCTTCTGAGAACGTATCAAAGTTAATGAAATAGCCAGAAGCAGTTCTGTCAATTGTTGAAATGGCATCAGGATTTGTAGAAATCGCTGGAACCAGTTGATCACTTGCTACATTGGTGTAGACAGGTGTATTTGGACGAACTGTTACTTGATTTTCAAGAGGGATGAGTTCCATTGCATTGTTGCTTAGTCCTTCATCTGTTACTGCTGAAGTCTCAATTGTTATCAGTCTTTCAGTCTGAACCTCTTGGATAGTAGCGAGAGGAGTGTGTCTGCTACTAGGTCGGAGTCCACGAGGCCTACTATTTAGTATTGGCCACATACTGTGGTTTGATGAGGTCGATGGACACAAATCTTTTCTCCTTTCTTCCAGCAAGGGGCGGCAGAAGTACTGTTCTTGTTCCTTGAACTGCTAGGACAGGTACTGGTTGTCTGTAAGAAGGTCCAAATTCCTTCTTGTCCGCAATCTTTTCTCTGACTAGATCCCCAACTTTTGGAATCCAGACAGGCCTTGCTGGGACCGCCGGTTTTTCCCCAGTGGTGGTTGGCTGCAGGAATACGTTGCTTTGTTTTGATCTCAATTCATTGAGTTCCTGTAAAACAGCCAAACGATCTTTGATATCAAACGGTTTATTTTCCACCACTGTGCCTACGTGATCGAGGTCTGGTACCCACATTCTTGTCCCAAATAGGACCTCATATGGAGTGACCCCCCCTAGAGAACTTCTTGGCAAGTTATTTAATGAGCGTTGGACCCCATAAAGATGTTTGACCCACCCATCACCCGAACCTAATACCCTAGCTGTTATAGACTGCTTTATGTCCCGGTTTTTCCTTTCCACGACCGAATTTCCCTCAGGATGGAATGGAGAGGAGTACCGCAATGCAACGCCCAGACTGGCCATGGCTTCTTTGTAAGCCCGAGAGCTAAACGCAGGGCCCTGGTCAGAATGTAGCGTGCCTATTGCATATGTGCCGATAAAGACTCGCAAATCTTTTATAACAGTTCGAGTGTCAGCCGAGCGCTGAGGCTATATCCATAGGAACCTTGATTCAGTATTTGTGGGTTTGCATTTGTCCAGAAGGACGCATGCGCGTAGATAGTCTAATGCTGTCTAACAATGGTGTCTGTACTGGGCACCTACATTTGTAGCATGGTGTCTGGTGGCGGTCAGCATCACGCTGTATCTTACAGTCTATGCAGTTATTGATGAAGATGTGGATTTCTATATTCATCCCAGGCCACCAGTACATCTCTTTTAATGTAAAAAATTGTTTTAGAGATCCCTTGATGTGACAGACCCTCCCCCAAATGTGCTTCATAAATCAAAGCTGCTCTACGTTCCATGTTTGGGATTACCCTATCCCCCACTCCAGGGATTCGAGCAAAAGGAACGCTGTTCGCATCAATTACATAAGAGTACTTGAGTGGAAACTTTTTGGTAACGCTGCACCACTGCCTTTGCTTGTAGCATTGACAGCCAACATTATCTCACTGTCTATTTTTGTTTTTGAACGAGTGATCGCAGCTACGGAAGCCGTCTGAACAGCCCCCTTTGCGGCTTCGTCAGCCAATGAATTCCCTGCAACGTGAACGCCATCACGTTGATGACTCAGTGTGTGGATCACGTGAGCCTTTGGTAGTTCGTTTTTAACTGAACTACTTGTTCCCAAAGCGTTTTTTGCTTTATTGTGCCACCTTTCGCATCTTTGAAATCCATTTTCAAGCCAGTTTTGTATATATTCATTATACGACTGAACACAGTAAAAGGAATCGCACACTATTAGTGTGGGGAATTCTCGATCTGTACTTTCAAGTGCCAGTTTGAATGCTTGTAGTTCAGCTCGCTGAGCTGTACAATCTCCTAGAGATTGAGTTTTTGTGACCATAGGTCTGAAGATGCCATCTCGCATGCGACCTTTAACGATTGCACACGCTGCACTGTAAGCTTGCTTACCCCCTGTTGCGGGTTGTGCGGATCCGTCAGTGTAAATTATGAATTCGTACTGATCGAGAGGCAGAATTTCAGTGGGCAGAGGACATTCTTGTTCATATTGCAGGAATGCTTGTGTTTTTAAATCAGGATCAAAAACATATTCAACATCTGTTGCAGCAAGAGAATTAACCCACTGTATCCATCTTGGATGTAATGCTTTAGCATTTGGAATGCTTGCTTTTGTGACCGCTTCTAAAGCCGGTACTGGGGTTACGACAATAATGCGTTTCCCTTGGGCTAGGGCTCTTTCTTTTGCTACAGCGGTTTGAACTGCTGTCAGAATTTTTTCAGTTGAAGTGAAGCGCATTTCAGCTTGTGTGTACAAATGAGATTTGTATGCGATTGGTATTTTCTCACCCTCATTGAAGGTTAACTAGGTGAATCCGCATTGACCTGAAATTATTCGGATCACCAAATTGCGTTGACTTACGCGTGTTTGTAAGTGATTTGTTGCTAACATGTTAGCCTGTAGTGAACGCAAGATTTCTGTGTGTTCTTGTGTCCAATTCTTGATTGAAAAATCAGGTTTGATTAATGCGTAGAGAGGTTTAACCCTTTCTGCGTAATTTAGAATGTATGTTCTTCCAAAGTTTAGGAAACCCAGGATGGATTGTAAGTTTTTTAGCGTTTTTGGAGGTTGGAGCAGCGCACACTTTTCTAAAAAGTTAGCTGCCAAGCTCTTGCCTTCACTTGAAAGCTCATATCCTAGAAATAGGACATTGAGATGGGCAATTCGGGACTTTTTAAAGTTGAACTTGTAGCCCTCAGAGGCGAAGCCCAGTATAATGGTGCTTACCCTGTTCAAGTGTTTGTCCAGGTCGTCGTCCGTCAGTTATATGTCATCGACATAGGACAATGCCTCATTGTCATAAATTTGTAGTAACTCTGTTACTCTCGCTGAGAATAACCCTGGGCTGTTCTTGAACCCTTGTGGGAGTCGACAAAATTGACGCTGGGTCCCCATTATGGAGAATGCTGTTAAGTACCTGCTTTCAGGTGCTATGTTTTGACAAAAGAAACCATTTGAGATGTCTAATGTGGTTTTATATTTTTTACGCACAATGTTATTCATTAATGCTGTGCTATGTGCATTTTGCACTGCAAATGTTTTACAACAAGTGTTTAAGTGTCTGTAATCCAAAACTAGACGATAGGTGTTGTCTGGTTTGGAGACAGGAAACAAAGGATTGTTCATTGAGGAGGTGCATGTTTCAATCACCCCTTGGTATTCAAGTTGATCTAAGATCTCCCTGACCTGTTTTTTAGCTTCTTGCTTTATTGGATACTGCCTTTGTGCAGTTGGTTCATGTTTCAGATGTATTTTATGGTGAGGTGAGTCCTCATCCCATCCTACATGATTTTTATATAATGCTGGGGCCTGGGCTACTGCCCATTTCCTGGCATAAGTATATTTTAGATGAATTGGAATATGGTTAGAGAAGGCAGGCATAATAATGTCCTCGCCATGTGGGCACTCCCTGACAAATTGTGGTGGCCAGTCTTTTTCTGCTAGAAGTATGTCATAGCCCCTTGAAAGTTTTTCCCAAAAGAGTGCTTTCACCTGTCTAGGTATGTCTTCCCTCCATTCGGAGTGTTATTTCATATAACCTTTGTGGAGTACTAACCCTGGTGTCTACAGTCTCAACTGTAATGTACTCATTCAAGTCCACTATCTCCAGAAGTTCCTTCAGGTTCTGGCGAACTATTGTGACTTCTGCTGCACTGTCCAGCATTGTCTGAGCCCATTCTCCGTTCTTGAGTTGTGATCTCAGTATTCTCGGCATGTCTGATCTTTAGACCTGCTACTTTCTTTTTGGAGAATTGAGGTTTTGTTTTATTCTTTGGAGCGTGTTTATCTTCTTTGGATTTCACGCGTTCTTCTCTATTTTCTGATCGTCCTCTTCTTTCCGAAGTCCTTGACGAGATCTGAAAGGTACGAGAGGAACGTGTATCAGTATCTTGATACCTGTCAGGTTTTCTCAAATTATCCCTATTCCTGAGGTTATACCTCCTTTCAGAGGGCTCCTTTTGAGGAGACCTACCTCGAGATTGAGAACGTTTCTCGTTTGAGTTTTGTTTAGTAGTTTCCCACTTCTTTTTAGAAGATGTAGGAGTTTGTTTAATAGAGTCCTTCTCAGGACTTTCAGATAGTTTTGGTTTCACTGGTCTTCCACCCAAACTATCTCTGCCTAATTCTGCATATGATTGTTCAATTATTCTGGGTAGCTCAGTTTGATGTTCTGTAACATCGAATTCCCTTAATCGTTGGCGGATCGCCACTGCTGCTGCCTCCCCTTTAATATTAGATAATATTATTGTTGAGACCTGGTCGAAATTTTTCAGTACTTTCATACCTAAATTCAGAGCAGGCTCTGCCCCGTATTCATTTTGAATTTGTTTCAGGACATCTGGTATTACCGCAATTGATGGAATACCATGTGTTTTAGTATAGATGGCAGCAAAGACTGAGCCCCAAGTGGTACAGTCTTCCAGTTGTGGTGTGATCCCCATTGGTAAACTGATTGTTAGGATTCTGTGTTTCTCATACGGGCTAGTATTTGGAAATACTGCTTCGATTTGAGTAATTTTTTGAGCTATCCAGAATGGAATTTGCTCACGTTTTGTGGGCATTTTACCCATGACTGCGTATAGAGTCTGTGGTGTAATTTTTAGTGTACTCCCCGATTGAGGGGTCTGATTTGGACTGGTTAATGGTGTTTGGACTGTGAAAGTCTGCATGACATATTGGACCAATTGTCTGTAGATTTTTATTAACTCTGTGAGTTGAGTAAGTAATTCCTCGTCTGACATCTCTTAAATGTCAGGATGAGGTGTGTAGCCGGCTAGAATCGGCCATGTTGCTCCTGGTCTTCCTAGTGGACCGAGCCTGGTAATGTTTTTGTGATGTTTTAGGGCGCCTTTAAACCAGAGCTGATGCTCCTGGTATGTTAGTGGAATTTCAATATCCTCGAAAGGAATATATTCCTCTGGTGGATCATCTTCTTTGTAGAAGTGAAACATGTGTGTTACTGGATTGGATTCAGGAAATATTACCCATGAATAGAATACCTCTGTCTGAAAGGATTCGTGTGCCTCTATCACGAAAACTGCTCTACCGCCTCTTGGTGGTAGGCCGTGTTTTATGAGTTTTAGAGTGATGGCTCTTCTTAAGTTTGGAGGGATGTTTATAACACCCTCATCGGTTTCAATTAAACCTGTAATGTTAAAAACTGCTGCTTGGGCTGGATCAGCCGCAGCTCCACCGTTTCGGAGTCAGGCATTTGTTTTTGAAAAATGTAGAACAAGTTTCAAGGAAACAAAGATAAGGTGCACAATATTTTGGAACACTGTATCCTTCAACGTTGAGCAAACCAAACAGCTAATATATAGGGTGTTTCCCTATGTAGCCGTGGTGGATACTTAACCCTGCCCACTCCAGACGTCTTTTGGAGTATATTAGGGTAGGGGTCTCTGAGAGAAAAAGCACAGCTGAGTTACTCAGTATCTAACGTTAAATTACCGCCTTACCAAACCGTTGGGCGCCATGTAGTGTAGCTCCTATTTCCCTAATAGGCTCTGCGCATTGGAATAATATACCCTATAGGCTTGCCATAGGACTGAGGTCGGTATGTCCCTATCGAGTATATTAAACTTAATTACTTGTGCCAGCTAGCTCAGAGGCCACTAGAAACTCCTTGACAAACAAGAAGGGAGTAGTTTCTGGCACCCGCAAAACATGACCACTTTGTTTCCCTTTAGAATCAGAACGTGTCCCAGAGTCGTGGAAACAATAGATAACCGTTTCACTCAGCTCAATCGTGCATGCTTAGTTTTCCTCAAAGTTACACAGAAAGAATAGACGGGCGTTTCAATAAAAGATTTATTGAACAGTCTTGTTTCTCGTGTAAGTAATATGTGCAGTTACGATCACAAGACAATATGCAAGATAAATAATGTACAGCGTAAGCAGTAGAAATAAATAATACTGCGCTAGCATGATCTTTAGTAGATATTCATTTACATAAATAACACAGACTAAAAATGCGAGTACTCATACGATGCGTTTCTAAGCTAGTTCTACCCCAATGTACCTAACCTAACTTAGGTGTAGGGAGAGGTATGAAGTAGGAGAAGTATTCCTTACTATGGTATACAAAGAGTATGTTATGCCTAGTATGCCTAGTATGCCAAGAGTCCCGTCAAGGTTCTAGTCAGCTCCATACCTTAAGAATGAGAGAGGTAGGAATCTCTTGCCAGACTCGAACTCCAACACCCCGCAAGGGAAGTCAGATCACTGGAAGCTGGACTCTCTGCGTGCAGGGATGACAGCGTCTTCTCAGTGCGTCAGGCCGGGAAACGGGCTCCTCTGAAGTCGAGGTCTCCTCTAGTTTACAAGGGCTAGTGTGAGAAGTTGGCCTGGTATATGCTGTTCACTAATTAAAGTGGACACCTTGCACCAGAACAATTCGACTCTTATGGTAGATAGGTTTAAGACAACCTGTATAGAAAGCTATCCTAGTGGTAGCTGTGGAGAGCAGCCTTCAGGCTAAGTCTTGAAGGAATGTAAAGCAGCTTGTTTTACCACACAATCTCTTGAATCACCAAATGAAAAGACACCACACAGGTATATATATCAAATATATATGTATTTATTAATAAACACTCTCTACTAATCTCTTTATGAGATTAGAGGTCAGGAACATATGTACAAGTCAAATATTATTAGGATAAGTTTAGCACAATTGAATGTTACAATCTTAGTTTGCTAGACCTAGGTCTAGAGCATCTAGAATCGAGGGACCCCCAAGAACCACCCCAGGTAGTTGTAGGAGACCCACAGGGGACGGACGCGGTGACCTGGCACCGATGCGAATCCTGTACGAGTCTATGCACTCAGACGCGATTGAAATATCAATGTTAAAGGTCCCTTGCGTGTTCGAGGCGAACACACTGATCGGTCCTTGTACGAGTCGAAGGACGCGGTTACAGATGGAATTGCAAGGGAGTTGGACGCGGTGTGTCTAACACAGACGCGAACCATGTACGAGTCAGTGCGATAGTCGCACTTTGAAAGTTTGAGTTTTAGGACACTTCGAGGGAAGCTACAAGCAAGTCACTTACAGGGTAAGTAGTTCTAGGGCCCACACCCACAGGAGCACCGTAGTGCTGAGTTACCTCACCCAGGGGAGCCGGGTGCATAGGTGTTCTTTGGTGTCGGGTCGCGGCGTCGTTTTCAATGGGAGCCAGTGAAGACTTGCTGCTTGCGGTGACAGGAGAAGTGTCCGGAGGAATCCAAGCCTGGATTCGGAAGATGGAAGACCTGAAAGCAGAGGGGACAGTGTTCAAAGTCACTTGGCAGTGACTCGGGGCAAGGAAGATGGATGCCCACCGTCGTCGCAAGATTCAGGTCGTTCGCGGTTGCCTTGACTCTTCAGCCATGAGGTCCAGGAGGCGTCGACGATGACCAGAAGCTGGATTCGGCGTGTTCCACGATGTTTGCAGCTTACTGCGGTGTCGGCAACTCGATCGGAGCCAACAAGCCTTGGTAACAGCAAGTCTTGGGGAAAGTGTGAAGAGGCAATGGCGCAGACCAGCAAGGTCTGTGGGACTCACCCAGCAAGGGTAAGTCAGGGCAGGCCTAGAGCAACCAGGGGAGCCCTTTGGTTTCTTTAGAAAGTCTTCTGGGGACCCACAAGCTGGCTGGCAAGGGATTGCGAAGACGCCTCAGGAGGATTCGCTCACAGGGGCCCACGGTCACTCGGGACGTGGTAGGCCTCTGATCTTAGAAGGGATTTTTGCTGGAGGCTTAGACCACACGTGGTCCAAAGCACAAGTTCGTGGAACGTTGTGAAGGGTTTGCACTTGACAATAGTGCACTGTACCCAGGGGTCACGGTTCCTCGTTACTCTTGGGGTCCACTGGCCTCAGCTTCACTGGGGACTCACAATGGCCTTCGAGAAGTCAGGAAATCTACTTTTTGGGCTGCAGGGACTTCGGACTCCGGCGGGAGCGGCATAGTTTGCGACCGTCGTTTGTAGTTTTTGGTGCCTGCCAAGCAGGGAGTCACTCCTTGACTCCAAGGGAGATTCTTCAGTCTTCCAAAGGTAGTGGAACGTCGAAGGTCCGGGATTCTTCTTGTAGAGCGTCGTCCAGGGAAATCTAGGGTGCAATGCACAGGTTCCCCCTCTTATACCAAAAGAAGGGGAGGGACTAGCTCTATGACCCTACCTATGGGAGGGTCAGGGGAGTGGGTGGCTACACCCACTTCCCTTTGTCCAGTTTCGTGCCAGAGCAGGGACAGGTAGCCCCTGAGCCGGTTTGAACTGGCATATGCACAGAGGAGCCTTCTGCTCCCCCAGTGCAGGACTTCAAAGCACTCTAAGAGTGCACCCACCCAGCCCCAATGCACTAAACCCTGTCTGGGAGGTGGTCACACCCCCTTGGGACCGGATATCTATTGCTGGGCTTCCTCCACTGCGAGTGTTGGTCATCAGCAGGAGGGCAGCCCAGTGTCTGTGACTGGTGGCATCCATTTTGTGATGCCAGGGCTCTGCAGGATTCTACCGCGTTTCCACAGTAGGTACATGTCTATCCCTCTAGAAGGGTGGAATGCTACCCCCGCCGCCAGGACTGGCGGAGGGGTAGTATTCCAAGGTGTTTGACACCAAACACGACATGTTTCGATGCAGCCATTCCAAAGTTAGCATTTTACCGCAAGGATATAATGCACTTAAAAGTATATGGTTTAACCGCATCCACCCTGCCCTCAGGATTGATAGGGCCTGCCTTAGGGGTGACTGATAGGGTTATATGTGTGTGTAGGAGAGATATAGGAAACCTATATCTCAGTGAGGGGTGCTAGCACTTCCTCACTCAGGCTGCAGTAGCAGGCCTGTGGTGTCAGATTTAGTCTGCTTCCCAGGGGTGGCATAAGACATGCTGCAGCCCCTGGTAGGCCTGTGAAGTACCTATGCCCTTGGTACCTAAGGTACCATATACTAGGGACTCATAAGGTGCCAGAAACCAGTGTAAACATCAGAAAAAAAGTGGGGGCAACATAAGAGGCAGATCCTACTCTCCTACACAACCCCCCCCAAACGCAGGGACACTAAACTAACCTTGACCAGTTGAGTCTTCGTGTTCAAAGTGGAAATACCTTGAGAGTCCATCTGCATTGGCATGTTGGGTCCCAGGTCTATGTTCCACTGTATAGTCCATCCCCTGTAGGGAAATGGACCACCTCAAAAGTTTTGGGTTTTCTCCTTTTATTTGTTTAAGCCATAGGAGGGGCTTGTGGTCGGTCTGAACTATGAAGTGAGTACCAAACAAGTATGGCCTCAGCTTCTTCAGGGCCCATACCACAGCAAAGGCCTCCCTCTCTATAGCTGACCAACATTTCTCTCTAGGGGTCAGCCTTCTGCTAATAAAAGCTACTGGCTGGTCTTGACCTTCATCATTCAGTTGAGACAGTACAGCTCCCACACCCAGCTCAGAAGCATCTGTTTGGACAATGAACTTTTTGGTGTAGTCTGGACTCTGTAAGATGGGGGCAGTGCACATGGCCTGCTTTAGGTCTTCAAATGCCTTTTGACAGCTAGCTGTCCACTGAACCTTTTTGGCATTTTCGTTGAGGTCAGATCATTCAAGGGGGTCACTATAGATCCATATCCCTTGACAAACCTCCTATAGTACCCAGATAGGCCTAAGAAGGCTCTCACCTGTGTCTGGGTGGTTGGAGCAACCCATTCCATTATGGTCTGGATCTTGCTCTGTAAAGGCTGAACCTGGCCTCCACCTACAAGGTGGCCCAGGTACACAACCTGACTCTGCCCTATCTGGCACTTAGTGGCCTTGATAGTGAGGCCTGCTTTCTGCAGGGCCTCCAAAACATTCCTGAGGTGGACCAGATGATCCTGCCAGGAGGAACTAAAGACAGCAATATCATCCAGATAAGCTGAGCAATAAGTTTCCATCCCTGTCAGAACTTTATTCACCAACCTCTGAAAAGTGGCAGGTGCATTTTTCAATCCAAAGGGCATCACCACAAAGTGGTAGTGCCCACCAGGGGTCGAAAATGCTGTCTTGGCTTTTGCATCATCAGCTAATCTGATCTGCCAGTAGCCAGCTGTTAGGTCAAACGTGCTTAGATACTGGGCTGAGGCCAAAGTATCAATCAGCTCATCTGCCCTGGGTATGGGATAGGCATCAGTCCTAGTGACTGCATTGAGGCCTCTGTAGTCTACACAAAACCTCATTTCTTTCTTAACACCCTGGGTATGAGGCTTGGGTACCAGGACTACTGGACTAGCCCAAGGGCTATCTGAAGGCTCAATTACACCTAGCTCCAACATTTTCTGGACTTCAGTCCTGATACAGTCCCTGACATGGTCAGGTTGCCTGTAGATTTTATTCTTGACAGGCAGACTGTCTCCAGTGTCCACCTCGTGGGTGCACCAGGAAGTCTGACTAGGGGTCAGGCTAAACATATGTCTAAACTGTTGCAGAACTTGTCTGCACTCAGTTTGCTGATGGTCGGTGAGGCTGCTTGCCAAAGCAACACCATCTACTGACCCATCATCAGGGTTCTGAGAGAGCAGGTCAGGGAGAGGGTCACTCTCCTCCTCCTGGTCCTCATCAGTTGCCATGAGCAAGCCCATGTCAGCCCTATCAACATATGGCTTTAATCTGTTGACATGGAGCACCCTCAGGGGGCTCCTGGGAGTTCCAAGATTCACCAGGTAGGTGACTTCTCCCTTCTGTTCAACTATTGTATGGGGGCCACTCCACTTGTCTTGGAGGGCTGCTGGGGCCACAGGCTCCAACACCCACACTTTCTGCCCTGGCTGGTATACAGTCAGCACAGCCTTTTGGTCATGCCAAGCTTTTTGTAATTCTTGGCTGGCCTCCAGGTTTTTGGTTGCCTTTTTCATGTACTCTGCCATCCGGGAGCGGAGACCAAGTACATAGTCCATCACATCTTGTTTGGGGGGCTTGAGAGGTAACTCCCAGCCCTCTTTTACCAAACACAGTGGACCTCTCAAAGGATGCCCAAACACAAGCTCAAATGGGCTGTAGCCAACCCCTTTCTGTGGAACCTCTCTGTATGCAAACAACAGGCAAGGAAGAAGAAGGTCCCATTTCCGCCTAAGCTTCTCTGGGAGTCCTTTAATCATTCCTTTCAAGGTTTTGTTGAAGTGTTCAACTAAACCATTGCATTGTGGGTGATAGGGGTGGTGAACTTGTAAGTTACACCACACTCCTTCCACATTGCTTTTAGATATCCTGACATGAAGTTGGTACCTCTGTCAGAAATGACCTCCTTTGGGAAACCCACTCTGGAGAAGACTCCAATGAGGGCTCTTGCCACCACAGGGGCTGTGGTGGTCCTCAGAGGAATTGCTTCTGGGTACCTGTTGGCATGATCCACTACCACCAGGATAAACCTGTGCCCAGATGCAGTTTGAGGGTCAAGGGGACCAACAATGTCAATCCCTACCCTTTCAAAGGGTACCCCCACCACAGGTAGTGGTATCAGGGGGCCTTTGTTGTGCCACCTGCCTTACCACTGGCTTGGCATGTGACACAGGAGCGACAAAACTCCTTTGTGTCCTCTGACATATGTGGCCAATGAAAATGTGGAACAAGCCTGTCCCAGGTCTTGTTTTGGCCCAAGTGTCCTGCTAAAGGGATGTCGTGTGCTAGGGTCAAGAGGAACCCCTAAACTTCTGAGGTATTACCATCCTCCTGGTGGCTCCAGGGGCTGGGTCTCTACTCTCAGAATATAGGAGTCCCTCATCCCAATAAACTTTATGGGACCCACTAGCACTCCCAGCAGCCTCAGCAGCAGCCTGCTGTCTGAGGGGTTCAAGAGAGGGGCAGCACTGTTGCTCCTTCCTCAGATCTTCCCTAGAAGGGCCCCCTGCCCCCAAGAACTCAACCTGATCAGGCTCAAGTCCCTCTGGGGCAGTTCCTTCTTCAGGATCTGCTTCACCTCCCTCTGGGGGTGAGTCTGTGATCTGAGACAGAGGGGAAGGCACTGCCTTTACCCTACTGCTCCTCCTCTTGGGAAGCATCTGGTCCATTGTTCCAGGATCCAGAGCTGGTTCAGTGTCATGCATTCTTGCTTGTGACCTGGTCACAGCAAATACCTCTGCAGGGATGCCCAACATCTCAGCATGAGTCCATAACTCTACTTCAGACCAGGCTGAAGTCTCTAGATCATTGCCCAATAGACATTCGACAGGGAGGTCTGCACTGACTACAACCTTCTTGAGGCCAGTTACCCCTCCCCAGGAGAAATTCACAACTGCCAGACTATGGTTGGTCTTGACGTTGCTTGCATTGGTCACCTGGTACATTTCACCCAGGATGATCTGTCCAGGGTCCACAAGATCCTCTGCCACCATGGTGACACTAGCACCTGTGTCCCTAAATGCCAAAGCCTGTTTGCCATTTATTACAGGCTGCTGTTTGTATTTGCCCAGATTACTGGGACTCACTAGGAAGGACATATTAAGGTCTCCCTCACAAATCAGCATTGCCTGAGTGGGCACTCTGACTAGGTCAGAGTCCACTTCAGAACCCAGGGTCAACCCTACTACACCCTTATTCTGTGTACCACCTCCACCAGTAGCTGAACTAGGGGGAACAGTTGCCTTAGGGGCAGGAGTGGTGGTGGTTTGGTCTTTGGACTTGTTACAGTCAGAAGTCCAGTGCCCTTTCTGTTTACAGAATTTGCACCAGGGCTTCTTTTGGCCTTTTCCCTTGTTGGATTGTGACTCCCCACCAGATGCAGATTTTTGGGGCCCTTGTGAAGACTTCTGGTCTTTTGACTTATCCCCACCTTTCTCAGAGCCCTTAGGATCTTGCTTCTTGGTGTCACCCCCTTGGTTCTGGGGTTTCTGCCTCACCCTGGTTCTGACCCATTTGTCTGCCTTCTTTCCCAATTCTTGGGGAGAGGTCAGATCCGAGTCCACCAGGTACTGATGCAACAACTGGTTCTGGCAATTATTAAGGATCTGTTCTCTCATCATCAGATTATACAATCCCTTGAAATCAGTAACCCTACTGCCAACCAGCCAACCCTCCAGAGCCTTGGTTGCAGAATCAACAAAGTCAGTCCAGTCCTGAGTCTGTGCGTTCTGGGTGTCTCTGAACTTTAACCTGTACTGTTCAGTGGTTAAGCCAAACCCATCTATCAGTGCACTCTTCAGGACTTCATAATCATCAGCATCCTCTTCTCTAACAGTGAGGAGCTTGTCTCTACCTTTATCTGAAAAGGAGAGCCACAAGATTGCTGCCCACTGCTTTTGGGGGACCTGCTGTACTCTACAGGCCCTCTCCATAGCAGTTATCCACTTGTGGATATCATCCTCACTCTGGTAGGGAGGAACAACCTTGCTCAGGTTCCTATGGTCTGGAATAGATTCTCTGCCTCTAGGGACACTGTTGCTGCCACCAAGGGGTTCTAACCCCTCTCGTCTAGAAGCTCTCTGGATCTCCAGGGCTTCTCTATCCAGTGCCAACTGCTTGGTTCTGAGGGCAACTCTTGCTTCCTCATACTGCAGCAGTTTGCACATTCTTTCAGAGGAGGTCTCTCTTATGGGAAAGTATGAGTTCCTCTGGTGGACAAATTCTCTGCCAGAGTGATAAGAGTGCTCAGATTCCCTAGAAGGGGACCTATGCCTCTCATCCACTCTGTCAGTTCTCTTAGGGAGAATTCCTCTGTCCTTTTCAGGCCCCTTGAGGCCTGGCCCTTCAATCACAGAGTCCTGGTCATTCGGATTTTCATCGTCTGACCCAGATACTGTAATTGACCCACCCACTGATTCAGACCCATTAGCTCCTAGAGCCAATCTAAGATCATCTGCTGTCAGCAGATCTATCAGGTGCAGGGTTGAGGGACTCTGTCCTAGCCTCAGGTGTCTTTCAACACACATGGCTCTCAAGTCAGAGAAAGCCATGTCCTTATACTGAGGCTGAGTGGATCCACTGGTTCCACCCTTTAAGGACATTCTAGTGTTGTGCAGTGTTGTACTACCTACACTAGTTTGTGGCCTACTGATACTAGCTTGAGCTGTAGAAAGGGTGTGCTATCCCTTGGCACACAGCTCTAAGTTCAGTAGAACTTATCGATACTAAGCTTGACTTTATATGTACCTTAAGTACCTATAGTGGTTTTCAGTTAGTAATTCAAATAGAGATTTTCTGGTAAAACAATAGCAAGCTGGAATCCCACACGCTGCCCACCAATGTGAGAAGTTGGCCTGGTATATGCTGTTCACTAATTAAAGTGGACACCTTGCACCAGAACAATTTGACTCTTATGGTAGATAGGTTTAAGACAACCTTTATAGAAAGCTATCCTAGTGGTAGCTGTGGAGAGCAGCCTTCAGGCTAAGTCTTGAAGGAATGTAAAGCAGCTTGTTTTACCACACAATCTCTTGAATCACCAAATGAAAAGACACCACACAGGTATATATATCAAATATATATGTATTTATTAATAAACACTCTCTACTAATCTCTTTATGAGATTAGAGGTCAGGAACATATGTACAAGTCAAATATTATTAGGATAAGTTTAGCACAATTGAATGTTACAATCTTAGTTTGCTAGACCTAGGTCTAGGGCATCTAGAATCGAGGGACCCCCAAGAACCACCCCAGGTAGTTGTAGGAGACCCACAGGGCACGGACGCGGTGACCTGGCACCGATGCGAATCCTGTACGAGTCTATGCATTCAGACGCGATTGAAATATCAATGTTAAAGGTCCCTTGCGTGTTCGAGGCGAACACACTGATCGGTCCTTGTACGAGTCGAAGGACGCGGTTACAGATGGAATTGCAAGGGAGTTGGACGCGGTGTGTCTAACACAGACGCGAACCATGTACGAGTCAGTGCGATAGTCGCACTTTGAAAGTTAGAGTTTTAGGACACTTCGAGCGAAGCTACAAGCAAGTCACTTACAGGGTAAGTAGTTCTAGGGCCCACCCCCACAGGAGCACCGTAGTGCTGAAGTTACCTCACCCAGGGGAGCCGGGTGCATAGGTGTTCTTTGGTGTCGGGTCGCGGCGTCGTTTTCAATGGGAGCCAGTGAAGACTTGCTGCTTGCGGCGACAGGAGAAGTGTCCGGAGGAATCCAAGCCTGGATTCGGAAGATGGAAGACCTGAAAGCAGAGGGGACAGTGTTCAAAGTCACTTGGCAGTGACTCGGGGCAAGGAAGATGGATGCCCACCGTCGTCGCAAGATTCAGGTCTTTCGCGGTTGCCTTGACTCTTCATCCACGAGGTTCAGGAGGTGTCGACGATGACCAGGAGCTGGATTCGGCGTGTGCCACGATGTCTGCAGCTTACTGCAGTGTCGGAAACTCGATCCGAGCCAACAAGCCTTGGTAACAGCAAGTCTTGGGGAAAGTGTGAAGAGGCAATGGCGCAGACCAGCAAGGTCTGTGGGACTCACACAGCAAAAGTAAGTCAGGGCAGGCCTGGAACAATCAGGGGAGCCCTTTGGTTTCTTTAGAAAGTCTTCTGGGGACCCACAAGCCGGCTGGCAAGGGATCGCAAAGACGCCTCAGGAGGATTCGCTCACAGGGGCCCACGGTCACTCAGGAGATGGTAGGCCTCTGATCTTAGGAGGGATTCCTGCTGGAGGCTGGGACCACACGTGGTCTAAAGTACAAGTTCATGGAACGTTGTGAAGGGGTTGCACTCGACAATAGTGCACGGTACCCAGGGGTCGCGGTTCCTTGTTACTCTTGGGGTCCACTGGCCTCAGCTTCGCTGGGGACTCACGATGGCCTTGGAGAAGTCAGGAAATCTACTTCTTGGGCTGCAGGGACTTCGGACTCCGGCGGGAGCGGCGTAGTTTGCGACTGTTGTTTGTAGTTTTTGGTGCCTGCCAAGCAGGGGAGTCACTCCTTGACTCCAAGGGAGATTCTTCAGTCTTCCAAAGGTAGTGGAACGTCGAAGGTCCGGGATTCTTCTTGTAGAGCGTCGTCCAGGGAAATCTAGGGTGCAATGCACAGGTTCCCCCTCTTATACCAAAAGAAGGGGAGGGACTAGCTCTATGACCCTACCTATGGGAGGGTCAGGGGAGTGGGTGGCTACACCCACTTCCCTTTGTCCAGTTTCGCACCAGAGCAGGGACAGGTAGCCCCTGAGCCGGTTTGAACTGGCATATGCACAGAGGAGCCTTCTGCTCCCCCAGTGCAGGACTTCAAAGCACTCTAAGAGTGCACCCACCCAGCCCCAATACACTAAACCCTGTCTGGGAGGTGGTCACACCCCCTTGGGACAGGATATCTATTGTTGGGCTTCCTCCACTGCGAGTGTTGGTCATCAGCAGGAGGGCAGCCCAGTGTCTGTGACTGGTGGCATCCATTTTGTGATGCCAGGGCTCTGCAGGATTCTACCGCGTTTCCACAGTAGGTACATGTATATCCCTCTAGAAGGGTGGAATGCTACCCCCGCCGCCAGGACTGGCGGGGGGTAGTATTCCAAGGTGTTTGACACCAAACACGACATGTTTCGATGCAGCCATTCCAAAGTTAGCATTTTACCGCGAGGATATAATGCACTTAAAAGTATATGGTTTAACCGCATCCACAAACAGCACCAGAGAATGGACTCTGAGAGCTGCAGAGGGGCCCTGCTCAGGCAGAGGCACCCCCTCACATAGAAGCCAAGCACCCTGCCCTCAGGATTGATAGGGCCTGCCTTAGGGGTGACTGATAGGGTTATATGTGTGTGTAGGAGAGAAATAGGAAACCTATATCTCAGTGAGGGGTGCTAGCACTTCCTCACTCAGGCTGCAGTAGCAGGCCTGTGGTGTCAGATTTAGTCTGCTTCCCAGGGGTGGCATAAGACATGCTGCAGCCCCTGGTAGGCCTGTGAAGTACCTATGCCCTTGGTACCTAAGGTACCATATACTAGGGACTCATAAGGTGCCACAGTATCCAATCACTAGTGCACCTAGAGTGCACTCCAAATCGTTTAGAGAGAACAGAGAGGCTGGGGCCCTGATTAGCAGGGTCTCAGCCTGACTATAGCCAGAAACCAGTGTAAACATCAGAAAAAAAGTGGGGGCAACATAAGAGGCAGATCCTACTCTCCTACAGCTAGGGAAGGTATATTTATACCTGAGAGGTACCTCACAATGTTAGCATTGACGTGAATCGGACAGCGGAAGACGTCATGAATGAACCCTTAAGGTATAACGGTTCATGCATAATAGATGAATCCTTGAAGAAATCAATAGTCCTGCGCTAGGGAAACTCCCGAAGCCTAAGGGTCTGTTCTTCAAGAACTCGTTGTGACGTTAGGGTGGACGGATGTCGGAGACCATGCCTGTATTTGGAGTGCACGGTTTAATGCCTAAATAAGGACTGGGATTTTATGCCTATATAAGGGCAGGGCGAATTGTGCCTATGTAAGGACATGATACAGGAAAACCTATATACGGACATCCTAAGAGCAATACATCAGGGTGTTTGTGTCATTTTTTTTTTTAATTCTTTTTTATTAAACATAGAAACAAGCTTCAGATAATCATCATATGCATGTATATTGTGCAGGATAAACATTTGTCACCGATATCCCAAGGCGTAGCACATATCAAAATCGATTACTAGCTGTCAACAGCTACACACACAAGGGGTATATTAACATCTGGGCATCCTGGCAGTTTCTGAAGCACTCCTTACGACATCGCCCATTGGCCTCTGTACTTTTCCCACGCCCCCCATATCTTTTCTCCCTTACGTGGGCAGCCCCGACTCTGATAAATCACTTGCTCCGCCCCTTGGCACCAATCTTTCTTCCAGGCATTCAAAGTGGGGGCCTTCACTGCTCCCAATGCCTGGGCTATATTCCTCTTGGCCACCCCCCCTGCTAAGGCCAGCCAGGTCTTGGCCCATTGCGGCCACGTCGTCTCTCCTGTTACTCCCAGTATATGCCATCTCGGCTCAAGCGGGACATTCTCCCCCACCACGGCCGTCATCACTCGGGCAACACCTCCCCAGTACTTTTGAATTATGGGGCAAGACCACAATATGTGGAAGAAGGAGCCTTTCTCGCCACAACCTCTGACACACTCATCTGTCGTACAGCTCCCCATTCATACTTGAGCCATTCGTGAGGCATAGGATCTATGGAGGATATGGAGCTGAACCAGCCGGAAGCGTGCCCTTATGGCTATGTCTCTGGGACTCTGCATGGCTTCGGCCCAGTCATCGTCCTCGAGAAGGCACACATCCCATTACCAAGCCTCTCGCAGCAGACCCATGCAATCTGGGGAGTTATTCATGAGTTTTTTTATATGTGAGGGATATTGCTTTATCTATCATTGGGTCTAGGAGGAGACGATCCTCAAGCGGTGAATACTCCGGAATCGGGGTTCCATCCTTCAGGTGACAGTGGAGCGTGTGGCGCAGCTGGCGGTATCGAAGGTATTCTCCCCTCCCCATCTGGAACATTTCCCGCAAGGTGTCAAAGTCTATCATTTTACCTCCCTTCCAGACATCCCCCAATAGGTCAATCCTGATAAGGCTCCATTTCTGGAAGCCCTTCAGGCATTTCAGTTCTCCCAGGTAATCTCCCTCCCACAAAGGAGTCTGTTCCGTAAATTTAGCCTCCCATCCAGTCATCTTGTTTGCCTTATGCCACACGTCACTGACTGTTCTAGTGTGCACCGGGAGGAGTGAATTGCCTCTTCCCCTCCGATACAGCTCAGTCAAGTAGCTTCCGTTGCGCATTACTAGTCGGTCCACTCTATACGCCAGCTCCTCGAGCGGTGAGAAAACCCATCCGTTAATATTGACGAGTTGGGAGTATTTTCTAAGATCAGGGACGGCCATACCTCCATCATATACTCCTCTCTGGAGTTTGCGAAGCGCAATCCTGGGGCTGCCACCCCCCCACAGCAGCGCCCGCTGCTCAGACTCAACCGAGCGGAAGAATGCGTCCTGTATCCGATACGGGGTATTCTGAACCACATACAGTAGGCGTGGGAGGGCCATCATCTTGAAAAGAACCACTCTGCCAGCAAGGGAGACAGGGAGCCGTCTCCAGTGGGCAATGTCGTCTCTCAGCCGATCTAATTGTGCCTGTACATTTAGTCGCAGGAACTCCTCTTCCGATTTTGTTATCCATATGCCCAAATATTTAAACGTTTCTTTATGCACCAGTTCCGAGCATACCGACGTCAGGGGCAGGAGTTCACCAGCTAGCGAGAACACCAGGGATTTATCCCAGTTGACACAGTATCCAGAATATGTACCGAACGACTGAATTATATGGATAATACGATGGAACGTTTGTCGAGGTCTGTGGGCGTACAACAGAATATCGTCAGCATACAGAGATATGAGCTCTTCCCAGCCTCCCCCAACATCAATGCCTCTTACCATTGGGTCCCCCCGTATCCATACCGCCAATGGTTCCAATGCCAGCGCAAATAGCATCGGTGACAGCGGGCACCCCTGTCGTGTGCCCCGATGGAGCCTGAAAGTTTCGGGATATATTCCCATTGGCACGAACGCGTGCCATGGGGGCGGTATATAGTAGGCGTATCCACTGTTGGAGATTGGGGCCCAGCCCGACTTTATCTAGGACAGCGAACAAGTATGCCCATTCGATGCTGTCGAAGGCCATCCTCGCATCGAGCGACAGGAGAGCGGCAGGTACATCAGTCTGGCCTTGGGTCATCTGCATTACGCCATATAGATGGCGCAGATTAAGCCTGGTGCTCCTATGGGGCATGAAACCGGACTGATCTGGATGGATTAGGGATTGAATAACCGGGTTCAAGAGATTGGTGATAACCTTAACCAATACCTTGGCCTCAAAGTTCAGGCGGGAGATAGGCAGATAGGAGCTACAGAGATCGTGGGGTTTCCCTTTTTTGAGGATGACCACTATTGTCGCCAGCCGCAAATCTTCCGGGATTTGACCATCATCTCTGGCACCGAGGAACATATTAAGCATATGCGGAGCGAGTTTGTCTGCCACACATTTGTACATTTCTGTGGGGAGCCCATTTGGGCCCGCCGCTTTTCCGGACTGCAGGTCCTGTATGGCATTTTCTACTTCCTCTACGGTGAAGTCCGAGTCCAGCGTCTCCCTATCCTCTTTCCCAAGCATCTGCAACGTCATATCTTTTAGTAGTTCGTAGGACTCTTCCTTCCCCCGCGTAGTCTGTGATTGGTATATGTTCCCGTAGTACTCAGCGAAGACCTCTGCTAAATCTAGCCCTGTGCCTCCCCGTGTGCCAGTTTCTGTTCTAATTTTGGAGACCCAGTTACAATTTCTATCCTTCTTTTCAAGCCAGGCAATCAGTTTGTTGGCCTTATCTCCCAAGTCGTAGATCTTTCTCTGTGTGGCTAGTGCGTGTGTGCGGGCAGCATTTTCTTCTAAGTCTTTAAGTTTTTTTTGCTTAAGCCCGAGTATGTGTGCATGTCCGGTGTCTCCCACTGGGTCAGGGCCCAGTGTCCGCTCGAGAGTCAGTATCTCCTTCTCTAGGGCCTCACATTGAGTGTGTTTTTCCTTACGCCTAGCGCCACTGGTCGCCTACACAAAATCCCTAGCCACCACCTTATATGCCTCCCAGAGTGTACAGTCGGACTGTACCGAACCCATGTTTTCGGCAAAGTACTGTTCCGTGCGTTCCTCAAACTGTTCCCTAAATTCCTGATCTCTGAACAGGAAGGGGTCCAGTCTCGGCGGGAGAGACCAATCCCGCCTTGGTCCATACATCTGCACCTCTACCGGCGAATGGTCCAATATTCCGCGTGCCTTGTGGCATCCCCCCCTAAAGAGCCCCACCGAGGCTGTGTGTGTAAAAATATAGTCTAACCGTGCTCCACTTCCGTGGGCTGCGGAGATGTGTGTGAATTGGCGCAAGTTGGGGTTGTGGCACCTCCACAGGTCCGTCAGTCCTATTGCTTCCACAAATGTGTGTAAAGGCCAGAGATCCCGAACCCCGGGGGAGTTTACATCCCTATTAATGTCCGGAGACATTGTGTCGTTCATGTCCCCCCAAGAAATAGGGTCCTGTGTGGTATTTCCAGTAGTAGTCGAGGAGTGTAGTCCCCTGCAGTCATGGGGGTATGTACACCGAGCACGCATTCACCACCTGTCCCTCCCATTTCCCGGATAGGGCAGTGAACCGTCCCAGGTGGTCACACCAAGTACGGTGCACAACGAAGGGTACCGAGTTTTTAATGAGTATGGCGGTGCCCCTAGAGCTCGTGGTGAAGCGGGCGTGAGTCGGAGTGTATAACCAAAGCGATTGAGTGCCAAATACTTAGTGCCTTGCAGGTGTGTCTCTTGTAGGAGCACTATGTCCGGGGAGTGCCTACGCAAGTATTGTAGAACCATAATACGTTTTATCTTGTCTCCCAGACCGTTCACATTCCAGGATAGAATTGTCAGCTGTCTAGCTTGTCGTGCAGCCATTTGGGAACCCTATTTGTCTCTCCCCCCACCCACCCCGCCCCGATCAGGACCCCTCCCTCCTCGAGTGACTTGTGAAGCGTATGGCCTCGAGTCGCGACCCACTCATGGCGGAGCAATGATTCTGAAGCGAAAACAACCCAACAAACAATAGGAAAACCCATAACAGAAACCCCCCACCCTGCAACCTTGCCTTGAAGGTCTGAAACTACCCACATCCCCAATAGCAGAGTGCCTGTCGCCCTAATAAACAAGGAACTAATGTAGGGTTGCTAGGCAAAACCATCCGATAGCGGCCACCCCCGGGCCCGCAATTCCACCCGACCACCCAAAGGACGGCTGGAGCATATACAATACTGTCCCGTCCGGCCATGTCCCGGGCTCCAATGTCAATTAAGCATGCGCAGTGCCCCCAGATTACTGATGAGAATCTATACCTTGAGTTCTGCACAAACCAAGTAACAGACCCATGAGATGAGTCCAGTCCCTCACTTTCCGGCATAGCTCGCTTCACTCACGGGGCTCCCAGAGCGAGAGCTCCTGGATCTGGACTCCTACCTCGCCCCCTCTGTGTGATGATTCGGAGTTTCGAGATTACCGTATCGATTCCCACACCAGTCTGTCTCTTCTCGCCGTCTGTGTGCTCAAGGAGGACCCCCGTCCAGCCATTGTAGAACCTCCGCAGGTGACGTGAAGAACCAGGATTTATCGCCCTCTATGACTTTGAGCTTGGCCGAGAAAAACATCATGTACTTGAGTCCTTTCTCCCTAAGAGCACGTTTCACCCCATCGAATGTGCGCCTCTCCTGCTGCACTTTCAGAGTAAAATCCAGGAAGAACCGCACTGTTGTGTTTTCGTAGGGAAGGTCGCTTCTCGCTCTGGCTGTCTGCAAAATTGCGTCCCGATCTCGGAAGTTTAGAATTCGCACTATAATTGTCCGTGG
Source organism: Calotriton arnoldi (assembly GCA_963921515.1). Taxonomy (NCBI): domain Eukaryota; kingdom Metazoa; phylum Chordata; class Amphibia; order Caudata; family Salamandridae; genus Calotriton; species Calotriton arnoldi. The sequence continues at coordinate 2,124,370 of CAWUFW010000039.1, forward strand.
GGGGGCCCCAGGTTTTGGCTTAGGGATCGGAGCTCTGTGCGCCCTTTCCACAGAGAACAGCGGGGACAGTCTCTTGGGCTTAAGGTGGTTTAGAATAAGATCTTCAATGAAGAGGTCCATACTGGGGCCCTCCGCTCCTTCCGGCACTCCCACCACCCGAATGTTATTCCGGTGGGCTCGCCCTTCCTGGTCGTCCAGTTGCAACACCATCAGCTTGTGTTGGCGTGCCAGTTTCTGCATGCGTTCTTCCAGCTTGTGCGCCGCCGATTGGAGCTCCCCTATGTTCTCCTCGGTCACTGCAACCCTCTCCGAGGTTTTCCGCATGTCCGCCCTCATTAAGTTCAACTCAAGTGTGACCTTGTCGATTTTCATTTCCAGGTTCGTGCCCACCGATTGGATCGCCGCCATGATTGAGCTAAGGGATGGCTCTTCTCCGGCCGGTTTGTCGCCATGTGCCCCCTCCTTGGAGTTCAATTGTCGCGGGACAACGTATTTATCCAGTTTGTTAGATTGGACTGTGGCCGGAGCCCCTTTCGGTTTAGTCATAGTGGAGATCACTCTAGCGGGGGACAAATAGTCACTGTCCCACCCCCTCCGGTCACCTCGTATCACCAACCTGGCTTATCACGATCTTCAGTGCGTCACATGTACACGATCCAGGGACGCAGTCTCTCCCCCTTCTCATGTCACCAGGAGATCTGCATGCAGTGCTTGTGAACCCAAAGAGGGGATGGGTGTAGTAGAAGGGTGCAATCACCTCAGAATAGTGCCTTGGTAGACAATTGTTCTCATCAGGACCCCCACGTAGTTCGCATTGGTTTAGTTAACTGCCTTGTCGGGCCATGATTGTGCTGACCATCCCCAGCCATGGCGACGGTAGAGTAAGGGCTTCGTGGGTGCACCCGGGATTCTCCTTGATCCGGCCTTGAAAGGCCCCCCCGTCCACCACCCCTCGCCCGGCCTCACCTCCTCAATCGATCCCGGTGGAGATCATGGCTCACAGTCAGCGTGGTCCTCATTAGCTGCGCCCCAGGTCTGGCGCCTTCAACTAAGCCCAGGCCTCAGACTGTGGAGCCCAGGCCGAGGCTGGTCCGGCTCAGCGGTCTCAGGTGTGGGCCAGGGAGAGTGCGTCCGAGTCCCTGACCCCGCGTTGGTGCCGAGCAGGGGAGGGGGGGCCACAGATGTCGCTCCTCAGCACTGCACGTTCCCACGCAGGGTCCACTCACCGGGCACCTCCCGCTCGGTTACACAGATACGGGTCCACCGGCACCATGCAGCGATCGCCCATAGGGAATAATCCAGTGCTCTCAGGTCACAGGGGGTGCGACGTCAGTGATGCTTGAAGTGTGTTGCCCCCGGGCCTTATACCTTGTCCACCGAGTTCAGCAGCTGCCACAGGCCGTGAATCCCGGGTCTCGCGTAGGGAGATCCCAGGCCGCTCAAGCGGTGCGCAGGCTGGCAGATCACGTGACTCCGCCCCTTCTTCGCTCGGGCTCGTCTCCATACGCTGGCAGGGCACGTCTTCGCCGCGATCAGGGCTCTGCACCACTGGGGGCCATAGACGCCCCTCCCGCTTCAGAACGTGACCAGGAGAGCAGCGCCGATTGAATCCACTCTCTAGCTGCAGGATCAATGTCAGATACGGCAGGCTTTATCGCGGGCCCAGACGGAGCCGAGAAGTTAAGCCGCCATCATGGCTGGTGGCAAGCCACGCCCCGTTTGTGTCATTTTTAAATAAGGATAAAAATACAAAGGATCTCAATTCACCTCTTCCTATCACTCTGTTGAATTCTGACTATAAGACCATTATGAAACTGCTGGCAACTAGGTTCAACAGGGTAATTGTCAAGTACTCGTCCACAAAGACTAAAATGGATTTATCCCTGGACATCAATTGTATATCAATACAAATTATTTAATGGACACTCTAGAGATGTTTACCACAAAAAGATCTTGACATTGGGATTTTGACTTGACACCGAAAAAGCCTTTGACTTGGGGGCCTGGGAAACGCTCTTTTTATCCTCTGTTAATTTGGGTTTCCTCTGGCATTCATAAAGAGCCTCCATAGGACTTATGTGGGAGCAATGGCTAAGCTGTTTATTAATGCATCGGATGCAGGTAGGTTTGCTGTGTGTAGGGACTAGTCATGGATGTCCCCTATCCCTGTTTTCATTCACCTTATTTATAGAGCCCCTAGCTACTGCAATCCGGGTAGACACTAGAACACACCCTCCCCTACATCAATTGGCACAAATTAAGTTGTACACAGACACGATTATTTCTTTCTACAGCCAGAAAGAACACGCCAGATCAGAGTATGCATCTATACAGTAGCAAGGGGTTGGGCCTGTTTAATGCCAGCAAGGCCAGGCCACTGTAAAAAAACAGACAAACAGTTGCCAGTACTGACCTGACTTCAACTGAACAATGATTTCTACTCGAGTTCCCACAACTCAATTAATCGGATCACCATTTATTTTCATCATTATTTGTGAAATAGTTTGTGATTTTCTAAAACTGTCACCTGGCGCTCCATGTGTTTTTTATGCTTTTTCAACGATCTCCTTTCTATGGCGAGAGACGAGTCCAAGATTAGCACTTAGCATTTGGGGGAGCTATCAAATTGTATTATTTTGCCCATTTTGCTTTGTTCTCGACTAGATTAAAAAAGGATTACAAAACATATGCTATAATAATAATGAGTTAATTAAAATTATGCTGAACTATAATAATATACGAGATATGTTACACTTAACTAAATCGCAACAAAAAGTGCGTTATAAGGTCTTAAATTGATTCTCAGTTAGATGAGCACAATTAGTTAAATATTTTGGGCTATCACAATTTAATGCCTCTACCAGCCTTGAGGATTTGGTTTTGCTAAATCAATTTGAACCTGACCGTGCATGACCGTGCAACACTAGCCAGATCGAATATTAATGGTTATCACAAGATTTCCGATTCTCTATCTAATAACATATGGGAAACATGGTCTGACATTGGCCTGTCAATTAAGATGATTAAAAAATGGATGCATGGGTCATATAACTGGATTTATCAAGTTCTTAAGAAAATGCATCCCTCTTCAATATATCAGCAGGATGAACTTGTGTATAGTTTTTTAAAATACACTTATATAAAAGCAGGGAGTTGGAAGAGATTCCTGGCAAGCGTAAAACCGTCTAATATGTATTTAAAAATCACTTAATAGACGGTCAAAAGAATATAACTGGAAAAAAAATAATGGGCTCAATTTTTCAATGCTCTGAAGTGCAAACTTTCATAAAAAATGCAAATTTATTGTAAGTGGCTAATATATTACACCCCCAGTGATCTGTATAAGATCTCGCCAACTAACTCTGATTCCTGCTTCAGGTGTGATAGCTCAGCAAAGGCTAACTGGTCTCATATTATTTGGTCCTGCACTAGGCCAATTAGCTTTTGGAACTTAATTTATGAATACATGAAGACTCTATTTGCGATACAAATTTTGCATAATCCATGCATTTCTTTGATCAGTACTTTCCTATGCAAGGGGTAGCGCGCCGATTCTAAAAATGAATATAGATCACAATGCCTTCTTGATCAATCACTATTACTAGATTGGAGAAGCACTACAATTCCTGTTTTTACAGAATGGCTCGATAAAATGATTACCGCAATTTTTTGATAATATGGGCCATATTATCAAGAACGGCGATAACATTATCGCCGCTTTAGCGGCAGCAAACTGCTGCTAAAGCGGCGATAAGGGGCTTGATAATATGCCCTATAGAATTCCAATAGAAGCCCAGGTTTGATGTCCTTCACACCAGAACCTGGGCTTCTATTGAATTCATAGGGCATATTATCAAGCCCTTATCGCCGCTTTAGCGGCAGTTTCCTGCCGCTAAAGCGGCGATAATGTTATCGCCCGTTCTTGATAATATGGCCCTGAATGTTTTATGAGGTCAATTGCTTCCTCTTTAAAAAGTGTAATTAAATGTAGAAAAAGCATTGTGATATTGTAACCCATTACAGCTGGTCGTTTAACTTATGTACTTGTAATGATGTTTTGAGTAATGCTATTCATTTAGTTTAAGTCAAGCAATTAACGTGTGTTTTTATTATGTGTGCTTTTATGATTTTTCATCAAAAATCGAATAAAGCTTTTATTGAATTAAATTGAATTGATTAGAGTGAAACAGCATGGGAAATCTATGCAAAAAGAGCTGGATCAACGCAAACATTTTCGAAAATGTGTGGCTCCATGTTTTTACCATAGTATTTTATTGCACTGTACGTCAGTACTTGTCAGCACTGTATTTGCACTTTATTTACGCATCTTATTAAGCCCAACACTTTAATACCTTTCAGCTATATTGTGTGTATTGCGCTTTTCCTTTTGAAACCATGTATCTGTTGCAGTTCCTGGCTTGACTGTTGGAAGCTCTTCTTATGGAATTTATCTACCTTCCTTCGCTACTTTGTACCTCTATCTTTAAAAAACAAATAAACAAAAAATACCAAACAAATGTGATATCTGGGCCAGATGTCACCTCATTGACTGCCAAAACGTATAGCTTAAAAGACATTTAGCCAGTTGTATGGTGTCCCAGGAGTTCATTCAAGGACACTTGCATTGTATATTATTTACTGGGCAACCGATGAAGTGCGTCGCAGTGAACAAAATTGGTGGATAAAGGCTACCGTGTGATGTGGGTGCAATTACTGTTGAATTGACAGGGCCGAGCCACATGCTTCTCTGGCGACAGTTATTCATTTGGACACACAAACACCATGAAACTTCAGTTGAGAAATTGCACACCGTTTGTTGAGTGCAATGTTTGGGTTGACGAGGTAGTTACCTAAACCTCAATAATTAATTTCAGCGACCAGTCACACTCTTATATTAACAAGTCACATAACGACAACGATGGACCGCTTTGTATTTTGGACACAGTTCTGGGCTGCGACTAGCTGTCGCCAGTAGGTAGTTATAGTTAGGACCTAGTTTCCAAAGGAAAAGCGTATTTTGATTTGCCAATATCTTTGTTATCGTTTGACAAATCTTCTTTAAATTTTCAAAACTAATGGGGAGGTCAGGTCAGCTGCTGTGTTGAAATTTTCGGGGTGATTCGTCAAGCGGATCAAGAAAAAGGGAGGGTCCAAAAATGCGTTTTCTCCATGTTAATTTCTATAGGAAACTTTAGACATGGCTACAGCCTGAACTGCTGAACGGAATTACACTAAATTTGGCAAAACGGTAGCTCTTGGTTCATAAAGCACTCTTTTGCTAAATGGTGTAAATCCGTTCAGTAGTTCCTGAGAAATGTAAAGATTTCTCAGATCTACAACTGGGGACACAGAGGATTTGTGAACCCTCCCGATCTCGTGCCTGCAATCTGATTGGCTGCCAACACTTCAAACCAGGAAGTTTTGGCAACCATCTTGTGACTCGGTTTAACTGAGTCACAAGAAAAAAGTTGAAAAAATGGGAAAAACATGAAAAGGGGTTAGGGTAGAAACACCCTGACCCCCTAGGCCAGGGTCAAAAAAGCATTTGTTTTTTAAATTTTCAGCGGGATTTGCGGTGGATCCGTGAATCTGGCCAAAAAGAAAAAAAATAAAGCGCAGGCTCCCTTGCTTCTTCTTTAAGCCCTAGGGTGGGCCAGATCCCAGGGGCAAGGAAAAAATGAGATGTGGGGGCCAGCATGGGCCCCCACAGCCCAGAGGACTGCCACCTCTCCGGGGCTTATACATTCAATGTGAAGAGCTACGAGGCCCCCCTGCAACCCCGGGAACTGCCACCTTCCCAGGGCTATGGATGAGAACTGTGGGGGGCAAGGGCCCCCCGCAGCCCAGGGGACCACCACCTCCCCAGGGCTATGTACATTATAATGTGTGTGGGGGCTCCTTCCCCCCACGGAGCCCAGGGGACCACCTCCTCCCCGGGGACCGCCACTGCCCTGGGGCTATGTTCAAAATAATGTGTGGGGGGCTCCAGTCCCCCCACACTGCCCTGGGGACCACCACCTCCCCAGGGCGAATTACCAAATCGGAGGAGGGGTCACACGCCTCCCATCCTGGAGCCATAAATGGCCCTGGGGACCACCACCCCACAGGGCCAGCTTCAGCAATATCCTGGGGTGCCCACCCCCGGGACATTGCAGTTTGCTATGGGATGGCGGAGCACTGTTCCCCCATCCCATAGCAAACAGTGTGCTCGCTTTGAACAAGCGAGAGCACTTTGCTCTCACTGGTTGAAAGCAAGCACACTTTGCTTTTTACCCCCAGGGAGCTGCATGTCAGCAGCTCCCCGGGGGGGTAAAAAGCCATGCCGGCTCCCGCCTCCAGCGGCTTGGACGCGGGGCCTTCAGGCTTCACCCGCAGTCCCCAACTGTCTAAACATGCCCCAGGGTATGGGGTCCCCAGGCCGAAAACGGCCCCTCCCTTTTTGTATTTAACAAAAAATGGTCTGGCTCTGCTAACTATAACTGGTGAATTTCTGTGTTTTTTTTAAATTCAAATCCTTAATGTTGTCATTGACAAATTCACCTAACTATAGCATTAGTATATATATATATGACCAAGACCACGTGAGAGGTCGAAACACGTCTTTCTTTGCCAATAAATTAACAACTTTTGCATCCCACACCGGAGTGGTTCGTCTCCTTACCTTGAATCGGTAGGATTTTTGTTTGCACATATACAGGTGCATATATATATATATATATATATATATATTCACTGAAAAAACAAAGGTTAAAGGGATGGTGTAGTTAGGCTCAGATTTCACTTGTACAAAACCAAAAATTCAGAAGCAATAGTTAGCTGAGTTCGCACCCCTGCAATGCACTCATGACATGATCAGTGACATCACTGATGGCATACTTATGACATTTCAAATAACATCACTCATGACATCATCCAGTTACTGTGAGCCTTTTAAGAAACTTTATGACTCTTAAATATATATACCAAGGTGTATTGGTGAATCATTGGGTGTATGAGTGCCTTGATGATTCAGCGGGTGCATGACTGACTGTATAAGTGAGTGATTAGATGTCTCAGTGAATGCATGGGTGAGTGACTGGTTTTGTAAATGACTGTATGAGTCTGTCAGTTGGTGTCTAAATGCCTGTATAGGTGTGTGAGTGGTAGATTGTTTGTTTGAATATCCCTATGGGTGTCTGAGTGTCTTTGTGGGTGGGTGAGGGTGTGTGTGACTCCCTGTATGGATGAGTGAGTGGGTGAGTCAATGGCTGTATGGGTTAGTGAGTATATGTGTGAGGGGTTGTATGGGTGAGTGAGTGTGTGTATGGCTGTGTCAGTGAGTGAGTGCATGTAGCTTGGGATAAGAAGTACACTTTAGTCCTGAGGTCCTCAGGAGTGAAGTGGAATTCATTCCCCAACCAGCAGTGGGTCAGGAGGTGCGTTTGCAGAGTGGTGGAGAAAGGGAGCATGGCCTCCAAGTCCTCTCAGCAATCCCGCTGTGTGGGACTTACTGGAGGTAACAAGAGGGGTTCTTGCCCCCCAAAGATCATCAGCATCCAAGGGGGCTTCATCCCCCAAACACCACTGTGCCAGGAGGTGCATTTGCAGAGTGATGGTAAAGGGGTTGCCGCCTTCGGCAACATGCCTGACATTTTTCTTTCTACTTTTTATTTTATTTTTTCAAGGGAGGGGGCTGCGTGGCCCCCTTTCACGGGGCCATTTTTGGCCCCGGGAACCCAAACCCCAGGGGCCAGGCCTTTTTTAAATGGGTGAGGGAGGCCACGGATCCCCCCTCCCGGGCCATTTTTGCCCCCGGGGACCCAATCCCCCGTGGCCTGCCTCATTTGTAATTAATTTTTTTAACAAAAAAGGGAGGGGGGCCACAAGAACCCCATCCCTGAGGGGCCCTGCCCTTCTTTTTTTCCTGTTTGTAAAATGTTTTCCAATAAAGGAAGGGGGGCATGTAGCCCCCCTTCCCTGGGCCAATTTTGACCCCGGACACAACATACACTGGGGCCAGCCCTTTATTTATTTATTTTTTTAAATATGGGAGGGGCCAAGTAGCCCCCCTCCCGGTACGATATTGGCTCCAGGGATCCTATCCCCAGGGGCCTGGCAACAATACTGGTGACACCCAGTTTCTTACTTTGGGGACCGTGGGGGAGCCTCAAGGTCCCCGTGGTACCTCCTGGCTCCCCGCGTCCTGCAGAAGCAGGCATTGCTTTTGGACAGAGGGAGCTGCTAACATGCAATTCTGCTCTGCTACAAGTAAGCGAGAGCATTTTCTGCTCTTGCTTACTAGAAGCAGAGCAGTGTTTGCTATGGCTTGACAGGAGCCATTGCAAACTGCAATGTATCGGGGGTGGGCACTCTGGGACATTGCTGTAGCCAGCCCTGCAGGAAGGCGGTCCCCAGAGCCATCTAAGACTCCAGGAGGGGGGCCGCACAGTCCCCCCTCCTCTTTTTATATGTGTCCCTGATAGGTGGTTGTCCACTGAGCTGCAGGGGAGCCATAGAGCCCCCCACATTAATTAAATTTGAAGCGCCGGAGAGGTGGTGGTCCCTGGGGCTGTGTGGGGTCATGCGGCCCGCTCGCATTATTTTCAACTTAAGCCCTGGGGAGGTGGCGGACCCCGGGGTTGCCGGGGAGGCCATATGGGCCTCCCCTTTACTTATTCAATAATTACTCAAGGGAGATGGCAGTCCCTGAGGCTGTGGGGGGGCCGCAAGGACACCCCTGCATTACCATAAAAGCTGCCCCCCGGACCTGGCCCACCCAGGGGCGTATATTCATGAAGCGCGGAGGCCTGCGCTTCATTCGTTTTTAAAATTTCAGCATGAGTCACGGATCCAGCACGAATTCAACTGGACTTCTTTTTTAATGCTTCTTTGGCCTTGGGGGGACCCTGTGGGACCCTGGCAAGAGGTTGAGGGGGTTAGGGTGTTTCTACCATGCCCCCTTGCCTTCTTTTATGTTTGCTCTGTGACTCAGTTCAACTGAGTCACAAGATGGCTGCCTACACTTCCTGGTTTGAAGTGTTGGCAATAAATCAGATCTCAGGCACAAGAGTGGCAGGGGTTGTATACAACTGGAAATTTCTTTAAATATCTCTGAAACTACTTAGCGGATTTACACCATTTCACAAAAAGGCCGCTTTCTGGACCAACAGCTACCTCTCTGCCAAATGTGGTGTAATTCCATTCAGCAGTTCGGGCTGTAGCCGTATCTAAAGTTTCCTATGGAAATTAACAAGGAGAAAAAGCGTTTTGGGACCCCCCCCTTTTTTTCTGTCCCCGCCTGACGGATCACGTGGAAATTTCCAGCACAGCAGGTGAATTGAGTGGCACATCAGTTTTGAAAAGTTTGCAAAGATTCGTCAAATGACGCGAAAGTTATTGGCAAATGTTAAAACGCTCTTCCTATAGAAACTACATCCTAACTATAGCTACCTACTGGTGACTGCCAGTAGGTTATATATATATATATATATATATATCCAGCAGACCCATAGAGAATTGGTGCGCACTCCGGCGGAGCACACCGGCACACATTGAATAAAGTTTTACGTCACCATACAAAACACACTCTCAGGGCCAGGCAAGGTATTCTTCAATCCGCTTATTTTCCATGACGCGTTTCGGCTGTGCAGCAGCTTTGATCACATGCAAATTCACCAAGTGCCCAGAGCCCTAATGACTCTGTAATGTGAAATGTGTAATGCAGGGGATGTAAGAAAGTAGGTAACCATTTCGGCCATATTGAAATGAAATAATGACAACGTCATAAAATGAATGGCCAGAAAGGAGCCTTGTTCCTGTGAACACAAGCCAACATGTGTACGTGAACCATAAATACTAGCATACATATTGCAAAATGCCAGATGTATTGCCAGTAGTGACAGGTGTATCAAACATAAATGAATGATATGCATACACAATGCGGACTGACACCTCAACACATACTGTCACAGCCCAAAACAATGTCGGGAAATACATGATCAATGAGATGTGCTGTTAGTACAGTCTATAGACAGTCTAAATACAGCTTGTAAGGAAGAATCCAGTAATGACATAGTGTCTGAATGGACCTGCATGAAAATTACTGCAAAGTTCAATGTAGCGTCCTATTCAAAACAGGTGTAGAGGTGGGAGGCATGTGATGGCAAGTGCCTGATCAAGTCCAACCCCTCCAGTATATAGTGAGTGCCCTGTGAATACAGGAGACCTCAGGTTGGGGTGGGGTACATTTCACGTACCCCATGCATGAAAAGCACATAATGACACAAACCAGGATGAATGGTCAGTGCAACTGCATCCCATGTATCATAACGTCTGTGAAGAATGACATATTTGGTGTAACTCTTCTCTGAGAAGAAAGTTCCATGGGTGCCTTAGAAGAAAAGGGTAGGGAGCCTGTGCTGGTGTTCTCAGGAGTGAGTGGGTCCCTTCCTTTTCTCCTGTTGAATAAAGAAAAAGAAGAACAAAGAAGAGAATGAGGGTGCATATCATGACATCAACACAATTAAAAACAATAATTGCACAATTACATCTTGAATTTGAATTGCCTGTCTGGTCTGGAGAGATAAAGAGAACTCCAATAACAACAGGGGAAGGGGGTAGAGAGGGTACATGAGATTACTCTTCTTTCAAATGAATTCCCAATTCTTCATCCTGATTTAACCACCCAGGGTTCTTGGTTTGGAAATCAATGATATATTTGGACTCCTTCTTTCTCAATTTGAGAACCCTGTCTTCCCCTCTGGTGTTATTCACAACTTGTTCAACGGCAAAGTAGGACAGGAGTGAAGTGTTGGAGAAATGATTTTTCCATCCATTACAGTGCTTTCTTGGAGCCTCTGTTGTTGCTTCCCATGTAATCCCTTCGGGGCATATTATCAAGGGCCGGCGATAAATATCGCAAAGCGCGCTTAGCGCTTGCATATTTATCGCCGGCTATCTCTGTAATTTATCACCCGGTTAGCGCGTTATTAACAACGCGCATCGCCGAGGCGATAAAAATTTCAGAGATAGCGTGGATATCGCCGTTTCCATGTGGAAAACGGCGATATCCTAGATGATAGGGCCTGTGGTCTTAGCCACAGAATCCACCCCCATGTTAAGTATGCCTTAGTCAGGAATTTAACAGACGTTAAATTCCTGCGTTAGAGCATACTTAACGCGATTAAAATAATCGCTTCCCGCATTGTAAATATCGCGAAGCTGCCTTCGCGATATTTACCCATGTTGTTTCCACAGACACGCCTACTTTGCATCTCATTATCGATGCGAAGTCAGGCGTGCTGGAACGGGAGCAAAATCAGCAAAACACGCGATAGCGTGTCTTTGCTGATAAGGCGATATAATTATCGCCGCTTTTCGGCTGAAAACGGCCGCAAAAGCGGCGATAATTGTTTATCGCCGCCTTGTTAATATGCCCCTTCCTTTGCCTCTTTTGCCATCTTTGTTGGATTCTCTTTCTTTGTCTCCTTTTTCTCCTCGTCCCCTTCCCCTTCCTCGGCCCTTCTGGCCCCTGGTCTTCGGTAACAGTGTGCCTCTCCTTGTTTGTCAGCCCCGGCGTAACAGCCAGTATTCGTCTAAAAAAGTGGCAGGTCTACCACTTTGATCTCTAATTGAAGCGTTACTGCCAGATGTATCAGATTCAATGTCACTGAAGGTTAATTGTTCCGATGTCGAGCTTTCTGCTCCTGTTCTTTGTGTTCCTGGGCCTTTATGTTGCGATTTAAACACATAGTCATATTTTTTGTTGAAGGTGAGGATCCTGCCACTCTCATAATCCTCACAGTCCCTGTGCAACGTATGTTGCTTGCGTGCTTTAATGTCATCCTCATGGGTTTTGAGGTGTTCTCTCATAGTCTCGAGTGCTTTCTTCATGGTACCTTACTCCATGTTCTTGTTCAGGTCTTCTTCGATAGTTTTGATCTCTTTCAGCAATATGCCTTGTCTATCCAGGCATATTTTATTAAGATCTCCAGCATACGTCTGGAACTAGTTGCAGAATTGTCTGCCCACTCTTCCAGCATTTTGGGATTGGGTGAGTCAGAGGAGGGTATGGTGTATATTCTCAAACCTCGTGGAATCATGCCCCTGTCAATGTAGTTCTGAAGGGATATAGCTTCTCACCATTTGGAAGTTTCTGATTACTTCAGTTTCTCCAACTTCCTAAGTTTGTCATCAAAAGTTTGCTAATGACTGGTTTCCCTCGATGTACTTTCTCTTGTTCCTGGAGTTCTCGCAAAGAGAGTGAGCACCACCGCTCTCCTCTCTGCCTCTTCTTCTATGATGTGTGAAAATAAATTACTCGGATTGCGGGTCTCCCCGAAAGTTTGTGCCTCCCTTTCCTGGTCTCCCTGTTCAAATGACAGGTTCCCCCTATCGTGTCTCACTGTGTGAAGCAGTACACTGCACCTGCTGACAAGAGTATGTCTATGCCACATCACACCCTGCGTTGTGTATTGCTGAAAGTACACTTACATTCCCAGGCGCAGCCGCCTGTCGCAACTTGCAATGTGCACAGCGGTAATGACCGCGTAAGCACTACCCTTGCTCCCACCTTCACCGGGGTCGGGGATCGCGGCGGGACTTCCGTTGCCCAGCGATTTCTCCCTCCGGCTGAGCAGAAGCGCGGCAGTCTTACCTTGGTTTGATCTCCATACATGAACCGTATTCACCCATGAGACAACATTTGTACCAAGGAACTAGACATCACTGCAGCTGTGGCACTCTGAACAGGGGTGTATGTCCATCATAATGCCCTGTGCACAGTCCTATCCCATGCACAGCAATGGACATTTTACTTTACTAAAAAAAAAAAGAAATTCAGTGAAAAAACAAAGGTTACAGTGATGTTATAGTTAGGGATTGTAGGATTATCTTATCAAACATTTTTAAAACACCCTTAGAAATTGACTGAATAAAAAAAAAGATAAAAGGAATGTTAGAGTTAGGTGAAAATGTCAGCTAAAAGATATCATTTTAAAGGAACAAAACCACTGTAACTCACCAGTTATAGTTATCGCAAACAACTATTATTCGTCACCTAAGGCAACTATAACTTGCAGACTCACCATGCACTGCTAATTACATCATATATTACATCACTCATGACATGTTCTATGACATCACTTACAACATTACTGCAACTTCTGAAATGTTTGCATGGGTTGGGCACACAAAACATAATTTGTATACCAAATGCAATGCTCATGACCTCATCCTTAGTGAAACAGAAGTAATTACAAATTTTGTAAATCATCACTTACATGAGACTATATATCAGGTTACTCTTACCACTTTGAGAGAGACGACTATAAATGTAGTATCATCTACTGGTTTGAGTATATGCTGTTGTTTAATTGAATTTTTTGGGCGGGTTATGGATTTCATGGTTGTTGTGCATTTATTAATACGTTAACACCAAAACTAAAAATACCTTCACTCTAATGTTTAGTTCTTTAGTGAGCCAACCCCCACTGCACAAGGCTTTGGCTGCAAATAGCAGATGTTGGCCAGCAATGCTTAGCCTTGAACTAGACCTGACACACAACCCTGCATAGGAGGCCAGCCTCAATTGCACACAGACTTCGGCAATGTGCAATGGGTATGGCCTCGGTTGGCCAAGTTCCAAATCCAACTTGTATCCTTTAGCCAACAACTGCTACACAAGGCCTGTATCTGTGCACAGGGATTGGCAGCAGGGCCCAATCGTGTTGAGGATAGCAACCCCCATTATGCATGGCCTTCGAGTTTGCCTGTGGCGATTTCCTGCTCCCAACTCACTGCCTGTGGCCAATGTCCACGTCTGACCATTGAGTTGTGCTTTTGCATTTTTTAACAGGCTTCAAAATCCTATGTTGGATTGGCCAATCCTGTACTCTCACTTGGCCCTTTGATAAAAATATATTTTCCAAAATGTATTTTATTGTCAGAAGTTCGATTAGGAACCTCCCAAAAGGGTCTGCAGATCAGAGTAGGCTCACTGTACCCACTTACGGCCTTTTTGTTTTTCTTTTTCCCAACACGGTGCACATTTTCTGTGATGGTCAGCCAATAAGAGCATAGTGTATTTGTGAATCAGAAGCTGGATTGAAGGCATGACAGGACAAAAAAGCTCCATTGTCCAATGGTTTGCCTTGAATTTTTTGAATGGATTCATAAATCACACAAATCGACAGGTTATCTGTGATTTGACGGTCAAGATATCTTTAAAATTTAACCACTCATGCCCAGACCAAAACGCTTTTTAAATGCAAATTTTCTTGACATTTTTTTAACATATTTACACCAAATCAAGCAAAACCACTTCCTTGAGTAAAGTTCTACTTATATGCCAAATTTTGTGTAATTCAGTTCAGCCATTTCTTCTGTATCAAGGAGCAAAACATCCTATGGAAGTTGAAATGAGAAATGTCACATTGACCCCCCCTTCCCCCCTATTTCTTAGGCCCCTGCATGACATATCTTCACAAATCTTGGCATAAGAAATCTAAAGTCGATTTTAGTTTTTTAAAAGTTTTCTTGATATTCATCAAATGACATCAAAGAAAAAAAATGCCTTTTCAATGGGAAATATGACCTAACCATAACTACAGCTGCACTTCTGGTCCCGCTGTAATAAAAAGATTATCTGTAAAATATATAAGGAAAACATGAAAATGAAAAACATAGAGGGATTGAAACAGGACAAAAGAGGACTCATGACCAACAGTGAAACTAAAGTTTTAAAAAGTACATGTTCGAAGGAAAAAGGGCAAACGGGAATGGCAAGGGTTGGAAAGTAGGAAACAGGGTGTTTGATGGCAAGAGTGCATATATCACTGTCACCCAAAATGGCCCATTGTGTGTAGTGTCACATGCAATTTTGCATGCTAGTGGTGACAAGAGTTTACTTAACCATCATAAGGTGTTGAAGTCATCTGTAACTTTCAGAACTCAGGTTATCAGCGAAGCTGACAAATAGATCATTTGAGAAAATTTGTTTTCCAGGGTGACATTGGCTTTTACCTAAAGTTCTATTCATGGACACCAACAGATAACAGCTCCTATTTCCTGTTTGGTACGGTCGGCACGGAGTGGAGCGGGAAACATGGAGTCTGCTCTATTGCTCCGTTGCTTCACTGTGGTTGTTGTGAGGACCCCAGGCCCCCCGTGGAGGCGGGCCAGTGAAGAGAGGAGCGGGTGCGGCTTGCGGGGGCTTACAGGCTCTAACGTAGCTCCAACCTGAACTGGGGCAAAATCGGATGCGACCATAGACCAGCCACAGAGCTGTAAGAGGGCTGTGAGAAGTCCATGCTTCTATGCCGCACCTACAGTGCAGCCAGCGGTGCAGCCGTGAATGTTGGGGCCAGGCCGGAGTCAACGGCCTGGCCCCAGGATTTGTCTGCAAGACACAGCACCCAGAGGCACTGCAGCAACGGCTAAGGGGGGGGGCTATGCATCCCCTGTTTAAAGCATGTCCCGGGCGCTGCGTAGGATATGCCGACATTGAGGCGTGATGTACTTTTGTCCTTTTCCTTGAGTTCCCCCAGAGCATCCTAGGGGAAGAGACTGTTGCCTGACGGTGGCCGGATTTGATTCAATAGTAGGGTGAGCAGGGCTAAAGCTGGGCAACACAACTACAAATATAGATACAAACTTAAGTGCTGTAAGGGACGTAAGAGACGAAAAAGAGATTCAACTGTGGGTGCTTGGTGTGCATGTGCATTGACATACCCCAACCAATACTCACTTATCGGTGGTTGGTGGCACCACAGTAGCTAAGTATCAGCCTAAAAGTGACCAGAAGAAAGAAAAATGAACACTTTTGAATCAGCGAGAAGCGAAGTACGTAGTGCAGTTGTGCCAGTGTGTGCGTGTCTCCCTGAATGCTACCCTGAGCAGGCATGCATCAAATGTTACATGCATGTTTAGTTGGAGAAGATAGCTCCAGTGGCCCAAGAGGCATGGCAAAGTTAAGATAAAGGGGCACAGCAAATACACAACACACAATGAGATCCGGCTGCTTGCGTGGGGCTATACAATAGCAGATGAAACAACAGAAAAAGCACTGCGGTCCGGTGCCCCCGAGCTTGTTTTTTTTTTTTTTTTTCGAGCCTGGGGAGGCACGCCCTCCTGGTCCCCGCTGCTGCCTCCCTTCTCCGGGGTTGCTGCCTTGGCGCCTGAGCAGACTCCCCAGACTTTGAGGCATACGGAACGACGACACTGCTGCCCCCGCAGCCCCAAACCTGTGCAAGCTGACGACCCGATTGTGATCGGCGATCTCCAGCCCTCCTCCCTCCTTGATCCTGAGGCTGCATCCTCCTTCCAGCCCTACTCCATGAAGTCAGCTCCCTTGTGGTTTCCTCGGTTTGGATTTATGTGTATCCCGCCATTTTAGGATAATGCTATCAGTGCCCATGTCCTGGGTCCTCCATCTTGGCGGCTTTCGACCGTTTCTCTTTGCCCTTGGACTGCTCCCTGTTCGCCTGACTGACCTTTACCTCAAGTTGACCCCACCCTCAGGTCTCCTACACTCCTTTCATCTATTACAGTCTCCGAGTCCTTGGATGTTGAGATTGCTGGTCCCCAACCAGTTTAATTATCTTTCACTTTGACTATTTTGTCCCCCTGAAGTTCTTTCCCACTTGATGGTCTTCCTGACCTGATCTGCATTCCTTACCCTTTTTTACTTTTCCCCCTTACCTTCTATGCCCCATATGACGGGTTTGTCTCTGTTATGCTATGCTCTAGTAATTCATGTTACCGTGTAACACTGTTTTCTTATGTGTCTTTGTTTGCTTTTCTCTAGTAACTCATCTTTACTGTGTAACACTGTGTAACTGATGTAATTTTGTAACTTGAAACTCGCTGATCCTCATGTAAAGCACTCCGATACCTCCGGGTCTAGCCAGGGCTATATAAAACTCTGCAAATAAAAGGAGTTCATGGACTTCCGCGAGTGACAAAAAGACTCCGTCAAGCTACTTGGCGTTACCTCATGCCGTTCGTGCTGATTTTTAGTGGCGAGTATTTGTCCTGCACTGTAAAATCAGCACGAACGGCATCATATGCAGCGCAAGAGGGTGCTGCTTCTTTCTGCTTCTCGAGTAGAAGTTCTACTCGAGCGTCAGCTTCCTTAGAGTGAATAGATGGTTTCTCAATGTGAACGGTAGTGACCATCCGTGACTGCCCGCATTGAGAAATCTCGCTGGGAAACAGTCTTGCAAGAAAAAAAGTACGCGGAGCAGAGTTTTTCAGAACTCAATGAGCTCCGCGCAGCGGAGAGTGTGAAAAACTCTTCAAACTCCACAAACGGAGTGGAGTTCACCGCCCAGGCATACGCAAAATAGCAGTAGAGGCACCAAGCAGTGTCTTGAGTATACCCCTGGCAGAAGGGGTTAATATCATAAAAACAACTTCAACCTACTCGCGATTGCTTTTGAGGGGTAGTCTCCAAAACAACATAGTGGTGCTGCTTCGCAGCTGACCATCGCAGATTACTTTGAATACTCTGTGAAAATTAAGAATACTAATAAAGATCATGGCACGCAATCAAAAATGGCTATAACAACTGCAATGAACTATAAAGACTGACGCTACATCAACCAATTGCCTAAAATCTCTAGGAAAAGAAATCAGAAAAAAATCCTTAATAGATTGCCCAAGTTCTAGAATATTACCTGAAGACAACAGTGTAATCCCTACTCCAGAGGTGGGCTCCCGCTCAGTGGTTGTAAAAGCACAAGTGCATTCCTCTTGCCATTCAAGTCTACCAAGCACTGTATCTAGTGTGGATGGGCCTCTGAAAGGGCCAGTGGCAGATACCAACATTGACATAATTTCAGGCATAATAGAGCTGGACTTAAGTATACATCTGAACAGCATAGTGATCAACTTATCATCTGGCATTGATTCAAATATAAGTGATGAGGTATTTCTGTCCCCTTAACGGTCACCCAAATCGGACCGTATCACTAGCAATACGGACCAAAATGCTCAAGACAAGAAAGCTCAAGACATCTCAAGCTCTTGTGGTTCACAAAGGTCAGCCCAATACCAGTAATAGGAAGAATCCAGCCTGACCTCAAACTGACCCTGATTCCTGAGATAATAGCCATTGAGTGTGTATCCACAACACAAGGTCAAAGTGAGGTAGAAAATTTAGACTTTATGAATAATTCATTTGAGTTGACTGATCGCTTGAGTTGACCGTCTAGCTAAATGCAATGAAAACCTTTGTGCTGGAGCAAGCTCCCCAGTAGATCCAACACAGGCTCAAATAGGAATATGGGGCAGCTTGCTTAACACAATGCATACTATAACTACTGCCCTCAATTATCATTCTGAATAACTAAATATACAGGTGGAGTTTCTCAACACCCTTGCCCTATACATAGCTGGGATAAATTGTAAGTTACTTAATTTGACAAACTCAGCCATAAAGGCGCAATCAGATAGAGACAGCCAAATGATTTCCTGCACCTGCGCCCATATCATAGATAAAATCTCAAATATACCAAGCATCGTTGGGTCTCAATTAGACGAAGTTAGACTCATGTCTGTGCAGCAAAATAAGGAGTTAGCAACCATAACAGATCATATACATTGTCAGTGTCTTGATGTCAAAGAACCAACAGTCCAAACACTCGGGCAACTCAGGAGTGAAGAGTATGATATGACTGGTGTTGGAAATGAGGGAGCAAATCATAGTGGGTCCCAAGAGTATAAAAATCAGCAGCAAATAATAATGCAATCCATCACACAAGCTGGAAGCGATAAGATCCTCACAGTAAGACAAGAAATTCCATGCAGGTGCATATGAAAGAGAATAAAATGGCACCAACATTACCAGCCCAAGATGGTGAAGCTAGCCAAATAATAAACAACACAACTGTCTTCTATTTCAAAATCAATTGGGCTAACCAAAAGAGCAAGGAAATGGCAAAGAAAAGTTCATACTAGAACAAATAAAACAAAAAAACTAGTTAAGACAGGTATGGCCGAAGGCGTGGCCTAGCGCGTCAAGATGGCGGTCGCACTCTAAGAGTGCTCCGGACCCCTCCATCATCCGCGCTATAATCCATCAGCCCACTACTTACCCTCGCGCCGGCTGCTGGGGTCTCCGTCAGATCCGGCGCTGCTCGGGGAGACGTTCGCTGCCACTCTGCCGGCTCTAGGGGCTGTTTCTCCCACCTCGGCTGCGGGCACACCTTCCCCGCAAGATGGCGGCGGAGGCTCACTAAGGCCCTTTCTGCACCCTGATGCCTGTTCTGCCTGCTGACTCCTGCGACTTGCGGGCCTTGGTGGGCGGCGCGGACCCCATTCGACGAGGCTCCCGACACTTTGGTGACCTGCCCCTGACATCTCCGGTGAGGCAGCCCTTCCTTCGCCCAGCCGGGCCTGCTGTCTGCCAACTCTCGGCTCGGCGCCAGAGGGAGGTGTCTGAGGCTGCGGCCGCCGGGAGGAATATCGGCTACCAGGTCGGGTGGCAGACCCCGGCTGCTTGGACTCCTTTCTACCTGCGGCTGCCACCTGGGCCCTGAGATCCCAGGCGCTCCTGACGCCCCAGTGTGGCCGTGACTGCTCCCGGGGCCCCGTTGGTGAGCGGGGCCTCTCTGAGATTCCTTCCCTAGCTGGCTGGCCATGCAGCTGCTCGGGCTGCCGTCGCGGCCGCACCTACCTGGAATTACCGCTGGCTGCTCCACTCTGCCACTGACCTCTGCAACGCCCCTTGAGGCCTGGCAACGGTCACTGCGAGGCTACGGGGGTGTTTCCTAACCCGCGGATGACCGAGGCCCGCCTGATCAATGCGGCCCCCCCCATATTCAGATGCTGCGCTCCCCTGTGAAGATTGACCTTGACGGGTGCTGAGGGCGCCTGTTGGCCTCCTAGTGCCCAGCCCCCATCGAGACTCTGTGAGGCTGTAAAGAGGTGGGTGCGCTGTGTATTGATGACTGGGGGTGCAGGGGAATTTCCAGTGCCGCCGATCTGTCCATGGTCCCCGCCCCACCGGTGCCTCAGGAGGGCCGGCTCCTTCTCCTGCACCCCCCCACCCCTACACCTGCTTTGGCACTACCTCAACGGGCATAGCGGCGGTGCCTGGGGACATCCGGTGGAGGTGCGAGACTGCTGACCGGGCGGCTGGAGTTCCGGGCCTTGGGGTGCTCCGTGGGTTGGCCGGTGTTGTCGGCCATGCATACCGAGCGGCGGGGATCTCCCAGCACCGCCTTCCCCCTCACTCTGCCGTGCCTCCGCGGCCTTGAGGTCCCTGGCAAAGCCGGCCTGACTCTGTTGATCGGCGACTCCCCCCCTGGTTTCGGCTGCTGTTTTGGGCGGCGGAGTGACATTGGGCCCCCCTGCGCTGTCCTGGCCGGTCATCTGGCACTGCAGACTAGTGCCTGGGTGGATTCGGCGCCCAGGCCTGAGCATTGACGGTCTGGGTGTCGGATTCCTCTGGCGGGGGTTTCATTGGCCCGAGACACGTCGCACTCGAGATGGGTCGTGATCGCGCCCCGAAGACACCCGCCCCGCAGACCCAAACCAAAATGGAGCAATACACTACCGCAGACCGGAGCCTGGTGGGTGGTGCTGTGGGTGGCCCCCCCTCGCCAGCGGCGACCTCTCGACCATCCTACAGTCCATCAGTACCTCTCAGGCCTCGGTGGAGGGAAAGATTGGAGAGGTGCGGGTTGATGTGGCCCTTATCTGCCAGGACCTGCGCAACGCCACAGCAAGAATTTCAGAGGCCGAGTCGCGCATCTCCGTGGCTGAGGACGAGTTGGGACCGCTGAAAACCCAGGTGGCCCGCCTCCAGACTCAAACCTCGGAACTACATCAACGGGCTGAAGATGCGGAAAACCGCTCCCGGCGTAACAACCTGTGCCTCATAGTATTCCCCAAGGGAGTCGAGCAGGGGCGGGCAGACGCCTTCGTGGAGGCCTGGGTGAAGTCATGGATACCCAAGGACGCTCTCTCGATGTGGTTCACAGTTGAACGCGCCCATCGCTCCCTGGCGCCCAGGCCGTCTCCAAGGGCGCCGTCCCGTCCCTCATCATCCGGATTCTCAACTTCCGGGACAGGGGTGCAGTCCTTCGGGAGGCGGGAGCTCACGGCCCCTAAAATATCAGAACAACACGATAATGGTCTTCCCGGACTATACGAAGGAAGTACAGGCCCAACGCCGCACATACGCCGAGGTCAAACAAAAACTCCGCAATCTGGGTCTGCGGTACGGCCTTCTCTTTCCGGCCCGTCTCCGTGTTGTTTTCCAAAGTAAAACAATCTTCTTTGACACTCCACAGGCGGCCTGGACTTGGCTCACGGAGGAGCGTCCGTTGCGGGCCCGGCCCCCCTCCCCTACTGCTCCATCGCGATCTCCACGGTCACACTCATCTCCTCCCAAACCGCAACGAAGGCCTAATCGCTCCCGTAAGAGGGGAGACCGGAGGAGGGGGCCTTCACGCTCGCGTTCACCTGATGTAGGGTCCCAACTGCTGGTCTCCTCTGGGGTCTCTGGGGTGCCTGACGGCCCCAGCCGTACTAACTCCCTGATTGATTTGAGCCAAGGTCCTGGCCCGTCTGAGTCACTACGCCCTGTGCTCTCAGACTCCGACCTCTCCAGAAGTCCTGCGCTCCCGGGGACTGGGGATGATGCTGCAACCGGATGATGGAGGCCCAGGAGACTGGCCTTGAGGCTGAACTCTTTGTTCTTTCTTTCATTTCCCACACGCTGATGACATGAAGAAATCCGTCTGCCCGGCCAATTGTTTTAGATTAGCACATTGTTTTAGTTAATGTTAATTCTTTTCTTTTCAGGGCGACAGATGCTTCGATTTCGTAAGTATAGGGTGGGGGTGTTGGGGGGGTTTTGGGAGGGAGGGAGGGCGGTTGTCCTCTGGACCCTTTTTCTTTTGGCTCCGTTTGAGCCATTGGGTTTCGTTCTTCATGACGGCTTACCATGTGCACGTACCACCAACATTGACGAGGGGCCTAACACTACACACAGGCCACATCCCCGCACCCTGGTTGTGAGGGGTTGTCCCACCTGGGACCCGGGCCCCCACATGCCCTTTTATTCCTGCACCCTCCATGCCACAGATGCCAACCCAAGGTAGACCCCTCCATGTTTTGTCGTGGAACGTAAATGGTCTATTAGATTGTATCAAACGTGCAGCAGTCCTTCGGAACGCTCAACGCCAGGGATCTGACGTCCTTTTCCTTCAAGAGACACACCTTCTGGGTACCCACTGCTCGTTTCTTGCCTGCTACAGGTTCGACAGGGTCTGGCATTCTGGTTTCACACGGGGATCCCGGGGGGTGGCCATACTGACTCGAAGAGGTCTCCCCTTCACCCCAGTACATGTGATGACTGACACGCAGGGCCGTTATGTGACCTTGACTGGTCATCTTGAAGGACAGATCCTCAACCTATTATCCACATACATCCCTCCAGCCATACTACCCTCTACTCTTCAGCACCTCACAGAGGTTATCTCCACCTTTCCTTTGGGTATGACAATAATTGGGGGTGACTTCAATGCGGTTATACAGCCATCCCTTGATACGATGGGAGACCCATCCTCCTCGCGCCTCACTTCGGCCAAACAACTCACAGATTGGGCGACCGCCCTGGGCATGTGCGACGCTTGGAGGATATGGAATCCCCGCCGGCAACAATACACTCACACTTCCGCTGTCCACCACACTCACTCCCGCATCGATCTGCTCCTGTTGCCAGCCACTGATTGTCAACTGGTTACTGACTTCTCCATTCTCCCCCGTGGAATCTCGGACCACTCCCCGGTCTCTCTCCGCTTGGGACATTCCTCTGGTGGGATACGTACAGTCTGGTGACTGAATGCATAGTTCTTGCAGGATGCAGAGATCAGGGACGCCCTCACAGTGGAACTAGAACAATACTTCCTGACAAACAAAGGTTCGGTCCCTTCATCGGGTACACTGTGGGAGGCTGGTAAGGCTACCCTATGTGGAGTGGCTAGGGGTCTAGTTCACACGAAATGGGCAGCACAGACTGCTCGTCTGACTCAGCTTGAGGCCCAGGCCACACGACTAGAATCAAACCCGGGCACCTCGGATGATGCTCACTCCGCTCGGCAGCTCACAATGCTCCGGGAGGAGATCCGTCAGGTCTCCCTAGACTCGGCTAAGATGCTGTGGCGCTCTTCTGTGGCCCGCATTTATGGATGGGGAGACAAAAATGGAAAGTTGCTCCATAACCTGGTCTCCTATCCCAAGGCCAATCGCATTATCCCTGAAGTTAGCGATGCTGCTGGTACCCATCACGGTACCTCGCAGGCTATCGCCCAAGCCTTTGCGGGCTACTACGCCCAGCTCTACTCCGCCCGGACCCCTGGGACTTCTCTGACGGCACTGCTGGAACGAGCAGAGGTTTGGCTCTCCTGCATTGCCCAGGATGAGTCCGCGGACCTTGAACTTCCCTTTACCCCCGAGGAGGTGCAGGGAGCCATCTCCCTGCTGTACTCTGGCAAGACACCAGGACCGGACGGCTTTCCGCAGGAATACTACGCGACCTATCACGATGTATTGGTCCCCCACTTAGTTGATCTCTTCCATCATGTGATGGAGAATGGCTCCTTTCCTTCAGAGACCGATGTGGCTACTATTGTGGTCATTCCAAAGACCCAACCGCCCTCCCTCTCCTGCGCGGACTACCGCCCGATTTCTCTCATCAACACCGAGATGAAAATCTTTGCCACGGCTTTGGCGCAGTGCCTCCGTCCCCTGCTGCACGGGTTAGTCCACCCAGACCAGTGTGGCTTCATGCCGGCCCGTGGTACCCGACATTGCATACGACGCCTCTACCTCGCCCTTGCCCACCGTCACCTCCTCTCCCCGTACCTGGCGCTGCTCCTCCTTCACTTCGAGAAGGCCTTCGACACGGTCGATTGGAGCTATCTGGAGGACGTTCTCACCACGATGGGCTTCGGACCCCTTCTTAGACGATCTATCCGAGTCTTGTATTCCAACCCTAGAGCACGGGTCCTAACTAACGGAGCCCTCTCCGTGGCCTTATCTATCTGGAGAGGCACCCGTCAAGGGTGCCCCTTCTCACCACTCTTATTCGCGTTGGCGATGGAACCCCTGGCCTGCCTCATACGTGCCGACCCCCTAATTCGGGGATGGTCTTGGGATCCCCATCAAATTGACAAAATTGCCCTATATGCGGACGATGTCCTCCTTTTTTTAGCCGATCCGGAGAATTCTGGCCCGCGCTGCCTGGAGGTTCTCCGTGCCTTTGAAGAGGTCTCGGGTCTACGGCTCAATCCGGCGAAGTCCACTTTGGTCCCCCTCCATTCGTCGAGGGCCTGCTTCGACTGGCAGTCGACTATCCCCCTACGACGCCAATCGTTCAAATATTTGGGGATCTGGGTGACCTTGCTCCCGGAGCTGGAATGGGCTCTCAATCTCACACCGCTAGTCACGAAGGCCAAGGCTGATCTCAAACGCTGGCAGTCTCTCCCACTCAACCCCCTCGGAAGAGGGCCCTTTTTAAAATGATGATCCTCCCCCGCTTTCTGTACCTCCTCCAAAATATTACCTTTCATCTTCCGGCTGGTTGGTTCCGCGAGTTTGATGGCATACTCACCCGGTTCTTGTGGGGAGGTGGGAGGCCTCGTATGGCCCTGGCTCGCTGCTGGATTCCTCCCTTTGACGGGGGCATGGGTGTGACTAACCTTCACCTCTACTATCTGGCCACTAGACTCATTGTCGTTCACGACTGGTTCGCTAGTGGCTGGTCCGACCCGGCTTATCGTACCAAGCTCAGGACCATGGACTTTCCGCAGCTCATGGCCTGTCTATATGGGGCTCCCATTCCACAAACCATCCCGCCTGTCACTAGAATGGTCTTAATGGCTTGGCGCTCTGCGATATACGCGATGGGACAAGAAACGTACTCAACACATACCTCTGTGGTACGGCACCTGGCTCCATGAGGCGTCGGCCCTTCAGGGTTTTCGGCGGTGGGACCGGATTGGGATTTCAGTCCTTGGGGATGTCTGGGTGGGAGATCACATCAGAACCTTTTCGGACCTGCAACACCGTAACTCCCTTCATACTTCCCAATTCTACAAATATTTGCAGCTCTGACACGCACTTAGTGTACACATCCCACCAGCCACCTCCCTCCCTGAATTCAGCCCGCTCGAGGCCCAAGTCATGATGGGGGACCTGGGTAGAAGGGGGTGTCCTGGATTTACCGCTCCCTGGTGAATAATGGCCCTGCGACCCTAGACTCACTGTGCACCCGCTGGGAGGGTTGGTTGGGTCCCTTAGAAGAAGTAGACTGGCGAGACGCGCTCATGGCTCCTAAAACCCTGACGACCTCCTCTAAATTACGTCATGTCCAACTTTATTATCTGCACACGGCGTACCTTACCCCTGCGCGATTGTACAGGGCAAAACTACGCCCATCCCCAGCCTGTACACGGTGTAACCATGCCCCGGCTGATTTTTACCACATGGTCTGGCAGTGTCCTCTACTTGCTTCTTTTTGGGCGGGAGTTGAGTTGGAGCTCACGCAGACGTTGGGATGGTTGGTTCCTCATGACCCCTTGTGTCTCCTCCTGGGAGTTTTTGATGGTCTAGACGGCTCCAGAGCAGACAAACGCTTCTTGGGCACTGAGATTGCGGTGGCTAAACGAGACATTGCGGCAGCCTGGTCCCAGGCCAAACCTCCTACTGTGCGCAAATGGCGTCGAGGGGTGGATTGGTGCGCGGCCCAAGAGGAACCCCTCTTCGAGGCCAGGGGATGTCCCGAGAAGTTCGGAAAGGTGTGGGGCAAGGGGCTAAACTTGTTGTTCTGATTACTGTGCAAGTCTCTTTCCAGGTGTGATGTATCCACGAGGTCCCTCCCCGGGGGTCTTTGTTCCTAGGTCTGATGTATCGCTCTCTACTGTCGTTGGACTTTGATGTAGTGTACAGGTTAAAGCTGTCTTTGTATGCTTTGTTTCTTATAAATGCTAATAAATTTGATTATCAAAAAAAAAGACAGGTATGGCCAATAGACCGAAGGAAAGCTACCCAATCTTCAAACCAATCGTAACATCTATGCAACAAACAAAAGTAGTGGAGAAAGGGCAGATTGCAGCACTAAGCAGTCAAGATGTGCCAAATCTTTCGGAAGACGTGCCAGACCAGTCAACCAAAGATCATTGTGATGGAGCTTCAATTAGCCATCCTTTTGGACCAGATAATAACCAAGGGCAAACTCATGTTAGCAGAGATAGTTAGTCATCTGTGTTAGGTGGGGAAGAAGCAAGGTGAACTACTACATCAATTCCTCAACAATGTAAATCATCAAACCGAACGTTGCCTTCTATCTACCTGTCCACTAAAACTTCACAGCAAACACAAAAAAACCCACTAGAAAACAATTTCACTCTTAAGCTACCTTCTTAAGCAGGAGATCTTCCCAGGTGTTTGGTGACACAAACTACAATATCATTTCCTAATCTCCTTAATATGAATATTACAACCAAAATTTTGAATAAGAGTCCCTCTTCTCATGCAAAATTTCTATTTATCCCACGGTACGCTTCAAGGGGCCCACATGATATATTAAATCGCAGTAATATATTAAAATGATTCGCTTCAATTCCAGTGCATAGTCATATTACAACAGATGCTTTAGACTCAGTCCAATTTAAACACGATCTCTGAATTTCCCCTTGTAAAATAACCTGTACTATATGGCATAGTGAGGAGACTGTAAATAAAATCCTGGAAAATGGGTTACTCTTTGAAAAATGGGGGACTAAGACGAGGAAATTTAATGACAACTATTCAGCTTTATTATTCCCTATTCTAGCTGTGAAGAGAAGCGTTCTGACAAATCCTATGACCCTTCGAAAAGGTGGAGGGTATGCTAACGTTCTAAAAGGAGCAATTGGCCTACTATTCAATCCTGCATTATCTTCTGGTATTAAAATTTCAAGTTGTAACTCGGGCCCATGTGTTTGTGAAGAAATAAAGAAAAATCCAGATCTAAACGAGCATTGGTCTTGGCTACCCAAAATTCTTACTAAAGGAAAATCTCTTTGGAATGACTGATAATTTTACTGTTTGGATAGTTCAGAAAAATCCATCGATATTTGCTCCTGGAATATCCATGGCCTTTCCAGACTGTTGGAAGATTGAGATACCATAATCTTTTTACAGAATTGAAAACTTTTTATGTTTCAGGAAACCTGGAAAATGTGTAATGAGGCCTATATTGATTACCAAGAGTACTCTAACTTTGCAACCCGCTCATCTACACATGGCCGAGCAAAAGGTGGGCTTTCAATTTATGTCTCATTGGAACTAGATACCAAGCCTCAGGAAATTGATTTTCAATTAACATGGGTACTATGCATTAAAATGTATCTACAAACCCTGATAATTTTTTTTAATTTATATTTGAGTGCAAAAAGATCGATCAAAATAACCCAGCTTACCATCCTATGGGAAATAATTAAAACTCCGACACATCGATACCCTGCTATTAGTCTAATTATTTCAGGAATTTTAAATATGCATCTAGTCTCTAGGAACTCTTCA
The DNA here is from genome assembly GCA_963921515.1 of Calotriton arnoldi. Lineage (NCBI taxonomy): Eukaryota > Metazoa > Chordata > Amphibia > Caudata > Salamandridae > Calotriton > Calotriton arnoldi. The sequence goes on from CAWUFW010000039.1 coordinate 2,151,925, forward strand.
GATAAAGCAAACATAGATATAATCCAGTTGTGCTGTTTCCACTTAAAACAATATGATCTTACATTGTTAGAGGAAGGTCCCCAACAGAACACAGTAGGTGCTACAAAATGTAAAAACTCAAGGCAAAATGCTATAATTAATTACACCATCATCTCAAAGGACTTAGCATCTGGCTCTGTGGGGTACCAAGTTGCTCCCCGAGTGGAAAGCGATCACAACCCGCAAATTATAAAGTTGGCTCTAAAACTGGCTATCTGCCAAAGACAAGAAATCTCGATCACATGTCAATTGCTTATAATTTGAGAAGGCTGACATGGCACAACTGAAGATTCTGGCCTTCGCAGAACTCAAAATAGAATCAGCCCTCTGTGAGGTTCGATGTGGAAAATCCATGGTGGAAATTTGGTCATGTTTATGTACTTCATTATTAGACCACTTTTCGGTTAGAACAACAGCCAGGAGTAACCCTATTAGGCTATTGCCAAATGTTGAGAGGTAACCTTACTAATGTAGGGGACAGGGTGCACTATAGTATAATCAAAAGGATATCCCCCACATACCAGTTTCTAAACCCTATTCGTATATTCACACATCAATTAAAACTCACAAACTCTCTGGTCTCATAACACTGAACCCAAATATATGCAAAAATGTCTGATATTTATTGTATTAATTCAATGTAATATACAAAACAGTTAAAATAATTAAAATAATTAAAAAATCATTCTATTGGTTTTCACTATACACGTAATCTTCTATATCCCTTTCATATCAGTGTATTCATACACTGTCATAGGAAAAACACTTTTTTTTTTTTTAAATCAGTTTTCTTTGAAATTAACTTTTTATACACTGTGTGCAAATAAGCAAAATGAAATAAAAAATGTTTTTATACAAATATCACATGAGTTTAAGAATGCTATGTAGAATGTAGTTGTCGACGCAGCGTTTCGGTGGAAGGAAATCGATATACCACCTTCTTCAGGACTCTAGTTAATGACAACAATCATCTTTCATCTGATTGTCTAAGACTGGCACTTAATTAATTTCATGCTTCTTGATTAATGTTGGTTCTCCTGACTGATAATCATGCATTTATCCTCAGTCTCACAGATAAAAAATTCCCTCCAACATGGATATGACCTTTTATGTAAAAGCCTTTTCCACGTATTTTAAATTTTTCATGGTTAGTGGTATACGACTCCGTAAAAACACTTTTGGTAGGTAGTCACCAGTATTCTTTTCAATTTTGGCAGTGGCACCCTTTTATAATCGAGGGCGCTGTTACATCTGACGGACTGATCCAGTATCTGCTGTTTGGTCGAGTGAAACCAAACAGCAGATACCGGATCAGTAGGTCAGATGTAACAGCGCCCTCGATTATAAAAGGTTGCCACTACCTACCAAAAGTGTTTTTACGGAGTCGTAACCCACCAACCACGAAAAATCTAAAATACGTGTAAAAGGCTTTTAAATAAAAGGTCATATTCATGTCAGAGAGAATTTTTATCTGTGAGACTGAGGATAAATGCATGAATATCAGTCACAAGAAGGCTCTTAATAAAGCAGCAAGGGCTATTTATAAACAACCATACTGTGGTTTCAAATTTTCTGAAATTGTGCTCATTGAAAGGTCTGAGAAGAGTATATAAAAGTGAGATTTGGAAGGCACAAAGGGCCCATCATGAAGAAATATGGGCAAAGCTGCACTACGCCTGTAAAACCAATAATTTAAAAGCCTTCTGGGGAACAATTAATGACTCAGAATATGGCAGCAGGAGTGCAAACAGTTCCACTATTTCCGAATCTGGCGTAGATTCCTTCATCTCCAAATTGTATGGAGCGTCTCCAGTACCTTATATAAAAAATAACATCCAACAGAATATGTCAGCCTCCCCAGCTAACATAAGCTATGGGTACAAGGGAAATGAAAATCCCCATGAAGAACATCAATGCTAATTGAGTCTATACAAGAAGAAATATTAAAAAACGACTATAGGTGGGATTAAATCAAATGGTGCACGCGACCCCAACGGTATTCCCAGCGCCGCATTTAAAGCCAAAATAGAGATGTGGGCAAGAATTTTAACTCTGCTGTTTAAAGATGTGGTAACATCCAAATTGGTTCCAGAATCCTGGCAAGGGAGTATTATACAGCCTATTTATAAGAGCGGTACACCGGATAGCCCGGCTAATTACCGGCTAATAGCCCTAAACGATGTGGAGGTGAAAATCTTTGCTACATGTCTGCTTAAGGACCTGGAAGAGTGGGCCACAACGACAAATATAATAGCAATTTTTTAAACCGTATTGGGAAGAGGACAGTCAACAATCACAAATTTACTGTCCCTTACACTGCTAGCGGAGAGGGCAATACACAAAAACAAAAAGTTATACATTTGCTTTGTAGATCTGAAAGCTGCTTTTGACTCTGTTCCCCTCAATTTACTCTGGCAAAGCTAGCAGCATGGGTTGTGCAGCAAACATTATTAGATATGATCACACTGTTATACTCAAATACATGGGTCCAAGTGAAATTGGGGGATGGCAGCCATACTACTCGCCATTTTGAAACCTATAGCGGATTGAAAAAAGGCTGCATACTAGCACCATGTCTTTTTAACCTTTTTATGGCTGATTTACCCCTCCATCTACAGAACGTTAATGCTCATTTCCGAACTTCTCAGGTCATAATATAAAATACTTGCAGTATGCGGATGACACCATACTGCTTAGTCACACACCAATAGGTGTACAACGATTGCTAGATTCATTTGACAATTATATTTTAGCTAATAGTTTACAAATTATAATTAAAAGAAATATGATGATAGACGCGCTGTGCTTGAACAGGTTTTTCACTAGCTACCTGCCTTGTTTGAATTGCCACTTAGTGCAATATTGGGGGGATACTTTTTACTGTTTTTAATTCTTGCTGCTAAAATTGCCTTTTATCTGTTTTAATTCTTGCTGCGAAAATTCAACTGTTACTGTGACTGTTTTGGAGTGTGTTATACTCCTTTTTTCTGACTACTTGCTCGGGGCCAGGTGGCCATTTTGCCTGGGCCACGCGCTGCTTGATGTCAGCGCTCTAGTCATTGCACGCCGGCCGCCCATAATCCTACTTAATGGCCACAGATCAGACTCACCGAAGGCGCGCCTAAGGCAAGCCCGTCTGCGCCCGTCCGCGCATGTCCGGGCCTAGGGGCTAGGAAGTTTGCTCAGATTAGTAAAACTCCTACTAAACATACTAAAGATCAGTTATTAGCTCTACGCCCCCTGCAATATATTGACTGTTTGCTATTTCATCCGGAATGGCTTGGGTTTAGATGTACTCACTGTCAGTTTGCGCAAAACACGCATAATGACAACATCAAGGTAGATTCTACCTACACCTTGCCTAAACCTAAGGTACCAATCAACTTTTCTGGTATAAATAATAATGTTTGCACTCCAGTCTTTTTTATGATTAACTGCCGTTCACTCCCCAAGCACAAGGCTGACATCTTTGACCTACTGTTCGGTGAGCAGCCGGATGCCTTGTTCCTTACGGAGACATGGCTGCAGGATAGTTCTGGCCCTGATGTAGCCACTGCTTTGCCTGCTAATTATAGTATAATGAGGAAGGATAGGAAACTGAAAATAGGCGGTGGCATTGCGATTATCTATAAAAATCTTTACACATGCAAATTCGAAGATCTAACTTGCATAGACTGCGAGGCTGTCTTTTTTCAATTGACCCTGAATCCTCAGTTTACGTTTTCAGGGCTTTTGCTTTATCGCCCTCCTGGGCCTGCTGGCCCTTGGGCTACCGCATTCTCTGATGTGATTGCTTCTTACATGTTGCATACCGCCAATTTCACTATCTTGGGTGATCTAAAGCTTCATCTTGAGGACCCGACTTGTGGGATAGGTACCTCTTTCATCTCAGACTTGGCTGCCATGAATATTTTACTTAAAAACTCCGGCGCCACACATGTGGCGGGGCATTTACTTGATCCTATTTTTTCCAATCTTTTAAATATTGTTTGCTCTTCTGCTCTCCCTGTGACATGGTCTGATCACTATTTAACTAGTTTTAAAATTAAGCAAGCTGCGGCTAAACCACCCTTACTGGTGCAGGGGTGCAAAGCTCAATGCAGAAATTGGGGGAAGCTGAATATTGAAGCTTTTAATAAGTTTTTAGCTAATAATGTTTCTGATCTTAACCAGGTCTCTTTAGCTGACCTAGGTAAGGTCCATTGCTGGTTTGAAAAATCTATTGACATGTGTCTTCCTCTCGCCAATAAGAAAATGAATAATCATCGGCCTCCTGCTCCCTGGTTTACGGAAAAATTAAAGCAGGAAAAAGTAAATGTAAGGCGTTTGAAAGACGCTGGAGGAAGAATTATGAAATTGAATCCAAGACTGCTTATAAGATGGCAATAAAAGCCTATCATTCTTCATGTAACACTGCCAGAGCGGAATATGTGAATACCATCATACATAACGCTCAGAATAGTTCTAAGACTCTGTTTAAAGCAGTTAAAAGTCAGTCAGGTGCAGACAATCTACCTGCCCCTCCTATACTTACTGAAGCACAATGCGAGGATTTGGCCGAGTTTTTCCTCGGAAAAGTGGAAAAAATGTATTCTAATCTTAACGCAAAGCAGGATAATACGTTACCTCCACCTACGAAAATTCTTACAATATCTACTACAGCAGAGCAGCTGGATACTCAGCTTGATGAATCTAGTACTAAACTTGAGAATTGGGCATTATTGGATATTATTTCCTTTAAGCAGAATTTAAACAGCCTTAAATCAGGATCACCTAGAGATCAGCTCCCGATTAGTGTAATGCAGAAACTGGATTTACCTGTTTTAAAAGTAATTATGGAGCTACTTAATGCTTCCATTCGTGAATTTACAATCCCAGCTGAGTGGAAGCATGCTATGGTCCTCCCGCTCCTCAAAAAAGCAAATGCCGATCAGGCACAACTGTCTAATTTCCGTCCGATTTCATTGCTTTCAGTGTACTCAAAAATTTTAGAAAAACATATTAATATTCAATTAACTAATTTTGTCACCTCCCAAAAGTTTCTACATCCTTCTCAGTCTGGCTTCCGGGCAGGTTTTTCCACCGAAACCGCTCTTCTTGGAGTCACTGAGATGCTACGTGGTCATTTGGATGCTGGGAACACTGCAGCACTATTATTGCTTGATCTAAGTGCCGCCTTTGACACGGTGTCCCATTCCGTGTTATTGAAAGCTTTGTGCGGTTTGGGTGTTGAAGGTCCAGCCCTAGATTGGCTCCGTGACTTCCTGACTAATCGTACTTTCCAGGTCTTTTCCTCTGATGCTGCTTCAAAAACCTTTTCTTCACCTTATGGAGTCCCTCAGGGGTCCACTTTGAGCCCATTATTGTTCAACATCTATGTTAAGCCTTTAGCAATTATTGCTGAAGAAGCTGGGCTGTCGATTTTTTCCTATACCGACGATACTCAATTAATTTTTTCATTGTCGGCGGATAGGACTTCTAAGACATTATCTCTCCAAATAGGTTTGAGGAATATTGCAGGTTGGATGCAAACTAACTTATTACAACTTAACGGTGAAAAAACAGAGGTTCTAATTCTGGGTAAGAATAAGGACCTTTGGGGGCCTCAACACTGGCCGTCTGAAATGGGAATTTTCCCTCAACCTGCTAGCCAAGTCCGTAATCTGGGGGTCATCATTGACGATCAACTATCTATGAAGCAGCAAGCAGTGAAGGTGGCATCTACCTGCTTTACCATCCTTAAATGGCTTAGGAAAATTCTGTGGATGTTGCCCAACTCCACTCAACGTACGGTAGTCCAGGCCCTCATCACATCTAGGCTGGACTACGGCAACATCCTGTACCTGGGCACTAATAAGGATGTAACACGTAGATTGTAGATGGTGCAAAATGCAGCGGCAAGAATGCTCTGCCAGCTCCCTAGAAGGTCCTCTGTTTCAAGTTCTCTCTGTGATCTTCATTGGCTCAGGGTGGAGAAGCGTGTGAAATTCAAAGCCCTGTGTAATGTGTAAAGTTAAGTCTGGCAGTGCCCCCCAATATCTAAAGGCCATTGTCCAATCCTATATACCATCACGTTCTCTTCGCTCGTCTACCCAGGTGAAGTTTTCAGTTCCTAGGATCAAACTGTCTCGCATGGGCGGACGGTCTTTTTCTTATCTGGGTCCTCAGTTGTGGAATTCTCTTCCTCTTTCTCTTAGGAACGAAAACATCCTTAGTAATTTTCGCAAACATTTAAAAACTTGGTTGTTTAACCAATAATTTGTGGGCAATTCTTTTAATTAGATTCTGCAACTTTTGCTTTTCTCCTCTCTCTGTCAAGCGGCGCCGGGAAACCTTTTGTGGTAGCTGTGCGCCTTATAAGATGAATTAACAATAACAATAACAATTATTTTAACCTGATATGAGAGTATGGAAAACTAACGGGTCAACGACTGAATCTGTAAAATTTTATAGGTGCCTAGGAATCACACTTGATGAGTGTCTTTTAAACATCATTTTACTAATCTAAAGGCTAAGGGGCCGATTCCGATTCCGGCCGGAAATCTCTCCGACCGAGCCGGACCCGGAGAGAATTCTGACCGAATCGGACCCTAGCAGTCCGACCGGACGAGTACGATGCATTCGCATGCTATCGGACTCGATTCGGTCGGACTCCCATTGAAGTCAATGGGAGCCGGTCATACAACGCGTACGCGGGCTCCCATTGACTCAATGGGTGCGAGGCGAACAAGGGCGCCCCCTACAGCGGGTACGCGTCCATGCGCATCGCGGCGTACATGCACAGGTAGGGGGGACCCATGGGTCCCCCCTGTGTGCGACTCGCGCGCCTACGCGTACAGGGGGTCCGACGCGGACCCCCAAAGTCCGGCTCCGACAGCTTTTTCGAGCCGGACGGCGCGAGTCGGTCGGACTGCTCGCAGCGCGCATCGTACTTACCCGGCCGGGAAACATCTCCATAGCGCGGTGCGAGTCGTGTCCATGCGAGTCGGTCGGAGCGTGTTGAAGCCGCGTACGAGTCGGTCGGCGATTTCGCGGGAGCTTGCATCGTACCCGCTCGGCCGGACCCACGTACGATTCGGTCGGGAAACAGGGCTCCGAATCGGATCCGGTAAATCCAAATCCGATTCGGAGCACTACCGGCCGAGATCGGAATCGGCCCCTAGAGCTCCAGCACTTTAATTTGCTTTTAGAACACTGCAAGATAAGCTTTTATGGTTTAAAAAAAAAAAAAAATGTATTGAGCAGATGCATAAAGAGAAAAACAACCATCGATACAAACAGGCCATTTTAAGACACAATTTGACCAATATTCAAAAACAATTGGATAAAACAGATACTGTAAAGTGCAGAATGGCATATTCCAGCAATAACCTGGCTAAATACAAATTTTATAAAATACAGAGGTTAATATCCCTACTTAATACTAAAGTGCAGTGCTAAAGTGCTAAAGTGTATCCAGTGCAAACTTTCCTTCGTCATCCTAGGCTACTCATCCTAATGTGCGATATTAAAGTGCATTATTATTATTATTTTTTTTTGCCCCCTTATTTGTAACCCCCTTGCATTCTAAACGAGACTTTGTGATGCGATATGGACTTCTTCTTCCACCGTAATATCTAGCTTTTTAGTTGCGCCTACTCTATTTGCTTTCTTCTTCAAATTTCCTTATTCGTTTCATCTTATTTAGCCACCCCGCATAAGTAGGTATTTTCGAGGACCTCCAATTCTGTAGTATCAGGGAGCGTGCTACGAGGGAGGTGATTGCTATAAATGTCTCCTCAACTCTTGTCATTGCTAAGTTCACCCCTTGTCTAGTAATACCAAAGAGAGCTACATCTATCTCGAGATCTAATCTCTTCTGGATGCCCTGGCTAACGGCAGAGAAAATCCTTTCCCAAAAATGCCCTAGCCTTGGACAAGTAAAAAATGTATGTAGCCAATCTCCCTCTCCTTCTGCCTGGCAACGGAAGCATCTATTCTCCAATTCTGGACATATTTTATGGCGTGCATTAGGTGTATAACATGCCATCCATCGAGACAGAAAGGCCATTCTTTTAAAATGAGCAGCTCTTGGGGCCTTGCTACCTAACTGAGAAATGGCCTGCCAATCCCGATTCGAAAGTGTACATTGTGTCTCCTGGGTGACTTTTTCTAGAAATGTCTTGACCAGCATTGATTCCCCCTGGGAGCATAAAAGACGGTACCAGTTTCCCACCCCTCTTAACTTTGCTCCCAGTAGGGCAGTCACGAATTTAGTTGGACCGGTACTTGAAGGGAGATTGTATCTATTTAAAAAATATACGATCTGTATGTATTCAAAGAAGCGAGGCTTGCTCCAGTCGCCTGTTTTGGACCTCTTGCCAAGTAATCACTCTATTTCCTATTAGAAAATGTCCCTACTCTTTCAGACCACAGTTATACCAGCAGCTTAGATGGCTAGTCCAAATTTGAAGACCCAGACTTTTACATTCACCAAATTTTAGGTAGTGAAACCCTGTAGCACCTGCTTGCTTAAAAAAAGTCTGCAGTCTATAAGAATATTCCTGCAAAGTCTTGTACCTAGTTTGTTTAGGGAGTTTTGCTGTTTTTAAAAATATCAGGATCTGTGAGCCAATTTCCTGCACCATTTTATCCCCAAAAAAATGATCTACTGATCCTTTCGAGTCCACTAGAGGAGCTGTCAAGTCTAAAATAGCAGCTTCATAATATGTACGAATTTGAGGAAGTGCAAGCCCCTCTGGTTAATATCCAATTGAAGCACCAAGAGTTTGACCCTGGGTGCCTTCTTACTCCAGATAAACTTTCTAAACATTGTTTCCAGTTCTTTAAAATAGATGGTGTTAATTTTTATAGGTATATTTGTGAAGAGAAAAAAAAGTAAAGGCAGAATAGACATTTTGATAAGGGCCAAGCGGCCTATCAAAGTGAGGGGTAATAATGACCAGTCATCTAGCAGATTTTTAATTTTATTCCACATGGCTTCATAATTTAATTTATATAGTTCCCGATGTTGATTGGTGGCAGATATATCCAGAGATAACGAATTGGATCGGCGTTACAGGCTTGTTGTCTAAGGTGTTTGGGGAGAAAGTCACTTTCCGTATTAATAATTAAAATCTATGTCTTATTTTGGTTGATTTTATAACCCCCAATCAATTCAAATTGAGAAAATTCTGGTAATACTAGCTCTATATTCTGGCTCATAGGATTAAGATAAAGGATGATGTCATCCGCAAACAACTTTAATTTTGCCATGCCTAATATTGGTGCTCTAATTATCATATTATTACGAATTTCAGAGGCCAAAGGTTCGATAAAAAAGGTAAATATGACGGGTGAAAGCGGACACCCTTGTCTAGTCCCCCGGTTCACATTTATTATCCCTGCTAAGTTAGCATTAATAAAAACCTGAGCCTGTGCCCCCAGTAAATATTCCATAGCATTTTTGTGACCTGAAGGGGAACCCCATACCTATCCAGACCATAAAAGAGAGCATCCCAATTAACCAGATTGAATGCTTTTTCTGCATCTACCATCATGACAAGCGCAGGGGTTCGATTGCTATTAAAAAAGTCGAGTGCCTGTACTTAAAACCCTGTATTTGCCAACATTAACGTCCCTGCGACAAACCCTGTCTGGTCTCTATGCATTACTTCTTGTGCTAAAGGGGTAAAACGTTGTGCCCAGATTTTCATTAAAAGTTTATAGTCTGTGTTAAGTAGACTAATTGGTCTTTAGGCATTAATATCCTTAGGATTTTTCCCCTTTTTCACGAAGCTAACAATAATGGATTCTTTAAAAGTTGGGGGAACAAAACCACCCACCTTTATATAATTAAAAAGCTTGGTCAAGAAGGGTGTTAATTCCTTAGCAAAAACCTTGTACAATTCTGTTGGCATCCCATTGTTCCCACAGGCTTTTGCTCCCGCCATTGTATCCAGGGCTGCCAGGATTTCTGCTCCTGATATATCAAGTTGAATTTTCTCGACCTGGGTAATTGACAAGTGCGGGAGATTAACACCCTCAAAATAGTGCCGAATTGCCTCTTGGCTGACCCCATGCTTGGTAGCGTATAGCTGGTCATAATGGTCCACAAATACTTGGGCAATCCTGTCCTTATCCGTCACCGTAACTCTGGACCTAGGATCTATAACTTCAGTAATGAAGGCAGCTTCCTGTTTTACCTTTGTTGACCAAGCTAGCAGTTTGCCTATCATTTGACTTTCTTCATAGGCTCGCTGTAGGAATGTCCGGGAGCTATTAATTTCTTCTAGCAAGAAAAACTCTCTTAATTCCTTTTTTACTTTTTCAAGATGACTTACGGCTAACCCATCACCCGGTAAAGAGGCATTCTTCTGCATCAGAGCAATATCGACTGCCCGCTGGAGTTTGGCTATTCGATTGCTTCGATTATTGGACTGAGCGGCCATAAGAGCAATCATTTGCCCACGCACTGATGCCTTGAAGCCCCCCCATACTGAAAAAAGTTCTGCAGTTCCCTCATTGACCCTAAAAAACTCCTGTATCCATTCCCTTATACCTGCTACCCATTGTTGATTTGAAAGGAGCAGTCGATCCATCTACCACCTGGTTCTTGTCCTCCTTTCCCCCTCAATTTCTAAGTCTAACTTGACCAAAGAATGGTCTGAGAATGAGTTGGCCCCTATTTCTGAGCCAATATGTTTCAGGGAACGAGATATTACAAAAAAATCAATACAGGATGCGGTTTGGAATTGACGGGAATAGCAAGTATATTCGAGAGCTTCCTAATGGACTTTACGCCATGGGTCAATTAACTGATGATCTTGTATTATTGTATCTAAAATTATTTTAGTCTTAGGTTTTAATTGTTTCTTATTTTTGTTTGAAGTATCCTTTATCAAATCCTGGATGTAATTAAAATCCCCTCCAAAAATAATCTGCCCTGAAGCTCCACTAAGTAATTTGTTAATCTTCATCACGGATGAGGGATCGTCAGTAATTGGGCCATAATATTTAACAAAATTAAACGTAACCCCATTTAAATTTGCCGTAACCCATAACCATCGTCCATGAGGATCCCTCTGCACTTGGACAAACTCCCAGCCCAAACCCCTACAAAGATATAGAACTACTACTCTCATTGCCAGCCCTGCTGAAGCAAAAAACACTTTCGAGAATGCTCTTGGGACAAAGAGTTTTGGTGAATTTGTTTTCAAATGCGTTTCCTTGAGAAAAAGGACTTGTGGTGCAAAGGAGGCCAGTCATCTTAATAGCCCTCCATACTTTTGTTTGTTTAAAACTCCATTGACATTAACCGAAATAATTCGACATTTAATGCCCATCTCTATGATTTATCCCCAAAAATAATAATACTTGATTCAGGACCCTGTTTTCCTTCCACCTCTCCACTATGCTTCTGCTCTTTTTAATACCGTACACCCCCCTGCTCCCTCCCTTATCCCCATCCTTTCCCTTCTCAGGAGATGTGCCAAGGCCTGCGGGCCACATCTCAACCTCCCCTAGTGCTCTGTGGGGTGCCCTGGTACTGCACCCTGGGTGACCACTCCCCCCCTGTCTTAGAGACCCTGCATGACAATCTATAATTCTATTCTATTTTCCAGAATAAATTTCTCTCAACAGATCCTGCGCTTCCTCTATATTAGTGAACATGTGAAACTTGCCTCTCACCAACACTCGTAACTTCGATTGCTGAGCTATTGAAGCCTGCGCGCCCTGAGCCTTAAAAAGATATAGCAGCTTAACGAGCTCTTTACGCCTGCGTGCGGCTGCTACCAACATATCAGCAAAAATCCGGCAGCTAGAGACCTCATTGATCACAAATTGCCTCTGGTGGATTGCCTTAGTTAAAATCTTTTCATTGATACCATAATCGGCAAAATTAATCAAGATCGTACGTGCAAATTTTTTATTTGGCAACAGGTGAGAGGGGACTTGATGTGCCCTTGTTATAGTGAGGTCTCCAGTAAATTCAGGCAAGACATTCTTCTTAATAAAAGTCTCGACCCATTGAAGTGTTTGGGACCCCTCACTCGCCTCGGGCATCCCAACTATGCGTAGATTTGCACGTCGAGAATGATTTTCGAGTTCCTCAAGTTTATTCTCCAGGGCGACTTTTTACTTTGTTGCTTCATTCACTTTCTGGTGCATAGTGATCATTTGGTCTTCCAGATGTGCAATCCTGGACTCCGCTTCTTATATTCTAGCTGGAAAACCAGCCACTGCCTCCTCAATTTTTCTGAGGCGTTGGTGAAGGGAGGCTATTTCGTTCACTTGAGATATCTTTATTTCTCTTATTTCCTCTAAAATGAGATTCAGCATGGTCTTTATATCCCTTTGTTGAATGGTGTCTTTTTCTGGGACCTGTTCCAGCGAGTTATATTGAATTTTTTCTCATCTTTCTTCCGGTTCCCAGATTGCTGTCCTAAAGTTTTTGATCCTCCTTTGCTAGGAGACTGGGGCTGGGGCTGAGGCTGATTTTGAGTTGGCTGCTGCGGTAATATTGAATCTTGTGGTGGTGCCTGTAACTGAGCCTGGGCCTCTGGCTATGATGGTAATACCTGTCCCTGAAATCCATCAGGGTACTCTTTACCTTATAAAGGGAATTTTTTTAAGCTTTTTCTTCTGAAATAGCTACTTGACATGAGAGTGATTGCACATTTTGAGAAGAGCTGGCTAATGCATCCTCAGAAGACCCCTCCGAAGGTCCTTGTAATTTTGCCGGTAATTTTGCCGGTGTAGACTGAGATGCTTTTCCTTTTGAAAATAATGGGAAGTCTTTAAAGTTTTTCATACCGTCCTCGCTTGCCTCGGGAGTTAACTCAGAAGCCTATTCTACCTCGGGTCTTATTTGCTCTCCCGGTACTCCACCCCTTTCCTTCTCTGCGCCTAGGTCTCTCGCTCCCAAATCCTGAAGGAATTCTGATGACTCCTCTTCCGAGCTCTCAAAGCTTGAGTTTATGCCAGGTCACTTTGAATTGTACTCAGCTCTAGCCGCAGAAGATACAGCCTTTGATTGGGCTAATCGTGTTTTAGCTTTAAGACCTGCTGTAGATTAGATTTGACTGCTTTAAATGTTTTCCCATTTTTATCTTTAAGATCTGGGAATCTCTTCCAGTGGCCGTACTTAAATCTGCGCTAGGTAGTTTTCAGTGCCCAGCCTTATAATCAAATTGCCTTTTCCCAGCTCAGCTCTGATCTTATTTTGCAGGGGGAGAATTGGCTTCTCTCCGCCTGGTCCTTCATATTGTGTCTAGAAAAAAAGCGAGAGAAAAAACCAGGCCCCCAACACAGGGGCCGATTCCGATCTCGGCCGGTAGTGCTCCGAATCGGATTCGGTTTTACCGGATCCGATCCGGAGCCCTATTTTCCGACCGAGTCGTACGCGCGTCCGGGCGAGCGAGTACGATGCGTATTCGCCGACCGACTCGTCCGGGCGACCCGACCGCTCCGACCGACTGGTTCCCGGATCGTACCGCTCCGACCGACTCGCTCGGACCCGATTCGCACCGCGCAATGGAGACGTTTTCCGGCCGGGTAAGTACGATGCGCACCTCGACCGCTCCGACCGACTCGCGCCGTCCGACTCGAACTCGCTGTCGGAGCTGTACTTTGGGGGTCCGTGTCGGACCCCCTGTACTGCGTACCCGTGCGAGGCGCACACAGGGGGACCCATGGGTCCCCCTACCTGTGCGTGTACGCCGCGAAGCGCTTCGCGGCGTACTCGCTGTAGGGGGCGCCCTTGTCTGCCTCGCACCCATTGAGGCAATGGGAGCCCGCGTACGCGTTGTACGACCGGCTCCCATTGAGTTCAATGGGAGTCCGACCGACTCGTGTCCGGTGGCATACGAATGCATCGGACTCGTTCGGTCGGACTGCACGGGTCCGATTCGGTCGGAAATCTCTCCGAGGCCGGCTCGGTCGGAGAAATTACCGACACGAATCGGAATCGGCCCCTCAGTCAGTCAGATGCCGTCCCTCACTGCTAGCAGCGCCTCCCCTGCTCTCTCCACAGATACATGGATTGCAAGGATTGCAAAAGTTACCGGGCTCACCTTCTCATTGACACTCGCCGCTGCTAAGCGTCCTCCTTTCTTCCCTTAAATTCAGGCGCCAGCCATCAGCCGCCTTCTGCCCCCAGACTTCCTGGATGTAGTTTAGCTGTAGCCAATCGCCATTGACATGAGTCCAAGTAACTATGCAGGGCTTTACTTGATCCAAAAGCCCCCGGCCAATAAACCCCTCAGCTCCTTCAGCTCTCAGATGGTACGTCTCTCTCTGTGTCACCTATGGAGGACCCTATGGACCCTGACTCCACTGCTACTACTTCTCCTACTGCCGAGAGGGGAAGGAGCACTTGTCACTAGTCCCTGGTGGCTGTGCGTGAGCACTCCGCAGCCCCTCTAGGAGCCCTCGGAGCATGCCGGCATAAATCAGAGCAACTCCATCACTGCCACTCAGGGAATCCTGCAGACAGCAGCCAAATCCGTTCAACTCCATTCTGCATCCTCGTCAGCCTCTCAGCATTTGACCTCAGCCCCACTCAATGTCAGCTGCAGACGTGGTCGACGAGCTCCAGGGAGGCGGGAGACCAACCAGCCAGTGAATATCTCGACAAAAGCCTTGGTGCAAGAGCCCCTCTGCGCGCACGTCTTCAGGGGTCAGCCTCACGATGCTCCGTGCCGGCCGGCTGCCCCCACCTTCTGATCATGGAATAACTCAAGCCAGCGGGTGGGGGGGGGGTCAAACATGCAGTCTGACCATGCTGTAAAGTTACAGCTGCTGCCGAGCTGCCGTCAGGTTCGAAACCAAGAAAACACGCCAGTCCAGCAGCCGCCTCCAGTCCTCTTGATCCGCTCGATCCGGAGCTCAGGTACGTGCAGGCTCCATTGCAGGAGGAGGGGCAAACGATCACCTGTGGCTACACGTCGGCCACGATAAGTTTTTATGTCCTAGTCATGAGTACTTAGTTAAAGTATTGAAGGCAAAGTTGATTCCCTCCCTAGCCTAGGGTCAGTAATTTTCCGAGGTAAAGACTCCAAAATCATTGACAATTTACAAATTACATTTTTTAAGTCTGTTTTTAGGATTTCAAAAAACACTGGACATGCTAATGTCCGACTGGAGTTTGGTCTGAGCAGCCAAACTCTAGTGAGACAATCAGCATTTTTTAAATGCTTATATTCATCATTTTTATCTGACCACGGCACTCTTGCAAATTTGTGTTGGCAAAAACTTATAAAATATGGGGGCATATTAGCAAGACCCACGTTAAAATTATCGCCGCTTTAGCGGCAGGAAACTGCCGCTAAAACGGCGATAATGGGCTTGCTAATATGCGTTATAGAATTCCAATAGAAGTCCAGGTTAGATGTGCAGGACATCTAACCTGGGCTTCTATTGGAATTCCATAACGCATATTAGCAAGCTCATTATCGCCGTTTTAGCGGCAGTTTCCTGCCGCTAAAACGGCGATAATTTTAACGTGGGTCTTGCTAATATGCCCCTCGATTATGCAAGTGTTTGGAGATCTTACCTAACTGAGAGCTTACATACTTATAACCTCCAGCCTTTTGGTAATTTGGACAGAAATAACACTGCTTTCAAGCATTTATTAAATCGATCAATGAATTTCTTATCCTTATTTTCGGATAAGGAGGCCATTGCAGTAAAAAAGCATGCCTGGTCGGTCATCAATTCGTTCACTAAAACAGAGCTTCAACTATAAATACTCTCTAACTTACAACCAGTCATAAGAGATACATTTCTTAGGCTAAGATTTGGCCAATACCACACAAAGGATGGAACTCCGAGATGGATACAAAATTGGTCAACATATAGCTGTAGATTATGTAGTCTCCCCAATGAAACACCATTACATATTGTATGTATTTGCCCCCGACTACAACAGGAGCGGCAAGTATTGCTGAAATCTGTCTTCAATGAACATGGGGTTAGAACGTGTCGTCAAACTTTTATACTCTGCTTCTCTGGAAAATCAATCCACCTAACAGGTCAATTTGTTAAGTTTATTCTTTTAGCAGATAAAGTGTTAAATACGGACAAAAACATTCCCATAGAATGATATTGTAAGTAGTAATGATTTGTATGCATGATTACCTATCTGTTTGTTGATTGACAGTGCTAAAAACCAAGTTGGAATGGAGTTCTGAGATGTAAGTACAGTGACATTTTATCAATCTGGGCTCAAAATTCCCACTAAACTGATGATGAATGCAGTAAGGACTCCTATGTATGGAAACACTTTATTGAACTATCACCTGCCCAATGACTAACTAAATTATTTTGCTATTTGACTCATGAAATGTGATTTTAACAATATACTACCTCATTGAAATGTAAGCACGGAAGCACTTTTTCGTTCTAGAGGCACTTTATTGATCTTTAAGTGATTCCTTTTTTCCATGGAAGCACTTTTTGAACCCTGTCATTTTTATTGAACTACAGTGTTCATAGTTTTATATGACTTATGAAATGTGACTTTAACAAATGCTGTTCAGTTTTGAGAAGTAAGCACAGAGGCACTTTATTGATCTGGACCGATACATTTCATTAACTGATGTGGAGAGCCGTAATGATCTGTACGCATGGAAGCACCATATTGAACATCTATTTGCTCATAGAATTACAGTGTGTTTGTTCTATCTGATCATGCGATGTAATTTTAAGAATGCCCCAGTACGATCTGCAATTAATACAACGCAATGCTACTTTATTGATGTGTTAACGTGATATCAATGTTCCAGTACGGCATATTATCCTTGAATCATCATAATATTTGCAGTATATTTGTTTGGAATCTGATGAAACCTTTAACTGGCTCTGCTTTTACATTCCCTTTTTTTTTTATCTCATTCATTTATGAATTAATGTGCACAAGGTTTTATATTTTCTTTTGATTGTAATGATTTTTTTTAACCAGACAATAAAGACATTCAATTTCGTGCTATTTTTGAAGAAGTTTCCGAAATGGCATTCAAAATAGTTACACATAACTTCCAGGGTGTTTTGCATAATTCCCTTACAGGAAAGTATGTGCATTTCTTCCGGGCTTATTAGTAAGGCCATACAGGATGCGCTTTGCAAAATGCCTGCAGACAGAGCTAGACATATCTCCCATACCATGGAGGACCTATCCAATGATTTAAAGAAATCCCTCACTGTTCTTTATTTTAGCATTACTATGCTCACAAGGGCAATACATGTGGTTGCCAAACTAAACAAAACCTTCACTGCCCTGATAGCCATTCAGCAAAGGAACATTGCATCAGCTCTCCATAAGATAGCTGAAGTGTTAGAGGTGTAGAACTCATCCGCATTGTGTTTTCAATATGAGAAAACTAAGTTTTGAAGTAAACAAATATAGTTATGCCTTTTTATTTTTGTGCATCGTTTATCTCTAAAGTTTCTCGATTCAGAGAACAAATGGAAAAGCATATTTAGACCTAATTTTATTGGTAAATCACAGATGTCATTATTTGGGGTTGTAGGGTTTTGCCTCAGAAAATAAACCCTTCCACATGCATATAGGATGCAGACAAACTGAATTTGTCACTGACTACTTATTAAATAATGAATGCTAAGGAATAAATGCCTCATAGCTTTTTTCTTAAAAGGCGCCTTATTTACTGCTGCACCATTCAGGGTTCAAAGCGATTGCGCGTGATAAAGACTGATCTTGCATAATTGCAGAATGATAAAAGCAGCTGTAAAAACTGCCAGAAGAATGTTAAATGCAAATGAGGCGAAATAATGAAAACAAAGGCTGTAGAAAACAAGTGCAAACATATTTCATGTGCTCGCGTGTCTGCTGAGTTTCTTTTTAGTAGGGTGTATTTTTTCCAGTCACAGAGCCTAATAAAATATTTAGATTAACTTTGAACTTCCGCTGACAAGCACTGTTTGGCAGCAAAACTCGGATCAGTTTGATGATGAGAGAAGGGGGGATATACGCCGAAGAGGGCTCAGATGGTCTCCAAATTAAAATGGCAATCAGTAGTTTCATTGCAGGATCCTAGGAATATAATTAAACTTGTTCATTCACATGCAAATGCTTTATTTTAAGGGCACAAAAGATGTAAAATGCAAGAAATTAAAACATTACTTGCTCTAATACCAAGGGTTTTCACGTGCCCAAAACGGTTCTTTTAACAGGCTTCATTTTAGGAAATGGATGATAGGACATCTGTTTCTATTCAGATGACATTCTAAAAAGGAGCACTTGCACAGGATTTCTACAGAACATCTCTCTCTATCCCGTCAATGGCAATACTCACTGTGAATGCGCCATTGAGAAGCAGTGAAGGACTTCTCTACTGAGTACAGCGAATAATATTTAATCAGAAGCAAATGTTTCCAGAATAAATACGAAATTGATAGAGTACTTGATAAAAAAACATACAAAAATCAAAGACATTTGTATTGAAACAAACTATCTGAAAGAAATGCAATTCACTAGCAATTACAACTGCCAGGCTCTGTTATGTGTCCCATAAACGTTCAGATGCATAATCAATATATGCATTTTATTGTTTATTTTGGAGCACATGTAGCATTCTTTTTTGATGCACAAAATAAGCGGATTAGGCAGGATCGAATTTATCAACCTATTCTAAAAAATGTTTTCAGTCTATTCCAGTTGATTTTCTCTTATGTTTGGAAATATTAACACAAATCAAAAGGAGTACGCCTGAAAACATATAACACTTAGGGCCCGATTCCGATCTCGGTTGGAAGGGCTCAGAATCAGATTTGAAATTACCTAAACCGATCCGGAGCCCATGTTTCCAACCGACTCATTCCCAAGTCCGAACGACCAAGTACGATGCCTGGAAACCCTTAGCGCTGACCGAATCGTTTCCGGATTCCGGAGCCGAATCGTATAGCTCTATGGAGTAGGTTTTCCAGGCCAGCAAGTACGATGTATGATTCGGACAGCCTTTATGAGTCGTTGTGCTCGGATCGAAAAGGCTGCTGGAATCAGTCTTTGGGGGCCCATAGCAAGCCCCCCTTCACCCGGGGCCGTCCAAATTGTGCCCGTGGGGGGTACCCATGGGTCCCCCCTTTCAGACCATGCACAGTGTGGCAGGCACCAAGGGATGCCCGCCACAGGGTGCACGATTTTCCCCAGTCACCCCTTTCTTCAATGCAAGCCTGTGTACGCGTTCGGTACACAGGCTCCCATTGAAGTCAACGGGAGACCGACCAAATCGTATCCGGATGCATTCAAACGAATCGTACTTGTTCGGTCGGACTCCCCTGACACGAGTCATATGAAAAGCATTCCGGACACGAGTCGTTCGGTTTGCTTTCCAACCGAGATCGGAATCGGGCCCTTAGTTGGAAGCAAGATGGCGACTGCGTAGTGCTGCTGCTAGCAGCTCTCCCCTGGCTCTCGGGGGGGTCATTGTTTCTAGAAGGGGAGACAGAGCTCTTACTGGCAGGGTGGTATGCTGGACAGTCTCTCCCCTGGTTCAGAGTGAGACTTCAAGGATACCGCCTGGTTGAGGCCTGGGCGCTGCTGTTGGTGGTTTCAGAGGTGTCCTCGTTCCTTTATCCAGCAGCTGGAGAGTCAAGACAGGGTCTTTGCTGGAGAAGACTCCGAGGGGGTGGACGAAGTGACTGTGTACAGCGTGCCTTGTGGCCAGCAATGGTGCCGAAGACCACCAGAGCAGCCCGTGACTAGGTCGACTACGTCGTTTCTGGGTCTCAAAGCATCATGCATACCCGGCAAAAGAGGACCGCACCAGTGATGGAGTTCCAGTTACGAAAGTGGAGCCCAGGCTCAGCAAAAGCAATGAAAGAATGGCCAGGACAATCAATCAGTCGGGGCAAGAGGGGCAGGGTTGCAGCTGTGACCACTGGTTACTAGTTGTATGATAGAAAAACACATGCCTCAACAATGCATGCCTAAACAACGCGGTCTCACCCACAACCGCGTCTTTACCACACATGCCTTTACCACGCATGCCTTTACAACAAATTTCATTGTAAAGGCATGATTGGTAAAGGCATGCATGATAAGGATCACACCCCAGACCCCCTGCCTTGAGTCCTAAAAACCAGACCACTGGCACTACTATCCCCCGCCCTAAACATTACCCAACCCCCCACCCTGAGCCCTAAAAACCAGCCCCCAGCCCTACAATGCACCCCATCCCAGCCCAAAAAAGTACCCTGACCCCCACCCTGAGCCCTAAATGCCCCCAGACCAAAAACGACCCCAACCCCAGCCCCACGTCCCAAGCTCTAAAACAGCCCCCAGCCCAAAAAACTACCCCTACCCCAGCCCTGAGCCCTAAAACTACCCCCTGAAAACTATCCCCCCAAAGCACCCCCCTCCCCCAAGCCCTACTCACCAAGCCGCGTCCTGGTCCTTCCTCTCCAGATGCGTCCTGTTCCTCTCCCCGCCCATCCGGTCTCTGCAACTAGATCGCTGATTACTGACTTCCTTACCCACGCACATGCGTGGTTAAAGCATGAGTGGCTAAGGCAAGCGATGTTCCGCTTGCGTGGAAACAGCACACGTGGTTTAGTGTGCATGGTTAATGCTGTTTCCCCCAATTACTGAGTTCTTCAAGGCGCCCACCCTATCGGGTGGCAACTCGGCTATCATACCCTCAGTGGAGAGACCTGGTGGTGCCTTGATGGATCTCGCAACAAATCTACAGACTGTGAAACCATGTAGCCTCCAGTTTACGCTGCCGACTCTGGACTCTCACAGCCAAGAGATGATTACTAGGGTACTGGTCAGTGATAAACACTGGCAAACTGACACTGACACAAGCTTTCATTACCAGGAACCCACAGATGACCGTAGGTTGTCAGGGGCCTCTAATATTTTAGGGAGCCAAAGTGAGGGCTTTACTGGGGCTCGGCTGCAATAGATTACATTGGCTTCTGAAGTTCTCCTCCCAGAGTATGAAGGTGCTAAATCTAAAAAGACCCTGAAGGGATTAAGGGTGACATAGGCGACCGGGAAGCATCTGTCTTTAGGGCCAACCACTCAGTGAATGACAACCCCTTTATGGCTCACAAGGGTCTGGATAAAAGCCTTGACAACTTCCAGGATGTGGGTGACAAGCTTTTCTCTCTCACCAATGGTTTAGATTCTCTTAGCCCTACCTCAAGCCTCAATGGTTCTGATGATGACTCTTGCTTAGCCATCTCAGGGGCCAGCGCAAGCAGTCTCTCTGATGAGCCTAGTTCCATGGTTAGGCGAGTAAAGCGGCTTAAGAAATCTAAAGAAAGGATTCGGAACTGTCCTGCAGAAGAAGAGAGTCAGTCACAAGCAGCGGCCACTTTGAAGTGGGATTATTCTGCTACACAGCAGGTATATTCTGATCATTGTGGCACAGAGGGAAGCTTCACCTCCTTTGGAAATAAGGCAGCATTCTCTTGCTGAGGATACAGAGGAGCCGTCGCTGAGGATCATTTATAGCAGCAGCGGTTTCTGACCGAGGGCTTCGGGGCTCCGCCCCCTTTACTTTTATCCCTAGTCAGCCATTGCCAAAGAGTTAATAAACAAACTCTTTAATATTTGAGTTTAAAAAATATTGGGCACTCACATTTTTCTTGGAGCTGGGTCTCTTTTTGCTGTGATTAGTCTCAGAGAGACTCTTATGGTCATGACACACTGCCTGCAGCAAGTGATGTTTTCTAAACATGCTGCCTGTGAGCAGGACATAAGAAAAATGATCCCAGTACACGATTGCATAGAAGAACCACAAAATTACATTGAATTAAACATAAATTACACAAACCATCTTATTCTTCATGTACAGTGTTGTTTAATCACACTGAACATACAGTAGTTCATAATATTTTCACTGATATTTATAAAGCAGTGCCCCAAGAGGGAAGGGTGGAGGTAAAGTGAATGAAGTGAGGATAGGGAAGTGAGTGAAACGGTGTACAATTCACATAATCAATTGTTATAAAACACAAAAGCGGCTCATAAAGGAGCCAGATCTTCTTATTAGGTACAAATGTTAGATAGCCATGATTGTAAACAGGGTCACAGCGATGAATCGCTGTTGGTCAAACTGGCTAGTATGGTAGATGTCGACGTTTCGACCCCTGAATAATAGTAGGTCAATGTATCCCTTATGTCGGGGTCTTCTTCAGGACAGGAGTGTAGGTGGGTGAATGGGGGCAGGTTATCTAGAGGCAGAATAGAAAAGTTTAAAAACCGAAAATTCCCATATAGGGGGTGAAATAAAACTACAGGAGAAAAATGAAATCTAAAAGATTACCATCAGTGGCCCATTCATTGGGCCTGAGGGGCAAGTGGGCGCGTAGGCTCCAAACTGTAGTAGGCGAGAACAAACACCTGCAAAAGAATTGAGCAGGTTCAGAATACAAATAGGATCCACTCCTATAGATAAGGAATGGTTGGACCTCTCTAGTGCACTTACTTCAGCGCGTACTCAAAGATGCCTGAATTGGGGGTGGGCCACACAGGGTTAATCTCCTGGGCCCGGAAAAATTACTTGTGAGGTCAATGTGGAGGGCCAAATTGCTCCGTACTCAGTCGTTCCTAGGAAAATAATGACAGACGGTCGGTTGGTTGCACCAACTCCAAACATTGTGAAACACCTCTGTATTGCATATATACAATGGAGCACATACCCAAATTTACAGGTCGAAGACCGAAAAAACACAACCCAGCGTTAAGAAAATAAACAGCCTAACGTGGGACCCGTGCTGTTTAAGAAAAGCTGAAAAATACAGTATTGCACCCCCTTATGTAATTAATGCTGGCTGCCTGTCTCTCGAGGGCTACGAGGTCAATAAAAGAAAGCACGAAGTGCAGGGATGTCACCTGTATGACAGAAAACAGCTATCTAAATAATGTGAAAAAACAGCGCCTGTAATGGACGACTGCATTTCAGGAGCGTCATGCTTGAAAGGGAAACACGCGTTTCTAAAAAGCCTGTATTATTTACCGTCTCTGTGTTAAATAGACAAAAGCACAAAAGACAGAGATGAACTGTGCGCGGCAGGGGCTTACTGTAACTCCAGGAAACGTCTCAGTCCGTCAAGGGAAACCCGAGAACTGCATCCTGTCAATTAAATAGGCCAGTGAAAACCGGTCCATTAGCCAGGTGTACGTGACGAAATGCAGGTTCCCTTAGTGTGAATCCGAAAACGGAAGGGAAAACAGACTGTAAAAAGCAGAGCCTACTACGAGGTTGCTGAGTATCATTCTCAGCAAAGTCTGAAAAGAAATCCCATTTAAATGCAAAAAAGGTCAAATTAACAAAGTGAACTCCGTCATGTTGATAAAAACCTTGGTAAATCATTATATGTATAATGGCGAACAACATCACATAAGAATACAAATCATAAACGTGGTCATATTGAGACATTGCTGTACATACGAAATAATTTAGCAATCTGGGGAGACAAAAGGCAGATATATATGTACACACGAAATTATTCAACAGACATGGGGAGACAAAAGGCAAAGAAGGATTTATCATATAACTAAGCATGGCTCATTATGCATCACAGGTCCCCCACATGAGAGTGTGTATATATGGATATAGAGCTCCATATGGTGCAATAACAGAATAAATAAAGAGCCTAGTTGGTGTATGCTCTATTTATTAATACAGCGTTCTTCTTCTCTGTCTTCTCTCGGTTAAGGGCCATGGGTCACCCATATTCTGAAGAGTCTAAGTATAATACTACATAGCTAGACAAACATCATGATTAGTGGGACGGGCACATGTTCATGGTACAACCTTATAGATGGATAATGTAAACCGGTATATGGTAGGTTCCATAGATACATCATCTGATAAAGCCTGGTTAGAAGGAGGGCAGTATAACCGTATGTTCCTGTATAGGTGAAGATCTTAATAGAAATAGGTCAACTGTAGGGGATAATGAGAGAAAACGCTTAATCTAAAGCAGTCTAATAGCTGTAAAAAGTGCATAGATACATCATCTGATAAAGCCTGGTTAGAAGGAGGGCAGTATGATCGTATATTCCTGTATAGGTGAAGATCTAAATAGAAATAGGTCAACTGTAGGGGCTATTGAGAGAATACGCTTAATCTAAAGCAGTCTAATAGCTGTAAAAAGTGCATTAATGATGTTCACAACCACTCCTTGCGTGGGGATCAGGGTTAACGTGGTGCATGGGGTTGACCTCATGTGAGACAAGCTAGTTGTGCATGGCTGACCTCGGATTCATTCAAACCGTTCTGGATGGAGTCCAGAAGGGACATCCATTTGCATTCCCTCAAATCCAAGATCGTACCAATGTTACCTCCCCTAGGACCAAGGGAGGCCTTCTCAAGGACCACCCAATGAAACTCATCTGGGCTGTGGTCTGCAGTTCTGAAATGTTCAACCAAGGGTGCCCCTTGAACCCCACATCTGATGCGACTGCAGTGTTGCAGAATTCGGGATTTGACTTTCTGCTGTGTTTGACCGACATATATCAGATTACATGGACACACGATGCCATAGATCACATTGGTCGAGTTGCAATTTGTAAATGACCTTAAAGTGATCACATGCTGTTTATATGTGAATTCCTTTGTTTGAATTGTAGTTTGGCACGCCTTGCATTGTCCACACTTGAAGTGTCCAAGCGTCGGTGGTAAATTCCACATAGATTGAATTGACGGTGGTTTCAAGGGTTCTAAGAAAGAGCGTACTACGTGGTCCTTTACACTTTTGGCTTTTTTGTATGAGTGCATCGGGAGGTTGGTTTGATCTATATCCTCTGATATTAGTCCCCAGTATCCGTTGATCACTTTTTTGATGGCATGACTTTGCGTTGAGAATGTGGTGACACATATCATCCTTTGAGGAGTTTCTTCTGTCCGATCCTTAGGTGTAAGTAAGTCCTCACGAGGGCTATACCATGCCCTTTTCTGGGCTCTTCTTATTAGCTTTCTTGGATAGCCTCTTTCCATCAATCGTTGACTCAAATCATCTAATTGGATAGAGTAATCAATTCTTTTGAACAATTCCTGCGGACCCGCAGGAACTGCTCAAACGGTAAATTGTCTCTCAGTCCTCTCGGATGGTAGCTGTTATACCTGAGAAGGGAATTCCTCTCCGCCGGCTTCCGATATAGAGTTGTATACAAGTGATCATTTTCACACTTAATTGTGATGTCCAAGAAGTCAATTTCATCCGGACTGGAATTCATGGTGAATTGAATGTCTCCACTTCTTTCATTTAGCCAAGAGTGGAAATTGCCTAGTTCCGTAGAGTCGCCGGTCCAGATCATCAATATATCGTCTATGTAACGTCTCCAGAGGGACACCTCCATGATATAGGGGTTTGTTTCATTGAATACAAATGATCTTTCAAAATGGTCCATATATATAATGGCCAAGTCCGGGGCGAATGCAGCCCCCATGGCCACTCCCTTGGTTTGGAAATAGAAGTGTCGATCGGAAAAGAAAAAGTTCCGCATCATTGCTAAGCGTAGTAGGCCAATGATGAAATTGGTCGGTACTCTCATAGGTGCCGGTCGTAGATCCAATGTCTCTCTCATTACATCCAGAGCAGCCTGTTGAGGTATGCTGGTGTACAGGGATACAATATCACAGGTCACCAACAGTTGATTGCTGGGATTGAAAGGGCGCTGGTCAATCAAATTTATAGTTTGCATAGTATCTCTCAAGTAGGCCTGAGTAGACTCCGCTATAGGCTTGAGAAAATGGTCGATATATCTACATAATGGTTCCAACATGGATCCACATCCAGACACTATCGGTCGTCCAGGTGGTTTGACTGGGTCTTTGTGGATCTTAGGCAGGGTATATAGAGTGGGGAGCCGAGGATGTTTCTGGTTTAGATACTGGAATTCATGGTTGGATAGGAAACCTTGTTCAAGGCCATGTGAGGTAAGGATGAATATATCCTCTGCAAGGTCCTTGGAAGGGTCAGATCTTATCTTCTTATAGCTCACCCCATCTTGTAACTGGTTCAGAATCTCTGTCTTGTAGTTTGAGACATCCTGTACGACGATTGCACCACCCTTATCCGCGGGCTTGATCACTATTTCTTTGTTATTCTTCAGGTTGACAAGTGCATCTTTTCAATTTTCGTAATGTTATACTTGTTATGCTTGTATTCCTTCAGTATTTTAGACACATCCCTCATAACAACACTTTCATAGGCTAAAATCTTGTTAGTCATTTTAAAACCTGGTGGGACAAAGGTAGATGGAATCCGTAATCCTGTTTGAGAGGTAGCTAATGATGGAGGAGAGTGTTTGAAGAAGTATCTCAGGCGGATTTTCCTAAAAAGCGATGTAATTCCATTTTAAGAGAGAATTCATTGGGGTGTGCTGTGGGCACGAAGGAAAGTCCCTTGCTCAGGACACTGTTTTCTTCATCTCTCAGTCTATAGGAGGAAATGTTAATTACAGGGTTCTGTACTCGCCTCACCACCTGTAGGTCCTCCTCCGCGTGTTGATTTCTCCATGGTTCTCCGGTTGAAAACGAACCTGTTTCTGTACTTGGCCACGTCCTCTGTCCCAATTGCCGCTGGTCGTAGGCTGTCCCCTCTGTATTCCTCTCGGCCATTGTCCGCCCCGGCCCCTTGGTGGTCTCCATTGGCCTTGGCCTAAAAAAGGCTGATATGGTCCTTGAGGTTGGTGCCAATTGTCCTGATAGCTAAAGTCTCCGCTGGGACCTGGTTGCTCGTTATCGCTATCCGTGCTGTACGATGAATCCGAAATGTGAGCAGGGCCAGAACCTAATGTATTTGTGGTGCTAACGAGCTCACAGGCCTCAGGGCTGTGACCTCATCAGCACTGCAAATAGAGTGCCTAAAAGACCAGTCTCCACCCTCTGACGACATGGGGATAAAATTAGCAGAGTGCATTTTAGACTTAATCCCTGTAGCACTGGAGCTTCAGGTCAGTCAGAGAGACTGACTGACAATTAGAGACTCTCAAAATGAAATGGTCGTACATCTGGCCCCAAATCTTCTAGTAAATGTGTATATTTGCCCCCATTCATTTATATAACACATATGCAATAGAACCATAACAAATATAAACAATTGATAAGAAAAAATATATTCATTATTGTAGACACTTAATAAAATGTTAAAACTTGGAAAATCCGAGAAACACATTTACTAAAAATACTATAAAAATTTAAATACAGCAACAAAAAAAAAGAATTATTGCTATTTAATCTAGTTACCCAATATTTTCGAAACTTTTGGAGTCTAAGAATATGAAATATACTATTCCTACTCGAGTCACTGCAATTATAGAAAAATTATTACTATTCCAATGGCAGTCAGTACAACAGTAGGGAAACTGTTGGACTTCGGAGGGACCAAATTGACTATTTTCACACCATTTTAAACAACAGATTTACTATTCCTACTCCTCTCACCGCAATTATTGAGAAAGTGTTGGACTTTGAAGGAGTTAGATTTACTATTCCTATGGCAGTCAGTGCAACAGTAAGGAAAGCATTGGCTTTCAGAGGCGTGACATTTACTATTCTCACTCCAATCTGTGCTACAGTAGGGAAAGTGTTTGGTTTCGGAGGGGTGAAATTATCTAGCCCCACTCCGAACAACACAACAGTAAGGAAAGTGTTGATCTTCTGAAGGGTTAAATGTACTATTATCACTCTAAACTGGACGACAGTAAGGAAAGCACTGGATTTCAGAGGGGTAAAATTATCTACTCCCACTCCAGTCTGTGCAACAGTAGGGAAAGCATTGAATTTCAGAGGGATGAAATTTACTATTCTCACTCCAAACTGGGCAACAGTAGGGAAAGCATTGGATTTTGGAGGGATAAAATTTACTCTTCCCACTTCAAACAGCGCAACAGTAGGGAAAGTGTTGGACCTTGGAAGGGTAAAATTTACCATTCCCACTCCAGCCTGTGCAACAGTAGGGAAACTGTTGGATTTCGGAGAGGTGAAATTTACTATTACCACTTCAAACAGCGCAATTTTAGGGAAAAAGTTGGACTGCAAAGAGGTTAATTTTACTATTCCCACTGCAGTCTAAGCAAGAGTAGAGAAAGTACTCCACTTCAAACACAATACATATAAGTAACCTCATGCATGTAGAAAAATATTAAACTCTTAATATTAAAAATATTATTTCCAATATATATAAAAAAACTGAAAACAATTAAATAATTTTTTTTATCAATTTACATAATCACTATTCAATAAAGAATTAATTAACAATTAATAACAAATTGTTATTCAATTATTAATGAATTAACTTCCCAACCTGTACCCCTACCAACTTAGCAGTCCGCACCTAAAATATAACTAAAACATTACTATTCTATAACTTACATATTTTAAATGAATTAAATAATTTATTTACAATTAATAATTAATTTCTAATTATTATTACTGAATTACCTTCCCACCCCTACCACCCTGTATCCCTACAAACATAGCTAAAGCAACTAAAATAAAATGCATATAAATAAGTATTTCACATTTTACAAATTTAAAATTCAGCTAAATAATTATTTTACAAAAAATAATTAATAATTATTTAATAATATTTATTACTTTATTCGTTTCCAACCCATACTCCTACAAACCTAACATAATCTACATAATTAATATCAATCATATAATTAAATAAAATGTATTAAAACATCCTTAATTAATTATTACCTAATTAATTTCACACCCTATTTCCCTACAAACCCAACAACTGGCTATAACAAAATAATTACTATTAAAAATTAAATAAAAATTCTAAATCACTTAAAATTACAAGCTATATTTTAAAGACAATTAATAACATTTATCTAAACAATAATAACAGATAAAATGAATACATCAACTAAGACACATTAAAATAATTAAAAAACAATATTTTTAACCGCTATACTAGTGAAAACGATATTAAAAACGTCAATATTATTTAAAACTATATTACTTACCTCAAAAAATGATATTCTCATCAACGATATTTGTGCATCATGATACTTGTGTGAAATGATATTTAATTTTCGATATTTGTGTCTCCCGATATTTTTTACTTGATTTTTTTGTCCAAACACAGTTTAATTTATTAAAATCAGTTTTAGTATTTAATTGTCATTTTTTATACTAGTGTTCTGGCTATTGATTCACGCAAGAGTAGGCCTTGGTTTACACTGAATTGTCGTACTTTGCTTTGCTGACATTTGGTTCATTTCTTTGGTTTGTTTGGATATTTTTAGTCTAAGTTGTAATAGGAGTGGATTTAATCTTTGTTCTTGGTAGCTTTCTGATTTCTTTAGAAATTGGAGCTTGGCTTTTTACAAGTGCTCCTTGGAATTGTGGAACCTTCTACTGCATTGTTAGTTTTTACTTCAGAGATGGTGCTATCATAGATATTCACCATGCAATGTGAAATTTTGGTTGGCACATGTGTCCTGATCAGTGCAGGCTGAAGTGTCTTTAAAATATCCATTAGTGGTGAGGGTTTATTTTCATTTTTCGGAAGCATTGGATTCTATTAACATTTAGAGGCCGATTAAGATGTCGTTCGGAAACACTCCAGACCGAATCGGTTTCGGAATCATCTCTGACCGAATCGGTGTTCTGCGAGTGCCATTGACCGATTACGATGCTTCGGTACATCGTTTGGTTGGAATCGCATTGATTTCAATGGGAGCTTGTATTCTGAACGAGAACACAGGCTCCCATTGAAAAAAGGGGTGGTTGGGGAAAACCATGCACTCTGTGATGGGCACCCCACACTGTGCACGGTGGTAAAGACGGGTCCCATGGGTACCCCCACAGGCCCCAACCGGAGGCCTCTGGGTGAAGGGGGGGCCTGCTATCGGCCCCCAAAATCAGATTCCGACAACTGTTTCGTGTCAGGCAGACCGATTAGGAATGGGTGTCAGAATCGGTCATCGTAATCGCTCGGTCGGAAACCGTGTCCATAGAGCTGTACAATTCGGATCCGAATGACTCGAGCTGTCTGAATCCCGTTCAGAACCGAATCGGACAGCCCGAATGGTTTCCTTGCATCGTAATCGGTCGTTCGGAAATCTATCCGATTCAGTCGGAAACATGGGTTCCGAATCGGATTCTCAGATTCTGAATCCCGTTCGGAGCCTTTCCGAACGACATCGTAATTGGCCCCTTAGTGGTGTTTTGTTACTTCAGTGACCAGGTTATCAGCTAATGATATTCATTTGTTTACTTTATAGTCCAATAGAAATTTCTCTTGGATCGACTGTTATATATTAAAGACTCATCTTATCACAACATCTATTCAGACTATACAAATGTAACCAACATTCTTACACATTCTTTGACTGAAACATATATACCATTTGATGAACCCTAAAGACAACCGTCAAAGCATTCAACCAAAAACATATAGTTATTTTTTTATAAAAATCATTTTTATTAATATTCATTGAAAATATTCATAAAAAAGGAAGAAATGGGGTAAAGCTTACCTTTACCCCATGTCTAATTATATATATATATATATATATATATATATATATATATATATATATATATATTCACTGAAAAAACCATAGGTTTTAGGGACAGTTATAGTTAGTTGGACATTGCACTCGTACAAAACCCGTGAAATTCCCCGTTATAGTTAGTTCAGCTAACTATAACTCGCGCCCCGCAATGCACTGCTGATAACGTCACATATTACATCACTCATGACATGGTCAGTGACATCACTGATGACATCACTGATGACATCTCAAATGACATCACTGATGACATCATCCAGTGACTGTGTGTTTCTGTAAAGTTTAAATATGTTTAATATATATAGGGAAAGGCGTATTGAAGAATGAGTGGGTGTATAAGTGTCTGAATGGATGATTTAGTACGTGCGTGACTGACTCTACAAGTGAGTGATTAAACGTATCTTACTGAATGCATGGGTTAGTGACTAAACTGTGTGAATGTCTGTATCCGTCTGTTGGTGTGTAAGTGGATGCATGGATTTGCGAATAGCTACATGAGTGTCTATATGGGTTATTGATTGGTTCTATGAGTATCTGTATGGGTGCCTGAGTGTTTGTGTGGATGGGGTGTGTGCGACTGTGCATAGATGTGTGAGTGGGTGATTCACTGGGTGGATGGTTTCAAGAGTGCATCTGTGATAGACTGTATGGGTGGGTAAGTGTGTGTAAGAGTGTGTTAGTGAGTGAATGTATGTCCCAGTGGTACATGTGTGAGTAACTACATATGTGAAAGGCAGTATATATGTGTATTGGAGTATATAAATAGCTATAAGCTGAGAGTGAGTGATTGTGATAGTGGCTGTATGGATGAGTGTGTGCTTGTATCAGTGATTGTATAAGAGCGTAACAATGTGCTAGTATTTGTATGATTAAGTGAGCTGGTGTGTGTATAACTGTATAGGTGAGTAAATGGCAGTGTGTTTAATTATTTGCATGACTGACTAGGTGTGTGAGTACCTCTATGGATGAGTGGCGGTGTTTGAGTGTCTATATAGGAGTAAGAGTGCATATGATAGTCCTGTACTGAGTGACCATAAGTATGAGTGACTGTACGGGTGAGTGAGTGGATGTGTGTGTGTAGACCTAAGAATCAGTGAGTGGGTATGTAGTTATTGGTGTTGGAGTGTCTATGGTTTTGCGAATGGCACTCTGTAATTTAGATTGGGTGTATCAAAGGTTATATTAGGGTGTGAGGAGCTGCATCAGATTATCACGTGGATGATGTCATCAGTGATGTCATTTGAGATGTCATCAGTGATGTCATCAGTGATGTCACTGACCATGTCATGAGTGATGTAATATGTGACGTCATCAGCAGTGCATTGTGGGGCGCGAGTTATAGTTAGCTGAACTAACTATAACGGGGGAATTTCACGGGTTTTGTACGAGTGCAATGTCCAACTAACTATAACTGTCCCTAAAACCTATGGTTTTTTCAGTGAATTTCAAAGGTTTTTTAAATGCTAATTTCTAACTATAACGTGTCTGAAACCTATGGTTTTTTCAGTGAATTTCAAAGGTTTTTAAAATGCTAATTTGTAACTATAACGTGCCTGAAACCTACGGTTTTTTCAGTGAATTTCAAAGGTTTTTTAAATGACAATTTTTAAATGTATTAATTTTTATATTAATTTTTTTCACACTGATTTACTACATTTTTAGAAACAATTTCTTTTACATATTTTATTTTTAAATTACATTGTAATTACATTATACATTACATTACAAAAATACTTTCTCAGAATGAATTACTTTAGTTTAAATACTTTGCACATAGGCAATAGACTTTTAAGTACAGTAGTTACAGTTGTTGCAATGGGCAACACATTTTCATACACAATGCAACATTCAGCTCAATGTGAATTTCTAGTTAAATGCAATTAGTTACTTTATGGATTACTTTTCTAACCACAGGACTGGATCCTAGATTCAGTCCTGGTACATCTCCTGTAAACAGTTGAGTAAAAGCGCTTTGGTTACAGTCGTGATTTTTAAGGAATATTATTGTATTTTAAAAGTTGACACTTAGAAACTTTTTCTCATAGAATCACCAATGTTATCCTATGGAAGGAAATTCACTTAGCAGGTAAAAACTGTTATCGTTACTTTTTCTTACTCAGTGTTGGATCCTGGATCCAGCACTGGTGCATCTCCTGTAAACAGTTGAAAGAATGCGTTTAAGTCATACAGGCGATTTTTAAGGAATATTTGTAGTTTGTGAAAATCGACACTTTGAAACTTTTCTGCTGAAAACCAGACAATGGATTCCTATGGAAGAAAATATAAGTTACTGGTAAGTACGGTTAAAATTACTTTTCAGGACCAGTACTGGGCTGAAAGATACAGCACTGAGGTCTCTCCTTATAACAGGTGAGTAAATCGGAATTCGTATTTCGGCTGATTTTAGAGGAATATTTGTATGTTTCAAAAATCAAAACTTAGAAACTTTTTCAGCAAAAAGCAGGCAATGATATCCTATGGAAGGAAATTCAAGTGACTGGTAAGTACGGTTAAAATTACTTTTGAGGATCAGTACTGGGCTGAAAGATGCAGCACTGAGGTCTCTCCTGATAACAGATGAGTAAATCGGAATTCGTATTTCGGCTGATTTTAGATGAATATTTTAAAGTTCCAAAACTCCACACTTAGAAGAATTTCCAAGTGAAACCAGTCAATGTTAGCCTATGAAGGAAATTCAAGTTACCGGTAAGTACGGTTAAAATTACTTTTCAGGACCAGTACTGGGCTGAAAGATGCAGCACTGAGGTCTCTCCTGATAACAGGTGAGTAAATCGGAATTCGTATTTCGGCTGATTTTAGAGGAATATTTGCACAATGGTGAAGGGAGGGTGCGGGGCCTGAGGTGACATCTGTGCAAACGCGCCCGTGGCGCGTTTTAAGTTGGGGGATTAAGTCCCCTTGAATCATGAGGGTCCCTACGGGCCAACTAGCCCACCAGGAACCTCCAGTATGCGCTAGGGGCTGCGTTGCAGAGACATGTACAGAGGCCACACCCCTTTTACACCTCTCTGCAACGCAGCTCTGTGGCGCTTTCTGGACATACCTGTTGGGCTAGTTGGCCCCCAGGTACCCTCAGGATTGAAGAGGATTTAATTCCCCATCTTAAAACGCGCCACGGGGCCTGTTTGCACACATGTCACCTGAAGCCCCGCCCCTCCCTTCACCACTGTGCAAACGCGCCCGTGGCGCGTTTTAAGTCGGGGGATTAACTCCCTTGAATCCTGAGGGTCCCTGGGGTGCAACTAGCCCACCATATACCTCCAAAGCGCCATAGAGCTGCGTTGCAGAGAGGTGTAAAAGGGCGTGGCCTCTGTACACCTCTCTGCAAGGCAGCCTCTGGCGCATACTGGAGGTTTCTGGTGGGCTAGTTGGCCCCCAGGGACCCCCAGTATTCAAGGGGATCTGTTTCCTCTGCAAACGCGCCAGGGGGCGCGTTTGCAGAGTGGTGAAGGAAGGGGGCGGGGCCTACGGGCCCGATCGTTTTTTTTTGTTTTTTTTCCCTCTGAAGGGGGGCTGTGTGGCCCCTTCCTTTTTCCTATTTTTAGGCCCTGGGAACCCCATCCCCCAGGGCCTTACCCCTTTTTAAATTAAAATAAAAAAACGGGAAGGGGCCGCATGGCCCCCCTTCCCTGGGTCTGTATTGGCCCCGGGACCCCGGGGCCGGCCTTGCACTTTTTTTTTTTTTTTTACTTTGGGAGGGGGCCTGCGTGGCCCCCTCCGTGGCCACTTATGGCCCCGGGACCCCATCCCCCGGGCCTGGCCTCGCGTTGGGGACTGTGGGGGTCCCAAGCCCCCACAGTCCAGCCGGCTCCCCGTGTCCTACGGGAGCCGGCATTGCTTTACACATGGGGAGCTGCTAAGATGCAGCTCCCCATGTGGAAAGCAATCAGCTTTGGATATTGGAAGAGAGAGCAGGTTTCCTGCCTCTCTTCCAATATCCAAAGCAGTTTGTAATGACAGGACGGAGCCGCGAGGCTCCCGTCCTGTCATTGCAAACAGCAGTGTCCCGGGGTAGGCACCCCGGGACACTGCAGGAGCCGGCTCTGGGGGTGGCGGTCCCCAGGGCCACCACAGGCTCCAGGAGGAGGGCCGCGCGGCCCCCTCCTTACATTTTGAAAGCCCCGGGAGGTGGTGGTCTCCGGGCTTGGGGGTCCAAAACGGACTCCCATTTTAATTTTTCTTAGTGCCCCGGGGAGGTGGTGGTCCTCGGGCGTGTGGGGCTGGAGCCCCCACACAGGTTTTTAATTTAAAAAGAAGCCCCGGGAGGTGGTGGTCCCCGGGCTTCGCGCACCATGAGCGCATCCTGCCGATTTAAAAATTTTTTTTTTTTTTGCCCAGGGGTCCTTGTGGGACCCCTGAGCAAACCTAGGGGGTCAGGGTGTTTCTACCCTGCTCCCTTTGTGCGCTTTGCGCACTTGCTTCTGTCCCTCGGTTCTACCGAGGGACAAAATGGCTGCCAACATTTCCTGAATCGGAATGTTGACAGCCAGCTGACAGCCAATTAACATGCAGCTCGTGGATCGGGAGGGTACGCGGACCCTACTCGGCCATAGATATCACTATCTTTTTACTTTTGATTTTCTCAGCAACTACTGAACGGATTTACACCATTTAACAAAAAGGGTTCTTTCTGAACCAAGAACTACCTCTTTGCCAAATTTGGTGTAATTCCGTTCAGCAGTTCGGGCTGTAGCCGTGTCTAAAGTTTCCTATGGAAAATTGCATGGGGAAAACGCGTTTTGGGATCCCCCTTTTCTCGGCCCCGCTTGACGAATCCCCCGAGACTTTCAGGGTAGGAGCGGACCAGAGCGGGCCACAAAGTTTGAACATTTTGCGAAGATACGTCAACCGGCAAGAGAGTTATTTCAAATAGAATGTCGCGGATTTCCTATGGATAATAGGTTGTAACTATAACTATCTACTGGCGACCGCCAGTAGATAATATATATATATATATATATATATATATATATATATATATATATATATATATATATATATATATATATATATATATATATATATATATATGTAATTAGACATGGGGTAAAGGCAATGTCTACCCCTTGTAGTTAGTGTTACCAGAGATAGGGATTCCTTGGCTTTTTGCTAACCCTGGGCGTAGTTTGCGTAGTCGCGCTACGCGTAGCTACGCGAAGTGTACTTTACAATACGCGCGCTACGCGTAGCTACGCGAACTGCGTAGTGCGTTAGGGAAACGCTGTTCGCAATGATTGCACAGTGCTGGATGCTTGTCCGCACTGTGCAATCATTGCGAATGGCATCATGCACAGTGCAAACGGTCGTTTTCTGCCGCTCGAGTAGATTTGTACTCGAGCGGCAGCTTTCTCAACGCGGACTGGTAGTTTCTCATCGCGAGCGGTCGTGAGCATACGCGACCACTCGCAATGAGAAACCTGACCTCCCCACATTGAGAATCTCGCCGGGAGGTTTATTTTCCACGCTCGCGATCGGCAACTTGATGTTGCCGATCACGAACGAGGAAAAAGTCTCGCCGGGATGTTGATTTTGCTCGCTCGCAGTCGCCAACTTGACGTTGAGGACCGCGAGTGAGCAAAAAATGCCTGCTACGCGTTTTTGCACTGTGCTACGTGCGATTCGCGTATCGCGTAGTTGCGCAAACTACCCACACTCCGCGAGCGTAGCGTAGTTTTCCGCCCAGGCCTACTTTTTGCCCCTTAATAACACTGGTTTGATGAATCTTCGCAAAACTTTCTAGACCTATTGCCCCCTTTACATTGGCAGAGGATGGAAAGCTTTGTAGTGTTTGGTCAAGGGGGTGGAAAGAAAAAATGGGAATGCAAAACCGGGTTTGACCCCAATGCATTTTGCATAGACTTTTTGTGTCGGACGTAGTAGCAAAACAGCTGAACGGATTGCAATGAAATTTCACAGCAATGTACATTAGACTATGTAGATGATCCTTTCTGTGATTGCAAGTGATAGTTATGAAGTGGCAATGATGTAAAAAGGGCAAACTACTTAGTAATATCTGTGTAGCACCATACTTCTAAAAGTAGCAATGAAGCCCAAAAGATAAACTAGACTACATATGTGAAGTTTCAGATTTACTACATGGACAACTGAAAGAACCATTTATGGTCTCGTGCTAATGGAAATAAATAAACAAATACATACAAATATAATACATCTAATCTACATACGTTTTTATTTGCATGCTCTCTGGCTCACTAAATAAAACTGTGGCCAACAAGCGAAACAAAAAGCATCTTCCTTATGCACTCATGTGCAACAAAATGGAAAGGTAACCTAGCAATGAGCTACACAAACCACTATATATGGGACATGATAATTGGCCACTAGGAAAAGAAATCTTACTTTTTATAAAAACAATGAGTGGCTTTCTTTCACTTTGTGCTTCGTATGTAGCACAATCCTAATAAATGTAACAAGGAAGCACAACAAATTAACCAGACTTCATGAAATAAAGTTTCAGAATTACTACATGAACAACTAAAGACACATTGATGGTCAAATGATTATGTAAACCAATAAACTAATACATAACAAATGCAATAGATGAAAAGAAAGAAAGCACATTAAATATTATTGCCACTCTGTAGTTATAGTTAGGACTCTCAGAAATAGGAATTCCTCAGTTTTTTTGCTCCCTAATACCTTTTCACCCATTTGACAAATCGCTACAAACATTTCCAGACTTATTGCACTTTCTGCATTTTGTGATGATGTAAGTTTTTGTGGTGAATCGATAACTGGGTACAAAGATAAAAAAGGGGGCCCAAACATGTTTTTCCACCAATGCATTTTCCATAGACTATTGTATTTGATGTTGCACAAATAAGGCTGAATGGTTTTACATGAAATTTGGCAGGATTGTTCATTATGGTGCGCAGATGATCCTTTTTGGGTACTGCAGGTTAAGTAGGTTCAGTATATTTTGAGTTATAAGGCCTTTAAACCTATTGATATCTGTGACCGCAGAACTTTTGTGTAATTTAGCAAAATCTTGTGGCACTACTGCAGTACATGGTGATGACAAGTCATTCTCTGATTGGATGATGACTGCTTTTACAACAGATTAAGGCAGCCTTGCTGTTTTAAGGCCACATTACCAGTGTTCCGGCTTAGGGGCTTCGATATAGGTATGTATTAGGTTTTATATTCTTTGCCTACTTATTACCACTTTAATAAACTGGTAATAGGTAGGGAACAAGAATTGTAAGTTTGTATATGATTTATAAAAAATGTTACGGTGCACGCGGTGCTACTTAGGAAGTACTACAGTACTTAAAATATATATATATATATCTTATAAAATAGAGAAAACAGTATATTTAACAAATATAATGTAGTACAGTGTATGTATAATTTTTAACATGTTTAATTCTGTAAATAAAAGATTGCTGAGTACAGCAGAAATACTTTAAAAATTATCAAAAAATGCGCCTACTAGGTACTAGCGCAGTACTCCGTAAACTTATTTAAAAATATGAAAAAATATATAAATACTTTTTCCTACCTATCGCCACTTTAATAAAGTGGTAATA
This sequence comes from Calotriton arnoldi, assembly GCA_963921515.1. Classification (NCBI taxonomy): domain Eukaryota; kingdom Metazoa; phylum Chordata; class Amphibia; order Caudata; family Salamandridae; genus Calotriton; species Calotriton arnoldi. The sequence goes on from CAWUFW010000039.1 coordinate 2,190,028, forward strand.
GGTAGGGAACAACAATAAAACCTACTTCTTACCTATATCTAAGGCCCAGCCAAAGTGCAGTAAAAATAATAAGACTGCCTTTTCATTTTCTAAAAACAGCCATTACCCAATTATACACTGGCTTATCATCGTCATGCACCATGGTATACCACAAAGTTACAGCAGTATACCGTGAGCCAAAATATAACTAAGGCCAAGCTATATTATTGTATTGTGGTACCCTTTTGCCAAGCATGGTGTCGCATGGGCAATGCAATATTTAGGTCGGTTTACAAAGCAACTCAAGGCCACTACTGCTCAAGACTCCACTCTAAGCCATTCCACTCTATGCTATTACACTGTATGCAACTCCACTGTACGCCACTATACTCAGTGCTCTTACACTGTATGCACCTCCACTTTATACCACTCCAGTCTTTGCCACTCCACTGGATGCTACTCCACTATACGCTATTCCACTCTACGTCATTCCACTCTACGCAGTGCTTAATTTGAGCCAGTGGTTTCCAGTGCTCGGCACCGGCACTTTATTGTCAACACCAGGACTTATGACAGCCTGCCACATGGTGGCGATGTTTGTCTCATTTTGTGATGAACACAGAAACAGTTGTTTAAAAATTCTATATACATTAATAATTAGTAATACCTGCCACCCAAAGCTTTAAAAATAGCTTGGGTGGCATTCAGTAGTCATTTTTAGTGTACAAAGAGTCTGTATTGTCATTAGTAGTGCAATGGCTGGTGCAAGCTACAGTGGTCTCCTGACAAGGGCCTGGCACTTATGTCATTACAAATCAAGCAATGACTGTAATCCACTCCACTCTATGCTATTCCACTGTATGCCATTTCACTCTACAATGCTCCATTCTATGCTATTCCACTGTATGCCACTACACTGTAAGCTACTGCACACTACGCCACTCCAGTGTATGGCACTCCACTCTACGCTACTTTATTCTATGCTATTCCATTGGATGCCACTCCAATGTGCACCACTCCACTGTATGCTTTTACATTCTACCCCACTCCACTGTATGCCATTCCACTGTACACCACTCCACTCTACGCATTCCACTGTATGCCACTTCCACTCTACAACACTCCCCTCTACGCTATTCTTCTGTATTCCAATCCACTCTACAACATTCAAATCTGCACTATTCTACTGTATGCCACTTCACTGTACACTACTCCACTCTAAGCCACACCTTTGTATGGCACTCCACTCTACACCACTTCATTCTATGCTAGTCCATTAGACACCACTCAAATAAACGCCACTGTATGCTATTACACTCTACCCCACTCCACTGTACGCAACTACAGTCTACAGCACTCCACTGTATGCCAATCCACTGTACACTAACCCACTATAAGCTATTACACTCTATGTCATTCTTCTGTATTCCACTCCACTCTTTGTGATTCCCCTGAATGCCACTCTCCTGGAAAACACGCTACTGTATGCTATTTCACTGTATGCCACTACACTGTATGCCACCACAGGTTTTGCTACTCCACTCTGCACCACTCCATTGCACACTATACCATTAGAAGTTACTCCACTGTTCGCCACTCCACCGTGTGCTTTTACACTCTATGCTGCTTCACTGTATGCCACTCCATTCTTTGCTATTCCACTGTATGCCACTCCACTATACGCTGCCCCACTCCACTGTACTCCACTCTATGCTATTCCGCTTTATGCCACTCCACTCTATGGTATGACACTGTAAGCAACTTCAATCTTCATCACTCTGCTGTATGGTATTTCAGTCTACCCCACACCACTGTATGCCACTCCATTCTATGCTATTTCATTGGTTGTCACTCCACTGTATGCCACTCCACTGTACACCACTCCAGTCTACACCAACCTACTGTATGCCACTTCACTGTATCTTACTCACTATACGCTATTATACTCTATGTCACTCCACTGTCCAACAATCCACTCTACACCACTCCATTCTACACCACTCCATTCTACCCTATTCCACTATATACCACTCCACTGTAGCTACTCCACTATATGCTATTCCACTCTACGCCACTCCACTGCACGCTATTCCACAGTATGCCACTTCACTGTACGCTAATCCACTCTATGCCACTCCAGTGTACTCTCCTCCACTCTATATAACTCCTCTCTACAAAACTCTACTACACTCTATGCCACTCTACTAGACTCTATTCCACCCTATCACCGTACACTCCACTGTCCAAATTTGTACTTGACTCTATGCCCGTACACTCTTTTGTACACTCTGTTCCACTCTATGACAGATTCCAGCACTGTATGACACATCACTCCACTCTACTGTATGAGATGTCACTTAGTTTCCATGACTCTACACTATGCCACTTCAATGTATACCACTCTACTCTACGCTAATCCACTGTACACCACTCCACTCTATGCGACTCTACTGTATGGTATTTGACTGTATGCTATTCGACTGTATGCTACTCCACTTTATGGTAATCCACTCTACACCATTACATTGTATGTCACTCCACTCTACGAACCTCCACTGTATGGCACCCTCTTCAACACTATATAACTCCACTCTTGCAAAGTCTACTATACTTTATGGCACTCTACAACACTCTACTCTACTCTATCCCTGTACACTTCACTGTCCACCTCTATACTATGCTGTATGCCCGTAAACTCCATTATACAACAGTCTATTCCACTATACAACACTTTTCTATACTCCATTTCACAGCACTCCACTTTACTGTTCGAGACCCCACTTCAATTTATAACAGTTTTCTACTTATGCTACGCCAATCCATGCCATTGTTCTCTACAACACACCAACACACTCTATTATACTTTACTCCACACTACATTACGCCTCTCCACTTGACTCTACTCCATTGTACGAGACTTTACCTCACACTACCCTACTGTACAACAAACCACTGTACGCAGCTCCACTGTTTCACACGACTGTACTTTATGCAACTTCACTCAGCAACGCTCTACTACACTGTATGGCACTTTCTAACACTTTACTCCTGCCTATACCTCTACACTCCACTGTGCAACACTTTACTATACTGTATGACATTGTACAACACTCTACTCCACTCCAGGCCGCTTTACAATACTCTAGTCCGCTATACAACACTGTACGCAAATCTTTGTATGCCATTGCACCTCACTTTACTCCATTCTATGACATAGTACTCTACTCCACTACTCTACTGTGTTGCATGCGTGACTGACTGTATGAGTGAGTGATTAAACGTGTCTTAGTGAATATATGGGTTAGTGACTAATCTGTGTAAATGTGTGTATCAGTCTATTAGTTGGTATGTAAGTGGTTGCATGGGTTGGTGAGTAGGTACATAAGTGTCTATATGGGTTATTGATTAGTTCTCTGAGTACCTGTATGGGTGCCTGAGTGTCTGTGTGGGTGGGTGAGAGACTGTGTGACTCCCTGCATGGATGTATGAGTGGGCGAATTCCTGGGTGTATAGGTTCATGAGTGTGTCTGTGAGGGACGGTATGGTTGAGTGAGTGTGCGTATGGCTGTGTCGGTGAGTGTATGGATGTCTCAGTGCTATATGGGTGGGTAACTGCATATGTGAAAGGCAGTATATGTGAGTATTGGAGTGTATAAGTGACTGTATGTGTGAGTGAGTGAGTGAGTGAGTGTAACAGTGGCTATATGGGTGAGTGTGTGCTTGTGTCAGTGATTGTAGAAGAGAGTAAGTATGTGTTACTATCTGTATAAATAAGTGAGGTGGTGAGTGTATAACTGTATAGGTGAGTAAATGGTAGTGTGATTGATTCTTTGGGTGACTGACTAGGTGTGTGAGTAACTATATGGGTGAGTGGCGGTATGTGAGTGTCTGTATGGGTGCATGAGTGCATATATCAGTGGCTGTATTGATGAGTGACTGCAGGTTTGAGTAACTGTGTGGGTGAGTGAGTAGATGTGTGTGTAGACCTATGAATCAGTGAGTGGGTATGTACTAAATGGTATTGGTGTGTCTATGGTTTCAAAAATGGTAGTCTGTATTTTAGAGTGGGTGTATGAAAGGTTATATTAGGGTGTGAGGAGGTGCATCAGATATTAAGTGGATGATGTCATCAGTGATGTCATTTGAGATGTCATCAGTGATGTCATGAGTGATGTCACTCACCATGTCATGAGTAATGTAATAAGTGACATCATCAGCAGTGCATTGTGGGGCGCTACTTATAGTTAGCTTAGCTAACTATAACGGCTGAATTTCTCTGGTTTTGTACGAGTGAAATGTCAGCCTAACTATAACGTCCCTGAAACCTTTGGTTTTTTCAGTGAATTTCTAACGTTTTTTTAATGTTAATTACTAACTATAACATCCCTGAAACCTGTGTTTTTTCAGTGAATTTCTAAGGTTTTTTAAATGCTAATATCTAACTATGCCTAATTAGGTAGAACATGTACAGAAAGAGGAAGAAAGGCACAGAAAGAAGCAAGAGAAGTGCAGAAAGAGGGAGGATAGGTACAGAAAGAGGACGAAAGGTGCAGAAAGAAGCAAGAAAAATGCAGAAAGAGGCAACAGAAGTCCGAAAGAGAAAGAAAGGTGGAGAAAAAAGCAAGAGAAGTACAGAAAGACGCAACAGAGGTGTAGAAAGAGGCCTACTTTGACTGTATCTTTCCACAGACTCATACAAAGAAGCCTAATCACTAATCCTTCCCCCAATATGTCTTTGTAGGAGAGTAGGATCTGCTTCACATGGGTACCCCCACTTTTTGCTGATGCTTCACTGTTTTTCGACTTTAGTCTGGCTGGGGCCCTGCTAATCAGAACCCCAGCCTAGCTGCTTCCTCTCTAAAATGGTTTCCATGTGCCTTAGGCACATCTCTGATTGGAATCTGGAGTGCCCTTATAAGTCCCTAGTATATGGTATACTATGTACCCAGGGCATAGGTACCTCAGAGACCTACCAGGGGCTGCAGCATGTATTGTGCCACCCCTGGAAGGCCATCCAAAATGACACCACAGGTCTGCTACTACAGCCTGGGTAAGGTGGTGCATGCACCCCTTACTGTGATATAGGTTACCTATATCACTACATATATACACACATATAAACCTATAAGTCACTCCTATGGCAGGCCTTATCAATCCTGAAGGCAGAGTGCTTGGTTCTTATGTGAGAGGGTGCCCCTGCATGAGCAGAGCCCCTCTGCAGTGTTCGGAGACCCTTCTCTGATGCTGTTTGTAGTGCAGCCTGACCATATACTCTTAAGTGCATTATATCCTCGCGGTACAATGCTAACTTTGGACTGGCTGCACCAAAACATGTCGTGTTTGGTGTCAAACATCTTGGAATACTACCCCCCGCCAGTTCTGGTGGCAGGGGTAGCATTCCACCCTCCTAGAGGGAGAGACATGTACACACCGGCCTACCCGGTAACCTCTTTCCAGAGCCCTGGCATCACAAAATGGATGCCACTGCCACAGACACGGGTCTGGCCTCCTGCTGCTGACTGAAACTCCGGCAGGGGAGGCCTGGACAATAGGTTTCCTGTCCAAGGGAGGTGTAACCACCTCCCCAGACAGGATGATGTGTATTGGGGCTGGGCGGGAGCACTCTCTGGTGCTTTGAAGTCCTGCACTGGGGGCACATTTGGTGTCCCTGTGCATACCCCAGTTCAAACCGGTTCAGGGGCTTCCAGCCCCTGCTCTTGCACGAAACTGGACAAAGGGAAATGGGTGTAACCACCCCTCTGCCCTGACCCTCCCATAGGTGGGTCCCCAGAGTATGTCCAACCCCCTAACTTGGTATAAGTATGGGACCCCAGTCCTTAGGACTTTAGATTACCCTGGACGAAACTCTGACACTGAATCCTGGACCTTCGACGCTCTACCTGAAGATTAGAGGACTGAAGAATCTCCCTTGGGGTCAAGGAGTGACTCCCCTGCTTGGCAGGCACCTAAGAAGCAATTGTCTGATCTGCATTGCTGAAGCTCCCGCCGGACGCCAAAGTCTTTGCAACACCAGAGGTAGATTTCCAGACTTCCCCGAGGCTGTCCTGAGTCCCCAGCGAAGCTGAGGCCCATAGCTGTCGTGGATAACGTGGAACCATGACCCCTGGACACCGAGTACTTTTGCAAGTGCATCCTCTTCTGGGTCTTCCACGAAGTTGTGCTCTGGGCTCTGAGTAGCCCCCGCCTCCAGCACCAACTGCACTGAAGATCAATGGCCTCCACTCCACGAGTGTCCTGTGAGCCAGCTCCAAGTGCGTCCACTTGAGGCTCCTTTGCGGTCACTAGTCCGTTGGCTAGTGGGCCCTCCCGAAGGCAACTGTTCTTCTGCTTGGGCTTTCCTGGTTGCTCCAGACGTGCCCTGACTTACCCTTGCTGGGTGAGTCCCCCAGACCTTTCTGGTCTGCATCAATGTCCTTTCTTTGTTTCTATAAGACTTGCCGTTGTCAAGGCTTGTTGGGTCCAATCCGGTCGCCGACACCCCTGCAATCGACATACATTGTGGGACAGCTCGAATCCCGCTCCTGGTCATCGTCAACACCTCCTGGACCTCGTGGCTGAAGAGTCAAGATGACTGTCAACCTACCTGAAGCACCCGACATCGGTGGGCATCTGCTCATCGCCTTCCTGGTCACTGGCTAGTGACCCAGACTCTGTCCCCACTGCTTTCAGGTTCTTAAGATCTTCGATCCACCCTTGGATCCACCCGAACACTTTCGACTTGGTCGCCAGCAGCACTTTGCAGCAGATCGCCATTGAAAACGACGACGAAACCCGACCCCGAAAGACACCTATGCACCCGGCTTCCCTGGGTGAGGTAACTCGAGTACTCTGGTGCTCCCGTGGGTATAGACTCTAGAACAACCCAGTTCTAAAGGGGTTTGCTCCAAGTCCTCCTCTAAGTGTCCTTTTTCTTTAAAACTCCAACCGCGACATTCCCCATAGAAGTCAACGGCGGCTCACGGCTGTGTTCTCACACTGCACGCGTCCCCCGTGGGTCCCCTGTGTCACTACCTTGGGTGGTTCCTTGAGGGCCAAGCACTTCTACAGGCTCTAGGCCCTGTGTCTAGCTCAGTCGTGGTTCTTATACCACTTTATTGGTATATGGTTTGGTACGCCCCTAGGGCTCAAACGTGTATTTGTGCTATTACTGTTGATAACTGACTTGTAACTTATGTACTTCAAACTCTAGCCTCATAAAGAGACTAGAGGGGTGTGTTTAAGACTAAATACATATATTTTAAATATATACCCGGTGTGGTCCTCTTTCATTTGGTCACTCAAGAGATTATAGACTGGTAAAACAAGCTGCTTTACATTCCTTCAAGACTTAGCCTGAAGGCTGCTCTCCATAGCTACCACTAGGATAGCTTTCAAGAAAGGTTGTCTTTAACCTATCTCCAATAAGGGGTTGTTTGGACTGGTGCAAGGTGCCCACTATAATTAGTGGACAGCATATACCAGGCCAACTTCTCACATTGGTGTGCAGCGTGTGGGATTCCAGCTTGCTATTGTTTTACCAGATAATCTCAATTGAATTGATCAAATGAAAACCACTAAGGGTACCTTAGGTACATATAAATCAATCTTAGGATACAGTAAGTTCTACTGAACTTAGAGTTGTGTGTTAAGGGATAGCACACCCTTTCTACAACTCAAGAGAGTTTAGTAGGCCACACTAGAGTAGGTAGTGCATACACCACACCACACTAGTAATGTCTTCAGGGCCAGGAACCAGTGGGTCCCAGCCAGAAGCCAATGGGCTTCTTCCCTCCAAGTATGATATTCTCCCATTCTTGGAATTGAGAGCATTAAGCACTGCTAGGAAACTGAAGACAGGCAAAAGTGCCAACACCCAACGCCTCATAGAGGTACTCCTGCTGGATGATCTCAGAAGACTACCAGGGTCTGAAGGGGTAGGCAGAGAGGGTGGGGCAGAAGATGAGGAAGGGGCCAGGGGTGAAATCACCCAGGACCCCCCCTCTGAATCTGGCCAGGAAGGTGACAATGACCTTGACCTGGAAAATCCAGCTCCTCCTGTGGATGAGGAGGAGGATCAGGAGGACCTCCCTTTGTCCCCCAGGAAGAGTTGTGAGTGTGCCAAGAAGGACTAGATCTCCTTCTCAGGAGTCTAACCACTCTGACACCTCAGTAGGGACCTCTATTTCTTCTCATAGGAGGGAGTCCTCTCATGAGAGGAAAGAGAGACTGCTCAAGTATGGAGAAGCTCAGCTGAGACTCAGAAGAGAGCAGTTGGCTATAGACAGAGAGTCCCTAGAGCTTGAAAGGCAAAGAAAAAGATGGGACTAGAGTCCCATGGTGGCAGCAACTTCCCTAGTGGTAGGGAAAGGTCTTATGACCATAGAAACCTGAGCAAGATTGTCCCTCCCTACCAGAGTGGGGATGACATCCACAAATGGATAACTGCACTGGAGAGGGCCTGTAAAGTACAGAGGGTCCCTCAGGAGCAGTGTGCAGCAATCTTGTGGCTCTCCTTTGCAGACAAAGGTAGAGATAAGCTCCTCTCTGTTAGAGAAGAGGATGCTGATAATTATCCAGTCTTAAAAAGTGCACTGATTGATGGGTTTGGCCTAACAACTGAACAATACAGGTTAAAGTTCAGAGATACCCAAAAGGCACAGACTCAAGACTGGGTGGACTTTGTTGATTGTTCTGCTAAGGCTCTGGAAGGTTGGTTAGTGGGCAGTAAGGTAAGTGACTTCAAAGGATTGTACAATCTTATCATGAGGGAGCAGATTCTTAATAACTGTCAAAATCAGCTGTTGCATCAGTACCTGGTGGACTCTGATCTGACCTCTCCCCAAGAATTGGGAAAGAAGGCAGACAAATGGGTCAGAACCAGGGTGAGGCAGAAGGTACAGAACCAAGGTGGTGACCCAAAGAAGCAAGATTCTAAGAACTCTGACAAGGGTGGGGAGAAGGGTAAAGACCAGAAGTATTCACAAGGCCCCCAAAAATCTTCTTCAGGTGGGGATTCACAGTCTAACAAAGGGAAAGGCCAAAAGAAACCATGGTGCAAAGTCTGTAAGCAAAAGACACACTGGACCAGTGATTGCACCAAGTCCAAAGACTCTATTCCAGCCCCCACCAATGCCCCTAAGGCACCTGTTCCCCCCTAGTGCAGTTACAAATGGTGGTGGGAGTACACAGGCCAAGGGTTTAGTAGGGTTGACCCTGGGTAATGAGATGAGCTCTGGCCTAGTCAGAGAACTCACTCAGGCTGTCCTAGTCTGTGATGGAGGCATGGATGTGACCTCCTCTGTGAGTCCCAGTAATCTGGGCAAGTACAGGCAACAGCCCTTAATCAATGGAAAAGAGACTTTGGCATTTAGGGACACAGGGGCAATGTCACCATGGTGACACAAGACCTTGTGGATCCTGGGCAGATTATACTTGGTGAGATGTACCAAGTGACCAATGCTAGCAATGTCAGAACAGACCATACTCTGGCAGTTGTTAACTTCTCCTGGGGAGGGGTAACTGGCCTTAAGAAGGTTGTGGTGAGTGCAAACCTACCAGTGGAATGCTTGCTTGGCAATGATCTTGAAACTTCAGCTTGGGCAGAAGTGGAGCTCAGGACCCATGCAGAAATGCTGGGGATCCCTTCAGATGTGTTTGCTGTGACCAGGTCACAGAGCAAAATGTCTAACACTGAACAGGCCTTGGATCCTGAAACCATGGACCAAGTGCCCTCCAAGAGGAGGAGTAGTAGGGTTAAGGCAGTGCCTTCCCCCTTGGCTCAGAAGGAAGATCAATCTCTTGAGGGGGATGATCTCAGTCCTGAGGAAGGAACTGTCCCAGAGGAGCTTGAACCTGACCAGGTTGAGTTCTTGGGGACAGGGGGCCCTTCCAGGGTAGATCTGAGCCAGGAGCAGCAGAGCTGCCCCTCTCTTGAACCCCTCAGACAGCAAGCTGCTGCTGAGGCTGCTGGGAATGTTAGTGGTCCCCATAAAGTATATTGGGATGATGGACTCTTGTACTCAGAGTGTAGAGACCCCAAGCCTGGTGCCACCAGGAGGTTAGTTATACCTCTGAAGTTCAGGGGTTTCCTATTGACCCTAGCCCATGATATTCCCCTAGCAGGTCACCTGGGCCAGAGCAAGACTTGGGACAGACTTGTCCCTCACTTTCACTGGCCCCACATGTCTGAAGACACCAAGGAGTTTTGTCGCTCCTGTGTAACCTGCCAAGCCAGTGGGAAGGCAGGTGGCACCACAAAGGCCCCCTGATACCACTACCTGTGGTGGGGGTTCCCTTTGAGAGAGTGGGGATTGATATTGTTGGTCCGATGGATCCCCAAACAGCATCTGGGCACAGGTTTATCCTGGTGGTGGTGGACCATGCCACTAGGTACCCAGAGGCTATTCCCCTTAGGACCACTACAGCACCTGTGGTGGCAAGAGCCCTCCTGGGAATTTTCTCAAGAGTGGGCTTCCTAAGGAGGTTGTATCAGACAGGGGTGCAAACTTTATGTCTGGATACTTGAAGGCAATGTGGAAGGAGTGTGGAGTGACTTACAAGTTCACCACACCCTATCACCCACAATGCAATGGTTTAGTTGAGAGATTCAACAAAACCTTAAAGGGCATGATTAAAGGGCTCCCAGAAAAGCTCAGGCGAAGATGGGACATACTCTTGCCCTGCCTTTTATTTGCATACAGGGAGGTGCCTCAAAAGGGGTTGGCTACAGCCCTTTTGAATTTTTGTTTGGTCACCCTGTCAGGGGTCCATTGTGCTTGGTAAAGGAAGGATGGGAGTTACCTCTCAAGCCCCCAAAGCATGACATAGTGGACTATGTACTTGGTCTCCGCTCCAGGATGGCTGAATACATGAAAAAGGCAACTAAAAACCTTGAGGATAGCCAGGAACTGCAAAAAGCCTGGCATGACCAAAAGGCTGTGCTGACTGTTTACCAGCCAGGACAGAAGGTGTGGGTACTGAAGCCAGTGGCCCCAGCAGCTCTCCAAGACAAGTGGAGTGGACCCCATACCATTGTTGAACAGAAGGGTGAGGTCACCTATTTAGTAGACCTAGGAACACCCAGGAGTCCCCACAGGGTTCTCCGTGTCAACAGATTGAAGCCATATGTGGACAGGGCAGACATGGGCTTGCTCATGGCTACTGATGAGGGACAGGAGGAAGAGAGTGACCCACTCCCTGACCTGCTCTCACAGAACCCTGATGATGGGTCAGTGGATGGTGTAGCCTTGGCAGGCAGCCTCACTGCTCAGCAGCAAACTGATTGTAGACAAGTGCTCAATCAGTACAGACATATGTTCTCTCTGACTCCAAGTCAGACCACCTAGTGCACTCATGAAGTGGACACTGGGGACAGTCTGCCTATTAAAAATAAGATTTATAGGCAACCTGACCATGTCAGGGACTGTATCAGGACAGAAGTCCAGAAAATGTTGGATTTGGGAGTTATTGAACCCTCAGATAGCCCTTGGGCTAGTCCAGTGGTCCTTGTGCCAACACCTCACACCAGTGGTGGGAAAAGAGAGATGAGGTTTTGTGTGGACTACAGGGGTCTCAATGCAGTCACTAGGACTGATGCCCACCCAATACCTAGGGCAGATGAGCTAATAGACACTTTGGCCTCAGCCAAGTATCTAAGCACATTTGACCTGCCAGCTGGCTACTGGCAGATCAGACTAGCTGATGATGCAAAGCCAAAAACAGCATTCTCAACCCCTAGTGGGCATTATCAATTTGTGGTAATGCCCTTTAGTTTGAAAGATGCACCTGCCACTTTTCAGAGGTTGGTGAACACAGTCCTTACAGGCCTGGAAGCCTATAGTGCAGCATATCTAGATGATATTGCTGTCTTTAGCTCCACCTGGGAGGATCACCTGGTCCACCTCAGAAATGTTTTGCAGGCCCTGCAGAAAGCAGGCCTAACTATCAAGGCCACAAAGTGCCAGATAGGGCAGAGTCAGGTTGTGTACCTGGGCCACCTTGTGGGTGGAGGCCAGGTTCAACCATTGCAGAGCAAGATCCAGACCATCATGGACTGGACTGCTCCAACTACCCAGACTCAGGTGAGAGCCTTTTTAGGCCTGACTGGGTACTATAGGAGATTTGTCAAGGGGTATGGATCAATAGTGACACCCCTGAATGACTTAACTTCCAAGAAAATGCCCAAAAAGGTTCAGTGGACAGTTAGCTGTCAAAAGGCATTTGATGACCTGAAGCAGGCCATGTGCACTGCTCCCATTCTCCAGAGTCCTGATTACTCCAAGAAGTTCATTGTCCAAACAGATGCATCTGAATTGGGGGTAGGGGCTGTACTGTCACAATTGAATGATGAAGGTCAGGTTCAGCCAGTAGCTTTTATTAGCAGAAGGCTGACCCCTAGAGAGAAACGTTGGTCAGCCATAGAGAGGGAGGCCTTTGCTGTGGTTTGGGCTCTGAAGAAGTTGAGGCCATACTTGTTTGGTACTCACTTCCTTGTTCAAACAGACCACAAGCCCCTCCTATGGCTAAAACAAATGAAGGGTGAAAACCCCAAACTGCTTAGGTGGTCCATTTCCCTACAGGGGATGGACTTTACAGTGGAACACAGACCTGGGAGTAACCATGCCAATGCAGATGAACTCTCTAGGTACTTCCACTTAGAACATGAAGACTCAACTGGTCAAGGTTAGTTTAATGTCCCTACGTTTGGGGGGTTGTGTAGGAGAGTAGGATCTGCTTCACATGGGTACCCCCACTTTTGCTGATGCTTCACTGTTTTTCGACTTTAGTCTGGCTGGGGCCCTGCTAATCAGAACCCCAGCCTGCTGCTTCCTCTCTAAAATGGTTTCCATGTGCCTTAGGCACATCTCTGATTGGAATCTGGAGTGCCCTTATAAGTCCCTAGTATATGGTATACTATGTACCCAGGGCATAGGTACCTCAGAGACCTACCAGGGGCTGCAGCATGTATTGTGCCACCCCTGGAAGGCCATCCAAAATGACACCACAGGTCTGCTACTGCAGCCTGGGTAAGGTGGTGCATGCACCCCTTACTGTGATATAGGTTACCTATATCACTACATATATACACACATATAAACCTATAAGTCACTCCAATGGCAGGCCTTATCAATCCTGAAGGCAGAGTGCTTGGTTTTTATGTGAGAGGGTGCCCCTGCATGAGCAGAGCCCCTCTGCAGCGTTCGGAGACCCTTCTCTGATGCTGTTTGTAGTGCAGCCTGACCATATACTCTTAAGTGCATTATATCCTCACGGTACAATGCTAACTTTGGACTGGCTGCACCAAAACATGTCGTGTTTGGTGTCAAACATCTTGGAATACTACCTCCCCACCAGTTCTGGCGGCGGGGGTAGCATTCCACCCTTCTAGAGGGAGAGACATGTACACACCGGCCTACCCGGTAACCTCTTTCCAGAGCCCTGGCATCACAAAATGGATGCCACTGCCACAGACACGGGTCTGGCCTCCTGCTGCTGACTGAAACTCCGGCAGGGGAGGCCTGGACAATAGGTTTCCTGTCCAAGGGAGGTGTAACCACCTCCCCAGACAGGATGATGTGTATTGGGGCTGGGCGGGAGCACTCTCTGGTGCTTTGAAGTCCTGCACAGGGGGCACATTTGGTGTCCCTGTGCATACCCCAGTTCAAACCGGTTCAGGGGCTTCCAGCCCCTGCTCTGGTGCAAAACTGGACAAAGGGAAATGGGTGTAACCACCCCTCTGCCCTGACCCTCCCATAGGTGGGTCCCCAGAGTATGTCCAACCCCCTAACTTGGTATAAGTATGGGACCCCAGTCCTTAGGACTTTAGATTACCCTGGACGAAACTCTGACACTGAATCCTGGACCTTCGACGCTCTACCTGAAGATTAGAGGACTGAAGAATCTCCCTTGGGGTCAAGGAGTGACTCCCCTGCTTGGCAGGCACCTAAGAAGCAATTGTCCAGTCTGCATCGCTGAAGCTCCCGCCGGACGCCGAAGTCTTTGCAACACCAGAGGTGAATTTCCAGACTTCCCCGAGGCTGCCCTGAGTCCCCAGCGAAGCTGAGGCCCATAGCTGTCGTGGGTAACGTAGAACCGTGACCCCTGGACACCGAGTACTTTTGCAAGTGCATCCTCTTCTGGGTGTCCCATGAAGTTGTGCTTTGGGCTCCGAGTAGCCCCCGCCTCCAGCACCGACTGCACCGAAGATCACTGGCCTCCACTTTACGAGTGTCCTGTGAGCCAGCTCCAAGTGCGTCCACTTGAGGCTCCTTTGCGGTCGCTAGTCCGTTGGCTAGTGGGCCCTCCCGAAGGCAACTGTTCTTCTGCTTGGGCTTTCCTGGTTGCTCCAGATGTGCCCTGACTTACCCTTGCTGGGTGAGTCCCCCAGACCTTGCTGGTCTGCATCAACGTCCTTTCTTTGTTTCTATGAGACTTGCCGTTGCCAAGGCTTGTTGGGTCCAATCCGGTCGCTGACACCCCTGCAATCGACAAACTTTGTGGGGCAGTTCGAATCCAGCTCCTGGTTGTCGTCGATGCCTCCTGGACCTCGTGGCTGAAGAGTCAAGATGACCGTCAATCTACCTGAAGCACCCGACATCGGTGGGCATCTGCTCATCGCCTTCCTGGTCACTGGCTAGTGACCCAGACTCTGTTCCCTCTGCTTTCAGGTTCTTCAGATCTTCGATCCACCCTTGGATCCACCCTAACACTTTCGACTTGTTTGCCAGCAGCACTTTGCAGCAGATCGCCATTGAGAATGACGACGAAACCCAACCTCGAAAGACACCTATACCCCCGGCTTCCCTGGGTGAGGTAACTTGAGTACTCCGGTGCTCCCGTGGGTATAGACTCTAGAACGACCTAGTTCTAAAGGGGTTTGCTCCAAGTCCTCCTCTAAGTGTCCTTTTTCTTTAAAACTCCAACCGCGACATTCCCCATAGAAGTCAACGGCGGCTCGCGGCTGTGTTCTCACACTGCACGCGTCCCCCGTGGGTCCCCTGTGTCACTACCTTGGGTGGTTCCTTGAGGGCCAAGCACTTCTACAGGCTCTAGGCCCTGTGTCTAGCTCAGTCGTGGTTCTTATACCACTTTATTGGTATATGGTTTGGTACGCCCCTTGGGCTCAAACGTGTATTTGTGCTATTACTGTTGATAACTGACTTGTAACTTATGTACTTCAAACTCTAGCCTCATAAAGAGACTAGAGGGGTGTGTTTAAGACTAAATACATATATTTTAAATATATACCTGGTGTGGTCCTCTTTCATTTGGTCACTCAAGAGATTATAGACTGGTAAAACAAGCTGCTTTACATTCCTTCAAGACTTAGCCTGAAGGCTGCTCTCCATAGCTACCACTAGGATAGCTTTCAAGAAAGGTTGTCTTTAACCTATCTCCAATAAGGGGTTGTTTGGACTGGTGCAAGGTGCCCACTATAATTAGTGGACAGCATATACCAGGCCAACTTCTCACAGTCTTAAGCCTCACTTTTCTCTTGAAGGTTCACTATTCATCGACTGCTCAGACTTTTAGGCCTACCAAATATAAAACAGCAATCCTAACCATATCACTGTTGTAAGTCTGACCAAGTTTGTGAAGGTATGCATGCGTGTGTCTGTGCTTTTACCTAGTGACATGTTACATAAAAATAAACATACAAATACTTGAATACCTGTGTTTCAAATAGCATACTCTGTAAATTTGTGTACAAAAAGGTGTATGTATTTCTTTCCGCTCATTATACAGGGCACATGGGTATTCAATAGTATATTTGAGGGGCTCTATAACACCTATATACATAAGACATGTATGCCTGTGCAACCGAATGACAGAGCAAAACTAAGCAGATTTGACCACCTATAAGAGAAGCTACCTGCTTTTTAAGCTACCATCTTCAGATGCATAACAAAAGTGAGAATACATGTACAAGTAGACATATACCTCAGTCACGAGAGCACGCAGACCTTTTAACTTGAAAGCTTGCACTTCCCATTTGAGTATAGAAACAGGCAAGAGAAGTACAGAAAAAAGAAGCAAGAGAATTGCAGAAACAAACAAGAGAGGTGCAGAAAGAGTAGGAAATGTGCAGAAAGAGCCAAGAGACGTGCAGAAAGAAGCAAGAGAAGTGTAGAAAGAAGCAAGAGAGGTACAGGAAGAAGCAAGAGCAATGCAAAATGAAGCAACAGGGGTGCAGAAAGAAGCAAGAGGAGTGCAGAAAGAGGCAAGAGAAGTGCAGAAAGAAGCAACAGAGGTACAGAAGGAGGCAAGAGAACTGCAGAAAGAGGCAAGAGAGTTGCAGAAACAGGCAAAAGAGGTGCAGAAAGAGGGAACAGGGGTTCAGACAGAAGCAAGAGAGGTGCAGAAAGAGGGAAGAGGGATGCAGAAAGAGGCAAGAGGTGTGCAGACATTTGTAAGAGAGGTGCAGAAAGAAGCAAGAGCAGTGCAGAAAGAACCAACTGAGGTACAGAAAGAGGCAAGAGGGATGCAGAAAGAGGCAAAAGAAGTGCAGAAAGAAGCAAAAGAGGTACAGAAAGAGGCAAGAGGGGTGCAGACAGAGGCAAGAAATGTGCAGAAAGAGGCAAGAGAGGTGCATAAAAAGGGAACATGGGTGCAGAAAGAGACAACAGCAGTGCAGAAAGAGGGAAGAGAGGTGCAGAAAAAGGCAAGAGAGGTGCAGAAAGAAGCAAGAGAGGTGCAGAAAGAAGGAAGAGAAGTGCAGAAAGAAGCTAATTAGATGCAGAAAGAGGCAATAGGGGTGGAGAAAGAGGCAAGAGAAGTGCTGAAAGAAGAAACAGAGGTGCAGAAAGAAGCAACAGAAGTGCAGAAAGAGGCAAGAGGGGTGCACAAAGAGAAAAAAGAGATGCACAAAGAGACAAGAGAGGTGCAGAAAGAGGAAAGGCGATTGCAGAAAGAGACAACAGGGGTGCAGAAAGAAGCAAGAGAGGTACAGAAAGAAGCAAGAGAAGTGCAGAACAAAGCAACAGGGGTTCAGATAGAAGCAAGAGGAGTGCAGAAAGAGGCAAGAGAAGTGCAGAAAGAGGCAAGTGAGGTGCAGAAAAAGGCAAGAGAGGTGCAGAAAGAGACAAGAGAGGTGCAAAAAGATGCAAGTGAGGAGCAGAAACAGACAAGAGGGGTGCAGAAAGAGGCAAGCGATGTGCAGAAACAGGCAAGAGAGGTGCAGAAAAAGGGAACAGGGGTGCAGAAACAGGCAAGAGAGGTGCAAAAAGAGGGAAGAGATGTGCAGAAAGAGGCAAGAGGGGTACAGAAAGAAGCAAGAGAGGTACAGAAAGAAGCAAGAAAAGTGCAGAAAAAAGCAAAAGAGGTGCAGAAAGAAGCAGGAGGGGTGCAGAAAGAGGCAAGAGAAGTGCTGAAAGAAGCAACAGAGGTGGAGAAAGAGGCAAGAGAAGTGCAGGAAAAAAGGAACAGAAATGCAGGAGGCAACGGACGTGCATAAAGAAGCAACAGAGGTGCAGAAAGAAGCAACAGAAGTGCAGAAAGAGGCAAGAGGGGTGCACAAAGAGAAAAAAGAGATGCACAAAGAGACAAGAGAGGTGCAGAAAGAGGGAAGACGAGTGCAGAAAGAGACAACAGGGGTGCAGAAAGAAGCAAGAGAGGTACAGAAAGAAGCAAGAGAAGTGCAGAATGAAGCAACAGGGGTGCAGAATGAAGCAAGAGGAGTGCAGAAAGAGGCAAGAGAAGTGCAGAAAAAAGCAACAGAGGTACAGAAGGATACAAGCGAAGCGCAGAAAGAGGCATGAGAGTTGCAGAAAGAGGCATGAGAGTTGCAGAAACAGGCAAAAGAGGTGCAGAAAGAGGGAACAGGGGTACAGACAGAGACAAGAGAGATGCAGAAAGAGGAAAGGGGGTGCAGAAAGAAGCAAGAGAGGTGCAGAAAGAGGGAAGAGGGGTGCAGACATTTGCAGGTGAGGTGCAGAAAGAAGCAAGAGCAGTGCAGAAAGAACCAACAGAGGTGCAGAAAGAGACAAGAGGGGTGCAGAAAGAGGCAAGAGAACTGCAGAAAGAGGCAAGAGAGTTACAGAAACTGACAAAAGAGGTGCAAAAAGAGGGAAGAGGGGTGCAGAAAGAGGCAAGAGAGGTGTAGACATTTGCAAGAGAGGTGCAGAAAGTAGCAAGGGCAGTGCAGAATGAACCAACCAAGGTGCAGAAAGAGGCAAGAGAGGTACAGAAAGAGGGAAGAGGGGTGCAGAAAGAGGCAAGAGGGGTGCAGAAAGAGGCAAGAGGGGTGTAGAAAGAAGCAACAGAGGTGCAGAAAGAGACAAGAGAGATCAGAAACAGGCAAGAGAAGTACAGAAAGATGCAAGAGAAGTGCTGAAAGAAGCAACAAAGGTGCAGAAAGAAGCAAGAGAAGTGATGAAAGAGACAAGAGAGTTGCAGAAAGAAACAAGAGAGGTGCAGAAAAAAGCAAGAGAAGTGCAGAAAGAGGCAAGTGAGGTGCAGAAAAAGGCAAGAGAGGTGCAGAAAGAGACAAGAGAGGTGCAAAAAGATGCAAGTGAGGAGCAGAAACAGACAAGAGGGGTGCAGAAAGAGGCAAGCGATGTACAGAAACAGGCAAGAGAGGTGCAGAAAAAGGGAACAGGGGTGCAGAAACAGGCAAGAGAGGTGCAAAAAGAGGGAAGAGATGTGCAGAAAGAGGCAAGAGGGGTACAGAAAGAAGCAAGAGAGGTACAGAAAGAAGCAAGAAAAGTGCAGAAAGAAGCAAAAGAGGTGCAGAAAGAGGCAGGAGGGGTGCAGAAAGAGGCAAGAGAAGTGCTGAAAGAAGCAACAGAGGTGGAGAAAGAGGCAAGAGAAGTGCAGGAAAAAAGGAACAGAAATGCAGAAGGAGGCAAGGGACGTGCATAAAGAAGCAACAGAGGTGCAGAAAGAAGCAACAGAAGTGCAGAAAGAGGCAAGAGGGGTGCACAAAGAGAAAAAAGAGATGCACAAAGAGACAAGAGAGGTGCAGAAAGAGGGAAGACGAGTGCAGAAAGAGACAACAGGGGTGCAGAAAGAAGCAAGAGAGGTACAGAAAGAAGCAAGAGAAGTGCAGAATGAAGCAACAGGGGTGCAGAATGAAGCAAGAGGAGTGCAGAAAGAGGCAAGAGAAGTGCAGAAAAAAGCAACAGAGGTACAGAAGGATACAAGCGAAGCGCAGAAAGAGGCATGAGAGTTGCAGAAAGAGGCATGAGAGTTGCAGAAACAGGCAAAAGAGGTGCAGAAAGAGGGAACAGGGGTACAGACAGAGACAAGAGAGATGCAGAAAGAGGAAAGGGGGGTGCAGAAAGAAGCAAGAGAGGTGCAGAAAGAGGGAAGAGGGGTGCAGACATTTGCAGGTGAGGTGCAGAAAGAAGCAAGAGCAGTGCAGAAAGAACCAACAGAGGTGCAGAAAGAGACAAGAGGGGTGCAGAAAGAGGCAAGAGAACTGCAGAAAGAGGCAAGAGAGTTGCAGAAACTGACAAAAGAGGTGCAGAAAGAGGGAAGAGGGGTGCAGAAAGAAGCAAGAGAAGTGCAGAAAGAAGCAACCGAGATGCAGAAAGAGGCAAGAGAGGTACAGAAAGAGGGAAGAGGGGTACAGAAAGAGGCAAGAGGGGTGCAGAAAGAGGCAAGAGGGTTGCAGAAAGAAGCAACAGAGGTGCATAAAGAGACAAGAGAGATCAGAAACAGGCAAGAGAAGTACAGAAAGAGGCAAGAGAAGTGCTGAAAGAAGCAACAAAGGTGCAGAAAGAAGCAAGAGAAGTGATGAAAGAGACAAGAGAGTTGCAGAAAGAAACAAGAGAGGTGCAGAAAAAAGCAAGAGAAGTGCAGAAAGAGGCAAGTGAGGTGCAGAAAAAGGCAAGAGAGGTGCAGAAAGAGACAAGAGAGGTGCAAAAAGATGCAAGTGAGGTGCAGAAACAGACAAGAGGGGTGCAGAAAGAGGCAAGCGATGTACAGAAACAGGCAAGAGAGGTGCAGAAAAAGGGAACAGGGGTGCAGAAACAGGCAAGAGAGGTGCAGAAAGAGGGAAGAGATGTGCAGAAAGAGGCAAGAGGGGTGCAGAAAGAAACAAGAGAGGTGCAGAAAGAAGCAAGAGAAGTGCAGAAAGAAGCAAAAGAGGTGCAGAAAGAGGCAGGAGGGGTACAGAAAGAGGCAAGAGAAGTGCTGAAAGAAGCAACAGAGGTGGAGAAAGAGGCAAGAGAATTGCAGAAAGAAGGAACAGAAATGCAGAAGGAGGCAAGGGACGTGCATAAAGAAGCAACAGAGGTTCAGAAAGAAGGAAAAGAAGTGCAGAAAGAGGCAACAGAGGTGCACAATGAGACAAAAGAGGTGCACAAAGAGACAAGAGAGGTGCAGAAAGAGGGAAAACGAGTGCAGAAAGAGACAACAGGGGTGCAGAACAAAGCAAGAGAGGTGCAGAAAGAAGCAGGAGAAGTGCAGAAAGAAGCAACAAATGTGTGGAAAGCGGCAGGAGAAGTACAGAAAGAGGCAAGAGAGATGCAGACAGAGGCAAGAGAGGTGCAGAAAAAGGCAAGAGAGGTACAGAAAGAGGCAAGAGAGGTGCACAAAGAAACAAGAGAGGTGCAGAAATTTACAAGAGAGGTGAAGAAAGAAGCAAGAGAGGTGCAGAAAGAAGCAAGAGAAGTGCAGAAAGAAGCAACAGAGGTGCAGAAAGAGGCAAGAGGGGTGCAGAAAGAGGCAAGAGAAGTACAAAAAGAAGCAACGGAGATGCAGAAAGAGGCAAGAGAAGTGCAGAAAGAGGCAAGAGAGTTGCAGAAATAGGCAAAAGAGGTGAATAAAGAGAGGGTAATGTCTGGGTGCTTAGATCAGTGCATGGGTAGTGCCTGAGTAAAAGGATGACTGAAAGAGTAATGTATTTGTCATTGGATGAGTGCATGGGTAGTGCCTGAGTGAATGGTTGAGTGCAAGAGTAATACCGGAGTGATTGCATGAGTGCATAGGTAGTGCCTGGGTGATTACATAAGTGCAGGGGTACTGTCTGGGTGATTGGATGAGTGCATGGGTAGTGCCTGAGTGACTTCATGAGTGCTAGAGTAATGTCTGGGTACTTAGATCAGTGCATGGGTAGTGCCTGAGTAAAAGGATGACTGCAAGAGTAATGCCTGGGTCATTGGATGAGTGCATTGGTAGTGCCTGAGAGAATGGACGAGTGTATGGGTAGTGCCTGAGTGAATGGTTGAGTACAAGAGTAGTGCCTGAGTGATTGCATAAGTACATGGGTAGTGCCTGGGTGATTGCATGAGTGCAGGGGTAGTGCCTGGGGGATTGGATGAGTGCATGGGTAGTGCCTGAGTGAAAGTATTAGTGAAAGTCTAATGTCTGTGTCATTGGATGAGTCCATGGGTAGTCCTTGAGGGAATGGATGAGTGTATGGGTAGTGCCTGAGTGAAGGGTTGAGTGCAAGAGTAGTGCCTGAGTGATTGTATGACTGCATGGGTAGTGCCTGGGTGATTGCACGAGTGCAGGGGTAGTGCCTGGGGGATTGGATGAGTGTATGGGTAGTGCCTGAGTGGAAGGATAGGTGCAAGAGTAATGCCTGGGTCATTGCATGAGTGCATGGGTAGTGCCTGAGGGAATGGATGAGTGCATGGGTAGTGCCTGAGTGAATGGTTGATTGGAAGAGTAGTGCCTGAGTGATTGCATGAATGCATGGGTAGTACCTGGGTGATTGCATAAGTGCAGGGGTAGTGCCTGAGTGAATGGATGAGTGCATGGTTAGTGCCTGAGTGAATGGATGAGTGCAAGAGTAGTACCTGAGTTATTGCACGAATGCATGTGTAGTGCCTGGGTGATTGCATGAGTGCAGGGATAGTGCCTGGGTGATTGGATGAGTGTATGGGTAGTGCCTGAGTAGAAGAAGGGGTGCAAGGGTAATGCCTGGATCATTGGATGAGTGTATAGGTAGTGCCTGAGTGAATGGATGAGTGCATGGGTTGTGCCTGAGTAAATGCTTGAGTACAAGAGTAGTGCCTGAGTGAATGGATGAGTGCATGGTTAGTGCCTGAGTGAATGGTTGATTGAAAGAGTAGTGCCTGAGTGATTGCATGAATGCATGGGTAGTACCTGGGTGATTGCATAAGTGCAGGGGTAGTGCCTGAGTGGAAGTATAGGTGCAAGAGTAATGCCTGGGTCATTGCATGAGTGCATGGGTAGTGCCTGAGGGAATGGATGAGTGCATGGTTAGTGCCTGAGTGAATGGATGAGTGCAAGAGTAGTACCTGAGTGATTGCATGAATGCATGTATAGTGCCTGGGTGATTGCATGAGTGCAGGGATAGTGCCTGGGTGATTGGATGAGTGTATGGGTAGTGCCTGAGTAGAAGGAAGGGTGCAAGGGTAATGCCTGGATCATTGGATGAGTGTATAGGTAGTGCCTGAGTAAATGGATAAGTGCATGGGTTGTGCCTGAGTAAATGCTTGAGTGCAAGAGTAGTGCTTGAGTGATTGCATGAGTGTATGGGTAGTGCCTGGGTGATTGCATAAGTGCAAGGGCACTGTCTGGGTGATTGGATGAATGCATGGGTAGTGCCTGAGTGACTTCATGAGTGCAACGGTAATGTCTGGGTGCTTAGATCAGTGCATGGGTAGTGCCTGAGTAAAAGGATGACTGCAAGAGTAATGCCTGGGTCATTGCATGAGTGCATGGGTAGTGCCTGAGGGAATGGATGAGTGCATGGGTAATGCCTGAGTGAATGGTTGAGTGAAAGATTAGTGCCTGAGTGATTGCATGAGTGCATGGGTAGTGCCTGGGTGATTGCATAAGTGCAGGGGTAGTGCCTGAGTGAATGGATGAGTGCATGGGTAGTGCCTGAGGGAATGGATGAGTGCATGGGTAATGCCTGAGTGAATGGTTGAGTGAAAGAGTAGTGCCTGAGTGATTACATCAGTACATGGGTAGTGTCTGGGTGATTGCAAGAGTGCAGGGGTAGTGCCTGAGGGATTGCATGAGTGCATGGGAAGTACCTGAAAAGTATGAGTGCAAGGCTAATGCCTTGGTCATTGGATGAGTTCATGGATGGTGCCTGAGGGAAAGGATGACTGCAGAAAGAGGGAAGAGGGGTGCAGAAAGAGGTACGAGAGGTGCAGAAAGAGGCAAGAGGGGTGCAAAAGAGGGAATATGGCTGCGGGAAGAGGGGTGCATAAAGAAGCAAGAAAGGTGCAGAAAGAAGCAAGAGAAGTACAGAATGAAGGAACAGAGGTGCAGAAAGAGGCAAGAGAGGTGCAGAAAGAGGGAGGAGGGGTGCAGAAAGAGGCAAGAGGGATACAGAAAGAGGCAAGAGGGGTACAGAAAGAAGCAGCAGAGGTGCAGAATGAGGCAAGAGGGGTGAAGAAACAGCCAAGAGAAGTGCAGAGAAAGGCAAGAGAAGTGCTGAAGGATGCAAGTGAGGTGCAGAAAGAGGAAAGAGAGGTGCAGAAAGAGGCAAGAGAGGTATAGAAAGAGGCAAGAGAGGTGCAGAAGGAGGGAAGTGGGTGCAGAAAGAGGCAACAGAAGTACAGAAAGAGTCAAGAGATGTGCACAAAGAGACAAGAGAGGTGCACAAAGAAACAAGAGAGGTGCACAAAGAAACAAGAGAGGTGCACAAAGAGGGAAGACAAGTGCAGAAAGAGGCAAACAAGGTGCAGAAAGAAGCAAGAGAGGTGCAGAAAAAGCAACAGAGGTGCAGAAAGAGGCAAGAGAAGTACAGAAAGAGACAAGAGAGGTGCAGAAACAGGCAAGAGATGTGAATAAAGAGGTAAGAGGGGTGCAGAAAGAGGTAAGAGGGGTGCAGAAAGAGGCAAGAGGGGTGCAGAAAGAAGCTCAAGAGGTAAAAAAAGAAGCAAGAGAAGTGCAGAAAGAAGCAACAGGGGTGCAAAAATAGGCAAGAGGGGTGCAGAAAGAGGCAAGAGAAGTGCAGAAATAAGCAACAGAGGTACAGAAGGAGGCAAGAGAACTGAAGAAAGAGGCAAGAAAGTTGCAGAAACAGGCAAACAAGGTGCAGAAAGATAGAACAGGGGTGCACACAGAGGCAAGAGAGGTGCAGAAAGAGGGAATAGGGGTGTAGAAAGAGGCAAGAGGGGTACAGACATTTACAAGAGAACCATAGAAATAAGCAAGAGAAGTACAGAAAGAAGCAACAGAGGTGCAGGAAGAGGCAAGAGAAGTGCAAAAACAGGCAAGAGAGGTGCAGAAAGAGGGAACAGAGGTGCAGAAAGAGGCAAGAGAGGTGCAGAAAGAGGGAAGAGGGGTGTAGAAAGAGGCAAGAGGGGTGAAGAAAGAATCAAGAGAGGTGCAGAAAGAAGTAAGATAAGTGTAGAAAGAAGCAACAGAATTGTTGAAAGAGGAAGGATGGGTGCAGAAAGAGACAAGAGAAATGCTGAAAGAAGCAACAGAGGTGCAGCAAGAGGCAAGAGAAGTGCAGAAAAAGCAACAGAGGTGTAGAAAGAGGCAACAGGGGTGCAGAAAGAAGCACAAGAGGTCCAGAAAGAAGCAAGAAAAGTGTAGAAAGAAGCAACAGAGGTGCAGAATGAGGCAAGAGGGTTGCAGAAAGAGGCAAGAGAAGTGCAGAAAGAAGCAACAGAAATGTAGAAAGAGGCAAGAGAAGTGCAGAATGTAGCAACAGAAAAGCAGTAAGTGGCAAGAGAAGTGCAGAAAGAAGCAGCAGAGGTGCAGAAACAGGCAGGAGAAGTGTAGAAAGATGCAAGAGACTTGCAGAAACAGACAAGAAAAGTGCAGAAAGATGGAAGAGGGGTGCAGAAAGAGGCAATAGGGGTGCAGAAAAAGACAAGAGGGTGCAGAAAGAAGCAACAGAGGTGCAGAAAGAAGCAAGAGAAGTTATGAAAGAGACAAGACAGTTGCAGAAAGAAACAGGAGAGGTGCAGAAAAAAGCAAAAGAAGTGCAGAAAGAGGCAAGTGAGGTGCAGAAAGAGGCAAGAGAGGTGCTGAAAGAGGCATGAGAGGTGAAGAAAGAAGCAAGTAAGGTGCAAAAACACGTAAGAGGAGGGAAGAAAGAGGCAAGAGAAGTGCAGAAAGAAGCAACAGAGGTTCAGAAGGAGGCAATAGAACTGCAGAAACAGGCAAGAGTGTTGCAGAAACAGGCAAGAGAGGTGCAGAAAGAGGGAACAGGGGCACAGAGAGAGGCAAGAGAAGTGCAGAAAGAAGCAACAGAGGTGCAGAATGAGACAAGAGAACTGCAGAAAGAGGGAAGAGTGGTACAGAAAGAGGCAACAGAAGTACATAAAGAGGCAAGAGAGGTGCACAAGGAGACAAGAGAGGTGCACAAAGAGGGAATACGAGTGCAGAAAGAGGCAACAAGGGTGCAGAATGAAGCAAGAGAGGGCAGAAAGAAGCAACAGAAGTGCAGAAAAAAGCAACAGAGGTGCCGAAAGAGGCAAGAGAAGTGCAGAAAGAGACAAAAGAGGTGCAGAAACAGGCAAGAGAGGTGCATAAAGAGGGAAGAGGGGTGCAGAAAGAGGCAAGAGGGGTGCAGAAAGAAGCATGAGAGGTACAGAAAGAAGCATGAGAAGTACAGAAAGAAGCAACAAAGGTGCAGAAGGAGGCAAAAGAACTGCAGAAAGAGGCAAGAAATTTGCAGAAACAGCAAACAAGGTGCAGAAAGATACAACAGTGGTGCAGACAGAGGCAAGAGAGGTGAAAAAGAGGGAAGAGGGGTGCAGAAAGATACAAGAGGGGTACAGAAATTTACAAGACAGCTGTAGAAAGAAGCAACAGAAGTGCAGAAAGAAGCAACAGAGGTGCAGAAAGAGAACTGCAGAAAGAGGGTAGAGGGGTACAGAAAGAAGCAAGAGAGATGCAGAAAGAAGCATGAGAAGGGAAGAAAGAAGCAACAGAGGTGCAGAAAGAGGGAAGAGGGGTCCAGAAAGAGGCAAGAGGGGTGCAGATAGAAGCCAGAGAGGTACAGAAATGAGTAAGAGAAGTGCAGAAAGAAGCAACAGAATTGCAGAAAGCGGCAAGAGGGGTGCAGAAAGAGATAAGAGAAGTGCTGAAAGAAGAAACAGTGGTGCAGAAAGAGGCAAGAAAAGTGCAGAAAAAGCAACAGAGGTGCAGAAAGAGACAACAGAAGTGCAGAAAGAGGCAAGAGAGGTGCACAAAGAGAAAAGAGAGGTGCATAAAGAGAGAAGAGATGTGCAGAAAGAGGGAAGACGGGTGCATTAAGAGGCAACAGGGGTGCAGCAAGAAGCAACAGAGGTGCAGAAAGAAGCAAGAGAAGGTCAGAAAAAAACAACAGTGATGCAGAAAGAGGCAAGAGAAGTGCAGAAATAGGCAAGAGAAGTGCAGAAAGAGGCAAGAGAGGTGCAGGAAAAGGGAAGAGGGCTGCAGAAAGAGGCAAGAGGGGTGCAGAAAGAAGCAAGAAAGGTGCAGAAAGAAGCAAGAGAAGCGCAGAATGAAGGAACAGAGGTGCAGAATGACACAAGAGAGGTGCAGAAAGAGGGAAGAGGGGTGCAGAAAGAGGCAAGAGGGGTGCAGAAAGATGCAACAGAAGTGCAGAATGAGGTGCAGAAACAGGCAAGAGAAGTGCAGAAGAAGGTAAGCGAAGTGCTGAAAGAAGCAACAGAGGTGCAGAAAGAAGCAAGAGATTTGATTAAAGAGGCAGAAGAGTTGTAGAAACGAAGAAGAGAGGTGCAGAAAAAGCAAGAAAAGTACAGAAAGAGCCAAGTGAGGTGCAGAAAGAGGCAACAGAGGTGCAGAAAGAGGCAAGAGAGGTGCAGATAGAAGCCAGAGAGGTACAGAAATGAGTAAGAGAAGTGCAGAAAGAAGCAACAGAATTGCAGAAAGCGGCAAGAGGGGTGCAGAAAGAGATAAGAGAAGTGCTGGAAGAAGAAACAGTGGTGCAGAAAGAGGCAAGAAAAGTGCAGAAAAAGCAACAGAGGTGCAGAAAGAGACAACAGAAGTGCAGAAAGAGGCAAGAGAGGTGCACAAAGAGAAAAGAGAGGTGCATAAAGAGAGAAGAGATGTGCAGAAAGAGGGAAGACAGGTGCATTAAGAGGCAACAGGGGTGCAGCAAGAAGCAACAGAGGTGCAGAAAGAAGCAAGAGAAGGTCAGAAAAAAACAACAGTGATGCAGAAAGAGGCAAGAGAAGTGCAGAAATAGGCAAGAGAAGTGCAGAAAGAGGCAAGAGAGTTGCAGGAAAAGGGAAGAGGGCTGCAGAAAGAGGCAAGAGGGGTGCAGAAAGAAGCAAGAAAGGTGCAGAAAGAAGCAAGAGAAGCGCAGAATGAAGGAACAGAGGTGCAGAATGACACAAGAGAGGTGCAGAAAGAGGGAAGAGGGGTGCAGAAAGAGGCAAGAGGGGTGCAGAAAGATGCAACAGAAGTGCAGAATGAGGTGCAGAAACAGGCAAGAGAAGTGCAGAAGAAGGTAAGCGAAGTGCTGAAAGAAGCAACAGAGGTGCAGAAAGAAGCAAGAGATTTGATTAAAGAGGCAGAAGAGTTGTAGAAACGAACAAGAGAGGTGCAGAAAAAGCAAGAAAAGTACAGAAAGAGCCAAGTGAGGTGCAGAAAGAGGCAACAGAGGTGCAGAAAGAGGCAAGAGTGGTGCAGAAAGAGGCAAGTGAGGTGCAGAGACAGACAAGAGAACTGCAGAAAGAGGCAAGAGAGTTGCAGAAACAGGCAAGAGAGGTGCAGAAAGAGGGAACAGGAGTGCAGAAAGAGGCAAGAGGTACAGAATCAGGCATGAGAGGTAAAGAAAGAGGGAACAGGGGTGCAGAAAGAGGCAGGAGAAGTGCTAAAAGAAGTAATGGAGGTGCATAAATAGGCAAGAGAAGTGCAGAAAGAAGGACCAGATATGCAGAAAGAGGCAAGAGAAGCGCAGAAAAAAGTAACATAAATGCATAAAGAGGGTAGAGAAGTGCAGAAAGGAACAACAGAGGTGAAGAAAGAGGCAACAGAAATTCAGAAAGAGGCAACAGATGTACAAAAAGAGACAAGAGAGGAGCACAAAGAGACAAGAGAGGTGCAGAAAGAGGGAAGACGAGTGCAGAAAGAGGCAACAGGGGTGCAGAAGGATGGAAGAGAGGTGCAGAAAGAAGCAAGAGAAGTGCAGAAAGAAGCAACAGAAGTGCAGAAAGAGGCAATAGGGGTGCATAAAAAGGCAAAAGAATTGCTGAAAGAATCAACAGTAGTGCAGAAAGAGACAAGAGAAGTGCATAAAGTAGCAACAGAGGTGCAGAAAGAGACAACAGAAGTGCATAAAGAAGCAACAGAGGTACAGAAACAGGCAAGAGAAGTGCAGAAAGTCGTAAGAGAAGTGCAGAAACAGGCAAGAGAGGTGCAGAAAGAGGGAAGAGGGGTGCAGAAAGAGGCAAGAGGGGTGCAGAAACAGGCAAGAGAGGTGCAGAAACAGGCAGGAGAAGTACAGAAAGAGGCAAGAGAAGTGCTGAAGAAGCAACAGAGGTGCTGAAAGAAGCAAGAGAAGTGATGAAAGAGACAAGAGAGTTGCAGAAATAAACAGGAGAGGTGCAGAAAAAAGCAAGAGACGTGCAGAAATAGGCAAGTGAGGTGCAAAAAGAGGCAAGAGAGGTGCAGAAAGAGGTGCAGAAACAGGCAAGAGAAGTGCAGAAGAAGGTAAGCGAAGTGCTGAAAGAAGCAACAGAGGTGCAGAAAGAAGCAAGAGATTTGATTAAAGAGGCAGAAGAGTTGTAGAAACGAACAAGAGAGGTGCAGAAAAAGCAAGAAAAGTACAGAAAGAGCCAAGTGAAGTGCAGAAAGAGGCAACAGAGGTGCAGAAAGAGGCAAGAGAGGTGCAGAAAGAGGCAAGTGAGGTGCAGAGACAGACAAGAGAACTGCAGAAAGAGGCAAGAGAGTTGCAGAAACAGGCAAGAGAGGTGCAGAAAGAGGAAACAGGAGTGCAGAAAGAGGCAAGAGGTACAGAATCAGGCATGAGAGGTAAAGAAAGAGGGAACAGGGGTGCAGAAAGAGGCAGGAGAAGTGCTAAAAGAAGTAATGGAGGTGCATAAATAGGCAAGAGAAGTGCAGAAAGAAGGAACAGATATGCAGAAAGAGGCAAGAGAAGCGCAGAAAGAAGTAACATAAATGCATAAAGAGGGTAGAGAAGTGCAGAAAGGAACAACAGAGGTGAAGAAAGAGGCAACAGAAATTCAGAAAGAGGCAACAGATGTACAAAAAGAGACAAGAGAGGAGCACAAAGAGACAAGAGAGGTGCAGAAAGAGGGAAGACGAGTGCAGAAAGAGGCAACAGGGGTGCAGAAGGATGGAAGAGAGGTGCAGAAAGAAGCAAGAGAAGTGCAGAAAGAAGCAACAGAAGTGCAGAAAGAGGCAATAGGGGTGCATAAAAAGGCAAAAGAATTGCTGAAAGAATCAACAGTAGTGCAGAAAGAGACAAGAGAAGTGCAGAAAGAAGCAACAGAGGTGCAGAAAGAGACAACAGAAGTGCAGAAAGAAGCAACAGAGGTACAGAAACAGGCAAGAGAAGTGCAGAAAGTCGTAAGAGAAGTGCAGAAACAGGCAAGAGAGGTGCAGAAAGAGGGAACAGCTGAGCAGAAAGAGGCAAGAGAAGTGCAGCAAGAGGAAAGAGGGGTGCAGAAAGAGGCAAGAGGGGTGCAGAAACAGGCAAGAGAGGTGCAGAAACAGGCAGGAGAAGTACAGAAAGAGGCAAGAGAAGTGCTGAAGAAGCAACAAAGTGCTGAAAGAAGCAAGAGAAGTGATGAAAGAGACAAGAGAGTTGCAGAAAGAAACAGGAGAGGTGCAGAAAAAAGCTAGAGAAGTGCAGAAAGAGGCAAGTGAGGTACAAAAAGAGGCAAGAGCGATGCAGAAAGAGGCAGGAGAGGTGCAGAAAGACGTAAGTGAGGTGCAAAAACACACCAGAGTGGTGCAGACAGAGGCAAGAGAAGTGCAGAAAGAGGCAACAGAGGTGCAGAAGGAGGCAAGGGAACTGCAGAAAGAGGCAAGCGAGTTGCAGAAACAGGCAAGAGAGATGCAGAACGATGGAACAGGGGTGCAGAAAGAGGCAAGAGAGGTGCAGAAACAGGCAAGAGAGGTGCAGAAAGAGGGAACAGTGGTGCAGAAAGAGGCAAGAGACGTGCAAAAAATAGGAAGAGGGGTGCAGAAAGAGGCAAGAGGGGTGCAGATAGTAGCAAGAGAGGTAAATAAAGAAGCAAGAGAAGTGCAGTAAAACCAACAGAAGTGCAGAAAGAGGCAAGAGGGGTGCAGTAAAAGGCAACAGAAGTGCAGAAAGAGGCAAAAGATGTGCACAAAGAGACAAGAGAGGTGCACAAAGAGACAAAGAGGTGCACAAAGAGGGAAGATGAGTGCAGAAAGAGGCAACTTGGGTGCAGAAAGAAGCAAGAGAGGTGCAGAAAGAAGCACGAGAAGTGCAGAAAAAGCAGCAGAGCTGCAGAAAGAGAGAAGGGAAGTGCAGAAAGATGGAAGAGAGGTGCAGAAAGAGGCAAGAGGGGTGCAGAAAAAGACAAGAGGGGTGCAGAAAGGCAAGAGAAATGCAGAAAGAAGCAATAGAGGTGCAGAAAGACGCAAGAGAACTGCAGAAAGAAGAACAAGAGGTGCAAAAAGAGGCAAGAGAGGTGCAGAAAGAGGGAAGAGGGTTGCAGAAAGAGGCAAGAGGGGTGCAGAAAGAAGTAAGAGAAGTGCAGAAAGAAGCAAGAGAGGTGCAGAAAGAGGCAAGAGGAGTGCAGAAAGAGGCAAGAGAAGTGCAGAAAGAAGCAACAGATGTGCAGAAAGATGCAATAGAAGTGCAGAAATAGGTAAGAGAGGTGCAGAAACCGGCAAGAGAGGTGCAGAAAGAGGGAACAGGGGTGCAGAAAGAGGCAAGAGAGGTGCATAAAGAGGCAAGAGAGATACAGAATGAAGCAAGAGTGGTTACACAAAGAGGCAAGAGAGGTGCGGAAAGAAGCAAGAGTGGTTTGCACACCATTATTACCAATTTTAACATCCACATTTAGCAATAAGTAACAGGTGACCATTCCAGCTTTGCAACAAGGTTTTTTTTGTGTTTAAATCTGCAGATTATGCAGCAGATGATGGATTATGTGGCAAATGCAGAAAATGTATAATTATGCGAAAATTGGTGCAGCCGAACAGTTGCATAATTCCAGTTGCCCTGTTCATACCTCTGACTAGGTCCAGAAGTGCTCCTCAGTTGTTCCTTCTTTTTTTTGTCTCATTGAGTTTATAGTTTAGCTTCTATGTAAACGAGGAAAACTAAACCTGAGGTTACCACTCCACAACACAAACTACCATACCACATAATTACTCTCTATAAAACATAATCCCACTCTAAATAATTCCTATACACTTAATACCAAATACTTTCTATTCACATAATTTCACTGCACAACATGCCACATAATTCCACTACACACAACGTACATCCACTCCACTCCAAAAAACATTAGTAAAGAACGCCAATAACTCTAACTCTTGCAAATGTGAAACCTATTAAATTGCAAATGCTTCTTTAACTAGAAGTCGCGTTTGCAGAGTGGTGGAGAAAGAGGGCTGGGTCTCCGACCAGGATGCAGGAATTCCGCTGCATAGGACTTACAGGAGGTACCAGGAGGGCTTCTTGGCCCCCAAAGTCCCTCAGGAGTAAAGTGGACTTCATCCTCCAACCAGTAGTGTGCCAGGAGGTGCATTTGCAGAGTGGTGGAGAAAGGAGGCGTGTCCTCCGAAGACCTCTTAGCAACCCCACTGTTTGGGACTTACTGGAGGTATCAGGAGGGGTAATTGGCCCCCAAGGACATCTTTGGGTGCCAACTACCCCTCCTATTACCTCCAGTAAGTCCCACACAGCAGGATTGCTAAGTTTTCATAGCAGGCCATGCCATCTTTGCCCACTACTCTGTAAACGCGCTCCCTGATGCGCTCTTGAGTGGGAAGTGAAGTCCCCTTCGCTGCTGGGGGTCCTTAGGGGCCAACAATCCTACCTGTTACCTCCAGTAAGCCCCACATAGTGGGATTGCTGAGAGGTGGACACAGGCCATGCCCCCTTTCTTCACCACTCTGCAAACACGCTTCCTGGTGCACTTTTGGTTGAGGGATGAAGTCCCCTTGCCTCCTGAGGGTCCCTGGGGGCCAACTAGCCCTCCTGTTACCTCTATCAAGCCCCACGCAGCTGGATTGCCTTAGAGTGGTCGGAGGCCACACCCCTTTTTACACCAATCTGCAAACACGCTTCTGTGGGTGTGGGGCTTAGTGGAGGTACCTGGTGGGCTAGTTGGCCCTAAGGACCCTCACCAGCACAAACCAAACCAGAACGCACCAGGAGGTGCATTTGCAGAGTGGTGCAGGAAAGGGGCAGGCGTCCAGCGAGCTGCTGGTTTCTTTTTTTTATTTTAGGAAGGGGGGCTGTGTGTCCCCTTGTTATATTTCATATAGGTACCCTGATATAGGTCTAGGTAACATCATAACCCTTCACCTACATTCTCTCCTATACTACATATATAATGGATTTGAAGGACTGACCTATTACCCAGTTACAATACTACACACAAGTACGTAGGGTTTTTCCCTGGACACTGGCCTCATAAATTATGCATTTCTTGGAATCACAGCAGGACCATCATCTCCTGCATAATAACTGTGTATAAAGTTCATTCCCGACGTCATCCTAAGTCCGACACTGACACAGCAAGGTAGAACCCCTGGGGATACCTTAGGGTATATAAACACCACATCTTGCTGAGATAGTTAGAGGAGATCAGGACTTCCCGGCCGACACACTGACGCAAGACGCTGAGGTTCCTGCATGCAGGTACTCCAGCTCGCAGTGGTCTGACATCCCTTGCGGGGTGTTCAGCTCGAGACCAGAACAGGGTCCCGCAGTCTCACATCAGGTAATGGGGTTGGGTTTATCCTAGAGGGATTCTCGGCTTTACACCTACTCACATGCTAGGTACATTTAGGTACATCTAGTTAGGGTGCATCGTAGAAGTACGCATTTTATTGGCATGTATTTTATATACTTGCCTGTAGTTATGATTTTAGCAAAATGGTAGAAACCTGCCATCTGTTTACTTTCTTAGTGCTGCTACTCATTTGTATATGCTACTGCCTACTGGTGATTTCAGTGCACTTATTTTACGCTAGAATAACGACTGTTCAATAAATACTTATTGAAAACGTTCCAACCGTTTATTCTGTGTATCTCTCTGAGAACAAGTGAGCACGAGTGACTGAGCGAAAAGTAAGTTACTGTTTTCATGGTCCTGAGGGATCAGGGTTGTCATGTTCGATAGTTGCCAAGAACTATTCTCTCCTTGGTAGGAGGAGGTTATAGTGGCATTGCGAGCTAGCTGGTACACAGGCCAACATACCCGGTGGGGGTGTCTGGAATCAGTCTGGACACCAGTCCCGCAGTGTATGTTGCCTAAACGCGCAGATCCTATATAGGTCTTATAGGAACTACACGACATGGCGCCGCCAGCGTTGGTATTGGCACTTATTTAACAGTCAAATCTGAATAGTTCAGTCGTGCTATTCTCAGAGACCCCATCTCACATTTCCCCAGAGACGTCTGGAGTGGGAGGGAACAAAATCCGCCGCAGCTGAGTAGGAAAATTCCTATGTATTGGTTTAATGAAGCTTGAAGGATACAGTGTTCCTAATTGTGCATAACACCTTATCTCAGTTCCCTTGAAACGCTCTCCTTTCTAAAAATAATGACTGAGCAGGGGGACGTAGATGAAGGGAATGCACTAAGCTTCATAACAGAAGAAAATGATGCAGATGCAATATATATTGCAGAGAGTGTGAGAAATGCCGTAAACCTAAAACTAGTAGCATATGGTGTTACAATTAGGGGTGGGCAAGTGACTTTCGTGATTGAGGCACACGAATCATATAGAACAGAGGTATTCTACTCATGGATTAGATTCCCACAGGCAAATGCTTTGACAAAAACATTTCACTACTATGTCGAAGATGACATACCAGATGAATATAGTCCATATGAGGACATTGAAATTCCACTAACTTACCACAAACATTTATACTGGTTTAAAGGCACCCTCCCCATACAAGAAATAGAGTAAGACTCGGCCCGCTCGGAAGAGACGGAGCAACTTGGCCAGTGCTAGCGGCCTACACACCACATCCTGATATTGACACTCTGGAGGAGACTTACTGGTACAGCATAAAGAATTAATAAGACTTTACAGAAACATGACACAGTTTGTGATGAGAAGACTCACCCTTCAGCCAACACCGGCTACACAACCAGGACCAGTCCAAAATAACACAACCAAAATTACACCACAAACACTGCACGCAGTGATGGGTAAAATGCCATGTGAACAAATGCCCTTCTGGATAGCACTAAAAAATAACACAGCTGGAGGCAGTGTTTCCACACACTGGTCCTAAGGAAAAGCATAGAATACTGCCGATTTGCTTGCCGATGGGGATAGCTCCCTCTATAGAAGATTGTGCTTCATGGGGTACAGTTTTCGCTGAAATATATACCAGGACTCATTGTATCCCTTCTTTAGCGGTAATACCAGATGTATTAAGACAAATACAGAACGAGTATGGAGCAGAACCTGCTCTAACCTTAGGGATGAAGCTGTTAAATAACTTTGCCCAGGTATCTGAGATAATATTAGCAAATATTAAAGGGAAGCAGCATCAGTGGCAATACGCCAACGCCTGAGAGATTTCACTCCGTTACAACAGGAGACAGAGCTACCTAAAATAATTGAAACTGCTTATGCGGAATTAGGTAGAGACAGTCTGGGAGCTAGAACTGTAAAACCTCAGCGCTCGGCTGACGCCCAAACTGTTATAAAAGATTTGTGAGTCTTCATAGGGACATACGCAGTTGGCACATTACATTCTGACCGTGGCCCCGCGCTCAGCTCTAGGGCTTACAAGGAAGCCATGGGAAGTTTGGGTGTAGCATTGTGGTACTCCTCTCCATACCATCCAGAGGGAAATTCAGTTGTGGAGAGGAAAAACCGGGAGCCCTTAATAACCAGCCAAGAAGCTCTCTAGGGGTGCCACTCTTTACGAGGTCCTGTTTGGGAAAAGAATGTGGGTAACTGATCTCGATTGTGAAGGAACAGTGGCGGATGAAAAACCGTTTGACATCAATAAACGTTTGGCTGTTTTACAGGATATGAATGAATCCAGAGCCTCCTTAAGTAACGTCGAGACAAAGAAAACCGCCACTGGGGAAGTCACATCAGCCACGGCAAGACCTGCCTGGATTCCTAAAGTTGGGGATCTGGTCAGAGAAAAGATTGTGGACAAAAAAGAATTCAGACCATCCTATCGAGTCACATTTACAAAGCAACGGAATCGAGAACAATGCAATGGAACTAGTTCCCCTTGACACGAACTTTCAAAATCAAAATGAAAGACAAATTTCAATTCAATCTAATAAGGATGTCTATGTCAACATGCCTCTTCAAGAGCAATCTACAAGTTCAACAAAACCTGCTGAGCCACCAAATATAGATCGAACTGCATCTGGCTATTTCATAGACTTCGATACCTTTTCATTGGATCCAAGTGAACTTGAAACGAGGCCAGCCCAAATTTCTCGCAAACAACGGATCAAAGACTTTTTTATCTTGCTTAGAAGGACTTATTTAGTATCACCTTGGCTAGAACTTTAGATACTCACCGGTATTCTATTTTTTCTTTGGTTCGGATTAGTAATCACTTTCCACTTGCTCATCAATGGAACTTATCTTCAACAGAGCTCTGCAACATCAAAAGTAAACTTAATTTTAAAACCTCATGTTTCATCTCATCGTGAACAAAGAGACTTGTCCTTCGTGAACATTTCAGCAGTTCCTATACCGGATGGTATAGTGTGGGACAAAGTGAATTATGATATATTTGGACCGACCGAGCTTTTAAAGACTCCACATTTGTTTAAAATTTCATTGAACAATATCATTACCTCCAGTACATTTTCTGATGATTGGGATTTTGAAACTGTTAATAACTTATTGTCTGATTTGGAACAATCTGCCGCATTTTCTAGCACTGAAATGTTAGAGGACACATCAGATTTTGGCAAAATGTATTGTTACCAACATTATGGTCATCATTTCTTGCATAAATCTTGCAAACCTAGAAATGTTTTCACATACCACCAGTGGGAACATTGCCCTACACCACCGAAAGGTAGTTCAAAAACATTTGCACAGAAATTCTTATATTTTTCAGGGTTTAACACTTCTGACCCAACCTCGTACTGTTATAAGGTTGCACCTATATCTGCACAGAAAAATATGTTAACAAACACCAAACAGATTTACTCTGCTTTCTTTATTAACCAGTTGTCTGAACAGGGTTTTGACTTATGGATGGACACTGTAGACTTGAAATCAATCTGGGGCTCTAGGGACTGGCAAGTCCTGGGAATAGAAGCACTATTTATAGCATGCCTCATTCCACAGCAGATGATTTTTCTGAATGACAATGTGCAACAGACTTCCTGTCTTGGAATAGCCAAGAATAAGGACTTGAACACCCCTCAAATTCCAACACCTTTAAACACCGAGGGGAATTTTACGTCAGAAAGAGGGGCTAAGTTGGATAACATATAGCAATACAATAGATCAGACCCCAATTGGAAGGGATGGTTGGTTTGGCCCACTGACACAAACAGATGTCAGGAAAGATTCAGGGTTGCCACCAAAGGGTTTAGCATCCATAGGCCAGACCCACGTTATGTACAACGAGAACATCCGGGGGTAGTGACATCATACAGTGTTGGGAAGTTGTGCCTTGATTGGCTAAAGACCTCAACACTACCCCAGGTGAAACAACACTTATCCTTACTCACAGAGGATGTGGACCTATGGGATTTTTTTTAGGTCCCAGAAAACCACGTCAGAAGCGTTTTTTGTATGCTGTCTATAATGAAATCTGGAAAATCTCCCAACAAGAAGCTGCAGAGAGATTAAGAGAAATAGATAGAGTTAACCTAGAGAAGGCATTAGCCATAGTTGACAATGGCATGACTACATTAACATCCAGGATATATTCACTGGGCAACATTGTATCTTCTGCTATCGATGTAATAGAACAGGATTTGTCTATATTGCATAACGGACAGTCGCAGTTACGTTCTATTATTTTGTTAAGCTGGACGCTGCAGTCATTGCGCGCCGGTTATGTGCCTTGGCGTTTTATCAACATTACGTCAACATTTTCTGCATACAATCTAACAGAAAAACAAATGAAAACGGCACAGAGGGGAGCAAAATATACAATACTGCGTATTGAAAAATTGGATAGGTTACCCTTTACTGTGGCAGAGTCACCATCCACAGAGTGGTTAATCCACGGCCATATAACATTACCGGTCGCAACTTTCCAGTTTCAATATTGCCTAGAACAACAACAGGCAGGAAGATATGAGAAGATGGGTAAGGAATTCATCAGGGAATCCTGGGATTTACCATACAGATTTCGATGCAGGAGTGGGGATCTGGAAGTGCTTCTAAGCGGAACTAACTGCGAGAACGCTTTAAGTGGATCTCTCTTATGCTAGGATATTATGCCACACGGGGCTTGTAATGGGTCTTTGGCGAACCTGTCCTGTCATTTAAGAGGTACCCCGGCAGCTGTGATTAATCCGGTATTCAGGCTTCTCTCGAATGGGAGTTACTTGATGCTGAATGATCAAGGTTGTTGTGGGATGCTTCCGGGCATCGCATATCTGGTCACTGTGAGCTCCAGGGTTACTTGCTGTATGCAAGTATTGTTTCCACCAACACATACAGTCAGGGAGGCGTCATTATGGCCTTCGCTAAATGTTTCCTTTATACGGTTTGATACTCTGAGCGGAATGAAAGCCATGCTTTTACAACGAACCGTGCCCATAACCTCCGCCCGGGAGACTTTCGATGTCCAGATCACAAGGTCCTCGGCTGAGTTACAGGCACTTATAAGTACAAACTGCCCCTTCCATTTCACAGAAATGGTAAGTCGTATCTTTAACATGTCTGATACGACGGGTGTTGTACACCTATTTAAGACCATAGGTTACGGACTCTTAAGCACCTTTCAGACGGTCCTCGGAGTTATACCAAACTTTATACATGAGCATAGTCCTGGGCACACGCAGTGAGGGTATTGGTAATGTGATACGCAGTATAGAAGCGTTATTCAAAAGCAACGGTCAACATCAGTATTTATCCAAATAGATGTTATTTATTTCAACAACAACTGTGTTGAATATAGTACATCAGCCTAGTAAACCAGCCGACACGTGTTTCGTCACCGGGTACAGTCCCGTGACTCATCAGGGCTGGGAAGGATACAAAGAATAAAATTAAGTAATAAATACGGAAAACTGATAAACAAAATGGGGCCTAGTCTGTGCCAGACGAGTAATTCGAATGGAGCGGGATCACCCGAAGTGACTATTGGGAACATAAACAGCTAAATGTGACCCATGTGGTCATAAGTGACACTCGTGTAGGTGCCGCTGCCCATGGGACACGGGCGAAAGCGCGGGAAAGCATCTCAGCATATTGTGATCGGTGTGATAGTGCCGCTCTCATGTGTAACATCAAACATGAGGAAAGGCGCGGAAAAACTGTAACATTGTATAAGTGTTCAGTGCTAGAAAAAGCATTGAGTAGTAGTTGGAGCTAAAGGTGAAGAAAGGAAATGTAAGGAATAAGAAGGCCTGATATGAAGGGGAAAGAAGAAACGGGTAAAAGGATCTGCACTATGGAACTGCTAGACAAGTACTGAAGAGAGGAGGGGGAGGAAAAGAGGGGACTCAAGGATCAGTGGGAAGAGGTTCAGAAGTCGTGACGTGGAAATGAGGGAAAGAGAAATAAGGTGAGCGGGTGGGTGAAGAATCCGAAGCCACTTGGATCATGCGTCTGCGAACAGTACAACATGGACTGAACACTGATCACGAGTTACATTACTTCCTGGGTGAATGATTATTATGACAAAATTTGCTCTCTTGGATCTTTAATTTGTGCCATTTATTTTGTCATGACATCTGTTCTCTTCCCATATAATCAGTA
Source organism: Calotriton arnoldi (assembly GCA_963921515.1). Classification (NCBI taxonomy): domain Eukaryota; kingdom Metazoa; phylum Chordata; class Amphibia; order Caudata; family Salamandridae; genus Calotriton; species Calotriton arnoldi. Next base: position 2,228,967 of record CAWUFW010000039.1, read on the forward strand.
GATATTGGTATGTCCACTCTCCACACTATTTATGTGGCATCTTCTTCTCAGTATCTCATAATACAGACTAGGCCCCATTTTGTTTATCAGTTTTCCGTATTTATTACTTAATTTTATTCTTTGTATCCTTCCCAGCCCTGATGAGTCACGGGACTGTACCCGGTGACGAAACACGTGTCGGCTGGTTTACTAGGCTGATGTACTATATTCAACACAGTTGTTGTTGAAATAAATAACATCTATTTGGATAAATACTGATGTTGACCGTTGCTTTTGAATAACGCTTCTATACTGCGTATCACATTACCAATACCCTCACTGCGTGTGCCCAGGACTATGCTCATGTTATAATTTGTGGATCTCATGACCCACAGATTCCCCAGGGGTTATCGGGTTATTCCCCTGATCTGGCAGCACCGCACTACCAAAGGTTCATTAATAGCACACGCAATTGCCAGAGCGCCATTTTCCTGACTAAACACAAAAACCCCCATTCTAAACCTCCATTTCATGTCTCAGGAAAGGCAGCCGCAGCGTCTAACTTTAGTACACTCAGTCTCTTAGTTTAGAGTATGGATAGAGACAAGGTCGCGTCAGAGCTATTTGAGAATCTATCTAAAGGGATCACCAATACCTCTGCATCAACAAGCAATCACCCCACAAGCAGAGAAGGTCTAAGAGAGAAATTTCTGAAACTAGAAAGACTTAAAAAACAGAAAACTCTAGGTGGTGGGATAGTGCCACACTCAAACAATACCTGAGACTGAACAGAGTTCCTAGGGGACTCCGTTCACAGATTTTCCCTACATTTGACGACTTAGACGATGACCTTTTAGGTAAATGGGAAGAAACTTTGAACTCTAACTCAAATACCCTTATTAACATTCTGATTGAGAACGCGGAAAGAAAAGTAGCCAAATTACAAATCGAGATCACCAATCTCGAGAAAGAAATAGCAGATTTAAACTTAGAAGAAGCCACAAGTAAAAACTACGTCATCTTAAATGACATTCTTATAAAACACCAAAACGAAATAAAAGATAGAAAAACTCGTCAACTGAAAAGGGACGAAGCTGACTACAGAGAAGGACGAGTTTATACCTTTGCCAGAAAATACGATAAACTTGTCAACACCACAGGACAGGGCGAGAGACACATCAGAACAGAAACTGCCTCACTCTCATCCAGCTCCACATCACTAAACACTATCGCCACTAGCGATAGTGAGGGAGAAAACCAGGGCAGCAATTCTAACAAAATACCTCCAACTACATCTTCTTTTTTAAAGGAGGTACAGGCCATAAGGAGAGAGAACAGAACGCTACAAAGACATACCACACAAGACAGAAGACCCGATGGGGCCAAAGGGCAGGACATAGAAGATTACAAAAAGAAACTAAGATCCGGGAACGAGAAGGACAAGTAGATCCAGATAATTTAGGCATACAAGTCGTCAATCTCTCCTCCCAGAACCTCAATAATAGCATGATATCTTTGCTTAGCAAAGGCCTGAGCTTTAACCCGCACGAACAGGGAGACACCTGCAGACACAAAGTTGACCTGTTCAAGTTTATCAGGGGCATTAAAATCAAAAAACATTTTAATGGTATTCCGCCCACCTTAAGAAGAGGTAGTAAGATTTGCTCAGACAATACGTCAGGAGCACAGAGCATAAGCGACATCGAGGCCACTCACCTTCTGCTCTCACTCACTGACCTGGACGATATACCCACCAACATGGAGAATCTCCTCCAAGAATTAGATATAGAAGATGATCTCAGCCTGCACAGTGGTTTTAAACCCAAATCCAAGTGGACACCCATGCTCCCAGGGGGCAATGCAGTTGACACATTCTATAACTTAGTGTTAAATGATATGGACAGACATGAAACCAGAATAGCAAAGACCAGACATAGGATTAAAGACAATCTCTGCAGAGAAGAAAGAGTAGCTCTCAAACAACTCACGTCCGACAGAGATATCATAATTAAAGAAGCGGACAAAGGGGGCAATGTAGTCATTATGAATAGATCAGACTATCATGCCGAAATCATGTCCCAACTAGGTGACATTTCCTGCTATGAGCAGCTTCCCTACAACCCAATAGCCCCCTTGTCACCACTATCAACAAACACCTATCTCAATGGCACGCGCAAGGTCTCATTGATGACCAAGAACTATTATATCTAAGAGTCCACAGACCGACGTTCCCCTGTCTATACACCGTGCCCAAGATACACAAGACGACTCCCTTTCCCCGGGGAGACCTATTGTGTCAGGCATTGGTGGACCCACTGAGAGAATAGCACAATATGTTGACCTCTTTCTTGGTACTCTGGTTATGAATCAGCCATCATACATCCAGGACACCAAACACATTCTCAGTATCTTAGCAGATGTCCAATGGCATCCGGATATGATCCTGGCCACCCTGGATGTAGTCTCTCTGTATACCACCATCGAACCTACTCTAGGGCTCAAGGCTGTCACCAGCATACTTAACAATAGACCAGCCAACTTATGGCAACATACCCAGATGCTAGTTGCTATGATGGACATCATATTAAACAACAACTTCTTCATCTATGACGGTACATGGTATAAACAGAACAAAGGAGTGGCTATGGGCTCAAAATTTTCACCCTCGTTTGCGAATCTGTACATGGGTGTCCTGGAATCTAAATGGATTTGGGGCACAGAAGGGGCACAATGGATTGACTCCATAATATACTGGGGCCGCTACATAGATGACTGCTTACTCCTTTGGTCAGGGTCACAACTTGAACTCGACAAATTCTGTGCACACCTTAACCGTAACGACATGAACATGAAATTCACAGGTAATTCCAGTGCCACAAACATCACATTTCTTGATGTGGAAATCTACATCAAGTCCAACACCATAGAAAGTCGCCTATATAGAAAAGAAACATCATGCAATGCCATCTTGCATGCAGACAGCTCACATCCCCACACCAAATAAAGGCAATTCCGTACGGAGAATTCATGAGAGCCAGGAGAAACTGCAGTGAGGAACCAGAATTTCAAAAGTGCCTTACTAATATGAAACAAAGATTCAGAAACAGAGGTTATAGTGCCCGTACCATCAGCTCTGCAGAGAAAAGAATCAGGAACATTAAAAGAGAAGACACTTTACACACTAGACGGACAATCACTGATCAAGACCAACCTGTTCGACTTATCACTGACTACAGCGACATGGGGTTAGCTATGAAGAAGAGCCTAAACAAACATTGGAATGTACTACTTGCAGATAACACACTTATAGGGATTGTACCACCTAAACCACAAATCACATACAGGAGAGGCAGGACCCTGAAAACCAGACTCAGCCCCAGCATCCCTGGCCCTAACACCAGGCCCACTTGGCTAACGACTCATAATCTCGGCTTCTTCAAGTGTGGTCACTGCGGTGTCTGCAAACTAGCCCAGCATGGAATCAGAAATTTCACGGCCGTGAACAAAAATCAGTATCAAATTCAACATAACATCAACTGCAACACAAAATTTGTGGTCTATATACTTGAATGCACCTGCAAACTTTGGTACATCGGAAGCACCATCAGACCACTCAAAGACCGTATTGGAGAACACGTCAGAGCTCTCAACAATCTCGACACTAGATATCCCATGGCGATCCATGCTGCTACTTGTCCCAACCAGGGCCCTAAAAAACGGATTTCCTTTTTTGGATTTGACATGGCAGCCACCAATGTAAGAGGTGGCAACAGAGAACTCAGACTCAGACGCCTGGAAGCCACTTGGATCATGCGTCTGCGAACAGTACAACATGGACTGAACACTGATCACGAGTTACATTACTTCCTGGGTGAATGATTATTATGACAAAATTTGCTCTCTTGGATCTTTAATTTGTGCCATTTATTTTGTCATGACATCTGTTCTCTTCCCATATAATCAGTAGATATTGGTATGTCCACTCTCCACACTATTTATGTGGCATCTTCTTCTCAGTATCTCATAATGTGTGCCTATCATTGTCTGCATGTCCAACCCCCTGTATTTCCCCTTAACCATACTTCCGTGTTGTTTCTATATCTCCCCACTGACTAAGCTTCCTACGATTCAGGTTTATGATATAGTTGATCTGCGCTACCGCATTTCTCATGTCTGTCCTATTTAACCTAACGATCTTGATACCCGGTCTAAGGTTCTCTCCTCTTTATATCCTTTCACATGTACCTAATGTAATTATGATATACACATTATCCTTTCATTGTCATAACTGTTCGTAATTGACTGCCTTCGAGATATGTCTTTTCTTTGACATAACATACATAATACTCGGTGTCAGGATCTCTCCTCTTTATATCCTTTCACATGTCCCTACTGTAATTTTGTAACATACATTATCCTTTCAGTGTCACATCTGTTCACAATTGACTGCCTTTGAGATATGTCTGTACTCTGTCACGTACCTCTGACTATACTCTTCGTCTTTCGCCCTAATTACCATGCTAGTTTCTCGAGGCAGCGGGTGCCTTACAGATAGTGTCTCGTCCCCCGCTCATGCGCATTACTTCCGCCCTTTCCCCGAGTTTTCCAACATGGCCACCGCCAGGTCGGATCTCCCATTGTTCCCGCTCTAGTCTTTCACCTCCATTCCCGTTATAGCTCCCCTCCCACCTTCCTGTCTCACTCAGTTTTCTCGGCTCCAGTGCGCCCTCGCTGTTCTCCGATCCGGACCCCAGGTAAGAGTCGTGGCGGTTCCACCCGGCTCCTCAACCCCAGCACTCTCCGAATTGCTTACCACAGCAGTGTCCCCTTCCTCTGTTTTCCCAATAGGCGTTCCAATACCCTGCCCTGCACACCTCTTGAGTCCTCTCCAATTCCCGCACCCGGGGTAAGTTTTTCTTTTCCTCTCCTTCATTCACCTTTCTCCTCGCCTATGTATCGTGTTCCTCATACCTCCCCTCCCCGTTCTTTTCCCCAGCCTGACCCTCGCACCCCGCCTATCTGGCTTAGTGCACCTCCCAACGAGCCGGCCACTGGACAGCCTTCCACGTTACTCTAGTTTTTGCTTCTCAATACTGCCGAGGCGTACCCGCCCCTACGTCGTATGTGCGACAGCCCAGGGAGACCCCAACTCGGTAAGACTCTCATACTCTATCCTTGCTCTAGCCCACCAGCATTTACCATTGTTCCAGTTGTGTCATGCTCATTCCTACCTTTTCCCCAGCAGTTTCCTTCCACGCTGCACCCTTGTTACCAACACCTCGCCTTCCCCACTACCGGGCTACGTTATAATTACTCTCGGTTTCGACTCTACCCCCACGGGTCGTCGTAAACCTTTCCTGTTCTTTGGTAAGCTTTCACCTTGTTTCTTTTCCCCTGTCACCTGTACCACTACCCACACCTTCCAATCTCGTCTTGAGGTTTCTCTCCGCCTATCGTTAGAACCCATCCAGTAGCTTCCCCCTTCTTCGGATTCTTCACCCACCCGCTCACCTTATTTCTCTTTCCCTCATTTCCACGTCACGACTTCTGAACCTCTTCCCACTGATCCTTGAGTCCCCTCTTTTCCTCCCCCTCCTCTCTTCAGTACTTGTCTAGCAGTTCCATAGTGCAGATCCTTTTACCCGTTTCTTCTTTCCCCTTCATATCAGGCCTTCTTATTCCTTACATTTCCTTTCTTCACCTTTAGCTCCAACTACTACTCAATGCTTTTTCTAGCACTGAACACTTATACAATGTTACAGTTTTTCCGCGCTTTTCCTCATGTTTGATGTTACACATGAGAGCGGCACTATCACACCGGTCACAATATGCTGAGATGCTTTCCCGCGCTTTCGCCCGTGTCCCATGGGCAGCGGCACCTACACGAGTGTCACTTATGACCACATGGGTCACATTTAGCTGTTTATGTTCCCAATAGTCACTTCGGGTGATCCCGCTCCATTCGAATTACTCGTCTGGCACAGACTAGGCCCCATTTTGTTTATCAGTTTTCCGTATTTATTACTTAATTTTATTCTTTGTATCCTTCCCAGCCCTGATGAGTCACGGGACTGTACCCGGTGACGAAACACGTGTCGGCTGGTTTACTAGGCTGATGTACTATATTCAACACAGTTGTTGTTGAAATAAATAACATCTATTTGGATAAATACTGATGTTGACCGTTGCTTTTGAATAACGCTTCTATACTGCGTATCACATTACCAATACCCTCACTGCGTGTGCCCAGGACTATGCTCATGTTATAATTTGTGGATCTCATGACCCACAGATTCCCCAGGGGTTATCGGGTTATTCCCCTGATCTGGCAGCACCGCACTACCAAAGGTTCATTAATAGCACACGCAATTGCCTGAGCGCCATTTTCCTGACTAAACACAAAAACCCCCATTCTAAACCTCCATTTCACGTCTCAGGAAAGGCAGCCGCAGCGTCTAACTTTAGTACACTCAGTCTCTTAGTTTAGAGTATGGATAGAGACAAGGTCGCGTCAGAGCTATTTGAGAATCTATCTAAAGGGATCACCAATACCTCTGCATCAACAAGCAATCACCCCACAAGCAGAGAAGGTATAAGAGAGAAATTTCTGAAACTAGAAAGACTTAAAAAACAGAAAACTCTAGGTGGTGGGATAGTGCCACACTCAAACAATACCTGAGACTGAACAGAGTTCCTAGGGGACTCCGTTCACAGATTTTCCCTACATTTGACGACTTAGACGATGACCTTTTAGGTAAATGGGAAGAAACTTTGAACTCTAACTCAAACACCCTTATTAACATTCTGATTGAGAACGCGGAAAGAAAAGTAGCCAAATTACAAATCGAGATCACCAATCTCGAGAAAGAAATAGCAGATTTAAACTTAGAAGAAGCCACAAGTAAAAACTACGTCATCTTAAATGACATTCTTATAAAACACCAAAACGAAATAAAAGATAGAAAAACACGTCAACTGAAAAGGGACGAAGCTGACTACAGAGAAGGACGAGTTTATACCTTTGCCAGAAAATACGATAAACTTGTCAACACCACAGGACAGGGCGAGAGACACATCAGAACAGAAACTGCCTCACTCTCATCCAGCTCCACATCACTAAACACTATCGCCACTAGCGATAGTGAGGGAGAAAACCAGGGCAGCAATTCTAACAAAATACCTCCAACTACATCTTCTTTTTTAAAGGAGGTACAGGCCATAAGGAGAGAGAACAGAACGCTACAAAGACATACCAAACAAGACAGAAGACCCGCAGGGGCCAAAGGGCAGGACATAGAAGATTACAAAAAGAAACTAAGAACCGGGAACGAGAAGGACAAGTAGATCCAGATAATTTAGGCATACAAGTCGTCAATCTCTCCTCCCAGAACCTCAATAATAGCATGATATCTTTGCTTAGCAAAGGCCTGAGCTTTAACCCGCACGAACAGGGAGACACCTGCAGACACAAAGTTGACCTGTTCAAGTTTATCAGGGGCATTAAAATCAAAAAACATTTTAATGGTATTCCGCCCACCTTAAGAAGAGGTAGTAAGATTTGCTCAGACAATACGTCAGGAGCACAGAGCATAAGCGACATCGAGGCCACTCACCTTCTGCTCTCACTCACTGACCTGGACGATATACCCACCAACATGGAGAATCTCCTCCAAGAATTAGATATAGAAGATGATCTCAGCCTGCACAGTGGTTTTAAACCCAAATCCAAGTGGACACCCATGCTCCCAGGGGGCAATGCAGTTGACACATTCTATAACTTAGTGTTAAATGATATGGACAGACATGAAACCAGAATAGCAAAGACCAGACATAGGATTAAAGACAATCTCTGCAGAGAAGAAAGAGTAGCTCTCAAACAACTCACGTCCGACAGAGATATCATAATTAAAGAAGCGGACAAAGGGGGCAATGTAGTCATTATGAATAGATCAGACTATCATGCCGAAATCATGTCCCAACTAGGTGACATTTCCTGCTATGAGCAGCTTCCCTACAACCCAATAGCCCCCCTTGTCACCACTATCAACAAACACCTATCTCAATGGCACGCGCAAGGTCTCATTGATGACCAAGAACTATTATATCTAAGAGTCCACAGACCGACGTTCCCCTGTCTATACACCGTGCCCAAGATACACAAGACGACTCCCTTTCCCCCGGGGAGACCTATTGTGTCAGGCATTGGTGGACCCACTGAGAGAATAGCACAATATGTTGACCTCTTTCTTGGTACTCTGGTTATGAATCAGCCATCATACATCCAGGACACCAAACACATTCTCAGTATCTTAGCAGATGTCCAATGGCATCCGGATATGATCCTGGCCACCCTGGATGTAGTCTCTCTGTATACCACCATCGAACCTACTCTAGGGCTCAAGGCTGTCACCAGCATACTTAACAATAGACCAGCCAACTTATGGCAACATACCCAGATGCTAGTTGCTATGATGGACATCATATTAAACAACAACTTCTTCATCTATGACGGTACATGGTATAAACAGAACAAAGGAGTGGCTATGGGCTCAAAATTTTCACCCTCGTTTGCGAATCTGTACATGGGTGTCCTGGAATCTAAATGGATTTGGGGCACAGAAGGGGCACAATGGATTGACTCCATAATATACTGGGGCCGCTACATAGATGACTGCTTACTCCTTTGGTCAGGGTCACAACTTGAACTCGACAAATTCTGTGCACACCTTAACCGTAACGACATGAACATGAAATTCACAGGTAATTCCAGTGCCACAAACATCACATTTCTTGATGTGGAAATCTACATCAAGTCCAACACCATAGAAAGTCGCCTATATAGAAAAGAAACATCATGCAATGCCATCTTGCATGCAGACAGCTCACATCCCCCACACCAAATAAAGGCAATTCCGTACGGAGAATTCATGAGAGCCAGGAGAAACTGCAGTGAGGAACCAGAATTTCAAAAGTGCCTTACTAATATGAAACAAAGATTCAGAAACAGAGGTTATAGTGCCCGTACCATCAGCTCTGCAGAGAAAAGAATCAGGAACATTAAAAGAGAAGACACTTTACACACTAGACGGACAATCACTGATCAAGACCAACCTGTTCGACTTATCACTGACTACAGCGACATGGGGTTAGCTATGAAGAAGAGCCTAAACAAACATTGGAATGTACTACTTGCAGATAACACACTTATAGGGATTGTACCACCTAAACCACAAATCACATACAGGAGAGGCAGGACCCTGAAAACCAGACTCAGCCCCAGCATCCCTGGCCCTAACACCAGGCCCACTTGGCTAACGACTCATAATCTCGGCTTCTTCAAGTGTGGTCACTGCGGTGTCTGCAAACTAGCCCAGCATGGAATCAGAAATTTCACGGCCGTGAACAAAAATCAGTATCAAATTCAACATAACATCAACTGCAACACAAAATTTGTGGTCTATATACTTGAATGCACCTGCAAACTTTGGTACATCGGAAGCACCATCAGACCACTCAAAGACCGTATTGGAGAACACGTCAGAGCTCTCAACAATCTCGACACTAGATATCCCATGGCGATCCATGCTGCTACTTGTCCCAACCAGGGCCCTAAAAACGGATTTCCTTTTTTGGATTTGACATGGCAGCCACCAATGTAAGAGGTGGCAACAGAGAACTCAGACTCAGACGCCTGGAAGCCACTTGGATCATGCGTCTGCGAACAGTACAACATGGACTGAACACTGATCACGAGTTACATTACTTCCTGGGTGAATGATTATTATGACAAAATTTGCTCTCTTGGATCTTTAATTTGTGCCATTTATTTTGTCATGACATCTGTTCTCTTCCCATATAATCAGTAGATATTGGTATGTCCACTCTCCACACTATTTATGTGGCATCTTCTTCTCAGTATCTCATAATGTGTGCCTATCATTGTCTGCATGTCCAACCCCCTGTATTTCCCCCTTAACCATACTTCCGTGTTGTTTCTATATCTCCCCACTGACTAAGCTTCCTACGATTCAGGTTTATGATATAGTTGATCTGCGCTACCGCATTTCTCATGTCTGTCCTATTTAACCTAACGATCTTGATACTCGGTCTAAGGTTCTCTCCTCTTTATATCCTTTCACATGTACCTAATGTAATTATGATATACACATTATCCTTTCATTGTCATAACTGTTCGTAATTGACTGCCTTCGAGATATGTCTTTTCTTTGACATAACATACATAATACTCGGTGTCAGGATCTCTCCTCTTTATATCCTTTCACATGTCCCTACTGTAATTTTGTAACATACATTATCCTTTCAGTGTCACATCTGTTCACAATTGACTGCCTTTGAGATATGTCTGTACTCTGTCACGTACCTCTGACTATACTCTTCGTCTTTCGCCCTAATTACCATGCTAGTTTCTCGAGGCAGCGGGTGCCTTACAGATAGTGTCTCGTCCCCCGCTCATGCGCATTACTTCCGCCCTTTCCCCGAGTTTTCCAACATGGCCACCGCCAGGTCGGATCTCCCATTGTTCCCGCTCTAGTCTTTCACCTCCATTCCCGTTATAGCTCCCCTCCCACCTTCCTGTCTCACTCAGTTTTCTCAGCTCCAGTGCGCCCTCGCTGTTCTCCGATCCGGACCCCAGGTAAGAGTCGTGGCGGTTCCACCCGGCTCCTCAACCCCAGCACTCCCCGAATTGCTTACCACAGCAGTGTCCCCTTCCTCTGTTTTCCCAATAGGCGTTCCAATACCCTGCCCTGCACACCTCTTGAGTCCTCTCCAATTCCCGCACCCGGGGTAAGTTTTTCTTTTCCTCTCCTTCATTCACCTTTCTCCTCGCCTATGTATCGTGTTCCTCATACCTCCCCTCCCTGTTCTTTTCCCCAGCCTGACCCTCGCACCCCGCCTACCTGGCTTAGTGCACCTCCCAACGAGCCGGCCACTGGACAGCCTTCCACGTTACTCTAGATTTTGCTTCTCAATACTGCCGAGGCGTACCCGCCCCTACGTCGTATGTGCGACAGCCCAGGGAGACCCCAACTCGGTAAGACTCTCATACTCTATCCTTGCTCTAGCCCACCAGCATTTACCATTGTTCCAGTTGTGTCATGCTCATTCCTACCTTTTCCCCAGCAGTTTCCTTCCACGCTGCACCCTTGTTACCAACACCTCGCCTTCCCCACTACCGGGCTACGTTATAATTACTCTCGGTTTCGACTCTACCCCCACGGGTCGTCGTAAACCTTTCCTGTTCTTTGGTAAGCTTTCACCTTGTTTCTTTTCCCCTGTCACCTGTACCACTACCCACACCTTCCAATCTCGTCTTGAGGTTTCTCTCCGCCTATCGTTAGAACCCATCCAGTAGCTTCCCCTTCTTCGGATTCTTCACCCACCCGCTCACCTTATTTCTCTTTCCCTCATTTCCATGTCACGACTTCTGAACCTCTTCCCACTGATCCTTGAGTCCCCTCTTTTCCTCCCCCTCCTCTCTTCAGTACTTGTCTAGCAGTTCCATAGTGCAGATCCTTTTACCCGTTTCTTCTTTCCCCTTCATATCAGGCCTTCTTATTCCTTACATTTCCTTTCTTCACCTTTAGCTCCAACTACTACTCAATGCTTTTTCTAGCACTGAACACTTATACAATGTTACAGTTTTTCCGCGCCTTTCCTCATGTTTGATGTTACACATGAGAGCGGCACTATCACACCGGTCACAATATGCTGAGATGCTTTCCCGCGCTTTCGCCCGTGTCCCATGGGCAGCGGCACCTACACGAGTGTCACTTATGACCACATGGGTCACATTTAGCTGTTTATGTTCCCAATAGTCACTTCGGGTGATCCCGCTCCATTCGAATTACTCGTCTGGCACAGACTAGGCCCCATTTTGTTTATCAGTTTTCCGTATTTATTACTTAATTTTATTCTTTGTATCCTTCCCAGCCCTGATGAGTCACGGGACTGTACCCGGTGACGAAACACGTGTCGGCTGGTTTACTAGGCTGATGTACTATATTCAACACAGTTGTTGTTGAAATAAATAACATCTATTTGGATAAATACTGATGTTGACCGTTGCTTTTGAATAACGCTTCTATACTGCGTATCACATTACCAATACCCTCACTGCGTGTGCCCAGGACTATGCTCATGTTATAATTTGTGGATCTCATGACCCACAGATTCCCCAGGGGTTATCGGGTTATTCCCCTGATCTGGCAGCACCGCACTACCAAAGGTTCATTAATAGCACACGCAATTGCCAGAGCGCCATTTTCCTGACTAAACACAAAAACCCCCATTCTAAACCTCCATTTCACGTCTCAGGAAAGGCAGCCGCAGCGTCTAACTTTAGTACACTCAGTCTCTTAGTTTAGAGTATGGATAGAGACAAGGTCGCGTCAGAGCTATTTGAGAATCTATCTAAAGGGATCACCAATACCTCTGCATCAACAAGCAATCACCCCACAAGCAGAGAAGGTCTAAGAGAGAAATTTCTGAAACTAGAAAGACTTAAAAAACAGAAAACTCTAGGTGGTGGGATAGTGCCACACTCAAACAATACCTGAGACTGAACAGAGTTCCTAGGGGACTCCGTTCACAGATTTTCCCTACATTTGACGACTTAGACGATGACCTTTTAGGTAAATGGGAAGAAACTTTGAACTCTAACTCAAACACCCTTATTAACATTCTGATTGAGAACGCGGAAAGAAAAGTAGCCAAATTACAAATCGAGATCACCAATCTCGAGAAAGAAATAGCAGATTTAAACTTAGAAGAAGCCACAAGTAAAAACTACGTCATCTTAAATGACATTCTTATAAAACACCAAAACGAAATAAAAGATAGAAAAACACGTCAACTGAAAAGGGACGAAGCTGACTACAGAGAAGGACGAGTTTATACCTTTGCCAGGAATCACAGCAGGACCATCATCTCCTGCATAATAACTGTGTATAAAGTTCATTCCTGACATCATCCTAAGTCCGACACTGACACAGCAAGGTAGAACCCCTGGGGATACTTTAGGGTATATAAACACCACATCTTGCTGAGATAGTTAGAGGAGATCAGGACTTCCCGGCCGACACACTGACGCAAGATGCTGAGGTTCCTGCATGCAGGTACTCCAGCTTGCAGTGGTCTGACATCCCTTGCGGGGTGTTCAGCTCGAGACCAGAACGGGGTCCCACAGTCTCGCATCAGGTAATGAGGGTTGGGTTTATCCTAGAGGGATTCTTGGCTTTACGCCTTCTCACATGCTAGGTATATTTAGGTACATCTAGTTAGGGTGCATCGTAGGAGTACGCATTTTATTGGCATGTATTTTATATACTTGCCTGTAGTTATGATTTTAGCAAAATGGTAGAAACCTACCATCTGTTTACTTTCTTAGTGCTGCTACTCATTTGTATAGGCTACTGTCTACTGGTGATTTCAGTGCACTTATTTTAAGCTAGAATAACGACTGTTCAATAAATACTTATTGAAAATGTCCCAACCGTTTATAATGTGTATCTCCCTGAGAACAAGTGAGCACGAGTGACTGAGCAAAAAGTAAGTTACTGTTTCCACGGTCCTGAGGGATCAGGGTTGTCATGTTCGATAGTTGCCAAGAATTATTCTCTCCTTGGTAGGAGGCAGTTATAGTGGCATTGCGAGCTAGCTGGTACACAGGCCAACATTCCCGGTGGGGGTGTCTGGAATCAGTCTGGATACCAGTCCCGCAGTGTATGTTGTCTAAACGCGTAGATCCTATATAGGTCTTATAAGAACTACACAACACCCTCTTCCCTTGAACTTTTTGGGCCCCGGGGACCCCATCCCCCGGGGCCTGAGCCGCTTAAAGAAATTAATATATGTATATTGAAAAGGGAGTGGGGGCGCGTGGCCCCCCTCCCAAGGCCAATTTCGGCCCCGGGGACCACATCCCCGAGACTAGGACTATATTTATTAATTTTTTTCAAAGGGGAGGAGTGCCTTGCGGGCCCCCTTCCATGGCACAATTTTAGCCCCGGGGACCCCATCCCCCAGGTCCTGCCAGCCTTTTTTTTAAAAAAATTTGGAGGGGGCCACATGGCCCCCCCTCCTCAGGCCAATTTTGACCCCGGGGAGCCCATCCCCTGGGGCCCGGCCTTATTTTATTTTATTTTTTTAATTAAAAGGGGAGGGGGCAGAGTGGCCCCCATCCCGGGCCATTTTGAGCCCCAGGGACCCCATCCCCCGGGGCTGGGAGAGCTCCAATGCCCCCACGGTCCCTGCCGGGTCCCCACCTCCTGCAGGAGCCAGCATTGCTTTTGGGCAGATAGAGCTGCTAACATGCAGCTCCCTTTGTCCAAAAGAAAGCAATACTGCTTTCCTTCATGGAAGCAAGAGTAGTTTTCCTGCTCTCGCTTCCATGAAGCGAAGCAGAAGTTTGCTATGGCAGGGCAGGAGCAGTGCTCTTGCCCTGCCATAGCAAACTGCAATGTCCTGGGGGAGGGCACCCCGGGACATTGCTGAAGCCGGTCCTGGGGGGTGGTGGTCCCCAGGTCCATGGAAAGCTCCTGAAGGGGGGCCCAGCATGTTTAAAGCCCTGTGGAGGTGGTGGTCCCCGAGGCGGGACCCCCATATTTGCAAAATCAATGGCCCGGGGAGGTGGTGGTCCCCGGGGCAGTGTTTGGGGCAGGAGCCCCTACACATTAATAATTTTAAAAAAGCATTGGGGAGGTGGTGGTCCCTGGGGCTGCAGGGGGGTGCAAGGCCCCCCGCCCACAATTAATTAAAGACCCAGGGAGGTGGTGGACCCTTTGGCAGCATGGGGGGGCAGGTGGCGGTCTCTGGGGCTGTGGAGGGCCTGTGTGGCCCCTGCATATCATTAGCATAGCTCCAGGGAGGTGGTGGTCCCCAGGGTTGCGGGGGCCCCCGTGGGCCCCTGCATCATAATTGATCATTGCCCCCGGGACCTGGCCCACCTGGGGGCTTTAAGAAAACGAAGTGCGGGAGACCGCACTTCGTTTTTTTTTTTTACTTTTCAGCTGGATTCGTGGACCCTACACGAATCCCACCAATCTTTTAAACAAAAATGTATTTTTGCGCCCTTGGGGTGCTTGTGGGACCCCCTGAGCAGGCCTAGGGGGTCAGGGTGTTCCTACCCTGCCCCCTTTTCTTGGTTTTTTACCTTTTTTCTTGTGACTCGGTTCAACCGAGTCACAAGATGGCTGCCAGCACTTCCTGGTTTGAAGTGTTGGCAGCCAATCAGAGTCAAGCTCAAGATCGGGAGTATTCGCAGATCCACCACGGTCACAAGATACTAATATTTTTTTATATATGAATTTCTCAGGAACTACAGAAAGGATTTACACCATTTAAAGCAAAGAGTGCACTCTGGACCATGAGTTACCTTTCTGCCAAATTTGGTGTAATTCTGTCAGCAGTTCGAGCTGTAGCTGCGACAAAAGTTTCCTTTTGAAATTAACATGGAGAAAACGTGTTTTTGGGACCCTACTTTTTTCTAAGCCCCCGCTTGACAAATCACTTCAAACTTTCAAGACAGGAGCTGACCGGAACGCCCCATTAGTTTTGAAAATTTCGCGAAGATTTGTCAAAAGGCGCCAAAGATATTGGAAAAAGAAAAACCGCTTTTTGAATAGAAACAAGATCCTACCTATAACTACCTACTGGCAACCGCCAGTAGGTATTATATATATATATATATATATATATATATATATATATATATATCCCCGCTCCTGTCGCCTTTGTATTTGCACTCGCGGGCGGGTGCCGATCGTCACGGGGCGTACCCCGTTTTCAATATTACTGCTCCTTGGCCTCGTCACCGTCCTACAAGGAAAAGGCACTCTCGGGGGCAAGTTCACAGAAATGTATTTAGGAACTTCGCAGAGTCTACCAACACAGACGCGTTTCGGCAATTGCCTTTATCAATGTGATCGTATATATATATATATATACACACACAGAAATCTTAACTCATACACTAAGGTAACTAAGGTAACTATAACTTGCATCTTCGCCATGCACAGTTTTCTCATCAATAATTACACTGCAAATGTTGCAGTGATATTTCAATGATGTCAAAGAAGATGTCATGAGTGATGTAATATGTGGGGTAATTACCAATGCATGGTGAGGGCGTGAGTTATAGTTACCTTAGGGCACGAGTTATAGGTACTTGAGATAACTACAACTGCTGAATTTCTATGGTTTTGTGTGTGTAAAATCTGATCCTAATTATAACGTCCCTGTAACCTTTGTTTTTTTTTCAGTGAATTGTACCGTTTTCAAAATCTTAATTCCTAACCATAGCGTCCCTGTAGCCTGTGTTTTTTTCAGTGATGTTCTAAGGTTTTTTTAATGCTATTTTCTAACTATGGCGTCCCTGCAACCTGGGTGTTTGAGGCATTGTGGGTATGTAAGTGGGTGTGTGGTAAGTGTGTGAGTGTGTGAGTGACTGGCTGTGTGGGTCAGTGAGTGGATGTGGGAGTGGCTCTTTGTGTGTGTGAGTAGGTGTGTGAGTGGCTATGCGGGTGTGTGAGTTATTTTGAGGGTCTGTGAGTGGGTGTGTTAGTTGCTGTATGGGTGCATGAGTGGGTGTGTGAGTGATTGATTGTGTGGGTGTGTAAGTGGGTGTGTTAGTGGATGCATGGGTGCATGAGTGGGTGTGTGACTGAGTGATTGTGTGGGTGTGTAAGTGGGTGTGTGAAGGCTGTGTGGGTTTGTGAGTGGATGTGTGAGTGGTTTTGAGGGTCTGTGAGTGGGTGTGTGAGTGGCTGCATGGGTGAGTGAGTGGTTATGTTGGTCTGTAAGTGTGTGTGTGTGTAGGCATGTGGATCTGTGAGAGATTGTCTGTTTTTTTAATTGTGGTCCAGAACTGTAAATTCACACGAATCTGGGAGGATCCAGGGAGAATCCGGGAGGATCCACTGATCCTTACGTGGTTAAGACAATTTCTTGCCCATGAGGAGTCCCTCATAGAACCCCCATTAGTCCCATGGTGTCAGGGTACCTCCACCGTGAGCCCTTCTATCACTTTTAACTTTATTTTCTCAGCTGGGAACTGCATTATAGTGATAAAGGAAGATGGCGGATGGGACGTGATCCGCCACAGCTCCGGAGCTCGGATCAGCCGGATGGTGTTTCCTCCGAGCGGAGGTGCCCAAAAAATCTTTATGTGCCGCTTTGTGAAGGTGGCGTGAGGCAGAGGGTAGCCTGGTGCTGACTTTCGTGGCGCCGCTCTGTTGTTTTTGCCGAATTGGTGTGGCGCGGCCCGAGGCATCGCACTGCTCCCCCTCAGCGCCTTGAGACCCTCACGGGTGAGTAGCGTGCTTACAATTCCCTGATTGATTGATTGAAGCAAGACGGCACCGTAGCTGCCCCTCTAGTGTGATCCAGGCACTGCGGAGCCCCGCGACAGCAGCACAAGTGGTGGCGAGAGCAGAGACAGCGTTTGGACCCTCCTGAGCATCCGATTTGTAGGGATTTGAACTGACTCATTTTCCGACAAGGTACAATAACCTTTGTTGCCATGTTCAATGACTTTTTCCTTGCGATGATCGGTAACTAAAGCGGCCTGACTCTAAGATGGCGGCTGAAATGTACGAAAAGTGCTTTACCTTTCCCTACGGAGATGCGCTTCAAAAGATTGGCAACTCTTGCAAGTTTTAATAGTAAGGCAGTGTCCGCTGCCTATAAAGAATGTTTCTGCACACAATCGCATCCACCAGCACGGCGATCTTCCTCACAGCGGGGCCTGGCCCTAAGATGGCGCCCATGGTCTAATATCGGCAAAATCAATCAGAAATATTGCCATCTGAGTTTGCTGCGACGTTGAGCACATCTCAACCCTTCCTGCTGCACCAAGGGGTCACTTTGCCAATACTGCCAGAATCACCGCTGCATCCTCGTCGGACAAAGTAACGCAGCGATTCAAAAAGGCGGATTACGAGAGACATCAATAAAACCAGCACTGAAGGAACTGAATAACAACCGGATTGCCCTCATGAGCGCCCGCTTTGTCAGGATTTTACCGACCTTTTTTTCCGACAAGGCATAATTACTTTTGTTGCCATGACCAGTGTTTCCTAACTTTGCCGCAATCGTCAATTAAAGTGGCCTGACCCTAAGATGGCGGTTGAAGTGTTCGGGAAGCGCTCTATCTTTCCGTACGGAGCTGTGCTGTAAAGATCAGCAACACAAACCAATATCTTAAGTAAGACTGTATCCGCTTACTGTAAGGAACGCTTTTTTTGCACAAATCTGATTCCATCAGCACGACGCTCTTCCCCAGAGCGGGGCCTGGCCCCTAAGATGGCACCCATGATGTAGCTATCGGCAAATCTATCAGCAATATAGCCGTCTGTGGTTGCTGTGACGTGAAGCTTCATTTCAACCCTTTCTTATGGCACCAAGCTGGGGAATCAATCTGCCAATACGGTCCAGCCGGGTACCAGCTTGTCCCGCAATGTATCTCATACAGGATGTCTTCAAGATGGCCGACAGATGATCAGCGCCGGCCAGGAATCTCCCCGGCTATGGATTGCCTTTTGGGCATTAATTCCCCTGGAAGCTACCCCCTTCTTGGACCCTTATATACACCTGGGGTTTGATTTGACTGCGGTTCTCATCTCGCCAACTCACGTGTTTAAACTCGAAATTCTTCAGAGTAACCGTGATTATTATCCTGACCGCGGAGACTGAGCAATATGGCTGATGCCCGGTGGAGCTGCCCAGACAGCTTTAGAGGAGATCGGCTCTGGCTCACCCCCTCGGCCATCCCCCACCCAGCCGGACATTGGGCACTGTTCTCCTTGTCTCCCCGCTGTGTCTCCTTCCTCCCCCTCCCTCCGATGAAGTTCCCCTTCTTGAACCTTGATACACACCGGGGCTCTAAGGTCTGCGGTCCTTTGATTCTCCAACTGCCCCGATTGAATTTGAAAACTGCCTCAGCAACTTCAAAGGAATTTGTGAACATTCTACCGACCGTGGAGACCTAGCAATTTGACCGATGCCCGGTGGAGCTTCCCAGGTAGCTATAGAGGAGATGGGCTGTGGATTTCCCCCTTGGCCGTCACCTACCCAGCCGGACATTGGGCAGACTTTCCTTCATTTCTCTGCAGTGTCTCCTTCCTCCCCGCCTTCCGGCGATTCAGCCGGCTTGTTTGATTTTCACTTTTTTCTTTTTGGTTCCTCTGACTTTCCCCCTTGCCTGTCTTTCCTGACCCCATCTTCATTCCTTCCCCTTTTTTTCTTTTCCCCTCTTCCTCTTATACCCCATTGGATATTGTATTTGTTTAATCTATGCTCTATTAATTCATGCTCCTGTAACTGATGGAATTTTGTAACTCGATAATCCTCATGTAAAGCGCTCTGATACCTCCGGGTCTAGCCAGCGCTATATAAAACTCTGCAAATAAATAAATAAATAAATAAATAAATAAACTGCATCAGGATGAAAAAAATGGCAGACGCAACTTTCCTCTCAGGTTGTGACCAGCCAATCATGGCACGGAGGATCCAAGTCCCTAGATATACAAATTTGGATTTCAGTTAATATCTCAAAAACTACTGGGCGGATTTACACCAAATCACAAAAAGGTTGCTTTCTGGTCCAAGATCTACCTTCTTCCAAATTTGGTGTAATTCCATTCAGCGGTTCAGGCTGTAGTTGTTTCTAAAATACCTATTGGAAATTGAATGGGGAAAATGCATTTCGGGACCCCCCTTTTACTGAGCTGCGGCTTGACGAATCAACCCAAAACTTTCAAGACAGCAGCTGAAGTGTGCGTCGTACTAATTTTGAAAATTTTGTGAAGATTCATCAAAGGGCACCATAGTTATTGGCAAAACAAAAAGCTCTTCCTATGGAAACTAGGGGCCTGATATACGACCATTCTGTTTTGCGTGTTGCAAATATAGGGGCCGATTACGATGGCGGTGTTTGGCACATCCGCGGTGCTGGCGGTGGCGGAAAACGTCCTTTTCCGCACTCCAGCGGCGGTCCTCCCGTCCGCCATATTACAATGGACAAAGATAGCCCATTTCCCGTCCGCTGCGGAGTTTCGGGATCCGCCAGGAATTTCCTTCCGCAACGGTGGCGGAGGGAGCCAATAGAGAAAGACCGCTGTGCGGAATGACGTCCTGACCGCCGGACAAATCACGAGGCCTCAAACAGCCCATGACAACGCAGCGGAGAAACCAGCCAACCGTAGACGGCGGAAGCACTACTGTGGAGATCGAAACTCAAATCCCGGTCACCTCCACGCGTTCCTGACCGCTATGGATACAGCTCTTCAAGCCCTTCCGCTGCTGTACCTCATCCACTACCAGCAAATAAGACGTCGACGCGGTCAACACCGCAGGTACATAAAAACACATCTCTGCACACAACCACAACACACAACTCCTGTGCTGAAATACGGTTCCTGTCCACATCAGACACTCTGGTGGAGACAGGAACATATCCCCCAGTGTACTCACACATATCCTGCCTGCTTGAAATCCACACATCCGCATCCGGGTCACCCATCAACCATGAAATCTCTGCAATGTCCCGGGCAAGTCACCGCAGCGGTGAAGACGCAGGAAAACCTGCGCACAATGTAGTAGGCAGGGCCGGCGCCAGGCATGGGCAGTCTGGGCAGCTTCCCAGGGCTCCACCTTCACCCGACCCACATGGTGGGCTGCATCAGTTGGCCACAGCCCACAGCACGCTTCCCACACCCATTTCTGCACATGCTGTGTGCCCTTCCTGTCCACCCCCCCAATGCACAATATATCAGCCAGGTGTGGCTCGACCTCGCACCTCACACATCAAAGGGCAAGGTAGATTGACTGGGAAGGTGGGGGTGAAGATGAACACCCTGCACAGAAGGTCAGGGGCTGGACAACCCTCCTCCTCACACCTGCCTTCCACTCATGTGAATCAAACTGAGTATAGTTAAGAAATGTAGACTCACACTGCATATTAACAACCACTGAACTGTTCGCACTGCATGTCAAGTCCCTCAGAAAGATCCCACACTGACACCCTGCCACATACACATACCATAGGTCAGCAGCAATGTAGGACAATAAATGGGCTAGGCCACAGTGGAGTGCACAGTGCTGGAAAACCATGGAGCAAGCCACATAACATTTGGACATCACATGCAAGAGGAGGAACATATCACACTACCCGTAGGCCCTCAAATCAGACATGGGTGGCACAGTGATAGCAATGAAACCAAAGTGACAACTGTGCAATATCTCTGAGATACAGCAATGCAAGCTATGCATAGGCACAGGAATGATAGGAAGTGTCAGAAGCCATACAGTGACCAGCCACACATCTATGTCAACTTACTTGACATGTGTATGCCACCAGCCCAAAACACTTGGCTCATTGTCACACTCCCTGTCTGTCAAACCCAAGTAGGACCTTCACACATACCCCACATCTACCCATCTCACACCTGCAACACTCAACACCTGTGAGAAACACACATAAAGGTGCAAATAAGGTCCTGTGAGTTTCCAGACAACCAATCACAGACCCTGGTGTGCATCAACAAATGTCAGCCTCACAATCAGGGATGCCTGAACCAATGCTGACCCAAAACCAATAGCCAAACACAAATTTCACAAACAACATCCACAGAAGTCCAACAAGCCCAGCCATGTGCAGGCAAACAGTGGATAGGCAATGTGACCCTAGACAGAACAGGAATACACAACAGTGTCACTCTGGACAAATGCACAGACACCATACCCCAACAAAAACAAGAATTGCATCTTCAAATGCCAATCATGAACACTAACTGGGATCAATGGGACAAATCAGCTAACACAGACATAGACACCACACCAGTCATCAAGTGAGCATGCTGTCACAGGGCCTGATTCACAGAACTAACTTACGTCAAAAACGTAAAGTTAGTACTTTTTGGTATTCACAGAATACACTTACTCATTTTGGTATTCACAGAATGAACTTACTCATTTCGGTATTCACAGAAGTTAGTAGTCCTAACTTTAGGACTCCTAAATGCCTTCTGTGAATACCGAAAGTCTTAAAGTTAGGATTTTTCTCAGTTTAGGAGTAGTAAAGTTAGGAGTCGCATTTTTAGCTCATGTTATTTATGTATGTGAATATACGCTAAAAGATAATGCTAACGCAGTAATATTTATTTCTACTGCTTACGCTGTACATTATTTATTTTGCATACTGTCTTGTGATCGTAACAGCACATACTACTTACACGAGAAACAAGACTGTTCAATAAATCCTTTTATTGAAACGCCCGTCTATTCTTTCTGTGTAACTTTGAGGAAAACTAAGCATGCACGATTGAGCTGAGTGAAACGGTTATCTATTGTTTCCACGACTCTGGGACACGTTCTGATTCTAAAGGGAAACAAAGTTGTCATGTTTTGCGGCTGCCAGAAACTACTCCCTTCTTGTTATCCAAGGAGTTTCTAGTGGCCTCTGAGCTAGCTGGCACAAGTAATTAAGTTTAATATACTCGATAGGGACATACCGACCTCAGTCCTATGGCAAGCCTATAGGGTATATTATTCCAATGCGCAGAGCCTATTAGGGAAATAGGAGCTACACTACATGGCGCCCAACGGTTTGGTAAGGCGGTAATTTAACATTAGATACTGAGTAACTCAGCTGTGCTTTTTCTCTCAGAGACCCCTACCAAAAGACGTCTGGAGTGGGCAGGGTTAAGTATCCACCACGGCTACATAGGGAAACACCCTATATATTAGCTGTTTGGTTTGCTCAACGTTGAAGGATACAGTGTTCCAAAATACTGTGCACCTTATCTTTGTTTCCTTGAAACTTGTTCTACATTTTTCAAAAAACAAAAATGTCCATACACGGGGACGATAACACCGGGTACGGTGTAGCTGCGGCTGAACCAGTCGTAACAGCTTTTAACATTAAATGTTTAATTGAAACCGAGGAGGTTGTTATAAACATTTATCCAAACTTAAGAAGAGCCATCACTCTAAAACTCATAAAACACGGCCTACCACCGAGAGGCGTTAGAGCAGTTTTCGTGATAGAGGCACACGAATCCTTTCAGACAGAGGTATTCTATTCATGGATAATATTTCCTGAATCCAATCCAGTAACAAAACTGTTTCACTTCTACAAAGAAGATGATCCACCAGAGGAATATATTCCTTTCGAGGATATTGAAATTCCATTAACATACCAGGAGCATCAGCTCTGGTTTAAAGGTCCCCTAAAACATCACAAAAACATTACCAGGCTCGGTCCACTAGGTAGACCAGGAGCAACATGGCCGATTCTAGCCGGCTACACACCTCATCCTGACATTGAAGAGATGTCAGACGAGGAATTACTTACTCAACTTACAGAGTTAATAAAAATCTACAGACAATTGGTCCAATATGTCATGCGGACTTTCACAGTCCAACCACCATTAACACTTCCAAATCAAACTCCTCAATCGGGGAATACAATAAAAATTACACCACAGACTCTAAACGCAGTCATGGGTAAAATGCCCACAAAACGTGAGCAAATTCCATTCTGTATAGCTCAAAATATTACTCAAATCGAAGCAGTATTTCCAAATACTAGCCTGTATGAGAAACACAGAATACTAACAATCAGTTTACCAATGGGGATCACACCACAACTAGAAGACTGTACCACTTGGGGCTCAGTCTTTGCTGCCATCTTTACTAAAACACATGGTATTCTATCAATTGCGGTAATACCTGATGTCCTGAAACAAATTCAAAACGAATACGGGGCAGAGCCTGCTCAGAATTTAGGTATGAAATTACTGAAAAATTTCGACCAGGTCTCAACAATAATATTATCTAACATTAAAGGGGAGGCAGCAGCAGTGGCGATCCGCCAACGATTAAGAGAATTCGATGTTACAGAACATCAAACTGAGCTACCCAGAATAATTGAACAATCCTATGCACAATTAGGCAGAGATAGTTTGGGTGGAAGACCATTAAAACCAAAACTATCTGAGACTCCTGAAAAGGACTCTATTAAACAAACTCCTACATCTTCTAAAAAGAAGTGGGAAACTAATAAACAAAATTAAAACGAGAAACGCTCTCAATCCCGAGGTAGGTCTCCTCAAAAGGAGCTCCTCTGAAAGGAGAGTATAACCTCAGGAATAGGGATAATTTGAGAAAACCTAACAGGTATCAAGATACTGATACACGTTCCTCTCGTACCGTTCAGATCTCGTCACGGACTTCGGAAAGAAGAGGACGATCAGAAAATAGAGAAGAACGCGTGAAATCCAAGGAAGATAAACACACTCCAAAAAATAAAACAAAACCTCAATTCTCTAAAAAGAAAGTAGCAGGTCTAAAAATCAGACATGCCGAGAATACTGAGAACACAACTCAAGAACGGAGAATGGGCTCAGACAATGCTGGACAGTGCAGCAGAAGTCACAATAGTTCGCCAGAACCTGAAGGAACTTCTGGAGATAGTGGACTTGAATGAGTACATCACAGTAGAGACTGTAGACACCAGGGTTAGTACTCCACAAAGGTTATATGAAATAACACTCCGAATGGAGGGAGACATAGCTAGACAGGTGATAGCACTCTTTTGGGAAAAACTTTCGAAGGGCTATGACATACTTCTAGCAGAAAAAGACTGGCCACCACAATTTGTCAGGGAGTGCCCACATGGCGAGGACATTATTATGCCTGCCTTCTCCAACCATATTCCAATTCACCAAAAATATACATATGCCAGGAAATGGGCAGTAGCCCAGGCCCCAGCATTATATAAAAATCATGTAGGATGGGATGAGGACTCACCTCACCATAAAATACATCTGAAACATGAACCAACTGCACAAAGGCAGTACCCAATAAAGCAAGAAGCTAAAAACAGGTCAGGGAGATCTTAGATCAACTTGAATACCAAGGGGTGATTGAAACATGCACCTCCTCGATGAACAATCCTTTGTTTCCTGTCTCCAAACCAGACAACACCTATCGTCTAGTTTTGGATTACAGACATTTAAACACTTGTTCTAAAACATTTGCAGTGCAAAATGCACATAGCACAGCATTAATGAATAACATTGTGCGTAAAAAATATAAAACCACATTAGATATCTCAAATGGTTTCTTTTGTCAAAACATAGCACCTGAAAGCAGGTACTTAACAGCATTCTCTATAATGGGGACCCAGCGTCAATTTTGTCGACTCCCACAAGGGTTCAAGAATAGCCCGGGGTTATTCTCAGCGAGGGTAACGGAGTTACTACAAATTTATGACAATGAGGCATTGTCCTATGTCGATGACATCTATCTGACGGACGATGACCTGGACAAACACTTGAACAGGGTAAGCACCATTATATTGGGCTTTGCCTCTGAGGGCTACAAGTTCAACTTTAAAAAGTCCAGAATTGCCCATCTCAATGTCCTTTTCCTAGGATATGAGCTTTCAAGTGAAGGCAAGAGCTTGGCAGCTAACTTTTTAGAAAAGTGTGCGCTGCTCCAAACTCCAAAACCGCTAAAAAACTTACAATCCATCCTGGGTTTCCTAAACTTTGGAAGAACATAAATTCTAAATTATGCGGAAAGGGTTAAACCTCTCTACGCACTAATCAAACCTGATTTTTCAATCAAAAATTGGACAGAAGAACACACAGAAATCTTGCGTTCACTACAGGCTAACATGTTAGCAACAAATCACTTACAAACACGTGTAAGTCAACGCAACCTGGTGATCCGAATAATTTCGGGTCAATGCGGATTCACCTACTTAACATTTAATGAGGTTGAGAAAATACCAATCGCATACAAATCTCATTTGTACACAGAAGCGGAAATGCGCTTCACTTCAACTGAAAAAATTCTGACAGCAGTTCAAACTGCAGTAGCAAAAGAAAGAGCCCTAGCACAAGGGAAACGCATTATTGTCGTGACCCCAGTACCAGCTTTAGAAGCGGTCACAAAAGCAAGCATTCCAAATGCTAAAGCATTACATCCAAGATGGATACAGTGGGTTAATTCTCTTGCTGCAACTGATGTTGAATATGTTTTTGATCCTGATTTAAAAACACAAGCATTCCTGCAATATGAACAAGAATGTCCTCTGCCCACTGAAATTCTGCCTCTCGATCAGTACGAATTCATAATTTACACTGACGGATCCGCACAACCCGCAACAGGGGGTAAGCAAGCTTACAGTGCAGCGTGTGCAATTGTTGAAGGTCGCATGCGAGATGGCATCTTCAGACCTATGGTCACAAAGACACAATCTCTAGGAGATTGTACAGCTCAGCGAGCTGAACTTCAAGCATTCAAACTGGCACTTGAAAGTACAGATCGAGAATTCCCCACACTAATAGTGTGCGATTCCTTTTACTGTGTTCAGTCGTATAATGAATATATGCAAAACTGGCTTGAAAATGGATTCAAAGATGCGAAAGGTGGCACAATAAAGCATAAAACGCTTTGGGAACAAGTAGTTCAGTTGAAAAACGAACTACCAAAGGCTCACGTAATCCACACACTGAGTCATCAACGGGATGGCGTTCACGTTGCAGGGAATTCATTGGCTGACGAAGACGCAAAGGGGGCTGTTCAGACGGCTTCCGTAGCTGCGATCACTCGTTCAAAAACAAAAATAGACAGTGAGATAATGTTGGCTGTCAATGCCACAAGCAAAGGCAGTGGTGCAGCATTACCAAAAAAGTTTCCACTCAAGTACTCTTATGTAATTGATGCGAACAACGTTCCTTTTGCTCGACTCTCTGGAGTGGGGGATAGGGTAATTCCAAACATGGAACGTAGAGCAGCTTTGATTTATGAAACACATTTGGGGGAGGGTCTGTCACATCAAGGGCTCTCTAAAACAATATTGACATTAAAAGAGATGTACTGGTGGCCTGGGATGAATACAGAAATACACATATTCATCAATAACTGCATAGACTCTAAATTACAGCGAGAAAGCCACCAGACACCATGCTACGAATGTAGCTGCCCTGCACAGACACCATTATTAGACAGCATTAGACTATCTATGCACAGGCGTCCTCGTGGACAAGTGCAATCCTGCACATACTAAAATCTAGGTTCCTATGGATATGGCCTCAGCGCTCGGCTGACGCTCGAACTGTTATAAAAGATTTGCGAGTCTTTATCGGCACATACGCAATAGGCACGCTACATTCTGACCAGGGTCCTGCGTTTAGCTCTCGGGCTTACAAAGAAGCCATGGCCAGTCTGGGCGTTGCATTGCGGTACTCCTCTCCATTCCATCCTGAGGGAAATTCGGTTGTGGAAAGGAAAAACCGGGACATAAAGCAGTCTATAACAGCTAGGGTATTAGGTTCGGGTGATGGGTGGGTCAAACATCTTTATGGGGTCCAACGCTCATTAAATAACTTGCCAAGAAGTTCTCTAGGGGGGTCACTCCATATGAGGTCCTATTTGGGACAAGAATGTGGGTACCAGACCTCGATCACGTAGGCACAGTGGTGGAAAATAAACCCTTTGATATCAAAGATCGTTTGGCTGTTTTACAGGACTTAAACAAATTAAGAACGAGACAAAGCAACGTATTCCTGCTGCCAACCACCACTGGGGAAAAACCGGCAGTCCCAGAAAGGCCTGTCTGGATTCCAAAAGTTGGGGATCTAGTCAGAGAAAAGATTGCGGTCAAGAAGGAATTTGGACCTTCTTACAGACAACCAGTACCTGTCCTAGCTGTTCAAGGAACAAGAACAGTACTACTGCCAGTACACTGACTCATTGTCAGTGAAATTGCTCTCCCACCCTCGCAGCTCCACCATTAAGTGAGGCCTGCCCCTGCCCCTGCACTCTCGAGTGTTGGTGATCGAGGCCCTCCTCCACCCGCAGGTTTCCCTGCGCCTCATCCCTGGTGGTCCAGTGGACCTCTGTCTCCTTCCTCTCACTCTGCTCTTTCACTCGTTTTTCTACCCTTTTCTATCTTTCACCTTTCTGCACTTTTCTGCATCTCTGCTCTTTTGTGCCTTATTTCTGCTCATTTTCCCTTCCTCTCGCTCTGCCCTTTCACTTGTTTTCACTCGTTTTTCTACCCTTTTCTATCTTTCACCTTTCTGCACTTTTCTGCATCTCTGCTCTTTTGTGCCTTATTTCTGCCTATTTTCCTTTTTTTCTGTATCCCTTATTTCCTCCCTTTACCTTTCCCCGCCGCTGCTGCCCCCGCGGCCCCTCCCCCAGCGCGACTGGCCCAATCCTGCTCCCCTCCCGCCTCCCAGCTGTCCAGCCCTCCCGACCCCTACTTAATGGCGGCCACTGTGGGGACAGGCGAGCAAGACCACTGACTCATTGTCAGTGAAATTGCTCTCCCACCCTCGCAGCTCCACCATTAAGTGAGGCCTGCCCCTGCCCCTGCACTCTCGAGTGTTGGTGATCGAGGCCCTCCTCCACCCGCAGGTTTCCTGCGCCTCATCCCTGGTGGTCCAGTGGACCTCTGTCTCCTTCCTCTCACTCTGCTCTTTCACTCGCTTTTCTACCCTTTTCTATCTTTCACCTTTCTGCACTTTTCTGCATCTCTGCTCTTTTGTGCCTTATTTCTGCTCATTTTCCCTTCCTCTCGCTCTGCCCTTTCACTTGTTTTCACTCGTTTTTCTACCCTTTTCTATCTTTCACCTTTCTGCACTTTTCTGCATCTCTGCTCTTTTGTGCCTTATTTCTGCCTATTTTCCCTTTTTTTTCTTTATCCCTTATTTCCTCCCTTTACCTTTCCTCCGCCGCTGCTGCCCCCGCGGCCCCTCCCCCCCAGCGCGACCGGCCCAATCCAGCTCCCCTCCCGCCTCCAAGCTGTCCAGCCCTCCCCGACCCCTACTTAATTAATGGCGGCCACGGGCGTGCCGCTGGCGCGCCGAAGGCGCGTTAAAGGCAAGCCCGTCTGCGCCCGTCTGCGCCCGTCCATGACCCGTCCGCGACCAGCGCCAGGAACCCTGGACCTCCGCCCCGCCAACGCTTCGACCCAGCAGCACTCCACGCATTCAACCCAGGCCGCAACAACAACTGCAAGCTAGCATCACCAGCCGACTCCCACGGACCCTTCAGCTGTCACCGCTGCCGGCACACCTGCAGCACCGCCAAGAACACGGATCCAGCACAACCTGCCCACAAGAACACAACTGAACCGAAGTCCCTGCAATGCATCCTCCTCAACGTCCGATCCCTCCACAAACACGCCACAGAAATCTGGGACCTCCTCGACAGCACCATCCCGGACGTAGCGTTCTTCACCGAAACCTGGACCAACACCACCTCGGGACCGGAGATCGCCATCGCCATCCCCCAAGGATACAAGATCTCCAGGAAGGACCGCCCCACCCGCCCAGGAGGAGGAATCGCCATCGTCCACAAATCCAGCCTCCGCCTGAGCACACTCCCTGACGAGCCCACAGAACTGATGGAACACCTTCACTTCAAGATACTGGCCAGCCCCACCGCCACCCTCAGAGGAACCCTCATCTACCGACCCCCTGGACCCCGCGGACCCTTTGCCAACTCCATCACGGACATTATCTCCCCGCAGGCCATCGCATCCACCAACTACACCCTGCTGGGAGACCTCAACTTCCACCTCGACAACCAACTGGACCCCAACACCACATCCTCCTGGACAACCTCCACAACATTGGACTGCGCCAGATTGTGACCGAGCCCACGCACTCAGCAGGACACACCCTCGACCCCCTCGTCACTACAGGAAACTCCATCACCTTCAGCCACACCACCGAACTCCCATGGACCGACCATCGTTGCGTCCACTTCACCTTCAGAACACCCACCATCCACAGATACCAGCACCTGTTTCCACGAAGAAACTGGACCAAAATCACAGACGACCAGCTCACCTCCTCACTCAACAACTCCACCCCAACCATCGCGGAAAACGACGACCCCAACACCGCAGCCCGAACCCTGCATAGATGGATCTCGGACAGCACCAACACCATAGCCCCCTCAAGAAAAACAACAATACCCGCGCCAAGAAAGCCAGATGGTTTACCACCGAACTTCGAGAGTCCAGAAGCACATGCCGCCGCCTCGAAAAGGCCTGGAGGAACACCAAATCCACAGAAGCCCACGACAACTTCAGAGCCGCCACCAACGCCCACCATCAACTCATCAGAGAAACGAGGAAAAAGCGAATGAAGACAGAATCTCCACCCACGCGCACAACAGCAAGGAACTCTTCAGCATCATCAAGGAGTTCGCCCAACCCACTAGCAAGTCTACCGACATCCCTCCCTCACAAGACCTCTGCAACAAACTCAGCACCTTTTTCCACCACAAAATTAAGAGCATCTACGACAACTTCGACGAAGACAACCAACACACTGAACCCTCACCAACCACCCCCGACACCCGGAAACCAGCGATTGACGACTGGACAGCCCTCACCACCGAAGACACACTGAAGACAATGAAGTCAATCCACTCAGGGGCCCCCACGGACCCCTGCCCCCACCACATCTTCAACAGAGCCGCCGACACCATCGCACCCATGCTCCGCCACACCATCAACCACTCCCTGGCGACCGCCTTGTTCCCCGACGACTGGAAACACGCCGAGGTCAACCCCCTCCTAAAGAAACCCTCAGCGGACCCCACCGACCTCAAAAACTACAGACCCATCTCCCTGCTCCCGTTCCCAGCAAAAGTAATCGAGAAAGCCATCAACAGCCAACTCGCCACATTCATTGAAGAACACAACCTCCTCGACTCCTCCCAATCCGGCTTCAGAAAAAACCACAGTACGGAAACCGCCCTCCTCGCCGCAACAGACGACATCCGCACCCTACTGGACAAAGGAGAAACAGTAGCCCTCATCCTCCTCGACCTATCAGCGGCGTTCGACACAGTCTCCCACCGCACCCTAATACGCAGACTCTACGACGCAGGAATCCAGGACAAGGCCCTCGACTGGATCCGCTCCTTCCTCTCCGGCAGGACGCAGCGGGTCAGACTCCCCCCTTTCCTCTCGGACCCCACACCTACCACCTGCGGAGTCCCCCAGGGCTCCTCCCTCAGCCCGACGCTCTTCAACGTCTACATGGCTCCACTCGCCCCCATCGTCAGAACCTACGGACTCAACATCGTGTCATACGCAGACGACACCCAGCTCATCCTCTCCCTATCCAACGAGCCCAACACCGCCAGACACAACTTTCGAGAAGGCATGGAAGCCGTTGCCAAATGGATGAAAAACAGCTGCCTACAACTAAACACCAACAACACAGAAGTACTCATCATGGGCCCAAACCCCGATGCCTGGAGCGACACCTGGTGGCCCCCCGCCCTCGGAAACCCGCCAACCCCCACGGACCACGCACGCAACCTGGGAATCATCCTGGACTCCGAGCTCAAAATGGACCGCCAGATCAACTCTGTCTCGTCTTTCTGCTTCCACACCCTCCGCCTCCTTCGTAAGACCTTCAAATGGATCCCCCTTGAACACCGAAAGACCGTCACTCACGCCCTGGTCACCAGCAGACTTGACTATGGCAACACACTCTACGCCGGAATAAACAAAAACCTCACCCGCAAGCTACAGAACATCCAGAACGCCGCCGCAAGACTGGTCCTCAACCTGCCAAAACACTGCCACATCTCCCAGCACCTGCGCACACTCCACTGGCTCCCTGTCGAGGCAAGAATCACCTTCAAGATGCTCACCCACGCACACAAGGCCCTCCACGGCACCGGACCAGCATACCTGAACAGCCGACTCAAATTCCACGCACCCCAAAGGACCCTACAATCAGCCCAGCTCTCCTACGCCGTGGTCCCCAGCACCAGAAAGACCAGATCGGGAGGCCGCTCCTTCTCCTTCCTCGCGGCCAAAGCATGGAACGCCCTTCCGCTCCACCTCAGACAGACAACATCGCTCCCCATCCGCGCAAGAAACCTCAAAACCTGGCTCTTTGGCAGACCCCCTCCTTGATGGATGGAACCTGCACCCCCCCCCCCCACCCCTAGCGCCTT
Organism: Calotriton arnoldi; assembly: GCA_963921515.1. Taxonomy (NCBI): domain Eukaryota; kingdom Metazoa; phylum Chordata; class Amphibia; order Caudata; family Salamandridae; genus Calotriton; species Calotriton arnoldi. The sequence continues at coordinate 2,260,971 of CAWUFW010000039.1, forward strand.
GAGACCCTTACGGGTGAGTAGTCGCGCTTTAACAAACCCCTGATTGATTGATTGATTGATTGACTGCCGCCCCTTGCTGGAAAAAAGGAGAAAAGATTTGTGTCCATCGACCTCATCAAACCACAGTATGTGGCCAATACTAAATAGTAGGCCTCGTGGACTCCGACCTAGTAGCAGACGCACTCCTCTCGCTACTATCCAAGAGGTTCAGACTGAAAGACTGATAACCATCGAGAATTCAGCAGTAACAGATGAAGGACTGAGCAACAATGCTATGGAACTCATCCCTCTTGAAAATCAAGTAACAGTTCGTCCAAATACACCTGTCTACACCAATGTAGCAAGTGATCAACTGGTTCCAGCGATTTCTACAATTCCTGATGCAATTTCAACAATTGACAGAACTGCTTCTGGCTATTTCATTAACTTTGATACGTTCTCAGAAGATCCCAGTGAACCTGAAACGACGCCAGCATCATTAACTTTCAAACAGCAAGTACAAGACTTTCTTCACTTTCTGAAAAAGACTTATCTGGTTTCACCATGGATTGAACTCTGGATTATTTCTGGAATATTTGTTTTCCTGCTTTGGCTAGCTTTGGTTATGACTATGAGCGTGCTTATAAATGGCAGATACATCCATGTGAACACTGAAAGAAAAGATGTGAACTGACTTTTGAAACCTCATAAATCTTCCCATCGTGAAGCAAGAGACTTGTCACAGTGAACATCACAGCCGTTCCTATACAGGATGGTATAGTGTGGGACAAAACAGATTTTGATATCTTCGGCCCAACGGAACAATTGAACATTCCACATTTGTTTAAAATTTCACTAAGTGATCTCATTTCGTCTAGTACCTATTCTGATGATTGGGACTTTGAGACTGTTAACGACATAATGTTTGACCTAGAAAAATCTGCTGCATTTTCTAAAAATGAATATTTAGAGGGTTCATCAGACTATGAACAGCTGTATTGCTATAACTACTATGGTCATCATTATTTGCATAAATCTGCATACCCTAGAAATGTGTTTATGTTTAACCAATGGGAGCATTGTCCTACACCACCAAAAGGTAATTCAAAAACATTTGCTAATAAGTTTCCATATTTTTCAGGTTACAATACATCTGATCCAGAAACGTTTTACTATAAAAATGTAAACAAGACAGGACTGAAAATTATGTTAACAAATACAAAACAGATTTATTCTGCAGCATTTATTGCCCAAATGTCTATACAGGGTTTCGACTTTTGGAAAGACACAATAGACACAAAAACTGTCTGAGGTACTAAAGATTGGCAAGTGCAGGGGATAGAAGCTTTATTTAGAGCCTGGATCATCCCTGAACAAATCATGTTTTTGAATGAAACTGTCCAACAAACATCTTGTCTTGGACTAGCCAAGATCAAAGAGATGAAAACACCTTCTGTACCAACACCTGCAAGTGATAACAATACACATGCAGCGGTTACAGTTGACAAAATACTACAACTCAACAGAACTAATCCTGATTGGAGAAAATGGTTGATCTGGCCCACAGACACGAACAACTGTCAGGAAAGATTCCTGAATAAAACTCAGGGCTTTACTATTCATAGGCCAGACCCAAGATATGTCCAAAGACAGCATCCGGGGTAGTAACAACATACAGTGTAGGAAAATTATGCACCGATTGGCTACAAAAATCTACACTTAAGGATGTGAAACAACACTTATCCTTACTTAAAGAAGACGCAGACCTTAGGGAATTCTTGCTTGGACCAAGAAAACCGCGTCAAAAACGTTTCATATATGCCGGCATTTATGCTGTCTATAATGAAGCATGGAAAGTGTCACAGATGGAGGCCGCAGAACGAATACGTGAACTTGATCGTATTAATTTAGAGAAAACTCTCTCTGTGGTCGACAATGGGTTAACAAATTTGTCCTCCAGAATATATTCACTGGACGGCATTGTATCCTCTGCTATCGACATACTGGAATAAGATTTGGCGATGTTACAACAAGGCCAATCTCAATTACGTTCTATTGTGTTATTAAGCTGGATGCTGCAATCTTTGCGTGCGGGCTATGTGCCTTGGCGTTTTATCAACACAACGGCTCTGTTTGCAGAATACAATCTAACTGATAAACAGATCGAACTGGCACAAAGAGGAGCAAAGTATACAGTGCTGGGCATTGAAAAACTGGAAAAGTTACCATTCACAGTGGCAGAAAAACCAGCTACAGAATGGCTTATTCATTGCAAGATCACACTACCTGTGACTACTTTTCAGTTTCAGTATTGCCTCAAACAAATACAAGCAGGCAAATATGAAAGGTTGGGTAAGGAATACATTAAGACATCTTGGAATTTACCATACACATATAGATGTTGGAGTGGGGATCGTGAAGTGTTTCTGAGCGGTACACACTGTAAAAATGCACTGAGCGGTTCACTAATATGTCAGGACATTTCTTTACACGGGGCTTGTACTGGTTCTGTGGCAAATTTGTCTTGCTATCTGCAGGGTACACCAGCTGCTGTGATTAATCCAATGTTTGGACAACTTTCTAATGGGAGTTACCTCATGTTGAATGATCAGAGTTGCTGCGGCATGTTGCCAGACATCCCATATCTAGTAATGGTGAACTCCAGGGTCACTTGCTGTATGCAAGTCTTGTTTGCCCCAATAGACACAGTCAGGAGTCGCCTTTGTGGCCTTCGCTGAACGTCTCTTTTATAAGATTTGATACTTTAAGCAGAATGAAAGCCATGCTTTTACAACAAACAGTGCCTTTGACCTCGGCCAAAGAAACCTATGATCTACAAATTGCAAGGACTTCGGCTGAGATACAAACTTTAATACGTACAAACTGCCCTATACATTTCATAGAAATGATAGGACGTATCTTTAACATGTCTGATACAAGCGGAATTGTACATGTATTTAAGAGCATCTGTTCCGGACTGTTAGCACCTTTCCAGGCAGTCCTCGGAATCATTCCAAACTTTGCACATTCGGTGTTTGGTGGCATACCATTAAATCTAGCACTTGTTGCCGGAATTCTATTTCTCTTCCTGCTATTACACTATGGCCAGCCTATTCGCAGACATCACTCCGAGCAAAGTGGAGAAAGCTCTCCTTGAACGAAAGTGCCGTGAGCGAATAGTACAGCTTTTGGGCATGAATCGTCTACGGGAACTTAATACCACGTGGTTCCTGTCGTTCAGACCAATCTGGCAAGATTGCATCTTACCTGTTCTACGATGCCTGCTATGCAGTAAAGAATGCGTGTTGGACACCTGTCTAACATTTCCATCAGCTACGCCAACGGATATCGATACTCTGCTGGACCCGATAACGGCCCATGCTCTGTGTTGTCCCCAGAGCCTACCAATCCTGATGATGGCATTCATTGAGATCTCACAGATGCTTCCGGCTGCTGCTGAGGTACGAGATGGATCTACAGGCACACAGGTAACAACGGACGCAAACATTGCTGCGGCATCCTATGCTGAAAGCGATGCTTCACATCTCTGTGCAATGAATCTACTACACGAGGTGTTCCGAATGTCACCAACTACAGTGGACGATATTTTGTCTACAGAAATAGATGATCTCATGTTTACACCAGACCTGTACACTGACTCTGATTCAGCCCACAGTGTTCCAGAGATGCAGTAACAATTTGGCCTTCATATTTCAAAAACTTGGAACTCTTCCCAAATTGAACTTTTTTCCATTTTTCAAACCAAATGGCACGACAATCTGCTTGAAGTAGAACTATTCTTATAGTACGGACTTCGCGGTACTTCCACAGACACTTAGTCATCTTGTTAGTCTAAAAGTTCATTAATTTCCATGACATGAAATGACTTTGATTTTTGAACAACTTATCGGACATTTTTTTGTCACATGTAATTATTACTGCTTATTTCATTCCAATTGCATTTTATTTTCAAATATATGCCTGAAATGAGAAGCAATGCTTAAAATGTACAGTACTTTTTGCATTCTAATAGGTTTTTAAATGCTTTTAAGAAATGTTTTAGCAATATGCGGTACTCCATTTTATGTTTAGCATTTTAAATGTTTAGCATTTATATTATTATCGTACACACGAAAGTGGAGTGGGTGTTGTATTCCTCTTAGGGTGTCCGTGTATAGGTTTTCCTGTATCATGTCCTTATATAGGCACAATTCGCCCTGCCCTTATATAGGCATAAAATCCCAGTCCTTATTTAGGCATTAAACCGTGCACTCCAAATACAGGCATGGTCTCCGACATCCGTCCACCCTAACGTCACAACGAGTTCTTGAAGAACAGACCCCTAGGCTTCGGGAGTTTCCCTAGCACAGGACTATTGATTTCTTCAAGGACTCATCTATTATACATGAACCGTTATACCTTAGGGGTTCATTCATGACGTCTTCCGCTGTCCGATTCACGTCAATGCTAACATTCTGAGGTACCTCTCAGGTATAAATATACCTTCCCTAGCCCTTGTAAACCAGAGGAGCCCGTTTCCCGGCCTGACGCACTGAGAAGACGCTGCCATCCCTGCACGCAGAGAGTCCAGCTTCCAGTGATCTGACTTCCCTTGCGGGGTGTTGGAGTTCGAGTCTGGCAAGAGATTCCCACCTCTCTCATTCTTAAGGTATGGAGCTGACTAGAACCTAGAGGGACTCTTGGCATACTAGACTCTTGGCATACTAGACATACTAGGCGTAACATACTCTTAGTATACCATAGTAAGGAATACTTCACCTACTTCATACCTCTCCTATACCTAGGTTAGGTTAGGTACACTGGGGTAGAACTAGCTTAGAGACACATCGTATGAGTACTCGCATTTTTAGCTCATGTTATTTATGTATGTGAATATACGCTAAAAGATAATGCTAAGACAGTACTATTTATTTCTACTGCTTACGCTGTACATTATTTATCTTGCATACTGTCTTGTGATCGTAACAGCACATATTACTTACACGAGAAACAAGACTGTTCAATAAATCCTTTTATTGAAGCGCCCGTCTATTCTTTCTGTGTAACTTTGAGGAAAACTAAGCATGCACGATTGAGCTGAGTGAAACGGTTATCTATTGTTTCCACGACTCTGGGACACGTTCTGATTCTAAAGGGAAACAAAGTTGTCATGTCTTGCGGCTGCCAGAAACTACTCCTTCTTGTTATCCAAGGAGTTTCTAGTGGCCTCTGAGCTAGCTGGCATAAGTAATTAAGTTTAATATACTCAATAGGGACATACCGACCTCAGTCCTATGTCAAGCCTATAGGGTATATTATTCCAATGCGCAGAGCCTATTAGGGAAATAGGAGCTACACTACAGCATCAGTGGCTGTGGGAGCCTGAGGGCTGCTTGGACCGGGTGGAGTGGTTGCACGGGGAGGCGGAGACATGCTTCCGGGAGACACAGTGTGTGAGGGTGAATGTTGAGGGCTGGGTCTCAACTTCTTGGGGATTCGATAGCCCACAAGTGTCTTGGCCGGAGTGGGAAGTGGGGTGGGCACAACAGCCTCACTCTCCACCAAAGGTGTATCAGGTGCAGGTGGCTCTCCCTGTGGGGATTTGCTGGATCTGGTTGTACACTTGAGGTGGCCTTGCCCCTTCCCCTGCATCCCCTGTTGTCCAGGTGAACCCCCAACTTTGCTCTCCTGCCCCAGCTTCACAGGGGTGTGGATGGGAGTTGACGTTGTGGGTGAATCTGCCTTAGAAATGTGTTTGTGCTTAGTCATTGCAGGCACCAGGTTCACAGCAGACAGGACAAGTGTTTGTTTGTCTTTGGGAGCAGGTGTGGGGATGGGAGTGCCCTTGGATGGGGGTGATTTTGATGAATGTGATGTTGATGCCTGCTTCTTGGCCTGATGCCCATGAGTGTCACATGATGGGCTTTTGGTTTTGCGCTCCTGTGTGCCTGTTTTGTGTGTTGGGGATGGTGTCTGTGGTCTGGTCCGCTTGGAGTGCTGCTGTTGTGTGCTGCGTGTGGAGGACTTGGTGCCTGAGGGCTCTGGCGTGTGGGCACTCTCGTCAGGTGGTGCCACTGGCAGAGTGGTTGCTGATGGGACAGGAGCCAGACTTGGAGCCTGTGACTGCAGAATGGCTGCCGTCACTGTGGAGGACAAAGACTGGACAGTTCGGTGCAGGCCACCCACGTCAGAATGAATCACCTCCATGAAGGCAACTACCTGTGCCAACTTCTTGTCATTATCCTGGAAGGCATTCAGGAGAGCAGTCTGACCCACACACAGCTGGCGCAAAAGGTCCAACACCTCCACACTGAGGGAAGCAGGGGAGACAGGGGCAGGGGCAGTGGTGCCTGGGGGGAAGGAGACTCTACCCTTCCTAGGGCTGTGGGCACAGACAGCACTTGTGGGAGCAACCGGGAGGGTGGGCACTGGACCATGTGTGGTGGAAGAAGAGGCAGATTTGGAACTTCCTGTGCCGGCCAACATCGAAGAGTCACCGCTGGAGTCTGAAGATGTGGAGGTTGGTGTTTCCGGGTGGGAATCATCCAGGGCACTCCTGTCCCCCTCCGAGGCGCTGGTCACATCAGTGTCAGTGAGCTCATGTGTAGCAGTTGTGCCAGAAGCTTCCCCAGTGGTGTCGGTCCCCCGTCCTTCCGTGCCCTCGGTAGATGCTGCAAGAGACAGAGACATAGGTTCAGTATAGTGCCATACTCAGAAACATCATATGCAAGCAAAGCACAAAACTTGAAAATGATACTCCCATGTTGGCCTCCTCCATGTACAGTCAGCATGTGCAACATTTATGCAATCATCAGAAGATGCATGGAAACATGCATAGTTGATAGTAATGACCCATGTGGCGTTGACACAGCCAAATAGCTGGCCCGTGCCTCCTTGTACCCTAACATACTATTCTCTGTAAGCATACCTACGTGCCTGTAGGTGAGATAGGTATATATCTAAAGATGTTGTCTCTGTCACATATGGAGTCACTTTAAGGGAACACCACAGATACAAACTCCAAAATGTCCTTTTGCAATGGGCACAAGCTCCTGATATCCATCATGTGGTGCTTTGGAGCACAACTACAGTTGCACATTGGTGTCAGCTGTGTAGTTGTCACAAATCATATGTTGTGCACAGCACACATCTATAAATGCACACTAACATGATGCTCACTGCTGTTCACTGCCAGGTGATGTCTATGACACTCATACTGCAGCATATCTCATCTGTCAATGACAAGGCTCATGGTTTTAAACACATGAGAAACCACATGTCGTACAAATGCATAACAGCTGCACTCAACACAGAGGCCACTTAGAAGCCATTGCATCACTCTAGAGACATCACAGAGCTTCCCACTGGCTCGCGTTTGGGATTCATGCAGTCACTCACACCCAAAGTCACACTTAGCTGAATACTCACCCCCAACTTGCTGCTGATGGGCCCTCCAGTGTTCTTCCAGCTCTGGCTGTGTCACTGCCAAGATGCGGGCCATTAGGGGTGTCATGCTCCTGCGCGCCAACCTGCAACTCCGAGGGAGCACACCCAGCATCATCTCTGCCACGTTTTTGCTCAGCCGGCAGATGTCATCCCACCTCTTGTGACAGTGTGTGTACCGTCGGTTGGAGACACCCAGAGCCCGCACCTTGCATGCAATGGCCCTCCATATCGCCTACGCTGGTGGACCTTAAGCTGCAGGCATTGGAGACAAGAAGAGGAAGTTTCAGGGACACTGTTTTATGTACCACTTCGTGTCAGTACAGGAGCATGAAAATACATAGCACACTAATACATAAATGTTGAGCAGAGGCCATACAGCATGACACGTAGTACACTTGCATCGGATAATCCCATAGAAATGTATACATCTATGTTGATGGACATAGTACATGGCCATCTCATACACATGCAGAGTTCAAGCACAGCAACCAATGTGAAAATGACCCTCATCTGTGATGCAGTATGTGAGTGAGCATGACATACAATACATTGGGAATGATGTGTCGGGCTGACTCACTATGTCATAGCACCACACACCCCTCAATGTCCTTGACCAGTGAATGGCTACATGTGTCATGGTGGTCACATTTAGGGCCATGATCTGACATTCTCACACTCTTCTCACAAGGTGGAGGCCTGTCTTGTGCAATCCTCAGGCATAAGATAGCTCATTGAGAAATAGGGTGATGGACAACACATATGTTTCACTCACTACATTTAGTGATGGGTTCTTGTAACATTCGGCAGTTTCTGTGTAGGCCAGAGGGACTCACACTGAGGTTAAACGTGGGCCATCAGAGAAATCACATGCATGTACAATATGAGAGGGGAAACAGTGCCTACACATGCGAGACTAAACACATAATGTAATCAATAGAAGGATGGCATCTCTAAATTACATTCATCTGATGTGTCATAGGTTAACTACCACCAAGAGTGTTACACCCAGGCATTGTACTCTCGTGCATAATGCACACATCACCATAGTGGCAATTTGAGAACTGCACACACATCATTCAGTACCCTCTGGACAAAATACATTTGTAATGTCACAAATGAGCATGTGAAGCCTTAATGGACTATGACATCACATAGCACAGGCAATGTTTGTTCAGACTTCGACTGACTCAAACCAGCAGTGTAACTGTATGGCTGCAAAACACACTGCATGTCACTCCCATCCTTCAATGCAGTCTTGGATCTGTGGAAATAAGGCTACACACCCCGTTGACATGAAGTCAGCATGCTAGGCAGTGTATCACACATTTACATTAACCAGTCTCAGACCAACGTTTGTTGTTTTTTGCAGAAGGGCTGTAGAAGTGTCCATGTTGCCATCCTCCCCACATACTCAAATGCAATTCTTAATAGGCCATGTATGGAGCAGGCTATGGGAAAAATATGGATGCATGCACATTGACTTGCACTCACAGGCACATACTACTGCAGAGCAACATCATGTGAGCATTCTGAGCATTCTGAGCACTCTCAAACTTTTATTCAGTAACACTTACCAGTACATCTGGCGCACCATACAGCCTCCCATACTGTGCAAGGTCCTCGTCCACCAGGACCTCCAGCTCCTCTGTGGTGAAGGGACGGCCCCTGATGTTCTCAGTTCTCGCCATCACTGGGTCCAGAATACAGGAACAGCAGCAGTTGGTGGTGAAGAATGGCAGGCAGCAGTGTCTGAATGCAAGTGAAATGTGTGGCTCTCTCACAGAGATTTATAGGCCCCTGGTGTTGTTTCAGTGGTACTCAGCTGCTGCAATTGGTCTGCCTGGTTAGCATTTTTCAATTGTATCCAATAATCAGGACTGCAGAAGCGGAGCACGCCTACCGCGAGTTTCAAAATTGTATTTCACTACCTCGATTGCGGTTCCCATTGGCTGCATTGTCATTGGCGGTGTCACACCGCAGGGGCCAGGCGGTCGCTACCGCAATCCTGCATCTTTCAATTGTGGCCAATGCCCGGGCCCGCGGTAGCGGAGTAAGCCTACCGCGAGTTTCAAAATTGTATTTCACTACCGCTATCGCGGTTCCCATTGGCTGCATTGGCATTGGCGGTGTCACACCGCGGGGGCCAGGCGGTCGCTACCGCAATCATGCATCTTTCAATTGTGGCCAATGCCCGGGCCCGCAGTAGCGGAGAACGCCTACCGCGAGTTTCAAAATTGTATTTCACTACCGCGATCGCGGTTCCCATTGGCTGCATTGTCATTGGGATTGGTGGTGTCACACCGCGGGGGCCAGGTGGTCGCAACCGCAATCCTGCATCTTTCAATTGTGGCCAATGCCCGGGCCCGCGGTAGGGGAGCACGCATACCGCGAGTTTCAAAATTGTATTTCACTACCACGATCGCGGTTCCCATTGGCTGCATTGTCATTGGCATTGGCGGTGTCACACCGCGGGCCCAGGTCCGCGGTAGCAGAGCACGCATACAGCGAGTTTCAAAATTGTATTTCACTACCGCAATCGCGGTTCCCATTGGCTGCATTGTCATTGGCATTGGCGGTGTCACACCGTGGGGGCCAGGCGGTCGCTACCGCAAACCTGCATCTTTCAATTGTGGCCAATGACCGTGATCGTGGTGGCACGCATACTGCACCTATGGACACAATATGCTCTAGCAATGGCAATAGCCAATTTTAATCATTGAACACTATACATTCACAATGTATTACAGCACCTGTTTGCAAAATTTAATGCTAGTGTGCCATTCAACTCACTGATGCCTACACATGCCATGTCAGTGCACATGATTACATGCATTGGCATGTACTTCCTCACATGTCACCTATGATATTTGTGTGCCAGTACACAGATTTGGTGTGTAATGGAGTCTCATAATTGTGAACATCTCAATGTGTGAGATGGCTATTCAACCCACAGTAATGATGGACTGACCACATAATGTGCCTATTTCACTGTGCACATTGCTGTATTGATTTTGGTAGTTGATCAGCTTACACACACTGTGCTCATTGTGTAGAAAAGTTGTGCTCTGTGCAACTTAAGCAAGAAGGTGTGGCAGGTACAGCAGCTACATAGAAGTCAGCAGTGTTGCTGTTTCCAACATGTGCTGTGTCACCTACACCTAGGGCTGGTGACACAAGATGTAGGAGTGTACCATTTACCATTCACATAGTCAGAATCTGTTTTGGAGGTAGTCAGTATGTACATACTGACCACATGTACGACTACATGAGATCAAGGTGTCTCTGCATGTGACTTGTGCATTAAGCTGTTGTTACAGTCCAGTCATTGTTGGCACTGCGTCAGTCAAGATGTAAGATGTTTGACACATCTCATAGGGGAATTAAATTGACATGTGTCCCCTTTCATTGTATGTAGGAGACGACCAAATGTGCATCGTCCATTCCCAGTGCTGACGAACATGGAGGATGAGGACATCATAAGAAAATTCCGTCTGGATCGCCTTAACCTTCAAGACCTATGTGGTCAGTTGGAGACCCATCTGATGCCTCGCAGAACCTATCCGACTACTTTGACACCAACAGTGAAGGTGATGGCGGCCCTGCATTTCTTTGCAACTAGTTCATTCCAGGACACGGTGGCCCTCGCCGGTGGGATGTCTCAAGCGATGTTCAGCATGGTGCTACGTGATGTCCTGTCCGCAATGATGACATACAAGGACCGCTACATCCATTTTCTAAGGAGACATGAATTGGCAGCTGTGAAGGGTGATTTTTATGTCCTTGGCCACATACCTAATGTTGTTGGCGCCATTGACTGCACACATGTTGGCCTGGTTCCACCACAGGCCCGTGAGCACATATACAGGAACAGGAAGCATTTCCAATCCATTAATGTGCAAGTGGTATGCCAAGCAGATATGATTATCTCCCATGTCTGTGCCATATTTCCCGGATCAGCCCATGGCTCCTACATACTGCATAACAGCATCATCCCACAACTGATGGCAAATCTGCATCCGGAGCATGCGTGGCTTGTTGGTGAGTACACCGAGTCAAGTAGTATGCTGTATGTGTGACATGCTGTTCTCAGCTACTGTTTCTATCAGTAAATTGCTCTCTGTATTTCACACCTAGGTGACTCTGCGTATCCCAACCGGCCTTGGTTGCTGAGCCCACTGAGGAATCCAAGGACCCCGGGTGAAGGACGCTACAATGATGCATATGGGAGGACACGTCGTGTGGTGGAGCGTACTTTTGGGCTTCTGAAGTCTAGATTCCGGTGTCTGGACAAGAGCGGAGGTGCACTACTCTACTCTCCCCAAAAGGTGTGTCAGATCGTAGTTGCTTGCTGCATGCTCCACAACCTGGCCTTGGGCAAGGAGATCCCCCTGCTCCTGGACGATGATGAGCAGCAGATGCCCCCCCTGCAAACCCACACATGCCCAGTGATGACGATAGTGGAGAGGAGGAAGGTGTTGACCTGCGTCAACAGCTCATCGACAACTACTTCCCTTGAGTGTAAGTGACATTGTACAACAGTGACATTGTCTGTTGGCTTTGATGGTAGTGGCAAGGCATAGATGATCTTTTTGACTGCTGGCTGTTGTTGGCTTTGGGCTAATGGCTGATGTGTGTGGCACAGGGTATTTTATCCAGGTACCTCATGTCTATGTTGATGTTGTTGCTCATTGTTATGTGTGCTGGTTTTTGTACGTTGATGACTAGTGTTGTGTTTTAGCTGTAATGGCATCACCGCACAAGTAAATGTCATTCTCTTGTGTCTTTCTAGGTCCTTTCACCCTCTCAATGCCTCGTCACAATCAGAGCTGTGGTACATTGGAATCTGAGTTGACATTGTACATACTGTGATAAACATGGAGCTGACACAAAGACATAGGTGTGTAAAGAGTGTTTATTTACAATAAGTATTTGTGACAGAAGTGATTATTTACAAAATTGTGCCAAGTGATTTTATGAGTTGTCAGTGATGGTAAATGAGACAAATAGAGTAGTCACCACATTGATGTATTCACACAGTCCAACAGACTCCTGCCATCAACATTGCAATGTGGGTAAGGATAGTTAACAAAGTCAATGTCAAGGGGAACACAGGTGCCATCATGGCTGGCTCAGCGAATTGCGTTTGGATGGTGCATGGCCACATGATCCTCCCCTGGTGTTTCTCGGGCGGCCCCTCGTATTTTTGGCAGGGGGGCCCTCTGCTACAGGCTCAGCGGTGTCTGAGGAGTTTATTTTGTTGCAGCCCACCCCTCTCTGTGGCCACAGCTGAGGTGGGGCCACTGGAGGGGGGTTGAGCTGTCATTTGGACCGCATGTCTGTCCCTCAGAACACCCACAAGCTGGCCCATGAGGTCCACAAGTTGGCCCATACGTGTGTCCATGGACCTCAGCAGTAGGCGGAGCTCACGCACTTCTTCCACAATATGGCCCATCTGTCCCTGGTTCTGTTCATATGCCCCAAGGACTCTTGTGATGGTGGCCAGGGCTTTGGTCTCAGTGTCCTCCTGTATTTGTCCCCCAGTTGCCCTCCCACCTGCCCTGCTGACACAGACCTGTGGTGTTGGCACTGGACGCACCCGGACACTCCCCCTGGTATCCTCTGATTGTGTTGTGGTGTTGGTAACCACTGAGGCAGGGAGAGTGTTGCAGGCAGCAGTGGTGATGGTGGTGGTGGAGGCTGCACAGGTCATTGTAGCAGGGGTCAGCGCTGTTGTTGTTGCTGTGGTGGTGGTGGGGACAATGAGGGCCGGAGACGTGGTGCGCCCTGGCAGTCTGGAGGGGCCAGGTTGTTGCTCCTCATCCGAGAAACGTAGGGAGTCTGCATCCGAGAGTTCATGTTCCGGTGGGGGAGACAGGCTCTGCATGTTGGTGCTGTTTTCTGCTGCAGTTGCTTGTGGAACTCCTGTTGAACAGAGGTTAAATGGTCATTGAAGTGCACTCCACAAGCTTGGTGTTAGACCTTTGGATGTTACATTTGATACACCAAACACTTTACATTGCAATCACTTGGTATGCCAGCAAGATACTGAGCATCATGACATGATGTTGAGGTACATACATTACTTATCCATGGTGTGACATGTGAATTTAAACCATGTGCCACGTACAGATTGTGTGATTACAAGGACATGTCATCATCTACAACTTGCGGCACATCAACTTTATGTAATGCGTCTTTTTTGTTTGCTCTTCATGGAATAAATTTCAGCTAAGCAAGAACTAGTCATTGGAATGTTATACATACCTTTTTCATATAATGTACTTTAATTTGTTTGTCAGATTGACCATGCATGTTTTGTGTTCATATGGGCCTTCATGCTCTGACACCATGGCACTTACACATTGCATTCTGTGCATGATTGTGCCATGAATTACTTTCACATGTGACTTGGTGAGTCAAAGTTTAATTTCTGTGACAGTTACGTGCGCTTAGCTGTCTGCACACTGGATGTGGCTTTTGGATCTATGCCAAGTTGGCTGACATGTGAGTGCTGGTGTGGTCATCTGGCTCCATGTTTTTTGAGAAGGATGGCAGGGTGCATGCACTGACTACCTACCTGTTCGGTGACACAGTGGAGGGAAATGGCTGCCACATGTTTCTGGATGGGGGGAGTGCTCCATCCTGCTCAGCTGTGGGACAAGGGGGCCTGTGGGGAGTTGTAGTGCTGGCTTCCCACCCACAAACACCCCTCCCTCTTCAGAAGGCTACCTACCTGTTAGGTGAAGGTGAGCTGTGCAATGGCTGCCACATGGTTATGAGTGGGAGGAGTGCTCCATCCTGCTCAGCTGTGGGACAAGGGGGCCTGTGGTGAGTTGTAGTGCTGGCTTCCCACCCACAAACCCCCCTCCCTGTTAAGATGGCTACCTACCTGTAAGTTTGATGAGTGCAATGAAATGGCTGCCACATGGTTGAGGGGGAGTGCTCCATCCTGCTCAGCTGTGGAACAAGGGGGCCTGGTGGAAGTTGTAGTGCAGGCTTCCCACCCACAAACACCCCTCCCTGTTCAGAAGGCCACCTACATGTTAGGTGAAGGTGAGCAATGCAATGGCTGCTACATGGTTCTAGGTGGGGGAGTGTTCCACCCTGCTCAGGGGTGAGACAAGAGAGTGTGAGAAGGCTGACTACCTGTAAGTTTGAGGAGAGCAATGAGATGGCTGCCCCATGGTTCTGGGTGTGAGGAGTGTACCATCCTGCTCAGCTGTGGGACAAGGGTGACTGGTGGGAGTTGTAGTGCTGGCTTCCCACCCACAAACACCCCTCCCTGTTAAGATGTCTACCTACCTGTTAGGTGAAGGGGAGCAGTGCAATGGCTGCCACATGGTTACGAGTGGGAGGCGAGTACCATGCTGCTCAGCTGTGGGACAAGGGGGCCTGGGGGGAGTTGTAGTGCTGGCTTCCCACCCACAAACACCCCTCCCTGTTCAGAAGGCTACCTACCTGTTAGGTGAAGGTGAGCACTGCAATGGCTGCCCCATGGTTCTGGGTGCGGGTGTGTTCCATCCAGCTCGGGGTCAGACAAGAGAGCATGAGAAGGCTGACTACCTGTAAATTTGAGGAGAGCAATGAGATGACTGCCCCATGGTTCTGGGTGTGAGGAGTGTACCATCCTGCTCAGCTGTGGGACAAGGGGGCCTGGTGGGAGTTGTAGTGCTGGCTTCCCACCCACAAACACCCCTCCCTGTTAAGATGGCTGCCTACCTGTTAGGTGAAGGTGAGCAATGCAATGGCTGCCACATGGTTATGAGTGGGAGGAGTGTACCATCCTGCTCAGCTGTGGGACAAGGGGGCCTGGGAGGAGTTGTAGTGCTGGCTCCCCACCCACAAACACCCCTCCCTGTTCAGAAGGCTACCTACCTGTTAGGTGAAGGTGAGCAATGCAATGGCTGCCCATGGTTTTGGGTGTGGGGAGTGTACCATCCTGCTCAGCTGTGGGACAAGGGGGCCTGGTGGGAGTTGTAGTGCTGGATTCCCACCCACAAACACCCCTCCCTGTTAAGATGGCTACCTACCTGTAAGTTTGATGAGTGCAATGAAATGGCTGCCACATGGTTGGGGGAGTGCTCCATCCTGCTCAGCTGTGGGACAAGGGGGCCTGGTGGGAGTTGTAGTGCAGGCTTCCCACCCACAAACACCCCTCCCTGTTCAGAAGGCTACCTACATGTTAGGTGAAGGTGAGCAATGCAATGGCTGCCACATGGTTCTGGGTGGGGGGAGTATTCCACCCTGCTCAGGGGTGAGACAAGAGAGCATGAGAAGGCTGACTACCTGTAAGTTTGAGGAGAGCAACGAGATGGCTGCCCCATGGTTCTGGGTGTGGGGAGTGTACCATCCTGCTCAGCTGTGGGACAAGGGGGCCTGGTGGGAGTTGTAGTGCTGGCTTCCCACCCACAAACACCCCTCCCTGTTAAGATGGCTACCTACCTGTTAGGTGAAGGTGAGCAGTGCAATGGCTGCCACATGGTTATGAGTGGGAGGAGTGTACCATCCTGCTCAGCTGTGGGACAAGGGGGCCTGGGAGGAGTTGTAGTGCTGGCTTCCCACCCACAAATACCCCTCCCTGTTCAGAAGGCTACCTACCTGTTAGGTGAAGGTGAGCAATGCAATGGCTGCCCCATGGTTCTGGGTGGGGGGAGTGTTCCATTCAGCTCAGGGGTGAGACAAGCGAGCATAAGAAGGGTGACCATCTGTAGGTTTGAGGAGAGCAATGAGATGGCTGCCCCATGGTTCTGGGTGTGAGGAGTGTACCATCCTGCTCAGCTGTGGGACAAGGGGGCCTGGTGGGAGTTGTAGTGCTGGCTTCCCACCCACAAACACCCCTCCCTGTTAAGATGGCTACCTACCTGTTAGGTGAATGTGAGCAATGCAATGGCTGCCACATGGTTATGAATGGGAGGAGTGTACCATCCTGCTCAGCTGTGGGACAAGGGGGCCTGAGGGGAGTTGTAGTGCTGGCTTCCCACCCACAAACACCCCTCCCTGTTCAGAAGGCTACCTACCTGTTAGGTGAAGGTGAGCAATGCAATGGCTGCCCCATGGTTCTGGGTGTGGGGAGTGTACCATCCTGCTCAGCTGTGGGACAAGGGGGCCTTGTGGGAGTTGTAGTGCTGGCTTCCCACCCACAAACAGCCCTCCCTGTTAAGATGGCTACCTACCTGTTAGGTGAAGGTGAGCAATGCAATGGCTGCTACATGGTTATGAGTAGGAGGAGTGTACCATCCTGCTCAGCTGTGGGACAAGGGGGACTGGGGCGAGTTGTAGTGCTGGCTTCCCACCCACAAACACCCCTCCCTGTTAAGATGGCTACCTACCTATGAGTTTGATGAGTGCAATGAAATGGTTGCCACATGGTGGGTGGTGAGTGCTCCATCCTGCTCAGCTGTGGGACAAGGGGGCCTGTGGTGAGTTGTAGTGCTGGCTTCCCACCCACAAACCCCCTCCCTGTTAAGATGGCTACCTACCTGTAAGTTTGATGAGTGCAATGAAATGGCTGCCACATGGTTGGGGGGTTAGTGCTCCATCCTGCTCAGCTGTGGGACAAGGGGGCCTAGTGGGAGTTGTAGTGCAGGCTTCCCACCCACAAACACCCCTTCCTGTTAATATGGCTACCTACCTGTTAGGTGAAGGTGAGCAATGCAATGGCTGCCACGGTTATTAGTGGGAGGAGTGTACCATCCTGCTCAGCTGTGGGACAAGGGGACCTGGTGGGAGTTGTAGTGCTGGCTGCCTGTACACATGCCCCCATGGAAATATTGCTAGCTACCTTTGGGGTGATTCAGAGGAAGGAAATGTTAGATGTGTGATACATGTATTGGGAAGAGTGTTTTGTACGTAAGTGCATTTGTGTTTAGGAAGTGTAGCTTTCTAGTTGTGCTAGACAGTACATAGCAGTATAATGGGAGACATTTGTTGGTACTTACCAGCCTCCACTCCCCGGGGTATTCCTGTGAGACTCTCTGGATGCAGTATGGCAAGCACCTTCTCCTCCCATTCGTTGAATGTTAGTGGTGGAATGGGAGTGCCACTGCCAGTCCTCTGAGCCAGCGCATGGTTCTTGTTGGCACGCTCTTTCACCCTGGTCTTGAGGTCATGCCACCTCCTCCTGATGTCCTTCAGGGTGTGCCGGGTGGTCCCTACTGCATTGACTTTGTTCACTATCCTTGCCCAGATTTGATTTTTTCTGGCTACTGGTGTCTGTTGGACCATGCTTCCAAACAAATGTGGTTCTACTCTGATTATCTCATCTACCATGACTGACAACTCATTGTCAGTAAATTTTGGCATTTTTTTCTGTGCCATGGTGTGTGATGTGCAAATGTGTGAAAAGTGCAGGTGGGAAGGTGGTGGTGGAGATGTGTGTGGTGTGTGTGGTTGTGATGGTGTGATGTGTGCTGATTTGCCTCTCCTTTGTGCTGTGGGATTGGGCCCTTCAGTGCTGGGATTCTGGGTAGGGAAGGGGCTGGTTTTATACTCAGCTATGTGGGTGGGTCAAAATGGAGTATTCATGTTAGGTGTGTTATCTGGGTTGACCTGGGATTTGTATTTTTTACTTGCCATGGGGATGTGTTATTGGGGTGTGTTAGGTGCTTTTTGAGGCTGAGCCAGATATACAGCCACACTTGGTAGCCTTGTTGTGTGGTTGCTTTCAACCACCATTACTCTTCCGGCGCGACCGCGGCGGTCGGAATGCAACAGCCCTTCCGCCGGCTCTCCCATTCAGCATTAGCTGCGATCGCGGCGGTCGGAAACAACTGATCATTCCGCTGGCACCGCCATCGTATCGTAATGTCACTTGCGGTCATTCTGCTGGTCGATCGGCGGTTTTGGGTCTTTCCGCAGCAAATCCGAATGCCGCGGATGGATTTTCAGCTGTTCCGGACGTTCCCGGCGGAGCTTTGTGGAATCCGTACTCGGCAGTCGGATTTCTCTGGTGGTGCATCCTAATCTGACCGCCGGTTTTGCCGCGGTACATGCGGACGCTTATTTACCGCTACCACGGCGGTCGGAATGCTTTTCCAACCGCCATCGTAATCGACCCCTTAGTTTTTTTGCAACTCGCAATTTGCGACTCACAAAACGGAATGTACTAATGTGTCTCAGACACATTTGCTGATTCCCAATGGCGTTGCAAATGACCTGCCTCATCAATATACATGAGGCAGGTCACAATTTGCGACCCATTTGGAAGGGGCTACAATCATAGGGATGGTGGCCTGCTGGGGACAGCAGACCACCATGTTTGTGCTTGCTTTTTAAATAAAGCATTGTTTTTCGATTCGATATTTGGAAGGGACACCCTTGGCAAGACCCTTCTTAATAGCGAGTCCCAGGGGGATGTACGATTGTTTTGCGACTGCAAATGCGGTCACAAAACAATCGCAGTTCCTACCAATTTCAAATTGGTGGTAAGCCAGTCACAAATGGGTGAAAATATTTTTCAGGTTACCGACTAGCAAAATAGGGTTTCTACATGCTGCAACCCTTTTTAGCGGTCGCAAACAGCCTGATTTTCCATTTGCGGCTGCTAAAAATGGTTGTACATCTGGCCCTAGGTCCTAACTATAACCACCTACTGGTGACCTCAGCTGCTAGTAGGTAGTTATAGTTAGGACCATGTTTCCATAGAAAAAGCATTTTTTGACTTGCCTATATCTTTCACACCATTTGATGAATCTTCACAATATTTTCCAAATGAAGTGCACCAGTGATTTTAGTTGTGAATGGAAAATTTTGGGACGATCTGTCAAGCGAAGGCCAAGAAAAAGGGGGGCGGGTCAAAAAAAGTGTGTTTCCCTTGTTAATTCCCTGAGGGATACTCAACAAGTCTACAGCCCGAACCGCTGGACAGAATTACACCACATTTGGTATAAAGGTAGCTCTTGGTCAAGAAAGAGTGCTTTTTGTTATTTGGTGTAAATCCATTCAGTAGTTTTAGTGTTATTAAAAGAAAAATTAATTTGTAAATGAGGGATGCAACCCTGCTGATCTCGTGCAGAGATCTGATTGGCTGCCAACAATTCAAACATGAAGTATTGGCAGCCATCTTGGGACTGGGACTCAAACAAGTCCCAAAAAAAGGTTTAACAAAAAAAGATAAGGGGCAGGGTAGAAATACCCCAACCCCCTAGCACTGATCCTTGTGTACCAGAGGGACCCCCTCAGGGCAAAAGTGCATTTTTTTAAAAATGTTTGCAGTGAATATCGCAACGGATTTGCAAATTTCTGGCAATAATTTAAAAAAACAAGCTCAGTCTCCTGCACTTGTTTTAAAAAAACACCCGGGTGGGCCAGGTCCATGGGGCATTAGGGTAATTTTTTTTAAAAGGAGGGGGCACACAGGGCCCCCTCCTAGTGCTCTTTTTAGACATGAGGACCACCACCTTCATGGGGCTTTATTTAAATATTGGAGGAGGACCCGCGCGAAACCCCCTCCATTGTACTCTTTGAAGCCCTGGGGACCACCACCTCCCCAGGGCTAGCCAGAGAATAAATGTGTTTTGTTTGAAGTATCTACTGATAATAACAGACCCATCAGACCTGTCTCTGCTGGGACAAATCAGACGGGCTGGTTGTTTCCCTCCCAGCCTTCATCGCAGCAGACAACATACACACCAGAACATAGTGGCGCCCCCTATAAAACATGTTAAATGCACACACCAGCCTATAAATAAATCAAGTGGATCACTGACAGAATATTGACAACAGAAATATCGTGACAAAAATATCGTTGTCAAAAATATCGACCTTGTATCTTCATAATGGTAAGTACATAAATATCGAAAAAAAATATCGTTGTTAAAAATATCGAAGTAGAAAATATAGTTTTTTTATATGTATAAAAAATAATGTAAAATAAATTAAATAATACAGTTAACTTAAAAAAATATTTAGATTTATTTGTATATTTTAACAATTATAAGTAATAAATGTAATGTAAAAATAAATTAAACATACATATTTAAAATGTAATATATATATATATTTTTACTTAAAAATTATTAATAAATAATTGTAATTAATTATAAAATGTTAGAAATATATTAAAATGTATAAATAAATATATATATATACATACACCTGTAACATAAAAATAAAAAAATAAAAAAATTATACTATAAATTATAATATTAAAATATGTAATATTTTTAAACCTACACTTTACACTACATTGACTGCAACAGTAGGGAAAGTGTTGGATAGCGGAGGGGAATAATTTACTATTCCCATTCCAATAATTGCAACAGTAGGGAAAGTGTTGGATAGCGGAGGGGAATAATTTACTATTCCCACTCCAGCGACTGCAACAGTAGGGAAAGTGTTGGATAGTGTAGGGATATAAATTACTATTCCCACTCCAGCAAGTGCAACAGTACGGAAAGTGTCGGATAGCGGAGGGGAATAATTTACTATTCCCAATCCAGTGAGTGCAACAGTAGGGAAAGTGTTGGATAGCGTAGGGGTAAAAATTACTATTCCCACTCCAGCGAGTGCAACAGTAGGGAAAGTGTTGGATAGCGGAGGGGAATAATTTACTATTCCCACTCCAATGAGTGCAGCAGTGGGGAAAGTGTTGGATAGCGGAGGGGATAAAATTACCATTCCCACTTCAAAGAGTGTAACAGTAGGGAAAGTGTTGGATAGCGTAGGGGTAAAAATTACTATTCCTACTCCAGCGAGTGCAACAGTAGGGAAAATGTTGGATAGCGTAGGGGTAAAAATTACTATTCCCACTCCAGCGAGTGCAACAGTAGGGAAAGTGTTGGATAGCGTAAGGGTAAAAATTACTATTCCCACTCCAGCGAGTGCAACAGTAGGGAAAGTGTTGGATAGCGTAGGGGTAAAAATGACTATTCCCACTCCAGCAAGTGCAACAGTAGGGAAAGTGTTGGATAGCGCAGGGGTAAAAATTTCTATTCCCACTCCAGCGAGTACAACAGTAGGGAAAGTGTTGGATAGTGTAGGGGTATAAATTACTATTCCCACTCCTGCGAATGCAGCAGTAGGGAAAGTGTTAGATAGCAAAGGGGTAAAAATTACTATTCACACTTAAGAAAATTCAAATTTGAAAACAAACAAAATATCAACCAATATACAACATATAATAAAACACCCAAAAACAAAACATATCTATTCTAAATTTTTCAAAACATAGGGGGTCATTACGATGGCGGGCGGAAGCACAACCGCCGTGCTGGCGGATGCAAAAACCACCAGTTACCGCCGGCACGCAGCAGTCCACACGCCCGCCCAATTACGATGCGAAAAGTAGGCCAAACACCGCCGGCAAGCCAGCAACACCGTCCGCCATCAAAGTGCGCCCGTACACGTAGCGGCGCAGCCCAATTGACACACACCGTCCGACGAAACACGTCCCGCCCGGCGTATAAATTACGATGCCGCAAACAAACGGCTCCCACGGCCAAGAGATACCGTACGACAAACCGAAGCGGTAACACGGACGCCGAGCACGGACAACGAAGAAGCGGCTCCCCGAGCATGAATCCAGCACTGCAGGCCCTCCCCATGCTCCTGCTGATGCACCACCAAGGACGCAACGTACCGCGGAGACGCAGGTAGGCACACACACAACAAGTGCACGCAAACAGCGCACACAGTGCAAGGGCGGAAAAAGCGGACAACCCCCCACCAGCGCGTGTACACTACACATCCACCATTGCATCCACATATGACACACAGGCCAAATCGTAACATCGCGTAACACATGTGTACACACCACCTGGGACTAGGAACCAACGACCCCGTCACGGCCCCAAAGCGGCGATGACGCCGCCACACATGCGCACAACGCAGAGGCCAACCGCAGCGCCATGCATGCGTCGCACACAGACACAGGGACACAACCAAGCAGCACACACATCAGCCCCACCCCGAACGCACATGACACGTGACAGGCCTGCCACAGACATGTCCCCAACGCCCAATTCACGGACAACACCCAACGCCACACAACCGACGCACACATGTCAGTGAAGTCACGCAACAGCAGGACACACCCCAGTGTAACAAACATGGCGTAGCACACAGCGGCGGCAACACCAACTAGGAGAAGCAGGGCCCCTTCGGGAAGAGGAACGCCAGTACCACACTGAAACACCCATACCACCCTGCACATATGAACAAGACATATAAAACGGAACACCAAAGAGCTCGGGGACCGACAACAGGTGGCCCAAGAATAACATTCACACACAAGGCCCAACGCAGAGCGGAAAGGCAGCCTGCCGCCCACACAAGGGAGAGCAGACAGCACTGAATGACCTTCCATTCCAACTCCGAAACCACAGCCCTACGACAGAAGCCGGTGAATACAGCCATTGTCCAAGAACAGACCAACACAGGCATGCCGAGGAGACCGACCACAGGGCAGATAGCGCATATCACAGAAGCACACAACGGACGGGGAAGAAAAAAGAAAACACTCCCCCATGTCGGCCACATGCAAGTTAATTGGAAGGAGTCACACATCACTGACCTTGAACTGTCTGAGAAGCATGTGGGATGAGGGCCCGTGTCCTCCAAACAAGCCAACAGAACACAAGTCCTGTCTCCCTACGACTACACAGAGCTCACAGCAACCTCGGAGCGTGCACATTGCAGACTGCACACACAGCCGGAGCACGCCACCACAACGCACCGCTGCGAAATGGCAACCGCAACACACCTACCCAACTACGCCGGACAGCTCAAGCTGTACAAAACCAACCTGATACATATATTGGGATGCGATCTCCTGTCCCTGCTGAACGTAAGTTACCGACTGACTTACCGCATCACATTGTTCAGCTGCGTCATGCCCGTCTTCTACTGTCGGAGGTGTCCCTACCAGCATCCCGTGGAGATATGCCTCTCCAACCCGGCATGTCTGAAGGCGGACCTGCTACCACTACTCCTCCCTCTGGACGCACACGACAGGGCCTGCTCTGCCTATGGGGGCATGGCGTATGTGGCCAACATCGCACCCGCACTGAAATGGGACCACTGTGCCTCCACACGACGGATCATCGAGAACAGCTACATCGAATGTCACCCAGCATGCCCCATCATGGTCCTCCAAGGGACAACTTACGAACAACACCTTGACAGCCACCATCCGCTACATTGGCTGGCAAACATGTACACCACCAATGACATGGAAGCCCTGCTGGACGGCATCGCATACCTGACAACCTGTAAATTCGTCGGACCACAACGCAGGTTCCCCGATTGACCTATGATGTCCAACCCCGCACCCATGCTTAGCTTCCGCACGGACTGGCCAGTCACCACCACAACAGCCATACCAAACGACCGGCAACTGTAACCACACCATCAACGACATCGCCATGACATCGGATATGACCGGGACATGCACACTGTTCCCCATCACATCCAGGAACACCGCATGCATCGTGGGAGGCAGTGGCATGGGGTCTGTGTATCGCACCCACATGGACGGAACTGCACGAACAACCAGGACACGACATGGATCCAGCGCCCATGGACACACACACCGCTCAGTGGACATGAATAGGTCGCCTGGAGTCTGTGGGTGCTGCACCCCTCCCACCCCCGCCCCGGGAATCCCATACCAGGACCTTTGCATGGACGACAAGTGCATACAACAACAACACGACCCCAGTGACTGTGACATGTCCAGTAACCACCACAGTGCAACAACAAGTGGCACGCCGCTGCATGCACGCAAGCACATGCCCTGATGTCATCTCACATGCACGCGTGCATGAGGAACAACCGCAGCAAACCTGTCACATGGAACTGAGATGGACTGTGCCCATGATGCCAAGCGGTCTGGTAGGCTACATGTATACCGTCTGTGTCAAAGTCCGCAGCTCCGCAGCTATACGTAAATGTACATTAGCACAGCCTTGGCCAAGCAGATGTAACTCTGAAGCCCACATCCCACATGCAACAGCCAATCACATGTAACCCCACACCCTATCCCATTTGCAATCATGCTCAGTATATCCTCAACATGTATTCCGCTGCCAGTAGTGTCCACTATACTGCATCACAGAGGACAGAAGACTCAATATAATGTTTGAAACCAAAACTGTCTCCGCTGACTCATTTCACAAGTACGAATGAGAGAGGATGAGAGTATGTGAAGTACACGGCAGTCGTGACATGACCATGTAGTCCACTGGTATTGGATGTCAACGCAAATGAGTAGCACAACTGTGGAAGACACACATGTGTCGTGTGAAGTCGTATGGACGCAGTGCTCAGGTGGGTGGGTGTGACGGGTAGATGCGCACATGCCAAGTTGGAGCACGCCGTGTTGGGAGGGGTCATGAACAGTACACCACCGCTTCCCTGGGCATTGTGAGAGGACACCTGTCGGGGGGGAGTGAACACGTGTGTGCACAGCAGCCGGGCACACGTACAAAGCGGTACCAGGCGCACCTCAGCCCACCCTCTGTGGACAAGCTGGATCCTGTTGTGCGCCCGCCATGCCCCTTGACAAGGCACACACAGCCCCAGTCGACCAGGTGTAACCCCAACATAGTCAATCCGCACAGGCGATACAGGGCACGGGATGGCAGTGGAGCATGGTGTGTGAGAGGTCTCCTCGCGCTCCTCCTGGTCATATCACGCAGGCAATAGAACCTCAACGTCTAGCATGGCACAAGTCAAATGGAAGTGTAGGGGGGACGCACCACAGCACGAGCAGCACTGACGTCATGGGAGGTGGCTCGCACCATCCCATCCATTGCCCATTATACCAACCACGCCACATGCCATTGCGACTAAGTGCAAGCGCGTGCGCCACCACCCCCGAGCCCTCCCCAGAGAGGCCAAAGAGTGAATGTGTGGGCCATCAGTCACAGACGGACGCGGCCTGGCCGCAAGGGCAGCCACAGCCACTGGGTGTCGCAGGTGGCGGATCCGGAAGGCGAAGACTGTGATGCATAGTCCATGCAGGCCGGGTCTCCATTTGGGGCACCACGCAGGTGGACGGCGTCCCGCAACACATCATACCCTGAGACAGCCCACTCGTGCAACTGGACCCACACATACACTCCTTGCCCTCTCTGGTGCGAGCTTGGGGCTGCCTGTGCAAGCGCTAGCCTCGCAGGTGCACATGCATATTGGGGGAGCGAGGGGAGGACATGAGGGCTGGGGCGAAGATGACTGTATCACTGTCAGTGAGTACAAGGGATGACCCAGATGTGGAAAGGAAGAGACGTGTCCCGTGTGTACTGCAACTAGTCGCCAATCCAACTACCCCCCATGTCCGGAATGTAAGCCCGCACCTAGGCCCGCCCATCCGCCACATCGAACATACCACCAGCACGACAACCTTCCCATTCGAAACACTGACTGGGGGTGGCGACCAGTGAACAATCATGTGTAGCCTACCCACGCGTACATGTGGGCCCTCCATGATCCATGTCACCTGCGGCAAAGTCATGACATGCGCAATGAGGGAAGTGAGGAGAGCTGTCCGCCCCACGCACAGAAGGTGCATCAGCTCCACAGACCCAGCAGCGAGTCCAGCAGGGGTCACATGTGCAGGGGCAGCTGTGCCTGGTGTGAAGGCACATGCATATAGACAGCACATCGACCAATGTGTAGTCTGCCCACATCTACAGTCCATCATCATGCGGACATAGGAATTGAACACAGGGCAACACATCTTAGTGGGTGCACCCACCGTGACCAACAATGCGCAATCATCGACGTACCCGCCCTGTGCATGGCCCCCCACCCAACGGAGGCACATCCAGTGCCACCATCCCACACACACAAGCCTTCCACGGAACATGCTGTGTCCAATGGTCAGTACAGAGTCAGCGCCCATCTGGTGGATCCTGAACAGGAGACACATGCACACACATGCCAGCTCCCACTATGTACGTCTGCCACCTGGCACGTGCAATGTAACCTCTCACCTGTGACGTGTGACTGCAAGCACACAGCCGTCTTGGCATGGGGCTGTCAATGTGGACACCTGTCAATGTTTCGGGAGGTGTGATCCGTACAGTGCTGTACATAGGGTGCAGTGCTGACACCTACTACTGTCTCATATCCCCTCGTGCCACAGGTCCCACTTGTTTTGGCCGCTCAGCCTGTGCCCACATCGTCGTCGTCGTGTGCCATACTCATCCAGCCTCGGAAGCAGTTCCATGCTCAGCAGACATTCATGTTGCCGTGGCGTTGCCGCTTGACGAATATGCAGTCAGTCCCCATCAGCACGCCCCGCAAGTCATTGGGGCCTAGATCCCCATGTGCATGCACATGGCAGTGGTCTGTATCACTAGCCATTGCCATTGTTGGGAGACCTGTGTAAGTGTATTGTGGCCGTGCCGTCCCAGCTTGACAGCTGGGCTGTGGCTCATGTGCTTGCTCAGTCATGTCAGTGATGTGTATGCGAAATTGCTATGTGTTGTGTTGCTTTGACATGTGTCCACTGCCATTTTCCCTAGGCGGAGACCGAACATTGACCGCCCATACCAATTGCTGGCGGACATGGACGATACAGAGGTCATTAGGAAGTTTCGGCTGGACAGGCCAACCCTGCATCGACTGTGTGCCATGTTGGAACCCCATCTCCGTCCCCGCAGGGTGTATCCGACAGCTGTCACCCCCACGGCTAAGGTGATGGCCGCCATGCATTTCTTCGCCACTGGGTCATTCCAGCACACAGTGGGCAGTGGAGGAGGGATGTCCCAGCCCATGTTCAGCAAGGTGCTGAGGGATGTACTGGCAGCCATGATGCTGTACCGAAACAGGTACATCCGCTTCCCCAGGACTCGTGAATTGGCGGCAGTGAAGGGTGCATTCTATGCCCTTGGCAGAATCCCACACGTCGTTGGAGCCATTGACTGCACACATGTTGGCCTTGTTCCACCACAGGCCACTGAGCACCTGTACCGCAACAGGAAGCACACGCACTCCCTGAATGTGCAAGTGGTGTGCCTTGCGGACATGGTGATCACCCACGTGTGTGCAAAGTTCCCAGGCTCGGCCCATGACGCACACATAATGCGCAACAGCATCTTGCCACGACTGATGTCCAATCTGCAACAGGATCGTGGCTGTATTGTCGGTGAGTATGTGGAGTGGTGTAGCGTGCTGGTTGTGCGATGCTGTCCCCTGTCCAGTTGGAATAGCAACGGTTCTCTGTGTCCCTCACACCCAGGTGACTCTGCGTACCCGAATGGGGCATGGCTGCTCAGTCCATTGAGGAATCCTCGCACCCCAGCAGACGATCGCTACAATGAGGCACATGGGAGGACCAGACGTGTGGTCGAGCGTACCTTTGGCCTCCTCAAGTCCAGGTTCAGGTGCCTGGACCGCACCGAGGGTGCGCTGGCGTACTCCCCACAGAAGGTGTGCCAGATAGTGGTGGCGTGCTGCATGCTGCACAATCTGGCCATTCGGAAGCAGATCCCCCTCATCGTGGATGACGGAGATCAACCAGGGCCCCAGCCCGCAGACCAGGACAGCTCGAGTGAGGAGGACAGCGGAGAGGAGGAAGCTGGTAATGTGCGGCAGCAGCTCATCGCCCACTACTTCACTTGACGGTGAGTGTCCATGTACGACGGCTGATGTGGCTGTATCTGTGCAGGTGTGTGTGTGCTGTGTCAGGGTGGCCGTTTGTTCACTGCGTGCTGTGTGTCAACGCTCCATGGCCAGGGTAGTATGCCACTGTTGGTGGCTGTGGCATTGTGCCCTATTGCTCTGTGCGATGTGTGTACATTGCTTGTAGTTGTTGACATGTACTGTGTGATGGGTGTGTGACACACTCATTGAATGTGCTCCTGTTCTGTCTCCCACCCCTAGGTCCCTACAGGCCCTCCGGTTCCATTGCCATGCCACGCATCAGGTGCCTTTCCGCCCAAGGTGGCCGTTGTATTCCGTACAAATAAAACACAGGGCACAAACAGCAGTTTGTGTAAGAGGTGCATTTATTTCAAACTGTGACATGTGATTGTGTGTAAGGTGATGACAAAAGTGGTGCGTGCAGTGACAATGAGCTGTCGGTCATGGCTGCGTGATGCTCAGGGTGTACCCACTGGTTCTATGTCCATAGTCCAACACACACATGCCATCCAGATGGCTGTGTGGAGTGGGATCGTAGTCCAAGTCAATGCAGTGGGTGGTCAAGGAAGGCTGGCTGGCTGCCTCACTTGCGTCTGGAGCGGGCGAAGTCCTCCCGGGAGATCTGTTTCCACTTCGGACGGCCCCTTCCACGTTTGCGAGGGGGGGTGCCTGCTTGCGACATGCTGGTGGTTGAGGTGTGCTCACTGGCTGTGGACGCAGGGGAACTGGACACTGCTGCTCGACCCTGCGCCCCGGCAGGTGGTGGCGGAGGGGAGCTGCTGTCCCTGGCTGTGACCTCACCGCCACCACCAGCTGGCCCATGAGGTCCACGAGTTGGCCCATACGGGCGTCCATGGACCTCAGCACCCCCAGCACCTCACGCGTGTCTGTAGCTGACCTGGCCCATTGTCCTTGGGCCTCTTCATAGGCCCCAAGGACTCTGGCCATTTGAGGCAGGGCATGGCTCCCAGGGGAGGCTGGCGTTTCCCTGACCCTGCTCCTCCTACCAGTCCTGCTGCCACCGGCCTGCCCACTAGCCACATTGCTCACCACGGTCCTCGCTGTGGCTCCCAGGGTGGATCCAGTCGGCCGGGCCACCACCTGCGCTGGGGCTGGTGCCAGCGAAGACGTGGTGGTGGTGGCGGCGGTGGTGGTCGGTGCGGCGATGGTGGCGGTTGCGGCAGTGGTAGTGGCCGCAATGACCGTGGGTGTGGCCGCAATGACCGTGGGTGTGGCCGCAATGCCCGTGGTGTGGCCGCAATGACCGTGGGTGTGGCCGCAACGACAGTGGCAGCAGGGGGCTGGGAATGTTCAGCAGCCCTGGATGATGGGTTGGTGGGTAGGAGGGGTCCTGGGGAGCGGCTGGGCCCTGCCACACCAGATGGGCCTGCTTGGTGGTCCGTGTCCGAAGAGGAGGACAGATCCTCCACATCCGTGTGTCCTCGTTGGGGGCTTGTAGGCTGGCTGTGCTGGCTGCTGTCTCCATCCCCAGCATCCAGCAGTTCGTCACCTGTGGAGAGAATGAGATTTGTTATTGTGTTGCACCTGGCGAAGTATGTATTTGTCGTCTGACATTAACAGTTCGTGCAATCTCGTACATGGGTTTCCCGGAGGCGTGTGTGTGGCTGTACCATTTGTAGTTGTGTGTGCTTGGCAATGGGACTGTGTGCTGTGCACATGTGGCATGGGACGGATTGGCCATGCCGATGGGTGTGTTGCTGTGCCCCTACTTATTGTGACTCTGGTGTATGCGGGCTCCTGGCCCATCCTGGGTCTGGTTTGTACTTTGCTTTTGGTGTTCAAATGGGACGCTTAGGAACGCATATGGCAACATGGGGGCCATGCCCCAGATTCGCATTTGGGAGGGAATATGCTTTTGGGGTTCAAATGGAACGCTTAGGAACGCATATGGCAACATGGGGGCCATGCCCCAGATTCGCATTTGGGAGGGAATATGCTTTTGGGGTTCAAATGGAACGCTTAGGAACGCATATGGCAACATGGGGGCCATGCCCCAGATTCGCATTTGGGAGGGAATATGCTTTTGGGGTACATGCTGTGAGCCATGGGTGCCGAACGTGACATGTGTTGTGGCAGCATGACAGTGCATGGTCTGAGGTGTGTGCATGCCTGACATGGCCTGCATATTTGCTGTCTGTTGTGATTACTGGACATGGCATTGGACGCATCGTTATGAGTGAGTGATGGTTGTGTGCCAGCCAACGTATTGCAGTTGTCCCATCTCCTTGGTGTGCGTGCTGCCCTGTGCCATGTGCATCACTGCAGTGCTCGTGGGGGGGTGTGGCCCATGTTGTGTGTTGTTGCTCACAGTGTGGCGTGCGCTTCATTGACTTCTGGCACATGGTTGGTCATGGGCATGTATCTTAGCGTGACTGCTGTATGTGTGGCAGCTGTGCGGATGACATGCCTTTCATGAGACTGGGGCTGACGGATGGGATGGATGGTATGTTGTATGTGCATGGTGTGTCTGTGTGTTTGATGGGTTCAGTGGTGTTCGTGTGCATTTATGTTGTTCCGCTCTGTTGCGTCTAGTGTTGTTTGTCTTACATAGGCGTAGTTGTGGGGTGTGTGGTTGACAGGCAGTAGGGGCTACATGGACAGGACTTCAATGGTGTTTCGGTTGTGTGTGATGAGTTGCACAGTGGCTGCCGTGTGGTACTATATTCAGTGTGGCTTGTGCATGCAGACGTGGCTCCTTGGGTGTTGCTGTGTCTGTGATGGGTCATGTGAGGTGTGAGTCTGTGGTTCATGTCCGTGTGCACATTGTTCACTTGTTCGTGACGGTGGGCGGTGCTGC
This sequence comes from Calotriton arnoldi, assembly GCA_963921515.1. NCBI lineage: Eukaryota > Metazoa > Chordata > Amphibia > Caudata > Salamandridae > Calotriton > Calotriton arnoldi. The sequence continues at coordinate 2,291,800 of CAWUFW010000039.1, forward strand.
GTGTTCGTCTGCTACGTGACATGTCCCATGTGTTGGTCGTGTTACGGTCCTCATGCCTCCAGTAATCCAGCCCTGTCCAGTTTCCCACCTGCAGGTTGTTCGGGCGTGCACTGTACTGGATGCCACATGGTTCTAAGCGGGGGGTGCTCCATGTTGCAGGTCTGTGGGGGTGGGGGGTGTTGTGGGTCGTGGTGGTGGCTGGACACCCACTGACACCGATTGCTGTGGACCGTGATGTCTACCTTTCGGCTGTCGTTGTGCACTGCGGTGGCTGACACGTGGCTGTGGGGTGTGGGGGATGCTCCTCCTTGCTGTGCTGTGGGACTAGGGGCCTGGTGTGTGTTGTACTTGGGCTGTCCACCCTCCCACCCACTGCACTTTGTGTTCCTGCCACTTACCTGTTACTTGTCGGTTAGTGCAGCTGTGGCGGACACATGGGTGTGGTGGGTGCTCGTTGTGGCGCTTCTGGCATATTTGGGGACCTGTTGGTGGTTACGTGGCTGGCTGAGTGTACACATGTCCCCACGCATCTTACAGTTGTTCTGTTTGGGCTGTGTGTGGTGGTGTCTGTTGCATGTGTGTGTGATGTGTTGTGTATTGTGTGCTGGACATGGGGGTGTTTGTCCCTGGGAGCTGTGGCATGGTGGTAGTGCATGTGAGTACATAGCGGTGTGCTGGTATACATTAGTTTGTACTTACCAGCCTCCACTCCCCCTGCTAATCCGGCGAGGATCTCGGGATGTATGATGACTCGCACCTTCTCCTCCCACGCTTTGAAGGTCTTGAAGAGCGCGGGATTCCCTCCGCCAGTGACGGCTGCCAGCTCTCTGTTCTTGGTCTCCTTCTTCTTGACCAGGCTCTTGACGTCATTCCACCGTTTGTTTATTTCGACTCTGTTCCTGGGCAGGGTCCCGACTGCATTGACCTGGTCTACGATCCGGTTCCACATTCTGTTTCTGGTGGCTAGTGGTGTGTGCTGGACCATGTTCCCATAGATTTGTGGGTGCACCTTGATGATCTCGTCGACCATGACCGTCAGCTCAATGGGCGTGAACTTGGGCATTCTTTGTGGTGCCATGGTGTTTGTGGTGCTGGTGCGGTGTGTGTTGTGTAATGTGCAGGGGGTTTGTGGTGCCGGTGTTTGGTGGTGGTGGTGGTGGTGGTGGTGGTTGTGATGTGTGCGTTTCTGTGGTGTGCTGCTGTCCTTGCTGTGTCACTGTGTCCTCTCCTCTCCTCTCTAGTTTGCAATGTTGCAAGGGGTTGTGGTCTGTGGGAGTGCTGCTTTTGTACTTACCTATGTGGGTGTGTCCTCATGGTCTGTTGTTTTCAGGTGTGTTGTGTCTGGGGTTCTGGCCTTTGTAGTTTTTGTTTGTCCAGGGGGGTGTTTTCGGGATGTGTACTGTGCTTGTGTATTTGTGCGTGCCTTGCTGTGTGGACTTGTTGGCCATGTTGTGTGCGATTGTTTTTGTCAGCGGATGGTTTCTGTGCAGGGACGTGGGCGCCATGGCTTCTGCCGTGTCGATTCTCATCGGCGTTGTTTGCGCTGGCGGGCGGTATATTTGTAGTTTTCCCGCGCTCATGGCGGTGCGATCGTAATCTCACGTGCGGTGTGTCGGCCGTGAGGGCGGGCGGTTTTGTGTTGTCGTGCGTGTTTCCGTCCGTGGCGGGCGGTTTGACTCCGACTCGGACGATGGCGGGCGGTATTTTGTGTGATTTTTCCGCCGATGGCGGTTTTCGGTTTGTGTAATCGTAATGGCGTGGTCGGTGTTCAGACGGTGTGTGCGGGCGGATTTTTGCCGCTTCCATGCCTGGCGGATTCTTTTACGCCGGGTATCGTAATGGGCCCCTTAGAAACATATAATAATGTAGAAAAAATATCAAATTTACATAAAAAGATTATTTTTTTAATTTTAACAAGAAATTATCAAACAAATAAATATTTTGTAATAGAAATTAATTGTAATCTAAAAAAACTAATAATTACATAAATGTAATATTTTTTCCTACCCTATAACACCACACAATTTACAACACACATCTAAATTAAATAGAAAAGTGTACCTCCATAATTAACATAATTAATTATCAATTTAAAAATTATTAATAATTAAAAAACATATTTAAAAAGGTCAAAATTATTGTAGTAACCAAACATTACAGCTATACAACATAAATCCCCAAACAAAAAAATAAATAACAATTACCAAAAATATTTAACAATTAATAAATAAATATTAATGATCAAGTAATGATTAATTAATGTAAACTAAATTACTTTCCACCATCTACCCCGATAAATACCATAACACACACCTAAAAACATTTACACAATTGTCATAACTAATTTTACATTAATAAATTCATATCAATGAACAACAAATAAGTAATTAATTTTAAAAAATGTACTTCCCACCATTTACCACTATAAACACCACAACTCACACATCAAAATTATTACACAAATGACAAAATTAAAATGTAATTAATTAATTAGCATCAATTAACAAAGAATTAATTAATTAAAAATAAATTACCTCCCACCATATTACCCTATAAATGCCACCAACAATTTCGTAAAAAATTATACAATTAACATAATTAATTAACAATTAATTAAATAATTAATAACAATTAACAATAAAAATATAAATAATTATTAATAAATTAATTCACACAATTAACACTATAAAATAATCATTAATAAATATTATATAACAAAATATTATTACATTTATTAAAATTAAATTACTTCCCACCCTACTCCCCTATCAACCCACAACCCACTCCTAAAACAATCACACAATTAACATAATTACCAATTAATTAATAATAATTAATAACAAATTAATAAATAATTAATAATAAATTATTTCCCACAATTAACAATATAAAATATTATTTATATAAAGTATTAGGGCCCATTATGAAGGAATATTGAAGTACCACGCAGTACTGATAGATGTAAATTAGCTTCCCACTCTATTGCCGCACGCATAAACCCACACGCCCGCTCCTAAAATATGACCCAATTAAAATATTTACCAATTAATTACTCAATAAACATTAACACGCCAATTATTAATTAATTAATAATACATTAATTGCGCAGCCTAATTGACACTATAAAATCAAAATTAAATACATACTAATAAATAAGAATTAATATTCAATGTATGTATAATCAAATTACTCCCACCCTGTGCCCTATAGATACCGCACGAGAACCCGACTAGCGGTAACTACAGATGCCAAGCATGTAATTAACGATAAAATTAATATTCAATTTATTATAATCTAACATTACATTTCCACCCTATTCCTCTACTGATACACCACTAAGGCCGCAACGAACTGCGGAGACGCAGGTAGGCACACACACAACAAGTGCACGCAAACAGCGCACACAGTGCAAGGGCGGAAAAGCGGACAACCCCCCACCAGCGCGTGTACACTACACATCCACCATTGCATCCACATATGACACACAGGCCAAATCGTAACATCGCGGAACACATGTGTACACACCACCTGGGACTAGGAACCAACCACCCCGTCACGGCCCCAAAGCGCCGATGACGCCGCCACACATGCGCACAACGCAGAGGCCAACCGCAGCGCCATGCATGCGTCGCACACAGACACAGGGACACAACCAAGCAGCACACACATCAGCCCCACCCCGAACGCACATGACACGTGACAGGCCTGCCACAGACATGTCCCCAACGCCCAATTCACGGACAACACCCAACGCCACACAACCGACGCACACATGTCAGTGAAGACACGCAACAGCAGGACACACCCCAGTGTAACAAACATGGCGAAGCACACAGCGGCGTCAACACCAACTAGGAGAAGCAGGGCCCCTTCGGGAAGAGGAACGCCAGTACCACACAGAAACACCCATACCACCCTGCACATATGAACAAGACATATAAAGCGGAACACCAAAGAGCCCGGGGACCGACAACAGGTGGCCCAAGAATAACATTCACACACAAGGCCCAACGCAGAGCGGAAAGGCAGCCTGCCGCCCACACAAGGGAGAGCAGACAGCACTGAATGACCTTCCATTCCAACTCCGAAACCACAGCCCTACGACAGAAGCCGGTGAATACAGCCATTGTCCAAGAATAGACCAACACAGGCATGCCGAGGAGACCGACCACAGGGCAGATAGCGCATATCACAGAAGCACACAACGGACGGGGAAGAAAGAAGAAAACACTCCCCCATGTCGGCCACATGCAAGTTAATTGGAAGGAGTCACACAGCACTGACCTTGAACTGTCTGAGAAGCATGTGGGAAGAGGGCCCGTGTCCTCCAAACAAGCCAACAGAACACAAGTCCTGTCTCCCTACGACTACACAGAGCTCACAGCAACCTCGGAGCGTGCACATTGCAGACTGCACACACAGCCGGAGCACGCCACCTCAACGAACCGCTGCGAAATGGCAACCGCAACACACCTACCCAACTACGCCGAACAGCTCAAGCTGTACAAAACCAACCTGTTCCATACATTGGGATGCGATCTCCTGTCCCTGCTGAACGTAAGTTACCGACTGACTTACCGCATCACATTGTTCAGCTGCGTCATGCCCGTCTTCTACTGTCGGAGGTGTCCCTACCAGCATCCCGTCGAGATATGCCTCTCCAACCCAGCATGTCTGAAGGCGGACCTGCTACCACTACTCCTCCCTCTGGACGCACACGACAGGGCCTGCTCTGCCTATGGGGGCATGGCGTATGTGGCCAACATCGCACCCGCACTGAAATGGGACCACTGTGCCTCCACACGACGGATCATCGAGAACAGCTACATCGAATGTCACCCAGCATGCCCCATCATGGTCCTCCAAGGGACAACTTACGAACAACACCTTGACAGCCACCATCCGCTACATTGGCTGGCAAACATGTACACCACCAATGACATGGAAGCCCTGCTGGACGGCATCGCATACCTGACAACCTGTCAATTCGTCGGACCACAATGCAGGTTCCCCGAGTGACCTATGATGTCCAACCCCGCACCCATGCTTAGCTTCCGCACGGACTGGCCAGTCACCACCACAACAGCCATACCAAACGACCGGCAACTGTAACCACACCATCAACGACATCGCCATGACATCGGATATGACCGGGACATGCACACTGTTCCCCATCACATCCAGGAACACCGCATGCATCGTGGGAGGCAGTGGCATGGGCTCTGTGTATCGCACCCACATGGACGGAACTGCACGGACAACCAGGACACGACATGGATCCAGCGCCCATGGACACACACACCGCTCAGTGGACATGAATAGGTCGCCTGGAGTCTGTGGGTGCTGCACCCCTCCCACCCCCGCCCCGGGAATCCCATACCAGGACCTTTGCATGGACGACAAGTGCATACAACAACAACACGACCCCAGTGACTGTGACATGTCCAGTAACCACCACAGTGCAACAACAAGTGGCACGCCGCTGCATGCACGCAAGCACATGCCCTGATGTCATCTCACATGCACGCGTGCATGAGGAACAACCGCAGCAAACCTGTCACATGGAACTGAGATGGACTGTGCCCATGATGCCAAGCGGTCTGGTAGGCTACATGTATACCGTCTGTGTCAAAGTCTGCAGCTCCGCAGCCATACGTAAATGTACATTAGCACAGCCTTGGCCAAGCAGATGTCACTCTGAAGCCCACATCCCACAGGCAACAGCCAATCACATGTAACCCCACACCCTATCCCATTTGCAATCATGCTCAGTATATCCTCAACATGTATTCCGCTGCCAGTAGTGTCCACTATACTGCATCACAGAGGACAGAAGACTCAATATAATGTTTGAAACCAAAACTGTCTCCGCTGACTCATTTCACAAGTACGAATGAGAGAGGATGAGAGTATGTGAAGTACACGGCAGTCGTGACATGACCATGCAGTCCACTGGTATTGGATGTCAACGCAAATGAGTAGCACTACTGTGGAAGACACACATGTGTCGTGTGAAGTCGTATGGACGCAGTGCTCAGGTGGGTGGGTGCGACGGGTAGATGCGCACATGCCAAGTTGGAGCACGCCGTGTTGGGAGGGGTCATGAACAGTACACCACCGCTTCCCTGGGCATTGTGAGAGGACACCTGTCGGGGGGGAGTGAACACGTGTGTGCACAGCAGCCGGGCACACGTACAAAGCGGTACCAGGCGCACCTCAGCCCACCCTCTGTGGACAAGCTGGATCCTGTTGTGCGCCCGCCATGCCCCTTGACAAGGCACACACAGCCCCAGTCGACCAGGTGTAACCCCAACATAGTCAATCCGCACAGGCGATACAGGGCACGGGATGGCAGTGGAGCATGGTGTGTGAGAGGTCTCCTCGCGCTCCTCCTGGTCATATCACGCAGGCAATAGAACCTCAACGTCTAGCATGGCACAAGTCAGATGGAAGTGTAGGGGGACGCACCACAGCACGAGCAGCACTGACGTCACGGGAGGTGGCTCGCACCATCCCATCCATTGCCCATCATACCAACCACGCCACATGCCATTGCGACTAAGTGCAAGCGCGTGCGCCACCACCCCCGAGCCCTCCCCAGAGAGGCCAAAGAGTGAATGTGTGGGCCATCAGCCGCAGACGGACGCGGCCTGGCCGCAAGGGCAGCCACAGCCACTGGGTGTCGCAGGTGGCGGATCCGGAAGGCGAAGACTGTGATGCATAGTCCATGCAGGCCGGGTCTCCATTTGGGGCACCACGCAGGTGGACGGCGTCCCGCCACACATCATACCCTGAGACAGCCCACTCGTGCAACTGGACCCACACATACACTCCTTGCCCTCTCTGGTGCGAGCTTGGGGCTGCCTGTGCAGGCGCTAGCCTCGCAGGTGAGCATGCATATTGGGGGAGCGAGGGGAGGACATGAGGGCTGGGGCGAAGATGACTGTATCACTGTCAGTAAGTACAAGGGATGACCCAGATGTGGAAAGGAAGAGACGTGTCCCGTGTGTACTGCAACTAGTCGCCAATCCAACTACCCCCCATGTCCGGAATGTAAGCCCGCACCTAGGCCCGCCCATCCGCCACATCGAACATACCACCAGCACGACAACCTTCCCATTCGAAACACTGACTGGGGGTGGCGACCAGTGTACAATCATGTGTAGCCTACCCACGCGTACATGTGGGCCCTCCATGATCCATGTCACCTGCGGCAAAGTCATGACATGCGCAATGAGGGAAGTGAGGAGAGCTGTCCGCCCCACGCGCAGAAGGTGCATCAGCTCCACAGACCCAGCAGCGAGTCCAGCAGGGGTCACATGTGCAGGGGCAGCTGTGCCTGGTGTGAAGGCACATGCATATAGACAGCACATCGACCAATGTGTAGTCTGCCCACATCTACAGTCCATCATCATGCGGACATAGGAATTGAACACAGGGCAACACATCTTCAGTTGGTGCACCCACCGTGACCAACAATGCGCAATCAACGACGTACCCGCCCTGTGCATGGCCTCCCACCCAACGGAGGCACATCCAGTGCCACCATCCCACACACACAAGCCTTCCACGGAACATGCTGTGTCCAATGGTCAGTACAGAGTCAGCGCCCATCTGGTGGATCCTGAACAGGAGACACATGCACACACATGCCAGCTCCCACTATGTACGTCTGCCACCTGGCACGTGCAATGTAACCTCTCACCTGTGACGTGTGACTGCAAGCACACAGCCGTCTTGGCATGGGGCTGTCAATGTGGACACCTGTCAATGTTTCGGGAGGTGTGATCCGTACAGTGCTGTACATAGGGTGCAGTGCTGACACCTACTACTGTCTCATATCCCCTCGTGCCACAGGTCCCACTTGTTTTGGCCGCTCAGCCTGTGCCCACATCGTCGTCGTCGTGTGCCATACTCATCCAGCCGCGGAAGCAGTTCCATGCTCAGCAGACATTCATGTTGCCGTGGCGTTGCCGCTTGACGGATATGCAGTCAGTCCCCATCAGCACGCCCCGCAAGTCATTGGGGCCTAGATCCCCATGTGCATGCACATGGCAGTGGTTTGTATCACTAGCCATTGCCATTGTTGGGAGACCTGTGTAAGTGTATTGTGGCCGTGCCGTCCCAGCTTGACAGCTGGGCTGTGGCTCATGTGCTTGCTCAGTCATGTCAGTGATGTGTATGCGAAATTGCTATGTGTCGTGTTGCTTTGACATGTGTCCTCTGCCATTGTCCCTAGGCGGAGACCGAACATTGACCGCCCATACCAATTGCTGGCGGACATGGACGATACAGAGGTTATTAGGAAGTTTCGGCTGGACAGGCCAACCCTGCATCGACTGTGTGCCATGTTAGAACCCCATCTCCGTCCCCGCAGGGTGTATCCGACTGCTGTCACCCCCACGGCTAAGGTGATGGCCGCCATGCATTTCTTCGCCACTGGGTCATTCCAGCACACAGTGGGCATTGGAGGAGGGATGTCCCAGCCCATGTTCAGCAAGGTGCTGAGGGATGTACTGGCAGCCATGATGCTGTACCGAAACAGGTACATCCGCTACCCCAGGGCTCGTGAATTGGCGGCAGTGAAGGGTGCATTCTATGCCCTTGGCAGAATCCCACACGTCGTTGGAGCCATTGACTGCACACATGTCGGCCTTGTTCCACCACAGGCCACTGAGCACCTGTACCGCAACAGGAAGCACACGCACTCCCTGAATGTGCAAGTGGTGTGCCTTGCGGACATGGTGATCACCCACGTGTGTGCAAAGTTCCCAGGCTCGGCCCATGACGCACACATAATGCGCAACAGCATCTTGCCACGACTGATGTCCAATATGCAACAGGATCGTGCCTGTATTGTCGGTGAGTATGTGGAGTGGTGTAGCGTGCTGGTTGTGCGATGCTGTCCCCTGTCCAGTTGGAATTGCAACGGTTCTCTGTGTCCCTCACACCCAGGTGACTCTGCGTACCCGAATGGGGCATGGCTGCTCAGTCCATTGAGGAATCCTCGCACCCCAGCAGACGATCGCTACAATGAGGCACATGGGAGGACCAGACGTGTGGTCGAGCGTACCTTTGGCCTCCTCAAGTCCAGGTACAGGTGCCTGGACCGCACCGGGGGTGCGCTGGCGTACTCCCCACAGAAGGTGTGCCAGATAGTGGTGGCGTGCTGCATGCTGCACAATCTGGCCATTCGGAAGCAGATCCCCCTCATCGTGGATGACGGAGATCAACCAGGGCCCCAGCCCGCAGACCAGGACAGCTCGAGTGAGGAGGACAGCGGAGAGGAGGAAGCTGGTAATGTGCGGCAGCAGCTCATCGCCCGCTACTTCACTTGACGGTGAGTGTCCATGTACGACGGCTGATGTGGCTGTATCTGTGCAGGTGTGTGTGTGCTGTGTCAGGGTGGCCGTTTGTTCACTGCGTGCTGTGTGTCAACGCTCCATGGCCAGGGTAGTATGCCACTGTTGGTGGCTGTGGCATTGTGCCCTATTGCTCTGTGCGATGTGTGTACATTGCTTGTAGTTGTTGACATGTACTGTGTGATGGGTGTGTGACACACTCATTGAATGTGCTCCTGTTCTGTCTCCCACCCCTAGGTCCCTACAGGCCCTCCGGATTCAATTGCCATGCCACGCATCAGGTGCCTTTCCGCCCAAGGTGGCCGTTGTATTCCGTACAAATAAAACACAGGGCACAAACAGCAGTTAGTGAAAAAGGTGCATTTATTACAAACTGTGACATGTGATTGTGTGTAAGGTGATGACAAAAGTGGTGCGTGCAGTGACAATGAGCTGTCGGTCATGGCTGCGTGATGATCAGGGTGTACCCACTGGTTCTATGTCCATAGTCCAACACACACATGCCATCCAGATGGCTGTGTGGAGTGGGATCGTAGTCCAAGTCAATGCAGTGGCTGGTCAAGGAAGGCTGGCGGAAGGCTGGCTGGCTGCCTCACTTGCGTTTGGAGCGTGCGAAGTCCTCCCGGGAGATCTGTTTCCACTTCGGACGGCCCCTTCCACGTTTGCGAGGGGGGTGCCTGCTTGCGACATGCTGGTGGTTGAGGTGTGCTCACTGGCTGTGGACGCAGGGGAACTGGACACTGCTGCTCCACCCTGCGCCCCGGCAGGTGGTGGCGGAGGGGGAGCTGCTGTCCCTGGCTGTGACCTCACCGCCACCACCAGCTGTCCCATGAGGTCCACGATTTGGCCCATACGGGCGTCCATGGACCTCAGCACCCCCAGCACCTCACGCGTGTCCGAAGCAGACCGGACCCATTGTCCTTGGGCCTCTTCATAGGCCCCAAGGACTCTGGCCATATGAGGCAGGGCATGGCTCCCAGGGGAGGCTGGCGTTTCCCTGACCCTGCTCCTCCTACCAGTCCTGCTGCCACCGGCCTGCCCACTAGCCACATTGCTCACCACGGTCCTCGCTGTGGCTCCCAGGGTGGATCCAGTCGGCCGGGCCACCACCTGCGCTGGGGCTGGTGCCAGCGAAGACGTGGCGGTGGTGGCGGCGGTGGTGGTCGGTGCGGCGATGGTGGCGGTTGCGGCAGTGGTAGTGGCCACAATGACCGTGGGTGTGGCCGCAACGACAGTGGCAGCAGGGGGCTGGGAATGTTCAGCAGCCCTGGATGATGGGTTGGTGGGTAGGAGGGGTCCTGGGGAGCGGCTGGGCCCTGCCACACCAGATGGGCCTGCTTGGTGGTCCGTGTCCGAAGAGGAGGACAGATCCTCCAGATCCGTGTGTCCTCGTTGGGGGCTTGTAGGCTGGCTGTGCTGGCTGCTGGCTCCATCCCCAGCATCCAGCAGTTCGTCACCTGTGGAGAGAATGAGATTTGTTATTGTGTTGCACCTGGCGAAGTATGTATTTGTCGTCTGACATTGACAGTTCGTGAAATCTCGTACATGGGTTTCCCGGAGGCGTGTGTGTGGCTGTAGCATCTGTAGTTGTGTGTGCTTGGCAATGGGACTGTGTGCTGTGCACATGTGGCATGGGACGGATTGGCCATGCCGATGGGTGTGTTGCTGTGCCCCTACTTATTGTGACTCTGGTGTATGCGGGCTCCTGGCCCATCCTGGGTCTGGTTTGTACTTTGCTTTTGGTGTTCAGATGGGACGCTTAGGAACGCATATGGCAACATGGGGGCCATGCCCCAGATTCGCATTTGGGAGGGAATATGCTTTTGGGGTTCAAATGGGACGCTTAGGAACGCATATGGCAACATGGGGGCCATGCCCCAGATTCGCATTTGGGAGGGAATATGCTTTTGGGGTTCAAATGGAACGCTTAGGAACGCATATGGCAACATGGGGGCCATGCCCCAGATTCGCATTTGGGAGGGGATATGCTTTTGGGGTACATGCTGTGAGCCATGGGTGCCGAACGTGACATGTGTTGTGGCAGCATGACAGTGCATGGTTTGAGGTGTGTGCATGCTTGACATGGCCTGCATATTTGCTGTCTGTTGTGATTACTGGACATGGCATTGGACGCATCGTTATGAGTGAGTGATGGTTGTGTGCCAGCCAACGTATTGCAGTTGTCCCATCTCCTTGGTGTGCGTGCTGCCCTGTGCCATGTGCATCACTGCAGTGCTCGGGGGGGGTGTGGCCCATGTTGTGTGTTGTTGCTCACAGTGTGTCGTGCGCTTCATTGACTTCTGGCACATGGTTGGTCATGGGCATGTATCTTAGCGTGACTGCTGTATGTGTGGCAGCTGTGCGGATGACATGCCTTTCATGTGACTGGGGCTGACGGATGGGATGGATGGTATGTTGTATGTGCATGGTGTGTCTGTGAGTTTGATGGGTTCAGTGGTGTTCGTGTGCATTTATGTTGTTCCGCTCTGTTGCGTCTAGTGTTGTTTGTCTTACATAGGCGTAGTTGTGGGGTGTGTGGTTGACAGGCAGTAGGGGCTACATGGACAGGACTTCAATGGTGTTTCGGTTGTGTGTGATGAGTTGCACAGTGGCTGCCGTGTGGGACTATATTCAGTGTGGCTTGTGCATGCAGACGTGGCTCCTTGGGTGTTGCTATGTCTGTGATGGGTCATGTGGGGTGTGAGTCTGTTGTTCATGTCCGTGTGCACATTGTTCACTTGTTCGTGACGGTGGGCGGTGCTGCGTGTTCGTCTGCTACGTGACATGTCCCATGTGTTGGTCGTGTTATGGTCCTCATGCCTCCAGTAATCCAGCCCTGTCCAGTTTCCCACCTGCAAGTTGTTCGTGCGTGCACTGTACTGGATGCCACATGGCTCTAAGCGGGGGGTGCTCCATGTTGCAGGTCTGTGGGGGTGGGGGGGTGTTGTGGGTCGTGGGGGTGGCTGGACACCCACTGACACCGATTGCTGTGGACCGTGATGTCTGCCTTTCGGCTGTCGTTGTGCACTGCGGTGGCTGACACGTGGCTGTGGGGTGTGGGGGATGCTCCTCCTTGCTGTGCTGTGGGACTGGGGCCTGGTGTGTGTTGTACTTGGGCTGTCCACCCTCCCACCCACTGCACTTTGTGTTCCTGCCACTTACCTGTTACTTGTCGGTTAGTGCAGCTGTGGCGGACACATGGGTGTGGTGGGTGCTCGTTGTGGCGCTTCTGGCATATTTGGGGACCTGTTGGTGGTTACGTGGCTGGCTGAGTGTACACATGTCCCCACGCATCTTACAGTTGTTCGGTTTGGGCTGTGTGTGGTGGTGTCTGTTGCATGTGTGTGTGATGTGTTGTGTATTGTGTGCTGGACATGGGAGTGCTTGTCCCTGGGAGCTGTGGCATGGTAGTTGCGCATGTGAGTACATAGCGGTGTGCTGGTATACATTAGTTTGTACTTACCAGCCTCCACTCCCCCTGCTAATCCGGCGAGGATCTCCGGATGTATTACGACTCGCACCTTCTCCTCCCACGCTTTGAAGGTCTTAAAGAGCGCGGGATTCCCTCCGCCAGTGACGGCAGCCAGCTCTCTGTTTTTGCCCTCCTTCTTCTTGACCAGGCTCTTCACGTCATTCCAACGTTTGTTAATTTCGACTCTGTTCCTGGGCAGGGTCCCGACTGCATTGACCTGGTCTACGATCCGGTTCCACATTCTGTTTCTGGTGGCTAGTGGTGTGTGCTGGACCATGTTCCCATAGATTTGTGGGTACACCTTGATGATCTCGTCGACCATGACCGTCAGCTCCATGGGCGTGAACTTGGGCATTCTTTGTGGTGCCATGGTGTTTGTGGTGCTGGTGCGGTGTGTGTTGTGTAATGTGCAGGGGGTTTGTGGTGCCGGTGTTTGGTGGTGGTGGTGGTGGTGTTTGGTGGTGGTGGTGGTGGTGGTGGTGGTGGTTGTGATGTGTGCGTTTCTGTGGTGTGCTGCTGTCCTTGCTGTGTCACTGTGTCCTCTCCTCTCCTCTCTGGTTTGCAATGTAGCAAGGAGTTGTGGTCTGTGGGAGTGCTGCTTTTGTACTCACCTATGTGGGTGTGTCCTCATGGTCTGTTGTTTTCAGGTGTGTTGTGTCTGGGGTTCTGGCCTTTGTATTTTTTATTTGTCCGGGGGGGTGTTTTCGGGATGTGTACTGTGCTTGTGTATTTGTGCGTGCCTTGCTGTGTGGACTTGTTGGCCATGTTGTGTACTATTGGTTTTGTGTGCGGATGGTTTCTGTGCAGGTACGTTGGCGCCATGGCTTCTGCCGTGTCGATTCTCATCGGCGTTGTTTGCGCTGGCGGGCGGTATATTTGTGGTTTTTCCGCGCTCATGTCGGTGCGATCGTAATTTCACGTGCGGTGTGTCGGCCGTGAGGGCGGGCGGTTTTGTGTTGTCGTGCGTGTTTCCGTCCGTGGCGGGCGGTTTGACTCCGACTCGGACGTTGGCGGGCGGTATTTTGTGTGATTTTTCCGCCGATGGCGGTTTTCGGTTTGTGTAATCGTAATGGCGTGGTCGGTGTTCAGGCGGTGTGTGCGGGCGGATTTTTGCCGCTTCCATGCCTGGCGGATTTATTTACGCCGGGTATCGTAATGGGCCCCTTAATTATGAAAAAATATTAATAATTTAATTATAATTAAATTACTTCCCACCCTATTCCCCTATAAACCCACAACCCGCTCCTAAAAATATGACACAATTAACAAATTTACCAATTAATTAATCAATAAAAATTAACAGCCAATTATTAATTAATTAATAATAAATTAATTACCATAATTAACACTATAAAATCAAAATTAAATAAATACTAATAAATAAAAATTAATATTCAATTATTATAATTAAATTACTTTCCACCCTATTCCCCTATAAACCCACAACCCGCTCACGGAACTAAAACGCAAAAGTTAATTAAAATAAAATTAATATTCAATTTATTATAATTAAATTACTTCCCACCCTATTCCCCTATAAACCCATAACCCGCTACGGAACTAAAACGCAAAATTTTATTAAAATAAAATTAATAACTTCTAAAAGTGTGACACATACATTAAAAAAAAATGCAATACTTAGGCAAAAAAATATAGCACATACATTTAAAATACATACTAAAATACATAACACTAACTAAAAAAACGATATTTTTAACAACTATATTTTTGCAAACGATATTAATGACTTCGATATTTTGGAAAACGATATTTCTTACGTTAAACTCGATATTCTTGACCACGATATTCTGGCAGTCGATATTTCTGTATCACGATATTTTGCACTCGATATTAGTGCAAGTCGATATTTCCTACTCGATATTCTGACTGTTTAGCATTGTCAGCATCGTCTGCGCCAGAACTGACGTGTGCAGTGTCTATATAGGCGCCACTCCAGCACAATGACATTAGTTCTTTTCTTTTCGCTCCAGGCAGCGCAGATCCGGAGAAGGGCTACCCAAAGTCACTTTGTGACTGACCTTTTTTGAACTTTTGTTAAGGATTTTTTGAGACATTGGGGCCGATTCCGATCTCGGACGGAAGCGCACCTAACACCATTCGTCCGGAAAAAAAACAAGCCGAACGCGTGTTTCCCGACCGATTCGAACAGTCGTCCGAACGAGCAAGTACGATGCGCATAACTGCTCAGATTCCGAGCGAGCCGTACGTACCCATTCCAGCTCCTGTTCCCCGCCCGAGCCGGATCCGTAAACGCTGATTCGAGTCGCACGGAAGTAAATATACAGCAGCTTCCGGCCGGACTAGTACGATGCGCATTCCGTACGCGCCGAACCCGTCGCTACGTCCGGCACGTCAGAGCATCCGGGAGAGCTGCACATAAGCTCCGATTCGCGCCACAAGACGGTCCACGGCTACGAGACGAACAAGCCAGCGACGAGTACAAGTCGAAGCCACGAGAAACCCGAACGAGACGACCCAACCATGAATCCCATCGCGCAGGTCCTACCAATACTCTACATCTATTACCGGAACCGGTACGGACGCGTACGGCGCAGACGGTAAGTCAAACACCCACTACACAAACAAACGACACGTACCCGACATATGTCACACACACATAGGGATGCACCCCTACTCATGTGGGCCTGGATGCCTGTCACTCCCACCACCCCTACTCATGTGGGCCTGGATGCCTATCACTACCCCAACCCCTACTCATGGGGGCCTGGATGCCTACCACTACCACCACCCCTACTCATGTGGGCCTGGATGCCTACCACTACCACCACCCCTACTCATGTGGGCCTGGATGCCTGTCACTACTACCATCCCCACTCATAGGGTGATGGATGCCTACCACTACCACTACCCCTACTCATGGGGGCTGGATGCCTACCACTACCACCACCCCTACTCATGGGGGCCTGGATGCCTACCACTACCACCACCCCTACTCATGTGGGCCTGGATGCCTACCACTACCACCACCCCTACTCATTGGGGCCTGGATGCCTACCACTACCACCACCCCTACTCATGTGGGCCTGGATGCCTACCACTACCACCACCCCTACTCATGTGGGCCTGGATGCCTGTCACTACCACCACCCCTACTCATGGGGGCCTGGATGCCTACCACTACCACCACCCCTACTCATGGGGGGCTGGATGCCTACCACTACCACCACCCCTACTCATGGGGGCCTGGATGCCTACCCCTACCACCACCCCTACTCATGTGGGCCTGGATGCCTACCACTACCACCACCCCTACTCATGTGGGCCTGGATGCCTGTCACTACCACCACCCCTACTCATGTGGGCCTGGATTCCTGTCACTACCACCACCCCACTCATGTGGGCCTGGATGCCTACCACTACTACCATCCCCACTCATAGGACGGGTAATGCATGACACAACCAGCATACTCCAACATAAGGAATGACAGCAAAAGACATCCCCCCAACATCATGACAAGGGTGTGTAGTCTGTGTCAAATGCCTACAACACTGAACATGACATTGAACATACAATGTGACCCCCTATCACATGTGTCACACATAAATGTGTGTGGCCTCCACAATGCAAGCAGCCCATGACCACTGTGGGAATGGGGTCTAAACCCCCATCATCACAGTGACCAAAAGGTAAGTGTGGGGTCCATAGCTGAAGCACAGTTTTGACCATTGTGGCAATGCGGTCTAAACCCCCATCATCACAGTGACCAAAAGGTAAGTGTGGGGTCCATAGCAGAAGCACAGTTTTGAACATTGTGGCAATGGGGTCTAAACCCCCATCTTCACAGTGACCAAAAGGTAAGTGTGGGGTCCATAGCTGAAGCACAGTTTTGAACATTGTGGCAATGGGGTCTAAACCCCCATCATCACAGTGACTAAAAGGTAAGTGTGGGGTCCATAGCTGAAGCACATTTTGAACATTGTGGCAATGGGGTCTAAAGACCCATCATCACAGTGACCTAAAGGTAAGTGTTGTCATGGAAAAAGCTGCAACTGCCAAACAGCATGGATGATTCCTGGTCACACAACAACAAACACATCAGTGGCAAAGTAGTGGTTGTGTCCCATAGCAACATAGATTGGGTGAGGCAAACAGTGCAGTGCAAATAAAACATACCTTTGGCCATGTGCAAACAAACATCACCCATGGGGGCTGACATTGTCACCATTTATCAATTACACAATGACAGAAGTGACCATCATAATGCAGACCCACATTTCTGCACTAATGGACACACAAATATAGATATCCTGTGGAGACTGTAGATGTGAGGTGAACAAATACCATACCATGGCAGCAATGGGACATACAAACCATGATTATTGTGCTGACTGATGACCTAGGAGTCCCAGGGACAGCAGGGGAAATCCTCCAAACAACATGCAGCCAATGGCACACTAAAGATATGCCAATGCAGTGGTGCAGATGCACAAACACAAACAGGCAGCCTCACACTGCATATCAAACACAACAGGTGATGGGGGGTGTGCCAGTGTCCCCAGGCAACCACACAACACATGAGGAGGCCTGAATCCCAATTACACAGATGTGTATACAGTGCCATACAAAAGTAACTCATGGATCGGATTCCCCTATGTGGGCAATCAGGCATTGTTAGATGAGAGGGAGCCCAAATTACACATGTCACACAAGCTTGTAGGAACAGCAACTAACACAGCAAGAGACAGACCCACCACAGCACTACCCCCAGGGACCCCACATTGTGGTGACACTAGCCTGCATGATAATCCCACTGTGATGACAAAGGTAGATGTCGTTCACACTGTGAACCACAGCCATGTGTCCTGAGCAACAAACTACCATCACACCTACACAAGCACAAATCAATCAGCACGGCCTGTCAGCCAAGGCCAATATGGAGGTAGGGGTCTAGCCGTGCAACAACTCACATTTGCACACACTCAACACCACACACCTTGATCTCCACCAATGTGCAGCAGTGAAGCTCACATGGACTGGTGACATTGCACATGCACCCATGACAATCCCAGGGGTGGTGGTGGGAACTAAGGTGCAGAAACCCATCACACATGGCCAGTCAAAAAGACTCGTGAATGTCTGACACACTGAACAGTACGCGGTACATGGGCATGATGTGAAATCTACCCCAATCAATGGGATCCCGGCCACAGTCACACACCAATGAAGAAGCCAAGGTGACCCACAAAGAACACACGTAGACAACTTCCAACATTGCAGCTCTGACCCTGAGGAGTGGCAGCAGTCACACACACAATGTGTCACAATCACTGAAAGCTACCACAAACTGTAAATTACATGACTTGTGTAACCAACAAGTGCCAAGGGGAATCCTGACTGTGTCCCATCTGCGTTTGCCCACATCCCCAGCCCTGACAACAAAGACAACTAGGGATGACAACCTGATGAACATTAGTTTGCCATGCACCCACATCACGGAGAAACCAGGTCCAAGATGCTGGATGAACACAGGACAACTCAGCAAGCATCACAAACAGGAACATCCGTAGGGACACAGCCTGTGTAGGAAAAGGGAAGGGAACACACACAGACATGCTTACACAACACACAACACGGGCCCAGGCAATGTCACAGGATTACACACTGCCATGAGGGCACTCCACTCCTGTGGAAGGTCCGCTGTGCCAAACCTTGTCTGTGCACGACTCAAACATGTCAGCAGAACACTCGGTCAGTGAGTCAACAACTACAACACACTGAAGGCTCTGCTCACATCAGCCTGGGTACGGGAGTGTCACGTCAGTCATCTGCATATACCCAAAACACGTGTCAAGCAAGTTGCACTGTATACACAGATGAGTCCTTCAACATTGATGTGGTAAACTGCATGTCCAGTGGAGATGGGCACACAGTCAGGGAAATAGAAACATTGAACAGTGGTAAGCCCACCAGATGTGCATCAGTGTAAGCCACAGATGTTAATTTACAAATGCAAAACGTACATCCCTGTGTCAAATGCTGAACATTACACCCTCAGACTGCAGCAAAGGATGCTATAGATCCAGACTAGATTAGGACACATATCCCATGGACCACATGGAGTCCATCACAGCAACACTTCATTTTCCTGATCTGAACACTATTACAACTGCAAATGCATGATGATACTCATCTACATCATGTACATCAAAAGAAAAACCACAAGTAAACAAAAAGAGGCTTTATTCAGCAAATGTGAAACTAAAATTTGAAGTCCAAAATAAACTAAGGCCAATGGCCAGTCCACATACACAGTCCGAACAGGGTGATATGTGACAACTTGTCACCCATTGCTTGCCTGCACTGGTACGGACAGGGGACATCCCCCTCGGAGGGGCATACAAGGGGCAGGCCAGGCACCGCAGGGACAGGATCAGGGGATGCCAGAAGGAGGCAGTGAAGGGGTGGTGGGTGCAGGAGTGTCACCGGCAACTGCAGTGGAGGTGTCTGACTCAGTGGGGGCCGGCACCACTGTAGGGCACAAGTCAGATGGTGTGGGTGCTGCAACCACTGCAGTGGGCCGGTCAGATGGAGTGGACTGGGTCCCCACTGCAGTGCCCAAGTCAGACGGGGTGGTTGTGGACTCCACTGCAGTGCATAACTCCAAGGGAGTGGAAGGGGGGCAGATGAGGTGGGCAGGACAGAGGGGGGACCCGGTCTCCACACCAGTGGCACAAACAGGCAGAGCGTCTGGTTTGGGGGTGGAAGAGCAAGTGGTAGGGGGAGGGCCTAAGCAGTTTGGGGATGCGGTATCGGTGTGTGGGGGAACCTGGGGCAGGGTGTGGCGGGGGAACCTGTGGAGTGGTGGCCTGGGGGATGGAGGAGAGAGACTGTGTGGTGGAGCTGCGTGGTGGTGGTGGTGGGGTCTTGCCCTTCCTGGTCCGGGGGGACTTTCTAATGGGGTCCTCAGTCTGCCTGTGCCTGGGGGAGGGTGTCCGGGTGTGAGGGGCACTCCCCTCTGTGTGTGGTGGTCGCCTCTTCCGCCTGGACGTTGTGTCAGATGGATCTGTGGGGAAGAGGCCAAGCTCACAGAGGAAGAGCTTCTGGGAGGGGGGTTGCAGGTGAGGCAAGGGAAGGGGTTTTGGAGGGAGAGGTATCTGAGGACTGCGGAGTGCTCGTGGATGCGTGTGTGTGTGTCTGGGCCCCATCCCCTGTGAGTGAGGTATCAGTCCCCTGACTGTGCGTGCGTGTGCGTCTGGATTTTGGCTTGTGTGTCTGTGTGCTGCTTGTGTCTGTGCTGGTGCGTGCCGGTGCCGGTGTGTGTGTGCTTGGGACAGGTAGGGTGCTGGGGATTGTGGATGGGGCAGAGGTAGGAGGGGTGAGGGACTGTTGCAGGAGGGACACTGCTGCCGTCAGTGAGGAGGCCATGGACTGATTGGTCCGATGTAGGGCAGACATGCCAGATGACATGCCCTCCATGAATGACACCAGTTGTGTCAACAGACCCGTGTGTGCATGGAGGACACTCAGCATTGATGTCTGCCCTACATGGATCTGTTTCAGCAAGTCCACAGACTCCACACTCAGGGCAGCAGGGGGGACAGAGGCAGGGGGTGCGGTGCCTGGCATGAAGGAGACACGCTCCCCTACACGGGAGCCTCCACGGACATGTGGGATGGGAGCAGATGGGAGGGTGGAGATGGTGGTGGTGGCGGGGACAGACTTGCTTGATTTTGCCTCTGGTCTGCTGACACCCGCCTCCACAAGGGAGTCCTCACTGGAAGTGCTGTTTTCCCCAGCCGAGGTGGTCGTAGCTGAGGTCTCCTCAGTGTGGCTCCCCTCACCCTCCGTGCCACTGGGTCCCTCGGTCTCCCCTGCAGTGGACCCAGTCTGGCTCTGCCGCTCCTCTTGGTCCATGGAGCTGTCTCCTCCTGTGGCCGTGGATGTATCTGCAAACAATCAGGATAAACAGAGCAACATTAGTCACCTGTACTGACCACACACACCACAGTAAGTACAGCACATCACAGAGCAAGCCCTGCCATCATTTTCTAGACATTGCAATAAGTGCTGACACTGATTTGAAGAAGCCCATTGTCTGCCTGACAGTCATTCATGCCACACATATCCTACCTGTCCATGCACCCATCTGTCTGGTGCCTGTTGTATGCGACTAATCATATGTGCACACATGCACCACATACACAGTTGTTGGACATCCAAGAGAACATATGGAAATGTGTCACTCCAAACACATGCCATCTCCTGCCACTGACTCAGTACATGTGTCAGGAAAAGTGATGGGCAGAGTCTCTGTTGATATGCGGGTTTTGCTTCCATCACCAGACACAATGATGTCCTCATGTCCTGATAGACAATGCGACAATGGTGTGCATGCAGGACATATCACACTACTGCTGGATCACCCTTTGCGAGTTGAATGTCATGGCACAGGCCTGTCTGGCAAGTCAGTCATAACTGTCTCCTGTCACAGGGGCAGTGCATACACACAACACCAGTCTACACTGTGTCACAATAATGGAAGTTTTGGGAATGCAAGCCCTGTAGCTGACAGGTGCACATGTGCACCCCTGGCCACCCACATCATGAGGACTAAGATGATCCCACGTCAATCAAATGAGACATTTGAGTGACTGCAAACACAAATCCATACACATGAGCACTTCACTGTCTGATGAGAATGAACCAAAGCTGCCTGCACCTCAATGTTTCATACAACATTGTGCACAGTCAAGGGATCAGAGACCTATGCATTAACCAATGTGCAGATCCCATAGTCACAACTCAGATGGCTGGCCACCCCAAATTGTTAAACACTGCAGGAGTCCAGAAAGCAAGGCCACACCACGGTGACACAGAGGCATACACCTGAGTGCACTCTTCACAATGCCCAATATGTATGCTGACACACGGGAGTGGGAGAACAGAGTGCCTTCGATGTACGGAGTAGGCATTACAGTCCTGGTCCATGTGCAACATGGTATTACCCTGAACACTAGGCAGGTGGCTATGCATGTGTCACACACATGATGTACATACTTCTGAGGCTCCTACCTTGGTCTCTGCTGCAGCATGGGTGTGTGGCACATACCCCAGACATGTGGTGAGTCAGAGCAGCAATTGGAACACATATTAAAGCCATACCCAGAGTACATGTCAGATCACAGGCATTGTGTGAGCAATTGTACCACCCATGCAGCCCACCAGCAAAGTTCCTGTAACTGATGCTGTCCCCAACTTGAACCACAGGTAACTGCAAGTACACAGTACCCAAGTGACCTAAGTCACAGACTGTAAGGGCCACACCTGTGTATCAGATGAGGAGGGGGCATGACACAAGTGAGGGACATGAGTCCAGGACGACAAGACAGTTGTACTGTGGAAGTGGAACCAGGCTAAAGGAGTGCATAGAGCATGTTAGTCATAGTACACAGTAAAGGCTAGCACTTACCCCCTCCTTGCTGCTGTCTGGCCTTCAGCTGCCCATCCAGGTCAGGGAAGACCACCGCCAGAATCCGGAGCATGTGGGAGGTCAGGGTCCGGTGTCCGCCCCTCCTGCGAGGAGGCGACAGCTTCAGCTGGACCCTTGCGATCCTCCGGGTCCAGCCACGAAGGTCTGGCAGTTGCGGATCCTGCGCCTGTAGACCCCCACAGATCATACTGCCCGGACGATGGTCAGCCAGATCTCCTGCTTCTGGTGGGCATCAACCTGTGAGGATGACAAAGTGAAAAGGCCATTACTACACATGCAACATATCCGTGCATCATACAGTTGGATATACATGTCTCAATCACAGGGGCATATGATGTACACAGGTAGTGCAACTATGGCTATGAACAGTTGTCCAGCAGTTACTAAATGGTATCATTGCCTGGGAAGTCAAACCTTGTTGGAATGCACTGTTACTGCACTATACCTGTTCAGTGCATGTAACTACACACTTTGGGGGTGACAACTACTCAGTGAGCATGCTAGCCACTGGTGTACACACTGTAAGTCTTGCTAGTCAGACAACATGCACAATTAGTAAGGCAGTGGACAGCACACTCACCTGCTCCCCTGGTTTCCCATACAGCTTGCTGTACTGTGGAAGGAGGCTGTCCAGCAGGGCCTGGTTCTCCTCAGTGCTGAAGGCTGGGGGCTCTATCCACAGTACGTGCCATTGCAGTAGCCAGAGGATGCAGAGACAGCAGCAGTGGTGGTGGCAGATGTCGTCCTGGAGCATGTAGTGCAGGCAAGTGAGCTCTCAGAGGAACAGCCAGCATTATATGTGTGCTGCAGAGGCAGATACTGTCCCATGTGTCCAAAGTGATAGGTCCAAGTCGTTTGCATCTTCTGAATCTGGCCAATCCATGGAATTGCACCACTTATACACGCCCACAGCATCCTTCAAAAGTTCAACTTCATGACACCCATGAATTTGCAACATTGTTGTGGGTGGCCAACTGAATTCACTGCATTCGACTCGTAAAAGCTTCGAAAACGCGTCCGTTACCATGTCAGGCCATAGCCAATACGTGCACACCGATCGGACCATTGCTATACGACGCGTATTACGTCACACAACACGCATCCGTCCACATCATATGCAATGGCCAATGCGTGCACACCGATCAGTCCATTGCTGTACGACGCGTATTTCGAAGCACAACACGCATCCGTCCACATCATATGCAATGGCCAATGCGTGCACACGGATCGGTCCATTGCTGTACGACGCGTCCCTGTACAAGTCACTCGCATATGTCACCATGGTTGTCACTGGTGAACGTATGCCAGCCACAATTACTTGCCAGGGACTCAGGGGCACACCTACAACACCACAGCCTGTCCACACTGTATCCTAAGGCATGTAAGGCTGCATTACCTGTGTGTGTATGGGGGTCAACATGTGGTTTTTGGGTGGCACTTGGGGACAGCCACTCCCAGGCTGTGCACGTGTTCATGGGGACAGAATCCTTTGTGTGTTGTGCACATGACCACTGTGATGTGCAACTGTTCAGTTCAGAGCATGTGGCATGGTCACATTTCCAGGTTGTGTATGTGTATGTTATGTCACATACACCCTGAGTCCCATGTGGGATGGTATGTACGTCACAGGGTGACCCATTGCCACAATTGTGATGGCCCTCCACAGTCTGTGTGCATGTTGTGTTTCAGATGTCTCTGATTCCATGTGCACAATGGGAGACAGTCTCCACATCCACGTTGTTTGTGCATCGACTTTGATGTTGTGCGTGTGTGTGTCACAGACGTCCATGTCTGTCCTGCAGAGGCAACAGGGGCCACTACCTGTGGGAGTCATGGTTGTTTTGCTGACGTGTACATGATACGCCATGTCATGCCAGTGTCCATGTGGCAATACAGGGTCCCTGGGAATCTACCTGTCAAAGAGCTGTGATGCCTGTGGCACATTTGTCCTCACTTGTCACTGTGGTGTGTGTTTGGAACGTGACAGCAGTACATGGGTACTGTGACACAGCCTAATGATTTCACATAGCACAACCTGGAACTTGTTGTCAACACATGTTGAACTGAGATGTTAGATGTTGGCCATGTAGGTGCCATATATGTCCATACAGAACGGCACACACATCAAGTACTTGTGTCTCATAATGATGTATCATGTGATATTGAGTATGGTCAATGCCACATATGTGGGGTGACTGACAATCTTTCTTTGTTCACCTATGCACTGCAGGGCACCAGCTGTCCATAGACTATTCCCTGACCTTGCAACCATGGTTGAACTTGACTGCATCCAACGGTACCGCTTCAACAGGCCCCTGACTGAGGAATTGGCGGTGCGGTTGGCCCCACATTTGCAACCTGGCCGGACATACCCTACAGCGCTGACCCCCAAGGTGAAGGTGATGGCAGCCCTACACTTCTTTGCCACCGGTACCTTTCAACACACTTTGGCGTCTGCTGGTGGGATGTCACAGACCATGTTCAGCCGTGTGCTACGCGATGTTTTGGAGGCGATGTTGAGATACCTGAACCAGTACATCTATTTCCCTAAACGTCAACAACTCACTGACGTCAAGAGTGACTTCTATGCCCTGGGGAGGATGCCACATGTCATCGGCTCCATTGATGGGACACATGTGGCTTTGGTACCACCACAGGCACATGAGCAGGCATACAGGAACAGGAAACATTACCATTCTATCAATGCTCTGGTGGTATGTCTTGCAGATATGAGCATCTCACATGTGTGTGCACGTTTCCCCGGTTCTGCACACGATGCCTACGTAATGAGGAGTAGTCGCATCCCGAGGATGATGTCACAGATGCAGAACCAGCGTGCCTGGCTTGTCGGTGTGTACTGACTTTGTACCATTGTGTGTGTTCTGCAATGTTGTATTCCACCCTCTTTTCCAACTCAGCTAATGTGCAATTGTCTGTATGTAGGTGACTCCGGATACCCCAACATGCCGTGGTTGCTGACACCCCTCAGGAACCCTGTGACACCAGCCCAGATGCGCTACAATGAGGCACATGGTCGGACCAGGAGAGTGATCGAGCGGACATTTGGTCTCCTGAAGAGCCGCTTTCGCTGCCTGGACAGGACAGGAGGGGCCCTCCCATATGCCCCTGCAAAGGTGTGCAAGATTGTCATCGTCTGCTGCATGCTACACAACCTGGCAGTGCGGAAGGAGTTGCCTCTCATCCTGGATGACGATGACCAACATCCGCCACCTGTGGAGGATCCTGGCCTGGGCCATGATGCCAGTGATGATGATGATGAGGGTGATGTCCGCACACAGCTCATCACCAACTTCTTCAGCTGACTGTGAGTATACAGAGATGTTATGTCAATGATTTGAGTTTGCATGATATGTGTTGGTGGTGCTCTGTTGCTGTTTGAGTGTGGCCATGTGCTACTTGACTGGATGCGTGCAGCGATGTGTCCTTACAGGCAGTCTGTACTCCCCAACAGTGTTGGCATGCTAACTTGGTTTTGTGTAGGTATCTTGTGACATGTATTGGGCATGAGTATTGCAGTTCTGTCCTGTTCTTCAGTGCTTTTGACTGTGTGTCATGTCTGTCCTTCACAGGGTACTTTCAGAGTTGTTTGGTCAACTGTGATCCCCCGACACCATGATTCAACTTCCAGGGTGGAAGCAGTCGTTTCCCTACAGGTGATGTGCCACACACCCCTGGACTTTATTTCTTCTACACTTGGTGACTGTGTGGCCACTGCCACGTGGGATTACCTTGCATCTGTAGTGGAAACAACATGTTGCAAATGTGTAATAAACCTGTGCTTCACTTTGGGATGTGCGTTATCTGTGGTCACACATCTGACTGACATTTGCTTACTGCACCTGTGGGCTAGTTAACACAGACTCTGAATAGGTGTGGTGTCTGTGCATTCCACTGTATTTCCTGGCAACATCAGTGTAGGCGATGAGTCAGATGGCCCTGGTGTGTATGTGTTGTGTAGCCCTAGTGGTGTGTCTCCCTCATATGTGTCACGTCGCCATGACTCACATGACGGTGTTGAACTTGCTGTAGCAGTTAGCATGCACAGTGTCATTTAGCAGATCATCATCTCCATGACAAAAACAACGTTGGAATCACAACAGAGGCAAGTATGGTGTATTAGTGAGTTGATTAACATACATGTGTGAGGATAGTGCACAGGATGGTGGGTGCTGTACATTGGGATTGGAATCCAAAGTTCCCAGATGAATTGGAAGTGTTGGTAGCAGAAATGTCCTGAGTAAAGTCCACAGTCATCTGATACATTAGTCCAACTTAAACTCCCCATGTCATGTGGGAGAGTTGGGTTGCATTCGACAGGGTGAACAGTTTGCACACAAAGAAGAATTTCCAGAACAGGTGTTGGGTTCCTGGGGGATGTACATGGCCATCGGCCTCTCAGTTGTCCTTCCTCGGACGACCCCTCTTATTTCTGGGGGGAGCCTCACGTGCAGGCTGCTGCGGTGCAGAGGACTCTCCACCAGAGTCATCCTCCCTCCCTGTGGCAGTTGCAGTTGTTGCGGCACCAGATGTTGTGGGCACACAGGGAGGTGTGGAAATGTTGGTGCTAATCTGGCGGAGGCATGTCAATATGTCCCTCTGCACCGCTGTCAGTTCTTCCAATGTGTCCCACTTGGACTCCATGCCAGACATGTGTGTCTCCACACGGGACATGTGGGAGTCCAAGCGGGCATGATGGGCAGCCTGCTGCTGTTGAATGTCCTTGAGGATCCCCACTACCTGGCTGACCTCTCCGGTGCTATTCTGGTACGCATCAGCAATGCGTACCAGTTGTGGGTCATCATGCAGTCCAGACTCCTCTGCAAACAGCGACCTCTGCCTACCACCCCTCCCACCACCCCTGGCGACACGTGCGGGACCTGCGGTGGCATGCACAGGTGACCCTACTGGGGTTGTTGTTCCTTGCTTCACGGTGGGCTGGGGTCCCTGTGCTGTTGTCATTCAGTGTCCTTGGTCTGTCCGTGTCGGCGGGGGTGGTCTGTGTGTTGGCAGATGTTGGAGGAATGGGTGCAGGGGGTGCAGATGGTGGTCCTGCTGGTGCTGCATGATGACTCACACCGGAGGTGCCAGGTTGGTCTTCGCCATCCGAGGAGGGCAGAGGCTGTTCCACACCAGAGAGCTCAGGGGCCACCGGAGCCTGGGACAGGGACTCCTCATCATCTGCTGCTGTGTCCCCATCATCACCTGTTTTTGGAAGAGACACACAATGTATGTTATGTTTCTACAGGCATCAATGGTTCAAACACATGACAGTTGTGACTGTACCTCTGGATGCGGGCCTGTACATTGCATTGTCCTAAGTTGTCACAGTGAGAGGTTGATATTGGTGTGGCTCATTGTCCTGCCAACCTGAAGCATTTCAATGTGAATGTTGAGGTGTGTGCATGACCAGCATTGGTGGTATTTGGTTGACATCCGGACCTCCTTCTCCCCCAGCCCAGTTATCCCACCATGAAGCATGCCACCCTTGCAGTGGGTGCAGGTTAACTCTCAGGATGTCAGTCAGTGGTGTCCTGCTGTTGGTTGGTGCCCAGTTCCCAGCAGGGCCTGGTACTCCCCACAACAGAGCACCATTGTCAGACATCTTAGAAGTGGCTTTTCACTCCCTGTGAGGTGTGCATGCTTCAGTGTGAGCTTGCTGGGCCATGTGGGTGGGGGATGTTGAGCTGTGACTACCACTCCCATCATGCTATTGCCTACACCCCCTTCCCAGCATGCCCATACTTCCTTCCTTTTGACTCTGCTTCCCTGTGGGGTAGTGTGCCTGTGCTGACAGGATGGCTGACAGTGTTGTCCTGGCGTTTGTTTGTCTACAAGTCACAAAAGTGTCCCTGTGCTTCACACAGCATAACCCAGTGTGGTTGTTCTTTGTGGGATATTTAATTAGAGTGTGAGGCATTGCATTCTCCCAGGTGAGTTGTGTGGAGTTTGTGTTAAGGGGGTGTGTGAGAAAAGCTGCTGGTAACTATGGTCAGAGCTGTCAGTCCTCCTTCCCACCCAGCCAGATATCCCACCATGGAACGTGCTTCCATTGCAGGGAGTGCAAGTTGGCTTAGAGGATGTTAGGCAGTGGTGTCCTGCTGTTGGTTGGTGCACGGTTCCCAGCAGGGCCTGGTACTCCCCACAACAGAGCACCATTGTCAGACATCTTAGAAGTGGCTTTTCACTCCCTGTGAGGTGTGCATGCTTTAGTGTGAGCTTGCTGGGCCATGTGGGTGGGGGATGTTGAGCTGTGACTACCACTCCCATCATGCTATTGCCTACACCCCCTTCCCAGCATGCCCATACTTCCTTCCTTTTGACTCTGCTTCCCTGTGGGGTAGTGTGCCTGTGCTGACAGGATGGCTGACAGTGTTGTCCTGGCGTTTGTTTGGCTTCAAGTCACAAAAGTGTCCCTGTGCTTCACACAGCATAACCCAGTGTGGTGGTTCTTTGTGGGATATTTAATTAGAGTGTGAGGCATTGCATTCTCCCAGGTGAGTTGTGTGGAGTTTGTGTTAAGGGGGTGTGTGAGAAAAGCTGCTTGTAACTATGGTCAGAGCTGTCAGTCCTCCTTCCCACCCAGCCAGATATCCCACCATGGAACGTGCTTCCATTGCAGGGAGTGCAAGTTGGCTTTCAGGATGTCAGTCAGTGGTGTCCTGCTGTTGGTTGGTGCACAGTTCCCAGCAGGGCCTTGTGCTCCCCACAGCAGTACACCAGTGTCAGCCATCTTGTCAGTTCTTTTCCACTCCCTGTGATGTGAGCATGGTTCAGAGTGAGTGTTGATGGGCCATGTGTGTGGGTGACCAATATCTGTGACTACAACTCCCATCATGCTATTGCCTACACCCCCCTTCCCAGCATGCCCATACTTCCTTCCTTTTGAGTCGACTTCACTGTGTGTGAGTGTGACAGCAATGGCAAGATGGCTGACAGTGTGGTCCTGTTGTTTGTTGGTGCACAGTTCACAGCAGGGCCTTGTGCTCCCCACAGCTGAGGCCAGTGTCAGACATCTTTGAAGTGGCTTTTCACTCCCTGTGAGGTAGTGCATGCTCTCAGTGTGAGCTTGCTGGAGCTCATGTGAGGTGGGGGATGTTGAGCTGCTGACTACCACTCCCATCATGCTATTGCCTACCACCCCACTTCCCAGCATGCCCATACTTCCTTCCTTTGAGTCGAGCTTCACTGTGTCTGAGTGTGACAGCAATGGAAAGATGGCTGACAGTGGTGTCCTGTTGTTTGTTGGTGCACAGTTCACAGCAGGGCCTTGTGCTCCCCACAGCTGAGCGCCAGTGTCAGACATCTTTGAAGTGGCTTTTCACTCCCTGTGAGGTGTGCATGCTTCAGTGTGAGCTTGCTGGGCCATGTGGGTGGGGGATGTTGAGCTGTGACTACCACTCCCATCATGCTATTGCCTACACCCCCCTTCCCAGCATGCCCATACTTCCTTCCTTTTGACTCTGCTTCCCTGTGGGGTAGTGTGCCTGTGCTGACAGGATGGCTGACAGTGTTGTCCTGGCGTTTGTTTGGCTACAAGTCACAAAAGTGTCCCTGTGCTTCACACAGCATAACCCAGTGTGGTGGTTCTTTGTGGGATATTTAATTAGAGTGTGAGGCATTGCATTCTCCCAGGTGAGTTGTGTGGAGTTTGTGTTAAGGGGGTGTGTGAGAAAAGCTGCTTGTAACTATGGTCAGAGCTGTCAGTCCTCCTTCCCACCCAGCCAGATATCCCACCATGGAACGTGCTTCCATTGCAGGGAGTGCAAGTTGGCTTTCAGGATGTCAGTCAGTGGTGTCCTGCTGTTGGTTGGTGCACAGTTCCCAGCAGGGCCTTGTGCTCCCCACAGCAGTACCCAGTGTCAGCCATCTTGTCAGTTCTTTTCCACTCCCTGTGATGTGAGCATGGTTCAGAGTGGTGTTGATGGGCCAATTGTGAGGGTGACCAATATCTGTGACTAAAACTCCCATCATGCTATTGGCTACACTCACTTCACCAGCATACACACAATTCCTTCCTTTCAGTGAGCTTCCCTGTGAGGTGGTGTTCTAGTGGTGGCAAAATGTCTGACAGTGTTTGTTGGTTATATTTGTGCCACTGCCTTGCTCTATTTGTTGTTAGGTTTGTACATGTCATGACACAGTTACATATCACTATGAGATGGCAGGTATTGTGTTTGTCTAACTAACATACACATCTTGGGATGATTATCTTTTGGTTACTGTGGCTTTGCTAAGGGTGCATGGTTTCACTATCCCCTTGACAGTGATGTGTGTGTATTGTCACACAATATTGTGTATATTGGTTGTGTACTCACCAGGCTCTGGGATGTTTGATAGTCCATGTACGCTCTCTGGTGGTAGGATGGCCCGCACCTTCTCCTCCCAGGGCCTGAGGTATACTGGTTTGTCAGGAGGGCCACTGCCGGTGCGATGACTCAAGGCGTAATCCTTCTTGAGTAGGTCCTTGACCCTCCTGCGCACATCATACCACCTGTTCTGGATGTCTTCCTTTGTGCGCAAACATGGTGATTGTGCGTTCACCCTGTCGACGATCCTCTCCCACATCTTGGTTTTCTGCGACATGGGGGTCTGTTGGACCAATGTACCAAACAACTGTGGCTCTACCCTGAGGATTTCATCTACCAGGACTTCCAATTCACTGTCTAGGAACTTTGGATTCTTCTTTGGGGGCATGGTGATGGGTGGTGGTGGGGATTGATGTGTGTGTGAGTGTGCAAGTGAGGGTGGGTGAGTGTAGGTTTTGCTGGGTGTATGTGAGGGTGCTATTTGGGCGGTGCTAATGGTGTGTGGCTTGTGTGATGGATGAGTTGTGAGTGTGTCTGTGGTTGCTGTCTGATGGTGTTCTGTGCTGGCAGGTCAGTTGAATTTGCAAAGGATCATGGTAGGGATTTGTGGCCTTTATATGGGTGGAGTTGTGGGTGTGTCTTTGTTCCATGTTTTTTTCCCGCTGTATTTATTGACTTTGTCATTGCTTGTTTGGCCCTTTTTTTTGTATTTTTTCCTATGTGGTTTTTAGGCATGTAGGACACGTTCTTCTGACCAAGTAGGACGCTGCAGTTGGCTCGTGCGGGCTTCTCCGAGTCTTTCAAGTTGTGTTTCTGCTGGGTTTCATGTGCGGGGTACGCGTCGGTCGTGGAGTATTGGGTTGCTTCGGCTCTGTTTTGTATGCGTGTCGGTCGTACGGCTTGAGCTCCGTGTGACTCGGTCTGGTTTTACACGCATTGCATCGTACTGCGCAGGTCGGAGTTCGCGGGTACGTTTCTGTCGGGTTCATTCCTGGTGCGTGTCGGTCGGTTCGATTCAAGTAGTTTTCCGGCCGGATAGCTGGTTTCTGTGCGGTTCGGTCGTTCGGCTTGTGTTCTGTACGAGTCGGTCGTAATTCACATGCATTGCATCGTACTACGCGGATCGGGCAGCACCGGTACGTGTCGGTTGGACTACATTCCCATACCGAGTCGGTCGGTATGTTTTCCGGCCCGAATCGGAATCGGCCCCATTGTCTCTTGGTGTGGCAGGGATTTCCACGAGGAAGGCTGGTTTTAAGCCCTGTGTCGCCTGCCACTGGCAAATATTGGTGATGGATCCACACCTCATCTGCCTCTGGTGTCTCGAACGTGACCATGATGCCAAGACCTGCATAGATTTTTGGGCCATGCACCCCAAGGCCTTGAGGGAGCAGTCCCTCAAGCTCCTTGCCGCTCAGCCTGCGACGCCGCGACGGTCTCGAGCCCTGTTGAGAGGAAGGTCCCGGGATCGATCACAAAGCCATCGATCTTTGGCACAGTCGAAGTCGTCTGGACATTTGAGTAAGTCCCACACAAAAAAGAACAAGAAGTCGAACAGGTCTTCGACTTAGCCCTGTCTGTCAAAGTCATCTGATGAAACAAGGGAATGTCGCCATTCTCCGTGCCTCCCCAAGTTTCCTGGAGTCAGACCGACCCCCTCCCAACTCCGTGAGGCCTGTCCCTGTTGGCGAGCCCTCGGGGCCTGAGGGTTCGGGTGGGGGCCCCTACTGGTTTTCCGTCTGCAGGTTCACCCCTGGCACCAAATGGGCCCCTTGGATCCATGGATGCATCCGAACCGACGCCAGTTGAGCCACGTTGATCTTCCCCAGCATCGGCCCCACTGCTGACATCCCCTGCTCCCACCGGAGTTGCCACCCCCATTCTTATCCCTGACTCCAACACGGAGCCAGATGGGCGTTGTCCGACGCCGACTGGAGACATTCCATCCAGACCGGAGCCTGAGCCCTATTCCTATGGGCTTAAACTTGGGAAAGATTGGGAGGGCCCACTGGACCCTTATGAATACCAGCCCCTAGACTCCAAAGAGGACAACTGTTGTGAGGATTTGGCGGATGCCAATGGACTGGACACCCCCCCAGATACTGGCTTGGTCTCTCCTCCTACTATGGCTACATAGGAGGGAGCCTCATTTGCAATGGTGGTGAGGAGGGTGGCTGAGGTCCTAGATCAGGCTTCTCCAACAAGTAGCTCGTGAACTACTGGTAGCTCTCCAGCTACCTGGAAGTAGCTCTCCTGAGTGTAGCCAACCCTACTAACTTAGAAGCTATTGTTTGGCTGAAATAATTTACATATGCCAAAATTGAGAGTGGGTATGTGAGATGAAAATGTGTTTATTTTCAGAACTGATATTTTAAGGAAAATGGCTGAATTTCCAAAATATATTTAAAGCTGATATTTGAGTAATAAATCATGTGGCATTGAGGAGACGTTTTACAAATGTTGTTATCTTGGTAGTAGAGGCATTGCAGCTATGGCTTACCCATGTAGAGGCATTCCATACTGACAAAGCTTTTTTAGGTCGAGCCTGGGCAGCGCATGCGCTGCTCTGCGAGGCATGCTGTATTGAGGTAGGGACTTGAAGCTCCGCCCACTCCCCGCCCACATTTTTCATTGGCTTGTGTCATTGCCCACTGTAAACTGTGGCTGTTCATTGGTCAAAAGGCTTAGTAGTCCCTCCTTAGTACCGCCTTGTCTAATTTTGTAACCTCCCAAGGCGACACCCCCTGTTATGTGTGTTGTTGCTCTGTAGGCTTTAATTACAGCCTCCGAGCACTATTTTCTCAAATATCTTTGTCCTGCCTGCTGCAGGTCACTCTCTCTCCTAACGCTTTTTAAAAATTTTATGGCACGCATTTGCAATGCAATAGGTCTTGCATTTGCAAGAGTTTAAGCTATTGGCATTGCAAATGACAATGCCTTTTATTTATCTGTTTTAAAACAAAACATAAATAAAAGGCATTGTCATTTACAGTGCCAATAGCTCAAACTTTCATAAATGCGAGACCTATTGCATTGCAAATGCTTGTTTAGGTCGATCCTGGGCAGCGCATGCGCTGCTCTGCAAGGCATGCTGTATTCAGGTATGAATTTGAAGCCCCGCCCACTCTCCGCCCATATTTTTCATTGGCTTGTGCTATTGTCCTTTGGAAACTGTGGCTTTACATTGGTCAATAGGCTTAGTAGCCCCTCCTTAGTACCCCCTTATCTCATTTTGTAACCTCCCATGAGGACACCCCCTTTTACAAATGACGTTGCTCTGTAGGCTTTAATTACAGCCTCTGAGCACTATTTTGTTTAATGGTTTTAACATGTCTGCTGTTGCAGGCAGGACACGCTCTCTCGCAACGCTTTATTATTATTTTTTTTGCATAACACGGCATGCCACGCTGATAGTGACGGCCGTGCCTTTGCTTTATTTGCTGCGCAAAACATGGGTGCATTGTTTTTTTTACTATGTATTAATTTTTTTTTTTTTAATTGTCCCATGCCGCACTTACACTTTAATGTCGGACGCGCCCCTTACCATAAACGAGCCAAGTCTAAGGAAAGGGGCGTGGCCACCATTATAGTGAAAGCTCGGTATGGGGCGCTTTTACAAAAAAAGCATTTGTTTGTCAAGTTGACAAACAAATGCTTTTTTTGTTAAAGCGCCCCATACCGCGCTTTCACTTTAATGGTGGCCACGCCCCTTTCTTTAGACACGACTCGTCTAAGGAAAGGGGTGCGGCCGACATTAAAGTTAAAGCGCCGTATGGGTGCTTTTACAAACAAGCATTTGCAATGCAATAGGTGTCGTAAATGCGAGACCTATTGCATCGCAAATGCTTGCTTACATTACCGCTAACAACCATGCCTGATGCACTGAGTATATGGTGGCCACTATTACAATGCTAATATTAGTAGCTCTCAATGTGTTTCATTGAACATAAGTAGCTCTCATTACGAATTTCGTTGCGCGCGCTGCATCGCCAAATGCGATGCAGCGCACGCAACGAAATTCGGATTATTTATTTGTTTGTTTACTTACCTCTGTGCGGCCGTATTCTGGAGTTTACTACCCCCCACCCTGCCCCTCCCCGCGTCACCGCCCGGCAGCACTCCCACCACGGGCCGCTACTGTTACTTAGTTGTGTAAAGCAGATGCTTTAGCCTTTGAACGTTTGTGGCATTTCCTATTCATGCCTCAGTACCTTTCTCTGCACTTTGTAGGCATTATCGGATTGATTTTTTTAAACTTAATCTAGTCCAGAGAGTGTCCTACTTACCGAGAGTCAAGGGTAGACCTGGCACTTAACCTCCAGGAGGCCACGCCCTCCCCTCCTCCCCCCCCCCCAGCTTACCAAAGTTCTGGCAGCCGCAATTGATCTGTGAGGTTTAAAGGGCAGACAAAAGAACAGGAAGTGTGGTGGGCTCTGGCCCTCTTTATTATTGCGATTTGTTAGGAGGGTTTTGATAGAGGGTCGTTTGATTGGCCCACACTAGGTCACATGGTGCCTGGGTAGACGTTAGACACCTCATAAAGTAATTATTGTTACGAGAAATGTGTTGAGGAGGTAAAGAAGATCAAATGAAGGACACAATTGCAGTTACAGTTTTAATCAGGGGTATCTTCAGTCAGTTGATAACCATCTCTCCTTCCTGGTAGCATCAGCAGAGTGGATAACGAAATAGTGATTAAACAAAATATGAACTAAGGTAATTTGCCCTCTACTACATTTTGTAAAGTATATGGTTTATTACAAAAAAGTTTATTTCACAAAGTTTATGGTGAGATTTTTTTAAATTCTGTTTGAAGCGAAAACCAAGACATGACATGTTCTTTTTAGAGAAGTAATGTTAATATATGGTTACATGGCCAGCAGTCAAACGTATGTCTGAGCTCACTGCTGAATGCATTGTCTTGATTAATATCATCTATGAATCTGGGCATCCCTACGGTACGGAGAGCAAAGCCACCTCTCCAACATGACATTGACCCTGGATTGGGGACTCGGGACGCTTCTTGGTGCCAGGAAGCAGAGGTATTGGATGTGGCCATGGAGGAGTAATTGCTTTCCAGATAGAGCCCACTACGCACTAGTGAACAACATCTGCAGAGGAGAGTATAGAAGCAGAGCGGCGACCTTCCAGCACACCAATGGTGTGGCAGGTCCCCCAACAGTGATCAGGGGTGTGGAGGAATCCGAATCCTGCCTACCCTTGAGTGGCATAGGGCTGTGCTTCAGATGGCATTCATTGTGAGGTTATGAACTTTGCTGAATGCTTTTTGTGCCTACACCAGAGTAGACTGCTGAGCGGCTCGAGATTTCTTACACTGGCGGAGACACAACTTTTGATGGGATGAGTGGACGAACCAGGGATGGGTGGGGCTTAGACCAGGACTCATTGGTGACTGAAAAGAGCCTGGTGACCCTCCTAAGCTGAGTCAGGTAGAGCAGTGAGAGACTCAGCACGAGTGAATTCGCTGAAGCACATTGATCTCCGTCCGGTCCATTTTTTGCTTGTGAGTGAAAAAAACCTTGTGGTGGATTTTTCCTTTGATTGACCCTTTTTTGAGGGATGACAGTAGTTTGTTATCAGAAAATAGTGTATTCTTGATACAGCACGATTACTTGCATTGGTTATACTTTATTGCAGCAGTTAAGGCCCTTGTTAATTGATTTTTTTTATTTATAGGTCATCTGTCAGGCGGCGCTGCCCTGAGTAGGCCCGTGGATTAATTCCTTTTGGGTCGAAACATCGACAGCTCACGGGGTTATCCGTTTAACAAAAACTTCTGAAATGGGAATACATTCCTGATACTGTTGAAACGTTGCCCTGTCCCCACTTAAGGCCTTACTAATACACTTTGCTTCAGCTGGCAACTCAGTACGAGTGGCTGGAAGCCACAGGAGACCTCAGCCACTCAGGGGTAACTGGGATAGTGGTGCAGGTTAATGCCTGCCTGGGATACTCTCTTCCTCCCTATCTGGACTGATGCTTCCGAATGTAGGCACCAACAGTGGTGGTCCACTGCTGTAGTGGTGTTCGGAAGTCACCGCTGTGTGGAAGGGTCGGTTGGTCATACCAGCTGGGACCATCTTCTGGGATGAGAACTATTTCATGGTCTCATGGTGGGACAAATGTTGGGACTAGGTGCCAGATGGGAAAGAATTCATGCCATGCTGAATCTTGCATCAGTCCTGCATGTGGATGCTGCATTGAACTTTACTACTGATTTACACAGAGCGGAGAACAGGGAGTCTGGCAAAATGGGCAGTAACCAACCAGTAAAGCCCACTTGAGGGCAAGGTGCGCATCTAGCCTCTTGTGGTGGGGATTTGTTGGGTGATGTGAAGTCCCCTGCTGCTGGTGCAGAGGGTAGCTTTGCTGGCCCACCCACACACCTGAACAAACTGGACTGTATTCTACATGACATTAAAGAAACACAAAGAGCACTCGAACACAAAATTGAAATTGTGTTATTTAACCGGAGGGGCTCATTGTTCAAGTTGTTGTTATTTCTGTGCAAGGTTTGCTCAACACTTTTACCCTGTGAGGGTTTTTTTTTTTTAACTCAATTGACATAAAAGGTCATACTGGCAATGGCACTTAATGTGGGATGCAAGAGAGCGTGCATGGTCATTCAAAACAAATCATCACATCACACATTGGGAGGATTTCTAAGGCATGGGATGAATGTTACCTCGCTCCTTGGTGGTCATGGAGAAAGGTGGGCACACATTTTTTACTTTTACACAAAGCTGGGTTCACAAAATACACTGTGATGACTTGAAATGTCACAAGAATGAGATGTCCTACTAAACATCAAAAGATCTATTCTTACATATGCTGGCTTAATGCGTACATCACTCTCCCTCAAAAAACCTATTCATTCAAGGGGGCGGGCTACAATACAAAAGTGCAGGGAGGGGGGGGTGTACATTTTGTTTTATTCCTCATATGTCAGTGGTGCACTTTTGTGGATTGGGCTAGGGACACTCTTTGTACTGGTCAAGAAGCAAGTGGACCTGGAAGGCGAGTACAAGATGGTCAGGGTATACTGAATATTGATCCATTAATGATTACATGTGTGTAAGTTCCTACAAATTGAATTTTACGACATGTTTGGCACCCAACAGAACACGTCACTGCTAAGCTTGGAGATTGTGGATGGGTTAACTGTGTTCGCGCCCTGCCTTATGGAAATGTTTCTGGCGGCAAGGAGAAACAGCTGCTTACCTCCCACCATGAAAGAAGCTGCTATAGTTGTACCACCCAAGCAATGCAGGACTTCGCATGTTATCAAACTCTGGCCATATTGAATGTCGCCTAAAAAATAGTGAGCATGATATTGGTAACTAGATTTGCTTTCATTTTGATACCAAGCGCATGCGGTCCCTGAGTGAAAAGGGTTCCGCGGTAGATGGCGCTACACACAATAATATGAGAAACCACAATAGTTATTTTGAGTGAGATGGGCTCTGGCGGTTCCAAATACTTAAAAACGATTCTTGTTTAATGCCTCACATTTTGTAAAGTTGTTACAGATTTACAGAGAACAAACTGTGTGCGTGATGTAAAATACATCTGCTTCGACGAATAATGCATGTTTTTCCGCAAAAAAAAGGTGTTAAATAAATATAGAAATATGTTGACTAATTTTACCTTATTTGGTGCATGCGAACCAATCGGGGTTCATCCTTGACAAATGCACCTCACCTAACATAAGACTATTATTTTTTCACCTTGTGACCATCCCTCAATGGACACTCAGTTGCCAACTGTAGCCTTAACTGACCTGGAGAACACATTTGATTTGCTCAGCTAGAAATTATTGTTCACAGTTATGGAAAAAAATGGGATATGGGGACTAGATAATCAGATTTAGCAGGAGGATGTAAAGGTCATTGGTGGCACAGAGGCAAGTCAAACTGAGAATCAATTATAATCTGGAAGGGGTTTATGCAATTATTGTATACAGTTGGATCGAAAATCATGTACTAAATATGGGTTACAAAAACATTGTCCCATTAGTTGTAGATTTTTTTTATTGAACACTCCAGTGGGGAGATATTTCCATAGACCATCTCTAGTATACAAAAATTTATTTCAGAACATATGCTGACAACAATCTACTGATACGACACGCTTGGAAGCGATTGCCACTGTCAACACAAGGTAAAGTAGCACTATTGAAGATGATGATGTTGCCAGTTTTTAGCAAGTCTTATAAGCAGAACGCCGTTAGATCATGAGTGTGGAGTACTCTCTGTCACCCGGGTTTAAAGAATTTTAACTGGGGTATCTATTGTCTTGGATGGAGGCCATATAGGCATGGTGAAATCAATATTTTGACGACTGCAACTAGAGAGATTGTGAGAGCCCTGATGAAGTCAGAGATGCAAACGCATCGTGTCTGACGAAACACGTGTTGGCTATTTGAGGAACATTGTAACATGCCAGAACGGGATTTATTGTGACCGCTGAAGAAAGCATCTTGAAAATAAACATCGGATTGGAAAGAAGACGAATTGGACTATAATTCTTTAACACACACATAGTGGTGCTCAGGATAATCTGTTTTTGTTGCAGGACTGGATTTATCTAGTCCATATGTGTGGGTAATAGTGGCTGCCCTCTTCCTTTGAGCACACAATTTGAGATCTTTTGTATTTGACTGTGGGGAATATTGATAAATTTGCGCACGAGCCTTGCCACATTCAGTTTTTCTTTTCTAGAAATTATTGTTCACAGTTATGGAAAAAAATGGGATATGGGGACTAGATAATCAGATTTAGCAGGAGGATGTAAAGGTCATTGGTGGCACAGAGGCAAGTCACTTACAGAAAACTGAGAATCAATTATAATCTGGAAGGGGTTTATGCAATTATTGTATACAGTTGGATCGAAAATCATGTACTAAATATGGGTTACAAAAACATTGTCCCATTAGTTGTAGATTTTTTTTATTGAACACTCCAGTGGGGAGATATTTCCATAGACCATCTCTAGTATACAAAATTTATTTCAGAACATATGCTGACAACAATCTACTGATACGACACGCTTGGAAGCGATTGCCACTGTCAACACAAGGTAAAGTAGCACTATTGAAGATGATGATGTTGCCAGTTTTTAGCAAGTCTTATAAACATACCTGTAATACTCCTCCAAAAAATATTTAAGCTCTTAATTTGTTATTTATCAACCTTTGGTGGGGTGACAGGAGCATAGTATCAAACCGAAAACTTCAATTACCAGTGCCAGAAAGGGGCTTCCGAGCCCCAAATTATAAATTGTACTATTTCTGATGGATACTTCTACCTGCAGATTCCTCACCTCTGGAATACTCCTTGAAGGACCAGACTGGTCAGAAAAGCTCCTTCCATAGCCCTCTCCAGACTGTAGGAGACGCTGGCGGCAAAATGATGCCAGAAGTGACATCATGTAACATCACAGGAACTTTGGTGCGATCTGGAGCTCTTCAGGGATGTTTTTCTCTCAGAAATTCTTTCAACCGCAACTGCGAAATGTCAACCCCGAAACGGCCAGGATTAAAGTCATGTAAGGACTGTAGGGGTCAAATGTCGTTCACTGAACCCCATGACATTTGCCTTTTGTGTCTAGACTGTGGTCAAGACTCCTGTAAGTTCTGCATCCAAAGACCATTGAAGAGAGGGAAGCTGAACCCTTTATGGCCTGAGCCAAGGATGACAGAAGGGGCTGATGCAAGTCACAGCCTTGATCTCCATTGAGGTTCCCATGGTCATTGACTTCCAGGTCTTTCCACCATAAACACAAGAAAAAGGAGAGGTACAGTGGGAAGAAAAGAGAGGTAAGTTCCCGAGGATTTTTTCCCTCCCCTCAGGCTACTCTTCGGAGCCAGACGTGGTCGACATCCAGGCTCCAAAGGAGCCGGTGCCACAGACGTCAGAGGAGTTCCCAGCACCACTGCTGCCTCTACCCACAATGACCAGCACAGAGACCTATCAGACTTCCTGTTGACTGGTATGGATCTGGTGCTGTACCTGAAAGCTATGTTCAAGTGTTTCGGGTGGGTTGTGGTCCATTCTGGAGCGTCTTTGGGCCCCATTGGTCTTTTTGGGTTGCACTGCGGACTATGCTGGCAGGTCTTCCCATGGAGGCATTTGCACCTTTCATGCCCCAGTTGGCTCCTTTGATCCCGATGACGCTGTAGTGTATGCCGATATTCAACTCCCCAGTCGTGCCTCAGATGCTATCGCCACAGATACTGAAACCACAACCGTCCCCCACAACTTCACAACCAACAGGGGCTATTCAAAGGTCTAGAAGGGAAGCCCAGTGCCTCCTGGAGAAGAAGCAGTGAAAGGAGACAAGCGACTCCTTATACCACCTCTTTGACTATTCCAGCTGTGAACAGGACTACAGCCAGGATATAGAGTACAGCACCGGATGATCCCCAGTTTCTCTTGGAACGCCCTTTACCTGAAAGTCCAGTTATACTGCCAGTCTCATCCTCGAAATTCTCTGTGACCAACTTCCCTTTGGCACTAGCCAATAGAGAATGAAAATGACTGGAAGCCTGGTCCAAAAAGGTTTTCACTGCTAAGAGATTAGTTCTGAAGTCCTTTACTGGAACATGCTATTCAGGCAGATATATTCACGCTTTAT
This sequence comes from Calotriton arnoldi, assembly GCA_963921515.1. Taxonomy (NCBI): domain Eukaryota; kingdom Metazoa; phylum Chordata; class Amphibia; order Caudata; family Salamandridae; genus Calotriton; species Calotriton arnoldi. Next base: position 2,333,090 of record CAWUFW010000039.1, read on the forward strand.
GCGACATGGCTAGTTTTATCACACTCAAACTGCCCAATGATCTTTAGTCACATTTCATGGACATCACACAGGATTGGCAGGGGGCTTCAGGACAGGTCATTCAGTTAGGCCTAGACAGTGCAGACTCAGAGACTAGAGCAATGGGGTCATCAGTGGTGGGTAGGCATACATGGCTCAGGACATCAGGGTTAGCTAATGATCTCCAGTCGACCCCCATGGACCTCCCGTTTGACGGCTTCAAGCTGTTCAGGGTCAAGGCGGATGACATCAGCACCACATATCTTCATGACGGTGATGGCAGTCCATCTCAGAATGTCAGGAATTCCAGTTTTCCCTTACCTGGACAACAGGCTCCTAAAAGCCAGGACTCTGGAGATGGTGCGGTCGGATCTGCAGTCTGCAGCATCTCTGCTGTATTACCCAGCCTTCTCCATTAATGTAGCCAAATCTCACCTGGAGACCTCCCAGTGCCTCCTGTTATTAGGGGCAGTACTGGATGCCACCCTGAATGCAAGCCTTTGCTCCTGTCCTGTGGATATGTGACACTGTTCCCTCTTAGGAAAGCACTCATATTCAAGTTCTGTGTGTCCTCTGCCTGCTTAGTCTGCTAGCTTCTTGCATTCTCCTGGTCATGCATGCCCCATGGCACATGAGGGCTCTCCAGTTTTGCCTCTACAGGCAGTGGTTCCAACTTGGAGATCTTTCAAACTCTATACTGATCTCTAGGGATTTTGCAGTGTAGCGTGCCTGGTGGGATGTGGAGAATTTGTCCAGAGGGATGTCCTTCCAACTCCTTCCTGCCGTGACTATGGTAGTGACAGATGCCTCCAGTCTAGGGTGCAGTGCTCACCCGGAGGAGCTGGAGATCAGAGATCTTTGGTCTCCAGAAGAGAAGAATTTTCACATCAATCTACTCGAACTGTGGACAATTCAATCTACTCAAACTGTGGACAATTCGCCTAACGGTCAAGGCATTCCTCTCTTCCCTTCACAGTTGGTTAATCCATATCTTGACACGCAAATTGATCACAATGTGTAATGTCAACAAGAAGGGGGATAAGGTCCCAGTTTCTCTCTCTCTAGAAGTTCTGAGGCTCTGGTCCTGGACATGCAGGCATGGAATGTGTTTGGTGGTTCGCTGAACACCAGAGCTGACAGCCTGAGTCAGCATCATCTTGCTAACCACGTGTGGCATCTCCACTCGGAGGTTGTGAAGAGCATCCTCCATGAATAGGGCATGTCCCACATGAATCTCTGTGCTACTCATTCCAATTCTCACCGCCCAAAGTTTTGTGCCCTCCAACATCTGGTGCAAGGAAACTTGGGGGATGCATTTTGGTTAAAGTGGAAATTGCCTCTGCACAATACGTTTCCTCCCATACCCTTGGTTCCTTGGCTTTTAAGCCCTGGCCCAAGTCATCTTGTTGGCTCTTGATTGGCAAAGAAGAGTGGGCTACACAGATCTTCTACACCTCTCATGTGTCCCTTGCTCTGACTCCCTCAAAGGGCGGATCTTCTCTCCCAATTAGAGGAGCAGGTACTCACCGAATCTCCAGACTTTACACCTTCATGAATGGAGATTGAGTGAAGACACTTTTGATGGCCTTCCAGCTGCCTGATGAAGTGTTGGAAGTGATCTTATCTGTCCATCGTTCCTCCACCAAATCTGTTTACTGTGGGGGGGGGGGGGGCAAAGGTTTTTCTATTGGTGAACAGATCACCAGATTGATCCCTTGAAAGTGCAGCTGTCCATCATTCGACAGTTCGCACTTTTGTTGGCCCAGGAAGGATGTGCCGTGGGTGCAGCAAAGGAGAATATAGTTACCTACTTGGCTTTCCTTTGCCTCCCAGATGAACCATCCCTATTCATGTACCCCATTGTGTTAAGGTTCTTGAAAGGTCTGACCAACATGTTTCCTTCCACTCCATTTATTATGCTTCAGTGGGACTGAAATTTGGGGTTACCCTTTTTAACGGGGTCACTACCGGAGCCCTTACTTAATTGTTCCCTTTGTCTGTTGACTCTTCAGATGTTTTTTCTTGTTGCCATTATGTCAGCCAGGCGTATCAGTGAGTTGCAAGCACTGATCATCAGGCCTCCTTTTACTTTTCTGTCATGGCAAGTTGGGACTCAAAATCAGATCTGCTTTTCTTCCTACAGTGGCGAACCCCTTCAATTTGGGTCAGTCAGTCACATTCCCTTCTTTTTTTCCCTGCCTCATCTCACAAAGGAGCATGAGAGATTGCATAGGCAGGATCGGAAGACGGTGTTGAGTTTTTATATCGATCGCATAAAGGTATTCCAAGTGGACAACCAACTCTTCATCAGTGTTGTGGGCAACAAGAAGGGTAAAACGATGTAGATATGGCCCAGATGGATTATCCTTTGTATTAAGATCTGCTAAGCGAGGGCCCAGAAGGAGACCCGGAGGGCATTAGGGCACACGCTACAAGTGGCAAAGCTTCAACATCTTCACTGGGCAGGTGAGTTCCCATAGGCGGCATTTGCAGAGTGGCCATTTGGTCATTCTACCACAACTTCACCAAGCATTATTGTCTAGATTTGTAGGTGAGAAGGATGGGCATTTTGCATTATCTGTACTTGAGGATTTCGTGGTGTAAATATACATCAAACCCTCCATCCCCAGGATAGAATTGCTTGGGAATCTATTCAAGAGGTGAGCAATCTGTAGGTCGAACTATCACTCCAAAAAAAAAATTACTTACCTTTTGTGGCAACATTTCTGGTGGATGCTTTTTATGCCTTCAGAATCCTCACCGATTCCTTCCACCTCCCCTTTGATTGATGGTTATGGGCCTGTACAATATAATCCCATTTCTTATGCTGTTGAACTACATTTACAATCTGGTGTCATTCCCGTCTTGCTGCTTCAAAGGTGCGGAAAATAATAGATGGGAAACTGATGTTGTCTCAACGGTGGAGGCATTTTATGACTCCTGTGATCTCACATGACATCACTACTACCCGCATTAATACAGAGCCGGTGCCACCTACTGTCAAGAGAGAGCTATGAAGCATTTTTCAAGACCGGTTTGACACCGGGAGCAAGGTGGTTTGCCCAAACTGCAGTCAGAAGAATGTGATTTCCAGAGAGGTGATACACTGCAGTTGGACTTGATATATGGAGAGTATAACACAGATTCATAGACACTACCAGGCATTGCTTACAACTTTGTGTCACATGTACGAAAACTGAAATGGCTTATATGCAGCCAGATTTCCCACTGTGGACTTGTTCCAAATTTAGGAAAGTTGCAAAAACCACCACTGCTGCAATGTGGACTGGAGTTTTAAGACAGAGATTTATGTGACGGCTGCACGCAGCACAATTTTGAGAGTCTTAATTAAGCATACCATCTGCATGTGGGTCAGTTTCTGACTTACAGCTTGTTAACTATAACAGCCCATCAAACCTGGGGCTGCAACATAGCAGAACTCCTGACACATAAAGCATTGCTTATACTAACCTGGATGGGCCACGAAAGGCGACTTCACTGATATATCAAACCCTGCAAGATATATCAAGGGTGATACTGGAATTATTAAGACATGAATAGGCGGGATACCTGAGAAGGGTACTGACAGTTGCCTGATGGGCATTAATCCTAGCATTTCCTCAACCTCTAGAAAAAACAGGTTCACGTTAATGCAGCACAATGTCCTACACATGATATGTTTAACACCACAGCGGTTACATAAAGTGTAAATGTGGGGATACCAGACACCTGCCCAAGGTGTAATGTGGAAGAAACAGACCTCTTCCATATACTTTGGACATGCCTTTCTATTACACATTACTGGATTGCAATCACAACATTTCCAGGGGCTAGTAGAACCCAACCGAGTCAGGATTATTCACAACTGACAAGGTGCAGACAGCATAGGGCGCATAGCCCACTTGGTCGTAAATGGTCCAGAGAAGGAATATCCCAGCTTTCCTCCTTTCCCTCGATGCTGAAAATGCATTTGATTGGATTAACTGTGAATTCTACTGGGCGCAGTGTTTGACAAAATCCAACTAGGTCCGTTGATGAAGAGTAGGACTCTTGCTAGTTATAAAACACGCATAATGACGGTGAGGATTAATGGACTGCACTCCTTGGTTTTCCCATTTAACTCGGGGAACTAGGCAGGGATGCCCGCTTTCCCCCCTCTTCTTTGCCGTGACTGCTAAGCCCCTGGCTATCAAGGTCAGAGACTTCACAGGGTGTTGGGCCTACCTTTTGGGGGGTGGGTGGAAATCCCTTACAGCTTGTCTTTTCGCTGATGACATGCTTATAACCTAGTGGAGTCCCTACCTGAGATAGTAACTCTCCATAATCAATTCAAAAGGGTCTCTGATTTTAAACTCAGTAAACAAAAATTGCACTACTTAAATCTAACGAGTCCATCAAACAAGCTACCCCAATTGCAAAATCTAGCCCCCTTTCATTGGGAACCTCACTGGGTCAGGTAACTAGGGCTCAATATAATGAAACATTTAGATGAATGGACCAGGGCGATCTGGTCGGAGTACGCAGGGAAACTCTGGATGGTGTCTCCCTCTAGCACTCCTTGTAAATTTCTTGGTTAGGTCGCATTAACGTGGTGAAATGAATATACTCCAGAGACTACTACCTGTTCCAGTCTCCCTACGCCCATTTCTATTAAGGATATCTACTCTGTCCAGAAAAACACTTGTTGGTTTAATCTGGGCCGGCAAAAAAACACAAATAGAGACGCACTTTCAATGACACCCAGAGATGAGGGGGATAGCATGCTCCCAACAACATGGTGGGTTACTACTGTGCTACGCATCTGTGCTATATATGTGAATGGGTGGTATGGGAAAGTGAAAATAAACGGCTTCATATGGACCGAGCTGCCGCATGTAAACCACTCTGACATCTACCTTGGCTGGCAGGGCTGCACCAACCCACGGTCGCATAACCCGCTACAGTAATAAAACCAGTTGTGAACATTTGAGACCAGTTGGCAATCAACCGGGGCTCATGTCATTCCCCTTCTCTAACACACCCATTGAGTGAAACCCAGACTTTACCCACGCATGTACGCCCCAGTCTTTCCGAGAACGGGCGTGGAAGGAATGTAGGGTCCTGAGCAATCTATTTCTAGAAGGAGCCATTAAGTCATTTGAACAATGCAAGCAAGAGTTCCATGTCACAGAATTAGCTCGCTTACGCTATTTTCAGCTGTGCCACTGGACTCTCTACCCTCCCAATGCCTAAATTGAAGTCAGGCCCCTTAGCCCTTTCAAGAAGCTCTCTCCGTGCTGGAAAGGGCTACGAAAGACTCCAAAACAGCACCTTACTTGCATTCAATATAGTCCTGCCAGGAGTCTGAGACAACTTTCTGCAATACAGTCTTTTTAGGTCTGGCGTACAGACAGCTTTAGCTGCCTCGCCAGCCTCATGTTTTCTGAAAAATATGACATAATATATACATATATACGTGGTTTCAGTCATCCCTCTTCATCTTTTGTTCTAATCAAGTGTCATTCACATTGTGCTTCCGCGCTCCACACAACACAGCACAGGTCAGTGGGCCAGCCCGCCCAATTCATTGGCTGTCTTCCGCTGAGTGACGGCTTCCTACCTGATCACATGTGCACAGCCATCTCAAAACCAGTTTTGTCCCAATACTGGTGGCCTAACGTATGCTTTATTTGTGCTTTTATCATTGTTTTACTTTCGCAAATTTTAGTTTTTTTTCCCTTGCAAAGCTTAATCCGAGTGCAGCCGTAGGAAATTGCTTCAGGCAGCTCGTGCACGTTCAACATTCATTCCAACCAGGGGAGCAACTAGACTCAAACTTCTGGGGGGGCTAACACATGGATTAGTGGAGACAGAGACATCATAAGAGCCGAATCAAAATTACTTGTGGGGGGGCTCCCTTCACTTTTCCGATGTAGTGCGTAAAACACTGAGTCATTCTTTGAGACTACATGTGGCAAGGGTCAGTAACATTATTCTCGGTATAACATGATTTTGGGGCTCTCAAGGAATTTTAGCACAGTGAATGACAAATGTTCTATTTTAATATACATTAGGCCATTAAACCTGGTGCAATGTGAAACACCAGATTCTATTTTACATCACACTCTCGGGCAAATCGTACACTCCAAACACTTTGGGTCAGTTGTGTCAACCTAACTAGTCTTAATAAAATCTTTTACAAGGTATTTCACCATCTTTCCACCAAAGGAAGGTTTTGAAAATTGGAAGCAAATAATGCAGTTTAAGCACATTTATTTAGTTTCTGCTCTGTTCATGCTTCATTTACCTGCACACAATACTTTATGTTATTTTCTGAATATGATGTTAGTATAGTAAACAGCTTTGTAGCTGTTTGGGGGAAGCTGCCACATATACTAGCTCTATAGCACAAAGAATGTTGAATATATATTATTTGGTACTTTGTGACAACTCCCACCAAATATTTTTTAATTTGAAATGTTTGGGTAGTCATTTAGTGAGAATCACAACACATGTTTGATAAGATTTGCTCTAATAACATACATTAAGGATAGAATTTGAGCACACAAGCTTGATTATAGATGATACCCCCACATCACAGATGGGTGTCAATCTGGGATTACCAAGGGTTAGAGATTTTGACCTAATTTTCCATTTGGCACTCATCGCACATCACTAAGTACCCTTTGTCTAAGTGAAAGGATCAGAAAATAAACAGAGCTTTAAAAGTCTTATGTATTTTTAGGTCTCGCGTTAGCAGCGCATGCGCTGCATGCTCTGTCTCAGCGAGACATAAAGTAATCTGAATGTTGGCTGAAAGTCCGTGGAATTTCTCCTGTCCCTTGCGATTTGTCGAAGTCTGGCATTGCTGTTGTTATCTTTGTTTCTGTTGGCTGTTGATCCGATGCATCACTTCCGTTTTTATCGGAAGCAGCACCCGACCAACTACTGTTTTATTGCGCTGTCTGGCTTTGTTAGTTTTTGTTTAGGGACTACTTGATTTTTAAATTACTTGCTAGGGCGCCCGCTTCACGTACATCATGTGTTTACGCAATGCTTTTTTCTTTAGATGTCCCGCATCCGCTTTACTGAGCCTCGTTTTACGAGCATGACAGGCGTGCAGTGACTCACCGCCACCCCCAACTCCCGCCGGGCTCGAGAACAACAAGACTCACCCGCAGCGTGTCCAGGCAGGGGGCAGGTGAGCAACGATCCACTCCCTGGCGCAGGTCGGGGACAACCCTCAATCTCCGGTTTCTCTACTCTGTTCCTCCGCACCAGTCTCTTCGTGCCCCTGCTCCTTGCTGCTGTGGACATCGTCCGTCTGTGTTTGGGCTGTCGCTGGGGTGCCCCAGCTGAGTCACCGCTTGTACCCTGAACGTGGATGCAGGTCGATGATGTCAGAAATCACCTCCTCTGTGGTTATATAAGCAAGCTGCCTAGGCACCCGGTGGAGCTCCGATCACTGCGTCCTATTCCGTCACCATCCTGGACACTCCCCCTCCCGATCACATTTAAAGATCCAAGATTTCCATGACAGGCTCCGGGCAACAATTTCCACTTCAGTTTTTCTATTCTAACTGGTCAGCATGTTCTTTCACAAGAGTGTCCTTCCCTGCGTATTTCTGTCCCTGGGGCTACAGAATGCCAAACATCGGAGGCTTATAGCCCTTACTAGTTTCTCTTAACTCCTTCCCACACACTTCAGCCCTTTGTCCTGCCTAAGCCGCTCACACTTTTACCCTGCCTCCCCACCGCCCATCACAACATTCTTGCACGTCTCCCCCTTTCCACCACTGTCAGCCATGCCCTACCGCTCCACCCTGGCTCCGTCTACTCACCCACACATCCTTCGACCATTGGACCGTTCCACTCCTTCCCCCACCCCTTAACACTTTCCAACCGCTCATTCCTCCCCAAGTAGTCACTCGTCCGCTTTTCATCCCTCAATTCGTGTACTCACCCATCGACCCTCCGGTCCCTCCCGCGGTCCCCCATCCACCTATCGCTCTCACCTCTGCACCCGCCTCTCTCACTATTCTTAACTGCTTCTCCCAATCCGCTCGCCTCCTCTCTCTCCATTCTACCCGTCAGTCACCCCGACCGGGACTCTCGTCGGTCTATCTGTCAGTCCCTCACCTATCCACTGATCCCTCACCCATCTACCCTTACGGTGCCTATTACTACCCCAACCATCTCTTCTCCACCCGCTCGTTTCTGTCTCACCCCATCCACCTCTACCTCCGCACTGTCCCAATCTGCACTCCTCGCCCACTGCTCTTTATTTCTCTCACTTCTCCAGACAGTTCCCATCTCTCACTCATCCGTCCGGTTCCTTTCCCTCTCCCGGCACCTCACACTATTGTTACTTTCTTACCTCTGCACCCTGTACCCCATCCCCAGCCTCTGCACCCTGCTCCTGTATGTCACATCCACCTCACTATTGTCTTCCTCTTATCTTTCCACTCTCTTCCCACCTCTCAATCCCTCCAGCCTCTTCCCACCACTCCACCCTGTTCCCACTTCACCCCCTCCACTTTGTTCCCATTCCTCTCCCCTCCGCCATGTTGCTACCATATCTCACATCCACCTCACTATTGTTTTTCTCTCATCTTTCCACCCTCTTCTCATCTCTCACCCTCCACCCATCTCTCACTTTCACCCTCTCCCGTTTCTCATCACCTCCAACCTCTTCTCACCCCTCACGCCCTGTTCCCACCTCACACCCTCCACTTTGTTTCCATCACTCACCCCTGCCCCCCTCCCCCTGTTCCTATCTCTCACCCACCATGATTATGCTCATCTCTTACTCCCGCTCCACTGTTTTTCTTCACCTACTGTTCGAGTTCCCTGTCTCACACCTCCCCACCTATTGTTTTCTCTTCTCTCGCCCCCCCTCTCCCATCTCTCACCCTCCCTAGTTCACTTAGCCCCGGATAGGTGTTGTCTCAGTATGCTGATTGGCTCAGCAGATCAGTTCTCCCTGCTGGGTCCGACCCCCTGGCACCAGGCCACATTTAGCTCGGGCGTGCCCACTCGGGTACTTTTGTCTTTCAGGTGCTCCCGCGGACCCACCATTTCTCTCGTAGCCCCTGGGTGGCAAGTAATGTTTTTACTAGAGAGTACACTGAACTGAATATAGCAACAAGACATGGGAGTGGCTTCTGGCAGCAGTAAAAACGGCAGATTGCGTTATGGGACAAAATATTTTCATCTTTTCGTCAAATTCTGAAAACAGAGATAAATAACTCGCATCCCTTGACCAGAAGTAGTCGGGCACAAGCCGTTTGTTCTGCTGAAGTGCCGAGTTGTGGTAAAATTACAGAGGCGCGAGCAACAGCACTGGCTGCTCTGTAGGTAGACCTAGAGTCGGGTGCTGTCAGAAACGATGCAGCCTGCACAAACCTTTATTATGTCCGAATGAATCTTCCTCTGGAATTAGTTTAAGAGAGAGTTAAAGCACACAGAAAGAAACCAAGGAGTAAAAACATAGGTACGAAGGAAAAGGAGAATATTATAAACAAAGGAGCGCAATAAGCTATTGCCATTGTAAATGACAATGTCTTTTATTTATGTTTTAAAAACCAATACCAAAATAAAAGCCATAGCCATTTACAATGCCAATAGCTCAAACTTGCGTAACTGCGAGACCTATTGCATTGCAAATGCTTGTTTACATTCCAGTCCCTCTACCTAGCCACTGGGCAGCATATAAGTAGCTGTTGTGGAGCTTAGCTTGGGTAAAGGGATCAACCTTTGATGCACCTACAGCTATTGCTGCCATTTTAGTGAATAAATGCCATGACAGCTCAGGGCTGACATTCAAACCTGCAACGTACCCCTGAACACCAATGGGAGCAGATTATTAAATAGCAATAACATTTGTGAAAATAATTTGCAACAGTGCTCGAAGAATGAGAATGTATTTACTGATAACAATGTTTGCAGATTTCTATTGAATACTTGTGTGAAGCAAATGACGTATGAAATAAGACTTCTGGTGGTGGAAGCTTAGTAGCAGTATGACTAAGTAATCCCAGAAAGAACTTTGGATGCATGAGTCTGTCGTCTAATATGAATGATGGGGCTAAAATTGGACAATTGCATATCATTTTGGAGTAATCATAGTGTGAGAAAAAGACTAGCCTGCAGACAAACTAGTCTCTGCTTTGTTGTGGCAGGCAGGTAATTAGGCACAATCGCTAGGTCGTGCAAACCTAATCCCAACCTCATTTGAGTTAACATATTGGCTCATCTGAGCAGGAAGCAATTACTGCAGGGACAGAAAATACCTTCATGAAGTATTATCCATTTTATGCACTGCCCCGCCTGCTAACATAGCCATCTGCCCTATAAACTATTGCAGAAGACAAGACAACCATGCTGGCCTCTGTCTTCAAAAAAGTCATCTCTCCCTTCCACATTCCCTCCTGCTGTCTCCTCAGCTAAATGTAACTATTATAGCGAAGATCATTTTGAGGCCCTAAGTAGAAGGTGGGCAGCTCCTGCTTCCAAGGGGCTCTTCTTGGCTTGCCCTAGTATCTCCTACTCTCAAAATACTTGGTCAGATGTTCCTCTTTCAAAGCACTTTTCATTACCAACAGGGGAATCTATACAAAGCTTCACTGATTCACACAGACTAGAACTCTGGCCTCAAAACTGGCATCCCATCCCTCATTCATTTCCTTCAGGAAGCTACACACTGATGGAACTTCCTTCTCTGTCCACAAAGAAACATTTTAAAACTCACTCCCTACAAAGATAAGAAACATCCAAAACCACCTCAGATTCAGGGATGCAGTAAAGACCTGGCTATTCCGTAAAAGGTGACACCCCTACTGCAAAGCAGTCCCAAATCCTAACAACCCCACAAAGTTGAGTCAGTCACCTATGTACTGGTGGTAGGTATTTGCATCTCTCACTCCTCTTGGCTCCATTCCAAGCTTAAGTGTTTCTAACAATATTGCATGCATTTATCTTTTCCCAAAAACATATTGAAAATTATGCTCATTAGGACTGCACAATTTTGTACTGTGAGGTACGTAATTCTACTTAGGCCCTGATTACAGATGTCGTGGAGGAGAGTGTGATATCTATTGCACATGTTAAGTTAGATACTAAGAGGGGGTCTCAATTTATCTGGTGTAATAAATAGCATCAATTGTGAGTTTTGTCTGAAAATTGGACATAAGATACAGATTTTAGTGTTCTCTCCACAAAATCCTGCATGCTCTGGTATTTACAAGGCACTTATCCACAGCAAAGTTTTTCCCAGGTACATTTTGGCAAGGGAAACCTGTTGAAATTTACCTGGGAAAAATGTTGTGGTTGTGGGGCTTGCGATGTGGATATGTGCTGTACCAGGAGGTACCATACATTTCGAAATTAAGTAGGCCAAACATAATCGATGGCTTTAACCACTTAAGTTTATATAACACAAAGTTTTAAGCATGGTACAAAGGTGAGCACTACAAACTACAACACTTAAAAATATATCTCAAACGTTTTTGAAAAGCATCATTGATAGGGCTTTTAAAGCTGTGCCTAATTCTGAATGACTAATCATTATTCCTTCACTTACTTACTCACCCACCTTTTCACATTAATTATGAGCTGAGCCTTTGTCTGCAGAGTTGCAGACAGAGGAGGCCCATCAAGAACTTAACCCTTGCTGTTGTTCCCAAAGCAAGGCTGGGGCAGGGGAGGGTTCACTATGCCCCTGCACATAGGCAATCTGAAAACTTGGAAGTCATGCGTCATGCATGATGCCCAGTGCTGGGACCTGAGGTGACTGTGACATGGTGATGTTTCCAGGGCTTTAAGTGGGTTGAAAAAACCTGGGGGTCAGTCAAAGAAGCTTTATTCGAATATAAAAGTCATAAAAGCATTGTACTTAAAAAGTTAAAACAATACAGGGGTTAAAATCTTGAGTTAAAAAAAAGTTTGTGCAAAATGGCAAGATAATAGACAAATAGTTCAAAGGCGAATTCCATAGTGTATCAATAATCAAAACATAAAATTCATATATTTTTACAACATTTAAAATCAAGTTGAACCCCACACACCACTTTTAGTCTAGATGCATCTACATGATTAGGGGAATATTCCCATTTTCATTATTCATCCGCAATTTTCTTGGATCGAATGTGCCACATCCACCTTAAGAATTTTGCCACCAAGATTGCATATCTAGGTGATGGGTTGGAGCAGAGAATGCGCAGAGCTGTGCTACATGATTTAGTACCCATATTCCTACACATCTGCGCCAACCAAGCTGTACACGGGCCAGAATATGCGGGGCAGACAAACAGCACATGCGAATAGGTTTCTGCATAATCGACACATATGTGGCATTTGTTATTTTCAATGGTGGACCATTTAGATGTAAAACACTTTAGGGGTAATGAACCAGATCTAAATTGAAAATAAATTTTCCGATTGAAGGGCTTTGCTTTCAAATGGCATCCCAGTAGTGCTCTAAGCTGGGGCGTGGTTTTATCTTCAGAAAAGACCGTGAAGGAGAGGTAGAATCATGGCGCTTTATCTCTTCATGCGCAACCATTTCCCAGTATGTATTCTTAAGTGTGTCTCTTGACGGGAACATAGAGCTGGAAGGAGACTCCCACAAATGTGATAGGCCCATCTTATTAAGAAGGCTTCTCAGGTCTCGCAACCAATTGATTTTATGGAATTGATCCGTGTCGATAATATCTCTTAGCCCCTCAGCAAATACAGCCAATTCCGGTGTACTCCATAATCTACGTCAATATAGGATAGGCCTTAACCTGGTTAGTTCCTCCAGAGCTTTCCTACCTAAATCGTTCCTTAATGGAAGGATGGGTGTGCTTTGTGGGAGACTAGTTATCACTCGCATGAACGCATTCTCAGCAGATGTTAGCTGTGGCATGTTCTCTAAACCCCACAGCTCTGCACTATAAAGAACTGAGCTCACCACTTTGCTGTTATAAATTTGGAGCACAGGACTAAGAGGCTTAGTCAGGGAGGTTTTGAATTCTTTCCTTATGACTCCAGCTAACTGCCGATGTTTTAATGCCATGGCTTCTATGTGTGGCTTCCATCTCATATACTTCTGCAGTTTGATGCCCAGATAAACAAATGCATCAACCTGCTAAAGGGGAGCCCATCCATTGTCAATCTACCCTTGAAGGATCTATGCTGAATAAAGGCCATGAACTTTGTCTTAGCAGCATTAATTTTTACGCCTTGTAAAGCACAGAATTCTTCACAACGTCGCAGAGCACGCTGTAGTCCGCTTGAGGTTTTAGAAATGATCAGCGTGTCATCTGCGAACATTAAAATTGGGATCTTTCTTACAGCTAAAACGGGTGCATCAGTATGAATAGCAGCAAGAAAATTTGCGACACCATTAATGAAAAGGGAAAACAGTGTAGGGGCCAGCACACATCCTTGACGGACGCCTTTTTGTACAGGAAAGGGCTCTGTCTTATTTCCCTGCACCCCCTAACGAATTTCTGCATAATTATCCTCATGAAAGCGAGCGATGAGGGAAAGTAGGGCAGGTGGCATTACCATCTCCTTCAGCACCTCCCACAATTTGCACCGAGAGACCATGTCAAAAGCTGATTTAAGATCGACAAAGGCAGCATACATGCTGCCCTTGCCGAGAACTATTGTCCGCCAATGTATTAGGACAAAACGGAAGACCTGATCAATTGTGCTAATGTGGGCCCTGAAACCTGCCTGGAGGGGGGTAAGGATGGTGTTTTCATCTATCCATGCATGAGCCTTGGCCAGGACAAGCCGGGCCATCACTTTCTGTATGGAATCTATGAGGCTTATTGGCCTATAATTACCAGGCAAGGATTTGTCTCCTTTTTTATATACAGGGATGATCTCCGCCCCCGCCAGGTGTTCGGGATTGGTGTACCGTGGGCGTTCGTGTTAGCTAATTTTAATATGTATTGAGTCCATTTGTGTCTATCCTGCAAAAAGATGTCGGCAGGAACACAAGCTATCCCCAGGGCTCTACCTCCTTTAAGTGCTCTAAAAGCAGAGTTAACGTCTGCCTCATCAAATACTATATCAGAAGAGTAAGGATGAATCAGTAAGGGTCCGCTATCCTCAACTTCATCACAAGCGTATTGAGAGGCGAAGTGAATAACCCACACACCTGGGTCAACGTGATTTTCCGGGGACTGGGGCGCTCCTCCCCTGCCCCATTTTACCAAATTCCAAAACCGCTGAGAGTTGCTGCTATCACAAACTCGTTTTAATTCCAACCACCTGCCTTCATCCCAAGCTTTTTTGGCACAGTGGGTAGCCTTCTTATATATTGACCTAGCAGTTCGCACTCTAGCCACATCACCCGACTTGATTGCTTCACCGAGAGTACTACGGGCGTGTCTGCAGTCAATATTATACCAGTGATGCTTTGGGTGATTACCTTTCACCCTAGCCTTGCTCGGTCTTTGGAAATAGGTGCGCACTTTTGAGAACAATGAGTTATGCAATTGTGTAAGTTCATTTAGCGGCTGGTGGTTAAGGAGGCATCTCTCCATTGCTTTTACTGTACTTTCCATCTCACTAGTTATGGAGGTTAATATTTCCGGGCACTCTAGGATCATAGGCCACTTGACTCTCCGCATATTATTTAAAAGCTGAAAATCACTAGTAATAGGTAGGGTGGCAGTTTGTGCTATTACTTTTAGATCTCTGAATATGAACCTGGAGCAGAGTGGATCATGGTCGCTCTCCATACGTGCCTGCATGACCATATCCTCAAAAGTATGCCAGAGATTCAAGCTAACTAGGAGATAATCAATCCAGCTTGAGTGATAACCATTATTAAACATGTTTGCCCCACATCTGTCAGAGGGGGATCTACCATTGACCGCTCTTAAGCCATATTCTAAACAAAGAGCTTTCAATTGAATGGCAGCCTATGTCCATCGTTTAATTGGGGTTAACTCCAAGAGTGGTACTCCCCATTGTTCGTCCTCGTCCCTTACCAGATCATTATCCTCACTATCAAATGGTTCAAACATCGTGTTTAAGTCTCCAACTACAACTACCGCATCTTCCCCTGAGATCTTATCTAGGAGCTTGCCTAAGGTATCGATGGTATCAGATCTCCACCCCCCACTGAGGCCTCTAACATATACATTTAGGATGACAATTGTTCCGTATGAGCCGGATACCAACCTAATTGCTAGAATTTCATTACTCTCTGTGGGTAATACCAGGATTTTAACACCGATGTCCTGTCTAATCCTGAGCGTAAGGCCCCCCAATGGATGAACCCTACCACCCTGGGTAGCCGGGATATAATAGTTTAAATATCCAGAGTGGTAGAGGGGCTCTATGGACCAGGTCTCCTGGAAGGCACAGATGTCAAACTTTCCTATGAAATTGTTCCTATCAGGCACGGCATCCCTATTCCTTAGTCCAGCAATATTCCAAGATAGAACTGTGATAGTGCGTGACATTGGATGTGTATCTAGTGCGGGCCAGCCTTAGGAATTATGGATCCTGACACCTGGTCTACCTCCCTCCAGGCACTACCGGAAGAGCACAGCTCAATTAGAGATGTACCTTTAGAGCTAGAAATGATATTCTCACTAGTATGTGCTATTTTTACAGCCTGCGAACTGACGTTGTGGGGCGGAGAAAACCTTCAGTCTATCTCGTTAAGGGGGGACGTGATGAATTGAGGGGCGACAGGTTGATTAGAGGGTGGTTCACTAAACTCATCCGGGAGGCTATATTTAAGACAAATGATAGTTTTGAAAAGATGTTGGGTCCGTAAGTCGAAGGCTGCCAGATTCTCAACCAGGTCACCGTGGGTTAAAGTGAGAGCAATAGCATCCGAGACAGACCCCATAGTGGAGTGTCTTTTAGCCCCAGCTATGTCGTCCCTTATTATAGATCGGCATCCCCTCACTCGCCGAATCCAGTGAATGGACTTATTAATCAGAGAGGCCTCGACCTCGGTATGTGACCTTGATAAAAGCTTAGGTACATTAGTTACGTATATTATCTGCTTCGCTCGGGGGGCTGCCAGTACCGTGAGAGGTAGGATACCTATATGCCTGTGGGAGCAAAATACCTGCTTGAGGGCCCTGCACCAGTTTACGAATTGAAATTTGATGGGGGGCAGCCCTGTTGTATATTTCCCTGCCCAGATGCTTTAGATCTTGATGGACTATCTTGATGCTCCACTGGTTTGTGCTGCTGTTACTTGCGCCTGACTTAGGACCCAGTGATTCCCCTATTAATGGCCAGGGGTTATCCAACCCACCCTTGTCATTTACCCAGCAGGTAGACTTAGATCCTAGATTTTCCTTAAGGAGTAGGACATCATTAATAACCTTATTAAAAGATTCAGAAAGGGATCCTACAGCTACCTCAAGCGCTCTGATTTCTTCTGCCAGGTTGGAAATGTGGGCTAATAATGACCTTTGAGGGGTCATCACACTGTGTGTAGAATTTGGTGGGTCTCTCCAAAGGGCATGTCCGATGTAATTAAGGGCGTGGCTTAAAACAGGGTAGCTAAAAATCTGTGCTTAGCTTAGTGTGCTACCCGAATGGTATTCTGCTACTTCTGTTATTGCATCCAGATATATAATACATCTCACCTACAACAAGCCAGGACTATTGGCTTTGTCAATGGTTGTTAGTTGCATAAAATAAAATGCAGCAACTATGGCTTCGTTGTACATAATATTGAAAATGCTTCAGTTCTAAAATGATGAGACTGTGAAAGACCCATAACCCCTTCTTTTTAACTTCTTTCGCTGGCTTCTATACATGAAATGGATTCTGTACATTTCTTTCATTTTGTGAGGTGCAACATTTTTCTTTATGTACTGTTGAAACAGAATACCCTGCCCTAGACTGAGGCAGAAGGAGGCCCACCACATGCTTTAACAGCCCAGACTGGCCCATTGTCATTCTGTATCTGACAATCAGCTGGCAGACAGAATGACAATGGGCTGGTGAGGTTGCTCTTGTGCTCAGAGGAGGAGTGCCCAAAATTATGGACAAAAGGCATCTGTAAAAGAGATCATCACGGACAACGGATGTGGGATCCAAATCAGGGACGGTTTGTAAAATTTATGGACGGTTGGTCACCCTACTTGAAGGTCAGGCTGCCAGGCACCAACTCCAGCTGGTCAGCCCAACCGACGGCAGCTGAAGGGGGGGGCTGAAGCCCGTTTTGCCCAATGGGTGTTGTGCGCCTGATTCCAGCCCGACTTTGCTTTTGTTTGCTGTGAAGAGAAATAGGGGGCGAATCTATATATATGTATGTATATATATATACATATATCTCCAACCCTCTCTGCAACAGAAAGGCATGAGCTGCACTCCTTACGGTGAGTAAAAGATTTTATTTCGATGCTGGCGTTTCCTAATATATTTCGGTCACATTGACCTTCTTCAGAGGAGGGGGCCAAGGCATCACGAGGCTGAACAACACACCCACATTACGATTGCTACTTTTTAAGTGTTTGCACCCTGGTGGGCGCCTCGATAGGCAGAAATCAAGCATGCTGGATCATGTAGTGCGCTGACAGTCTCACAATTATTACCCTTCAGTGGGCGATGCCTTCTGCATTCCGGTCACCGTAATCCCCATGCAGCAAATTTCCATACTGCTGGGGTCCAAACCAAAGATATATAGATATATAGATATATAGATATATATATATATATATATATATATGTATATATATATATATATATATATATAATATATATCAACAGACTGCATCTAAACTATTGCTTTTCGTTAGACTCCACGCACAATATATATATATACATGTATTATTTGCTTAGTGAGCCGAACATGGATCCTGATTATGATGGTGGTCGTACTTTTGTCCGACCACTATCCTATCGGGAATGGGACCGCCCGACTAGCTGTCGGCGGTCCCGTCATAGGGATTTCGATGCAACCGCCTTCAAGGCAATTGCAACGTGTTTGTTTTGTATTGCGGCATGTGCTGCGGGCTGCAAGCACACGCCACAGTACAAAAAATACACATTTTGCATATCCCTGCACTATGTGGCAGGCACCATGTGGTGCCTGCCACATGGTGCAGGGATTTGTAGGGGGGTACCATAGGTGCCCCCCAGAACCCAAGGCCAAGAGCAAAGAAGAAGGGGGACCCGCAAGGGACCCCAAAATGTCCCTTTCTGCCTGCCTTTTCATGGCAGGTTAAACGGCTGGCGGAAAGGGACATTGTAATCCCTACGGCGGTGCCTGAGCAGGCACCGCCACTGTTGTAGGGATTGAAGTCCCTCTGACGCACAGACAGGCTCCTTGAGCCCGACGGATGCATGGCGGTCGGTCTCTCCGACTGCCAACCATCCGCCCGCCATTGTAATGTGGCGGGTGGACCTCCATGGTCCGATGGCGGTGGGACCGTCACCGACCGGCTGATGGTGGCAGTCCCACCGCCATCATAATCAGGCCCATGGTTCTGGTCCCCGTGTGCGACAATTCAACAAAATGTTAATGCTATACCCACTAGATTTAAATACCTACCAATAATACAAATGGGTCTGACTTCACAGGGGAATAACCAACACCACGGACTCAATATACCCCCGTTAGGAATGGCAAAATATTAAACAACTATTAGATGAAGTAGAGCACCACATTATTTGTTTTCTTTCATGTTTGCCAAAATTGTGTGCAGATCTTGAGCATCAATGATCATTAAGATTCATAATCCTGATATTTCTAAATCTGCTGATTGAGCACAGATTTATTCTCTGAATTATCCTCACGAACGTAAAGTCAAAGCATATAATTATAAAGTAAGAAAAGAAAAGCACTTGGTTCATTTCCGGGTAATTATCAGATAGATGATTTATGGATTTGACATGCCAAAAAGACTCCAGCAACAAACGACTTTATCCCCAAGAAACGGAATCATGCAGTCTTTTTCTGTACTTGGTTCTCCAAATAAAAACCGAGTTGACTCAAAATAAAAACGTCAGGACAAATGCCGTCATTTCTGAACCTTTGCTCTTGGCAGCCTATCAAGAGTAACCTTAGAACAAAATATCACCAAATATAGGCAGGAGTTTCCCACCTTTCCCTGGAACAACTTAGAAGCTGAATTGTGGTGTGAAGCACCCTTACCACCAGTAGTGTTTCTTTATGCCACGAACATATGGCCGTCTGAACTTCGATCTTGCAACTCGAATAATCTGCTTCGTGCTGCATGCGGAAGCCGTTTTTATAGCTTCCGGGTCACGTCGCATTCTTACCAATGAATTCCCATATACGTCACAACTCAATGTGAGTGCTCATGGGAGTTGTAGATCCACATTGCACAATGAGGCGGACCATTTCTTTTCCGTTTCACTGTGTTCATATTAATGTCTCAGTTTCTCTACGTCATATCCCCTCCCACCATTCCACCAGAGTAGAATACAACACCTGTAATTCAGAAATGGTTATAGATTGAGACATTGAAGGAAACAAGGAGACCCTGTTTGTATCATATAATGCAATTCCTGCCGTGGTCCGATGCCTCCCAGAGGAATGTGTGACAGGCGGTGCTGCATGCGCCACCGGCAAGGCCAGTGTCCACCCGCCGAGCGTATTACGACTACACAGTGTTACTAGCGGTCTATCATCGGTGCTCAACAAATGGCGGTTACACAACCAGGAGCGGCCCATAGAGGTAAGAGTGGTGGGGCCGGGTTGGGGGGGATTTGACAGACGACCACGAGGGGAAATTAAATAAATTATTAATTTTCCCTCGTCGTCATCTGTCGAAATCCCCCACCCACCCGGCCCGACCACCCCTCCGCTCTTACCTGCACAGGCCGCTTCTGTACACAACGGCGGTCGACCGTCACGGTACACGCCAAACAAAACAACACAACAGTGACCATTGGATGGTTTTAAAAACTACATACATGATGTGATTTGGCAAGTGAACACATCTGCAAATCACACTATAAAACCCACCCCATCCCTGACCCCAATCCGTTGCTCCAAAACTGCAGCCAAGAAGTCAGCCACCAGCGTGGAAAGGGTTTTTTGTCAAGGCACCCCTTTTTCAATCTCACCATGCCTGGGGGGAAAAACCTAATTTCACTGAGCAAGAGTTGTCAGTCGTGGTGGATGAAATCATTAGAGTAGAGCCACACATTGTTTGGAGCCCAAGTCCAGCAGACTCCTCCCTTTAGGAAATTGAAATGCGGGACAGGATAGTCAACAGAGTGAATGCTGTTCGTACCACCCTGCTCACACAGGGCGACATCAGGAAGAGGTGGAACGACCTCAGGCTGAGGGTACGCACAAAGTATAACAGCTGCCACCTGGAAGCACAGAGGACTGGTGATGGCCCTCCCAGCGCATCATTACAACTCTTATCCTGGGAGGAGAAGGTCTTGGCCATCCTGCATACAGAGGGCTTGACAGGAATAGAGGGGGAGTGGACTCTGGTAAGTTACACCTCAAAAACTGCCACAATATCACAATGTCCTGTTTGCTTTCAACTCTGCTTTTGCTAATTTGTTGTCTATCTACTTTCCTAACATGCAATACTCAAGGTATCTGAGATGTTGGTTGGTCTGTGGCAATGTGTATTGATGCAAATAACAGCACATGCATCCAAATCCATGACATGCCATATGTTGCAATGCTGTCTGTAAGTGCATTACCAACAAAATATCAATCCAGGATCCGTGATATATGTCAATATGTAAATGTATGATTCATCCCAAATGCAGGTTGCCAACAGATATGGTACACTAACTATGTGTTAAGTGTTGCCAAAGTGAGGTTGAACTGACTACAACTACCATGAGGCCTTCTGACTCCAACTCTAACCAAGATGCTAGATTGCTTTTGTCCCTTCTTACTTGTCGGTCATCTTATCACTGATTTACACTAGTCATGCAGCTTACCTTTTCACAAGTGTTGGTAAGTAAAGATTGAAAAGCTCCCACTACTACCACGAGGCTTTGTCACTCGAACTCTAACCAAGATCCTAGACTGCTTTTGCCCCTTCTCACTTGTCGGTCATCTTACCACTGATCTACACTAGTCATGCAGCTTACCTTTTCTCAAGTGTTGCTAAAGTGAGGTTGAACTGACTACAACTACCATGAGGCCTTGTCACTCGAACTCTAAACACAATGCTAGACTGCTTTTGTCCCCTTCTCACTTGACGGCCATCTTACCACTGATCAATCATGCATTTTTAGAATCGTATTTGAATTTGTCTTACTGTGTTCGCTATCGCCCCCACGCTTAAGCCGACTGTTTCCGGCTCCTTGCTGCTCCTAGTGACTCCCCCGGTAGCAGCCAATCACGCTGCGAGAGGGTGGAGCTGAGGGCGGGGAACAGAGGTAAATGCAACTCGCAGCGCGGGAGTTCCCTATTAGGCTTTCCCTGCCACCAGGTCTCGATCATTGGCCTTGCTAAAGCGCTATTATTATTCTTAAGAAATACTGTTTTTTAAAATCAATCATGCATTTTTAGAATCGTATTTGAATTTGTCTTACTGTGTTCGCTATCGCCCCCACGCTTAAGCCGACTGTTTCCGGCTCCTTGCTGCTCCTAGTGACTCCCCCGGTAGCAGCCAATCACGCTGCGAGAGGGTGGAGCTGAGGGCGGGGAACGGAGGTAAATGCAGCTCGCAGCGCGGGAGTTCCCTATTAGGCTTTCCCTGCCACCAGGTCTCGATCATTGGCCTCGCTAAAGCGCTATTATTATTCTTAAGAAATACTGTTTTTTTAAAATCAATCATGCATTTTTAGAATCGTATTTGAATTTGTCTTACTGTGTTCGCTATCGCCCCCACGCTTAAGCCGACTGTTTCCGGCTCCTTGCTGCTCCTAGTGACTCCCCCGGTAGCAGTCAATCACGCTGCGAGAGGGTGGAGCTGAGGGCGAGGAACGGAGGTAAATGCAACTCGCAGCGCGGAGTTCCCTATTAGGCTTTCCCTGCCACCAGGTCTCGATCATTGGCCTTGCTAAAGCGCTATTATTATTCTTAAGAAATACTGTTTTTAAAATCAATCATGCATTTTTAGAATCGTATTTGAATTTGTCTTACTGTGTTCGCTATCGCCCCCACGCTTAAGCTGACTGTTTCCGGCTCCTTGCTGCTCCTAGTGACTCCCCCGGTAGCAGCCAATCATGCTGCGAGAGGGTGGAGCTGAGGGCGGGGAACGGAGGTAAAATGCAACTCGCAGCGCAAGAGCGCAGCGGACGCGCGCAGCGGGCGTGCCGGCGGCGCGCCAAAGGCGCGCCAAAGGCAAGCCCATCTGCGCCCGTCCGCGCCCATCTGGGCCCAGGGGCCATTCGTTATGCCTGTCCTACTAGCTACCCCTCGGAAATACTGAAAACTATGCATTCTACCCATTTGCACCTCGCCCGTGAAACTTTGTCCCTTACATCTAAACACGGAATCTTTATCAAACGGAGCACGTTTCCAGAAATACAGATCTCCACCACCCCAAAGCACATTTCACATAGCCAGGCTAAACTCGGAGCTAGGCCCTTATCGATCTATTACCTTAATACCCGCTCTCTTGTCAGACACCAGCTGGACATATTCCTCCTATTGACCACTGATAAACCTGATATTCTATTGCTGACTGAAACCTGGCTCACTGTCGACTCTGCCCCTGATATGTTGGCAGCACTACCCCCCGATTATTATATCATTCATGCCAACCGCCTGCCTGGTAAACCAGGGGGGGGGGGTCGCAGCCATCATCCATGCTGACTTCAAGTT
The DNA here is from genome assembly GCA_963921515.1 of Calotriton arnoldi. Classification (NCBI taxonomy): domain Eukaryota; kingdom Metazoa; phylum Chordata; class Amphibia; order Caudata; family Salamandridae; genus Calotriton; species Calotriton arnoldi. The sequence continues at coordinate 2,355,837 of CAWUFW010000039.1, forward strand.
CTGCTCCTTGACATGCCTTGCTCTCAAGGAGACAGAGAATTTAGTAATACATCTTGAATCTGTCAACGACTCCTTCGTCTGTGTATTAATCTACAGGCCCGTGGATTATTTTGTTGTTATATTAATCTACAGGCCACCTTAACAGATGCCTTTTTTTCCCCTCTCACTCAGTGAACAGATGGCTAAACTCGTGATTGAGCATTCCAAGGTCCTTCTCGTTGGCGATTTTAATTACTGGTATAATGACCCTCAGGAAGGGGTACAATCAGCTGAGATGGCTGATCTCCTTACAAATTTAAACTTTACCCAACAAGTCTCATTCCCTACTCATTTGAAAGGGCATATCCTTGACCAAGTCTGGACTATTGGTCTGACCACTTCTACCCCTACAATTGTCCCTTGCATTTGGTCTGACCACCATTTAATAAAATTTACACTTGTTCTTCCGGCCATCGAGAAAATTAGTACGGCCGAAGGCAGCTTCGCTAGAAAATGGAACAATGTCAATAAAAAAGATTTTCTTGACACGTTATCCAACACAGCCCCATCCCCTGGCACTGACATCAATGCCTCGGAAATGAACATATCCGAGTGGCTATTAATGCCAGTAACAAGCACGCACCCCTTAAAAAAGTCAAACTAGCCCGTCGCGCAGACGCACAGCGATGGTTCTCCACTGAACTTAAAATCCAGAAATTGGCTTTGCGCCAACTAGAGAGGCAGTGGCGACTGAAGTACTCCCCGACAAAAACTCCTCTACACCATAGCTCGGAAGGAATACAAGAGGAGCATCCTCACGGCCAAAGCCGCTCATTTTTCTGCGCGTATCCTGAAGTCCAACAATAGTTCTAAAGAATTTTTTTCCATAATTAATGAATTAACCAATCCTGAGAGAATTGTTTTGAAGGCTACACCCTCCCAAACATTGTGCAATTCTTTAAATGACTATTTTATTGAAAAAATTATTACTATCAAAGCCAGTATTCCTAAGCACTCTTCCATTCTGAACCCTTCTGTCTTGCACAGAAACAACTGTAGTATCAGCTGTTTCCCTTCTATCAGAACGGAGACTTTCCAGGATCTCCTTGTAAAAGTCAAATCAGGTGCCCCTTCTGACTGCTGCCCACCACATATACTTAAGGACTGCCCTGCAGTCTACCCGGGCCCCGCACTCGCCCTTCTGAACGAGTCACTTTCATCTGGCCAAGTCCCTATGGCCTTCAAGAAAGCTACAGTGGAACCCCTCCTAAAAAAATCTGGAGCGGATCCCGCGCTTCTGTCTAACTACCGCCCGATCTCTTTGCTTCCATTCCTGGCGAAGGTATTGGAAGCCCATGTAGCTAAATGTCTATCTAACTTTTTGGAGGAATCTAAATACCTGGACCCTCATCAGGCAGGGTTCCGGCCGGCTCATTCTACTGAAACTGTAATCCTTGCTGTCCTGGATACTCTCCGGGACAACGCCGACAGAAACTCTCCTCAGGCACTGGTATTATTGGACCTCTCTGCCGCCTTTGACACGGTCGACCACACTATTCTGCTCGACCGTGTCAAACATGCTGGTATTCAAGGTACGGCGGCTCTCTGGCTTACTTCCTTTTTGGAAGATCGCTCCCAGGCCGTTCATCAAGGTCACTTTTGGCTCCCCCACGTAAAATCACCTGTGGCGTTCCACAGGGCTTGGCTCTTTCTCCCCACTTATTTAATCTTTATATTGCCCCCTTGATTCAGTCCCTTAAAGATAGGAAGGTGACTGTTTTTAATTATGCAGATGACCTCCAACTACTCTTTAGGATTGACAACTCACACAACTCGGTCACGGACTTTCAGGCTACAATGCGGCACATCCAACAATGGATGGACCTCAACCATCTCAAACTGAACCCTGGTAAGACAGAGCTTGTTCTCACTGGGGACAGTTACAAGTACTGGGGTCCCCATTACTGGCCTCCAGAGCTAGGACCCCCTCCCTCACCATCCCCCTCAGCTAAAACACTAGGAGTCTCCCTCAACAATGACCTTTCACTAAAAACCCAGGTCGGTGCGGTGATCTCTAAGTGTTTTTTTCAAATGCGCAAGATCAGGAAGATACACCGCCTTCTCACTCAGGAAGCCCTGATCCAGGTCATAATAGCCACTGTCCTGTCACATCTGGACTATGCCAACTCTGTGTACTTGGGCATGCCACTCTACCTGCTTAAACGGCTTCAGATGGCCCAAAATCATGCAGCCCGACTGATCTTTCGACAACCTAAATGGCAACCAGCGACTCCCTTGCTGAAGAAATTGCACTGGCTCCCCATCTCCCAGCGCTGTGCCTTTAAAACAGGTTGCCTCATTTTTAAATCCTTGCATGGCAATAGTCCTGTATTTATCAACAGCCTGATATCTAGGCATACTCCCTCACGTAACCTGCGTTCTGCCCACCTCTCACTCCTCATCACTCCGACATTCAAGCGGGTGCGTCAAGGAGGCCGCAGATTTGCTATTCTCGCCCCCAAACTGTGGAACTCACTCCCGCTGGAAATACGGTCTTGCACAAACCTCCTGCAGTTTAGGAAGTCCCTTAAAACATGGCTTTTTGCACAAGCCTATGATTGATGTTTTCTTGGATAGCACTTAGAGCCTTCTATAGCGCCATGAAGCCACCTGGTGTACGCGCGCTTTATAAATTATTTTTAACATTAACATTTAACATCTACACTAGTCATGAAGCTGACCTTTTCTCAAGTGATGCCAAAGTGAGGTTGAACTGACTACAACTACCATGAGGCCTTGTCACCCGAACTCTAACCAAGATGCTAGACTGCTTTTGCCCCTTCTCTCTTGTCGGCCATCTTACCACTGATCTACACTAGTCATGCACCTTACCTTTTCTCAAGTGTTGCCACAGTGAGATTAGACTGTCTACAACTACCATGAGGCCTTGTCACTCCAAGTCTAACCAAGATGCTAGACTGCTTTTGCCCCTTCTCACTTGTCGGTCATCTTACCACTGATCTACACTAGTCATGCAGCTTACCTTTTCTCAAGTGTTGTTACAGTGAGATTAGACTCTCTACAACTACCATGAGGCCATGTCACTCCAAGTCGAACCAAGATGCTAGACTGCTTTTTCCCCTTCTCACTTGTCGGCCATCTTACCACTGATCTACGGTAGTCATGCAGCTTAATTTTTCTCAAGTGTTGGTAAGTAGCGATTGTAAAGCTACCACTACTACCATGAGGTCTTGTCACTCCAACTCTAACCAAGATTCTAAACTGCTTTTGCCCCTTCAGTCTTGTTAGCCATCTTACCACTGATCTACACTAGTCATGCAGCTTAGCTTAGTGAGGTTGAACTGACTACAACTACCAGGAGGCCTTGTCACTTTAACTCTAACCAGATGCTAGACTGCTTTTGCCCATCTCACTTGTCAGCCATCTCACTAGTCATGCAGCTTACCTTTTCTCAAGTGTTGCCAAAGTGAGGTTGAACTGTATACAACTACCTTGAGGCCTTGTCACTCCAACTCTAACCAAGATGCTAGACTGCTTTTGCCCCTTCTCACTTGTCAGCCATCTTACAACTGATCTACACTAGTCATGCAGCTTACCTGTTCTCAAGTGTTACCAAAGTGAGACTGAACTGACTACAACTACCATGAGGCATTGTCATTCCAACTCTAACCAAGATGCCACACTGCTTTTGCCCCTTCTCACTTGTCGGCCATCTTACCACTGATCTACACTAGTCATGCAGCTCACCTTTTCTCAAGTGTTGCCAAAGTGAGTTTGAACTGACTACAACTACTATGAGGCCTTGTCTCTCCAACTCTAACCAAGATGCTAGACTGATATTGTCCCTTCCCACTTGTCGGCCATCTTACCAGTGATCTACACTAGCCATGCAGCTTACCTTTTCTCAAGTGTTGGTAAGTAGAGATTGAAAAGCTACCACTACTACCACGAGGCCTTGTCACTCCAACTCTAACCAAGATGCTAGACTGCTTTTGCCCCTTCTCACTTGTCGGCCATCTTACCACTGATCTACACTAGTCATGCAGCTTTCCTTTTCTCAGGTGTTGGTAAGTAGAGATTAAAAAGCTACCACTACTACCATGAAGCTTGACAATACAACTCTAACCAGAATGCCAGACTGCTTTTGCCCCTTCTCACTTGTCAGCCATCTTACCACTGACCTACACTAGTCATGAAATGTGCAATATACAGTAAATGCTCCACTCAAATATATGTCTGAATACTTTGATTGATGGTGTCCTGGACTCATAAACTGAAACTATTGATGACATGAGTGACACCATAACAACGGTGTACCCCTAATATATGTCAGCATGAAGAAGACTCAGCTCATTAGCACTGCCAGGTGACCCCTTGAGTCTGCACTTCTCACATGATGAACAATGCTACATCTACAAACAACCTGGGTATTTGCCTGAATTAGACACAACTAGGCTTTGGAATGGACAAAAACACATGGTATGACTACACTGTGTTGGTAGCTGAGTTTTGGAGTTGTCATGTCTATCCCTAAAGCCAAAATGCCACATAGCTTCACATCTAATGAGCTGATGAAATCTAATACTTAGATTGAATGTTTGCAAATGTCTAGTAACCAACTTTAACTCCAAGCTAATGAGTGAGAATACTAATCTCTAACTATTTTGTTCCATTCTAAGTACCCATTAACTTTGACAAAAACAACGTGGATGTAGATACCTCACTTCCAACAATGACAATGTTCTCCATTTCTCAACAGGTCAATCCACCACTGCACCGGACCAGCGGTTGAAAACCCAACAGAGTTCCTCTCCTCCCCAGCAAGACGCCCTCAGTGATGATAACGCTGCTAAAGATGTGGACATGGATGACGGTCCTGGCCCATCTGCCAGTCTGGGCAGATGCCAACAGCGGGGCTCGCTGTGCCCTAAACCACACCTCCCACCACAGCTACGATAACACCGCCAACCACTGCCCCCCCACCTGTGCACTTAACACAGTGACTACCATCCTGCGCCCCCTAGTCCTGATTGCTGATCCAGCCTGCACCACCCCAATCACAGAGGAACCCAGTGGGAGGGTGCAGTCGGTGACAAGGGCACAGGGCCGGGGGGGGGGGTAGGCATCATAGGATGGTAAATGTTGGCCCCCAGAGTGAGCCCACTGAGGACACAGACACCCAGGCTGCCATCACCCAAGTGCTGGGATTCTTCCAAGACTCCCAAAGTGTGATGGGACATGTTTTGACAGAAATCTGAGAAATGAAGGAGCTGCAGCAGGACACATACCAGGAGGTTGCTGACATCCACTCTGCGGTGGCCGACATCCACACTGAGGTGGTCTGCGTTCACACGGAGATGGTCGGCATCTGTACTGAGGTGGTCAGCCTCTGCACCAAAGTGGCCTCCCTGATTGGGGTGCTGAGGGACATAAACACTACCCTCTGCAGGGCTTTTCCCCCTGCAACAATCCCTTCCTGTGGCCCAAGTACATCCGCACCATCAACATCTGCCACAGCCACAAGAAGGGAGGCCTTGACAGAGGATGATATGCCTGCAAGCGCCCCTGCCTCAGCTGCTCCAGATCCCCCCTCTGTCCAAGTGAGGAGACGTCCACGGAAACTGCAAGTAGCTCAGGATGGGAAGACACCCACCACCGCCAGGAGGAAACCTTGCCCCTAATGTTGTTCTGTGTGTGCTTCACATTCACTTTGTTGACTAATCCTGACCACTTTTCCATATCTGATTGACTTTGGACTCCAGAACAAATGGACCCTGCTACAATGGTTTCATCCACCCTGACTGAAGGCTGCACATTTTTGTTATCACTATTTAAGTTTTTTTACTTGATTTCTTGGGCATGTTCACTCAAATAAAAACACACGTCACCAAAGCATTGCCTCTTGTTGTAATTCTCACATATAACATTGTGAATGTACTACCATGTGAACTTTGCATCATAAACATTTGCGACTTCTGGAAGCATAGATATGCTGTCTGCAAAAAATTTTAAAATCAGGATTACTACCGTGTCACAACAACACATACATACAAGTGTCCGGGCTTACAACATCTTTATTCCATAGTTCAAGTCGTAGGCTGACATGATGTCAGACACATAACAAGTAAGAGATGTTTCAGTTATACTGGGTCAGTGATCACATAATCACTTGCAGACTCTCACAACATGGAAGGAGGGGATACATCTGACAATATCCCACACAATAGGCAACAACAAATAAGGTCTACATCATCAGCTGAAGCCATTTTGACCACCTCACAAAAGAAAGTCTACATCAAAGTAACAAACAAACAGACACATGTCAGTACAACAGTTTCTGACCACAGGGTTTTTTCAATCCAGTGTTGCTTGCATCTGTCGAAATGTCACCAACAAATGTCAGTGATGTGCTACAAGCACTTTGCACTACAATGAGGAGACACAGCAACAGCCACATTCAGTTCATAGGCAATGAGGAACTAGCCAATGTGAAGGCTGGATAGCGTTATTTGGGCACAACACTACATTGTGTTGGCAGTGCTTAATTTGAGCCGGTGCTTTCCGGAGCACCGGCACTTAATTGGTTTCCGGTGCTCGGCACCAGCACCTAATTGTCAACACCACACTTAGGGCAGTCTACCACAAGGTGGCACTGCTCATGTAATTTAAAGGTGAGCAGTATAACAGTTGTTTAGGAAAACAATATACATTAAAAAATTGCTGATACCTGCCTCCCCAGCCACTCCTTTAGCTTTGGGGACCTGGAATAATCTGAACAGTTGCATTTACATGCGAGAGAGATGGTTAGTAGTTGTTTTGGCAGCAATGACAAGGGTGATGGGTGGTGCAAGCTGCAGTGGCCTCCTGGTCAGAGCCCTGGCACTTAATATTTTACAAATTACGCACTGTGTGTTGGATCAGATTATAGCACACATATTGCATTAGGACCAAAGCACCACAAGGAACAAGTCCAATGGAAGCCCGGTAACTTCCAACCTATCGCTGTGCAAGCTGTCTTGGTACCGGCTTTGCACACCCAAACTCTGTGACACAGATTCCCAGAAAGAATCCATGTCCACTTCACACGTCTGAACAGCATTATATACCAGCTAAAGTCACAACTCTGCAATATCCAAATGAAGATGACATGGTGAAGATACGTAAAACAGACCAACAGAGAAAACATACATAAGACACACTTCACATTGTCATCTTTTATAGAATACAGTCCAAAACAACATTTACAGCTGACAAAGCTACACTTACAATACCAAAACCTTTCCCTAGGTCTTTCCAGAGCCATATATTACTAGTATGTAGCATTAACATCTTCCTCACAACATCACTACAATATTTGCAAGAATGTTCAAAGTCATCACATCTCACACCATACTTACACTCAGGAGAAGAAGTTCTGGATGAGATCCTCACGCAAGTCAGCTCCTTCGTCATCACCACTATCTATCATCTTCATTTGGCTTTTCAGGGTCCCCACCCAGTGGGTCTGCATGGCCTGCATCCTCTGCGATGTAAGGGATGTTCCATCGCAGGGCAATGTTGTGGATTATGCAGCAGGCCACAGTGATCTTATACACTTCCCCGGTGAGTAGAGGAGGGCTCCCTCAGTCTTGTCCAGACATCTGAATCTGGCTTTCAGGAGCCCAAAAGCCCGCTCCATTGGATTCTGTGTTCTTCCATGGGCCTCATTGAAGTGGACATCCCCTGCCATTGTAAGATTCCTCAGCGGTGCCAACAACCATGGCCGGTTGGAATATGCTCAGTATCCTAGATGGAAAATAGACAGAAGGGCAACATTTGGTTACACACTTTCAGATCATACTACCTGACATTTCCCACACAAAGTTAGGACAGATCACACTTACCTACAAGTTAGGCCCTTTCCGATAGTAGTTGTGACATCAGCTGGGGTATGGTGCTGTTCTGCAGTATGAAGGAATCATGTGCAGATCCTAGGAACCGGGCACAGACGTTTGATATGTACAAATCCGGTAAGCAGACAACTTGCAGGTTGATAGAATGGAAGTGCTTCCTGTTCTGGTGGACTTGCTCCCTGTCATGCGGTGGTACTAAGGCAATACAGGTGCCATCCATAGATCCAATTCCATCTCTTTGCTACCAGCTCCGGCTAAGATGTTGGAAAAACTGGTGCAGAGGCAATTGTCTAGTTTTATCGAAAAGGAGGGCATTCTACACGATACCCAATCTGGCTTCAGGTCGGGATTTAGCACTGAGACGGCCCTCCTGGAGGTGGCGGAACTAGTTAGACAGGCTGCAGATTCAGGGGCCTCTGCGATGCTGGTGCTCCTGGATCTGTCGGCCGCTTCGACTACCGTTGACCATACCTTGCTATTAGAGAGACTGTTGGATAGTGGTATTGGAGGTTCGGCCCTGGCCTGGTTGAAATCCTATTTGGAGAATCGCACTCAGAGGGTTGCGCTTCAACCTTTTATCCAAGCCAAAACAGCTCTGGTGTGGAGTCCCTCAGGGGTCAGCACTCAGCCCTCTTTTGTTCAATGTGTACCTGGCTCCTCTGTTTACCCTGATAGCCAATTGGGGGATAAGAGCGATCTCCTACGCAGACGATACACAATTGGTTTTCTCCTTCAAAGAGCAGACCGTGGCTGCCTTTGAGAGTTTCAAGGGCTGCCTGAGAGACATAGCGTGGTGGATGAATAACAACAAACTCAGGCTGAATGCGGGAAAGACTGAGGTGTTGTTTTTCGGGAAAGAGCCACCCCAGCTTCGGAGCTCTGGTGGCCTACCGAAATGGGTCCACCTCCCTCACCGGCAGATTGTATAAAAATCTAGGTGTTAAGTGGGAGTCTGACCTCTCCTTCTCGGCTCAGATTCGTCAGGTGACGGCCACCTGTTTTTGCCAACTGAGGAATCTGAAGAAATTTTTGTATCTGCTTCCAGAGGAGTGTCGGAAAAACATAGTACATGCTGTGGTAACCTCCAGGCTAGACTATGCTAATGGCCTCTATCTGGGTCAGCCAGAGTATCTGATCAAACGCCTGCAGGTAGTGCAAAATGCGGCTGCGAGACTAATTAGGCGAGTGCCGTTTCGCGAGCATGTCTCTCCGCATTTAAAAGCATTACACTGGCTCCCAGTGAGGAAAAGAGTCAAATTCAAGGCTTTGACTTTGGCGTTCCGTGCTATGCATGGTAACTGCCCTATCTACTTGAAACACAGATTGCGTGGTTACCAACAATCCAGAACCTTGAGATCCAATTCCCAAAATCTACTATGTATTCCTCGTTTTAAAAAGGCACGGATGGGTGGTAGATCCTTTACGCTCGGGGCTGCTAAACTGTGGAACTCTCTGCCGAGCAATCTCCGCACTATTGATTCGGAGCCCCTTTTAGGAAAATGGTGAAAACTTGGCTTTTAAGGAAGACTGAGGGACTATGACTTGGCCCTTGAGCGGTCCAGTGCTGTACTATTTTCCGCTTAGCGCCGGGACACCTCTGTTTGAGGTAGCTGTCGCGCTTTACAAGTGTTTGTATTATTATTATTATTATTATGTGGAATGTGACCAAATCCATAGAAATCCACCTTCACAGGGACTAAATCCTGACGTCTGTGGAACTGGATGTAGCTGCCCATGTGTCTAAAAAGTGCTGCTAGCACCTCAGTGAGGACACGGCTGAACATAGGTTGAGACATTCCATCCGAAATAGCAACACTGAAATGGCCAAAAAATGCAACACTGAAATAAGTTTAACTAGTGTTGGTGTTGATGTAGGATTATTGAGGTGAGGTAAGAGGTCAGCTTCCAACTTATGACATAGATTCATGATTGTTTGCCAATACAAACAGAACCTCTGGATGATATGTCACTCTTCCATGGTGTGTAGGTCTAGAAATGGGCGGTAGACTGGAGGCTGGAGTCTCCTCCCTCTCCCAGGATACCTATGTGAGGAGTAACACAAAAATGTATATTGCTAAAAGTGTGTAGAGAAACATATGTGAAGAGTAAGGCTAAAGTAATGTGTCTGAACAGCAATGCTTCATGAAGCTGTACACATTTTACATCATCATTGGCAGATCTTGAACATCAACCTGTCATCCCCAAGCTGGCCTTCACAGGTCTGTAACAAAACTGTGCACATCATCAAATCAACAATTCCTAATTGCTACTACAGTGAGGGTAGCATAACATGTATTACCACCAACCTCGGTATACAGCGCGTCGCACACATATTATCTATGTGCACAGTAATGCACTACACAGATGAAGGTTCCTACTGGACATGACATGGAAAAGGAGCATTTCTAAAGTAAACATGTTTGCCGACATTTGTGGTGGTAGGGATGCACTTAACTGTCACAAATACAGCCTCAGCAACCCGTAAAATACTGTCACCAATACACTCTATACAACCACTAACATGGCGGGAGCCTGACCTCGCATATGGGACAAACGCAACTTTCCACTGCTGGCGGTCGTTGACCACGCATTGGGTGGTTCACTCCATGGCGCACACAGTTGGGGAATGTGACTGCCGCAGCCCAATGGCTGTGTGCGTCTACGCCCATGACTGCATATGCGGCGTACATGTATGCCGCAATTTGAAAATAAACTCACTTGGCTACTGACACTGCTGGAATAAACACCTCCTTTACATCAGCTGCTGTGTGCCAACCCTGTTAGCAACCATGGCAGGCCAAGCAGGTGAGAGGGCCCATGCCTTCACACCAGATGAGCTGGAGACACTGGTTGGAGTGGTCCTTCCTCTGTATGGCTAGCTCTATGGTTCACCAGAGAAGCAGGTAACTTTCTGCATGATGTTTGAAGACATATGAGAGCTCATCCTTACCATGTCCGTAGGCTACTATGTGCCTCTGAGTCCCAGAGTGAAATCACAGACACCTTTCTTAGGGAGTGGTGTTCCTACTTATGAAAATCATGTGATGGATCATGGTGCTCTGTACTTTGTTGAAAATAAACTCCATAGTGATGTAGGAGTAGCCCTATATCCTACCCCTTTGCCATGCACATATAACTGCATGCTAAAGTGTAATGTCACCTGTTGTGGGTTTCACATGCAGATCTTGTTCAATCTGTAAAGGAATTAATATGTTTGACTGCATGACTTGTGTATGTACAATGTAAGGTGCAGTAGCAGTTGATCTCAGATGTGTATAGTACCCCAAATCTCCTAGCACACATCAGTCCTCCCCATCCTCTTGGCTGGGAGTGAAGGATACATCACAGACTCGTTCAGAGAGCAACATAACAACCATGTCCTGTATTGGATGGCCAACAGATGTACACTTACCTATGTAAAACTTGGGAATCTGATGGTAGTGTGAGATCACTATGGTACATCTGCAGATAGCAATTCCCAGCAATGATTACTACCCACTCTGGCCCAGGTTGTAGTTGAGGAATATGTGACATAGTACTGCAGCACAGTGTGCTCTCCCTGTAGATCTGCTGATCCTTAGTTAATGCCCAAACTAGTATTTCTGAACAATGTGTTCGCCTACTACATCTTACATATGCTACTTATAGTATTGTACCTGACTCACAGACATGAGTCTATGTGTCATTTACCCATATTGTCAATCTCTCACAAAACAATCCTTGAATGTGATTAACCCAAACAACTTGCAAGCCTGTCTGTGCGCACAGAAAAGCTCAACCAAGGCAGAGTCAGAATTCAGGATGACATGAGGCCATGTCAAAGCCAATAGTGAGAAATTAATAATACTTGCCAAAGTACAACACAATGCACATTTGTGCACCACTGCTTATAGCATCACATACTTCATCTCTCAATGTACTACACAGTGCACATTTGTGCACCAATGCTCACAAAACTACACTTCGAGACCAAAAAGTACATTCCACACCTCTCTCTCTCTCTCATGCTTTCAAATGCACATCCCACACATTCTGTTTTTGGCAAGGCTGTTCTACTGTGACCGCTCCCACTGTAAGACTGCAAGATTACAAGAAAGAAACCTTTAAGAGAAACAAGGCATATGCAGGACGTCGTACATTCAGGTTAGGATCAAATAACACGCCAAAGTCAATTAAAATGATGGTAGTCAAAGGTCATCACGTGGCGTCAGACCACAAGAGTGCCTCTAGCACAACATTCCACCCCATGACCTTTGACTATCATAACATACATATATCAAAAAACTGAACTTCTTAACTGAAAGCACAAATATAATTGAAGCACACATCAAGACAGTGACATTATAAACTCATGTGCTTAACTGAATGCACAAATATAAATGAAACACATGTTAAAACAGTGACATTCTAAACGCATGTGCTTAACTGAAAGCACAAATATAATTGAAGCACACACTAAAACAGTGAAATCATAAAAGCATGTAGCAATCATTTTTAATGCAGGTAAAAATAGCTCATGCATATCTGAATACTCAGCAACAAGAATAAATGTATGATGGATGCACAAATAGAATCAAGCATGTGAACTCATTAATGCTCCTAATGTCACAAATGGCTAATTCTGGAACTTCTACAATGGAAGCAGCCAAACTTATATATTTTGTGCTTAAAAATAAAGGAACTTCAACATCATCTTTCATCTTCTGTCATTTTCTGGATATGCTTAAAAATGAAAATATCCTCCTGTGTGAAAAGTCAACACTCCCTTTCTTTGAAATGTTTAAACATTTTACTTCATGTTCACAACATTAGTCCATGATTACTGGCTTGGTAAGTTCGTCTGGTTTGTTCAGCCAAAGGATGTCAACAACAATGTTGGTTTTCGTCATCTGGTGATCACTCCAGGGTTGGGGAGGAGGGGGTCTCACACCCTCACGGGCCCACTCAAAGGCACCCACATGCAGGACAGGGACATCAGGTACACCAACACGTCGCAGTATGATCTGGAAAAGAAACAAGCATCACTCTTCTTGCAAAAAATATTTTTCAAAAAGCGCACGTTTTCCTTTTTCTGTTTTGGTCTGATTGTTCAATATTATCATTCCTGTCTGCACGGTTCTCTGCTGGCTCTGGGGAATTATCTGAGAATTCTACCCACACTATGGCCTCTGAATTCTTGGTATTGGAGTGAAACTCACCTTCTCCCTGCACAGTAAGAAGGGCTGGGGCAGTCTCCTTCCTGACTATTTCTCCACACACTGCTGAATAAGTACACCCTTGATCATTTGGCATGAGCCCAAGGCAATCCATCTGCCCTATCTGCTCTGGTAACTTTCCTTTCTTCAACTGGCCCCTCACCTTCTGTGGGACTGGTCTGCGCTGTGCATACTGACACATAGGAACCACAGTTCTAAGTAAGTCTAGTGGGATATGCATCCCTTCATTCTCTGCCCACCTGTTAGTATGGTCTTTCTCTCCTAGGTGCTCGCACTTAGTTATGCACACCAAATCAGAATCGTGTGCCACCACCTCTGTCTCCAAGATTTTAGCCTTTTCATCTGTAAGGGAATTAAAGGTTCTGTCTAGTGAATGTATAGGACCAGTAGCATCTACATGATACACAGTAGCTGCGCTTTGCAGTAAAATCTGCCATTTCACTGGGGAATCTTGTGTCTTAGCACCTCAAAGACCACCACTGGACTTTCTATTGGAACCTGCACCAACTGTTCATGCAAAACTGCAGTTTCTGTCAGTATGTAACATTTGATCATTAGAGAAATCTCAAAAGTCAAAATCACATTATCTCTTATTGTCATCTGCCCAGTGTCTGTCAGCATGCAAAAACACACAGATAATTGTGTCTGCATAGTGTCTGTCAGAACACAACTAAAAATGAACAGTGTCTGTCCTGTATCTATCAGAGCACAATTCAAATTCAGCTGTGTTTGCCCTGTATCTGTCACAGTGCAAGCAAAACATTCTCCAGCATTTGAAAATGTTTGTCCAAAAGTCTAAAAGCACACTCTTCTTTCCTTGTTTTTCGCACATACTCAAAGTGGCATACTGCCCCAGAACTGTTACATGTAATTCAATGTCTCTTTTCTGTATTGGCCACACGTTTAAAAAACATTGCATAATCTCTTTTGCAGACTCAAAAGCACATTGCTGCTCCTCTTCAAATCTAGACTCAGAGTCAAGTTTAAAAATCACATTTTCTGTCATTTCTTTTTTCAAAATAGTGTCTCTCCACGTAAAGCAAGGTTTGTCATTCACTGACATGTCTGATTTATAACTGCAACCAACGATCGCTAGTTCTAACAGGCTGATTTGTTTATCTTCCTGCACGTTTACATTTTCTCGGTTCAACGTTACTTCGGAAGCTTCAAATTCAACCAAGATAACATTCATTTCTGGCTGAGGATCGTCCTCAAAAGAATTAATTAAAACCTCCTGTGAACACTGTAAATTAACCTGCAGCTTCTCTGCATCCACATTTTTCATGAATGAATCACTCTGGCTATCTAAACAGCCTGGCAAAATAAACAGCTTCGGAGTTTGGAACATGTTCAACTCTTTTTTCAAAGATTTATTTTCACGTGTTAAAAGGTCTGACTCTTCTTTAGTGTTAACTAGCTCCCTTTGCAGCTCATTACGTTCTTTTTCCAATTGTTCACATTTTTGATACATGCTAAGCAATGCATTCAAAATGACACCACTTTTTCTGTCCATACCAAGTTATTTTCCCCCTTTAAGAGAAAAATCATGTACACATTTAAATATCTGTGCTTGCCCCTCATATTTTAAACATGCATTAGAGGCAAGTTCTCCCACTCAAATAACTCAGTTGGCATCTGGGAATCTGCAACTGAAAACATAGTCATTTTAGAAAGCATCTTCCCCTTTTAAAATTGAATTTTTTCAAATCCTCGAGTGACGCCAAATGTATTGCTCCGCCTTTCAGATAATACAGAATCTCCCACACGGTGGCTCAAACACAGTGAAGCAAAACATAAAACACAACACCACCTAGAAAAGGGTTTCACTTTACAAAATGCAAAGACTCTCTTTTTAGAATAAGGCTTGGGGTTTTATTTATGCTATGCTCTCTAACAGAAAGGCTTTCCCAGATGTCAAATGAACCACATTCAAATATATAGAGATATATATTTATATGCAAGCAATAATTACACACTTGGTAAATGCAACAGTTAAATGCATGGATAATAACATGAATAAACAAGCAGCAAATAGTATGAGATAAAACTCAAGCAAATATACTGGACAACCTGCAAGAGTTCAGAAAGATATATACACTGAATACATCAAGTGATTACTTTGGATGTGCACTCTGACTCATTTACACATCACAAAGAAAACACCTCAAATAACCACAGCCACTGGAACCACGCATCACAATGGCACTAGTCAGAAACAAATCACCTCACCCGATAGTTCACTCGTCTTCCTTGCCAACTCAAGCTGGGGGGCCCGTTAACAGCTGGGCTTGGACTCTCAACCAGGACTCAGGTTCCGTTCGTCTTACGGCAGTACGTCGACTCCGTAAGTGAGCTCCCACCCTGGCTGTCAACAACCCTCAGCTTTATAGTCTCAAAACAAACACTAGAAGGTTCGAGAGTCTTCCCCCTCTGCGCCAAGGAAACTTATTGGAACTGGCCAGCTTCCAGGCAAGCATTCCACGGCAGGAAGGAGTTCCCACGTTTCCTCTACATTCTCACATGTTCCAGCCTTTTTCTTGACGAAGCTTACGAAAGCCTTCGGGTGTACATTAAACAATCTCTCACAAAACAATCATTGAACATGATTAACCCAAACAACTTGCAAGCCTGTCTGTGCGCACAGAAAAGCTCAAGCAAGGCAGAGTCAGAATTCAGGATGACATGAGGCCATGTCAAAGCCAATAGTAAGAAATTAATAATACTTGCCAATGTACAACACAATGCACATTTGTGCACCACTGCTTATAGCATCACATACTTCATCTCTCAATGTACAACACAGTGCACATTTGTGCACCACTGCTCATAACACTGCACTTCGAGACTAAAAAGTATATTCCACACCTCTCTCTCTCTCATGCTTTCAAATGCACATCCCACACGTTCTGTTCTTGGCAAGGCTGTTCTACTGTGACAGCTCCCACTGTAAGACTGCAAGATTACAAGAAAGAAACCTTTAAGAGAAACAAGGCATATGTAGGACGTTGTACATTCAGGCTAGGATCAAATAACACACCAAAGTCAATTAAAATGATGGTAGTCAACGGTCATCACGTGTTGTCAGACCACAAGAGTGCCTCTAGCACTACACTGGGGGTCTATTGTCAGTGCAGCATCCATTGCAGGAAGAGGTGGGAGGACCTGAGACGCTGGACCCGGAAGATCGTGGAGGTCCAGCTGGGGAAGTTCTCCCCACGTGGTACGGACACTCGCCAGACACTGACTACCCTAATGGCCTGCATCCTGGAGGTGGCCTACCCAGAGCTTGAAAGGCAGTTGAGGGCCCAACAGTAGCTAGGAGGGGGTGAGTATTGTACTGCCTAATCTAAATCTTCTCTAACCATCTATTCATCTATTGTTACAGGAAACAGCGACCACATCAACATGGAGGTTGACTGATGACAAACAAAATTGCATGTGTAGGTCTGATTGGCATGTGTAACATATGCGTGTGGTACTATCATATGTATAAGTGTTTTCTACAATATCTATTGGTCTACATAGTTTGAAGTCTGTGTCCATCACAATTGTATGTGTAGCCCAACATGCCAAAGACTTTTGTGAATGGTGATGTGCATACATGTAATGTGTAATCACAGACAAGGGTGTGTAGACATGGGTGGGTGGTCACACATACCTAAATACATTGTTCATTGTGATGACTTGGTTCCAAATGGTGAGGCAATTACCTACATGGTCGGATTACTTACAGTACTGTCTCACAATGTGATGTTCCATTCCGTTGAGGTGTGACTATACAATTAGGTGACATGCACATGTGGAATAAGGATATTCATTAAGTGACTTCTGACATGCAGCAGGTAGTGTAATCCACACATGTTGGGGTCATATGTGAGGGTGTACACTCAGTAATACATTGCTATATGTGTTTGTTAGACAAGTAGAGGTGCTATGATGTCCCTTCCCTATTGTCTACAAGTTTAACCTTCTCTTCATGGACAGTAGATTCCCAGAGTCTCATAAACTTTAACTGTTGTAATGGTTTCACGGTATAATATGGGATATTGGTACTGGTGAGTAAACCAATCGGAGTGGGCATGTCCCTTGGCCTAGGTGGTCTCATGTCATATGTGAGGACATCTCACCCAACTTTCAGCCACATTGTCTCCATTCTAATCTTTTGTGAGACATGTGATACATAGCAAAGGTTTGCAGTTTCACCTTTGTAGAGAGTGTTGTGACAGAGGACAAAAGTAGAAGTTTCAGTTGGGTCATGTGAACAGTGTGGAATGGCCACCTCCATGACACATCCTTCTTGGTACTACACATATTGCATGAATATAGCTGCATCAGGTGGCCATCAGTTCATCATGAGGTGGGTTTAGGAACATGACTAGTTGCTGTAGTGGGGCCTTGTGTGGAATGGCTAGGGATGCATTAATTATGGCCATGCTAGTTCATGTCACCTGGTCATTGTTGTATGTCAAAAGGGCCTAAGTGTACAGTTTGATGTTAAATTCTACTTCACACATGATGATGGAGTGGAGACAAGGTAACTCATGCAATTGTGGCAGGCTGTGGTCCAGACATCATGGTGTGCAACTGTTGAAAACTAATTTGCATTCCTGCATATGCTAATGCTAATGTTGTAGAAAATGTAGCCATCCTACTAGGTGGTGTGATACATGCACATTTGTTGTGTTATTTGTAATAAGCCATTCCTCGTGTGTCTACGCAGTTGGAATTGACCAAACTCATTTGTCATTTCAGCATTTACCCAGGTGAGCGGAGGAGACAGGGCCCAGGTCGCTAGGGAAGCAGCTGGTCAAAGTTGGTCTGATCGGGACACTGATACAGGTGGACCCAGTGGCCAAGAGGGCGAGAGGAGAGTCACGAAGGACCCAGACGTAACAACCTCATCCACAGAGTCGGACTTCAGTGGCCACTCCTTGGTGGTGGTGGTGGACCCCACCCACCTTGGTGCGATGCCATCATTGTCCGCCACCCCCCCTTCCATCTTCACCCTCCCTGCTGTTCCCCACCCAGTTATCCCAGCCCACTCCCTTAAGAGGGGAGCTGTCTCTCAGTTCCAGGCACCTCAGCCCCTGTATCGATGCCCCCAGCTGCCCAGAGTGAGGAGGCTATTGACCTCCTGAGACAGATCTATATTGGGCAGAGTGCATGCTCAATGCCATCCAGGGTTTGGGCAGCCAAGGGTCTCAGATGTTTGCCTACCCGGAAGGCATTGACAGTGGTATGCTTGCCCCACAGAGATCGTTTCAGGCTCTGGCCTCCTCACTGATGGCAGCCTTGCACCCACGCCAGCTTTCTGCCCCACATCCATCCTCTACCCCATCACCATCCAAATATTCTATTCCCCTGCCTGTCTCAAGCACACACACCTGTGCATGAACCCACCAAAACACACCTATGCAGCACACACAGACACACACACACACACTCAACCCACACCCCCACTGACCCCACCAGCATTGGCCCTGGGAGCACAGCAACACCAGCTGACCCATCACCCCCCACACACCTTGGCACTCAACGCACACCTGCACCCACACACCCATGAACACCACCCACCATCAGCACAGACAGTACACCTGCACACACACACCCATCAACACCCACCATCCTTACCCACACACCTGATGCACCCACAGACACCTCCACCCCATCCCCTGCACATCCACTACATACACACGCACTACATGCAGATGCCCACACTCACCTACACAACACATACCTGCACCAACAACAGAGCCACCTACACCAGACACATCCACTTCCTCTACCTCCCATCCTGAACCCTCTTATGAATATCACACAGCCTCTACCCGTGACCCATAGTTCCTTACCCTTGGACTTTGCCCTGTTGGACACCTCCCTCCCTCCCCCAACCCAGGCCCCCTTTTTCCATACCCATACCTTCCACCTCAAGAACCACCCCTCCCAAATCCCAAACCAAAAGGAGGAAGAAACCAAAGACCCCTTCAAAACCGAAAAACTCTTACAGGCAAAGTCCACCCCTCACAAGCCAAAGACCCTCCCCAGCTCCAAATTGAGATCCTTGAGGTGCCTGGCATGCCAACTAGATGCCCCTTCCTGGGGAGGTTCCCCTGGCAGTGTTTTGTAGGCAAGTTTGGTGGCAAACTGTAGGAAGCTGGCTCTGTATATACTACACCAAAGCAAGGTATAGTGTGCACAGAGTCCAGGGAGTCCCCAGTGGTGTAGCAGAGGCTGAATTAGACAAGTGCTAACAGCTCTCTTTGTGGCAGTGTGAACGAGCAGTTTTTTTTTTTTTTTTTAAACTTTATTTATGATTTTATCACATATTTAACAACATGAGCAATAGCGTTCACCGTCATCAGCATCAGCATGAAAAGAGGCAAAAACGGTCATATAGATACATGTCATGTCTACAAACATTGGAAAAACCCAGCTTAGTTCCAATGGTACAGCCCCCAGGTTACGGTTCATCCCTTCATGTATGCGCAGCATCTCCCATCAATGTGGCGCTAATATCAACTGTGCACCAAATACAAAGGCCGTAGTGTTGCTAAGGAATACACAGAATTAGAGCCGGCTATAGAACAATGCTGAAACTAGAACTAAAAACAACAACCAAGCTACCCAACCCCGGTGGGGTCTATGCCTTGCTCCAGTTGTGACTCGGAGGGTCGCTGTCGGGACGCGATGTATGTTCTGAAGGGACCCCAAATGTCTCTGGGACGGGATGAGGAGGGTACTGTGGTGGAATATACCTCACTATTGGTGTTGCATGAAGCCAAGCTTCTCATCCAGCTCTGCAACGTGGGAACTGTCTTGCGGCCCCAGTGGAGAGCTACCTCCCTCTTGGCCAACAATAAACTGATAGCAACAAACTTCCGAATTTTCTTGGGAAAGTTCACTACATAGCCCAGCAGTGCAACTTCTGGCGTAGGGACAAGGGATAAGTTGTTCATTTTGCCCAGTGTTATGTGCACAGCCTCCCAGTATGGTTGCAAGTGCAGACAGTTCCATGCGAGGTGTGCAAAATCAGCTTGAGGAGCAGCACATTTGCGGCAGGAGTGGGGTCTGGACCGATCAAGTCTCTGGACTCTGGCAGGTGTGATGTATGTTCTGCGCAGAAATTTGAAGTGTAGGAGCTTGTGTCTGCTGTTAAGGGAAACTTATTTCGTAACTACGCAGCATTTAGCCCATTGGTCGTCCGTAATCGGTCGGCCGAGGTCGCCCTCCCAGTCTCTGCGAATCTTGTCATCGCTGACCGGGATGATCCCTGCGCATGCTTTGTATAATTTAGATATGAGGTGGACACCCCGAACGCTCTCAAGGACCAGCGACAAAGGGGCGAACGAGTCGGGCTCGAGGGGGAAACCCGGCAAAGTGGCGCGGATAGCCGAATGAAGCCGACCCAATACAAAGCTATCCATGAATGTGGCGTTAGGGAAGCGGGTGTCGTCTCGCACCGAAAAGGCATGTCCATCGGGATACAGGTCCCCTATTTTTGTGATATCGAATTTAGACATGGTGCGCTGTACTAGCTGCTCACCCGTAATTGGCAGCCAGCGGGCGTTGGGGAGCGGTAGAGTACAGGGTGGCCGTGTTGGTAACTCGTCGAAGCTTCTCCCAGGCCCAACTGGTTGTGGAAACTGTCTGTATGTCATTTGGGTCTCTGGATAAGCCCTTGGGCAGAACCGTGGATAACCGCTCGGGAAGTACTAATTCAGACTCTGGGCGAAGGTACGGGATCCTGGCGTCCGGATGGTACCAAGCATATGCATAACTACATTGAGCTACCAAATAATACAAATGCAGATCTGGCACCCCGTATCCCCCCCTATCGTAAGGTAGAGTGAGCACTTGCCAACGAACCCGAGCCTACCCGCCCCCCATACCAATCTGATCAAATGTGATCTCCGCTTTAAAAAAAACTGTTCGGAAGGGGTATAGGAATGTTATTAAAAAGGTATAAGAATTTGGGGAGAACGACCATCTTGATGATAGCCATCCTGCCGGCGATGCACAGCGGCAACCTCAGCCATCTGTCAATTTGTGTCTCGAGGGCGCTGATTGCTTGCCCATAATTGAGGTGCACAATCTGTTTGGCGTCTAAGTGGATGTGAATGCCTAAATATTTGACGGAATCCGTACACCATTCTAGGAGGAATTCGCACTCCCAAGGAGTTGTGCTGGATGTCAAGGGAAAAATCACGGATTTATGCCAGTTGATGCTGAGTCCCGAATGTTGCCCAAAGCGAAGTATTTCCCTTATGAGAGGTTCGAGGTTGACCTGCGGCTCCCTAACATATAGAATAGTGTCGTCCGCATAAAGCGAGACAAGGAGGGGGCCTGTGTTGAATTGTAGGCCTCTCTGCAAATGTTTTTCTTGGAAGTGTCTAATTACGGGGTCCATGGCGAGGATGAACAATAGGGGCGACAACGGACAGCCCTGTCTTGTACCACGATGTAAAGAGAAGGGCCGGGAGAGCGTACCATTTAACCGGAGCCGTGCCGTTGGGCAAGAATAGAGTAGTGCAGTGGTGGCTACGAAGCCCATTGGCATTCCCATGCGGCGCATGATTGACAAGAAAAAGGGCCACTCTAAGGAGTCGAATGCCTTCTCCGTGTCGAGCAGAATTGCGGCCGCTGGTACCTCTGGATTTATTCTGTGGAGAACGGGAAAGAGAGTTCTGAGATTTAGCGATGTGGACCGATGGGGAACAAAGCCAGATTGAGCTGGCGAGATAATGAATTCCATCAATTGAGACAGACGCCCGGCAATAACTTTCGCCAGGATTTTGTAATCCAGATTTAATAGAGACAAAGGCCTGTATGATCCGCATAACCGCGGGTCCTTGCCCGGTTTAGGAAGAAGAATAATAACAGCCTCGCGAAGAGTAGGAGGTAGGATTTGTTTCTCAAGGACCTCCGCGTATACCTTGATGAGTTGCTGCGCCAAAAGATCTTTATGTGCCTTGTAGAAGTCTCCGGTGAACCCATCCACCCCAGGGGCAGAGGAGGACCGAAGGGTGTCTATGGCCCCGAGGACATCATTTACGGAGATAGGTTCAGCTAGGAAATCTTGCATGTTTTTCTCAAGATATACTAACGCAATTTCTGACAATTAGGATTCCTGGGCGGTGGGATCCCTCCCAATTTTGGAAGTGTATAGGGCTTTAAAATAAGCCAGAAATTTGTCACGTATTTTCGAGGTGTCGGAGAGCATCTGGTTTGTGGAAGACCGCAATTCAGTGATGTAGGCTTTGCTATATGGGGGACGAAGCATCTGGGCTAACACCCTCCCTGGTCTTTCGCCCTCCCCGTATCGCCTAGCGGTTTGGTATTTGTCCATAAAAAGTATCTCTCGGTCCGCAGTGTCCCTATATTCGGTGAGGAGGGCCAGGCGTCGCCTCTCCAACTCCTGGTCATGAGCGCGTGTCGTGTTACTGTCTAAGTCCGCCAGGTCGAGTTCCAGCCGAGACAGCGTGGTGCGCAGGTCCCTGAGTACTCCAGTATGCTTAGCAATACAGACACCCCTAATGTATGCCTTGAATCCTTCCCACAGAACCGCCCAGGTGTCTACTGAGCCGGTGTTTATGGTAAAGTAGTCTTCAATTGCCTCACACACTTCATTGTGGAACAGGTCATCAGTAAGTGCGCGACTAGGAAAACGCCATTGTCGCTCAAACCCTTCTGGACGAGGGACCCTGAAAAGGAGCAAAACAGGGGAGTGGTCTGAGTATGTTCTCGGGAGTGTCGTGATTGAATGATACCAACTAGAGATGCCCGGGGAGATCAGCCAGTAGTCGATCCTCGTCCAGGTGTTGTGGAGACCTGCATAATGAGTGTAGTGAGTGAGGGAGGGGTTGTGGGAGCGCCAGATGTCTAGTAGCGAGAGCTGCTCGTGTAAGGCAAAAAGAGCACGGCGAGCGCGTGGTTTGGAATCTGAGGAGGTAGAGATGCTGTCCAGGGATGGGTCAGGGAGTAAATTGAAGTCACCCCCAACTAGGAAGAATAAGGGACCTAATTTGGTGAGCTGAGTAAGTAAGGCATGAAAGAATTCTGGTGAGTCGGTGTTTGGGCCGTACACGCACACCAGTGCCAGCTTGTGTCCCATTAATGTCCCAACAACTATGGTATATCTGCCCTCGCTGTCACTTACCACAGTGCGGAGGCTGAAGGGAATCCGTTTGTGTATGAGGATCGCTGTGCCCCTAGCGTAATTGCTAAAATTGGAGAAATATCTATGCGCACCCCAGCTCGAGGCAAAGCGGGCGGAGTCAGATGTGGGCAAGTGCGTCTCTTGCAGAAAGACAATATCGACGTTATGTTGTAGCAGATAGAGTATAACGTGCCTCTTCTTACGATTGTTATTAAGGCCCCTAACATTCCATGACATCAGGGACAGACCAGAGGGACCATCAACACTACCTAGCTGGGCCATCTGTTGATCTTGGCATGCATGACTTACGCATTTAGCAACAATTCAATGTAGACCGTGACAGTAAATAAACATATGTACCACAAAACATGACTATGCAATTACAGTTGTCCCCCCCACCCCCCTCCCAACCTCACTCCCAAACAAGCAAGGCATATCCAAACTTGACAACGATATCAAGATTACCAATCAACTTAACAGAGAAATGAAAAAAAACCCGGAGAGGTGCATCCGCGTATCAAAAAACAAAACCACGGTGTACACCAAGGGAGGGTGGCAATGCCACGCCAGTCAACCAGCTACATGAAGCGTTTAATGATGATGAGTATTATCCCAAAATTCTCATTAACCAATGGAAAAGGAACTACAGGAATGGATCAGCCAGAGCCGGCCCCCGAGAAAAGCTCCACGCTGGCGTCGGAACCGCTGTGTGGCGGGGAGGGTCTAACACCATCCACAACCGCCTGATTGTTTTGCTTGTACGTGCTGCAGAAATCCTGAACCTCCGTTGGGCTGTCGAAGACGCGGGCCCTGCCGTTGACGTCCACTCGCAATCTGGCGGGGTACAACATGCCGAATTTTAGGCCGAGGTTCCTGAGGGTGGCTTTAACTCCCTGGTACTTGCGGCGGGCCTCCTGGACCATGATGGTGAAATCCGGGTAGAGCGCTAGTTTGGAGCCCTGCCATATAGTGTCACCTCGTTCTCTGGCTAGGCGCAGTGCAGTGTCACAGTCCCTAAAGTTCATAACACGTGCAATGATGGGTCTTGGCGGGCATCCCGGATTGGGCCGGGGGCCCAGTGTGCAGTGGGCCCGCTCTATCACGAATCCAGGAGTGAAGGAGTCTCTCCCGAATATATCAGCCAACAGTGTCTCTACAAAGACGTCTTGGCGGCCAGTGGCGGTGGATTCTGGAACGCCCAAAATGCGAATATTGTTCCACCGACTACGCGCTTCCAGGTCTTCATTTTAAATTGCCACATCTTTGAGGATGCATTCCACTCGCTTCACAAGCCTTTTGAGGGATTGCGCAGTGCCATCTTCGATGTCAGATATGCGGGCTTCTGCGACATTCAATCGCCTGTCATGTACCTGGATTTTAGCTCCCAGATCTGCGAGGCTCTTGTCGAGGGCGTCAAATCTACCGTCAAGGGCTCTGAATCCCGCTCTCATCTCTTGCAGCAGCGAGTTAGCCTGGGCCGAGGAGTCGTCAGGCCGCTCCGCTTCTTGTCCGTCCTCCGCCATACCTGATCCGCCCTCTTGGACTGTCTCTACAAGTTTCTCGAAGGGATGGGTCTTTTGTTTAGGATCTTTGCGGCCCATGCCGCACACCGATGCAGTAGATTGAATGACAACGGGACGGCCCTGGCATAAACCACAATCTGAAGGCTGGGCCCGGTGCACAGCAGACCACGGAAGAAATCCAAAACAGAAATGGGGGGGCACCGGGGTCGGCACCCAGGGAGCAAGCAATGTGGACCGTCTCTATGTAAAATCTGCTACACGTAGGTAGCAACGGGAGCACCAGAGGGCAGCCGTGTGCATCAGTCGCCCAGCAGAGTTAATAATGGTGGGCGCCGCTGGCAGAAATAGCCTCCGTGAGAGTCCCACAGTGGTGTGCACCGGAGGGCAGCCGTGTGCATCAGTCGCCCAGCAGAGGTAATAATGGCAGGCGCCGCCGGCAGAAATAGCCTCCGTGAGGGTCCCACAGGGGTGAGCACCAGAGGGCAACCGTGTGTATCAGCCGCCCAGGAGAGTCAATAATGGCAGGCGCCGCTGGCAGAAATAGCCTCCGTGAGGGTCCCACCGGGGTGAGCAACGTGGTAGCAGGGAAGTAGTACTGGGCACTTGTGGCGTGATGAAACCCCCCGCGGAGGCGCATTGAGTTCCCTGACTGCGAGGAGAGTAAGCAGCAGCAGCGGCCTGAGCGTGTTCAGCTTTGCAGGTGGTGGCCGACCAGGAGGCCCAGTAGCAGTGCCCGCGCGCCGGGCTGGCAGCGCGACAGCATCTGTGTGTGGGGAGGCGACCGGGCGCGGGACCAAGAGGTGCCCCCAGCCAATCCTCTGCCGTGAGCCTGCGAGCGACCAGGTGGTCGCCTCCCGGGCTCGCCCGCGGGCCCTGTCCCCGCGGGGCCTAAGGGAAGATGAAGGGGCTCACTAAGCGACCAGTGGGCAGCCAAACGTGGCCGCGGCTCGGTCTATGCAGAGTTCAGGTGCAGGAAGGGCAGCGTGGTTATAGGCCCCACGCCCGGCGCACTCACCGCAGGTGCGATCTTCCCGTCTCGTCAGGTCGCAGTTGTCGGGCTCCCCTTCCTCCTATTCAGGCCGGCTGGTACAGGTCTCGGCCACCGCCATTACTCGCTCCAGTCTCCGCTCGCCGCACAGTGAGGAGCTCTGCAACAATGGCATCATTTCGCCAGCGAGCAGGTTCTCCGAGCACTGCACACGCTCAGGGATCGAGCGGTGGCAAGCACATGGTGATCGGTACCGTATTCGTAGGGGATATTTGCTACGTGGCTGGAAAGGCTGGTGGAGCTTCAATGCCGCGCGGCCATCTTAGTCCGCGGCTTGGCCACGCCCCGTGGACGAGCAGTTAGTCTTATTCAGAGGGTGTGTTAAGCATTTATTGCATTCAAGACTGATGGCACACACTCAGAGACTGAATCCAGACCAATTAGGTAAGTATAAAATGATATACGTGTATTTTATTTTGTAGAACCAAGCAGGACTTGGCACAGGTAAGTAATAACACTTTCAAATGCAAAGCTGTACACAGAACTGATACTGTGGATTGTATTGGAATCATTTACAGGTATGTATTACTTTTGAAATAGTTTAAAATACAGTGAGATTACTTTCGATTACTCTTGGATTACTTTTCAGTTACTTTTAGATCTTGAGGTGATATGCCTAGATATCACACACTGGTTGGTGTCACTAACAGGTAACTATCACAATTCTTAAATTAAAGCACAGTTACTTTCTTCCCCTGCGAAACGTTCAACACAACAGAACATTTTTAGGAACAAAACATCACAACATGGGTTCCTATTGGGAAAAGAAGGTTATCGGTTCGCAGGTAAGTAAAGGACCTGCAAGAATAGTTTTTAGGGGTTAGAACCAAGGTTCAGGTAGGCACTCAAATTGCACCATAAGTAGCACTGGGGCGGGGGGGTGCAGAGTGCAGGGGCCCAATGTTAGCCAATGGGGCTAAGGGGGCCTTTGGTCAGGGACTGCTTATGAGCAGGCCACTTGGCTGTCGGAGCAAAGCTCCTGGGGTAGAGATCAGCACTGCAGGGGCCAGTAATCAGCACAGGAGCTGCACCACCAGCGGCACTGGGGCGGCCGGGTGCAGAGTGCTAAGGTGACGTCGGGGACTCTGTGGATTCCAATGGAGATCTCCGTTTCGGAAAAGATGCTGCAGGCTCGGGCAGAGAGGCTTCCTGAAGGCGACCACCAGCTGAAAAGGTAAGTTGGGATCTTGGGGGATGCCTGTACACCATCGGTTGGGCCACCAAAGGCCTTGTGGCATCGGGTGCAGGGGTGTCTTTTGGGATTGGGTTCTTCTTACCGTCTCCGGTCACAGTCGGGGGACCCTTCAGGCGTCGGCTTGAAGCTTGAGGGAGGTCGGGGATCACCAGATCCCAGGCCAGGATCGCTGGGGAGACCTCCTCGTGGTGTTGGGCCACTCGAACTCGGGTGACTGTGAGCTTCGGGTGCAGAGTGGTGCAAAATCACAGAGCCGCCTGGATCCGGATTCTGTGGGTGAGTCTTTGTTGAGCAAATCCGGTGCTCATAGGAGACAGAGTTTAAAGATGGTTGCAGGGCTGGTCCTCCAGGCTCTGGGGGACTGCTGGCTGCTGGACACACCGGGGTTTTGCAGTAGTCATGTCAGAGTCGGGACAGGACCGGAGGGCTGGGGCCAAAACAGTTGGTGTCCTCTTCTTGCTGGGTCAGCACGGCTCTTCGGTCCTTCTTCTTTCTTCCTCGAATCTGAGAAGGCAATGTTCAGGGTTGCCCCTAAATACTGAACTTAGGGGCGTTAAAGGGGTGTGTAGGTCGGGACCAATGGGTTCCTTCCTTGGGGTGGGTACACCTCCTATTATGCCACCCTCTGGTGGGGGGGGCATGAGCCTCTCCCTAATTGGCTGGGTGCCCTCATCTTCAAGATGGAGGGAACTGAGATGTGTGCTTAACCTCACCTCCCCCACCTGAGGGGTGGGGTTGGCAAAGGTGGGCACCCCTCCTCCTAGCTTGGTTTTCCCGCTGATTCTCCCACCCAAAGTAGGGGGCAGAACTGGTGGGAACCAGTTGCTGGGGGCAGCAAAAGGCAGGGACAGCTTACAAAGGCCCCAGGAGGCATGACACCTCTGCCCAGGATGGGCTTTGTTTCTGAACCCAGAGAGCGGAGGCTCTCTACCCAGGGGTCCAGAAACCTATCTGGTGGTGGCAAATGGTGGGCAGCCATTCAGGAACCACACCAGGGCTGGTCGTTTTTCAGGGGGCATTTCTAAGATGCCCTCTGAGTGCATTTTACATTCAATCCCACACTGGCATCAGTGTGGGTTTAATGTGCTGAGAAGTTTGTTATCAAACTTCCCAGGTTTTAGTAAAGCTGTAATGACCAACTCCCAGACCATATACTCTTTATGGCTTTACTACACCTACAATGTCTATGAATGGACTTAGACACTGTAGGGATACAGGGCTCATGCGCTGCACCCTCACCTGAGAGCTAGTGCACCCTGCTAGAGGGGTGACTTACCTAGGCCTCAGGCAGTGGGTTGCAGGCATGGCACACAGGGATGTGTGCCATGTCGACTTTTCACTTTTCTCTGCACCAATACACGCAGCCTGCAATAGCAGTGTGTGGGTGTTAAGGTACAGGGTCTCTAAGTGTGGCACAATAGGTGCTGCAGCCCTTAGAGGTCTTCCCTGGTCACTGTGCCCTTGGTACCCATGGTACCTTTTACAAGGGACACCTGTGGCCAGGGATGTGCCAATTGTGTACAAAGGTACAGTTTTGGGAAAGAACACAGGCCCTGGGAACCTGGTTGGCAGGGACCCAAGGCACATCACGTCAAGTTGCATCAGATGTCAGGCAAAAAGTGGGGGGCACTTTCCTACACAAACCTATTGGTCACCTGCCCCCACCAGCACCCATGTGGACTGGCCAATGGCCTTGCAATTTAAAAACAAAGTTTGGTACTGATCTGAATAAAGCAGATCCTTTTGTTAGAAACAAATGAGTCTTGCCACTTTTTCTGATATTATTATGAAGTTACTATGTACTTTGTAATGTGTGACTACAGTTTTGGCTCTTATTTCTAATTTGCTGTGCAATTAGCAGAGGTTTGTAAATCCTGCAAATGACACCGGTGATGGTATACCACAGGAGAAGGCTAACTGTTCCATGGATAGACATGTTGGATGACATGGAATTAGGTGGGATGTCATATGGTGAGTATTTCTACTTATCCAGTATTGGGGTTTCTTTCATAGATTCACATGCTTGAATCATTCCCCGTCGTCAAGATGGGAGTCCCACGGTAACATAAGCAAGTAGTAATTAACAAATACCATAGACTATAATGGGCTTAGGACATGAATTTAATAGCCTAGCTATGTCCTTTTTTGAAAAAAGACCAAATCTTAAGTACAGCCAATCAGCTGTCAGCACCCTCTAGAACACTCCTAGCAGAGGCAGTTTCCCTGAGATTTTGACCGCTCGTCATGTGTGAAGGGAGTCTCCCTGAGTTCTACTCAGTTTTCTTCAATCTCAACTGGATTTTATCCTAGAATCACCAGTTTTCCCATCATGCCTGATAAGAAAGGCCTTTTCCACCCATGTAAGACCTGTGGCAGGAAAAGAGTTCATGCGGATGATCCACACAAGGATTGCATATACTCCCTTCATCCCAAGGATGAGGTAAGACAGTGCAAGATTTGTCACACTTTCTCCTCAAAAACTCTGCGGGATAGAGAAGGGAGATTACTTTTATGGCTCCAAATGACTAAACAACAGAGAACTATGTCTCTTTAAGGCCTCAAAAGAGAGCCAGATCCCAAGAGGTTACCTCTGGAGAGGGTAGGAAATATCTCAAACTCTCCCATGAGAGTAAAGACTCAAAAAATGAGAAAACTTCTAAAGTCTCCTCAGAGCCTGCATTATCCTTACCTACTACACCTTCCAGAAAGGAAAAAGACCTTCCTCAAGCCTCTTCTTCAGATTCTATGAGGCACAGATCTGACAAGAAACCGTAGTCGACGACGGCACCACACTCGGCGACGACTACGAGTACCACCATCTCATCGTCAACGCCATAGACGGCAGGAACAACGACGACGGTAGCTATCACTGGTCCCATACCGTCGATGAGGATCTCTCAGTGAAAAAGCCCACCGACGGTGAGTATGCTGCTGACGACAGCATCATCGACGATGACAGTGCCAACGACCTTCATTACGACAACTCCGCCTGATATATACAATACCATTAGTATAAGTATATGTTTAAGGAGTCAGATTTATATGTACAAGAACATAAGTATCTTCTCAAAACCTACATGTATGCTACCTCATATTCTCTATTCTAGAGTATGTGCGATCATTTTTTTCCTTCCTCAGACTAGACATGACGGACATCAATAAGTGTATCTGTTTTGTTATAAAGGCATATATATGCATACTTTAGATGTCTCCCACCATCCTCTCCAGACAATATGATCTTTGACATTACTGCTTGCTATTCTGGTTCAAGCATGGGAATCTATGAAAGATACCCCAATACTGGACAAGAGAATAAGTTACTTACCTGTAACTACGGTTATCCAGTATTGGTATCCTTCATAGATTCACATGCAACCCTCCCTCCTCCCCGCAGAGGCTTCCCTCTTTTGTTTTATGGGATACTCACTTCCCACTTGTGCTTGGAAAATCTGAGGGAAAGTGCCTCTGCTATCAGTGTTCAGGAGGGTGCTGACAGCTGATTGGCTGTATTTAAGATTTGGTCCTTTTTTTAAAAGGACATAGATAGACTATTAAATTCATGGCCTAAGGCCATTATAGCCTATGGTATTTGTTGATTACTGCTTGATTATGTTAGCATGGGACTCGCATCTCAACGACAGGGAATGATTCAAGCATGTGAATCTATGAAGGATGCCAATACTGGATAACCGTAGTTACAGGTAAGTAACTTTTTTTCTTCTCTTTGACAATGCCTATCTCATTCGTCTTGAAGATCTTGCAGTGATGTAGGTTGGATATGTGTTAGATGTGTTGAAGGAACAAATGTGATTTCTCCACAAATGGAGGGAATTATGTTGGCCTAATGTTGTATGATTTGTAATGGGCATATGTCCACACATGCGTGTTGGACTTTCACCTAAATCATCTTCCTGTGTCACACAATCAGTTCCTGCTGTGTTTGCTTAGCCGAATTAGCACTTCCACATTTCCCTGATTTGCATGGCTGTTGATTATGATAATGTTAGTCACTAATATACTTAAGTCCACTGCTACTGTGCACATGGGGATTTGGAGTCATGTGCAATGTTGACTGTGGCCCAGGCCTTCAAGCTGCCAGGAACCCACATGGTGCAGGGAGTACTATCATGTATAGGTATTCTATATTCAGACAGACTTTCTTCATGACATCTCTTTCTTCCATGGTTTGAAGGTCTGGTAATGGCAGGTACACTGGAGCCTAGCGTCGTCTTACTGTCCCAGATTATCTATATGTGTGGTGTACACACATTTGGACTAGGCTCACAGTGTCCGCCGTAACATCTGTGGGGTGAAAGCCAAATTTATCATGTGAACAAACAGTAATGGATATGTAAGCATTACTCATCCATCCACGTATGTACTGCCTGACATCAATGTTTACCATTAAATACTCATTCTGGACTCCACATGTGTGAATTTCAGCGATGTACACATTGTACATACTCTAATTATATCATATACACCGACTTTTCCTGTATCTGTCCATATGAACACCTTATTTCTGTCATCGCCGGGGTCAAAAGCACTGCGGTAATCATGGGGACATAAGCAGGAATGCTGTACAATCTCGTTTGTGAAGTGGTAGTTATAGATCATTGGTCTACAGCCTCTGTAGACATGTCCCAACATACTTGTAGTGATGATGACACAGTAAAAAATATGAGGAATCCTCTCATTTCAAACGCCAATATGGCGGTTGCCTGACATTGCTTATCAGACATTCAGAATCGACTACTGCAGCAGAAGATGACCTTACGGTAGGCAGTGTCATCCACAGCAGACACAGCCATTGGCTAACATTGGTGCGTATGATGGTTTCGGACCACTGGCTGTGTCCATGTATGCAGAAGTCCGCCTATGTGGCATACGTGTACGTTGTGGTGCACAAAACTATTCACTTGCCTACTGACACTGCTGCGATCTACACCTCCTTGACTTCAGCTGCTGTTTGCATCTCTGGGAACTATCATAACACGTGCTGCAGGGGTGAGGGCCCCAGCCTTCTGTCCAGAGTAGCTGGAGAAGTTTGTGGATGAGGTCCTTTCCCTGTATGGCCAGCTCTATGGCTCACCAGAGGAGCAAGAAACTTCTTAACATACATATTTCAATCTGTTGGAATGCATTGCTTCCTATCTCACAGGCTATGAATCGGCTTTGTTGTCCAGTGTGTCATATGATAGTAATGAAGTAAAATGTTGGTGTCTCTACATAGGACATACATGTAATGGATTGTGAAGCACAGTACTCTGTGTACTTCAAATCATCATTGTGATGTTTGTTAAGCATTAGATCATTCCTGGGTAGCATGCACATTTCAATGCATATGTTCAGTTGATGGTGCTATGTGAACCTTGTGTTCCCAAATTATGGTAAAGGGTATTAAATATTTATAGGCTTACGGTCTGAGCTGTGTATTTATACTGTTAGAACAGGTAAGGATGCTGCAAGGCATGTGTACAGTCGAAATACTTATGCAGGACAGATCTGTACTTGTCGAACTATGCTTATGGAGCTAGCTATACTGTAATGGCCCCCTCAGAGTGCCACACAACGGTTATGTCACATATATCATGGCCCAAAGATGTACATTTCCGGATTGAAGTGCTGAGAATGTGTTGTACATGTGGGATGAGTCTGCACTGTCTGCAGAGGGCAAGGGATGATGAAGAATGGTGGCCATCATTGGCCATGGCAGAGGCTGAGAGGCACATTCACTTTGGGCTGCACTTGTGAGTCACAGGTTAACCTCTCTGTAATTCTGCTGATCCTTGGATTTTCCCAAAATGAGTTCCTTCCCCCACTATTTGTCCAGATTGCCTTTGCATGTTGTAAATTCTGTATGTTGTCAGAGGTCACCCCCTGACCTGATACTTCTTTCCTTTGTCCCACAGTGTGGATGTGTGTGATTGAATTATGTCAGGTCATTTAATTCCACAGGTATGTTGTAGCTCTTCCTAACATACTGCTTGCATTGTAAAGGCCTAATGCTCATGTGACATTTTGACTGTCCTGGAAGTTGTTTATGTGTGAGACAATCGACTTTGGTGGTTCAGCAGATTGTCAAAAGGCAACATATCCAACTAGGTATTCTGAAGTCTGAAGTTGTCATCCCTGTGTCAGTGCCACATATGGCAGGAGGTATGTCCTGTGAGGCTAGTACCAACTGTTCAAACTCTGCCACACATTGTATGGTATCCCTTTCTGTTGTCCACATGGCCAGACAAAACCAGAGTGGTATCTGTCAGTGTGACACATGCAAGCCCTTTCATTGTGACCTTAGTGTTTGCTGTCAATCTGTACTATGGTAACAGGCTATATGTACTGTATGCATTTTGTAAAGGGGCCTGGCAGGTACAGAGTGTGTACAAACATGCACAAGTAGATTACACTTCAGAAGGTCTGAATGGTGTGGTGCGTGCCACAGTAGCTCACATCACACTATATGTAAGATGGCCCTGGCCTACATGGTATTAGTGGGCTGTCTTCCTCAGTGTAGGACACAACCAGGATTGAGGATAGTCCGCTGATGACTACAAAAGTGTG
The DNA here is from genome assembly GCA_963921515.1 of Calotriton arnoldi. Lineage (NCBI taxonomy): Eukaryota > Metazoa > Chordata > Amphibia > Caudata > Salamandridae > Calotriton > Calotriton arnoldi. Next base: position 2,389,431 of record CAWUFW010000039.1, read on the forward strand.
TATACCCCTATTTGTGGTGCTAAGCATGTGAGGAGTACACGTGTAGTGTATTGAGAATTGTTACCTGCTTGTGCTAGATGTCCCCAAAATGTGTGTGCCCCCGACATTGATCCATTTATTAGCAGTTACAATGTTTTCCTTCATCTCTTGTATATAAACAGGTCAACGCCCATCAGAAGCAGGGGATGTGGAAAGCCATCACCGGGAAAGTGCGGTCCCTGGGGGTCTATAGCCACCGCAGTATTCACTGCAGGAAGAGGTGGGAGGACCTGAGACACTGGATCAGGAAGATTGTGGAGGTCTATCTGGGGAAGTCATCCCAACGTGGTAGGGGCACGCACCAGACACTGACTCCCCTAATTAATGGCCAGCATCCTGGCAGTGGCCTACTCGGAGCTTGATAGGCAGTTGAGGGGCCAACAGCAGCTAGGAGGGGGTGAGTATTGGGCCGAGTCAGACATTGTGCATTAACATTTTCCACCTGTTAGAAGCAGCAGTTTCCCGATCAACATAGTAGGTTACTTATGTCCTAAGGATTAGAAGTGTTGTTGCATGTGTAGGTCTTGTCGTAGGTGCATGATGTTTTGCCAAGACTTATGTCTTTTGGACTAGATCCAAAGGTGATTCAAGTGACATGTCTATCTTCAGAGTTGTACAGACACATGGCTGAGTAATGTGACAGTTCACCTACATATGTTTGATGTTGTGTGTGTCAGCTGTCCCACACAGACAACGTGTCTTTTTTGTGTCAGGAGTGATGCTCCCCCAATACTTTTTATCTTGTCCTGGGGATCTCTTACATGTGACATGGCATACAGTGCACATAGGATGCAGACAATGAGCCTTACATGGCCATGGTAAGTGGGGTATATACAGACGTTTGAGATTGCAAACAACACTAGTTCCATCAGTATTTATTGTGAAATCTACAAATATTCCCTTTGGCATCCAACCTTACCACAGGTCACATTCACTAAAGTTTCAAAATGGCATACACTCTGAAAGTCAGTTCCAACTCATACCACATACAGACAACTCCCACAGTGAAAATATATAGTGCATGTTCCGCACATTTAGCCTTATGTATGGAACATGCCAGCACAATAGATGAGAATTATATATCGCTCATGTGTCTGTATTGATTATTTGCACAAATTAGCTGATGAATTAATAACAAAGTGTATTGTCTTGTGTGTTCTCTCTTCTGTATTTGTGTGTGTAATTTGTATGTTGGTGCAACAATGTTAACAATGTGTTAATGAAGACAGTTTTATTCTCTGTATGAATTGTATTTTAAACATATGTAAATGAGCTTATATTGGATGTGTCTTGATTTGTTATTAAATTTTTGATACAGTTAATGATTTTGTGGGACTATATATTTTTACTGCAGGGGTCGTCTGTATGTGGTATGAGTTGGAACTGACTTTCAGAGCGTATGCCATTTTGAAACTTTAGTGAATGTGACCTGTGGTAAGGTTGGATGCCAAAGGGAATATTTGTAGATTTGACAGTCTAATACAGAGCCCTGTCCCTTTGGTCTCAGGGGCCCCTCTCAAACTATTCTTTGCCATCAATATTTATGCCTACATGATGGCATGTGTAGCTTTGATTTGTTGTGCAAACATCTGCCCAAGGGTATGATACATGATATAAGGGTCTATATAGGTTAAGGTGAGAGTCCTCAAAACTTGTATGTGTTGGCCAGTGTGTAAAGGACAATGTTCATTCATGCTGGGGATGCAGGTGATGAGTACACATAGACAAGAGTGTGTAGACATGGGTGGGTTTGTTAGACATACGAAGAGACATTGATCTCTCTGATTAGACATGTTCAATTGTTGAGGCAATGTATTTCATGTTAAGTTCACTTACAGTTGTGTCTCAGAAACTGGTCATCAATGCTATAGATGTGGGAGTGTAGAGTTATGCGAACTACTTATGTAGACTTTTGAAGGTGCATTCACTCACTGATGACATGCATAAGGGAGTGACATGCAGAATTGGTGTGGTCATATATGGGTGTTTAAACACTGATACATCGGTATTTGTGTGTGCAAAACATTTTGGGTACTGTGATGTGCCTTCCCTTTTGAACACAAGTGACACCTCATATTCATGGACTTGAGATTACCTAAACCTCTTAAGACTTTCACTGTTCTATTGAGTTGTAGAAATGCAATCTGAGGATGGTGTTCCCACCAGGACTAATGTGGACTGAGGATGTCCCTAGATGTAGGTGGGGTCTGGTACTATAGACATATGTGCAGCTTCTGATGGAAAACTTAGGGTCACCTTGTCTCCATGCAAGTTTTAAGAAACGTTGTCCGCGGAGTGATCTGTGCACCTTTGATAATGTTATTGTTAAGAGCTGTTCATACATTGAGTTTACCCAGATGTCTTACACCTATTTCAACTGTCTTTTCAGCATCAACAGAGGCAACCAGAGGAGACCGTGCTGACGACGTTAGGGATGCAGCTGGCCACAGTGCCTCCAGTCAGAAGACTGACACCGATGGAGGCAGTGGCCTAGAGAGTGAGGGGGGTTCTTTGGAGGCCCATGATTCAACTCATGTTCTTCTTAGTCGTCCTCCAGTGGCAACTGCCTGGTGGTGGCGGAACCCACAGGACCTGTGTCCACAACATCCTTGTCCGCTACCCCCGTTCCATCTCCACCCTCCCTGCTGCTCCCCACCAAGTTGTCCGGCTTCGCTCCAGTAAAAAGGGCGGTGTCTCGTTTGGTCCAGACAACTCAGCCCCTGCCCGTGTGCCCCCAGCTGCCCTGATGAGGAGGCTATTGACTTCCTTAGACAGATCTCTGTTGGGCAGACTGCACTGCTGAACGCCATCCAGGGGCAGTCCAGACAGATGAAGCAGACTCTGGACTACCTGGAAGGCATTCACAGTCTGGCCTACAGAGGTCATTTCAGGCTCTAGCCTCCTCACTGACAGGAGCCTTCCACCCACCCCAGACTTCCACCCCACCCCACCTCCTGCCTCTTCCCCATCCCAAATCCCCTTACCCAGACCTGTCCAGAGTATATGCAGTCTGAAGCACACACCCTCATCAACATCCACATGCAGCACACGCACACACCAAAACGCAGCAAGAAGTCCAGGCATGCAACCACTCAACAGACACTCACCACCCTCACCAGCCCCACCGCAGACATACCAACGGACCCGCACCAACAGACACACAACATACCAGCCAAATCCACAGCACACACCCAAAAAACACACAATCGCAAAATCTCACTCAAACAACAGACACCTACAACACAGACACAACATACATCAGACCCACACACACCTGCACCAACAACACACACACCCAAAACACACAGACACTCCCTCTACCTCCAAAACCCCACCCCTTGTCATCCCACCTCCCCAGGCTCCCAAGGAAATCCCTATGTTCGACCTTGCCCTTACCTCTGCCTCAGCCATTCCCACCCCCTAAAGTCAACCCAACCCCTCCCAATACCGACCCCAGCCCTCCCAAATAACATCATTGAGGTGCCTGGAATGCTCAGTAGATGCCCCTTCCTGGGGAGGTTTCCCTGGCAGTGTCAGTAAGGCAAGTGTGGTGCCATAGCATTGTGCTGGGGCACATGTACTATTAATGGGCTGGCCATTGGCCTTTGTTTTTGTTTTGGATTTGTTTCTATCCTTGGTTTTAGACTTGTTTTTGAATGTGCTCGAACAGGTGGAGCATCGGCAGGACGTGTAGGATTGGTTCCATGGCAGCACAGGACGTGTAGAGGTGAGTAGAAGTGAGTTTCGTCCTTATATCCCTCCCTTTCCGCCATCTCAGATGTGGTGGTTGGACCGCCAAAGTCACGCCAGCTGTAAAGCAACTCGTAATTGGGCGGGCGGATTCACTGGCAGTCGGAGTCTTCCACAGCCTCATAGGCCCGCTCCACGACCACCACGCTCGGAGTTGGCTGGCGGTGTCGGCGGTTCGGCAGCAGTCTTCGCTAACCCAATCCGCACAACTCGTAATACAGCAGTCAGACCACCGACCTCACCGCGATAGGACCGCCAGCACGGGAGTCCATGGACCGCCAAACTCATAATATGCCCCTAAGTGTGGAGTGGAATATTAACTCTGTGGTTTCAAAAGTCAAACACTTTCCTCAATGCAGGTAGGTTTGTAGTGGGAATAGTAAATCTGAGGTCTCCAAAATCTAACTCTTTCCCAATGTGGGCAGTTTGGAGTGGGGTTAGTAAATCTAACCTCCTCAAAGTTCAATACTTTTCCCAATGTGGCTAAGAGTAGAACGGAAATAGTAACTCGGAGGTCTCCAAAGTCCAACACTTTTCCTAATGTGGGTATGTTTGAAGTAGGGATAGTAAATATGAGGTCCCCAAAGTTCAAAAATGTCCCCTATGTTGCTACGTTTGAAGTGGAAATAGTAAATCCAATGTCCAACATGGCCATTTCAGTAGCTGTGTGGCTGTGTGGATTGGGAACAGTAAATCCGAAATCTCCAAAGTCCAACATGTTCTTCAATGTGGCTACAATGAGAATGGTAAATGGTAAAGCTTAAGTGTAAAACCTTCAAAATAATTCTACATTTGGAGTTGGACTAGTTATACCATTTTCTGAATAAACTTTCAGCTAAATACATTTTGTACATACATTTTTTACTGTGAGAACTTTTGTAACTTACATATTTTTAAGAACTCACATTATCTTTTTTAAATTATTTTTTATTTTTATTTATTACAGTTAGCATACATATATGTTTTCATATTATTACCCAATATATTTGTACATGCTTTACTAAAATTCTGAACATAAATATTTTTTTAACACTTGGTATTTTTTATTTCATTTTTACATAAAAAGTACTGTATATAAATTATTATCACTTATTTTTCAGTATTTTTAATACATACATGTTTTAAATTGAATAAAAAAATTCAATACCAAAAATATACATTCGCTCTTGTTTTATATTAATTTAGAAAGTGCAATACAAAATATACAGGTATGCATTCCATTTTTTTACATGGGATGTTAGACTTTTTTATGTCCATTTTTCTACCATTTTCTTATTCAGCGTGTTTTCCTTTTTCCTGTGTTATTGCCATTTTGGACTGTATGAGGTTCTGTGAGGTCATGGTTTCCCTTTCATGCTCTGCGGTTCAGGTAAGAATTTTTTGTAATTATTTTCTAAGGGCTTAGTGTTAGGGGAAGGAGTGAAGAGTTAATTAGGTTAATATTTGTTAGTTGCTGTAATTTTTTGATGTTATTTATTGTCAAAAATTATGCTAGTTGTGTTAATTGAGTGCAGTAGGCCTAATCGAGATTTATATCAAGTATTTATTGTAATTTATGTTATATGTTTATATTTGTTATGTAGTTTGTTGAATGTATATGCGTTCTTAATGATTTGTGGTTGCACTTTGTTTATTATATGGGTTGCAAATGTTGTTTCAGGTGAGTTTACAAGATTTTATTTTAGAGGTGTTTATCTTGGATATTTTTTCCTGGATGCTTTTAATTTTTTTCTAAGGAAGAATTGTTTTTTTTTTAACCAATGTTAAGGTTGATTTTTCATTGGTTTTTTGGTTTTCTGAATTGATCTTTTATTTTTTCATCTTTTTTCGGGTTTGATAGGTATTACCTGGAATTTGTTTGTCACATTGGATGTACCTTTTTTGTATGCTTTATTTTTACATTGTGATATTTTTTATGGATGTTTTTTAAATGATATTTTATTGAATTTAAACAGATTGCAAATAAATATTGAGACAAGGCATGTCCAGGAGGTAATTCATATACTTTCATGTAAATCAAATAAAAATATGTCAGAAATTTGGCGGCTGTATCATAAAATAAGATTATATCGGTATATTCACTCATTTCGTTAATTGTTAGTAAATTCACTTAAACATACTTGACTCGTGTCTGTATGATTATTCTGAAAGAATTATTGCAGGTGCAAAGCTAAAACAACTGTGTTTAAACCGGGCTGAGATTAGGTAGGGCTATCTGGGTTTATTCATCATTCTTATGCGAGGAAGCAGTTGTCGCTATCAGTATAGTTATCAGTGGGTGTGGAATGTTAAACATCCATAGGGAAGAACATGCTGGATATCCGGTATGTCAGTGCAAAGGAGCTAATGAACTATGGGTCGTGAGCTGCGCAGGATATTCCCTTCTTCTAAACCTTCCCCTGCCACAGACATGTAGGGCCTGCACAGAATCAGGGGTAAGGGGGCGATAAATGCATTACAAGCAACGTGGTCAAGTGACAGTAGTATTGAGTAGTGAAAGCCTTCTAGTATGTACTCAGGGAAGCAGGTTATCTTCCCTAGGCTTATCCCCCACCCTGTTGTTCCCAATTTTTGCCTCTTGGATGCTTCCGTAGACCGCTGGACTTCTCATTTTGCAAGGCCTTACTCTCTGCTTGAGCCCACTTCAGAGTGACCCGGCACCAGGTCATGCCCAAGGGTGGGAGTGTAGCCTTCCAGCATAAAGTGATCACCCATTTAGCCAATAGTAGTCTTGGAATTAGAATTCGGGTCACTGCCCTGTATTGTTTTGTCCTTTATATAGTCCCATGGAGCAAGCCTTCCAAGTGTCAATGAAGGCAGCCTTTTGCACTCTGTTAATATCGCAGTGATGCCAGAGCAGAAGGCAGTCAATGATGGGCGGTCTCATAGCGTGGTGCATGTCTGCTTCAGTGGCAGCGCATCATGTGCAAGAGCTTACTTCAATTTTCAGGTGTAAGGTATGATCTTTGCAGGGCAAAGAATGGTATTCATTTAAATCAAGTATTGCCTGAAATTAAGTGAGGGTACACCAGCCCCCTGGCCCACTATTTATCATGAACCAACCTCCCAATTGCAATTTCCCATTTATACCGCAGGTGCTGGAGCAAGATGAGGATGTGTTGCCGGAGAGCTTTAAATAGCCAACGAACACATCCCCTTCCGACCCCAGCTGTATAGATAATTAGTATGATGGAATGTGCTGGTGCTTCTCTGTTGCCCATTTGGTTCGAAGGATATAGAGTAGAAGATCATACATAAGAAATTGCCACATATGCAGTGCAAATTGGTCTCCCAGCGATTGAAAAGAGAAGAGTAGTATATACTAGAAAACGTCACCTATGATCTCTGTAGCAGCCTCTTCCCACTGCACTAGGTCTCTTCTCCTGAAAAAAACGTGGGGCTCTGGGAAAACCCTGCAAGGTTATGTGGGCATAAGGAGCCGTGTGCTTAGTGAGTGCAGGCTGCTTGTGAACAGATGCGGTTAGTTTTAACTCCTGGGAGTACTAAGGTATATATTTCTTCGAAACGCACAGGGAGGCGAACTGTTCCGATTTCCCCCAGGATACTGGCTGACAGCCACCGGGAGCACCCTTGCAAGTGGGCCGCTAAATGACAGCATTCGAAGTTAGGGGTGTTCCACCCACATGATTTACTGGGAGGCGCTCTTTAGTTAGGGAGGCTCTACAGCGCATGTTGCGCCAAATTAGGATATTGGCAAAATAGTTTAAAAGCCGGGGAGAATCACCATTTTAGATAGAGTAACACGCCCCATAATTGAGAGCAGCAGTGTCCTCAAAATGCTACTTAGGCCCTGAGAGTGCTCACTGCTCTAGTGAGGTTCCCCTCTATTAAGTCTTGTTCTGAATGGTCAATGTTGATGGGCAAATAGCAGAAAGTTGTGCTTTGCCACCTAATGGGGCTCACGCTGAATGAAGGCATGTCCAGACACAAAGGAAAAAGGCACGACTGATGCCAGTTTACAAAGGGCCCAGAGGCTTCTCTGAAGTAGCCAAGGATCTGCGCGATTTTCGAGTGGTCCCGCTGGGAGTCTTTTAAAGAAAGAAAGGACAATATTGTCCGTGTATAACTAGATTACATGTGATCTCCAGATTCCCCATAATAAGGCCCTCACTTCTCATCTGGATGGCCCGCGATTCCATGGCTAATACAAAGAGTAGGGAGGAGAGGGGGTAGCCTTGTCTGGTTCTTCTGCCTACCTCAAACCTACCATGAAGAATTCTTGCTACGAGGTCAGTGTAAAGCAGCTGCAATGAATGAAAAGTATCCCAAACCCACATTTATGCAACACTTCAAAGGGGTAGCTCCAAATCAGGGTGTCAAATGCCTTCTCCAGGTCTAGCATCAAGGGGCAGTACAGGGCCATATCTACAGGACTTATTCCATGATCTTATAAAGCCGTTTAATGCTTTGGGACGTGTTATGGTCTGGGACAAATTTACTTTGGTCATGGTAGAATAGTGAAAGAAGCAGTTGTTGCAGTAGGTTAGACTTTACTGAGGATTTTATAGTCAGAGGTTAATAGTGCGATCGGCCTGTAACTGGCCATGTCCTCTGAAGGTCGTCCCGGTTTTAGGATTGAGATCAGAGAGGCCTCCGGCATACTGGGGTGGGGGCTACCCTCTGCCAAGGCCTCCCTGAATAGTTAGACCAGACTGGGCGCTAGTGATATCTCGTATCTTTCATAAGATTCAGTAGGGAGCCCATCAGTGCCCAGGGACTTTCTGATTGTTAAATCAAGTAGAGCCGCCCTGACCTCTTGTGTTGTGATGGAGCCATCTGTTTCCTCCTTGACATTGAGGAGCACCCTAGGAAGTTCAGATTTTCTAAGAAGCCCCTCTTGTGTACCACAGACCATTCAAGTTTAGCTCTGTATACTCTGCTGTAATATCCATAAAGAACCCCTTTCATCATGGAGTGCCATGATAGGGATATGTTTTATTTTAGTGTTTAAGATCCAGGCCAAAAGGCAACCTGATTTGCCGCTTTCCGAATGGCAGTGGGCCCTGTATGCTGCATGATCTTTTCATCTGAGTTTCTCAAGAATGACTGCCTCCTCTTCATGGAGTTTTCTTGGTGAATCTTGGACCGATGCATCTGTAACCAGCTGTTGCTCAGTCTGAATGTACGCCCCTTCAACCATAGCAATGTTTTTTCCAGTATTTTCCGTCTACCCACCACTGTTTGTATACAATATCCATGGCCTACCACGAACCACCTTGAACACTTCCCTTTCTATTGTGACTGAGAAAGTCATACCATCATTTGTGGCAAAGTAATCTTGTATCTGATTGGCAAGTGTATAACATAGGGCAGAATCCTCTAACGCTGAGGTGTATAGGTGCCTATAGATAGGGATGGGTGGGAGGGTTCCTCCCCAGTTTAGTTAGAGTGTCAATGGGTTAGTATCGGATATGCCTGTGCCTAGTTAGAAGGAATGAGACTCAGGGGCAGAGTATTTTGGTACAAACTATTACATTCAGGCATACCTAGAAACCCTCACTTGATCCCCTTGAGGGGAAGAATTACAGGGCCTTCTTCTACCAGCCAAGATCCTTGAAAAGGCCATGAACCAAGAGATCATGACCTTCCTTGAAACCACCAACCTCCTTGATTCATCGCAGCCTAGGTTTAGGCCCAACCATTGCCCAGAGTGTGCCCTACTGGCGGCCACGGAAGTAATTAGACCCATTGTAGATGGTGGTGGTAAGGCGGCCTCGATCTTGCGTGATCTCTGCGGAACACCATGGACATTTTATTGGCTAAAGTGTTCCTAGTACAAGTTTGCTCATTATTGGCTGGGAACGGTTCACTGTTGTGAACCATTTTGTGACGCACTTCAATGGAGTACGGGAAAAGAAAGTAGTAGCGGGGAGGGTAGGAACACTATCTGAAAGAGACACGTTAGTGATAGATTCCTTACCGTAGAATATCCCCAGGCGTCAGGCTGGATCCGGAAAGTTTTGCGTAGCAGTACCCTTGCGCGTCGGTAGGCGGCGTCGTGCGGCTCCGCGTCCGTCGTCGGCGTCGTGATCGCCGGGATGACGTCGCGGGCAGTACTTAGGCGCCGCCCCTGCGCGCTGACGTCAGTTCTTCTTTTTCCGCGCCAGTAAGCGCAGATCCGGGAAGAGCAGTGCCCTGGTCAATTTTTGACCATACTTTTTGGTGATTTTTTCACTGTTTTTCCAACTTTAAGGTGTCGTAGGGATGCCCGGCTTCAAGCGATGCGGCGCCTGTGCGCGGATGATGTCCGTCACCGACCCGCATTGGGAGTGTCTCTTCTGCCTCGGCCGAGGCCACGACACCGAGTCTTGTCCCGAATGCCAGGCCCTCAACCCGAAAGCTTTGCGAGAGCGGTCTCGAAAGCTCCTCGAGGCCCGGCATTCGGCTCCGCGGAAGCCCCGGTCGCGTGAGAGGTCCAGGGGTCGCTCGCGGAGTGCACACCGGTCGTCGGCGTCGAAGTCTTCTTCGTCCGGTAAGTCTAGGCACAAGAAGTCCAAGAAGCATCGTCGCTCTCGGACTTCGCCTCGCCGGTCTCGCGACTCGGCTGAGGCCCCTCCCGGCACCGTCCCCGCCCCGCGGCCCCGGACTTGCCTGTGGAGTCGCCCCCGTCATACCCGCCCTTCCCGGGTTCGGGGCGGATCCGGCCAAGGTACAGGAGTTCCTGTCGGCCATGGCCCGCCTCTTCGGGCCTTCAGGCCCCTCCGGTGCGCCTTCGGGCCCCGCGGGCCCTGCAGTGGGGTTGATCCGGCGTCGCCGGCGGCTCCGGCGTCACCCGAGCCTCCAGCCTCGATCCCGGCTTCGGCCCCGGCCTCGATCCCGGCTCCACAACCCCCATCGACGCCGGTCGACCTCACGACACCTCCGCCGGCGCCGATGTCTCCGGTGCCGTTCTCGACGCCGCCCTGGGCTCCGGGCGGCGTCGTCCCCAGTTCCTTCCGGCTCCGGACATGGACCCGGAGCGACGTCGCTCGACGCCGGCTCCGGCGCCGATGGGACCTTGGGTCCCAAATGTCCCTCCTCCTCCTTATTTTGAACCAGAGGAGGACCAGGAGGACTGGGAGGGGTCTGATGACCCTCTGACACGCAACTGTCAGTATGATGAGGACTGGACAGAGAGTCTAGGGAGGCCAGTGGTCTGGATACTTCTCCTGACACTGGCATGCTGTCTCCTCCCGTGGCTACGGAGGAGGGGGCCAATTTTGGTACGGTGTTGCGTAGGGCTGCTGGGGCCTTACGTCTCCAGCTCCCTACTTTAACGGTCAAGCCTAACATCTTGACAGAGGTGCTTCAGCCGGCAGCCTCCTCTGCGGAGACTGTGCTGCCGTTTAACGACGCCCTCACTGACGTTCTTTTGGGCGCCTGGTCCAAGCCCAACACAGGGGCTCCTGTGGATCGGAACGTGTCACGACGCCATCGCCCCGCTCCGGGCGACCCCCTGTTTCTTTCTGTCCACCCCACTCCTGAGAGCTTGGTTGTCCAAGCCTCCGCTTCCCAAACCGCCTTCCCTACCGCTCCTCCGGATAGGGAATCCAAACGCCTGGATCAGTTTGGGAAGAAAGGTTTTCTTCCTCCAGTGCTGGCTTGCGGTCCGTTAACACCGCTTGTCTTTTGGGCCGATATACCCACTCCCTGTGGGATTCGGTGGCGGATGTTTTGCCCCAGTGCCCTGAGGAGGTCCAGGCACTGCTTTCCCGCGCCATTGCGGAAGGAAGGGATGCGGCCAAATACACTATCCGTTGTGGCCTTGACACCGCCGACTCGCTGGGCAGGTCGATTGCAACGACGGTGGCGCTCCGGCGCCACGCCTGGCTGAGAACCACTGGTTTTTCAGGGGATGTCCAGAATACTCTCATGGACATGCCCTTTGATGGAGTCGGTCTTTTTGGGTCCAAAGCAGACCATGCGTTGGAGCGCTTTAAGGACTCACGGGCTACTGCAAAGTCCCTGGGCCTTTCTGCTACACGCCCTCCGCTGCCTTCTGCTTTTCGCCCCTATCGTGGCCACGGTAGGGGCGCCCCTTCACGTCAGCAGCCCAGCCACCGGCCCGCGCAGCAGGCGTCTTCGCGTGGCCGAGGACGTGGATTCCGCCGTGGCGGATCGGGCAACCAGCGTGCGGGTCAGGCCACCACCTCCAACCCGTCCGCGGCCTCCAAGCCCTCCTAGTCCCTCCTTTCAGGTGCATGGCACGCCAGTAGGGGGCAGGGTCCGCCATCACCTTCCCCACTGGCGCACCATCACCTCGGACAGGTGGGTCTTGGACATTGTCCGAAGGGGCTACTCCCTCCCCTTCGAGACCACCCCCAGCCATGCCACCTCAATTCCACCGCATGTCAGGGGATCACTTGGTGCTTCTACGGAAGGAAGTCACGGCCCTCTTGACCAAGAGGGCCATCGAGCATGTTCCGACCCCAGAAGTAGGGCGTGGTTGCTACTCCCACTACTTTCTGGTGCCCAAAAGGACAAGGAGGACATGCGTCCTATCTTGGACCTCCGGAACGTCAATCGCTTCCTCCGGAAGGAGAAGTTCAAGATGCTCACCCTAGCTCAGGTCTTGACTGCCCTCGACCCTGGAGACTGGTTGGTAGCGTTGGACTTGCAGGACGCGTATTTCCACATCCCCGTCCTGCCGGCCCACCGGCGTTACCTTCGGTTCACGGTAGGCCCCGAGCATTTTCAGTTCACCGTGCTCCCCTTTGGCCTTACCAGTGCCCCTCGGGTGTTCACGAAAGTGATGGCGGTGGTCGCAGCTCATCTGCGCCGGGCAGGGGTTTCAGTCTTCCCCTACCTCGACGACTGGCTGCTGAAGGCGGGCTCGTCCCAGGCAGTCGTCTCCCACCTCCAGACTACGGCCGAACTCCTGCACTCGCTGGGGTTCTCCATCAATGTGCCGAAGTCGCATCTAATTCCTTCTCCACAGCTCCTTTTCATCGGAGCAGTTCTGGACACGACGCAGTTTCGGGCCTATCCTCCCGAACGGCGAGTCCGGGATATTCAGGCTATGATTCCGATCTTTCGGCCTTTATCCTGGGTTTCGGTACGGATGACCCTGAGGCTGCTGGGCCTCATGGCCTCCTGCATCCTGCTGGTCAATCATGCCAGATGGCATATGCGGGCTCTGCAGTGGGACCTGAAGTTCCAGTGGGCGCAGCACCAGGGCAACCTGTCCGATCACGTCCAGATCTCGGAGGGGACTGCAAAACAGTTGCAGTGGTGGCTCTCGAACCGGCAATGGGTCATGGGCAGATCCCTCTCCCTTCCCCGGCCAGAGCATACAGTTGTGACGGACGCGTCCCTTCTGGGATGGGGCGGTCACATGGGAGAGGCGGAGATCAGAGGCCTCTGGTCTCCGGCGTAGTCCCGGCTCCATATCAACATTCTGGAGCTCCGGGCGATCCGACTTGCACTCAAGGCATTCCTTCCCTCTGTCAAAGGGAAGGTAGTGCAGGTGTTCACAGACAACACCACCGCCATGTGGTACTGCAACAAACAAGGCGGGGTGGGGTCGTGGACCCTTTGTCAGGAGGCTCTGCGCCTCTGGACATGGCTGGAACATCAGGGCATGTTCCTGGTGGTTCAACACCTGGCAGGTTCCCTGAACGCCAGGGCGGACGAACTCAGCCGCAGGTGCATGATGGATCACGAATGGCGTCTTCACTCGGAAGTGGCGCAAGGACTCTTTCTACAGTGGGGAGAGCCTTGGTTAGATCTATTCGCCACCGAAGAGAACGCGCAATGTCATCAGTTCTGCGCGTTGGAATTTCCAAGGCGGCACTCGCTCGGCGACGCTTTTCGTCACGAGTGGAGTTGCGGTCTATTGTACGCCTTTCCGCCTATACCACTTCTACCCAGAGTGTTGAAGAAGATTCGGCACGACCGGGCCCAAGTCATTCTTGTGGCTCCGGACTGGGCTCGAAGAGTTTGGTATCCCGAGCTACTCAATATGAGCATAGATCCCCCGATCCGTCTGCCTCTTCGGGAGGATCTTCTGTCGCAGCAGCAGGGGACGGTCCTCCACCCGAACCTGTCCAGTCTACACCTACTTGCGTGGAGATTGAGCGGCGGCAGTTGATTCCTTTCGACTTGCCTCCCGAAGTTTGTGATGTGATTCTGGCAGCCAGGCGTCCCTCCACTAAGGTGGTATACGCCTGCAGGTGGAACAAATTTGTGGCATGGTGCACAGCAAAGGCTGTGAATCCCCTTTCTGCCCCTCTTTCTGAGGTCCTTCTGTTCCTTCTCTCTTTGGCCCAACAGGGTTCTGCCCTGGGTACCATCAAGGGTTATCTTTGTGCTATCTCGGCCTTCCTCAGGCTCCCTGATCAGCCCTCCCTTTTCAAGTCCCCTGTTGTTAACAGGTTCTTAAAAGGCATTACTCACCTCTTCCCTCCTGTTCCGTTTGTGATGCCTCAGTGGGACTTGAACTTGGTTCTTACCTTTTTAATGTGCGCTCCCTTTGAGCCTCTACATAACTGTCCTCTTCGTCTTCTGACTCTGAAGACAGCCTTTCTGGTGGCCATCACCTCCGCTCGGCGGGTGAGTGAGCTCCAGGCTCTATCTTGCAAACCTCCCTTTCTGTCTGTTCATCCAGACAAGGTTGTTCTTCGGACGCGTCCGTCCTTCTTGCCAAAGGTGGTTACTGCTTTCCACATTGGGCAGACCATCACTTTGCCCACCTTCTTTCCGCCTCCGCATCCTTCCAGAGAGGAAGAGAGGTTCCACCGTCTGGACCCAAAACGTGCGCTCTCTTTCTATATTGACCGCACAAAACACTTCCGGGTGGATGACCAGCTCTTTGTTGGCTACGTGGGCGCCAAAAAAGGTCGGGCGGTGCACAAGAGGACCATCTCCCGCTGGGTTACCTTGTGCATCAAGACCTGCTATTCTTTGGCTAAAAGGAACCTCCTGTTGGGCTGCGTGCCCATTCCACCAGGGCAACGGCTGCTACCACGGCCTTGGGCCGCGGTGTTCCGCTGCCGGTTATCTGTCAGGCGGCTACGTGGGCCTCGCTGCACACGTTTACTAAGCATTACTGCCTTGACAGTCAGGTCCAGAGGGACGGCTTCTTTGGCCGTTCTGTCCTCCAGGACTTCCTTGTCTGATCTTTGTTCGCAGACCCACCACCGGGGTTGGTATTGCTGGGGTATCTATTCTACGGTAAGGAATCTATCACTAACGTGTCTCTTTCAGATGCACAAGTTACTAACTTGTGTAACGATATATCTGTAAGAGACAGTAGTTAGTGATAGATTCCCTACCGCCCACCATCCTCCCCGTTCTGCGAACTGATTTCTAGGAGTTAAGGACATCCCTTTCAGGGCCCTAGTATTTTTCAGACACCTGTGTCAGCTTCTTGCATGGCTCTGCGTTCCTGGCGCGGAAAGTCGTGTACAGAACTGACGTCAGCGCGCAGGGGCGGCGCCTAAGTACTGCCCGCGACGTCATCCCGGCGATCACGACGCCGACGACGGACGCGGAGCCGCACGACGCCGCCTACCGACGCGCAAGGGTACTGCTACGCAAAACTTTCCGGATCCAGCCTGACGCCTGGGGATATTCTACGGTAAGGAATCTATCACTAACTACTGTCTCTTACAGATATATCGTTACACAAGTTAGTAACTTGTGCATTAACTCTGTACAGTGGTCACAAGGTGGTGGAGAGGGATTGTGAAGGTAAAAATAGTTTTTTATATATTTTAAGGGCCATTTATATAATTGGCGTGGGGTGTACAAATCACGGCGGGAAAATAACAAAGTGTGTTGCGGTCTTCTTTTTATTAGGTTTGCGGGTGGGATACTTCCCAGGAGCACTGTTTAGTTATAATGTGGTGTTTACTTTTCTGACGGGGAGCTCTGGTTGCGCAACAAAATTTTTTGTCTAGGTTTGAAATATTTTTTATTAAGCAATTACAAATATACTTTCTTTGGAAACTGAAGCTGTATATATCAAAGGGGTGACAAATAAAAACGCAATTCAGAAAATATCCCTTAAGCGTGGGCACACCCTCCCTTTTTTTTCTGCTAGAGTTTGTAAAAGTGTTGCCCCATATTCTTGATAATATAAGAGGGCATGAGTTACTTTTAGATAAAGTAGAAAAGAAGTGCTACAAGAAACACTCCCGCACTACATCATCTCAGGTCACAAGAACAATAACAAGTAAAAAGCAGTTAAACACAAATCACTTTATATTACATAGGAATGTACGCTTTATCATTTTTTATAATTTCTATTCTGTAGAATTCGGGAAAGTTCGGTCGTAGTGCTTAGAGGTCGCTCACTGCTCCGCTAAGAAATCACATACTCCTTTAAGAATATATAGGATAGTAGTATAATAATATACACTACTGGTCGTATATATTCTATAGGGAGAAGGTGAATAGGAACCGCAACAGACAAAAATAGAAATAGTAAAAAAACATTCAGAAATGTAGGGTTTATCAAAGGTATTCACTAAGAAAGTATCTATGGAAACTATTTTTTTTTAAACTGCAATTTCCAAAAATATTGTCACTGTAAAAATATCTGATCAAGTAAGTTATAAAGGTCAGTAAACTGTATTTCAGATGGTTTACTCCTGGCGGCGACAAATCTCCACTTCCTGTTGTGTGGAAATATCACACTCTTACAATATACACAATGTCACTGATGGCACAGAAAAAGGAAAATGAAAATGAAGTCATCAATACAAAACAAGATCAATAACGAAATACTTTCCAGTGATGAGTATGTTGAGAGCTTCTTTTCTCCGGGACTTGAAATCTTTCATCTTCTCACCAACGGGTCATAAAGTGCTCTGAGATCACAATGACTGTTAATATTATAATATACATATTCACAGTATATGATCCCAAGGAACAAACAGAGTAAGAACGAGAAGGGGCTGACGTTAAATATAAATCTTTAGTCTTCGCGTCGACGGGTCATAAACTCTACTGAGGTCAGTATAAATGTTAATATTACAATATACATACTCACACTATATGATCTCAAGGGAGAAATAGACTAAAAACCAGAAGCTGCTGACGTTACATATAAATCTTTAGTCTTCGCGCCAACAGGTCACAAACTCCTCTGAGATCATAATGTGTGGTTATTATAATATACATACTCACACTATATGATCTCAAGGGCGAAATAGAGTACAAACTAGAAGCTGCTGACGTTACATATAAATCTTTAGTCTTCGCACGACGGGTCACCAACACTTCTGAGGTCAAGTACAGTGTCAATATTATAATATACAAAGTCACACTATATGAGCTCAAAGGAGCCAGAACAGGAACAATGTTTGCTGTATTCTGTCTGTTTCTGAAAACAAGCTGCTGACGTTACATATAAATTGCAAAAACAACCAATAACACTTTTTTCTAAATACAAGTGTTTAAATATTGACAAATAGCTACGTATTATAAATATCTAGTATGCCATAATCAAACAACTTACAACTCAGGATTATGTTTTGTGGCCGCAAAGAAGAATCCGACTGTAGAAAAGAGCACCTGCATCACTGAATGGAGACACGTAAAGAACTCGCAAAAACGAAACTAATCAATCAACGGGTGAGGTTTATATACTTTTTGGTTATTGAGTAGTCTATGGAAGGAAGATGCGGCTCCGCCCATTTTGATGTCACGTTTTACAGTTGACACGTGCTCACGTTTTAACTGTTTAACTTGTGCACGTGTTAGGAAAAGTTACAAAATGTGAAGCGGAAAAAGTTTCGATTTCAAACCTAACACGTATAAGGTCCTTAATATGTACATACGTTGGAGAGCTTAAAAACTGTTACCCGGAAAACCGTGTCATTTCCATTCTCATGAGTAAATACATTTATTAATTGCCGTAATTCTAAATAGAAGACATAAAAAAAAGATCTATCAGAATAGAAGAAAAAAAAAAACGTGATAATATTTCTCATCACTATGGTTTTCAATTAAAAAAATGCGAGCATTTGTAAAGCGTACAGCTACCCCTGGAAAGGTGTGCCGGCGCTCGGGGGCGTCGGAAAGATTAAGCAAGGTGTTGCCCACAGTGACATAGTGGTGGGCTAACGTGCCGCTGGAGCCGGGAATCGAACTGTGAACGCTGTTGTTCGAAGTCGGGTATCATAGCTGCTCCGTCACACTTTTTCCACACTTATATGTTAATTAGTGCTAATTAAGATTTAAACATTGTTAAATTATAACTTATAACAGAGTACTGTTACAGTTAGTTTTTCACTACAAAAAGTATGCACGTCTTTTTTAAATTTAGTTAAAAACAATATAGGTTTCAGGGACATTGTAGTTAGAAATTAGCATTTATAAAACCTTTGAAATTCACTGAAAAAACCACAGGTTTTACAGACGTTATAGTTAGAAATTAGCATTTAAAAAACCTTTGAAATCTACTGAAAAAACCATAGGTTTCAGGGGCGTTATAGTTAGCTGGACATTTCACTCGTACAAAACCATAGAAATTCCACTGTTATAGTTAGTTCAGCTAACTATAACTCGCGCCCGCAATGCACTGCTCATGACGTCACATATTACATAATTCATGGCATGGACTGTGACATCACTGATGACATCACTGATGACATCTCAAATGACATCACTGATAACATCACTGATGACATCATCCACGTGAAAATCTGATGCACCTCCTCACAGTCTAATATAACCTTTAATACACCCACTGTAAAATACAGACTACCATTTTCGAAACCATCGAGACACCAATACCAGTTACTACATACGAACTCTTTGATTCCTAGGTCTACAGACACATCCACTCATTCACCCATACATTCACTTATACATGCAGTCACTCATCAATACAACACTATCATATGCACTCATACACCTATTGAGACACTCACACACCGCCACTCATCCATGGAGTTACTCACACACCTAGTCAGTCATGCAAAGAATCAATCACACTCCCATTTACTCACCTATACAGTTATACACACACCACCTCACTAATTCATACAGATACTAACGCATAATTACTCTCTTATATAATCACTGATACAAGTACACACTCATCCATACAGCCACTCTCACAATCACTC
Organism: Calotriton arnoldi; assembly: GCA_963921515.1. NCBI lineage: Eukaryota > Metazoa > Chordata > Amphibia > Caudata > Salamandridae > Calotriton > Calotriton arnoldi. The sequence continues at coordinate 2,408,297 of CAWUFW010000039.1, forward strand.
ACTCTCACATATACTGATTTATATACAGCATCACTCACATATACTGCCTTTTACATATGTAGTTACTCACAAATGTACCACTCAGACATCCATTCACTCACCAACACACCCATACACACACTCACCCACCCATACAGCTGTTTCCACATGCACTCTTGAACCCATGCACCCAGTGAATCAAGCACTCACACATCAATGCACAGAGTCACACACCTCCAACCCACCCACACACACACTCAGTCTCCCATACAAATACGCAGGCAAACAATCAATAAGCCATATAAACACTCATGTAGCTACTGACCAACCCATGTAGCAGCTTACACAACAACAGACAGACTGATACAGACATTCACACAGTTTAGTCACTAACCCATGCATTCAGTAAGACACGTTTAATCACTCACTTATACAATCAGTCACACACCTGTAAAATCCACCATCCAGACACTTATACACCCACTTATTCTTCAATACACCTAAGAATATATGTAAAACATATTTAAAAATTACAGAAACACACAGTCACTGGATGATGTCATCAGTGATGTCATTTGAGATGTCATCAGTGATGTCATCAGTGATGTCACTGACCATGCCATGAATGATGTAATATGTGACGTCATGAGCAGTGCATTGCGGGGGTGCGTGTTATAGTTAGCTGAACTAACTATAACAGTGGAATTTCTATGGTTTTGTATGAGTGAAATGTCCAGCTAACTATAACGCCCCAGAAACCTATGGTTTTTTCAGTGGATTTCAAAGGTTTTTTAAATGCTAATTTCTAACTATAACGTCTGTAAAACCTATGGTTTTTTCAGTGAATATATATATATATATATATATATGTATATATATATATATATATATCCAAAACCTTCGTCACCAATTCCTTGAAAGGACGAGAAGCAGACCCAGAGTTGGTGCAATTGTAGGTTTATTTAGTGAACTCCCGCACCTCCGCCATTACGCGTTTCAGCCTCACACGAGGCCTTGATCACATGACACAAAACGGAGATTTCTTCTCAAATTTAATAAAAATATATATATATATCAGAACCAAAAGACTCTCAGACTTCCGTGCGGCGAACAGAGAGTAACGGACACCAAAGGTAGGATGGCAAGATGTATTCCTCACACTCCTCCGCTTGACGCGTTTCGGGCAACGCAGTGCCCTTGATCACCTATATATACTACTACCTTGCAAAGTAAGACATATATTTAAACTAAAACATAAAATTAATTGAAGTTAGAAATGGCAAATAACAAATAATTAACAAAACACTCTACTAGTTCCATTTCTTTCCGTTTCGTTACTACACAAAAATTACTACGGACCAAGAAATTGCTAATCTACCAAAAAACAAAACCAGTCACATACCTGGAAAAAAGCATTCAAAAAGTAAGTATATTTAATTTACTAATAAACAGGAACTCACCCTAAAACAGTTAAGAAATAAAACCTAACTAACTCAGTCCCCACTACCTACCAACAAACAAACAAACATTTAAAATGAAACTAATGCACTCTTTTAAACCAACAGAAGAGCAACCAACTGCTCTACTTTACAACACCCCAAATGGAAAACTTGCAAATAAAGTGTGCCACACCTAGCAAGAACATACATGTAAGTGTAAACCAGAAAAACTGTTGCATAATTTTGTATGTAAATAACAAACATATTATACATTTTAAAATGTTGATTCTTTATACTATACTATTTTGAGCCATAATGACAGAAAGAGCAAGATACATCTCATCACAGAAAGGAAAGCAATTATTATCTCATATGAGCTACACTTACAACCAAGAAAGTATAACGATGGAAAGTGTCATTTGGAAATGTACTAAATATTACTCTAATGCTTGCTATGGGAGGGCCACTACAAAATATTATGTAATTAATGTAAGGGAACACAACCATCCCCAAATGTGACAGAAATAGAAGTTAGACACGTATTGCACTATATAAGAGAAGCAAGCACAATCTCCCAAGAACCCACAACTGAAATACTAAAAGATATACTCCCTCAAGTCCCCGAAAACATCACAGCCCAACTATCAGCTAAACCCACCTTAAAACGCTGAATTGCACACACTAAAAAAGCCACCAGCGATACCCCTCCTGCCCCAAGAAGATACCAAGATATCCAGATACCTGAACACTTAACAACCGCACAAAGGGCCTCATATGATGCTGGTCGGACCGGCTTCCGAGGTCCTGTCGGAGGAGGTCGGACCGCTGCAGCCACATTGGAAGCGGTCACGCCAACCAACGTATTACAATGTGTGTGAATGCACTGAAATCCAACCGCTGCAGTCCCTCTGACTCCGACAAGAAATCCCGACCGCACGGCATCGGAAAGACCCATTGGAACTAATCTGAGAGCGGAACTGCGGTCGAACTGGCTGCCCAATTACGATGCACACTGCCGACGAGGCACATCATCCGAGCTGGCGGAAAGGGTGGCACATAAAGGTGAAAATCACCTCCATAGAGCTGCGTAATTCCTGTGGCAAAATGGATCCTGCATTACATGTCCTTCGCTCCTGTACCTGCTCTATGATGAGGAAAATCGACAACGTCATGGACACAACCCCTGGCAAGTGGCACGCCTATCCATCCACTGAGATCCCGTAGCAAATCGATGGGCTGCCATCAAAAAGCAGGACCCCATCCGTGTTTGCATGTTTGTGGGTGTATGAATAATATATGTCCCACTTCAAAAAGAGGGGGGAGGTAGAGGGTATAGAGCTAGGTCCACCCTCCTTTCAATCATGTACACAAAAAAAACGGAATACCGGACTTGGAACCTAGCTAGGGTGGTGTAAGACCCCAACTCAAGTTGAGTTAGACAGTCTTGTTGGGTGGTGTTGGAACACATGAAACAGACAGACAACCTGGAACACAGACTCCTAGAAAAAGAACAACGCTGGGTTTTTAAGCTACGCACAGACACCCAGGGCCTGAACGACAACTTTCCATGGGGGCAGTTCACGAAATAGAGTAATGAAGCCTGGGCGACATAGGTCAGATCTAAGTTCCATAGCCACAACGTACAACACATGACAGCCCGGTCTACACGGTGCTTTTCTGATAACCATGTTATTCATTTGCACGTAGTTTCATCGGTGCTTAATAATGACAAATAAGATGAAAGTTAGATGAGCTCTACAAATCTTGAGCCATCATATGGATCTACCCATGCTTAAAATAATCCATAAATAAACCTATTTGCAACACGTGGGCACATAAAGTGTTCCTGTCCAACTACCCCTTCACAAACAAAAAAATGAACTGACATGTGATTCATAATCATATTATATGTTGGGGATACCGACTCAGCTCATTTTCCTTCAATTGAACCCTATTAGAGAGCGCGACACATCATTAGAGATCGCGCTACTCATGTGGCCGTTTCCTTGTTTTTCACGAAACATATATATTTGTATTTTAAGTATCTCAACCCCCTACGGGTAGGGCCACCATACCTTCGGGAGTGATGAGAATAACTCCAGTGACGAGGTCCCACCTCAATAAAGAATTTCCACTGAACTCTACTCACGCAACATGGCCGCCGGTTTTGCCAAACTCCGGCGGCCATCTTTAGTCGTTCAACAGCTCTAGCCTCCACCCGATGACTGGGCGGAAGCAGGACTACATAACCAGGCACCCGAGGAGAGACGCGTTAATATGCGGTCTCTAGGGGCTCAAGTAAGTGCTGTGACTTTTCCCTCCCAACAGCGCGGCCACGACAGTCTCTTTCTGGTGGCAAAACGGCAACACCGGGCAAGCCCGACTCCTGTTTTCTCTTGTTCTTAGAGTCGCTACTGCCCTAATATTTAACCATATTGTGTTACCATCTTTTCAGAGTGTGACCACGAGCCCCTCAACCCCTCCAGACCATGGGGCAATTCTGAACCTCACATTAAGTATGTTATCTCGCCGCTCGCATCATGTTTATATATGTGGTTTGTCACGTGGTGTCTATGTCCGTGTTTTTAACCTATACTTTAATTAAGATCTCCCTAGGAGACGATACCCACACGTTGATTCTACCGACAAGGCACGATGGAATAGACGATAACGATGCTTTTTCTCGCACAACGGAAAATTTTGAGTGTGAACCAGACGCATTGTGTTGTATGCAGTGTAAATACCTGCCAGTGTCCTGGCAGGCAAGCGTTTTTCTCACATTGCTCTGTTTTATTCCCTACAGATACTACGATCCATTGAGTCAAAATCGTATGTATTATAGTGCACACACAGTAGGTGTGGCACATCACTCATCACTAACTATTTATTTACCTCACATTTAGGTCACTTAGGAGTGGTACCCACAGGGCTGGCCCCTGTGTGGTCCTGAGGAAGAGCCCTGGGGAGGCTTGAAACTAGTTGACTAATACCAGAGGCGTTTAACTCATCATGGCTATATTGTTCTCTAGTACCCCTGCTTTTAATAAACCGACTAGGAGCTAGAATAAAATTATTTCGCCCACTAGCCAGGTATTTTTAACATCTCTTTCCATCCACTCCACAACACTGCACGACACATATTTTCACGTAAGTGCTCCTACGTAATTTCGTATTGAGAGGACCCCAATGATGAAGCATGTCACCAGTGGGAAACCCTGGTGAGTGAGGGGACTCAAGAAAGAAATTTTTCTTTCTTGTCTGAAACAAGACTGTCTAACTCAACTTGAGTTGGGGTCTTACACCACCCTAGCTAGGTTCCAAGTCCGGTATTCTGTTTTTTTTGTGTCCATAATATATGTCCCAGTCATCACATAGGGACAACTTGACAATACACTCGTGTAGTGAAGATGCACATGAGAGGGCTTCAGGCCTATCACTGGTCCGGGTCCTGCCGGTGCCCAGCACAGGTAACACGAAAAAGGTTGTGGTCAGATGGATATCCATCAGGCTCTCCATTCTAGCCATCACAGTCTGGAACCACAAGTGCACAACTGACATCAGCAGCAGTAACACCCTGCAGTACCTGTGATGTCACTCCAAAGTGACTTGTTATAACACACTTACAGTCTCATTATTTCTGAACATAAGCATTTCCAAAATGCACAACAAAGCCATATTTGTTTCCCATTGTTCCTATGCAACTCATAACCCATCATAAAGCCAGTAGTCCTGGAATGGCCCATGTGTGATGTTACTTGGATCAGATATCTTGTACCTATGACAGAAGCTTCCAAATGCATGTCAGGTGGCACACTAGCATAAGTACTGATGCACATTAAAGGTGTCATAAGGCACGGCCACAATTACATAAGGCACACACCCCCAGTTAGAATCAGCCCACTGCAAGGCCTTGGTGGCCTGAAGGCACTTAAGAAAACAGTGAGTAGTGTGAGTTGAGAAAGCAGGTTTTGAAGTGTACTTCATGAGCCATGTCATGGTGTGACCTCAATAGAACATCAGTAAGAATGTCTCAGGGAAAGACAAATTCCCTTCACTGTTGATGCACTGTACTGGGCCAATCCACAGCACCCACATGGAAATGGAAAGGCAGCTAAATGTGTTAGTCTCAAATCACAGTCACAGGCATTTGAAGCCCACACTGTCACTATTCCGTGCTGATTTGGGGCAGCCTACACTGGTGGATTTCTGGAAGGCAAGGGGCCAAGGCCACACGGCACATAGCACCTGCATTAATGTCTCCATGTGCATAGGACCTAGGGCAAGGTGTACAATAGGGACAACCATTCCTCTTACCAAGTGACATGCACATGTGGCTAATGTGCAAGTCCCTAACCAACATCACAGAAACAGCAGTTGGCATGACATCGAAGAAATTTTGGTTGAAAGAACACACATGGAAATGCTCACATGTGGCTCCAAATTAACACATTGCATTAACAAGACCACACCTCCATGTGTGCTGTAATAAAAAAGCTATTGTGCTCACATCAAACACCCTTCCACCCTACATCTTGGGTAGTATACTGCAAGCTAGCAGACGTGGACATTGGTTTAAACCAAGATGCCATACTTACCATCCCAGACACCAGCCACAGCAAAGTGTGCCCCAACAGTAACTCATACCAGATATGCATCCACTGAACATTGAGCCTCGCTCTGTGTAACTCCATGACCTGTCCCGAGGGCTGAACATACTTACCACTGCATATGGATCATCTAGCATGTTGAAACAAACACAACTAAACTCTGACCGGCCTACATATACACTAAAAACATTCTGCATGATTTATAAGGGCAAAACACAGGTCTACATGGACAATAAATATGATTTTTTATTACAACATACACAAGTGTCTAAAGACAAAGGCCAATGGCCAGTCCAAAGGAGTGAACATGTGTACCAGCACACTGCTGTGCCATGAAACTTGGCAATCAGATCACTGCCAGGGAACCCTCCCCCGATTGAGACATCAAATGGGCATGCCACCAAGGAGTCGCCACCGTAGGATGACGAAGAAGATGACGTTGAGGTGCTGTTGTCTTGCTCCTCCAGGGCACTCTCCTCATCCTCTGGGCCAGTGGTCAACTCCGAGTCACTGTGGCGTGGGAAACCACTGTGGCCAGCTCTAACCCCAACGGTCTCCGGCCTGTCTCCTTCACTGACCTCTGTAGATGGTGTAATAGGAGTAGAAATAGGTGTAAAACAAATGCTTAAGACAAACATGCAAGCATATCATCCCACCACACATTTTACATTACCACGGACAACTACTAGTACAAGTGTCAGTACATCATTTGTACCATTAGCATGAGAACATGCATTTATGCCACATAACCTGAGCACACGCAATCATCAGGGTGTCAGAAACACTGCCAGCTCCAAGTGCCCTTGTGAGACTGTCAAAATTTACCCCTCGTATGTAGCAAGAGTTAGCATCATCCTTTCAACCTAGGCCTCTGTACAATGAGATTGTCCACTTAAGTTATCTGATGGAATGTGTACATGAACATATCACAACCTATCCACACAGGACATACAACAAGCAAAAGGTCAGGGGTCCCAAACATGTTCCAGGTAGTACTGCAGGGCAACTACTAGGAATGACTAACATCAAAATCTGAAGTAACAATTGACATGGAAGTGCCCGTTCCACACAGCTAACATCGCAAAGTGACTGTTTCACTTCTGACCAATGCCATATGATGCTGTTGACAGCTGCACATGAGTAGGCTACCTACGTGTCATATGTAGTACAGAACAGTAGTGTGGAGACAAATAGGCACCAAATGGTGTGAGATAGCAGCACAAATGAGCATTCCATCAGGCTCACCCTAGGTACATCCCCATTAAAGATCAGTTCTTGTAAGTAGACCCTTTCCACATTCAAATTGACAATGGCATGAGGAAACTTAAAGTATATGAGGCATTGTTATGAGGCCGTCCATGAACATGTCAGATCAGCTTCCACAAGGGCAGAGGAATCACAATACAATCTACGTATTTGTGACACATGTATCCATGTAGCACTGACAGCTGACACACACTTCACACCACAATGTCAGTATTTCACTCCCAGATGCATGTCACCATCCACAGACTGATGGTTCATTGATGCACATGCCCTTCCCAGCATACTACATAGATCATTTTCATTGGCAGGCATAAAGCAATGGCTGAGGCAACTGGGTCATCCCAAACATGTGTGTCATTTCATCAACATATTTACCTGCAAGTTGTTATCCATCAATGTCAGCGTGTATGTGTGACTCATTTACCCAAATCCCAATATACCACAAGTTTGGCTTCCCCAAACTACAAAATGCACATCACGCAATCATATAGACATGTACACATTGACAAACACAAATGTGTGATGCATACACATAGTGACCCATCTATACACTCAGTTCATGTATGCCACAGGGGTACCCCTGACAGTGTAACACGTAAAGGTACACATGGCTGCATGTAGGCATCCAATAAGATGACATGAGTGATGTTAGCCAACTCTTACTACTGCACACTCCCAATTACCAAGGGGATGTCATACACAGTCACTGCACCCAGAGTACATTGAATGCCATGCCACAAGTTTGTGGTACACCATCACATGAGACACAGTAGTGAGGCAGCTACACAGCAGACACAAGGATGACAGGTGGCCTATGTAGGACCACTTACACACATGACATCATGGGACAATGTAGGATAAGTTGAGACATCATGCTGCCATGTGGATCTGCCACAGTGGTGAGACATGTATAAGTGGCCCCTACTTAGTTCCTGCCAACATGACCTATAGTCATTTGTGAACCCCATGCACCAACTAACCTACACACACATGCAACAATGATCCTGTTGGGTGGGACATTGTCATGTCTTTTAGGATAGTTCATCATGTATACCCTGTTTTACATAATTGTCCCATCCACACGACAATAACGATTCTAAACAGGTGACCTTTTACCTAGTAGCTTCCTCCTGTCTCTTCGACACCAGGTTCTAAGTACTCTACCATAATCCCTGTACTTGACGTACATAAACATGTCCACAGGCACGGCAGATTTATTCTGTATAAGGGTCACCACTTTTTTTCATCCTTGGCCAACAGCCAGCTGTGAATTATCACATTTCTTTAGAAAAGCATCGGTGATTGTTTTCAAAACATTTATGATTGTTTTCAAAACATCCATGGTTGTTTTCAAAACATATCGATTCTAGAAAAAACCCTGGAGTGACCACTTTAGTATGAAAGACTCTCACTCCCCCGACAAATTAGAGGAGAATTCCTTCCAAACTGAAGACAGGGGTCCTGCATGCTGAATTTTTGACACACAGCAGTCTGACATCCCTTGAGGGGTGTCATCCTCGAAGCAGAGACGGGGTCCTTCGTTCTCAACCATCAGGTGAGGGGGCTGGTTCATCCCTAGGGATTTTTTGGCTGTAGATTCCTACACATATGCACATACATGCTACACTCACACGTCTAGGATAGGTATATTTTTTAGCAAATTATTTTAGGTCGCACATTTTAGGAATATGCAAGTACTACTGTTTTTATCTGAGCTGCTTATGTTCATTTTATTAGCACTATGGTAGGAATGTATCTACTATTTACTATATGGATACTTGCCATATCGTTTATATGCTTCTGTCTCCTGATTGTCGCAGCAGATATGTTTTACACAAGATTGACGCTTGAGCAATAAATACATATTGAAAACGTCATATCCGCCATCTTGTGTATTTTCTGAGAACAAGAGAGCACGAGTGTCTGAGCAAAACGTCCTGCACTGTTTTCCACGATCCCTGAGGAATCAGGGTTGTCATGTTCAGTGGTTGCCAGAAACTACCTACACCACTGTAGAATACAGGGGGGTGGTAGTGGCACTGTAGAGCTAGCTGGTCTACCGGCTGACATATCCTGTGGGGGGTGTCCAGAGTCGGTTTGGACACCAAGCCCTCAGTTTAGGTCATCCAAAATGCGCAAGTCCTGGGGGATTCCTAGGAACTACACAACAACATCACTCAGCTTCAAGCTTGCAGAGAAACAGCTGCCTGTGACAAAAGTTAGTTGCCCATGCACAATTTCACACTCAGGCCAATACTCACCCCCAACTTGCTGCTGTTGGGCTCCCAACTGCCCATGAAGGTCTGGGTGGGCCACCGCCAGGATGCGGGCCATTAGGAGGGTCAAGCTCCGGTGCGCGCCCCTGCCGCTCTTGGGGGCCAGTCCCAGCTTCATCTCTGCAATCGTGCGCGCCCAGTGCTGGAGGTCGTCCCACCTCTTGCGGCAGTGGACACTGCGCCAGTTGGAGACCCCCATGGTCCGCACCTTCCGGGTGATGGCTTTCCATATTATCTTCTTCTGATGGGCATTTGTCTGTATGGTTAAAAGAATTGTAGAAACAGTTTGTAACTACGAATTGGTGGACCTTTGCATGGTAGTTAAAACATAGCTTGACATCTAGCGCACACATCACTCTATGTACAGCACTTCACATGTGTCCATCTCACATGCTCACCACAACTAATGAATGGAAAGCCCTCTTCTGGTCCTGTGATGTTGCACAACAATGCTGGTCATGTCAGTCACTGACTGAGCCAACCCACTTACATGATGTGGACCAAGGCAAAACTAGATTGAATGCTGATGTGAGGGCCCATGAGAGACAGTACTCTGTTTAGGACATTTTATGGTTTAAATCTTTTATTATTTTGAAAAGACAAGTATAACGATAGCCACCACCTACATCCACCGGCCGGTGGGGATCAGTTGCATTCAACGAAATGAACAATATAGAGAAAACAAGAGATAGGAGAGAGGAGGGGAGGGGAGGGGGATAGGCCTATCCTCTTCAGGGTGTGTACTGTGCGTCAAGTGGACACTGTGTGGGCGTCCGGGGGTGGCCGGGGTCGGTTACCTTCATTCGTCCTTGGAGAGAGGAGCCTTAGTAAGCTGGAGTACTCGGAGATATCTCGGACATGTAAGTTCTGTGAATTCGGTGGATAAGAATTCTATGGTGGTGCCCCATGTTTTGTCGAACTTAGGGAGAGAGCGTGCGAGGCCGGCTGTAATCTTCTCCATCCGCAGTGTTTCCCATAATTTATATAACCAATCAAATCAGGAAGGTATCTCCTCAGTTCCCCACCTAGACAACAGCGCCTGTTTGGCTGCTCCCAGCGCTAGGGTGATTGCTCTGCCTCGACAAGATCTAAGAGGGTACATCAAGGCATTAGGGAGTCCTAGCAATATGAAGGAGGGGAGTTTAGGTAGGTCGGTGTGGTATATGCTGTCTATATCTTGGAGGATTGCATCCCAGTAGCCCTGTATCTTTGGGCATGACCAAAGAATATGTGTAAGGGTGCCCAAATTACCACATTGACGCCAGCATTGCCCATTCCCTCCTGGTTTCCATCTAGCTAACCTCGCCGGTGTATAATACCAATAATGTGCTATGGCTCTATGTATAATGTCTTGCCATTCCTTGGGGGAGAACTCGTACTCCAATTCCGCTTCCCACCTACACTGCACAGGAGACTTACTATGCTGCTTAGGGGCATTTAGGAAAGAATAAATGTCCGACAGTAAGCGCTTATCGGATGACCTTGCAATGCACCACAACTCAAACTTGGTCAGGGGTCGACCTGCGTGGGGACACACCTGTGGCTGGGTCACCCAGTAGCGAAGAGCAAGGTATTGCCAGTATGCTTTCTGGGGGATCCCAAAGCCTGTGGTGAGGCTAGCGAACTCCATCACTCCCTTCTCATCAAAGAGGTCTCCAACGCGTTTGCAATTGGCCTCTTGCCAATGGAGATAACCATTACCCACGCTTGCCGAGGGGAAGTCCGGGTTTCCTATAAAGGGGGTCAGGGGAGACATAGGGGTTGAGAGGCCGCACGACTCCTGTACCCTATCCTACACTCCCAGGGTGGTTCTCAGGACTAGGGACACATACACCCCACTGGGTCGGTGCCTCCAAGGGAGCCATGGTACTTTCCAGATGTGCATGCCCGCTATCGAGCGGTCAATGAAGCACCAATGCTTCTCCGACTCCAGCTTGTACCACTCGAGCATATATCTAAGTTGTGCAGCCTGGAAGTAGCGCTCCAAATGCGGGACACCAAGCCCCCCATCCTCCTGCTTCAAATATGTCAGGTGACAGGCCATTCTCGCCTTCTTCCCTCCCCAGACAAAGTTACCTATAAGGCGTTGTATTTGTGTTAGCATTGTGGGTAGCGGTCGTAGCGGCAGTGTTTGCATCACGTATAGGATGCGCGGAAGGATGTTCATTTTAATGGCTGCCAGTCGTCCCAGCCAGGACATAGTGTGCCTCTTCCAGTTCGAGAGTTCTCCCCTGACATCCGACAAGAGAGTGGAATAATTCACTTGGGGTATCTTATCTAGAGTGGGGTACATCTGCAAGCCCAGTTACCGGACGCCATCGGCTGCCCACGCGAACGGGAACTGTGCTGCCAAAGCCTGTTGCTCCGTCTTGGGGAGGGTCAGGCTAAGGGCCTGTGTTTTGTGGATATTAACTTTGAAGCCCGAAGCTCCACTGAAGCACTCAAGTTCCTCCATTAAGGGGGATATTGAAGTCACCGGCTGGGTTAAAAACAATACCACATCATCCGCGTAAAGTGAAATTTTATGCTCCCTATCACCCATTCTGATCCCAGAGATAGCCGAGTTTTGGCGTATCCTTTCTGCAAATGGCTCCATATATAAAGTGAAGAGCAGGGGCGATAAAGGGCAACCTTGTCGAGTACCTCTTCTAATACAAAACGGTCGGGAGGTCACCCCGTTAACCCTAATCCGCGCCTGTGGGTCCCTATATATGCAGTCTACCCATCTCAAAAATCGGTCCCCGGCTCCGAATCTGCGCAAAACCCATTGCAAGTATGGCCAGTGTCCCCGGTCGAATGCCTTCTCGACTTTTATTGAGAGAAGCACCGCGGGTCGCTGAGTACGTTGGGTTTTATCCAGCCAATGGCACATCCGTCTCGTCCCATCGCTGCAGTTACGTTCTGGAATGAACCCAGACTGATCGGGGTCGATCAGTCCTGGCATATAAGGTGCCAGTCGGGCGGCCAGGATGCTCGTAAAAATCTTAAGGTCGACATTCAATAAAGAGATAGGGCGGTATGATGCACAATCTAGTGGATCTTTGCCCGGCTTAGGGATCACAACAACCTCGCCCATGGTCATGGTCGGGGTCAAGCTACCGGTGTCACTAAAGGAGTTAAATAAATGAACCAACATAGGGGCCAAATCGTGGGCAAAGGTCTTATAAAAATCGGTCAAAAATCCGTCCTCCCAGGCGCCTTCCCGGACGTGAGCCCACGAATGGCACTAAGAACCTCCTCCACGTGGACATCTGCGTATAAGTTCGTCACCTCCAGTGGGGAGAGGGACGCCACCAGGACATCCCACACGTAGTCCTCAGCCGCTTCCGGGTCTAGCTCGTCAGCCCTATATAGATCAGTATAAAAGGACTCGAACCTGCCTGCTATGTCGCAATCCGCACGCAAGACTTCGCCTTGGGTGTTTATACTTTCTGCAATACGCCGTGCGTTCGTCTGGGCTCGGAGTAGGTTTGCAAGGAGTTTCCCGGCTTTATTACCTCCAGCGTAATAATGCTGTTTGGTCCGCAGGAGAGAATATTCCACCTGGTCGTAGTCAAGGGCTTTCAGCTGCTGTCTAGCAGCGTTGAGTTGCCTCCTAACCTGTACGGCTCGGCTCCCGTACGACGATGGACCCCTTCTAGCTCTTTCACTTGCGATTTGAGGTGTTCCCGTTTTTCCCGTCTATCTTTATTGACCCCTGCCGCTATTGCAATAAATCGCCCTCAGATGACGGCTTTAAGAGCGTCCCACAGAAGAGCGACTGAGAACACGCCATCCTCATTAGTCTCAAAATACGGCTTAATTGTTGCCCGTATTTCCTTAATATTGGCTTCATAGGCGAGCAATTTGTGATTGAGCCTCCACAGCCTGTGTCCTGGGGAGCCCCCCTGAATGTGCAGCTCTAGGCTAATTGGCTAATGATCTGAGAGTGCCACGGTTCCTATCAAGACCCCCCCTGTGGCTTGCGTGACCCTCTGGGAAGTTAAAAACCAATCTATGCGGGCATATGTTTGATGAGCCGCTGAGAAGCATGTGTACTCCCTGGCGTTCGGGTAACTCTTTCTCCACACATCCGTCAAACCCAAATCTCTCAGTTTTTGCTGCATAGTATCCGAGAGTGCCCCAGTGTGTCCCTGTATTTCTACAGATCTGTCTAGTTGTGCATCAGGTACTATGTTGAAATCACCCCCCAGGACGAGGTCTTCGTCTGGTGACTCCAAGATAGCATTCAAGGTGTCATTAAGAAACAGTTCCTGGTGCTCATTCGGGCCATAAATGGATGCAATGGTATATGTGTGATTCCCCACTACCACCCTCAAAGCCAAAACTCTGCCCGACACCTCTACGTGCATACCCAAAACTGAGCCAGAGAAGTGTGTAGCAAGCAGGATCGCTACTCCTGCCTTCTTGACCCCCAATGAAGAGAAATATTACCTATTGAACCATCTGGATCGAAGGCATTTCCAGTCCGCTCTCAGTAAGTGGGTCTCCTGTAAGAGGCAGACATCACATTTAGACTCTCTCAATAGAGCCAGAATCGCACGTCTTTTAACAGGGGAGTTAAGGCCCCTGACATTGAGGCTCAAAATGCTCACTTTAAGTGTCAGCATGGGGTCTAATTGGTGATTCTGATCTAATTTCATGCCCGGGTATCGACAGTGGCCTCCAACCCTCCCGAGTCCCTTCCATCCTCCCGCCCACCAGCATCCCATCCCCGCTCCTTCCCCGAACTGTCCCCACAGCACACACTCTAGCCTGTGCTCTCATGTTCCCCAATTGAAGGCCTAACTCTAATCCTACAGGGAATAGCACTGGGGGGGTCAGAAGAGGGGTAAGGAAAAGAAGAGAGATATATCAAAACATTATAACAAAAGGTCGAGAGCAGGAAAGTCACCCTCCATCGGGTTCTGAGCACATCAACGTGCATGGGTCCATGCGTCAGGCAGTTGGTCTTCCTCTCAACGAAGTGGGGCTCCCAGCCCTGGCCGAATTTGATGAGTTTGGGACATTTAAGGAGGCTGATAGGCTCTTGGCTGAGTCATCTGCAGGGCGTCTTTAATCAGTCGCTCTTTGGATCTCCAGAGTCACCCCTGCTCTGTAGCTGGCGGATCAGGGCCTCTCTCTCCTGCTGCTTTTCGAGTTCCGTGGGTTTTGTGGGCTTCCCTCTCTCAGTCCTCCTCTGTCCTCTCATGTTGGCTTGCCTTAGGAACATTGCAGCAGACTATTGGCTGCCCTCCGGCTCTTCTTCATCTAGGCTGACGCCGAGTATTTCCTGCGCCTCCTTCAGGGATCTCACTGTTCACAGCTCCTTATCCCACGTAAAGGACAAAGTGAAGGGGTGGCCCCAGCGGTAGCGTATTCCTTTTTCCCTCAGGAGAGAAGTGATTGGCCTCAGAGCCCTCCGGCGTTGGAGAGTAAGAGGTGAAAGATCCTGATATATGCCAATCTGGAGACCCTCAAATGTAATAGTTGCCTTGTCTCTGGTAGCATTCATGATAAGTTCCTTCTGTCTGTACGAGTGGAGGCAGGTAAGGATATCTTGCTGCTGTCCCGGGTTCGTCGCCGGTCGTCCCGCCCGGTGCGTGCGGTCCAGGATAATCGCTCCATCTCCGAGCTCTGGGGCTGCATGACGGAAGAAGCGCACCACCCATTCTTCCAGCTTCCCTCCATCCGCCTGCAGTGGCACCCCCTTGATGCGGATGTTGGACCTCCGGGATCGATTCTCCAGGTCTTCCAGGTGGAGATGTAACTCTTCGTTGCGATCCCTGAGCTCCAGTAGCTCTCGGACTTGTTCCGTAATCTCCTCATCTGTGCGGTTGCCTGCTCGCTCGAGGGAGTCCACCCGGTCCCCAACCTCCTGGACGTCCACCTTGAGCTGTTCAACATCTGAGCCACCTCCTGTCGGAGGCCCGCAAAGTCCTCTCTGAGGGAGCCAAAGAGTTGTTCGCGAGCGGCTGGTCAGGCCCGTGCATCTCTGCCTTCTTAGAGTTAGACTTTTGTAGGAGGTCTTTAATTGTGGAGTCCTTCCTTGCTCTCTGAGTGGACATCCCGGTGGCTGATTATGTCAGAAAGCGTGATGTGAGAGTAGATCAGGGATCCGCTCCCACCTTGTGGCTAGATCAGGTCAATGTCTAATCGCCCCACGCCAAGCTCCTCCAGCTGACCACCACCTCGTGCCCCCCACGGCAGGCCAATGCCCCAAAGGTCCACCTAGGCCACCTCCGTGTCTCGTGGTGAGCCGACTCCGCGCACTCAGCAGTTCTGCCAATCGTCCAGCTCCCAGGCCTAGGCCCTCCTCGCGTCACTGGGCTGCAGGCCACGTCTACCAACCGTGGCCCAGGGGCACTCTGGCGGCGCCAACCAATTCATGGCGTTATCTTTGTCTACTAGGGCCTTCACGCGCCGCGGGCAAGCTCCTCCAGCCCTGATGCAGTGTCCGCGCTGTTTGGATGAGGCCTCACTCTCAAGGCCTGGTGTGCTGTGTAGCAGGGACGGTCTCCTTCCTCTGCCCCCAGGCCTTCACTTGGGTCCCAACGAGCCTCCACCGGGCAGGTATTACTTCTGGCCCACTCCACTCTGCGCGGCGCCTCCGGGCAGTCTCAGGTTCTGTTTGCCTCCCCAAAACCAGTGAGCTTGTTGCGGGGGGGCCCTCAGCTCCTCGCACTCACCTCTTAATCCAGGCACCGGGTCCGCTCCTCCGCAGGCTATGTCTGCTGCTGTACGTTTCCAGCCCCCCTGGGGGCGCGGCTGGCCTTCACTCTGCCTCAGGAGAACCGAGGCGCTCCGGCAGTCATCCGCTGCTCCGCGTAGGCCGGGCCCGCAGTTCCGATCCACTGGGCGGGGTCTCGGCGGCGGGGCCGTGCGGCCAGATCCGGCGGCCAAGGAATCCAGCCATTCTGCGGCAAGGAATCCCACCTCTCTGCTTCACCGGCGGCCACACCGGGTCGGGAGGCCGTTCCGCACTGACCACGCCTCCTCTCAGTCGGGCGAAGGCCCAGCGCTGTATCCGGCGCTTCACTGCCTCCCGCAGCCTCCTCCTGCGCTCTTCGCTCCGGCGGGCCACCACTCCAGCGCCCCGGATCTATGACAATGGGGACCCTCCGGACATGAAAATTAGAGCGGCTCCGTCTCTAGGGCACCCGTGACTCCGCCAGAGCCTCTGGAGTCCCAAATCAAGCGATATGGACGCTATAATCCGCCACGGCGATCGGAGCTCCTAAAGTTCGCTGCTACTCCGCCGCCATCTTGGCCACGCCCCCGTTTAGGACATTTTAAAGGGTACACAACCTGGACATGACTGTCCAGACACCTTAACTGCCAGGCCCAGTGCATTGATGCACATGGTACATATGGGAGAGTAATATAGTTCACACAACATACCAGGACTAAGGTCAAAAGGCAAGGGCTAGTATGTGTGATACTCAGAACCACATCTCATTGAGGGTGTTTTGAAATAGAGATCTCTCAAATTAGATCCCTAGTGAGTTGGATAAAGTCTGTTTATGTATGTGCTGCTATCAGAGGAGACCCCTTTAGGCACATGTGGCACAGTCACAGGGATGGCACCAGTACTTAATTTGAGCAGGTGGTCTCCAGTGCTCGGCACCGGCACATCATTGACAACACCGGGACTTATGACAGCTATCACATGGTGGCGCTGTTTGTGTAATATGAAGAGGACCACAACAACAGTTGTTTATTAGGCAAATAGATATTAAAACAACCAATAACTGCTTCCTAAGCCATTCTTACTGCTTTGGGGGGCCTTGAACACTCTGAATTGTCACACTTGTAGCAGTGTGATGGCTAGCAGTTTTGTAAGTACTGTCATTGTCAGTGACAGCAGTCACAATGGATGGTGCAAGCTGTGGTGGCCTCCTGATGAGGGCCCCAGCACTTATTTTTTTACAAATTAAACACTGGATGGCACCAACTTTACATTTGTTAGTAGAATGTGATTTGGGCTACTTTAGCCAGACATGTGATCTACACCTCTATCGCCGACCAATAGTGTCCAGTTATCCTCACTGTACATGTGTCCGATGTGCAAGCTGAATGTATAGTGTCAGATGTACCAAAAATATACATGACAACAGACCTCTCTGAGTCGAGGGACAGTCATTAGTGGCAGACACACATTTGCACTGTGGGTCAATGTACAGGAGTATCAGATGAGGACATTCACCTCAATCCTCATCTCCCATCTCTGCCAATTACCAGATATTAAGGTATGTAGTCTCAGGAAATACTGTTTCTGGGAACATCAGAGGAGCAGCTGGTCTAAAGTAACATGAGTATTCTGGCACTACTACTACCACAGTCAGGCCTTGTTCCCTGTCGGCTGCGGCTGATTGTCCCACATGTCCCTTCCAATTCCAACACTCCTAACAGATTCTTCAACCTCTGCTCATTCTATATCTGAACATACGGTTTAGTGGTGCTCAGTAGGTCTCTGTGAATTGTAGTAACCTCCCAGTTAACTGTTGTGCAAAGTCTGATGTGGGCTTAGTGGACATTGGTACAGCAAAATAGGCTAACATCACCCTATATTGCACATGACAGCATGCAGATGTGACTCATGGTGAAATGCTCTTACACACCAATGCACATATACCATAATGTGTGTATCCAAGTCAATGTAGGTACTATGAAATAGAGTGATGCATCGACATATGCCTGTGACAGACTAGGAGATAACCCACTTCACACATTCCAATGGTAGCCTCCTCTCCACAAAGCCCTGGGGCCCATAGGCCTTTACATGTATGCCCCATGTAAGGGCCATGCAAGCCATGCAATTAGCATAACGCTTACACTCTGAGGCGCATTGTAGCTAATGGTTACAGAAGGTAAGCAGTCAAGCATAGTGCAATCACCACATAAGACACTTACCGGTACCTCTGGTGAGCCATATAGCCTGCCATAAAGGGAAAGGACCTCGTCATCAAGGGTATCCAGCTCCTCTGGAGTGAAGGGACAGGCCCTCTCCCCTACTACACGTGTCATGACTGCTCCCAGAGGTGACAAACAGCAGCAGGTGATGGGGAGGTGTAGCATTCAGCAGTGCCTGATAGCAAGTGACAAGTATAAGTAGGCCACATAGGTGGCCTTCGGTGTACAAGGCCACAGACAATGGACCCCGGTGGTAGCATTTTTCAATGTAAGCCTATGGCTGTGACCGGCGTAGCTGATCACCCCTACAACGTGGTTCAAATCCGGTGGTCGCAGAATAAGGCTGTCCCATTGGTGATGGCTGGTATACACATAGGCGGCCTCCATTGTAGACCGACACATCCCTTGAACCATGCCGGTCGCATTTTACAAAGACAGCCAATGGCTTTGATCTGCGTGGTACAATTTGCATACCGCGTGGGTCAAAACATCCAGCGGTCGCTGAAGAGCCCTGTCCCATAGGTGCTGTCTGGTATACTCATAGACCGTCTCCACTGTAGGTGAACACATCCCTTGAGCCGCTACGGTCACAATCACATTCTTCAGGTTATGTCTGTGACCGCATCTGAGGTACCCACCTACCGCATGGTGTGACAGCGCCGTCTGTGGTGGATCCTGAGAGTCACATCAGTCACATGGGGACTCCACCATGTGACTTCTCATTACCACATTGAATGTGGATTCGACAGTGAGTCTCCCAGACAACATTTCTATTTGTACTTGCCACCTGATGTATGCCACCTTACCTAGGCCTATACCACTCATCACAGGTCTGTGTGGTATATGAGTGTGCATGAACACACAATTTCCATTGCGCTAGGTACCCCAGGGGTGACAGTGTCAATGTGTGCAATGCAGACTCCACAAAATGACAGTGGATTCCAAATAAGGTGAGTATACGTGAGGGTCACTGTGCTGTTACTGGATCATGTGTTGTCCAGCTTGTGTCAGATAGGTGGGAACTTTGATGATGGCAGTGCATCCTATCCATCAGTATGTCAGACACATAAAACTAGAAAGTGTATATGATGCCTAATGCTGTGTCCCAGCTGTGACAGGCATTAACAACAGTGCTCAATGTGACTAATTTTTCAACTGCACAATGGCAGGCGTCTCTTCCACTTTCCTTGTGCTATAACTTGTAATGAATGTTTGTTGTCATAGAGACATGCTGTACACTGCTCACAAATGCACTACTGTTAAGTCACAGGACTGTTGGCTGTATCCTGGTATGAGTGAGTGTGGGCTCTGTGACCACCATCTGTTCTCCAGTTTTCCCGCCTCTTCCAGACCTGATGACAATTGAAGAAAGAGACGTCATCAGGATGTTTTGTCTCAATGGGTGTACAATACAGGATCTATGTGTCCAGTTGCAGCCTCACTTGTGTCCTCGTCGGACCTATTCCACAGCTCTGACACCAACAGTGAAAGTGATGACCACACTGCACTTCCTGGCCACTGGTTCTTTTCAGTACACAGTGGCTATATCTGGTGGAATGTTGAAACCGATGTTCTGTCTGGTGCTACGTGATGGGCTGTCAGCACTGCTGAGACACATGGATAGCTATATTCAGTTCCCCAGTGAAGGGAGACTTTTATGTCCTAGGTCGCATCCCACGTGTTGTTGGAGCTATTGATGGCACACATATTGCCCTTGTACCACCGCAAGCCTGTGAACAGGTGTATAGGAACCGGAAGAACTTCCATTCCATCAATGTGCAAGTGGCATGTCTATTGGATTTATACATCTCACACATCTGTGCCAAATCCCAGGATCTGCCCATGAATCCTACGTAATGCGGATCAGCACCATACCACAGTTGATGTCACGACTATAAGCCGAGAGGGCCTGGCTTGTTGGTGAGTGAGATGTGCCCAACCTTGGTGTGTGTGTGATGTCCTGAGGCATCTTCTGTAAATGTCTGATTCCTAACTGTCCCTCTGTGTGTCTCTAATGTAGGTGACTCAGCGTATCCCAACTGGCCATGGTTGTTGGCCCCGTTGAGGAATCCAACGCCAGGTGAAGTCTACTTCAATGAGGCCCATGGTAGAAAATGGCGGCCAGTGAAGTGGGCTTTTGGGCTCCTGAAGACCAGATTCCGATGTCTGGACAAGCCTGGAAGAACCCTCTTCTACTCACCCGGGAAGGGGTGTCAGATCACTATCGCATGTTGCATGCTCCACAACCTTGCATTGCGAAGAAACATTCCTCTGATCATAGAGGATGGAGACCAGCACGCCCCCCCTCCCCCCCTGGTGTGGACCCTGAAATGAGCAGTGAGGATGATACTGGCGAAGAGGAAGGAGTTGACATATGTCGACAGCTCATCAATAACTTCTTCCCTTGAGTGTAAGTATGCTGAGAGATGTCATGACTGTGACAGTTATAGTTACTTTTTTAACGCAACTGTGAGGGTGTAGTTTGTGTTTGACTGTTTGGTGTGTACAGTTGTGGGTGACTGTGCTGGTCTCTCAGTGGAGGAGTTCTTGGCAAATGCACACATTGGTAATGTTGATTTGTGTAGTCTGATTTTTTCCTTCTACCATGTATTGCAGATGTAGACTGTCATATTTATGAATAGCCTACCTGATATCTGACTTTTGGTCTGGAGTGGGTAGCTTTGCCCTTTCATCATCATTTGGACATTTCAGGGTAGTGACTTCAGCAGGTGTGAGGTGCTGTTCTGCAGTGCAAATTGACCATGGTATGTACCTGGGAATGTGTGGCACAGACTTTTGGTGTTAGGCCATGCTGTGTGATAATTGGCCACAACCTGTGATGCGGTCACCACCAGGACATTGATTAGTACTGTGTGACACTGGGCAGCACTGTCTACCATTGAAAGGCACTATGTGATATTGGGCATCACTGTGTCATATCAAGTAGTGTTCTGTAATAGTCGACAGCAGTGGTTCTCACTGAGAAATATATTTATCGTATTGCACAGTACTACTTCTTTCTCAGCAGCCTTTCGTCATTCTAGGAAGCTCTAGGGTATATTTTTTTTCAAAAATGATAGGATAGATGTGTTTTTAGCTGGTTATGGTGGACCATGGTTGTTCATGCCACCAATAATTTAATGGGACTTGCTATGTATGTCCAACATCCTCTTCCCACAATTGAACCGTAAGACTGTAACATGTGCCGGGCGCGTGGCTTGGCCCTGGTGGAGTGAGCAGCACAGCTCGCGAGCTCCGGTTGGCCAGCCACCATCAAGAGCCATCCTGATGCCCTGAACGGGACAGAAGCCCCTGCAGCGCACCCTCGCAATCAAATCGGTGGGGAGGAACGCGTGGAAGCAGAAGACGAACCTGACCCAACAATGAGGTACTGGGGTCGATGGAGGGGGGCGCTGTGGAGGCTCCTTTGGGACCACGGAACTGAAGAGCGGCTGCAGAGACTGGGAGAATGATGGACGAGCAGCCTTTCCCCCTTGCACTTGACTGATAGAACTGCAAGCAGTCACTTGCGGACTTTTAACCTTAGTTTGGATGGGGGGTGTTTTCCTGCTTATCCTGGGGAGTGGGAGTTGGGAGAAATGTTTAAAGTTAATATGGGGGGGCACCTTGAGTTGCAGCGCACAAAGCACTATATGGTTTTGAGTGGGAAGAGGAGGCTCATGAAGGTGCATAGGGAGAGTGACGGGCTGAGAATTGTTAAAGCATCCAATGGCTGATACACAGAAGTACAAATGCATGACTTGGAACATTAGAGGAATGCACACAATGACGAAACGCCATAAAGTCCTATCACACATTAGAAGGCGGGGAGCTCAGATAGCTCTCTACTGCAAGAGACGCACCTAACACAAAAAGAGGGACAAGCATTACAAAGGCGTTGGAGGGGCCAGCTCTTCTACACCACCTACTCGGCATATGCTCGGGGGCGTTAATTTGGATCCAAGCTGGAGTCCCATTTCAATTGATGGACTCTTTAGTAGATCCAGAGGGTCGCTTTGTAGCCATAAAAGGACGGCTAGAGGGCAGAGAAATAAGTATAATTAGCATATACGCCCCTAACACAGAGCAACCAGCCTTTTTTGCGAGACTGAGTCACTGTCCGACGCATTACCTGACGGGAAATACCCTAGTGGGGGGCGACTTCAATAGTGTGGACAACACACACCTAGATAGATCCCACCCCGCTGCGAATTTCCCAAGCGGCACACGCCTCACATGCGTTCACCGCCTGGAGACAGAGCTGGGACTAATAGATACCTGGAGGATCTTGCACCCTCATGATAGGGACTACTCCTATTTTTCCGCTGTACATGAAGTGCACGCACAACTCGATGCCTTTTTATGTTCAGTAGAAATCCAACGCTCTGCTGTTGCTGCGGAATATCTTGCGCGCACGATATCAGACCACAATCCAATGGTCCTCTCCCTGAATTGGAGGTAGCCGACATCGGCGATCTCCACGTGGAGGCTCCGCCCGGACACCCTGGAAGACCAGGTCTTCCGAGAAGGGATTAGGGGAGAGATAGCGTGCTACTTTGAGACTAATGCGGGGACGGCCTCCTCGCCGAACGCAGAGTGGGACGCCTTTAATGTGGTCCTGAGGGGCCAATGCATAACGCGTACCACAGGGGTTAGGTGTGTCATCCTGGGAGAAGTAGAGGGAGCAGAGACAACCCTCAGAGGACTGGAACGTAGAAGACCAGAGCACCCAGAGCTCCAGCAGGCAGTCTTGGAGGCCAAGGAGGAGGTGGCAAGACATACAGAGAGGCTTAGATGCTTTGACTATAAGAAATATCTAGAGCGCACACACGCAGAGCGAGACAAATCGGGATCGCTCCTGGCGTGGTTGGCAAACTTGGTGAGAAAGAACCTGCTGCTGGTGGAAATTGAGGTTGAGGAAGGGGTTAGACACTATACGCAGGTTAAGATTAATGAGGTCTTTGCTGTAGGAGAGTAGGATCTGCTTCACATGGGTACCCCCACTTTTTGCTAATGCTTCACTGTATTTTGACTTTAGTCTGGCTGGGGCCCTGCTAATCAGAACCCCAGCCTAGCTGCTTCCTCTCTAAAATGGTTTCCATGTACCTTAGGTACATCTTTGATTGGATTCTGGAGTGCCCTTATAAGTCCCTAGTATATGGTATACTATGTACCCAGGGCATAGGTACCCCAGAGGCCTACCAGGGGCTGAAGCATATATTATGCCACCCCTGGCATATAGTTGAACTGGCCGTTATAGAGGTGTGTGTTCAATTGTGTTTTGTACATTCTTATTCAGCAGCATATTGATTATGCTTCATGTTTTTTCACAGCGGCCCCTGAAGAAGGGATGAATATAATCCCGAAATGCATTGGGCTAGGCCGGCAACTTGATGAATAATATGCATTGTTTAAATTGATTTGGATTGCATTGATTTTTGCATATGATTGTGGTTTTTCTTTCACTTCATTTGTGAGATTCAACATTTTTGTAAATGAATAATATTTTTTGATTAAATTATCAACATTCCATGTTTATGATACTGCATTTTTGTTTAGATAATTGAAAAAAAGTTCAAACTAGCAGTTCACAATATAGTCAAGGTTTGTTTTCATGTCTTGTAGCAGTGCATCTAGTATACTGGTGTTCTATGCATCAGCAGTGCTTTTGAAGAGTCAAGACACCCATCAACCTACCTGAAGCACCCGACATCGGTGGGCATCTGCTCATCTCCTTCCTGGTCACTGGCTAGTGACCCAGACTCTGTCCCCTCTGCTTTCAGGTTCTTCAGATCTCCAATTCATCCTTGGATCCACCCGGACACTTTCGACTTGGTCGCCAGCAGCACTTTGCAGCAGATCGCCATTGAAAACGACGACGAAACCCGACTCCAAAAGACACCTATGCACCCGGCTTCCCTGGGTGAGGTAACTTGAGTCCTCCGGTGCTCCCGTGGGTATTGACTCTAGAACTGCCTAGTTCTAAAGGGGTTTGCTCCAAGTCCTCTTCTAAGTGTCCTTTTCTTTTAAAACTCCAACCACGACTTTCCCCATAGAAGTTAACGGTGATTCGCGGCTGTGTTCCCACACTGCACGCGTCCCCCGTGGGTCCCCTGTGTCACTACCTTGGGTGGTTCCTTGTGGTCCAAGCACTTCTACAGGCTCTAGGCCTTGTGCCTAGCTCAGTCGTGGTTCTTATACCACTTTTTTGGTATATGGTTTGGTACGCCCCTAGGGCCCAAACGTGTATTTGTGCTATTACTGTTGATAACTGACTTGTAACCTATGTACTTCGAACTCTAGCATCATAAAGAGACTAGAGGGTGTGTTTAAGACTAAATACATATATTTTATATATATATACCTGGTGTGGACCTCTTTCATTTGGTCACTCAAGAGATTATAGACTGGCAAAACAAGCTGCTTTACATTCCTTCAAGACTTAGCCTTAAGGCTGCTCTCCATAGCTACCACTAGGATAGCTTTCAATAAAGGTTGTCTTTAACCTATCTCCATAAGGGGTTGTTTGGACTGGTACAAGGTGCCCACTTTAGTTAGTGGACAGCATATACCAGGCCAACTTCTCACATTGGTGGCAGCGTTGGGATTCCAGCTTGCTATTGTTTTACCAGATAATCTCAATTGAATTGATCAACTGAAAACCACTAAGGGTACCTTAGGTACATATAAAACCAAGCTTAGTATACAGTAAGTTCTACTGAACTTAGAGTTGTGTGTTAAGGGCTTAGCACACCCTTTCTATAACTCAAGAGAGTTTAGTAGGCCACACTAGAGTAGGTAGTGCATACACCACACCTCACTAGTAATGTCTTCACTACCAGGAACCAGTGGGCTCCTGCCATCCAAATATGACAACCTCCCATTCTTGGAATTGAGAGAGTTGTGCAAGATTAGAAAGCTGAAGACAGGTTAAAGTGCCAACACCCAACGTCTCATGGAGATGCTTCTGCTAGATGATCTCAGAAGACCTATAGGGTCTGCAAGGGTAGGCAGAGAGGGTGGGGCAGAAGATGAGGGAGGGACCAGGGGTGAAAATACCCAGGACCTGACCTCTGAAACTGGCCAGGAAGGTGACAATGACCTTGCCCTGGACAACCCAGCTCCTCCTGCAGATGAGGAGGAGGATCAGAATGACCTCCCCTTTGTCCCACCAGGAAGAGTTGTGAGTGTGCCTAGAAGGTCCAGATCTCCTTCTCAGGAGTCTAACCATTCTGACACCTCAGTAGGGACCTCTGTTTCTTCTCATAGGAGGGAATCCTCTCATGAGAGGAAAGAGAGACTGTTCAAGTATGAGGAAGCTCAGTTGAGAATCAGAAGAGAGCAGTTGGCTATAGACAGGGAGTCCCTAGAGCAGAGGTCTTCAAACTTTTTACTCTGAGCCCCCCCTAAGCAAAATGTTTTGAGGTCGGGCCCCCCTCCAAAACTTTATGGCAGGATTGGGGGAGTGGGAGGGACATGGCTGCGTGCAGGGAGCGGTGCTTATGAGAGGATTTCAGGAATACGTTTTCTATAGCTTATGAACCGCACTAAATATGAGACTTATAAAACAGAAAATGCATCAAACAAAAACAGATATCCCAAACAAACTGCTCCCCATAATTGGGGTGTTGTGAGCCCCTCACACTCTTTGACCCCAATCCAACTATACCTGCTGCACTAATGATAACTGCAGTCCTGAGTAGCAGGCTATCTCCTCTGCATCTTTTACCTCTTCCCCACCATGACGGATCTTCAACTCTGTCCTAATGCTTGAAAGGAAAATAAGCTTCGATGCCCCTTTTTTAAAGGTAGACAGTCATAACTGTGATGCAGTGGGCCCCTCAAATCCCTGGGCCCCAGTCCTGCTGCATCTGCTCCTTAATGATAACCAGCAGTGGCCACTTACACACTTGGCAGCAGTACCAGCTTCACTAATGAATGCCCCTTTAAAAAAAAAGAAAACTTATATTGTCCCCTTCTTTGGGGTATCTCTCTGAAGAAGCTGCCTCTGGCCATTTGTAAACACAAAAATGAGTCCGCATACAGTGCTCCCTATTCTGGGCCTACTCTTTGACAATATCTATGAATCTCGCTCCTTTCCTCTGTCTCTTGGACCATTACTGTGAGGCCCCAGGGATCGAGAGGATTGGGCGCTGGATCTGAATGCAACCCTTCTGGCCTGCTACCTGCCACCCCATGGACTCAGCTTTCACAATGCCCCTGAATGGTTAATACTGACTTTGAGATGCCTCTGCCTGAAATCGAAGGGTGTGGTGGTAGTGCATAAAGTTAAAAGAAACCAGCCTTCTTACCAGCCAATAATTGATTGAGTCACTAAAAGCCAGGGCCACTGGAATTATGAGTTCCTGCAGCAGCAGCGTTTTCCACATAATTATCAGTTTACTGCATTTGCTACATAATCTGCAGATTTTCAACAAAAGAAAACTAGATTCTAGCTCAAACGGAACAAAAGTTACTTAAGGCGTGACAAAGTGTTCCAGAGCAGTGGAAGGCCCTTTGCAAAGATTGACTGGTAATCTTGTAGTTGCTTACTGCTGTATTTGGGTGTTAAACTGGTACTAATGGGGTGAAATATTTCCCCTGACAGGGTTACCTTGAGTTAAAATGACAAAATAATGAAGTAATGCTAACCACAAAATGTGGCGCATTATGCCGCATAATTTACCTTTTCTTGCTGCATAATTTAGTCAAACCTGCCGCATAATATTGTCCTCTTCTGCTGAATAATTCCAGTGGCTCTGCTTAAAGCTTCATGGTGGCAAAGATCTATTCTTTTTGAGATGTAATGTAAGGGTGTTATCAGCTGAGATCTGGAATAGTGGAGACACTTACAAAAATGTCTGCATTAGATACAGTTTGATTAATTATTACTAAAAAGTATATTTTGTAAGAACTTGTTTTATCTCAATCACTGCATCATTTTGCAGCAGCCTAGCTTAGAGTATGTAAATACTGTTTTAAAATATGACTTACATATTCACAGTGCTTTCTGCCACAGGCTGGGACCTCATAGCACCACTAACAGTGCCATTGGAATTATGCGGCGGAGAAGGCCAGATTATGCAGCATGGTTGACTAAATTCAGCAGCAAGCAAAGGTGAATTATGCTGCATATTTTGTGATAGCATTGCTGCATTATTTTGCTATTTTTACACTTGTTAACACTGTCCTGGCCTTTATTGCCCCTCATAAGTATCACATTAACACCCACATATAGCAATAATCAACAGAAAGGTGACCATTCAACCTTTAGAAAGGGCCTTCCACTGTGAGGTAACGTGTTGCTGCATTTTTTAATCTGCAAATTATGCAGCAGATGATGGATTATATGGCAAATGCGGTAAATCCATAACTATGCGCTGTGAGTGCAGGGTGAGCGTGAAAGTGAAGGGTGAGAATGAGTGAGTTGTCTGAATGCAGAGTGCATTCCCAGACATTTGAAGTAAATCAGCATGTTATTGACGGGGTGTAGGGTTTCAGATATAAGTTAAACTATTGCTATTATGGTATTAATCTGGGATCGAGGGTGGAGGAAATAAATAATGTGCTGATCGTGCAACAAACTACCAGTTTTATGATTAGGATTGCCAGCTCATTATTTTGATGTCGCAGACGGTACAAAAATACACAGTCACCTAAAGCCCTATTTTCAGCACTTATCTGTGCGTACTTCGAAAAGCAAATATAAATAGAAAGCACTTTTAAATGTGTTCTAGGGCTGCCTGAATGATTCATGAATGAAAATAAAGGGAACAGACAAAGTCAGATTACAAATGAATACATACTTTTTATTTAAAACCCTGTTTATTGTCAAAACAAGGTCTTTGCAGGCTCTTTAAACATACATGGTGGGCATTTTTCTATTGGCAACCCTTTTTATATTCCTTTTCATGAAATGCATTTTCACACTACAGCAGTAAATTTAAAATACAAATGTAAGGAATAGGCAGAGTCGGGGCCCAGGGGGTACTGGAAACAGAAATAAAAACTAAGCCTCGGTAACTAGTTTCTAAAGGTATGCAAATGGTCCTTAAAGACCTGTGAAAAACTCGGGCATGCCGGAGTCTTAATAAGACTCCAGACACTGCCCAGCGGAGCCCCAGCAGCACACTCTCTGACCTCCGGCCCCAGGGCACTCTGAGGGCTTCGGAGTAAATGAAGACAGCCTGGAAATGCAGCAAATAAACATCGCCGCACTTCCAGGCGTCTTCATTTACATGTGCTTACAGAGGCCTTTGCGCCCCCCTGGGAACCCATCCACGCCCCCCCAGGGGGGCGCGCCCCACACTTTGAAGACCTCTGCCCTAGAGCTTCATAGACAAAGAAGAAAGTTGGGACTAGAGTCCCATGGTGGCAGCAACTTCCCTAGTGGTAGGGAAAGGTCTTATGACCATAGAAACCTGAGCAAGATTGTCCCTCCCTACCAGAGTGGGGATGACATCCACAAATGGAATACTGCACTGGAGAGGGCCTGTAAAGTACAGAGGGTCCCTCAGGAGCAGTGGGCAGCAATCTTGTGGCTCTCCTTTGCAGACAAAGTTAGAGATAAGCTCCTCACTGTTAGAGAAGAGGATGCTGATGATTATCAAGTCTTAAAAAGTGCCTTGATTGATGGATTTGGCCTAACAACTGAACAATACAGGTTAAAGTTCAGAGATACCCAAAAGGCACAAAATCAAGACTGGGTGGACTTTGTTGATTGTTCTGCTAAGGCTCTGGAAGGTTGGTTAGTGGGCAGTAAGGTATGTGACTTCAAAGGATTGTACAATCTTATCATGAGGAGCAGATTCTTAATAACTGTCAAAATCAGCTGTTGCATCAGTACCTGGTGGACTCTGATCTGACCTCTCCCCAAGAATTGGGAAAGAAGGCAGACAAATGGGTCAGAACCAGGGGGAGGCAGAAGGTACAGGACCAAGGTGGTGACCCAAAGAAGCAAGATTCTAAAAACTCTGACAAGGGTGGGGAGAAGGGTAAAGACCAGAAGTCTTCACAAGGCCCCCAAAAATCTTCTTCAGGTGGGGATTCACAGTCTAACAAAGGGAAAGGCCAAAAGAAACAATGGTGCAAAGTCTGTAAGCAAAAGACACACTGGACCAGTGATTGCACCAAGTCCAAAGACTCTATTCCAGCCCCCACCAATGCCCCTAAGGCACCTGTTCCCCCTAGTGCAGTTACAAATGATGGTGGAAGTACACAAGCCAAGGGTTTAGTAGGGTTGACCCTGGGTACTGAGATGGGCTCTGGCCTAGTCAGAGAACCCACTCAGGCTGTCCTAGTCTGTGATGGAGGCATGGATATGACCTCTTCTGTGAGTCCCAGTAATCTGGGCAAGTACAGACAACAGCCATTAATAAATGAAAAAGAGGCTTTGGCATTCAGGGACACAGGAGCAAGTGTCACTATGGTGACACAAGATCTTGTGGATCCTGGGCAGATTATACTTGGTGAAAAGTACCAAGTGACCAATGCTAGCAACGTCAGAACAGACCATTCTCTGGCAGTTGTTAACTTCTCCTGGGGAGGGGTAACTGGTCTTAACAAGGTTGTGGTGAGTGCAGACCTACCAGTTGAATGCTTGCTTGGCAATGATCTAGAAACTTCAGCTTGGGCAGAAGTGGAGCTCAGGACCCATGCAGAAATGCTGGGCATCCCTGCAGATGTGTTTGCTGTGACCAGGTCACAGGCCAAAATGACTAACACTGAACAGGCCTTGGATCCTGGAACAATGGACCAAGTGCCATCCAAGAGGAGGAGTAGTAGGGTTAAGGCAGTGCCTTCCCCCTTGGCTCAGAAGGAAGATCAGCCTCTTGAGGGAGATGATCTCAGTCCTGAAAAAGGAACTGTCCCAGAGGAGCTTGAGCCTGATCAGGTTGAGTTCTTAGGGACAGGGGCCCCGTCCAGGGCAGATCTGAGCCAGGAGCAGCAGAGCTGCCCCTCTCTTGAACCCCTCAGACAGCAAGCTGCTGCTGAGGCTGCTGGGAATGCTAGTGGTCCCCATAAAGTGTATTGGGATGATGGACTCTTGTACTCAGAGTGTAGAGACCCCAAGCCTGGTGCCACCAGGAGGTTGGTTATACCTCTGAAGTTCAGGGGCTTCCTATTGACCCTAGCCCATGATATTCCT
This sequence comes from Calotriton arnoldi, assembly GCA_963921515.1. NCBI lineage: Eukaryota > Metazoa > Chordata > Amphibia > Caudata > Salamandridae > Calotriton > Calotriton arnoldi. The sequence goes on from CAWUFW010000039.1 coordinate 2,438,904, forward strand.
CTAGCAGGTCACCTGGGCCAGAACAAGACTTGGGACATAATTGTCCCTCACTTTCACTGGCCCCACATGCCTGAAGACACCAAGGAGTTTTGTCGCTCCTGTGTAACCTGCCAGGCCAGTGGCAAGGCAGGTGGCACTACAAAGGCCCCCCTGATACCACTACCTGTGGTGGGGGTGCCCTTTGAAAGGGTGGGGATTGACATTGTTGGTCCCATGGATCCCCAAACAGCATTTGGGCACAGGTTTATCCTGGTGGTGGTGGACCATGCCACTAGGTACCCAGAGGCTATTCCCCTTAGGACCACTACAGCACCTGTGGTGGCAAGGGCCCTCCTGGGAATTTTCTCAAGAGTGGGCTTCCCTAAGGAGGTTGTATCAGACAGGGGTGCTAACTTTATGTCTGGATACTTGAAGGCAATGTGGAAGGAGTGTGGAGTGACTTACAAATTCACCACACCCTATCACCCACAATGCAATGGTTTAGTTGAGAGGTTCAACAAAACCTTAAAGGGCATGATTAAAGGGCTCCCAGAAAAGCTTAGGCGAAGATGGGACATACTCTTGCCCTGCCTTTTGTTTGCATACAGGGAGGTGCCTCAAAAGGGGTTGGCTACAGCCCTTTTGAACTTTTGTTTGGCCATCCTGTCAGGGGTCCATTGTGTCTGGTGAAGGAAGGATGGGAGTTACCTCTCAAGCCCCCCAAGCAGGACATAGTGGACTACGTACTTGGTCTCCACTCCCGGTTGGCTGAGTACATGAAAAAGGCAACTAAAAACCTTGAGGCTATTCAGGAACTACAAAAAGCCTGGCATGACTAAAAGGCTGTACTGACTGTTTACCAGCCAGGGCAGAAGGTGTGGGTGTTGGAGCCAGTGGCCCCAGCAGCTCTCCAAGACAAATGGAGTGGACCCCATATCATTGTTGAGCAGAAGGGTGAGGTTACCTATTTGGTAGACCTAGGAACACCCAGGAGTCCCCACAGGGTTCTCCATGTCAACAGATTGAAACCATATGTGGACAGGGCAGACATGGGCTTGCTCATGGCTACTGATGAGAGACAGGAGGGAGAAAGTGACCCACTTCCTGTCCTGCTCTCACAGAACCCTGATGATGGGTCAGTGGATGGTGTAGCCTTGGCAGGCAGCCTCACTGCCCAGCAGCAAACTGATTGCAGACAGGTGCTCAATCAGTTCAGGCATATGTTCTCCCTGACTCCAAGTCAGACCACCTGGTGCACTCATGAAGTGGACACTGGGGACAGTCTACCTATTAAAAATAAGATTTATAGGCAACCTGACCATGTCAGGGACTGTATCAGGACAGAAGTCCAGAAAATGTTGGATTTGGGAGTTATTGTTGAACCCTCAGATAGCCCCTGGGCTAGTCCAGTGGTCCTTGTGCCAAAACCTCACACCAGTGGTGGGAAAAGAGAGATGAGGTTTTGTGTGGACTACAGGGGTCTCAATGCAGTCACTAGAACTGATGCCCATCAAATACCCAGGACAGATGAGCTAATAGACACTTTGGCCTCAGCCAAGTACCTAAGCACATTTGACCTAACAGCTGGCTACTGGCAGATCAGGCTAGCTGATGATGCAAAGCCAAAAACAGCATTCTCGACCCCTAATGGGCATTATCAGTTTGTGGTAATGCCCTTTGGTTTGAAAAATGCACCTGCCACTTTCCAAAGGTTGGTGAATACAGTTCTCACAGGTCTGGAAGCCTACAGTGCAGCTTATCTAGATGATATTGCTGTCTTTAGCTCCACCTGGGAGGATCACCTGGTCCACCTAAGGAATGTTTTGGAGGCCCTGCAAAGGCAGGCCTCACTATTAAAGCCACCAAGTGCCAGATAGGGCAGAGTCAGGTTGTATACCTGGGCCACCTTGTAGGTGGAGGCCAGGTTCAACCACTTCAGAGCAAAATCCAGACCATCATGGACTGGGTTGCTCCAACTGCCCAGACTCAGGTGAGAGCCTTCTTAGGCCTGACTGGGTACTATAGGAGATTTGTCAAGGGGTATGGATCAATAGTGACACCCCTGAATGACTTAACTTCCAAAAGAATGCCCAAAAGGTTCAGTGGACAGCTAGCTGTCAAAAGGCATTTGATGACCTGAAGCAGGCCATGTGCACTGCTCCCATTCTACAGAGTTCTGATTACTCCAAGAAGTTCATTGTCCAAACAGATGCATCTGAATTGGGGGTAGGGGCTGTACTGTCACAATTGAATGATGAAGGTCAGGATCAGCCAGTAGCTTTCATTAGCAGAAGGCTGACCCCTAGAGAGAAACGTTGGTCAGCCATTGAGAGGGAGGCATTTGCTGTGGTTTGGGCTCTGAAGAAGTTGAGGCCATACTTGTTTGGTACTCACTTCCTTGTTCAGACAGACCATAAGCCCCTCTTATGGCTAAAACAAATGAAGGGTGAAAACCCCAAACTGCTTAGGTGGTCCATTTCCCTACAGGGGATGGACTTTACAGTGGAACATAGACCTGGGAGTAACCATGCCAATGCAGATGGACTTTCTAGGTATTTCCACTTAGAAAATGAAGACTCAACTGGTCAAGGTTAGTTTAATGTCCCTGCGTTTGGGGGGGGGGGGTTGTGTAGGAGAGTAGGATCTGCTTCACATTGGTACCCCCACTTTTTGCTAATGCTTCACTGTATTTTGACTTTAGTCTGGCTGGGGCCCTGCTAATCAGAACCCCAGCCTAGCTGCTTCCTCTCTAAAATGGTTTCCATGTACCTTAGGTACATCTTTGAGTGGATTCTGGAGTGCCCTTATAAGTCCCTAGTATATGGTATACTTTGTACCCAGGGCATAGGTACCCCAGAGGCCTACCAGGGGCTGAAGCATATATTATGCCACCCCTGGGAAGCCCTCCAAAAAGACACCACAGGTCTGCTACTGCATCCTGGGTAAGGTGGTGCATGCACCCCTTACTGTGGTATAGGCTACCTATATCACTACCTTTGCACACACATATAAACCTATAAGTCACTCCTATGGCAGGCCTTAACAATCCTGAAGGCAGAGTGCTTGGTTTTTATGTGAGAGGGTGCCCCTGCATGAGCAGAGCCCCTCTGCAGCGTTCGGAGTCAATCCTCTGGTGCTGTTTGTGGTGCAGCCTGACCATATACTCTTAAGTGCATTATATATTTTTTTTATTTTTTTTATTTATTTAATGCGATTTTATATAGCGCGAACATTACCCAAAGGTGTCAGAGCGCTTTACAAAAGAACCAGTTGCGTTACATAAGGACTTTGAATTACATGAGTTACAAAGAAATGCGAACATAGCGAACATTACCCAAAGGTGTCAGAGCGCTTTACAAAAGAACCAGTAGCGTTACATAAGGACTTTGGATTACATGCGTTACAAAAGAAATACAAGCAGAAAAAAATTGCAAATGTACAAGTTGCAAAGTCACTCAAGGAAGAGATACAAACGGATAAACGCTAAACTCCTAGGAATGGTAGTAAGTACAAAGGTCTACTACATATACTAGTGGTTAGAGTTATATCTAAGCATATATACACAAATAGTGACTTTACTCATGATTACATTTTACCAGCGATTAGGCTTGGGCAACTCAAAATTACATATTTACAGAGTGAACGGCGAAATGAAACATCAAAGGGGGTAGAGAGCGGTGGGGGTGGGAGGGGAGAAGAGTCGGAGGCTGAGATTGGCGAGAGGGGGACCTGAGGGGAGAAAGAGATAAGGCAGTCCAGCAAAGAGAAATGTCTGAAGTTCGGCACCCTCCCCCTGCGTCAGAGGGCTTTACAAAAGAACCAGTAGCGTTACATAAGGACTTTGAATTACAAGCGTTACAAAAGAAATACAAGCAGAAAAAAAAAAAAAAAAAAAAATTGCAAATGTACAAATTGTAGAGTCACACAAGGAAGAGATGCACACAGAAAAAAATTGCAAATGTACAAGTTGCAAAGTCACTCAAGGAAGAGATACAAACGGATAAACGCTAAACTCCTAGGAATGGTAGTAAGTACAAAGGTCTACTACATATACTAGTGGTTAGAGTTATATCTAAGCATATATACACAAATAGTGACTTTACTCATGATTACATTTTACCAGCGATTAGGCTTGGGCAACTCAAAATTACATATTAACAGAGTGAACGGAGAAATGAAACAACAAAGGGGTAGAGAGCGGTGGGGGTGGGAGGGGAGAAGAGTCGGAGGCTGAGATTGGCGAGAGGGGGACCTGAGGGGAGAAAGAGATAAGGCAGTCCAGCAAAGAGAAATGTCTGAAGTTCGGCAAAGCGAGAGCTGGAGGTCCTCTTGAGGTCAGGCATAGTCCAGGGAGGGATGAGTAGGTAAAAGTTCAGCACAGGGGAAGGAGTCACCAGTGTCGGCCATGTTGGGGTCAGGCATCCTGGGCCCCTTTTTCAAACCGAGAGTGAGCCAAGTACGCCAGAGCTTTGTGGAAAGGGAAGGGTCGACTCACCCCGGTGTCCCTAGGCTCTCGAGGCGCACGCACACTGCCTCCGGGCATCAGCAAGACCCGGAGGCAGTACTAGACCCCGCAGGATATCCTGCCAGTCGCGGGCCGAGTTGGAGGTGTGACTTGTTCCCCGCTGGCATCCAACCCCCGAGGGTCACAGCCCCTGGTGGGGGGCAGCACGGTGTCTCCGCCATCAGGGTCCCGCCCTCACCTCGGGTGCCCGCGCTGGCCTCAGGAGCTCCGCTCAATCAAGGAAGGACTGCCCTTTTGGCTGCAGCAGCATCAGCAACACCCTTGACGCACGTTTGCATCTTTCACCTTCTAGATCGTCATAGCGTGCTCTTTGAAATCTTGACCGCATCTCTTTTACTCCACCGCTCTTTTTCCTGTAATAGCACATCTTACACGCCAGTTGCTTGCTGCATCATCTTACACGCCAGTTGCTTGCTGCGTTTTTTCGATGGTAACCTCCACCCTTTACATCTGGCGACGAGTTTTAGCAGCTTTCACCACCAATTTTGTGCCTTTTCTTCAATAACCTCATCATTCGGCTGAGAGACCCTGTCTCTTCATCTCAAGACTTCCAAAGGCTGTTCTCTTCTCTTTCCGCATCAGCTGTGGCAAGCTCCGTCTGGATTAACTTCTTCTTCACAGGTCACACGCTGCTGCCTCAGCAGCAGCGTTAAATGCTAACTTTGGGATGGCTGCACGGAATCATGTCGTGTTTGGTGTCAAACACCTTGGAATACTACCCCCCCCCGCCAGTTCTGGCGGCGGGAGTAACATTCCACCCTTCTAGAGGAGAGACATGTACACACCGGCATACCCGGTATTAACTTTCAGAGCCCTGGCATCACAAAATGGATGCCGGTGCCACAGACACGGGTCTGGCCTCCTGCTGCTGACCGAAACTCCGGCAGGGGAGGCCTGGACAATAGGTTTCCTGTCGCAGGGAGGTGTAACCACCTCCCCAGACAGGATAGTGTGTATTGGGGCTGGGCGGGAGCACTCCCTGGTGCTTTGAAGTCCTGCACTGGGGGCACGTTTGGTGTCCCTGTGCATAGTCCAGTTCAAACCGGTTGCAGGGGCTATCTGCCCCTGCTCTGGCGCGAAACTGGGCAAAGGGAATGGGTGTAACCACCCCTCTTCCCTGACCCTCCCATAGGTGGGTCCCCAGAGTATGTCCAACCCCTTAACTTAGTATAAGTATGGGACCCCAGTCCTTAGGACTTTAGATTATCCCTGGACAAAACTCTGAATGTGAATCCTGGACCTTCGACGCTCTACTTGAAGATTAGAGGACTGAAGAATCTCCCTTGGGGTCAAGGAGTGACTCCCCTGCTTGGCAGGCACCAAAGAAGCAACTGTCTGGTCTGCATCGCTGAAGCTCCCGCCGGACGCCGAAGTCTTTGCATCACCAGAGGTAGATTTCTAGACTTCCCCGAGGCTGCCCTGAGACCCCAGCGAAGCTGAGGCACGTAGCTGTCATGGGTAATGTGGAACCATGACCCCTGGACACCGAGAACTTTTGCAAGTGCATCCTCTTCCTGGTCTCCCTCGAAGTTGTGCTTTGGGCTCCGACTAGCTCCAGCCACGAGCACCGACTGCACCGAAGATCTTTGGCCTCCACTCCACGAGTGTCCTGTGAGCCAGCTCCAAGTGCGTCCACTCGAGGCTCCTTCGCGATCGCTAGTCCGTTGGTTAGTGGGTCCTCCCGAAGGCAACTCTTCTTCTACTTGGGCTTTCCTGGTTGCTCCAGACGTGCCCTGACTTACCCTTGCTGGGTGAGTCCCTCAGACCTTGCTGGTCTGCACCAAAGTCCTTTCTCTGTTTCTACGTGACTTGCCGTTGCCAAGGCTTGTTGGGTCCAATCCGGTCGCCGACACCCCAGCACTCAACAGACGTCGTGGGGCAGCTCGAATCCAGCTCCTGGTCGTCGTCGACACCTCCTGGACCTCGTGGCTGAAGAGTCAAGACACCCATCAACCTACCTGAAGCACCCGACATCGGTGGGCATCTGCTCATCGCCTTCCTGGTCACTGGCTAGTGACCCAGACTCTGTCCCCTCTGCTTTCAGGTTCTTCAGATCTCCGATCCATCCTTGGATCCACCCGGACACTTTCGACTTGGTCGCCAGCAGCACTTTGCAGCAGATCGCCATTGAAAACGACGACGAAACCCGACTCCAAAGACACCTATGCACCCGGCTTCCCTGGGTGAGGTAACTCGAGTACTCCGGTGCTCCCGTGGGTATTGACTCTAGAACTGCCCAGTTCTAAAGGGGTTTGCTCCAAGTCCTCTTCTAAGTGTCCTTTTCTTTTAAAACTCCAACCGCGACTTTCCCCATAGAAGTTAACGGTGATTCGCGGCTGTGTTCCCACACTGCACGCGTCCCCGTGGGTCCCCTGTGTCACTACCTTGGGTGGTTCCTTGTGGTCCAAGCACTTCTACAGGCTCTAGGCCTTGTGCCTAGCTCAGTCGTGGTTCTTATACCACTTTTTTGGTATATGGTTTGGTACGCCCCTAGGGCCCAAACGTGTATTTGTGCTATTACTGTTGATAACTGACTTGTAACCTATGTACTTCGAACTCTAGCCTCATAAAGAGACTAGAGGGGTGTGTTTAAGACTAAATACATATATTTTATATATATACCTGGTGTGGTCCTCTTTCATTTGGTCACTCAAGAGATTATAGACTGGTAAAACAAGCTGCTTTACATTCCTTCAAGACTTAGCCTGAAGGCTGCTCTCCATAGCTACCACTAGGATAGCTTTCAATAAAGGTTGTTTTTAACCTATCTCCATAAGGGGTTGTTTGGACTGGTACAAGGTGCCCACTTTAGTTAGTGGACAGCATATACCAGGCCAACTTCTCACATTTGCTAGCTATTATGCAAATCTATATAGACGGTCGCAAGAAGGTGAGCAGGAGGAGGCAAGGGAACCTCACAGATCTGCAGATAGTGAGGCTGGACCCCGAGGAGGTAGAAGAGCTAGGAGCGGACATTACACAGCAGGAGGTGCGAGCCGCCTTCAAGGCTATGGCAATGAATAAGACTCCGGGCACGGGTGGACTACCGGCAGAATTCTACACAACATATGTGGAAGAGTTGGCCCCTCGACTGGTCACAATGTACCAGGAGGCCAGAGAAATGGGCATACTGCCGGAGAGCGCTAGGGAGGCCCTCATTGTCCTGGTACCTAAGCCAGGGAAAGAACCATACGACTGCACAGCTTACAGGCCTTTATCCATGCTAAACATGGATTACAAAATCCTAAGCAAGGTCTTGGCGACGCGCCTTCTTCCCCACATGCCGGATTTGTTCCATGGAGACCAAGCGGGGTTTATTCCGGGGCGGAATATGGCCATAAATATTAGACAACTCCCGGCTGTCATGGGCTCGAACGGATACGACAGATAAGAGGCAGCGGTGCTCGCAGTGGACATAGAGAAGGCCTTCGATAGCCTCGAGTGGCCCTATCTCTATGAAGTCCTGGCCAAGATGGAACTAGGAGGAGGCTTTCTGGCATGGGTGTGACTATTGTACACGTCCCCTACGGCTCGGGTGCGCACCGGGAGGACAATCTCTCCCAGACAGCGGGTGGAGAGGGGTATGAGGCAAGGATGCCTCCTCTCCCCGCTCCTGTTTGCATTAGCCATGGAGCCACTGGCATGCAGGGCAAGGAGTGGGCAGGCCTATACTGGCTTGGGGACAGGAGCGGTGCAGCATTTTATAGCCCTATACACGGACGACCTTTTACTTTTCCTCAGTGACACAGCCGGTGAATTGAGAAGGGCGAGGGACATGTTAGCTAGGTTTGGTATCATATCTGGCCTTAAAGTTAACTGGCGGAAATCCAGCCTATATCCTATGGCACCCAATGCCCTCGCACCGCCCGATCTAGAGACTCTGAAGTGGGAGCCTAGCTGCCTGCCGTATCTTGGAGTCAAAATATACCATGGCCCAGCTGAGCTACTAGAGGGTAACGTGGGCAGAGCGATAAGATCAGTAAGGACTGCAATGGAATTCTGGGGAACACTGCCACTATCAGTAGCTGGACGGGTAGCAGTCTTAAAGATGGTAGCACTCCCGCGACTGCTGTATTACTTCGGGGCTCTCCCGGTGTGGATCCCAAGAGCAACATTCAAAGACCTTGACTCACTGATTACGTCATTTATCTGGGGAGCGGGACGCAGAAGAGTAGCATTGACCTCCCTACTGCGCCCCACGGCGGAGGGTGGGCTAGCGGCCCCTGATTTTGAGGGGTATTATATAGCTGCCCAGCTGTACTGGCTGATCCAATGGCTGACAACGGAGCGCAACCCGGAAAGGGAATGAAACCCGACTGCGCCGGATGCCATAGACCTGGCGAAGATCCTGCTGTGGGTGCGACGGAACATAACAGAGGATACAATGGAAACCAGGGTGGTGGTGCGATGCTGGGATAGATACCTGAGACGGGTAGGCATTAAAATTCCCTACTCCCCGGACCTGCCCATTACAGTACTAAGTTGTCTACCGCAGGGAGAGCACTGGACAGGGTTAGAGGACTGGGAGGGGGCAGGACTGAAAGTGGTGGGGGACTTATACCAAGACTCTACATTACTCCCATTCGAGGTGTTACAGGCAGCATACGACCTACCGGGAGGCCACTTCCTGAAGCATGGGGCCCTTACCAGAAGGATTAGAAAACACTGGAGAGTGGGAGGCACAGAACCGCGAGCGCTAGCAGGATGTAGATATGTTGCGCTATCAGCGGGGAGGATCAAGACAGTCGCCTGCCTCTACAAGGCAATGAGGCAAGGCATGCAAAAGCCGCTAGAGCGCCTGTGATTACAGTGGGAAGAAGGTATTGGGAAACAGATCCCAGAAGTGGAGTGGGATAAGATCCTAGAGCGAACCCCGAAAGTGTCTAGAAATGCACGCTTTAAATTAATCAATTTCTATATACTGCATAGAGCGTATCTTACCCCATCCCGCATTAGGAGATACTTTGGGATGGAGACAGCCGCATGGCCGCGATGTGGGGAGAGGGAGGCACACATAATTCATATGTTCCGGAGCTGCCCCACACTGCAATTTTTTGGGGAGGAGATACAACAAATGGTCGGTGATCTAATTGACAAAGAGCTCCCACATGCCCCAGAACACTTCCTCTTAGGATGGTTCCCACACACGGCCAAAAATAAGGTGACTGGGAAGTTTCAGGACCTGGCCTATGCCCTGGCCGAAAGAGAGATAGCCAGGAATTGGAAAGCACCGGGGGGCGCGGATTGTCTCCTGGAAAAAAGAACTCGAAAAGTGGGGAGGAGCGGAATGTAGACTGCAGCTCAGGGAAGCTAGTCGAGGGATAGGTAAAATAGATAGGGCCAGGGCATGGGAAAATCTAGTGAGTGAACTGACAGTAGCTAGACGGGATGATAGCAGGACGAGCTCCCCGCAGCCGGCGACGCCAGAACGGGAAGGAGAGAGAAATGAGCATGCGGAATAGAGATAATAGGCACCGCATCGTACTGTAACCAAAAGACCCAACTCGTGGGAACCCGACAGAATCTAGAAATTAGACTACACCTACTGAAGCGCAACTCAAGCGGAGAGGGGGGATTGTTTTGTTAAAAGAGGTGTTAAACCAAGCACACCAGAGAGTAGCAATACTGTACAATATGTAATGGTTATGACATGAACAATGTTTATGTATGTCAATGCTATCTTGAAAACCTAATAAAGTTTGGTTGTAAAAAAGACTGTAGCATGAGCCTTTTTTCCTGTTCCTGTTTTCCACTCGCTGTCACTTTATAACTCCCAGACTTAAAAACTTGAAAATAGGAGCATCTTGGGAAACATAGGACAATTTCAATCTTCATATTTACTGACTGGAATGTATTACTATGAAATGCAGTCAAAATGTGCATTAAGAGGCGCAATATACCACCAACTTACCAAAGAAATGGCTTCAGGAAGAACTCTCAAGCCCATTTTAAAATGGTTTGTGTAACATACTCGGCACTAACCAATGTTAATAACCCAATGTGCTTTACCATGCATACATTAGCCAATGCATCCTTCTCACCATGCACCTGTTCAAACCCTATCTAATCATAAATGTACCCTCTCGCCGATCCATACAACCACATACACATAGGGCAGTAAAGAACCGGATGTTTCCACTTTCAATAAAAACCAAATTTAGCCCTGTTGACTTTGTCAACTCTTCTGTTGTTTCTAGTCGCGTCGACTGAATTAAGCCACAGGAACTGTCAAAGACTAGATGAAACATCAGAGGTTTACAAGAGATTAGCATCAACATTACAAGGTATGAGTAACCACAACTGATAGGGCCAGGCTTCTCTATACCAAAATATCCAAACATTCTATGTAAAAACCATTTTTTTTTTAAATCGCGTCTCCTAACGAGAGGTCTACTGGGCGGAAATACAGGGCCGCTGAACACTTATGAGCACATCAGCTACACTGTTATTGGCTGCAGCAAAGTACAGCTTTCTCGCTTTCTTCCTCCGAGATACCCATGACAAGAAGGCTTTATTTTGGGAAATGCTCCCTATAACTCTTAGTCAGTTCACCCCGCCCACAGTGCTTAGCGGGAAGAGACTTCAGCTGGCGCACACCAAAGAGCTTATAAATACATTCACTTAAATACATCCTCTGCATTTGGAAATCAGGATCATTGATGCAGTAGCCGATGCGTTATTTAAAGCCGTTTCTATAATTTTCTGCTTCAGTTCTTAGTCACTGGTTCCATGTGGTGCTGTCGCTGTACGCCTCTGAAACTCGAGCCTTCGCGATCTGTCAGTTCTGGCAGGGCCTGGGAACAGGTCCAAGTACTGACCACGTGAAGAACAGATCAGATATTCATTCGGTGGCTGAAACTCAATGACATCTTGTCTTAACGAAATGTTTGTTCGTCTTGGGTGTTCCTCAGATAGCATTTGAAATATTTATTAGAGAGCCCGAACTCATCACGAATCCTGCCGCAGGTCTTGGCACTTACATACAAAGAAATAGGACACGTTGAAAGAATTGTCTTTGTGGCATAAAATACGATAATTATTTGGGCCTGAAGCGTCAATATTCTGTAAAATGGAATAAATCTAGTCTGTAACTCACACATGCCCTGGTATGTCAAAAATTAGCAGCGCTTTCTAACGTTGAACATACATTATTCTGTTGAACCGCGGTGCTTATCTCCTGAAAGGCACGGGGATTTACAATTTGGCACTTTATATTATTCATTAAAACGTATCTGATACTCGTGTCTGCCTTGAAAGCAGGAAAAATGAGCCATCTTGCTGATTACACTTTGACCCTTACATAGATTACCCAAAAAGCGAGTTAAATATGTAGTAATGAGATTACCAGAAATAATGGGCCCTATTCACAAAGGTACTCATGTGTAAATTTACTACTACTTTTCCCTATTCACCATTTCAGAGTGTAAAACTAATCCTAGGTGTAGACTTAAATATCTCTACCGCCTCAGTTTAGGGAGTGAAATCTGCATAAACATAAATTATGGCCATTAAACTACTACTAGTAACTTTACAACCATATTTTAAATTAATTTGGCACACTTTGTGGATTTTGTGGAGATTTCTGCAATAGGGGTAGACACCTCTGCAACTGGGACGCAACTGGGCCGCAACTGGGCATGTGACGTCCGCAACCAGGCCAGTGATGTCCGCATGTGGGAGGGACCCCTCCGCATTGAATGGAATATGGAAATTTCATACACTTGAACCAATTCACTCACACTTGACACATTTTCCCTTCCAACAACATCAACACTGTCCACACCATAACCTCTGATTTTTTTCCTCTTTGTCTTTCACTCTCTGCAGCCACGACATTCTTTTGCAGTAATGCTGACCACAACTGTGAAGAGAAAAAGAAACTTCACTGATGAGGACAAAGCCCCTGTAATTAGATTTGTGGTAAAACACAACAAACAACTACATGGCATTTCACCCTCAATGGAACACAGAAGGGATGATTATAGACTCTGTCAATTCATTGGAAAAATGAAGTGGCAAGATAACAGGACGAAGGTGAATGAGAAATTCTCCAGGATTCAGCTTTCACAATCTTTTCCTTGAGGGGCACGTGGATCCCATATTCAGTAATAGCACATGCAGGATGGCAACACACAGGTCAAGGTTTATCAACACAACTCAACTACTATCACAGGTATAGCCTTATGCTACCAATACCACAATATAGGTGATATCTATCACTTGGTTTGTTAACCCTTAGCACTATAATTTACAATGTGTTTTTAACTTAAGTCAAATCTGTCCTTGACACTTACATTGTTAAACCATTAAATACTCATAACCTCTCTTATTCAATGTTTAAGGCCCTGTGTTGTTGTCCCATCCACCACCTACCACAACATCTATTTCTGCTCCTAGAACTGCACCAAAACCTGAACTGGCACCAAAGAGCACATCAATGGTAGGAACTGTAAATTAAATGTCTGCTCTTTTAGCTTTGAATCTACTCTCTATATTTGTAACTGACAAGCTAACAGGATGCATATTGTCAAACATCCCTATTTGCATCCAGGTCAATTAGTAATGCAATTGTTAAGTTATAGTTTGTCTAATAAAATTGCCATTGTACTTGGCATTGGAAGTGAAACACTGTAGACTCTCTGTTATGCCTTGCATAAGATGAATTATTGTGGATCTCAAACCTAAGGCCTGATTTAGAGTTTAGTGAATGGGATACTTTGCCACAAATGTGACGTATATTTTGTCCCATCTGTCACATTACAAATGTGTTGAGTCTTATGGCACCTGTAAACGCCTGACGAGATATACATCACATTTAAAATTAAACCATCAAACTACACATTCAAGTACTACTTAAGATGGCTTACTCCCTATATATGTCTCTCTCTCTCCTATTAGCTTCTGTCACACAACAGCTCTTGGTATCCACCTACCGAACATCAACACCGATGACCTTGGGGGACATCCTAGCAGCAGCAGTTAGGCCCTATTTCATTCTTCGGTCAAGTAAGTCTGGGAACCTCTGATCTTAACATTCACATCTCATCCTTGGTCCCTTCATAAATGTTTTATATCACCTGTTTTGTATATAAAGTTAAAAGTGTTTCTATTGGTGTTTATTGTTTTTCTTTATCTCTTATGTGGCAGCATTTGTGGTCAATATCCCTTTTATAGTTTGTTGATAATCATTGAACATAATTCTTTCCTCTTTAGCTGCTGGTTCTGTGGATTCCTTGGTGCCAACAACTATGAGGAGCTTGGTTCAGCAGCTCACATAAGAGGGGTAATTTAGAAAAGAAACATCAGTGGCTTGAGTTAATGTTCTAACACTGTCGAGAGTTATAATTCTGTGGATAGGTCAACGCTTAATTTAATTTCAACAGAAACCCTGCTCACCTTAGGACCTACCTAATGCAGGGCACAGATCGATCGCATCAGTAGGCACCTGGGCACCTAGCCTGCCACTTGCCTGCGGCCTCCAGTTCCTGCTTGTTCCAGCCCGATCCAGTGACACCACTGTTGACTGGGTTTTTCTGCCCGGGTTTTCCAGCTCACCGCTTATCCCCCCAATATAAGCCCCTCCCACCCCAGGATCTACTTAATGCAGGCCGCAGCGCAGCCATACCAGTAGGCACCTTGGCACCTAGCCTTCCACTTGCCTCTGGTTCCTTCTTGTTCCAGCCTAATCCAATGACACCACCGCTGCCCTTGTTTTCCCACCCAGGTTTTCAGGCTCATTGTTCTCCCCACCAACAGAAGTCCTGCCCACCCCAGGATCTACTTAATGCAGGCCACAGCAGGACTGCGCCGCTGGCCTGCCGAAGACGCATCACAGGCAAGCCCGTCTGTGCCTGTCCGCGCCTGGCCCACACCCAGCGCCACGAACACCGGCCCTCCCTTCCCAAAAAGATACACCATCAACGAGCTCTACACCCGCGACCCCGGGTGCTGCAACAAACACTGCCACTGTACTGATCCAAGCTCCACTGTAATACCTTTCACCTGCACCCACTGCCACATCCCCTGCCACAGCACACACACCAGTCAACCAACCAGCCCCACCCGAACACACCACAGGCACCACCTGAACAAAAACAACAACCCACATATGCCTTTCTCAACACATCCTCACTGTGCAAACACACCACCAAGATGTGGGACCTCATCTCCACCCTAACACCCGACATCCTCTTCCTCACTGAGACCTGGCTCAACCTCACTTTCATATGCGACATCGCCACCGCAGTACACAAAGGTTACAAAATCACCCACACGACCGCATCAACAAGCCTGGAAGAGGAATCACCATCATACACAAAAAAAACAATTAATGCACCACCACAAATGACAACATCACCCTAGCCATGGAACACCTCAACTTTGGACTCTAAACAGACAGCAAAACCACCATCAGGGGCACCCTTGCCAACTGTCCTCCAGGACCACGTTCAGCCTTCTGTAACTTCATCGCCGACTTCATCACCCACTCGCCATAGACTCCAACAACTACATTTTCGTTGGCGACCTCAACTTCCATCTCGACGACCACAATGACATCAACACTAGCAACCCCCTCGACAGCATGAACAACATTGGACTCACCCAACTTGTCCACAAACCCACGCACACTGCAGGCCACGTGCTAGACCCCATCTTCACCTCCAGCGACTGCATCAGGTACAGTCACACCACAGTACTCACCTGGACTGACCACTACATTTTCTACTTCAACATCACCAGCTCACGGGCCTCTGCCCCCCAGTCTGTCCAACACCCGCCACCGCAGCTGGAGCAAAGTCTCAAAGGACACATGGGTCAATGCCCTCAACACCACCCACCCCATCTCTGCCAACAACCTGGACCAGAACGTCGGAAACTTCAACAATTGGATCACCAACTGTGCCAACAGCGTTGCTCCCATCGGCAACAACACTCACAGAAGGTCCTCCAAGCAGGTTAGCTGGTACACTGAAGAACTAAGAACCGCTAAACGACACTGTAAACAACTGGAAAGGAGATGGCGCACCAGCAAGAACACGACTGACAAGACCGCCTTCAAGACATACCTCTACCACAGACAGTTGAGAGAATCGAAGAAAAAGGCATTAGCCTCACTCATTGAATCAAGCTCCAATGACAGCAAAGAACTCTTCAACATCGTCAAAGAATTATCCAACCCCTCAGCTGCAACAAATAACATTACCCTCTCACAGGAACTCTGCAACAACATTGCAGACTTCTTCCGTGACAAGATCTCCAACATCTACAGAAACTTCAAACTCCAATCCAAGGCCACTGACTTCTTCAGACAATACAATGGCCCCTCTACCACCACAGACATTTGACTAACCGAATGGATCCAGCTCACCTCGCAGAATACCTCCTCCATCATGAACTCGGTCCACTCAGGAGCCCCAACCGACCCATGCCCTCACCACATCTTCAACCTAGGCGAAGCCAGAATCAGCCACGTACTCACATTCTTGTTCAACGCCTAAATTGCCATGGTCACCTTCCCCGAGGACTGGAAATACGCAGTCAATGCCCTACTAAAGAAATCATTGGCAGACTCCAGTGAACAAAGCATCTACTGACAGATCTCCCTGTTCCAGTTCCCGGCCTAAGTATTAGAAAAAGCTATCAACCAACAACTCTCCTCACATTTGGAACAGAACCTCCTACTCGGCCCCTCCAAATCTAGATTCCGCAGCAACCACAGCACCTAGACAGCCCTCATCTCAGCTACCAATGACATCAAGCCGTCCGCGACCGAGGAGAGACTGCGTCTCTGATCCTCCTGGACCTCTCGGCAGCCTTCAATACGGTCTCCCACCACACACTCATCACAAGGCTGCACAACATAGGCATCCGAGGAGCCATTTCAGATGGATAGCCTCTTTCCTCACCAGAAGAACGCAAAACGTCCACCTTCTCCCTTTCACCTCTGAATCCAAGGAAATCACCTGTGGAGTACCACAAGGATCCTTGCTCAGCCCCACCCTCTTCAACAACTATATGACACCTCTGGCCAGCATTGCTAAAACTCCCGGACTCAACATCATATCCTACGCTGATGACACACAACTCATCCTCTCCCTCTTCGAAGACCTCACCAACACCAACTTCCACAACTGCATGACAGACGTCACCAACTGGATGAAGGAAACTGCCTGAAGCTCAACATGGACAAGACAGAGGTGCTCATGTTCGGAAACAAAAGCTCCCTATGGGACGCATCCTGGTGGCCCCATTACTCGAACCTACTGCTACCCCCACTTACCACGCTAAGAACCTAGGCACCATTCTGGACAACAGGCTAACCATGACGACTCAGGTCAACCCCGTCTTCATTCTCCGCATGCTTCGTAAGATATTTAAATGGCTAACCCAAAGTGCAAGACGCACCCTCACCCAGGTCCTCATCTCCAACAGACTGGACTACGGCAACACTCTCTACGCAGAGATCGCATCTCATCTCCTCCAATGACTACGGACCATACAGAATGCCACAGCCAGACTCGTTCAGCATCTCCCTAGATGAACGCACATCACCCACTACCTCAGGGAACTCCACTGGCTCCCTGTACAGAAAAGATGCCCGTTCAAGCTCCTGACCCATGCATACAAAGCCCTACACAACTGTGGACCCGCCTACTTGAACTACGGCCTGAACTTCCATCAGACACCTCCGCTCCACGTCCCTTTCTCTAACCCTCAGCCTCCGCATCTGAAGTAGCAGATGCTGTGGTCGCTCCTTCTCCTACCGAGCAGCAAACACATGGAACGAGATACCTTTTCATATATGGACCTCCCCATCTCTTTCAGAAATCTGAAAGTCCCTGAAGACCTAGCTATTTGGCTAATCAGCTGGACCCTGCCAGCGCCTGGATACCATTAGGGGTGACAGGAAGTGTTCTACAAATCTACTGGTTGATTGATTGATTATGTTTCTTCATGTTCAAATGGTGCTAACTGTATTAAATTTTTAGCACAATGTCATTTAAAGTACTGAGTAGAACTTTTGACACAAAATTGTATTTGATGTACTTCAACTGTTTACATCTCGTTTTTGCAGGTACTGGGGACATTGTGCCACACGATGATGCTGAACCATCTACAAGCAAAAGGCAATAGGAAAACCAAGGAGAGAATGTAATCCTCCTCCAAGCAACCAGCACTGCTCAAGAAGAAGAGGAGGAGGAGAAGGAGATGGTTGAGGATGTGGAAGATCTCGACGGAGGGGAGGACATTGTTGACCCCACACAGAACATCACCAAGAAGACCACTTCAAAAGCCAGGCAGCAGTCTTCTCCAAATTAGGTCTAAGCATTGCAAGTCCCAGGCTTTAGGCTAAGCAGCCACAGACATTTGTTCCTCGTACGCAAGACTCTTCTCCACACAGCCCTCAACTAACAGGGACCACTGTAAATCTCCTACACACTCCTCCAAAAAAAGGTGCATATTTGCTCTTCGCTCATTCATCTGAGGGAGAGGACACCCCTGGTTAGGAACAGGTATCCCCCATTTATCATTCTCCCCGCACAACCACTCAAATGGCACCCCTCTCCATAATGGACAACCTGCTGGCCATGTCAGAGGACCACGTGTGGGG
Organism: Calotriton arnoldi; assembly: GCA_963921515.1. Classification (NCBI taxonomy): domain Eukaryota; kingdom Metazoa; phylum Chordata; class Amphibia; order Caudata; family Salamandridae; genus Calotriton; species Calotriton arnoldi. Next base: position 2,457,020 of record CAWUFW010000039.1, read on the forward strand.
GCAGGGGCTTGGCATAGTCTGATCCAACTCTCTTGGAGAATCATTTGTCCAACAAAAGTCTAATGTTTGGCAGATATTCATGCAATGGGGCTACTTTCTGTGAGGTAGCAATATCCCTTAAAGGAATCCCTCAGAAGATTGACAGCAAACCACTGCCTTGGATAACTTTGCAAACTGTTACTAAGATATGTCAAAGATGCACTGGGAACAACTTTCAAGTTCGAGGGAAGACAGTGTGAGGCAACATACCTTGACCATAAAGATGACATTGACATGTTTTGCTTATTGCCTCTGTCATACTTATGGCCAACACATGGACAGGATTCAACATAGGAGCCTCTACTTAGGAAAAACACACCACCTGTCAACCTAACACTTCTGCCACAACCACCTGCACCACTTCCACTTCCCCCACCTCAACCTCTACTACCACCAATACACCACCACCAACTCAACCACCCACAAGACAAGCACACTCTCAAGCAATCACTCCACCAGTATAGCGTAGGAGGAGCAGTAGGACAAACCCCCAAAATTACTTTTGTTTTGCTAAATTTTATTACTCTATCCCAACACACCCACAGATATCCTTTTTGTTAATAAAATATTGTATATCTTTTGTTTATATTTAAAAAACAGATTTGTTTCTTTCATCTGCGTTGAATGTTTGAAAAGTTACTAAATAGGAAGGTGTTATTTATGTTCTGTGCTTTGTTTACCTTCAAGGTGAATTGTATTAAAAATATCATTATGATATTAATAGCGTCTTCAAAATAACTAAACATCTCTATTGCATGAAATACAATGCATTAATCTGCATTTTTTTAAATTGACATTTTTGGTATTTTTTTTTTTTCAAAACATAATTTTATTGTTGACAACCAGAGCAGAAAGGATGCCTCACACAGCACCCACTGTGCATATAAAAAATAACAAAAATGGGTATCAACATTTTCAGCATGAACATGACAATGGTCATATACAAAATTAATAACAAAGAAAAATAACAGAAAAACAAATAACTGCGCCACATTGCATCCGCCAAGCAAGGAGAAATGTCGCACAGATAGAGAGAGTCCATGGCATTGATATCACGCGTAGTCCAGTGCACTTGAGCCACAGCAAAGAGTCTGCACTATCAGGCGGGGGGGAAGGAGGCTCTAGATACAAACCCCTATAGTCGGCCCACCTCTTCCAAATCTTATAATGTTTCCAAGGGCACCCCTTCGCTTCAAAGACAGGAATTTCAAGGCCCATACAGAAGTCCAAGTCCTTTTTCCATACCCCAAGCAAAGGCGGGGATTCCACCTTCCAGACTCGGGCGATGTCCCTCTTTGCCAACACAAGGCCTAAGAATAAAAGGTGGCGTTTGTACCTATTGCCACCCAGGTCATCTGTCATGTGCAGCATCGCCAGCCTCGGGGAGGAGGGAATCTCTCACCCCAATACTTCAGAGAGGCATGCAAACACTTCCCTCCAGAACCTCGCCAGGGTAGGGCAGGACCACACAGTATGCAGGAAGGTGCCCTCCATTGACCCACAGAGCAGACACTGCGGAGATGCAATTAGCCCAGCACGCCACAATCTGTGTCTTGTATAATAGACTCTGTGAAGATATTTAAACTGGATAAAGCGCAGGCGGGCCGCAATTGCTGCACTACGCGGGGACTCCAGGGCCTCCACCCAGTCATCCTCTTCTAAGGGGCCCAGATCCTGCTGCCATGCCTCTCTAGTTCTGTGTAGGGTGGTAGATGTGTTATTAATAATCGTACAGTATATTTTAGTTATCTTGTGATCACCCAACTCCCCCATAGAAACTTTGGCTTCAACGGGGTTAAACTCGGGTATCTCCGTAAGGCGGGATATGTACGGGGTAAAGGCATGTCTGAATTGTAGGTAGCGATAGAATTGCATGCGGGGCATATCATATTCTGCTTGGATATGGAGGAAGGACTTGAGGGTACAGCCACGCACAACCGCCCCCACCGTGTCAATTCCAATGGCGCCCCAGCCCCGAAAACCAGACAGTCGTGCCAGCCCCGGAAGTTGCCCATTATTCCATAATGGAGTTTCTCTAGTGAGTCTCCCCCACCAACCCATCTGGCGAAGCGCGGATTTCCAGACCCTAAAGATCGTGACGGTGGCAGGCGGTAGCTCCTTCAGCAGCGCCGCTGAATAGAGAACCATGTGTAAGGCGTTGTCTCCCAAAAGCCAACGTTCTACGGTATATGCCGGGTCTCCCCTATCGCCAAACCACCACTCGTTGAGGACGAGGAGGTGCGAAGCCAGATAATAGGCATGCACATCCGGAGTAGCCACCCCACCAGAGTAGGTAGATTGAAAGCATGTCCTCAGCGCAACTCGCGATGCACCACCGCCCCAAAGGAACCGGGCAAGAACAGCATTCAACTGACGAAACCAGGTCTGCTTGATTGGGTAAGGGTGATTTTGTAATTGACCTCAGTCAAAAAGAAACCCCCTTTGGGTACCCTAATAAACCAAACCACATACAATCGTACACTTAATCAAATCACCAGAACATAACACCACCACCATCAAAGGGCATACTGGGAGAACCTGCAAGAAAAATTGTTTCTAATCATTTAAACAGGCCAATACATCAGGCCAGATTCCCGGTTACAGAGGCGTTTCCCACCCCGTATGTGATTTCTAAATGAGAAGATCGATTGTGATCTGCTAGGACGAGAAACTAATATTTGAGGCAAACATACAACAGTTTGAAACCCCACAATAAGGAAAGGAAAAAAAAGGGGTCTCCAAATTGGGCCAGTGAATTCATTTGAAAGAGGTATTTATCGGCCCTATCTCCTTCCACCATTTGGTGTAAGAATTACAAGTTTTGGAGAAAACTTTACCGAGACAATAGGGGTGACTAATCGAGAGTGAGGTTCACTAACCCCTCCATACGTGACTACAAAAGGATACCTGTAGTTGATACTGTTCAGATACTCTGGATTCAGAACAGATTCATATTGTGTTCTGGGAGATATCGTCCTCTGTCCTGAAGAAGGTGGTGTTTCAGCAGCAATACCCACCGAAACGCGTCGACGCTTTTTGTTAACAGGCATACTGTAGACTGCGAAAGACATTTGTTATTACTGTCAAGTTTACTGCACGAAAATCAAATGTCAGAATAATGAATTTGGTCTGATGTATAGGCCTGTTTAAATGATTAGAAACAATTTTCTTGCAGGTTCTCCCAGTATTGTATTAATTTGTTTGGTTTTTAAAATTTGTGGGCAATATTTGCCACATAGTGTTTTTAACCTCTTTTTTACATGTTTTTTTATTACCTAATAAAATACTTGTATTTTCTTAGCACTTGGCCTTTGATGGTGGTGTTATGTTCTGGCGATTTGATTAAGTGTACGATTGTATGTGGTTTGGTTTATTAGGCTACCCAAAGGGGGTTTCTTTTTGACTGAGGTCTATTAGGTGCCCTACTTCTTTGGTGGTTAAGGGGCCCCTCTCATTCTTTTTTAAGATAGGATGATTTTGTAATTGGTAAAGAAGGCGGGGTAAGGAAACCATTTTAAAGATGGCAGATCTACCAAAAAGAGACAAGGGCATATGGGACCATACGCGCGTCTGATCGCTCACCTGAGTCCATAGAGGGGCAAGGTTCTTGTTCCACGCCAAAGACTGGGACGCTGAGAGAAATACACCCAAATATTTGAAACCGTCCGGAACCACAACCACCTCCTGCGACCAAGCGCCCAACCGTTCCCCGCCCTGCAACGGCCACAGAAATGACTTCCCCGGATTATTGTGTAAACCAGAGGTCTCGCCAAATATTTGCATAATGCGAAGGAGGCGTGGACCAGTCCGGTCAAGATTAGTGAGAAAGAATAAGACATCGTCCGCATATAACGCTATGCGATCCGAGATTCCCGGGGCCCATTCAAACCCACGCATCTGCGCGTCCACCCGAATCCAGGCCGCCAATGGCTCCATGGCGAGCGCAAAGAGATAAGGGGAGAGTGGACAGCCCTGGGGTGTCCCCCGTCTAATAGGAAAGCGTCCAGAAACTGAGTCAGCCACCCTAACCGATGCAGTGATATCCGTATACAGTAGGCGAATCTGCACATACACAGAGCTTTGCACAGGATAATAGGACCTCGGAATAGAGTGGTGAGCCAACCATAAACCTTAGCACCTAAAACCCCAACCCAACTAGCTGTAGCGTCTCATTAGCAACAATGCTACCAATGATTAGACAACCCAGAACACGGTATCTCTCTCTCAGGACTCGCAGTAGCAAGAACACACTTTCATAACTCACTCATACCTGTCCACAACGCGCGTAAGAAGAGACACTGTATAGTTTAAAATGTTTATTTCAACTAATGTGCTCTAAGATACAGTACACGTGCCAGTACTATCAGCATAATGCATAAGGATAATATAAGCAGCATAGTTACAACTCCATAGAATACAAACGGGGAAAGCATTTCATAAAGCAGTGGATATAGGGCTAAATGACCTTACCACCCTCCCCGTGCTAGTAGCTAGTTTATTATAAAAACAGAAGACCTCTGGGATTTGTCTAGCGAACCCCCATACCTCAATATCTAGATGCAAGGTTTACATCATCAGACAAGCACAGCTCTTCTCTCTGGAAAGGTTTTTCTCCAAGTGTCTCTAAACGTGAAAATCACAATATTAAAAGCACACGAATTTCTCCAGGGCAGCTGTACATAGTGTTATGTCTAAGTGCGAGGGACTGGCCAGATCAGCAAGAACAAGGGATGTTGTTTTTCGACCTTGTACATGTTGTGCAGACGTAGCCCAAAGGGAACAGGAGAAAAGGTGAAAGACAGAAATGCAGACAGTTCTAAAATAGTCGGGCAGAAGCAGAGGCTGGAAAAACAATGGCACAAAGTAACGTGCGCAAAAAGGCATCATGGCAGCCAGGCCTAAGTCAACGTAGCAAGGCAGACCAGGAGGCCACAAACCACAAGACACCCTCCCCTGGGCAGTCCATCGGCCAAAACACAGGACGAAGACAGAGTTCAAATCGACCGAGCAGAACAGAAACGTCTGTTGTGGAGCAGTCCCCATGAAGGACAACGAATGGGAGAGGAAGAAAAAAAGTTGTAGAGGCAAAAAGAAATCCAGCTTTGCAGGTCGCAGAAAGCGAAGGCCTTGTCAATCCAACACTCTGTGTTCAAAGTGTAGAAAAACGCCACACCTTCCAAGAGGACATCATTGGAATCGTCGGAAAAAAGCGACGCCATCCAGTCCAATAAATCAAAGCTGCAGGCATGTTCCTCGCATGAGGGAGCAGCGAATAGTAATGCGGGACAACTTGCGTGGTACTCAATATAACTTTGTTGTAGGAGATTCTGAGCAGCCGCCCAGATATCCCATTGTGCCAAAATCCCCAGTGCAGCCGCACGCGCCATGTAGCCTGCAGCGGAACAGTCCCGTTCATGGGCCTCCAAGGGACCCACCAACTGAACAAAATCCGGAACAGACAAAGACGTATTGGAGAGGCAATAATCCATGGTCCACGAGAAAGGACAGCGGATGCAAGACATCACAGGTTGCACGCAAGTAAAATACACAAAGCGAAAAGAAAGTGTATAGGTCACACTCAGCGTCGCCAACGGCAGGACGCCGAAGCCAGCGAGGATGCGCTCACGGAGCATCTGGAGTCGACCGGGGTCGAGAAGGGCCCATGGTGGTGCAGCCATTGCGTAGTAAACAGACCAACAGCAGTATACCAGCCGCTAAGGTGAGGATCAACGGAAAGCCACCAAAGACGCTGGAAAAGATGGAATGAATAAAAGCCGGTATTACACCAAAAATAGTTTGAAAAGAGGTCACAAGGCCAGAGCCCACAACTTTAAAAAAGTGCACCAGACCTTCAGTGCGTGATGCATTAAAAACACGGTGAATCAGTTCACCGAAATGTTGTGGGAGGTTAGTGTTCAAAAGGGCCTGTATTTCACTGTGGGTACTCGCCACCTGGAGAATGAATGTCTCCCGTGCGGATGTGAGCATAACCTCCTGGTTCAATAATAGCGCCTTTATTCTGCTCAATTTATTGAAATCCGCCTTCAGAGTAGGAATGGAAGGCCAAACAGAACTATCTATGATGTCGTGCGGGGGAGGAAAAAGCACATTTTTGCAGCAGACAACCCTGTGTGAAACTGTAACAATATAGGGTATGCCGGCCAGCATGCCACAGCAGTCTTGGTTATTCAAAAGCAGATAGCTACCATTTGCAAGCACAGTAAAAGTAGGAGAAATAGCAGGAGCAGGAATACCCTTTAACACACAAGCAAGATTCGGAGCCGAAACGTTACAAGCTCCGTGCAATTTTATGTGTTTGCAAATAAGGGAATGACCCACAGTTGAATCGCATGACTCCCCCGTGAGAAAAACTTCCTTCCCGTCTCTAAGGCATTTATACATGAAAGGCAGGGACCAAAGTTCATGCAGGAAGGCACTGCCCAAGGGCTGGAAACGGCCCACAGGATAATGTTTCATGCACGAACTAAATTCAAACAAAGAAAAAGGCAAGGCGATAACCCCACGAACTAGCCATACGGCAGAATCCAATTCCACCACAGAGAATGGTAAGGGCTCTATTTTCTCGATATGTAACAGAGTGTACGCTGCATCCTTCATGGACATGAACTGCTGTTTGTCAGTTAAATTAAAGGGCAGGAATAAGGCAGAGGTGTTCAAAAAATGCCAAGGAACTTTACCCAACTTAAGCGTTTGCAAAGTCCATGCAAACTGCATAACTGAACGCAATTGATTCTGACCATGATATAACACCGAAACATCATCTTGTACAATATCAACAACAGAGGACACAATATTCTCTAACGTGTAAATGCGGGAAGACAGGGTATTAATACTATTGTCAACAACAGCAAGCACCTTTTCCAAAATTGCTTGATCTATTTCCCGTAGACGGGAAGCAGCTTCAATTTGCGAAAGCTTCCAGAGTTCATTATAAGTTTCATAAATGAATCTCTTAGGTCGTGGACCATGAGGCCCCAAAATAAAGTCGGACAGATCAATGTTGCTTGATAGGAGGGATAAATGTTGTTCAACAGAATCTAGGGAAGAGTGCTGCAAACACTGTTTACATAATTTACCAACAGAATATGTCGTTACAGTACGAGAGTCAGAAAACCTTGGATCTGGCCTATTCTGTTTGTAACCAGGAACTGAGTCATGAAAACGCAGTTGGCAGGCATTAGATGCTATCGGCCAAGCCAACCAGGGTGACTGAACAAGCGTAGAGACATTAAACGAATTGTTCTGAAACAGAGCTTGCAAAATTGTAAGGGACACATTGAAATGCAAGCTCTTGTTGGGAGTGGAAGACAATGCAGGAATGGAAGGTGCATTCAATTGTTTGGAAGTAGCCAAACCCCAACACATAGTTTGATAGATGGTATTATTCAGAAATAAAATCTGGGCCGGGATAAGGCAAGCACGGTGCAAGGCTTCGGTGCCTTGCACCTGCCATGGTTTGGAGCCCCAGCTTGACTTCAAGTCAACAGTGTCCTTCCAGTACTCATAACCACCCACAGCTAAGGCGCTCAAAAAGGAACCCAAATATAGCAATTTGGTGTGGGTCAACATTATTTTCTGAGTGGATGGAGAGTATAATTTAAAATAATAGGACCCAGGGTTCGATCTGTCAAAGTCTGTGAAGTAAGTAAATTTATTTCTAAGAGTTTGGGAGCTACCTGGCAAAGGGGTTGGACAATGCTCCCATTGGGTGTAGTTAAAAGGACCACGCAGTGCACTTGGTTTATGGACAAAGTGGTTGCCCCAATGCTGGTAACAATATAAATCAGCATAACTTGCAGAATTCATGTACAAATCCTCAGCATTAAAAGCAGCATAATATTTCAAACCAGTAAATAATGCTTCAACTGCATGCACATCCCAATCGTCAGAATGAATATTACTTTTTACGACATCACCCATTGAAACACGAAGGACATTTGGTACATTAATAATTTCGGTTGGTCCATGAATTTGGAAGTTTACTGCATCCCAAACGATGCCATCAGCGACTGGAAAAGCTGAAATGTTCACAAATGTGTGGTCTCGCTTCATGATGTGAGATGAAGAATGTGAAGCCAAAGTTCCAGCGACACAGTTCACTGCAGAGCGTTCTGGTAAATAGTGACCATTGATGAGTAGAAAAAACCCTGTGACAAAGCCAATGGACATGAACAAAAAAATCAGGAATAGCACCAACCAGATGTATGTCCAGGGAGTAATCAAAAAATTGTCTCTGAACCAGGATACAAGAATGCTGAATTTGGACGGGACAAGTGATGAGGTGGAATCCGAGTCAAAGGAATAACGTGTTGGGCTCAGTGGCGTTGTTGGTAGGTGTGCCACCGACTCGTTGGCGGGGTAGGTATACTCAGACTCGTCGTTGCAGGGAGAGTCCGGGTAGTCGAGTAAGCGATCAGGCAAATCTACCATTTCGATTGCAACATCAGTGACCGTTCGGGCAGGAGGGCCATGAACATTCGTCCGGGAAATGACAGGACAAGAGACCGCTGGTGTAACACTATTCAGGATCGGCCAGATGTTGTAGCTTGACATTTTCCACTGAGATGTATCTGTTCTCTTTGCGACCAGGCAGCGGTGGTAAGATGACTGTACGAGTTCCCTTCAAGCCCAGGACTGGAACTGGTGCACGATAAGAGGGGCCGAATTCTTTTTGTTCTCCACCTTCTCTCGAACCAGATCTCCAATCTTCGGAAGCCAGCCGGCAACCGGAATCTGCAGCGCAGCGTCTGTGGCTGAAGGTAAATGTGCGATTGCAAGTTTGTCTCGGGCTTCTTGTAAGTCCTGTAACATAGTAGAATGGTTATCTACATCAAAGATGGCGGATTGCGCCGCCATGTCTAGACCATCAAGGTCGGGCACAAACATTCGTATGCTAAAGAGCATTTCGTATGGGGTCCGCCCACCCAGAGGTCTTCTAGGGAGATTATTAAGTGCACGTTGTACAGTATACAAGTGGGCCAGCCAGTTCCTGCCAGTACCTAAGACTCTAGCTGTCAAGGATTGCTTTAAGTCACGGTTCATTCGTTCAACAATCGAGTTGCCCTCAGGCCGATATGGAGACGAAAATTTCACCCTCACCCCCAGTGAATCCATTGCGTCCTTGTAAGCCTTAGAGGCGAACGCTGGACCTTGGTCAGAATGGAAGGTGCCACTGGCGAAAATTCCCACAAAGACACGCAAATCCCTTATGACATTTCGAGCGTCAGCACTTCGTTGTGGCCAAACCCAGATGAAACGTGTGCACGAATCCACTGCCACTAAGATATATTTATAGGCAGTGTCTGAAGAAAATGGACCGCAGTGATCCAGGTAAACACACCCAAAAGGTCTGTTAGAAATGCAGAGCGGGTCTGTGGTGGTCATGTAACCGTGGAAGGCTTAATCTGCTGACAAACGTCACAAGAAAGCACATAAGTATGGGTTTGTTTGTATAAACCACGCCACCAGTAACGCTGCTGAAAGATGGAAACAGTCGCAGACACTCCAGCATGAGCCGAAGCCATGCCTTCGTGTGCTGCCGTTATCAAGGAAAGTCTGCGGTCCACGTTGGGAATCAGCCGATCACCAACGGCTGGAATTCTTACGTAAGGAGCCTGGTCGGGACCTAATTGATAAGAGTATTTTGAAGGGAAACCCCTAGGGTAATTAGCACCTTCCTTTGTCACAGCAATAGTTGCTAAAATATCAGTATCTATTTTAGACATGGATCTAGTAACTGCTGCGACTGAGCACGTGACTACTGCTGATTTGGCAGCTTCGTCTGCCAAACCATTACCGACAGCGTGTGCGCCCACACGCTGGTGGCCAAGAGTATGAACCACCTGTGTGAGTTGCAGACGTTGTTTCAAATCTGCCACTCGAACCCAAAGCATTTTATGCTTAATTGTGCTACCTTTGGCGTCTCTGTAGTCGTTTTGCAACCAAAAGAACAGATTGTCATTGTAAGACTGAACACAGTAGTAAGAATCGCAAACAATCAGAGTGGTCACATCCGGAGTAGCGAACTCAAGTGCAAGCACCAATGCGTGCAGCTCGGCCAATTGTGCAGTACTGTCTCCGAGTGCCTGAGTGTGCACTACAGTAGATTTGAACTTACCGTTCACAAAGGTACCTGCAACAATAGCACATGCTGCTGAATAAGCATGCTTGGAACCCGTGGCCGGTTGTGCCGAACCATCGGTATAGATAATACATTCGTATTCCTCAAGCGGTAGCAAGGACAGAGGAGGAGGATGAACGAATTCATACTGTAAAAACTCCTGAGTTTGAAGAGAAGAATCAAAGATAAAAGTGACATCCGGAGACGTCAAAGATGTTGCCCATTGTATCCAACGGGGGTGCAAAGCTTTAGAGTTCGGAACACTTGCCTTTGTCACTGCCTCCAGGGCAGGATATGGTGTTACAACCAGAATGCGTTTTCCCTGTGCCAGTGCGCGTTCCTTTAGAATCGCCATTTGCACTGCAGTCAAGACTTTCTCCACAGATGAAAAACGCATTTCTGCGGAAGTGTAAAGATGTGACTTGTATGCGATGGGTACTGTGTCACCTTCGTTAAAGGTTAAGTACGTGAAACCCACTGCCCCTGGAATTATTCTAATCACTAGGTTTGTGTGGTTGTCACGAGTCAACAAGAATTTAGACTCAAGAAGGTCTGTCTGCAAAAACTGCAGAATGGAGGAATGCTCCAGAAGCCAGCATGACTTCGAAAAGTTAGGTTGTATCAAGGCATACAGTGGCTTGATACGCTGGGCATATTCGGGAATGTAAGTACGCCCGAAGTTCAGAAAACTCAGTAAAGACTGAAGTTTCTTCAGAGTAGTAGGAGGGCACAAAAGTGCACATTTCTCTAGGAAATGGGGGCTAAGCCCTTACCTTCATTGTTGAGCTCATAGCCCAAAAACAAAACGGTAAATTCAGCAATGTGAGATTTGGCAAAGTTAAACTTGTAACCTAAAACCGCAAATTCTAGAATAATGCGGTCCACTTGGGAAAGATGCGGGAATAATTCGTCGTCTGTCAGATAGAAATCATCGACGTACGAACATGCATCTGGGTCTATGCCGTCTAACAAAGAGACAACACGGGCAGCGAATACGCCTGGACTGTTCTTGTAGCCCATAGGTAAACGCCGGAATTTGAATAATTTACCACCGGAGGTAAAAGCGCTCCATTGGCTACTCTCCGGGGCTAAGTTGTGCGTGTAGAATCCATTGGATAGGTCAAGTGTAGTTTTATATTTCTTACGAACAAGACTGTCTACAAGCGCAGAACTGTGGGTGTTTTGTACCGCAAAGGTCCGACAATGAGAGTTCAAATGTCGGTAATCCAAAACTAAGTGGTACGATCCATTGGGTTTAGAAACCGCGAAAAGGGGATTATTCATCGGTGACACGCATGTTTCAATCACTCCCTGATATTCTAACTGGGTCAGAATTTCGGAAACGGACCTTTAGCTTCCCGTTTGATGGGATATTGGGGTTGTGGCTGTGGCAACGATCGCAAAGGTATTTCATGGGGGGAAGATTCTTCATCCCAGCCCACGTGGTTGCGGTATAACGCTGGAGCCAGGGACACAGCCCACTCAGCTGCTAGAGCCTCCGCTTTGTCCTTAGGGACATGATGAGAAAAGCTCGGAAGGATTACCTCCTCCCCTTGACGCGCAGCAAGTACGAATGGGGGCGGCCAATCCGCCTCTGCTAACAAAATGTCGTACGAAGAGGTCAGATTTTCCCCAAAAATCCCTTTAATAACACGCTGAATGTCACCTTCAATTTGAATAACAATATTATATAGTCTGTCAGGGGGTGCCACTCTGGTGTCTGCTGTCTCGACAGTAATGAATGTTTCAGTTGCTGTCGCCTCCACATGAGGACGTAGCGCCTCCCGCACTATGGTAACTTCTGCCGCGCTGTCTAGGAGGGTCACTGCCCACGTCCAATTCAGGAGTCTCGTTCTCACCGTCTGTGGCATATCTCGCTGTTACAGCGGCAACTTTCTTCTTCTGAAACTGTGGGCGAGAGCGTTGAAATTCTTCTGCTTTCCCTCTGACCTGTTGTCGAGGTTGGTCTCGTCCCTGTGGAGCCTCTCGACCCCTTCCTCTATCCTGGCGATCTCCTCCACTAGCCTGCGAAGTTGTTGGTGCCTGTGAAGAACGAGGAGAACGCGAATCAGGGACTTGAAATCTCTCTGGAGATTTAATTCTCGCCCTATCGCGCAAATCATAAGTGCGTTCAGAAGAGACGGAAACCGGTGATGCGCCTCGCGACCCCGGCTTCTTCTGTTGCTTACCCTGTTTTTTCAACCTCCAGCTCTTTTTAGTAAAAACTGGTTTCTCATCTTTCTCAGATTGAGTTTTTGGTTGTTGTTGCGATTGTGTTTGCGATTTAGCAAAAGGCTTAACTCCCAGGCTATTGCGGCCAATTGTTTTGTAAGCTTGTGCCATAATTTTCGGTAATTCGCGCGGCTTGTCCGGATCTGGGACCAAAGCATTAGCTACTTGAAAGTTAACTGCATCGCCCTTGACATTCGCAAGGATCAAATCAGCTACTACGTCGAACACTCCCACCAGTCTCATCCCTAATTCCACAGCCGCTTCAGGGCCATGCTCATCCTGCACACGTTTAATTACAGAGGGGAGAACCGTCATGGAAGGAGTGCCGAAACACTTCGCATATACTGCTGCGAATACTCTACCCCAGTTGTTGCATTCTGCCAATTCGGGGATTAAGTCTTTTGGCAAACTAATCGTCAAAATCCTGTGTTTTTCCACGGGAGAGGTATTTGGAAAAACTGCCTCCAGCTGGTCAAATTTTTCTGCAAGCCAATAAGGAAAATCATCCTTATTTTGTGGGCGCTTGCCCATCACCGAATTAACCATGACAGGACTTATGGTTACACCGCCTGCTCCAGCTGGATGGGCTGCAACTTCAGGCGGGGCTCCCTGGATGTTGCCTGTAACATACTGTACTAAAGCTCTATGCACTCGTATCAAAGACGAATGCAAATTACGCAGTTCACCGACTGCCACCGTCATATAACGCGGATGTGGGCCCCGTCTATAGATAGGGGGCCTAAACGAACCGCGGTAACTGGTTGGGGGAGGGCGCCATCAAACCAAACACGGTGTTGCCAAGCCGTGAGCGGTACTTCAAGATTCCTATACGGTCTATAGTGATTAGGAACAACGGTGGCTTCATATTCATGGAACAAATTATCAGCCCCATCCACCGCCGGAAAGGTGACCCAAGAGTAAAACACCTCAAAGTGGTAAGCTGGATCCGCTTGTACCACAAAGATCAGATCGACACCCGCGTCAGGCACTCCATACACTGTTAAGTGAGCCCGGAGCGCTGCGCGGCTATGTGCCGCAATTTGAACAGCCATTTTAGGCTAAACTTTTCCGACAACCTAATGTAAGGCAGCACAATATAGGGTTTTAGTTAAGAACCTATAAAAACGTCAATATAGGAGGTATCACCGTCACACACGCTTCCGGAAGCGTCTGCGAAGGGAGTTGTGGACAAGCACAAATACTACTCAAGCGTCTCGCAGATAAGCAGCCCACTCGTTGGTTGCGCCATGTTGTAGGGATTCTGCACATACACAGAGCTATGCACAGGATAATAGGACCTCGGAATAGAGTGGTGAGCCAACCATAAACCTTAGCACCTAAAACCCCAACCCGAGTAGCTGTAGCGTCTCATTAGCAACAATGCTACCAATGATTAGACAACCCAGGACACGGTATCTCTCTCTCAGGGCTCGCAGTAGCAAGAACACCCTTTCATAACTCACTCATACCTGTCCACAACGCGCGTAAGAAGAGACACTGTATAGTTTAAAATGTTTATTTCAACTAACGTGCTCTAAGATACAGTACACGTGCCAGTACTATCAGCATAATGCATAAGGATAATATAAGCAGCATAGTTACAACTCCATAGAATACAAACGGGGAAAGCATTTCATAAAGCAGTGGATATAGGGCTAAATGACCTTACCACCCTCCCCGTGCTAGTAGCTAGTTTATTATAAAAACAGAAGACCTCTGGGCTTTGTCTAGCGAACCCCCATACCTCAATATCTAGATGCAAGGTTTACATCATCAGACAAGCACAGCTCTTCTCTCTGGAAAGGTTTTTCTCCAAGTGTCTCTAAACGTGAAAATCACAATATTAAAAGCACACGAATTTCTCCAGGGCAGCTTTACATAGTGTTATGTCTAAGTGCGAGGGACTGGCCAGATCAGCAAGAACAAGGGACGTTGTTTTTCGACCTTGTACATGTTGTGCAGACGTAGCCCAAAGGGAACAGGAGAAAAGGTGAAAGACAGAAATGCAGACAGTTCTAAAATAGCCGGGCAGAAGCAGAGGCTGGAAAAACAATGGCACAAAGTAACGTGCGCAAAAAGGCATCATGGCAGCCAGGCCTAAGTCAACGTAGCAAGGCAGACCAGGAGGCCACAAACCACAAGACAGGGGGCCTATGTTAAGGCGGTTGAGCAGCGCAAAGAGGTAGTCAGGGAATCAAAGGCTTTATTCATGTCCGCCAGAAGGAGGGCGGCGGGGCACCCGAGTCTGGCAACCGCAGCTATAGCATTATGTGCACGTCGGATATTATGCCGCATGGCACGACCAGGCATAAAGCCTGCCTGGTCCGGATGAATCAAATCTGTGATGTGAGGGACCAGGCGATTGGCAATCCCTTTGGGCAAGAGCTTGGCCTCTACATTGAGGAGAGAGATCGGACGGTAGGACAAGATTTGCTCCGGAGGACGACCGGGCGTCAAAAACATGACAATTTTGGCATGTCGCCAATCAGGAGGGAGACCCCACTCTCCGCGGAAGCCTCAAGAGCCGCTAAGTACGGTTTTAGGAGTTGCAGATGATGTTTCTGGAAGAACTCGCAGGTGAAACCATTCGGGCCCGGCGCCTTACCCGCGCGCATGCTGAGCAGCGCAGTCAACAGTTCCTCTATGGACAAAGGTACGTCCAAAGTGTCTCGTACCTTATCAGATAAGGCCCGAGGTGGAAAGTCGTCTATAAATTTCAAACGAGTGACGCAGGCAGGACCTCATGAGGAGCATACAGGTCTGTGTAATAGGAAGCAAAACAATCAGCGATGGCGGATGGGTCCGTAAGAATGGTCTCGTCAGGGCCACGTATACATGGGAGCGACTGGGGGCGACTGGGGGCGCAGCGTCTGTTGACACAGACGATGCAATAAGGCACTAGACTTGTCCCCCCACTGGTACACCCGGCTGCGAGTGGCGAGCCAGTACAATCGGGCTTCATCAAGAAGTTCACTGGCGTATGTCTGTTGCATATTCACCAGTTGTCTACGCGCAACACTGCCCTCCGAGCCCCTACTCGCACGTTCCAGGTCGAGCAGCTGGGCCTCAAGTCTTATTAGTTTGTCGCGGCGCTGTCGGCGCCTCGCCGTACAAAAGGCAATGTCCGCCCCCCTGAGGGTGGGTTTCA
Organism: Calotriton arnoldi; assembly: GCA_963921515.1. Lineage (NCBI taxonomy): Eukaryota > Metazoa > Chordata > Amphibia > Caudata > Salamandridae > Calotriton > Calotriton arnoldi. The sequence continues at coordinate 2,472,580 of CAWUFW010000039.1, forward strand.
ATGCCTCCTATAAGATAACGGGAGAAGCTACCGAGCCCGTGTTGAAGGAGAGATAATCCACGAGAGATTGATGGATGTGTGTTCTATACTCATTGTCTCGTAGCAGCCACGGTGACAATCGCCACCGGAACTGGGAACGCCTGGGATCTAGAGATAAGAGAAGGGAAATCGGCGAGTGATCCGATAAACCCAGAGGGAGAATGTCGGCTGTGAGCAATCTATGGGAATGTGTCCCGGAGAGAAAAAGGTAATCTAGCCGTGAGAAGGACTCGTGCGCGCCGGAGAAAAATGTGTATGCACAGGTAGTAGGGTGTAGGGTTCTCCATGAGTCAATCCAACCCAATCCCTGAACCAGGGGTAACAGTTTAGAAACATGAGTCCCTGTCATACGGGCCGCGGTACGCCACTTATCTTGCGATGGGGAAAGAACATCATTCCAGTCCCCGCCAACCAGAGTTAGTTCCAACGGAAGTTCAGTCCAGAGTGTCGTCAACCTTTCAACAAAGGACCACGAGAGGGGGGGGCATAGACGCTACCCAGAACAACAGGTTCCCCATACAGAGTCCCATAAATCACTACAAACCTACCGTGAGTGTCCGACCATGTCTTGCCATGAACAAAGGGGACACAGCGGTGTATAAGGATCGCAACCCCCCGGGATCCTCTAGTGAAGCCAGCGTGATAGATGTATGCATATCCGAACCTCCCTAAGCAAGGTGTCTTGGTTCCCGCTAAATGGGTCTTTTGGAGAAAGAGAATATCCACCCTATGGCGCTTAGCTTGGCGCAGCACCGCTCCCCGCTTAATTTTATCGAGCAGGCCTGTAGTGTAGCTCCTATTTCCCTGATAGGTTCTGCGCATTGGAATAACATACACTATAGGCTTGGCATAGGACTGAGGTCGGTATGCCCCTATCGCGTATATTAAACTTAATTACTGTGTACCAGCTAGCTCAGAGGCCACTAGAAACTTCTTGAAGACAAGAAGGGAATAGCTTCTGGCAACCACATAACATAAAACCCTGATCCCTCAGGATCGTGGAAACAATATACTACTTTTCATTCAGTCACTCATCTCAGAGAAGTACATAGAAGAAACAGTCGGGTGTGTTTACAATAAAATGTATTGCACAGTTGTTATTCTAGTACTGGTTATATGTGCTGCGACAACTGTTGGACAGTAGCAGAGAAATATGGCCAGCAGTGCAGTTAAATAAAAATGCATGGTACAGTTTTACCATTGTACAATAGTAATGAACACATACATGAAATGCAGAATGCATTAAGATAAAGCCTATACCCCTATGATGCCTAACTAGATGTACCTAAGTGTACCTAGCATGTGTGTAGGTCTTAGAGAGCCAAGAATCCCCCTAGGATTTAGTCTAACCCCATTCCCTTAGTGGGACTTCATCCTGATGTTGAGCTGGACACCCCAGGATGGGTGGATGGACCTCTGCCAGCTGGAGCTGTGGCATGACGCAGGTTGCAGCGTCTCAGGTCAGAGTGTCGGCATGGAAGTCTCGGTCCCCTCTGCTTTGCTTGGGCAAAGGGAGGTATTTATAGCTGATAGGTGCCTTGGAATGTTAGTATTGACGTACAGTCGGTCAGAGGAAGACGTCAGGAATGAACCCTTAGGAAATAGTGGTTCATGCATATTTAATGAGTTCTTGGAGAAATCAATAATCCTGTGCTAGGGAAAATCCCAAGAGCTTAAGGGTCTGTTTCTAAGAACTCGTTGTGACGTAGGTTAGTCACTGTTGGACATGGATATGACGTATTTAGGATGGACCGTCTTCTGCACCCAGAGCACACGTCAGAGAAGAGACAGCCTCTGTTGCTCGTTATTTGTGAAGGGAGGGCCAATGTAGGTGAAAGGGCCTGCCTGTCTCTGTGGCACGAAGGATTTGTGCCTCTGAAACGGTGCACCTATGTTAGGGCCTCAATCCAGCACATAACATCCACTCCAATCTATGTACAATCGTGAATAACCCATTAAAAGCAAACTACGTGACTAAAATAGGCATTTGCATATAATTGGCAGGTAGTTGCATGAGAGTGGTTTATGAGCTGAAAAAATAGCAGCTGTTAAAATATGTAAAATTACTATAGACTCTGTGGAGACAGGAAAAATCTATAGTGTCATTAAAAAATACTCTCTTAGAGTCAGTAGTTACTTATAAAAGTCCCTGTTTATAAAATTGAAAACTCTTACAAGCTGTTCAGAAGACCATGCTTTCTTTAGAAAAAAAAAAAAAGAAAAGAAAGGTCATTTTAGAGGGAAAGCTCTAAGCACTCGGTGAGAGTTGAAACAATAAGAGAAAGAATGTGTCTCAGGACATGTTTTAGCAAAATGAGAGATAACAAGTGGCTGAGAGACACAACATTTCTGTTGCTAGTTACTGCAGGGGACGGACCTTTGTAATACCTCGCAGAATCGTTGTGGGAGCACAGAATGAGCAGTGCTGCCAGTTGCTGGTTCTGAGGCAGCCGGTGCTGTAATCGATACCTTGGTGCTGCTAAAGGAAGCAAAAAGGCACCCACTGGATTTGCAAGGAATGCTTTGGTTTGATGGGAATACGCTTGGGACACAGCCAAGCATGGGACTTCAGCAGTTCCAGCCTGGTGGTAAATGCCGCTGGCGTTTCCTTTGGAAGTGTCAGACAGATGATGACCACGCATTCTTCACTGCAAAAAACAGGCATCAGAGAACAGGTATGTGGCAGTTGCAGTCTTTTCAGACTGGACTTTTAAATATTAGAAACCATGAAAAGCATAGTTCCTGAGGTATTCCCAAGGTGTATCACACTGCTTGTATGTGAAAGATAAAATTTATCAAAAAGGTAAAAGGGGCAGTCTGTATTGCTTATTTTGCAAAAAGAGAAAAATATTTCTTTAGCTGATGTGAAATGAAAAATAAAAATGCCGCACAAGCATGGTTTTCAGATTGCTTAAAGCATTGAATTTTACAAAGGAAACTTTCGTTTCACTACCGTCAGTGTTGGGGCTTCTAGCCAAAAAGGGCACAACTTCCCTACACTGTAGGATTTCACTACCTCTGGATGTTATCTGTACATAACGTAGGTCTGGCTTATGTATACTGAGTCCCTTGGTGATGTTCAGGAATCATTTTTGTGACAGGTATTTGTGTCAAAAGGCCAAATTACCCATACTTTCCTAACTGGGTCTGTCCTGTTGTTTTGTAAATGGCATCTAATGTTGCCCCTGCTGATGTATGTCAACTATTCCACCCCTGTGCGATGGTGTTTGGTGGTGTTTGGCAACGTTCCTACTGGTGTTTAAACAACCACATTTCTAGATGCATTACAATTGTGTAGGAGTTGATAACCTTAATGAAGGTAACAGGTATAAAGCGTCACAATAAGAATAAATCTCTAACATTTCATGATCTGAAAATGTAGCAATTATTCCTAAAACAGACAGCATATTATTCACTGTATCAGTAACCCAATTTTCAGAAAAATGTACTGCAGGTAATGACATCACTGAATGAATGATAAAATGAATGAAAATGAATGAAAGTTCAAAATACATTAATCAGAATTAAAAACCGGATGATTAAATACATCATTTAGAATACAAAGGCTTGTTCAGGCCGAATACATCTATAAGTCTCTTTTGCATTTGAATTGAATGTGGACGTGGCTTCAGTTTTATGTTGATCCCGTGTTGTAGAAAGTGTCCAGTAAGAGTCATACTAAAAGCTAGCTCTAAGCAAAGCTAGAACTGAAAAAGATGAACCCAGAAATACTCCATAGTTCTACCCATGGTGAAGCCAGGTCTGTATCTTTTTGGAAAAAGAAAAGGTTCAAAAGTTCGTACTTGCATGTTCGTTGTTTGTTTTTGGCTGGCTTCGCTTCCTGTTCACGTGGAGCCATGGAAAACGTATCACAGTTAATGAAATAGCCAGTAGCTGTATGATCAATTGTTGAAATTGCATTGTGTTTAGTTGAAGTTATTTCTGCTGTTTTTGTTGAAAAACGTTTGAAATGTTGAAATTAATAGTTGATGTCTTTGCTGAAAAACTTTCAGATGTTGAAGTTAATATTTTATGTTTTTGTTGAAAAACATTGAAGCATTTATTAGTTGTTGCTTTTGTTGAAAAATGTTGATGCATTTATTATTTGATGTTTTTGTTGAAAAACGTTGAAGCTTTTATTATTTGATGTTTTTGTTGAAAAACGTTGAAGCTTTTATTATTTGATGCTTTTGTTGAAAAACGTTGAAGCTTTTATTATTTGATGTTTTTGTTGAAAAACGTTGGTGTACACAACATTTGTTTTTGGCCAAATTGCAACTTGAGTGTTGTCTTGACTTTTATTTTGAATTTGAAAGGTTGGTTCAAGGAGAACTAGTTCCATTGCATTGTTGCATAGTCCCCCACTCCATGGATTTGATTTCTCAAACGTGATGAGCTTTTCAGTTTGAATTTCTTGAATAGTAGTGAGAGGGACGTCTACTACTGTGGAGTTCACGAGGCCTACTGCTCAGTATTGGCCACATAGTGTTGTTTGATTCTTTCATTTGAAATGAATCTGTTTTCCTTTTTCACGGCAAGATGCGGCAAAAGTACAGTTCTTGTTCCTTTCACTTCAAGGAATGGCACAGGTTTTCCTGTATGAGGGGCCAAATTCCTTTGTGTCCACGATCTTTATCTCTCTCTGCCCAGATCCCCGACTTTTGGGATTCAGACAGGTCTTGCCGTGATTACTTCGACTTCCCAGTGGCGGCCTGTTTCACTTTGACAGAATCTTTGTTTGTTTCTTTGTTTCCTTTAGTTCCTGTAAAACAGCCAAACGATCATAGATACAGAATGGTTTTCATCCGCCACTGTGCCTTCACATTTATGATCAGGTTCCCACATTCGTAAATGGAGTCAGACCTCCTAGAGAGCTTCTTGGCTGGGTGTGTATTGCCCCCTGAATCCATATAAGTGTTTGACCTCACTAACGCCCCGCCTAATACCCTAGCTGTTAAGGATTGCTCTATGCCCCAGTCCTTCCTCTCCTCTACCTAAATTCCCTCAGGATGGCGTTGGAGAGGAGTACCGCAATGCTACGCCCATCCCTTCCATGGCCTCTTTGTCAGCCCGAGAGCTAAGCGTGGAGCCACAGTCAGGGTGTAACGTTGATTGCGTATCTCCTCTTATGGACTCGCAAATCTTTCTATAACAGTTTTGAGCGTCAGCCGAGCGCTAAGGCCATACCTATAGGAAACTTGAGCACGGATCCATTGCCACCAAGATATATTTTTAAGCCACCTCAAAATTTGAGGGGCCGCAGTGGTCCTGTTACACGACACGATCAAGTGGACAGTCTGATGCTGTCTAGCAATGGGAACTGCGCGGGTCATGTGATGGTGGAGCCTGGCAACTGTTTACAGATGTTGCAGTTCAAGACAAAGTCAATAGTCTGACTTCTGAACCCTGGCCACCAATAGCACTGTTGCAATGAAGAAATAGTAGCTATTACCCCTGAATGCGCGGAGCCCAAGCCCTTGTGTGCTTTAAATGATTAATTCCTGCCTACTATCCATATTTGGAAATACTCTATCCCCCACTCCAGGAATCTGAGCATATGGAATGTTGTTTGCACCTAACTTGTTGGAGTATATGAGTGGAAATTTCTTAGGCACTGCTGTGCTGCCTTTGCGTGAAGCAATTACAGCCACCATATTCTAACCGTCTATTCTCGTTGTTGAACGAGTGTGCGCAACTACGGAAGCTGTGTGAACAGCCCCCTGTGTGGCTTCTACAGCCAATGAATTCCCTGCAACGTGCACGCCATCACGTTGATGACTCAGTGTGTTAATCACGTGAGTTTTTGTTTGGTAGGTCGTTTTTTCAACTCCACTACCTGTTCCCATAATTTTTGTGTTTAATTATGCCACCTTTTTCATCTTTAAACCCATTTTGTTCCCAATGGTGTAAATATTTATTACATGATTGCACACAGTATAAGGAATCGCACACTATAAGTGTGGGGAATTCGCGATCCGTGTTTACAAGTGCAAGTATCAGGGCTTTTAAAGCTGCCAACCGAGCCGTGCTATTACCTAGAGGTAGTTTTTTGGTGCAATGAGGACGGAACTTGCCATCCAGCATCTGTTCTTTAACAAAGGGGGCCGGTGGGGCAGACCCATCAGTGTAAATCTTAAAAATTCATACTGATCTAGAGGCAAGATTTCATTTGGTAGATGATGTTCTTTTTCATATTGCAGGAATTTAAACTTGGATCAAATCTGGATTCAAAGTCTGATGCAGCAAAAGAATTAGCCCTTTGTATCCATTCTGGATGTAAGGCTTTGGCATTAGGAATGCTAGCCCCGGTACCGGGGTGACGACAATAATACATCATCCCATGAGCCAGTGCTCTTTCTTTTGCTACAGCAGTCTTAATGGTTGTCAGAATTTTTTCATGTTGAATTAAAACTCATTTCTGTGTTTGTGTACAGATGAGATTTGTATGCGATTAGTACAGTTTCACCTTCATTAAAGGTTTAATAAGTGTACCCGCATTGACCCAAAATGATACTGAGTACCAAGTGGTGCAAGTTTACACGTGTGTGTATGTGTTTGGAAGCAATAATATCTTCCTGGAGTGAACAAAGAATATTGGTGTGTTCTTGTGTCCAGTGTTTGACTGAAAAGTCAGGTTTGAAAAAGGTCGTAGAAAGGTTTAACTCTCTCTGTGAAATCAAAAATGTATGTTCTGCCAAAATCTAGGAATCCCAGTACTGATTGGAAGTTGTTTTAATGTCTTTGGAGGCTGGAGCAGCGCACACTTTTCTAAAAAGTTAGCTGCCAGGCTTTTCCCTTCACTTGAAAACTAGTATCCCAAAAATAGGACACAGAGGTGGGCAATTTTTGATTTCTCAAAATTAAATTTGTAGCCCTCAGAGGCGAATCCCATAATAATGGTGCTCACCCTGGTCAAGTGTTTCCCCAATAGGTCGTCCGTTAGATAAATATCATCCAAATAGGACAACGCTTCTTCATCAAAGTGCTTTAGCCATTCAGTAACTCTTTCAGAAAATACCCCTGAGCTGTTCTTATACCCACGGGGGAGATGACAAAAAATTGTCGCTGGGACTCTAATATACTAAATGCTGTTAGGTACCTGTTTTCAGGTGCTATAGTTTGACAGAAAAATCCATTTGAGACAACAAGTGTCGTTTTGTATTTGTTCCCGCATAATGTTATTCATTAATGCGGCACTATCTGCATGTTGGACAGCATATGTCTTTGTGCAAGTGTTCAAGTGTCTGTAAATGAAAACTAGACGAAATGTATTATCATGTTTTGATAAGTGAAACAAGGGATTGTTCTTTTGTGAAGTGCATTTTTCAATGATCTCCTGGTATTCAAGTTGATCTAAGATCTCCCTGACCTGTGTTTTTAGCTTCTTGCTTAATACGATATTGTCTTTGAGCATGTGGTGAAACTATTAATGGGATCACATGGTGGGTTGAGGCATCATCCCATCCAGCGTGATTTTTATACAGTGCTGGAGCTTGGGCTACTGCCCACTCCCGTGCATATGTATGTTTAAGGTGAACGGGAACATGGTTGGAAAATGCAGGAAAAATATACTTTCTCCCTTTGGGCGCTCCCTGACGAATGCTGGCGGCTAATCTAGTTCTGCTAACAGTATGTCAAAACCAGACAATAGGTTCTTCGCAAAGAGACCTTTTACTTTCCTGTGTTTGTCCTCCTCCATGCGGAGTGTTATTTCATATAACTTGTGTGGGACGTTCACCCTTTTGTCTGGTGTTTCCACCGTGATGTAATCATTCAATTTTGCTGTCCAGAAATTCCTTCAGGTTCTGGCGAGCTATTGTTACTTCTGCCGCGCTGTCTAGCATTGTCTGAGCCCATTCCCCGATCAGAAGTTGAGTCCTTAGGATTCTGTGCATGTCTAACTTTGAGACCTGCAACTTTCTTCTTTTTAAATTGAGGTTTGGATTGTGGCTTGTCTTCTGTTTTAGAAGAGTCCTGAGCGTGCTTGTCCCTGGACTGCTTGCGCTCTTCTTTGTGTACTGACTTTCCTTCTCTCCCTGTGTTGTTTGTCGAGAGGAATGTGTATCAGTATCCTGATACCTGTCAGGTTTCCTAATATTATCCCTATTCCTAAGGTTATACCTCTTTGCAGAGGGCTCCTGTTGAGGAGACCTACCTCGGGACTGAGAATCTTTTCTGAAAAATTTTGTTTTTTATTATTATCCCACTTCTTTTTAGAAGAAGTAGGTGTCTGCTTAGAATTGTCCTTCTCAGGACTGCCCATTAGCTGTGGTTTTAAAAGCTTTCCCACCCAAACTGTCCCTTCCCAGTTCTGCATATGCAGTTTCAATTATTTTGGGAAGTTCTTGTGGTTGGTCTATAAGACTGACCTCTCTTAGGTGTTAGCGGATCGCCACTGAAAGCTGCTTCCCCTTTAATGTTAGCTAGTATTATTGTTGATACCTGGTCGTAGTTACCTAGTAATTTCATACCTAAGGTCAGAGCTTGTTCAGCTCCATACTTGTTCTGTATCTGTCGTAAGACATCTGTAATTACCTCTAAGGAAGGAATACCATGAGTCCTGGTATATATGGCAGCAAAGACTGTACCCCAAGTGGTGCAGTCCTCTAACTGTGGTGTGATCCCCATGGGCAAGCAGAGTGTTAGCATTATATACTTTCAAATGGTGTGGTATTTGGAAATACTGCTTCTAACTGGGTAATGTTCTGAGCTACCCAGAAAGGAATCTGTTCACATTTTGTGGGCAGTTTACCCATTACTGTGTGTAAGTTTTGTGGAATGATTTTAGTAGCGGTGCTCTGTGTTGGAGCTGTGTTATTTGTAGCTACTGTGGGCTGGACACCAAGTGTCCTCATGACGAGTTGCATCATGGCTCTGTAAGAGTTTTACCAACTCTTTGTGTTGTAAGAGCAGTGCATCTTGTGGCACTATGTCAATGTCAGGATGTGGTGTGTAGCCGGCTAATGTCGGCCATGTAGCTCCTGGTCTACCTAGTGGACCGAGCCTGGTTTTATTTATTTGTTGTAGGGCGCCATTAAACCAGAAATTGTGGTCAGGGTCAGTGAGCGGAATCTTAATCTCCTCGAACGGAGTGTAGACCGCTGGGACTTTTTCATGTATGTAAGAATGAAAAGTCTGAGTTGTTGCATTCACTGCTGGGAATGTAACCCAAGAATAGAACACATCTGTTTTATAATCTTCGTGTGCCTCTATTAATATCACTGTACCTCCTCGGTCTGTTAAATCATGTCTGAGGGGTTTTTGTGTGAGTGTATGCCTGATTTTGGGTGCAAAATGTATTGCATTTGCTTCCTCTTCGTCGTTTGAGACCTGTGTCCCAGTGACAGGAGCAGCTGCCTCGACAGACATTGTGTTGTGAAAACAAAATGTCCTAAAAAAGGGTTTTAAGATAAGGTTTTAAAAGGCACAATTGTTCGGGAACTTTTTCCTTCAAGCTTGATTAACCAACAGCCAATACATAGGAAGTTTGCCTATTCAGCTGTGGCGGAATTTTGTGCCTACCCACTCCAGACGTCTCTGGCGTTTTGTGAGTAGGGGTCTCTGAGAATAAGCATGACTGAACTACTCAGATTCTACTGTTAAATAAGTGCCAAATTCACGTTTGGGCGCCATGTAGTGTAGCTCCTATTTCCCTGATAGGTTCTGCGCATTGGAATAACATACACTATAGGCTTGGCAAAGGACTGAGTTCGGTATGCCCCTATCGCGTATATTAAACTTAATTACTGTGTACCAGCTAGCTCAGAGGCCACTAGAAACTTCTTGAAGACAAGAAGGGAATAGCTTCTGGCAACCACATAACATAAAACCCTGATCCCTCAGGATCGTGGAAACAATATACTACTTTTCATTCAGTCACTCATCTCAGAGAAGTACATAGAAGAAACAGTCGGGTGTGTTTACAATAAAATTTATTGCACAGTTGTTATTCTAGTACTGGTTATATGTGCTGCGACAACTGTTGGACAGTAGCAGAGAAATATGGCCAGCAGTGCAGTTAAATAAAAATGCATGGTACAGTTTTACCATTGTGCAATAGTAATGAACACATACATGAAATGCAGAATGCATTAAGATAAAGCCTATACCCCTATGATGCCTAACTAGATGTACCTAAGTGTACCTAGCATGTGTGTAGGTCTTAGAGAGCCAAGAATCCCCCTAGGATTTAGTCTAACCCCATTACCTTAGTGGGACTTCATCCTGATATTGAGCTGGACACCCCAGGATGGGTGGATGGACCTCTGCCAGCTTGAGCTGTGGCATGACGCAGGTTGCAGCGTCTCAGGTCAGAGTGTCGGCATGGAAGTCTCGGTCCCCTCTGATTTGCTTGGGCAAAGGGAGGTATATTTATACCCGATAGGTGCCTTGGAATGTTAGTATTGACGTACAGTCGGTCAGAGGAAGACCTCAGGAATGAACCCTTAGGAAATAGTGGTTCATGCATATTTAATGAGTTCTTGGAGAAATCAATAATCCTGTGCTAGGGAAAATCCCAAGAGCTTAAGGGTCTGTTTCTAAGAACTCGTTGTGACGTAGGTTAGTCACTGTTGGACATGGATATGACGTATTTAGGATGGACCGTCTTCTGCACCCAGAGCACACGTCAGATAAGGGACAGCCTCTGTTGCTCGTTATTTGTGAAGGGAGGGCCAATGTAGGTGAAAGGGCCTGCCTGTCTCTGCCTCCGGGGACTCAAAGAAATGGGTGCGCGAGTCATATACCACCCGCAGACAGGCCGGGTATAGCAGGGAGTATGGAAGCTGAAGACTTCGAAGGCGAGCCTTGGCATCCAGGAAAGACTGCCTACGCTGTTGAACGAGTCTGGTATAGTCCGGAAATATGAGTATGCGTTGCGAGTCATAGAGAAGAGAGTCCCATACTCTCGCCTGTTGAAGGATGACATCTCTGTCTCTGTAGTTAAGGAGACGGGCAATGATAGGGCAAGGGCGGGCGCCGGGAGGCGGTTTCTGTAACAGCGCACGGTGCACGCGCTCGAGGATGAAACATGGGGAGAGCGATTTGGGCGTGAGCCAACTCCTGAGCCATGCAGTGAGGAATTCCACCACGTCTTTACCCTCGCAGCCCTCCGGAAATCCAATAAGACGAAGGTTGTTGCGACGAGCACGTCCCTCCGCATCCTCGACCCGCGTTGCCAGGCCCCGCGTAAGGGATTCAAGGGTAGACACCTTCTTCGCCAGCGTGCCCACTGTGTCCTCTACATCAGATATGCGGGATTCCGCCGCTGTAATCCGCTGCACCGCATTACGGAGATCCTGCCGAAACAACATGACGTCAGCGCCCACCTCACCTATCTTGGATTCCAATGTTTCCCGTGACTGCGTGATCGCCGCCAGCAGAGTCGCGTTGTCCGGCATCTGGGTCTCCGGGCCTCCTAGCGGTGGTCCCGAGGCCGCAGCCCCAGCAAACTTGTCCATAGTGCATTACTTGGAGGATACACCAGGCTGCTTAACCTTGGCCATTATAGCGCCTCACAGGGCCAGAGATGGCAACCAGCCGTCCGGGCGCTGCAGTTTCTCTCAGCGTGCGCCCAGGGTCACGGGCGCTGCAAGCCCAGTATATCAGCCACGACGGGGGGAAGGGGGAGGGCCAGACCAGGATGGGCAACCGTGCCCACAAGCCGCACCAAGCCTGTGCTTGGTTGCTTCCGCAAGCTAGGTACCCTAGCCTCCCCTAATGGGTGTCCAGGCACAACTCCCAGTCCACGCTGCTACCGGTGGGTAGACTATAGCCACTGTCGCCCAGTCGCTGGTGCTGCCATCATATCCAGGTGTAAGGCAGGGCAGCAATGCAGTTCACAGGCCAGAGAGGAAAAGGACCAGAGAGCATCGTCGGTGGTCAGCGCCACACGCTGGGTAAATCCCCCAGAAGGCATCAGCACTCGCGGCCCATTCAATGGGTGGCGGCACCAGGGTTCCAAATAGGCCCAGGCTCTAATAAAGCTACTCCGGGGATTCAAGGACCGGAGCGAGTGATATCACTGTTAGGGCACTCACCAACAAAAAGGGGGGGGCCCTCGGTGTCCACACTCCCAGCCCCGGAGCCGAGTCCAGTCCAAGCAGCAGGACCTGTAGCTGGGACCCCCGTGAGGCTACACCGCTCCCGCACCTGCACCGCAGCCGATCACCAGCCTAGGACGTGCTGGAGCACGCGCGGCCCGTCTCTCCACCCCCTGACCGCACAGGCACTATACGGCCCGGGACGGGGACCTCACCGCAGCGCTCAGCCATCACCTACCGGGTCAGCTGCAATGTCTGGGCGAAGCCGGACGCCCCTAGGCTCGATCTGTTCACCGGAGCAGGGGCACACGATGTAGTGTCCGCAGCTCCACTAAGCGGGCACCAGCCGCCTCCGCACAACCACCGCGTGCAGGCCTCCAGGCAGAGAGGTCCGCAGCAGCAATTAGCCGGACGTAAGCTGGAGGCGGCCCGATGTCATGGCCTCACTCCTCCTCGGCTATCGTCATCCACCGGGTCCCAGCCGCCTAGACCAGCAGCCACAGCGCCGCCTCTCCAGGCCTCACACAGGACGTAGCGATAGGGGCCCACGGGGCAGGAGCGCAGCCTACCGCTCCCGGGTCACCACGCCGTCAAATCACCGTCCCGGATTGTCGGGCAGATGGGCACCAGGGAGCTCTCGCCGCCACTCCTCGCCAGCTCCGGATAATGAAGGGTTCCCAAGCAGGAGGGCACACGGGCCGACGAGCAGGCAGTGGCAGAGCAGCAGCACGGCCCACAAGCACCAGGCCGCCACACCGCCGTCACACAGCGATCCGGGCAGGTCGAGCTCCATAACCGCACCGCAGCTGTAGTATGCCCTCAACAACCTTTTACGGGCTCCAAGATACAAGGTGGGTCACTTAAGGGCAGGATAAACGGCGGATGTAAGGAAGGCTGCCGGAGCTGTGCTAAAGCACGTCCGCCATGCTAGACGGCTAAGCCACGCCCCCATTTTTGGTATTTTAAGATACAATAGAAAAATAGGTTTTCTAAAAAAAAAAAAAAAAATTGAGAATATATTTTAACTGTCGTTGTGAATGGGCAAAATTAAATAAAACAAAGTCTTGTTTCAGATGGGTAAGTGCAAACTTGGAGGGGGTGGACAAATAACAGAAAACATGTCAGGAAATGCCAAGGGAGGAAGTCTATATGAGGCAGAATTATTAAAATATCCATAAAGAGTCAGTCCATACAAATATTTCTAAAATTGTAAAAATAAACCTTCTAAATTCAAAAACCAAGTCCACTGTCCCAAACAATAATAAAGTTAAATTCCCAATCCAGAGGGTGTCAGGGTCAAGTTCTTGACTTGTGACCAAATGTTCATGGCCATCCTCTGTTGCACTTTTCACCACAATGATGTTAAAGTGCTCTTCCAACGCGGACATTAAATCACTGGCTGTGGCATGACCAGACACCCGACAGGAAGAAGGAAACACAGGGACAGTAGGGGAACAGGTATGACAGATGAACTGGGAAACAGGGCAACAGGAGGCGGAGTGAGTTGAGGAGGCAGACGAGACGCTAGACCTGCTATCATCAAAGTAATGAGGCCACATAAAGTGCAGAGGTGTTGAGTGACAGACTCTTGGAGTATCTGGAGCACACCAACTAAGTTCAGAATATCCTGAAAGACCGATCCCTGAACCTCCCTAATTTGCCACAGGGCCTCCTTGAGAGCAGTCAATTAGAAATAATCTAGGTAAAGGGAGTGGCCTACACATTAGGGATCTGACTTGTCAAGGGCTAAACTGTCACTCGACTGCTGGTGAAGTTCTGGGCGGGCACATGGAGGAGGAGATGGAGCCTGTGCAGAGGTTACAGATAGAGGCCCCAAATGGTAAAGGGTCCCCTAGAATTAAGGAGCATGTGGGTGCAGGTCCAGATGGTAGTGGGGCCTGCTCTTCGGACACCACTAGTTGGTTTTCATCAAGGCCAGAAGGAGCCCAATATCCGCCTCCTCCTGGCTGGTGGTGTCCACATCCCTGTCCCCCGAAGTTGGCTCTACAGCCTCTGTCCAGAGTCTTTTGATGAATGATCTTGTTTGTTTACAGGCGGGAGCACACTCTCTATGCTTGTATATGCACCCTCCTCCTCGGTGGTGGTGGTGGTGGATAGTCGTCTTGCGGTTTAGGATCTTCTTCTGTGCCCCGGGGCCTTAAACAGTGATGGTGGGTCAAGCCAGTCCACTAAAAAGGAAGGTGGAAAAAAAAAGAATTCTTGAATTCGTATGTTCAACACTGCATATCAAATCAGCTTTAATTAAAATGGAAATTATATCCCTATATACAAGAAATGACATTGTGCAGTCTTTACCAAGCCTTTATCAAGCCAATGTTTATTTACAAATTTTTACAATCTTTCAGATTGTAATAAATGTTAATGTCCAAATGTGAGGAAATGTCCCTTTTTGTGTGGCCATCCACATTTTTTGCTGAATTTTAATGCTTGTTTTTTAAACTCTGCATACTGGAACACTGCTGTCCAGTGCCCAGTGTATGTGCTCTGACCTCCTAAAACAGGTTGATATTGGCTTAGGGCCTGATTACAAGTTTTGTGGTCCATAGGACCACCAAACCCGTGGTGGTCGGACTGCCACATGACCGCTGCAACCGACAGGGATCTAGGATCCTGAAGCATTCGCGAAGCGGTCAAAGGCAGAAAAATGCTGACAGCTGCCGACCATATTCCGAGATGCTTCAACACCACCCTTTTCATGGCGGTGAGCCAGCCATGAAAAGGGTGGTGTTGAGGCAACTAAGGAGGCATTGATAGGTATTTGCACCCCCAGTTCCTGCATGGTGTGGCATGTATCCACAATGTGTAGGAAGGTACAGTCGGCGCTCTGAGAGTGGTGGTCTGCATGTTAGGCTCTTCTATGAGCCTAACAGACCACCGCTGTCGGACCAGGATTGAAGTCCTAATCTGGCAGACGGTCGCACCACAGGTTTGGCGGTCCTACAATGGACGGCGCGTTGCACCGTCCTCTATAGGACCGCCAAACTCATAATCGTACCCTAAATCTTTTTGGGCCTATTTAACTTTCCTATAAGGCCATAGTATGCAGTGTCCCAAAAAACATCCATGGGATGGAAAGTTAAAATCTCACCTACAGATCATAGCACTACTGTGCCACCCACTAGTGCAATCAGGCAAACATGAGTCTAGCCCTTCTACTGCAGCCTGGCAGCTACAGTTTAATCCTGCAGCTTAACCTGTCAAAATAATACCTTTTGACAGGCAAAATAACTGTCCTTTTAAATATTATTATGTTACCCCTATGTAGGCCTTGTAGCCCATAAGGCAGGATTGCACCTGCTTTAGAGCCCTGGGGACCAGCACCTCCCTGGTGCTTAAAACCAATAATTAGCACGGGGCCATGCAGACCCCCTGAGCCCTAGGGACCATCACCTCCCCTGGGCCAGCAAATAAAAAAGATGAGGGAGGGGGCTGTGAAGCCCCCCGCCCAGGCCATATGCGGTCCCGGGGACCACCACCTCCCCGGGGCCGGCCGTGAAAACAGAAGGAGGGGGCCCCCCTCCTGGAGCCATTAATGGTCCTGGGGACCGCCAAACCCCAGGGCTGGCTCCCTATGTCCCGGGGTGCCCACCCCAGGACATAGCTGTTTGCTCTGACTTGGCGGGAGCTTTGACATCTCCTGCCTAGTCAGAGCAAACACAAACTTCGCTCCCAGCAAGTGGGAGCTGTGAAAACTCTCCAGCTTGTGGGAGCGGAGTTTTATATGTTTCCCTGCTTGCTGTCATGCGGGAAAACAGACAAAACTATTGCTCTCACACAAAGGGAGCTGCATGTTTAGCAGCTCCGTGTGTGTGAGAGCAATGCCGGCTCCTGCTGGAGGCCCGGAGCCGGGAGGGACCACTGGGGCATTCAGGCTCCCCCAACGATCTCCAATGGTGCTGACTGGGTGTCCTAGGTGGGCTCCAGGGTACCCAGCATGTCAAGGCCGGGTCCTGGGGAATAGGGTTCCCGGGGCCGAAATCAGCCCGGAGAGGGGGGCCGTGTGGCCCCCTCCCCCATTGAATCTTGGCCAGGCCTTGGGGGATGTGGTCCCAGGGCTGAAATCGGCTCTGGGAGGAGGGCTACGCAGCCCCCTCCCCCATTAAATCTTGGCCAGGTCCTGAGGATGGGGTCCCCAGGGCTGAAATCGACCCGGGGAGGCGGGGCTGCGCTGCCCCCCTTCCCCATTAAGTCTTGGCCGGGCCCTGGGTGATGGTGTCCCTGGGGCTGCTTTGGCCTTATTGCTCATTTCACACAAATTAAACCTCAACGGGAAGCACTTACAAATATAAGCAAAGCAGGTGCCCCCGCTGAAACTCCACTTCTGTAAAGGACAAATGATCCTAACTCCTGGGCATGGTGAAGTCAAAGCAAGTATGTTTTCTCTGCAAATCCATAATGATCTGAAATGCTTCTTGGAGGTGAATGCATCATTGATCTATTGGAGCACACTCTGTATGTGGCTGTGACGAGTGGGTTCTTTGTTGTCCTGTCCTGGTGAAAGCAGAGTCCATGGTTCTCTCTTTAAACGACTATGAGTATGGAAATGTGCAAATCACTTGGAAGCTTCACGGTTCCTTTGTGTGGAGCGTTCCTATCTTTTAAATTCCATTTATTCTGTGAGATATTTGTGTTGCCCATAGTATATCTCTTCAGAGTAAGAGATCTATATCCTGGTAAATCAGTGTGATCAGCACATCTCTGGGATATTTTTGTTGAATCCTTACGCACAGGTCCCACCTGTGGCCTGGCTCATCATCTGACCCACACCCTACTCGCCTAGAGTGAGTGGGCAGGCTCAATGCGTTTGTAAGCGGAGCGCTTAAGCTACGGCCTAGGGATTGAGAGTGAATTAAAATTGCCTGCAGGATCCTTATTTCCTATTTATTCAAAAGGCCCTTTGGCAAGGTTAAAAACGGTGGGATGTCACGGGGGTATATGGCCCTAGACAGCTAAGGTCGACATCTTTCAGCCATTTAATGCCCGGTGGGCCAAACAGCTTTCTTCAGGACCAGTAGAGTGTAATCCCTATGTGGTGTGGATGGTAATTCCAACCAATCTTACATGCATTCATACGTAATTCAGCAAAGCATGCACGCAATAATAGAGACCATTAATAGGACTCTTTCCTTGTTATGGTCTGAGCTAAAAAGAGAGAATAGATATAATTGAACTTTGCAATTATAAATGTCTCATGATCAAGCACAGTAAAAAGACATGAAATCCAATATGTGCAGCCACCTTTACTTACTTATTTAAGGGACTACGTCCGCAAACACACCTACTTGGTTCCCCGCAACCCTGCATGTTAGCGCTGAAGAGGATTGCTGTAATCATGTGACCGCATTGGGATCACATGATAACTCATAAACTTTTAGAAATCACTCACATTCTCTGGATGATGTCATCAGTGATGTCATTTGAGATGTCATCAGTGATGTCACTGGACATGTCATGAGTGATGTAATACGTGAGTTCATAAGCAGGGCATTGTGGGGCGAAAGTTATAGTTATCTCAGCTAACTATAACTGCTGAATTTCACTGTTTCTTTAAATTCTATATCCTATCTATAACGTCCCTGTAACCTTTTAGTTTTTCAGTGAATTTCTAAAGTTTTTTAATGTTTCGTAACTATAACGTCCCTGTAACCTTTGTTTTTCAGTGAACATATATATATATATATATATATATATATATATATATATATATATATATATATATATATATGGAGGTGTGTAAAGATCCATGTTCTAACAGCTGTGGACTATGTAAGGCAATCATTGCTGCTCTATGAATAAGGCGTACCAGCCGAAACGCGTCAGAGATAATCAATCAGTTGCCGCTTGGAGAAAGAATAAAAGCTTTTTCGTGGAGAGCTGTGCTTCAGAATTTTTCTTGTGTGGAGTGCATATTGGCGGGCTGCTCCGTTCCCGCTGTTCTCTGAAGCTGCCCTGTAGGGTCGGTGGCTCCCGGAAGGAGACATGTTTGTGGATTTCAATGAGGGAGCATGACCCGCTCTTGCCGTAGGACTTACCTGTAATACATTTGTGATATATAAAACGGCGATGAGCAAGGGAGGCGAGAGGGGTATTGTAACCACCTCTTGCGAACTCATGACGAAAGCTTCTGATAAATAATAAGCGGCAACACCACGCACAGTGCAACACATCTTGGACTACCGCGATGCACTAAAGAAAGAAGTATGGACTGAGGTAATACCCAAAAATGAGCACTAGACTGGACAGAATGGAATGGGTGTTTAATTGTCCACTGAAAAGAAAGACAACTATGAAATACAATCACAGTGCATTATGGGTAGTGAAGTTCCCAAGCCCAAGAGGTGTGTAAAGATCCATGTTCTAACAGCTGTGGACTATGTAAGGCAATCATTGCTGCTCTATGAATAAGGCGTACCAGCCGAAACGCGTCAGAGATAATCAATCAGTTGCCGCTTGGAGAAAGAATAAAAGCTTTTTCGTGGAGAGCTGTGCTTCAGAATTTTTCTTGTGTGGAGTGCATATTGGCGGGCTGCTCCGTTCCCGCTGTTCTCTGAAGCTGCCCTGTAGGGTCGGTGGCTCCCAGAAGGAGACATGTTTGTGGATTTGAATAAGGGAGCATGACCCGCTCTTGCCGTAGGACTTACCTGTAATACATTTGTGATATATAAAACGGCGATGAGCAAGGGAGGCGAGAGGGGTATTGTAACCACCTCTTGCGAACTCATGACGAAGGCTTCTGATAAATAATAAGTGGCAACACCACGCACAGTGCAACACATCTTGGACTACCGCGATGCACTAAAGAAAGAAGTATGGACTGAGGTAATACCCAAAAATTAGCACTAGACTGGACAGAATGGAATGGGTGTTTAATTGTCCACTGAAAAGAAAGACAACTATGAAATACAATCACAGTGCATTATGGGTAGTGAAGTTCCCAAGCCCAAGAGGTGTGTAAAGATCCATGTTCTAACAGCTGTGGACTATGTAAGGCAATCATTGCTGCTCTATGAATAAGGCGTACCAGCCGAAACGCGTCAGAGATAATCAATCAGTTGCCGCTTGGAGAAAGAATAAAGTTTTTTCGTGGAGAGCTGTGCTTCAGAATTTTTCTTGTGTGGAGTGCATATTGGCGGGCAGCTCCGTTCCCGCTGTTCTCTGAAGCTGCCCTGTAGGGTCGGTGGCTCCCGGATGGAGACATGTTTGTGGATTTGAATGAGGGAGCATGACCCGCTCTTGCCGTAGGACTTACCTGTAATACATTTGTGATATATAAAACGGCGATGAGCAAGGGAGGCGAGAGGGGTATTGTAACCACCTCTTGTGAACTCATAACGAAAGCTTCTGATAAATAATAAGCGGCAACACCACACACAGTGCAACACATCTTGGACTACCGCGATGCACTAAAGAAATAAGTATGGACTGAGGTAATACCCAAAAATTAGCACTAGACTGGACAGAATGGAATGGGTGTTTAATTGTCCACTGAAAAGAAAAACAACTATGAAATACAATCACAGTGCATTATGGGTAGTGAAGTTCCCAAGCCCAAGAGGTGTGCAAAGATCCATGTTCTAACAGCTGTGGACTATGTAAGGCAATCATTGCTGCTCTATGAATAAGGCGTACCAGCCGAAACGCGTCAGAGATAATCAATCAGTTGCCGCTTGGAGAAAGAATAAAAGCTTTTTCGTGGAGAGCTGTGCTTCAGAATTTTTCTTGTGTGGAGTGCATATTGGCGGGCTGCTCCGTTCCCGCTGTTCTCTGAAGCTGCCCTGTAGGGTCGGTGGCTCCCGGAAGGAGACATGTTTGTGGATTTGCATGAGGGAGCATGACCCGCTCTTGCCGTAGGACTTACCTGTAATGCATTTGTGATATATAAAACGGCGATGAGCAAGGGAGGCGAGAGGGGTATTGTAACCACCTCTTGCGAACTCATGACGAAAGCTTCTGATAAATAATAAGCGGCAACACCACGCACAGTGCAACACATCTTGGACTACCGCGATGCACTAAAGAAAGAAGTATGGACTGAGGTAATACCCAAAAATGAGCACTAGACTGGACAGAATGGAATGGGTGTTTAATTGTCCACTGAAAAGAAAGACAACTATGAAATACAATCACAGTGCACTATAGTGAAGTTCCCAAGCCCAAGAGGTGTGTAAAGATCCATGTTCTAACAGCTGTGGACTATGTAAGGCAATCATTGCTGCTCTATGAATAAGGCGTACCAGCCGAAACGCTTTAGAGATAATCAATCAGTTGCCGCTTGGAGAAAGAATAAAAGCTTTTTCGTGGAGAGCTGTGCTTCAGAATTTTTCTTGTGTGGAGTGCATATTGGCGGGCTGCTCCGTTCCCGCTGTTCTCTGAAGCTGCCCTGTAGGGTCGGTGGCTCCCGGAAGGAGACATGTTTGTCTATATATATATACATATATAGATATATATTCTTCACCAAACGCCCGAAAGCATTGAGGACGCACTCGACAGTAAACCACCATCCGGTTTATTCTTGCAACAACTCACTACAGCACTTCAGAAGTTACTTTCTTCATTCGCCTGACGCGTTTCGAGGCCAACGCCTCTTACTCATAGGCTGCTTCAGTCACAGATGAATCATGGAGGGCTCTTTTTTATCCATTTCCGGCATGCCGACCCCCAGTGGGTCTCGCTTCGTGCTTGTTAGTCCTTCACTGCATGCTCGGACTTGTAGTCCTGAAAGAGCAAGAAATCAAACCTTTAGTAGGTTCCATGGAAACATCCGCATATATTAAGACATTTTTATATATATGTATATGCGTGTGTGTATATTATATATATATATATATCCCAGTGGCGGTCGCCACTGGGTAGTTAAAGTTAGGCCTGCATTTCCATAGAAAGAGCATTTTTCGTTTGCTAAGAACTTTGGCGTCGTTGATAAATCTTCATGAAACTTTCCCAAAAAACTCAGTTTCTTTCTGGAACATTTCAGGGTGATCCATTAAGCAGTGGCTGAGAAAGGGGGGGTTCCAAAAACCAAATTCGCTGTACATTTTCCTTTTTTTTTATTTATAATCTTTATTATGCATTTTCAACCTTTTGTAACAAAAACCAAAAACCCAACCCACCCCCGGTCAGGGAAGGATATCATCAGACCGTACATATTCATGTTAATATATCAATTGGAAAGAAGATGGAATAAAACCCTCAGTAATAAAGCACAATTATTAAACAACAAACCGTTCCTTAAAGTGCAACGTGCAAAATAAATATGATAACGGTGCTGACAGTGATGATAATTGACTGAGTTAGAACCTGCGGTGATGAAGCACCAATGTAAACAACCTACCATTATTGTTCAAAGTGCAATTTGCAAAATAAATAGAATAGTAAAGCTAACAATATTAAATATTAACAATATTCAGACTTTGCGCCTTCCTTTACCCTAGACTTCCATGACAGGGAAACAACTCATATACACTATACCTTAAAGAATGCAAAGATTAACATCAGTCCGTAATTTAAAGTACAAGGTGCAGATAAAGAAAGGAGAGCTAAAGCAATCCCTCCTATAAATTCAAACCCTCTCAATTTTCTAATCTGGATAGAGGCGCCCATATTAGCATTCCTTTTTTCTTTGTTTTAGCTCCCTTTCTGATGTAAATTGCCTTCTCCAAACTGGAAATAGCTAATAAGCGGGCAAGCCATTGTTGAAGCTGAGGGGGTTGTGGATCTAACCATGCTGTAGCTAATACCAATCTGAAAATTGTCATAGCGACCGCCATAAAATAATCTATCTCCGGGGTTGACTTTTCATCTATTACCCCTATTAAGATTACCTTTGGACTCAATACAACATTGATATCAAGTTTGATATGAAGGAAATTTTGTATTTCATTTTTAAAAGAATTCAAAGATGGACATGTTGCAAACATATGAACGATGTCGGCACTAAACGAGGAGCAGCGCGGGCACTTAGTACCTTGCCCCGAGCTCCACTTTGCAATTCTTGCAGGTGTATAATAAAGCATAAAACAAGTTTTGAAAAACTGCACTAGCAAAGTGGCCGTCATTAACACTGTTTGAGATAAGTTGAGGGCTTTCGCAAATTCATTATCAGTAATCAGCAACTTATCCTGCCATTTCATGCACTGTTTGTCGAGATCATCTTTCATTTCACAATTCAGCATCTGATAAATTGATCCGATGCAAAGTGTGACCTCTGGTATTAGCCGATCCACCAGAACATTCTTATCAAAGCTGCTCGGGCCCCCCACTTTCCGCTGAAGGTAATCTCTCACTTGCAGGTACTTAAAAAACTCTTTATTGTTTATGCCGAATTTTGTTTTTAACTCGTCAAACGAGACAAGTCCCGCCGGGGAGAAAAAAGCGCCCAATTTATCTATACCTACCCCAAACCATACCTGCATATAGCCGTCATTGAAAATTCCAGGTAGGTTTGGGTTATTTAAAATCGGGGTATAAAAATTCAGTCTCTCCAAACCCAGCGTCTTCCGTATTGCTATCCAGGCCTTCGCCGTGCCCAGAAGGCATTTGAATTTAACTTTTTTATAATAGCTGTATTCGACTTGCCTTAGCAAACAACCCCATGCCTCTTCCCCAAGCAATAGTTCTTATATAGAAGGTGTAGTGTTGGGTGCTACCGCTTGTGGTGATTCCCTCAGTAATATCCGGCTATATTGCAAAATTGAAGCCCAGTAGTACAATCTAAGGTTTTGGAGAGCCCACCCCCCCCTTTCTCTTGGAAGTGAGAGATACTTCAGCGCTCTCCTTGGCTTAGAGTAGGCCCATAAAAATCTAGTGAATACGGCATCGAAGATTTTAAAACATTCCCTGGGGAATTCTAATGGAATTGCTCTGAAAAAGTACAAGATTTTAGGGAAATAAATCATTTTTATCAAATTGCAACGGTCTATCATAGTGAGGTGTAAATTATTTAATCTAGCCAAACCTTTCTTAGTTTTATCTGCCAAAGGATCTAGATTAATTTTGACAATTGATTCAACTTTCGAGGAAATAGACACCCAGATATAATGCTTTATCCACCACTCTATTATCCGCCTGTAAAATCTTTTCATTGATTATAAACTATGTCTTATCCTTGTTTAGCGAGAAACCAGACATACCCCCAAACAGAGCGGCTTCTGATTCTATTGCCTTAATAGCAACCTCCGGGTTAGAGGTTAAGACTGCCACATCGTCTGCATAAGCCAAGATCTTAGTCTCATGGCCATGCATAATTATTGGTGGAATAACAATGCTTTGCGCTATTTTTCTTAAAAAAGGATCAATATACAATGCAAACAAGAGTGGAGAGCAAGGGCACCCCTGTCGAGTCCCCCGAGTGATCGTCACTTCTCCTGTCAGGCTACCCGAAATGCATACCTTAGCCGTAGGGTTGTGATACAAGGCTTTAATTCCTTGCACAAAGTCCCTTGCATACATTGCCTGCCAAAGGAACTGCCAGGAGACCCTATCGAATGCTTTTTCGGCATCTAACAGAATCAGAGCCATAGGGTCTCCTGACACTTCCGCTGCATCAAAAAGTGATATCACTCGTCGAATATGGTCAGTGGTGTCCCTGCCTGAGATGAAACCGTGTTGTTGCTGAATCACCAATTTTTTAATGATCTGGGCTAATCGTACTACCAGAACCTTGGAATAGATCTTTGAATCGCCATTTATTAACGTAATTGGCCTATAAGAGCCTAGCTCGGCCGATGGTTTATCCTTCTTCAGAAAGACAGCTATTTTTGCCGCCGACCAGGAATCAGGGGGAGTAAATCCATTAAATATATGATTGAAAAGTGGCACTATCTGATCTTTCAGCTGGGGGACAAAGATTTTATAAAATTCTGAAGGGATTGCGTCCACACCGGCTGCTTTGCCCGCTATACATTTTCCATAGATTTTTTTTAAAAGGACTGTAGCTCAAACGTCTAAATGGAACTACACCAAATTTGTCAGGAAGCTAGATCTTGGTCCAAAAAGCTTGCTTTTTGTGATTTGGTGTAAATCCATTTTGTAGATTTTGAAAAATGTAGCTTAAAAAATATTTGTATACCTGGATGGTTGGGTTCTCGAGGGGGTTGTGAGTAGTCTTGCAAATTCAAAAATCGAGTCACTGATTGGCCGAGAGGCCATTTTTTCCCGTTGGCTGTCTCACTCTCGCGAGTTCTGCAGGAGCACATGCTCTAATTGGCTGGCTGCAGCATGAAGAGAAATGTTGCAGGCACCATTTTAGAACTCAGGGACTCAATCCTGTGACCTGAAAATGAAAAGAAAACAAGGTATAAGGGGACAGGGTAGGGGTAGCCTGACCCCCTGGACCATGTGGGGGAGTCCCTGTGGGACTCTCAACCCTGGGCCCAAATGTAAGAATTTTTGTTTTGTTTTTGCAGCACCGTGGGTGTTTTACAGGAGCCAGCGTTGGCCCCAGGAGTCCCATGGACATGCAGGGGCCTCGCTGGCGCCCAAGTGTAGTTCAGGTCCTGCGGCCAACCCTGTGCTGAAGGCTGTGCGTGGCAGGGTTTGCCTGCTCGCAGGGGTTCGGACGCAAAGCCTGCCCACAGGCCAGGCCCTGCAGCCAATCCCATACTGCACATGGCCTAAAGCATGGGATTGACTTTACATATGGTAATAAAATATTACTTTACATTAAACAAAACTAGAAATTGACTTAAAAAACAAAGGTTAAACTAACGTTATAGCTAGGTGAAAATGTCAGTGACAGCATAACTTTTTAAACTAAACAAATACTGAAATTCATCAGATATAGTTATCTCTAGTAATTATAATTGGTGTCCTAAAGTAACTATAATTCGCACCGTTGTCATGCACAGCTAATTACCCCACATATTATATCACTCATGACATGTTCTATAACATCATTGATAGCATCACTGCAACATTGAAATGACATCATTGATGACAAAACTGTGCATGGCGGGGGGCGCGGGTTATAGTTACATTAGGGTACAAGTTAAAGTTACTGGAGAAAACTATAACTGGTGAAAAAACACACACACATATATATATTTATATATATATGTATATACATGTATATATATGTATATAGAAACCCGGTACATATTGGAACTTGATACAAAATATCCTGCAGGGTTAAATGCCAGCGAAGATCTTTTCACATGCCTCTGAAGGCTTAGACTAGTGGGTTAAAGAATACTATGTGGGCTCACATTAGTATGGGGCGTCAGAATCAGTTGTTTTTATATATTTTAGAGATCTAATGTGATGATTAACAAACTAGGTATGTTGTATGGTCTTATCTCCTCAAAAACATATGAAATGTACATAATGATTTTTTATATAGTTTTCTGTATTAGTTTGCACTTTTTATCAAATATTGAGTTACACATTTGTTTGCACATATTTAAAGCTGACTAGGTGAATTTAATGCAGGGTATAAATATGATCGACATTCATGTATGAAGGCCCATTTGGGCATCATGACATAGGACTTAGTTGTCATTCAAAGGACAACTCTGCAAAGTTAAAAGCAACTTCATAAATGCAAAGGTTTTTCTTTTACACACTGTGTGTTTTATAATAACTGTTTTAGTATTTATAAGCGTATTTATTTATATTTATATATTTATTGGCTTATTTATTGAAACACGCATAAAGCTTTGCACATTCAATTGAATTTAACATGCTGCTAATAGTAACTCTTCAGTTACCATACTTTGCACTTTGACTTTATGTCGTCCTTTCCTGCACTGTATCACTTTAAATGTCGCTTATTTGATTATGCAACGAGTCATGTGATCAAGACCCGAGTGGGGGTCGAAACGCGTAATGGCGGATTTGCTGGGCACGTAATAAACTACACTTGATTTGCACCAAGAACCATTGGGTCCGCTTTTCGTCCTTTGTCCGTGTGAGGCGATTGTGGCTCATATACACACCTTTATTCAAAAAAAGAATCAGGAAACTCTGGGTAGTTCCATGTTTTGGTATAGAGCACCCTACAACACCACCAACACTCTGAATCTGCTCAACTCAAATGTCTGTTTCTCTAGCAGAGTTTTTAAGCACAGGATTAGCAAGTATCATCCACAGAGAGTGACAACGCCTTTTGCCATTTGACAGCAAAATCTTTCAGCATAGAATTAGCAAGTACAATTCACGCCCAGCTGAAAAGTACAAAAGTCTTTTTACCACATCAGGCACAGTATTACAGCTTTGGATTGGTAAAATACCATCCAAGCCAACATGGAATTAATAAAAGCAACCACTGACACGTGCTTCACTCTATTTAGAGCAATTCAAAGCTGTTCATTTTTCAACCTAGCATGGATAGGACTTGCTAATCCTATGAATATTGAAAGGAAGGAATATCATCCTTGTACCCTTTCCTTGAAACCACCAAATTCGGTCCATATTCCTTCCTTGATCAAGTATTTTTCTCTAAATTTCCCTAAAAAGCTGGAGCTCCGAATGGGCAAAATGTAAGGAATTCCTCCTTGCCTCATCTCTTCCATGGCCACAGTCCAGGAGCTGGAGGGCCACTGTGGCAGTGTGGAGACTCCTCCCAGACGGGCTCTGCTTCTGTTACAATAGCTCTTTCCCTTGGTTGTTCCTTCTTGGTTTGCAGCATATATATAACGTCAAATGCATAGGAAAACCAGTTAAATAGGCCTATGGCGTCTCTGTAGCGTGAAGTGATACTATTTTTTGGTGCCTAGTAGGCATTTAGGGTCTTTTATTTATAGTGGCAGTCCCTTTTTCCCCGTAAATTAGTTCCTAAAACCAATATGGAGGTAGGTTACTTCATATTCCTTTCTATGTCACGTCTTGCTCAAACGACTCATTAGGTACTCTTGACCTCCTCTTGTTCCTGCTAATTTTTATCTTCTGCTTTTCATGTTGTTGACTGACCTGGGTTTTTTCTAGGCTCCAGTTTTTTCACTTCCTGCTACGGATTGCTTCGGGAGTAATTTAGGCTATCTAGTGTAATTCTGGAGTCTGGCTTTGCTGCTTCGAGATAAAAGGTCTTAACTGCGGACAAAGAAAGATGGGTGGTGAAGTTCAGAACAATCCCTTCTTGAATTGTGTGATGCAAAAGTTTTAAGCATTGTTATAAATTCAACAGGATTCCTTTTAAAGAAAAATATGTATCTTACCAAGCAAACACAAACCTTGTAACAAATTCAAACAGGATTTGCTTAATAGATGAAAAATGATTGGATCTTACAAAAAACAATTAATGTTCCATTAATTACCAGTATATATATATATATAGTTATTTGGTGGTGGTGTTTCTATGGGAGTGAGTTGCAGTACTAGGGGCTGGCCATGTGTAGCGCTGAACTTACTCCAAGGCTAAGCTGGAGTACATTTACTACTGTTTTGGTTGTCGTAACTTTAGAAGTGCAGTTTGTGAATATCAATGGTCTCACTTTATTGCCCTCATTACACCTCCCCTAATCCCTGCATTACCCTTCCTAAACCCTACAATTTAGGAGTAAGTGTTCCCTATTCTCTAGCCACTCCCCTCTGTCCCTCCCACATTTACTACAAAAACATAGGCATAATTGTGTAGAGATCTCCACAACCAGGGCCGAGATACCATACAGAAAAATAGGAATGGTGGCGGCAAAGATCTCCGCACGTAGGTTTGTGAATAACATTTTATAATACTAGAGTAGTACAATGGTAGAACAACTAAATGTATTACAAATTACAGTTGCATTGTGCGCAAATATATCTTACAAGTGTATACCACCTAGAGCATGAGTACTCACAAACATTTTCCCAGGGGACAAAAAGTTTGGTCTGTGATGTGACCGAGGGCCGCACTGATGCCAGCAGGGGGGCGGGGGGAGTTTGGGGGCATGGGGCGTTGATTAATGCCGGTTTCCCCACTTAACCAAATTGTGTGATCCTAGGTAATGTTTTTATGTCACTTTCCCTCATTTTTCTTTATTATCACATTTAAGAGGACCTCAAAATACATGAATTCAGGATGTGCACTGTACAAAACCTTCTCCTGTGTTTGATTTAATAAACTATAATGTTGTTCATGTATAACAGGAACATAGGCCAGCCAAAGAGTGCACATAGCAACCAACAACCGACTTGAGTCTTAGTTCACTACTGCCATTGTTGTCAGGGTGGTGGGAAAATTAATGTTTCTAAATTAATGTTTGAAAACTATCACTTTTAAGAAATACTTCTGAATGCACTGATAATCTGAGGTACTCAGATGAAATGGTTCTGCGTGTTAAGGATATACACTTTTTGAATTCTGATGAGACTTTATCACAATTTTACACTTTTCCTGAAAGATGTTATTAAAAAGGAAGGTGATCCTTAAGTTAAGGGGTGCAGGACATCCTAGTTCCTTCCTTACTTTGACTCTAATTAACTTTTAAACAAGTGCTTGCCTGTTAATTTAACATTTTTAGGTCTCGCCTGAGCCAGCGCATGCGCTGGTCTGGCGAGACATTTAGTGAGTGGGGGCTTTAGAAATGCGACCACAAGCTTTTGCTTGTGGCCTAAAGCTTGCTGTTACGCGTGCGTGCACGCGCACAGCCGCCATCTGGCTTTCCTCTCTCGTCATGGGTCATCAGCTTTCAAGATACGAGAGCTTTCTTTCACATTCCTGAAGTCGATAGCTTCCTTTTCATTTGCGTTACTGAGCAATCCTGGGCGGAGCCAACTGTTAAATTAAATGAATCAGGTTATTCGTGTTTACAAGCATCTCCTGAGAAACGCGGCAAAACTTTCAAACAACGACATTGGTTTGAAAGTTTCGCCGCGTTTCTCAGGAGATGCTTGTAATCAGCTTTCAAGATACGAGAGCTTTCTTTCACATTCCTGAAGTCGATAGCTTCCTTTTCATTTGCCTATATATCCCTACCTCTCTTCTACCCCTCTACCTCTACTCTACCTCTCTTCTACCCCTCTACCTCTACTCTACCTCTCTTCTACCCCTCTACCTCTCTTCTACCCCTCTACCTCTCTTCTACCCCTCTACCTCTACTCTACCCCTCTACCTCTACTCTACCTCTCTTCTACCCCTCTTCTACCCCTCTACCCCTCTTCTACAACTCTACCCCTCTTCTACCCCTCTACTACCCCTCTACCCCTCTACTACCCCTCTAAACCCCCTCTACCCCTCTTCTACCCCTCTACCCCTCTTCTACCCCTCTACCCCTCTACTACCCCTCTACTACCCCTCTACCCCTCTACTACCCCTCTACTACCCCTCTTCTACCCCTCTACCCCTCTTCTACCCCTCTACCCCTCTACTACCACTCTACCCCTCTTCTACCCCTCTACCCCTCTACCCCTCTACTACCCCTCTTCTACCCCCTACCCCTCTTCTACCCCTCTACCCCTCTACTACCCCTCTACTACCCCTCTACCTCTACACTACCTCTCTTCTACCCTTCTACCTCTCTTCTACCCCTCTACCGCTACTTTACCTCTCTTCTACCCCTCTACCTCTCTTCTCCCCCTCTACCTCTCTTTTACCCCTCTACCTCTCTTCTACCCCTCTACCTCTCTTCTACCCCTCTACCTCTACTCTACCTCTCTTCAACCCCTCTACCCCTCTTCTACCCCTCTACCCCTCTTCTACCCCTCTTCTACCCCTCTACCCCTCTACTACCGCTCTACCCGTCTACTACCCCTCTACTACCCCTCTTCCCCTCTACTACCCCTCTACCCCTCTTCTACCCCTCTACACCTCTACCCCTCTTCTACCCCTCTACTACCCCTCTACCCCTCTACTACCCCTCTACCTCTCTTCTACCCCTCTACCCCTCTTCTACCCCTCTTCCCCTCTTTCTACCCCTCTACCCCTCTTCTACCCCTCTTCTATCCCTCTACCCCTCTTCTACCCTTCTACCCCTCTACCCCTCTTCTACCCCTCTACCTCTCTTCTACCCCTCTACCTCTACTCTACCCCTCTTCTACCCCTCTACCTCTCTTCTACCCCTCTACCCCTCTTCTACCCCTCTACCCCTCTTCTACCCCTCAACCCCTCTACTACCCCTCTACTACCCCTCTTCTACCCCTCTACCCCTCTTCTACCCCTCTACTACCCCTCTACTACCCTCTACCCCTCTACTACCCCTCTCCTACCCCTCTACCCCTTTTCTAGCCCTCGTCCCCTCTTCTACTCTTCTACCCCTCTACCCTTCTTCTACCCTTCTACCCCTCTACTACCCCTCTACTACCCCTCTACCCCTCTACTACCCCTCTACCCCTCTTCTACCCTTCTACCCCTCTACCTCTCTTCTACCCCTCTACCCCTCTTCTACCCCTCTACCCCTCTTCTACCCCTCTTCTCTTCCCCTCTTCTACCCCTCTTCCCCTCTTCTACCCCTCTACCCCTCTACTACCCCATTACCCCTCTTCTACCCCTCTACCCCTCTACTACCCCTCTACTACCCCTCTTCTACCCCTCTACCCCTCTTCTACCCCTCTACCCCTCTACTACCACTCTACCCCTCTTCTACCCCTCTTCTACCCCTCTACCCCTCTCCTACCCCTCTTCTACCCCTCTACCCCTCTACTACCCCTCTTCTACCCCTCTACCCCTCTTCTACCCCTCTACCCCTCTAACCCTCTACTACCCCTCTACCTCTACACTACCTCTCTTCTACCCCTCTACCTCTCTTCTACCCCTCTACCGCTACTCTACCTCTCTTCTACCCCTCTACCTCTCTTCTCCCCTCTACCTCTCTTTTACCCCTCTACCTCTCTTCTACCCCTCTACCTCTACCCTACCTCTCTTCAACCCCTCTACCCCTCTTCTTCCCCTCTACCCCTCTTCTACCCCTCTACCCCTCTTCTACCCCTCTACCCCTCTACTACCCCTCTACCCGTCTACTACCCCTCTACTACCCCTCTTCCCCTCTACTACCCCTCTACCCCTCTTCTACCCCTCTACACCTCTACCCCTCTACTACCCCTCTACCCCTCTACTACCCCTCTACCTCTCTTCTACCCCTCTTCCCCTCTTCTACCCCTCTTCCCCTCTTCTACCCCTCTTCTACCCCTCTTCTATCCCTCTACCCCTCTTCTACCCTTCTACCCCTCTACCCCTCTTCTACCCCTCTACCTCTCTTCTACCCCTCTACCTCTACTCTACCCCTCTTCTACCCCTCTACCCCTCTTCTACCCCTCTACCCCTCTTCTACCCCTCGACTACCCCTCTACTACCCCTCTTCTACCCCTCTACCCCTCTTCTACCCCTCTACCCCTCTACTACCCCTCTACTACCCCTCTACCCCTCTACTACCCCTCTCCTACCCCTCTACCCCTCTTCTACCCCTCTTCCCCTCTTCTACTCTTCTACCCCTCTACCCTTCTTCTACCCTTCTACCCCTCTACTACCCCTCTACCCCTCTACCCCTCTTCTACCCTTCTACCCCTCTTCCCCTCTACCTCTCTTCTACCCCTCTACCCCTCTTCTACCCCTCTACCCCTCTTCTACCCCTCTACCCCTCTTCTACCCCTCTTCTACCCTCTTCCCCTCTTCTACTCCTCTTCTACCCCTCTACCCCTCTACTACCCCATTACCCCTCTACTACCCCTCTACCCCTCTTCTACCCCTCTACTACCCCTCTTCTACCCCTCTACCCCTCTTCTACCCCTTTTCTACCCTTCTACCCCATTACCCCTCTTCTACCCCTTTTCTACCCTTCTACCCCTCTACCCCTCTACTACCCCCCTTCTACCCCTCTACTACCCCTCTACCCCTCTACTACCCCTCAACCCCTCTACCCCTCTTCTACCCCTCCACCCCTCTACCCCTCTTCTACCACTCTGCCCCTCTTCTACCCCTCTACTACCCCTCTACTACCCCTCTACCCCTCTTCTACCCCTCTACCCCTCTTCTACCTCTCTACTACCCCTCTACTGCCCCTCTACCCCTCTTCTACCACTCTACCCCTCTTCTACCCCTCTACCCCTCTACCCTTCTTCTTTCCCTTTTCTACCCCTCTTCTACCCCTCTACCCCTCTACTACCCCTCTACTACCCCTCTACCCCTCTTCTACCCCTCTACCCCTCTTCTACCACTCTACCCCTCTTCTACCCCTATTCTAACCCTCTTCTAACCCTCTTCTAACCTTCTTCTAACCCTCTTCTATCCCTCTACCCCTCTTCTACCCCTCTTCTACCCCTCTTCTACCCTTCTACCCCTCTTCTACCCCTCTACCCCTCTTCTACCCCTCTACCCCTCTTCTACCCCTCTACCCCTCTTCTATCCCTCTTCTACCCTGCGGTGGACTAAGTGGCAGCCGGAGCCTGATAGCACTGCTTGTCCTTTAAGAAAAAAAAAAGCATTGGCATAGCCAATAGGTCTTCTACCCCTCTACCCCTCTACTACCCCTCTACTACCCCTCTTCTACCCCTCTACCCCTCTTCTACCCCTCTACCCCTCTACTACCACTCTACCCCTCTTCTACCCCTCTACCCCTCTCCTACCCCTCTTCTACCCCTCTACCCCTCTACTACCCCTCTTCTACCCCTCTACCCCTCTTCTACCCCTCTACTACCCCTCTACTACCCCTCTACCTCTACACTACCTCTCTTCTACCCTTCTACCTCTCTTCTACCCCTCTACCGCTACTTTACCTCTCTTCTACCCCTCTACCTCTCTTTCTCCCCCTCTACCTCTCTTTTACCCCTCTACCTCTCTTCTACCCCTCTACCTCTCTTCTACCCCTCTACCTCTACTCTACCTCTCTTCAACCCCTCTACCCCTCTTCTACCCCTCTACCCCTCTTCTACCCCTCTACTACCGCTCTACCCGTCTACTACCCCTCTACTACCCCTCTTCCCCTCTACTACCCCTCTACCCCTCTTCTACCCCTCTACACCTCTACCCCTCTTCTACCCCTCTACTACCCCTCTACTACCCCTCTACTACCCCTCTACCTCTCTTCTACCCCTCTACCCCTCTTCTACCCCTCTTCCCCTCTTCTACCCCTCTTCTACCCCTCTTCTATCCCTCTACCCCTCTTCTACCCTTCTACCCCTCTACCCCTCTTCTACCCCTCTACCTCTCTTCTACCCCTCTACCTCTACTCTACCCCTCTTCTACCCCTCTACCTCTCTACTACCCCTCTACTACCCCTCTACCCCTCTTCTACCACTCTACCCCTCTTCTACCCCTCTACCCCTCTACCCTTCTTCTTTCCCTTTTCTACCCCTCTACCCCTCTTCTACCCCTCTACCCCT
Organism: Calotriton arnoldi; assembly: GCA_963921515.1. Lineage (NCBI taxonomy): Eukaryota > Metazoa > Chordata > Amphibia > Caudata > Salamandridae > Calotriton > Calotriton arnoldi. The sequence goes on from CAWUFW010000039.1 coordinate 2,505,906, forward strand.
CTACTACCCCTCTACCCCTCTACTACCCCTCAACCCCTCTTCTACCCCTCTACCCCTCTTCTACCACTCTACCCCTCTTCTACCCCTCTTCTAACCCTCTTCTAACCCTCTTCTAACCCTCTTCTAACCCTCTTCTAACCCTCTTCTATCCCTCTACCCCTCTTCTACCCCTCTTCTACCCCTCTTCTACCCTTCTACCCCTCTTCTACCCCTCTACCCCTCTTCTACCCCTCTACCCCTCTTCTACCCCTCTACCCCTCTTCTATCCTTCTTCTACCCTGCGGTGGACTAAGTGGCAGCCGGAGCCTGATAGCACTGCTTGTCCTTTAAGAAAAAAAAAGCATTGGCATAGCCAATAGGTCTTCTACCCCTCTACCCCCTCTACTACCCCTCTACCCCTCTACTACCCTCTACTACCCCTCTTCTACCCCTCTACCCTCTTCTACCCCTCTACCCCTCTACTACCACTCTACCCCTCTTCTACCCCTCTACCCCTCTCCTACCCCTCTTCTACCCCTCTACCCCTCTACTACCCCTCTTCTACCCCTCTACCCCTCTTCTACCCCTCTACTACCCCTCTACTACCCCTCTACCTCTACACTACCTCTCTTCTACCCTTCTACCTCTCTTCTACCCCTCTACCGCTACTTTACCTCTCTTCTACCCCTCTACCTCTCTTCTCCCCCTCTACCTCTCTTTTACCCCTCTACCTCTCTTCTACCCCTCTACCTCTCTTCTACCCCTCTACCTCTACTCTACCTCTCTTCAACCCCTCTACCCCTCTTCTACCCCTCTACCCCTCTTCTACCCCTCTACCACTCTACTACCGCTCTACCCGTCTACTACCCCTCTACTACCCCTCTTCCCCTCTACTACCCCTCTACCCCTCTTCTACCCCTCTACACCTCTACCCCTCTTCTACCCCTCTACTACCCCTCTACCCCTCTACTACCCATCTACCTCTCTTCTACCCCTCTACCCCTCTTCTACCCCTCTTCCCTCTTCTACCCCTCTTCTACCCCTCTTCTATCCCTCTACCCCTCTTCTACCCTTCTACCCCTCTACCCCTCTTCTACCCCTCTACCTCTCTTCTACCCCTCTACCTCTACTCTACCCCTCTTCTACCCCTCTACCTCTCTTCTACCCCTCTACCCCTCTTCTACCCCTCTACCCCTCTTCTACCCCTCAACCCCTCTACTACCCCTCTACTACCCCTCTTCTACCCCTCTACCCCTCTTCTACCCCTCTACTACCCCTCTACTACCCCTCTACTACCCCTCTCCTACCCCTCTACCCCTTTTCTAGCCCTCTTCCCCTCTTCTACTCTTCTACCCCTCTACCCTTCTTCTACCCTTCTACCCCTCTACTACCCCTCTACCCCTCTTCTACCCTTCTACCCCTCTACCTCTCTTCTACCCCTCTACCCCTCTTCTACCCCTCTACCCCTCTTCTACCCCTCTTCTCTTCTACCCTCTTCCCCTCTTCTACCCCTCTTCCCCTCTTCTACCCCTCTACCCCTCTACTACCCCATTACCCCTCTTCTACCCCTCTACTACCCCTCTACCCCTCTTCTACCCCTCTACTACCCCTCTTCTACCCCTCTACCCCTCTTCTACCCCTCTACCCTCTACTACCACTCTACCCCTCTTCTACCCCTCTTCTACCCCTCTACCCCTCTCCTACCCCTCTTCTACCCCTCTACTACCCCTCTTCTACCCCTCTACCCCTCTTCTACCCCTCTACCCCTCTACTACCCCTCTACTACCCCTCTACCTCTACACTACCTCTCTTCTACCCCTCTACCTCTCTTCTACCCCTCTACCGCTACTCTACCTCTCTTCTACCCCTCTACCTCTCTCTCTCCCCTCTACCTCTCTTTTACCCCTCTACCTCTCTTTCTACCCCTCTACCTCTACCCTACCTCTCTTCAACCCCTCTACCCCTCTTCTTCCCCTCTACCCCTCTTCTACCCCTCTACCCCTCTTCTACCCCTCTACCCCTCTACTACCCCTCTACCCGTCTACTACCCTTCTACTACCCCTCTTCCCCTCTACTACCCCTCTTCTACCCCTCTACACCTCTACCCCTCTACTACCCCTCTACCCCTCTACTACCCCTCTACCTCTCTTCTACCCCTCTTCTACCCCTCTTCCCCTCTTCTACCCCTCTTCCCCTCTTCTACCCCTCTACCCCTCTTCTACCCCTCTTCTATCCCTCTACCCCTCTTCTACCCTTCTACCCCTCTTCTACCCCTCTACCTCTCTTCTACCCCTCTACCTCTACTCTACCCCTCTTCTACCCCTCTTCTACCCCTCTACCCCTCTTCTACCCCTCTACTACCTCTACTACCCCTCTTCTACCCCTCTACCCCTCTTCTACCCCTCTACCCCTCTACTACCCCTCTACCCCTCTACTACCCCTCTCCTACCCCTCTACCCCTCTTCTACCCCTCTTCCCCTCTTCTACTCTTCTACCCCTCTACCCTTCTTCTACCCTTCTACCCCTCTACCCCTCTTCTACCCTTCTACCCCTCTACCCCTCTACCCCTCTACCTCTCTTCTACCCCTCTACCCCTCTTCTACCCCTCTACCCCTCTTCTACCCCTCTTCTACCCTCTTCCCCTCTTCTACTCCTCTTCTACCCCTCTACTACCCCATTACCCCTCTACTACCCCTCTACCCCTCTTCTACCCCTCTACTACCCCTCTTCTACCCCTCTTCTACCCCTTTTCTACCCTTCTACCCCATTACCCCTCTTCTACCCCTTTTCTACCCTTCTACCCCTCTACCCCTCTACTACCCCTCTACTACCCCTCAACCCCTCTTTTACCCCCTCTTCTACCCCTCTACCCCTCTTCTACCCTTCTACCCCTCTACTACCCCTCTACCCCTCTACTACCCCTCTACTACCCCTCTACTACCCCTCAACCCCTCTTCTACCCCTCCACCCCTCTACCCCTCTTCTACCACTCTGCCCCTCTTCTACCCCTCTACTACCCCTCTACCCCTCTACTACCCCTCTACCCCTCTTCTACCCCTCTACCCCTCTTCTACCTCTCTACTACCCCTCTACTACCCCTCTACCCCTCTTCTACCACTCTACCCCTCTTCTACCCCTCTACCCCTCTACCCTTCTTCTTTCCCTTTTCTACCCCTCTACCCCTCTTCTACCCCTCTACCCCTCTACTACCCCTCTACCCTCTACCACCCCCTCAACCCCTCTTCTACCCCTCTACCCCTCTTCTACCACTCTACCCTCTTCTACCCCTATTCTAACCCTCTTCTAACCCTCTTCTAACCCTCTTCTACCCCTCTTCTATCCCTCTACCCCTCTTCTACCCCTCTTCTACCCTTCTACCCCTCTTCTACCCCTCTACCCCTCTTCTATCCCTCTTCTACCCTGCGGTGGACTAAGTGGCAGCCGGAGCCTGATAGCACTGCTTGTCCTTTAAGAAAAAAAAAAGCATTGGCATAGCCAATAGGTCTCGCCTTTGGGACCTTGTAAGTGTTTAGTTATGCAGCACAATATCCTTGGTACAACAACATCAACTGTTGCATGGCTAAGCACTTATAAGGTCCCAAAAGCGAGACCTATTGGCTATGCCAATGCTTGTTTAATAATAGTGCTGAGTTGAGTGAACAGCAGCCCAGTGCTGCGGTTGACCAGGGGGCTGCATGTGAAAGTCAGGTGGGCCATAGGCGGCCCCCCGAGCCATACTTTGAATATCACTGACCTAGAGACTGGTGTTCATTGTGGAAAATGTGTGGTTATTATAATTACCACTAGCTATTTTCCAAACGTGTGGAAAAAAGTAAATTTGGTGATATTGTTACCACATCAGCGGCATGCACTGACATTGAAAATGATAGTGCAATAATAGAGCAAAATAAATATTATAAAATGAATGGGAACTGTTTGGTATGCATGAGGTATTTAATTATAGATTTGACATTCTTTTACTGGGTCAAATTTCTCTTTGAGCAAAACATGCTTGCACCTTTCTTGGATTTTCTTAAGAGAACTAGATATCATATTTTACCATATAAATGACCATCGGCCTCTACGCCCAATGAGTAATTGTTAAATCTACACTAACTGCTCATCCAGCATACCGTATCCCATTCCCTACTATTTGCAATGTGGAGGCACTGCTCTCCTACAGCCAACACTCCCAGACCTTCCTTTTCTACTAATAACTTTAGCCCCACCCCCTTTACTATGTGTAGTGATTTTAACACCACCCCACGATGCTACTGCGCCCCGGAAACCACACCTTTTACATCCTCTGGCCATGTGTGGCCAGAGGCTATATAATAAAGGGGCAAGGACCACACCTGGTTTTTAGCCCGTAATCTATACCTGTAGCTGTGTCTCAGTTATTTTGTATGCGTGCAGTGAGCCGGACCCTGCTAAACCCACGCGGAGGCCCGTGACACTGGCGACAAGAGTGGGCCTCATCGACCCCACCGGCTTGCCCCACCGATCATCTGTGGACACCCTGCAGACCGTCGCGATCAGCCTTGCGACGCCGCCAGCCTTGCCCGTTCCCGACTGCCAGCATGTCTAGTCTCCAGGGCCGGACTGGCCATAGCGGGCACCGGGCGTTTCCCCGGTGGGCCGCTAGGGTGGGGGCCGATTTTGGGCCCGTGGGGGCTGTTTTTGTTACAGGGCCGTTTTTGCAGCATAGCTGCAATATCGGCCCCTGTAACAAAATCGGCCGAAACCGGCCCTGGCAAACAGCTCAGCCGCATCCCCACCAAGCCCCGGGGGGGCCGGTGAGCTCTTTGCCGGGGCCGGTTTTGGTTCTCAGTCCGGCCCTGCTAGTCTCGCCTGCTGGGCCATCTGTCCCCCGAGGTGTCGGCGCAGTCCTCTCTGCGCAGGACGTCCCCTAACTCGCAGGCGCTCAGTCAGATCTCATGCTGACAGGGTGAGTCATCCGCCCCGAAGATGATTGGTACACCTCCGCGGCCATTGCAGGCCCAGCAAGCTGCTCTGCCTACAGCACAGCGTGTCGGAGCAGCCCCTCCCTCCTCCTGGCCTCCTCATGCTCGGCTGAGCGCTTCCTCTGCTCCAGCCCCCAAGAGAGCAGCCTGCCCCCTGAGGCAGAAGAACTGCTGCATGCTGAGTCTGAGGCTCTTCAAACACACCATCAGAGCTAACAAGCATTGGTATATGCAGTCCTTTTCCCTCTGGACAGTACCAGGTAATCTCAGCAAACAAGCACTGGTCAATTCAGGCCTTTCCCTCAGGACAGTACCAAGTAATCTCAATTTCCACTGCTGCAAGCTGCTCCACTATAGTACTCACAGGACTCCCCAGCCATGGCTGATGATGTCAACAACGCAGTGCTCCCACAAGGTCCGCCTCCCAGCCATGCCATCCCACAACATGCGCTAGTCAACGCACTGCCTCCATGCAGTGAAATCATCGACCTGGTCACTGCCTCGCCGCGCTGGAAAAATTGGATCGGAAGACTGGATAACTGCTTCATCGCAACACAGGAGACTGACGGCACAGTTAAAAGATCCCTTCTGCTTCATTACGCAGGTGAGGACATCTACAAGCTATTTGAGCACCTGCCCAACACAGGTGTGGCAACCGACTATGACGCAGCAGTGAGAGAGCTCATTGCGCATTTAGATCCATCAAGCTCCACCAACCCCGCCAACGTGAGGGGGGATCCATGGACATGTTCTTCCACGACTTTGAGAACTAGCCAGTACCTGCACCGCGGACAACCAACCCAAAGAAGGGAGAGCGCAAATCATACAAGGCTGCAGAAACAAAATGCTGAGGGGCCTCATCCTAAGGCAGCTCAACATTACCCTGGATGACATTCTCATTCTGGTCCATTCCCACAACCTGTCCACCGCTAGAGCTGCGGAAATGGACATAGCCATTACACAACAACCAGAAAGTAACCCCCCGGTGAATACCGAACACGCTGACGCTATACGCACACGAGGCAAAATGAACAAACCCAGGATATCGGCTCCTCCTCCGCCCAGGTCCCGCTGCGGATACTGCAGACGAAAAGAGCAGCCCCGCGAAGAATGCCCAACGCAAAGACAGACATCCTCGAAATGTAGCATACTAAACCACTTCACCACTGCATGCAGAGGTGGGCCCAGAGGAAGAGGTGCTCAAGGAAGGCGAGCGCCATTGAAAGCAGTAAGGCAACTGTCCCTGGATGACCAGAGCCCATGTGCATAGTTGAGAATGAAGGATCCAGCATCAAAGCCCTCATTGACACCGGGGACTCAGTAAACGTGATGGGGATCCATTAGTATCAGCGCCCCCAGCCACGGCCGCCTCGATCTCCAACAAACATCAAAATCTTTACATACGGGAGCCAGACACCACTACCCCTAAAAGGACGGCTGACCTTGAGAATAAAATCAGAAGACCAAGAAATCAGGACCACCTTCCATGTCGTTGACAAGGAAGCCGACACCTTCATCGGGAGCCACACAGCTGAGGACCTAGGGCTAGTGGTCTTCATATGCACCGGGAAGGCCTTCCAGACAGAAGAGATCCTAAGCCAATTCCCTGATTTATTTACAGGACTTGGGTGCCTGAAAGCCCCCTCAATTAAACCACATATGGACAAGTCCATCAAGCCGATAGCCCTCCGGCACAGGCGAGTGCCGCTTCACCTGAGACCACTTGTCGAGCAAGAACTCAACAACTTGAGAAGCAAGGGGTGATCGAAAAGGTATTCGGCCCTACTCCGTGGGTATCCCCCATGGTCATAGCCGAAAAACCAAAGCAATCAGGCAAGATATGACAATGGATAGACATGCGCCTCCCCAACCAAGCATTCAAACATGAGAGGCGCATAACGCCAACAGTGGATGACATCAATACAGACCTAAATGGCTCAAGGTGGTTCTTCAAGCTGGACCTCAAAACCAGATACCACCAGCTGATGCTAGCGGAAGAGAATCACTAGATCACCACGTTCTCAATGCACCTAGGGTTACGCCAATACAAGAGGCTGAACTTCGGAATCTCCTCTGAAGCGGAGGTCTTCCAAGATACGATCCGGGAGACCCTGTCAGGCTTACAAGGTGTCATGAACGTAAGCGACGACATCCTGATCCTCTCAACAACCGCTGAAGAACATCACTGACACCTCTGAGCCACATTGATTCAGCTGTCTGAGTTCGGGGGTCACTCTCCATAAAGATAAATGCTCCTTCTATCAGAACTCAATCGAGTTCTTTGATTAAGTCTTTACTCAAGAGTGAGTCCAGGTGGATCCTCGCAAGTCCCACCCCATCAAACAAGCACCAGCTCCAACGACAGTGTCAGAGGTACACAACTTCCTGGGAATGGCCATGTACTGTGGCCAGTTCATCCTGAACCTGGCGACCATTGCCAAGCCTTTACAATTCCTCACCAAGACCGACGTTCCCTGGAAGTGGAGCCGCAGCGAAGGAGACGCCTTCCAGAAAGTAAAGGGAGCCCAGCTCAACAACACAACAATGGCCTACTTTGACTCCAAAAGGCACACAGAACTGTTGGTTGACGCCAGCCCAGTAGGCCTGGAAGCTGTACTCACCCAAGAAGTGGAACCTGGCAAGGGGGCCAGCAAAGCTCTAACACCAACGGAAGCCCGATATTCACAAATAGAGAAAGAAGCACTGGCCATCAAATTGGTGTGTGGTCACTTCCATCTCTACCTCAGTGGCAGCCCTTTCTGCGTGGTCACTGATCACCAACCACTCGTCACTTTATTCCATGGCACAGCGCCACATTCTCCGCCATGGATAGAACGTGGTCCATCCAGCTACAACACCAGATGGAAGTGGTCTATCGACAAGGCTCCAAAAACCCTGCTGACTTCCTCTATCATCGCCCACCATCCCCCGTGGATGTCAGCAGTGACAGCACAGACACCACAGAGGATTATGGGAGCATGGTGTCCCAAGGAGCTTTCCCCCAAGTGCTCAACATCCCAGAGATCAGCGAAGCGACCAAAGCTGGCTCTATCCTGATGAACGTTATGGACGCCCTCCAACAAGGCTCATGGCAGAATTTCCTGCGAGATGCCAACATCTGGAACGGCCCGAGAAGGAACACCTTGGGAAGATGTGGAGAGGGCTTGACGAGATGAGTTCCACAGCTGAAGGTCTCATACCACCAGGAGCATGCATCGGAGTCCCTAAGAGTCTCCAACTCCGAGTGACAACTCTGGCTCATGGAGGACACCAAGGGAGAGTTCGGATGAAATCCCGGATGAGAGAGAAAGTCTGGTTCCCAGGCCTGGAAGCAGAGGTAGAAAATGTTGTAAGACAGTGTCCATCATGCCAGCTCACAAGTCTCCAAAAAGCACCATCACCAATCATCACGGAAGAGCCATGCACAATTCTATGATCCCAAATAAGCCTTGACTTTGGGAGTTTTCCAGATGGGTGAATAACAGCAGTAATAGTCGACAGCTACTCAAAATATCCCATAGTCAAATTGGTGGACTCAACAGCTTTTGCAAATGTGGACCCAGTGCTGGAGAAAACCTTTGACCTGCTTGGTCTACCATGAGAAATAATGACGGACAATGGACTGCCATTCCAGGAATCGGAGTTCAGAGACTTGCTTACAACTTTTGGTATAAAGCACTGTCGCATTACGCCTCAATGGCTGCAAGCCAACGGCGAGGTGGAGTGCTTTATATGCACATTGAATAAAGCCCTCAGGATCAGTGTCGCAGAAGGCACCAACCCCGAACTCAGCCTGCACCAATTCATGCGGGAGTACCGAGGAACACCCTACTGCACCACGCTGCGGTCCCCTTGGAACCTGATGCTCAACGGACACAGACGGGAATCCATCCCCGTCTCGCAAGACTGGACCTCGACCCGTATGAGCCAGCAAATACCCAAGCCAGGCGCACCCAAACCAATGAGCGCACAAGCCTGAAGAGACATCCTAAGTCCCGACGACTCCTGCCAGGGGATCTGGTACTGATAACAGACAGGAGACCGGGATGGAAATTTCGGACAACTTTCGAACCAGGCACATGGACAATCACCCACGTGACTGGCACCATGGTCTCTGTCAAAAGACAGTTGCAAGGAATGTGATGTGGTTCCGGAAGGTAGACTTCCCAAGCCAACGGGTCTCCCAACCAGAGGAGGATGAGGTTGCTTGGGAAGACCCGTGCCCGCAATCGGCCCCGGGAGAAGCTTCCTCAACCTGCCTCACTACTGAACCATGATCTAAGGTCTGAGGGCATGGACAACCGCTTTCACCATCTGCGCTATAACCTGAGGCCCAATCCACGGCCAAGCCAACAGCTCAGAGACTTTGCATGTCAAGCACAAATGCAAAGGTCAACGCCAAGTTGGGGAGGGATGTAGTGATCTTAACACTGCCCGTGGTGCTACCGTGTCCCGGAAACCACACCTTGTACATCCTCTGGCCAGGTGTGGCCAGAGGCTATATAATAAAGGGGCAAGGACCGCACGTGGTTTTTAGCCCGTAATCTATACCTGTGGCTGTGTCTCAGTTATTTTGTATGTGTGCGGTGAGCCGGGCCCTGCTATACCCACGCGGAGGCCCTTGACACTATGTATAGGGGATCGATGTCCCTTGAACTTACTGTTTTTTGTTTTGTGCATCCATTCAGGAAATGGTTTTCTTTCAATTATTCACACGGTGCCATGGCCAGTGTGATGGTATGGATTTTTCTTTTTTAATTTCTGTTTGTTGTCAGTCGGTACATGGGCCCACTTAATTTGTTCATTACTCTTCAGAAGTTGTTTTAGTTGAATCACAGCCCCTCTCTCCTCGGTGGTGCATCTGCCCAAAGCAGGAGAGGAAAGGCGAAAGACAGGAGCCACAAATGGCATGTTAGCCTGTGGAGATTGTTCTTGCTTAACACTAGAGAAACTCTCTGAAAGGGGGGTGCATCAGAACGTTGATGGCGAGGAACTGTAAATGACTAAGTATTTGTGGCTAGGGAGCCCTAGGTATTGCCTGTTAAATATATTACCCTGATCGATTAGAAGTATGATGTTTCATTGAAATTACCTTTAATTCAAAATAATAAGTTGTGATGACTACACGTATTATAATAAAACAATGTTTTTTTATTTAAAGCAAACTCAAAGGAACCTTGCTGTGCTGCCCTACATCAAAGTTATAGGCCGATTTCGTTGTTAGACTCTAGTGTTAAGATCTTGAAGAGTCATCCTGTCACGCCTTGAATCCTGGGCCCTTGAAAATAAAATTTTATCTGAGGCACAATTCTGCTTTTTAGTCAGGTATTGGCACAGTCGAGCATCTTTAAACTTATACCTCATTGCAGGTAAGTATGTGATGGCTAAAAAGAGTATCCTACATATGGCATTTATAGACTTAACTTGCGCATTTGACCTGGTAAATAGGTCAAAGCTATTGCGAAATTATGGAAATTTTGGGGTTGTCTCTGACTTGTTGGACCTAATTAAGCATTTACATTATGACTTATCTATATCTATTCGTTGTGGTCCACAGGGAGAAAAGACCACACAGATCACCTCATTACGGGGCATGAAACAGGGGTGCATCCTAGCACCCTTCCTGTTCCTACTTTACATAAACAGGGTTAGTAAACATCTTATAGAAACAGGGAAGGATTTGCCAAAAATGGGGACCCAATATATACCCATATTGCTATACACGGATGACGCTGCTCTTATGCCCCGCACAGCAAATGGCCTCCAGGTATTTCTGGATTCCTTTTTGTCCTACATGGACTCGTTAGACCTGAAAGTACATTTTACCAAAACATGTGTGATGTGATGTGGGAAATCTAAATTGAAAACAAAGTTTTTCATGATGGGGGTCAAATGATTTGAGAAGGTGATTGCCTTTAATTATCTGGGAATTACTTTTAGTTCATCTCTCAACTGGAATGCACCAATTACTGCAAATGCACAGCAAATGGGAAGGAACATGGCAGCAATTTTCAGGTTTACCCGAAAATTGAAAAATAATCTGATAAAAGAGATGACTGACTTATTTATATAGGAGTAAGTGTGCGTCTGCTAGATTATATGGAGCAGGGGTCTGGGGCTATGGGAAGGTAGGGCCCATTCAGCGTCTAGAAAATGCTTTTGCCCTCAAATCCTCGGCAGAGTCGAAAAATATTGCAACTTTTATTGTCCATGAGGAACTCGGCGTGTCATATATTGAGGATCAAATAGGATTAGCCCAAAGTGTTGGGGGAACCCCAAAGCAACTTTAGTCAGAACCTGTATGTCCAATTGCTTAGCTCTAGATTGCGCCAATAGAATCCATTGGGTTGCCTGTGTGCGGAAAATCTGTTTTGAACTGGACATGGTCGAAGTATTTACAAATCCACAGGAGTTCAACTTAAAGTACAGAGTCTATAAAAATCAATACGTGGGGAGATGTAAGGAAATAAGAATGGAAGGCGTGCTTAATTTACAAACAGTTGTCCAATACGCCCCGATATCAACAACCAGGTGTTTGGAGCCATATTTGTGCCGGGTAGAAAATTAATTTCAGCTGCATTTGCTAACATTTTTCAGGTTAAACATCGTACATTTTAAGGTGGCTTTCCTGATGCAAAAAAAAAAACTGGTCCTGTGATTTACCCCTATGTAGATGCAATAACATTACAAATCAAAGCACATGTCACTTTATTATGTTTTGCCCTCTGTATCAAGGTCCACGTCAACGTTTTTTGGCCCCAGTATGGCATAGCTCCATGGTCATAATTTATCATCCGGGATCAGAACTGTTGCAAAGTCTTCCTACTTTAGAGATTGTTACGCTGTTTTAAATTGTTTTAAATTAGTTTTATCCATCAGGAAATGTTATGACGAGATAATTGTTTGACTAAATGTATGTAAGAACAATATATATCTCTGATAGGTTTGGCACCAGTCAATTTATGAACTTTTATGTATTCTTCCTTTGGTTATAAATCTATTTATAATACAAAGCTTTTTCTTTTAAATTGGAAACTTTGATATATTAAATGTGTTTCACTGTAAATATTATGACTGAGCTGTGGCTTTTATGGCATTATGCCGAATAAAAGTTTATTTGACTTGACTTGACTACACACATTATAATAAAGCAATGGTTTTTATTTAAAGCGAACTCAAAGGAAAAAGTGTGGCTCAAAGACAGCTCAATGTCGTAGTTGGCCTAGGAGCAGTGCCATTCTTCCAATTGGAGGGGAATAATGGCAGTGTGAAAGGCCCTGCAGAATTTTGTAAAGGACATTTAAGAGTATGCTGTAGTTACATGGACAGACAATTCTATGACAATACAATCAAAAAACAGGGGAAGGTAGAGGTTCAGGTTAGGTTCATGCAAAAAAGAGGTACGCAGTTTCTCAACATGCAGGTAGTGTCCCAGGCACCCAGAAAGGAGGAGAAATCCTCCTTTCGGAACTAAGGCCCTCACACACCCAGCAAGCTAGGTGTCATGCTTCATCATATGGGTCTGCTCCTCGTCGGCTCGGCGCTGCAATACCCGATGGGCACCCATAAAGGGGCTCTTTGCCGGAGATCTTTTGTTCCTGCCGTATGGGTGCCATGGGTGTGAGGGACCTAGTGTGAGTGTAGATGTTCTAAAAGTGAAAATAAAACAAGTGGGGAATCCTTAAGAGCAAATTTTATTCTAGGTGGATCCCCACTTGATTAAAAATAGGGAGGAGAGGTGACTAACAAGCTACCAAGGGTCAAGAGGCGCTCTACTCCTTGATGGTCGACATGTTTCACGCCGATTAGTCCTAAGGATCAGGTGGCGTTTCTTCAGGACCCTGAGAAGTGACTATCTACAGTGAATGGGGTGTGCAGCATGCCCCTTAGCTAAAATATGTGAAAGAATGGTGTGGAGGATATTACCTACCACTGCAAGGATGAACGGGATACTACCCGATATTTCTGGGACGAACCTGCATGTAAGGATTGTGAAAAACAACACTCGGTTATGTATCCAATAGTCGATTGCCCAACAAGGTGCAAGCCGCATTGTAAATCAAACGGGAGGAGACCCCTTACAATTTATTAGTAATGGCACTATGTATGCGGTCAGGAGAATTATTATTAAAAAATCAAGAGTAAAAATTACGAATAAAAATTACATGAGTAGTAACATACAATTAGAAATAGATTAGGCAGCATTTAACAAGTGTTGTGGTGATAAGGTGGTATCTAGTGTATGCCATCATTGGTGCTTAGGTGAGGAGTGGTGAAGAAAGCAATCTCAAACTCACCTAGTAAGCTTCAAAATTACGCCCCATCTGTTACAGCACTATGTAATGACATCTGTAATAGGATGTCTGATAATCGTGAGGAAAAAACAACAGATGGGGAGGGTTAAACCTCAAAAAATACTGTAAATACTGTATCAATCCCGAAGTTAATTTAATTGTTAACATGTCTTTGCGGGAGGCTCTTGTCCCGGCGTCCTGGAAGCAGGCTCAAATTCTCCCTCTCCTTAAGAAGCCGTCCCTTGATCCGTTGATCCCTGGAAATTACCGCCCAATCTCGCTTTTGCCAAGTTTGGCTAAGGTTTGTGAGAAGGTGGTCACTAATCAGCTTACCAATTTCATTGAGGCATCGGGTTTGTTACACCCGGCTCAATCTGGTTTTCGGGCCTCGTACAGCACGGAATCAGCATTGTTAGAGGTGTCAGAGGCGATTTGTGAGTGTCTGGATGCCGGCGGGAGAGCCGCACTGGTTATGCTGGATCTCTCGGCGGCATTCGATACAGTGCCTCACTCCTTGCTTCTTGATCGCCTCTTGGAGATTGGCATATCCGGGTCTGTTTGGGGCTGGATTAGGTCTTTTTGGAAGGCCGCACCCAGCAGGTCTGGCTCCCACCATGTGCCTCTGTGCCCCAGCGGGTGGTCACAGGTGTCCCGCAGAGGTCATCCCTTAGTCCCCTTCTTTTTAACATCTATGTCACTCCGCTGGTTTATTTAGCGGAGACATTAGGGCTAAGGTGTTGGCCTACGCGGATGACACTCAGCTCCTGTTTTCTTGGGGAAGGGACGATGATTCAGTCCTCTCTGCTCAGCACTGTCTGTCTTCTGTTTTTCATTGGCTTGCTCAGGCACAGCTGAAGTGTAATGAAGAGAAGTCGGAGGTTCTCTTGTATGGCGTATTTCCTGCCAATTTCAGAGAGAGGCTATGGCCCCCTGGTTTCCCCCTGCCTAGTGCAATGGGAAACGCTGCAAAAAATCTGGGGGTCTGGTTCAATGAGAACCTGACCTTTTCAACCCAGGTTAAGAAGCTGGCTGGGACCTGTTTTGGCACCCTGAAAGCTTTGAGGAAGTTTCTTCCTCTCCTTCCAAGACCCGCCAAAGAAACTGTTGTTCGTGCCTTGATTTTGTCCCGCCTGGACTATGCCAACGCACTTTATGTGGGCATCCCTGGCTACCTCTTGAATAAAATGCAGGTAGTTCAAAACTCTGCTGCCAGACTACTGCTGGGTTTGTCTGGCAGGTGTAGTGTGCGCGCTCATTTGCGCTCTTTGCACTGGCTCCCTGTGGAGTCCCGAATAAAATGTAAAACTTTGACCATTGCCCATAGGGCTCTCTATGGCCTGGGACCTATCTATCTACAGAAGAGATTCGCTTTTTACAACCCAGTAAGACAGTTGCGTTCCTCCTCTCAACTTCTGATGCAGACCCCTAGGTTCAACCGCCAAAGGCTTGGTGGGAGCTCCTTTGTGCGGAAAGCTGCCTTGGCATGGAATGCTCTGCCCCTGGAGCTGCGCGGCATCCAGGACCCGGTGATCTTTAAGAAAAAGTTAAAAACTCTTCTCTTCTAGCTGATGCTCTGACCTATGTTTCTTTTTTCAAGTACGCGCCGGGACACTCTGCCGAGTATCTGTGCGCGTTATAAATATATATAACATAACATAACATCGCAACAGTAACGGGTAAGACAAGTGAACTGGCAGTACGTCGGGATAGTCACAGAACATGCTCCTGGCCATCTTCCTAAGCCCCAACACTAGGTGCAGGAACGGTGCGGGCATGAGTCCCACAACGAAAATTCAAATAAGTGATGCGTTGCTGTCACTGATCTCGTGTGAGACAGACATCCGCACATACCCCCGCCCTCAGGCGGGGCCCACAAAGATAAGGATCCATCGCGGGTCCAAGAGGGGCAGGCACAGTCACCATGTACCCACAGACCCCACTGTCAAAAATCCAGTCGCTCAGCTGTACTTAGTCGCTGTAGAGTGAAGGCAACTCTTGGGGTTTAGGTAACACTCACCCGCCTCCACTGGAAGCCGCGCAAACCACCTACCCCTTCGTGCTGCAACCGGGATGGTGCCGAACGGTCAGAAGTGATCCGTAATTATGCTCCAAATGGTGTGCCGTTGAGGGCTGGCGGGAAGCTAATCGACCCCAGCTGCTGCCACGGCGTGTCATGTGACTTGCTCAAGTGTACTGGTGAGCGTAACGCTAGAGTATCGGCCATCTTAGAGCGGCTACAGGTGAAGGTGTGGATGGAGTTTCCCAAGTTAACTACTGGGGTAAAAATCGCATTATAATAAAACGGTGAACCTGCTTATGGATATAACCCGCGTGTTGTTATTATTGTGTCATATCGCGTGACCCTTCAGAGTAGTAATGGCATGCCGGCCATCTTAGAATGGCTGCAGAATTTTGTAAAGGACATTTAAGACTATGCTGTAGTTACATGGCAGACAATTCTATAAGAATACAATCAAAAAACGGGGGAAGGTAGAGGTTCAGGTTAGGTTCACCCTCCTTACTGAATGCAATTCCACAACATCCGGAATACTGGAATTAGGAACCTAACCATAGGAAGAACAGGGATTCCACTGAACATGTGTGAAAAAACCCTCTTTCCAGAAAGAAAAATTCTTTTCTAGAGTCCCCTCACCCACCAGGGTTACCCCTAGGTGGCATGCTTCATCATTGGGGTCCTCTCAATCCGCTATGGATTGAGGCGTGCTGCGACTTGCGAACTACGTAGGAGCACTTAGTTTTAGGAAAATATGTGTGGTGCAGTGATGTGGAGTGGGAAAAAAGGGATTAAAAATACCTAGCTAGTGAGCTAATAATTTATTCCTGCTCCTAGTTGGTATGTTTTAAAATCAGGGGTTAATACTAGGGAGAGACCTAACTGTAATGAGTATGGAGTCCCTAGTACTGGGTCGACATGTTTCGAGCTTTCCCCTAAAACTCTTCTTCAGGACCACACGAGGGCCAGCCCCGTGCGTACCACTCCTAAAGAATCCTGTGAGTAGGAAACAATGGGGTGCACACCTAATGTGTGTTCACCTGATACTTAATACATACGGTTGTACACTGACACGTTGTATCTGTAGGAAATAAAACAAAGGAAAATTATATTCAACTTTGGAAGAGATACATCAACGATGTTCTACTGATTTGGGAGGGTGACGAGTACAACGCCAACGAGTTCATCGAGTGGCTGAACCAACAGGACCCTTTCCTAAAGTTCACACATACCATGAGTAGATCCCAACTGGTATTTCTGGACCTTAACATCTATGCTGTTGATGGCTTACTAGAGACAACCACACACGTAAAACCCACTGCAAAAAACTGTCTACTCCTATACGACAGCTTCCATCCGAGACATCTGAAGGAGAACCTCCCTTTTGGACAGTTTCTCAGACTTAGGAGAAACTGCTCTGAAACTAAGGACTTCAAAGCACAAGCCAAAGGGCTATCCGAGAAACTTCTCACAAGGAAATACCCCAAAAACCTGATATCCAAAGCCAAAAAGAGAGCTGAAAACAACAACAGAGAAGCGCTCCTGGAGACATATCAAAAACAAATCACTGAGAAATAAAAAAGACCTATATGCATCACAACCTTCAACATAGCGTCCGACCGTGCTACAAAAATAGTCAAAAAACACTGGCGCACCCTTAACAGTGGGAATCTGAACATCCCCACACCCATGTACTCACACAGAAAAGGAAAAAACCTAAGAGACATCTTGGTACACACCCACCCCAAACCAGAAATGATAAGACCCAACAAGTACTGAGTACCCTACCGATGGGCCACCACCCTTGCGGGAACTGCAGTGTGTGTCACTTGACCTCCACTACAAAGAAAGTAACTTTTAACAACAAGATGAGTTGGGAGTTACGCAAATTCACTAACTGCAATACCACAGGGGTTGTGTACTTGATCACATGTACATGTAACCTACATTATGTGGGTATGACCACCAGAAAGGTCAGCACCAGGATAGGGGAACACCGCAGCAACATCAGGTGCCTCCGGGTCACCACAAAAATGGCGTCACATTTCAATGAAGTGAAACACACCCCTAACGATCTACACTGGGTAGTATAAGAACATCTCTAACACATTGCCAATCTAAAAAAAAGATTGCTAGAGAAAGAACAGCAGTGGGTGTATAAATTGCACATGGACACTGAAGGATTGAATGATGATATCCTGTGGGGGCAGTTCGCTAAATGAATCAGGAATACATCTTCTGCCAGATTTAGTACAATGTTTGAGTATACCACCCCACTCACAATGAACCAGAAGTATAGGTCATACCTCACGTGATACTCACACTATCGCAAATCATAACGCTAATAACACATGGGTACCACTTCAGCTAGAATACCCAATTACCCAGGAAGGCCCCATCACCATTCCACCAGCAGCGGCTCTTTTGTGAACAGCAGACTGCCTAACGGTGGCATTCAGTCTCCAACTGACAACTACGGGTCTACTATTCCATACATGATATCTTACATTAGCCAGTAATCGGGCATTATTTATGACTTCCACCTAACAAGACACGAGGCTTAGTCATAACATGATGTACATACTAGCTATTCTGAGAAGAGCGCAGTCCAGCTGTTAAGCCTGAGGGTCTTGCGCATCAGTCTGATGTACCTTATCATCCAGGAATCTGGTATTTTTATGACTTCCCCTAACACGACGTGAGGTTTAGTCATTTCATGATGTACATACTAGCTATTCTGAAAACAGATGAATTGTTACGTTTAAGGGTCTTGCGCTTCAATCAGATATACCGTTGCGCTCGTAACATAACCACTACTTTACATCGTACTTGAGTGTCTAAATTTATCCCCTTTATAAATTTATCCCCCTTGTTAGTTTTATTCATTTTTGTCCACAATACCCGACAATTTGGTCACTCTCCTAAGATGGCCCCGCTCCATTGCCAGTCATAGCAGCCATTTTGTGAAAGACATGGTCTAGTTTTTGAATTAAGCATGACTAGGCTGGTCCGGGTCTATTTCATTCGCCCAATATGGCCACGCTACATTGGCAGTCACAGCGGCCATTTTGTGGGTGACACGGTCTAGTTTTTGAAGTAAGCATGACTAAGCTGTTCCGGGTCTATTTAATGGCCACCGGGAGACAGACGCGGTAAGATGCGGTCTCCAGGGGTGCCATCAGGTCATTTTCCGAGAGGAGTGCTTTGACGAAGTAAGTCCAGCCAGACCCTTTTTTGACCTTATTTCTCAGATTTCCAAAGAATTAATAAGGTTTCTATTTTCCTTCCAGGATAAGCTAAGGCACCGGGAATTTTTCTCCCCGGTCCCTATCTCATTTACCTTTAGGAAACTCTAATGAACATCTCTATGTCCCCATTACCATTTTAGGGTGTGACTACAAGCCCCTCTACCCCTGCAGATCATGAGGCATATTTCTGCCTAAACAAAAGTATGTGTCATTGATATGTAATACAAATTTTTTTTTGTTATATATTGTATGTCACGTGGTGTCTTTCTTTCTTTTTTTCATGAGTGCTTTTAAACTGCAATTTGTACATAACCACTTTTCTTCACAAAGACATCGTGTGTGATTGATTTCTTCCACCACAGATGATCGCACAAAATAGCTGTTAAGAACACCCACTATAGAGGAGTACATTGATCGAGATACGACGCAGCATATATTTAGGGCCTGCCAGCTTGGCTGGTAGGCAGGCCTTTTTAATTTTCCTTTGTTTTATTTCCTACAGATACAACGTGTCAGTGTACAACCGTATGTATTAAGTATCAGGTGAACACACATTAGGTGTGCACCCCATTGTTTCCTACTCACAGGATACTTTAGGAGTGGTACGCACGGGGCTGGCCCTCGTGTGGTCCTGAAGAAGAGCTTTAGGGGAAAGCTCGAAACATGTCGACCCGGTACTAGGGACTCCATACTCATTACAGTTAGGTCTCTCCCTAGTATTAACCCCTGATTTTAAAACATACCGACTAGGAGCAGGAATAAAATATTAGCTCACTAGCTAGGTATTTTTAATCCCTTTTTCCCCACTCCACATCACTGCACCACACATATTTTCCTAAAACTAAGTGCTCCTACGTAGTTCGCAAGTCGCAGCATGCCTCAATCCGCAGCAGATTGAGAGGACCCCAATGATGAAGCATGCCACCTAGGGGTAACCTGGTGGGTGAGGGGACTCTGGAAAATAATTTTTCTTTCTGGAAAGAGGGTTTTTTCACACATGTTCAGTGGAATCCCTGTTCTTCCTATGGTTAGGTTCCTAATTCTGGATGTTGTGGAATTCTATAACAATGCCCTACGTGATTCATTCATATTGCAACCAAATCTCAGTTCCTCAACAGTTTGTTTCAGAGGATTTTATTGTGATCTTAGAAGAATCTGAGGTTTCAGGGCAAACCACATTCATGGAAAACACAATGTAGTGGCAGATTTCCTGAGCAGGGTTTTTCCCTCTTTACAAAATCTCAGGCTATCCACATAGGTATTTCAGGAAATACGCAGGAGAATTAGTCAGAGACAGGTAGATCTATTTGCAGTTCGTCATAATGCCCTGCTTCCCTAGTTCTTTTCAATATTACAAGATTCATTGGTGATGGGGTGGATGCACTATCAATTCAATGGACCAAGGGGCTTATTTATGGGCTTTTGGCGTAGAGCAGCACAGCAAGGCACATTGCTGGCCTACGCCAAAGTGAAAGGTCAGGAATGCACTGAATTTAAGCAATACAGTACATTCCTGTCCTTTCTCTCTTCCACCGCCAACTTAGGCACCCTTGCATCATGGTGCAAGGGCGCCTCTGTTGCAAGCTGGATTTTTTGTGCAGGAAGGGGCACCTTCCTGCACAAAAATAATCCTAAGAGGTGTTTTATGCAGAATGCAGCACAAATTGAAAGAGGAAAAAACGAGGAGAAATAAACATATTTCTCCTCGGTATGCCTCACCTCAGGAGGCGTACAGATTTGGAGCTTCCCCAGGTTTACATCACTTTGTAAATCTGGGGCAGCGTCAAGTTTCATGGGTGTTGCATGGGAAACTCCACAGCAACACCTATGGAACACCTCCCGAGCACAGAGTAAGGCGACACAGTGATTTGCGCTGCGTCGCCTTACTCAAGATTTATGAGGCTACTTAAAGCCACGCAGGATAGCTTCATAAATTGAAATGAGAGCCCTGCATCACACGTGTACCATTTTATGTGGTGTGAAAGTGACGCAGGGCTCTCATAAATATGCCCCCAAGTCTCTGATGCATGCTTTTATCTCCCGTTCCTCTGATTCTTTGCTTTATTTCCAAAATTCAGAGGGAGATCAGAAGTGATAAAACTTTGTCCGTATTGGCCAAGAAAACAGTGCATTCCCTGCTTGGATGAGATGCTCATAGACAACATATTGTCCCTTCCACTGGACACTTGCCATCTGTATCCTCAGCACTTATCTCTGATATCACTGAAATGTCTCAGATTGGTGGTTTGGAGGTTGAGAGGGAAGAGTTTGGGAAGTTAGGACATTCTCAGTAGCTATGTCTAGTAAGGCTTCAAGAAGGGAGTCCATGGGAAAATCTTATGATCACCACTGGGGTTTTTCAAATAAATGTGAGTTATCTCCTATTCAGTGTGCCCCAGAAAACACAAGATGGTTTTGATAAAAGTTGGTCAGTAGTGATTTTGAGGTTGTGATTGGCTGCCATCAAAGCATTCACGTCCCCTTGGAGCTCCCACTAATAGTTGAAGGATGAGCATCTAGGATGTTCAAGAGGTTTGAAGTTGTGAGACGAAAGTTTAAGATTTGTTTCATGACACATTTTATTGAGTTTTGTAAAGTACAATACACGTGGAAGTATAATGGTGGTTTAAAAACAACCTTAAAACTATGAAAAGGAAAAACAAAGGCCCTCAACATACTGTTCCCTCCCTCTTCTCCCGCCCTCCCCTCCATTCGACCACAATTAAACACTTTGCCCATGATACAGTCAACTTCCTGCCCTCCCTCTAAAGATGTTCAGACATCACCCCATGTATGTGCGTATTTCCTTTTCAAGTATGTCCTTCCAAAAGGTTAAGATTTTATTTCTATTATGAGAGTTACAGGTGGTATTGACAACAGTGTAGGAACCATCTTTTGAGCCTTTGCATGAGATCTCTAAAAAATATCTGTCTTTAAAGGTGGTCTTCTTGGTGGTAGTTACTACTGCAAGACGTTTGGGTGCATTCATATGCAGCCCTCCCAATTTAAGAATTTTTTTAAGATAGAATAGTTTTGAGGTTTTGATTCATCTTTTATTGCAAAGTGAACACATGGAGTAGATGGATAAAGGAAGTAACTGTGCTATCATATAAA
Source organism: Calotriton arnoldi (assembly GCA_963921515.1). Taxonomy (NCBI): domain Eukaryota; kingdom Metazoa; phylum Chordata; class Amphibia; order Caudata; family Salamandridae; genus Calotriton; species Calotriton arnoldi. Next base: position 2,527,519 of record CAWUFW010000039.1, read on the forward strand.
AAGTCCTGGCATTCCCTTTCAGGTTTTATACAGGCTTGTTCCAAGAGAGGAAAGGCAGCATTAAGGGTAAATTAGTCCGAAACATATATTACTGACATTTGTACTGAAGCAACTTGGGCAGATCTTCCAACATGTGTACATCAGTATAGGTTGATCCTGGCTTTGTTGAGAGATTCACAACTAAATAGGAACGCTATAGTTAGCTGTAGATCAGTGACATGGCGATAATTAAAGTGTTTTGCTATGGCAAGACTCCTGACTACAGTGTGTTTTATTTGGACACATGATGAAGAATATATTAATGACTCAGCATTTCTGTAAATAGTAAGGAATGGGCTGAGGAATTCTGGATGAGGATGTAATGTCTAGATTACTCATGGGTAATCTTCATTTCTCTGATTCTGCATTCCTCGTCCCAGTACTTACATTAAGGTCTTTGTCGCAGGTTAGGAGCTTAAAACATCAGGAAGTTCAAGGGACATCGATCTCCTTTACATGATAAAGAGGGTGGGTCTAAAGTTATTATTACATAGGGAAAAAGTTGCTTGGGAGAGGTAGTTGTAGGAAAGCAGCACCTCTGCACTGAAAATAGTAAGTACTGGGGCAAGGAATGCAGAACCGGAGTAATGGAGATTACTGGTAAGTAATTCAGACATTCTTCGACATGAAGCTTTTGATAAAACTCTCTCCTTCAGTCCAGCACAAACAAGTTTTGGCAAAGCCATTAGGTCTGGCCAAGAACATTTCTGGTGCAATAGTTAGCTTTGTTATTTACGATGCTGTAACAAATTATCTGCTACAATGCAAAGTGATTTACTCCGTTTAATAAAAACGAGATAGCATAAATAGCACTAATTAGTTCAGAAGTGCGTTTCCTGCTTGTTGTATTATTTGATGCTTTTTTTTCAAACGATACAATATAGAGTATCTCCTGCTATAAAATTACAGAAGGTACTAACCAGTTAATTTTTTACATTTTGGTCACGAAGTTCGAGCAGTTTAGTTGCTTCTGGGACGCTCTCCCTATTTCTTTTCATCTTTTTTTTGTGTCTCATTCTGTTGCTTCCAGTGATAGTGGGGGGTTTGAGTTAAGTCACAGGGAATATTTTGTTTTGTCTACATGGACCGACATAGAGTATGCACCTGCCTGTGCTGACTGCCATTTTTGCCTCTCACCAGAGGACCAACAACTAGACAACTTTTTAGGTCGATCCTCAACAGCACTTGCGCTGTCTGCAAGACCTGTTGTATCTCTTCTGTGGGCTTTTGGCACACCCACCGATTGCCATTGGTTGTTATCTGTGGCATTCAGAAATGCTGGCTTGTTATTGGTGTTTATCTGTGTTGGTCCCTCCTTTCTGTGTCTATTCACTAATGGTTTCTTTTGGTCGGCCTGCAACGCTCCTTCACAGCGTGCAATGGCTCCCTCCCATCTGGTTTAATAATGCTGTTTAATTTTGCCACAGATTTTGCAGTTTATTTTCACCCCAAGAAAAAGTAAGACCATGGCGAGAAGACGCCGCCAAGGGAAACAAAGAAGAGCAGGCCGGGGCTCTCCCCAGTGCCTCTGGAGAGCCGCTGCTCTAAAATTAATGCCAGAGCACGAGGAGCACCCCATAATGCACTGCGGGGCTTGCCTGTATTTGTTTGATTAAAAAAACTTGTTTTGTATTTCTGGTGGCCCCAGGAGAATGGGGTCACCAGCAAAAGGATCTAGAAGTGCGGGGGAAGCTCCAGGAGCAGAACAGCCTCACCCCAAAAGTAATTGGAAAGGCCCCACCCTATTTGAATGTGTCTGTTTCTGTCCCATGGCGATTTCACTAATGTGTGTTTATGGTCGGCCATTACGCTGCTTCACAGCGTGTGAGATGGTTCGCCTCCTGACTGATTTTATATTTCTGTTTAATTTTTTCACAGATTATTTGCAGCTGGAGAAAAAGTAAGACCAAGGCAAAAAGTTGCCGCCAAGGGAAACAAATAAGAACAGGACGCAGCTCTCCCCAGTGCAGCCGGAGATCCGCTACTCTAAAATTCATGCCAGAGCGCAACCTCACAGACAATGCTATCAGCATCGTTGTAACTACATCAAGGCTGTTTTCTAGAGGATAGACCTCACATGCGAGGATGTCTGCATAGTTATAACTACATTTAGGCCGTTTTCTAGAACATAGGTGCCATTATGCGAGGTAAGTCTTGTTTCCTGTCGCAGGGGCAGTGTCTGGTGCGTGTTCATTGTTGCCCTTACTACCCAGCATAGAAGATATTAAGTTGATGGCATGTTCCCCATTTCAGCTTTTGGATGACCTGTGAGCATGGCTGCAATACAGTTCTAAAAATGGTATCAAAGTGCAGTTCTAGTAGCTTTGGGTAAAAGGGGTAGCGAGCTTGCATGATTTTCAACAGTTAGATTGGCCTGGCTATTGGCAATTACATGCTCTGTGCCTGTCTGAGGAACTGTGGTTCTAGCCTGGTTTCCCTCACTTAGCTCTTCTAATTCTGATTCCATGTTAGGAAGCATGATAGGAGTCTGGGGGTAGTGTCATCATCTACTCGAGCAGGAGGTGCAAATATGGTAGCGAAAGTCCCACATTCTGGCACTGTTGTAGATGTGGAGGCCACAACCCCTAGACCTTTCCTGTTGCCTCCGGAGATAGAGCTGAGATGCTGGTTCACTGATGTCTTTGTCCTTGTCTATAGTACTTACCATGTCTTAGCTTGCTCAGGGATCTTTGAAAAAAATCCATAATCTACTTCGGTCCTGAGGAGCGATAAGACTCCTCAAGCTGCAGTATTCATTTAGTGATTTTTCCAGAATTATGCCACCATTTACCTCTTTTTCCATCTAATACTACTTTTCTCATTCCAATACACACACAAAATACAACACCCAGAAGTATACTTGGAATACCAAGGAACTGAAGAGGGGGAGGTTGATTGCGGGAAAGACAGAAAGTGGTCCAAGTCTGGAGCACCTTAGCATTTATACTGGCCACCTGAAAGCAGTGAAGCATACCATATGGATCTGAAGCTGGTTCTAGTCCAAGTTCAGGGAGCCAAGGGATATAATGGAATGTTGTCTCGTAGTATACTTTCATAGCGGTTTATAATTTTTAAATGCTCATGTCTTGTAAATGGCCACTTGCTGTCAAGAACCTCCATCCTTGTGTCCTGTGAGAAGTGTCCTACATGAGTGCAGCACAGGGCACCATCAACCATGTTGTTTCTAGCCTACAAAGCCACCTGCAGCCCATACTTAGCACCCCAGAGTTCTTAAGCATCACCCACTTCCAAAGTATTTTGGCTGCAAGTATTGCAGCCCCATGCTTGTGCTGAGCCCACGCTGCCACTAGGTTACTGCACTTCCCGCTTCCTGTTGCCAAGTCCCATTCCTGCAACCTGGTGCCAGTCTTAAACCCCGCTGAGTCCTTTTTCACACAGCAGGAGTACAGTGTAACCCTCAGCACTTTAGACAACAGCCTCCCTCTGGCATTACCTGCCAGTTGTTTCCTATAACAAGCTTTTGCTGATTGTTCTACTCGCAAGATGTCATCAGTTAACCATGCACAGTTCTGTAGCTATAACTTTCAGCATCCTGCCTCCCTGCAATTTGTGGTAAGGGGTAGAACGTCTAGCTTAAGGACTACATGTATCACGCACAATAAACATAATGTATGAGCGGTGTTATTCTATTAGGAAAAAATATGACTTTTCTATTAAGAGGATTTCCTCAGTAAATTTAATATGTGCCATGACATTGCTAATACTTCTGCCTAAAGTGGAAATTATTCTGCAATTCTGTTGTGTGCAGCAGGGAAACCATGCACATGAAAACAGGGTTTCAACAATCACATGGACCTGTAACCAAGTGCAGTATTTGTTCATTGAAGCCAGGGTTGTGAGTTGTACAGTTATCCTGCGGGTGGCGGCTTTGGCATGAAGGGCATGCACTTCTCAATGCTCACTCTGCAGAGGAAACAGATTATATCTAAAACAGTGATTTATCTTGCGACATTTCATATTATGATAACATATACTGATATGGTCAATTGTGAAACACATTCAAATAATAGAAATTGCTCAAAACAATTAATGATCTCCTGTTAATCAAAGCAGATGATCAAAGATAGACTTTTTCAGAATTATTCACATATCTGAAAGAGACACGTTAGTGATAGATTCCTTACCTTAGAATATCCCCAGGCGTCAGACTGGATCTGGAAAGTTTTTTCGTCAGCAGTACCCCTGCGCGTCGGTAGGTGGCGTCGTGCAGCTCCGCGTTCGTCGCTGGCGTCGTAAGCGCCGAGATGACGTCACGGAGACTACTTAGGCGCCACCCATGCGCGCTGACGTCAGTTCTTTCTTTTCCGCGCTAGCAAGCGCAGATCCGGTTAGAGCACGTACCTTAGTCACTTTTTGACTAGTTTTGAGACTTTTTGTCTCTAATTTCTATATTTTGACTCCTGGTGCCACGTAGGGATGCCTGGGTTTAAATCCTGCGGGGCCTGCCGCCATACGATGTCGGTGGCCGAACCCCATGGCGTCTGTCTCTACTGTCTAGAGCGCGACCATGACTCCCGGTCATGTTCCGACTGTCTGGCCATGGCTCCGAAGGCTTTGCGGGAGCGGTCCCGAAAGCTGCTGGAGGCTGGACAGTTGTCTCCGCGCCGTTCCAGGTCCAGGGGTCGCTCGAGGGACCGACCGCGGAGTTGCCATCATCGCTCCTCGGGGTCCAAGTCTTCACCCTCGGATTCGGGTAAGCGACGTCATAAAAAGAAGTCGGAGAAACGCGTACGCTCTCCGACCTCCCCCCGTCGGTCTTCGGACGCGGACGAGGGGGCCCGGGGTCTTTCCCCCGCGGCTCCGTTGGAGCCTGTCAGTCCCGCGGCCTACCCGCCATACCCGGGTCCGTCGGCGACTCGGTCCCAGGTGCAAGAGTTTCTTGCTGCCATGGACTGCCTTTTTGGGCCTAGGGCTCCCGCCGGTGCGCCTTCAGGCCCCCGGTCCCTTTTGGGGGCCCTTGGTTGCCGCCGGCTCCGCCGTCGGCTCTGGCCCCTGCGCCCCGAGGTCCTCCGCCGGCGGCCCCGGCGCTGCAAGGTCCTCCGCCGGCGGCTCTGGCGCCCCCTGCGGCTCCCTTCCCGGCACCGCCCTGGGTGCCGTTCGGCCCACCTCCGCCCTTGCCCGCATTTCCAGCTTGGAACCCGGATTGGGCCTTGGAGCTGGAGTGGCGCCGATCCCGGCGCCGGTGGAGCATTTTTTTTCCCCTGTGCCTCCCTCGCCGTTGCAGCCTGTGCCTCGGGCTGTTGGGGAAGAGGAGGACTGGGAGGGGTCGGAGGACCCTCTTGCACGGCAGTGTGAGTCCGAACAGGAGTGGGCAGAAGACTCAGAGGATGCCAGTGGCCTTGACCTCTCCTCTGAGCCTGGGTTTGTGTCTCCTCCCACTCTCATGGAGGAAGGCGCAACCTACACTGTGGTGCTCCGTAGAGCAGCTGAGGCTCTTGGCCTTGAATTGCCTACTGTTGCCCTCCAAACTAACCTCCTTACTGAGGTGCTTCAGCCTACAGCAAGTTCTGTGGAACCTCTGCTTCCGTTCAATGAGGCCTTGACGGATGTTTTGATGGGTACCTGGTCTAGGCCAGCCACAGGGGTCCCTGTAGATAAAAATGTGGCCAGACGTCACTGTCCGGCACTGGGTGACCCTGCCTTTCTGACAACTCATCCGACACCGGAGAGCCTGGTCATTCAGGCTTCCACTTCCCAAACAGCATTCCCTACCGCTCCGCCGGATAAGGAATCCAAAAAGCTGGAGCAGCTTGGCAAAAGGTTGTTTTCCTCTGCCAGCCTGAGGCTGCGGTCGGTCAACACCACATGCCTCTTGGGCCGCTATTCTCACGCTGTGTGGGACACGGTGGCGCAAACTCTGCCCCAGTGCCCCGAAGAGGTTCGGGCTGTGCTTTCCCAAGCTGTTGCAGAGGGGAAGGATGCCGCGAGATTCGCCATTCGGTGTGGGTTGGACGCCGCGGACTCTTTGGAAAGAGCCATCTCACGACAGTGGCCTTGCGGCGACATGCCTGGCTGCGGTCCACGGGGTTTTCGGGGATGTCCAGAGTTCCCTCATGGACATGCCTTTTGATGGTACTCGCCTTTTGGCAATAAGGCAGACAGTGCGCTGGAGCGTTTTAAGGACTCTCGGGCTACAGCCAAGTCCTTGGGTCTCTCCACCTTCCCCCCAGCCACGTCTACTTTTCATTCCTTTCGTGGCCGCGGCAGGGGCGCCTCTACACGTCCGTTCCAAAGGCCTGCGCAGAACCAGCCTCTGCGTGGCCACGGGCGCGGTGGCCGCCGTGGCGGCACAGGGGGCCAGCGTGCGGGTCAGCCCACCTCCGCTCCCGCAGCATCCGCCTCAAAGCCTTCCTAGTCCGCGCTTTGGGGTGCACCCAACGCCGGTGGGCGGCAGGATTCAACATCACCTCCCCCACTGGCGCTCTGTCACTTCGGACAGCTGGCTGCTACAAATCATCCGAAGGGGCTGTTCCCTCCCCTTCGAGTCTGCCCCCCGTCCATGCCACCTCAGTTCCACCGCATGTCGGGGGATCACTTAGCGCTTCTCCGACAGGAAGTCACGGCCCTCTTGGCCAAGGGGGCCATCGAGCGCGTTCCTGGGCCAGAAGTAGGACATGGATGTTATTCCCACTACTTTCTGGTCCCCAAGAAGGACAAGGGGGCTTGCGCCCCATCTTGGACCTCCGGAACGTCAATCGCTTCCTCCGGAAGGAGAAGTTCAAGATGTTGACTCTGGCTCAGGTCTTGGCTGCCCTCGACCCTGAAGACTGGATGGTAGCGTTGGACTTGCAGGACGCATATTTTCACATTCCCGTCCTGCCGGCCCACCGGCGTTACCTGCGGTTCACGGTAGGCCAGGAGCATTTTCAGTTTACCGTGCTCCCTTCGGCCTTACAAGCGCCCTCGGGTGGTCACGAAAGTGATGGCGGTGGTCGCAGCTCATCTGCGCAGGTCAGGGTGTCAGTCTTCCCCTACCTCGACGACTGGTTGTTGAAGGCGGGCTCGCCCCAGGCAGTCGTCACCCACCTTCAGACTACGGACGACCTCCTGCAGTTGCTGGGGTTCTCCATCAACGTGCCAAAGACGCACCTGAGTCCTTCTCAGAAGCTCCCCTTCATCGGAGCGGTTCTAGATTCGACGCAGTTTCGGGTTTATCCTCCTGAGCAGCGGGTCCGGGATATTCAGGCTATGATTCCCATCTTTCAGCCTCTATCCGAGGTTTCAGTCAGGATGACCCTCCGGCTCCTGGGCCTGATGGCCTCCTGCATTCTGCTAGTGCAACATGCCAGGTGGCATATGCGGGCTCTGCAGTGCGACCTGAAGTTCCAGTGGGCGCAGCATCAGGGCAACCTGTCCAATCTTGTCCAGATCTCGGAGGGCACTGCACGACAATTGCAGTGGTGGCTCACGAATCGCGATTGGGTCAATGGCAGATCCCTCTCCCTTCCCCAACCGGAGCACACAGTGGTGACGGATGCGTCCCTCCTGGGATGGGGCGGCCACTTGGGAGAGGCGGAGATCAGAGGCCTCTGGTCTCCGGCAGAGTCCCGGCTCCATATCAATCTTTTGGAGCTTCGGGCGATCCGACTTGCACTGAAGCCATTCCTTCCCTCTGTCCGGGGAAGTGTAGTGCAGGTGTTCACGGACAACACCACCGCCATGTGGTATTGCAACAAACAGGGCGGGGTGGGGTCGTGGACCCTATGTCAGGAGGCTCTGCGCCTCTGGACATGGCTGGAACATCAAGGCATTACCTTGGTGGTTCAACACCTAGCAGGTTCTCTGAACGCCAGGGCCGACGAACTCAGCCGCCGGTGCTTGATGGATCACGAATGGCGTCTGAACTTGGACGTGGCGCAAGGTCTCTTTCTGCAGTGGGGAGAGCCTTGGTTAGATCTATTCACCACCGAAGAGAACGTGCAATGTCATCAGTTCTGCGCGTTGGAATTTCCAAGGCGGCACTCCGCTCGGCGGCGCTTTCGTCGCGAGTGGAGCTGCGGTCTGTTGTGCGCCTTTCCGCCTATACCACTTCTGCCCAGAGTGCTGAAGAAGATTCGGCGCGACCGGGCCCAAGTCATCCTTGTGGCTCCGGATTGGGCACGAAGATACTGGTATCCCGAGCTACTCAACATGGCGATCGATCTCCCGATCCGACTGCCTCTTCGGGAGGATCTTCTGTCGCAGCAGCAGGGGATGGTCCTCCACCCGAACCTGTCCAGCCTCCACCTCCATACGTGGAGATTGAGCGGCGACAGTTGACAGCTTTTGAACTTCCTCCCGAAGTTTGCGATGTCATTCTGGCAGCCAGGCGTCCCTCCACTAAAACGGTATACGCCTGCAGGTGGAACAAGTTTGTGGCATGGTGCACAGCAAAATCTGTGGATCCCCTTTCTGCCCCTCTTTCTAAGGTCCTTCTGTTCCTACTATCCTTGGCCCAGCAGGGCTCTGCTCTGGGCACTGTCAAAGGTTATCTTTCGGCCATCTCCGCCTTTCTCAAGCTTCCAGATCAGCCTTCTCTCTTTAAGTCCCCGGTTGTTAACCGTTTCCTCAAAGGCATTAGACACACGTTTCCTCCCGTGCCTTTCATAATGCCTCAATGGGACTTAAATCTTGTCTTGACCTATCTCATGTGCGCTCCCTTCGAGCCCCTTCATAACTGTCCTTTACGTCTTCTTACTCTAAAGACGGCTTTCCTGGTAGCTATCACCTCTGCCAGAAGAGTGAGTGAGCTCCAGGCTCTTTCTTCTAAACCTCCTTTCCTTTCTGTTCATCCGGACAAGGTGGTTTTAAGGACCCGTCCTTCTTTCTTGCCAAAGGTTGTCATGCCCTTCCACATCGGGCAGACCATCACTTTGCCCACTTTCTTTCTGCATCCTTCAAAAGAGGAAGAGAGGCTCCATCGTCTGGACCCAAAACGTGCGCTCTCGTTCTATCTAAAGCGCACACAACAGTTCCGGGTGGATGACCAGCTCTTTGTTGGCTAAGTGGGCGCCAAAAAAGGTCGGGCCGTGCACAAACGCACCATCTCTCGGTGGGTCGTTTTGTGCATCAAAGCTTGTTACTCCTTGGCTAAGAAGGAGCCTCCTGTGGGGCTGCGTGCCCATTCTACCAGGGCAACAGCAGCCACTACTGCCTTGGGACGCGGCGTTCCCTTGCAGGATATTTGTCAGGCAGCCACGTGGGCCTCGCTGCACACATTTACCAAGCATTACTGCCTTGACAGTCAAGTCCGGAGAGATGGCTTCTTTGGCCGTTCTGTTCTCCGTGACTTTCTGGTGTAATCTATTTGCAGACCCACCACCGGGTTGGTATTGCTGGGGTATCTATTCTAAGGTAAGGAATCTATCACTAACGTGTCTCTTTCAGATGCACAAGTTACTACTTGTGTAACGATATATCTGTAAGAGACATTAGTTAGTGATAGATTCCCTACCGCCCCACCCATCCTCCCCGTTCTGCGAACTAATTCTAGGGTTAAGGTCATCCCTTTCAGGGCCCTAGTTTCATGGCACCAGTGGTCGGTTTCTTGCATGGCTCTGCGTTCCTGGCGTGGAAAGTCGTGTACAGAACTGACGTCAGCGCGCATGGGTGGCGCCTAAGTAGTCTCCGTGACGTCATCTCGGCGCTTACGACGCCAGCGACAAACGCGGAGCCGCACGACGCCACCTACCGACGCGCAGGGGTACTGCTGACGAAAAAACTTTCCGAATCCAGTCTGACGCCTGGGGATATTCTAAGGTAAGGAATCTATCACTAACTAATGTCTCTTACAGATATATCGTTACACAAGTAGTAACTTGTGCATTAAAACCAAAACAGTATTTTCACAGTGTACACACTGAATTTCAGTCCCATGTTTTGGGTGCCGATGGGGTATTATTAGTGAACAATAAAGAATAGAATTACTAAAAGAAACAAGCATTTGCAATGCCAATAGGTCTTGCGTTTGCGAGAGTTTGAGCTATTGACATTCTAAATGACAATGCCTTTTAGTTATGTGTTTTGAAAACCTGCAAGCGGTGCGTAAACATGCATCTTGTACTTATAGTTGTTGCTTACGAGAAGCAAGACTGGCAGTAACTGCGCCTCATTTACTGCCAGCCTTGCTTCTCGTAAGCAAGGACTGTAAGTACAAAGTGCGTGTTTACGCACCGCTTGCAGGTCTTCAAAACACATAATTAAAAGGCTTTGTCATTTACAATGCCAATAGCTCAAACTCTCCCAAATGTGAGACCTATTGCATTGCAAATGCTTGTTTGGTCTAGTTGTTTTTTGGCACTGATGAGTAGGCTCAAGCACATCTAAGCCCGTCTGTGCATCGCGCATTTACTGTGCCAGCCATGCTGGTTGTTTTTCGGTAGAATCTCTCGATAGACCCTTACTCTACTCTAGGGACGCACTTTGAAATATAAGCCGAGACAAGCTTGGTCAGGATGAACCCTTACAATATATGAATACATCACATGCCCCGCACTACGACCAGGTCGCCACAGGTGATATGTGAGACCGTTAGTCAGCAGAGGTAAATTTGGAGCCGTAATATGTTATGCTACCAGGTGCACTCCAGGCAGAACAAGAAGTAGTGTTAAGGCAGTTGGACATGCACGGGCAGCAATAGAGGAATATCCAACTGTTCGTTTGGGAATCAATAAGGGTCTACAGTGGGCCTTAATTAATGCATGTTTGGCGGTTTATCATGATGATATAGAAATCTATAATCTCCTGGACCAAGGGCTTCTTAATGCTTTATCATTGAGACTTGGTTATCAGATACTAACCTGATTTAGTGGCAATGTGCCCGTCAGGATTCACTTTAATGCATTGGCCACGCCCTAACTGACACAGGGGCAGGCAGAGAACTACTGACTTGGCCCCAGCCCTACCGGCCTCTCTGCAGCCCTCGACAATCCTGCGCCAAAGAAAACTCGTCCTGCAGCCAAGCAACCTCCAAAACCCTGGGAGGACTGCCTGCCTTCAACAAAGATCAAGCTCTCCAGAGAACAGCGGATCTGTTCACCAGCAACAAGCTTCAAGCAAGGCCTCTGTGACCTGAAGAACTGCGAAACCCTGCTCTCGGTTCCACCTCTGCACCTGACACCTCTGGCCTGAGTCCAAGTGGCCCAACGGGTCCAGCGAGGTTCACCATCACTCCCGAGCCCAAGTCCATCGTGGGTTGACCCCTCCCAGACTCCTTGATATCGCTGGCACCCTCTGGACGGAGACTCCCTCAACCGTGACTTTGTCCGGTAAGCCGTTTCCGACAGCAAAAGGCACCTCTGCACCCATTGGCCCTGGGCCTTGGTGAAGAGGGCCAAAGTGTCACTACATCCCTGAGCTTTGCAACTTACCTCTCCAGCTGTTGGTTTCCTTCGACCGGCCTCCTGGCCTGAGCCTGCAGCCCTTTTCCAATTTGGCCTTTCTCCGTTGCTTACCATTGGGCACCGAATGCTGTGTTGGCACCCTGCACCCAGCCTCGCCTGCGCCGCTAGTGCTGTACTGTTGGTGCTGAACTGAACCTTGTCCAATACTGATCATAACTCCAGACGCCTGGTTTTGTAAATCGATGTTACCTATCTGTATGCTGAATGTTTTCTTTCTCCCATAGGTTAACATTGCAAAGTCTGAGGATTGCACTAAGCGTCCCCTTTTGATAATGAAAAGTATTTCTATTGCAAAACGTATTTATCTGAGACGAACTTCTGTGGTTTTACCAAAATAAATATAATCAAGTATTATTTTTATAAATTGGTCTCAGATTTAAACATTGAGTGTGTGCCTCATTTATTGCCACTGTGTGTACAACAAATGCTTACCACTGCCCTCTGATAAGCCTAACTGCTCACCCACCCTACCACAAAAGAGAGCATTAGTATTATCTACTTTAGCTTCTGTAAAGCCTCAGGGGATCCGGTGAACTCTCTGCACACTATACTCTTTTTGGTATAGTACATAGAGAGTTAACTTCCTACTTTGGTGGATCAACGGTGGGGTCTATGACTTTGCGTTTGCTGAACCATTCTGACAATAAATGACCACAGGAATAAATTCAGACATTGCCTTTAGTTAAATTGTATTTTTGCAAATTGACTATTTATCCAAATCTTAAAATAATTGTCAGAGCCCTGGTTAGGTCCCTTTTAGTACAACTGTTTTAAAAGTCCATACCTTACTGTACTTAGGAAACCAGCATTGTTAGGTTTTTTCCTCTCCAAAAAGGTTCTCAACTTAGCAAAAATAATGAGTACCAAAAGTAGTAACTCAGAAGAGCTGCTGCAGGTTGATGAACTCGACCTCACACCTTATCTGGCCTTAAACATGAAACAGCTTGGAGGCATGTGTAAAACCTATGGCCTCAAGACTGGGGAAAACCCTACCAATTCGCAGCTCCAGGAGCTTTTGGCAGAGTATGACAAAAAGCATCCAGAGGATGACTCTGATCTTGCAGGTGATCAAAACACTGACAGTGGGAGTGACAGTGTAACACTCTAAGACAGAAAAGCACCTTCAGATGAAGAGCTTGCTCTGGAAAGACTATCCAGGAGGGCAGCTCTAGAAGCACAACTCCCGGCTATAGAGCAAGAGAGAAAAGAGTTGGGCCTAGGATCCATCTCTGGTGGCAGCACAATCATAACTAGGGAGAAAGTAGATTCTTTTGACCGTAAAATCCCCAAATGGATTGTCCCAAACGTTTTTGAGGGTGATGATATCACCAACTGGTTATTGCTTTTGAGAGGGACTGTCTTAGCAGACAGTTCCACATGAAGCTATGGAGTGCTATCCTGTGGGAAATGTTCTCATGAAAGTGCAGGGATAAACTCCTGACACTCGGTGAGAAAGGTGCTGAATCATATGATCTCATGAAGGGTACCCTAATTGAGGATTTTGGACCACTGAAGAGTACAGAATCCGGTTCAAGGAGGCTCAAAAAACCCAGAGCCAGACCTGGTTAGATTTTGTAGACTACTCAGTAAAATCACTAGGAGGTTGGTTAGATGTTAACCATGTGCCTGACTTTAAAGGGCTTTATAATTTGATAATGAAAGAGCATCTTTTAAGTAATTGTTACCAAGAGAAGTTACATCAAAACCTAGTAGACCTGGGGCCAGTCTCTCCCCAAGAGTTGGAGAAGAAGGTTGATCATTGGGTCAGAAACAGAGTGCCCAAAACCAGATATGGTGGAGGTGACCAAACGAAAGAGGCCACAAAGACTCCCCAGAAGAGATAGAGGATCACTCTGGAAAAGATAAAGTAAGGAGTCCCCTGTAAAACACCAGTCTAGGAGGAAGGGCCCAGAGACAATTCATAAACTAACAAGCATTTGCAATGCAATAGGTCTCGCAATTGCAAGATTTTTACCTATTGGCATTGTAAATGGCAATGCCATTTATTTATAGGTTAAAAAAAATCTGCAATAATAAAAGGCATTGCCATTTACAATACCAATAGGTAAAAGTTTCTAAAATGCGAGACCTATTGCACTGCAAATGCTTGTTTACAACTGGCATTCCGAACTCAAATATCTGAAAGTGCTTTGATATGCGTCAATGAAATAAGGTATTTCCTTATGTTAAGGCTTTGTTTTAATCTCTGTGGATTTTTCAGCACTTTTATATAGCAAGAACTTGACCCAAATGTAGTCCTGTGTAGATACTGTAGCGGGGGAGTAGGGGGGCTCATCAGTTGTGTGTAGATACCTGTAGCGGGAAGCAGGGGGCTCAGGCAGTTGTGTGTAGATACCTGTAGCGTGGGGGGCAGGGGGCTCAGGCAATTGTGTGTAGATACTTGTAGTGGAGAAGCAGGGGGCTCAGGCAGTTGTGTGTAGATACCTGTAGCGGGAAAGCAGGGGGCTCAGGCAGTTGTGTGTAGATACTTGTAGCGGGGAAGCAGGGGGCTCAGGCAGTTGTGAATAGATACCAATCCAATCCAAACAAGCTTTATTCGACATATTAGTCATAAAAGCACAATACATAAATATTTCATAAAACACAGTACAAAAATGTGATTTAAAGCCAGATTGGGGAGATTAGATTAAGTCATCGTAAAAACTAATATCAATAAAACATTTAAAATTACAATATAAACTCAATTGATAAAAAACAGCAGCATTTTTTTGGATTTCATTGCCAAAGGGGTAAAGAAAGTTTGGCCATGATTGGTATACCGGCACTTAGTTGGGACTAATATCTATTTTGCATAGTATATGGTTTACAGCTCCCCTAATACATGTGCAGATTCGAAATAGCAGACTCAACCTAATTTTACAGTAGGAGAATGCGACCTTTTGGCCCATGACCACCCCAAGAATTTTGCTAACGCTATAACAATAGGAGTTGACGTGTCGGTGCGTAATATTCTTTCTGCTTCATTGCTCCTTCTGGTGCCTAATGATTTGCAAATTGGCATGAGCCATAAACTTCGTGGGGCAACATATCCTGGACAGGCGAACAATAAATGTGCCAGCGACTCCACATTAGCCTGGCAAACGGGGCACAAGTTATCACCGGATTTAGCTCATCTGGCAGTAAAAGCTCTTATTGGCAGTGAGCCCACCTAAATTGGAAGTATAACTTCCGATCGTGCGGTTTTGTTATTGTGTCCCAGTATTGCTCTAAGCTAGGGGTTAGTTTAATATCCAGGATGATTCCGGTTAGTGAAGATGATTCGCTATTTCTCAATGTGTTGTGCGTTACCATGTCCCAGTATTTTTCTTTTATAATCTTTTTCGAGGGGAAGAGGGAACTTATTGGATCGTCCCACAATGCTGTCATGCCAATGCTTATTAAAGTGGCTCTAACCTCACGTAGCCATTTAATTTGATGAAAGTTATCAGCCTTTATTATATCTTTGAAGCCGGCAGCGTATGATGCCAATTCAGGTGTAGTCCATATTCTACGCCAGTATAGTAGAGGGCGTAATTTTGCAATGTCAGCCACTGGTTTTCTACCAAGGTCATCGAGTAGGGGACACACTGGAGTACTTTGTGGGAGATTGGTAATCTTGCGTAGGAACCTATTTTCTACTATGGTACGCTTAGACAGGTTCTCACAACCCCATAGTTCTCCCCCGTAAAGGGCTGAGCTGACCACTTTCATATTATATATCTCGAGCACCGGACTGATTGGTTTTGTGAGTGAGATGTTATACTCAAGATGGAGCACTCCTGACAGTTGCCGGTGCTTCAGTGTTGCCAGATCAATTTGTTGGTTCGATTTCAAGTCGTTCTGTATATTGACCCCCAGGTAGGTAAACGCATTGACTTGCTCCAAAGGACGGTTATTCATTAATATGCCACCTTTGAATGCTCTGTGTGGATTAAAAGACATAAGTTTCGTTTTCGACACATTAACTTCCAGGCCCTGCGTGAAGCAAAACTCCTCAAAAATTGACAGGGCCCATTGGAGACTACTCGGGGTCTTTGAAATAATTAATGTGTCGTCTGCGAACATTAATATAAAGATTTTTACACCTGCTAGTGTTGGAGCGTCAGTAGCAGTAGTTTCCATACAATTCACTATTCCGTTGATAAACAAGGAGAATAGTGTAGGTGCCATGACACAGCCCTGGCGCACGCCTCTCTCAATTGGAAAGGGACTGGTAACATTGCCCTGTGAACCCCATCGGATTTTGGCATAATTATCTTCATGTAATCTGATAATGAGGGTTAGCAGTTCAGAAGGCATCCCCATTTCTTGCAGAACCACCCATAGTTTTGTGCGGGGGACAAGATCAAACGCTGACTTTAGGTCAACAAAGGCAGCATACAAGCTACCCTTACCCAGAACCACCGTCTTCCAGTATAATAAAATAAAGCGAAACACCTGGTCGATGGTACTAGTGTAGGCCCGAGAGCCAGCCTGCAGGGGGGATAGGATACTATATTCATCTATCCACTCTTGGACCTTATTAAGAACTAGCCGCCCCATTATCTTCTGCAAGGAGTCTATTAAACTGATGGGCCTGTAGTTTCCTGGGTGAGATTTATCCCCTTTTTTAAAAACGGGGATAATTTCAGCCCCTTTCCATGAGTCATGGACTGGCGCACCATGGACAACAGTGTTAGCCAGCAGGAAAATATACCGGCACCATCTGCCTTTGTCATAAAGGAATATATCCCCTGGAATGCCGTCTGGGCCGGGTGCTCTACCACCTGTTACTGATCTCAGTGCTGCGTCAACGTCTGCCCTACAAAAAGCCTCATCTAGATAAAACAAATAAATAATCTCAACCGAATCTTTCTCAGATGGACTACGGGCATATTGGGGTTTGAAATGATTAACCCAATCTTCCTGTGTTACATGGTTTTGAGGCTGCTGCGGTTGTCCTCCTCTGTCCCATTTTATTATGTTCCAGAAGTGCTTGATGTTACTCAAGGCACAAGCCTCCTTAAGATCCTGCCTTCTTTTTTCATCCCAGGTTTTCTTGGCCTTTTTCTGGGTACTCCTATATATTTGCCTAGCTGCTCGCACTGCGGCGGGATCACCTGTTTTGATAGCTAGCCCTAATGATTCGCGTGCCACTCTACATTCCTTATTAAACCAGTGACAGACTTTCTGGTTTGTAGCCTTTTTGGATTTGCACTGCTTAATAAAATGCGTGCGCAAAAGGGCAAAGAATTTATTGTGAGTATAAATGGAAAGCTCGGGAACCACAGTATTAGCTGTGCTAGCCTCTAGCTCAGTTATAGCGCAGTCAATGTCCTTGGTGATACTAGCTATGATTTCAAGGTTCTCTAATATCTTCACCCATTTTAAGCGTCTCATATCATTAGTAGGGACAACATCGCAAGAGAGCAATTCACCACCTGTTTGTGTGGGTGCCTTATGTCGTAATAATCCCAGACTCGCACACAAGGGGTTGTGATTGCTCTCTAGCCGGTCCCTAACAATCATGTCTCCAAAAGTGTGCCATAATTTCAAGCTAATTAATAAGTAATCTATGCGACTAGCACTAAATCCATTATTAAATGTATTTGCCCCAAGTCTGTCTGATGGAGATCTTCCATTAGCCGCCCTCAAGCCTTTTCCCAAGCAGATAGAATTAATTTGGATAGCCACATCCGTCCATTTTTTTATGGGTGCAAGCTCTAGCTTTGGAATGCCCCACTGGGCATCTTCCTCTTCTGTGAGATAGCATTCCTCATTAGCGAGGGGCTCAAATGACGAATTAAAGTCGCCCGCAATTATGACATTGGATTCTTCTGAATATAGGTCAAGAAGATCGTCGAGAGCCGCTAGAACTTCCGACTTCTTCCCCCTAGTTCCTCTCACGTAAACGTTGTAAATGTCTACGTTCCCTTGTGGACTCATATTTAGTCTTAAGGCCTGAATGTCAATACTCTGAGTCAAGAGCACCTGGATATTATAGCCTAATTCTTGTCAGACCCAAATTGTTAGTCCCCCTGATGGGCGCCCTTTTGCTCCTCTAATAGCTGGGATGTGATAGTTTAAATAGCCTATACAATGGAGGGGGGCCCCTAACCAGGTTTCCTGAAAGAGGCAGATGTCATAGCACTCAATGAAGGCATACCACTCGGGAGATGTAGTCTTCGAGCTCAACCCTGCGATATTCCAAGACAGCAAAAATTCCCTTGGAGAGGTATGACAAGATGACAGTGGGCCGTTTAATCTATTGGGAGATATACAGCTGTCCTCCCTCAAGCCCTCTATCAAAGGTAGAGATGTAGATGTGATCCTTAACGACCGAGCAGGGCCTATACTTAAAAGTTTGGTACTGGAAGGACTACCCCTGGTGTTTGTGGGGACTCTAGGGGATCCTTGATGCATTGGGGTCACACTCTTGAGTCAGTCATTATTCTCCAATGTTGAACTTCCCGTCTGACTAATCAGTGTCTGCCTGGTGGGATGTCTAAACTGGCTACTCGAAGGAGATTGTCTAAACTGAATGGATGACGATTCAGGAGAACTAGTTCGAAACTCCAGAGCAAAGAGATTTTCAGCAAAATCCGCCCTTGTTAGGGTAAGCTTGATGCAATCTGTCTGGTGGACTGGGGAAGTGAGCCTACGAGCCTTGATAATATCCTCCCTTATCACTGAGCGGCATCCCCTAACATACTGTATCCAATGAATGGCTTTGTTAGTCAGGGAGTCCTCATTTTCTGTACCTTTGTTGATGTCATACTTAGGCACATTCACCAAGTAGATTCTATGGGTAAGGGGCAGATTGGGGATGTTCTGTTCAGCCAACCTAGTTTGGGTGCTACTCTGAAGATGTTGAGACTGAGAAAGAAAAGTATGTCTGTCATGCGATATCTGGTCCCTCGTTATTGCTACATTGCGGAGATTATTGAGATTACTTAGGTTAGAATGGGGTAGGTGCTTGATCGCAGATGGTAGTGGCACTGGCTTTTGGATCTTGACCGAATCGGAAAATGAGGGACGACCATTAAGATTAGTGCCCATAACAAGGGGGGCTGTTACTCTCCCAGAGTTGGTGGCCTGGCAAAGTGGAGGGGGATGGCTTGTCATGGTGTTGACATTCCCTGTACGGGAGAAATCCTTTTGTGATAGGAACTTAACCATAGAGATTAAATCCTCAATCATAGTTTTCATGGTCCCTATTTCGAGCCAAAGCATGTTGACAAGTTGGATCATGTCCTGAGACTCTGTATTGGACTCTTCCACTACCCCTATACTGCTAGCTGGAGATAACTGGGGTGACTGGGACCTCTCTTCCCATTCAGTGTTGGTCAATTCTGACAAGGGCAAGAATCTATTTGTGCATGTGATTACGGAGTCTAATTGTTGAGCGTTAGTCCCGGAGGAACTAGTAGGCGAGTGACCTGCCCTCGTTGTGTCTCGCTTTCCCTCCGCATTTGGAATAGCGGGACCTTTTTTGCATGGTTTAAGAAACATAGCAGGGATAGCGGGATGGCAATATGGGCTTCCATTAGTGGGTTGGGTAGGTCTAGGGGGGGACTTATCAATGACAGATTGTGCATTTGGCACTACCTCTAATATATCCTCACACTCACTAATGAGGGTGTCAATGCGGTCTAGGACACAGTTACTACCTGCGTGCTTGTGTAACTTCCTAGCCTTTTTCCCTTTGCTAACCCGACCAGTTCCACCACCTCCACCCCCACTTCCTTCCATGGCCTTTCTCTTCCCCATACTTCTATGATGTACAACCAAACCGAGTTGGCTCCGATTGCTCTCGAGTCTAACCCACAACCGAAATTGAGATCTGAGTATCGTTTGACATATGAACACTCATTAGATGGGAACAGTACGAGATACTTTAAGGTTCAAAGTTCAGCACGGGCACTCCACCTAGGAAAGTAATTAGGGGAAAGCAAAAGATGATCAGTACCTCAAAGTCCAGTAAGGGTCCATAGAGCAATCCAACGACTAGGTGGCACGCGAAAGAGAGGTGGGCCTGCCCTGCCTCTTCCTGTCAATGACGGGCAAGGACGGGCCCGCCCTTGGCCCGGGCTTTGCCTGGGCGTGGCCAGCACGCGTCCCGCGCCGCGGGGGGAGAGGCAGCGCTTTATGCGCGATGTAAATTGAAGCGCCTCCCCCCCACTAGCGGCACCTGTTTGAAAAGCGTTGCACCCTGGGGCTGGTAGTCCCCTACCAGGATGATGGCGGCAATGCAGATGCAGGCACGTGAAATCCCTGGGACTCCTGTCCCACCAGAGATAGTGGCAGAGAGGCAATGGCACCAGGCGCAGGGCAACAGTAAAAGCAGCGGCAAAGAACAAAACAGGCTCCCCTGTAGTGGGTAAGCAGGGGGCTGAGGAAGATCAAAGCGGAGATACTTTGGGAGAGGTGTGTATGCCCCAACACTGTATAGTACAGGTCGAGTTTCAGGGGCATCGTGCACAGCTGTGCTTCTCCCTAAATCATGCGATACCAGAGGGTGGTTCGGGTCAGGACTGAGGTGCTTTAACAGAGCTGTGTGCAGGGCTCTAGGTTGGTATGGCGGGGTATGCAGCGGGGAGCCTTGAGCGCAGTAACAACAAACCCTGCTATAGGTCAGGAGAAGGCCACGGGTACCTTATCTGCTGTGCACCCGCCCGGGGTCCTGCGCAGGGCGTTGGCAGCAGATAGTAGGCAGCTCAGAGCCCTGCCTCCTGCTGCCCATCTGGCGCACCGAGTGTAATCACTGGGTGCCCAGTCATATTGGGCTCTCTGCCGTGGTCAAGGCACTGCTGCTAACACGTCAAGAGGGGGGCCCATTTAAACACACTTTGAGAAATATGTCAACGCGCTGTATCCAGAGCTCAGGATGCGTTCTGAGCGTTAGCGCTCTACACAGGTTACTTCAGTGCGCTATACAGCTAGAAAAGAAGCGGGTCTGGCCCAGTGCGCCATGGTGCTGCTGAAACCAGCCAGAGTACAGCACTGATGGTGCCAGTGTGCAGACTGGCGTGCTAGCGTTCGACCAATGTACCAAAACGTAGGGCAAATGTTGGTCAGACTGCACGTGTACTGTGCATACTATATAATGGTTTATGTAGCATGTCACACCATAATTTGTGTTTACTCTAAAGTGTTGTAGTTAACAGCTGTCAGTAGTGCAGAGTGCAATGGTGCACCATTTTTGACCTTTGAAGGATAAAAAGGGGAGCTGACATATCCGAAATTTAATTTTGTTGCCCGTCGAACACACTGCACAACAGCCTTGAGTGCCTAATTCATTGAGCCATCAAGCTCGATTTAATATGCAGGGGTGTCGCTCAGATATGCCAGATGCTTGTCAAATACGGCAAGGTGCTGGTCAGATGTACCAGGCTTCTTCTAAAACTGCTAGAATGTTACTCATGTCAAGGCATCTATTTTTTGATCGAGCTGTTTATAAACTGTGGGCATTGAACCATGACCTGTGAGGGTGAAATCAGCCCCCGCAGTACCCAGGGTAGCGGCACACACATTCACGGTCCTCAAAGCACGAATGTACGGGTCCTGGGTTAGAGTCATAGAGCAGGAGTGGCCCGTTCAACAGGGTGACACAGGAGTGGGCCATTCAACAGAGTGACACAGACACCCAACTAATCGAATGGAATCACGCTCGCCACTACTGCCGCTCCATGATAGGCAACCTACCACCTCTCCCATGAAGTCAACATTTGATGCTCTCACAGGAGGCGCACGCTGACGCTGCGTGAAGGCAGGCCGGGTGGCTCCAATCGGCGCAACTTCACTGTGCCCACACTGATCGGGAACACATGGGTCGTCTTCTGAGTTATGCGAAGTTACCTAGTGAATAGGTTGGAGACTACTCAGCTGGTGAAAGGTGGAACATGCTGCACGTAAAATTGTGTGCTGGAGGCGTAATCTGTGTTGACCAGACAAGCCCAGTGCCCGATTTTTAGCAATGAGTTCTTGCTACCGCACCAAGCGGAGAACATCACTATTTTCTGAGCACATCAGGTTTTGCTAGCCCATTCGTGAGCAGCTTATTCTTGACCAATGTTTTGCTTTGCATTTAAAGATTAGCCGTCTTGAACAGGACTAAAGATCAAGCGGGCGCCTTAATGATTAACTAGCAGTATATAAAATAAGTAGTCCACTACGGAACACATAACCACCTACTGCGCAAGTAAACTGTAGTTGGCCGGCGCTCCTCGATATAAAATGGAAATGATATATCAGGAGCACCAGCCAATCAGGAGCAAGGAAAAAAGAGCAACGCGGGAGTGAGCCAATAGAAAGCAGCCGGCGGGATTACACCGTGATTACGCTCCGTACAGTGATTACCACAGGTCTTTCATACAGCGCATGCGCGCTGCCAAGGCTCGACCTAAAAATGGATACCAGGGTAAGAACTGGGACCCTAAGAAAGCTTGGTGCCTTAACTGCAACAAGACGGGACACCTGGCCAGGGACCCCTTTTGTCCTAAAACCAAACCCCTAGTTTCACCCCAAGGGTTGCTAGTATAGTTTTACACACAACCTCTGTAGCCCCTACTCTGGGATATTTATGATAACTTGGCCAGCTTTTTAAAAAATAAAGTCGAAACAGTGTTTAAAGCTTTCAAGGCTGGAATAGAATTCCACCCCCAAGTACCTAACACAACAGGTTCTCCTGACAGAACCACCATTCTGAGTATTCCGCCCCCCCTTTCACCATTGAGATGGTGACTCAGCTAGTAGTAAAGACAAAATCTGGGGCACCCACAGACCCCTGCCTGGTCAACATCTTACATGAATTGGCCCACACAATAGTGCCACCTCTTACACTGGTATTAGACAAAATCATGGATGTGGGGATCTAACCCAGCTGATTGGAAGAAAGCAGCGATTCTTCCTTTATTGAAGAAACCTACCTTGGACCCTACCGGGAAAAAGAAAGCCCGTCCCATTTCTAGACTCCAATTGCCATCAGAATTTTTAGAAAGACATTTGAACATGACGCTTTTGAGTTTTTGGGAGTCCAACACATCTTTTGGTCGGGGCCCAGTTCGGTTTCTGAAAATCACATAGTACAGAATCGCTCTGCTGATGGCAGCAGAAGAGATCTGAGGAATCTTGGATCTTGGGGGGGAAGGCCGTGGTGATCGTTTTGGACCTATCTGTGGCTTTTGACACTGTAAGCTATCAGGTCTTGATCCAGCGGCTAGGTGAAATCGGTCTTGAAGGCCCTGCTCACAGCCTCCTGTCTTCTTTCCTTTAAGAGAGAACGCAATGTCACCTTAGGAGATTTTATTTCTAACTCTTTCTCATTACCATGTGTGGTCCCGCAGGGGTCCTCATTAAACCCCATACTATTTATTAGTTATGAAGCTCTATTGGCAACAATGATTAGGTCTTTTGGTTTCAGAACAATATCCTAAGCTAACGACACACAAATTGTCGTCTCCATCCATTCCAATGTCGAGGAGGTTGCTAGGAAATTCAATAACTGTATGTCTGCAATAGTCAAATGGATAGACAATCATTGCTTAAAGTTAAATTCTGACAAGACGGAAGTGCTCCTTTTTGGCTCAAAACTGTCTTTATCCATCCTGGAGGTCTTCTAGGCTAGGCCCTATGCTGTCACCGGTCCCCAACGTTAAAAACCTTGGTATGATCTTTGACACGAATCTCACATTCAAGGATCAGATAAATCATCTCATCTCATCCTGTTTCTTCTTGTTGAAAACTTGAAGGAAAATTTTACCTTTCATCCCAAACGAGCTGCAAGTTACTGTGGTAATCTCCCTGGTGCTATCATGTTTGGATTATTGCAATGCTATCTACTTAGCTGCCCAACAAGGCCTATTACAAAAGCTCCAGAGGCTGAAATTTGCTACTGTGCAGCTCTTGAAAAAACTGAAAAAAACACGAATCTGCAAAAAATGGGCTCAAAGAGCTTTATTGGCTGCTAGTCAAGAGCAGAATTGCCTTTAAATCTCTTTGTGTGGAACGTAATGCCCTTCATGAAACCGGCCCGAGTACTTGCAAAGCAAAATAAGATGGTATTCTCCTTATAGATGCCTATGTTCAACTTCATCTAAGACCATGGTCGTGCCCAGGATCATAAAGCTTCTTGGGGTGGCAGAAGCTTTGTACATGCCACAGCCAAGCTTTGGAACCAAATGAAACATCACCTCAGATTACAGGCAAACTTGCTCACTTTTAGGAACCAGTTAAAAACCTGGCTATTTTCTCATCCTTACTAGTTGTCGTTTCTTA
Organism: Calotriton arnoldi; assembly: GCA_963921515.1. Taxonomy (NCBI): domain Eukaryota; kingdom Metazoa; phylum Chordata; class Amphibia; order Caudata; family Salamandridae; genus Calotriton; species Calotriton arnoldi. The sequence goes on from CAWUFW010000039.1 coordinate 2,551,215, forward strand.
CTCTTTCCTCTGTTCTCTGTTTTTAACCACTGCAGTTCTTGTCACCAGCGCCAAGACGCCCCTCTGGGCAATCGTTTGCGCTTTCCAAATGTTATCTTATCTTACAGGGTACCCCCTTGAATGAGGAGGTCACCCTAGCCTTTAACTGGGAAGTGGGCCCAACAGGTGAGCTAAAGATTTCAGAGGGGAGTAGGCACTTCCACCACCTACTGGTAAATGGAATCCCAGCCACTGCCCTTTGAGATACCTGTGCGAGTCACACTGTTGTGTATGACAGACTAGATCTCTAAAACCAGTATATCCCAGGTGAGACTAGAAGAGTAAGGGCTATCTCAGGCCTGTGGTTGTAGTACGCCTAGAAATAGCTGGGTCCCTTAGTTGGAGAAGGGTGGTAGTCAGTAAAGACCTCCCCCTTGACTGTCTCCTTGGGAATGACCACCCAGAGGTTGGTCTGAGCCAAAGTGAGGTACTGGCCCAGAGTCAGGCCTCACCCAAGGATTCTGGGGGGTGCCGGGAGGGGGGGGGGCTGAACCTGCAGCTAGAGCAAGTAAGTCCCAAAAGAAAAAGGAGAGAAAGTGTATGAAAGGTGGGAAACCGTTAGCCACAGTTCCAATGAGCCAAGGAGATTCTACACCAGTAGGGGAGAACTCCAAAGTTGGCATTGGTGAAACCCTACGAGTGCCATAAAAAGTCCTGACTAGTCAGGCAGCTGTTTGGCATGAGCTGGTGGCTCCTCAGCTGACAGAAAAGAGGGTGGAAGAAGGGTGTTTGCTACAAAGGGTAGTAACCCCCACTGTAAAGCAGCAGACAGGCAGCCAGAACCCCAAGAAACCTGTAAGTTGGCTCCTTCACCTGTCAGTGAAGAGCTAAAGGTGTGGTTCTGGGCAATGACAGCTGTCAGTGTCCTCTGCTGGGTGCTAGCCTTTATGGCTGCACTTTTCTTGGCATGGTGGTCTGACCCTGTGTCAAATAGCAAGTTAGGCCCCCTGTCTCTGTTGGTCATGGTGAGGTTACTCAAGCTGTGTGTAACCTCGTTGGGTAAGCTAGGTGTTGCCTTGGCTAATATAGAATTAGCAGAGGGACGCCTCTGATCCCAAACCAAAAAGATGGGGTAAAGACACTAAAGAAATAGAAAAAAGGCATTCCAAATTGGGTCCGGAAACTGTTGAAGTAGGCCAGCTCCCCAGACGGACTGACCTGGACAGAAGGATGTAAGGCAGAGTAGGCCCTGCAACACTCCAACCAGTCCCCCTACTCTTCCTCGCCTGACATACAAGGAAGACTCTCCCACGTTTGACTGTATCCTGGCCTGTGGGTTGAGGAGTGAGGCTCATGTAGGAAACTGGGTGTCTGTTGTAGTACTCCCCCGCCCACACTTTTTGCCTGTTTTTTTTATGTACCCTTGACCGGAAGTGGACAAGGTCCCAGCCAACCAGTTCCCCTGTTCCAAAGCTCCTTCCCTAAACTGTACCTTTTGTCTCCTAATTAGCACAGCTTCAGTACCCCTTGTAAGTCCCTAATAAATGATACCCCTGGTACGTAGTGCGTTGGCATTGAAGAGGGACCCCAAGTGTAGCAGCATGAATTGTGCCACCCCAGGGTCCCCTCACCAAGGCCCTACACTCTGCCATTGTAGAGTGTAGGGCAAAACAAAACTGAAGAGTCGACATGGCACACATCCCTGTGTGCCATGCCCAAAGACACTGCATGGGATATAGGTAAGACACTCCTCTAGCAGGCCTTAGCCCTAAGGCAGGGTGCACTATATCTCCTGTGAGGGCATATCTGCATGAGCAGTTATGCCCCTGCAAGATCCATGTCAATTCCTGGGTATTGTAAGTGACCAGGGAAGCCATAGTAAGTACATAACATAACATGTGTATTTGCAAAGCGCATGTTCACCCGCAGCTATCTTGGCGCTGAATAAAAGATGTTTATTGTTACCCAACTCAATGGTACTCATTTTATCGACCTCAGATGGATGAAAGGCTGAGTGGACCCGCTGGGATTTGAACCTGCGACCATTAGGTTGAACACAGGCCCCTGCAGTGGACGTATTTGTCCACTGAGCCACCAGACCCGGCTACATGGGCTGGACACTCGTCATTACGAGTTGCCCAGCTCCACGATGGCTTCACTGATGTATGGGATATCTGAAAGAGACACGTTAGTGACAGATTCCTTACCTTAGAATATCCCCAGGCGTCAGGCTGGATCCGGAAAGTTTTTTGCGTAGCAGTACCCTTGCGCGTCGGTAGGCGGCGCCGTGCGGCTCCGCGTCCGTCGTCGGCGTCGTGATCGCCGGGATGACGTCGCGGGCAGTACTTAGGCGCCGCCCCTGCGCGCTGACGTCAGTTCTTCTTTTTCCGCGCCAGTAAGCGCAGATCCGGGAAGAGCAGTGCCCTAGTCACTTTTTGACTATCTTTTTGTGAAATTTTTCACTGTTCTCTTCAACGAGTCTTCACGACTCCTAAGGTGTCGTAGGGATGCCCGGCTTTAAGCCCTGCGAGGTATGTGGTCGTATGATGTCCATCACGGACCCCCACCTCGAGTGTCTCTTCTGCCTCGGCCGAGGCCACGACACGAAGTCGTGCCCTGACTGCCGGAAACTTCATCCGAAGGCTTTGCGAGAGCGGTCTCGAAAGCTCCTTGAAGTCCGGCAGTCGGCTCCGCGCCGCAGCAAGCCCCGGTCCCGGGAGAGGTCGAGGGGCCGGACGCGGAGTCCCCGCCGTTCGTCGGAATCCAAGTCTTCGCGCTCCTCCGGTAAGTCGAAGCACAAGAAGTCTAAGCGGCGTCATCGCTCTAAGACTTCGCCCGCCGGTCGCGCGACTCGGCTGAGGTCCCTGTCGGCACCGCTCCCGCCCCGCGGCCCCGGACGTGCCTGTCGAGTTGCCCCCGCATTACCCGCCCTTCCCGGGTTCGGGGCGACTCCGGCCGAGGCACAGAAATTCCTGTCGGCCATGGCCCGCCTCTTCGGGCCTCAAGGTCCCTCCGTGCGCTCTTCGGGCCCCGCGGGCCCAGATGGGGTTGCTCCGGCGCCGCCGTCGACTCCGGTCCCGGCGCCGCCTGTCCCACCAGCCTTCGTCCCGGCCTCGGCTCCGGCCCCGGCCTCGACCCCGGTTCCGTGGTGCCGCAACCTCCATCGACGCCGGTTGACCTAACCACGCTCCGCCGACGCCGATGTCCCCGGTGCCGCTTCCGACGCCGGTCCGGGGCTCCGGGCGGCGTCGCTCCCCGGTTCTCCCCGGGTCCGGACATGGAGCCGGACCGGCGCCGCCCGACGCCGGTTCCGGCGCCGATGAGGCCTTGGGTCCCTTATGTCCCTCCTCCTCCATCTTTTCAACCTGAGGAGGACCAGGAGAGCTGGGAGGGGTCTGACGACCCTCTCACACAACAGTGCGAGTTTGACCCGGACTGGGTTGAGGAACTTGGGGATGCCAGTGGGCTGGATACCTCCCCGACTCTGGCATGCTGTCTCCTCCCGTGGCAACGGAGGAGGGGGCTAATTTTGCAACGGTGTTGCGTAGAGCTGCTGGAGCCTTAAATCTCCAGTTGCCTACAGTGGCCGTCAGGACTAACCTCCTGACTGAAGTGCTTCAGCCGGCGGCCTCCTCTTCGGAGCCTGTGCTGCCGTTCAACGATGCACTCACTGACGTTCTTTGGGTGCCTGGTCCAAACCCACCACAGGGGCTCCTGTGGATAGGAACGTGGCCCGACGCCATCGCCCGGCTCCGGGCGACCCCCTGTTTCTCTCCCAACACCCCACCCCTGAGAGCTTGGTTGTCCAAGCCTCTGCCTCCCAAACAGCCTTCCCTACCGCCCCTCCGGATAGGGAATCCAAGCGCCTGGATCACTTTGGGAAGAAGGCTTTCTCTTCCTCCAGTGCTGGCTTGCGGTCTGTTAATACCGCTTGCCTCTTGGGCCGATACACCCACTCCCTGTGGGATTCGGTGGCTGATGTTTTGCCGCAGTGTTCTGAGGAGGTCCAGACACTGCTTACCCGCGCTATTGCGGAAGGGCGTGATGCGGCTAAGTATACCATCCGCTGTGGCCTTGATACCGCCGACTCGCTGGGCAGATCGCTTGCAACGACGGTGGCGCTGCGTCGCCACGCCTGGCTGAGAACCACTGGTTTTTCAGGGGATGTCCAGAATACTCTCATGGACATGCCCTTTGATGGAGTCGGTCTCTTTGGTTCAAAGGCGGACCATGCGCTGGAGCTGCTTCAAGGATTCACGGGCTACTGCTAAGTCCCTGGGCCTTGCTGTTGTGCGCCTCCGCAAACGCCTGCTTTTCGCCCCTTTCGTGGCCACGGAAGGGGCGCCCAGTCACGCTCCACAGCCCGGCCAACGGCCCGCGCAGCAAGCGCCTCGCGTGGCCGAGGACGGGATACCGCCGTGGCGGTTCGGGCAACCAGCGTGCGGGTCAGGCCACCACCTCCAACCCGTCCGCGGCCTCCAAGCCCTCCTAGTCCCTCCTTTCAGGTGCACAGCACGCCAGTCAGGGGCAGGGTCCGCCATCACCTTCACCACTGGCGTCCCATCACCTCGGACAAGTGGGTCTTGGACATTGTCCGAAGGGGCTACTCCCTCCCCTTCGAGACCACCCCCCAGCCATGCCACCTCAATTCCACCGCATGTCAGGGGATCACTTGGTGCTTCTACAGAAGGAAGTCACGGCCCTCTGGCCAAGAGGGCCATCGAGCATGTTCCGACCCCAGAAGTAGGGCGTGGTTGCTACTCCCACTACTTTCTGGTGCCCAAAAGGGACAAGGAGGACATGCGTCCTATCTTGGACCTCCGGAACGTCAATCGCTTCCTCCGGAAGGAGAAGTTCAAGATGCTCACCCTAGCTCAGGTCTTGACTGCCCTCGACCCCGGAGACTGGTTGGTAGCGCTGGACTTGCAGGACGCCTATTTCCACATCCTCGTCCTGCCGGCCCACCGGCGTTACCTTCGGTTCACGGTAGGCCTCGAGCATTTTCAGTTCACCGTGCTCCCTTTGGCCTTACCAGTGCCCCCTCGGGTGTTCACGAAAGTGATGGCGGTGGTCGCAGCTCATCTGCGCCGGGCAGGGGTTTCAGTCTTCCCCTACCTCGACGACTGGCTGCTGAAGGCGGGCTCGCCCCAGGCAGTTGTCTCCCACCTCCAGACTACGGCCGAACTCCTGCACTCGCTGGGGTTCTCCATCAATGTGCCAAAGTCGCATCTGATTCCTTCTCCACAGCTCCTTTCATCGGAGCAGTTCTGGACACGACGCAGTTTCGGGCCTATCCTCCCGAACGGCGAGTCCGGGGATATTCAGGCTATGATTCCGATCTTTCAGCCCTTATCCTGGGTTTCGGCACGGATGACCCTGAGGCTGCTGGGCCTCATGGCCTCCTGCATCCTGCTGGTCACTCATGCCAGATGGCATATGCGGGCTCTGCAGTGGGACCTGAAGTTCCAGTGGGCGCAGCACCAGGGCGACCTGTCCGATCACGTCCAGATCTCGGAGGGGACTGCAAAACAGTTGCAGTGGTGGCCTCGAACCGGCAATGGGTCATGGGCAGATCCCTCTCCCTTCCCCAGCCAGAGCACACAGTTGTGACGGACGCGTCCCTTCTGGGATGGGGCGGTCACATGGGAGAGGCGGAGATCAGAGGCCTCTGGTCTCCGGGCGGAGTCCCGGCTCCATATCAACCTTCTGGAGCTCCGGGCGATCCGACTTGCACTCAAGGCATTCCTTCCCTCTGTCAAAGGGAAGGTAGTGCAGGTGTTCACAGACAACACCACTGCCATGTGGTACTGCAACAAACAAGGCGGGGTGGGGTCGTGGACCCTTTGTCAGGAGGCTCTGCGCCTCTGGACATGGCTGGAACACCAGGGCATGTTCCTGGTGGTTCAACACCTGGCAGGTTCCCTGAACGCCAGGGCGGACGAACCTCAGCCGCAGGTGCATGATGGATCACGAATGGCGTCTTCACTCGGAAGTGGCGCAAGGACTCTTTCTACAGTGGGGAGAGCCTTGGTTAGATCTATTCGCCACCGAAGAGAACGCGCAATGTCATCAGTTCTGCGCGTTGGAATTTCCAAGGCGGCACTCGCCGGCGACGCTTTCGTCACGAGTGGAGTTGCGGTCTATTGTACGCCTTTCCGCCTATACCACTTCTACCCAGAGTGTTGAAGAAGATTCGGCACGACCGGGCCCAAGTCATTCTTGTGGCTCCGGACTGGGCTCGAAGAGTTTGGTATCCCGAGCTACTCAATATGAGCGTAGATCCCCGATCCGTCTGCCTCTTCGGGAGGATCTTCTGTCGCAGCAGCAGGGGACGGTCCTCCACCCGAACCTGTCCAGTCTACACCTGCTTGCGTGGAGATTGAGCGGCGGCAGTTGATTCCTTTCGACTCTGCCTCCCGAAGTTTGTGATGTGATTCTGGCAGCCAGGCGTCCCTCCACTAAGGTGGTATACGCCTGCAGGTGGAACAAATTTGTGGCATGGTGCACAGCAAAGGCTGTGGATCCCCTTTCTGCCCCTCTTTCTGAGGTCCTTCTGTTCCTTCTCTCTCTGGCCCAACAGGGTTCTGCCCTGGGTACCATCAAGGGTTATCTTTGTGCTATCTCGGCCTTCCTCAGGCTCCCTGATCAGCCCTCCCTTTTCAAGTCCCCTGTTGTTAACAGGTTCTTAAAAGGCATTACTCACCTCTTCCCTCCTGTTCCGTTTGTGATGCCTCAGTGGGACTTAAACTTGGTTCTTACCTTTAATGTGCGCTCCCTTTGAGCTCTTCTACATAACTGTCCTCTTCGTCTTCTGACTCTGAAGACAGCCTTTCTGGTGGCCATCACCTCCGCTCGGCGGGTGAGTGAGCTCCAGGCTCTATCTTGCAAACCTCCCTTTCTGTCTGTTCATCCAGACAAGGTTGTTCTTCGGACGCGTCCGTCCTTCTTGCCAAAGGTGGTTACTGCTTTCCACATTGGGCAGACCATCACTTTGCCCACCTTCTTTCCGCCTCCGCATCCTTCCAGAGAGGAAGAGAGGCTCCACCGTCTGGACCCAAAACGTGCGCTCTCCTTCTATATTGACCGCACAAAACACTTCCGGGTGGATGACCAGCTCTTTATTGGCTACGTGGGCGCCAAAAAGGTCGGGCGGTGCACAAGAGGACCATCTCCCGCTGGGTTACCTTGTGCATCAAGACCTGCTATTCTTTGGCTAAAAAGGAGCCTCCTGTTGGGCTGCGTGCCCATTCCACCAGGGCAACGGCTGCTACCACGGCCTTGGGCCGCGGTGTTCCGCTGCCGGTTATCTGTCAGGCAGCTACGTGGGCCTCGCTGCACACGTTTACAAAGCATTACTGCCTTGACAGTCAGGTCCGGAGGGACGGCTTCTTTGGCCGTTCTGTCCTCCAGGACTTCCTTGTCTGATCTTTGTTCGCAGACCCACCACCGGGTTGGTATTGCTGGGGTATCTATTCTAAGGTAAGGAATCTGTCACTAACGTGTCTCTTTCAGATGCACAAGCTACTAACTTGTGTAACGATATATCTGTAAGAGACAGTAGTTAGTGACAGATTCCTTACCGCCCCACCCATCCTCCCCGTTCTGCGAACTGATTTCTAGGGTTAAGGACATCCCTTTCAGGGCCCTAGTATTTTTCAGACACCTATGTCAGCTTCTTGCATGGCTCTGCGTTCCTGGCGCGGAAAGTCGTGTACAGAACTGACGTCAGCGCGCAGGGGCGGCGCCTAAGTACTGCCCGCGACGTCATCCCGGCGATCACGACGCCGACGACGGACGCGGAGCCGCACGACGCCGCCTACCGACGCGCAAGGGTACTGCTACGCAAAAACTTTTCCGGATCCAGCCTGACGCCTGGGGATATTCTAAGGTAAGGAATCTGTCACTAACTACTGTCTCTTACAGATATATCGTTACACAAGTTAGTAACTTGTGCGTTTGGTACCAAACATCTTAACACAATAAACCTGCACTGATTCCAATGTCAGATTTATTAAAAAGTGCACACAAATGACCCCCTAGAGGGGTCCCCTGAAACCACCAACCCTTAGTGTGGTCGCTGAATGGCCTATGCAAGCCTGCTGCCACCAGACAGTGTTCTGACCTCATGGAGTGAGTGCCTTCTCGCTCAGAGGTCAAGAACAATACCTGTCATGGGTGGAGGTGTTCACACCTCTCCCTGGTCACGAAGAGCGATCTGTGGTGGGAAGCTTCAAAGGCCTTGCAATCCTTTGTAACGAGACCCCAGCCTCTCCTGATAGAAGGAGCAGCCCCCTCCTGTCCTCACCCCCTTTTGGAGGGAAAACATAGCAAGAATAGGAGGTGTGCCCTCCTTTGCCAACTCTACCCATCAGGTGCTGCAGGTAAGCTAAAGTACACTTTTCAGTGCCCACCATCTTAAAGATGGAGGGACTTATCCAATCAGGGTTAGGACTATGCCCCCTCCCACAGAAGGTGGGCATAATAGAGGGTGTAGACACCCCAGGTAAGGGCCTATTGGCCACTACCTGTCACTCCCTTGTAACGCCCCTAAATCTTGTATTTAGCTGGCATCCACAGACTCTGAACTTCAGTTCCTCATGACCTAAGAAGAGCCGGACACCACAGAGCCACAAAAGCAGAGAAGACTGCAGAAAACTTCTGACTTGGCCTTAGCCCTACCGGCATGTCTGCAGCCCTCGATGATCCTGCGCCAAAGATGACTCGTCCTGCAGCCCAGCAACCTCCAAAACCCTGGGAGGACTGCCTGCCTTCGACAAAGATCAAGATCTCCCGAGAACAGCGGATCTGTTCACCAGCAACAAGCTTCAAGCAAGGCCTCTGTGACCTGAAGATCCACAAAACCCTGCTCCTGGTTCCACCTCTGCACCCGATGCCTCCGGCCTGAGTCAAAGTGGCCCACTGGGTCCAGCTATGTTCCCCATCGTTCAAGAGCCCGAGCCCATCATGGGTTGACCCCTCCTAGACTCCTCGACGTCGCCTGCAGACTCTGCACAGAGACCCCCTCAACTGTGACCTGCTCCGGTAAGCCGTTTCCGACACCAAAAGGCACCCCTGCACCCATCCGCCCTGGGCCTTGGTGAAGAGGACCAAAGGTGTCTCAACGTCCCCGAGCATCGCAACTTACCTCTGCAGCTGATGGTTTCCTTCGACCGGCCTCCTGGCCTGAGTCTGCAGCCCTTTTCCAATTTGGCTTTTCTCCATTGCTTAACATTGGGCACCCGACGCTGTGTTGGCACCCTGCACCCGGATGCCCTTATGCCGCTGGTGGTGTACTGTTGGTGCTGCCTTTAACCCTTCCCAGTGCTTGCTTCAACCCCCGGACACTGGTCTCCCAAGCCACTGTTACTTCCTTGTAAGCAGCATCTGTCTGATTGCCCCATTCTTCATTGAGTTGTATTGGGCGCCCAACACCGTATTTGCACCCTGCACCTGGCCGCCCCTGTGCCGCTAGTGGTGTACTGTTGGTGCGGAACTGAACATTGCCCAATACTGATGTTAACTCCAAAAGACTGGTTTTGTAAGTCGATGTTACCTATCTGTATGCTGAATGTTTTCTTCCTCCCATAGGTTAACATTGGAAAGTCTGAGAATTGCACTGTGTCCCCTTTTGATATTGAAAAGTATTTCTATTGCAAAACGTATTTACCTGAGACGAAGTTCTGTGGTTCTACAAAATAAATATAACCAAGTATTATTATTATAAATTGGTCTCGGATTTATTCATTTGAGTATGTGCCTCATTTATTGCCACTGTGTGTACAACAGAATGGTTAGCACTCCCCTCTGATATGCCTAAATGGTTGCCCACACTGCCACAAAAGAGAGCATAAGTATGATCTACTTTAGCCTCTGTAAATCCTCTGGGGATACACTGGACTCTCTGCACAGTATATCTGTTTTTGGTACCGTATATAGAAAGCCAGCTTCCTACAGTCCCAGTTAGTGGTGGGGAGCCAGCTGAGGTAACCCTAATCTCCCTGGGTGAGGTGGTCCAGAGAGACATTATGCTTGATAGTACTGAGAAGTACAGGCAGTGGGTGGCCATCAATGGGAGGCAGGTGGAGGCTCTGTGAGATACAGGAGCCAGTATGACAACTGTCCGCTGTCATCTGGTGTCTGAAGAGAAGATAGTCAAGAATGTGGTCCACCAAGTTGTTGCTGTAGACAAAAGTGAGTGCCAATGTTTGGTGGCGCAAGTTCCATTTGAATGGGGGGTCTCAGGTTCCTTGAGGGTAGCTGTGAGTCCATCCATGCCTGTTGATTGTCTGCTGGGCAACGACCTGAAGCATACTGCCTGGAAGGAGGTGGAGCTCAGGTTGCACTTGGAGATGTTGGGATTGCCAGAAGGGGTGTGCCTGACCACATGGTCCATGACAGCCAGAGAGGGTGATCAGAAGAACCTGGAGCCCGAAACAGTGGCCCAGGTGCCTACCAAGAAAAGAAGGGGCAAGGGGCGTGGGAAATCTGCTCCTGAAATTCCCACGGTCCGAGAGGAAAATTAACCTGAGGGTGATGCCCTGGAACCCACAGGGGAAGATGTGGCTGAACTGGGGGACCTGCCTGAGCTGACCCATTAGCAGCAGGAAGGAGGCCCCATCAGGAAGGAATTCTGTGCAGCACAGAAAGAGTGCCCCATTCTGTTGGTCTTCGGAAACAGGCCGAGGACCAGGCAGCTGGTAACGCCTCAGGACCTCACCTGATCTATTGGGAGAATTATATCCTGTATAGCGAGCATGAGGTTGCTGAGCCTGGGGCAGCCCATGTGCTGGTGGTACCCCAGCGCTTTAGAGCCTTCCTTCTGGGATTGGCGCATGATATGCCTCTGGCAGGTCATCAAGGGAAGGACAAGACTTTTGACAGGCTTCCCACCCACTTTTATTGGCCCCAAATGAGGAAGGCAGCAGAAGTGTTCTGCAGGTCCTGTCAAACCTTTCAAGCAAGTGCCAAATCTGGGAAGCCGTGCAAGGCTCCTCTCCAACCGTTTCCTGTTGTAAACTCCCCTTTCGAGCCGATGGGCATTGACATTATAGGGCAAATGGATCCCAAGACAGCCATGGGTTCATCCTTGTCTTGGTAGAACATGCCACCCGGTACCCCAAAGCTATCTCTCTGTGGGCGGTGGCCAGGGCACTGATGGGGATTTTTACCCGCATGGATTTCCCTGTGGAGGTGGTATCTGACCAGGGTACCAACTTCATGTCCTTGTACATGAAGGCCATGTGGAAGGCATGTGTGGTGTTACCTACAAGTTCACCACCACTTACCACCCTAGTTCAATGGGTTGATTGAAAGGTTCAACCATACCCTGAAGGGCTGATTATGGGTCTTTCAGAACCCAGGAGGCGTAAGTGGGACGTCCTCCTACCGTGCCTTCTGTTCACCTAAAGGGAGGTACAGCAGAAGGGGGTTGGCTTCAGCCCTTTTGAACTTCTGTATGGGCACCCGGGAGAGGACCTCTCAGTTTGATAAATGAGGGCTAGGAGCAAGCTCCTATGAAAACACCCCGGGATGTATTCAGTTACATGCAGGCCTTCCGGAACCAAACAGCCTGCTTCCCAGGAGAATCTGGAAGTTAGCCAGGAGGACATGAAATGCTGGTATGACCAGAATACCACTCTGGTTGAGTTTCAACCTGGCCAGAAAGTGTGGGTGATGTCCCCAGTAGAGTCCTGTGCTTTCCAAGACCACTGGTTTGTGCCATTTGAGGTGAAGGAGTGCAAGAACAATATCACCTACCTGGTGGACATGCAGACTCCTAGGAACCTTTTGAGTGTCCTGCACGTGAACCACCTCAAACCGCATTTTGAAAGGACTGAGTTGGTCATGCTCTTGGTCATGGATGATGGGGTGGAAGAGGAGAGTGAACCTCTCCCTGACCTCCTGTCTTCACTAGAGCAGGATGGGTCAGTAGAGGATATGATCCTCTCCCCTACTCTGACCCTAAAGCGGCAGAGAGACTGTCGCCGGGTGCTCGGACAGTTTGCCTCTCTGTTCTCACTCATACCTGGAGTCACCCAATGGAACACCCACGATATTGATACTGGGGATAGCCTACCTGTTAAGGACAAGTCTTACATGTTGTCTGATAGATTGAGAAACAGCATCAAGGAGAAGATCTCTAAGATGCTGGAGTTAGAAGTGATTGAGACCTCCAAAAGTCCTTGGTCCAGCCCAGTGGTTTTGGTACCCGAGGCTGGCCCGCCTGGTGTCACACCTGAACTGCGGTTCTGGGTTGACTACTGTGGGCTCAATGGCATTATGAAGACGGACATGCACCCCATCCCCCGAGCAGGTGAGTTCATTGATCGGCTGGGAGCTGCCAAGCTCCTCAGTACGTTTGATCTAATGTCTGGGTATGGGCAGATTGCCTCGACCGAAGAGGCACATGAGAGGTCAGCATTCTCAACACCAGAAGGGCATTACCTGTTCCGGGTTATGCCTTTTGGGTTGAAGAACGATCCTGCCACATTCCAGAGGCTGGTCAATCAGGTCCTGGCTGGGTTTGAGAACTTCAGTGCTGCCTACCTTGACGACATTGCAGTCTTCAGCTCCTTTTGGGAGGACCATTTGTACCATCTTCAGGAGGTGTTAAAGGCCCTGCAGAGCGCAGGCCTCACTATCAAGGCCAGTAAGTGTCAGATAGGGCAGAGGTCTGTGGTGTACTTGGGACACCAGGTAGAAAGAGGCCAGGTAGTGCCCCTACAACCCAAGATTGAAACCATTCTGGCTTGGGAACCCCCCAAGACCCAGATAAAGGTGAGGACCTTCCTAGGTCTCACCGGGTATTACAGGTGATTCATCAAGGGGTATGGCACCTGTTGGAAATGGCCCTTTTTGCAGGGTTATCCCTAAACTTTTTGCTTCTTCCTTCTTTCTTTTTCCTGACCTGTGGTTGTTGGCTATAGAACTCTGAGCATTTTACCACTGCTGATCAGTGCTAAAGTGCATATGCTCTCTGTGTAAATTGATATTGTGATTGGTTATCCATGATTGGTATGTTTGTCTTACTAGTAAAGTCCCTAGTAAAGTGCACTATATGTGCCAGGGCTGGTAATGCAAATGCTACTAATGGGCCTGCAGCACTAATTGTGCCACCCACATAAGTAGCCCTAAAGAGAGATCTCAGGCCTGCCACTGCAGTGCCTGCGCGCAGTTTGTTAACTGCCTTGTTGTCCTGACAAGTGCACCCACTTGCCAGGCCTTACCCTTCCCTTTTCTATGCACATCAGACACCCCTATAGTAGGCCCAAGGTATCTCCCTGGGCAGGGTGCAGTGTATGTGAAAGGTAGGACATGTACTGAGGTGTGTACCATGTCCTGACAGTGAAATACTGCCAATTTCGTTTTTCACTGTTGCAAGGCCATCCTGCCCATAGGACAAAATGGGGAATGCTGTGTCACATGTTTCCAGCATAGCTTCCCATCGGCATAAGATGGAGAGATGGAGTTTAGTGTGCCTGAACTCAGAATTTAATAACACATCTTTTTATGAAGATGGTTTTTAAATTGTGTGTTTAGAAACCACGCTTTTAGAAGTGGCTGGTTTCTTGCCCTAACCATCCTGCGTGCCTCTGCCTGGTTGTGTATTGACTGTCTGGGTTTGGATGTGACAGGGCCTGCATTTGGTGTGATGGGAGGAGTAGCCCCCTGGATGTGAGGAGGGCTGTGCTGCTGCCACAAAGGGATGGCTCCACCTCCTGCGGAGTGTCTGAGGCCCAGACCCTCACTATCAAAGGAAGAGGGTGTGCACTGGCAGGAAGACACCCAGAACTGTTTTGGACCAGGTTCAGAGCCCCCTGAACATAAAGACTTTAAAGGCATTTAGGGGTATAAATGTGAGAGCTGAAACCCCTGAACTCAAGACTGAACAAGCATTTGCAATGCAATAGGTCTCGCATTTACGCAAGTTTGAGCTATTCGCATTGTAAATTACAATGTCTTTTATTTATGTTTTTTTTTTTTTAATAACAAATTTTATTGGATTTCTTAGGAAAACGATGGGCATCAGCCCTACAATGACCTGTAGGAAGAAATAATAAGCTGTACTCTTAATTCCATCATTTTGTCCAAATATACACTCCTGCGAAACGTGCAGGACGATCAACCAATACAACTTGCAGACACCACAAGATCTTACAACTAATATATGCAATACATGGAAATGAACATCGATTCGTAACCGGTGATGGGACACCCAGATAATGCAGGTTGCGAACAGGGTATCAGTCATGGGTCCGCAGGCGGCAGTGGGGGGAGCTCGACTCCGCGGTACGTCGCCCATCGGGTCCAGATTTTTCTGTGTTTTTTGGGGCAACCTCGGGCTAAAAAGACTGCCATCTCGGCCCCCATGCATCTATCCAGCTCCTGCTTCCATTTGCAGAGTGACGGAGGCGATGTACCCTTCCAGCACTGTGCTATGTCTCGTTTGGCGACTGTGAGGGCTAGGAACAACAGATGCTGCTTGTATATGTTCCCCCCTATGTCCTCCGGGGCATGAAGAAGAAAGAGTCGCGGGTCCAGTGGGAGTTCCCACACCAACACCTCCTGGAGGCATTACCTAATTTTATGCCAGTAGGGCTGCAGCGCCGCGCAGCCCCACACTGTGTGTAAGAATGTCCCCTCTTCGTGATCACACCGCAGACACATGGGGGACTGGATCACTCCCATCCTCCACAGTCTGACCCGTGTAAAATATGCCCGGTGTAGGTACTTAAACTGTATTAGGCGGTATCTTGTGGAGACCGCCGCCCCCCGCGGGCTGGCTATGGCCTCCGCCCAATCATCATCTGTCAGGTCAGGGACATCGGCTGTCCAAGCCGATCGCGTCTTGTCAAGTGTCGTCTTGGTGTGAGTTGTTAGGGTCTGGTATATTTGCTTGATTTTGTGTTGGCCGAGGTCACCCATAAGCAGGCGGCCCTCTAATGGATGGAACTCTGGGAGGGTGTCTAGTGTGCGGATGAGGGGGGTGAGTGCATGGCGAAATTGAAGAAATTTATAGAACTGTGTTTTGTGAAGTTGGTATTCGGTTTGCAGCTGTTGGTATGTTTTCAGAGTAGTGCCCCGCATCACATCCCCGAGGGTCGATATCCCCACCATGTCCCATCCCCGGAAGCCCTGCAAGGCCGCCACCGAGCGGAAGTATGTACCCTGCCACAGTGGGGTTGCCCAGGTGAGCTTTCCACTCCAGCCCATCTGTCTCACCTTGGCCCGCCATAGCGAAACTACAACTCTACCCGCTGGGGGCCGGGCATCCAGTCGCGCCGTGCTATATAGGAAATGTAGGAGGGGGTACGTTCCAATGCCGCGTGCTCAGCTGCGTACGCCGGGTCTGTGGGGAAGTTGTGCCACCACTCGTTTATCACAAGTATATGTGAGGCTACGTAGTATGAGTAAATATCCGCCGCCGCGATGCCCCCGCAGTACGTGGATTGCACGCATGTGCGAAGAGCAACCCTGATCGCTCCGCCGTTCCAGAGGAATTTGTTTTGTATGGCATTAACCTGTGCAAACCAGGAGTGCGGGATCGGATATGGGAAGTTTTGGAGGCGATAAAGAATCCGGGGTAGCGAGACCATTTTAAAGATTGCCGAGCGTCCATACAGGGACAATGGGAGGGAAGACCATACAATGGTTTCACTATTGAGGCCAGAGAGTAAAGGAGTGATGTTATGCGTCCAAGAGATTTTGGGACAGGCTGAAATGAAAATTCCGAGATATTTGAAACCATCTGTCGCGCGAAAAAGCTGTGACGCCCAGGCATCATGGCCTTGAGGGCCGCATACTGGGAATATGACGGATTTAGACGGGTTCGTATGTAACCCGGTACTTTCCCCGAAGACTCTGAGGATCTGTAGCGCGCGTGACCCGGAGAACCAGGGGTCTGTAATAAAGAATAAAACATCGTCCGCGTAGAGCGCGATGCGATCAGAGCGCGATTGTGACCAGTCGAAGCCCTGGAGAGCCGGATCTGACCGGACCCATGCAGCCAAGGGCTCGACTGCCAGGGCAAACAGTAAGGGGGACAGGGGGCATCCCTGCCTGGTGCCCCGTTGGATATGAAAGGGGGTCGAGTGATGTCCCGCTATGCACACCGAGGCAGTTAAGTCCGTATATAAAAGACGCACGTAAGCGAGGAACCGGGGCCCAAAGTTGCAGGCCTCCAGCAATTGAAACAGATAGACCCAACTCAGGGAATCGAAGGCTTTGTCTATGTCAGCCAGCAGGATGGCCGCCGGCCGGCCAAGAGCTGGGGCTGCGGCCAGGGCATTATGTACTCGACGGATATTATGGCGGGTGGCTCTCTGTGGCATGAATCCAGCCTGGTCGGGGTGGATCAGGTCCGGGACACAAGAGCGAAGGCGATCGGCAAGGACCTTCCCTAATAATTTGGGTTCAAAATGTATAAGGGATATGGGACGATAGGAAGAAGGTGCTTCTGGAGGGCGCCCGGGCTTGTGGAAAAGCACAATTTCGGCATGCCGCCAGTCTTGGAGTAATATAGCGGAGTCTATGGCCTCCTGAATCGTCGCCAATAGGTGAGGGCCCAACAAGTGTATGTGCGGTCGCAGGAACTCCATCGGGAACCCGTTAGGGCCAGGGGCCCGCCCTGGGCGAAGCGCGTTGAGTGCGCCTGTCAGTTCATCCACTGTAATTGGCGCTTCCAGTCGGTCACGTAGCTGGTCTGGGAGCTTCCTTGGCGGAATGTCTCTGAGAAATTCCGCTATAAGGTCGGCAGAAATCTGCTCGCGTTTAGTGTAAAGGGCAGTGAAATATCACGCAAACTCTTCGGCCACCCCCACTGGTGAGGAATTGAGGGACCCGTTTGCACCCCGGATTGTAGGGACCATCGCTGGGGACTTATCCGCCTGACAAAGCCGATGGAGCATTTTACTCGATTTGTCTCCCCATTGGTAGACCCGGTGTTGTGATGCCTCCCAGATTTCTTTGGCCTCCCCCAATAAGTATTGGCGTAGTTCTTGTTGCGCCAGCAGCAGGTTGCGCCTAATACAGGGGCTAGGGTCAGTGTTCAGTTGCAGCGCGAAGACTATCTGACGCGTTTCCAGAGCTTCGAGCCGTTCCCGCCGCAAGCGCTTTTCATTGATTCAGTAACTTATTTCAACGCCACGGATAGTGGGCTTGAGGGCTTCCCATAAAATGCTGCGAGAGGGGGCGGTTGGGCCGTTAGACTCCAAATATGTGGAGACTGCAGTACAGAGCATTTCTTGATACTCAGGGCATCGCATGCGCCAAGAAGACATCCACCAGCGGAAGGGGGGTCTGCGGGATCGTGTATGGAACCGCATAGCAACCAGGGAGTGGTCGGACAGTCCGTGGGGATGATGGATTACTTGTGAAAAACGGTGGAGGGAGGTGTGCGGGACAAAAAAATAATCCAGGCGGGATTGTGTCCCATGAACTGAAGATAGGAATGTATAGCCCTGCTCCGCGGGATGGTATTCCCTCCAGACGTCTGCCCAGCCCAGTGTGGATGCAAGGGAGTACAATTTAGTGGCGCCCATGGGCTGCTGGGGAATATATGTGTCTTTGCCGGTCCAAGGGGCCCATCGTGTCATTCCAGTCACCCCCCAGGAGCGTCAGGTCTTCGTGGAGCTCCCTCCACTCGGCAGTAATCCTGTCGATGAAAGTCGGGCCCAATGGGGGGAGGGGGAGACCGTATATGCAGCCGATGGTCACCCGTTCACCATATAATGTACAAGTCACGAAGAGGAATCTGCCCCCGGGGTCTGCCCTATGGGCTATGTATTGGAACTGAACCCTGCGGTGAATCAGAATCGCAACCCCCCTGGAGCCCCTGGTGAACCCTGCATGGTAAATATGTTGGAAGCCGAATCGGGCCAGACATGGGACCTTAGTGCCCAAGAGGTGGGTTTCTTGCAGTAGGAGGAGATCCGCCCCATACCTCTTCGCCTGGCGTAGGACAGCGCCCCGTTTTATTTTATTATGGAGACCTCGGACATTCCAGGAGACCACCGTGAGGTCCCCAAGAGGGGTTGCATAGTCTGGGGCCATTCAGCCGGTATCACGGAATTTGTAGCAAGAGAAGGATGGTGATCTGAGTGACGTGTCTGCGTGCAACATGTAAAACATTCTAACTTGAATACTACCCACTGTCCCCCCACCCCCCACCCAACGCTGCCTAGAACAAGGAGCATCTGTCGCAGTGTGGGGGGAACTGAGCCCCCAACAGGGGAGCCCCGAGCCCCGGCACCAACAATACCCAACCCTCCCACCAAACATATCAAACATGGGGGTGCTCAATGAGAGTCTGTGGCTTGGAAGTCTCGTGGCCAGTCTCCACGCTGCTCAGAGGAGGAGTGTGCTAATTAGGTTTTGTTTTGCTTAAGAGAGCGTATGTATACTTGCGGTTGCTATCGATCTCATGCCCCACTGTTCAGGAGATTTGTGCTGGACTTGCTGAAAGTCTGTCGGATCCTGAGCCGCGTCGTTTCTTCGATTTGGTTCGACGGGACCGACTGCGCCGCGATCCCCGGGAGGAATCAGAGTCCCGGGAACCCGGCGATCCCGGCCGCAGCCGGGGGCGCTCCTCGGCCCAGGCAAAGACGGCCTCAGGGGTGTCGAAGAAGAATGATTGGGAGTTGAAAATTACTCTCATCCGGGCCGGATACTGCAGCATATATTGCAGATTCATGTCGCGCAGCTTGCGTTTGGCTGCCGTGAAAGACTGGCGCTGTTGTTGGACAAGGCGGGTGTAGTCCGGGAACACCATAATGGGTTTTGAATCGTGCTGGAACAGGTCTTTATGTTGTCTGGCGCATCATAGGATAGCATCACGGTCTGTGTAGTTCAGTATCTTGGCGATGACTGGCCTGGGGTTTTCCCCCGGAGGAGGTTTTTGGGTCAAGGCCCGATGGGCACGTTCTATTACAAAGCATGGTGACAGCATGTCCCTGGGCATGAGGTTAGCGAGCCAGTCTGTGATGAAGCGGGTCATGGAGGTCCCTTCGCATCCCTCCGGCAGGCCTACGAAGCGTAAATTATTGCGGCGTGCCCTGCCCTCCGCGTCCTCTACCCTGGAGGCTAACTCTTTGGACACCACGGTGAGTTTATTAACCTGTTTCTGGAGGGTGGACACTGTGTCTTCGACCGTGGAGACCCTCGTTTCAGCCTCTGTGATGCGGTCCACAGCTTTGCGGAGGTCCTGGCGGAGGAACGATACCTCCGACCCACTGCACCTATCTTGGCTTCCGACGTGTCCCTGGCGCAGTTGATCGCCACCAGGAGGGCCGCATTATCCGGTGGCGGGCTCACCCCCCCACCGCCCGGGGGGGCGCCGACTGGCGCAGTGTAATGGTCAAGCGTACCCTGCTTAGGGCCAGCACCTCCCGGCTTATCTCTGCCCATCTTGCCGGAGAGGGGGATGGTGTTCAGCCACTCGCAGGGGGAACCCAGGCGGCCACCCCAGGCCCAACGGGGGGCACCAAACCGGTCCGGCTATGACGGCGGAGCCGCCCCCCAGCCCAACGACAGGCCACACGGCCGCTGGCTCGTCCCGCGTTGCAGCACGGACCTCCAAGGCGGTGCAGGAATCCGTGGGGCCACACTCTCGCCAGGCGCACTCAGCAGTATCCCGATGTAGGGCCTCCACCGCGGTGCCCCACGCGGAGCCCCCCCAGCCCCAGGCACGCCGAATGCCCGGGCGATTCAGCAGGTCCCAATGCGCGGCGGGCTCCAGCGCTCTCTATTATACTGGCGCGTATTTTGTGGTGGAGCCGCCGTGAGTCAGAAACGGCAGTCCAGGCTGTCCCCTTCACAGTCCGTCTGCAAATGTCAGGCAGCCATACACAGGGGCGGCCACTCCAGGGGGGCCGGAGGTGCGGCTCCGGAGAATACCAGGCCCCTGGGCGAGGAGGGGAAGGGGGGGTCGCACCCCGCTGGCGGCCCTTTTTGCAGGCCAGGTGGCAGTGGCCAGGGGCGCGATGACTCCAGGGCGCCCCACGCCCCCCGTCTCATTCACCCGGGGCCTCTAGGAGCAGGATTGGAGGACGGCTTCATGCGCCCAGGTACCAGCCGAGTTCCGCGGTGATCCGCCGGGGGTTCTAGGAGGCCGGGAGGGAGGGATCCCCCCACCGCAGGGAACCGCTTCGCCGGCCGCTGGACGGCAGCTCCACACACCGCAGCCCCAGGTGTCCCAGCGCTCCGCAGGCCGCACCAGCGAGGCCCCGATCAGGCCCTGGTCATCAATGTTGTCGGGCGCTCCGGGCCCGCCCCCAGGCAGAGGATAACCGCCCAGGACCTAGCAGGCAGCAGCGCCGCCGCTCTCATGCGACGCGGTGGGGCCGTCATGACAAGGCAGCACTTCGGACTTGGCTGGGTGGTGCCCCAGGCAGTCAACTGCAGGGCCAGCTGGTCAGCTACTCCTCCGACAGGATTTGGAGGCGGATTTTGAGCAAGGTTTGGCGTGGAGATGCGGAGCGCGATCAAGTTGCGTCCGCCATGCTGGCTCGCCAAGCCACGCCCCCATCTTTTATTTATGTTTTGGTTTTTAAAACAAATAAAAGGCATTGTCATTTGCAATGCTAGTAGCTTAAACTCTCGCAAATGCAAGACCTATTGCATTGCAAATGCTTGTTTTTTATGCACTTCAACCGCTGGGTGGCCCCTCGCCAAAGTCTGGTCTCAATCTCCATAGGCACAACAGTAAGCGGGTGACACCCTCTCGGTGGGTTATCGGTTATCGTATTTGGTTTTTGTTTGCGGTGGGTGTTGGCTGCAGAGATTGGTAGCAGGCCAGGCCGAGAGTACCCCCCCCCAACCCCCTAGTTATGGCACTGCAGTATTCCAGGCACTTCTGATATTTACTGCTGTTGTTCAGGTTAAAAGTTCTATTAAACTGTTTTTTGAAGTTGAGTTCTATCTACAAACAAAACCTCTGGCTGAATATTGATCGTTAGTAAGTGCATTGGTTTATGCAATATATTGTAGCTGTGTCCAGACTTTACTGTTCGACACAGGGGATTTAAGAGCCTTGGCTAACCTTTGCAAACAACAGCATCCCGGGGCAGTGCTGGGAGCGGGCAGCCTCGCCTCTGACACTGGTCGGTACTCCCTGCAAAGCCCAGAGCCTGCAGAGAACGCCGGAGAGCGCACTTTACCACAAATGGACACCGAGCCCAGCCCTATCGATCCGGCAGCAAGCATTCTGTGACACCCAAGCCGTAAAACATGAGCAAACACCATGTAAAAGAGGGAGGGCACTGACGCTTCACAAGAACCTCTGACAGATGGCGTTTCCAGAGGGAACAATATGAAACACATAAAATGCTTTTATTCTAACCGATCAGCAATGATTTTCACTGGGGGAGGACAAACAGGAAATGTGTCCCCAACATCTCTTGCGCTGACACCACTTCAAAACAATGCAGCTGGGGCCAGGAGCTCGATGCCTGCGCTGCCTGCGCGCCTAAGGGAAAGTTAGGGCTTAAACAAGAAAAAAGTGCTTAGCGGCTAATTAAAAGACACTGTGTCACGCCGCGAGTAAAAGATCCAGTCCGGGTGGGCGGGGCCAAAAGGAGACAGGGCGGTAACAAGGAGGGACTAAAAAGCCTCACTCACAATGGAAAGCCAGGGTTTAGCATGCATGATGACACAAGCCAATGGAAAGAAGGGGCGGAGCCTAGACTCCACTTCTGAAATTGGCTTGATTACAAGAAGCCTCGCAGAGCGAGCAGCACATGCGCGCTGCAACGCTAGGCAAGACCTAAAAAGGATTGAAACTACTTTGTGATCAAGAGGAACCTCTGCCAAAGAAGAACAGCTGAAGAGACTGAACAGAAGGACTGCCCTTGCTGTGTGTTCTGGGGCTGGCCTGCAGTTTGCTGATTTGACTAAGAAGAGGACAAGGGACTTTGCTGTGTGCTGTGTCCCCCTGCTTGAAAAGACTTTGCTGTGTGCTGTGTCCTGAAGTAACTTGTCTCCAAGGGCCCGAGGAGAGCTGGTCCCCTGTTGTGGAAACTCAGGAACATCATAGTTTCCAACCGTGTCTCAGCGACGCTTGGTGCGTGTGCTTTTGCATGCCTGAGACTGCCGTGTGGTCTGTGGTGCCGTTTACGAGGGGCCCCGTGACCGCATTGCCCCCGCAGCGTGAAACATCGTCCACACTGCTGCATTGCCGTTTGTGGCCAGAGCCGTCATCGTAACTGAGGCTGTGAGTAAGGGTCGCCGCTGCCGCCGGCCTGAGCCGCAACGTGCTAAAGGATTTCTTGAAGCTAAGGAAGTTGCAAGGTGAAAGGGATCGTGATCATTGGTTCGCCAAGAGGAATCTGCCCAAGATCGTCAACGAAGGAGAAGGCAGCGCCGTAACCCGTCCGGCTACAGCGTCGCCTAGCCACGAAGCTGCAACGTCATCGGGGCCGCCCAGCAGGACGTCAGACGAGCGGGGAGAGATAGAGCGAAGCAGCGCACCCCCCAGGTAAGGCTTGTATTCCAGTCGGGAGCCGCAAGCGTGTGTGGCCTGGGGAGGAGTGCAGGAGGAGTACAGGAGTGCTCCGATCTCTCTCCCGCTGCACCACGTTAGACGCGCTGAGTCCCCGAGCGGCCCGTACCTGCCCAGCAGTACCGGGGCCGCCCCGTTAATCTTACAACCGTTGTCTCTGTTGTTGGGGCCTAGTGGTGCCCGAGCTGATCGCGCAGATTGGCTTATTGCATTATTCTTGCATTACGAACTGCCTTATTCTTGCATTACGAACTGCATTATTCTTGCATTACGAACTGCATTATTCTTGCATTACGAACTGCCTTATTCTTGCATTACGAACTGCCTTATTCTTGCATTACGAACTGCATTATTCTTGCATTACGAACTGCATTATTCCTACGTTACGAACTGCATTAGTACTTGCATTAAGGACTGTCTTATTTCTACTTTATTCTTGCATTACGAACTGCATAGCATTGCATTAGGACTGCATTAGATCATTGTGAAGTGCTCATTAATACCGCAAGAACCTACAAGTGATTGTTGGCCTAAATAACCGGCAAAGTGAAATATTACGAATACGCATATGTTGGATTTCTATCGTTTGGTCTCATCGTATTGCTTTTGATAAAGATACCGCTATTTTTATAAAATCAGTGTGGTGTTCATTTGTGGTGTTATCACTGTGTTACTGGGAGTGTGGTTGCAAATACTTTACACATTGCCTTGGAGATAAGCCTGGCTGCTCGTGCCAAGCTACCAGAGGGTGAGCAGGGGTTATCTAAGAGTGTGTCCCTCCTTTCCCTGACTAGAAGCATGGGTCCCTATTTGGACTAAGGTACCTACCTCAGCCAACTAGAGACCCCCAGTTCTAACAGCACCATTGTTGCCCCCTTGACAGAGATGACTTTCAGGAAGCAGCACCATCAGGTGATCTGGACTGAGGCATGCCAGACCGCTTTTGACACCCTGAAGGAGGCCATGTGCACAGGGCCCATGATCCTGACTTCGCCAAAGAATTTGTGGTGCAGACTGCCACATCAAAGCATGGTGTGGGAGCTGTGCTTTCACAGCTAAATGAAGAGGGCCTAGATCAACCTATAGCCTTCATTAGTAGAAGGTTACTTCACAGGGAACAGAGGTGGAGCGCAATAGAAAGGGAAGCTTTTGCTGTGGTCTGGGCGCTGAAGAAGCTAAGACCCTACTTGTTTGGCACTCTCTTCCGGGTTCAGGCAGACCACAGGCACCTCAGATGGTTAATGCAGATGAGGGGTGAAAATCCTAAACTGTAGCGGGGGTCCATCTCCGTAAAGGGAATGGACTTTACGGTGGAGCACAGCCCTGGAACAGACCACGCCAACGCTGATGGTCTGTCCAGGTTCTTCCACCTTAGTGATGAGAACGCCCAAGAGGTTGGGTAGCTCTCCCCACTTTCAGCTGGGGGGGGGACACGTGTTGGACCTGGCATCTTTTGGCGTGATTGTGTGCTGCATTTATTTTTTGCTGGTTTTAGGTCTCTGGGCACTTTACCACTGCTGAACAGTGCTAAAGTGCAAGTGTTCCCAGTCTAAATTGTATTGATGATTGGTTTATCCATGATTGGCATATATGATTTACTAGTAAGTCCATAGTAATGTGCAACAGGTGTGTCCAGGGCCTGTAAATCAAATGTTACTAGTGGGCCTGCAGCACTGATTGTGCCACCCCCATGAGTAGCCCTGCAAACATGTCTCAGACCTGCTACTGCAGTGTCTGTGTGAGCAGTTTAAACTGCCATGTTGACCTCGCAAGTGCACCCACTTGCCAGGTCCAAACCTTCTCTTTTATTACATGTAGGGCACCCCTAAGGCAGGCCCAAGGTAGCCCCATGGGCAGGGTGCAATGTATTTAAAAGTTAGTACATGTAATGTTGTGTTTTACATGTTCTGCTAGTGAAACACTGCTAATTTCGTTTTTCACTACAGCAAGGCCTATCTATCCCATAGGTTAGCATTGGTGCTGCCTTGTAACATCTTACAAGTGTATCTTCCAATTGGGAATAGATAGAGATTTAGAGTTTGGAGTCTCTGGACTCACAATTTAAAAATAAATCTTTTGGTAAAGCTGGTTTTTAAATTGCTTTTCTGAAAATGCCACTATTAGAAAGTTGCCATTTTCTTGCTTATCCACTCTGTGCAATCTGCATGTCTGCTCAATACACGACTGGGTTAGGATGGCAGTTGGGCTGTTTGTGCACTCACTCTAGACAGTCACCCAAAGGGAGCTGAGGTGTGCCCTGCATATCCTGATGGCCCATCATCAGGCTGATGGGTCTTCCTGAGCTAGAGTGGTGGGAGGAGTTGACCCTGCTGATACCTGAATATGGCTGGGCCTGTCCTCATACAAAGCTGTCTACCTCCCCCCCTCCCCCCGTGTGTCTGGAGCCAGGGCAGGGAAATACAGGGTTTTGTGCACTACAAAGACTTTCCTTTGAAGTTTGCCTACTTCAAAGGTGGAAATGGGTATAAGTACTGCACCTCTAACACCATATGCTCAGAACACTTCTGGGATGAGGACATTCTGCCAGGAAGAAGAGCTGTGTTGCTTCCGGGGGGACTCACACTGTGCTGGATGCTTTGCTGTGCTGTCCTGCTGCTTGCTGCTTCTGTCCTGGGAGTGAAAGGACTGGACTTTGTTTTCTACATAATGCATCCAAGATTCTCCAAGGGCTTGTGTGTGCTTGCCTCCTGTTAAGAAGGCTTAGGGCCATCAAAGACTTCCTCTGCCAGTGCCTGGGCTCTTCTGCTGAGAGTCCTGATTTGCCAAGTGATGCCAAATCCAATTCCTGGGCCCTTGGAAGTGAAATCTGGTGATCTTAAGGAGAAAATCCATAAATCGACTCCCAGAGTCTGTCCCAATCGAAGCCCTGCTGTAAAAATTACTGCATCGCCACTGCCTGCACCGAACTGTGGTTCCTACTTGCCGCATCGACTACGGCCTTCACTGCAGGCACCAACTTGCTGTCGCAGTGCATCAGAAGAATCGCCGCTGCGTGATTCTTAAGCACTGCATCACCGATGTCCGTGACACTCGCTCCGACGCAGCGCCTGCTTCGCCGCTGTGGACTCTACACAGTGCCTGCTTTGCCACTGTTGAATCGATGCAGGGCGTCTAGATTTTTGATGCATCATCCCTGGGCACCGATTCTTCATCGACATCACACCGCAGTAAGGAACCGAGGCCGCAGGGCTGGAAACCGACGCATCACCTCCTCTGCCAGTAAGGAACCGACGCATCACATCCCCTACCAGTAAGGAACCCACGCATCACCTACCCTGCCTAGCAGTAAGGAACCGACACCTCACCTCTCCTGGAGCAGTAAGGAACGGATTCATCACCTCACCTGCACCTAGCCGTGTCTTTGATTTTTGACGCATCTAAAGTACTTTGTCTTAAACAAATGCATCCATTGATTTTGATGGACTAAAACTTGCTTAATCATTTAAACGTGATACTTTGACTTGTATATGTTGGATTTTTGTTGTTTTGGTCTTGTTTATTCTGATAAATATTGGTTATTTTTCTAAACTGGTGTGGACTCCTTTGTAGAGGTTTCACTGTGTTACGGTGAAACCCATTGCCAACTAGAGATCCCATTTCTAACAGGTAGAAAAGACCATTATGTTCATTCCTAGAAGTTTGGTGGGGCCCGAAAGCAGGTATTCTGTGATTGAGCAGGAAGCTCGTTCTATTTACTGGGCCATAGGAAAACTGAAGAAATTTCTCTGGGGATGGATTTTGTGGGGAGGGCAGACCATAACCCCTCAAAGATGTATTTTGTAAGAAAAGTTTGGATGCAGTATTGGGCTGTATTTGCAAATGGGTTGTTGCCTTACAAAACTATATTTCCAAGGTGGAATACATTCCTGGGGCAGAGAACAAAGTAGTGTATTGTTTGTCATGCTTAGTTCCAGGACAGGCTAATTCTACACCTGAGGAGGAGGGTGACATTTGGGATTTAGGTGATTGCAAAGTGTTTGAAGTCACTGATGGTGTTGTTAGTGAGTTAGAATAGAAATCTCTTTTAAATGAGAATGCAACTTTACATGAGGTTATGAAGTTAGTCAGGACAAGTTGGGACTCCTAGAAAGATGCGAGTGAAGAAAGTTTGAAGTTTTGGAATGTGAAGGATGAACTGTCTGAAAGTGATGGAATTCTATGGAAGAGTACGAGGTTAAATTCCTCCTGGTAAAGTTAGAGAGAGAGAGGATGAAGCCTGACGGCTAGGGCGGTCGACCTCAAATCTGGGGAACCGGGTTCGAGTCTCAGCAACGACGCTCAACATCCTGTGATTCTGGGCAAATCACTTAATCTTCCTGTGCCTAACAAAAATGAATGTGTCCGTCTGTAACTAAACTGGTGCTCATGTAAAGCGCTCCGATACCTTCGGGTCAAGTTCACGCTATATAAAACTCTGGAAAAAAAAGAAATCTCATACAGCTGGGTCACAAAGGACACTTAGGAATTTCTAAAACCAAAGAGTGGATCCAATTGCATTTTTGGTGTCCGGGAATGGACATACAAGCTGAGAGGATTGTCAGGGAATGCATGGAGTGCAGTTCTAGTGACAAGATTTGTAAGACGAGGGTTCAACCAATGATGTAGAGAGACACCCCTGAAAGAGTATGGCAGGAAGTAGAGTTAGACGTTCCAGGACCTGTCACAGGAAAGACTTGTCAGTTGTATGTTTTAGTGTTAATGGATATGTTTTCACGCTGGCCACAAATATGCATCACACAAAGTGTAGAGACGAGTAAAGTAATTGCCTTTCTCAAAGAGGTTTTCAGCAGATAAGGACTTCCGGATAGTATTTTAACAGATAATGGTGTCCAGCTGGTGTCTAGCAAAATGGAGGAGTTTTTATCCCTCAGGGGGATTAAACATAAAAAGTGTTCTCTCTATCAGACCATGACTAATGGGATAGTAGAGAGATTCAATAGAGTTTTAAAGGAGTTTATTCAGATTTCTAAAACACAGAACAAATATTGGAAAAAAGACTTATGTGAGAGAGTTGAAGTTTACAATTTGACACCTCATTCTGTCACAGATAGAGTGCCTTTTGAGCTTTTTAGGGGAAGGGCACCTAACACAATGGTTAAACTGGCATGAATGCTATGTAAACAGTCTCTGGGTGTGTTACCTGATGAGGATGAATGAAAGAGAAATTAACAAGAGAAAATTAGGAAGAGGAAACAAAACTTTGACTTACATAAAGCTGTCAGACACACTGATGTAAGAGTTGGAGGCTTGGTGAAAGTTGAACTTCCACAGAAAAACTGAACTTCTTAATTTTCTTCACCCTCTCGTGAGAAAGGCCAAGTTTGCCGAAACGTGTCTGATGCTTTTAGAGTGTATCCACCAAGTCAATAAACTTGAATTCTAAGGTACGAGGAGTGCCGTTCCAATTGTTATTCAGGAAGGGTGAACTTATTTAAACACGCCCGGGCGAAGGCGCTTTGCGAGCACCCCACGCGTTTGGGCTGCACGCCGCCATCAGACAGATTCGGAGAAGGAATATACATATATATATATACATATATATATATATTTAGATCCACGAAGAAGGGTCATTCCGGGAACGAGCCCATTGTTAGGTGGTGCGTACTGCCGGAAAACCCAAAACCGGCTATTAATATCCACAATTATTCCAAGTAAAACGCACTCTCAAAGTCTTGGATGCCAAGCAGGAAGCTCATTTATTGCTCGTTGCGAGTTTCGACAATTACTGTCTTGATCAAGACAGTAATTGTCGAAACGCGTAACGAGCAATAAATGAGCTTCCTGCTTGGTATCCAAGACTTTGAGAGTGCGTTTTACTTGGAATAATTGTGGACATATATATATATATATATTATCTACTGGCGGTCGCCAGTAGATAGTTATAGTTAGGACCTATTATCCATAGGAAATCCGCAACATTCTATTCCCAATAAATTTAAGGTCGTTTGACGAATCATCGCGAAAATTTTCAAAACTAGTGGGGCGCTCCGGTCCGCTCCTGTCTTGAAAGTTTCGGGGTGATTCATCAAGCGGGGCCGAGAAAAGGGGGTCCTAAAACGTGTTTTCTCCATGTTAATTCCCATAGGAAATTTTAGCCACGGCTACAGCCCGCACTGCTGAACGGAATTACACCCAATTTTGCAAAAAGGTTGCGCTTGGTTCAGAAAGCGACTTTTTTTTAAATGGTGTAAATCCGTTCAGTAGTTGCGGAGAAATTAAAAAAATAAGAGTGAAAAAATCAATTTCCCATAGGAAACTTTATGCAAGGCTACAGCAAAAACTGCTGAACGGAATTACACCAAATTTGGCAAAAAGGTAGTGCTTGGTTCAGAAAGCACGCTTTTTAAAAATGGTGTAAATCCGTTCAGTAGTTGCTGAGAAAATCCAAAATAAAAGTTTCGATTTCTATGGCCGCTGTGGATCCGTGCACCCTCCCGACCACGAGCTGCATGCTAATTGGCTGTCAACACTCCAAACCAGGAAGTGTTGGCAGCCATCTTGTCCCTCGGTAGAACCGAGGGACAAGAAAAGACAAAAACAAGGGCGCAAAACGCAAAAAGGGGGCAGGGTAGAAACACCCTGACCCCCTAGGCCTGCTCAGGGCCCAAAAAAAAGATATATATTTTTTTAAAATGGGCAAGAAACGCGCTGGGTGCCGATAAAAAAAATCGAAGCGCGGTCTCCGCGCTCGATAGCACTTGCCCCGGGTGGGCCAAGTCCCGGGGGCATGCAGGGGTTGGTTTTAATTTTATGTGGGGGGGCCTCTAAGGCCCCCCAAGCCCCGGGGACCGCCACCGGCTTTAAACAAAAATGGTGCAGGAGGGCTCATCCCTCCCGCAGCCCAGGGGACCACCACCTCCCCGGGGCTTCTTTTTAAAAAAAGAATGACCTGTGTGGGGGGGGGCTGCTGCGCCCCCACATGCCCCGGGGACCGCCACCTCCCCGGGGCACTAAGAAAATACATGTGGGGGTCCGTTTCGGACCCCCGAAGCCCTGGGGACCACCACCTCCCCGGGGCTATGTAGAAGTGGGGAGGGGGGCCGCCCGGCCCCCCTCCTGGAGCCTGTGGTGGCCCTGGGGACCGCCACCCCCCAGGGCCGGCTCCTGCAGTCTCCCGGGGTGCCTACCCCCGGGACACTGCTGCTTGCAATGAGCAGGACGGAGCCTCGCGGCTCCCGTCCTGCCATTGCAAACTTGCTTTGCTTCATTGAAGCGAGAGCAGGGAAACCTGCTCTCGCTTCAATGAAGCAAAGCAGATTGCTTTTCCATAAGGGGAGCTGCATGTCTGCAGCTCCCCTTATGGAAAAGCAATGCCGGCTCCCGCAGGACGCGGGGAGCCGGCGGGACCGTGCGGGGATTGGGGACCCCCCCACGGTCCCCAACGTGTGGCCAGGCCCCGGGGGATGGGGTCCCCAGGGCCATTAGTGGCCCGGGAGGGGGGCCACGCAGCCCCCCTCCCAAAAAAATGATTTTTTTTTTTTAAAAGGACGCAAAGGCCGGCCCCGGGGGATGGGGTCCCCGGGGCTTTAAATGGCCTGAGGAGGGGGGCTACGCAGCCCCCCTCCAAATATTTAATTATAAAAAAAAAAGAGGGCATGCCCCGGGGGATGGGGTCCCCGGGGTCAATAGAGGCCCAGGGAAGGGGGCCACGCGGCCCCTTCCCGTTTTTTTTTTATTTAAAAAAAAAAAGAAAATCCTCAGGCCCTGGGGGATGGGGTCCCTGGGGCCAAAAGTGGCCGAGGGAAGGGGGCCACGCAGCCCCCTCCCATACAAAAAAAAAAAAAAACGGCATCGTGCCGGAGGCTCGCCCCTCCTTAACCACTCTACAAACGCGCCCCTGGCGCGTTTTAAGAAGGGGAGTAATTCCCCTTGAATACTGGGGGTCCCTGGGGCCAACTAGCCCACCAAGAACCTCCAGTATGCGCTAGGGGCTGCGTTGCAGAGAGGTGTACAGAGGCCACGCCCCTTTTTACACCTCTCTGCAACGCAGCTCTGTGGCGCTTACTGGAGGTACATGGTGGGCTAGTTGGACTCCAGGGACCCTCAGGATTCAAGGGGACTTAATCCCCCAACTTAAAACGCGCCACGGGGCGCGTTTGCACAGTGGTGAAGGGAGGGGCGGGGCTAAAGGTGACATGTGTGCAAACAGGCCCCGTGGCGCGTTTTAAGATGGGGAATTAAATCCCTTCAATCCTGAGGGTCCCTGGGGCCAACTAGCCCACCAGGTACGTCCAGAAAGCGCCACAGAGCTGCGTTGCAGAGAGGTGTAAAGGGGCGTGGCCTCTGAACACCTCTCTGCAACGCAGCTCCCTGGCGCATACTGGAGGTACAGGGTGGCCTAGTTGGACCCCAGGGACCCTCATGATTCAAGGGGACTTAGTACCCCAACTTAAAACACGCCACGGGGCGCGTTTGCACAGTGGTGAAGGGAGGGGGCGGGGCTTCAGGTGACATGTGTGCAAACAGGCCCCGTGGCGCGTTTTAAGATGGGGAATTAAATCCCCTTCAATCAACTAGCCCACCAGGTACGTCCAGAAAGCGCCACAGAGCTGCGTTGCAGACAGGTGCAAAAAGGGGCGTGGCCTCTGAACACCTCTCTGCAACGCAGCTCTCTGGCGCATACTGGAGGTATCTGGTGGGCTAGTTGGCCCCTAGAGACCCTCGGGATTGAGGAGGAATTAATTCTCCAACTTTTCACGCGCGACACACCGTGTTTGCAGACATGTCACCTCAGGCCCCTCCCCCTTCCTTCACCATTGTGCAAATATTCCTCTAAAATCAGCCGAACTACGAATTCCGTACTTACCAGTAACTTGAATTTCCTTCCATAGGCTAACATTGACTGGTTTCACTTGGAAATTCTTCTAAGTGTGGAGTTTTGGAACTTTATAATATTCCTCTAAAATCAGCCGAACTACGAATTCCGATTTACTCACCTGTTATCAGGAGAGACCTCGGTGCTGCATCTTTGAGCCCAGTACTGATCCTGAAAAGTTATTTTAACCGTACTTACCAGTAACTTGAATTTCCTTCCATAGGATAGCATTGCCTGCTTCTTGCTGAAAAAGTTTCCAAGTGTCAATTTTTGAAACATACAAATATTCCTCTAAAATCAGCCGAACTACGAATTCCGATTTACTCACCTGTTATCAGGAGAGACCTCAGTGCTGCATCTTTGAGCCCAGTACTGATCCTGAAAAGTAATTCTAACCGTACTTACCAGTAACTTGAATTTCCTTCCATAGGCTAACATTGACTGGTTTCACTTGGAAATTCTTCTAAGTGTGGGGTTTTGGAACTTTATAATATTCCTCTAAAATCAGCCGAACTACGAATTCCAATTTACTCACCTGTTATCAGGAGAGACCTCAGTGCTGCATCTTTGAGCCCAGTACAGATCCTGAAAAGTAATTCTAACCGTACTTACCAGTAACTTGAATTTCCTTCCATAGGCTAACATTGACTGGTTTCACTTGGAAATTCTTCTAAGTGTGGAGTTTTGGAACTTTATAATATTCCTCTAAAATCAGCCGAACTACGAATTCCGATTTACTCAACTGTTATCAGGAGAGACCTCAGTGCTGCATCTTTCAGCCCAGTACTGATCCTGAAAAGTTATATCTGAAAGAGACACGTTAGTGACAGATTCCTTACCTTAGAATATCCCCAGGCGTCAGGCTGGATCCGGAAAGTTTTTTGCGTAGCAGTACCCTTGCGCGTCGGTAGGCGGCGTCGTGCGGCTCCGCGTCCGTCGTCGGCGTCGTGATCGCCGGGATGACGTCGCGGGCAGTACTTAGACGCCGCCCCTGCGCGCTGACGTCAGTTCTTCTTTTCCGCGCCAGTAAGCCCAGATCCGAGAAGAGCAGTGCCCTAGTCACTTTTTGACTACCTTTTTTTGTGAATTTTTCACTGTTTTCTTCTATGAGTCTTCACGACTCCTAAGGTGTCGTAGGGATGCCCGGCTTTAAGCCCTGCGAGGTCTGTGCCCGTATGATGTCCATCACGGACCCGCACCTCGAGTGTCTCTTTTGACTCGGCCGAGACCACGACACGAAGTCGTGCCCTGACTGCCGGAAGCTTCATCCGAAGGCTTTGCGAGAGCGGTCTCGAAAGCTGCTCGAGGTCCGGCAGTCGGCTCCGTGCCGCACCAAGCCCCGGTCACGGGAGAGGTCGAGGGGCCGGTCGCGGAGCCCCCATCGTTCGTCGGAATCCAAGTCTTCGCGCTCCTCCGGTAAGTCGAAGCACAAGAAGTCTAAGCGGCGTCATCGCTCTAAGACTTCGCCTCGCCGGTCTCGCGACTCGGCCCCCGCGGCCCCGGACGTGCCTGTCGAGTCACCCCCGCATTACCCGTCCTTCCCGGGTTCGGGGGCGACTCCGGCCCAAGTACAGGAGTTCCTGTCGGCCATGGCCCGCCTCTTCGGGCCTCAAGGTCCCTCCGGTGCGCCTCCGGGCCCCGCGGGCCCTGATGGGGTTGCTCCGGCGTCGCCGTCGACTCCGGTCCCGGCATCGCCTGTCCCACCAGCCTTCGTCCCGGCCTCGGCTCCGGCCCCGGCCTCGATCCCGGCTCCGGTGGTGCCGCAACCCCCATCGACGCCGGTTGACCTAACCACGCCTCCGCCGACGCCGATGTCCCCGGTGCCGTTCCTGATGCCGTCCGGGGCTCCGGACGGCGTCGTTCCCCGGCTCTCTCCAGCTCTGGACATGGAGCCGGACCGACGTCGCCCGACGCCGGTTCCGGCGCCGCTGAGACCTTGGGTCCCTAATGTCCCTCCTCCTCCATATTATGAACCTGAGGAGGACCAGGAGAGCTGGGAGGGGTCTGAGGACCCTCTCACACAACAGTGCGAGTTTGACCCGGACTGGGTTGAGGAACTTGGGGATGCCAGTGGTCTGGACACCTCCCTGACTCTGGCATGCTGTCTCCTCCCGTGGCTACGGAGGAGGGGGCTAATTTTGCAACGGTGTTGCGTAGAGCTGCTGGAGCCTTGAATCTCCAGTTGCCTACTGTGGCCGTCAGGACTAACCTCCTGACTGAAGTGCTTCAGCCGGCGGCCTCCTCTTCGGAGACTGTGTTGCCGTTCAATGATGCACTCACTGACGTTCTTTTGGGTGCCTGGTCCAAGCCCACCACAGGGGCTCCTGTGGATAGGAACGTGGCCCGACGCCATCGCCCTGCTCCGGGCGACCCCCTGTTTCTCTCCCAACACCCCACCCCTGAGAGCTTGGTTGTCCAAGCCTCTGCCTCCCAAACCGCCTTCCCTACCGCCCCTCCGGATAGGGAATCCAAGCGCCTGGACCACTTTGGGAAGAAGGCTTTCTCTTCCTCCAGTGCTGGCTTGCGGTCTGTCAACACCGCTTGCCTCTTGGGCCGATATACCCACTCCCTGTGGGATTCGGTGGCGACTGTTTTGCCGCAGTGTTCTGAGGAGGTCCAGACACTGCTTATCCGTGCCATTGCGGAAGGGCGTGATGTGGCTAAATACACCATACGCTGTGGCCTTGATACCGCCGACTCGCTGGGCAGATCGCTTGCAACGACGGTGGCGCTGCGTAGCCACGCCTGGCTGAGAACCACTGGTTTTTCAGGGGATGTCCAGAATACACTCATGGACATGCCCTTTGATAGAGTTGGTCTTTTTGGTTCGAAGGCAGACCATGCGCTGGAGCGTTTCAAGGACTCGCGGGCTACTGCCAAGTCCCTGGGCCTTGCTGTTGTGCGCCCTCCGCTCACGTCTGCTTTTCGCCCTTTCGTGGCCACGGGAGGGGCGCCCAGTCACGTCAACAGCCCGGCCAACGGCCCGCGCAGCAAGCGTCTTCGCGTGGCCGAGGACGTGGATACCGCCGTGGCGGTTCGGGCAACCAGCGTGCGGGTCAGGCCACCACCTCCAACCCGTCCGCGGCCTCCAAGCCCTCCTAGTCCCTCCTTTCAGGTGCACAGCACGCCAGTCGAGGGCAGGGTCCGCCATCACCTTCACCACTGGCGTCCCATCACCTCGGACAGGTGGGTCTTGGACATTGTCCGAAGGGGCTACTCCCTCCCCTTCGAGACCACCCCCCAGCCATGCCACCTCAATTCCACCGCATGTCAGGGGATCACTTGGTGCTTCTACAGAAGGAAGTCACGGCCCTCTTGGCCAAGAGGGCCATCGAGCATGTTCCGACCCCAGAAGTAGGGCGTGGTTGCTACTCCCACTACTTTCTGGTGCCCAAAAGGACAAGGAGGACATGCGTCCTATCTTGGACCTCCGGAACGTCAATCGCTTCCTCCGGAAGGAGAAGTTCAAGATGCTCACCCTAGCTCAGGTCTTGACTGCCCTCGACCCTGGAGACTGGCTGGTAGCGTTGGACTTGCAGGACGCTTATTTCCACATCCCCGTCCTGCCGGCCCACCGGCGTTACCTACGGTTCACGGTAGGCCTCGAGCACTTTCAGTTCACCGTGCTCCCCTTTGGCCTTACCAGTGCCCCTCGGGTGTTCACGAAAGTGATGGCGGTGGTCGCAGCTCATCTGCGCCGGGCAGGGGTTTCAGTCTTCCCCTACCTCGACGACTGGCTGCTGAAGGCGGGCTCGTCCCAGGCAGTCGTCTCCCACCTCCAGACTACGGCCGAACTCCTGCACTCGCTAGGGTTCTCCATCAATGTGCCGAAGTCGCATCTGGTTCCTTCTCCACAGCTCCTTTTCATCGGAGCAGTTCTGGACACGACGCAGTTTCGGGCCTATCCTCCCGAACGGCGAGTCCGGGATATTCAGGCTATGATTCCAATCTTTCAGCCTTTATCCTGGGTTTCGGTACGGATGACCCTGAGGCTGCTGGGCCTCATGGCCTCCTGCATCCTGCTGGTCGATCATGCCAGATGGCATATGTGGGCTCTGCAGTGGGACCTGAAGTTCCAGTGGGCGCAGCACCAGGGCAACCTGTCCGATCACGTCCAGATCTCGGTGGGGACTGCAAAACAGTTGCAGTGGTGGCTCTCGAACCGGCAATGGGTCCTGGGCAGATCCTCTCCCTTCCCCAGCCAGAGCACACAGTTGTGACGGACGCGTCCCTTCTGGGATGGGGCGGTCACATGGGAGAGGCGGAGATCAGAGGCCTCTGGTCTCCGGCGGAGTCCCGGCTCCATATCAACCTTCTGGAGCTCCGGGCGATCCGACTTGCACTCAAGGCATTCCTTCTCTCTGTCAAAGGGAAGGTAGTGCAGGTGTTCACAGACAACACCACCGCCATGTGGTACTGCAACAAACAGGGCGGGGTGGGGTCGTGGACCCTCTGTCAGGAGGCTCTGCGCCTCTGGACTTGGCTGGAACATCAGGACATGTTCCTGATGGTTCAACACCTGGCAGGTTCCCTCAACGCCAGGGCGGACGAACTCAGCCGCAGGTGCATGATGGATCACGAATGGCGTCTTCACTCGGAAGTGGCGCAAGGACTCTTTCAACAATGGGGAGAGCCTTGGTTAGATCTATTCGCCACCGAAGAGAACGCGCAATGTCATCAGTTCTGCGCGTTGGAATTTCCAAGGCGGCACTCGCTCGGCGACGCTTTTCGTAGCGAGTGGAGTTGCGGTCTGTTGTACGCCTTTCCGCCTATACCACTTCTACCCAGAGTGTTGAAGAAGATTCGGCACGACCGGGCCCAAGTCATCCTTGTGGCTCCGGACTGGGCTCGAAGAGTTTGGTATCCCGAGCTACTCAGTATGAGCGTAGATCCCCGATCCGTCTGCCTCTTCGGGAGGATCTTCTGTCGCAGCAGCAGGGGACGGTCCTCCACCCGAACCTGTCCAGTCTACACCTGCTTGCGTGGATATTGAGCGGCGGCAGTTGATTCCTTTCGACTTGCCTCCCGAAGTTTGTGATGTGATTCTGGCAGCCAGGCGTCCCTCCACTAAGGTGGTATACGCCTGCAGGTGGAACAAATTTGTGGCATGGTGCACAGCAAAGGCTGTGAATCCCCTTTCTGCCCCTCTTTCTGAGGTCCTTCTGTTCCTTCTTTCTCTGGCCCAACAGGGTTCTGCCCTGGGTACCATCAAGGGTTATCTTTGTGCTATCTCGGCCTTCCTCAGGCTCCCTGATCAGCCCTCCCTTTTCAAGTCCCCTGTTGTTAACAGGTTCTTAAAAGGCATTACACACCTCTTCCCTCCTGTTCCGTTTGTGATGCCTCAGTGGGACTTGAACTTGGTTCTTACCTTTTAATGTGCGCTCCCTTTGAGCCTCTACATAACTGTCCTCTTCGTCTTCTAACTCTGAAGACAGCCTTTCT
This sequence comes from Calotriton arnoldi, assembly GCA_963921515.1. Lineage (NCBI taxonomy): Eukaryota > Metazoa > Chordata > Amphibia > Caudata > Salamandridae > Calotriton > Calotriton arnoldi. Next base: position 2,587,967 of record CAWUFW010000039.1, read on the forward strand.
GGTGGCCATCACCTCCGCTCGGCGGGTGAGTGAGCTCCAGGCTCTATCGTGCAAACCTCCCTTTCTGTCTGTCCATCCAGACAAGGTTGTTCTTAGGACGCGTCCGTCCTTCTTGCCAAAGGTGGTTACTGCCTTCCACATTGGGCAGACCATCACTTTGCCTACCTTCTTTCCGCCTCCGCATCCTTCCAGAGAGGAAGAGAGGCTCCACCGTCTGGACCCAAAACGTGCGCTCTCCTTCTATATCGACCGCACAAAACACTTCCGGGTGGATGACCAGCTCTTTGTTGGCTACGTGGGCGCCAAAAAGGTCGGGCGGTGCACAAACGAACCATCTCCCGCTGGGTTACCTTGTGCATCAAGGCCTGCTATTCTTTGGCTAAGAAGGAGCCTCCTGTTGGGCTGCGTGCCCATTCCACCAGGGCAACGGCTGCTACCACGGCTTTGGGCTGCGGTGTTCCGCTGCCGGTTATCTGTAAGGCAGCTACGTGGGCCTCGCTGCACACGTTTACAAAGCATTACTGCCTTGACAGTCAGGTCCGGAGGGACGGCTTCTTTGGCCGTTCTGTCCTCCAGGACTTCCTTGTCTGATCTTTGTTCGCAGACCCACCACCGGGGTTGGTATTGCTGGGGTATCTATTCTAAGGTAAGGAATCTGTCACTAACGTGTCTCTTTCAGATGCACAAGTTACTAACTTGTGTAACGATATATCTGTAAGAGACAGTAGTTAGTGACAGATTCCTTACCGCCCCACCCATCCTCCCCGTTCTGCAAACTGATTTCTAGGGTTAAGGACATCCCTTTCAGGGCCCTAGTATTTTTCAGACACCTATGTCAGCTTCTTGCATGGCTCTGCGTTTCTGGCGCGGAAAGTCGTGTACAGAACTGACGTCAGCGCGCAGGGGCGGCGTCTAAGTACTGCCCGCGACGTCATCCCGGCGATCACGACGCCGACGACAAACGCGGAGCCGCACGACGCCGCCTACCGACGCGCAAGGGTACTGCTACGCAAAAAACTTTCCGGATCCAGCCTGACGCCTGGAGATATTCTAAGGTAAGGAATCTGTCACTAACTACTGTCTCTTACAGATATATTGTTACACAAGTTAGTAACTTGTGCTTTAACCGTACTTACCAGTAACTTGAATTTCCTTCCATAGGATAGCATTGCCTGCTTTTTGCTGAAAAAGTTTCCAAGTGTCAATTTTTGAAACATACAAATATTCCTCTAAAATCAGCCGAACTACGAATTCCGATTTACTCACCTGTTATCAGGAGAGACCTCAGTGCTGCATCTTTGAGCCCAGTACTGATCCTGAAAAGTAATTCTAACCGTACTTACCAGTAACTTGAATTTCCTTCCTTGGCTAACATTGACTGGTTTCACTTGGAAATTCTTCTAAGTGTGGAGTTTTGGAACTTTATAATATTCCTCTAAAATCAGCCGAACTACGAATTCCGATTTACTCACCTGTTATCAGGAAAGAACCTAGTGCTGCATCTTTTAGCCCAGCACTGACCCTGAAAAGTAATTCTAACCGTACTTACCAGTAACTTGTATTTTCTTCCATAGGAATCCATTGTCTGGTTTTCAGCAGAAAAGTTTCAAAGTGTCGATTTTCACAAACTACAAATATTCCTTAAAAATCGCCTGTATGACTTAAACGCATTCTTTCAACTGCTTACAGGAGATGCACCAGTGCTGGATCCAGGATCCACCACTGAGTAAGAAAAAGTAACGATAACACTACTTACCTGCTAAGTGAATTTCCTCCCATAGGATAACATTGGTGATTCTATGTGATAAAGTTTCTAAGTGTCAACTTTTAAAATACAATAATATTCCTTAAAAATCACTACTGTAACCAAAACGCTTTTACTCAACTGTTTACAGGAGATGTCCCAGGACTGAATCTAGGATCCAGTCCTGTTGTTAGAAAAGTAATCCATAAAGTAACTAATTGCATTTAACTAGAAATTGACATTGAGCTCAATGTTGCATTGTGTTTGAAATTGTGTTGCCCATTGCAACAACTGTAACTACTGTACTTAAAAGTCTATTGCCTATTTGCAAAGTATTTAAACTAAAGTAATTCATTCTGAGAAAGTATATTTTGTAATGTAATGTATAATGTAATTACAATGTAATTTAAAAAATAAAATATCTAAAAATAAATAGTTTAAAAAAATGTAGTAAATCAGTATCAAAAAAATAAATATAACAATTAAAACATTTAAAAATTGTCATTTACAAAACCTTTGAAATTCACTGAAAAAAACCATAGGTTTCAGACATGTTATAGTTAGGAATTAGCATTTAAAAAACCGTACAAATTCACTGAAAAAACCATAGGTTTCAGGCACGTTATAGTTAGAAATTAGCATTTAAAAAATCTTAGAAATTCACTGAAAAAAACCATAGGTTTTAGGGACAGTTATAGTTAGTTGGACATTGCACTCGTACAAAACCCGTGAAATTCCCCCGTTATAGTTAGTTCAGCTAACTATAACTCGCGCCCGCAATGCACTGCTGATGACGTCACATATTACATCACTCATGACATGGTCAGTGACATCACTGATGACATCACTGATGACATCTCAAATGACATCACTGACATCACTGATGACATCATCCATGTGATAATTTCATGCATCTTCTCACACCCTAATATAACTTTTGATACACCCACTCTAAATTACAGACTGCCATTCTCAAAACCATAGACACTCCAACACCAATAACTACATACCCACTCACTGATTCTTAGGTCTACACACACATCCACTCACTCACCTGTACAGTCACTCATACTTACGGTCACTCAGTACAGGACTATTATATGCACTCATACACCTACATAGACACTCACACACCGCCACTCATCCATAGAGGTACTCACACACCTAGTCAGTCATGCAAATAATTAATCACACTGCCATTTACTCACCTATACAGTTATACACACACCAGCTCACTTACTCATACAAATACTAGCACATTCTTACGCTCTTATACAATCACTAATACAAGTACACACTCATCCATACAGCCACTCTCACAATCACACACTCTCACTTATACCCATTTATATACTCCAACACACATATATACTGCCTTTCACATATGTAGTTACTCACACATGTACCACTGAGATATACATTCACTCACTAACACACCCATACACACACTCACCCACCCATACAGTCCATCACAGATGCACTCTTGAAACCATGCACCCAGTGAATCACCCACTCACACATCTATGCACAGAGTCGCACACACCCCACCCACACAAACACTCAGGCACCCATACAGATACTCAGACAACCACCAATAACTCATATAGACATTCATGTAGCTATTCACAAACCCATGCAGCCACTTACACAGCAACAGACAGACGGATACAGATATTCACACAGTTTAGTCACTAACCCATGCATTCAGTAAGATACGTTTAATCACTCACTTATAGAGTTAGTCACGCACCTAGTAAATCATCCATTCAGACACTTATACACCCACTCATTCTTCAATACTCCTTTCCCTATATATATTAAACATATTTAAACTTTACAGAAACACACAGTCACTGGATGATGTCATCAGTGATGTCATTTGAGATGTCATCAGTGATGTCATCAGTGATGTCACTGACCATGTCATGAGTGATGTAATATGTGACGTCATCAGCAGTGCATTGCGGGGGCGCGAGTTATAGTTAGCTGAACTAACTATAACGGGGGAATTTCACGGGTTTTGTACGAGTGCAATGTCCAACTAACTATAACTGTCCCTAAAACCTATGGTTTTTTCAGTGAATATATATATATATATATATTATCTACTGGCGGTCGCCAGTAGATAGTTATAGTTAGGACCTATTTTCCATAGGAAATCCGCAACATTCTATTTGAAATAACTTTGGCGCCGGTTGACGAATCTTCGCGAAATTTTCAAACTTGTTGGGGCGCTCCGGTCCGCTCCTATCCTGAAAGTCTCGGGGTGATTCGTCAAGCGGGGGCCAAGAAAAAAGGGGGGTCCCAAAACGTGTTTTCCCCATTCATTTTTCCATAGGAACCGTTAGTCGCAGTTACAGCCCGAACTGCTGAACGGAATTACACCAAATTTGGCAAAAAGGTAGCCCTTGGTTCAGTGTCGTGCCTTTTGCTTAAATGGTGTAAATCCGTTCAGTAGTTCCTGAGAAAATCAAAAGTAAAGTCACATATATATCTATGGCCGAGTAGGGTCCGCGTACCCTCCCGATCACGAGCTGCATGCTAATTGGCTGTCAAGTGGCTGTCAACACTCCAAATCAGGAAGTGTTGGCAGCCATTTTATGCCTCGGTAGAACCGAGGCACAGAAACAAGTGCGCAAAACGCACAAAGGGGGCAGGGTAGAAACACCCTGACCCCCTAGGTCTGCTCAGGACCCCCGGGGCAGAAAAAAGCATTTTTTTTTTTTAAATCGGCGGGATGCGCTTAGGGTGCGCGGATCCCGCCGAGAAAAAAAAAAGAAACAAGTGCGCAAAACGCACAAAGGGGGCAGGGTAGAAACACCCTGACCCCCTAGGTCTGCTCAGGGGGTCCCACAAAAACCCCCTGGGCAGAAAAAAGCATTTAAAAAAAAAACAAACGGCGGGATGCGCTTAGGGTGCGCGGATCCCGCCGTAAAAATAAATAATCTATGCTATTTTGCCCCCTGGTGGGCCAAGTCCCGGGGACATGCGGGGGTGGGTTTATAGTTTATGGGGGGCCTCTAAGGCCCCCCAAACCCCGGGGACCGCCACCCCCCGGGGCTTTAAATAAAAAATGGTGCGGGAGAGCCCTCCCGCAGCCCCGGGGACCGCCACCCCCCGGGGCTTCTTTTTTTAAATTATAATAACCTGTGTGGGGGGGCTCCAGCCCCCACACATGCCCCGGGGACCGCCACCTCCCCGGGGCACTTAGAAAAGAAATTTGGGGGTCCGATTCGGACCCCCGAAGCCCCGGGGACCACCACCTCCCCGGGGCTCAGTTGATGTTGGGAGGGGGGTTGCGCGGCCCCCTCCTGGAGCCCTCCATGGCCCTGGGGACCGCCACCCCCCAGGGCCGGCTCCAGCAGTGTCCCGGGGTGCCTACCCCCGGGACACTGCTGTTTGCAATCAAAGGACGGGAGCCTCGCGGCTCCCGTTCTGTCATTTCAAACTTGCTTTGCTTCATTGAAGCGAGAGCAGGGAAACCTGCTCTCACTTCAATGAAGCAAAGCAGATTGCTTTTCCATAAGGTGAGCTGCATGTCAGCAGCTCCCCTTATGGAAAAGCAATGCCGGATCCCGCAGGACGCGGGGAGCCGGCGGGACCGTGCGGGGATTGGGGACCCCCCCACGGTCCCCAACGAGTGGCCAGGCCCCGGGGGATGAGGTCCCCGGGGCCATTAGTGGCCCGGGAGGGGGGCCACGCAGCCCCCCTCCCCAAAATTGATTTTTTTTTTTTTTTTTAAATAAGGACAGAAAGGCCGGCCCCGGGGGATGGGGTCCTCGGGGCCTTAAATGGCCTGAGGAGGGGGGTCACGCAGCCCCCCCTTCAAATATATATATATTTTTTTAAAAAGAGGGCATGCCCCGGGGATGGGGTCCCCGGGGCCAATAGAGGCCCAGGGAAGGGGGGCCACGCGGCCCACTTCCCGTTTTTTTTTTTCTTTAAAAAAAAAAAATAACATCCTCAGGCCCCGGGGGATGGGGTCCCCGGGGCCAAAAGTGGCGAGGGAAGGGGGGCCACGCAGCCCCCCTCCATAGAAAAAATATTGAGAAAAAAAAAAAAAAAAAAGACCGGCATCGTGCCGGAGGTCCCGCCCCCTCCCTGCAGCACTCTGCAAACGCGCCCCCTGGCGCGTTTTAAGAAGGGGAAGTAATTCCCCTTGAATACTGGGGGTCCCTGGGGGCCAACTAGCCCACCAGGAACCTCCAGTATGCGCCAGGGAGCTGCGTTGCAGAGAGGTGTACAGAGGCCACGCCCCTTTTTACACCTCTCTGCAATGCAGCTCTGTGGCGCTTTTTGGAGGTACATGGTGGGCTAGTTGGACTCCAGGGACCCTCAGGATTCAAGGGGACTTAATCCCCCAACTTAAAACGCGCCACGTTTGCATAGTGGTGAAGGGAGGGGGCAGGGCTTCAGGTGACATGTGTGCAAACAGGCCCCGTGGCGCGTTTTAAGATGGGGAATTAAATCCCCTTCAATCCTGAGGGTCCCTGGGGGCCAACTAGCCCACCAGGTACGTCCAGAAAGCGCCACAGAGCTGCGTTGCAGAGAGGTGTAAAAGGGGCATGGCCTCTGAACACCTCTCTGCAACGCAGCCTCCTGGCGCATACTGGAGGTACAGGGTGGGCTAGTTGGACCCCAGGGACCCTCATGATTCAAGGAGACTTAATCCCCCAACTTAAAACGCGCCATGGGGCGCGTTTGCACAGTGGTGAAGGGAGGGGCGGGGCACGTTATAGTTAGAAATTAGCATTTAAAAAACCTTTGAAATTCACTTAAAAAACCATAGGTTTCAGGCACGTTATAGTTAGAAATTAGCATTTAAAAAACCTTTGAAATTCACTGAAAAAACCATAGGTTTCAGGCACGTTATAGTTAGAAATTAGCATTTAAAAAACCTTAGAAATTCACTGAAAAAACCATAGGTTTTAGGGACAGTCATAGTTAGTTAGACATTTCACTCGTACAAAACCCGTGAAATTCCCCCGTTATAGTTAGTTCAGGTAACTATAACTCGCGCCCCCACAATGCACTGCTGATGATGTCACATATTACATCACTCATGACATGGTCAGTGACATCACTGATGACATCACTGAAGAATGTGCTAGTATTTGTATGAGTAAGTGAGTTGGTGTGTGTATAACTGTATAGGTGAGTAAATGGGTGTGTGCTTAATTTTTGCATGACTGACTAGGTGTGTGAGTACCTCTATGGATGAGTGGCGGTGTGTGAGTGTTTATATAGGTGTATGAGTGCATATAATAGTCCTGTACTGAGTGACTATAAGTATGAGTGACTGTACGGGTGAGTGAGTAGATGTGTGTGTGTAGACCTAAGAATCAGTGAGTGTGTATATAGTAATTGGTGTTGGAGTGTCTATGGTTTTGACAATGGCAGTCTGTAATTTCCAGTGGGTGTATCAAAAGTTATATTAGGGTGTGAGAAGATGCATCAAATTATCACATGGATTATGTCATCAGTGATGTCATCAGTGATGTCATCAGTGATGTCACTGACCATGTCATGAGTGATGTAATATGTGACGTCATCAGCAGTGCATTGCGGGGCGCGAGTTATAGTTACCTGAACTAACTATAACGGGGGAATTTCACGGGTTTTGTACGAGTGAAATGTCCAACTAACTATAACTGTCCATAAAACCTATGGTTTTTTCAGTGAATATATATATATATATATATATATATATATATATATATATATATATATATATATATATAGGATATGGAAGGTGGAGCGGGTGGAGGAGACAGTGAGAACTGGAAGAAGCTGGTGTACATCCTTGTATGAAGATTGATGCAATAAACATCTTGGAACGACACTGTTGTGTGCACATCAATACTACAGCTCCTTTATGTACTTGGAATTGGTCTTATTCTTACCTTTGAGTCTGATGAAGCACGATTTTAAAAATCCTAATACACGGCACATTTACTGATTAAAGACACGAAAAGCTGAAAGAGCACTTTGCGCTTTAGACACAGTGAGACATAAAACTGAGACAAGTATAGTTGGAGCAACATAAAAGCGTGCTTTAAAATGCAAGATGAAGAAAACATACATACAAAGCGACACTAATATATATAAACGAGTTGCAATAATAAGAGTTTCTTATGAATATTTTATTAACGTTTACTGAATAAATCTGATATTAATAAAGTGGCCTAGTGTTTCAATCAATCAATCAGGGAATTGTAAGCGCGCTACTCACCCGTGAGGGTCTCAAGGCGCTGAGGGGGGGGTCCGCAGATCTGTTTAGCCGAAGAGCCAGGTCTTGAGGGTCTTCCTGAAGGTGTTCAGGGAGGGGGCTCGTCTGATGTCTGCCGGTAGCTCGTTCCAAGTCTTGGCTGCAATGTGAGAGAAGGATCTTCCGCCTGCTCTGGCTCTGTGGATGCGCGGGATTTCGGCCAGTGCGAGGTTGGAAGGTCGGAGGTTTCTTTTGGGTACGTGGAAGTTGATTCTGTCGTTGAGGTATTTGGGTCCGTTGTTGTGTGGGCATTTGTAGGCGTCAGTGAGGATTTTGAAAGTGACTCTTTTCTCCACGGGGAGCCAGTGGAGACTTCGTAGGTGTTGGCTGATGTGTTCGTATCGGGGGATGCCGAGGACGAGTCTGGCAGCGGTGTTCTGTATTGTCTGGAGTTTGCGGAGTAGGGACTTGTTGATGCCAGCGTTTCCATAGTCCAGTCTGCTGGTGATGAGTGCGTGGGTGACTGTCTTCCTTGACTCTGGGGGGATCCACTTGAAGGTCTTGCGGAGGATGCGGAGGGCGTTGAAGTAGCTGGAGGTGACGGCGTTGACCTGTCGGTTCATGGTGAGTGATGAGTCGAGTACGATGCCGAGGTTCTTGGCGTGGTCTGAGGGGGTAGGTGGGCTTCCGAGGGCGATCGGCCACCAGGTGCTGTCCCATGCAGAAGGGATGGTACCAAGGATGAGGACTTCTGTCTTCTCGGCGTTGAGCTTCAGGCAGCTGTTGGTCGTCCAGACTGCGACGTCTTGCATTCCTTTCTGGAAGTTGAATTTGGCAGTGGTGGGGTCTTTGGGGAGGGAGAGGATGAGCTGGGTGTCGTCGGTGTAGGATACGATGTTGAGGCCGTGTTGTCGGACGATGGCTGCGAGGGGGGCCATGTAGATGTTGAAGAGGGTGGGGCTCAGTGATGAACCCTGTGGGACTCCGCAGGTGATTTTCGTGGGGTCGGAGAGGAAGGGTGGGAGTCTGATCCTTTGGCTTCTTCCGGTGAGGAATGATTGGATCCAGTCCAGGGCTATTCCTTGTAGGCCTGCGTCGTGTAGTCTGGCGACTAGTGTGCAGTGGGAGACGGTGTCGAAGGCCGCTGACAGGTCGAGTAGGATGAGGACTGCGGAGTGGCCTTGGTCCAGGAGGGTGCGGATGTCGTCTGTGGCGGCAAGTAGGGCGGTCTCTGTGCTGTGGTTGCTTCGGAATCCGGATTGGGACGGGTCGAGGACGGCGTTCTCTTTAATGAATCGTGTCAGTTTCCTGTTGACTGTTTTCTCTGCAACTTTGGCTGCGAAGGGGAGGAGCGAGATGGGCCGATAGTTCTTGAGGTCGGTGGGGTCAGCTGTGGGCTTCTTGAGCAGGGGTCTGACTTCTGCGCGCTTCTAGTCGTCTGGGAAGGTGCCTGTTTTGAAGGTGGTGTTGATGGTGCTTTGTAGTTCGGGTGCGATGGCGGCCGCGGCTCTGTGGTAGATGTGAGGGGGGCAGGGGTCGGTGGGGGCCCCCGAGTGGATGCTTTTCATGGTCGAGGCGGTGTCTTCGGCCGTGATCGGTGTCCAGTTGGAGATGGTGGGCTGGCTGGTGTTTCTGGGGGGCGGGGGGCCGTCTGTGGCGGATGGTCGATGAAGTTGTCGTAGAGGTTTTTGATCTTGAGGTGGAAATAGGTTCCAAGCTTGTCGCAGAGGTCTTGGGATAGGGTGATGTCTGTGGCTTCGCTGCGTGGGTTGGTGAATTCTTGAATGACACTGAAAAGTTCCTTGGAGTTGGTGGAGTTGGCCAGGATTTTGTTGTGGATGAAGTTCCTCTTGGTGGCTCTGATCTGGTTGTGGTAGTCCGTCATGGCGTCCTTGTAGGTGGTGTGGTTTTTGGTTGTCTTGGTGTTTCTCCAGTTCTTCTCCAGGCGTCTGCAGGTGCGTCTGGCTTCTTGGAGAGCGGTGGTGAACCAGGCGGCTTTCCTGGGGCGTTGTCTGTCGGGGTTGCGCAGTGGGGCGAGCTCGTCTGCGCAGTTGGAGATCCAGGTGTGGAGTTCTCTGGCTGCGTCGTTTGCGTCGGGTGCCCAGGTGTGGTTGTCTCGGGTAAGGGTGGAGTTAAGTTGCTCGTAGGTAACCTTGATCCAGTTCCTTTGTGGTGGGCGTGGGGCTGTTTTGGGTGCCTTGGGTTTGTTGATGGCGAAGTGTACGCAGTGGTGGTCGGTCCATGGCGGCTGCGTTGTGTGGCTGAATTGGACGCTGTTTCCTGCCGCGAAGATGGGGTCAAGGGTGTGTCCTGCTCTGTGGGTCGGTGTGTTGATGAGTTGTTTAAGTCTGATGCTGGCGAGGTTGTCACGAAGGATAGTGGAGTTGGGGTCGCTGGGGTTGTTGAGGTGGAAGTTCAGGTCTCCAATGAGTATGTAGTTTGTTGAGGCAATGGCGTAGGGTGCGATGAAGTCGGTGCTGGTGGTGTCGAAGGGTGTTCGGGGGCCGGGGGGTCTGTAGACGAGGGTTCCTCGGTGTGGCTTTGGGGGTGGTCTGGATCTGGAAGTGCAGGTGTTCGGCGGAGGGGAAGGTTTCGCTGGAGGTGGTGAGGCAGAGGGTGCTCTTGTGGGCGATGGCGAGGCCCCCTCCTGGGTGGTTGGGGCGGTCTTTCCTCTGGATCTTGTATCCGTTTGGGATGGCGGTGCTGATGTCGGGGGCGGAGGATGCGTTGGTCCAGGTCTCTGTGAAGAAGGCGATGCCGGGCGAGAGAGAGTCGAGTAGGTTCCAGATTTCCATGGCGTGTTTGTGTACGGAGCGTACGTTGAGGAGGATGCAGTTTAGGGTGTCGCTGGTGCTGGCGTCGGCGGTGTTGGAGGCCGGGGTGGCGGTGAGGGTCTGGCGGCAGTGGAGGCAGGAGAACTGTCCGTGGGTCGTGTTCGGCGAGGCCTGTTGGCATTCTCTAAGTCTTCCAGGGTTGAGTGCGAGGAGGGTGGTGGTGTCGTAGCGATGGGTAGTGGGAGGCCCAGGGTTCCTGGCGCGGGCCGCGGTCCGTCACGGATGGGCGCAGACGGGCTTGCCTTTGGCGCGCCCGCTGCATGTGTCCACTGCGCGACCGCGCAGCGGCCGCCATTAAGTAGGGGAGGTGGGAGGGAGGAGAGGCTGGGAGGCGGGAGCGGGGGAATTCCGGGGGATTCCGGGGGGGTGGGAGGGGCCGCAGGGGCAGCAGCGGCGAAAGGAACAGGCAGGCACGAGAAAATAACAAGCATTTGCAATGCAATAGGTCTCGCATTTACGCAAGTTTGAGCTATTGACATTGTAAATGACAATGCCTTTTATTTTCGTTTTCAAAACATTAATAAAAGGCATTGTCGTTTACAATGCCAATAGCTTAAACACGCGTAAATGCGAGACCTATTGCATTGCAAATCAGGGGTTTCTATCAATGGCTTTCATTTTGCACTCTGTCGTCGCCTGGTGCTCTAATCCAAGTGAGTCGATGGAATTAAACTAAGACTACAGCTCCCAGAGTGCATTGTGTTAACTTAAAGCCCAGCACTGGAAACATGAGGCCTCTACTAGCATGCACTCATCTGATCACGGTAAGTGTTGGGAGTTATTCCTCAGTGATGGGAGGTGAAGGAGGCCCTGAAGGAATGGATGGATGGTCCTCAGACTATAAGAGATGAAAATGGGCTGATAAATTACAACCCTCTCCTTCTCTGATAGCCCTTGGCAGGCGACAGCAAGCGAGGATTTATCATCAGGATGCGCCTTCTGAATTATAGCTTCCTGCATCAGTCCCGTAGAGGGCAAAAGGTCAAATGGCTCGTGTTTCTTGCCCTTCTTGCACTACAAAACAACTTTCTTCACGATATGGTGGGTGATTTTCACGTCTTTTTGTTTTTTAATTACTCGCAATGTGATATTTTTTTCCCCTGGAAGGCGTTTGTTTTACCAAGATGGGCTTCTGCTTTCTTCTCCGCTAAAAATTGTGCGCACTTGCCAACAACGTAGCCTTATGCTAACTGTGATATTTATTTATGTGTTTTTGTGCAATTGTATATAGAGCGGACATTTCCCAAAGGTGCCAGAGCGCTTTACAATAAAACAATGATGGTGACATTGTTGAGCATTTGTTCACTTTTAACGAACCACGCTTTGCATTCTGGCTTTTGTAGTTCTAGGTTTCTTGTAAGTTAGGAGTTACCCCGAGGCCTCGCCTCACAGTGAATGATGCAAATAGTGTTGAGGAGCCGAACACAACCAATCAGCACACACCACCTCTGCAAAATCCTACCCTTCCTCTTCTAACAAGATGCAAATGCGTTTCCTTTTCAGGAAATCTGTTTTTTTAAATATCTAGGCATTCTCCGTTTTGTGAAAGGAAAGAAGGGTTTGTCTCTGGCTGATGCACCTCTGGGGGTGTGAGAGGTTGTGTTGAAGGGGTAAGCGGTTTTGAGGTAGGTGAAACCTGGCAGTGCTGAAGAGTGGAAAAGGGGCGTGGGGGTGTTTAGTTTGTAGTTAAACATTTAGGACTTATCAATCAAGATTATGTGACCTAACGGATATAGCGGCCGACTTTGAAGTTGGGAAACCGGGTTTGAGTCTGGCATCGGCTCAAACATCCTGTGAAATCACTTAGTGTCCCTGTGTGTAAAAAAAATGAACGTGCCCATCTGTAATGCAACTTGCGCTCATGTAAAGCGCTCCGATACCTTCAGGTCGAGTTAGCGCTATAGAAACAAGCAGTAGACAATTTTTTTTAAAAGAGAGCACCGTGCTAAAGCGTGGCGCCCGTGCATACTTAAGTTATGTGCATGGCAGCCCGTGAAGCGGGCGCCATGCTGATAACAAAAAAAATTAGAGTTGTGGTGTCCGCTCAACATACTGTGTGATTTGGGGCAAATCATATAATCTCCCCATACTTACCTGGGACACCAGCAGGAGGTTAAAATGCTGCTACGGCTGGTGTTCAGAGAATGTCATGTGCCCCCGGGCAGACATACACCACAGCGGGGAGGCGAAGGACAACCATCGCGCAGTGCAAAGAAAAGCAGGTCCAAATGCTAATCTTCCCATAGTGAACGACATTACCGTCACAAGAGTGAAAGTGTTTTTGAATACAAGCCACGTCGTGCACGACAAAAGAAAGGCCCGTCGCCATATTTGAAGAAAAGCCTTGACATGCTAAGCTAATTAGATAAAATAGTTCTCTGTAACAACACATCATGAATTGCAGCAAAAGGAAACTGAAGTTAGGCGGTGCTGCTCTGCCAAAAACAGAAGTGACGTTCCGTTATGTGAACCACTTAGGATGCTGCAACCAAGAGAGACACTGCAGTGAACCAATCCCAAGCAGCAGGCGGGATTACACCCCGTACAGTGTTTACTTCAGGTCTTCCAGACAGCGCATTCGCGCTGCCTAGGCTCGACCTAAAAAGGAGCTCTCTTATAGAAGCAGTAACCCACTGAACTATTTACATTATATGCAATTTGTTGTCTGCATGGTAGACGTTCGTAGCAGCAGGCATTTGAACCCTCTGCACTACCTTAGGATGAGTCAAAACTTGCACTAGAGAAACCTCCGGTCTCTTTCCAGGAAGACGATTAATCACCTGAGTTATCTTGACATTTTAATTGACGTCTGAAAATTGCTGGAGGCCAGGAACACGGCAGCAGGTGCTTTTAAAATGATAATATGCATTTTCAAAAATGACGCCCCCACCCCAAGTCAACGCCCGGTGCGGTCGCACCGCCCTAGAGCCGGCCCTGCTTGCCATAGCCTGCGTTGACTGGGACCTGCCCTTCCGCCACACACAAGTCCGAAGGGAGACGAGTTCAGGTACAATTAGGGTGTCAGGCAATCTGAAGGATAATATTTTATATTTATTAAAACAGTGCAGACCTGGCTTGTGGCCAGTAGCACTGACTGACTGCACACAGTCTCTCTGCTGCGCACCAGACAGACTCACTCGGCAGTGCCAGAGTGGCAGGCAGTCTCTGGGGCCGACCCCAGGGCTCACAATGCTCCTGCCGTCCCTTCTGAGCTGCAGCCCCGGGGACAGCTGACCCTCACTCAGCAGAGCCCCTTGGATGCCGCGCTGCTGTAATCATATGCAGCTCAGACGGTCGAGGCCACCCTGCTTCACCCCTCACAGCACGGAGGTGATCACGGCGCTCAAAATAAATGCATGATTAATACATTTTGATGTGGTAATGCAGAGCACGAAAGCGAGTATATGAGCATGCACAGCGTAATAATGTACTGGAGATATACGATCTGTAGCGTGCACTGGAGGTATCACCTTCTGGAAAGGGTGTCACGTGAAGTATACTGGGTAGTGCCACCCGCGTGAGTGATATCCCTCTGGGCACAGCTGAAAGCCTGCGTAATGCAGGTTAAAATGTTCCAAATCAAAAATTTGAATATATGAACGATTGTGAAAAGTTCAAAACTCTTAGTCAAGTTTGTTGGTGCATGAATTTAATTCATTCATGAATACATGACGGTCAATCGATTGGCTCAAGTTTCCAATAACCGAGAATGCAGAGCACCACATTAAAATGCGTTAATCTAACGCCTGATGCGTGGTACTTGGCAGGACTGGTAGTGTAGGATGGAAGTTCTGTGCCGAGCAGCAGAAGGCAGGCAGTGTGGTTTACGGTGGGCAGTCAAATGCTGCTTGTGCTGGGTTTTGGCACTGCCATCACTCGCTTCACCCCTCCTCGCCAAGGGCTAATAAACTGAAGTGAATTCAGCCAATCCGAGCAGCTGGTTTGGGCAAGGGCGGCAAGTACTGCACATTAAATTAAATTAAGCGAACAGTAAAGATGGGCTAAAACAGTCCTAAAAGGAGATGTTGGACTGCACGCCTCTCAAAGGGTGACTGCGAGCTGCCATTAGCTCGTGCTCGACTGATGGAGATCACTGATGTAACGTATCTGAATAGAGCACGAATTCTAGACCAAAAAAATCTGCAGTCTAAACCACAGTTATTTCTCTTGGGTGGTTAATAATATACCGTTTTAATAAAATGAATCCCTTGAATTTTAGATCTGGAGGAGTAATGATGTGAAAATAATGAAGCCAAAATTATACCTCTTAAATCTGAGACTGAAATGCCGCAAGTTCAGCAGTATAGCTGCGTAAAGCGGCTCACCTGCACTAAAGACTATATCGAAAAAATGGCAGAATTTTTTATATTTCGCTAGATTATTTCCACGCCTCCTTTGGTATATAGTTAAAGACTGCGTGCCTGTGACGACGCTGCTGCTTCCATTTCTACAATGCACCTGCCAGCACCAAGCCCCGCCCCAACATCAAACGGCAGAACCTGTGTAGTGCTCGGTCTAACAAGCTACTTACCATGCTTTTTCCCAGAGTCCTCTGAGCGTCTCAGGGAAACGTTTGGTGCAGGAGAGCTGATCAAAATTGCAGATATAACTCTACCACACTTCATTATTTCGACGGCCATAAGTCAACAGTGCTATACTAATTCCTCCACAGTGATACATAGTTGCCTTGCTCTCTTTAACATGAGGTACTAGGGCAAGGGGGCAAGTAATTCACACTGACAGTCAGATTAGCGCAGTGGCAGTATCGTAGCCAATGAGGTCTAACCGAGGCGCGATTATTGCTTATTGAAAACTTTACCCAATACCCCGCTATGGCGACTTGAAATATAGTCGCTATTGCAACTTTTGATAGTCTCTAAGGAGAGTGAATAATTCTGTGAAAAAATAAGAGTTGTTACTTAGATGCATAGTTGAGCGTGTAATGATCAGAGATTAAATGGAAATTTTTTATGTCTATTAAATTACTATTTGTCATTTAGATATTCTCTGGCAGGTTTTCTGGGATGTTTTTTCAATGAATAGTTTTCATACTTCTTGTATTTCTTAGTCTTTGTTCTCATCTTCTCTCCCCGGATCTCTTCTTACCGCAGAGCATTCCAAAACTCACCAGCACCTTTGGCAGCCAGGGGGGGCACCCCCTACGTCACTGAATTTCAAGCCCCGTCGCAAAAGGTGGCTTGTACCATTTGAAAATGGCAGGGTAGAAAGAGCCAAGTTGAAATGCATAGCTGCCAAGGTTTCAGATTATGTGTGACATTTCCATAATTTCAGTGTAATTATGAGTGACATTTAATGACTATGAGTGACACTTTCTCACGAGCAAAATCAAGCAATGAAGACAAGGGAAACATATTAATATAAAAATTTACACCCATTTGAGCAACGAGAAACTCTAAAAACATCTTAAATCTGCTGTAAAGCACCAGAAATGGAAGGGCACTAACCTAATGCCCTTATATAGGGGTGCAGCCCGAAGGGTGTATGTCGCAGCAGCCAGGCCCCAGGTTCAGGGGTTTTGGGGGAAGGGGGAGGTGTGAGAAGGCTACATACATGGGGGTGCTGCCTGGAGGCAATGCGTCACTGCAGCCAGGCCCCAGGTTCAGGTGTTTAGGGGGAAGGGGGAGGTGTTAGAAGCCTACATACATGGGGGTGCTGCCCGGAGGGTGTGCATCGCTGCAGCCAGGCCCCAGGTTCAGGGGTTTTGGGGGAAGGGGTAGGTGTGAGAAGGCTACATACATGGGGGTGCTGCCTGGAGGCAATGCGTCACTGCAGCCAGGCCCCAGGTTCAGGTGTTTAGGGGGAAGGGGAGGTGTTAGAAGCCTACATACATGGGGGTGCTGCCCAGAGGGTGTGCGTCGCTGCAGCCAGGCCCCAGGTTCAGGGGTTTTGGGGGAGGTGTTAGAAGGCTACATACATGGGGGTGCTGCCTGAACGCAATGCCTCTCTGCAGCCAGGCCCCAGGTTCACAGATTTTGAGGGAAGCAGAGGGGTGTGAGAAAGCTTCATGCTTCCAAGGCTTCGTTTCACTCATTCCTCGCTGGCGCCCTCCCTCCCACACCCCTGTGCGGCATTTAGCCCCCTCCATTATGAGATTCATTGATGTTGTTGATCAGTGGGTAGTAACACAGCTGAGCTTAGAGCTGAGAGCAGAGTACAGCCTTGACCGTAGCACAGCCCAAGAGGCTGAGGAGAGCAGACTCTGACTTAAGAGCACCTTGAGCAGACTGAGCTATAACAGGCTAAGAATGATGACGCTCTAAATTAAATATACATTAGGAGATTTTCAAATACCTGAGTGACAGAACCAAGTCTAATAGAATGCCAAGAGCCTCGGTACAGGCGGGGTCACCCTCAACGACTCTGGGGCGGCACCAGCCACAGTCCGTACTTGCGTGGCATTCATGAGACTGTATTGCAGGCACCATAAGAAGTCCGGAAATGAATTGGAACACATGAGCTTAAAATACATCAATATACTAAAATACATGCTAGCATCTACGTTTGAGAAAGTACGATTATTTTAAGTACAACTGCTAGATATGTAGCACAGTAATTGGCAGAGATCAACAAGTTGACAAGGGAGGGCGAGGGTGAGACAGGCAGTGAAAGAACAAGCGCGCGCAGCCACGCTAATTACCAACAGATGGCCCCTGCGAGCCGCTGCTCGCTCCCGCAAGGTGGATGCCGCCACACGCACGAGTGTGAGGAAAAGTGCAGACCGATTCCTAAAGGTCATCTCCTAGAGCAGCACATGCGCGTTGCGCTAGGCTCAACCTAAAAACAGTGGTGGAATTAGAGCAAGACACAGATGGGCACAATAACAGTGGCACAACAGGGAAAAAATTAAGAAAAAAAACGGCTGAGAAAGGTTACGGTGGTTGCAGGCAGTCTGGTCCCAGTTGGAGCGGGCAGCAGCCTCGAACCTCCCAAGGAGGAGGTCGGGTCTGGAGGCAAGAGACGGCACAGCGGAGCTGCGGGGAGAGAGTGGACCTAGACCGAGGGTCGGTGTTTCTAATGCTTTTTGTTAGCACACAGCATTTTGAAAAGTCAGTGTATAGAAACTAGGTATGATCTTTTAATTTCGCATAGTAATACTACAGATTCTATAGTTTATGAAAAGTGAAAAACTAATTTTGTAGTATAAACTTAGAAAATATACACTTATATGAATGTTGGGAAAAACTTTGGTAGTAGGGAATTTCTAAAGGTATCTATTTCCATGTAATAATCTCTGGTGAAACTTCTACTTATTACCTATTTGAATTGATTTTATTACACTATATTTGATATTGATTTAGAGTTTTTTTCATTTAAAACGTGTGATGCTAACTTAAAAGCTTTTTCGAAAATGATTTTCCTCTAATTCTGACCTTTCCCTGATCTAATACAATGGACCATTTACAACTAGTGAAATGTTGCTTTATTTGTTCTGTACATGTATAAACCTTGATATTCCTAAATGTTTCTTCAATGTTCACAGTGAACTATTCCTGTGGGAACAGGATTTCAGCTGTTGCTATAGATGGATACTTTGTATTTCTTTTTCACCAACATTAGGCCTATATGGACTCACAAATCTTGTTTCTCATGACCAGCATGAGAAAGCATCTCACTGTTGCAAGTGTCCTTAAGTGACATTATGTGAATTTGAGCATACGACTGTCTTTCGATGGTAGTGTGATGCTACATCACTGGAATTTGCTAGAGACTTTATAAAAGAGGAAACCCCAAAGGAGGGCATTGCCATACGTTTTCTTTTACCCTTGCGAGAGGATGCTATGCTGATCGATTTTTCATGATTACTAAGAACTTTTTGCTTACTTTGCACTGTCTTGCTGATGTTACACCTGGAAGCTGATAGACTGAAACCTTCTTTGCCGAACCATTTTCATTTCCTTTTTTATCCTTGTTTATGCTAATGGACTTGCCCTTAATAGACTTTAAATCTGAAACCTTTCCCCTTCCTTGTAGGATTTGAGCTGTTAGACAATGATCTATCCTTCCGCCTTAATGGTAGTGGGACTCTGTAAACTGATTCTGATAACAATCCGATAAAGCCTTGCCTAAATGTTTGGAGCCTTAATGCAAGCTGTAATAGTCTTAACTGAAATTCTCAAAAGATTGCGTACGGCTATGAATTCTGGATCTTTAATACAATAACCAAATGAATCTAATAACTGTCTGAGTCTATTATAGTTTAGTTGGTTCTTCCATTAAACTGGGCTATTTTACAAATGATTTAAATGTATTGTAAGGCAAATCAAGTTAAAAACAACAAAAAAACAACAACAAAAAATTACGTTTGCTTATAAAGTTTTTATGATACATTGTAATATAAAGTGATTGGTAATTTGTATATGTTATTTTACTATATTGTGGATCTCAGATGAGGTCTAAAACAATAAAATTTCATTTAATTTGTAGGGCAAATCAGCTAGCTCTAGCCAGAACATAAAGTATTACTTCTTTTGTTCTGTTTTGCTATTGCAGAGCATTTGGTCTGCATAATTCTTGCCCTGCAACTTCTTTGCTATACTTTAATTCTACAGCATGGTCTTGAGAGTTGTGTACCTAACTCTGATCTTAAATTTGTGAGTTAACTATCAAATAATGGTCCTCATTGGACAGCAAAGGTGGTGTTTTATTGGCCACCCTAATTTGCACTACTGTCTGCGAGAAATATTCATCAGAGGATAATCGCCTCTGTGGTAAACGAAAATGATGCATTTTGTCTAATCCTAAAGAGCCCAGTAAAGAGAGTAAGCTATAATAATTTCACCACGCTTGCGCTGCAACAAGTCTTTAGCAATCATTCTTTACACACGTACATTCCCTTAAAAATTGCACGCGCGTAAACTACAGCACGAGCTATCTACTAAAGACGAACAACCGCGTCTTGAATGAGATGTGTGTACCTAAGAAAGGGTGGAATAGAACAGGACTTCCCGTAACTGCGAAAAGGACAAACGAACGAAAGTTGCACGACTTCAGTGCGGCAGCCATTATAGAACAGGGTTCTTCCTCGTCAAAGTAAACAGCCGGAACGACCGAAGAACTGGACAATTTATTGTTTCTTGGTTCTCCATTGGTTCTCCAACGTTTCTTTAGAAAACGGTCGTCTCTGTAGCGTTTGCTGTGTATTTACACACGATATCAAAGTCACCAAAACACATACACCTTGTTTTTCAATTCATTTGCGTGGTCTACGTAGTTTTCAGTCTTTCGTCTATTTCCAGTAACAGAATTGATTGTCCCTTTTCGCTGTCTGTAGCTGGACGGCCTTTGGCAATGGGCTACGAAGGAAGGGCGGTGCTGACGCATTAGAGCCACGCCTCCTTAGCGCTTTACGGCCTTGCTGTGGCTGTCTTTCTTCCTCCTCCTCCGAGCTCACGGAGGGATCGGCGCCGGAGCTTCGTTCTCGGAGAAGGCGCCGTGTCACCCTCTTATATTTGAACCGAGAGCTAGACGTTGTCCGCCATGGACGAGAAGGCGTTTTGTAAAGAGCTGGATCAATGGATAGAGCAGCTCAATGAGTGCAAGCAGCTGTCCGAAGGACAAGTGAAGACCCTGTGCGAGAAGGTGCGAGGGAGGGGTGGGTTGGGGGCAGGGCGAAATTGCGCTCGGCAGGCGAGGGAGGGCCTAAGGAATGAATGCACTCTCGGAGTAGTAAGGTTAAGTAAGGGAGGAAACCCAACTGCGAGAATAGGGTAGAATGGGAAAGATTGTTTGCGCCAGCTTATCGAGTGCCTTATGGACAGGTGACACCAATAGGCTTGAGAACCCAATTTGTGTCGAATCAAGGGTGGTCATGTACGTTTATTCACATATACATCGTTCACCAGTTGTCTTTTATTCTTAAAGAACAGTCGTTCACCTCCGCCTGACACTGGAGACAATCGCACACCAACATGTCACACCCACCGCGTTCCTTAACGATGTAGGCAACATTTCCTGAACCCACAAACTGGCGGGCCCCTTATTGTCGAGGCTGTAAATTGCTTTTGCCCATTGATCTGAAAATATTATATTTCCTTTGACTATTTATTAAAATCCACTAGACGTGAACGGAAGCTTCAACTTAACTTCAAGAAACTGGTGTAATGCATTTGAATGACGATGACACTTGCCAAATGGAGATTTTGTAAAAGCAACTGTACTGTGTCCCGGGCTTGGGTGTCCGGCTTAGATGCGATTGGGCTGTCGTTTGCTTATGGGAGTAAGCAGGTGGCAGGTAGGTTAAGGGACTGGAATCCCTTTGATCGGGATCTAAAGTGTGAGTGGTAGGGTAAGACGAGGAGTGAACTGAATGTCGCTTGTCTCCCGTGGAGTGAAGGGGCGGCCAGAGGCAGACCCCTACTGTACCTTGCTCTGTCACTACTGATTGCGGCCTGTCCACGCTGCCCGTAACCTTTCTCACCCTTTAATTTTAGGCGAATGGTGGCTCCTCCACCCTTTTCACTGCCGTCTTGGTTTCGCTGTGTTTTCTTTCATGCTGTACGCCCATCCTCAAGTTCGCACATCTCTTGCCTAAATCTCCCTGATACACCGATTTCTGGGCTTGGTTCATAGCCTGACTGCAGAGCACGTGAATCCTTCCATCTTAGATATCCCTTTAGGTTACACTGCATTACCACACTGTGGCCCTCATTACAGTGATCCTGTAATTGATGTGATAGTTATCGCACCCAATAATATCATAGTCGGAATTTGTTGGTAGTGATAAATACCACTGAATGTCTTGCTCTGCGAGAATAGAACGTGGAGTTTGATGCATACTCTACCAAATAAATATGTTCCAGTAAATACTTAGAATTTTTCTCCGATAAATATTGGTTACAATCGTGCTATTTGCATAACAGCAGTGACCACACATCCCAAATCGCCGACCCGCTGTAAGGAGGACCATGGAAACCGTCAAGGGCGGCTGTGCGCCCCTCCCCCTGCTTTGGTAACTGCTCTTAAGATGGCGCTGCTGTTTTGGAATGTTTCTACTGCAGCTCGGGGCTGCTCGGCAACAACTGCCTCCTCAACACTAGGACCTGACTTCCCTTTAGATATTCAAGTGTCCCATCCTGGTGCTTAGGTAAATAGAACATTAATTACTGATGTTCAGTGGCCACTATAGTGTAATAATAACATGCTTAGCCGTGCATTGTAACTTCGTTCGATAGTCTGTCGGATTCAGGCTCGCATTTCTTCGATGCTTCTTTGCTCTCTCCGATACGTTCAGTAAAACTACTGTAGTGAATTAATGTGGTAACCTCCATCCTTTCTTCAAGCTGAAGAAACTTGCAGCAAACAAGACAACACTTCCATTAGAGATGATTCAAATTGGACGTACGTTGCATTTAAACAGTGCAGTTCTTTTAGCGAGTGTTCAACAGACTGACAGGTACGTCTTTAACTATAGCCAGAAGAAATATCCATCTGTAGCATATTTGTTCAGTGAATGGCCATACTGTAACCATGTAAACTGAAGTTTATTAGTGTGTGTTGAATCCAGGTTGATGGCTTTTGAGTTGGGCTTGTATTTGCCAAGATTTATTAATTGCCTATTAGACAGTTTATCATTCGAAACAGAAGCATACTAATTTCCTTTAAGTATCCAGTGGTAGCACTTGTCGATTTTGGGCAAGTGCCGGGTAAGAGGAAAACGGTGGTGAAAAATAGTATTGTCGGTGATATTCTCCATGAGTAAATATTTTGGCAAGTTCCCAAATATATAATATTTCTTAGTGCTTCCTGTTTTGTAGACCACGCATGCTTTCTGTGGTATTCGAGGCGTTACCAAAGTGTTGCAGTGACAGCAGGATGCATAGGTAGTTAATAATGCCCCTAAGATGACTTAATTTGATACAAGAATATCTGCTCCCCAGTTCCCTATTTTTTCATGAAGAAGGAATGTGGTACTGGAAGCACCCAAATATCGGTTCCTTTCCTACACTTGATTTTAAGACCAAGAACTTGGTTGCAGCATACAGAGGGTGTCTTTTGAAATGGTCTTACATTAAATTTGATCATTAGCAGTTAAGTTTTCTGTTTGTAAAGGTATCTGCAGTGCTTGACAGAACTTGAACTCTCTAAAGGATTTTGTTTTTGCCAAAAGGGTAATTTTCTTAACATTAAATAAAAGCATTTAGTGGACACACAGGAGAAAAGTCATGGAAAGAAGCCAGTAGTTCTGGTCTCTCTCTCTTGAAATGTGTTTTTTTTTTGTTGCACGAACAATACTGTGCTCTTAAACAATTTACAGATAACTAAATTGTCCCGCTTTCAACCTTTGAAATATGCGAGTTACCTTTTCATTAAATACTGCTTAAACCTCACATTAAAAGTAGTTTGTGTGGAGGCAAAATAGACCACGCCCTAAATCCATGCCAGTTAAGGGCTGTGTATTAAGTTCGTTCACTTTCTTACAAGTGCCTTGGTAGGAGTGTTTTTTGCACAGATAATGTCAAAAGAGGAGTGAGGAAATGTTGAAGAAACAGGCGATTACCACAAACGTACGGATGGGGTACAAGGAGGAGTGGTAGAGTTGGAATGGCAAGCGTTATGTTTGAGAAGTTAGGGTTGAATGCCAGGAATCTGTATACTTCGTGGATGGAGGAGAAAATGGCCTCAATGGAATAAAAGAATGGGATGGCTTAAGAAAGAAATTAAATAAAGGGTTTCACATAGACGACAATGTGAATGGGGAGCTTCTAAGAGCTCGATAGGGAAACTAGATAAAAAAAACTTACACAGAGGAGAAAGGTAGGAAGGAACGAGAAGGGGCAAGAGCAAAGAACAAAGAGATGGGGTTAACCAGGAAAAGATTAGGACCGAAAAAGTGAGTGTCATAAATTAGAGGGATTCACTCACTGAGAGAAATATGGGTAAAAAGACTTAACAGGCATGAAATATATCCATTAGTGCCAGGACCAATAGTTCATTAATTGCCACTCCCAGCTGAGAGCACAGCACATAACTAGAACTCAGAAAATTATTAGTATGATGATATGCACATAGCTGATGAATGGGAACAATGCTCTGTTTAAAAAAAAAAATAAAAAAAAAAAAAAAAAATATATATATATCAAAAGGAAAGCTGTTACCTCGTAACATTACAGCAGCCGCGGACACCAAACGTCTTTCAAGCAGTTATTTATTCAGCAAATACGAACAAACTCGACGCGTTTCGGGACCCAGTCCCTTGTTCACGAGTACTGTGATTTACTTTCAATTACGTTTAAATAAACATGTGACCACCACCATAATAGAGCCTGAAAACAGACTTATCATGAAAAGAGGAGTTAACTCACTCCTACCTCACCCAAATGTGCTTGCAAGTTAATTATTACAAATATCGTTCTAATTGCATCTTTACACGAGCGACAAATCTATGTAGTAGTTCTAAACATTTAGCATGTTTAAGATAAAAAATGACTTTTGAAGTGCCTACTCATATGTTAGGACAAAGGACGTGAAAAATACGACAAAATACATAAAAGGCTTCTACAGTTAGCACATCCTAAAATCTTTATATCTATGCCTTTTCAAAGCTTTTTAAAAAATCATTAATTTCATTTCATAATTTTTCTGAATAGTGGAACTGCTCGAAATTTACTATATTTCATCTTAGCCCAAGTGGGCATAAATATAATCTGCAAACAATTTTGGAATAGAAACCACTTCTTCGAAATTCAGTGCCTGTACTGTTGTTATACTGTAGATTAAAGAATTTCACGTTTTAATGTCCTAGCTCTCTTTAGCAAAATCAATTACTAATGTATCTCTCATCTTTAATCAAGTTATCATGCCCTAGTGGGCCTACCAACTACATGAAGATATTTTCGCTCTTTGGCATTTCTTCATTATAACAGCAACAACAGATATCTGTAACAAAAACAAAACAAAACTAAATAAATATCACATCTTCAAAACCAAAAAACTTAACACCACAGTGACATTAAAAACACAAGAATCTCTTCAGCATTGGCAGAGTTAATTCATCATTGTACAACAGATTTACTCAATCCCCTTCAATTCACTAATATGTATCACTTTAGAACACAAGATAAAATAATTAATTTGTAAACGGTAAACTCCTTCACAAGTGAAAGATCAGTAAAGAGTCGCTGCTCCTTACCTTAACCACTATCAAATCTACATCTAACCTAAATGTGCTGCTAGTTCTTCATCACAGTTATGACCTATCGGCGTAAGTGTTTTATATTGAATGATCAATTTAGATTCTAAACGTCGTAGATTTTGCACTCTGTTCCCTCCTCTCTCATTCATTTTGACTGTGTCAAGTACGCTAAAAGCTTAAAAGGTCGCTGTTTTGATCATGGTGACTTTGAAAATGTCGCGCAACTGGGTACTGTTTATCTCCATGTTTTATTGCGCGAAGATGTTCCAACACCCTTTTCTTCGCCTTGTGAATTGTGCTGCCTATATATGCCTTCTGACAGGGACAAAAAAGAGCATAGACTGCATAATCAGTGTTGCATGACGTGTGTTTCAAAATTCGAAATGGCTTACAGTCAGGGGAAAGTCTACATTCCTTTCTGTTTTTGCTGTTCTTACAAGCTTTGCAGTTTCTACACGTAAAAATCCCTGTATTTTGACACAGTCAAAATGAATGAGAGAGGAGGGAACAGAGTGCAAAATCTACGACGTTTAGAATCTAAATTGATCATTCAATATAAAACACTTACGCCGATAGGTCATAACTGTGATGAAGAACTAGCAGCACATTTAGGTTAGATGTAGATTTGATAGTGGTTAAGGTAAGGAGCAGCGACTCTTTACTGATCTTTCACTTGTGAAGGAGTTTACCGTTTACAAATTAATTATTTTATCTTGTGTTCTAAAGTGATACATATTAGTGAATTGAAGGGGATTGAGTAAATCTGTTGTACAATGATGAATTAACTCTGCCAATGCTGAAGAGATTCTTGTGTTTTTAATGTCACTGTGGTGTTAAGTTTTTGGTTTTGAAGATGTGATATTTATTTAGTTTTGTTTTGTTTTTGTTACAGATATCTGTTGTTGCTGTTATAATGAAGAAATGCCAAAGAGCGAAAATATCTTCTTGTAGTTGGTAGGCCCACTAGGGCATGATAACTTGATTAAAGATGAGAGATACATTAGTAATTGATTTTGCTAAAGAGAGCTAGGACATTAAAACGTGAAATTCTTTAATCTACAGTATAACAACAGTACAGGCACTGAATTTCGAAGAAGTGGTTTCTATTCCAAAATTGTTTGCAGATTATATTTATGCCCACTTGGGCTAAGATGAAATATAGTAAATTTCGAGCAGTTCCACTATTCAGAAAAATTATGAAATGAAATTAATGATTTTTAAAAAAGCTTTGAAAAGGCATAGAGATATAAAGATTTTAGGATGTGCTAACTGTAGAAGCCTTTTATGTATTTTGTCGTATTTTTCACGTCCTTTGTCCTAACATATGAGTAGGCACTTCAAAAAGTCATTTTTTATCTTAAACATGCTAAATGTTTAGAACTACTACATAGATTTGTCGCTCGTGTAAAGATGCAATTAGAACGATATTTGTAATAATTAACTTGCAAGCACATTTGGGTGAGGTAGGAGTGAGTTAACTCCTCTTTTCATGATAAGTCTGTTTTCAGGCTCTATTATGGTGGTGGTCACATGTTTATTTAAACGTAATTGAAAGTAAATCACAGTACTCGTGAACAAGGGACTGGGTCCCGAAACGCGTCGAGTTTGTTCGTATTTGCTGAATAAATAACTGCTTGAAAGACGTTTGGTGTCCGCGGCTGCTGTAATGTTACGAGGTAACAGCTTTCCTTTTGGTGTTTTGAGGCTCGCCCCCTTGCCGCGGACCGCCGTCGTGAGAGGAAGGGGAAAGGCGATTTCAGTGCGTTTGCACTGAGCTGCGATTTTGGATATATATATATATATATGTATATATATATGTATATGTACCCGTTCTGTATATAACAAAATATTGCCTTCCTTTTTATATATTATTTGTTCTGCTTCGATTTATGGTGCAGTTGTTCTTGTTTATTGAATGCTGCCCTGCTGTTCTTGTGTGAGGAACAGGAACTTGAGTTTGAACATGAATATACATGTTGGTCTCCAGCAGATACGATGTTTGAGGTTCATATTGTAATGACCTGATTTAAAAAGTAGCCCACCTCAAACTCGGTTTCACTTTACAACATTGAATCATTTGATATTGGTGGACCATAGAATTCTGTGTGCTTTGGTTTACCGGCTGAAATATGTTGCCCTTTAGGCTTACCATTAACGATTTCATTACAATATTTAAATTGTTACACGTTTGTTACTGGTGGCTTAACAGCACATTCTGGCATTGGGCTCGCAAACTCTTCTGGGCAGATCCCATCTAGTTTCTTCTGATGGTTTAACAAATCGCTAGGGTTTGGGCCTTGGTCCTTCGTGAGTGGACTCCATATTTCTATTACCGGTGACTTAACAGCACTTCTAGGGGTTGGCTTATTGTCACTGCGGGGTGGATTATTTTTCGCTATAGGACTGGGGTTAAACAGTGCCTACACTTTTTTTCTTCTAAATGTATTTTTGCTCTAGAGTAGACTCCCATCACTACCCCCCCCCCCCCCCCATTTTTAGAAGTTGTGTGTCCAGTCATGCAAGCCTTGGTATGTTCCGAAAAGGAATGAGATCGTTGACTGTTTCCTTGACTTTGAGAACGGCAATAAGACTTGGCTGCTTGCAGTTCGGAGCTGAACTGCAGGTTTTACTGGTTTGTATGTGCTACCATCGAAACTATTCCTCGTGCACCCAGACTCTGTTCTCAGCATATGATGATGCTACATTTGTTGCTCAAGACTGCAGCACACTCTGACTCATGCCTGACACGAACCCTCTTAATTAATAATGCACAACTGAAGTAATACCCACTTACATGATCCACTAGAAAGAGCTTTGGGAACACAACCAGAGATAGGCCAGTGCTATACGAATGCAACACTATTATACTTGTTATACAACTTTATAGAGAGACATGTTTTAAGGGCTGTTAATAGGCGAACTGCTCAAATTGTGTAATGGCGAGAACCTTTGTAGTTTTGCATATCTATTCAAATTCCTTGAACCTGACCAGTTTTGTGGCCTGTAGATGGAAACCATGGATTTTGTAGAACACACCTGACCATTGTTTCTAGTTTAGCTTTGTAACTTGATAATGTTCCACGCAGTAAATATTTTGAGGGCAAGCCCATTGTTGGAATACAGTAGAGTTTCTACAACTGTTGTCTTGAATGCTTATTGAAAAATATACCTTTTAACAATTCATTTTAGAAATATGCATTTTGTTAACATTATTCAGTTGTCTTTTTGTTTTTATTTCTTCTTTCAACTCAAGCCCCATACACGCACTCATACAATAAATCACAATCATACATTCCATGAAACTCAGAAACCAGGCAGTCTAAAAAGCATATTTGTTCCTCATTGGGTCATGCCAGTGGACCGTACAGCAAAGAACAGTTGACGCACATTTCATGATTATATTCTCTTAGAACCACATACCTCAGGACCAACTAAAGTTACAAACCTTAATACATCTGCAGCAACGAGGACTTGGGATATCCAGAAAATACATAATATTTACAACTTGATTATACCCAAATGAACACCAAGTATCCCCACTACTGTGTGTGATATAAAGAAGGAAAGAGTGTAGGCCTTCAGGACCATTTCCCACATCTTACCGTACTCCGAACAAGCACTTATGGAGTGCTTGATCTATATGTGCCCACAATTCGTCATAACCTACCAAGCATCTCATTCATATTTGTGAGGAGACCATTGTATGTCTATGAGAAAAGCAGAAACAAACCATCCATTAATGCATTAAGACATTGCACATCCTTTACCACATCGAATGACTTAAAAACATCTCATAGTTCTTGATAGATCATAAGTTTGATGAAATAGAAACGGGGGCCAAGATTAACCAATTCCTAAAAGAAAAAATATATATTCACTGAAATAAACTAAAAGTTAAAGTAATGTTTATATTTGGGTGAAAACTTCAGTGACAACGTAACATTTTAAACTAAAAACAAAAACAAACCTGAAATTCACCAGTTCTAGTTATCTCAGTTAACTATAACTGGTGCCCTAAAGTTACTATAACTCTCGCCCCGCTATGCACAGTTTTCTCATCAAGAATTTCATTGCAAATGTTGCAGTGATATTATCAATGAAGTCATAGAAGATGTCATGAGTGATGTATTGGCCAGAGTGTAAGTTATAGTTCCCCTTGGGTGTGAATTATAGTTACTTGAGAACTATAACTGGTGATTTTTATTTTTTCTCTTTTTTGGGTTTACAATGTTACATTGTCGCTCAAACTTTCACCTAACTAGAACATTACTTTAACCTTTGGATTTTTTTCAGCACATTTATCATTTTTTTTTTTTTTGTTGCTGCAAAGTAATATTTTATGAACTTAAGTAACTTCTCCCTCTCCTGCCGCGCACAGTGTTTGGCCCCAGGGACCACATCCCCTCGACCTTTTATTTTTTAAAGAGAGTGGGTGCACACCCTACTCCCCAAGCAACTTCGAACCCCGGGGCCTTTTTTAATTTATTTTTTTAATAAACCCACAGGGTCCAAAAATATTCGTAATGGGGAGGGTGGCCCGTGGCCCCCTCCCCCGAGGCACAAGAGGCCCTGAGCGCTCTATCCCTGGAGCCAAAACATATGGTAAGGGGAGGGGGGTGCTGCCCCCTCCCTAACCTTAATAGGTTTGTTGACTCCACCCCGGGGCCGAATTACATTCAAAAGCGGAAGGGGCCTCGAGGTTCCCCTCCCAACGCCTCATTAGGTGCCGGAGACCCCATCCCATGGGGCCTGTCTTTCTTCTTGGTGGGTGCCCACCCCCAAACAGTAAGTTGGGGGCTGCAGGAAGTGGGAGCCCCAGGGCCCATGAGGATTCAGCTGGTTCCCACATGCACCCATCCTTGCAGGAGCATTTTTACAGCTTCAGTCGAGTGAGAGCTGATATGCCTTTCCTGCTCACGTTTCTGGGGGCAAGGAAGGCATGTCTGCTCCCAACTGATGGTAGCTTCACAAATGCTCCCGCCGGGTGGGAGCAGGCATGTTTCTCTGCCTGTGCTAACGCTGGTAGGGAAACTAGTGGTTCACTGGGGTGGGCTCCCCGGGACACAGTAATTGAGCTAACTACAGGTTATGGGGTCCCTCTCCCTTACTGTGGCATTCCGGCCCCAGAGGAGGGTGTTCCTTTGGCCTATTAAGTTTTGGGGGGGGGGATGCACATCTCCCTCCCCTGATTGACATTTAGTCTCAGGAGGATGGGTGGCCTGGGGCTTTTTAAGGCTAAGGGAGTGGGCAACGCGGCCCCACTCCTTATTTTGGATCATGGCCCGGTGTATTTTTTTTTCTTTTTTTAGGACTTTGGACTGAGTCCTAAGATGACTGCCACCACATCCTTATTGATGTGGCAGCAGCCAATCAGATCTCATCATGAGGTCCGTTTGCTTACGGAGCTTTAATGGCGCAAAATATGCTATGGTTTTGAGCATTAATTGTTCAAAAACGACTGAACGGATTCAAACCAGATCCCAAAAATCACACTTTCTGGACCAAGATGTAGCTTTCTACCAGATTTGGTGTAAATCCGTTCAGCCGTTTGGGTTGGAGCTGTGACAAAAATTTCTGTGGAAAAATGTATGGGAAAACCACATTTTGGGACTGCCACCTTTTTTTTCCCCTCTGCTTCTGCTTGATGGATTGCCCCAAAACTTCCCAAAAAGTAGCTGAGGTGGAAGACCATTTTTGTAAAAAAACAAAACCACACCTAAAAAAAAAACGTTTTGTGAAGATTCGTGTATGTATGTGTATGTGTATGTGTGTGTGTGTATATATATATATATGTATGTATATGATATTTTAAGGATGTGTAAAGTCTGAACTAAGTAACAAATGTCTATGTTCAGCATTTCTCACTGTCCTTCAATGGTCTTCTTACAAGCATGAATGAGAGATGCTTGGTATGATATGACGAATAATAAACCAATTATCAAGCACTGCATAAGTGTTTGGAGCACGTTAATGTGTGGGTGATGGTCCTAAATGTCTGCATACTTGTCTTCTTTGTGTCCCACAGAAGTGGGGATACTTGGTGTTCACTTGGATGTAGTCAAGTTGTTAGAATGTTTCAAAGGTCCATAACAAAGTTATATTAGAAATATTCTGTATTCTCTAGGTATCACAAGTTTTCGTTGCAGCGATCAATTAAGGTTTGCAAACTGTTTTTCCTGTGGAAGGTGATATTAAAGAACTATAATCCATAGAAACGTGCGTCAACAGTTATTCATTGTATGGTCCGCTGGCAATGAACCACTGATGTGAAAAAGATGAACAGTTTATAACTTCCCTAATTGGTGTCGCAATGTGCTTTTTTGACCCTTGTGTTTCTGATTTTTATGGAATGTATAAGGTTTGATTGGGATGTGAGAGTAGTAAGTGTGTGGGGCTTGTGTTGAAGGAACAATTCAATAATGTAAAGAAAACACATTTTATTTAATTGCTAGAAGGTAATAATATTTTCATACAAGCAGTATAATAGATTATTTTGTAATTTTGGTGCCTAATAATGTGGAACAATCATAGAATAATTCTCTAAGAAACCAATATACGTTGAGCGGGGTTTGTGATATGTTGTAGGTCTTGCCTGCCAGATGGCTTTTAGCTGTCTGGTTGCAAAAGATGATGTGTTGGGCCATACCATAAACTAGCAGTGGGTTTAGAACCTGGCCATTGCTTACTGTTGGCTTTGTCACTCTCATTTGCAGCCATCTTATTCATTGGCTTCGCTCTTGTTTAACACTATCCTGGAGCATTTCCTCTATACCTTCAATTTGATTGGATGGTGTGTCCTTCCACTGCTCTCTTTTATGAAACTGTTGTTTTTCTTAAAGTGCTCCCCTCGTGAGAGTGCATGTGTTTTCACGATCCCTCCCTCATCTAATGCTTACTCCTGCATATCCCCTCCCTGAGAGCTCCTGGTCATTCACCCCCCCCTTACTTGCTGTCTCCATGGTTTGCTGCTTTTATTTCAGCATGGACACTGTTGCTCCCGCTGCGACTTCTATGCCCACACCCACCACTATCTCGGTTTCTTCCTGATCCTCCTTGGCTTTTAAAAAAATATATAAATTTCTTCTGTCTGGTGTTGCTCCCTTCCACTCTCCATCGCTTCAGAAATCAGTTTTCCCTTCACTTTTGCTAAGTAACTCACCAACAGTGTTGCAAGCTCATCTACTTACTACCCATCAAGGAACTGCAGATCTGTCTACCCAGTTTCTTCTGTGCCTTTGCGCTCATGGATGTAGGATGTTTCATGTGGGGAACCTTGGAAAATCTACACTCCGATGGCTTGATGAGGCCCAGTTCCTGGCTCGTAAGCTTTTGGGTTCCCTCACCTCTGACCCTTGTGCCCTCGGTCTTTGAGGCAAGCAGAAAATGTGAAACCTTTTGACTTTTAATGTGGTGTAAATGCTTTTACCATGCTTCTGTAACGCCATCGACAGTACAAACGTGCGAACCAAAATAACTAATACAACACAGGTTGCATTGAATGGTTCATTCAACACACTCTAGTCTAGTGTGTGTTGTAGCAGTGCGACCTTCTGTCACACAAATAGGTAGAAAAACACCCAACACGATTGCATACTTTACGTAGACCTTGTACACAATACTTAACTACACTCTAGTATCTCATTGCTCATGCTGGAGAGGTATATCAGACAGCTGCCAACCATGCTTCCTCGCACACATTAAGTGCAGCATCAGTGCTAGTGTCTGTGTGCTGTCTGAGCATTCGAAAAGCACATTTGTCAATTTGATGTTGTGCACGTATTGCTGCTCTGTGGCCATCATGGACTGGAATCATGATGGTCTGTAGATGTTTTGTATAGGTCGAAGCCTACCAGATAGCATAGCTGTCTGATATGCTGACATCTAGGGGACATTTTGAAACTTTCCCTGGGAATGCATTCCGCCCATTGCTTGTCATTGGCTTTGTGGTGTGTAACTCACATTTGCTTGCTTTCTATTTGCTAGCTTTATTTGTTTTGGGCTGTCTAGCTTGAGTTACTCTTTCTCAAACCGTATTTATTGTATTCTTTCACCATACTGAATTTCTGTAAACAGGCTTTTAAATCATTTTCTTATCTTGTGACATTTGCTGTGCATTCAAAGACCGAGGTCAACGTTCAGGCTACGTTGTGTTTAATTTTTCCCCCTCTGACTTCAACATGAGAAGATTTATTCATGCTGGCTACTCGGAGTGTGCTGTACAATTTATATATATTTTTTTTCTAGCACAAAACATTTAAATGTCTGTAAATGAACTGTGCAGATATTTCAGAAAATGAAAAGCCCAAATGAAGCATATTTTTGGGTAATTCTGAAGTGTAGTGGAATCAAATATTTTAATATGATCAAAACAAATCACTATACTAGGTGGTGACATTTCCACACAGTATCTTTTTGTTCTCTGCATAATTAAAACTGTATGTCTGGGCAAATGTAATAGTCACTTCAATTGAAGATGTGTTGTCTGTAATGGCAATGTGCTACCATACCATTCATACTCCACTTTACCTCACTCACTCTGCACCACTCCACGCTGCTGCACTCTACTCTGCACTGCTCCCCACTGTGCCACTGCACTCTACTCTGCCACACTCCACTCTACGCCACTTAATTCGACACTTCTGTACTCTGCACCACTCTACTTTGTACCAATGCCCTCCACCCCACACTACTATTCACCACTGCATTCTTCTCCACTGCACTCTACGCCAATCCACTCTAAGCCAATTTCCACCACTGCACTCTACGACACTTCATTTTATGCCACTTCACTCTACTCTGAAACAATCTATCCTACACCACTCCACTTAATCAAAACTAATACACACTACGCCACTGCACCCTATGCCAATCTACTCTGCATCCCGGCACTGTACACCACAATGCTCTACAACACTTTATGCCACTGCACACTACACCATTGCACTACTTTACTCTGCACCACTCTGCGCAACAGCACTCTACACTAATGCACCCTGCGCTACCCCGCACCAAGTCACCCCACTCAACGCAAATCTACTGTTCACCACTGCACTCTGACACTGCACTTTACGCCACTTCACTCTATGCCTCTGTACTCCACTCTGCGCCACTGCGCCACTGTGCGACTGCACGCCGCGCCCCTGCAATCTATGCCACTACACCCCACACCACTCTGTGCCACTGCACTCTGTGCGCCACTCTACATCACTTTACTCTTCACCACTGCACTCTACACAAATGCACTTAACACCCCTCTATTCTAGTGCACTGTATGCCACTCTACTCACTTGCAAAAAATTGGGCAACCCAATAGAACCTTGGAGACTTGGGTAAATTGAAATTAGTAATTGGTAAGCGTGCCTACAAGGGATTTTTTTAAAACAAAAAAACTTTTAAAATCAAAAAAATAAATTTATGAAGCCCTGGTTAGTGGCTTATGACAAGTGAATTAACAAAGTTAATTATATTCATTCAAGACGGATTTATCTACAGCAAATGAAGAGAAACAGCAAAAATGCAAACCATGTAACCCGGGTGTATACTTTTGGAATACAAATTTATGTAAAAGATTCTATTACAAAAAAGGGTACAAAATATACTACACATTTTACAAAATGACTGAAATCTTTTTCACAGCAACTGTTTTCTCATAGACACTTTTGTTATAGCCCATTTCAAATGAGGAAAACATCATTTTTTTGTAACAATCTTATAGTACTTATGCTACTGCTGGGATATTTTTTAACCAATTAAAATAACAAACATTGGCATTTGCAACGCTAATAGCTCAAAGTTTCACTAATGTTAGACCTATTGCATTGCAAATTCTTGTCTAACTTGCAAACACAATCTGCAGAAAGTTGTAAAGACCTGCTTAAAATTGGATATCTGTGTTGACTGGGTATGGTCGCCTGTTTTCCTGTCGGTCTTTCCTTAGATCTCCCATGTGAGTCGTCTCTTGAAAAGGCAGGAGGAGATGTGGTAGATGGACTATAAAAGAGTGATCTTTAAAAACAAAAAAGGTGCATTCCCTTTTATACACTCCAAAAACTGAACATATTTTCAGAATGGAAAAACAAACCTAAATCCTTACATTGGCAAGAAAATAGCTTCTATTACCTATCCTGTAAGATGTTCCTGCATAAAAAATTAAGTGGCTCGACTGAAAGCAGTGAAAAAAAGATTGAATCACGATTAATCCTTATGCAGTAAGAAAAGGCAAATTATGTGACACGTTTCATGCTAGTATTACTTCATTTCAGTCTTATTTTTACACTTGTTGACACTGTCCGGGTACATGTTGCACCTCAATAGAAATGGTTTAACACCAATATATAGCAATAAGCAACAAAAAGGTGACCGGTGAACCTTTGCAAAGTCCGTTCCACTGCACAGCAGCATGCGTTGCTGTGTTTTTAGTAACTTTGAACCGGTTGAGCTAGAGACAATTTTGTTGTTGAAATCTGCAGATTATTTTGCAGATGATGGATTGTGTGGCAAATGCAGCAAATTCAAAATTATGTGAATGCCCTGGCCAAACAATCTCATAATTCCAGTGGCCCTGCCGATAACCCGTTACCACCATCAAAGTACTGGTGATAAATGCACAGGCAGAAGTGCACAAGCGTGTAGTGACAACCCCTGCAATTGCAATAATGTTTCAAAAACAGGTGTGTGTGTGTGTGTGTAAATAACTTCATGAAATACTCTGTGTATATCTTTACAAAATAAGCATGAAACATGCATGTCTTTAAGTACATGTTATTGCAGTTCTAAATATGGCCATTGTGTCAGTGGGAAAAACACCTCCTAGACAGTGCACCAGTAAACCCTTCAACATCATAACTGCAGAGGAGCAAAATCATGTACAGGACCTGTCTTCATGCAGCACCATCGTGCTTACATCACTCTTCTTGCTTCCTTGCTGAGCAACTTTATCAGTAATGCATAATAAGCATATTTTCAAAAAGATATACTCTACCACATAGTAAGCACATGTGCAAAATGCCACGTAAAACCAATGGAAAATAGCACACATAGGCGCCAATCAATAACCCATGCTATGGACTGGTGCAGAAAGCAGGTACAAGAATAGGCAGTGCTATGTCCTTGTCCCTTATATCCGCGATGGTGTCCTGCCAATATGTAACAATCCTGCAGTCCCATCATGCGACAGCACAAGCCCCAAAACCTCTCCAATTTGGAACCGATCTGTGACATTGTTGCATGTCTTTGCTCTTGGCCTGTACTTCAACAAGCATGGCTACTTAATAAAGAATTGAGGTATAATGTTTCACTGAATTGTGTGGCAGCTGACCTCCCACCCGCCTGAGTACCAGAAGCTTTACCTACTCGTGCAAAATGTTAGGCCGCTTCCAAGCCGGCACTGTTAATTAATGGCTCTATGATGAATAGCACTGAGGCCAGTGGAGGTTAACCCATGCCCTCTTCTTTAAATGACAATCACATGGGGCCCATATGTCACGCTGTGAAAGACACGATGTCCAACGTTAGTATCTGACATGTTGGCAGCTAAGTGAGCAATTTTGTTTTACTGCATCCAGTCTGCATCTAGGTCTGTGACAGGGTTAAGCTGCCAGGCTGTCTGCACCGTCTTGTCCTGCTGCATGCCATATGCCCACAGTTCACCTTTGATTTAGACAAACGGATTTATAGCCGGAGATAATACACTGGCAGGCCTACTTTAAATGTACCGTGTGCAACGATTGCAACTCTTGTTGTTTTGTTCCGAGGCCGAAGCGATCCCTTTCTCCCCTGACATCTGCCTCCTCCAGAAGCTTGTTACCCGTCTGATATCGGTCAGTGAAGCCAGTTCACTTCTCCTTGGTCTGCCGTCCCTTCCCGATCGCCTGCTAAAGAAATAAAATAAAGGCGCGGCTCACCAAACTTTTTTTTTTGTGTGCAATATTTTATACTTTTAGTAAGCAGCGCAGCATGTCGCCTGTGGCGCTCTGCTTATTAAAAGAATAAAATATTGAAAAACAGTTTGGTGAGCCGAGCCTTTTGTTGGAGTGGGGTGAGGCGGGGCTTGCAGGATGCCCAACAGAGTTTGTCGAGCGGCGCAGAGTTAAAGGCGCGGCTCGTTAAACTCAATTTTTTCAATATTTTATGCTTTAAGTAAGCAGCGCAGCATACCGCCTGTGCCACTGCTTATTAAAAGGATAAAATATTATAAAAATAGTTTGGTGAGCCGCGCCTTTCGTTGGAGTGGGGCGATGCTTACCAAGACTAAGGCGAAAGGCACTCTTTTGCTGCCATGAAAAACAACCACATAAACATTACTTTGCGGGAGAGTTATCCTACCTACAACTGCAGGCAGGCAAAAGGCATGTAAGAAAATAGTACAGACAGACTGTAAATAAAGCAACCAAATAACAATACAAGTAAAGGGTCCTTCTGGGAGGTAACAGAAGACAGGGCGGTACTAAGGAGGGACTAATAAGCCTTTTAACAAATCAAAAGGCAATATTTAGAAAGGACCGTGACAGCAGCCAATTAAAAAGATGGGCAGAGCTTCAAGTCTATACCTGAATACAGCATGTCTCGAAGAGACCGCGCAAACGCTGCCTAGGGGAGACTCAAAAAACAACTTTCTAGACTCTTCCCTCTTCTTTCCCTCCACTGTTCCTTTTCAATCCAAATAACAGGCTTAATGCCACCGCTCAAATTAATTTCATATTTCCCAGCACTTATTCACCACTAATCCTGTATTTCGGTTCCGGAGTAGCGTGCTACCTGCCAAAAAGCGCCTCAACACCTCATCAAGGGTAGTAAACACTATATAAATGCCAACCCCTCTCTCTTCTACTATCCTTTTCAATCCAAATAACAGACTAACACATCCACCGCTCCAAAATGAATTTCATATTTCACTATACTAATTCACCACTAATCCTTTATGGGTTCCAAGTAGCGTGCTACTTGCCAAAACGATTTGACGCCTCTTCCGGGGTAGTAAGTGCTATATAAATTTAATCACAATACAATAGCTCTTGCATAGGCGAGACCTATTGCCTTTGCCAATGCTTGTTTTGTTATTGCAGTGACTCTTATTGAATTATTGCCGGTTGGTCTATCACCGATTTGATTGTTTTATTTAATAATGGTTCATATTAGATAATGGCCTGCTGAATCCTATTATGAATCTGTGGAATGCCTTGCGTTTATGGATGTGTGTATACTGAAATAATTTAATGTGTGTATCTGAAATGGCATGCGATGCTGCATAACTGTGTGGCTTGTTTTCGAGTGTTACCTTTAACCCGTTTACCGCGGCGGCAATTCCGCCGCGGTGCGGGCGTTCCACGGAGTGGGCGGGGCTGCGTCGGCCAACGGTCGTTCGCAGCACTGGGGAGGTAGTGCTCGCGACGGCCGTTGACCGACGCGAGCACGGAAGGGGTTAATATAAATATCTGATTTTGCAAGTGATGCTGTGTTTTAAAGTATTTTATATACTGGAAAGGTGTTAGTTGGTGTTAGTGTGTTGAAGGAATTCTGGTGACGCCAGAGGAACAGCCCTGGCATAGTATAGCATTAAAAGTTGGGGGAGCGTTCGTGACACCAGGGGAGTCCTGGGTTCAGTGGAGGAGTATGCGTACCACTATAGGATTACTCTGACAGGAGTGCTGGAGCCTCAAGAAGGCAGGTAAATGCTGGTAGCACCAGTGTGGCACTAGGTTCAGGAGAAGAGCACTAGGGACACCAGAAGGACACTAAGCACAAGACGAGTGTACCAGTTAAGGAAGGACACTGGCAAAGGAGAGGATCACCCGGGAAGCAGTAATGCCCTACCTTCCTTCATTAGCTTTGGTCCTCCTTTTTTTAGCTCACATCTGGTACAGCGCATGCCCTGCATGAGCTTTCGCTTATGAGAGATTTTATACAAAAAGGGGCTCACTGTCCGCCCATAACTTAACATTCATTGGCTTCATTGTCACTCTTATTTGCTGCTATCTAACTGGCCAGGGCATGCAGCCTCTCTTCCTTTTCTTTCGGCTGGAGCGTGGACTAAGTACTGATTGCCTTAGTGATTGAGGTATTTTTTTATTTTTTCTTCTTTTCTGTCGTCCTGTTTAACCTCTTGCTATTTGTAGTTATGTTTTACGATGCCACGCACTTCAAGAAGCCATTTTTAGGTCTCGCCTACGCAGCGCGCATGCGCTGCTTAGGAGGAGACCTTTAGGAACCGATTCACTTTTTGGGCCAAAAACGTGCACGCTTTGCATTGCTTTCAATGGCAACGCGTGCACGTTTGGCCATTCCCTTGCGGGAGCGAGCTTTGAAACCATCTGTTGGTAATTAACTTGCAACCAGATGGTGCCCCTGCTCGCTCCCGCAAGGGAAACGCTTTGTGTGCTCTCGTCCGCCCTCTCCCCACCCCTCCCCCCTCAGCTGCATTCCTCGCATCCCACGGCGTTTTGCCTGCAGGCGCGAGCAGTGCCTCCTTGTTTACATAGAAAGGGTCAGCTTACCTGCATTACTGAGTATATCGTATGTGTTTTAATTAATCGCCCAATAAAGTATTAAACATGAACCCGCAGCTTTGTGGCCTAAAAACTGATCCTAGCACCTGAGC